>OY992536.1:30534946-33389251 GCA_963921195.1 Pegoplata infirma
AAGTCTCAGATTCTGAGACATTTTTCTTATAGAAAAAGTCTCAGATTCTGAGACATTTTTCTTATAGAAAAAGTCTCAGATTCTGAGACATTTTTCTTATAGAAAAAGTCTCAGATTCTGAGACATTTTTCTTATAGAAAAAGTCTCAGATTCTGAGACATTTTTCTTATAGAAAAAGTCTCAGATTCTGAGACATTTTTCTTATAGAAAAAGTCTCAGATTCTGAGACATTTTTCTTCTAGAAAAAGTCTCAGATTCTGAGACATTTTTCTTATAGAAAAAGTCTCAGATTCTGAGACATTTCTCTTATAGAAAAAGTCTCAGATTCTGAGACATTTCTCTTATAGAAAAAGTCTCAGATTCTGAGACATTTCTCTTATAGAAAAAGTCTCAGATTCTGAGACATTTTTTCTATATAGAAAAAGTCTCAGATTCTGAGACATTTTTTCTATATAGAAAAAGTCTCAGATTCTGAGACATTTTTTCTTTATAGAAAAAGTCTCAGATTCTGAGACATTTTTTATATATAGAAAAAGTCTCAGATTCTGAGACATTTTTTATATATAGAAAAAGTCTCAGATTCTGAGACATTTTTTCTATATAGAAAAAGTCTCAGATTCTGAGACATTTTTTCTATATAGAAAAGTCTCAGATTCTGAGACATTTTTTCTATATAGAAAAAGTCTCAGATTCTGAGACATTTTTCTTATAGAAAAAGTCTCAGATTCTGAGACATTTCTCTTATAGAAAAAGTCTCAGATTCTGAGACATTTTTTTTCTATAAGAAAAAAATGTCTCAGAATATGAGACATTTTTCTTATAGAAAAAGTCTCATATTCTGACACATTTTTCTTATAGAAAAAGTCTCAGATTCTGAGACATTTTTCTTATAGAAAAAGTCTCAGATTCTGAGACATTTTTCTTATAGAAAAAGTCTCAGATTCTGAGACATTTTTCTTATAGAAAAAGTCTCAGATTCTGAGACATTTTTCTTATAGAAAAAGTCTCAGATTCTGAGACATTTTTCTTATAGAAAAAGTCTCAGATTCTGAGACATTTTTCTTATAGAAAAAGTCTCAGATTCTGAGACATTTTTCTTATAGAAAAAGTCTCAGATTCTGAGACATTTTTCTTATAGAAAAAGTCTCAGATTCTGAGACATTTTTCTTATAGAAAAAGTCTCAGATTCTGAGACATTTTTCTTATAGAAAAAGTCTCAGATTCTGAGACATTTTTCTTATAGAAAAAGTCTCAGATTCTGAGACATTTTTCTTATAGAAAAAGTCTCAGATTCTGAGACATTTTTCTTATAGAAAAAGTCTCAGATTCTGAGACATTTTTCTTATAGAAAAAGTCTCAGATTCTGAGACATTTTTCTTATAGAAAAAGTCTCAGATTCTGAGACATTTTTCTTATAGAAAAAGTCTCAGATTCTGAGACATTTTTCTTATAGAAAAAGTCTCAGATTCTGAGACATTTTTCTTATAGAAAAAGTCTCAGATTCTGAGACATTTCTCTTATAGAAAAAGTCTCAGATTCTGAGACATTTTTTCTATATAGAAAAAGTCTCAGATTCTGAGACATTTTTTCTATATAGAAAAAGTCTCAGATTCTGAGACATTTTTTCTATATAGAAAAAGTCTCAGATTCTGAGACATTTTTTCTATATAGAAAAAGTCTCAGATTCTGAGACATTTTTTCTATATAGAAAAAGTCTCAGATTCTGAGACATTTTTTCTATATAGAAAAAGTCTCAGATTCTGAGACATTTTTTCTATATAGAAAAGTCTCAGATTCTGAGACATTTTTTCTATATAGAAAAAGTCTCAGATTCTGAGACATTTTTCTTATAGAAAAAGTCTCAGATTCTGAGACATTTTTCTTATAGAAAAAGTCTCAGATTCTGAGACATTTTTCTTATAGAAAAAGTCTCAGATTCTGAGACATTTTTCTTATAGAAAAAGTCTCAGATTCTGAGACATTTTTCTTATAGAAAAAGTCTCAGATTCTGAGACATTTTTCTTATAGAAAAAGTCTCAGATTCTGAGACATTTTTCTTATAGAAAAAGTCTCAGATTCTGAGACATTTTTCTTATAGAAAAAGTCTCAGATTCTGAGACATTTTTCTTATAGAAAAAGTCTCAGATTCTGAGACATTTTTCTTATAGAAAAAGTCTCAGATTCTGAGACATTTTTCTTATAGAAAAAGTCTCAGATTCTGAGACATTTTTCTTATAGAAAAAGTCTCAAATTCTGAGACATTTTTCTTATAGAAAAAGTCTCAGATTCTGAGACATTTTTCTTATAGAAAAAGTCTCAGATTCTGAGACATTTTTCTTATAGAAAAAGTCTCAGATTCTGAGACATTTTTTTTATAGAAAAAGTCTCAGATTCTGAGACATTTTTCTTATAGAAAAAGTCTCAGATTCTGAGACATTTTTCTTATAGAAAAAGTCTCAGATTCTGAGACATTTTTCTTATAGAAAAAGTCTCAGATTCTGAGACATTTTTCTTATAGAAAAAGTCTCAGATTCTGAGACATTTTTCTTATAGAAAAAGTCTCAGATTCTGAGACATTTTTCTTATAGAAAAAGTCTCAGATTCTGAGACATTTTTCTTATAGAAAAAGTCTCAAATTCTGAGACATTTTTCTTATAGAAAAAGTCTCAGATTCTGAGACATTTTTCTTATAGAAAAAGTCTCAGATTCTGAGACATTTTTCTTATAGAAAAAGTCTCAGATTCTGAGACATTTTTTTTATAGAAAAAGTCTCAGATTCTGAGACATTTTTTTTATAGAAAAAGTCTCAGATTCTGAGACATTTTTCTTATAGAAAAAGTCTCAGATTCTGAGACATTTTTCTTATAGAAAAAGTCTCAGATTCTGAGACATTTTTCTTATAGAAAAAGTCTCAGATTCTGAGACATTTTTCTTATAGAAAAAGTCTCAGATTCTGAGACATTTTTCTTATAGAAAAAGTCTCAGATTCTGAGACATTTTTCTTATAGAAAAAGTCTCAGATTCTGAGACATTTTTCTTATAGAAAAAGTCTCAGATTCTGAGACATTTTTCTTATAGAAAAAGTCTCAGATTCTGAGACATTTTTCTTATAGAAAAAGTCTCAGATTCTGAGACATTTTTCTTATAGAAAAAGTCTCAGATTCTGAGACATTTTTCTTATAGAAAAAGTCTCAGATTCTGAGACATTTTTCTTATAGAAAAAGTCTCAGATTCTGAGACATTTTTCTTATAGAAAAAGTCTCAGATTCTGAGACATTTTTCTTATAGAAAAAGTCTCAGATTCTGAGACATTTTTCTTATAGAAAAAGTCTCAGATTCTGAGACATTTTTCTTATAGAAAAAGTCTCAGATTCTGAGACATTTTTCTTATAGAAAAAGTCTCAGATTCTGAGACATTTTTCTTATAGAAAAAGTCTCAGATTCTGAGACATTTTTCTTATAGAAAAAGTCTCAGATTCTGAGACATTTTTCTTATAGAAAAAGTCTCAGATTCTGAGATATTTTTCTTATAGAAAAAGTCTCAGATTCTGAGACATTTTTCTTATAGAAAAAGTTTCAGATTCTGAGACATTTTTCTTATAGAAAAAGTCTCAGATTCTGAGACATTTTTCTTATAGAAAAAGTCTCAGATTCTGAGACATTTTTCTTATAGAAAAAGTCTCAGATTCTGAGACATTTTTCTTATGAAAAAGTCTCAGATTTTGAGACATTTTTCTTATAGAAAAAGTCTCAGATTCTGAGACATTTTTCTTATAGAAAAAGTCTCAGATTCTGAGACATTTTTCTTATAGAAAAAGTCTCAGATTCTGAGACATTTTTCTTATAGAAAAAGTCTCAGATTCTGACACATTTTTCTTATAGAAGAAGTCTCAGATTCTGACACATTTTTCTTATAGAAAAAGTCCCAGATTCTGACACATTTTTCTTATAGAAAAAGTCTCAGATTCTGAGACATTTTTCTTAAAGAAAAAGTCTCAGATTCTGAGACATTTTTCTTATAGAAAAAGTCTCAGATTCTGAGACATTTTTCTTATAGAAAAAGTCTCAGATTCTGAGACATTTTTCTTATAGAAAAAGTCTCAGATTCTGAGACATTTTTCTTATAGAAAAAGTCTCAGATTCTGAGACATTTTTCTTATAGAAAAAGTCTCAGATTCTGAGACATTTTTCTTATAGAAAAAGTCTCAGATTCTGAGACATTTTTCTTATAGAAAAAGTCTCAGATTCTGAGACATTTTTCTTATAGAAAAAGTCTCAGATTCTGAGACATTTTTCTTATAGAAAAAGTCTCAGATTCTGAGACATTTTTCTTATAGAAAAAGTCTCAGATTCTGAGACATTTTTCTTAAAGAAAAAGTCTCAGATTCTGAGACATTTTTCTTAAAGAAAAAGTCTCAGATTCTGAGACATTTTTCTTAAAGAAAAAGTCTCAGATTCTGAGACATTTTTCTTAAAGAAAAAGTCTCAGATTCTGAGACATTTTTCTTAAAGAAAAAGTCTCAGATTCTGAGACATTTTTCTTAAAGAAAAAGTCTCAGATTCTGAGACATTTTTCTTAAAGAAAAAGTCTCAGATTCTGAGACATTTTTCTTAAAGAAAAAGTCTCAGATTCTGAGACATTTTTCTTAAAGAAAAAGTCTCAGATTCTGAGACATTTTTCTTAAAGAAAAAGTCTCAGATTCTGAGACATTTTTCTTATAGAAAAAGTCTCAGATTCTGAGACATTTTTCTTATAGAAAAAGTCTCAGATTCTGAGACATTTTTTCTATATAGAAAAAGTCTCAGATTCTGAGACATTTTTCTTATAGAAAAAGTCTCAGATTCTGAGACATTTTTCTTATAGAAAAAGTCTCAGATTCTGAGACATTTTTCTTATAGAAAAAGTCTCAGATTCTGAGACATTTTTCTTATAGAAAAAGTCTCAGATTCTGAGACATTTTTCTTATAGAAAAAGTCTCAGATTCTGAGATATTTTTCTTATAGAAAAAGTCTCAGATTCTGAGACATTTTTCTTATAGAAAAAGTTTCAGATTCTGAGACATTTTTCTTATAGAAAAAGTCTCAGATTCTGAGACATTTTTCTTATAGAAAAAGTCTCAGATTCTGAGACATTTTTCTTATAGAAAAAGTCTCAGATTCTGAGACATTTTTCTTATAGAAAAAGTCTCAGATTCTGAGACATTTTTCTTATAGAAAAAGTCTCAGATTCTGAGACATTTTTCTTATAGAAAAAGTCTCAGATTCTGAGACATTTTTCTTATAGAAAAAGTCTCAGATTCTGAGACATTTTTCTTATAGAAAAAGTCTCAGATTCTGAGACATTTTTCTTATAGAAAAAGTCTCAGATTCTGAGACATTTTTCTTATAGAAAAAGTCTCAGATTCTGAGACATTTTTCTTATAGAAAAAGTCTCAGATTCTGAGACATTTTTCTTATAGAAAAAGTCTCAGATTCTGACACATTTTTCTTATAGAAGAAGTCTCAGATTCTGACACATTTTTCTTATAGAAAAAGTCCCAGATTCTGACACATTTTTCTTATAGAAAAAGTCTCAGATTCTGAGACATTTTTCTTAAAGAAAAAGTCTCAGATTCTGAGACATTTTTCTTATAGAAAAAGTCTCAGATTCTGAGACATTTTTCTTATAGAAAAAGTCTCAGATTCTGAGACATTTTTCTTATAGAAAAAGTCTCAGATTCTGAGACATTTTTCTTATAGAAAAAGTCTCAGATTCTGAGACATTTTTCTTATAGAAAAAGTCTCAGATTCTGAGACATTTTTCTTATAGAAAAAGTCTCAGATTCTGAGACATTTTTCTTATAGAAAAAGTCTCAGATTCTGAGACATTTTTCTGATAGAAAAGGTCTCAGATTCTGAGACATTTTTCTTATAGAAAAAGTCTCAGATTCTGAGACATTTTTCTTATAGAAAAAGTCTCAGATTCTGAGACATTTTTCTTATAGAAAAAGTCTCAGATTCTGAGACAGTTTTCTTATAGAAAAAGTCTCAGATTCTGAGACATTTTTCTTATAGAAAAAGTCTCAGATTCTGAGACATTTTTTATATATAGAAAAAGTCTCAGATTCTGAGACATTTTTTCTATATAGAAAAGTCTCAGATTCTGAGACATTTTTTCTATATAGAAAAAGTCTCAGATTCTGAGACATTTTTCTTATAGAAAAAGTCTCAGATTCTGAGACATTTTTCTTATAGAAAAAGTCTCAGATTCTGAGACATTTTTCTTATAGAAAAAGTCTGAGATTCTGAGACATTTTTCTTATAGAAAAAGTCTCAGATTCTGAGACATTTTTCTTATAGAAAAAGTCTCAGATTCTGAGACATTTTTCTTATAGAAAAAGTCTCAGATTCTGAGACATTTTTCTTATAGAAAAAGTCTCAGATTCTGAGACATTTTTCTTATAGAAAAAGTCTCAGATTCTGAGACATTTTTTCTATATAGAAAAAGTCTCAGATTCTGAGACATTTTTTCTATATAGAAAAAGTCTCAGATTCTGAGACATTTTTCTTAAAGAAAAAGTCTCAGATTCTGAGACATTTTTCTTAAAGAAAAAGTCTCAGATTCTGAGACATTTTTTCTATATAGAAAAAGTCTCAGATTCTGAGACATTTTTTCTATATAGAAAAAGTCTCAGATTCTGAGACATTTTTCTTAAAGAAAAAGTCTCAGATTCTGAGACATTTTTCTTAAAGAAAAAGTCTCAGATTCTGAGACATTTTTCTTAAAGAAAAAGTCTCAGATTCTGAGACATTTTTCTTAAAGAAAAAGTCTCAGATTCTGAGACATTTTTCTTAAAGAAAAAGTCTCAGATTCTGAGACATTTTTCTTAAAGAAAAAGTCTCAGATTCTGAGACATTTTTCTTAAAGAAAAAGTCTCAGATTCTGAGACATTTTTCTTAAAGAAAAAGTCTCAGATTCTGAGACATTTTTCTTAAAGAAAAAGTCTCAGATTCTGAGACATTTTTCTTAAAGAAAAAGTCTCAGATTCTGAGACATTTTTCTTAAAGAAAAAGTCTCAGATTCTGAGACATTTTTCTTAAAGAAAAAGTCTCAGATTCTGAGACATTTTTCTTAAAGAAAAAGTCTCAGATTCTGAGACATTTTTCTTAAAGAAAAAGTCTCAGATTCTGAGACATTTTTCTTAAAGAAAAAGTCTCAGATTCTGAGACATTTTTCTTAAAGAAAAAGTCTCAGATTCTGAGACATTTTTCTTAAAGAAAAAGTCTCAGATTCTGAGATATTTTTCTTAAAGAAAAATGTCTCAGAATCTGAGACTTTTTCTATAAGAAAAATGTCTCAGAATCTGAGACTTTTTCTATAAGAAAAATGTCTCAGAATCTGAGACTTTTTCTATAAGAAAAAAGTCTCAGATTCTGAGACATTTTTCTTATAGAAAAAGTCTCAGTTTCTAAGACATTTTTCTTATAGAAAAAGTCTCAGATTCTGAGACATTTTTCTTATAGAAAAAGTCTCAGATTCTGAGACATTTTTCTTATAGAAAAAGTCTCAGATTCTGAGACATTTTTCTTATAGAAAAAGTCTCAGATTCTGAGACATTTTTCTTATAGAAAAAGTCTCAGATTCTGAGACATTTTTCTTATAGAAAAAGTCTCAGATTCTGAGACATTTTTCTTATAGAAAAAGTCTCAGATTCTGAGACATTTTTCTTATAGAAATAGTCTCAGATTCTGAGACATTTTTCTTATAGAAAAAGTCTCAGATTCTGAGACATTTTTCTTATAGAAAAAGTCTCAGATTCTGAGACATTTTTCTTATAGAAAAAGTCTCAGATTCTGAGACATTTTTCTTATAGAAAAAGTCTCAGATTCTGAGACATTTTTCTTATAGAAAAAATCCCAGATTCTGAGACATTTTTCTTATAGAAAAAGTCTTAGATTCTGAGACATTTTTCTCATAGAAAAAGTCTCAGATTCTATTAATTGTACCCTTCCTACCATCTCTATCATCATCACTATCAACTATTGCTGATGTTGCTGTTACTGATGATGCTGTTCTGTTCTGTTCGGTTGTTTGGTAAAAATTTTCTGCTCCTGTTGTATGTTGAATAAAACATGTAACGATGAGTGGCACATACTAATGTACTTTTATGCACTTTTAACAAAAGCTCTTTTTTTTAATATAAACATACACAACAAAAACACAGACACACACACACATACGCATAAAATTACTACAAAAATTTGTATGAGTATTTACAAAAGTGTCTGTGTGTGTATGTTTGTTTGTATTTAAACATTAATGTTATGTGAAGAGCACTTGTATTATGGATATAAAAAAAAAGAATACAAAAGCATGCAAAAAAACAACAACAACTACAGCAACACTCAACATTAACATACACACTGACAAATATATGAGGTATTCCATGCCAAAACGGACACTTTTAAATTTTTTTTTATTAATTTTCCCAAGTTTTTTTCTTGAAAGTTTTTGTGGTACCCTTCAAAAACTTCCTTCTGGCAAATTTTTAGAATTTTTTGATGACCCGTTCAAAAGTTATTGAATTTTTAAAAGTTGTTGGTTTAGGGTTAGAATATATGTATATGAGCAAATCTATGGGAAATTTAACTGACGGATCACCGATTTTGTTTATTTTTGGTTATTTTATTAAGCTACGTAAATGATTAAAAACCATATCGTTTTTTTATCAATACTTTGGAAAAAGCGCTTTTTAGACAATATTGACTTTAATACAGTTTTTTAACATTTTTGTGCTCGGAAACCGTAAGTCGTATAAAAACGTATAAAAATAATATTGTATATAAAATTATGAAGATTAAAAATTTAGAAACAAAACAATTTTTTTTTTAAATTTCAATAAAAAATTTTGAAAGCCATGTTTGAATGTCCTTTTTTCTGGGAAGGACACCATGGCTTTCCAAAATCAAAATTTTTTATTAAAGCTTATAATGTCCTTTTAACGCTGTTAAAATTTCAGAGAGGTGTTTTTTCGCATTGTTGAGCAATTAATTTTTAAATTTTGTTTTATCGCCAAAGATTTGATTTTTTTTCAAAATTTTGGCAAAAATCACCGACTCTATCACCAACTTTAAAAATTTATTGCTCGACAACGCGAAAGAGCACCTACCTGAAATTTTAACAGCGTTGAAAGGACATTCCAAACTTTGATAAAAAAATTTTGATTTCGGAAATCCATGGTGTCCTTGATAGAATAAAAGGACATTCCAATATTGTTTTAAAAAATTGTTGTTAATTTTTTTTTAATTTTTTTTTTTTGTTTCTAACTTTAAAATCTTCATAATTTTGTCAACAATATTGGCACAAAAAGTTTTTAACATGATAATGTTTTTAGGCTGGTGCCTAATTTTAAAAAAAGTTGCAGGACGCCACCTCAGATTAACTATATAAGCTAACAATTAACCAAAAAGGAAACAATAATTACTATTTTCATTTTCCTAAAACCAAAAATTTTAATAACTTGGGTTTGTAACTTGGATAATAATTCACCTCGTGGTGAATAAAACCGTTTTTCAGCAGCTGGTGAATAAAAACTAACATAATTCTTGTTCAACAAAAAAAAATTTTTTTGTTCGTCAATTTTTTTTTTTTTTTTCATCAAATTTTTTTTTTTTTCATCATTTTTTTTTTCATCAATTTTTTTGTTCATAATTTTTTTATCATTTTTTTTTTTTTCATCAATTTTTTTTCACCAAATTTTTTTTTTTCATCAAATTATTTTCATCATTTTTTTTTTCATAATTTTTTTTTTTTTTTCATCAAAAATTTTTTTTTCACCACATTTTTTTTATCAAAATTTTTTTTTATAAAAATTTTTATTTTCATCAACATTTTTTTTTCATCAATTTTTTTTTTTTTCATAATTTTTTTTTTTTTTATCATATTTTTTTCATCAATTTTTTTCGAAAATTTCTTTATCAAATTTTTTATTATCAATTTTTTCCTCACTAAAAATTTTTTTTCATATTGTTTTTCATCAATTTTTTTTACATCAAAAAATTTTTCTTTTCATCAAAAAAATTCATCAAAAACTTTTTTTCATCAACATTTTTTTTCATTAAAAATTTTGGGTTCATTAAATTTTTTTTTAAATAATTTTGTTTTTCGTGAAAACAAAAACAATTTTTTTTACCAAAACTACTTTTTCACCAAGTCTAAGCTTTTCGCATAAAATTTTTCCATTTGTTTATCAAATGTACATAAAACAAGTGAGAGTGTTATAATCTTTGGTGCCGAATCTTTTATACTCTCCAAAATGTAAAAAGATTATGTAAAAAACTCACATTTATGTAAAAACACTTATTTTTGCACTCACTTATGAAATGTACAGCTCTTTTGGTTTTTTAATGGGGTCCTCGACTGACATTTCAATTCGTTTTGCATTGAATAGCAAAGTAATATAGCATTATTTTTTCTAAAAAAAACTTTGCTTTGGAAGTACACCCAAATCTTCCGCAAAACATTATAATGATTTAATGTTTTGTGCAAAAGTACAAAACTCGCAGGCATTTTTCTGACAACTTACGGTTTCCTAGTAAAAAACTGGCTAGAGCCAACAATTTGATTTTTTGCGAAAATTTTGAAAACAATCAAATATTTGGCTCTCTAACAAACTTTGAAAATTTATTGCTCAACAACACGAAAAACCAAAACCAGGGTTAATATGTACTAAGAAAAGAACCGCCAACAATTTCACTGAAAACTGCAGTGGACCATGAAAAATAAATCCGAACTGATTTTGTAAAACTCTTTGGTTATTTTGTCTGTTTCATGGACTACTTTCATTTCATGTAGAAGCTATAGAGCAGCGTTTAAATTACTACGAAGAAAGTAGCTAAAACAACCAAAATTGACGATATGTGTAGTTTTAAAAACAAACAATATGTAAATCATTCAATTGCTATAACTACTAATACTTGCACATTTCTGTTTTTGTAGCGAGAGCTTACGATTGTTTTTAAAAATGAATAAGTAGCAAAAAAACAAAAACATTAGAATTGTGTAGCCTACAAGTAGCCTACAAATTATTTTTGGTAGCCTACCTGTAGCCTACAAATTATTTTTGGTAGCCTACCTGTAGCCTACAAATTATTTTTGGTAGCCTACAAATATTGTTTTTGTAGCCTACAAAGAGAAAATTTAATAAAACTATAACATACACACTTATCTTGTTTAACATAACTGTTTTATTTTAATGTGTATAAAGAATAGGGTTGGATTGTTTTAATGTAAAATTATAATTCAACTTCTCAAAAAAAAACTTTGGCAAACATTGTTGTGGTGTTCCCTTGTCATTAAAAGTAGAGATGCTCATGTGAGCAGATTAGAACGTGATTCACGCGTGACCACGCTTGAGTGTGACTAAATTCAATTCTACTCACGCGCGTGTGAGTGGAGTGTGCGTGAGTAAGATTTTTGCGTGAGTGTGCGTGAGTCGAATTTTTAAGTTACGCTAAACTTTAAATTTTGTTGAAAATTTTAAAAGATTTTTCAAATTTTAGTTTTTAAATTTTTTTTTGTATGAATAAGAGTTTCGTGAGTGTGAGTCAACGAGAGTGTGAGTGAAGCTTGAGTGAGTGCACGTGAGTGTGAGTTGTATTAAATTTACTCACGTGATTGTAAGTGTGAGTAGAAAAAATTTGCACGTGAGTGAGTGTGCGTGATTCAAAAATTCCTGTCGTGGGCGTGAGTGAGTGTGAGTCAAAAATCACTCACGCGCCCATCTCTAATTAAAACCATGTTTTGTGTATTTATCAACACGTGAATTTTCGAAATACCCAATGTAGAGATGGGTGCGTGAGTGAATTTTGACTCACACTCACTCAAGCTCACGCAAAAATAATCGAATAACTCACGCAATTTTTGTTTTACTCACGCTCACTCACTATTCACGTGAGTAATAAAAATCTTACTCACGCCAGATTCAATCACGCTCACGCGTGAGTCACGCAAAATCTACTCACGCAATAAAATTTTCTTATCAAAAAAAAAACTACAAAAAATAAAAAAATTGGGCTAATCTAAAAATCTCATCACGCAAACTCACGCAAAAAATAAATGACTCACTCACTCAGATTTTTTTTCAGCTCACACTCACTCACAATCACGTGATTTAAATGAAAATCACTCACGCGTGATTCACGTGAATCACGCAAATCACGTGACCAGCGCCCATCTCTAACCCAATGTTAATGTCACGGTTTTTCTCATAACTTCTGAGCGTCTAGACCAATGGTTCCCAACATTTTTTGGGCCATGCCCCACTTTTAAGTTAAAAAAACTAAATTGTCCCCCCTACACTCAAGAAAAATGTATAAATTTTTCAAATTTGTTTTAAAATTCAAAATTTACTTGTAGTTAAGCAAACTTTTTGTTAAAATCATCTTTTAAACAAAGTTTTTACCAAAAGCATTCAAAAACCAACTAAATAATTTAACTAAAATAATTATTTTTTTAGTTTTTTAACAAAAAAAATTTTAAAAATTTGCTCGTTGCCCCCCTGAAGCATTCAAATTGCCCCCCAGTGGGGCGAGAATCAAAGGTTGGGAACCATTGGTCTAGACCGATAATATTAAAATCGCGTACATATTCGAAAATATCGAAAAATTCAAAATTTTTCTATATTTTTTTGACCAAAACTAAAAGAATTTTATTAAAAATTATTATTATTCTTTTTTCGATGTTGTATTCATTTTACACCATCTTACCGAAATTTTTAATATGATCACGTTTTTATATTGCAACATTTGTTTACAATGTGATACTGTAGTAATACTACTGTAGTAATACTACTGTAGTAATACTGTAGTAATACTACTGTAGTAATACTGTAGTAATACTGTAGCCTACAAATATACTTCTGCAGTATATTTGTAGCCTACAAATATACTACTGTAGTATATTTGTAGGCTACAACAATAAAATTTGTTTTCCGCTACTGCTCTGTTTGGAGTTTTTATTTTTTTCATGTTGTTGTAGTTTAAGCAAACACAAAAAAGAAAAGTAAACAAAAGCTATAACTTATAATATTGAAATTATTTGAAGTGATATGAAAAGCAAAAGCAAAAAAACGGGTAGCTAACGTAGCCTTTCAAACGCTGCTATAGAGGCTCATTTTTCTGTAACTGCAAAAATTTTGTAATACCTAAAAAAAAATCCAAGTGTCCGCTTTGGCATGGTATGCCCCATATACATATTAAACAAACACATACACATAGAAACACTCATAAAGAGAATATAAACAAACAAAAAAAGTGCATTTTATACATTTCCGCTGTTTGTTGTAATTAATTTGTGTAAAAAAAAATGAACAGGAAATGCTAGAGAGACACAAATAACAATTAAAATACAAGCAGGATTTAGTTTTCTGTTATTTTTTTATGTTAGTGTATGTGTGTTTTTGTTGTTTTTTCGCACACATTTCATTTTTGTAATTGAATTCTTTTTTAATGTTTTGACCTTTTTTTTTTTTTGTTTTTCCTCTGTTTAAACACTGAATTGTTTATTTTACTTGACTCTTTGTGTTCTTTGGTACAAGTATTGTTTTTTTTTTATGTGTTGGTATACAAATTTATTTGTGTGCCTTTCTGTGTGTTTGTATAAATTTCCAAAAAAAATATATATAAAACTATTTAACAAAACAACAGTGAAAACTCTTATCACAATCATGTTAATAATTAACTTGTGAACATTTTACAACAAAACTAACATTTACACACTTACATACACTAACTCAAACTGGGATCTAAACGACAAGTATAATAACAACAGTTACAAGATAGAAAACAACAGCTACAACAACATCAACACATTTTTAGTATAAACAAACATTAACAACATAAGTATTAAACATTAGCACCAACTAACTAATACTAGCAAAATGCCAATAACACCAAGTATCTACAGCAACAACAGCAACAACATCAACAATCATAATAGCTTTTCATTTAGTCAAAACACAAATACACAAACACTCACACTCATACACTCTTGTATCCCCAAGTATATTTAGAGAAATTAAATTTTAACAGAGGTTACACATTTACTTTTACTTATTGTTCTTGTAGCCATTAACAGAGGACTAGAAAAATAAACAGAAAAAAATGTATGAAAAACATTATTATAAAAAGGAATGAGAAAAATAATGAGACGAAGCATTAGAAAACAAACAACAGGGTCGTATGCTGGAATTCTCTACCAAATTTTCCAGAATTTACTGAAATTTAATCATTCTTTCTAATTATACCCTAAACTTAAAAGGGAACCTGTGTAAAAATAGATTGGATCTTATCTGATCTGCTATGATCTGAAAATATATGATTGCATTTAATTGTATAAAATTGTATCTGATCAGATATTATTTTCTTTTAAATTTGCGCCTATGTTGACCAAAAAAAAGATATACATATTTGGTCCTTTCAAATATAATTATATGCCATCAGATACGATCATATATGAAAATATATACACAGATCTGATAATGTCTCATCCATTTTTACACTAGAAGTCTGAAAATATAATAAAAATATTTTAAGTACACTCAAAAAATTATGAAGGTAAATTCCACTGAATATTCACTTAAAACAAATGAAATTTCATTTAAAAACCATTCCACTGTTTTTTCATTTAAAATAAAAACATATTACAGTCAATTTTAAATGTTAATTTAATGACTAACCAAAACATTAAAAAACTACTGAATATTCACTTATTTTGTATTGAAAAACAGTAAAACTATAGAAGAAATTTTTTACTGCCGAAAATGAATGTAACAGAAAATTCGTTTTTAAGACAGTAAATTATATTTTTTAAACTACAGAAATAGTAAAAAAATTAAATCCTTTATAAAATAAGTGATTTTTCTTTTAAAATAACTTTACTGATTACTTTTTAAAATAATCTACAAACAGTTAATGACATAATTTTCTTAGTGTAGGTTTATTCCAGCTCGAAGTCATTTTTCCTTTACTAACTATAGTTTAAAACTAAACTGCGCAGAAACCGCGACTATTTTTTTTGTATGTAATATGAACCGCTAAACTCAAAAATATCATCGAAACAATTTGTCACGGCTACTGTTTTTATACCCTCCAACCACAGTATGGGGGTATACTCACTTTGTCATTCCGTGTGTAACGCATCGAAATATCGGTCTAGGACCGCATAAAGTATATATTTTATTGATCAGTGATCAATTCTAAGACATTCTAGCGAATGTCCGCCCGTCTGTAGATGTCACGATACAGTCCAAAATAAAAGAGCTAGACTTCCGAAGTTTGGCACGAATATGTCTTATATTCCTAGGCAGGTTAAGTTCGGAAATAGGCGAAATCGGACCAAGGGAAAAAAACTTCCCCCTTGGAGAACTAAACCAACCTTAGAGAAACCGCATTGTTGCAGGGTTTTTTGTACTTTTGCTAAGCAAATGCAACATTCTTTTCTCAGATCAAGTTAAAAATCACAAGGGGAAGGTGCGCCCTAACGTTTCCAAAAAAAAAAACGCCCCTAGACTTTTTGTTTATACTGTTTTTTACATTTTGGAGGGTATAAAAGATTCGGCACTGCCGAATGTAACACTCTCACTTGTTAAATTTTCCAAAAACTGTTTTTTTTTTGTGCTGGGTGATACTTTATTTAAAATATCAAGTTTCTGAACCATTATTTCAAGATATAAGAAAAACCAATTTCTACACTTTTTTTCATTATTATAGAAAAAAAAAGTACCAAAAATACACTTTCTTACCCCCGTTAGAAATGGAATTTCCAAAAATAACCTCTTCCAGAATATTTTTTCTTCACCGTAGGATCCTTTTTTCCATATTTAAATTTTTTAAGATCATTGTTTTAGCAAATATTAAAAGTGCAAAAGGTACCGAAAATACACTTTTTAGCCATTTTACCCCACTAAGAAGCGGAATTTTAAAACCGTATTTTTTCCAGAATGTTTTTTTTTTACCGAATTTTCCTACATTACAAATTTTAAGATTCTACAAATATAAAAAGTATAGATTTCAAGAAATACAAAAGTACCAAAAATTTTACTTCCGGTACATTTAATAAAACGTACTTTTTAAAAAAAGTACTTTTTACAAAAGGTACTTTTTATAAAAGGTACTTTTTATAAAAAGTACATTTTATAAAAGGTGCTTTTTATAAAAGGTACTTTTTATAAAAGGTACTTTTTATAAAAGGTACTTTTTATAAAAGATACTTTTTATAAAAGGTAAAAGGTACTTTTTACAAAAGGTACTTTTTACAAAAGGTACTTTTTATAAAAGGTACTTTTTATAAATGGTACTTTTTATAAAAGGTACTTTTTACGAAAGGTACTTTTAAAAGGTACTTTTTATAAATGGTACTTTTTATAAAAGGTACATTTTATAAAAGGTACTTTTTATAAAAGGTACTTTTATTAAAGGTACTTTTTATAAAAGGTACTTTTTATAAAAGGTACTTTTTATAAAAGGTACTTTTTATAAAAGGTACTTTTTATAAAAGGTACTTTTTATAAAAGGTACTTTATAAAAACATACGGAAAATTTTAAAATACATTTGGAAAATTTTAAACTACATGTGGACAATTTTAAAACACATTTGGACAATTTAAAACTAAATTTGAACAATTTTAAATTACATTTCGAAAATTTCAAAATATTTGGACAATTTTATAAATTAATTTTGACAATTTTAAAATATATTTGGAGAATTTAAAAACACATTTGCACAATTTTTAAATACATTTGGGCAATTTTAAAATATATTTGGACAAATTTAAAATACATCTGCACAATTTTAAAATACATTTGGACAGTTTTAAAATACATTTGGAAAATTTAAAAATACAATTGGAAATGGTGTAGGTCTGTTTAGTCAAATTAGTATAATATTTTTACTAGGGTAACAAAAAATACTGGGTTAAAATAATTGGTGTTTTTTGTGTGTGTTTTTCATATAATTTGTCATAACTTCGGTGATAACCCTTGGATTTTCATCAAACTGACTTTCTTTTTTTTTTAAGGCTAAGGCTTATAAGAGGAACCATAAAAAAGAACATTTGTTACGATTTCTATTTTTGCCGATCACCGAAACTTTGATTTTCTTACTCAAGAAACACATTTTTGTCCTATCTATATTAATTCCACGTAATCTAATGAGCTGATTGAAAAATAATGGTTGCATGATTTGTTGCAAATATGATTCTCTTTTACATTTTCATTTCGATTTGATCAATGCGAAATGTAAGGAAAATAATCAAAAAACCTAAAAAACCCGTTTAAAAAATATTTTAAAATTACTAAATCGGTAAAAAAAAATTTTGATAATTTTTTTTGAGTTTAGTGGTCTATAATATATTTTTATTTTGTAGACATTGACGTTGACATCTTAGAATCGAAAAAAAAAAATTATGCATTTGCAATTTTTAAATATGCACTTGATTTCTAAAAAATTTCCTAAGAATTTTTCTATTTAGATTTGTTTTATACAAAAAATCTATGAATATATGGGTATCTTAGAGTTTTTCTATACTAAAAATTAATAATAACTAAATCTTTTTTTTTTTTTGTGTAGAAACAATATCGTCGAATCTGACATTTCTGTTTTTTCGAATTGTTTTTAAACTTTAAAATCTTATGATAAAATTTCTGAAAATATTAAATATTTTACAGGAACAGTAACTTCGCATTAAAAAATTATTGAAATCCTTTCTTTTTATTTAAGAAATCTAACAAATTTTTGAAATTTATGTGTAACCAAAAAATAATTAAGTTGGGACCTACCCAAATTTAATTATGTCGTACGGACCTGATAAACACAAAAAAATATACTACGCGATAATAATTATGGAAATTTTTAACAGAAACCCACACTTATACAAAAAAATCTCACACAGTGGCTTGACTCTTTGTAGGATTATTTTTTTTATTTTTTGTAAATGATTTTTATTTAAATTGTTTGTAAATTTTATCATGGCAAATTTAGAATTTGTTGTCAATAACAACTTTTGTACAAAGGCGTATGAGTACTATTCTTATAATTCCATATCAATCATACGCAATATAAAAAACAAATTTGAATTGAATTGTTAGTCGAATCTTAAATACTTATCATATTAAAAACGCCCTTACCCCTCGCCGTTTTTAAACTAAATAAACCACTGTTAATCATTAAAATTCTTAAACAGTTTGATATTTTGTTTTGGTGTCAAAACTCCAAAATAGAAATTAAGATGAAAATAAAAGAATCAAAATAGGAAAATATAAGACAAGAAAGTTATAGTCGGTAAAGAACGACTACAAAATGCACTAAATTTAAATATAGAAAAATTTAATTTTAAGACTTTTCAACCATGTCCGGGCGGTAATATGACAACTCAGCTATATTTTCGATTACAAACCCCTATCTTATTTCTCAAATAATGCAGAAAAGACAGAAAATTTTGAAAAACACAAGAAATTTCGGAATAATTAAAAAAAAAAAAAAATCAGAAAAATTTACAAAAATCATCAAAAAAAAATAGAAAATTATATAGTTAAATTCGGAAGTATTATTACCAATTTGTCAGAACATTCCTAATCGCTATCAAAAAATTCAGTAAATTGTTGCAAAAGTTTTCAGAATAAGAGAAAATTGAGAAATCAATTAAAAAAAAAAAAATCATTCTGGAAAGTTTTTAAAAAAATTTATTCTGGTAAAATTTTGTCTGGAAAATTTAGCAAGAATAAAAAATTCAATAAATTTCTCCTTAAATTCAGAAAAATTTTGGATAAAATAGAAAGAAAATTTTGAAAAAAAAAAAAAATCCAAAAAATCCAGAAAATGTTAGACAAATTTTGTAAAAATCAGAAAATTTCAGAAATATTTAGAAAAATTCAAAGAGCATCAAAATACAATTGGGTTAATTATAAAGTACTAGCTTACCATCCCGGTACTTCGTTACCGGTTGTATTGAATACCGTATAATAGAAGGATCAGAACTCTACCGATTTAAAGAAAATTCCCATACGTACACACAAAAAAAAATCGAGGTAATATTTCCTAAATTTGTAGTAAAATATCAGCTAAGTTTTAAGGCAACATGGCAGTTGCTAAAATTTTAGCCACAATTACAAAAATAATAGGAAATTCCTGTCAAATTTCTATGTTCGAAAAATTACCTATAATTTTTGGTAATACTCCTTGTAAATTTTGGAAATTTACAAACGGAGCCTTAGGAGATACCAATTTTTGATTTGGTATTTTATTTAATTTAATTAACCCATAAACGGATAAATAAAAAGATTAGGGTGCTCCAAACTGTACCGTCAAAATCGATTTTTCTGGTTCAACCTATGCCACTTATAAGAAAAATGTAGTCAAAATCCAAATCCACCTGGAAGATAAAAATCATATTTACTTTATTAATATTTTAATCATACGAGAGAAAAAATATCTCAGAATCTGAGACTTTTTCTACAGAAAAACTGTCTTAGAATCTGGAACTTTTTCTATAGAAAAAATGTCTCAGATCCTGAGACTTTTTCTATAGAAAAAATGTCTCAGAGACTTTTTCTATAGAAAAACTGTCTCAGAATCTGGAACTTTTTCTATAGAAAAAATGTCTCAGATTCTGAGACTTTTTCTATAGAAACACTGTCTCAGAAGCTGGAACTTTTTCTATAAAAAAAATGTCTCATAATCTGAGACTTTTTCTATAGAAAAAATATCTCAGATTCTGAGACTTTTTCTATAGAAAAAATGTTTCAGATTCTGAGACTTTTTCTATAGAAAAAATGTCTCAGATTCTGAGACTTTTTCTATAGAAAAAATGTCTCAGATTCTGAGACTTTTTCTATAGAAAAAATGTCTCAGATTCTGAGACTTTTTCTATAGAAAAAATGTC
Organism: Pegoplata infirma; assembly: GCA_963921195.1. Taxonomy (NCBI): domain Eukaryota; kingdom Metazoa; phylum Arthropoda; class Insecta; order Diptera; family Anthomyiidae; genus Pegoplata; species Pegoplata infirma. Next base: position 30,554,866 of record OY992536.1, read on the forward strand.
TCAGATTCTGAGACTTTTTCTATAGAAAAAATGTCTCAGATTCTGAGACTTTTTCTATAGAAAAAATGTCTCAGATTCTGAGACTTTTTCTATAGAAAAAATGTCTCAGATTCTGAGACTTTCTCTATAGAAAAATTGTTTCAGATTCTGAGACTTTCTATAGAAAGAATGTCTCAGATTCTGAGACTTTCTCTATAGAAAAAATGTCTCAGATTCTAAGACTTTCTCTATAGAAAAAATGTCTCAGATTCTGAGACTTTTTCTATAGAAAAAAATGTCTCAGATTCTGAGACTTTCTCTATAGAAAAAATGTCTCAGATTCTGAGACTTTTTCTATAAGAAAAATGTCTCAGAATCTGAGACTTTTACCCCACTAAGAAGCGGAATTTCAAAAACGCATTTCTCCCAGAATGTTTTTTTTTACCGAATTCTCCTTCATTACAAATTTTTAGGTTCTAGGAAATATAAAAAAAAATCTATAAATATAATTTCAGGAAATAAAAAAGTACCAAAAAGTGTACTTCCGATACTTTTAATAAAAGGTACATTTTAAAAAAGGTACTTTTTATTAAAGGTACTTTTTATAAAAGGTACTTTTTATAAAAGGTACTTTTTATAAAAGGTACTTTTTATAAAAGGTACTTTTTATTAAAGGTACTTTTTATAAAAGGTACTTTTTATAAAAGGTACTTTTTATAAAAGGTACTTTTTATAAAATGTACTTCTTATAAAAGGTACTTTTTATAAAAGGTAATTTTTATAAAAGGTACTTTTTATAAAAGGTACTTTTTATAAAAGGTACTTTTTATAAAAGGTACTTTTTATAAAAGGTACTTTTTATAAAAGGTACTTTTTGTTAAAGGTACTTTTTATATAAGGTACCTTTTATTTAAGGTACTTTTTATAAAAGGTAGTTTTAATGAAAGGTAAAAGGTACTTTTTATAAAAAGTACTTTTTTCTAAAGGTACTCTTTATAAAATGTACTTTTTATAAAACGTACTTTTTATAAAAGGTACTTTTTATAAAAGGTACTTTTTATAAAAGGTACTTTTTATAAAAGGTACTTTTTATAAACGGTACTTTTTATAAAAGGTACTTTTTATAAAAGGTACCTTTTATAAAAGGTACTTTTTATAAAAGTTACTTTTTATAAAAGGTACGTTTTATAAAAGGTACTTTTTATAAAAGGTACCTTTTATAAAAGGTACTTTTTATAAAACGTACTTTTTATAAAGGGTACTTTTTATAAAAGGTACTTTTTATAAATGGTACTTTTTATAAAAGGTACTTTTTATAAAAGGTACTTTTTATAAAAGGTACTTTTTATAAAAGGTACTTTTTATAAAAGGTACTTTTTATAAAAGGTACTTTTTATAAAAGCTACTTTTATAAAAGGTACTTTTTCTAAAAGGTACTTTTTCTAAAAGGTACTTTTAACCCTTTAACCCACATTGGCTGGAATTCAATAATGACCCCCTCAGAAAATTTTAAGTTTATAGCTTAAATTTAATATAAACAAGTTTAAAATGGTTTCTGTAATTTCACCCAGACTATAATTTCGTTGTCATACATTATCTTTAAAAAAAATCGTTAACCCTTCTCGGCCGGGGGTCAAAAATTACCCATTCAGTAAAAAATATATATTTTGTTGATATCAAAAAGTTCAAGCACAATGCCTAAAAGTGTTTGCCGGGGTCATTTTTGACCCCCAGCCAATATGAGTTAAAGATATCTTAAATAGGTAAGACTTTATGGCTGATTTAAAGTTTTCTAATAGAATGCCACAAATTAATTTGCCATAAAAAATAGATATTTTTACTGAATGGGTCATTTTTGACCCGCTACCAAGAAGGGTTAACGATTTTTTAAAGATAATATATTTATAGAAAATATTAGTCAGGGTACATAAGACAAAAGCCGTTTTTTACTTGTTTATAGCACAAAATTTAAGCTCTAAACTTCAAATTTTCTGCGGGGGTAATTTTTGACCCCCTGCCAATGTGGGTTAAAAACGTCATAAATCGGTAAGATTTCATGACAGACTTAAAGTTATCTTATATAATGTCACAACACTAAAAAATCGTTAATTTGCCCAAAAATATAATTTATAAGATTTTATTAGTCCAAATTATTGATAAAACCAACATTTCCTTGAAATCCGTTAACTTCCCCCCGCAATTCCCGAAAAGTGGCCTGATTGATATCCGCTATATTTCAAGGTGTTCTTCTCCAAGGTGTTCTTAATGAATTCAGAAAAAAAAAACATTATGTATTTTAAGTATTTTTTTAATAAAATTTTCGAATGTTAAAAAAAAAGTGTTTATTTTATATTTTTTTTTAAAAAGTCCGTTTTTCAAAAATCCAAATTTTGAAGCTTAAAGAGGAGACAGAAGTAAAACTCCGATCGAAGTGATACTTTGCATGTGAGTTAGGGGACCGACACTTTTGGCGGGTATTACAATTTGATCAGAGAGAAAAGCCCAAAAACGAGCCACCTTCAACTCAATACGATTTTTTTCTTCATGTTTTTAAATATTTTTGTATATTTTCATTGATGTCAAAAAAGTTTTAAAATTTTTAACTTATTGCCCGCTGTAGGGTATCAAATCTCATAAACACCAAAGTTCCTTTATATATTTTGTTGATAGGGGTTTTTCTAAAAAACACAAACAAATTCATGCTTGAAATTAAAACGAGCGAAAAAAACAGCAAGTAATAAACATTAAAGCTATTAGAAAATCTGATAATGATCAACAATATTTTTTTTTTTTCTTAGTAACATTCGTAAAATTTTTGTAATACTTCAAGGAAGTCTCTACCCACAAATTTTTCAATTCCATAACAAACAAAACCCCAAGACAAATATTCACATACACCCCTACACACCCAAATTCCTTTATACACTCTTACTTTTAAATTTATCTACACATTCATACAGACACTTACATTTATTTAAGTATTCGTTTAATAAACACCCATGACTCCTTAAAGTATGCTAATGTTTCTGGTAAGGTAATGATGGTAAATGGCACACTGTCAAAGCATTAAACTTTTCTCACACTCACACCCACCCACAAAGTAATGAACCCGGTAAAAAAATTGTACAACAAAAAAAAAACAACAGAAAATAAAAATAAACCCCAAAAACCGTTGAACGTTTAATTTACACAAATAAACACGTAAATATTTTGAATAATTTTTTTTTTATATTCTTCTTTTCTTTTTTTTTTTTGTTGTGGGGGATATTAAACTCAATTGATTTTTGAACTTTTTTTCGTAATAATATTTTTTTTGTTTGATTTCGATTAATTTTTTTTTTTACGTTTTTGTTATTATAAAATTCAAATAACGTCTAACCTCATGGTTTAAACGAAAACAACTAAAAGGCCACCCTAGAAGCATCTGTAAAAGTTAGAACTTGAACATACAAAAAAAAAGTTTTTTTTCCCATAAAAATATTTTGTTTGTTTTTTTTCTGTTTGATTTTTCTTAGAAGATGACAACAAAAAGAGCACTTTTGACTGCTGCACTCCTTCCTCAATTAATAAGAGAGAGCAATGCATTTGTATTTTGTTTAGTGTTGCCACTTCATGTGTATAATTTCATATATTTTTTAGCTGCCTTTAAAATTGTTGAAAAAAGGTACTTCTTAAAAAAAGGTCCCAAATAGTTCTTTTTTTTTATAGTTCAGGTACTTTTTTTTTATCAAAAAGACCTTTTATCAAAAAGTAAAATTTTGGAACTTTTTATCAAAAGTACATTTTTGTTACTTTTTATCAAAAAAGTACTACATTGATACTTTTTATCAAAAAATACTACTTTTTACAAAAAGTACAATTTTGGTACTTTTTTCAAAAAGTACTATATTGGTACTTTTTTCAAAAAGTACTACATTGGTACTTTTTTCAAAAAGTACTATATTGGTACTTTTTATCAAAAGGTACTACATATTTTATTAATTTTTTTTTACCAAAAAGTACTATTTCGGTACTCTTAATCAAAATTGCTATTTTTAAAATCTATTTATTAAAAATAAGAATTTATTACTATTGACTTACAAATTTCAAATTTCTTAATAAAAGTCCCAAATAGTCCTTTTTTATAGTTCAGGTACTTTTTTTTATCAAAAAGTCCTTTTATCAAACAACTTTGGAACTTTTTATCAAAAAGTACAATTGTGCTACTTTTTATCAAAAAAAGTACTACATTGATTCTTTTTATCAAAAAATACTATTTTTTACAAAAAGTACAATTTTGGTACTTTTTTCAAAAAGTACTATAGTGGTACTTTTTTCAAAAAGTACTATATTGGTACTTTTTTCAAAAAGTACTATATTGGTACTTTCTATCAAAAGGTACTACATATTTTATTACTTTTTTTGCCAAAAAAGTACTATTTCGGTACTTTTAATTAAAAGTACTATTTTTAATATATTTATTAAAAAATAAGAATTTATTACTATTGACTTACAAATTTCAAAAAAGTACCATATTAAGTTAATTTTGTTTAAAGTAGTTTTGTAAAAATACTTATTATAACTATCGCAGCAAATCCTTTTTATTAAAAGCACTGCTTCGATACTTTTCTAAAAAAATTATTATTTTGGGTATTTTTATAAAGTTACTGGGTTCTTTCTTTAAAAAAGAACAATTCCGGTTCATTTATTTAAAAAGTATTATAGTTTATTTTTATTAAAAAAAAGTACCAAAATAGCAATTTTCTTAAAAAAGTATTATTTTGGTATTTTTGTAAGAAAAGTGCTAGTTTGAAAGTATTGTTTTGGTACTTTTCAGGAAAAAGTAATATATTTTTATTTTTTTAAGTTTAATTTAAGTGTTTTTTATGAAAAATTTCTTATTTTCAATATTTTATAAAAAAAATGCAATTCTGGTGTTGGAACAAAATTCTTTTGGAAAGAACATACTATTTTTGTACTTTTTATAAAGTACTAGTTTGGTACATTTATAAAGATTTAAATTTTTGTACTTTTTATAAAAAAGTACTAACTTGGTACTTTAAAAAAAAAGTACTATTTTGGTACTTTTTTTTTTAAAAGTACTTTTTAAAACTTTTTATGAAAAGCTTCTAATTCGCAACTTTAAGAAAATAAAATTTGTGTAACAATCAAAAGTACTTTTTTTTATAAAAAGAGATCAATGTCAGTCCATTTTATTAAAAAGTATTGTGAAATTTTAATTATTAAAAAGTAGTAAAATAGTATTCCTTAAAAAATTAACCAAAAGTTTGTTTTTTATTAAAAAGTACTATTTTGCTACATATTTTAAAAAAAAATACTACTTCGGTACTTTTTATAAGTTATATTTTAAAATATTGTAGTACTTATTACGAAAAAGGTCTATTGGTATTGTTTATACCCTCCACTCTAGTGATAGAGGGTATATATAAGTTTGTCATTCCGTTTGTAACACATCGAAATATTGGTCTAGGACCCCATAAAGTATATATATTAGGGCGGGTCGATTTGTATGGATCGAAAAAAACTGAAAAATCGTATAGCAAAAACAAAATCTACAAGAAATTCTAAGAAAGTTTTCCAAAGAAACCATTGGTCTAAAATCAAACCCTATACCGCGCCTAACGACATGAAAATCCGTCCGTCCGTCTGTCTTTCTGTCTGTGTGAAACACGCTAACTTTCAAATGTTAGCGAAAGAATGAAAAATATATACGGCAAGCTGCTGAAGCGTGACGAATATACTTGTTATACTCTTGGTCAGATTAATACTAAATTTTAGCGAAATCTGTAAGTTATTAGCAAAATGGGGAATTTCAGATGGATTTTAACCCGAACTCCCGTGTTGAAAAAAACGCTAAAAACGCTTTGAAAAAAATGGTAAGCCAAAAAAAAATATTTTAGAAACTATTTTTGTCAATCAAAAAAACTAAAAAAAAACATTACACTCAAAAAAAAATTACAGTCAAAAAAATTTACACTCGATTTTTTTTTTTTACAAAAACTAAAAAAAAAAATTATTAAAAATAAATCAAATACTGATGTAAGAAAAAAATATTAAAAAATTTTTATCGAACACAGCTTTTTTCCTGTCCGATATCCAACTCTCCAATTTCATCCCACAAAAATCCGCTGCACCAGATTCCCTTTGTAATTAACATACAAAGGCTTTGGAGGGAATCGAAATCGAAATCCCACAACCCCTGCGCTTTCTTTCAGAGTTTCTCGCTACATGCAAATATACTGCAGCCCAATATAAAATAAATAATGGAGTAAAATTTTCATGGATAAACGATAAAAGCAGCGATTTATTGTTAAAATTTCTTATTATAATTTTTCTTCTGTGGCGTTTTCATTACAAATCAATCTAATTATTTATTTCTCCATTTCTGGGATTATGTCTAATATACTTGCCGGTCATAATACCAAAAAATTTTCGAATTATATCCAGCGTCAATTAGTAATACAATGCCGCTGGATATGTTCTAGCAGCATATCGGTATATAAAACTATGTTTTCTTTACATCTGAGGTGTAGGGTATGTTCAGCAACTTTGTAGAAAATATTATGGCGAATATTTTTGTGAAACATATTAACCCTCTAACTCCCTCTCATAACGGTATTTTTTGGCTCTATTCTAACAAATCGCAAAAAACACCCCGAAAGAGGGGGAGGGTGGGGATGAAATGTTCTACAAAAATGTTGCCAATAAAATTTTACTATATACCTCAAAGCACACCAAAGCCAAAAAATTAACACAAACACCAAAAAAGAGTCAAGTTCTATGTTTTGCTTATGAAAAAAAGGACAGACGGACAAATCTCATGCCGTTAGGCGCGGTATAGGGTTTGATTTTAGAAACATGGTTTCTTTGGGAAATGTTCTTAGAATTTCATGTATATTATGTTTTTGCTATACGATTTTTGACAAAAAAAATCGACCCGCCCTAATATATATTCATGATCCTTGATCGATTTTAAGTCGATCTAGCGATGTAAATTTCGGCAAGAGAATTTTGCGAACTTACGAGATTAAAACCACTCTAACTTTCGAAAGACAATTCTGAGGGTGCTGAAACGTGTTACATATCTTTGTCGTTCCCCAAGTCTATTTGGTTTTGAATTTCAGGAAAATCGGTTCAGTGCACGTTGGGTTGAAATGGATCAAAAGTGGCGCTTTAATCAAAACTGAAATTTTTTTTTTTACAAAAATTATTAATTTAGGTTTAAAGTATATAAAATTACACTAAAAAATCTGTCACAACTATTATTCTGAGTTGTTTACTTTTCTTGCAATCCGCCGTCAAAATCAAATAAATTTTTGTGTTTTTGAATATGGTGCTAAAAATTGAAAATCAACTTATTTCTAAAAATTTTTTTTGGTATTTATTCATTCAAAGGTAATTTTTTTATTATGGAACCATAAACTTCGGGCATTTTCAAATACATTTCTGTTTTTTGATTTTTGAAAATTGTTGTAAAAATATTTTTGAAATTTTTTTGTAAAATGTTCCAAAATTGGAGTATTTTTAATACTTGATGGAATATAAAAAAAAATGTAAGAGGTTGTTATTGCTTATACATTGTGATAATAAAGCATATAGTATAAGCTTTAATTTAAAAGAAAAAAAAGTCCGCGTTTAATGCCGTTATTTTTTTATTTAGTTTTTTATGAAAAAAATATGGTGGCTTCAATAACACGTCATCACAAAAAAACAAAAAAGTTTCTGACCCAGAAACTAGACCCACTTATCCTTATGTATTTTGACCTTCTGAAATCGATTCTGCCATCAGAACTGAATTCTATAGTTGGGGTTTCCTGTGATTTACAAGGAAAGTCCCCAAAGTGAACCCACCTAATTTCCATGTAAATTTGACAAAGTTACAAAATTTTTTTTATTTTTATTTCTGTATGTAAGGTTCAAGTCTGATTTATTACGTAGAAAATAAGAGTATTTTAAATAAAATCCGTAAAAAATTGCAGAACTTACATGCATTTGAACAAAAACGCGTTATTTCAGTTTTATACAAAAACAGTTGTATTTATGTTGCGTTTTTGTTCAAATGCAAGTAACTTCTGCAATTTTTGATGGATTTTATTAAAAACCTCTTAATTTCTTTGTAATAAATCAGACTTAAACATTACATACCGAAATAAAATTTTCAAAAATGTTAACTTATTTTTGGTCAAATTTACAAGGAAATCAGAACGGTTCACTTTTGCGGACTTTCCTTGTAAATTACAGAAAAACCCAAAGGTAGAATTTAATTCTAATCACGGAATTGAATTTAGAATGTAAAAATACATAAGTATTAGTGGGTCTAGACCTTTTTTTGTGGGTCTTTGTAATCTATATATAAACAAGTAAGAGTTTAAAATTCGGCTGTGCCAAATCTTTGATACCCTTCAACCAGCAAAAAAATAAAAATGACAGGGACTTTTTTTGTGGGGAGTGGGAAGGTGGGGGGGGGGGTAAGCAGATGTCTCTGGGTGGTGCAATATAATATCAAACAAAAAACATGCATGATGTTAACTTTATTTATTATGAATAACGCAGCTGATATAATTTTTTTTTTCAATTTCCAAGGCTTAAGTTAAAAAAGGTAAATTTAAACATTCAAGAATTTTTATGAAAAAATTAGGTTTCTTAATAAATTTAGTACTTATATGAGAGCATATAATTTTTGTTAAACGTTTATAATAGCACTTTACATAAACTTTAGTTTGCTATTTGTTTCAAAATATTGTGTTTTTTAATTTCACAGATACAGTAAAAATTGTGAATTTAGTTTTTTTTCCCGAAATAAAGCATAACCATGCGCCTAATATGTTAATTTTTTTCAAAAATGGTTGTATTTTACTTATTAATGATTAGACGCCAATAAAAAAATTAATAGTTCCAAATTACAACTTTCCTGACTTTTTTATGGAAAATTTAAAAAAATTTAAAATTTGGTGAAACACAAAAATCCGACTTTAAACAATTTTATTCAAGTATTAACACATATTTATTTTTTATTGTTTTAAGTTTTTATTATCGCATTAAAAATACTTTAATTTGCAACTGTATTCATTAAATTATCGCTTTTGGTTTAAAAGTTACAGCTTAAATTGTGAATCAAGTTCAATTTTCAAGAAACACTAAAAAAATTCTGACAGGTTAAAAAAAAAAATAAAAAACACATTTTTTCTCTTTAAAATGGTGCTTTTTAATGTATTTTTCATCATTCATCAATCAAAAAATATTATATGTTAAAATTACTGCTTCCCTGAATAAAGCGCCACTTTGCCTCTCATTCAACCCAATGTGCAGTGGTTCAAAAGTTATGAGCAAAAGAGTAAATTTCGGCAAGGGTGTTTTGCGAATTTACGAGATAAAAAACACGATAACTTTCGAAAGACAATAATGAGACTACTGAACCTTGGCATGTATCTTTGCCGTTCCCCAGGTATGTGTAGTATTAAATTTCAGCTCAATCAGTCCAGTGGTTCAAAAGTTATAAGCAAAACCCTGAATTTCAGATTAGTTTCATCTAAAATGTCACGTGTTTTAACAAGTTTTAAAAGCATTGGTGGTAACTAAACAATGCTTTTTAAACTTGTTTAATTTTAAAGCAATGCTTTTTAAACTAGTTTAGTTTTAAAAGCATTGGTAACTTAAAATTTACACTCAAAAAAAATTTTACACTCGAAAAAAATTTTACACTCAAAAAAAAATTTACACTCAAAAAAAATTTTACACTCAAAAAAAATTTTGTTTTTTTACAAAAATGACAATATTTTGTGTACATACGTACGTGCATTCACTCAGAAATATTTTTACAGTAAAAAAACATTACACTCGAAAAAAATTTTATACTCAAAAAAAAAATTAGTAATTTTTCTTCTTTTTTTTTAAAAAAAAATTACAAAAAAAGAGTTTTTTACTCAAAATAAAATGTTTCTAATCAAAATTGTTAATTTTTCCACGTTAAAAATGTACTATCCTTTAAAAAAAAGCATTGTGGAGGGTATTCATAGATTCGGCAAAGTCGAATTTAACTTTTCTACTTGTTTTTTTATTAAATAGTACTAATTTGCCACATGCTTTATTAAAATATGCTATTCTGGAATTTTATATAAACAAGTTTTTTTTTAATTTTAGTACTTTTAACGAAAAAGGAATATTGGTACTTTTTATTAGAAAAGGACTATTTTTATACTTTTTTTTAAAAAGTGTTTTTTTTTTTACTTTTTATATAAAAGTACTACCTGCATATTTTTTATGAAAAAGTAATAATTTGAAATTTTTTATAAGAAAATGCAATTTTGGTTATTGTACTTTTATAAAAAAGTACACATTTCTTTAAACTGCTTTGGTACTTTTTATAAGTTATATTTTAAAATATTTTGGACTATTGGTTTTTTTAAACAGTTTTGTGATACTTTTTCTTTAAAAGTACTTTTTTTGGTACTATTTGTACTATTTTGCTACTTTGAGAAACTTGGCCTTTTTAATAATTTTTGGTAACTTGGAATTTTTGATAAAGTACTGTTTCGGTACTTTTTTTTATATTTTGTTTTTTTTTTCATAAAATGTACTATTTTGGTTCTTTTTAAAAAAAAGTTCTATTATGTTCATTTTATTAAAACCCATTATTTTTTTTATTATTAAAAAGTACTAAAATATTTCTTCCTAATAAGAATAACCAAAATGGTACGATTTTTAAATAAAAAGTACTATTTTGCCACTTATTTTATTAAAAAATACTCTTCTCCTACTTTTTTTTAAATAGTGCCTTTTTAACTATTTGTTAAAAAGTTCTAACCTGGTACTTCTAATTGAAAGTACTTTTTAGGTACTTTTTTTAAGATATGGTACTTTATATAAAAAAAATATTTTTTTAGTACTTTTTATAAAAAAAGTAATATTTTGATACTTTTTATTAAAAAAGCACTACTTTAATGCTTTTCACTGAAAAGTATTATGCTGGTACTTTTTAACAAAAATAATTATTTTAGTACTTTTTATGAAAAAAAATCTTATTTAAAATTTTTTATAACGGAATACAATTTTGGTAATGGTTCTTTTATTAAAAAGTACCAAATAAAAGTACCTGTTTCGATACTTTTTTTGAAAACAGTAATATTGGTTATTTTTATAAAATTCACTATTGTTGGTGATTTTAAAAGTGTTATTTTTGGTACTTTTTATATAAAAGTACTACTTGCATATTTTTTATGAAAAAGTAACAATTTGAAATTTTTTATAAGAAAATACAGTTTTGGTTATGGTGCTTTTAAAAAAAGGTTTATATTTTTTTTAAAAAAAAACTGCTTTGGTACTTTTTATAAGTTATATTTTAAAATATTTTGGTACTTTTTACGAAAAAGGACTATTGGTATTTTTTTAACCAGTTTTGTAGTACTTTTTACTTAAAAATACTTTTTGGTACTATTTATACTATTTTGCTACTTTTTATGAGAAACCCCACATTTTTGATACTTTTTATAGAAAAAAAAAATATTTCGGTTTTTACTAATTTGACACTTATTTTATTAAAATATACTATTCTGGAATTTTATACAAACAAGTTATTTTTTTGAAAAATTTTAGTACTTTTTACGAAAAGGGAATATTGTTATTTTTTATTAGAAAAGGACTATTTTAATAATTTTTTTTAAAATGTGGTTTTTGTGGTACTTTTTATATAAAAGCACTACTTTCATACTTTTTATGAAAAAGTAATAATTTGAAATTTTTTATAAGAAAATGCTATTTTGGTTATGGTACTTTTATTAAAAAGTACCAATAAAAAGATTCAATGAAAAGTACTTATTTATAAGGTGAACTGCTTCTTTTAAGCAGGTTTGTTAGGTTATATTTTATATTGAAAACTTGATTTTTTAAAAGTACTGTTTCGATACTTTTATAAAAACTAATATTTAAATTATTTTTATAAAATGTGCCATTTTGGTTAATTTTGTTAAAAAAGTATAATTTCGGTTTTTTTATTAAAAAGTACTAAAATAGTCTAACCTAATATTTTAAAGTCTTATTTACCACATATTTTATTTAAAGAATACTGTTCTGGTGCTTTTTATAAACAAGTTTAAGGTATTGGAACATTTTCGTACTTTTTACGAAAAGAACTTTTTAAAAATGGTGTTTTCTTAAACGGTACAAGTTTTCGATACTTTTTATTAAAAGTGTTTTTTGGTACTGTTTGTTAGAAAGTACTTACCTGGAACATACTTATTTTTGAAAGTACTTTTTTGGTTTTTTTTTATAAGAAAAGTATTATTTGGTACTTTTTTGAATAAAAGTACTATTTTGGTACTTTTTATAAAAAAAAAAAATCTATTTTGGTTTTAAAAATTTTTAATTTAAAATAAATTTTTTGACGATCGAAATAGATTTTCGCATTAGTACATTTGAATTTGTGCTTGTGTAATTTTAGGTTTCATGTTGGTATAATTTTGCCTGCATCCATTAGTAATTTCAAAATTTTTAGTGGCAACACTGGTTTGATTTTTATTATTATCATTTTCATTTCTCTGGCCATTAGTTTTGTTATTGGAATTTTTTTCAAATTATAACAAAAAATATATTTTGTTATTAAACCCAAAATTCCATTAAAAAAGTTTAAGGAATTTTTGTAAAAAGAATTTCCGGGGTCTTGTCCTTTTTTTGTTGTTATTGTAATTGTTGTTGTTTTTTGTTAAATTGGTCAGTCAGCATTGTAACATCTCTGAGCATTATGGACATTTGAAATACATTTAGTATAGAGTAAGAGTTTATAATTTAATTATAAGAGTTATTAAAAACAGAGAGAGAGAGAACTTGTTGGTGTTGTTTTTGAAATTAAATAAGGAAGTAAAACATAAAGTACTTTTGTAGATTACTTTAACACAAATTATTTTAATTTATTCACTTTTCAAACAAGGGATTTATAACAACATTTTTTACATTTAACAAGTCACGAATATGATTTATTATATTTTGCAGAATACACTCAAAGAAAAAAAAACTTTTTAAAATTATGAAAACAAAAAATACGATTTTTTGAGGATTTTAACTTAAATTCTTTAGTTTTAATAAAGCACCAATGCACTTGGAAAGAAAAATGTTATTTTGGGCCCAAATTTCAATCACTGGCAAAATTACATATACCATCTATCCTTAACAAAAGGAGGTCTTTCAATGGGTACCTACCGATTACCCTGTGAGGTGAAAAAGCGTTACCTTTTGTTTTTTAGCTGTCCATTTCAAGATCTCCCTTGAATAAAAATTACGGCGCTTAAAATAAATTTAGAATCAAACAAGTAGAAAAGTTGAATTCGACTTTGCCGAATCTATGACTACCCTCCACAATGCATTTTTTAAAGGATAGTAAAATTTTTAACGTGAAAAAATTAACAATTTTTATTAGAAATATTTTATTTTGAGTAAAAACTCGTTTTTTGTCATTTAAAAAAAAAAGGAACAGAAAAATTACTATTTTTTTTTGAGTGTAAAATTTTTTTCGAGTGTAATATTTTATGTAAAAATATTTCTGAGTGAATGCCAATAAGTATGTACACAAAATATTGTAATTTTTGTAAAAAAAAACATTTTTTTTTTAAGTGTAAAATTTTTTTTGAGTGTAAAATTTTTTTCGAGTGTAATTTTTAAGTTACCAATGCTTTTAAAACTAAAAAAGTGTAAAAAGCATTGCTATAAAACTAAACAAGTTTGAAAAGCATTGTTAAGATGCCACCAGTGCTTTTAAAACTTGTTACGTGGCATTTGAGATGAAACTAATCTGAAATTCAGGGTTTTGCTTATAACTTTTGAACCACTGCACTATGGCCGAAAAACCCCAAATCGCGGCAAAAACTATTTCCCGACAAGCTAGCCTCACCAAATTTGGTATGCAGGGTTCTTGTGTCAAAATATTTGATTTGAGAAAAAATGGGCGGTCCACGCCCCCTTTTTCTAGTGGCCCGCCCATAAGGGGGATTTTCGAAAAAAAATAATGCTCACAAAACTGTATTTAATTAAAATCTTCCTTAATAATTTGAAGTGTCTGACCGAATATTCGGTAGGCAAAAAAGTACTATTCGACCATTATTCGGCTTCGGTCACATTTTTGGACGAATATGGCCGAATACCGAATAAATGTAAAAAAAATTGTAGTCAATTGTTGAAAAACATATTCAAGTAGAAAAACACTTTTTTAGTGATAGTAATTTATTAAAAATATTTTTATTTTGAGGAAATTACGTTTTTTAATAACATAAAAAAAAAATTTTTTTGAGTGTACAATTTTTTTGAGTGTATAATTTTTTTTGAGTGTAATTTTTTTTTTGTTTGAGAATAAAAAGTTTTTTGAATAAAAGAAACACTATAAAATATTTTTGTAGCTTTCCACTAAGCTTTAAAGCGTTTTTAGTGTGTTTTTCAACACGTAAATTTGCGGAGAAAAACCATCCAAAATTCACGTTTTTGCTAATAACTCATTCTTTCGCACTCGTTCGCATACCATATTAATATACAATAAAACCTGAGCTTTCTACGAAGATTTACATGTATAAAACTGTTTTAATTGTTTAATTGTTAACATTTTAAGTTATACTCCGCGAAAGACGATAAAACTATTCACAATTTCATAAAAAATTACCCCTAAAAAACTCAAAAATAACTACGAAATAAAATTTTTTTCCCAAATATGTTAAGAATTCGTAAAAATACTCCCCTCGAGTATTAAAATTCATATTCACAACATTTTTTTTAACCAAAATATATTTAAAAAAAATATATATAGATTTATTAAAATTTGGTTGCTTTACAACTTGCAACACGGGTTATAAAAACTGTATACATTAGCAGCTGTTTACACATCGACAGTGTTGCCAACTATAATAACTTTTTTAAATTTTTTCTTACCAATATATTGGGAATGGAACACAATCAAAAAATTTTTGGAAATCTATACTTGAAAAATTGACTTTTTGCCGCCAAAATTGAAAATTCGGCCAAAGTGCACTGGACCGATTGAGCTCAAATTTATTACCAATTAGACGGCAAAGATACATATCAAGCTTCAGCGGTCTCAATATTGTCTTTCGAAAGTTATCGTGTTTTATATCTCGTAAATTCGCGAAACACCCTTGCTCATAACTCTTTTGCTCATAACTTTTGAACCACTGGACCGATTTGGCTGGATTGCAACACCAACCTGACCAGGTAAATGACCAACATATGTGCCAAATTTCAGTAGCATCTGTAAAGTCTTTCAAAAGTTAGCGTGTTTTCTACGGACGGACGGACCAATATTTCGATGGGTCCTAGACCAATATTTCGATGTGTACAAACGGAATGACAAACTTATATATAACCTCTATCACTACAGTGGAGGGTATAAAAATGTTTACTTTAAAAATTTTACTTTTTTAATCAAAATAATTTTTTAAGTCAAAAATTTTAAAACAGTTTTTTCTTTTTTTTATATTACAAAAATTATAATTGAAAATAAATGTTTTTACAATCAAATTAATTTTTATACAAAAACTTTTGGACATTTTGAAGGGTATATTTGGTTTGATTCAAGTAATGTTTAAATGTTTACAATAAAATTCAATGAAAATCGTAGCCGTTTTTTTAATAAATTTTCTGCAAAATAATTTTAAATAAAATATTCTGAATGCGATTTATATTCATATGAGTATGTCAATTCAATATCAATTATACGCATTATCGTTCTAAGTAAAAGGTTTAAAAAATAAATTTCAAATGAAATGGTTTTTCTGCGTATGATTAATATTATATGTAAAATATTAATCATACGCAGAAAAAAAACAATAAATATAACTTATGGGGCATTCCATGCCAAATCACTCACTTTTAGGCCCGACCCCCTTCGATTAATTTTATTTTTGGATATGTTTTAGTACGTATTAAATGCAACTTGCAGCCAAATTTTCAGCCTTTTATACCAAGGTGGTGTTGAGTAATCAATTTTTCAAAATGGCGATTTTTTCCAAAAAATGAAAAAATTTAAATTTTCAATCAATTTTGACCAGTAAAAAATATAGATATTTTAAAAAAAGTTGGACAACGTTTTGTTGGTATTTAAATTTAGTTTTAGAAAAAAAATGTGAAAAAATTATTCGAAGTAATTATCACTTATTTTTTGACGTTTAAAAATTAAAATCGACTTTTTGAAAAAGTCCGAAACCTTCGATTTTTTTGTAAAAAACTAAAAGAATTCTACTCTAAATTATGCAACTTTTAAGCCATAACTCGAGATGTGATCACAATTCTTTCTATTTTTTTTTTAATTTTTAAAATTGCACCTTTTATGTTTTGGCTCTGATTTATTTTATATGGAGCTCCAAAAAAAAAAAAAAATGGTAGATACTGACCCTAACTTACCCTAAATATATTCATTTGGAGGTAAATATACGTCTCACAAAAATTTGGGACGATCGGACATGTGTAAGGCGCTTAGCATGGTCCTTGAAGTTTAAAAAACGGATTACAAGGAAAAATATGATTTTTTTTCTGTTTTCGCAATTTCTTTGGTATTTTAAGTTAAGTTTTAATTCAAGTGATTACAGAATTATGATGTGGAGTAAAATGCCTTTCTAATAAGGTACTAAAAACTAAAATCGGTTGAAAATCAGCCAAGTTATTACAACTTCCCCAGGCATCTAGCGTGTGCCATACAACTTAATTAAAAAATACGAGGCCCTTTTTTTAAATTTATTGAAATTTTCTACTGTAATAACATTTTTTCATTATTCATGTTTCAGTGTAATATTTTTTTGACTTTTCCAAATTTTAAAACAAAAAAAATATTTTTTTTTTTAAAATAGAGATTTCAAAAGGGTGTGGAAAATGCAGGCATTTTTAGCACTAATTTAAAAAATGTTAGCAAAACACAATATGAAAAATACTTGTCATCTAATAACATTTGAACTTGAAGAATAAAAAAATGTTATTACAGTAGAAAATTTCAATGAATTTCAAAAATCGGATTGTATTGATTAATCAAGTTGTCTGCCACACGTTAGATGCCTGGGGAAGTTGTAATAACTTGGCTGATTTTAAACCGATTTCGGTTTTTATGACCTTAATAGAGAGACATTTTACTCTACATTTCAATTCTGTAACCATTTGAATTTAAAATTAACTTAAAATACCAAAAAAATTAAGAAAACAGAAAAAAATGCATATTTTCCCTTGTAATCCGATTTTCAAACTTCAAAGCCGATGCGGCACGCCTTACCCATGTCCGATCATCCTAAAATTTTCTGAAACGTATTTTTACACCCAAGTTAATATATCTAGGGGAAGTTACGGTCAATATTTACCAAATTATTTTTTTTGGAGCACCATATAAAATAAACCAGAGTCAAAAAAAAAAAAGTGCAATTTTCAAAATTTGAATAAAAATAGAACGAATTACGATCACATCTCGAATTATGACTTAAAAGTTGCGTAATTTAGAGTAGAATTTTTTGACATTTTTAAAAAAAAATCGAAGGTTTCGGACTTTTTCAAAAAGTCGATTTTAATTTTTATACGATAAAAAACAAGTGATAGTTACTTCGAATAATTTTTCATATTTTTTTTTCTAAAACTACATTTAACTACCAACAAAATGTTGTCCATCTTTTTTTAATATATCTATATTTTTTACTGGTCAAAATTGATTGAAAATTTAAATTTTTTCATTTTTTGGAAAAAATCGCCATTTTGAAAAATTGATTACTCAACACCACCTTGGTATAAAAGGCTGAAAATTTGGCTGGAAGTTGCATTTAATACGTACTAAAACATATCCAAAAATAAAATTAATCGAAGGGGGTCGGGCCTAAAAGTGAGTGATTTGGCATGGAATTCCCCTTATACATATCGAGTTTCTGATGTGTGTTATACAATTTGACCCACGTAAGTGGTATTAGAGGGGTCTGAAAAGAATTAAGTGCCGTATTTTGCAAACTGATGTTTTTTGCACTATAGTAGAACAATTTTATTATTATTAAAAAAATATATATACACTCCCACAAAAGGGGGCGGGAAAAAAAAAACATCTATCACAGTCGAAAAAACAACAAAGTTGTTTGTTTTAAATTAATAAAAAAAAAATATTTCATATAAATGTAAAAAAATTATGAAATGATTCATTGCATTTATGAAAACTGTTCATTACATAAAAATTTCATAGTATTAATGAAATACTTAATTTAAAAAATTAAATAGTTGCATAATAATGAAATACTTGAAAGTAATAATTATTTCTATAAAATTTTAGTTTTGCAATATTTCATAATGTTAATGAAACAGTTATAATGGAAGATTTCTTATGAAAAATATCATTATATTTATGAAAATGTTTCATAGTATTTATGAAATTTTTTATTAATACAAGCACATGCATTACATTTTTTTAGAAATTCAATTTATGATATTAACATTGGAAGAACTAAAATAAGGAATTAAAAACACTTTTTCCCCCCAATTATTTGACACCGTCTTCAGGAGCTGAAATTGTTTCGGCCCAATTTTTTTATATTTTATAAAATAAAATCATATTAATAATTTATGATTTTTTTTTTTTATAAAATCATGAAATAAATAAATAAAATTCTTTGAGCTCGAGGTCAGTTTTCTCTTGCAAATATATGTTCATTTATTCCACTTCATTATATCGATCCTCTTTAAGGAAATGGAATAATGGAAGATATATTTACAAGAGAAAACTGACCTCAAGCTCAAACATTTTTTGTTTATTTAAAATTAAAGAGGTCAAATAATTTTTTTGGTCAAAAATTTTTATTTTTATCAACATTGTTAACATTTTCATCAAAAACTTTTTTCCATCAAAAATATTTTTTTATCAAATTTTTTTCACTAAAATTACTACTTTTTTGAGTAGGTTTATTCTAGCCCGAGGTCATTATTTCATTTACTTATTAAAACTATGATATTCTCATAGAATAATTTTCAAGAAAAATATTTTTCTGTTTTAAAAATTTATTTATGTTTGATATTTTTTGCAATACTTAATAGACAGGTGTTTCGGAATTTGTCAGATTCCATTATCAATATTATTTAACAAAAATAAAACCCTATACTACAAGTAGCAAAGAGTTTTTAATGACAAATCGTTAATGATCAAAGTAAAATACTAATATGGGGCAATCCATATAAAATAAATCAGAGCCAAAAAATAAAAGGTGCAATTTTAAAATTAAAAAAAAAATAGAAAAAATTGTGATCACATCTCGAGTTATGACTTAAAAGTTGCGTAATTTAGAGTAGATTTTTTATAGTTTTTTACAAAAAAAATCGAAGGTTTCGAACTTTTTCAAAAAGTCGATTTTAATTTTTAAACGTCAAAAAATAAGTGATAATTACTTCGAATAATTTTTTCATATTTTTTTTTTCTGTAGTTTATTTAAAAAGTTTTACGTTAAGTCGTTTTTAAAAGAAAAAACATTTGTTTGATGTTCAATTTTTATTAATGACTACTTCTGTCCTTTGTTTCAAAAATAACACACTAAAAAATAAAGACTTTCATTAACATTTAATTTTAAAAGTCATTTATTTTTGTTCTGTAAGTAAAAACTTCTGATTATTCTTTAAATTTATAATGATTTGTGTAAGTAATTTTTTTTTAAATTGTTGGTATTTTTGAATGAGATATCATTAGTTTTTACCTACACTCAAAAAAATACGTCAGTAAAAAAGTTTGTAAAATGGTTTGTAACCCAACTTTACAGGTTTTTTACTAATTCTTACTAAAAAAATATTTTTTAGTAGTTCTTTTTTGTAAACTCGCGTTACAAACTATTGATTTTTTACTGATTTTTTAATAATTTTTTCAGTTAATTTTTTAAAAATTATCGTACTAAATTTTGATATTTTTTTTGTAAATTTTACAAAATTAGATTGTAAATTTCGTATTTTTTCTAGAAAAAAAGAAATTATAATTAAATATTATTTTTTTCTAGTTTTTACATACCTACTTGGCATTTAAAAAATATATGTTTAATTAATATTTTTAACTTTAAGAAATAGCATAACAAAGGAGAAGAATATACGTACAACAAAGGCTTTGGATTTTTTTTTTATACATCAATTATGATGTGCAAAATTCAAAAGCAAGGCGCCAGCGAGCTGGTATTTTTAAACCGGTTTATATATTTTCTTCTTTGCACACAAGAGATTTTTTTTTCTCTCTCGTATACATAAAGGATAGATTTTATATTACGAAGAGTAGCGCAAACAATTTTGTTTTCAGTGCTCTTGTCACAAGAGTCGTGTGCAGGGATGGAAAATCGGAATTTTGAAATGGTACTGGAGCTCAACTAAAAAAGTACTTTTTCGCCCTCGACGGTACTAAAAAAAATTAAAGTCCAGTTTTGGTACCACAAAAGTTCTTAAATTGAGGACATCCTTATTCATTTATTTATTTTTTAGAGAAAACTTTAATAAAGATCGGATAAAATCAAAAATTTCATTTATTTGAAGCTTTTGAAACATTTTTCCAATGAAAATCGGTCGATTATAGAAAGGTACTAAATCAGTCGCGGGGGTACTACGGTATTTTTGGGAGTGAAAAAGTACTGAAAAAAGTACTAAAGTACTAACTTTTCCATCCCTGGTCGTGTGAATTTGTTTATTTCTCAGTCAAAAAGAAACATTCCAGCAATGAGGATCACCCGACGCATCGCAAAAGGAAACAAACAAACAATATGTAAATATACACAAAAAATTAAATACTAGGTAGAAATATTTTAAGGGTTTTTTTTATTCAAAGAATATACGTTTTTTTTTCAGTACACAAAAGGAAATATAATCACGAGAGGTACCTAAGTAAAACAAATGTAAATATATTTTGCATTCAAAAATTATTTCAGTTTACACAACAATAAAAACTTCTACCTATCAAAAATTCATCTAATTATTCTTGGAAACATCAATTTTATGTTGTAAGTATTCTTTATATTACAAATATTTTTGTGTTAATGTTTTTTTTACATATTTCAGATTTCTAAAAACCAAAAACTCTAACAACAACTGAGTAATAATTGATGACAACCACCAAGCGCACAGTATACACATTGTTAAAAAAATATAAAAATTATAAATAAACAATTTACATTTTTTTTACAAAAAAAATATTAATTTTTCCAACCGGATTTTAAAATTCATTTTACAAAAATTTTACAGAAAAAAACTGTATTACTAATTTTTTTAGTATTTTTAATATTACTAATTTTTGAAAACCAAAGTTTGTAATGGTAACTGAAAAAGTTATCGGGCACAAATTGAAAACTTTATTAGTAATGGTAACAGACTTTTTTGTAAGGAATACTAACATATTTTTATGAGTGTACACAAGTAGGTTATTTTTTTGTAGAAAAAAAATTAAAAAAAAATATTTATAGAAAACATGTTTGTATCAAGTGGCTTTGGCACGATGGGTAGAGTGTCTGGCCAGAATGTAGTTGATTGCGGGATCGATTCCCCAAAATTTTATCAAAGTTTTTAAAAAAATATTTTAATAGAAAATTGTAAATTCCAAAAAAATAACCTACGAAAACATTAAAAATTAATGATTTCGTAGGTTATTTTTTTGGAATTTGTTGGTAAAAATAACAGAACTATCATTAATTTTTAATGTTTTCGTAGGATATTTTTTCGAATTTGTTGGTAAAAAATAATGAAAAACGTAATTTTTTAATGTTTAATGATATTTATTTTAGAAAATTTTGTCAACAGTAAATAATAAATGTTGATGTGTGTAAAACAAATGAATGATTACTGGGATGGTTTTCAATTGTTTATTCACTGGTTTTAAATGTGTGTTTTCATTTGTTTTTGCCTACAAAATATTTTGAGTGTAGTTTTTATTAGTAAAGGAAAAAATAACCTCGAGCTAGAATAAACCTACTCAAAATATAATATTTTTAAAAACTAATCAGAATACATTTTTGGACTTAAGTAGTACAATTTTATCATTTTTTGATAACCACACCCACCAAAGAGGCGGACGAAAACAGTTAAATTTTAAAGTCCTCTGTATGCAAGTTGAAATTTAAAATAGGGTTGTTTCATTGGTAACCCTCTAACTGCATTTTTGTATTGACTTTTGTGTTTTTCTTTTAAAAAATAACAAAAATTACCCCTTACAACAGGAGTTAGAGCTTTAAATTCGTAAAAAAAAATTGTTTTTATAAATTAATTCTGTTTTATTTATTGTTGGACTTTATATTTTATAACTGAAGTTTTATTTATTTCGGTTTGAGTCCATATTAATTATTTCTGAGAAATAATTATTTTTGTTGTACAATGAGAAAATCGGAAAAAATTAATTGACAACACAGGCTAAGTGGAGATGTCGACAGCTTTCGGAAGAAGCCACCATTCCTTCGTCAGCACTCTTCGATTGTCACTGTAGGTGTGTAAGATTAAAATCAGCTATTTAAACATACATTAAGGTGAAAAAGCTGACGGGAATTATATCACATTTCATCACCCATATGTTACGTTTAGCACGAACTTCAATCTTTTTTTAACTTTTTCTAACACAGTTGTAATTTCTTACACTGTAGTAGATTTTCTCAGAGTTGCAACCCTTATGGCCGTAATTTTAACATATAGATAACTAGCGGTGTATTTACCTAATAGATATCTTTACCTAGCCGGTTAAACTGCTTTGCTAATTTTAACGTTTATTTTACCTACGTGTATGTACCGAAAACAAATGTTTAAAAATATGGCAACAATAGCTTTCGACGTTTTGTTTTGTGTCAAAAATATTTGTCAAATATTATTTTTATTTTCAAAAGTTAATAAATTTTTTACGATTTATTTTTATAATTAAAATTTTATGTTAAAACATGTCTAAAAAGGGAATAAACAAAGCCCGAATTTAACGGAACGTGAAAAACAACATTAACAATTTGGTCTATCAATATAAAAGTGTTTTGGAAACGAACAACCAAAACTAATATGTGACCGAAATCAGTGAAGTATAACATCGTGGAAGATTTCTCCCAGATGCAGAAAACTTACGATCCAAATATGATGTCTTGAAGAGAGTCTAAAAAAAAGAATTTGAAACATTAAAAGGGTGATATATAATACAGATGGTTGGACAACATCAAGTGTTAATTTCTCAACAGATAAGAAATTGCTGTTTACTTTAATTGAACCGTCAACCTTTGCTGCTGGTATATTTCTTGTAATTCTGCTCGTTATTGTTGGGTAAATTTTTTCGGAATCGGCTATAGCCGAATCATTCCAAATTTTGAATTGATTTTTTCCCTAAGCCCCAATTCACAACAGGCAATTTTAATTGCGGCAATTTTTGCGTTTCTCTTTTGAACTTGCCGTATATGTTCACACACTGGCAATTCTGTTCGGCAATTCCAAAAAGGAATGTGAAAATACTCTACACCGAAAAAAATTCATGCCTTATATGAACGAAATGTTTCGTACATTGTACGAAAAGTTTCGTACATTGTACGAAAAGTTTCGTAGTTTTTGCTTACGAAATTATTTCGTAAAAATTATAAGTTTTTACGAAAAAGTTTACTACATTCTACGAAATATTTTTTGTTTTTACGAAACAATTTTCTATATTATACAAAATAGTTTCGTAAATTACAAAAATAAATTCGTACATATTAGATATAAAAAATTACAAAAAAATGTATGTCTTATATGGTCGAAATGTTTCGTGCATTGTAAAATCGTTTCGTACTTTTTGCTTAGAAAATTGTTTCGTAAAAATAATAAGTTTTTACGAAAAAGTATTAAACAATTTTCTATATTACACAAAATAAATTCGTAAATTACAAAAATAAATTTGTACATATTAGATATATTTTTTTAAAAAGCACGTGTTTCGATCTCTTCAAGATCTTGTCAATACTATATAGCAAAATATAAAAACCTATACTACAAGTAGCATAAAATAGTAAAATATATATTTTTGTAAATTTACAAAAAAAAAAAACGTTGTTCAATTTTAAAAAATTTTATTTAAAATTTTTCTTAAAAAAAAACAATATTTTTCACAAATTTTCTAACGAAATTTTTTTTCGGACACAAACATTTTTTGACATATCTTTTCTTTGCGTTTTGGAATTAAGAAATTCATTAAAAATGCATTAAGGAAAAATAAATCTTAAAATAAAATTTCGAAGTTCAAAATAACTTTGAAAATTTTTTAATTGTAAGTCCTAGGCCTTTTTATATGAAAGGTTTCAAAGTTTGTGATAGGTCATTGCGTTCCTTGTAACATGCAACGTGACCTATCAAGGGCCGGCCACTTTTCGTGCAGAGAAATTAAAAATGTTCAAAATTACGAAATATTTTCGTATGTTTCGTAAATTAACGAAAGTCAGGACTAATTTCTTTTTCGTAATATAAAGTAAATTTTCGTATATTTTACGAAACAAGTAAGTACGAAATTTTATTTCGTTAAATGTTGCATGGATTTTTTCGGTGTATAGAGTGAGAGTTGCGAATGAAAAAACAAAACGAATTGCCAGTACGAGCAAGTTTTTGCCCTTTCCATTCCTCTTACCTCTCTCTCCTATAAACTAAGAATTGCGGCAATTAAAATTGCCCTGTATAAATTGGGACTAAAGCAATGCAGAACTCTTCTGGAATTCTATTTCAGCAAATACATATAATAAATTTGTTTTTTTGTTTGTTAAATAAATTTAATATTTTTTAATCATTTTTTTTTTTTTTGCCTTTTTTCTGCAATAATTTGACATTATTTTTTCAAAAGGAAATTTACCTAAAGAATAAACCAACCAAAACCTATCGTGTACGATACACTTTAGTTTACCTACCCGATGTGTCTTACCTATGGGTAGAAATTACAATTTTTCTTTTACACGATAGATATCTACGCAGTGATAGATATCTATTCCTTGAAATTACGGCCATTAGTAGGACTTTTCAAGTCTTGAAAATGTCCGTTAGGTTTGAATTTATATTTCATATTTATAATTCTTAGAAATATTACTAAATTGCATGGTGTCTTATGAGTTGAGTAGTAATTCTGTTTTATTTATTATTGGACGTTATATTTTATAACTGAAGTTTTTATAAATTTTTATAAAAAAACATCGAAACGAAATTTTTGATGTTTTTTATAAAAACAAAATTTTTTGAAAATAAAAGTTTGATTCTTTGTCATGTCACTTGAAATGAGGAAAATATTTGTAGAGTAGTTTAACCCTTAAAAACAACATTTTATTAGACTTCTGAGTATAATTTTCGAAAAAGTACTAAAATTACCCCTTTAAATGACAGTTATAAGAGGGTTATTATTAGAGTTTGCAAAACGATTAAAATCGTAATCGTAATCGCGATTAATCGCACCAATTAATCGTAATCGTAATCGACAAAAAAATCATGCGATTACGATTAAAAATTTTCTATGAAATACACTGTTTTTATAACGAATTTAAATCAGTTCCAAAATTTTTTGAAACCAATTTTAAAGTTTCTATTAAAATTATTTGTCAAAAAAACTAAATAAGTATTAAAAACGATTACTTTCGGGACAATTTCAAACAAAAATCATTGAATCTGGAATGTTAAGTAGACCGGAAAGTTTTGAAACTGTTATTCTTAAAAATAACAGTTTTTGTTCCTAAAAATACGTTCTAAAATGTAAATTTCAAAAGATTTTTTTTTAAAGATATTGCAACTCAAATTATTTAAAAAATTCGATTAATCGTAATCGCGATTAACGGCAATTTTTTTAATCGTAATCGCGATTATGAAATATCTCGATTATTTGCAAACTCTAGTTATTATAGACCTCCAACCATATTTTTGACATTAGATGTGCATTTATTGTAGTTTTTTAGGTTTTCCAAACGCCCTAGTTTAAAAAATTAAAAACTTCAGTGGACCATAAAAAATATACTCTAACTATTATCGCAAAACCCCTTGGTATTTTTGATTATTTAATGGTCCACTTTCATTTGGCATTGAAGCCATTTAGGCTCAAGTCGAGGACCCAAAATTTGTTACACAGTGTTATCGGCAACTTTACATAAATTGCAGCCGAATGATTAACATTTATTATGTAAAACACAATATCACTTATACGCATCATCGTTCTACGTAAAAAATTATGTGAAACTGTCCTTATGCGTATGATTAATATTTAACATATAAAATAAAATATCACTCATACGCATCGTGCTTCTGAGTTTGATTGTAGTAGCGGTATTAGAGGTGTCTAAAACGATTTAAATGAGGTATTTTTCTAACTGATGGGAAGTATAAATTTTAAATTTAAATTTTAACACCAACTTGGTGTTAATTTAACCTTTTCGCATGAACTTTCAAATTGTTAGTTTTGAAAATACCCTTAAATAACTCAAATAAAATTATATTTCAACCATAAAATTTATTTACCAAAACAAAATTTTACAATTTTTTTTCTTAAAATTCAACCATATTACACAAATTATTTACGACAACATTTGAAAAATGTTTTCTCATCTGTTGAAAAATAACGCAAAAAAATACAAAAAAAAAAACTAAAAAAAAAAACTGCTTGCAATCTGACAAATATAATTAAATATAACGACTCTACCATG
Organism: Pegoplata infirma; assembly: GCA_963921195.1. Classification (NCBI taxonomy): domain Eukaryota; kingdom Metazoa; phylum Arthropoda; class Insecta; order Diptera; family Anthomyiidae; genus Pegoplata; species Pegoplata infirma. The sequence goes on from OY992536.1 coordinate 30,581,457, forward strand.
TGCAATGATACAATTTAAATGAATGCACAAATTAAATTAACGTAACAATTCTCTTCACCCAACTCATGGCAAGTGATAGACAAATGCACACACAGAAACACACATACTACCCAAAACACACACTACCCAACACACACACACTACCAAACACACTTGAACATTCACATAAAATATCAACCAAACAACTCTTAAATAAATAACAGAAAATTCTCTTTAGAATACTCATACTCATGCAATTTAATACAAGTTTTGTGTGGCTGTATTTATTTGTGTGTGTGTGTGTATTTGTGTTGTACAAAAAACACGTCCTGTCGCATTTGCTACAATTCGTATGTATGACGTACATTTACATTGAATAAAACAACTCCAACAACAACAAGAGCAGCAGCAAAACTCATCTCATCATGTCAATAGTAGTTATTACTCAACTTGTTATTTTGTTGTTATTGTTGTATTTCAATTTTAGTGTTGTTGTTGTTATTGGTAAAAGTTTTTTCTTCTTTTTATTTTGTTTGTCGGTTTTTTGATGATGATGACGATGTTGTTTTTGTTGTTACGAGTATCATCATCTGCATGCAGCATACCAAGCAATAAGAGCAAGCAACACAGTTTTAACGATTGCTATACTTTTTTTTAAATACCCTACACTTAGTGATTGACATACCAGTTTGTCATTCCGTTTGCAACACCTCGAATTCTTGGAGTAATATTGATGATCCTCGATCGGTTAAATGACGATATAGTGGTGTCTATCTGTCCGTTTGTTTGTAGAAAACACGCAAACTTTCGAAAGCCATCTTTGATGATTTAGTACTATTAAGTAAAACGTACTTAAATAGTACTTTTTAATCAAAAGTACCTAAATAGTACTTTTGAGTAAAAAGTACCTGAATAGTACTTTTAAGTAAAAATTACCTAAATAGTACTTTTTGCTAAAAAGTACCTAAATAGTACTTTGTGATCAAAAGTACCAAAAATAGCACTTTTTATAATAAGTATCTCAATAGTTCCTTTTGATCTAAAGTATTAACATTTTTAATAAAAAGTACCAAAGTATTACTTTTTAATAAAAAGAACCAATTTTTTTTATTAAACAGAACAAAAATCGATTTTGACGGTACAATGGACTATTTTATGTCTGAACGACATGGACTTTCCTAAAAATTCCCTTATTTAAGGCTTAAACAACCCACTCCCAACTCAACTTAACCTAAATAGTAGTTTTTGATAAAAAAAAAGTACCTAAATAGTACTTTTAAGTAAAAAGTACCTAAATAGTACTTTTTGATCAAAAGTACATAAATAGTACTTTGTGATCAAAAGTACCAAAAATAGCACTTTTTTTATAATAAGTACCTTAATAGTTCCTTCTAATCTGAAGTATTAACCTTTTTGATAAAAAGTACCAAAGTAATACTTTTTAATAAAAAGTACCAAATTTTTTTTTTATAAACAGAACTGAAATTGATTTTTATACTTTTTCATTTCTCCCCTTACAACTGTGACAAAAAATCAAATTGGGTTCATCCATTTAAACAAAACACTTTTTTAATACTTTTTTCATAAAAGTACCAAAACTAAACTTTTTGGTACTTTTTAAAAAAAGTTATATAATAATTCTGTTTGTAAGGGACCCCACCAAAATTTTTCTATAGTTTATTTAAATTTTCTAGAAGAAAATATGAGAATTTTTCAATAAAAAAATTTTGAGAATTTTTCAATAGAAAAAAAATGTCAATTTTTCTATAGAAAAAATTTGATAATTTTTTTAATAGAAGAAATATAAGAATTTTTCTGCATACAAGATCTGAGAATGTTTCTATAGAAAAATTCAAGAATTTTTCGATATGAAAAATTTATGAATTTTTATATAGAAAAAGTTTGAGAATTTTCCTATAGAAAAAGTTTGAGAATTTTTCTATAGAAAAAGTTTGAGAATTTTTCTATAGAAAAAGTTTGAGAATTTTTCTATAGAAAAAGTTTGAGAATTTTTCTATAGAAAAAGTTTGAGAATTTTTCTATAGAAAAAATTTGAGAATTTTTTATAGAATAAATTTGACAGGTTTTTACTTAAAAAATTTGAGAATTTTCTCTAGAAAAAATTTTAAAATTTTCTATAGAAAAAATATGAGAATTTTTCCATACAAAAAAATTTATAGAAAAAATTTCAAAAATTTGAGAATTTTCTATAGAATAAATTTGAGAATTTTTTTTATAGAAAAAATTATCAAATTCTTTTATAGAAAAAATTATCAAATTTTTCTATAGAAAAAATTTGATAATTTTTCTATAGAAAAAATTTGATAATTTTTCTATAGAAAAAATTTGATAATTTTTCTATAGAAAAAATTTGATAATTTTTCTATAGAAAAAATTTGATAATTTTTCTATAGAAAAAATTTGATAATTTTTCTATAGAAAAAATTTGATAATTTTTCTATAGAAAAAATTTGATAATTAATCTATTGAAAAAATTTGATAAAAATTTATAATTTTTCAATAGAAAAAATTTGAGAATTGTTCTATAGAAAAAAATTTAATAATTTTTCTGTAGAAAAATTTGAGAATTTTTCTATAGAAAAAATTTGATAATTTTTCTACAGAAAAAATTAAAGAATTTTTCTTTATAAAAAATTTCTAAATTTTCTATAAAAAAAAAATCTATACAAAAAATTTAAAATTTTCTATAGAAAAAATTTTAAAATTTTAGAAATAACGCAAAGGGTACATAAGATTCGCATCGGCCGATTTTAGCATTGTAATTATTTTTTTTTTTGTTTTTTGTTAAGTTCGGTGCGGCTCGAGTTGTTTGTTATTTTCGTCAAATTGTGTTTTTTTGTTTGTCAGTGTGTTTGTTTGTGCATCATGTTTCCCAAAGGTGCATTTTATGCTTGAAAATCTAATTTGAGAGATTTTTTCCCATTTACGCCGTTTGTGTTACATGTAAATTGTTTTTCTGTTTTTTTTTATGGTATTTTTTTATAGTTGCTTTATAGAAGTGTTTCTATGGCTATGTGATATTGTGTGTGTGTGTGGGTAAGTATATTATTTTGTTTGTGTATATGTAGGTTTTACGACCCTGTCCCAATGTATCAAAATTTATTTTTCGTTTTTGATTTTTTTGACTTTTTTCTTCTATAGTAAAGGCATGCATGAATATGTTAAAACAAAAAAACTACTTTCATATGTTGGCATTCTATGGTTATTTTATGGTGTAATATTTGTGGAATACAAAAAATATTTGGGAGTGAGGATTGAAAGTGTACAAAAGTACTAATTAAAGTTTTTCGGTGTGAAAAGTGCCTCAGAATGTTGAGACTTTTGTTGCATAAGAAAAGTTTCAGAGTTTTCGGAAGATTAAAATGTTATCGAAAACAATTTTTTCAATAAAAAATTTGTAATCGATAAAAAATTTTTCTATAAAAAATTTGTAATCGATAACAATTATATCTATAAAAAACAAATTTTTTATCGATAACGAATTTTTAATAGAAAAATTGTTATCGATAACAAATTTTTTATAGAAAAATTGTTATCGATAACAATTTTTTTTTATAAAAATTTTTTAAAGAAAAATTGTTATCGATAACAAATTTTTTATAGAAAAATTGTTATCGATAACAAAATTTTTATAGAAAAATTGTTATCGATAACAAATTTTTTATAGAAAAATTGTTATCGATAACAAATTTTTTATAGAAAAATTGTTATCGATAACAAATTTTTTATAGAAAAATTGTTATCGATAATAAATTTTTTATAGAAAAATTGTTATCGATAACAAATTTTTTATAGAAAAATTGTTATCGATAACAAATTTTTTATAGAAAAATTGTTATCGATAACAAATTTTTTATAGAAAAATTGTTATCGATAACAAATTTTTTATAGAAAAATTGTTATCGATAACAAATTTTTTATAGAAATTTTTTATAGAAAAATTGTTATCGATAACAAATTTTTTATAGAAAAATTGTTATCGATAACAAATTTTTTATAGAAAAATTGTTATCGATAACAAATTTTTTATAGAAAAATTGTTATCGATAACAAATTTTTTATAGAAAAATTGTTATCGATAACAAATTTTTTATAGAAAAATTGTTATCGATAACAAATTTTTTATAGAAAAATTGTTATCGATAACAAATTTTTTATAGAAAAATTGTTATCGATAACAAATTTTTTATAGAAAAATTGTTATCGATAACAAATTTTTTATAGAAAAATTGTTATCGATAACAAATTTTTTATCGAAAAATTGTTATCGATAACAAATTTTTTATAGAAAAATTGTTATCGATAACAAATTTTTTATAGAAAAATTGTTATCGATAACAAATTTTTTATAGAAAAATTGTTATCGATAACAAATTTTTTATAGAAAAATTGTTATCGATAACAAATTTTTTATAGAAAAATTGTTATCGATAACAAATTTTTTATAGAAAAATTGTTATCGATAACAAATTTTTTATAGAAAAATTGTTATCGATAACAAATTTTTTATAGAAAAATTGTTATCGATAACAAATTTTTTATAGAAAAATTGTTATCGATAACAAATTTTTTATAGAAAAATTGTTATCGATAATAAATTTTTTATAGAAAAATTGTTATCGATAACAAATTTTTATCGATAACAAATTTTTTTATAGAAAAATTGTTATCGATAACAAATTTTTTTATCGAAAAATTGTTATCGATAACAAATTTTTTTATAGAAAATTGTTATCGATAACAAATTTTTTATAGAAAAATTGTTATCGATAACAAATTTTTTTATAGAAAAATTGTTATCGATAACAAATTTTTTATAGAAAAGTTGTTATCGATAACAAATTTTTTGTAGAAAAATTGTTATCGATAAAAAATTTTTTTATAGAAAAATTGTTATCGATAACAAATTTTTTTATAGAAAAATTGTTATTGATAATAAATTTTTTATAGAAAAATTGTTATCGATAACAATTTTTTTATAGAAAAATTGTTATCGATAACAAATTTTTTATAGAAAAATTGTTGCCGGTAGCAAATTTTTTTATAGAAAAATTGTTATCGATAATAAATTTTTTATAGAAAAATTGTTATTGATAATAAATTTTTTATAGAAAAATTGTTATCGATAAAAAATTTTTAATAGAAAAATTGTTATCGATAACAAATTTTTTATAGAAAAGTTTGTTATCGATAACAATTTTTTTATAGAAAAGTTTGTTATCGATAACAAATTTTTTATAGAAAAATTGTTATCGATAACAAATTTTTTATAGAAAAATTGTTATCGATAACAAATTTTTTATAGAAAAATTGTTATCGATAACAAATTTTTTATAGAAAAATTGTTATCGATAACAAATTTTTTATAGAAAAATTGTTATCGATAACAAATTTTTTATAGAAAAATTGTTATTGATAACAAATTTTTTATAGAAAAATTGTTATCGATAACAAATTTTTTATAGAAAAATTGTTATCGATAACAAATTTTTTATAGAAAAATTGTTATCGATAACAAATTTTTTATAGAAAAATTGTTATCGATAACAAATTTTTTATAGAAAAATTGTTATCGATAACAAATTTTTTATAGAAAAATTGTTATCGATAACAAATTTTTTATAGAAAAATTGTTATCGATAACAAATTTTTTATAGAAAAATTGTTATCGATAACAAATTTTTTATAGAAAAATTGTTATCGATAACAAATTTTTTATAGAAAAATTGTTATCGATAACAAATTTTTTATAGAAAAATTGTTATCGATAACAAATTTTTTATAGAAAAATTGTTATCGATAACAAATTTTTTATAGAAAAATTGTTATCGATAACAAATTTTTTATAGAAAAATTGTTATCGATAACAAATTTTTTATAGAAAAATTGTTATCGATAACAAATTTTTTATAGAAAAATTGTTATCGATAACAAATTTTTTATAGAAAAATTGTTATCGATAACAAATTTTTTATAGAAAAATTGTTATCGATAACAAATTTTTTATAGAAAATTTGTTATCGATATCAAATTTTTTATAGAAAATTTGTTATCGATAACAAATTTTTTATAGAAAAATTGTTATCGATAACAAATTTTTTATAGAAAAATTGTTATCGATAACAAATTTTTTATAGAAAAATTGTTATCGATAACAAATTTTTTATAGAAAAATTGTTATCGATAACAAATTTTTTATAGAAAAATTGTTATCGATAACAAATTTTTTATAGAAAAATTGTTATCGATAACAAATTTTTTATAGAAAAATTGATATCGATAACAAATTTTTTATAGAAAAATTGTTTTCGATAACAAATTTTTTATAAAAAAATTGTTATCGATAACAAATTTTTTATAGAAAATTGTTATCGATAACAAATTTTTTATAAAAAAATTGTTATCGATAACAAATTTTTTATACAAAAATTGTTATCGATAACAAATTTTTTATAGAAAATTTGTTATCGATAACAAATTTTTTATAGAAAAATTGTTATCGATAACAAATTTTTTATAGAAAAATTGTTATCGATAACAAATTTTTTATACAAAAATTGTTATCGATAACAAATTTTTTATAGAAAATTTGTTATCGATAACAAATTTTTTATAGAAAAATTGTTATCGATAACAAATTTTTTATAGAAAAATTTGTTATCGATAACAATTTTTCTATAAAAAATTTGTTATCGATAACAATTTTTCTATAAAAAATTTGTTATCGATAACAATTTTTCTATAAAAAATTTGTTATCGATAACAAATTTTCTATAAAAAATTTGTTATCGATAACAAATTTTCTATAAAAAATTTGTTATCGATAACAATTTTTCTATAAAAAATTTGTTATCGATAACAATTTTTCTATAAAAAATTTGTTATCGATAACAAATTTTTTATAGAAAAATTGTTATCGATAACAAATTTTTTATAGAAAAATTGTTATCGATAACAAATTTTTTTAGAAAAAATTGTTATCGATAACAAATTTTTTATAGAAAAATTGTTATCGATGACAAATTTTTTTTGGAAAAAATTTTCTATAAAAAGTTGTTATCGATAACATTTTTTTATAGAAAAAATTATTATCGATACTAAATTTTTTAAGAAAAAATTGTTACCGATAACAAATTTTTTACTGAAAAGTTTGTTATCGATAATAACTTTTTTATAGAAAAATTGTTATCGATATTTTTTATAGAAAAATCTATAGAAAATTTGTTATGGATAACAAACAAAAATCTATAGAAAATTTGCTATCGATAACAAAAAAAGTTTTCTATAGAAAATTTCTTATGCATAACAAAGTTTCTATAGAAAAATTTTATGTAATGTTTGGTCTCGGCAATCGAAAAAAGTACATTTTCCAATTAAAGTTTTCTTTAAAATTCCCAATCTCTATTATCATCTCTAAAATTAAACAAAAAACAAGTTACTAACTGACTAAAAAGAAAAAAAAAAACACTTTAACAAACATTGGCGTTCAGTTATGCGCAAGTACTTTAATTGAGAGCATTTTGATGTCATAATTCTTGAGTATAGCTTTAGGGACGCTTAAATTACTTCAATCAACAATATGCAGTGATTGACAAACCGTTTTTACATTTATTCCTTTTGCTGTTGCCGATGTTGTTGTTGTTACTTTCCTCCCAACAACACTTAATATTTGAAATATTGTTGTTGCTGTTGTTGGTATTTTTATGGTTTTTAGCTTTTTACTTTTTTTTTTTTTTTTGTTACATTAGGGTATTGTTTTTGTATGTTGCTTGTTTTTGCCTATTTTTATGAATGTATGAGTAGCGTAAGATTTAATATGGTTATATATAATGTATGTGTGTTCGGTTGTGTATGTGTGTCTGTCTGTTTGTGTGTACTTTTTGTTTGTTTCATAAACTCCCCTTATACCTTCATAAAGTGCAAGGATTTTTATTTTTCAGCTTTCAATTTCATTTAGTTGCTTGTTTTGGTACTTTTTTCCCATTTTCCTCTTCTTTTTTTTTTTTGTTTTTACTATTGTGGTAAACATGAAAATGTTAAACTTGGGATTTGAAATTATTAAAAAACAAAAATATTAGAAACTATAGAGTACCTAACTTCTACTTGTGTACTTGTGTTTTTGTGTACGAATACTCTAATGGTAGTGGTAGTAGTAGTAGTTGTAGTTATAGTAGTGGTAGCATCATAAATGTTGGAGGACTTTTTCTATATATTTTCTACCATACTTTTCATATGATGATACTACTACAAGTGTTCTCAACTGTATATGTTTGTGTGTATATTTGTATACAATAGTTAGTGTAATATTTTATACACTCAAAAAAAAAAAATTAGTTGATTTACTATTGTTATTTTTTTCTTGTTCGCTAACACGACTTGGCGAATAATTAGTAATAATTTAGTTGAAATTTACGTTTTATTAACGATTTTTGTAAAAGTCAGTTGAGGAGTTTACTAACAAGGAAGGCATACACCGATTGTCCTGAAACTTGCATATGGGAAAGAGAGGAAGACAATAAGATAAACCTGTTTTTCTTAACTTCCCAGTCTCACATTTAGCGGGTCACAGGGGAGAGGAAAAAACGGAATAATTTCGTGTTTTACATCTTTTACATTTCTTCAAAAGATACTACATGAACATTTTATACAGATCGAAAAGTTTTTAGGTCGATTCCAAATTCGGCTTCGTTAAATTCCTCATTTTAAAAATCTAAAATCGTTGGGGTAGTTTATATGGAGATGTATATACGTACGACCGCCAAAATTATAATAATAATCTCTATTAAAATTTAGCTGACCCGTATTTTTCGTTTGGCGAAATTTCTGCTAGTTCGGCTTTTATTACACTCAAAATAATAACTCTGTTAAATACTCTGTAAAATGACTGTAATCTCAATTCAACAGATATTTGACAGAGTTTTCTGTCAAAATACAGATTTAAAGAAAAAACTTTGTATTTTGTTGTGACAAAAAAACTAAGTTTCCTTTGTAATATTACTTTTAAGTTTGTAATCTTAATTTTACAGATAACTAACAGAGTTTTCTGCTAAAATACAGATTTAAGCGAAATACTCTGTATTTTTTATAACCCAAAAACTAAGTTTTATCTGTATTTTTACTTATTTCTACACTCAAAATAACAACTCTGTAAAATACTCTGTAAAATGACTGTAATCTCAATTCAACAGATATTTGACAGAGTTTTCTGTCAAAATACAGATTTAAAGAAAATACTTTGTATTTTGTTGTGACAAAAAAACTAAGTTTCCTCTGTTATATTACTTTTTACTTTGTAATCTTAATTTTACAGATAATTAACAGAGTTTTCTGCTAAAATACAGATCTAAGCAAAATACTTCGTATTTTTTTATAACCAAAAAAGTTTTCTGTTTTGAGTAGTTTTTGTTTTTGTTACAAAACATCAAAATTTTATCTGTAATTTTTTTTTTTGAGAAAAATTTGAAAAAGTAGCAAAAAAAGTTATCAAAATTTATTTTTCAGAAATCTTATAAAAATTTAACAAAATAACATGCATTTAACTAAACTCTGTAAATTTGCAGAGTTTTTTCTGTAATTTCTTTTTGCATCAAATGTATTTTACAAATATATTGACAAAATAGAATCCAAACAACTCAAATGGTTCGGACACGTTGTACGTATGCCAGAACGAAGGATACCAAAGCAATTCCTGGAAGCTAAGCCAGAAGGAAGAAGACCCATAGGAAGACCGAGAGTATCATATGAAGATTGCATAAAAGAAGCTGGAACAAAAAGAGGAAAATCTCTAAATGAAATGAAGAGAATAGCGAAAAATCGAACAGATTGGAGGAAGTTTATTGCAGGCCCCCCTACGCTTTAAAAGGCAAAAGGGTGAAGACAAAGAAGAAGAAGAAGAAGTATTTTACAAATATATGTAAATTTACATAGTTTTCTTTGCTAAATGGTGGTTTATTTAACCAATATTGTACTAGAAACTCTGTTAATTAACAGTTTTTATTTGTCCAAATTATTTAACCGAGTTTTATAGTAAAATTACAGAGTCTTCTCTGTAAAAAAGCTTTCATATTTAACCAATATTTTACTATAAACTCTGTTAATTAACAGTTTTTTTCTGTCAAAATCATTTTACAAAGTTTTTTATTAAAATTACCAAGAATAGTTGTTAGCTGGAAAAGTATGGTGTACTCTGTTAAATTAGCAGAGTTTCTCTGTAATTTAACAGAGTTATTATTTTGAGTGGAGGATTTCCTGAAACATCAATTTTTTTTGTTAGGAGACAACATTTTTTCGATGGGTGCCCTCTGAAAGACCTTCTTTGTAAGACTACACAAGTTTTTAACTCAACTTACATGTGGTAGAGGGAGAAAATAAGAGTTAGCTGCTTCTAATTTTCTAATTTTAAAATTGATGTAGAACATCCCCAGTTTAATTATATAAGCTTCAGACTAAAAAAATAAAATAAGAATTACCGTTTTCATTTTCTCAAAACCGCAAATGTTTGCAACTTCGATTTATAACTTGGATAATAGTTCACTTAATGGTGAATAAAAAAAGTTTTTCACCAGCTGGTGAATTCAACAAAAAATTTTGTTTTTCATCAAAATTTTTTTTATACCCTCCACTCTAGTGATAGAAACCTCGAAATATTGATCTAAGTCCCCACAAAGTATATACTTATATATTCGTGATCCTCGATCGATTTTAAGACGATCTAGCGATGTCCGTCCATCTGTCCGTCTGTCTGTTGAACAAAATTTTAGCGTCAATGTGTCGAGCGTGAAATTCTAAATAAAATAGCAATTAAAAAATAACAAAAATCAAAAAAAAAAAATTTTTGGTCAACAAAAAAGGATGAACAACCACTGCTTTTTTTGTCAAAAAACTTTTAAATTTTTTTACTTCTTATTTTTCATCCATTTTATGTAGAATTTCACGCTCGACACACTGATGCTAAATTTTTGTAAATCCGTCCAGTAGTTTCGGAGATATAACGATTTTAAGATTTTTTTGATTTGAGAAAAATTAAAATTTCAAATTCTCTTAAGGGTTGCCACAATTTAGTTTTTCGTCAATAGCTCGGTAAATATAGGCCCGATTTGGGTAGGAGACCTATACGTCCCAACTTTTTATGCTCTTTCAGAATATGTAACCCAAATTTTTAAAAATCTTGTTTTTATAGGAAAAACTTTTTAAAAAGCAAAAAAGTAACACCTTAAATACTCATATTTAAAACTTTATAAAAGCGAGATTTTTTAAAAATTAAGACAATCTATAAAAAAATATTTAAGGAAAAAAAAATTTTTTCTTATTTTCAAAATTAATTTTTAAAATTTAAAATAGTTTTTGAAACAAATAAATTTCAATTTGTGTTTTTGCAATTTTTTGCCAAACTATGCAGAAATATGTACTTAAAAGTTGGAAATATTTACAAAATATGCACTTAAAACCAAAATATGCAAAAATAAGCATTTTCGTCAAAATATGCAAAAACAAATCGATGCCATTTTAACTCAAATTTCTTGATTCGGAAAGATAATTGGTCGATATCGTTTTTAGACTATCGACAAAAAACATGCATTTGCTTGGAAATCTCATTCCAAGTTATAAGCAAAAGAATGAATTTCGGCAAGGGTTTTTTTTCGCGAATTTACGAGATATAAAACACGCTAACATTCGGAGGTCAATTCTGAGGGCATATTGTTGTTTTGTAGATCCCCTGTTCTGGTTCGTGTTAAATTTCAGCGAAAACGGTCCAGTGGTTCAAATATTATTGTTAAAACCGTGAACTTTAGATTTTTTCACCTTAAATTCACGTGTTGAAAAAATCGAACTTAAAAAAAAGCTTCAAAAACATTGGTAAGCCACAAAATTACTTAACAAAGTATTTTTGCCACTAATTGTAAGAAAAATTTTTTCACAAAAAAATAAAATTTACACTCGAAAAAAATTTTACACTCAAACAAATAGTAATTTTTCTTTTTTTACAAAAGTGTTTTTTTCTTAAAATTAAATATTTCTTATCAATAGGGATGAGATTTCCATGCAAATGCATGTTTATTGTCGATAGTCTAAAAACGACATCAACAAACTGTCTTTCCGAATCAAGAAATTTGCGTTAAAATGGCATCGATTTGTTTTGCATATTTGTGCATATTTTGGTGAAAATGCATATTTGTGCATATTTTGGTGAAAATGCATATTTGTGCATATTTTGGTGAAAATGCATATTTTTGCATATTTTGGTTTTAAATGCATATTTTGTGCATATTTCCAACTTTTGAGTGCAAATTTTGCATATTTTGGCATAAATTCGCTAAAACACAAATTGAAATTTATTTGTTTCAAAAACTATTTTAAATTTTAGAAATTTATTTTGAAAATAAGAAAAACTTTTTTTTTTTTAAATTTTTCTGTAGAAATTCTTAATTTCTAAAAAAATGTTGCTTATATAAAGTTTTAAATGTTTCACGGCGTTATTTTTTGCTTTTTAAGAAGTTTTTTCTATGAAAACAATATTTTTATTGCACACATTTTATTTTTTAGTGCATATTTTAAGGTTTTTTAGTGGATATTTTGAATTTTTCAGCGCATATTATAAGCGCATATTTTCGATTTTTTAGTGCATGAAAATCTCATCCCTACTTATCAATATTGTTAATTTTTTTCACTTTAAAAAATTTACTATCATTTAAAAAGGACATTGTGCAGGGTATTCATAGATTCGGCCAAGTCGAATTGAACTTCTCTACTTTTCTTTTCATAAATTTTTTCTTCATTAATTTTTTTTCATCAAAATTCATTAAATTTTTTTTACTTAAAAAAAATGTTTTTATACCCTCCATCTACAGTATGGGGGTATACTCACTTTGTCATTCCGTTTGTAACGCATCGAAATATCGGTCGGTGACCCCATACAGTATATATATTATTGATCTATGATCGATTCTAAGACTTTTCTAGAATGTCCGTATGTCCGTCCGTCCGTCGGTATAAGTCACGATGCAGTCCAAAATAAAAGAGATAGACTCGTTAAGTTTGGCAGGAATATGTCTTTTGTTCCTAGGCAGTTTAAGTTCGTAAATGGGCAAAATCGGACCAGGGGGAAAAAAGTTCCCCCTTGAAGAACTTAACTAACCTCTGAAAACGCCATATTTTCACAGGTTTTTTTGTATTTTTGTTAAGCAAATGAAACAATTTGATGTCAGAAAAAGTTCAAGACCCTGCACTTGGAAATAAAAAAAAAACATTTTTTTGCCCGCCCCCCTTTTGTGGGCGTGGATATTAAATATGTTTTTAAATAATGATAAAATTGTATTACTTAAGATCAAAAAGCATAATAAATGAATTTTTAAACATTTTCCGCATGGGGGGTTATGTGTCCTCCAATGACCCCCTGCTAACCCCCCAAAAAAACGCATCTGCAAATTTTTTTTTTTTTTTTAATTTTTTTTATATGTTGGAGGGCATTATAGATTCGGCACAGCCGAATTTAACACTCTCACTTGTTTTTATTATTTTTTTTTTTTCATCATCAAAGTTTTTTTTATCAAAAAAACTATTTGTTTATATTTTTTTTTTTTTCATCAAAAAATTAATTTTTTTCATCGATAATTTTTTTTTCATTAAATTTTTTTTACATAAATAATTTTATCAAAAAAAAAATTTTTCATTAAAAAAAAAAAATTCTCATCAACAATTTTTTTTCTTCATCAAAAACCTTTTTGTTTATCAAAAATTTTTTTTTAACAATTTTTTTTTTTTTTTTTTCATCAAAAAAATTTTTTATCATAAAAATTAAGTTTTTCATAAAAAAAAAAATGTTTTTAACACATTTTTTTTCTCCAAACCTACCTTTTTAACATGTGTAATAGCAAGAAATATTTTTTTCATAAATTTCCCCCTTCAGCGCTAAAGTTTCAACTTTTCTAAGCCAAAGAGCATTTAAAAAAAAATTGTCAAAAACTTAGTTTAATCAAATCATCTTTTTTTGCTATAAATATCAGCTTTATAGGATAAATTCCGCGGAAATTTTTTTTTCGCGAAATTGGTTTATTACTATGTTCTTAACCTACATACAACATTTTATAAGTTGACATTAAAAATTAAAGAAGTTACAGGGTTTTGGCCGGAATCCACCACTGTGCAGTTGTTCTTGTAGCCCCCATACAAACCACCTTCCCGATATTCACTTAAATCTCTCAAATTTCATGAAAATAGAAAATATTTTATTAAAGTTTTGTTTGCTGACCAATTTTGGACATAGGCCCCAATAAAAATTTCGCCCGATATTCATTTAAAGCGGTTTATTTACAACTTGGACCCATTTTCCGGGAAACACTGCTGTATGGCATTATATGGTCGGTCTTGGCCGACTGTAATTTTCATACTTGTTTTTTTTTTTTTTTATTTTGCGGAATTTTCCTACTCTTTTTATACCCTCCAACTACAGTATGGGGGTATACTCACTTTGTCATTCCGTATGTAACGCATCGAAATATCGGTCGGGGACCCCATAAAGTATATATATTATTGATCAGTGATCGATTCTAAGACATTCTAGCGATGTCCGTCCGTCCGTCCGTCCGTCTGTCTGTCCGTCCGTCCGTCTGTAGTTAACACGATGCAGTCCAAAATAAAAGAGCTAGATCCCTCAAGTTTGGCATAAATATGTCTTATGATCCTAGGCAGGTTAAGTTCGGAAATGGGCCAAATCGGACCAGGGGGAAAAAAGTTCCCCCTTGAAGAACTAAACCAACCTCTTAAAAATGCTATTTTTTTTTTGCGTTTTTTTGTATTTTTGTGAACCAAATGAGACATTTTTATGTTCGTAGAAGTTTAAGGTCCTGCTCTTGGACCCAGGAGACTAAAAAATATCGCTTTTTTTTGCCCCGCCCCTCTTTTAAGGGCGTGGATAAAAAAATAATTTAAATAATTATAAAACTATAGTACTTAAGTGCACAAATCAGACAAAAATGAACTTGTAAACATATACCGTGAGGGCCAAGGAGTCACCCCAGCTAACCGACCCCTCCCCCAACCTTGCCCCCCCCCCCCCCCTTAAAACAACGCCCCTGTCAAAATTTTTTTTTTTATTTTTTTACATGTTGGAGGGTATAATAGATTCGGCACAGCCGAATTTAACACTCTCACTTGTTTAATTTTATCTGTTTTTTTCTGAATTTTCGTGATATTTTTCTAATTTTGAAAGTTTCGAAATTTATTTTTTTAATTTTCCTTATTTTTGAAGAATTATTTTGAATTTTTATCATTTCTAATTTTCAGATTTTTCTGATTTTTACTGCAAAATTACTGACTCAATTAGTTTTTCTAAATTTTCCTGATATTTTCAAAATTTCTTAACTTTCCTGAAATTTTCTGCAAATTCCGAATTTATCTGATTTTTTTTTTTTTGAGTTTGAAATTAATAAAATTTTTTGATAGATTTATAAGTTTTGTTTAGCCATCTTTACAGTTTTTTTTATTTTCAGTGTATGAGTTTATATTGTAGATAGTAAAGTAGTATTCTGGTTGAAAAGTTATTTACTTTAATAATAGTGAATGTTGTGGTTGGTGATGATGGTGGCGTCGGCGGTAGGAGAAATACAGAAATTTTATGAGTTTGTTTTTTTTGGTATTTTTTCAAGCAGTTTATGAAATTCATTAAGTTTTTTTTTTTTGTTTGGTTGAAGTTAAATATGAAATTGTAGAACTTTAAATAATTAATTTAGAATTGAGTTTTGGCTCGAAGAACATATTGAAAAATCATACGGATTTAATAAATTTTTATTTAATGTTTGCTAATAAAGTTTTGGAATTAAGGGAATAGTGAAACTATTTATTTGTTTTAGGGGGTTAAAGAAGCAAATGGAGTATAAATATGTTTGAAACTAAAACAAAAACATCTTGGCCGAGTCCATAAATACTCCGCACAACCCTTTTTTGTAACTCCCGGATAAATACATATGCCAAACATTAGCCTTTTTATAAAGAATTTGTAAAGTACACTCAAAAAAAAACCTTGTCAAATTACTAGAAAAAATCTCGAAATCCCTTTTTATCAATTTTTGATAGTTTTCCTTGTTTTTTAACAAAAAATTTTTGATCGTAATTTACATATTTTTTGTAATTTTACTTTTTTTTTTTGTAATTTTACAAATTTCCAAGGCAATTTTACAAAAAAAAAAAAATCTAGTAAATTCACGAGAATTTCTTGTAAGTTTTATTTTGTCAAGTTAGTGATTTACTATTTTTTTGGTAAAAACTTTGTAAAATTACAAAAAAGCTCTAATTTTTACTAGGAATTCTCGTAAAATAGAAGCAAAAAATCTAGTAAAGTCACGCAACCTCCTTGTAAGTTTTATCGCGTCAACAAAATATTTTGAGTAGGTTTATTCTAGCTCGAGGTGATTATTTGCTTTAAAAATAAAACTATGATATTCTCATAGAATAATTTTCAAGAAAATTATTTTTCTGTTTTAAATTTATTTATGTTGGTCATTTTTTGCAAGACTAAATCGACACGTGTTTCGGCATTTGTCAGATCCCATTGCATTTTTTTTTTTTTTTTTTAATGTTTAAAAAGAAAACTACATGCAATTTATGTCTTAACCATTTTTAAAAACTCTTAATGGCAATAAAATCCTTAACCAGAGGTGCTAAGGGGAAATAGCTAAAAGTTGTGATCATCGCTATAAATTTCCAAAAGGCCATTTTTATTTGAACTTTTACCTTTAACTTTAGCTAAAGGTGCTAAAGCGAAAATAGCTGAAATTGGTGATCATCCCTATAAATGTTCGAAAATTTATTTTTACATCATTTTTTTCTCAAAAAACTTTAATTGTAGTTAAATCCTTAACAAGAGATGATACAGCAAAAATATCAAAATTGGGGATCATCGCTATAAATTGTAAAAAATTTATTTCATATAATTTTTTGATTGTCTGTGTTATTTCTTTGAAAATAGCTAAAATTTGTGATCCTCGCTATAAATTTCCAAAAGCCCATTTTTATTTGAATTTATTATTAAAAATTTTATTTTTATTATATGACTTATTGTTAGCTAAAGGTGCTGAAGCGAAAATAGCTGAAATTGGTGAACATCCCTACGACTTTTCAAAAATTTATGAATGAACTTTTTCTCAAAAAACTTTAATTGTAATTAAATACTGAACTAGAGATGCAAAAATATCAAAAATAGGGGATCATCGCTATAAATTGTAAAAAAATAATTTTTATATAATTTGTTGTTTGTTAGTGTTATTCCTTTTAAAATATCTAACTTACAATTAGTTTTTTTTAATGTTTGGAAAAGAAAACCACTAGCATTTTATAGCTTAGCAAGGGGTGCTAGAGCGAAAAATGTTTATTGTTTCTAAAATCTTTTAATTGTAATGAATGCCTTAACCAGAGTTACTTAAGCGAAAACAGCTAAAATTTGGCATCATCGCTATAAATTTCCACAAGCCCATTTTTATTTAAAATTTTTTCATAAAAATTGACTTATTGTTAGCTAAAGGTGCTACAGCGAAAATAGTTGAAATTAGTGATCATTGCTATAATATTTCAAAAATTTATTTTTACATGAACTTTTTCTCGAAAAACTTTAATTGTAATTAAATCCTTAACTAGAGATGGTACAGCAAAAATATCAAAAATTTGGGATCATTGCTCTAAATTTCAAAAAATCCATATTTAAATGATTTTTTTTTTTGGTCAATGTTATTTCTTTTAAAATATCAAACTCAGTTTTTTTAAACTGTTTAAAATGAAAATACTTGCATTTTATGGCTTAACAAGGGCTGCTAGAGCGAAAAATGCGTTCTGCTTCTAAAAACATTTAATTGCATTGATATCCTTAACCAGAGGTGCTTAAATGAAAATAGTAAAAATTTGTGATCATCGATTAAAATTTTCATGAGCCCATTTTTATTTGAATTTTTTATTAAAAATTTATTTCATTATATGACTTATTGTTAGCTAAAGGTGCTAGAGCGAAAATAGCTAAAATTGGTAATCATACCTACAACTTTTCAAAAACGTATTTTTACATGAAGTTTTTCTCAAAAAACTTTAGTTGTAATTAAATTCTGAACTAGAGATGTTACAGCAAAAATATCAAAAATAGGGGATCATCGCTATAAATTGTAAAAAACAATTATTTCTATTTAAATATCTAACTTACAACTACTTGTTTTAATGTTATAAAGAGAAACCACTCTTATAGCTTAGCAAGGGGTGCTAGAGCGAAAAATGTTTACTGTTTCTGAAATCTTTTAATTGTAGTGAATGCCTTTATCAGAGGTACTTAAGCGAAAATAACTAAAATTTTGGATCATCGCTATAAATTTCCAAAAGCCCATTTTTATTTAAATTTTTTCTTAACAATTTTATTTTCATTATATGACTTATTGTTAGCTACAAGTGCTAAAGCGAAAATAGCTGAAATTCGGGATCATCGATTAAAATTTTCAAGAACCCATTTTTATTTGAATTTTTTATTAAAAATTTTATTTTCATTATATGACTTATTGTTAGCTACAGGTGCTTAAGCGAAAATGGCTGAAATTGGTGATCATCCCTACAACTTTTCAAAAATGTATTTTTACATGAAGTTTTTCTAAAAAAACTTTAATTGTAAATAAATTCTGAACTAGAGATGATACAGAAAAAATATCAAAAATTGGGGATCATCGCTATAAATTTCAAAAATCCATATTTAAATGATTTTTTGTTTGTCTGTGTTATTTCTTTTAAAATATCAAACTCTGTTTTTTTACGTTAAAAAAAAAACTACTTGCATTTTATGGCTTAACCAGGGGTGCTATAGCGAAAATGTGTTCTATTTTTAAAAACTTTTAATTGCAATAAAATCCTTAACCAGAGGTGCTAAAGGGAAAATAGCTAAAATTTGGGATCACTATAAATTTCCAAAAGCAAATTTTTATTTGAATTTTTATCTTAAAAATGTTGTTTTCATTATATGACTTCTTGTTAGCTAAAGGTGCTAGAGCGAAAATAGCTGAAATTGGTGATCAACCCTACAATTTTTCAAAAACGTATTTTTATATGAATTTTTTCTCGAAAAACTTTAACTGTAATTAAATCCGTAACTAGAGATGGTACAGCAAAAATATCAAAATTTGGGTATCATCGTTATAAATATCCAAAAATCCATATTTAAGTGATTTTTTTTTTGTCAGTGTTATTTCTTTTAAAATATCTAACACAGTTTTTATTAAAAAAAAAAAAATAAAACTAGCTAGAATTAATTGTTGTTAAAAATAGTACATTTTTAGTTATTTTTGGGATTTTGGTATTTTAAATTTTTTTTTGTGCTTTTTTAGTTTTGGACTTTTTTATTTGTATTTCTTTTAAAATTATTAAAATAAAAAATGTAATATTTTTTTAATTTTGCATCTTGATCATCTGATTGAAAATTCATTTAATTTGTTAATAAACATTTCTGAAACAATAAAAAAAACAACAACATAATTTAAATATTTTTACACTTTATTTTTTTTTTTTTTATTATTATTATTTAAAAATATATTTATGTATATAAATTTGACTTTACCCATACAAAAATTATAACTTAAAAACTAATAAACAAAAATTTATATATTTTAATTTCTCTTTTAAAACTATAACTAAAGAAAACAACATAAAATAAAAATAATATTTTGAAACAATTTAACATAAAAATTAAAATAGAAACTAAATTTATGTAAAAAAAACATATAAAATATGTTAAAATTTTATACAAAAAAAAACTATAAATAACTTTTGGTAAATATTAATATACAAAAAATAAAAAAATAAAAACAAAAAAAATCAAAACACAAAATACATTTGAAAACAGCTTAAACTCTTTCAATAAAAAATCACTTACAATATAAAATTCTGTTTTAAAAAAATATACATTTAAAAACTTGATACAGCACAAAAAAGGCCAGTGTATAGACCACAAATAGTGTTGTATAATGTAAAATCTTTAAGCTAAAAAGGGGAGAAAAAATACAAAAAAAGGAAAAAATATTGTTTAAACAAAAAAAATATTATGAAAACACAAAAAAAAGGTGTGTATCATCAAAATCAACATCACCACCACCATCACCACCACCGAGACATCATTTCATACATACCGTTCATGTCTTTTTATTGATTCGGGTATTGTACTGGGATCATCTTTAACCACATATCGACGTACACCCACCAAACTCAATTGAAACAATTCTGTCCAGTTTAGATTGCGCATATCAAATGCAAACAATTGTTTATCCGTTGATTCCAATTTATCGGAGAGTGCTCGCACATTGTCATTGTCAAATTTGAAATCATTTGCTGAAAAATATTCCATCAGTGAACAGAATTTGTGGATTTTACGATAAATTTTTAACATTCTAAAAAAAAAGAATAACAAAAAAATACAAATACATAAATAAACACACACACACTAACACACATAGGAAAATAGAACGTTGGCCACAAAAAAAGGGTTAATAAAAATTTATCAGAATAAATCCAAGAGACACACAAAAGGGTAAATATTTATTTTTCACACTTTTTTCATCAAAATGAAAAGGTAAGGTGCCTTGTTCACACGGCAGGAAAAATAAGATTTTTTAGATTTTTTAGTAATTTTCTTAAGAAAATACAAAAAAGTACTTAAGGCTCAAAAAAAAGTACTTTTATTTTTTTTTGTGGATATTTAGTACTTTTGTTGGGCATTTTGGTATTTTTGCAGCTTTTTCCACTTTTTAGCACATTTTTATGAAGTTTTTTTTTTTTTTGGTACTTTTTTGTACTTTTGGTACTTTTTTGGTTTTTTAAGTTTTTAATGATCATGAATCATGACAAATGCCCAGAGGTCATTAAATTATAAAAACAAATAACACAAATTTGTGATTTAGTTGTTTTCTTTACAAAATACAAAAAAGTATTTAATATTCCAAAAAAGTACTTTTTATTTTTTGGATATTTAGAATTTTTGTATTTTTGCAATTTTTTAAGGAATTTTATATGAAGTTTCTATAACTTTTTTAAAATGTTTATACTGTTTATGATTTTTTAATCCTTTTTGATGTTTGGTACTTTTTTGGATTCTCGGTACTTTTTTGGTTTTGAATATTTTTTATGCTTATGACCAAGGAGAAGACATTCATGCAAATGCATGTTTTTCCTGTTAATCATGAAACAGCATTAATCAAATATCGTTGCAAATCAACGAATTTGCTTTAAAATGGCATCGATTTGTTAGTGCATATTTTGCTGAAAATGCATTTTTTGCCATTTGGGCGCAGGCTTTACAATTTTTTTCTGAACTCGAGTACTTGGCTGACAGAATTACAACAAAGTAAAAAATATTTTAAAAAAAAAATTAATTTTTTTTTAAATATATTTCAGATATTGAGTAGGTACTTTTTTTTGGAAAATTTTGATATTTTTATGGATTTTTGAAACTTTTTGGGACATTTTTGTTAATTTCTTAGTTTGGTACTTTTTTGGATTTTCGGTACTTTTTTTTTTTTTTTTTTTAGTTTTTCATGCTTATGACAATTGCCCAGAGATCATCAAATCATCAAATAAAAATAACAGAAATTTTTGATTTAGTATTTTTCTTTAGAAAATACAAAAAAAGTATTTAATATCCCAAAAAAGTACTATTTCTATTTCAGATACTTAGATTTTTTTTTTTTTGATATTTAGTATTTTTTCCATTTTTTAAGGAATTTTTTGTGCAGTTCTTATTAATGTTGTAAAATGTTTATACCTTTTATGATTTTTTAATACTTTTTAGATTTTTGGTACTTTTTTCGATTCTCGGTATTTTTTTGGTTTTGTATATTTTTATGCTTATGGCTAGGGATGTGATTTCCATGCAAATGCATGTTTTTTGTCGAAAGTCTAAAAACGATGTTGGCTAATTATATTGCCAAACCAAGAAATTTTCATTAAAATAGCGTCGATCTGTTTTTGCATTTTTTGGTAAAAACGCATATTTTGGTATTAATTGCATATTTTTTGTATATTTCCAACTTTTAAGTGCATATTTTGGCATAAATTAGCAAAAACACAAATTGAAATTTATTTGTTTCAAAAACTATTTCAGATTTTAAAACTTTATTTTGAAAATAAGAAAAAAAAATTTAGTAATTTTCTTAAGAAAACACAAAAAAAGTACTTAATGCAAAAAAAAAGTACTTTTGCAGATATTGAGTACTTTTTTTTGGGCATTTTGGTATTTTTGGAGATTTTTGAAACTTTTTAGGAAATTTTTGCGAATTTCTTATTTTGGTACTTTTTTAGACTTTTGGTACTTTTTTGGTTTTTTAGTTTTTATGCTTAAAAAATGCGCAGAGATCATCAAATCATAAAACACAGATAACACAAATTTAATTGTTTTCTTTCGAAAATATAAAAAAGTATTTAATATCCCAAAAAAGTACTTTTTCTTTTTCGGATATTTAGAATTTTTGCACTTTTGCCATTTTTTAAAGAATTTTTTGTGAAGTTCTTATAACTTTTTTAAAATGTTTATACTGTGTAAGATTTTTTAATCCTTTTTGATGTCTTGTACTTTTTTGGATTCTCGGTACTTTTTTGGGTTTTGTATATTTTTTATGCTTATGACCAAGGAGAAGACATTCATGCAAATGCATGTTTTTCCCCGTTAATCATGGAACAGCATTAATGAAATATCGATGCAAATCAACGAATTTGCTTTAAATTTGCATCGATTTGTTAGTGCATATTTTTGCATATTTAGCTGAAAATGCATATTGTGCCATTTAAGCGCTTTACAATTACAATTTTTTTCTGAACTCGAATACTTGGCTGACCGAATTAAAACAAAGTAAAAAATATTAAAAAAAAATTTTAATTTTTTTCAAAAATGCACTATTTTTAATGCATATTTTTGTAGTTCTTAGTGCATATTTCAAAGATTTTTAGTTCATATTTTAGTAATTTTCTTTTGTAAATACAAAAAAAGTACTTAATGCCAAAAAAAGTACTTTTGCAGATATTGAGTAGGTACTTTTTTTTGAAAATTTTGGTATTTTTAGGGATCTTTGAAACTTTTTAGGACATTTTTGTGAATTTCTTAGTTTGGTACTTTTTTGGACTTTCGGTACTTTTTTGGTTTTTTTAGTTTCTTATGCTCATGACAAAAGGCCAGAGATCATCAAATCATAAAAAACAAAAATTTGTGACTTTAGAAAATGCGAAAAATACTAAATATCAAAAAAAATCAATTTTTCTTTTTCGTATATTTAGATTTTTTTTATATTTGGTGTTTTTGCCATATTTAAAGGGATTTTTTGAAGTTCTTATTAAATTTTTGAAATATTTATACTTTTTAAGATTTTTTAATACTTTTTTAGATTATGGTACTTTTTTCGATTCTCTGTACTTTTTGGTTTAGTACAATTTTTATGCTTATGACTAGGGATGTGATTTACATGCAAATGCATGTTTTTTTATCGATAGTCTAAAAACGATGTAGGCTAATTATTTTTCCGAACCAAGAAATTTGCATTAAAATGGCATCAATTTGTTTTTGCATTTTTTGGTAAAAACGCATATTTTTGCATATTTTGGTATTAATTGCATATTTTTTGTATATTTTCAACTTTAATGTGCATATTTTGTCATAAATTAGCAAAAACACAAATTAAAATTTATTTGTTTCAAAAACTATTTCAAATTTTAAAATATTATTTTCAAAATAAGAAATAACATTTTTAGTAATTTTCTTAAGAAAATACAAAAAAGTACTTAAGGCTCCAAAAAAAAGTACTTTTGCGGATATTGATTACTTTTTTTGAGCATTTTGATATTTTTGGGGATTTTTGAAACTTTTTAGGACATTTTTGTGAATTTCTTAATTTGGTACTTTTTTGGACTTTTGGTACTTTTTTTAGTTTTTCATGCTTATGACAAATGTCCAGAGATCATCAAATTATAAAAACAAATAACTCAAATTTGTGACTTATTAGTTTTCTTTAGAAAATATAAAAAAGTACTTAATATCCCAAAAAAGTACTTTTTCTTTTTTGGATGTTTAGAATTTTTTGTATTTTTGTCATTTTTTAAGGAATTTTTTGTGAAGTTCTTATAACTTTTTTAAAATGGTTATACTGTTTCTGATTTTTTAATCCTTTTTGATGTTTGGTACTTTTTTGGATTCTCGGTACCTTTTTGGATTTGTATATTTTTAAGCTTATGACCAAGGAGAAGACTTTCATGTTTTTTGCATGTTTTTTCCTGTTAATCATGAAACAGCATTAATCCAATATCGTTGCAAATCAACGAATTTGCTTTAAATTTGCATCGATTTGTTAGTGCGTATTTTGCTGAAAATGCATATTTTGCCATTTAAGCGCAGGGTTTACAATTTTTTTCTGAACTCGAATACTTGGCTGACCGAATTAAAACAATGTAAAAAATATTCATTTTTTTTTATTTTTTTTTTTCAAAAATGCACCATTTTTTATAATTTTTGGTGCATATTTTTGTTGTTCTTAGTGCATATTTCAAAGATTTTTAGTTCATATTTTAGGTGCCCAAAACATATGATAAGATATAGAAATAGCTTTTTTAGTAATTTTCTTAGGAAAATACAAAAAAAGTACTTAATGCCAAAAAAAAGTACTTTTGCAGATATTGAGTAGGTACTTTTTTTTAAATTTTGGTATTTTTAGGGATTTTGAAACTTTTTAGTACATTTTTGTAAATTTCTTATTTTGGTACTTTTTTTGGACTTTCTGTACTTTTTTGATGTTTTTAGTTTTTCATGCTCATGACAAATGCCCAGAGATCATCATAAAAAACAAATAACTCAAATTTGTGATTTAGTAGTTTTCTTTAGAAAATATAAAAAAGTACTTAATATCCCAAAAAAGTATTTTTTCTTTTTTGGATATTATATTTTTTTGGTATTTTTTTAGATTTTTTCCATTTTTAAGGAATTTTTTGTGAAGTTCTTATTACTTTTTTGAAATTTTTAACGTTTTTATAATTTTTTATACTTTTTTAGATTTTTGGTACTTTTTTAGTTTTTCGGTACTTTTTTTGGTTTATTACATTTTTTATGCATATGGCAAATGCCTAGAGATAATCTAACTATAAAAATTAAAAAAAAAAATGTAATTTAGTAGCTTTCCTGATAAAATACAAAATTTTCCAAAATAGTACTTTTAATGTTTTTTTATTGGATATTTGTTTTTTTTTTTTGAAGTTCTTATTTTATTTTTTTTTGGAATTTTAATACATAATTTTTCTAATTTTTAACTTTTAATACTTTTTGAATTTTTGGTACTTTTTTGAATTTTCGGTTCTTTTTAAGTAAATTAAATTTTATTACACTTATGACAAATGCCCAGAGATCATGAATTCGAGATCATCAATTAAGTAGTTTTCTTAAAAAAAAAAAAACAAAAAAGTACTAAAAGTTTCAAAAAAGTACTTTTACTTTTTTGGGTATTGAGTACTTTTTTGGATATTTGAAATGTTTAATTACGAAGATTTTTTGAAACTTTTTAGGACTTTTTTAGATTTTTGGTACTTTTTTGGATTATCGGTACTTTTTTGATTTGTTACATTTTTATGCTTATTACAAATACCCAGAGATAATCTAATCACAAAAATTAAAAAGTCTAAATTATGTAATTTGGAATTTTTCCAGAGAAAATACAAAAAATACTTAATGTCCCAAACTAGTGCTTTTACGATTTTTTGGATATTCGTTTTATTTTTTAGATTTTTTAAATTTTTTAACGAAATTTTTCTTATTACTTTTTTGGAATTTTTATACACACATTTTATAATCTTTTACTTTTCGAATTTTTGGTACTTTTTTTTAGATTTTCGGTACTTTTTTGGTTTATTGAATTTTGTAATGCTTATGAAAAATGCCCAGAGAATATCAACTCGAGATTATCAATTAAGTAGTTTTGTTGAGAAAAAACAAAAAAGTACTAAAAGTTTAAAAAAAGTGCTTTTACTTTTTTGAATATTGAGTCCTTTTTTTGGATATTTGGAATTTTTGAAAATTTTTAGGCACTTTTTAGGAAACTTTTGTAAAGTTTTTTTTAGTTTTTTTGCTTTTTTTATACTTGTAATGCAGTTTTAATACTTTTTTTGATTTTTTTGGTACTTTTTGGATTTTTAGTACTTTATAACAAATGCCCAGAGATCATTTAATCATAAAAACACAATTTAGTAGTTTTCGTGAGAAAATACAAAAAAATACTAAAAATTCAAAAAAAAAAGTACTTTTACTTTTTCGAATATTTATTAGTTTTTTGGATATTTTGTATTTTTGAAGATTTTTTAACACTGTTTAGCAAACTTTTGTAAAGTTTTTATTATTTTCTTGGGATTTTTATACCCTTAATGGTTTTTTTAAATCTTTTTCGACTTTTTGGTACTTTTCCTGACTTTTTGGTACTTTTTTGGTATATTTAACTTTTTTTGCCTTCGACAATGCACAGAGATTATCAAATAAAATACAAACAAAAAAACAATGTAGTATAATATAATAAAGTTTTCTAAAGATAACACCAAAAAGTACTTTCTGACCAAAAAAAAGTACTTTAATGGTTATTTTTTGAGTATTGGTATTTTTTTAGATTTTTGTATTTTTTAAGAAAATTTTTGTGATGTTACTTTTTGAAATTATTTATACTTTTCAAGATTTGTTAATATTTTTTTAGATTTTTGGTACTTTTTTGGATATTTAGTTTTTTCTCATGAAAAATGCAAAAAAAAACAAGTGAGAGTGTTAAATTCGGCTGTGCCAAATCTTTTATACCCTCCAAAATGTAAAAAAAAATTGACAGGGGCGTTCTTTTTTTTTTTTTGGGGGGGGGGAGTTGATAGGGTCAGTGGGGCACGTTGAGAGCACCTTCCCATCGCGATAAATATACCAAATGTTTCATTTATTTAACAAAATTACAAAAAAACATGTAAAAACGTGTATTTTTTTAGAGGTTGGTTTAGTTCTTCAAGGGGGAACTTTTTCCCCCTGGTCCGATTTGGCCAATTTCCGAACTTAACCTGCCTAGGAACATAAGACATATTTGTGCCAAACTTGAGGTTCCTAGCTCTTTTATTTTGGACTGCATCGTGTTAACTACAGACGGACGGACATCGCTAAAATGTCTTAGAATCGATCACTGATCAATAATATATATACTTTATGGGGTCCCCGACCGATATTTCAATGCGTTACACACGGAATGACAAAGTGAGTATACCCCCATACTGTAGTTGGAGGGTATAAAAACAATTTAATAAGCTATTTTCATAGAAAACAAAAAAAGTACTTAATTTTAAATTATATTGGTATTTTGGACATTTTTGCCAATTTACTATTTTTTGGGATTTCGACACTTTATTGGTACTTAATTAAATTTTTGGTACTATTTTTCTGATATTAAGTTTCTTAATGCTTATGAAAAATTATCATCAAATCATAAGAAAACACAAAAAAACACAATTAAGTAATTTTCTTAAAAAATGCAAAAAGTACTACTTCCACTTTAAGTACTTTTTTTTTAAATTTGGTATTTCCCAGCAAAACTTTGGTAATGGGTAGTGATTATATAACACATTACCAGGTAATGTATATAACTTATTTGTAGCATTATTTTATGATGTCTTACCAAACATTTGTTCCACAACGTATTATTTTCAAGTGAAAAATAATGCATTACTAATAATTTGCTACGTAATGCATGATTATTGGAAAAAATGTATTTCATATTTATTATTTCTAAACATTAAGTCATGGATGACTTATATTTGGTTACATTATGTATTATTTGAAAGTTTGAAATAATGCATTATTTATAATTGGATGCATAATGCATTACAATAACATAAAAAATAATTATTTTATAAAAAAATGCATAAGTTTAAATAAGAGATGGGCTCACGACAGGAAATTTCTAACGACACACACTCACGAGCATATTTTATCTACTTACACTCACTTACAACCACGTGAGTAAATTTACTTACAATCACGTGAGTAAATTTAATACAAAATTACTTTTTCACTACTCGTAACACCTTATATATTATCTTCTGGTATGCTATATTATTTCATTTCTGGTAACCTATAAAATATCATATATTTTACACCTTACTCGTATTCTTCGTTATAAATTTTTGACTTATTTTATACCTTACTGGTATTCTTTGTGATAATGTGGATGCATTACTTTGAGTCTCATCGCCTGTTAAAATCATCAATGCTGCAATGTATAAAATAAGAGATCCTATACCTTATTTTATACCTTATTTGGTAATCTAAGTTTTGCTGGGTTCTTGTGATTTTTGTCACTTCTTGGGAAATTTTCGGAAATAAGTTCTTATTTTTTTTTTTAATTTCTTAATATTGTTTTAATTTCTTAATACTTTTTTGGATTTTTAGTACTTTTCTTGATTTTTGGTACTTTTTTGGTATAATAAGTATGTAAAAATCCCAAAGATTATGTAATCATAAAAAACACAATTTTGTAAGTTCTTAGGAAATTTCAAATTGAAACTTAATTTAATGTCCAATACTTTTACTTTTTCGAATATAAAATACTTTTTTGAATATTTGCAATTTTTGGGGATTTTGATACTTTTTTGTGAAATGTTTGTTAAAATTTTATTACTTTTTGGCTTTTTTTAATACTTTTTCGAATTTTTTAATACTTTTTTTGGGGGCTTTTTTGATCTCTGGTACTTTTTTAAATTTTTGGTACTTTTTTGGATTTTCAGTATATTTTTTAATTCGTGGTACTTTTCGGAATATTAAGTTTTTTTAAAAAAATTTATTACTTTTTTGGATTTTTTTACTACTTTTTCGAATTTTTTAATACTTTTTTTGGGGCTTTTTTGATCTCTGGTTCTTTTTTAAATTTTTGATACTTTTTTGGATTTTTAGTATATTTTTTAATTTTTGGTACTTTTCGGAATATTAAGTTTTAAAAAAAAAAAATCCTAAAAAAAATTACTTTAAAAATCGTTTAAGAGCCTCCCATATGTTTAAAAAAAATAAAAATATTTTCCGACAATTTTTTACCCCTAAAGAAATTCCTGCCGTGTGAACATACTTTATTTTTTGTAACATATATCAATAGCCAAACGAAAAAATTTTCTACTTTACCTGGGTTTTTTGCCAATCACCAGCATTAACATATCCATAAAGAGGGCGGGTAATGTGTGATAGAAAAATGCCAATATATAAAATTGAAATTTTGTGGGTACAATTGTAAAACGTGGATACCATATCGATTTACGCAAAGGTAAATTTTTACCATATTCCGTACCAAATACAATATATTCACGCCAGGTTGACATATTATTGGCATCCGGTACATAATTATAAATGGGTGGATTATCATAGCTAAAGGCGACAAAATAAATTTAAATAATTTTTGGAAAATGGAATTTGATACAAAACAACAACAATAATAACACACAAACACCAGCACCAGCTATAATAACATAGCAGCACCAGCAGCAACAATAACAACAGACTTACGTATTTCGTGCTATATCCCAGGCACTAGTCAACAATGCATTAACGCATAAATCCACTGGCACCAAATGGGCTTTATTATCAACATTGCCACTAAATACGCGTAAAACACCAGAACCAACTCCCACGATAATACCACAAGGACCATACATATTGTCTATCCAACCGGTTATAGGTTCTCTATAAGTGGTAATGACTGAAAATATTGAAAAAGAAATTAATTTTGAAAAATTTTCGAAAACAAAATTTTAAATATTAGTGCATTTTTAAAATTTTTTTTGTACCTTTTGTAAGTTTTTGGAACTTTTTTTGGATATTAGGTATTTTTTGGGATTTTTGCTACTTTTTTTGTAAATTTTTGTAATTTTTCGAAATCTTAAATATATTTGGATTTTTCAGTACTTTTTTTAAATTGTTGGTACTTTTTCAGATATTTTTTACTTTTTCAATTTTTTTCTTTTGGGGATTTTTGCTACTTTTTTGTAAATTCTTGTGAAAATTTTATTATTTTTAGGGATTTCATAATTTTTAAACCTTTTTTATTTTTGTTTTATGGTAGATTTTTGGTACTTTTTTAATTATTTTAAATTTTTACTTAAAAGTAACCAAAATAGAATTAAAAAACAAAGTACAAAATAATTTAAAAAAAATAAAAAATTGTACTTTTTGAATTTTTTTTTTAAATATTAGTAGAAATTGGTAATTTAGTACTTTTTTGAATTTTGGTACTTTTTTAATTTTTTTTTAAAACGTGCTTAAATATTTCAAATTTTAAAAAAGAATTTTAAAAGGTGTAGTTTTTGTTTGTTAACACTAACAGTTAAAAAGTACCAAAATTCAAAAAGAGGTACTAAATAAAAATTTAAAAAAATGTGCATTATTTTAAATTTTTACTTAAAAGTAATAAAAATAGAATAAAAAAAGTACACAATAATTAACAAAAAAAAATAGCAATATTGATTTTTTTAAATATTAGTGGATTTTGGAAATTTTTAGTACTTTTTTGGATTTTGGTACTTTTTTAAATTTTTTTTACACGTTTTTATTTTTCATAAAATTTTGTATTTTTGGAATATTTAGTATATTTTTTATATTTGCTAAGTTTTTTGGAAATTTTTGTGAAATTCTTATTATTTTGTGTTTTGGATTTAACACATTTTTTATCCCATGTTTTAAAAATGCTAATTAAATCCACAAATATTTAAAATTTTAAAAAGTTTTTGATCGAATATTTATTTTTGGTACTTTTTTGGGTTATTAAGTACTTTTTGGATAGTTTTTGTTTGTTAGCAGTGACAAATAAAAAAGGTACCAAAATCCACTAAATAAAAATTTAAAAAAAAGTTAAACATATAAATTGTGCATTAATGATAAAACATTAATTATACTATTTTTTTGGTACCTTTTTTTGTTATTTTTTGTAATTTGAAATATTAGTGCTTTTTTAACTTTAAGGAAGTTTTGTTTAAAAATAATATTTTTGGTACTTTTATGAGATATTTGGTATATTTTGGGAGATTCGGTATTTATGCCCAGTTGGAAAATGTGTCACTGAGGAAATTTCCACAGTGATTCCTTGAGGAAATGCCTTCAGGTTCTTACAAATCATATGTAATCTTTGATGACATGTCCTAACATTGTCAGCACTGAATGTTTGCTTTAAGAGTGTGGACAATTCCTATAAGACGTCTAAAAGGAAATGTCTTCAGAATAGCAGTACATTAAATTAGAATTTTAAATCTGGGCAACTCTTCAATTTCCAAGAAAAAGATGGCAATATTATCGATTTATTTAAAATAAAATCAAAATTTAACAAGTAGAATAAAAGTAATAAATAGACAAACAATTTCAAAATAAAGTTTGGAACAAGTATTTAGGTGTGGGACTAATAAACTGGAGGTTCCAGGTTCAAATCCAGTTGGGACTAAAAATGGCGAAAAGTTTTTTCTAAATATGGGAAAGATAATTTATAAAGTAAAATTTAAAAGTAAAAACTAAAGAAAATACGAAAATTTTTTGTATCTTCGCATGACCTACGACGTCAGACATTTCCCCAAAGAAGTCTTAGGTGACATGTCCCCAGAAGGTCAGCCCTGACCTCTGCTGACTTTGAGTGAGGACATTTTGAAAATTTGTATGAAACTGTCCTCAACCCAGTCTTGTGGATGTCAGCAGTGACTCTGACATGTCATCGCTCCGTCACTGAGGATGGCTCGAGGACGTTGCCAACTGGGTGGTATTCAGGCAATTTTTTTTGGAATTTTTTGTAAAATTCTTATTACTTTTCTAGGATTTGGAACATTTTCACTACTTTTTGGGATTTTTGGTACTTTTTTCATATTTACTACTTTTTTGTATTTTTTTTCAAGAATATAACTAAATATTACAAAAAAAAAAGTACCAAAAATAAAAACTAAAAAAAAAGTATGAAAATAAAATAAAAAAAGTATGACATACCAAAAATGTACTAAAAATTGCAACAAAAAAATGCACGTGTATTTAAAACTAGCTGGCCCGTTCCGCGTTGCTGGCCCAAATATAAGATAAGTATTATATTTCGACTCGCTTCAAATATATAGCCCTGCAAAAAAAGTAATAAATTTCTTGGCTTAGAAAAAATTTGTGGATGTGGTTTTAAAGACCCGATTAGGCAGATAATCATAATCAAATTATATTTTAGGAACTAAAATAAAGTACCATATTGTCGACTTTGCGATCAGTTCAAATTTAAAACTTCTTTAGTATCATTACGAACAACACAAAAATATACTACGCATATTAATCGTTCTTATCGTGAGCTATTTTCTCGAGTTCAAACAAACCTTTATAGATTTCCCGTATTTACCACCTTTTCGGGACACTTTTCTCATTTATATTTCCTTAAAAAACTAATTAGAACTATAATTATAATAAAAAAAATCGATCCGGTCATTAAAAGTCGACATAATTAGACAAAAGTGGGCGTAAAAATTTGCGTTGTAAATAAAATTGTACAATACCCAAGGATATTAAACCCAATACCCAAGGATATTAAACCATTTGTACCAAGTTTAAGAGGAATCTATTAAGAAATATTTTTTAATAGATCGAATTAGGGTAAAAATTAATTTTAGATACATAGAAAAAAGTGGGCTAGGATATTTTTTCTTTCCGAACAATTACATGGACTATTACGAACATTTAAAACAAAAAAAATAGGCAAATGAGTCCAGGCGTTCTCAAGTGTAGCAAGTTGTAATCATATAAAAAAATTTCGGCTTCGAAGTGGGGGAGGACAATAACTATTTCCGTAAAATTCTTGGACTATAATGATCATTAAAGACAAAATTAACCAAATCAGGCCAGTCGTTCTCCGATTTTAGATGTATTGAAAAAAGTGGGAGTTGACAATTTTTCTTTCCGTAAAAACCTTAGTTGTACTAACGCGAACGTCAACAAATATTACTAATAGCCAAATCGGCCGTGCCATTCTTCTATTTTAGATATATCGAAATAAAAGTGGGCATGAAAAATTTTTATTTCCGTTTAAACCCAAATTGGAAAAAACCTAAGACGAACATTTAAAAAAAATATTTCCAAATCGGTCAGTTCTCAAGTGATGCAATTACGAATGAACTGTGTACATTAGATTTTAATTTTTATTTTATTTTTCTATAGAGCAATTTTTTTTCTTACCGTAAAAACCTTATTTGAATTTAACCAATTCAAAAGTGGGCGTTCTTTCCGAAAAACTTAGTTGGACTATGACGAACATTTAAAACAAAATTTGACAAATTGATCCAGCCATTCCATGATTGAAAATAAATACATCGAGAAAAGTGGGCGTAAAAATAGGCGTGGACAATTGTTCTTTCCTTAAAAATCTTTTGCGGACTATAACCAAATCGGTCTAGCCGTTATAGTTCTTTTGATACATAGAAAAAAGTGGGCGTGGGAAATTTTACTATCCGTAAAACCCTTAGTTGAATTATGGCGAATATTTTTAACAAAGTGGGCGTGTTCAATTTGTTTTTTTTTGTAAAATCAAAAGTTGGAATAGAATAAAAATTCATTTAAAAAAAAAAAATAGTCAAATCGGTCCAGCCATTCTCAGATTTTAGATAAATTGAAAAAATGGGCGTAAAAGTAGACGTGGTCGATTTTTCTTTCAGTAAAAACCTAAATTGGATTACTATGAACATTTAAATAAAAAATTACCCTAATCGGTGAAGTCGTTTTCCGATTTTAGATAAATCCAAAAAAGTGGGCGTAAAAGTGGGCGCGGTCAATTTTTCTTTACGTAAAAACCTAAGTTGGACTATGACGAACATTTCAAAAAAAAATTTGTCCAAATCGGTCCAGCCGTTCTCAACTGATGCTGTTACCAACGAACGACAATTGATTTTTATTTATATAGATTTATAGCATTAATTTTTGGTACTTTTTTGGAATATTATGTTCTTTTTTAATATTTGTTTGTTTAGACTATTGCTACTTTTTTTAAGTTTTTGTAAATTTTGTTTACATTTTTGGGATTTGAAACATTTGTAACACATTTTTATAATTTTTGGTACTTTTATATAAATAGTACTTTTTTTGTATATTCTTAAATTTTCAAAAATAAAGTACCACAATTTAAAAAAGTAATCAAAATTTAAAAACTGAACTTATATAAAGATATTTTTTGAAATTCTGATTACTTTTTTTTTTTTTTGATTGTGGCAATTTTTTTTAAATTTTTGGTACTTTTCTTATTTTTTAAAAAATAAATCAAAATGTTTGTAATTTAAATATAAGTGCATTTTTTTGGTACTTTTTGTTCCATTTTTTATATAATTACTTTTGTAATATTTATTTTTCATACTTTTTTACATACATTTAGTATTCAGTACTTTTTGTTAGTTTTTGGGATTATCGCTAATTTTTTTTTTTATTTTTGTGAAATTCTTATTCCTTTTTTTTGGGATTTGGAGCATTTGTGATAGATTTTTTTATGATTTTTGGTACTTTTACTATTTTTTTGGAAAATTACTAAATGTCTCAAAAAAGTACCAAAAATAAAAATTCAAAAAAAGAACTAAAAAAAAGCGGCATAAAAAATATGGCCAAATATTTATTTTTGGTACTTTTTTAGGAATATTAAGTACTTTTTTCAAAATTAATTAGTTTTTAGGATTCTTGCTACTTTTTTCTAAGTTTCTGTTAAATTTTTATTACTTTTTTGGGATTTTGAACATTTGTAACACATTTTTTTTAATGTTGGTACTTTTTGGATAGTACTTTTTTGTATTTTCATAAGAAACAAGTAAATGTCCATAAATAAAGTATCAAAAATTTAAAAAAAAGTACCTCAAATCTTAAAAGTAATCAAAATTTCAAAACTGAAACTATATTTAGTTAATTTTTGAAATTCCAACTTCTTTTTTTTGTATTGTGTCACTTTTTGAAATTTTTAGTGCTTTTTTTTATTTAAAAAAGGTACTAAAATTTTCAAATAAGAACTACAATGCAAAATTTTTGTTAGATTTTTTAATAATTTTTGGTAATTTTACTACTTTTTTGGAAACTTACTAATGGTACAAAAAGTACCAAAAATAATAAAACAAAAAAGAACTTAACATAAAAAAGTAATGAAATCCCAAAAAATTTACTAAAAGTGGCAAGAAAGAAATGCTACAATATTTGTTGTTACCCGAGTAAAAATTTTTATATGATGCAATACATAATGATATATAACACAATATATATTTATACGCAATTTAATCCGAATAATGGTGGATGTTTTTGTATTAAAAAAGATCAACTTGTATAAAATATGATTCGATTTCATCCGAGTTTTGACCAGACATTGCCATATTTCATTGGATCCAATTAGATCTAATTGCATAAAAACATAAAAAATCTTGGTGTGTTTTGGTTTGGGTGAGTTACACCACAGGTCAACGATACATTCACCAAACATATAATTTTCTAAAACAAAAAAAAATGTTTGGGTACGCTTCGAACCAGATAGGTGATATACATAACCCTAACAAGGAAATGTTTAGGAACATTTTAAAAGTTTCTTGTACTTTGCTTAAAAAACTTAGAACATTTTTGGTTAATTGGAAACATTTATATATGGAACAGAATAAGCTATATATAATTTTATATTAAATTATACAGGAAAAAAAAATTTTGTATTGGCCCTAATATTATTTCATATATTTATATCAACCGTATACCTTTTAATCCGAATCATGATTAAATTATATATTACAACATATGACTGCATTTAAAAAAATTAGAAAATACCTCACGGGATGTATAATCATATATGATTTATTATGTTTGTATCAAGTTATATATTGTTATATGTGTTTATTTTTACTCGGGTAATACTTTTTTTTTAATATTAAGTACTTTTTAAAATTTGTAAGTTTTTGGATCTTGCTACTTTTTTTAAGTTTTTGTTAAATAATCTCAAATGAATAAATACTCAAGCTCGAGGTCAAACTTTTATTTGTTTTTGTTAAATTCTTATTACTTTTTTTGGATTTGGAACATTTGTAACACATTTTTCTTGATGTTGGTACGTTTTTGTATTTTCTTACGAAATATCTAAATATCCAAAAATAAGTATCAAAAATAAAAAAATAAAAAGGTACCAAAAATTCAAAGAAAAAGTACCACAATCCGAAAAAAGTAATCAGAATTTCAAAACTGAACAAATATTTAGTTATTTTTAAAAATTCGGATTACGTTTTTGTATTGTGGCACTTTTTTTAAATTTTTGGTACTTTTTTTATTTTTTAAAAAAGGTACCAAAAATTTTAAAAAAGTACCACAATCTAATATTTAAAATATTGGCACCAAAGGCCCAAAAGCCTCGCAGTGCTGATCATAAGGGCTAGATCAGTCCTTGAATAATAAAATTAAATTTAAAAGAACTAACAAAGGACCAAAAATCTAAATAAATATGTTTTAAATTTCAAAAAAAAAGTACCAAAAATCAAAAAAAAAATTAAATATTCTAAATAATACAATACTTCAAAAAAAGTACTTAAAAATTTCTAAAATGCACCACTATTACAAATAACAAAAAGTAACAAAAGAATTCCAAAAAAGTACCAACAAGTATTAGGACTTTTAAATACCAAGTAAGAGTAACCTTTTTTTTGTTAAAAAAAATGGCTGGGGGTCAGTAAGGGACTTTGAGGGAAACTGTTAAAAAATTCATTTATTATGGTTTTTGCAATAGAGTTATATAGTTTTATCATTAGTTAAATAATATTTCATATCCACGGCCACAAAATGGGGCGGGCCGAATTAAATTGCCTTATTCTCTGAGGCCAAATCAATGACTTAGAACTTTCCGACATTAAAATGTTTAATTTTATTAACAAAAGTATGAAAAAATTAAAAACAAGTAGAAAAATTAAATTCGACTTGGTCGAATCTATGAATACCCTCCACAATGTTATCTGATAGTAATTTTCTAAAAAAAATGTAAAAAAATTGCATTACAAATTTTTTATAAAAAATATATTATTTTGAGTAAAACTTTTTTTAATTAATCCAATTTTTTTGAGTGTAAAATTTTTTTGACTGTCAACATTTTTTTGAGTGTGATATTTCATTAAAAAAAAATTAATGTGTACATTTTTTTTTTGAGTGTAACATTTTTTTTGTGTGTAAATATTTTTTTAGTGTACAATTTCTTTGAGTAACAAAATTACTTTGTAAAATATTTTTGTTGTTTAATACCTACATACATATATGTAATACAAAAAAAAAACTATTTCACAAATTCCCCTCTTTTTATTTTACCTCTTCTTTATTTTAACTCTTCTTTAAAAACCAAAAACAAACTTACATTCAATCATACCCATACTTTATTTGTTTTTTTTCCAAAAATACTTACTATTCACCGTTACATACAGTTACACTAACAATAACAAAACAATAACAAATATTTAGTTGTCTACCAACTAAACTGCACCCCACGGCAGGAAAACAAACAACAACAAACAACAACAAGTTCTATTTCACCATGCTTATAAAACTTGTTTAAAGAGTTTTCAACAGTTTAAGGTGAAACAAATCCGAAATTCAGAGCCTTGCTTATAACTTTTGAACCACTGAACCAATTTTACTGAAATTCAAAACCAAACAGATTTGGGGAACGACAAATATATATGCCAAGCTTCAGCAGCCTCAGAATTGTCTTTCGAAAGTTAGAGTGGTTTTAATCTCGTACATTCGCAAAATACTCTTGCCGAAATTTACACTTTTGCTCATAACTTTTGAACCACTGGACCGATTTCGCTGGATTGCAATACCAACCTGACCCGGTAAATGGCCAACATATATGTCAAACTTCAGGAGCCTCCGTAAAGTCTTTCAAAAGTTAGCGTGTTTTCAACGGACAGACAGACAGACAGACGGACGGACGGACGGACGGACGGACGGACGGACATCGCTAGATCGACTTAAAATCGATCAAGGATCATGAATATATATACTTTATGGGGTCCTAGACCAATATTTCGATGTGTTACAAACGGAATGACAAACTTATATATACCCTCTATCACTAGAGTGGAGGGTATAAAAAAGAGACGAGACAGAAAATTTTTAAAATGTAAACAAATTGTAGTATAATGGAGCCCAAAAGCTGCTTTGCAAATAACTGCTACTGCAAATAAGAAAAACAAGTAGAAAAGTTAAATTCGACTTGGCCGAATCTATGAATACCCTCCACAATGCCCTTTTTAAGTTATAGTAAATTTTCTAGAGTGAAAAAATAACATTTTTGATTAGAAATATTTTGTTTTGTTTAAAAAAATTTTTTTTTTAACTAATTTTTGAAAAAAAAAAAAAAAAATTTACTAAATTTTTTTTTGGGTGTAAAATTTTTTTTGAGTGTAAAATTTTTTTCGAGTGTATTTTTTTTTTTCTTTTAGTGTAAAAATATTTTTGAGTGACAAATATGCGTTGTAAAATATTTTTGTGACTAACCGATGTTTTTAAAACCTGTTTAACGGGGTTACAACACGTGAATTTAAGGTTAGGCGAATCTGAAATTTACGGTTTTGCTAATAACTTTTGAACCACTGGACCGATTTGGCTGAAATTTAAAACGAACCGGACCAGAGGAACGACAAATATGTATGTCACACTTCAGCACCCTCAGAATTGCCGTTCGAAAGTTACCGTGTGTTTTATCTCGTAAATTCCAGAAAAACCCTTGCCGAAATTCACTCATTTGCTTATAACTTTTGAACCACTGGACCGATTTCGCTGGATTGCAATACCAACCTGACCAGGTAAATTCCCAACATATATGCCAAACTTCAGGAGCCTCCGTGAAGTCTTTCAAAAGTTAGCGTGTTTTCAACAGACAGACAGACAGACAGACAGACAGACAGACGGACAGACGGACGGACGGACGGACGGACGGACGGACGGACGGACGGACATCGCTAGATCGTCTTAAAATCGATCGAGGATCATGAATATATATACTTTATGGGGTCCTAGACCAATATTTCGAGGTGTTACAAACGGAATGACAAACTTATATATACCCTCTATCACTAGAGTGGAGGGTATAAAAAAAAACTATAAAAAGGCATGAAATTTTTTTTAAGGGGGAACATTTTTCCCCTTTTGCGACTTAGGCCATATCCAAACTTAACCAGACTATGACAATAAAACATATTCATATTATACTTCAGGAGTCTAGCTCTTTTAGTTTAGACTGTATTGCGTTTTTCACAGACAGACGGACGGACATCACTAGAATGTCTTAGAATCAATCAATGATCAATAGTTTACATAGTAATTTATGGGATCCTAGAATAAAAAGGTATTTAAAATCCAAAAAAGTAACAAAAATCTCAAAATATTCAAAAAAAATAAGTATATATACAAAAAAAGTACCATTAATTAAAATTTTTTAAAAAAGTACCAAAAATTTTAAAAAAGTACCAAAAATTAAAAAAAAAGGTTTCAAAATTTAAAAAATGTACTAATATAGAAAATTACAAAAAATAAAAAAAAGGTGCCAGAAAATTAAATATATTCCCAAAAAAAGTGCCAAAAATATCCCGAGTAAAAATTTTTATATGATGCAATATATAATGATATATGACACAATATATATTAATACGCAATTTGATCCGAATAATGGTGGATGTTTTTGCATTAAAAAAGATCTACTTGTATAAAATATGATTTGATTTCATCCGAGTTTTGACCAGACATTGCCTTATATTGGTGGATCTAATTAGATCTAATTGCACAAAAACATATAAAATCCTGGTGTTTTTTGGGTTGAGATACACCACAGGTCAACGATACATTCACCAAACATATAATTTTCAAAAACAAAAAAAATGTTTGGGTACGCTTCGAACCAGATAGGTGATATACATAACCCTAACAAGAAATGTTTAGGAACATTTTAAAAAGTTTCTTATACTTTGCCTAAAAAACTTAGAAAATTTTTGGTTAATTGTAAACATATATAGATTTATATGGAACAGCATAAGCTATATATAATTTTAAGTTAAATTATACAGAAAAAGAAATTTTGTATTGACTCTCATATAATTTTATATAATTATATCAACCGTACACCTTTTAATCCGAATCATGATTAAATTATATATTACTACATATGACTGCATTAAAAAAATTTAGAAAATATCTCAGGGATGTATAATCATTAGGGTGGGGCGATTAATAAGGAAGGAAAAAAATCTTAATGGGCGCTTCGAGTTTCTGATTCTTGGGATTGTACTGAGCAAAAAAGTCAACTAGACCATACGTCAACGGTGAAAATAGAGCCTCCCGATTTTGACTTGAAGATTTTTCTCAGACTTTATTTTTTTTGGAAAATTTGCAAATTTTCTTGGGCTCATATTTCGTAAACTATTTGAAATTTTGACTTATTTTAAAAAGTAAAGTTCTAGCTATTGTCTCAGGCTACAATTTCTCTGAACATATTACTTAGAAAAAACTTCGTTTTCATGGTCAAAAAGTCGAAAATGTAGAAAATTCACCACTTTTTGTAATTTTTTTCTTTTATATTTTGGCCTATAACAGCCAAACCATTGAGATTTGCGATCCAATACTAAGACAAAACTTGTAGCCAAGACAATAGTTAACTCTCTAGTACATCGCAAAAGCATTGGAACGCTCCTTCAGGCAGTTTTGGCCTTGTGAAAGTGCAAATTTTTTGTGAAAATATTGATAAATTACCATTTTCAGTTGTTCATAGCGCAAAATCATAAAAATGTTCTATTTCATATTTTTATTCTATTTATTTATTTATTTTATTCTATTTATTTAATTTCTTATTTTTTATTCTTGTATTGTTTTAAGTTCATTTAACGCATTTTTGTTAGTTTATTGTAAACGATCACCAGAGACTTTATAATAGGTCTGTTCCAGAACTTTCCGGGTAAAGTTCGGTAAAATGAGAGAAAATCAAAAAACCTCTCACGATACCACAAAAATGCACAAAAGTACGGGAACGCGAAAAACCACATTTCAAGCCCAAAATATTAGAAAATGTAAACAAACCAATAATGCTAAAATATTTTCGTAAGAAAAAGAACTTTCACAAAGGAAAAATGTTGTAAAAGTTAGTTTTAGTAACCAAATATATTTTTTTGTTTTGAAATTACATATTTCTTTTGTGAAGTTCTTTGTTTATTCAAAATTTTCAATTTTGGTTTACTAAAAAAAACAGCTGTTTTCTAAACATCTGACTGTTACCAGTTTGCACGAAAAAAAAGTATGGGTAAGTTCGGTAAAATGAGAAATATATGTATTCTCTCAAAAACTCTCATTTACCCAATTTTTGCGTACGGGAACGCTTTTCGGGCTGGTTTGGGTACCCGCGGGCACCCGCGGGCACCCGCGGTAACGTTCTGGAACACACCTAATATAGAGATAAAACAAATTTAGTTCTTCTACTGGCTCCTAGAGAGCGCCAGTCTTTAATATCAGCTCAAGAATATTACTAATATTCTTGAGGTGTTACTAAGACTTAGTGAAGGCTCAAATAACTCAGCAAATACTGCTCATATAACTATGAAATGATCAGTACACTCGTAAGAACTATCCAATATCTTACATACATTCAAAAAGTTATGTTAGTAAAATCACCTGAAAATGTCAGTTAAAATAACTACTTTGTAAGTTGTTTTGGGGTCAACTACTTTTTCAGTTAAATCAACTAACAATGTTAGTTATTTTAACTGACAAAAAACAACTGACTTATGAAGTAAAAATACAAACATTTGTAGTCAAAACAACTAATATGTAGTAAAAATAAAATAAACAATATATATTTTTTTTTTTTCAAAAAAATTTTCAAAAAAAATATTGTGACCAAATTTTTTCCAAGTTTTTTTTTTAAGTTGTGAAAAATAAAAAAACGATTTTTTTTTTGTTGGAAAAAACTTTGCAAATTTTTCAGAGATAAAAAAAATAAAATTAACTACTTTAAATAACTGTTACTACATTACAGTACGTTTTGGTAAGTTATTAAAAAAACGACTTTAAATAACTAACAGAAATAGTTGTTTGATATTTTTCATACAAAAATAACTGACTTCGTAGTTGAAAACAACTAACTACTGTAAAATATACAAACTAACGTGTAGTAACTTACATAATTTTCTGAGTGTATACATAAAATAAAATTTGGAAATTTTCCACGCATAATTTAGTTATAGAGGTTCTAAAATTTAGTGTGCTACTAAGGTCTTACTAGCAAGTGCTGCCATCTGAATAAACGAAGAAAACTTTTTTTCCGGTATTGCTATACACGCAATGCCCTGACGATCACAGTATCAAATACACATAAAATTAAATACGCGTTTTAAAATACCAATACAATTACTTTGTACTTTAAATGAATTTTCAAAATAAATATTGAACAAAACAAAAAAAAAAAACATTATATTTTTGGATAAAAAAAGTAGAAAAATTAAGAAATAGAACATTTTTATCATTTTGCGCTATTAACAGTTCTTAACTATTGTCTTGGCTACAATTTTTGTCTTAGTATTCGATCGAAAATCTCAATGGTTTGGCTGTTATAGGCCAAAATATCCAAAAAAAAATTACAAAAAGTGGTGAATTTTCTACATTTTCGACTTTCTGACCATGAAAACGAATTTTTTTCTAAGTAATATGTTCAGAGAAATTGTAGCCCGAGACAATAGCTACAACTTCACTTTTTAAAATAAGTAAAAATTTCAAATAGTTTACGAAATATGAGCCCAAGAAAATTTGCAAATTTTCCAAAAAAATAAAGTGAGAAAAAACTTCAAGTCAAAATCGGGAGGCTCGATTTTCACCGTAGACGTATGGTCTAGTTGACTTTTTTGCTCAGTACAATCCCAAGAATCAGAAACGCGAAGCGCCCATTAAGATGTTCAAATCGCCCCACCCTAATAATCATATATAATTTATTATGTTTGTATCAAGTTATATATTGTAATATATGTTTATTTTTACTCGGGATAAAAAAAGCCTTTTTAATTGCAAAAAAAAGTACTAAAAATTTAAAAATCACTGATCAATAATGCATATAATTAATGGGGTACTAGGCCAAAAAAGTATTTAA
This sequence comes from Pegoplata infirma, assembly GCA_963921195.1. Taxonomy (NCBI): domain Eukaryota; kingdom Metazoa; phylum Arthropoda; class Insecta; order Diptera; family Anthomyiidae; genus Pegoplata; species Pegoplata infirma. The sequence goes on from OY992536.1 coordinate 30,624,599, forward strand.
AATCCAAAAAAGTAGCAAAAATTCCAAAATATTCAAAAAAGTAAGTAATATACAAAAAATGTACCAATAATTAAAATTTTTAAAAAAGTACCAAAAATTTAAAAAAAGTACCAAAATTTAAAAAATCCCAGCAAAAACATGGTAATGAGTTGTGAAAAGTAATCATTACCAAGTACATTATTTATAATGAGTACCCATTACCATTAACATTATTTTAAGCCCAAAAGTAACGACTTCTCAGTAATATGTTATAAAAGCACCTCTAAGTAATAATATCTTCTTGCACTTGCAGTTTTTAACCTTTACAATTTATTTAACTTAAAAATTACTTAAAAACTTAATAAAAATTACGCAATTTTTAAGTTTTAGTAAAAACAAGTTAAATTTTAAATGTTTTAATTGACTAATTATTTTACTTCTTATTGGTAATGGGTTTTTACTCCTTATTTGTAACCTGAGGCAGTAACTACTTATTTATCTCCATACTCTTCACTAGTTATTTTTGTCTCACGCCCTTGTTAAAATAATTAGTGTTTCATTCAATAAGTAACTACTTATTAACATCCGTTTCGGATTACAAAACCCATTACTAGTAATGCCAATTTTTGCTGGGATGTATTAAAAATTTCAAAAATGTACTAGTATTAAAAATTAAAAAAAAAAAATGGTACCAGAAAATTAAATAAATCCCAAAAAAAGTACCAAAAATATTAAAAAACTTTTTAAAAATTCAAAAAAGTACAAAAAATTTCGATTTTTTTTTTAAGAAAATTATAGATATCGATATATCGATAAATTTAAAATTTTTATGACGAAATTTTCTTAATTTCTGTACAAAAAAAAGTCCTCTTTTATTTTTTTTTTTTCTTTTTCACTCACCTATACCAGGACGAAATATGGTCACCGGTAAATTTCCTGCATAATTCTGTACTATATCTTCGGCCAAAACTTTTGTAAAAGTATAAGTATTCGGATATCCTTTAATTATGGTCGGTGTCAATGTATTCAATGTCTGTTCATCTAAACATTCACCCAGCTTGCAAGCATTATCACCCGATAATGTGGAATTATAAAATTGTTCTTGTATATAACGACGATTACAGTGGGCAAAAGCTGTTGAAACATGTACCACAGCCTTTAGGTGAACAATTTCTTTAGCCAACTTGAGAATTTCCTTAGTACCGCTAACATTAATGGCAATAGCCATTTTTAGTTTTTCATCAAAACGTACCGTGGCTGCACCATGTATGACAACGTTAACTTGATCCTTAATTAATTCACGTTCTTCATCGGATATACCCAAACTAGGTTGTGAAACATCACCGCTAATAACGGTAATTTTTTCACGATATTTAGGATTATATTGTTTTAGTTTATCAAAGACCTAAAAGGAATAATAGAAAACAATTTTAATCAAAGGATAAAGGAGGGGGGAAGAATTATATTTACCGGATCATTAAATAAATCATCTAAACGGGCTTGTACATCTTTACCTTTTTTGGTACGTATAAGTAAATATATTTGTCCAACATCGGTAACACGTAATAATTTTTCAATTGTAACTAGAAGAAAAATTCAATTTAATCAAGAAAGTTTTAAAAGTAAACCTCGTAATGTAGGTAAGAAACTTAAAAAGTATTGCATATTTATAGGCGTTTTTTGAAAATCAAATTTGTGGCCTAAGTTAAGGATATTTTTAATGAATTAAAAAAAAAACTTAAAAAGTGAAGCATATTTATAGGCGTTTTTAAGAAAACCAAAATTGTTGCCTATTTTTAGGATAATTTTTTAATAAAGACAAAAATGTCATGTTTATTTATTTTAATCTAATTATTTTAAATCAAAAATTTGCCAAATTCTTTTTTAAAAAATATTTACCATTAATTTTTTTTTTCTATTTCTTAATTATTTTTTAATACTTTATTATATATTCATACTTACTTTTACCAAAAAATCCTGTACCACCAGTTAAAAATACACCTTTATCCTTATAAAAAATTTGTATGGGTGATTCTAAAACGACAAGAATAAAAAAAATATCATGATTTAATTCAAAATAAGTCTATGAAAAAAAACACCATTAAAATAAGATTTATTTATCTAAAGTCAATAAAGAAAAGTGTTAAAATATGCCAAAATTCCGCCTCTGAAAAACACCTTTAATATCTCCTTCCCCCACGTGACAACAACATACTTATACAACCACATGCTTAAAGGAAAAAAAAGGCTGGAATACAAGGATATAACAACAACAAAAAACTTTTTAGAAAAGTTCTTCAAGGTGCCAATGAAAAATCTATATTTACATTTACATAAATTATCATGCTCGTGCTTGCTTTGCTTATTGCAGCATTATTAGTTAGAGAGGATGCTACTTGTGTTTTTTTTTTTTTTTGTTTTTTACTCGAGTAAGCTATTTTGGTCCTTAATTTTTTTTTTGCACATTGTAAATTCATAAGTGTAAAGTTAAAATCAATACACCCTCATATTAATATGGTATGAAAACTCACAGATATTATCACACTCATATAAGATAAAGAAGACATACAGCCAGACAGACATGACTACATACATACAACCAATTTAACCAATACAACATAACTTTGTACATATTTTTATGTTCTTATCTTAAATATCATCATTATCATCATCTTCATTGCCCACATTAAAACATGATGACTTATTTTACAAATACATACATAATACTTAGAAACCAATACAAAATGCACTATGGAACTAAAGCAATTTTAGAATTAAACTTACTAAAAATTGCTCAAAAAGCATCTAAAATACCAAAATAAAAAATATCTAAAAAGTACTAAAAATTCAAAATAAAAATTAAGATTTGTTAAATGTTAAAAAAGTACCAAAAAACCCCTTTTTCATAAAAAAAATATGAAAATTCCAAAACAAAAATGTCAAAAACCCCAAAAACCTTAAAGCCGCACTAAAAATTCTTTAAAGGATTGAAAATCTTAGAAAAATACTAAAAATTCCAAAAATCAGCAAAAGGTACCTAATATTCCAAAAATCTTAATAGGTAGCAAAAATCCCAAAAAGTACTTTCTGACCAAAGTACAGAAAATACTTCGGATATAAAACCTCAAACAAGTACCTAAAATTTTAATTATAAAATTGTTAAAATTTTAAACTAAAAATCCCAAAAAAGGACTTTCTGAAAAATTACAAAAATATTTAATATTAAATCTCAAACAAATAGCAAATATCTAACAAGGTACTAAAAATTCCAAAAATCTTAAAAAGTACTAAAAATCCATAAAAGTACTTTCTGATATTAAATCTCAAACGAATACTAAAAATTCGAAAAATCTGCAAAAGGTACTTAAAATTGTAAAAACCTAAAAAAGTACCAAAAATACTATGAAATAACTTATCGACAAAAGTACAAAAAAAATACTTCTAATAAGTATGAAAATAGCAGGGAAGTGAAATATTGACAATTTTAGGATATGCAGTGACGGTTTATCGCTGTGGAGCACAGTATTTGCCACTATGAAAACTGCAGGGATGTAAAAATTCTAAAAATCCGAAAATGATTTTTAAAATTCGAAAAATCTAAAAAAGTATCAAAAATACTAAAAAGTCCTAAAAACGTTGTTTAGAACCTTTAAAAATGACTAAACATTTTACAAAATAACAAAAAAATCCAAGAAAGTTCAAAAAAGTACTAAATATCCCCAAAAAAAAAAAATCCAAGAGGAACTTAAAATTAAAAAAGTACTCAGCAGTATTAAAAATTAAAAAAAGTACCTAGACTTTAAAAAAAGTACCAAAAGTAATAATATTTCTAAAAAAAATCTTAAAAGTCCCAAAAATAACCGTCTTAAAACAGCAAAAAAAATTAAAAAAGTAATAAATTCTCAAAGAAATACTAAAAAATCCAAAAATCCAGAAAAGGTACTTAAAATTACAAAAATCTTAAAAAGCTCCAAAAATTCCCAAAAGTTATTTCCGTCAGAAGTATTGAACAATGCTGATATTAAACTTCAAACAAATTCTAAGGTGGTTATTCATAAAACCTGAAATATATTTAAAGTAGGTTTATTTGACAGATATTGCAGGAATATTTGTCAAATAAACCTACAATAAGTCTGTTATAAGCAGGGAAACCAAAAATATGCTCTAAAAAACACGTTTTATGCGCTTAAAAAATGCCCTTAAAATAGGAAAATATGCTCTAAAAACAATAAAAATATGCTCTTAAAAAATTATGTCCCCATTTTTGCGGTATTTTTTACAATTTGTTAGAGAATAGACCCAAAAAATACCGTTATGTGGGGTAGTTAGAGGGTTAATATATTCTACAAAAATATTTGCATTAATACACCCTATACTCAGATCTAAAGAAACACATACCGATATGAAGCATGAACAGGCCAAAGGGGAATAAACCGTCAAAACCATGTAATTTTGGAAAATCCCACAAAAATTAAAAAAATTTAAAAATAAGTGTTGTTATAAAAAAAATTGGAAAAAATGCTCTAAAAATTATAAAAAATGCTCTAAAAATTTAAAAAAAATGCTCTAAAAAGTAAAAAAATGCTCTTAAAATTGAAATAATGCTCTAAAAATATGCTCTTATGCTAAAATATGCTCTTTAACATAAAATATGCTGAAATATGCTTTTAAGGCTAAAATATGCAAAAATATGCTCTAACAAATCGATGTCAGATTTCTTAAAATCTTCTGAAACGGATAAATACCTTACCTATTTATCAATACAATGCGCAGGAAAAAACATGATACTGCATATTTTTGGTTTCCCTGGTTATAAGTATTATGAATAAGAGCTTAAAAGTTTCAACCCTGCAAACATTTGGAAGAAATATCCCCTAGAAGAAATTGCGGCAATATCTTCTTTTTATCGTAATAAAAATTCATCAAAGTAGTATTTTTGAAAATCTTCCTTTTATCATTTTGAGGATATTTTAGCAATTTTTAAAAAAAAAATATTTTTTTTTGTCATTTCGAAAATAAACAATATCGCCGAATTATCATAAATTTATCTCCAAGGTGATTTTTCACCTGCGCGATACATATACGATATCTTCCTCTTATCATACGGATGTAAAAAATACGAAATCAATACATTTTATTTATTGTCAAAAATATTTTTAATTTCGTTTTTCATTGTTTTTTCGGAATAAATGAACAAAAAATCATAAAAATTGGTGTTAAGAGGTAAGTAATGAATTCGCAAACAACAAAGTCATTAATCTGCAAAATTTAATAACTTTTTTTTAACTCCATTAGGTCCTGCAAATTTTCCACAGCTCAATGTGCCATTTTTGAAGAAGATAATCAATTTCAAGATAATGGAAACAGTGAATAAATAAGTTATTGTTCATCCCTATCGTTTGTAAAATATCTTCTTTAATTTGAATAATAAACATACTTTTATCTCCTATGAGAAAAAATGGCAACATCTTCTTTTTATCCTCTAGGTAAAATTTGAGTGATATCTTCAAGTTATCTTCCAAATGATTATCTGGCAATATTGCGTATTTATCCTCCAGAAGAATTGCCTTCGTATCTTCTGGACGTATCGCTTTCGGGACACGATTTCTACTCACAGGTGTTTCTTCCGCAATACGAAGAAGATATCCCCCGCAATACAATTTATCTTCCAGGCGATACGCTAGCGTATCTTCTTCGTTTCGAAATGCTTGCAGGGAATTATAAAAATTTTCAAAAGTTCACAACAGGTACCTTAAGTTCCAAAAATCTTAAAAAGTACTTAAAATCCTAAAAAGTAGTTTCCCAAAAAAATACAAAAAAACCAGTGATATTAAATCTCAAACGAATACTAAAAATTCCAAAAATCCGTAAAAGGTACTTAAAATTATAAAAATCTAAAAAAGTACTAAAAATCCTACAAAAGTACTTTCCGACAAAAGTACAAAAAACAAGTAGAACAGTTAAATTCGACTTTGCCGAATCTATGAATACCCTCCACAATGCATTTTTTTAAAGGATCTTACACTCAAAATAATTACTCTGTTAAATACTCTGTAAAATGACTGTAATCTCAATTCGACAGATATTTGACAAAGTTATCTGTCGAAATACAGATTTTAAGAAAATACTTTGTATTTTCTTGTGACCGAAAAACAAATTTTTAACTGTAATTTGTAATCTCTATTTTACAGGTAATAAACAGAGTTTTTTCTTAAAATACAGATTTAAGAAAAATACCTTGTTTTTTTCTCGTAACCAAAATACTAAATTTCATTTGTAATTTTACTTATTGCTCCGTAATACAGTTTTTAAATAAAAATCACTTCAAAAAACTTCCAAATATGACCGATAAACCCCTCTTTAAAAAGTGACTTAAATTACAATAAAAACCGGTAAATTTTACGAGGATGACGTGTAAAATTGGAATTACTCGTTAAAAACTCGTAATTTTCAAAAAAATAAAAAAGTAAATTTACAATTTGGAAACATTTAAGCGGGCAAATTTAACAAAATTTTAATATTAATTAATGTTTTTGAAGCAGAGAAGTTTTACTAATAAAATGGATTTAACTAAAACTTTGTAAATTTACAGAGTTTTTTTTGTAAAATTTTTAACTCATAAAATGCATTTAACTAAAACTTTGTAAATTTGCAGAGTTTTTTTTGGTAAAATTCTTTTCGGTTTTATCAATATTTTACAGATAATTCTGTAAATTTACAGTTTTTTTATCGAAATCATTTTACAGAGTTTTCTTCGTAAAATAACAAAAAATCTTGCTGGTTGGAAATCTATGGTATTTTCTGCTGGCTCAGCAGAGTATCTCTGTAATTTAACAGAGTTATTATTTTGAGTGTACATTTTTTAACGTGAAAAAAATTACCAATTTTGATTAGAAATATTTTGCTTTCTTGTTAAAAACTATTTTTTTGTCATTTAATAAAAAAAGAAAATTAAAAATTTTTTTTTTGAGTGTAAAACTTTTTTCATGTGTAATGTTTTTTTTTTACTGTTAAAATATTTCTGAGTGAATGCACGTACGTATGTACACAAAATATTGTAATTTTTTAAAGAAAAACTAAATTTTTTTTTGAGCGTAAAATTTTTTTTGAGTGTAAAATTTTTTTGAGTGTAAAATTTTTTTTGAGTGTAATTGTTAAGTTACCAGTGCTTTTAAAACTAAACAAATTTGAAAAGCATTGTTAACTTACCACCAATGCTTTTAAAACTTGTTTAACACGTGGCATTTATGATGAAACTAGAGTTTCTGTTTCGGTTAAAACCGTAACCGAAACCGCGGTTATTGAAGCCGAAAACCGAACCCGAAACCGACCCATATATTTTCGGTTAACCGCTATCATTAATAGAATAGATTTTTTTATATTTTTTTTTTGCATTTAAAAAAAAATGTAAATTAAATTAACAACTATTTACATATGAGCAATTGTCATTAACTTTTAATATTTAAGAAAAAAAAATTGCGATTTTTTTTTCGTGGCACATTGATAAGACTTTGTAGGTAAATAACATTATAAATAAGTAATTCAAATCCGTCAGCGTGCAATAATTTGAGCGATCGCACCCAAAACTATGGCGGTTTAAAGTTAAAAATTTTAAAAAAATTGTCAAAATTACATTTTTTATCCGAAGTTAACCAAACGTACCATTTTGTATTATGCTTACCCAGAGCTAAAATACATATTCAAACATGCATAAAATCTTTGCTAATTATCGAGATATTTGCATTTAACCAATTTTTTTTCGGCACATTTTCCAATATTTTGGAAATAAAAATGTTTCCAGCGGTTTTATTTTTTTTTTAGAAAAATATTACCAAATGCATTAACAAAATCTCAACAAATTCTTAGTTAACACCATTATTCTATCTCTAATAGGTAAGAAACAGCAGTGGTTTAAAGGGAACATTTTTGAAAAAAAAATTTAATAATTTTGAATTTATTTTTTTTTTTTAAATATTAAATGTCTGATTTTACAGTGTTGTGCTTCACTGAATATTGAAACTATTTAAAGTATGATTAATAATGCTAATATTAAGGTTATTACGAAATATTTTATCAAGGTTATAAAAATTTTTTGGCGATTTTTCGCGATTTTCGCGACTGCAAAAATCAATGGACTAATTTTGAAATATTATTTGTCAAAATCTATCAAAATACATTTCTTTTCTACTTTATTTAAGTAATGTAAGATCTTATATAACCATTAAATTAAAAGGTATCAAAAATTTAAAACCACCGAAAAACTGCTTAAACGTTAAATTTTTTCGGGTGCGAATTAATTGAAGATAGAGAATTAAAAAGACTACCAAACGCGCCTTTCACCGACCAATTTCTATAAGCGGCCTGGATGTGCCTTACAAAAAAGTTAAAACTGAAAAACACCGCGGAATTCGCCAATATTAACTTTTGATCAATGTTGCTTTCCATGATTTATTATATTTGCACATACCATTGTTTCTACATGTTCAACTTTCAGCCATGCACATTTGGCTGTCAAATAATGCAAAACTAAAATATCAAAATTTTGCAAAAAATTTAAAAAGTTCATAAAATTTTTGCAATTGAATATTTTTTGGGTGCGTTTGTAAATCAAGTGGGAAATGGTAAATTATAAAGTTCACAAAGCATTAGGAACCATTCGGAATAAAACTGGGAGTGTGCCTCGCAAAAAACAGAAGTTCACAAAGCATTCGGAACCATTCGGAATAAAACTGGGAGTGTGCCTAGCAAAAAACAGACTTTTTAAAAAATTCACGTTTTTTCTTCCCATCTTTGGAGAGCTGCAGCTTCGTAACCATTGCGAGCACATCACTCGAATCAGTCTCAGATTGTGGATATTTACAAGGGCTTTTACCATGTGTATTTGAATTTTAAAATTACAGTTTGCACCAAAAGCTACAATCAAAAAACCTCGAAAAATTGAAAATTGAAAAAAATTGGTATCAAAGATTTAGGTCCATGTAACTTTTTTCTTATTGATGGCACATCCACTGAACCTACACCAAATAATTGCCCAAGTCCACTGATTAAACGGTATTAAATTTGGAGCAATAGCTTTAACGCACCCAACAATATGGAACTTTGAACGAAAAATTTCATGAGAGTATCAAGCGATTTTTTTACATTTTTCAACTTTGCACGTTCCTTACCATGAGATAATGAGACTATTTGCGCTGTGCCTTTGCAGAATTACTCATTATGGTTCCCTTAACATATCTACATTCACAGGTACCACCTAGTTTACAAATAAAAATGTTATTGAGAAATTAGTAAAATATCACAAGCGTTAAAAGTTAATGACAAAAGTCCATATATATTTATGTTTTTCGTTAAAAAAATTTTAATTATTAACTTTTGTGATTGCATAAGCGAAATTTCACTGCTATTTTCAAAAAGCACAAAAAAAAATATTTTTTCAACATTTTGCTTCATAAGCACCACAAAAATTTTCTAAATCAATTTTTTTAAAAAATTTAATTTTAATCTCTAGCAATAATTTGGTTTTTACAGACTTAAAAAATATCAATTAGTCTACGAGTTATAGCCAAAAAACCATATCAACAATATGCTGAAAATCGGCATTTGACTGCAAAGTTCGAAGGTCGATTAAAAAAAAATTCGAACTAACATAAACAAACGCCGCGATACGTGTCTTCTAATTTAGCCTCTATTTTCACCCCTCACTCTCAGAATCGACTTAACTTTTTCTAACCAGAATTTGTTCCACAGTGTTATTTTTGGTTTACGCAATTCGAAAAAAAATCAAACTAGTGGAGACAAATTTTAGAAAATTGAATTTTCAGTTAACTTATATTGTTCGTCTCAATAAAAATACAGTTTATAATGATAAATTTAAAATCTTTTTTATATAAAATGTTAACTTTACTATTGAGATAACTTAAATGTTTATATCCAGTTCTGAAGTTGAGGAATCACTGTATCTTTGGAAGATGAACTGAATTCTTCTTTTTAAAAGAATTTAAACTGAATTCGATTCTAATAAAAAACCATTTTAAAATAAAGTTTTTCCACCGGAATATAATTTTACTGATAACCGAAAATAACCGAAACCGATCGGTTATTCAATTTTTTGTAACCGAAACCGCGGTTACTAAATTTATCGGTTATTCAGAAACTCTAGATGAAACCAATCTCAAATTAAGGGTTTTGCTTATAACTTTTGAACCACTGGACCGATTGAGCTGAAATTTAATACTAAACAGACTTAGGGAACGGCAAAGATATATGCTAAGCTTCAGCAGTCTCATTATTGTCTTTCGAAAGTTAGCATGCTTTTTACCTCGTAAATTAGCGAAACCCCTTGACGAAATTTACTCTTTTGCTCATAACTTTTGAACCACTGGAGCGATTTGGCTGGATTGCAATACCAACCTTACCAGGTAAATGACCAACATATATGCCAAACGTCAGTAGCCTCTGTAAAGTATTTCAAAAGTTAGCGTGATTTATACGGACAGACAGACAGACGGACGGACGGACATCGCTAGATCGACTTAAAATCGATCGGGGATCATGAATATATATACTTTATGGGGTCCTAGACCAATATTTCGATGTGTTACAAACGGAATGACTCTAAACAAGCAGAGAAGTGAAATAATGACAATTTTAGGATATGCAGTGGACCTTAAAATAAAGTGACGATTCACTGCGGTGAAGCACAGTATTTGAAACTGTAAAAACAGCAGGGATGTTAAAATTTTAAAAATCCAAAAATGATTTTTAAAATTCGAAAAATCTGAAAAAGTACCAAAAATCCCAAAAAGTACTTTCCGACAAAAGCAAAAAAAATAAATCTTCTGATATCTATGAAAACAGTAGGGAAGTGGAATAATGGTAATTTTAGGATATGCAGTGGACCTGAGAATAAAGTGATGGTTCACCGCAGTGGAGTATTTGCCACTGACCTGCTTTCTGGACTTTTAATAATGGAACTTCTCATAAAAATTTAAAAAGTACTAAGCAGTGCTAAAAATAAAATAAGGGCCTGGACTCTCAAAAAAGTACCAAAAAAAAATAGTGTTACGAAAAAAGCCCTAAAAGTGCCAAAAATTAACTTAATGCAGAAACTCTTGTCAAAAACATGGACTAAAGCTTCCAAAAAGCACTATGCGTTAAAAAAAAATTACCAAAAAGCACTAAAAATCAAAAAAAAGTACATAAACTCTCAAAAAAGTGCAAAAAATTCAATAATACTTCCAAAAAAGTCGAAAATGCCCAAAAACTCTCAAAAATGTACTAAATATTTCTCCAAAGTACTCAAATTAAAAAAAATCCAAAAACTGTGACAAAAACTCAAAAAATTACAAAAAAAAAGTATAAATTAAAAAAAAAAGTATTTAGAGTAACAAGCAAGTAACCGCTTAATGTTACTAAAAACTAAAAAAAAAGTACAAAAAATTCCACAAAAGTACCAAAAATTTAAAAAAATTAATATTACAAAACGTTCTAAATCTAAACAACCCAGTCTTCCAAAAATACTGCAAAAAAAAGTCACTATAAAGTAACGAAATTTCAAAAAAAATACGAAATATACTAAAAATTCCTACAAAATACTTTTCAAAGCAAGTACCATAAATCCAAAAAAATTATTCATTATCCCAAAAAAGTACTAAAAATTACACAAAATAACAAAACAAAATACACAAAAGTTCCAAAAAGTTCTAAATATTCCAAAAAATACAAGAAGTACAAAAAATTTACAAAAGTACTAAGGTAAAAGTACCAAAATCCTCCAAAAATGTCGCAAAAAAAACAGGGGGCACTAAAAAATAACAAAAAAACAGGGGGCACAAAAAAGTACAAAATAGTAAAAAAGTACTTTATATGTCAAAAAAAAAATCAAAGAGGTACTAAAATAACAATAGTACTAAGAATACTAAAAATCAAAAAAAAAAAACTCTCAAAAAAGTACAAAAAAAAGTAATAACATTTCGAGAAAAGTACTAAAATGTATTATACAAGTAGTAAAAGCCCTAGAAATATACTAAATATTTCATCAAAATGCAAAAAAAAATTATAAAAATTCTTTGTAAAAACACTGACAAAAATTCCCAAAAAACCAAAAAAAGTATGAATTTAAAAATAAAAAACCAAAATATATTTAAGGTTACAAAAACCCCTTAGTGTTTCTATAAATTTCAAAAAAGTACAAAAATCATACAAAAGTACCAAAAATTACAAAAAAAGAACTTATATTCACAAAACGTACAAGAATCTAAAAAAATATCAACAATTTACCAAAAATATCGAAAAATAAAAAATACCGAAAGCTATAAAAAGTTACAAAAATCCCTTGATGGTACTAAAAATTCCAAACAAATTTACCAAAAATCCCACAAAAGTACCAAAATTTATAAAAAACAAGTAAGAAAATTATAGTCGGTCAAGACCGACCAAGGTTTCCCGGAAAATGGGTCCCATGGATCGATTAGATCTATATGTTGTAAAACCTTTAAGTAATAAGTGAAGAAAACACTCACAAATCAAATTTGAGTGAAATAGGCTTCTATTTGTTGACAATAAACCGCTTTAACTGAATATCGGACGAAATTTTCACAAGGGGCCTGAGTCCAAAACTGGTCCGATGATTATCAGGTTTGATAAGGTTATTTAAGTACGCGTTTAACATACACAAACAAAATTTTAATTAAATATTTTCTATTTTCATGAAATTTGAGACATTTATGTGAAAATCGGGAAGGTGGTTTGTATGGGGGCTACAAGAAGAACTGGTCCGATTTCTTCGAAATTCGGAATGATGATATGTGAAGACAAAACATGTTTACCATCCAAATTTCAAAGCGATACCTTCTACAATACGGTTATTAGAGTCATTTGAGCCAAAACTAAAGAGGACCTTTGTATGGGGGCTAGGTCTAAATATGGACCGATTTTTTCCAATTTCAATAGGCTTCGTCCTTGGGCCAAGAGAGACTTAAGTTTCAAATTTCAAGTCAATTGATTAAAAATTGCGACCTGTATCGTCTTTACACCGTTTACATGGACAGACAGACAGACGGACGGACGGACAGACGGACGGACGGACATCGCTAAATCGACTCAAAAAGTGATTCTGAGTCGATCGGTATACTTAAAGGTGGGTCTAGGACCAATATTTCGGGTAGTTACAAACATCAGCACAAACTCATTATACCCTGTACCACAGTGTGGTGTAGGGTATAAAAATACTTAATATGTGTTTTGCTTTCATGCTAAGATATACTAAAAAGTAACAAAAATTCCAAAAAAGTTCTCAGAACCCCAAAAAATTACTAAAAATTTTACAAAAAATCCAAAACAATTCCAAAAAGTACCAAATATTCAAAAAAAAAAATACAAGAGGAACTAAAAATTACACAAATACCAAAAAGTACTAAAAATCCAAAAATTTCTAAAACTTTCAAAAAAAAGTACCAAAAAAATGTAATAATAATAATTCGATAAAAAGTACTAAAAATCTTGAACAAGTACTAAAAGTCCCAAAAATGTACTATATATATTAACAAAGTACCAATAAAGCACTAAAATTACAAAAATTATTTTCAAAAACAGTGAAAAAAATACCGAAAATCTACAAAATAAAAAGTACCAAATATTCCTATAACAAAAAATACTAAAAAAGTACCAAAACCCCTAAAAAGACAATTAATGTAGCAAAAGTGTCTTGTATAAAAAAACTCAGAATTTAAAAATTATCTACATATATTAAGAAAATGTAAGTCTTAACCTTATAATGTGGTTTTTTCACATTTTCAACTAAAAATCTAGTCCCATTGTCCCACAATGTAATACACACATTTACGATTAAATTCAACTTTTTTTCTACTTTTTTTTTATTGTTTAAACGCACCCTAATGACATGAAGTATAGAGCAAATCTTTTAAGCTTCATATTTTTTTCTATGGAATTCTTTGCCATATTTAATCCTGTAAATGTGTCTGTGTCCTCCCTATTTATGTTTTTATGTATATGTGAGTGTGTGTTGCATGTAGTTAGGAATTTTTATCTGTCTGTCTGTATGTCTGTCTATTTCATCGACAAGCATTTTTCTGCTTAAACAATTTGTGTGAACAGATTTTGAGATTTTTTTTTTTTCAGTTTTTAATATTTTTTTTTTTGCTCCTTGTTTCGTTATATTGAGTGGTTAACGTGTGAATATCTTTTAATAACCAATCAGCAATGTTTAAAAAACACTTGAACAAAAAAAATCATACATATTCAAATAAATTAAAAGTATTACGCTTAAATGAATTAGGAAATACAAAAAAAAAAAACAACGTGTAATATTTTATGCATTTCTCATAATTTCTATATGAAATATTGGTATGTAAAAATTTAAAGGGTTGCCAATTGATATTTTTAAAATGTTTAATGCTTGAGCTTGGAAAAAATCGACTAAAAATTATTTTGAAAAAATTTTTCTAACAGGTCTTTCAATAATTTCAATTTTCATTTCGACCCTCGTAGTACATTTAAAATTTACTCAATGTGGACGCACTTAAGCTTGATAAATTATCTACACAGCATATAGGGGTTTAGGGGTATAGGGTTTTCATATTTGCTAAATAGTCTTGACAATGGAATCTGACAAATTCCTAAACACGCGTTGGCTAAGTATTGCAAAAGAACCAGGATTAATAAATTAGCAGAAAAATCATTTTCTTGAAAATTATTTTATGAGAATATCATAGTTTTAATTCGAAAAAGAAATATGACCTCGAGCTAGAATAAACCAACTCAAAATATAATGTTTTAAATGTCGAATGAAACAATTTCAATTTTTAAAAATAAACTATAAAAAAGTAATTAAATTTTTAAATACTCCATATAATATCAAAAAAAAGAACTAAAAGATAAGTACAAAGATCAATTGAAGGTGTCACGATCCTTTGTAAAAACCAGACCTCTCTGGGTCAAATTTATGTAGTAGAATTTTTTAGAAATTTTTTGAACTACTTTTTTTATGAATTTTTTTCAGAGTTTAAGACATTAGGACAATTTATTTAGGGCAATTTAATAAGAAAATGCCTTGGCGCACAATAGGGTGCTCTGAAGATATAGTGCGTAAAAGGGTTAAGAATTTCGTATTTTTAACCATTTACGATTAAATTTACGCTAAAGACTTTTGATCACAATTAAATTTTAAAATAGCCTTGGCGCCCGTTAAGGGTCCTGAAAATAACGCACTTGGCCAAAATTTTTTATTTCAACCCGTAATGGCTATTAATCCCCAAACGATTTTGGGTCACCATAAGGAGAAGGAATAATCTGATATTTTTCCTAAATTAATGTCTAACCATTTACGTTGTAGATCCGCTGAAAATTTTTTAAGAAATTTTGTGAAAGTTAATTACCAAAACCCGATATGGACTCAAAGATTAGGCAGACTAAGATTTTTAGGGGGTTCTAAAATGTAATCATGAGCGATTATAGAACTACTGATTTTATATCCCAATTAAGTGTAAGTTATTTCTGGCGCCCAGTAAGGGGCACTGGATATTAAAAATAACTTATATGCAATGATAATCTAATTAGAAAAATGGCTGCGAATTTTGTAGTCGTGCCCAAAACATTAAATCATGATAAAGTTTTTTTAGGGAAAATTATGTTATATTCATTTGCTATTCCATGCAAAACGAATTGAAATATCGGTCGAGGACCCCATTAAGTTTATATGTTAATGATTCATTTCTAAGACACTCTAGCTATATCCATCCATCTGTCTGTGGAAAGCAAGAAGAGTTGTAAAAAGAATTTTTATATTTTGAAGTGTATAAAATATTCCGCACAGAAGAATTTAACACTCTCACTTGTTTTTTTTTTTGTACATTTGTCAAACAAATGGAACATTTTCATGTCAGAAGTTTAGACTTAATGAAAAAAAAAAATAAGAAAAAAAATTTGTTGATAAAAAAATTAATTGATAAAAAAAAAAATTTACAAAAAAAAAAAGTTTGATGAAAAAAATGTTGATGAAAAAAATTTTTGGTGAAAAAAAAAATTTTTTTGATGAAAAAAAGATTTTAATGAAGAAAAAAGTTTTTGATGAAAAAAAATTTATGAAAAAATAAAAAAATGTTTGACGAAAAAAAAATAATAAAAAAGAAAAATTTTTAATGACAAATTTGATGAAAAAAATATTTTTTTGATGTAAAAAATATATTTTTTTGATGTAAAAAAAATATTTGAAGAAAAAAATTTATGAAAAAAAAAATTTGATGGATAAAAAATTGCCAAAAAATGCTTATGAAAAAAAATTTATGAAAGAAGAAGAAAAAATTGTTTTGTTCAAAAATAATTATGTTACGTTTAATTCACCAGCTGGTGAAAAACGTTTTCATTCACCAGCAGGTGAATTATTATCCATGTTACAAATCGAAGATTTGTAACAAGATTCAATCCTTTTTGGTTTTAAGAAAATGAAAAGAGTAATTCTCATTTTCTTTGGTCGGGGACCCCATAAAGTATATACATTATTGATCAGTGATCGATTCTAAGACATTCTAGCGATGTCCGTCCGACTGTCTGTAGTTAACACGACGCAGTCCAAAATAAAAAAGCTAGACCCCTCAAGTTTGGCATAAATATGTCCTATGCTCCTAGGCAGGTTAAGTTCGGAAATGGGTCAAATCGGACCAGGGGGAAAAAAGTTCCCCCTTAAAAAGCTGAACCAACCTCTTAAAAATGCTATTTTTTACGTTTTTTTGTATTTTTGTGAACCAAATGAGACATTTTTATGTTCGTAGAAGTTTATAGTCCTGCGCTTGGACCCAGGGGATCAAAAAATTTCGTTTTTTTGCCCCGCCCCTTTTAAGGGCGTGGATAAAAAATATTTAAATAATTATAAAACTATAATACTTAAGTGCACAAAGCAGACAAAAATTAACTTGTAAACATACATATACCGTGAGCACCATGGAGTCACCCCAGCTCACCGACCCCTCCCCCTTCCTTGCCCCCCCTCTTAAAACAACGCCCCTGTCAAAAAAATTTTTTTTTACATGTTGGAGGGTATAATGGATTCGGCACAGCCGAATTTAACACTCTCATTTGTTTTTTTAGTCGGTAGCTTTATAAGTCCTGTTTTCGCATAACCGTATGTATGTTAACATTAACCGAAAACGCATCCACGTTTAACAAAATGTACTTGGCCTCACTGCTGTTTTGTGTCATAATTTATTAATGCCTTTATGATACTTGCTTTTTTCAAGTTACTTGTTGCTGCATTTATTAGGGGTTTTCTATTGGAATTTCGATAAATTCAAAATTTTTGTTTAAAGTTATCGAAATTTTTATAGAAAAACCCTAATAAATGCAGAAAAAATAGTTATCAAACAAGAACCAAAAGGTTTATTTCTGTAATATAACAAGAAAAAAAAGTTGTGTCTACACTATTTCATTAAAAATATGAACTTGGCTTCACTTTTTATCGAAGCTAAAATTAACGTCGATAACTATGCACGATAAAAATAAGCGTGGATAATTTAAAGTTTGTATGGGTAAGCGTATAGACGGTTATGCGAAAACAGTTGCAGGTGGCGTCCTGCAACATTTTCAAAATTCGACACCAGCCTAAAACCATTATCTTGTTAAAAAACATTAATTTGGAAATATTTATCGTGAAAATGGTGACAACAGGACAGCTTTAAGTGTTTTTATTAATTTTCATGCATTCAAAATATTTTGGCATTGTGGGTATACATGGATTTGGCCAAGTCGAATTTAATTTTTTACTTTTTATATTTTTAAACATTCGCTAAAGATTTTTCATCGCATTAAGTGAACGAATATCCTTGGCGCCCGATAGTGGGCTTTGAATATATAGCGTCTGGATAAACAAAGAATTTTTTCATTATTAAATTATATTCATTTTAAATTATTTGCGGTTGCATATCTATTGAACATTTTTTATCACAATTTTGTAAAAGCAACATACTGACGCCCGATAGGGTGCTTCAAATATATAGACCGAATAAGATTTTTATGGGGTTCTAAAGATGTAACGCCTGAACGGTTGTAGATCCTCTGATTTTTTTTATCTCAATTAAGTGATGATAGTGCTGGCGCCCAATAAGGGGCACTGAGGAAAATTATTTTTTTTGGCAATTAACGTATGTAACGCATCATAATGTGGGTCTAGGAGCCCACAAAGTACGAATATTATTAATCCGTGATCTATTCTAAAACATTCTTATGATGTCCATCAGTTACCCCCGTATGTGGAAATCACACAGGGAGTGGCAATTACTGTACACCCAAATTTCCTTTACTAATACCAACCCCATTAACCAGTATTTAAAATATTTTTTATATAATTTCAAAATGCATAAATATTTCTTAATTTCGCATTTTGCGTGCTAACCGCTAATGCAGTCAACCGCTAATGCATCTATATTAACTAGAATGCACTTATTTAAAAATAAAACCCTAAATAATGCCAACAACCCCTTTGGCAACCCCATTAACAATTTATTTGTTCAACACAAAAAAAAATGATTGTCTACCCCTTGTTCAACATTTTTCCCTTACAACAAAAATTTTTCCATTAGCCACAAAATCTTAACTTGTTAATCAGCAAATTATTGAAAAAAAAAAATGCGAAGCAAAAAAAATTCACTTGTTTTTAAGTTCAAATCACTTAACAGAGGTTTTTAGATTGTGTGTTTCTGTTGACTTATGCTAATTAGAAAAAATGTACTTTTCAAGACGATAATGAGGATGATGCAAAAATGCAATCGCAGTTTCTATCTAAGAAATTTTTAAAAAATATTTTTATTTTTTTTTTTGCCAAGTTTGCAAACAATTAGATAAAAGTTTTTTTTTATTAACTTAACACTTACGTGAATTTTATACAATTTTAAAAATTTAATAACTTAACTTAAACATTGTATTGTATTGCAAACTAACAGTTTTGCTTAATTCCGTATTATTTATTTAATTTTTACTAAATTCCAATAATACAATCTTAACGATTTGTTTACTTAAAAAATATTTTAATTAATGTAATGAAATACTCAAATGAAAAACAATTATTAATTTCTGTATTGTTTGTATTTTTTGTTTGGGGAAAATGTCAATAACATTTGTTTAGAGCTTCAACAGTAATAGGTACAAATATTTGGATAGAATAGAGATTTTAATAAATTGAAGTATAATATGAAAGACACATTAAGGGCGTTACGGGATTGGGGAATGTTTTAAAATAGTTTTTATTAAACCGTAATTATTTGATTAGATTCTTAGATATTTGATAATTTTTTGTGGTCCTTTTTTAGAGTTTAATGTTTTTTTTTGGTACTTTTTATCAACCCATGACTATTTAATAAGATTCAAAGCTATTTAATTTCAATTTGTGGTACTTTTTTTATAAATACACGATTATTTGATAGAATTCTAATTAATATGTTAAATTTTTTGGGGCACCTTTTTGTAAAACCACAATTTTTTAATAAGATTCTAATACATTCAAGCAATTATTTCAGTACTTTTTATTAATCAAAATTATTTGTTGCGATTCTCAGAAATTTAGTACATTTTTGTACTAAAAAAATCTAATAAATTTTTACATTTTTGTATGCTACTTTTTAATATTCCGCAAATATTTGCTTATGTAGTGCTTTTTAGACATTAACGATTATAAAAAAATAAAGTTATAAAACTTTTAAATATGTTTTCACTTTATGAGGTACTTTTTTATAATTTCAGGAATTTTTGTGGTACTTTTTATCTACCCATCACTGTTTGTTAAGATTCAAAGCTGTTGAATTCCCATTTGTGGTACTTTTTTCAAAATTCACAACCATTTGATAACATTCACAATTATTTTATAACATTCTCAGTATTGCAATAATTTTTTTCAGGTACTTTTTCATAAACCGCAATATAAGATTCTAAGATATTTAAGCAAGTATTCCGGTACATTTTTCTTAACCACATTAATTTGTTATGATTCTTAGAATTTTGATTTGTTTTTAATTTTATAAATCAACGATTTTTTGACAAGATTTAAATATATTTGACATTTCTTTTTTGTTGTACTTTTTAGAAATTCGCGACTTTTTGCTTTTTGTGACAATATTTTAAAATCTAAGATTATTTGATAAGCTTCTTAGATATTTGAACACTTTTTGTGGTACCTTTTACAATTGCAGGAATTATAGTAATACCCATATACATTTTATCTATTCATCATTATTTCATAAGATTCAAAGCAAAAAAAAAAAAAAAAAATCCCATTTGTGGTACTTTTTATAAATACACGATTACGAGAATACGATAAGATTCTAAGTACTCCAATATTTGTTAAATATTGTAAGATTCTTCTTTGTAATTGTTGATACTTTATAAGAATATTTTTAGTACTTTCATTGGGAATTTTGGTATTTTTTGGAATATGTAGTATATTTTTGGGATTTTTAGAATTTTTTCTGATAACTATAACT
Organism: Pegoplata infirma; assembly: GCA_963921195.1. Classification (NCBI taxonomy): domain Eukaryota; kingdom Metazoa; phylum Arthropoda; class Insecta; order Diptera; family Anthomyiidae; genus Pegoplata; species Pegoplata infirma. The sequence continues at coordinate 30,645,061 of OY992536.1, forward strand.
TTTTAGTTATTTTAGTACGTTTTTGAAAGTCATATTTTGTTTTTCTTTTTGGAAATTTTAGTATTTTTTGGTTTTTTTAACTTTAGTTCTTTTTAAATTTTTGTGCTTTTTAAAATTTTAAGTAATTTTTTTGGATTTTTTTATCTTTAAAAACTTTTAGTACTTTTTTGTGATTTTTTTGGCACTTTTCTTAGATATGAGGCATTCCACACCAAATGTCCCGCTACAAAAAAACATGTGTCTCGTAAATTCCTGAATATATTGTTTGTATAGCCCTCAATGGAACTAAGAAAATTGTGTTTTTGGTTTTTCTAATTTTCAAAAACTGGGGTTAGAAGGCGTGGTCAAATATTGGAAAAATGGTCAAATTTGTGGCGAGTTGCCTTGATTAAATATTTATCACATTAAAACGGAATGCAGCACAATCTCAAAAATTTACATTCTTATATAGTTTTGTATGGACTATAGATTAAAAATTTTTTCTAGAAAACCGTTCTGAAATTTTCCATTTTTTTAAGAAGTCAATTTATCAAAAATATGGCCACTGTTTTTTTTAAATTTTTTTTTTTTAAGCTTAGATGTTTGTCCATCCACACTAAAAAATTCAAACACGCGTTTTTCGTTTCCTTTTTTTTGAGAAAATCGCATTTGAATTTTAAATTTCATAACCATTTTGTAATTTGCTTGTATTTTCTTGTTTTAACGTTGCGAATGATTATTATTAATTGCATAAATATTATTCATACGCTCTGTTGAAACAAGAAAATGCAAGCAAATTACTAAATTGTTATGAAATTTAAAATTCAAATGCGATTTTCTCGAAAAAAAAAACGAAAAACGCGTTTCTGAATTTTTTGTGTGGATGGAAAAACATCTAAACTTTAAAAAAAAATCAAAAAAAAAGTGGCCGGATTTTTGAGTATTTTTTGTGACTTTTGGTACTTTTTAGTAATTTTTGATACTTCATTAGAATATTTTTAGTACTTCATCGGGATTTTTGGCATTTTTGAAATATGTAGCACATTTTTTAGATTTTTAAAACTTTTTACGTATGACTTTAACGTTTTTGATATTTCGGAATATTTTTGGAAGTTTAAGTACTATTTTAAGAATTTTAGTACCTACATATTTTTTAGCTATAGTACTTTTTTGATTTTTGTACTTTTTTTAAATTTAACAAACATATTTTTCTATTCTTCGCACTTTTTTTTGTGAGTTTTTAGTACTTTTATTTATTTTTTAGTACTTTTTTACTTTTATTTATTTTTAGTACTTTTTCTGAGAAAACATTTGACAAATTTTCTACGCTAAGAGGGTAAAAAAAATGTACTTTGCTACTTCTTCGATCTCCTGAAATAATGGTCATAAAAACATAAATTTTGTAATGTAGGAACTTAATTCGGAACAAAATATTCTGAAAAAATCACTTTTAGGAATTTCAGATTCTAAAGGGGAAAAATGGGTAAAAATTTTACTTTGCTACTTTTCCAATTTCATAAAATATTTTTTATACCCTCTACTCTAGTGATAGAGGGTATATATAAGTTTGTCATTCCGTTAGTAACTCATCGAAATATCGGCCTGGGACCCCATAAAGTATATATATTCATGATCCCCAATCGATTTTAAGACATTCTAGCTATGTCCGTCTGTCCGTCTGTCTGTGGAAATGGTGATCACGGCCAAAGTATTACACGGAGATGACTGAAACTTAACATATTTATTGGAAGTTTTCCCGAGAAGTTTGATATTGCATTTGAGCGATAACGGTTCAGCACATCTCAAAAATTTTAGTACATTCAACATAACCTAAAAATACAAAATGCTATAATTCGGCTGCTGGTTGACATATGTGTACATATTTTTTGACAAAAAAAGAAAAAACTCGCGGATTTTTTTTTTACCAAATTTTTTTTTCGCGGAATTTTTTTCTTTAAATTTTTTATTTTTTTTTTTTTTCAAAAGTAATTTTTTTTAAAGTTTTTTGCAATAATATTTAAGAAATTGTGGAGGGTATCAATACATTCGACCGAATTTAACTTTTTTACTTGTTTTTTATAAACTTAAAATTTTGAATCTAAGATCAAAAATTTTTTGTTTTTATGAAATTTCGATTCTAAAGTGGCAAAAAAGGGTGTAAAAGGAGAAAAATCAATAGATTATATTTTCGAAAAATACCAAAGATAGATACTTTCGTATTTTTCTAAAAGGTACTCAAAAACGTACCCAGAATATAGGACTACTTAACAAAAAAATGTTGTCGACCAACACCAAACGCCTTCATTCTAAACTATCTATCCTTGTTCCAAAAAAAAAAACACTTACCCTTTATAATGGTATCCATAATATTTTGTGTATCAATATTTGTTAATGATGTTGTTGTTGTTGTAGTTTTTGTTCCATTCATTAATGTTGCTGCTGTTGTTGTCGCTGCTGTTGCTGCCTTTGCCGGAATTTGACTGTGTGTTTTCATAGTTGTCGCATAATCCTTTATGTGATTCTCTAATTTAAGGTCTGTTTGTATTGTTGCCATTTCATTAATCATGTTTTAGTTGTGTTGTTTTTTTTTTTTCTGTTTCCGAGCTATTGTTGTTGGTTATTATAGTCGTTGTTGCAAATTAATGTTGTTGGTGTTGCTATTATCCTTAGAATAAGGAAAAAGGAAAATAATTGATAATCTGTAATAATAATAAAGATATTAATTAGAATTATAAATGTTAAAATAACAACAGGATCTTAAATAGAGATACGTAGGATATGGAAAATTATTAATTTTAAACAGAAAATCATTTAAGATTTTCAAAAGGAGGTGAAGTTTAAGATAAATGATAATATACGTAAAATGGTTTGGTTTAAGGATAATTAATGATTTTCTATAAATTAAATATTGAAATATTTAGACAATTTAAGGAAAAAATAAAAAAAATCGTTAACAAAATGTTCTATAGAAAATTAGTCATCGATGTGTTGATATTTTCAATAGAAAATTTTGCTATCGATAAATAAATACTTTTCTACAGAAAATTTTGCTTTCGATAGAAAAATCAAACATTTTGTGATCAATAACTAATTTTCTATGGAAATTTAAAAAAATTAAGAACAGTACAAAGAATCTAAAAAAGTACCAAAGTTTCTTAAAACATCCCAAAACACTAAAAAAAAGTACACAAATCCCAAAAGGATCTAAAATAAAAAAGAAAACAAAGTACTAAATATCCCAAAGAAAGTCATAATTTATGTGTGCTGATTAACAGGCTCTTAAAACCAATTCTAAAAAATTGGGACTTTTGAGAATTTTGAAATTTTTAGTATTTTTTATTAGTTTGGTACTTAAATTTTGAAAGTTTTTTATTAAAAACAACAGTTTTTTTATTCAACCATAAAAAATTTATATTTTGAGTAGAATTACACTGTGGAACAAATTCAGGTTAGCAAAAGTTAGGTTGATTCTAAGAGTGAGGGGTGAAAATAGACGCTAAATTAGAACACCCGTATCGCGGTGTTTGTTTATGTTAGTTCGATTTTTTTTTAATCGAACTTCAAACTTTGCAGTCAAATGCCGATTTTCTGCATATTGTTTATATGTTTTTTTGGCTATAAATCGTCGACTAATTTATATTTTTCAATTTGTAATAGCCAAATTATTGCTAGATACCTGTCCAACAATTAAATTTTTTTAACAAATTGATTTAGAAAATTTTTGTGGTGCTTATGAAGCAAAATATTTTCAAAAAATATTTAAAAAAGCATAACAAAAAATTATTTTTCCAACATTTTGCTTCATAAGCACCACAAAAATTTTCTAAACCAATTTTTTAATAAAATTTTAATTATTGGACAAGTCTCAAGCAATAATTTGGCTTTTACACATTGAAAAAATATCAATTAGTCAACGAGTTATAGCCAAAAAACCATTTTAAAAATATGCTGAAAATCGGCATTTGACTGCAAAGTTCGAAGGTCGATTAAAAAACAAGTAGAAAAGTTAAATTCGACTTGGCCGAATCTATGAATACCCTCCACATTGCTCTTTTTAAGTGACAGTAAATTTTCTAACGTGAAAAAAATAACATTTTTGATTAGAATTGTTTTATTTTGTGTAAATAAACTTTTTTTTAGTAATTTTTGAAAAAAAAAAAATAATTTACAAAATTTTTTTTTTGAGTGTAAAATTTTTTTAGTGTAAAATTTTTTTGAGTGTATTTTTTTTTTTTTGTTTTAGTGCAAAAACATTTTTGAGTGACAAAAATACGTTGTAAAATATTTTTGTGACTTACCCATGTTTTTAAAACATGTTTAAGGGAGTGGAGATAGGGCGTAGGTATGTTTTAAAAAATGTTGTAGAGTAAAAATAAATGGGGCCGGTCTCAATAATGACCCCTCTTGGACGCACCATTGGACAGGTAGAAGCTGATTAATTAAAACAAATTTACAAAAAATAAAAAAAATTGTATTGGGACCGCCTTTTCAGTTAAAGATAGAGGGTAGGTGTGTTCAGAAAAAATGTTTGGACTAAAAAAATATTGTGAGTCGGTCATACATTTTGTTGCTCTGAGGGCACTATTAGGGCAGTTAGAGCGGTTGGAGCAAATTTTAAAATATGTCGTTTTGTGTGGGAGCCCCCTTAGAAATTAGAGATAGGGTATTTGTTTGTTCCAAAGAAATGGTATGACGTAAAAATTAATGGGGGTCGGTCTAATAAATGTCCCCTCTATGGCGCACCATTGCACAGAGGGCCAGACAGATCGATTTCCGGCCAAAAGTCCTTATTTGTAAATTTTCAAAATAATGTTTACCAGTTTGTTGGGCATATATAGAAGCAGGTTTACTGAACTTATCTTTATGATCCAATTACACCCTTTCCTTTGACAGGTCTTCAAAGTTAAAAATGTTGGTAAAAAATTTTTAAAAGATGAGATACTTTTAATTTTTTTCCAAACTTCTATTGCTAATGTTTAACTTTTTGTTTGCGTGGTTCAACCTTATATATAAGCCTTTGTAACGAAAATAACATGGGCAAATATAACTCATTTGCCTGGCAGAAATTCGTGTTTTTTGTGAAAAAAAGTTTTAATTTTTTAGCTATTTACCTCGCGCCGAAAAAATCCTCAACGATCCTCAGTTCGATACAATCGGTCTATATTTTTTTTGATATAGAATGGATCCATATCTTTGGAAAAAAGTTGCCCAAACTTGCTCGAAATGATAAATGGCAAAACTACAGCTATTTATGCAGTGGTCCGAGATTTGTTTTTAAAAAAAAAATAATTTAACCCAAAATAATGTTTTACGGCTTGATTAGTTTTTTTATCGTCAGAGAGTGCCTTAAGTGTAGGAGAAAAAAATTATCTACATTTCTAGTTTTTTTGTAGAATTATGGAAAATATCAGTTACACCATTTCCAATTAAATTCAATGATTTACACCATTTACACCATTTCCATATTTATATAAAAAATAAAAAAAAAAATATATATAAAAATTATGTGCGTAGATTTAACTTCTTAATACTCTTAAAACTAATTTTTAGTTAGATCAGACAAAGTTAAAAAATCTAGCCGCCATATTGTTTCCGCCATATTGAATTTTATCAGTTCGATTTAAAGATAACAGACCCGGAAATTTACTAGGCGACACTTTCAGCTAGCTTCAACAAATAAAAGGAATATAACTGTTTTTTAATTACTTGTAACAAACTTTACTAAGCATATTTAGTCCGCCATTTTGTTTTTCAAAATTCACACCAGTAATTCTGATTCAGTAACTGCAAGACCCCATTAAAACAAAATTTGAGTTAAATCGGACAATTATTAAAAAAATTTGTCCGCCATATTGGATGCGCTGTTTTGATTTTTTTAGTTTTTAGTTAAATTTTGAAATCAGCGACCCCGAAATACTCTAGAAGCATATTTGCAGCCGGATCCAACAATGATAAAGACTTTTGGCCTGAGTTGGATCATTCTTTAAACTTTAAGAAGCATATTTAGTCCGCCATTTTGTTTTCCAAAATTTGGAGTAACAATTCTTATTCAGTAACTCCAAGACCCGCATAAAACAAAATTTGAGTTCAATCGGACAATTTTAAAAAAAAAATGTCCGCCATATTGGATCTGCCATTTTGATTTTTTTGGTTTTTAGCTAAATTTCGAAATAAGCGACTTCGAATTCCACTAAAAGCACATGTTTAGACGGATCAAACAACGATAAAGACTTTTGGCCAGAATTGGATCATGCTGGCCCTGTGTGCATTGGAGCAGTAGAAATGATTTTAAGATTGGAAAATTACAATAAATTTTTTTCAAAAAATTTTAAAAAATAGTAATAATCGTTATCCCACGATCCTCCTGGGCAAAATATTTGTAGAATCGATAGAGATTTTACACAAAACAATTAAAAAAAAAATCGAAGAGTACAAACATTTTCAAAAATGAGATTTAAATTTTAAAACTTAAAAATCGCATACTAGAGCGCTTTTAAGATTTTTTTGGGTTTTTTTTTTAAGTATGTAAAAAATCAAAAACTTTGAGAAAAAAAATTTGAAATTTGGACCATTATTGAAGATGTTATGAGTAAAAAAAGTTCGAGGAAAGGAAAAATCTACCAATTTTTAAAAATTCGATATCTTTTGAACGGGTCATCAAAAAAATCTGAAAATTTACCACGAAGGAGTTTTCGAAGGGTACTAAAAACTGTAAGCAAATTGGTAAAATCTAAAAAAAAAATTTTTCAAAGTGTCCGATTTGACATGGAATGCCCCATATATTTTTGATCAGTGATCGATTCTAAGACATTCTAGCGATGTCCGTCCGTCCGCCTGTCTGTCCGTCCGTCCGTCTGTAGTTAACACGATGTAGTCCAAAATAAAAGAGCTAGACCCCTCAAGTTTGGCACAAGTACATACACTCAAAAAAATACGTTAGTAGATTTACTAATTTGTTTTTGCTAATGCTAGTTAGCTAACTTTTAGCAAATTTTTAGTTGAGATTAGCATGTTAGCAAAAAATTCTTGTAAAATTCATTTAGCACATTAGCAATTTTAAACAAACGTTGAACTAATTTCTTTTGCTAAGATTTGAAATTGAGTTGACAATATTTTTACAAGATTTTTTGCTAACATTAGCAAAAATAAATGGTAAATTTTTTTTTATTTTCAGAAAACTTAAAATGGCTCTATCTTATCTCTATCTTATCGAGTTTTTTAATTCTCAAGACCCCAGTGGTCCCCTATAATCACGTATCTCAAAAACTAAGCAAGGTAGAGCGAAACGGACACAAATTTTGTATCAAAAACTATGACGATTTTTAAGAAACCCAACTAGGTCTAGGCCCATCGGGGTCTGGACCTATCGGGTCCGAACCCAATGGGGTCCTCAAATGTGTCAAAAAAAAATTTTTTTGTTAACTAATTATTGGCAAAACATTTTTGCTAACTTTAGCAAAAAAATTGTGGGTTCAAAATCAGCAAATTTTCTTGTAGGTTTACAAGCTTTTTTTGCTAACATTACAGTTTTTTTTTTTTTTGAGTGTATGTCTTATGGTCCTAGGCAGGTTAAGTTCGGAAATGGGCCAAAAAATGTATTAATATTTTAGTTTGTGCACAAACGATTTGTCATTAGACTCGTTTGCTACTTTGTAGTGAATCGTTTCTACTTTTGCTAAATAATCTTGACAATGGAATCTTGACATATTCCGAAACACGTGTCGATTAAGCCTTTCAAAAATGACCAACATAAATAAATTTGAAACAAAAAACTAATTATGAAAATTATGCTATGAGAATATCATGGTTTTAATAAGTAAAGAAAATAATGACCTCGAGCCAGAATAAACATCCTCTAAATATAATTTAAATAATTATAAAACTTTAGTACTTAAGTACATACAGCAGACAAAATGAACTTGTAAACATATACCGTGAGGGCCGAGAAGTCATCCCAGCTCACCGACCCCTCCCCATACCTTGCCCCCCCTTAAAACAACGCCCCTGTCAAAATTTTTTTTTAATTTTTTTACATGTTAGAGGGTATAATAGATTCGGCACAGCCGAATTTAACACTCTCACTTGTTTTTAACTAATTTAAATTTTTTTTTGGGTGCAAAATTTTTTTTTGAGTGTAACATTTTTTTGAGTGTATTCATTTTTTTTTTTTGTGACAAAAATACGTTGCAAAATATTTTTGTGACTTACCAATGTTTTTAAAACAGGTTTAATGGGTTTTCAACACGTGAATTTAAGGTGAAGCTAATCTGAAATTCTCGGTTTTGAACCACTAAACCGATTTGGCTGAAATTCAATACGAACTAGGCCAGAGGAATGACAAATATATATGACAAGCTTTAGCGTCCTCAGAATTTTTCGAAAGTTATCGTGTTTTTTATCTCATAAAAGAAAAACCCTTGCCGAAATTCAGTCTTTTTCTTGTAACTTTTGAACCTCTGGACCGATTTCGCTGGATTGCAATACCAATCTGACCAGGTAAATACCCAACATATATGTTAAACTTCAGGAGCTTCCGTAAAGTCTTTCAAAAGTTAGCGTGATTTCAACAGACAGACGGACAGACGGACGGACAGACGGACGCGTCCGGACGGACGGTCATCGCTAGATCGTCTTAAAATCGTTCGAGGATCATGAATATATATACTTTATGGGGTTATAGACCAATATTTCGATGTGTCAAACGGAAGGACAAACTTATAAAAACGAATTTTTTTTTGTATTCATAAAACCTTTTACTATCGATGCATCAATAACTAATATTTATTAGCAATTTCTGCCAAAAAACCAAACTTTGGTCGTCAAAAAAAATCATTTAAACCGCTCCATTTAATTATTATTATTATAATATTTCTTTAATTAATTGACCTGACCTATTTAATAATAATTAAATATCAGGACATGTTTTGATTTATATTTTTTTTTTATCATATTTAATAATAAAATATGTATGATATGTTGTTTTTTAATAAACATATACATAACTTAAATATTTTTATTTACACTAATTAGTTTTTTAATAGTAAATAAAAAAAAACATGGCACTTATTAAGTAATTAATACAGTATGAATATTAATAAAAAAAAATATTTTTATATCAAAAAAAATATTAATAAAATGCAATTTTTGTTATTAAATAAAAAAATTTAATAAGAGAAAAATTATATCCAACTCGTTCGTACACATAAAAAAATCATTATCATCATGGATAATATTTTGCTTATGCAAAAAAAAAAAATAACGATGTTGTTATAACAAAAATATTCACTAACAAATGGCAAAAATGATAATCAACATGATAATGATACAAACTTGTGCTATGTTTGTTACTGGTGGTACTGCTTAAAAATTGTATTCCTAGACAGCACAAAAAAAACTGTTGTGAGTAGGGTTTTGATACTCTGCAAATCAGAAAAAATTTAATTTTTAAAAATATAACAAGTAGAAAAGTTAAATTCGACTGTTCTGAATCTACGAATACCCTCCACAATGCCTTTTTAAAGGAAAGTACATTTTTAACGTGAACAAAATTAAAAATTTTGATTAGAAATATTTTATTTTGAGTAAAAAACTATTTTTTTTGTCATTTAAAAAAAAAGAAAAATTACAATTTTTTTTTTTTTTTGAGTGTAAAACTTTTTCGAGTGTATTGTTTTTTTTTTACCGTAAAAATATTTCTGAGTGAATGCAAGTACGTATGTACACAAAATATTGTAATTTTTGTAAAAAAAAAAAACTATTTTTTTTTTTGAGTGTAAAATTTTTTTGAGTGTAAAATTTTTTTTGAGTGTAAAATTTTTTTTCGAGTGTAATTTTATAGTTACCAATGCTTTTAAAACTAAACAAGTTTAAAAACATTGCTTTGAAACTAAACAAGTTTGAAAAGCATTGTTAAGTTACCACCAATGCTTTTAAAACTTGTTAACACGTGCCATTTAAGATGAAACAAATCTAAAATTCAGGGATTTGCTTATAACTTTTGAACTAATGGACCGATTGAGCTGAAATTTAAAACCAACCAGAACTGGGGAACGTCAAAGATATATGTCAAGCTTCAGCAGTCTCATTATTGTCTTTCGAAAGTTAGCGTGTTTTTTATCTCGTAAATTCGCAAAATACCCTTGCCGAAATTTACTCTTTTGCTCATAACTTTTGAACCACTGGACCGATTTCGCTGGATTGCAATACCAACCTGACCCGGTAAATGGGGAACATATATGTCAAACTTCAGGAGCCTCCGTAAAGTCTTTCAAAAGTTAGCGTGTTTTCAACGGACGGACAGACAGACGGACGGACGCACAGTGATTCGTTTCATTGGCAAAAATCAAAAAAAGAAGTATGGCTTCAATGTTGATGATTTTTTGTATTTTTATAGTTTAATAGTAAACTAAAAAAAATATGTGCTTTTCTGATTTTTAAGAAGTCATATGTTGCCTCAAGAGGGCGCTAAAGTATGGAATTTTTACGCTATTGTGTGTAAACAAAAAAATTGAATTTTATAGGTTTACTAAAATAATTATAAAAAATCGAATTTTAAAAAAATCAACTAACTTTTTGTTGCAAAAGTTACTTAAATATATTTGCTAACAGTTGTATTTTAAATTTTTTGGAATTAATCTTAAAATATATTTTTGTATTGCTCTGAAATCTGTATTTTTTCTACCGAATCCCCAAAAATTGACAAATTTTGATGGAGTCCATAAAAAAAGTTCGTGAGTCAAAAAATTATTTTTTTTGCTTTTTCGATAGTTTGGACTATGGTTTATAAGGCAAAACAATAAAAATAACTAAGTCTTTGTCTGAAGTTGGAAAAAAGTTAGGGTTTCTATGTGTCTTTATTTTATTTTTTTCAAAAGCTATATTTTTAATGGAAAAATTATTAGAAAAAAATCAAATATTAAGTATTTTTTCTTTGGACATTGATATATTATATAGTATTCTGTAAAAATATAATAAAAAATCAGAAAAAAATTATGCAGTACGTGGGCCGTTTTGCTTTAAAAGTTATCTATGACTTTTACTAAAATCCCCAAAATCACCAAATTTTAATGGCCTTCAAAAAAAAAAGTTCGTGAATAAAATTTTTTTGTTTTTTATTTTTTTTGTAGCTTTAACTATGTTTTATAAGATCAAAAAATAAAAATAACTAAGTTTTTTTTTTAAGTTGAAAAAAAAAATTTTAAAAAATCTAAAATTGGATTATTTTTTTTTTATTATTTATTTTATTTACTGTAAATAAATTTAAAAAATACATCAACATTTTAGTGTTTTTTTATGTAAAGGGATTTATTGTATTGTATACCATAAATTTATAGTAAAGAATTCGATAAAATAAGTATACAGTGGGCCATTTTGCTTAAAAACCAGTATTTGATTTTCGTTGGTATCCCAAATCAAAAACAAAACTTTTAGTGTGATACATAAAAAAGTTCGTGCTTAAAAATTATTTTTTATTGATTTTTTTAACATCCAAGACTGTTTTTTATAAGATCAAATAATAAAAATAACTAAGTTTTTGAAAAATATTAGAAAAAAAAAAAAAAAAAAATTTTAAGTACCCAAAAAATTTTTTTTTTTAAGTTTTTTGTTATTAAAGGGGTATATACTTAGAAATAAAGCAAGTATTAAACGTGTTCACTTAAAACTTATATTGAATAAAGTTATTTTCGTAGTGCAATAGAAAATAAGTGTTGCGAATGTTTTGTTTTATCAGTTTTTATGTATTTTTATATTTTTGACTATATTTAAAAAAAAGGATATATTAACAGCTTTTTTGTTACCGCAAGCAACTCAACGAAATTTGGCACACTTATTAAAGCCATTTGATCTAATCTATATATAAAATTTGATAGCAATTGAAAGATTTTTAAAATAGTTACAGCGATTTCAAGAAAAAGGATATATGGCAGCCACTCGAGTCCTTGCTCAGATTAAAATACAAATGTTGTACGTCGATAGTTATCTAAATTTCTAAGACAATAACTAAGTTAAGTAATTTTATATCAAGTTTTGTGGCTAAAACTCCACTTTTAAATTTCAGGATATACGACAGGTACAAATGTCCTTCGACCGATTTGCTCAAAATTTTTATTTTTTTTCTATTAATTAATTTTGTGCTTGCGTACCAAATTTGGAAAATCGTTGACAACTCTTTCTATTTTATTTTTGTGATTAAACTATATTAACACTTTATTACAGTTTTTAAAAAGGATATATAAATAACTTTTGTTTTACAGAACCGATTTCAGCGAAATTTGGCACACACATTGACATCACTTATTCAAATTTTTACAAAAAATTTCAAGGGTATCGAGTAATTTTTGAGCGATTTACAATATTTTTAAGAAAAAGGATATATGGCAGCCACACGAGTCCTTGCTTCGATATAGAAAAAAATTTACACATAAAATACTATATCAAAATTGGTAACATTGACAAAGTTTGGGAATTTTGTGACCATTTTTGTAGTTTTAATCACATATTTAAATTTCAGGATATATGGGGGGTAGGCGTGTCCTTGCTCCGATTTTTCCAAAAACTCGTTTTTTTCTTGATTAGATAGTTTAATGCTTGTGTACCAAATTTCAGAAATCTGCGACCAATATTCTATTTTTGCCCACTCGATATATGGGAACGAATCACTGTGGGACGGACGGACATCGCTAGATCGACTTAAAATCGATCAAGGATCATGAATATATATACTTTATGGGGTCCTAGACCAATATTTCGATGTGTTACAAACGGAATGACAAACTTATATATACCCTCTATCACTACAGTGGAGGGTATAAAAATACAAATTTTAAAATATTAACGTTGTTTATCGCTATTCCTCACAAATTCACAAAATTATAATTTTGTGATGAATAGCAATAAACAACGTTAATATTTTAAAATTTTGTTTTTATATCCACTATACTCCCTAATGATGCTACTCAATGAGTAGCGAAATATTGTAAATAAATAAAGAATAATTTTAATTACAAAATCCAGGCCTCGAGCTCAAACATTTTATTTTTATAATCCAACGATATTTTATATGATTTTTAGAAATTCTGAATAGTTATTATTAAAAATAAAAATTGTTTTATTCTACCTTTAAAATATAATATTTTGAGTACGATTATTCTAGCTCGAGGTAATTTTTCTTTACGTATTAAAACTACGATATTCTCATAGAATAGTTTTCAAGAAAATTATTTTTCAGTTTCAAAATTATTTATGTTGAAACACGGCCGACACGTGTTTCGGAATTTGTCTGATTCCATTGTCAAGACTATTTAGCAAATATACAAATTTTATAGTAAATTTAAATGACAATCGTTAGTGTAAAAATCAAAAATATTTCTATCTACCTATGAATATTTTACTATTTGTTAGTTGGATAACGAGTATCAAACAACTAACAAAAATTATTAAAACAGATTATATATGTTTACTAGGGTGGAGAAAGTTTTGATTTTTTCGAATTTCAAATTCGAAATTCTAATTTAAATTCGAATTTCAAGTTGTCTTTTTGGGTCAATATTAACACAAACAAGTGGGAGTGTTAAATTCGGCTGTGCCGAAACTTTAATAACCTTCAACACGTTAAAAAAAAACACAAGGACGGAAAGTTCCGAGCAAAGTAAAAAAAAATAAGTAGTATTTATTTTTTGAACTTTTAAAATTCTGATTAATTTTTAATATAACATAAAAATTGCTCTAGTTGACCTTTATAATATTATATTATATTCTGAGTAGGTTTATTCTAGGTCGAGGCAATTTTTTTTATAATAATTAAAAATATGATGTTCTCATAGAATATTTTCAAGCAAAAAATATTTGCCTGTTTTAATTAATTTATGTAGATCATTTTTTTGCATGGCTTAGTCGACACGTGTTTCAGAATTTGTTAGATTCCATTGTCAAGACTATTTGTTTCAAAATCGTCTGGTCCCAAAAGTTGCCTTTTAGGGTCAATATTAACACACAAAAATATTGGCCCTGTAGGTCAATGAATTTGGGTTCATTTTTTATCTTGAAAATCGGAAAGTTCCGAACAAAGTGAAAAAGATTTTTTTTTTTTTTAATTTTTAAAATTCTGATTAATTTTTATTAATACATAAAAATTGCTTTAGTCGACCTTTAAAATATTATATTTTGAGTAGGTTTATTCTAACTCGAGGTCATTTCCTTTACTAATTAAAACTATGATATTCTTATAGAATTATTTTCAAGAAAATTATTTTTCTGTTATAAATTTATTTATATTGGTAATTTTTGCATGAGTTATTGTTAGTCGACACGTGTTTCAGAATTCGTCAGATTCCATTGACAAGACTATTTAGCAAATATAAAAACCCTATACTGCAAGTAAGGGAATTTAAAGACAATTTAGACAATTCTAAGGTTGAGGTGTCTAGGCTTATCGGGCATATCAGGGACTTAGGGATTCAAAAAATGGGTCAAAAAATGGATAAAAAATATTTTTTTTTGGATTTTTCAACCATTTTTTCTAAGAAACTATATGATGTTGTTTTTTTTTTTATTTTTAGTACCAAAAGGTACATTAAAATGAAATGTATTTATTCGGCCTTTATATATGTATATATGAACATTTCCATTTAACTTTTGATTTTTGGATTTAAAAAAAAAAAAAAAATTTTTTGAAGGCACATCAAAATCGTTTTGTACACGTATTAACATACATTTAGTGAGTTCAAATCCGTTCGCGTGAAGAACTTTCACCTAACGGCGCAAAAGTTATGGCGGTTTGAAATTACAATTTTAAAAAAAATCTCAAAATTACAATTTTTATCAGAATTTAATAATCTTAACGTTTATAAATGTTGCATACTAACCCTTATTAAAATTTATTTAATTATATATATTTTGGTGGATATATATCAAAATATTAGCGGTTAAAGTGTATTTTAATATCTTCATTTCCACTATTTTGCGTAAATTTAAGTTCTATGTAGTTTAAACATTTTAGGAAATTATTTTCTGAATTCTGTAAAGAATTTGCTATGTAGTTAAGAAAACTTTATGAAATTATCTCCAATAGTGCAAAAATTACAGTAGTTTAAAAATTAATGTTTCTCAATATTATATTTCACAATAAAACAAAGTGTTGATTTTTTAAAGAACATAAAATCCCAAATCTTCAAAATTTATGAATGCCGCTCAGTTTTGTGATTAAGCTTCATAGGCACTAGCACTTGCCATTTATATAAATTAATTTCTATTAGCGGTTTGGGTGTGCCCTGGCGGTTTATGCAGAGACAAAATTGGCGCGTTTTCAGCGATTTACGTGAAAACTAAAGATGATGGACCAAATTAAAGGCCATATTCAGGTTTAGCACCTTAAAATTAGTTAAAAAGCTTGTGCATTATGCAAAATTGTAAATTTTTTAAAGAGATGAAATTTCTGATTAATGAAATTTTGAGAGATGCATAAAATCCACAATCTTCAACATTTATGAATGCCGCTCAGTTTTGGGATAAAGCTTCGTAAGTACTATCAATTACCATTTATAGAAGTTAATTTCTATTAGCGGTTTGGGTGTGCCCTGGCGGTTTATCTGGAGACAAAATTGGGGCGTTTTCAGCGATTTACGTGAAAATTAAAGATGATGGACCAAATTAAAGGCCATATTCAGGTTTAGCACCTTCAAATTAGTTAAAAAGCTTGTGCATTATGCAAAATTGTAAATTTTTTAAAGAGATGAAATTTCTGATTAATGAAATTTTGAGAGATGCATAAAATCCACAATCTTCAAAATTTATGAATGCCGCTCAGTTTTGGGATAAAGCTTCATAAGTACTATCAATTACCATTTATAGAAGTTAATTTCTATTAGCGGTTTGGGTGTGCCCTGGCGGTTTATCTGGAGACAAAATTGGCGCGTCTTCAGCGTACAGTTACATTAAGTCCCAATTTTTGCACACGATCCATAATACGCATAACAAGCAATCGTCTGACAAGTATATTTTAAATCTAAATTCTTTTCACGTGAAAATACAAGCAAAACTTTAAAATCGTGAAATGTCAGATTTTTGCAAAATTTTTGCTAATCAAAATTTTAACACGCTATATCGATTTTATTATAAAAACTCAAAAAATATTTGGATCACGCGAAGTGCTGGGCCCTTTTAAATAATATTGCGAATTTGCCTCGCAAAAAAGTAGATTTTTGATGACTTTCACGTTTTGTATCTCAACCTTTGTCTAGCTAGTACTCCACTCCCATTGAGGGCACATTCATGGGACCGGTTTTAAATTGTAGGGAATTACGACAGCTATCATTTTGCGTATCAGATTTTAAAAAGTATGAAGCGGCGCAAATTTCCTGATCAAAAAACGACGAAAAATTGAAAATGAAGAAATTTTAATTTCAAACCGTTACCACTAAATAACTTTTTTTCAATTGATGGCACATCAAATTCATAAATACATCTTTTTTGAACAAGTGTAGGGACCATATATTTTAAATCTTCGAAGAATACGTTGGACGGCGCAAGTACAATAGGCCAAAGAGTACATAATTTTTATGAAATTTCAATCGACTTTTCCACATTTCTGAAGTTTGATTGTCGCTAACTACCGCAAATTAAGATTTTTTGCCTTAAAAGCTTGTAAGCTAATTGCATTAGAAGTCCTTTATGCATTTCTATCAGTAGATAGCCATTTCAATGCAAATAAAAAAAGTTTTTGCCAAAAAACCAAAATTTCAAACAAATGAAAAGTTAAATGGAAATGTCCATATATTCGATTAGAGTTTTATTCTAGTTCGAAGCCCAAAAATATTTCTATATATGATATTGCCATAATAGAGTATTTTTAATTTATTGCTTTAAAAAAGTTACTCATCTCATAGTATATCAGTACTGATCAGTTTCATCCCCACTAAGGAATCTTCAGCAGACTTTAGAGAATCATCGTTGGTCAATCAAATATAATTTGTGAAATATATCAAATATTATGTCTGGTTTGATGTTTGATTGACCAACTATGATTCTCTAAAGTCTGCTGAAGATTCCTTAGTGGGGATGAAACTGATCAGTACAGATATACTATGAGATGAGTAACTTTTTTAAAGCAATAAATTAAAAATACTCTATTATGACAATATCATATATAGAAATATTTTTGGGCCTCGAACTAGAATAAAACTCTGACCGAATATATAAACAATATGATGTTTCAATTTTTATACAAAAATAATTTCTATAGAAAAAAAGTTCACTTTACATCAAGGTTCGGATTTACTCTTTCATTTTCGTTCATTCTCACCAACCATTGAAAATGAAATAAGTAAGTACAAACAGTTTCATTCGTGTGCTATGAAAAAAAAAACAGATTTTGTAAGAAATAAAAAAATAAAAAATTTCGTGAGCTGGTGAATAAATGAAAATTCTTATGAGAATGTTCATAAGCATCTCATATTTTCACTCACTTACCGAATTTAAAATATTAAAACTTAATATGATAATATCTCGAAAACTAAGGAAGACAAACGGGGCAAAATTTTGGATCAAAATATTGACATCTACACATGTGTGGACCCAATTGAATCAAAAAAAAATCGATTTCCGGGAAATTTAAAAATGCTAATATCTCGGCGACACGACAAAAAGTTGCGAATTAATTTTGTAGATCTTGAATCGAAGAACAACAAAAGCAATTCGAGCAATAGTTTATGAGTAATTTACGTTGCAAATGTGTTGAACCTATTGGGCCCTAAAAATAAGGTCACAAAACTAAAATGTCGAAAACTAAGCAAGATAGAGCAAAAGTTGACATCTACACATGTGTGGACCCAATTGGGTCCTAACTTTGAATAAAAAAAATCGAATTCTGGGAAAGTGTAAAATGCCAATATTTCTGTAAGTACCGGCTATACAAGAAAAAGTTTCGAAGCAATTTTGTAGCTCTTGGGTCATAGAGCAAGAACACCGAACACCCGAGTGCAATTCGAGCAATAGTTTTTTAGTTATTTACGTTTCAAATCTGTTGAATCTATTGGGTATTAAAAATTAGGTCCCAAAACTAAATTGCCAATACCTCGAAAACAAATCAAGATAGAGCAAAACAGAGCAAAATTTCGGATCAAAATCGATGGCGACCCTACAGTTAAAGTTGACATCTACACATGTGCCGACCAAATCGGGTCCTGACTGTGAATCAAATTTAGTTTTGGGACCTTTTTTTTGTACCCAATAGGTTTAACACATTTGAAACGTAAATTACTCATAAACTATTTCTCGAATTGCACTCGGGTGTTCGGTGCTCTTGCTCTAAGACCCAATAGCTACAAAATTGGTTCGAAACTTTTTGTCGTATCGGTAGCCGTTAACGAGATAATAGCATTTTTATATATCCCGGAATTCGAATTTTTTGATTCAAGGTTAGGATCCAATTGGGGCCACATATGTGTAGATGTCAACTTTCCCTAAAGAGTCGCATCGATTTTGATCCGAAATTTTAGTTTTGAGATATTAACATATTAAATTTTAATATTTTCAATTTTCATTATGCCGTGAGTGAACGAAAATTTTTGGAAAATTAATATTTTCATTCAGTGAGTGAGTGAAAATATGAAATTCTCATGAGAATCCTCATGAGTATTTTAATTCATTTACCAACACACGTAATTTTTCTTCTTTCATTTTTTCATTGCACATAAAATGAAACGAGAGCAAACAGCATGTTTTTCATTTTCACAAAAAATGAAGGAGTGTGCACAAATGAAAGCTTCTTTCGTGAGCAAATACTTACTCTGCTTTACATTAATTATATTTTATAATGGTTGTGATCTTTCGATTTGGATTCCACATGTTAAGTTTCAAAGAACACACAAAAAAAAACCTTGTTATATTACTAGAAAAAGTCTCGTAATCCCATTTTATCAATATTTGACAGTTCGCCTTATTTTTTAACAAAATTTTTTTTTCTATCGAAATTTAAATTTTTTTTGTAATTTAAAATTTTTTTTTTGTAATTTAAAATTTTTTTTCGTAATTTTACAAATTTCAATGGTTTTTTTACAAAAAAATCTAGTGATTTCACGAGAATTGCCTGTAAGTTTTATTGGGCCAAAAAAGTTGTAAATTTACAATTTTATTGGTAAAAAGCTTGTAAAATTACAAAAAAGATGGTAATTTTTACTAACAATTCTCGTAAAATAGGAGGTAGCAAAAAATCTAGTAAAGTTACGAAACCTCCTTGTAAGATTTAACGCACCAAAAAAAATTGTAAATTTACAATTTTATTGGTAAAAATTTTGTAAAATTACAAAATTATTGGTAAAAATCTTGTAAAATGACAAGGAATTCTTGTCAAATAGGAGGTAGCAAACAAAAATAACAAACTTTCTTGTTTTTTTTTTGTGCAATGTCGACTCTATGGCAACCTCATTACCACATCATATATTTTAAGATTTTTTAATTTAAATTTGAATTCAAAAAATTCACTGAAATCATAATCTGCAAACCCTTATTTATATTCACAGTTGTACTCCATTGATGTGGTTTGTAAATGAATATGAATATCTGGAGTTTATAAGAGTATCATACTCGTATATGGACTCAAATAATTAACCTGCAGCTAACGAGAAGTATATTTATTCAATGAAATTTAATAAAAAATAAACAAATTAACATTTACCGCAAATGTAATAAAAAATAATTTGATTAAAATATTTTTAAAGATAAATTACCCTTAAATTTAAAGTTTATCTTGCTATAATAAAGCTGGGGATTGAACCCATAAACTAAGAGTTGGAAATAAATTAAGTTTAAACTTAGTTTAAAGAAGTTCGATTATTTCAAGATACGAACAAAATGTGGATAATTTCCGGCAAAATTTTGTTTTTATATTTCCTAAACCAGGTTTAACTGACATTCTAATAACTAGACCTTGACACTTTATCATCACACAAATTTCTATATATTCTAATATATTCAATTATCTTAAAATTTTCTTCAAATGAGTTTCAAATCAATAGTTAAGCACTTAAAATACCTTAATTATCAAGAAATTCAATAATTAATAACTTTCAAAATTTTTTAAATTTTTTCTCCTGCTGATTAAATCTTACACCACTCACCTGAGTTAATAAAAGTCATGCCTGTTAATACAATATTTCCAGCTGTTTTTCCCCATACCTTTACTTCCATCTTGTCCGCAAAAGTTTTTCGTTTTTCATTGACCATTGTTTTGTGTGTGTTGTGTTTGCTTTTAAGACTTTAATAACACCACTTAATTATTTTATAATAACACAAAAATGTTGGTTATGTTCAATTCATTAAGCACAGTGGCATTATGTTCTACTACTTATTAACCCATTGTGGGTTTTTATTAATTCTTAAAAAAATCAAATTTTAAATTTAAGAGATTTCTAGACATTTTTATGGCCTTCAACCGAAGTCTGTGGGTATACTCACTTTGTCATTCCATGCTTAGAGCATTAAGATATCGGTCGGGAACCCCATAAAGTATATGGGGCATTCCATGTGAAATCGGACACTTTGAAAATTTTTTTTTTTTAGATTTTCCCAATTTATTTACAGTTTTTAGTACCCTTCGAAAACTCCTTCGTGGTGAATTTTCAGATTTTTTTGATGACCCGTTCAAAAGATATCGAATTTTTAAAAACTTCTTTTACTCATAACTTCTTCAATAATGGTCCAAATTTGAATTTTTTTTTTTTAAAAATTTTGTTTTTTTGCGTACTTTTTAAAAAAAAACCCAAAAAATTCTTAAAAGCGCTCTAGTATGCGATTTTTAAGTTATTAAATTTGCGTGGGAGCAATTGGAGATAGGGTATTAGTTTGTTCCAAAGAAATGTTAAGACGTTAAAATTAATGGGGGTCGGTCTTGCAAATGACCCCTCTATGACGCACCATTGCACAGAGGTAAAAACCGGCCAAAACTAAAAAAAAAAAAAATTTTCCAAATTGATGCCAAATGAGAGCTAACACTTCAAAACATGCGATTACAAAATTTTGTGCCAATCCCTTGACTAGTTTAGGTTTTATAACGGAGCAAAGTTGAGTATTTGTATTTATTATTTTTTAAATTTAAAAGTTGTGATTTGCAACTTTGAAATCCAAGTAGGCTGTAAACTTAAAAAAAAAAAAATTTTTGCCTTAAAATTTATATATTTTGAAAATTTTGCATTATTTCTACATGTCATATGCATTTCGGCAATTTCGTGTGCGTGGATCAATTTAAACAGTGGTGGCGAAAATAAATCTTAAAAAATAAAAAAATTTATAAAAAATACAAACTTTGGAAAGCCCCAAAAAATACTTTTTGCTCAAAATTGCTCTTAAGTCGCTGTACCACAAATTAGTATAAGGGTACTAATTAGTACCCTTAATTATTAGTATAAGTACTAATTAACATCAGTACCAAGTTTAACCAAGTCTTTCAGTTAGAGCCTTTTAAAGTTGGGTCATTTATATTAAAAAAAGAGCTTTTTGAGCTGTGGAAAACACATAAAAAAAGAAGATGGATGAAATATTGACGATTAGGACACAAAATCTTAAACCACCTTCAAAAAAAAATTTTTCGCGAACAAAAAAAAATTTTTTCGCGGAAAAAAAATTTCGTGGAAAATTTTTTTTTTTTCGCGAAATTGCTTTATTATTATATTCTTAACATATTTACAACATTTTATAAGTTTAGATAGAAAATTAAAGAAGTTATAGGGTTTTGGCCGGATTTTACCACTGTGCATTGGAGCAGTAGAAATGATTTTAAGATTGGAAAATTACAATAAAATTTTTTCAAAAAATTTTAAAAAATAGTAATAATCGTTATCCCACGATCCTCCTGGGCAAAAAATTTGTAGAATCGATAGAAGTTTTACACAAAAAAATTTCAAAAAAATCGAAGAGTACAAACATTTTCAAAAATGATATTTAAATTTTAAAAATAAAAATCGCTAACTAGAGCGCTTTTAAGAATTTTTTGGGATTTTTTTTTTAAAGTACGTAAAAAACAAAAATTTTGAAAAAGAAAAATTGAAATTTGGACCATTATTGAAGAAGTTATGAGTAAAAGAAGTTTTAGTAAAGGAACAAACTACCAATTTTTAAAAATTTGATATCTTTTGAATGGGTCATCAAAACAATATGAAAATTCACCACAAAGGAGTTTTCGAAGGGTACTAAAAACTGTAAACAAATTGGGAAAATCTAAAAAAAAAAATTTTCAAAGTGTCCGATTTGACATGGAATGCCCCATATACAATAAATTTTGAGACATTCTTAGAGATGGGATTCTACCCGGTATTTACCCGATGCATAAGTAAATAGAAGATAAATACCATTTTTTGGGTATTTATTTGGGTATTTATAAAAAGCATTTGAAATCAAACATACATATGGCAAGCTCTGATTGCCAAGAGGCTGAAACATCATTTGAAATGAGTAATTTGTTTTCATATGTCATGTGGCATGATTTGTCATTTTCCAAAAAAGTACTTCTTTAGAAAAGAAGTACTTTTTTTTGAAAAAAGTTAATTTTTTAGGAAAAAAGTATTTTTTAGGAAAAATAATATGTACTTTTAAGTAAAGTACTATAGCACCTTTAAGAATAAAACGTACTTTTTTAGGAAAAAAGTGCTTATTAAAAAAAATGGTACTTTTTTCCTAAAAAACGTAAGATTAAGAAAATATAGTACTTTTTTAGAAAAGAGATACTTTTTCCAAAAAGTACTTTTTCCAAAAAGTACTTTTTAGACAAAAAAATTTATTTTTTTTTTTAGAAAAAAGTACTTTTTTTTGAAAAAAGTAAATTTTTTTTAGGAAAAAAGTACTTTTAGGAAAAAAGTATTTTGTTAGACAAAAACTACTTTTGTCTAAAAAAATATTTATTTTCTAAAAAGTAGTACATAAGTACTTTTTTTTAAAAAAAGTCCTTTTTTAGAAAAAGTACTTTCTTTAGAACAAATTACATAATGTTTTTCTAAAAAAAAGTACTAAAAAATTTACTTTTTTAAAATTTTTACCATTTTTGTATATGATAAAGTGTGGACATAGACCAGATTTTATAAACCCCACCCACATTTCATAAAGAAACTTAAAACTAAAAATTCTTCGAAACTTCTCATCCGATTTGAAACATGTTTTCACTAAAACTTGGAATGGTTCTTCAGAATGGACTTGGGCTAGATTTTATTGACCACGCCCACTTCCTTTTTCTCTTTTTTCGTACAAAAAACGAAAGATTTAAAGATCCTCGAAACTACTCATGCGATTTCAAAAATGTTTTAACCTACATTAAGAATGGTCCTCCAGGGTGGTCATAGGTTGGATTTCATTGACCACGCCCACTTTTGGCAAAAAAATGTAATTTAAAAATATCCAAGCCACTCATCCGATTTAAAAAAATGTTTTCATTAATATTAAGAATGATCTTTCATGGTGGACATTGGGTAGGTTTCAACGACCACTCGCAAATTTTTATTTTTTCACTAAAATTTTTTAATTTACGTTATAAGGGCCCGAAAATTTTCAAGAAAATTGGAAACGAAATGGAAGGATTTTTTTTCTCAAAATTTTTTTAGCTCTAAATTTTTTTCAATCAATTTTTTTTTCACTCAAAATTTTTTCACTTTACAATTTTGTTATTTGCTTGTATTTCTTTGTTTTAAAGTTGCGAATGAGTAATATTAATTGCATAAATATTCGTCATACGCTCTGTTGACACAAAGAAATACAAGCAAATAACAAAATTGTTATGAAATTTAAAGTTCAAATGCGATTTTCTCGAAAAAAAAGATGAACGTGTTTCTGATTTTTTTTTGTGTGGATGGACAAACATCTAAACTTTTAAAAAAATAAATAAAAAAGAAAAAAAAAGTGGCCGGATTTTTGATAAATTGACTTTTTTAAAAAATGGAAATTTTCAGAACGGGTTCTGTAAATTTTCCAAAAAAAAAATTTTTAATCTATAGCCCATACAAAACTATATAAGAACGTAAATTTTTGACATTGTGGTGCATTCCGTTTTAATGTGATAAATATTTAATCAAGGCAACTCGCCACAAATTTGACCATTTTTCCAATATTTGACCACGCCTCCTAAGCCCAGTTTTTGAAAAATTGAAAAACCAAAACCGCAATTTTCTAAGTTCCATATAGGGCTATCCATATCACCTATTCAGAAGTTTATGGTACACATGTTTTTTTTTCGCTGGACATTTGGTGTGGAATGCCTCATATACCGAACATTTTCAAAAAAGAAACGAAATGGAATTTTTTTCTCAAAATTTTTTTAGCTCTCCATTTTTTTACTCAATATTTTTTTTCACCTAAACAATGTATTTTTAATTTCTTCTACTAAATTTGTATACCCTCCAACTACAGTATGGGGGTATACTCACTGTGTCATTCCGTGAGTAACGCATTGAAATATCGGTCTAGGACCCCATAAAGTATATACAGTGACTCAAAGTAATAATGGAACAGCATATATTTGTTAGCAGTTCTTTAAATGCAAAGTTATCAATACTACCCCTGATTATTATCAATCGACTATTTTTGAAAAAAGTGCTATATAGGAAATTTTCCAAGCTTGAATTTAAGCTTGATAGCGTCCAGATTAAGCAAATATTAAATGAGATACGAGGGTCGCAATGGAAAATGAAATTATTTGTAGATACATTTTTGAAATTTTTTTAAAAATATTTCTAAGTCGATTTTTTCCAAGTTCAAACATTAAAAATTTAAAAAATTATCCAATAATTTTTATTTAGTCATCAGCTTGTTTTTCCAACAATCCAAACAAAAAATTAAATTTTTTAAATACAATAGAAAAAATCCGCATTTTTTGACCTCCAACTCTTTCAAACATTAATTTGTTGTAAAGAAAGAAAATATTTTATTGTTTATTAATTTCAGTACATCTAAGTGTATAGTAATGAGATATAAGAATAATTAAAATTTTTCTTTGTTTACAAAAAATTGGTGGTCAAACGAGGTGGAGGTCAAAAAATTCGGATTTCTTCCACTGTATTTAAAAAATTTCATTTTTTGTTTGGGTTGTTGGAAAAACTAGCTGATAACTAAATAAAAATTATTAGATAATTTTTTAAATTTCTAATGTTTGAACTTGGAAAAAATCGACTTAGAAATATTTTTAAAAAAATTTCAAAAAAAACATCTTCAAATAATTTAATTTTCCAGTGCGACCCTCGTATCTTATTTAATATTTGCTCAATCTGAACGCTATTAAGCTTAAATTAATGCTTGGAAAATTTCCTATATAGCACTTTTTTTCAAAAATAGTCGATTGATAATAATCAGGTTTGGTATTGATAACTTTTCCTTAAATGAACTGCTAACAAATATATGCTGTTCCATTATTACTTTGAGTCACTGTATATTATTGATCAGTGATCGATTCTAAGACATTCTAGCGATGTCCGTCCGTCCGTCTGTCTGTCCGTCCGTCTGTGGAAGACACGATACAGTCCAAAATAAAAGTGCTAGACTCCTGAAACTTGGCACATATATGTCTTATGTTCTTTCGGAGATGGGCAAAATCGGACCAGGGGGGAAAAAGTTCCCCCTTGAACCAACCCATGAAAAAAGGTAACTTTTTATAGGTTTTTTTTGTATTTTTGTTAAACAAATGAAACATTTTTATGCTTGAAAAAGTTCAAAGTCTTGGACTTGGACCCAGGGGATTTGAAAATCACTTTTTTTTGTCCGCCCCCTTTTGTGGGCGTGGATATTAGCAAATATTTTATATAATGATGAAATTGTACATCTTTTGTACAAAAAGCATAGCAATTAAATTTGAAAACATTTTTGACCAGAGAGAAGGTGTCCCCAAGGACCCCCGACAAGCCCCCCCCCCCAAAAAAACACCCCTGCAATTTTTATTTTTTATTTTTTTTAACGTTGGAGGGTATACAAGATTCGGCACAGCCGAATTTAACACTCTCACTTGTTTTTAACTTAAAATATTTTCCACTCATTTTTTCAAAATTTTAAAAAAATGTTTATTAAAAACTTTTTTTTCACTAAATTTTTTTTTTGTTCAAATTTTTTTAATTTGTGTTATAAGGGCCCGACATTTTTCAAGAAAACTGGAAACGAAATGGAAGGATTTTTTTTTTCTCAAATATATTTTTTAGATCTAAATTTTTTTCACTCAATTTTTTTTTCACTGAATATTTTTTTCACTTAAAGTATTTTTAGTTTTTTCGACTATTTTTTTTTTTTTACTTAAAATATTTTTCACTCAATTTTTTAAAATTTAAATAAAAAATTCACTAAAAATTTGTTTTACTAAAAATTTTGTATCACTAAAAATTTTTTACTTTACATTATAAAGGTCCGACAGTTTTCAAGAAAAAATATTTTTTTGTTTTAGTTTAATTTTTTATTATTAACAGTTTTTGTGAAAGGCCTAAACGTAAAGAATTAAATAAAACAAGTAGAAAAGTTAAATTCGACTTGGCCGAATCTATTAACACCCTCCTCAATGCCCTTTTTAAGTGATAGTAAACTTTCTAACGTAAAAAAATAACAGTTTCGATTAGAAATATTTTATTTTGTGTAAAAAAAAATTTTAGAGTAATTTGTGAAATTTCTGAAATAGGCTAGAGAACGACAAATATATATGCTAAGCTTCAGCATCCTAAGAAT
This sequence comes from Pegoplata infirma, assembly GCA_963921195.1. NCBI lineage: Eukaryota > Metazoa > Arthropoda > Insecta > Diptera > Anthomyiidae > Pegoplata > Pegoplata infirma. The sequence continues at coordinate 30,671,713 of OY992536.1, forward strand.
TGCCATTCGAAAGTTATAGTGTTTTTTATCTCGTAAATTCACGAAAAACTCTTGCCGAAATTCAGTCTTTTGATCATAACTTTTGAACCACTGAACCGATTTCGCTGGATTGCAATACCAACTTGACCAGGTAAATGCCCAACATATATGCCAAACTTTAGGAGCCTCCGTAAAGTTTTTCAAAAGTTAGCGTTTTTTCAACAGACACACGGACAGACCGACAGACGGACAGACGGACGGACGGACATCGCTAGATCGTCTTAAAATCGATCGACGATCATGAATATATATACTTTATGGGGTCCTAGACCAATATTTCGTGGTGTTACAAACGGAATGACAAACTTTTATATACCCTCTATTACTAGAGTGGAGGGTATAATAAAGATTCCGTAGGGGAGAGTTTTATAAATGGGGACTTTTATGCTTATCCTTCTTTAAATCGGTAAAAAAATTTTAACTAATTTTTGAAATCTCTTAGTACCATAAAAAGTACCCAGAATATAAAGCTGAGATTATTAATTTAATATGGAAAAGTCAATATCGCGTTGTAATAGAAATAAGAAAAATTTAACGTCTCAGTGTGAACATGCCCAAAGATTTTTCCACAGAAAAAAATAACTCCAAGATATTTCCTAACAAATAAATCTTTGACCAAAAGCAAATCTCTACAAAATGGGTTAATAAAAAAAATTGGATTTCCAAAAAAAAATTACACCAAAAAAAAAAACAAGAAAGACATAATAAAAATAGTGCAATAAAAATGACGACAAGTAGTGATAAATGTATGAAAAATGAATGTTTTAAACAACTTGATGATGATGATGACGAGTAATCGTACAAAATCATTTATACCTACCAACAACATACATATACTGACTGACACACACACACAGAGACACTTAAAAATACATAACAACTGTATGTATCAAATAAACCAAAAAAATAAAAAAAAGTAAGCAATCCTTATGACTGGATGTCAGTGTATTTGAATTGCATTGTATTATGGTGTTTGTGTATGTGTGTGTGTGTGTGTGAGCAGCCAGGCAGGCATTGTATAAATGTGTTGTTATTTTTTGTTTTGAGTGAGTGTTTGAGTGCTAGTGTATGTGATTATGTGTCTGTGTTGGTATGTGTCATATTGTTAAAATGTTGATGACACTCGAAAATGTGAAAAACAATTGACAATAACAACAGCCAACACCAACAACAGAGTCACAAAAAACACTAAAGTGCACAATGAGTTTATAAAAAAAAGCAACACAAACAATTACAAAAAAACAACAAAACCGAAAGTATTTAAAAAAAAATACAAAAAACATGTGAAATACATAAAAACATGTCTATAATAACACGACGAATAACACAACAAGTGCACAAGAGTGGTAAAATAAAACAACTAAATAAACCAAAAAAAAAATGTTTTTACAAAAAAATATACAAAAATTGGAAACATTGCCAAAAAAGACATCATACTTTAAAAAAAAACGTCAAAATGGTTTAAATACAAAAATGAAAAAAAAACAACAATAAACTTGACAAAAACAAGTGACCAGCCAAGCGACCAACAGACCTACATTACAAAACAGCAACAGCAGCAACCAGACCAAACCAAAACAACCCAATATTGTAGCTTAATTGATTCAATACAATGTAGAGGATGCTACACATACATACTACAGGATAATATGGAACATTAGTGTGGCTGCAAAATAAGGTCCTGGCAAACAAGGATAACAATTCAGAATTTGAGATAATACGCTGGAAATTGGCATAAAACTTTCTTTTAATTCTCTTTAGGAAAAAATAAATTTTTATAATTTTTTAATCAAAGTACCAAAATAGTACCTTTTGGTACTTTTTTAATAAAAGTACCAAAATAGTTCTTTTTGGTACTTTTTTAATAAAAGTACCAAAATAGTACCTTTGGTACTTTTTTAATAAAAGTACTAAATAATACCAGTACTCTGGTACTTTTAAAAAAATAAGTACCATATGTATTATACATTCTAATGAAAATTTCAAAAATTATATTTTTATTAATTTTATTATTTTTCAAGCTAATAATAATATATTTTAATAAAAAGAACAAAATATTTTGTTTTTATTAAAAGTACCAAAAAAGTTATTTTTTTTACAAAAAGTACTAAAATATTGTATTATATAGTAGCAAAATAATACATTTCTAAAAGAGTACTATAATATTAAATGAATAAGAACAAATGACCAAAATAGTTATTTTTCGTTAAAACTATCAAAATCGCACTTTTTAATAAAAAGTAGCAAAAAGGTACTTTTTTATAAAAAGTTCTTAAATATACCCTTATATTAATAAATTCAAAATAGTTCTTTGTTATCAAAATTTTAAGAAATGGTACTGCTACTTTTTAATAAAAGTTAAAAAAAAACAAGTAGAAAAGTTAAATTCGACTTTGCCGAATCTATGAATACCCTCCACAATGAATTTTTTTGAAGGGTAGTACATTTTTTAACGTGAAAAAATTAACAATTTTGATTAGAAATATTTTATTTTGAGTAAAAAAAAATTTTTTTGTTTTTAAAAAAAAAAAAAAATACTAACTTTTTGTTTTGAGTGTAAAATTTTTTTCGAGTGTAATGTTTTTTTACTGTACAAATATTTCTGGGTAAATGCACGTACGTATGTACACAAAATATTGTAATTTTTGTAAAAAAAAAAATAATTTTTTTTGTGTAAATTTTTCTTTGAGTGTAAAATTTTTTTGAGTGTAAATTTTTTTTGAGTGTAAAATTTTTTTCGAGTGTAATTTTTAAGTTACCAATACTTTTAAAACTAAACAAGTTTAAAAAGCATTGCTTTAAAATTAAACAAGTTTGAAAAGCATTGTTTAATTACCACCAATGCATTTAAAACTTGTTAAATCACGTGGCATTTTAGATGAAACTAATCTGAAATTCAGGGTTTTGCTTACAACTTTAGAACCACTGGACCGATTGAGCTGAAATTTAAAACCAAACAGACCCGGGGAACTGCAAAGATACATGCTAAGCTTCAGTAGTCTCATTATTGTCTTTCGAAAGTTATCGTGTTTTTTATCTCGTAAATTCGCGAAACACCCTTGCCGAAATTTACTCTTTTGCTCATAACTTTTGAACCACTGGACCGATTTGGCTGGATTGCAATACCAACCTGACCAGGTAAATAACAAACATATATGCCAAACTTCAGTAGCCTCTGTGAAGTCTTTCAAAAGTTAGCGTGTTTTCTACGGACGGACAGACAGACAGACAGACGGACGGAAGGACGGACGGACGGACGGACGGACGGACATCGCTAGATCGTCTTAAAATCGATCGGGGATCATAAATATATATACTTTATGGGGTCCTAGACCAATATTTCGAGGTGTTACAAACGGAATGACAAACTTATATATACCCTCTATCACTAGAGTGGAGGGTATAAAAAAAATTTAATAATTAAAAAAAATTAATTTTTATAAAAAGTACAAAAAAAATATTTTTAAAAAGTACCAAATTAGTACTAGTTTTAATAAAGTACCAAAATAACAATTTTAAATAAAGGTATAGACCAAGATAGTATATTTTTATAAATAGCACCAAAATAGTAGATTTTAAAAACAGCACTAACAGTAGTTTGATACAAAAAAAATACTTTTTCGTAAAAAGTACCAAAAAAGTTTTTATTATCCATTTGTCATACGTGTTTCTTTTCTGCTATTTATGTTAGTTAATTTTTATACAAAGTACTAAAATAGTACTATTGTTTTGCATTAAAGCCATTATTTTTTTAATAAATAGTACATAACAATACATAGTGCAAAAAAATATTTTTTAATAAAATGTTCAATGTACTTCTTTATTAAAAGTACCAAAAATATAAATAACAAGTGAGAGTGTTAAATTCGGCTGTGCCGAATCTTTTATACCCTCCAAAATGTAAAAAAAAAATTGACAGGGGCGTTTCTTTTTTTTTTGGGGGGGGGGGGCGAAGTTGATAGGGTCAGTGGGGCACGTTGAGAGCACCTTCCCATCGCGATAAATATACCAAATGTTTCATTTATTTAACAAAAATACAAAAAAACCTGTAAAAACGTGTATTTTTCTAGAGGTTGGTTTAGTTCTTCAAGGGGGAACTTTTTTCCCCCTGGTCCGATTTGGCCAATTTCCGAACTTAACCTGCCTAGGAACATAAGACATATTTGTGCCCAACTTGAGGTTCCTAGCTCTTTTATTTTGGACTGCATCGTGTTAACTACAGACGGACGGACGGACGGACGGACAGACGGACGGACGGACGGACATCGCTAAAATGTCTTAGAATCGATCACTGATCAATAATATATATACTTTATGGGGTCCCTGACCGATATTTCGATGCGTTACACACGGAATGACAAAGTGAGTATACCCCCATACTGTAGTTGGAGGGTATAAAAATACGAAAGTAATATATATATATTCGATTTAGAGTTTTATTCTAGTTCGAGGCCCAAAAATATTTCTATTTATGATATTGTCATAATAGAGTATTTTTAATTTATTGCTTTAAAAAAGTTACTCATCTCATAGTATGTCTGTACTGATCAGTTTCATCCCCACTAAGGAATCTTCAGCAGACTTTAGAGAATCATCGTTGGTCAATCAAACATTAAACCAGACATAATATTTGATATATTTCACAAGTTATTTGAGAAATACTATTATGAAGGTCCGAAATCTGTTTTCCAACAAAAATAACTCTTTTAAAGCAAAAATTGTATATACTAAATCACCATCGGTAATTATTAATATATGTGTTGCTGTTATTTTACAATAACAACAGTACCTAACCAAACAATAGTGTTGGTAGGATAAGTCATACTAAACTTTGTGTTAAATGTTGTTTTTTTATTTTTAGTACCAAAAGGTACATAAAAATAAAATGTATTTATTCGGCCTTTATATATGTATATATATTCGATTTAGAGTTTTATTCTAGTTCGAGGCCCAAAAATATTTCTATTTATAATATTGTCATAATAGAGTATTTTTAATTTATTGCTTTAAAAAAGTTACTCATCTCATAATAGTATTTCTCAAATAACTTGTGAAATATATCAAATATTATGTCTGGTTTGATGTTTGATTGACCAACGATGATTCTCTAAAGTCTGCTGAAGATTCCTTAGTGGGGATGAAACTGATCAGTACAGACATACTATGAGATGAGTAACTTTTTTAAAGCAATAAATTAAAAATACTCTATTATGACAATATCATAAATAGAAATATTTTTGGGCCTCGAACTAGAATAAAACTCTAAATCGAATATATATACATATATAAAGGCCGAATAAATACATTTTATTTTTATGTACCTTTTGGTACTAAAAATAAAAAAACAACATTTAATATGAAAGTAATAAATTTTATAAAAAGTTCCAAAATGGTACATTTATCAAATATACCAAAATAGTACATTTAATGTATATAGCAGCAAGAAAGTAAAATTTAAAATAGTTCCAAAATGGAAATTTTATAAAAAAAAAGTACCACAATAGTTATTTTTCGTAAAAACTATCAGAATAGTACTTTTTAATAAAAAGTAACCAACAGGTACTTTTTAATAAAAAGTAACAAACAGGTACTTTTTAATAAAAAGTAACAAAATTGTACTTTTTAATAGTACATTTATCAAATGTACCAAAATAGTACATTTAAATATATAGCAGCAAAAAATAAAATTTGAAAAAAGTTCCAAAATGGTAATTTTTTTAAAAATAAGTACCACAAAAATTATTTTTCGTAAAAACTATCAAAATAGTACTTTTTAATAAAAACTAACAACAGGTACTTTTTAATAAAAATAAAAAAATTGTACTTTTTAATAAATATCACTTTTTACTAATAAGTACAAAAATAATTTTTTGTGATCAAAAGTTTAAAAAAGAACCTTGTAGCAGTACAAAAAAAAGTATTTTTTTTTTATAAAAAGTACAAAAAAAGTAAATTAGTATAAAAAGTAGCAAGTAAGTACTATTTTTATAAAAGTTCCAAAATCCTACTGATGATGACACTAACTGGGGTGTTTGAAACCGGTATAGGAAATACCAGAAATGTCTATAATTTTTAGAAATTCAATTTTTCTTCTGCATTTTTTCAACTTGAACCCTTATACCAAAATAATAATTTTAAATAAAAGTATATACCGAGGTAGAACTTTTTATAAATAACACCACAATAGTACAATTTAAAACAAGCAAGAAAATTATAGTCGGTCAATACCGACCATATAATACCCTACACCAGAGTTTCCCGGAAAATGGGTCCCAAGTTCAAACATGGACTGATTCGATCTATATTTTGTCAAATCTTTAATAAGTGTAAAAAACACTCTTAAATCAAATTTGAGTGAAATAGGTTTCTATCTGTTGACAATATACCGCTTTAACTGAATATCGGGCAAAATTTTCAAATGGGGCGGGCCTAAGTCCAAAAATGGTCTGATGATAATCAGATTTCATAAGGTTGTTAATGTATGCGTTTAACATACACAAACAGAATTTAAATTAAATATTTTCTATTTTCATGAAATTTGAGAGATTTATGTGAAAATCGGGAAGGTGGTTTGTATGGGGGCAACAAGAAGAACCGGTCCGATTTCATTAAAATTCGGAATGGTGGTTTGTTTAGAAAAAACATGATTACCTGCCAAATTTCGAAAATATACTTATTATAATGCGGTTATTAGAGTCATTTGAGCCAAAACTAAAGAGGACCTTTCAATAGGCTTGAGGAAGGTGGATTGTATGGGGGCTACAAGAACTGGTCCGATTCCTTTGAAATTCGAAATGGTAATTATTGAATACAAAACATGTTTACCTGTCAAATTTCGAAAGGATACACTCAAAAAAATACGTTAGTAGATTTACTAATTTTTTTTTTGCTAACGCTAGTTAGCTAACTTTTAGCAAATTTTTAGTTGAGATTAGCAAGTTAGCAAAAAATTCTTGTAAACTTCATTTAGCACATTAGCAATTTTAAACAAACTTTGAACTAATTTCTTTTGCTAAATTTGAAATAATATTAGCAAAATAAATGGTAATTTTTTTTTTATTTTCAGAAAACTTAAAATGGCGCTATCTCGGAAACTAAGCCAGATAGAGCAAAATGGAGGCCATTTTTGGTTCTCGGGCTCTCATAGTATCGCCGGTCCTCTTCACATGTGTGGACCCTAATGGGCCCTAACTTTGGATCCAAAAAAATTAGCATTCCCGAAAATTTTAAAATGCTCATATCTCGGTAAATATTGCCGACACAACAAAAAGTCCAAAAGCGTTTTTGTAGTTCTCAACACGTATAACAAGACCGCAAAATAGTCAAAAGATCTCAGAGTAATATTTTTAAAGACCCAGTGGTCCCCTATAATCACGTATCTCAAAAACTAAGCAAGGTAGAGCGAAACGGACCCAAATTTTGGATCAAAAACTATGACGATTTTTAAGGAACCCAACTAGGTCTAGGCCCATCGGGGTCTGTACCTATCGGGTCCGAACCCAATGGGGTCCTCAAATGTGTATGAACTAAGTTGAAATAAAAAAAATTTCAGTTAACTAACTATTTTGGCAAAACATTTTTGCTAACTTTACCAAAAAAATTGTGGGTTCAAAATCAGCAAATTTTCTTGTAGGTTTACAAGTTTTTTTTTGCTAACATTACAGTTTTTTTTTGAGTGTACCTTTTAGCTAATAGTACAAAAATAGTACATTTTAAAAACAGTACCAACAGTAGTTTAATAAAAAAGGGTGTGTCACCCGCGGATCTTTTTGGAATTGGTTTTATTTTGTAGAGCAGAAAAAATAAAGGGACATCCCAGAAAAACTTTGGTAATGGGTGGTGATTATATAACACATTACCAGGTAATGCATATAACTTATTTGTAGCATTATTTTATGATGTCTTACCAAACATTTGTTCCACAACGTATTATTTTCAAGTGAAAAATAATGCATTACTAATAATTTGCTACGTAATGCATGATTATTGGAAAAAAAGTAATTCATATTTATTATTTCTAAACATTAAATCATGGATGACTTATATATGGTTACATTATATATTATTTGAAAGTTTGAAATAATGCATTATTTATAATTGGATGCATAATGCATTACAATAACATAAAAAATAATTATTTTATAAAAAAATGCATAAGTTTAAACTAGAGATGGGCTCACGACAGGAAACTTCTAACGACACACACTCACGAGCATATTTTATCTACTTACACTCACTTACAATCACGTGAGTAAATTTAATACAAAATTACTTTTTCACTACTCGTAACACCTTATATATTATCTTCTGGTATGCTATCTTATTTCATTTCTCGTAACCAATAAAATATCATATATTTTACACCTTACTCGTATTCTTCGTTATAAATTTATGACTTATTTTATACGTTACTGGTATTCTTTGTGATAATGTGGATGCATTACTTTGAGTCTCATCGCCTGTTAAAATCATCAATGCTGCAATGTATAAAATAAGAGATCCTATACCTTATTTTATACCTTATTTGGTAATCTAAGTTTTGCTGGGATGTATTTTTTTTTGGCGGCCCAAATTCATATTTAGGGGGGAAAAAGGAGGGGGATGACATGGCCATTTTTCAGTTTTTTCGTTTATCTCCTATATTATACAAAGAAACCTAGTCATGTTGCATACATAAGAACGTGTCCAAACATGCACAACTTTTCGTCATATTGAGTAAAATACCAAAATTTTAGGACATTTTTGTTAATAAGTTTAAAAATATTAACTTCATCGGTCCGTTGTTAGCACCACGAGATAGGTATTTTTAATACCTTTAATCTGATACCACACATGCGCATATTAATTTTGTTTAAATAGGCGTAAATCGTAAAAAAATGAAAAATGTCAATTTCCCCCCATACAAATCGACCCCCCTAAAAATGAGTTTGGGCCGCTAAAAAAAAATACGTGTCGAATTAATTTTCGTTCTTAACAACATATCCAAATTTCATGACGGAGGGTGACACCAGGGAGACTTCCCTTGTTAGTCTATTGCAAAATATCATTTAATCATAAATTTTATATGGAAAATTATTAAGAAAGCCAGGAAATGTCTCATCCATAAATAAACTTGAAAATTTTACGTCAGAAAGAGTGTTTGTAATAATTATCATAAACTAACAAAATTATTGCATCTATTCATTGTTAAAATTCTTGCGACAATTTGCGACCGCCCTAATATGAACAGGCACGTATGCAGTTGCACTGAATGAATGAATCCATACCATATGAAGACAATTTGTTTGACTTTGGTATGAACAAATAACTGAATGAATGAATAACTGAATGAATGAATGTATGCAACCCACATATAAACAAACAAATATTACAATTTCAATGCAATTGCCAACAAACAAACAAACAGAGAGACAGACAGACGGACGGACGGGCAGTGAGACAATGAACAATGTTACAATTCATTCGAACAATTATATATTGGCTCTACATTTCACACAATCAAAGTTAACAAAAATTTCATGAGAAAACAACCAAAAAAAATGAATTAACAAGAAACAAGATGTAAACATGTAAAAAGATTAAGATATTTCGAGATGTTATTTTTCTTACAAGATTTTAAATTCTCTGCAACTGAGACTTTTACACTCAAAATAAATTCTCTGTCCAATCATCAGAAAAATCTGCTGAAAATACACCCATTTTGAGCCATATGATCTGCTGATTTTAGCAGACACGGTTTGCTCAATATCTGTCATAAGAGGTGAATAAATATAACAAGAAAAAAAAAACATACGCCGCCAGCCAGCATCGAACTCGCCACCTTCCGATTTGAAAGTACACTTCTTAACCACTACGCTACGGAAGCTTATACTTTTATCTGGCGTTTTAGTTATTAAACATGTGTGTTGTTCGACAGCAGAGAAATCTGACTTTAGCAGAAATATCTGCTGATTTTAGCAGAAAAATCTGCTGATTTCAGCAGAACAATCTGCTGATTTCAGCAGAATAATCTGCTGATTTCAGCATAACAATCTGCTGGTTTCAGCAGAACAATCTGCTGATTTCAGCAGAGCAATCTGCTGATTTCAGAAGATCAATCTGTTATGCTTTTTTTTTTATATAAAAAAATTTCTTGAAAAAATAATGAAATTCAGCAAACAAAATCAGTATAAACATAGTAAAATGTCTGTTATTTTCTTAAACTGAATGACAGAGATTTTAGTAAAAATATCCTTCTCACCAGAACAATCTGCTAAAAGATTGCTAATTCAAATTGAAAGTCGTTTTACAGATTTTTTGACAGAGTTTTTCTTTTGAGTGTACTATTCAAACTGCCTGTGATTTTTTGGACCCTTTTGAAAAAGATAAATTTAAAATCGGAAAAGATCAATGGAATTTAAAAGCAGATCAATTTTATTTACAAAAGAAGCAATTTAAAAAAAAATTCCATTGATCTCTTTCGAATTTAAGATAAAAATTTATAAAAATTTCCTACCGTACTCTTTATTGAAAGGGAATTTTAAATTTGTCTTTTACCACATTACAACTGCATTTTTATATTTGTTCGCATAATAATTAACACTGTTCTTTTTTCATTTTTTAACACATCTTGCCAACACTAAAGTTTATTTTGCTTTCTTTAAAAAAAACATACACACACACAACATGTCCGTTTCCGTTTTAACATCTGTATATATTTGCCATAATTAAAGTTTCAATTTCCCACCCGAAAAAAAAACAACACAAAAAAATCTTTATTTTTACGGCATAAAAGTATGAAATGCAAAATTTTCATATAAACAAACTTAACGCAAAAAAAAAACCTTTCACAGATATAAAAAAAAAATAAATATACAGAAAAGCCATAACAACTGTTACTTTTCGTTGTTTGGATTGGTTTTTATTCCTGGTGCTATTTCCTCTCATTTGGTTTCCTCTGGCTGCCACAATAGTGTGTGTGTTGCTGCTGTATACATACTTTCATCATAAAGTGCATTCATGAAATTTTATTTAACATTAACTTTGTTGTATTTTTTTATATATATTTTTTTTACCATATATTGTTTATATTAAATTTTTTATTTTTATTTTTTTAAATTTAAGCATTATATTGAAATTGTATGCATTATAGTGTTATATGAAACAAAACTTATGCACTTTGTGAAAATTTATCAAGGAAAATAATATTTAGCAGAGGAAGTAGTTGAAATTTTTGATTTTTTTTTTGTAACAAACAGTGAATAACACAAGTTCTTTTGAAAGTGAGATTTTTTTTTTGTTCTTTAGAAAGTGGAACAAAAGGGCAGCTGAAATAGTTGCTATTTACCCAGCAAAATAAATGGAAGATTTTAGAAATAAATTAATTTATTAAAAAAGTACCAAAAAGGGACCATATCTTATCAAATAGTTTATAAAAAGTACCACATAAAAATGACTGAATATTTATAAAAAAAGGGGACAAAGATTTATAGAAACAATCATACACTCAAAAAAAAAACTGTAAAGTTAGCAAAAAAAGCATGTAAACCTACAAGAAAATTTGCTGATTTTGAACCCAACATTTTTTTGGTAAAAAACGTTTTGCTAAAAATTAGTTAACTGAATTTTTTTTTTTATTTCAACTTAGTTCATACACATTTAAGTACCCCATTGGGTTCGGACCCGATAGGTCCAGACCCCGATGGGCCTAGACCTACTTGGGTTCCTTAAAAATCGTCATAGTTTTTGATCCAAAATTAGTGTCCGTTTCGCTCTACCTTGCTTAGTTTTTGAGATACGTGATTTTAGGGGACCACCGGGGTTTTGAGAACTACAAAACTCGATAACTTTAAAAATATTACTCGGAGAGCTTTTGATTATTTTGCGGTCTTGTTCTACGTGTTGAGAGCTACAAAAATGCTTTTGGACTTTTTGTTGTGTCGGCTATATTTACCGAGATATGAGCATTTTAAAATTTTCGGGAATGCTAACATTTTTGGATCCAAAGTTAGGACCCATTAGGGTCCACACATGTGAGGAGGACCGGCGATACTATGGAGAGCCCGAGAATCAAAAATGGCCTTCATTTTGCTCTATCTGGCTTAGTTTCCGAGATAGCGCCATTTTAAGTTTTCTGAAAATAAAAAAAAAATTACCATTTATTTTTGCTAATAAGTATTAGCAAAAAATCTTGTAAAAATGTTGTCAACTCAATTTCAAATTTAGCAAAAGAAATTAGTTCAAAATTTGTTTAAAATTGCTAATGTGCTAAATGAAGTTTACAAGAATTTTTTGCTAACATGCTAATCTCAACTAAAATCTTGCTAAAAGTTAGCTAACTAGCGTTAGCTAGTTAGCTAAATCTACTAACGTATTTTTTTGAGTGTATAGTATTTGTGGTTTTAAAAATGTACCACATCAAAAGACTAAATATTTACAATATTTTTACAAAAGGGCACCAAGGTTGCCTTTTTGAGTTTAAGAATCAATCAAATATTTGTGGATTTGTATAAAAGTACCACATGAAAAGGACTAAATATTTACAAAAGTACCTCAAACGGGTACCACAAAAATTTCATTAGAATTTTTTTTTTTTCAATTATTTTTATTTATTCTTTCCATTTATTTACAACTCATTTTTTTAATAAATTCAACCTAACCGAGAACTGGTAACAATGACCGTCGTCTCGTTGTAGCGAAGAAAACCAAGGGTTCTGGTGGGAATCGAACCCCACGTTGAAAGGCTAGCACGCTACCAACTAGCCTACGGGGGCCCATTAGAATTCATTAGAATCTATCAAATAATCGCGAATTTATAAAAAGTACCACATAAGTACTTTTTGCACAAAAGTACCACAAAAAGGTACCAAAAAAATACCACAAAAAGGGTGGATTTATAAAAAGTACAACAATGTGGTGAAAGGACTACAAACGGAAAGCAAGATTTTTATAATCACTCAAATATTTGTGGATTTATAAAATGTACCACATGAAAAAAAAAATAAATATTTACAAAGGTACCACAGAAGGAAACCACAAAAATTCTTCAGAGTTTATCAACTAATCGTGGATTTATAAAAAGTACCACATGAGTCCTTTTTATTCAAAAGTACCACAAAAGCCTGTCACAAAAAATATTACAAAGGGTACGACAGAAATTTCTTTAGAATATATCAAATACTCGCGGATTTATAAAAAGTAATACATGAAATGAACTAAATATTTATAAAAAGTACCACAAAATGGAGAAAGTCCTAAAATGGGGACCAAGGTTTTTAGAATCAATCAAATATTTGTGGATTTATAAAAAGGTACCACACAAAAAAGACTAAATATTTACAAAAATGACACAAAAGTTATTTAGAATCTATCAAATATTCATGGATTTATAAAAAGTATCACATGAAATGAACAATATATTAATAAAAGTACCATAAAAAGATACCACAAAAGTTCTTTAGAATCTAGCAAATAATCGTAGATTTATGAAAAGTACCACACGAAAAGAACTAAATATTTTCAAAACTAACGCAAAAAGTGTAACACAAAAGTTCTTTAGAATCTATGAAATATTCGTAGTTTTATCAAAAGTACCACACAAAAAGGACTAAATATTTAAAGTGACACGTGAAAAGGACTTAATATATACAAAAGTAACACAAAAGGATACAAAAAAAAATTTTTACAATCTATCAAATATTCGTGGATTTATAAAAAGTACCACATGAAAAGGACTAAATATTTATAAAAAGTACCACAAAATGTTGAAAGGACTAAAAAAGGGGGACCAAGGTTCTTATAATCTATAAAATATTTGTGAATTTATAAAAAGTACCACATTTTATATAAAGTATTTACAAAAGTACAAAAAAATAGTACCACAAATGTAGTTTTGAATCTATCAAATATTCGTGGATTTATAAAAAGTAACACATGAAAAGGACTAAATAATTACAAAAGTACCACAAAGGGATACCACAATCTTTTGAATCAATCAAATAATCATGAATTTATAAAAAGTACCACATGCATTGAACCAAATATTTTTAAAAAGTACCACAAAATTGGACCAAGTTTTTTAGCATCTATTAAATAATCGTGGATTTATAAAAAGTACCACTAAAATGGATCAACTATTTAAGAACGTTAACAATTTATTGTAAATTTATATTAACAGAAAATTGTGGATTTATAAAAAGCACCACATGAAAAGGACTAAATACTTATAAAAAGTACAAAACAAGTTGGATGGATGGACCAAGTTTTTTAGAATCTTAAAAAAATGGTGGATTTATAAAAAGTACCACAGAAAGATTTGAACTTAAATTGCTAACAAAATATTATGGATTTAAAACAAGGACCAAATATTTTTGAAACAATATTAGAAATGGTGGACTGATAAAAAGTACCACAAAATGAGACCAACTGTTTAAAAATCTTATCATGCATTGTCTTAAAAAAGTACTAAAATCCTAAATAATCGTAGATTTTTAATTAGTATTTTTTATTTTATTTATTTAGTAATTTTTAAAAGTACCACAAAAACCGAACCATATCATGTAATCGTGAACTCATAAATAGCACCACAAACAAGGATAAATAATTTATAAAAAGTACCAAAAACAGAACTAATTAGTTTAGAATCTTATCAAATCTTATACAAATCTCATGATGTAGTCACGGACTTAAGAAAGTAACACAAAAAATGTTCATTAAATATTAGATTTATAAAAAATCAAAAAAAAAAAATTAAAAAAAGGGATCAAATTTACACAAAGTACCAGAAAAAAGGACAATTTTATAAATTGGCCAACAAATTTTAATATTTTAAAACGTACCATGCAATGGGACCAAATATTTTAGAATATATCAAATATTTATGAATTTATAAAAAGTATCACAATTTACGAATCAGGCCAAATAATCGAAAATTTTTAAAAAGTACCACAAAAAGATACCAAATATTTTAAAGTCTTATAAAGATATAAGCAATTTAGAAAGTACCACAAATACTGACCAAATATTAAAAACAAGTAAGAAAGTTATAGTCGGTCAAGACCGATCATATGATACCCTACACCAGTGTTTTTCGGAAAATGGGTCCCAAGTCCAAACATGGACCGATTGTATCTGTCTTTTGTTAGATCTTTTTTTAGTGTAGAAAACACACACAGATCAATTTTAAGTGGAATTGGTTATTTTTTTTTGTCAATAGAACAATTTAACTGAAAATCGGTCGAAATTTTTATATGGGGGACTAAGTCCCAAAATGGCCCAATTATATTCCTATTTGATAAGGTTGCTAAAGTACACGTTTAGCACCTGAAAATAAATTTTTTATCAAATATTTCCATTTTTATGAATTTTGAGGGAATTATGTGAATATCGGGAAGGTGGTTTGTATGGGGACTACCAGAAGGACTGACCCGATTTCTTTGAAATTTGGAATGGTGATTTGTGCATACAAAATTTGATTACTTGCTGAATTTCAAAGCGATATCTATTATAATACGGTTATTAGAGTCATTGAAGCCGAATCCAAAGGGGCGTTTGTATGGGGGCTAGGTCTTAACATGGACCGATTTTCTCCAATTTCAATAGGCTTCGTCCTTGGGCCAAAAGATGCTTAAGGTTCAAATTTCAGGTCAATTGATTGAAAATTGCGACCTGTATCGTGCTTAAACCGATAGATGGACAGACGGACGGACGGACGGACGGACGGACATCGCTAAATCGACTTAAAAAGTTATTCTGAGTCGATCGGTATACTTGAAGGTAGGTCTAGGACCAATATTTCGGGTAGTTACAAACATCAGCACAAACTCAATATACCCTGTACCACAGAGTGGTGTAGGGTATAAAAAGTGGATACACATAAGGATAATTTGTTCAAAATGAGTTAATGAATGTTTTCATTAAAGCAATGATTTTTTCATAATGACTTTTTATAAAATTTTTATGAGAAATTTCTAGTGTCCAACCGAATACACCTTTTTTGGCCGAAGCCGAATATTCGGCCAAATTTTCACTATTCGGCCAAACCGAAGCCGAATATTAAAAAAAAAATATTTATGTAGTAAAAACAAGAAAAAAATTAAAATCGACTCGGCGGGATACTCAAATGCATGAGAATGCTGTCTAGAATGATTTTATTTTAAGCATAAATTTTTTTTGGACATTTTTGAAAAAAAATATATTTTAGAGCGTAAATTTTCTTCGACCGAA
Organism: Pegoplata infirma; assembly: GCA_963921195.1. Lineage (NCBI taxonomy): Eukaryota > Metazoa > Arthropoda > Insecta > Diptera > Anthomyiidae > Pegoplata > Pegoplata infirma. Next base: position 30,687,955 of record OY992536.1, read on the forward strand.
ATTTTTTTTTAATGTAAAAAATGTTTTTAGTTGCAAAAACACTTAGTAAAATGTTTTTGTGGTTTACTAATGTAATTTAAAGTTAGTCTAGTGTGTTTTTCAACACGTGAGCACAAATATTATGCAATTATTCGGTATTCGGCCTATTCAGCCAAAATTGTGGCCGAAGCCGAATAGTGCCCGAATAGTGCTTTTTGGTCGAAGCCGAATATTAGGTCGGACACTAGAAATTTGATAAAATTTATGAAAATACTTATTATTTATTGAATTTTGTTTTTATAAAACTTTTTCATTAAATCTATGAACATTTTCATTAATACAAGGTCATTTTTAATAAAGTTTTCAATAAAACTCATTTATCCAATGAAAAAATCGTTTGCTTACTTCTAATGAATTCTTCATCGATTGTATGAAAATTTTCATAAAAAAATTCTTTCAGTGTATAAAATGTACCACAAATTAATATTTGTGAAGCAATTCTAAAAAAAAAAATATTAAAAATTCTATTTAAAATTGAAATAAACAAAATTTTGTTTTGTTAAAATGTTTATATAAATATATAATCATATTAACAAACAATTCATTATTGTCACATAATCCTTTTAAGTCGATTTAATAATTGATTTTTTTTTACCAAATCTTATTTAATACCAAAATAATTTTAACGAACTCAATAACAAATGCAAATATTTAAAAAAAAAACATAAATAAACAACTTTGAAAATTAAAATTTTGAAATTAAATTAATTTACAATCCCACGAAAATTTTTGGGAACGGTCATTGAGGACAATAATTGTAGTCAAATCAAGCATTTTCATACTCATTTTAAAACTGCTTAAATTCAAATTTTAAAATTTAAAAAAAATAATAGTAAAGTTGAATTTGTTAAAATTTATTAAGTTTCGATCTTGATATTATTATATTTTTTTGAATTAAGTATGCAACAACTCCTTTTAATTTCATGATGGCGCCATGCTAAAAACTATGATTTTGATTATTAACCATATTGAAATGAGTTTTCAACAATTTTAACAACAACGCATCGGAAATTAAGCGATTGTTCTAAAAAGCTGTCATGTTGTTTAAAGCAAATTATATTCATAATTATCAATTTTAAATTAAATGTGAATATCATTTCAATTTGATTATGTGCAATCTTGATTTGATCATAAAAACATTTTTAAATCAATGATCTTTCATTGCATTTTTTAAATGTTGTTTGTTACTCAAGTCATATTAAAATTGTCAATAAATATTTTTAATTTAAGAAAAAACTAACTTTGTTGACTACTGTTTTATTATTAATTTGAGATTGTTTTTGCTCGATTTGAAAATGTTGTTTTCTTAATGTAAAACAGATTCCGTGGATTTAAATAATGTACTACACCTGAGCTTTTATTTAACCAAAAATTTTGCTGGGTTTTTTTTGATAACAATTATATAAAAATAAATAAATAATTTAACTAATGAAAATAATACAATGTAATTGTTAAATAATTATCTACAACAATTATATGTTTAACTAATTAATTTATCAAAAAAATATACAAAAAATACCATAAACAAAACAAAAAAAAATATATTTAAAAAATTTAAAAATTATATTTACTTGTATGTTTCACTCATTCATGTTTCCGAGTACATACTACTACCACATTCATATCCATCCATTCATCCACCACACAGAAAAATAATGAGTGAATAAAGTGGCATTAGTCGGTACTATTAAATGGTAGCAGATTCATTTCCATGACTAAGGTAAAATTAATTGTGTGGTAATGACAATGTTAATGATAATGACTATGATGATGATTATGACGATGATGATGCTAATGCTAATGATGACGACAATGAAGAGGTTTATTTGGTAGTATATTATGGTAGTTTTTAGTACTGTACTGTATATAAACTGGTAGTAGTAGTAGTAGCACTAAAACCATAAAAGTGTTAATGAATTTTTTTAAAAACTGGTAATAAGTGTGACTTTAGTTAGTTTTTATACCCTACACTTATTGTTAGTGGTGGAGGGTACATACAAGTTTATCATACTGTCATTAAAATATCGAAATATCGGTGTGGGACCCCATAAATTGTACGTATTATTGATCAGTGATTGAATTCAAGATATTCTAGCAATGTCTGTCTGTTGAAATGGTGATTACGGCCAAAGTATTACACAGATATGACTCTAAGTTAAGCTATTGATTTATAGTTGCTTCAAAAAGTTTGCTATTGCATTTGAGCGATATCGGTTTAGCGGTTCAAAAGTTATTTACGAAAATGTAAGAACAACTCGAAAATTTAGGTATATTCTACATAACCTAAAAATACAAAATGCTTTATTTCGGCTGCTGGTTGACATATGTGAACAGAATTGAATACCGAAAGTACAAAAATATTTTTTAACCCCAAAAATATTTATTTTTTGCCAAAAAATAATTTTTTATATGAATTTTTTTTTTACTTTTTTCCAAAAGAATTGAATACCGAAAGGTATTTTCGCGGAAGGTTTTTATCGAAAAAAAAATTTCCCGCTGAAATTTTTTTTTTTTCAAAAAAAAAATCTTTTTACCAATTTTTGTACCCCAAAAATTAGTTTCTCGGATTTTCTTACCAAGTTATATTTTCCGCGGACATTTTTTTCATAATATTTTTGGCAAAAAAAAAAGATTTCCGCGGATTTTTTTTTTTTACTTTTTTTCAAAATTAAATTCTTTTACAAATATTTTACCCCATATGTGAACAGAATTGAATACCGAAATGTATTTCCGCAGAATTTATTTTTCGAAAAAAAAAATTTCCGCGCGTAATTTATTTTTTCAAATTTTTATTTTTTTGTTTGTCAAAATAAATTCATTTTACCAATTTTTTTACCCCAAAAATAAGTTTTTCGGATTTTTTTCACAAAAAATTATTTTTTCCGCGGAAATTTTTTTTCACAACATTATTTGCAAAAAATTTTTTTTTTTCGGAATTTTTTTTTTTTTACTTTTTTTCAAAATTAAATTCTTTTACCAACCTTTACCCCATATTTGAACATTGAATTTGAATTGAATACCGAAATGTATTTTCGCGGAATTTATTTTTCGGAAAAAAATTTTTCCCGCGAAATTTTTTTTTTCAAATTTTATTTTCTTGTCAAAATAAATTCTTTTTACCAATTTTTTTACCCCAAAAATTAGTTTCTCGGATTTTTTTTCACAAAAAATTATTTTTTCCGCGGAAATTTTTTTCACAATATTTTTTTCCAAAAAATTTTTTTTCCGCGGAATTTTTTTTTTTTACTTTTTTTTCAAAATTAAATTCTTTTAACAACCCATATGTGAACAAAATTGAATACCGAAAGGTATTTTCGCGGAATTTATTTTTCCCGCAAATTTTTTTTTTTTAATTTTTTTTTTCTTAAAATAAATTTTTTTACCCCAAAAATTAATTTCTCAAATTTTTTTCACCAAAAAATTCTTTTTTTTCGCGGAAATTTTTTTTCACAATATTTTTGGCCAAAATTTTTTTTTTTTCACGGAAAGTTTTTTTTACTTTTTTTTTAAATTAAATTCCAGAATTGAATACTGGAAGATATTTTCGCGGAAATTATTTTTCGGAAAAAATTTTCCCGCGGAATTTTTTTTTTTAATTTTAAATGTTTTTTTTCTCAAAATAAATTCTTTTTACAATTTTTTTTTTCCAAAAATTAAGTTCTCGAATTTTTTTTCAACAAAAAATTTTTTTCGCGAAAAAACCACCAACTACAGTATAGGGGTATACTCACTTTGTCATTCCGTTTGTAACGCATCGAAATATCGGTCGGGGACCCCATAAAGTATACATATTATTGATCTATGATCGATTCTAGGACTTTTCTAGAATGTCCATATGTCCGTCCGTCCGTCTGTATAAGACACGATGCAGTCCAAAATAAAATAGATAGACTCGTTAAGTTTGACGGGAATATGTCTTTTGGGCCTAGGCAGTTTAAGTTCGTAAATGGGTAAAATCGGACCAGGGGTAAAAAAGTCCCCCTTGAAGAACTTAACTAACCTCTGAAAAACGCCATATTTTCACAAGTTTTTTTTTGTATATTTGTTAAGCAAATGAAACAATTTGATGCCAGAAAAAGATCAAGGACCTGCGCTTAAACTAAGAAAAAAAATTTTTTTTTTTTTGCCCACCCCTCTTTTATGGGCGTGTATTTTAAAAATGTTTTTAAATAATGATAAAATTGTATTACTTAAGCTCAAAAAGCATAATAAATGAATTTTTAAACATTTACCGCATGGGTTTATGTGTCCCATAATGACCCGTTCTAACCCCCCCCCCCCAAAAAAAACGCCCCTGCAATTTTTTTGTAATTTTTTTATATGTTGGAGGGTATTATAGATTCGGCACAGCCGAATTTAACACTCTCATTTGTTTTTTTTTTTTTAATTTTTTTTTTTTAATTTCAATTTTTTTTTTTAAATTTCAAATTTTTTGTTCTCAAAATAAATTTTTTTAAAATTTTTTTCCCCAAAAATTAATTTCTCTGATTTTTTTTCACCAAAAAATTATTTTTTCCGCGGAAATTTCTTTTCACAAAATTTTTTTTTACAAAATTTTTTTTTCAAATAAAAATTATTGCATAATATTTTTTACATTTTGTAGGGGTTTTTATCTATTCGGCGAGACCGACTTTAACTTTTTTATTTATTTTTTCTATTTTGGGGGTTTAAATAGATTTTTTTTATAAAACTTAACAAGAGAATAAAAAAAAACAAAAATATTCATTCAAAGTAAAACTTAAAATGTAATCTTATCTAAAACATCTATAAACTTGACACAGAAGAAGTTAAATACTTACAAAAACACAGAGGGAGTAATTTTTTAACGTTAACCCATTAAGGGGAGAAAAAAAATTAAGAACATTAAGATTAAACCAACGTACATAGGTGGTCCCATTTTACCGAATTGTTGACAAAGTCATCATTACTTGATAAGACTGTAAAATATTTGGTACCGTTATTTGGTACTTTTTTATAATTTCAAGATTATTTGACAAATTTTTTATATATTTCATAACTTTTTGTGGTACTATTTATAAATTCACTATGTGGTACTTTTTATAAATTCACTAAATGTTCTAACATATTTGGTCCTTTTTTTTTTTAGCCTAACTATATGTTTAAACAATTAGTTCCTACTTGTGGTACATTTTATAAAACTGAAAATATTTGTAAAGGTTCTAAAATAGTTGGTCCCCTTTTGTAGCTAAAACTATATATTCCAAAATATTTGGTTCTTTTTTGTGGTACTTTTTAAAAATCTACGATTATTTGATAAGATTTTAAAAAATGAGGTCCCTTACTTGGGGCTTTTTATAAATTGGTTTGTTTTCATTTTCTGGTACTTTTTAAAAATCTACAATTATTTGATAAGATTCTACAATATGAGGTCCTTTATTTGGAACTTTTTATAAATACACTATCATTTGTAATGGTTTAAAAATATTTGATACCTTTTTTATATTTTTTACTCACTTTTTGAGGTATATACATCCACAATTATTTGAAAGGATTCTTATATAGTTGGTGACTTTTTGTGGTACTTTTTATAAATCCACGATTAGTTGATAAGATTAAAATCAAAATTTTGGAGCAACATTTCAAAATATTTTTTAAAATTTGAGAAACTAAAGGATCTGAGGAATACATAATGTATTCATGTTGATAAGAAAAACAAATGATTTATACCACTTGTTAATCTTACTTTTTGGAACTTTTTATAATTTGGTACTTTTTATAATTTGGTACTTTTTATAATTTGGTACTTTTTATAATTTAACACTTTTTATAAATTTGTGGGTACTTTTTATTAATCCACGATTATTTGATAAGGTTCTTAAAAAGAAAGTCCCTTTTTGGTTTACTTTTTATAAATCCACAATAATTTAATAAGGTTATTATCCCATTTTGTTTTACTTTTTATAACTCTACGATCATTTAAAAAGGTTCCTAAAAATGTAGTCCTTTTTTACTTTTTTTAAAAACCACGATTATAAGATAAGATTCTACAAAATGTTGGTACTTTTTATTGGTACTTTTTATAAATCAACTTACTTAACAAAATTCTTAAAATGTTTGTGTCATTTTTTATAAATCAACGATCTTTTTATATTATTCGAAAATATTTGGTTCCTTTTTTTGGGGCTTTTTATAAATCTACAGTTATTTAGTAAAACTCTAAAAATTTGGTGACTTTTGTGGTATTTTTATAAATCTACTATTTTTGGATAAGATTCAAAAATATTTATTCCCGTTTTGTAGTAATTTTTATAGATCCAGAATCATTTTATAAGATTCTTAAATTCTTGGTACCTTTTTTTGGTAAATTTATAATTTTTACTAAGGTTCCAAAAAAGTTGCTCCCTTTTTGTAGTACTTTTTTTATTTGAAAAAATTCTTAAGTACCTGGTACCTTTAATTGGTACTCTTTATAAAACCGAAATTACTTTACAGCACTCTATAATATTTGTTCCCCTTGGTTACGATTTTAAAATGTTTGGTCCTTTTTGTGGTAATTTTTATAAATCCGCGTTTTTTTGATACTTGGTACTTACTTGACAATATTCTAAAATATTTGTTCCCTTGTGTTATTTGTCAAAAGTTGACAATTGTTTGTTAAGATTCTAAAGTGTTTGGTCCTTTTTATGGTACTTTTTATAAATCCACCATTTTTAATAATATTGTGAAATGTTGGTCCCTTTTTGTGGTACTTTTTATAAATCAATAATTATTTAAAAAGATTCTGAAATATTTGGTCTCGGTTTGTGGTACTTTTAATAAATCTATGATTAATTGATAGGATTCTTAAATTTTTTGAGTTGATTTTAATAAATTTACGAATATTTGTTAAGTTTCCAAAATATAAGGTTGGTTTTTGTGGTACTTTTTATAAATCTACGTTTTTTGATAAGATGGGCACATGAGCAGATAAGAGCGTGATTCACGTGATTCACGCGTGATCACGCGTGAGTGTGACTGAATTCAATTTTACTCACGTGATTGTGAGTGGAGAAAAAAATTGCGAGAGTGAGTGTGCGTGAGTAAGTGTGCGTGAGTCGATTTTTTTGCGTGAGTTTGCGTGATTTTTTTTTCTCTTCATATTTCCTTTCATACCAAAAAAAGCAACAAAAAATTGTAAGATTTGGCTTTACTAAAGATTTCGTCCCAAAAAAGCAGAAAAAAAATATAAAATTTCGCTGAACTTTAAATTTTGCTAAAAATTTTGAAAGATTTTTGAATTTTTTTTTGTTTAAATAAGAGTTTCGTGAGTGGGAGTGAAGCTTGCGTGAATGCACGTGAGTGTGATTTGTATTAAATTTACTCACGTGATTGTGAGTGAGTGTGAGTAGAAAAAATATGCTCGTGAGTGAGTGTGCGTGATTCAAAAATTCCTGTCGTGAGCGTGAGTGAGTGTGAGTCAAAAATCACTCACGCGCCCAACTCTATTCGAAAGTATTTGTTAAGTTTTTGTGTTACTTTTTTTTTAATCTACGATTACTAGATATGATTCTTAAATATTTGGTCCCTTCTTGAAGTGCTTTTTATAATTCTTCACGTTTACTTAAGATTCTTAAGTTTTTGGTACTTTTTAGTAATCTACGATTAATTGAACTGCTTCTTAGATGTTTGGTTCCTTTTTGTGGTACTTTTTAAATCTAAAACTATTTGATAAGATTTTAAAAATAGTTGGTCCACTTTGTTGATACATTTAAAAAATTTCACTATTTTGCCATACGATTCTGCGATGTTCGGACTGCTTTTAAGTACTTTTTATAATATTAACATTTTTTGTGGTACTTTTACAATTATACGATCATGTAAAATTTATCTATTTTTTTGATAAAAATTTTAAGAAAGTTGTTTTTTTTTTTTCTTTAAAAATATTTTAAGACATCGATAACTTATTGTGGTACTATTTTATCCATTTTTGTGGTACTTTTTAAAAATCCATTATTACTTTAACAAAAATTTTAGAACCTTTATGTGCGCTTCTATTTTGAACTTCCTATTTTTTGGTAAAAATTTCGTTTTTGTATTTAATCTACGATTGTTTGACAAGATTTTATGATATTGGTACTTTTTTGTGGTACTTTTTATAAGAATAGGTACGTACTATTATTTGAATTTTTCAAATTCAAACTTGTTACAAATTGTTTTTTTTTTTTAGATGTTGAGACAATTTTTTTCTTTAAGAAAAGAAAACTTCTTGTATCAGAAATTTCTTAGTTTCTGTTCTTTTAAAAATTTTACAAACTTTGTGCTCCGAAAGTCCCCATATTGCTGTAAAGGTTTATCTATCAAAAGAAATAAACATGTAGCATCATAATGTAGAGATATATTGTTATTACTGTTTTTCGGCTTAAATAATATACCTACATGATTTTTTTTTTTGTTTTCAAAAAACGTTTTATTTTATTGTTTTATGATGACAAATTTTTTTTATGACTATTTAAAATTGTTTATATTCGGTTTTTATTTGAATGTATGAATATGTATATGAACAATTGATTATATTTTATGTACATTTTTTATTACATTCATCTGTTGTTTTATATTTAAATTTTTTTGCTAATGCCGTAATTTTACATGACATTTTGTATTATGAACTTTAAATAAAAATTTAAACATATTATTTTGTAACAATCACGTTTTTAATACCCTGCATTGACAATTAGTAGTACAGTAGTCTAAGATACTTTTTAAAAATCAACGATTGTTTGTCAAGATTCTAAAAAAGTTTTTTATAAATAAAATATCGTTTGCTAAGATTCTAAAATATTTGGTACTTTTTGTAAATCTTTGATTATTTCTTAAAAATCTAAAATATTTGGTTATTTTTTTGGTACTTTTTATAAGTTCATTTTTTTTTTTAAGATTTTGTACTTTTTAAAAATCCACTGTTATTTGTTAAGATTCTAAAATGGTAATTTTTATAAATTTATGATTATTTGTTAAGATTCTAAATCAATTGTTACTTTTTGTTAAATATTTGGTACCTTTTCATGATAATTTGGTACTTTTTATAAATCTACGTTAATTTAATAAAATTCTAAAAAAGCGTATTTTTGTGCTACTTTTTATAAATCCACGCTAAATTGAAAGGATTCTAAAAAAATTTTATAATCCAAGACTATTTTTTTTCAAGATTTAGTACTATTGAAAAAATTCGCTGTCATTTGTTAAGATTCTAAAATATTTGGTCCTTTTTCTGGTACTTTTTATAAGCTCACGATTATTTGTTAATAATTTAAAATATTTGGAAGTTTTTGTGGTACTCTTTGTAAAATATAAGGTAGATTTTCATTACTTTTTGTGGTACTTTTTATAAATCCATGATTATTTCTTAAAATTCTAAAATATTTGGTTTTTTGTGTGCTACTTTTTATAAATCCAATTTTATTTTTGGTTTTGTGCTTTTTATAAATCCACTGTTATTTGTTATGATTCTAAAATATTTGGAGCTTTTAGTGGCACTTTTTATAAATTTACGATTTTTTGTTAAGATTCCTAATCAATTGGTACTTTTTGTTAAATATTCGGTACATTTTCATAATAATTTGATAATATTCTTAAACATTTGGTTCCTTTTTGCTGTTCTTTTTATAAATCCTCAATAATTTGATAAGACTCTAAAATATTTGTTTCCTTTTTGTGGTACTTTTTATAAATCCTAGATAATTTGATAAGATTCTAAAATATTTGGTAATTTTGTGGTACTTTTTACAAGAACGCAATATTTTGAAAAAAATCTTAAATAATTGTTTTTTTTTCGGTACTCTTCATAAATCCACGATTATTTGCTAAGATTCTAACATTTGGTACTTTTTATGGTACTTTTTATAAATCCACGATTCTTTGGTCTCTTTTTGTAGTACTTTTTATAAATCTACGATAGTTTGATAATATTCTAAAATATTTGGTTCTTTTTATAGTACTTATTATTAATCCACAATTTTTTAATAAGATTCTAAAAAATTTGGTACCTTACTTTTGTACTTTTTATTAATGTACTATAATTTGATAAGTTTTTAAAACGTGCTGTGTTTTTTTTTACAAATCCACTATTATATTTTTAAACATTTGGTACTTTTTATAAATCCACAATTTACTGATAAGATTCTCAAATATTTGGTCTCTTTTTGTGGTACTTTTTTTAAATCTAAGATAATTTAATAATGTTCTTCAATATTTGGTTGTTTTTATACTTTTTTAACTCCCCAAAAAAGTTTTTATAAGTCCACGATTATTTGATAAGGTCCTAAAATGGTTGGTCCTTTTTGTGGTACTTTTTATAAATCAACTATAATTTGATATTTAAATAAGATTCCACGAAAATTTAATGAGATTCTTAAATGTTTTGTATCATTTTGTGGTACTTTTCCACGATTGTTTGTAAAAGTTCTAAGATAGTTGGTTCTTTTAATGGTACTTTTTATAAATCTCTGGTTATTTGATAAGATTCTAAAATATTTGATCACTTTTTTGGTTTTTCGAATATTTGTTAAGATTTTAGAACATATGTTGTTTTTTGTGATTATTTTTAAAAATCCGCGTAAAAAAACATTCGGTCTTTTGTGGTACTTTTTTTAAATTCACACTTTCTTATAATAATATTATATATTTGTTCCTTTTTTGTGGTACTTTTTATTAAATCACGACAATTTCATAAAATTCTTAAACATTTGTTCCTTTTTTGTGGTACTTTTATAAATGCACGATTATTTTGAAGATTCTTAAATATTTGGTTCATTTTGCGGTACTTTTTTGAAATCCACGTTTATTTGTAAAGAAAATATTTGTTACTTTTTTGTGGTACTTTTTTATAAATCCACGATTATTTGTTAAGATTCTTAAATATTTTGTTCTTTTTTGTGGTACTTTTTTTAAATCCACGTTTATTTGTAAAGAAACAATCGGTCTTTTTGTGGTACTTTTTTAAATTCGCGCTTTTTTAAGATTCTTTAATATTTGTTCCTTTTTTGTGGTACTTTTTTTATAATTCACGACAATTTGATAAAACTCTTAAATAATTATTCGTTTTTTGTGGTACTTTTTATAAATCCACGATAATTTGTTAAGATTCTAAAATATTTGATTCTTTTTGTGGTACTTTTTATACAACCAAGTTTATTTGATAAGATTCTAAAAAACTTTTGATAATTTGTAAGTGATCTCATATTTTTGTTTGAAACACACTTGTAAAACATATTTTCATGTAACCATACAAAATCAGAAAAAAAATTGATTCTAATTACTTAATAAACGTTTAAAAACATATGAAACTGTTTTAAAATTTTCAAAGTGTCCATACATTTTCACTCATAACTTTTAAACCGCTGAAAAGATTTCACTGAAATGCAATACCAATCTGAAGACAACTATGACAAATATATATGCTCAGTATTAGCAGCCTTCAGATTGTCTTACAAAAGTTAGAGTGATTACAACAGACAGACGTGCATCAGTTGATCCTCCTAAAATCAATCGAAACCCTACAACTAAACTAGTTGTAATTGTTACTGTCCATCTAAATAATATTCAAAAGATCACCCCCACATTGACCACCATCCAGTTTGAAAATGTCAACCATTTCAAAAAGTCAAATGTTATAGAAAATCTATAAAATATTTTCGAACTTTTCGTTGTTATCGATGATGATGATGATGTTGCTTCTTTACTGTTAATATATTTAATATATATGGTCATGTTTTAAAAGTAGTAGGAGGTTATAAAAATTAACCTCTTGAAAGAAAGCAAAACAAAAATATCGTGATTTATATGTGTCATTACATTTTATTACCTTTTCACTTTACAAATCAAAATCTTTCACCAAAAATAACAACAATAACTATATAAAAAAAAGCAACACAGAGAACAAAGTACAAGAAATTTATATCAAAAAGTACTTCAAACAATAATAAAAATCAGAATAAATAGGTTTCCCATATACACAACCAAACACAAATTCATATAAATTTATATACAAATACTCGTAAAATAAAGGAGGCAAAATAAGAGGATGACTATGAAGTTGTATTAACGAAATTGAAAGTATAGAAAAATTATTAAAAAAAGTTTTACATATACTTTGTTTTTTAAAAGCTTTTAGTAGAAGCTTTAAGAAAATTCTACATTAGAAGCTTTAAGAAAAGATTTGCTTAGAAGCTTTAAGAAAAGCTTTCATTAAAAGCATTAACAAAAACTTTAATTAGAAGATTTTGTAAATATTAAAAAGCTTTATTTTGAAAGCTATTTCAAAATAAAGAATATTTAAAAGATTATTTTTCGTATAAAAAGAGTAACAGATTTTTACAAATTTTGAAAGCACTTTTCTGCAGGGTATTAAAAGCTTTTAACATAAGCTTTATATTAAGCTTTTAATTAAAACTGTAAAAGTATTTAACTAGAGGTGTTAAAAAGATTTCATTTGAAAGCTTTAACAAAAGCTTTTACTAAAAGCTTTCATTAAGAGTTTTCCTATAAATATATACACTCAAATAAATACGTTAGTAGATTTACTAATTTTTTTTTGCTAACGCTAGTTAGCTAACTTTTAGCAAATTTTTAGTTGAGATTAGCATGTTAGCAAAAAATTCTTGTAAACTTCATTTAGCACATTAGCAATTTTAAACAAACTTTGAACTAATTTCTTTTGCTAAATTTGAAATTGAGTTGACTACATTTTTACAAGATTTTTTGCTAATATTAGCAAAATAAATGGTAATTTTTTTTTTATTTTCAGAAAACTTAAAATGGCGCTATCTCGGAAACTAAGCCAGATAGAGCAAAATGGAGGCCATTTTTGGTTCTTAGAATCTTCATAGTATCGCCGGTCCTCTTCAAATGTGTGGACCCTAATGGGCCCTAACTTTGGATCCAAAAAAGTTATCATTCCCGAAAATTTTAAAATGCTCATATCGCGGTAAATATTGCCGACACAACAAAAAGTCCAAAAGCGTTTTTGTAGCTCTCAACACGTAGAACAAGACCGCAAAATAGTCAAAAGCTCTCCGAGTAAAATTTTTGAAGTTATCGAGTTTTTTAATTCTCAAGACCCCAGTGGTTCCCTATAATCACGTATCTCAAAAACTAAGCAAGGTAGAGCGAAACGGACACAAATTTTGGATCAAAAACTATGACGATTTTTAAGGAACCCAACTAGGTCCAGGCCCATCCGGGTCTGGACCTATCGGGTCCGAACCCAATGGGGTCCTCAGATGTGTATAAACTAAGTTCAAAAAAAAAAATATTTAGTTAACTAATTCTTGGCAAAACATTTTTGCTAACTTTAGCAAAAAAATTGTGGGTTCAAAATCAGCAAATTTTCTTGTAGGTTTACAAGCTTTTTTTGCTGGCATTACAGTTTTTTTTTTTTGAGTGTACCAAATGATTTCCCAGCAAAACTAAATCGAGATTTTGGCGGCGCAGCTTCTTCTTTAAATGGCATACAATAGCGCATCCAAAGAACGTTTTTAAGGATGCAGTAAAAGTATGGGGAAAAACAAAAATTTTCTTCAAAAAAATGCATATGTACACTCAAAGAAAAAACCTTGTAAAATTGCAAGAAAAAGTTTTCCTTGTTTTTTAAACACAAAATTTTCGATCGAAATTTTTTTTTTATTTTATAATTTCTTTCGTAAATTTTTAATTTTCCAAGTCAATTTTACAAAAAAAAAAATCTAGTAAAGTAACGGTAATTCCTTGTAAGTGTTATCGCGTCTAAAAAGTGTTAACTTTACTATTTTATTGGTGAAACGATTGTAAAATTACAAAAAGCTCGTAATTTTTACTAGAAATTGTCGTAAAAAAGGAGGTAGCACAAAATCTAGTAAAGTCTCGAGAATTCCTTGTAATAGATTTACAATTTTATTGGTAAAAAGCTTGTAAAATTACAAAAAGCTCGTTTCTTAATATTACAGGTTCTTTTGTAATTTTACAAGGTTTTTTTCAGTGAAATAAAAATTTTATGATGAATGCATCAATCAGAGCTGAAAAGGTATATGATTTCACTGCATCTTTACACACTTTTTCAGTGCTACCAAATGGCGCTCTAAGCTGTGACATCGCTTACAGAAATTATGCGTGAATTCAGTTGGTTTGGAGACGCTCTTTAACTCGTGATTCCTTTACAAATTCTGCTTCCAGTTCAGCAAAATTGTTTTATAAAAAAAAGGTTAACATAAGTTTTATTTAGAGCTTTAACATAAGCTTTATTTGAAGCTTTAACATAAGCTTTATTTAAAGCTTTAACATAAGCTTTATTTAAAGCTTTTTTCATTATAAATTTCAATAAATGTTTTAAAACAGATTTCATTTAAAAGCTTTCACTAAAAGTTTTTGAGAGTTTTCATAAAAATATTTTCCAAAGAAGTTTATTAAATTTTACCAAAAGCTTTGATTCACTGATTTCATTAAATGCTTAAAAAAGCAGTAATTTAAACCTTAAAAAGCTTTCATTAAAGCTGTTATAACAGCTTTCATTAAAAGCTTTAATAAAATCTTTCTCACAAAGCTTAAATAAAGATGTTCCATTAAAAGCTTAAAAAGCTGTAATTAAAAGCTTAAATAAAAAAACTTTCATTCAAAGCTTTCGTTAAAAACTTTCATTTAAAGCTTTAATAAAAGCTTTCTTTTTAAGCATTATTTTAAAGCTTTAATAAAAGCTTTAATAAAAGCTTTAATAAAAGCTTTAATAAAAGCTTTAATAAAACCATTAATAAAAGCTTTAAGAAAAGCTTTAAGAAAAGCTTAAGAAAAGCTTTCATTTAAAGCAGTGGTGCGCACACATATACTATAACATTTATGCTTATGTGGTAGTAGCAAGCGAAAGTCAAGCAAACAACAGAAAAAAGCTTTAATAAAGGCTTTAAGAAAAGCTTTCATTTAAAGCAGTGGTGCGCACACATATACTATAACATTTATGCTTGTGTGGTAGTAGCAAGCGAAAAGTCAAGCAAGCAACAGAATTTTATTGTGTACGTGTGTCGGCTGCGCACAAGCAGCATTTTTTAGCCTGCTCCCGCGGGAATAGGAATTACAAAAATGCTCGCCACTGATTTAAAGCTTTGATATAAGCTTTCATTCAAAGCTTTTATAAAAGCTTTCAATAAGAGCTTTATTAAAATCTTTCACTTCAAGCTTTTATAAAAGATTTCACTTAAAGCTTTAATAAAAGCTTTCACTTAAAGCTTTAATAAAAGCTTTCACTTGAAGCTTTAATAAAAGCTTTCACTTAAAGCTTTAATAAAAGCTTTCACTTGAAGCTTTAATAAAAGCTTTCACTTAAAGCTTTAATAAAAGCTTTCACTTAATGCTTTAATAAAAGCTTTTACTTAAAGCTTTAAATAAGTTTTTTTAAATATAATTAAAAGCTTTATTTAAAATTTTTACTAAAAGCTTTCATTAAAATCTTTTTTCTAAAGCTTTAATAAGATATCTTTTTAAAAGCTTTAATAAAAGCTTTATATAAAAGCTTTAATAAAAGTTTTATTTAAAAACTTTAATAAAAGCTTTATTTAAAAGCTTTAATAAAAGCTTTCATTAAAATCTTCAACAAATTAAAATCTTTTACATTTAATTTAACTTAACGCTTTTACAAAAGAGCTTATTGAAAGCTTTCTCCGGATTTTTGGAACAGTAAAATAAAATGTAAACATTATTTCCTGTACTGCCTCTTACTAAAGAAGTAGTTAGAATCCCAACAAAATTATTCTGTAGACTAAAGCTAAAGAGATGCTAAAGAAATATAAATATAAAAAAAGTACATACAACATATAAAAGCAAATAACAATAATAGCAAAAACAACAACAAAACCAAACACACCTCCCTCTTAAAACGCCCAACAAGTCTCATTTAACAATAACAACAAAAAAATATAAAGAAAAACAAGTAACAACAACATCACATACAAAATATAATAACAATATAAATGTATGAAAATAATAACAACAACAACAACAGCAGCAGCAAAAAGTGAACATCAACAAACACCAAACAATATACACACGTACTAAGGCAAATACATATAAAAATTCACACACACACACGTACACAACATACTCACACTTACACAAAACATGCATACTTCTCCAAAGAACAATAACAACATGAAGAACTGACACTTATGGTCTATTAAAGATGAATGGCTAAGTACATGTAGCATAAATAAGCAAAAATTGTTCATCCATTCTTACACATCCATTCTTACAACATGCATGCACATCTGAACAATCTAAATAAATGTCAGAGTATGTGTGTTTTTGTGTATGTGTCTTTCTATGTTTGTAAATCTTTAGTGTTAGTGTGCATGTTGTTTGTATTAGTTTTAGTTTTGTATTGTTTTGTGTAGGTGTTTGTTTTTTAGTGTTAATAGGTTTGCATGTGTCTTAAGTTATTGTTATTAATATGATTTAAATACCCAGCAACAAATTTTTTAAGGAGATATTACGAATTTCTATTGTGGATTTTTCTAAATTTTACTTGAACTTTTGTTAAATTTAATTGGTTTTAAAGCTTTTTAGAATTGAGCTTTTCTGAAATTTAATATGGCTTTTTTAAATTGGGATTTTCAGAATTGAACATTTTCTGAATTTGCAAATTGTGCTTTTCTTAACTTCAATTGAGCTTTTCTAAATTTAAATTGAGCTTTTCTAATTTTAATTAAGCTTTTCTGATAATAAAATTAAAAACTGTGTATCTATTGACAATTGACAAAAAAAAGCTCCAGTTCTAGAAACGATGCACTTTTTGCTGGGCTCATTCTTTTATTCGTTTTTTTTTAACAAAATATATAAAAAAATATTAAATTGTTTTCTACCATTTCTTCTCTTATATTGTAGTTTTTTACTGCCATTCACTTGTATACACTTAAGTGGTTTTATAAAGATTTTTTATAGTTCTATTTTTGTTTACAAGTTAAAGGAATAAAGTCCTTTAGAAACTTATTAAGTAATTTGAAAAATTGAAATATTATTGAATAGTTTTAAGATTAAAATATTTTCGTATAAAAAGAGGATATTGAGAGACCTTGAAACAAAAAAATATCGTGAAAAAATTACGCCCAATATGAGCTTTTCAAGTTTTAAAATAAAGTTTTGAAAAAAATAACTGTTCGTGTACTTGTATATTGAATTTTTCGATTTAAAAAAATGTTTTTCAAAAATCCTTTAAACTTATGATTTAATGAAATTATATGCATAACGTTTTAAAAAGCTTTTGTAAAAGCTTTTATTAAAATATTTAAAATAACTTTGTGCACATGATACAAGCCAATAGATTCTAGAAACATCTCGCCAACATTGCTTGTGCTGAAATACCGCAAAACGAACTGTTTTAAATAAGCTTTCCTGTAAAAAAGCTTCGCACAATCCGCAATAGGGTAGTTTTTTAAAATCCCTTTGTATGTATAATGTGGCCAAATCAAAATTAGACTAAAATGGTCTAGAAACATTTTCTTCATCTAATTTCACTAGGGGTTGTCGAAGGTCAAAAGTTCGTGCGAAAAGTGCAGAATGCTTTTAAAAGTAAAAATATAAGGTATTTTGGCGAAAAATAATTCGACCAATTATGATAACTTTAATTTTTTGCTTATATCGCAAGAACTTTTGACCTTTGACAACCCCTAGTAAAATTTGTATAACATTTTAACCCTTTAAACGCACACCTGAATCGTGTTTTAAGACAATATTTAAAGAAGAGCCAAAATGACCCCTAAAAATGGAAGATAGAGGGTTAAAATATTCTAAGAAAAGAACCACCATCAAATTTCACTACAGGCATCTATTAACGCTATTTAGCTCAGAAGAAGATTTATAACATTTTTTCGACTTATTTCACACGACTTTGATGAAAAACAATTTACAAGTATGTGATAATTTACAATTTTACTTTTTTAGCATTTTGAACTTTTCACACGATTTTTTGATCTTCGGCAACCCCTAGTAAAATTTGATGTAGAAAATTTTTGTAGATCATTTTAACCCTTTAAACGAACGTTTTATTGGTGTTCTACAAGGATATTTGGAACAAAAAAGGACCAAAATGACCCCTTAAAATGGGAGACAGAGGGTTAATATATTCTAAGAAAAGAACCGCCATCAAATTCTACTGAAGACATGTCTTAACATTATTTACTTCAGAACTAGATATAATACTTATTTTTAGACTTATTCAAACGACTTTGAAAAAATTTTAAAAACTTCAGTGGGCCATAAAAAAAGTGTTCCAAGCCCTTCAGGGGTTTTGATCTTCTTTAATTTTTTTGGTCCCGTTCAAGAAACACTCAAAGACCCCAAATTTTAAATTTGTTGCACAGTGTTATACACACTCATCATTTTACATTCTTTAAAACTGATAATAAAACTTTCTAAATTTTAAATAAGCTTTTAACTATTTTTCTTAGAACTAGTAAATGAATCATTCTAAAAAATCGATGCGTTTTGAAAAGTTTTTGCAAAAAAAAAACATTATAAGAACTTTATCATAAGAAAAGCTTAATAAAAAGATTTATACTTAAAACGCCTCAAATTTGTAAATTTTTGATATTTTTATTTTGTTAAACAGAATCTTTTAGAAGCTTTAAACAAAGCTTTTGTAAAGCATTTAATAATATGTGTTAGTTTTTCATACTTGTCCTAGTTTTTTATACTAAAAAAAAATAATTTAAAAGCTTTTGTAAAAGCTTACACGGGCTTAATAAATTTTTTACTAAAAAAGTTAAAATAATTTACAAAAGTTTATATTAAACCTTTGGTAAAAACTTTTCAAAAAGTAAATTTGAAAGCTTAAATTTCATAATTCTGTTCTTTCTATATAAAAAGCAAGGATGATTTAGTAAATACGTTCGAAAAGGTGCAACAGTAGTTTTTATTGAACTTTTAAAAAGCTTTGTCTATAAAACCCCGTTTTTCTAAAACTGAGGCTGAGCTTTTTCTATTAAAACACAATACTCGTATTTAGAAACTTATGGTTATCTAAGATACTCACAAGGAAGGTTTTTCACAGGGCACCAGCCGATTGTCCTGAAACTTGCATACAGGAAAGTGGGGAGCAAAATAAGAGCTACCTGCTTTTTTATAGCGGCCCAATCTCACATTAAGTGGGTCAAAGGGGAGGGGGAAAAACTGAATTTTTTTCGTTTTTTGAGGGTTTTTCCCATTTCTTCAAAAGTAACTATATGAAAATTTTATACAGGTCGAAAGGTTTTTTGAAGACCTATGTAATGGTGTATAGGTCGTGTCCAAATTCGTCTTCGTAAAGTTCGTTTTTGTCAAAATTGTATAATCGTTGGGGTAGTTTATATGGAGATGTATATACGCACGACCGCCAAAATCAAAAAAAATTATCTCTATCAAAATTAAGCTGACCCTTATTTTTTCGTTTGGCGAAATTTCTGCTAGTTCGGATTTTACACGGATTTTCGCTTAATTTTTCATAAGGTGGCAACCCTTTTTTAAATTTAAGATTGTGCAGCTAAAAAAACAGGTAACTCTTATTTTTCCCTCTCATTTACATATTAAAGTTTCAGGACAATCGGTGGGTGCCCTGTGAAAGACCTTCCTTGTCAGCCATCTTTCGTTTATTAATTTGTGATAAAAGCTTTATATTACTGTTGAGTTATAAGTATTTTAGAATCTATTAATAATTATAATTTTTTAATAAAAAAGCACATTTCAAAATATTTAATTGAATCTAAGACTTGTTTGACAATAAAATAAGACTTTAAAGAAAGCTTTCTGACATTCCAACAAACTGTAACGTGTTCTGTGACATGTCACTATTGAACCAGCATGGGTTTTGTTCCTAAGGGATAGAACCAGTGACATGGCACAAGTGATGATGGGGTATCTTGACAAAAGAAACAGTTGCTCCTTTAAGAAAGGTGTCAAGTTGTATTAGGTGATTTGTATCTGACAATGAGTGACATTTTCCGTAGATATATGGGGCGAAACGCGTCAACGGTCCACACCAAAAACCGATTTAAGTATAATTTTGCCAAAATGTTAGTATAATAGTAGGTAATCTAAAGGTCAAATAAATTTTTGTTGAAATATTTTTAGACTTACAGGGATGGGAAGTTTTAATTTTTTCGCAAAGAACATATTTGGTTGAATTTTTATTGACACTTTGATGCGATAAAAATTTATTTTTAAAAAACGATTTTTAAAAGTATTTTTGACGGCCTTTCCAATGGCGTTGGTGGTTTTTTTAAAATATATAAATTTGACCTTAAAATTCAAGGTCAAATTATTAAAAAAAAAATTTCTTATAGAGCGCCTATTTTGAGATTATTTTAACTCAGTTTATTAGAAAGCTTGACGTTTTTGACATATAAAAACATTTTTCAAAAAATGGATCGAGAGTTCCTTCGTGCGAAATTATTTTTTTTGTATAAAATAATACTTAAAATAATATTTTCGCAATAAGGAACTCTCGATCCATTTTTTGAAAAATGTTTTTTAATGCAAAAATTTCAAGCTTTCTAATAAACTTAGTTTAAGAAAATTTTTTTTTAATAATTTGGCCTTGAATTTTAAGGTCAAATTTATACTTTTTTGAAAAACCAGCAATGGCATTGAAATGCCAATCAAAAATACTTTAAAAATCGTTTTTAAAAATAAATTTTTATCGCATCAAAGTGTCAATAAAAATTCAACCAAATATGATCTTTCCAAAAAATTAAAACTTCCCATCTCTGTAACTCTAAAAATATTTCAATGAAAATTTTTTTAAATTCTGATTTTTTTTTATTTGAACTTAAGACTACCTGCTATTATCCTAACATTTTAACAAAATTATACTTAATCGGTTTTTTGGTGTGGACCGTTGACGCGTTTTGCCCCATATACAAAATATTCAAATTGTAATAAAAATGAACAAATATTAAATTTATAATTTTATCGGTTTTAAATATTTTTTTTTTTTCGAATTATAATTTCATACCACTTTAACACAAAAATAAAGTACTTTGACGGTACTTTTTTTAAACAGTATCCAGGTTCTGCCTGGGCATTTTCAAGCAGTTAAAAAAGTTATAATACAACTGAACACTTTTAAAGACGAAACATATAAAAAGCTTTTTTAAATATTTAACAAAAGCTTTTATAAAATCTTTTGAAAAAACTAGCATTAAAAGCACTCACAAAATTGATTATAAAAAGCTTTTGCAAGATTTTATAAAAATAACTTTTTAACAGCTTTATCTATATAAATATTCTATTCTAAATTCCAAAGCTTTTTTCAAACAAATTTTATAATTCAGATTCCAGAATTCAAAGACATTTCCCAAATTTTGCTTGAAAAAATGTTTTAAAATCTAAAATAGTTCTAAATCACAAAATTCACTTCATCAATAACATGACTTTATTAAAATTCCATCAATTACTTACAAAGAAAACCACAAAACTTTCAATTTTCATAAATATTACAAAAAAAAAAATAGAAGAAAAAACATTGCATAATTCCTATAAAACCCTCATTAGACGTAGATAATGGTAAGTATGAGTTATTTTAAAAGCATTTGAAAAATCATGACACATATTATGTGCGTGTCATATTTATTAGTTGATTTACGCCCCCCCTTTCCTTCTTCCTCCCTCTGTCATTATACCAACACTGGTGGGGAAATAGAAAAAAAAATTTAGCCGAGTAAAAAAGTTTATATATAATCATATATAATTTGATAATATAATTATACAAAATATTTATAAAAAATTCTACATAATTATACAAAACAATATATAAAGGTTTTACTTTAAAAAAAAAATGGGTAAAACGAGATAAAATTATATATAATTTAAAAACATTTGATATAATTATATCTCTGATTTGGTGAATATAAATCTAGAATAAATTATATATAATTTTATCTTATTTTAAAAAATTTTAATAAAATTATATATAATTTTATCAAATTATATCCAAATATATATAATTTGAACAAATGTAAGCCGAATTTTCGAAAATTGAAATCTGCATATATAATTTTATATAAATATATATATAATTTGGTAAAATTATACTTTTATTTAATTTTACATAATTTGATTAAATTATATATAAATTTCTATAAACTTTTTTTTTACTTAGATACCTATAAAGCCATCAAAAAGAAGACACAGAGACACATATTTATGTTTATTGGCCTCAAGCTGCCAAGTGTTAATAAACGTTTAAAAATGGTTAACGTATTTTTTTTATTAATTTTTATTTTTTTTTGCAAAATGATACGCATTATATGGTGTAATTAACCTAATTTTCACAGCTTGTTAAAAACTTCCTCTTCATTTTTTTTTTATTTTTCATATGGCATCATGTATTTAATTTAATTTATTTTTAATTTACAGTTTATGGGCGGTTTTAATCGAACGACATGTATGTATATTAATAAATTATTTAACTCCTCAACAGTTGTAAAAATCCAAACGAAAATATGCTGCAAAAACGATTTTTTTTTATTTTATTGTAAAAAGCCTCAACGTTTTTAGCGGGAAAACTTGACAAAATAAAATTGGGTTATTTTGTGGCATATTTAAATAAAACAAAAATACGAAAAGGTTGCCAGATTGATGGATGAATATGTAAGAGATTTTTATGCTGTTGTGCCAAATTTTTATTTTCTAAATTAATTTTAAAATTTCCTGCTTTTCTAAATTTCCAAAATTTTTCCGATTTTTTTTTTTTCTTTTTTACTTTCCACAATTTTTTTCGAATTTTTCTAATTTTTATTTTCTATATTTTCTAAATTTTTTAGACATTTTCTTACTTTTTTGTACTTAAATTTTCTAAAATTGTTTCTGAATTTTTACAACATTCTTCCGAATTTTTTGTAATTTTTTAGAATTTCTTTTTTAATTTTCTGAACTTTTCTATATTTTCTACAATTTTTAGATTTTTTTTATTTTTCTTAGTTTTCTGAATTAACCGTAATTTTTCTTTTTTCAAAGCTTTTCCTTATTTTCAAGAAATTTTTCCTTAATTTTTAAAATGTTTCGAAAATATTTTAGTTTTTTTTTTATTTTTTAAAATTTTCCGGAAGGGTAATAAAAGCTTTAACAAAAGATTTAACATGAGCTTTATTACAAGCTTAAATACAAGCTTTTTTAAATGTTTAAATAAAAGCTTAATTAAAAGCTCAAATAAAGGCTTCATTTTAAGCTGAAATAAAAGCTTAATCAAAAGCCTTGATTAAAAAAAATTCCATAAGATTCAACATAAAGGCTTTATTAAAAGAATAAGCAAATGCTTAAAACTAAAGCTTTTATTAAAAAAAGTTGCCAAAGGCTTTAACAAATGTTAAAAGCTTAAACAAAAGCTTAATTAAAAGCTTAAACCAAACCTTTATTAAAAGCTTAAACATAAGCTTTATTAAAAGCTTAAACATAAGCTTTATTAAAAGCTTAAAGAAAAGCTTTATTAAAGGCTTAAACAAAAGCTTTATTAAAAGCTTAAACAAAAGCTTTATTAAAAGCTTAAACAAAAGCTTTATTAAAAGCTTAAACAGAAGCTTTATTAAAAGCTTAAACAAAAGCTTTATTAAAAGCTTAAACAAAAGCTTTATTAAAAGCTTAAACAGAAGCTTTATTAAGAGCTTAAACAAAAGCTTTATTAAAAGCTTAAACAAAAGCTTTGTTAAAGTCTTAAACAAAAGCTTTGTTAAAAGCTTAAACAAAAGCTTTATTAAAAGCTTACACAAAGCTTTATTAAAAGCTTAAACAAAGGCTTTTATTAAAAGAATAAACAAGAGCTATATTTAAAAAAATTATAAAAAGGTTTAACCAACGATTTTATAAAAGACCTCCAAAAAGATTTCACAAAAGCTTTATAAAATTTTCTGAGTATTGTTAATTTTCAATATAAACAAATTCTAAAACTTTTCTATATTTTGGTATATTTTTCTGATCTTTTCTTTTCTTGATTTTCGAATGTACTAGATTTAATACCCTCTAACCATTATGTTTACACTCTACAACACTTTGGAGTATTCTTTACTTTTTTTAGTTTTTTAGTTTTTCAATTTTTTCGGAAATTTTCTGCTTTTCTAAATTTCCAACATTTTTCCGATTTTGTTCTGATTTTTTTTCTTTTTACTTTCGCGAATTCTTTTGATTTTTATTTTTCTAATTTTTATTTTCAATTTAGCAGAACTTTTTTTTCGAAATTTTCTGGGCTTTTTTTTATATTCTGAATTTTTTAAACATTTTCCAAATTTTTTTTTTTTTTTTAATTTTTTTAAATTGTCTCTAAATTTTAACCACATTCCTCCGGATTTTTTGTAATTTTTTCGAATTTTTATTTTCATTCATTTTTTGAAACTTTTCCTTATTTTCAAGAAATTTTTCCTTAATTAAATTATTAAAATTACACTGTGCTACAGTGAAAAAATTCTTCTGATGTGACATAGTATAGGTTGTTGGTCTTGCCGAGTAGATCACAAAAATGCCCATTAAAGTTGCCAGACACCCTCAAATTTTAGAGTTATTGTCAAAAATCGTTTTTTGGGACTTTTCTCACTAAACCTTTTGTAATTCAGAAAATTTTCAACCGATTTTAAATTTTTTAACTGTTTTTGATAGAAGAAGGATGGGGCTTTCCATGTGTGTGAATTGGTCTATACATATAAAAAAGATATTTATTGATTTTTTCTATAAAATCTAATTTTTTGGTCATTTTTTGAAAATTTTTCGAGTTTATCGATTTTTTTCTGCTATAACTCGCTTAACAACCTTTATATTTATAAACGTATTTTTAAAGAAAATTTGATTCTGAATACGATAAGCTTTATCCTGAAGAAATCGGATAACAATTGACAGAGTTGTGATAATTTTTCTAAAAAAGAAAATTTATATTTTGCAGGAAATCGCCGTTCAGATATCCCAGACAAAAAAAATAATTTTATCATGAGAGGTCATGTACAATATTTTTAAAGGTTTTTGGCGCTTTGAATCAGAATCTGGCCTTTAAATTGCTCTATCTCGTCAGGTTTCTGAGATATTTAACATAAACTGATGTATCAAAAACTTAATAAGATAGCGCAATTTGAAGGTCGAATTCGAATTCAGGAGGGCAAAATCCTTTAAAATAATGATATGCGACCGCTTAGTATGTTCGTTTATTTTTTATTTTTTGCCTGGGTTTGTTCGAACGGCAATTTCAAGCAAAATCTTAATTTTCTTTTTTAGAAAAATTATCACAACTCTCTCTGTCAATTGTTATCCGATTTTTTCGAAATAAAGCTCATCGTATTCACAATTAAATTTTCTTTAAGAATACGTTTATAAATATAAATGTTGTTGAACGAACTATAACAGAAAAAAATCGATAAGCTCAAAAATTTTTAAAAAAATAACAAAAAATTAGATATTGTTGAAAAAATCAATACATATCTTTCTTATATGTATGGACCAATTCACACACATGAAACACACCAAAACAGTTGAAAAATTGAAAATCGGTTAAAAAATGTTTAAGTTACACGTGGTTTAGTGAGAAAAGTCCCAAAAAATCGTTTTTTGACAATAACTTTAAAATTTGAGGGTGTCTGGCAAGTTTGATGGGCATTTTTGTGATCTTTTCGACGAGACCTACAACCTTAACTACCTCATTTTAAAAGTATATTTGATTTTGTGTTTTTTGTAGCACAGTGTTATTAATTAAATTTTTTTTTTTTTTTGATTTTTCTAAATTTATCAAAAGTGTTTTTAAAGCTTTTCCAAAACATTTAACATAGCTTTACTAAAAGCTTAAATAAAAGCTTTATTACAAGCTTACATAAAAGCTTCATTGAAAGCTTAAACGAAAACATTAAAAAAAATTACCAAAAAGTTTAAACATAAAAGCTGTAAGTTAAAAATTTATTAAAAGATTAAGCAAATGTTTTAACTAAAGCTTTTATTACATAAAAATACCAAAACCTTGAACAAATGCTCTATTAAAAGCTTATACAAAAGTTTTAAAAAAAGTTTTATTATTTATTAAGCTTAAACGAAGGCCTTTATTTAAAAAATTACCAATAGATTCAACATAAAAGCTTTATGTTAAAAAATTTATTAAGATTGAGCTAATGCTTTAACTAAAGCTTTTATTAAAAAAAAAATTAAATAAAAAAAAAAACTTAAAAAAATGCTCCATTAAAAGCTTATACAAAAGCTTTATTAATAGCGTACAGCAAAGCTTTATTAAAAGCTTAAACAAAAACTTACAAAAAGGTTAAACGTAAGATTTTAGAAAAAACTTCTGAACTTGTCTAAATTTTTCAAAAATTTTTTTAAGAGTTTTTCTTATTTTTCTAAAGCAATTCTATTTTTTAGAACAATTGTAAAAAAATAGAATTTTGCAACAACTTTTTGCAAAAACAAAAAAAATGCTAAAAAATTAACAAACATGAATTAGCAAAGAAATAATAATTCTAATATCGTTTTTATTTTGCCTTCTGCGTCTTAGACTCCAAGCGTCCAAAGCATCTGTCAATAAAATTTTGAAATCTCATTGTCTGTCTATCAATCTTAAAATTTGTTTTTAAATGCAATTTATTATTATTAATATGCTAATTCCCGTTAAAAAATATAATAAATACATTTTAAAAATATTAACATTGCATTTTTTAAATTTGTTATCTCATTTTTGGCAATTTTTTGTTTTTTTTTTTTAAATAGCACTTTATTATGAGATAATTTAATTTTCATATACATAATTTTAACAATTAAATAAATTTGTTTAATAAAGTTTTTATAATTTATGCGGTATTTTTGTTTTTGTTTATTTCCGTCCTTTGTTAAAATTTATTTACAATATTTTTTTGTAATTAATTTAAAACAGATATGAATACTAGGGTGGCAATTAACACTTCTCATGGGAATTAACAAGGGGAATATTGTGTTACTTTGTGTAAAAAAAAGTAATTATTTTTTTTTAAATACCGATTCAAATGTTTTTTTATTTATTTAGTTTAAAAAATAATTGATTCAACAAAAAAAGTAATTGAATCTATTAATAAATTAATTGTATGAGTTTAAAAATTATTTGGGTCAATTAAAAAATTAATTGGGTCAATTAAAAAAAGAGTCGTAGGGGACACCACCTAAGATTACAATTCATTTGTTAAATCAATCATTATTTTGATTGGCTTCAAATAAAAAATTTATCAAATTTGTGATCAAAATCGAAAAATGGTGGATTAGAAAAATGTTCAATTAGTTTGGTGATTGGTATTAATTTGGTGATTGGTATTACAATTTTCTTAATTGGAAGAGTTTTAATCAAAAAATTTATTGAAACTGTGTTTTTCGTGATTGAAATTCGTTTTCAATTATTTCTGTTTAGATATGAAATTTGTTGTTATTACATTAACTCAAATTGTTCATATGAATGAAACGATGAAACTAAATCAATTATAAAATATTTCCATGCAATTCAATTACAATATTTAGTACAAAAGTAAAGGTCAACAACAATAAATATACAATGTATGCATGTAAACACTCAAATAATTTTGCTGGTAAAATTAACCATATCTATATTGCAATAAATTGTAATAAAAATTTAAAAAAAACAAGTGCCGAATCTATAATACCCTCCAACATATAAAAAAAATTTAAAAAAAATGCAGGGGCGTTTTTTGGGTGGGGGCGGTCAGTACGGGTCATTGGGGGACACATAACCCCATGCGGTAAATGTTTAAAAATTCATTTATTATGCTTTTTGGGCTTAAGTAATACAATTTTATCATTATTCAAAAACATTTTTAATTTTTTTTTTATTTCATAAGTCCAAATGCAGGGTCTTGAACTCTTTTTGACATCAAATTGTTTTATTTGCTTAACAAAAATATAAAAAAAACCTGTGAAAATATGGCGTTTTTCAGAGGTTAGTTAAGTTCTTCAAGGGGGAACTTTTTTCCCCCTGGTCCGATTTTGCCCATTTATGAACTTAAACTGCCTAGGACCAAAATACATATTCCTGCCAAACTTAACGATTCTATCTCTTTTATTTTGGACTGCATCGTGTCTTATACAGACGGACGGACGGACGGACGGACATACGGACATTCTAGAAAAGTCTTAGAATCGATCATAGATCAATAATATATATACTTTATGGGGTCCCCGACCGATATTTCGATGCGTTACAAACGGAATGACAAAGTGAGTATACCCCCATACTGTAGTTGGAGGGTATAAAAAAAGAATTGAGAAGGTTAAATTTGTAGAAAAACTAAAAAAAAAAGATTGCAAGGGCATTTTTTTTTTTTTTTGGAACGGGCACCTTTCCCTCGCGGTAAATGTTTACAAATTCATTTATTATGCTTTTTGCGCTTAAGTAATACAATTTTATCATTATTTAAAAACTGTTTTAATATCTACGCCCACAAAAAAGGCGGGGCAAAACAAACGTAATTCCCTGGGTTTAAAGTGCTTTTGACACAATAATGTTTTATTTACTTGATAAAAGTATTTAAACCCCTCTTTATGGGCTGGTCACCTCAGTTTTTTTTATTTTTCATTATTTTTTTTTTATCCAATTTTTTTATCAATTCCTTTTTTAAATTTTATTTTTTATCAAAATTTTTTTTTTCATCAAAAAAAAATTTTTTGACATTTTTTTTTTTCATCAATTTATGTTATGAAATAAAACCGAATAAAACCGTTTTTCACCAGATGGCGAATAAAACTTAACATAATTATTTTTCAACAAAAAATTTTTTTTTGTCATCAAATTTTTAATTTTCATAAATTTTTTTTTTCACAATTTTTTTTTTCATAATTTTTTTTTATTAATTCCTTTTTCAGATTTTATTTTTTATCAAAATTTTTTTTTCATCAAAAAAAATTTTTTTTTACATTTTTTTCATAAATTTTTTTTATCCAATTTATGTTATTTTCATCAAAAATTTTATTTATCAATTTTTTTATACCCTCCAACCATAGTATGGGGGTATTCTCACTTTGTCATTCCGTGTGTAACGTATCGAAATATCGGTCTAAGACCCCATAAAGTATATTATTATTGATCAGTGATCGATTCTAAGACGTTCTAGCGATGTCCGTCCGTCCATCCGTCTGTAAAGGACACGACACAGTCCAAATTAAATATAGACTTTCGAAGTTTGGCACGAATATGTCTTATATTCCTAGGCAGGTTAAGTTCCGAAATGTGCAAAATCGGACCAAGGGGAAAAAAAGTTCCCCCTTGGAAAACTAAACCAACCTAAGAAAAACCGCATTTTTTGCATGGTTTTTTGTACTTTTGCTAAGCAAATGCAACATTCTTATCTCAGATGAAGTTCGAAATTGCAAGGGGAAGGTGCTCCCTAACGTATCCAACCAAACCCCCCCCCCTTCCAAAAAAAAAGACGCCCCTGGATTTTTTATACCCTACACCATACTGTAGTACAGGGTATAATGAGTTTGTGCTGACGTTTGTAACTACCCGAAATATTGGTTCTAGACCCACCTTCGATTTAGCGATGTCCGTCTGTCCGTCCATCCGTCTGGCTGTCCATGTAAACGGTGTAAACACGATACAGGTCGCCATTTTTAATCAATTGACTTCAAATTCGAAACTTAAGCCTCTCTTGGCCCAAGGACGAAGCCTATTGAAATTGGAAAAAATCGGTCCATATTTAGACCTAGCCCCATACAACGGTCCTCTTTAGTTTTTGCTCAAATGGCTTTAATAACCGTATTATAATAGGTATCTTTTCGAAATTTGGCAGGTAAACGTGTTTTGTCTTTACAAATCACCATTCCGAGCTTTAAAGTAATCGGACCAGTTCTTCTTGTAGCCCCCATACAAACCACCTTCCCGATTTTCATATAAATCTCTCAAATTTCATGAAAAAAGGAAATATTTAATTAAAATTTTGTTTGTGTATGTTAAACGTGTAATTCAATAACCTTATCAAACCTGATAATCATCGGACTAGTTTTGGACTTAGGCCCTTTGTGAAAATTTCGCCCGATATTCAGTTAAAGCGGTTTATTGTCAACAAATAGAAGCCTATTTCACTCAAATTTGATTTGTAAGTGTTTTTACACTTAAAAAAGATTTGCCAACATATAGATCTAATCGGTCCATGGGATCCATATTCCGGGACCCATTTTCCGGGAAACTCAGGTGTAGGTTATTATATGGTCGGTCTTGACCGACTACAATTTTCTTACTTGTTTTTTATAATGTTTGTTCATCAATTTTTTTTTTTTTCATCAAACAAATTTTTTTTTCATTAATATTTTTTTCTCCAAATTTTTTTTTTCATCAAAATTTTTTTTCATCCTATTTAATTTTTTTTAACAATTTTTTTTCATAAATTTTTTTTTTCATAAAAAAATCACCTAAACTACTTTTTTATCAAATCTAAAAATCTGACATAATAATGTTCCATTTGTTTAACAAATGTACAAAAAACAAGTGAGAGCATTAAATTCTGTGCCGAATCATTTAAACTCTCCAAAATGTAAAAATACTTTTTTGCACTAAAGTAATGCACTCATTTACCAAATATACAGGTCTTTTTTAGATGTAGCTTGTATATTGTCTTAGAAATGGATCAATAATATATAAACTTATTTGGGTCCTCGACCGATATTTAAATTCGTTTTGCATGGAACGGCAAATGACATTATTTTTTTCCAAAAACAACTTTGCAAGCACATCCAAATCTTAAGCAAAACTTTATTATGATTTAAAGTTTTGGGCTAGAGTACAAAATTCGCAGGCATTTGTCCCCTGGTCTGAGCCTATGATCAAAAGACATTTTTGTGCCAAACTTTAGAAGTCTAGCTCTTTTAGTTTGGACTGTATCGTCTAAAAATACTATGTATCATATCATTAGCTATTTCAATATTTTCATTCAAGTGTTTCATAAATAAAATGAACTTTTTTATTTATATAATGAACGGTTTTTATAAATGTAATGAATTATTTCATAAATTTTGTAAAACATAATTGATTTCATAAATAATTTATTTATTTATTTTTTTTTTTTTTCAGTTTTATAAATATGATAAAATATTTGAGAAAAATAAAATAAATCTATGAAATGTCTCAAAGTACTTATGAAACATTTTATAATATTATATACACACAAAAATATTTTTTTTTTTCATAGCGATTTTCATAGTATTTATGAACAAATTAATACAATTTATAAACTTTTTCATAATATTTATAAACTTTTTCATAGTATTTATGAATAAATCATAATATGTGAAATTTAAGAATTTTTAACATTTTTCATAAATACTATGAAAAAGTTTATAAATATTATGAAAAAGTTAATAAATTGTGTGAATTTGTTCATAAATACTATGAAAATCGTTCATGGAAAAAAAATTTGTGTGTATATATTTTAAAATTTTAAGTTGTATAAAGTTTATAAAATTTTATTTATTTTTTTTATATATGAAACCTTTCATAAATATAAAAAATATTTCATATATATTGACCCTATAAACAATTTCGAAACTGCCTTATTGTATTTATGAAATTATTACATCAAACAAACTTTAATAACGATTTTCATTATATTTATGACAGATTTCATACACACAAAAAATTATTGGCTAAAAATTTTCAATTAAATCTATTGATCAACAAAATTTAAATGAGTCAATCAATGTTTTCATTAAAATTTTTGTTATATTTTGTTACAAATTTTCAACATACCAGATTTTTTTTTCGCTTTAATTTATTTGAATAGATCAATTCGAAAATATACAAAATAATCGGGCTTTACTTTTTTATTGTTGGCAACATATAGGAAAGCAAAAAAGATGAATTTTTTGATAATTTTGTCATAAGCTTACAATTCATTTGTTAAATCAATCATTATTTTGATTGACTTTAAATAAAAAATTGATCAAATTTTTGATCAAATTCGTAAAAATGTTTGATTGAAAAAATTTTCAATCAATCACCTACAATTTGATGATTGGTATAACAATTTTTTTAATTGGAGGAATTTCAATCAAAAAATTGATTGAATCTGCGTTTTTGTTGATTGAAATTCGTTTCAAATTTTTTCTGTGTAAATATAATGAATGAAGCTTTTTTCTTTAAGTGTATATCTGGCTAATTAATAATCTTTAGAACTTAGACATCAGAATTTAAAAAAAATAAATTCCATTAACGAAAACCTTAATAATATGTAACTAAAACAGAAAAAAACAAGTTAATAAACTTTGTATAAATAAATTAAAACAAAAAAATGTAAAACAGAAAAAAAATTAAAAATAATTGCATATTGCGAACGACGACGTCAAATAATGAATGGTTAAGAAAACTTTCCATAATTGAAAGGAAAAAGTAATTTACAAAAAATAAAAAACTGAACTAGTTTATAAAATAAAACAAAAAGGTTAAATAAACTATAAATAAACTCGTACAGAAATCATCATTACCACATTATCTCATTTAATGCAATTAGTTTTATACTTAATTTTTTAGAATATTGAAAATAATTCATAAAATATACAACAAAATAATTGTATTAAAACAATTGTGTGTGCTTAAAATTTTTAAGCATGCGCAACCGTCCTCAAACTGGTTTTTTACACATAAGTATCAACGATGATATTGTCTTTTATTTATTTAATTTTTTGTTTGTAGAAATTTAAATTATAAAAACAAATAAACATTTAAATACATTCAATATATATTTTGTTTAATAGGTGTGTTTTTCAGCACACAATGCCTAAAACATGTTGAATACAAATTAATTTCAGTGCAAAAAATATTTTTTATTAAATTCTGATTAATTTTTATTAAAAAGTATAAATTGTTTTATCGATCTTTAAGATATTATATTTTGTATATTTACTAAATACACCATGATATTCAGGCCGCTTTAATGTATGGCGGGGCACACAAGAATTCGGGTCCTGGCTGAAAAGTAAAACATCGCATGACAAAAAAAATACATCCTTTTGGTGCAAATTAAATTCATGTTATTACCTGATTTAAGAAAAAGAAACCCAATAAAAAATATATTTTCAGGTGGGATATTCTAGCTCGAGGTCATTTTCCTTCACTACTTAAAACCATACTATTTTTGCACCAAAAATGTCTCAGTATGAGTGCGAGTGCGTGATTCAAAAAGTACTGTCGTGAGCGTGAGTGAGTGTGAGTCAAAAATCACTCACGCGTCCATCTCTACTTTATATGCACGAAACACATCTCAGAATCTGAGACTTTTTCCATACGAAAAATGTCTTAGAATCTAAGACTTTTTCTATACGAAAAATGTCTTAGAATCTAAGACTTTTTCTATACGAAAAATGTCTTAGAATCTAAGACTTTTTCTATACGAAAAATGTCTCAGAATCTGAGACTTTTCCTATACGAAAAATGGCTCAGAATCTGAGACTTTTTCTATACGAAAAATGTCTCGAAGTCTGAGACTTTTTTCTATAGGAAAAATGTCTAAGAATCTGAGAATTTTTCTATATGAAAATTGTCTCAGTGTGTGAGAACTTTTTATACGTTCTACGATTAGCGTCTTAAAATCTGAGACTTTTTATTTTGGTAAAACTATTATGAACTTTAGACTTTTAAAATCTTAGAATCTGTAATTTTTTATGTACGAAAAATATTTCACAATCTGAAACTTTTTATGTAGCAAAATTTTCTATGAATTCGAGACTTTTGATATAGGGCAAATTTCTCCTGTAGAAAAAGTGTCAGATGTATACGAAAAATCTGTTAGATTCTGAGAAATTTTTTGAAAGAAAATGTGAAACTTTCTTTAAAAACAAATTTAAAAAAAAAAAATTGCTCCTTTTTAGTATAAGCGAATTTATTGGCATTTCGGGCCCCCTTAGGTCGGGGCCCTGGGTATATGCCCAGTGTACCCTTATCAGTGACGGGTACAGCTTTTGGGTTTGGGGGGGAATTTTTTTTTTTTACTTATAAATTCACCTCTGTCGGTCGAGCAAAAACAGGGAAACGTTTCTTTTTTTTGCAGAAAAAAGAGATGGGAAAGCTATAAAATCATTAAATTTATTAATTTTTTGCCCAAGGAGCTGTGTTTTTCATGATCATATTTCATTTAGATTATTTTTTTTTTTAAGAAAATTGTTTAATTTTGTAAACATGGAAAAAGTCTCAGATTTTAACGCATTTGACGTACGTATAAGAAAAGTCTGAATCTAAAAATTTTTCAATAGAAGAAATTCTTCCTACATAGAAAATATCAGATGTTGGGACATTTTTCGTTAACAAATGATTATAGGAAAAATGTCTCAGAATCTAAGGCCCTTACCACAAGAAAACAAAAAGTCTATTTTAACAAAGGTTTTATTTTCAATTTCAAATTTTCAATACATTTTTTGAAAGTCAATTTTAAAAACAAAAACAATTTGTATGGAAATAAAATTAAAAGCTTATTTTAAATATATTTTATTTTTCAATGGTAAGGCTGTAAGACTTCTTTATTACGAAAAATATCTCAGGATCTGACACTTTTTTAGTATAGAAAAATTTTCAAATTCTTTTTTCAGAACTTTTTTTACAGAAAAAGTCTCAGATTCCCACAGAAAAAGTCTCAGATTCTAAGACCCTTTTCCTATAGAAAAGGTCCCAGATTCTACAACGATTTTTCTAAAAAAAGGATTCTGATATCTTTATTATTTAAAAAAGTCTAATATTCTGTTTTTTTTTTCTAAATAAAACGTCGCAGATTTTAAAACATTTTTCCCATAGAAAAAGTCATAGATTCTGAGACCTGTTTCCTATAGAAAAAGTCTCAGATTCAGAGAGATTTTTCCTATAGAAAAATTATAAAATTCGGAGATTCTGAGACCTAATTCCTATAGAAAACGTATTTGATTGTAATTAAATAATATTTTTCAGATTAAGTCACATTTTTACTTTAAAAATTTCTCTATAAAAATTTTCAGATTTTTTTTTGAAAAATTTTCGGATTTCGAAATTTTTTTTCCTTCGGAAAATTTTTAGAAATTTTCTTTCTTTTTTCTTCTTTTTTTTTTTCTTTTTGAAATTTGGTCTGGGGAAATTTTCCCCTTCCCCCCCCTCCTTGTACCAGCGCATGGCCCTAATGGTTAAAACGGCAATGATTTATACCCTCCACAATGTAAAAAAAAGATAATTTGCAAAAAAAAAATAGTTTTTGAAAGAAAAGAATTACGCGGAAACATTTTTTTTGTTAAAAAAAAAATTTGCGATATTTTTTTTTTTCGTAAAAAACTATGTTTTTACTTGTTAAAATAACATTATCTATCCAATTCTGTTCATATATGCCAATGTGGAATGTACTAAAATTGTTGAGGTGGTCTTACATTTGAGGCATTCCACACCAAATGACCCGCTACAGAAAAACATGTGTCCCGTAAAATTCTGAATAGGTTGTTTGGATAGCCCCATATGAAACTAAGAAAATTGCTTTATTGGTTTTTCAAATTTTCAAAAACTGGGCTTAGGAGGCGTGGTCAAATATTGGTAAAATTTGTGGCAAGTTTCCTTGAATAAATATTTATTACATTAAAACGGAATGCACCACAATGTCAAAACTTACATTCTTATATAGTTTTGTATGGGCTATCGATTAAAATTTTTTTTTTTTAAATTTTCAGAACCCGTTCTTAAATTTTCCATTTTTTAAAAAAGTCAATTTATCAAAAATCCGTCCACTTTTTTTTAAAAGTTTATATGTTTGTCCATCCACACAAAAAAAATTCAGAAACACGTTCTTCGTTTTTTTTTCGAGAAAATCGCATTTGAACTTTAAATTTCATAACAATTTTGTAATTTGCTTTATTTCTTTGTTTTAACGTTGCGAATGAGTATTATTAATTGCATAAATATTCCTCATACGCTCTGTTGAAACAAGAAAATACAAGCATCCCAGCAAAACTTTGGTAATGGGTAGTGATTATATAACACATTACCTGGTGATGTATATACCTTATTTGTAGCATTATGTTAGGATGTCTTACCAAACATTTGTTCCACAACGTATTATTTTCAAGTAAAAAATAATGCATTACTAATAATTTGCTACGTAATGCATGATTATTGGAAAAAATGTATTTCATATTTATTATTTCTAAACATTAAATCATGGATGACTTATATTTGGTTACATTATGTATTATTTCAAAGTTTGAAATAATGCATTATTTATAATTGGATGCATAATGCATTACAATAACATAAAAAATAATTATTTTTAAAAAAATTCATAAGTTTAAACTAGAGATGGGCTCACGACTGGAAATTTCTAACGACACACACTCACGAGCATATTTTATCTACTTAGACTCACTTACAATCACGTGAGTAAATTAATACAAAATTACTTTTTCACTACTCGTAACACCTTATATATTATCTTCTGGTATGCTATATTATTTCATTTCTCGTAACCTATAAAATATCATATATTTTACACCTTACTCGTATTCTTCGTTATAAATTTATGACTTATTTTATACCTTACTGGTATTCTATGTGATAATGTGGATGCATTACTTTGAGTCTCATCGCCTGTTAAAATCATCAATGCTGCAATGTATAAAATAAGAGATCGTATACCTTATTTTATACCTTATTTGGTAATCTAAGTTTTGCTGGGATATTACTAAATTGTTATGAAATTTAAAATTCAAATGCGATTTTCTCGAAAAAAACGAAAAATGTGTTTCTGAATTTTTTTGTGTGGAACATCTAAACTTAAAAAAAAAGTTTTTAAAAAAAGGCCGGATTTTTGATAAATTGACTTTTTTAAAAAATGGAAAATTTCAGAACAGGTTCTGAAAATTTTCCTAAAAAAAAAAAATTAATCGATAGCCCATACAAAACTGTATAAGAATGTAAATTTTAGAGATTATGGTGCATTCCGTTTTAATGTGATAAATATTTAATCAAGGCAACTCGCCACAAATTTGACCATTTTTCCAATATTTGACTACGCCTCCTAAGCCCAGTTTTTGAAAAATTGAAAAACCAAAAACGCAATTTTCTAAGTTCAATATAGGGCTTTCCATACAACCTATACAGAAGTTTGCGGTACACATGTTTTTTTTCGCTGGACATTTGGTGTGGAATGCCTCATTTTCATTCACAACTTTTGAACTTTTGTCTTAGCAAATCCTAAAAATGTGGTAGTAGTGATGTCTAGGATGACGACCAGCCTGTGTTGTTAATGGTATGAATATGACAAAAAATATTTCTTGGTTCAAATGCAGCCTGGATTTTAATAAAAGTTCACATATTTTTTTATTTTTTCTACAAAACGCACCTAATGTATTTATGTATGTCATAGACTTTGTAACATCGCTAATAAAAAAAACATGCCACAGTCATACAGCTAAAAAAAAAAAACAAGAATTTGTTGGTCTATATTTTTTAACAAATTGTGGGTTTTTTGAAGTGTTTAGAATATGTCATGTCTAAAAGAAAAAGCCATAAATAAAAAAATAAATTTGGTTTGGCCCAATATATGAATAATCCCACATTCTCCAAAAATTTTGAGTTGGAATGTATTTTTTTTTTTTTTTTTTGAAAAGAGGAATCATATATAACAAAATCATATATAAAAATATTGCTAATTATTTCTTCGAGGTGGTCTTACATTTTCACTAATAACTTTTTAACCACTGGACCGATTTTGCTGAAATGCAATACCAAACAGCTGCTGGCTTTGAGTAATATATATCTTAAATCTCAATCAAATCTATTCCATATGTTGGCTGTGATTGACATTTCAACAGACACATGGACATAGACAAATCGAAAAATCGAGTTATAAAGTCACAAACAGATATTTCGATAACTAACAAACGGACTAACAAGGTTATACCCTTTCTCATAAAAAGGTAGGGTATATAAAATCATTAGCTATTTAGTTATCTCAAAATATTTCAATACATTTTTGTCTGCATGCTGTTTTTTTTTCTCAGACATGCAGGAATATGAGATGAAGTGTCAAGATGTCAAATTACCATAATGAATCTTTTTGCTTAATCATAAAAATAAAAAAAAAATAAAAAAAATGAAACGTACATGAATGAATGTATCGTTTTAGTCGCGTAAAATTGACAAATCATTTCTTGTAAGATGATTATGTTTAACTCCATCCATCCATCTATCCAACCCATCCATACATATCTGACTATCTGCCTATAAATCTTTATTTCAAATTTACGCTTGTTTAGTTAACGTACTCATACTACGTCTTTCGTATCATTGTACATAATGAATGTTATTTAAGGCGGCAATTATCACGTGTGTTAAAAATACGTTTTTTTTTATTATTTCTCTTGTTTTTGGCATTTTTTTTATTTTATTATTTATCATCATCACCTCATAAAACTTGCACGTTAAGCTTCTTTTTAGCTGTTGCTTTTTCGATTTTTTTTTCAAATATTCATAAGTTTTACGCATTTCTCTAAACTATTTTGCTTTTTTTTTGCTTACAGAGTAATTTTAAGATTCGTAATAAAAATGTGTTAACAATTATTAGTAAATAATTATTTAACAAATAAACATAGCAAAATTGTTAGCAATAGTATTTATTATTTACATAATTAACCCTGTAACGGGTTAAAATTTAAATATTCTCAATACACTGTAGAAGCCTAAGATTCTGAGAAATTTTTTCTATAGAAAAAGTCTCAGATTCTGAGACATTTTTCTTATAGAAAAAGTCTCAGATTCTGAGACATTTTTCTTATAGAAAAAGTCTCAGATTCTGAGACATTTTTCTTATAGAAAAAGTCTCAGATTCTGAGACATTTTTCTTACAGAAAAAGTCTCAGATTCTGAGACATTTTTCTTATAGAAAAAGTCTCAGATTCTGAGACATTTTTCTTATAGAAAAAGTCTCAGATTCTGAGACATTTTTCTTATAGAAAAAGTCTCAGATTCTGAGACATTTTTCTTATAGAAAAAGTCTCAGATTCTGAGACATTTTTCTTATAGAAAAAGTCTCAGATTCTGAGACATTTTTCTTATAGAAAAAGTCTCAGATTCTGAGACATTTTTCTTATAGAAAAAGTCTCAGATTCTGAGACATTTTTCTTATAGAAAAAGTCTCAGATTCTGAGACATTTTTCTTATAGAAAAAGTCTCAGATTCTGAGAGTAATTTTAAGATTCGTAATAAAAATGTGTTAACAATTATTAGTAAATAATTATTTAACAAATAAACATAGCAAAATCTTTAGCAATAGTATTTATTATTTACATATTTAATCTCAGAATCTGAGACATTTTTCTTATAGAAAAAGTCTCAGATTCTGAGACATTTTTCTTATAGAAAAAGTCTCAGAATCTGAGACATTTTTCTTATAGAAAAAGTCTCAGATTCTGAGACATTTTTCTTATAGAAAAAGTCTCAGATTCTGAGACATTTTTCTTATAGAAAAAGTCTCAGATTCTGGGACATTTTTCTTATAGAAAAAGTCTCAGATTCTGAGACATTTTTCTTATAGAAAAAGTCTCAGATTCTGAGACATTTTTCTTATAGAAAAAGTCTCAGATTCTGAGACATTTTTCTTATAGAAAAAGTCTCAGATTCTGAGACATTTTTCTTTTTTTTTTTTTTTTTTTTTTTTTATAGAAAAAGTCTCAGATTCTGAGACATTTTTCTTATAGAAAAAGTCTCAGATTCTGAGACATTTTTCTTATAGAAAAAGTCTCAGATTCTGAGACATTTTTCTTATAGAAAAAGTCTCAGATTCTGAGACATTTTCCTTATAGAAAAAGTCTCAGATTCTGAGACATTTTTCTTATAGAAAAAGTCTCAGATTCTGAGACATTTTTCTTATAGAAAAAGTCTCAGATTCTGAGACATTTTTCTTATAGAAAAAGTCTCAGATTCTGAGACATTTTTCTTATAGAAAAAGTCTCAGATTCTAAGACATTTTTCTTATAGAAAAAGTCTCAGATTCTGAGACATTTTTCTTAAAGAAAAAGTCTCAGATTCTGAGACATTTTTCTTAAAGAAAAAGTCTCAGATTCTGAGACATTTTTCTTAAAGAAAAAGTCTCAGATTCTGAGACATTTTTCTTAAAGAAAAAGTCTCAGATTCTGAGACATTTTTCTTAAAGAAAAAGTCTCAGATTCTGAGACATTTTTCTTAAAGAAAAAGTCTCAGATTCTGAGACATTTTTCGTATAGAAAAATCTCAGATTCTGAGACATGTTTTCTATAGAAAAAGTCTTAGATTCTGAGATATTTTTCCTATAGAAAAAGTTTCAGATTCTGAGACATTTTTTTTTTATAGAAAAAATCTTAGATTTTAAAACATTTTTCCTATAAAAAAATTCTCAGATTTTTATAGTTTTCGTAAAGAGAAAGTCTCAGATTCTAAGACATATTTCCTTTTTTATAGAAAATACAAAGTTGTTTAACTCTTATTGTTAGTTATAAATATCAATTAAAACAAGTAGAAAAGTTAAATTCG
This sequence comes from Pegoplata infirma, assembly GCA_963921195.1. Classification (NCBI taxonomy): domain Eukaryota; kingdom Metazoa; phylum Arthropoda; class Insecta; order Diptera; family Anthomyiidae; genus Pegoplata; species Pegoplata infirma. Next base: position 30,728,414 of record OY992536.1, read on the forward strand.
ACTTTGCCGAATCTATGAATACCCTCCACAATGCATTTTTTTAAAGGGTAGTACATTTTTTAACGTGAACAAATTAACAGTTTTGATTAGAAGTATTTTATTTTGAGTAAAAAAACTCTTTTTTGTCATTTTTTAAAAAAAAAAAAGAAAAATTACTAATTTTTTTTTGAGTGTAAAATTTTTTTTCGATTGTAATGTTTTTTTTACTGTAAAAATATTTCTGAGTGAATGCACGTACGTATGTACGCAAAATATTGTCATTTTTGTAAAAAACTAATTTTTTTTTGTGTAATTTTTTTTTTTGAGTGTAAAATTTTTTTTGAGTGTAAACTTTTTTTTGAGTGTAAAATTTTTTTCGAGTGTAATTTTTAAGTAACCAATGCTTTTAAAACTAAACAAGTTTAAAAAGCTTTGCTTTAAAATTAAACAAGTTTGAAAAGCATTGTTTAGTTACCACCAATGCTTTTAAAACTTGTTAAAACACGTGGCATTTTAGATGAAACTAATCTGAAATTCAGGGTTTTGCTTGTAACTTTTGAACCACTGGACCGATTGAGCTGAAATTTAATACCAAATAGACCCGGGGAACGACAAAGATACTTGACAAGCTTCAGTAGTCTCATTATTGTCTTTCGAAAGTTATCGTGTTTTTTATCTCGTAAATTCGCGAAACATCCTTGCCGAAATTTACTCTTTTGCTCATAACTTTTGAACCACTGGACCGATTTGGCTGGATTGCAATACCAACCTGACCAGGTAAATGACAAACATATATGCCAAACTTCAGTAGCATCTGTAAAGTCTTTCAAAAGTTAGCGTGTTTTCTACGGACGGACAGACAGACAGACAGACAGACAGACAGACAGACAGACAGACAGACAGACAGACAGACAGACAGACAGACAGACAGACAGACAGACAGACAGACAGACAGACAGACAGACAGACAGACAGACAGACAGACAGACAGACAGACAGACAGACAGACAGACAGACAGACAGACAGACAGACAGACAGACAGACAGACAGACAGACGGACGGACGGACGGACGGACGGACATCGCTAGATCGACTTAAAATCGATCGAGGATCATAAATATATATACTTTATGGGGTCCTAGACCAATATTTCGAGGTGTTACAAACGGAATGACAAACTTATATATACCCTCTATCACTAGAGTGGAGGGTATAAAAATAATCAATTATTTTGAATTATTGGTGAGTTTATCACCTTTGCTATTTGGTAACTGGCCGGTTATTCAAATTAAAGTTAAAAGAGCATTTAAATTAAACTTACCGTAATTGTAGTGAAAATTTGCGAATTAAACGTTTAAAATGCTTCCGCCTATTAATTAGAAAAAAAGAATTAAAAAGATTAAAATAATTATTTAACAAATGTGAACTTTAAAAAGTAAATACTTAGATTTAATAACTACTGTAAGTACCTATACTTAATAAAAATTTGATAGTAAGAAAGTTAGTAAAATGTCTGTAAATCAATTTAAATAAAGTTTGATCAAATTTTTTGCTTAACTTGCACAGCTAAAATTGTCATTGCTGCTTAAATTTAAATTGCAATTTGACTATTTTTGTATTTATTTGCAGCATTTTTCTCAAAAAATGGTGAAAAAAAAAATATTTCACCATAAATTTTATTTCACCAAAAATTTTTTTTTACAAAATTGTTTTTTTTTATCAATTTATTTTCTTTTTCTTTTTCCATTTTTTTTTTTCATTAAATTCTGATTAATTTTTTATAAAAAAATAAGAACTGTTGTTGTTGTTGTTGATTTAGTTTGGCTTAAGGTCATTAATTTTAGAAAAATATTGTTAAATAAAAACACTGTTTTTATTTTTCAATTTTTAACTAAAAATTTGTGTTGTTTCGAATATTTCGATCAACCATCGTTGACCATCATCAGGGATCTGTAAGAGATGATACATCTGGTTCTTCTTCTAATGCTCAAAGAGTGTAGAGTTGAATAATAGGGTGGAGCAATTTTTGTAGCAAAAGAAAACAGAGAAAAAAATGTACAGACCAAAAAAAATATAAACAAGTAAAAAAGTTAAATTCGGCCTTGCCGAATGTAGTGATACCCTCCACAATTTCAAAAAGATTATTGCAAAAAACTTTTTTTAAAAGGAAATTACTTTTGAAAAAAAAAATTTTTGGAAAAAAAAATTTCCGCGAAAAAAAAAATTTTGGTAAAAAAATTCGCGATTTTTTTCTTTTTTTGTCAAAAAATATGTTCGTACTTGTTTAAATACCATTTGGTGTTCAATTATGTTCACATATGCCAACCAGAAGACGAATTAAAGCACTTTGTATTTTTAGGTTGAATGTACTGAAATTTATGAGGTGTGCTTACATTTTCGTTCATTACTTTTGAACCGCTGTACCGATATCGCTCAAATGCAATACCAAACTTCTCGGGAGAACTTCCAATAAAAATGTTAAGTTTCAGTCATCTCTGTGCAATATTTTGTCCGCGACAGCATTTTCCACAGACAGACAGACAGACAGACAGACAGACGGACAGACGGACATCGCCAGAATGTCTTAAAATCGATCGGGCATCATGAATAAATATACTTTATGGGGTCCCAGATCGATATTTCGATGAGTTACAAACGGAATGACAAACTTATATATACCCTCTATCACTAATTGTAAGTGGAGGGTATAAAAATAACCCTAAAACCACTTTTTCAGTAATGTTCGAATATTAACTAATATTTTTAGCTAAAAAAATTTAAACAAAAATTTAGTTTTTCACTTTGTTCGGAACTTTCCGATTTTCAAGCCAAAAAAGAAACCCAAAGACATGCTCTACAGGTCCAATATTTTTATACCCCCACTCTAGTGATAGAGGGTATATATACGTTTGTGATTTGGTTTGTAACACCTCGAAATATTGATCTAGGACCCCATAAAGTATATATAATTATGATTCATTTAAGACGATCTAGCGATGTCCGTCCGTCAGTCCGTCCGTCTGTCTGTTGAAAACACGCTAGCTTTTGAAAAACTTTATTGTAACCTAGCAAACTCGGTCCAGTGCACTGTGGGCCAGGATTTCCATTTTTTGGCCAATAAGGTCTGTAAGGCAACACATATTTAAAAATATTTTTTCGGAATGTCGACATCTTGAATTTTGTTCGCCTTCAATATCTTTTTATTATAGCTCAAAGTTTTTTTTTTGCATGAGGTTAAAGTCAAAGTTTGAGAATTTTTTTATATTTTTTATTTATGAAACAAATAATTTTTTTTTGTACTTCAACACAATATTTTTTCAAATTTTTGGCGAATTTTTCTTAAGGACATACCTGTTTGTCCAACACATGAGATAAACTGCCAAAAAGTATGGTATAAGCTTATTTAAAAAAAAAAATAATGGAAATTCATAGTTTTATTGAAATCCGCCTTTTTTCAACACCAAAGTCCAAAAAAGTCCAAACGATATTGACAAACCTCGAATTACGATATGTCTCTGACAATGTATTCTATTCACATTTTTGCGACCCTGTGCGACCGTTCATAAACTTTTGATCTAGAGGCAATAAACCAAAACATGACGTTTAGAAATGCCCTAAAATGGACCTTCAAATTTTTTTTTCGATATTTTTGTTTCTATTAGTGTTTGGGGTCCGGGAATTCCCGGGTCGGATTTCCCGGGAATTCCCGGGAAAATACTGACGGGAATTCCCGGGAATTTTTTTAATTTTTCCCGGGAAATCCGGGAATTTTGTAAAATAAACCTTTTTACATAAAAAGTTTATTTTACTTTAATTTTTAACATTTTTTTACATACAAGTATAATTGTGTATTTGATATTTTTTGTATTTTTTCTATTTGGAAGAACAGTGCAAATATATATTCATAGGAAAACTGACCAAGTGTAAAAAGTATGTTTATATCATGAAAAAACTTAAAAAGTCAAAAAATATACGTCGGTTAATGATAATTTTGCTAAGACTGTCAAAAAAATATAAAAATTTTGAACCTAGAATTAACATTTCCAGAATAAATATTAAAAGGGCTGCCAACTATATTAGTTTTTTCTGGAATAACGCAGTTTTAAATGTTTTTTGCGATTTTTAGCTATTTTTTGCGATTTTTTGTGAAAGAAAAAGCTGCAATATTTTTTTTGTTTTATTGTATTTCAGGATTTTTAACTTTTATGTTTTGATTTTTTATGTTTTAATTAATTGTTTATCTCTAATAAAACTGTTTTTAATAAAAAGATAATCAAATTTTATTTTTTTTTATGATTTACATTCATAATGAAAATTTCCCGTGATTCCCGGGAATCCCGGGAAATAAATTATTTTTTTCCCGTTTCCCGGGAAATTGAAAAGTCCGGGAATTCCCAAACACTAGTTTCTATTGATTTCTAATAAAAAATGTCCCACTTTGACAACATTGGCGTGATAAGTGGTGATGGGCACGTGAGTGAATTTTGACTCACGTTGACTCACGCTCACGCAAAAAAAAAACCATAATGTACTGAATCGTTTTTTTTTTCTCACACTTATTCACTATTTACGTGAGTAAACAAAACACCACTCACGTGTGACTCACGCTCACTCGTAACTCACGCTAAACATTTAAAACACGAAAAAAATTGTAAAAAAATTTCACTCACTACGAATCACTCACGAAAAAAATTGTCTCACTCACTTCTCACTCACGAACAAAAAATTTGAATCACGCTCACTTTCTATCACGCGTAATTCACGTGACCAGCGTCCATATCTAGTGCTAAACATTAAAGCTGGTAACGCATTTAAGCGGGCATATTTTAGCAATAGCATTTTTAATATTTTTTACGAAATTGTAAGTTATTTGTACATTTAGGATGGCAAAACTAATTGGAAATAAAAAATTTCTCTCTTAAATAAGCCACTGAATATATGAACTTTTTGACGCATTTAAAAGAGAAATATTTTATTAAAATCTTCTGATAAAAGCAAAAAGAGGGATTTATAAAAACTTAGAAATCCAAGCATTGTACATTTTATTATAAAGCTATGTCCCAAATTTTGGATCCGCTATTTTGATTTCAAAAAATCTGAGTTCGTATTCGTGTTGCGCAATCATTTCCTAGTAATATTTTGAAACATTAATCAATAATTTAAATATCTTGTCCGCCATTTTGGATATTGCTATTTTGAATATTTGATTCTAAAATCATATTTTGCATTCCAAAAACCATCAAAATTAGACAACATAGAAAAAACATAATATTTTATTTGACGCCATATTGGATCCGCCATTTTGAATTTAAAAAATCGGAGCCCATATTCGTAATTACCGACCCTAAATACATCAAAAATGACTAATTTAAGTACAATTAGCTAAGAATTACAAAAGCATATTCGCCATATTGGATCCGCCATTTTGAATTTCAAATCTTTAATTCCAAAATCAGTTTTAGCATCCGAAAACCCATTAAAATCGATAATGATTATATTAAACACAATAAACAAATAATTAAAAAATCATGTCCGCCATTTTGGATCCGCCATTTTGAATTTTGAAATTTTTTTTCCATAATCGTGATCAGCGATCCTTTAACACCCATATGCAATACTTTTTTGACATATAGGTTAAGCGGTCTATTTATGGCCAAAATTCAGGGAAGCTGGCCCACAGTGCAGTGGTTCAAAAGTTATTAGCAAAAGACTGAATTTGGGCAAGGGTTTTTCGTGAATTTACGAGATAAAAAACCAGCTTTCGAAACGCAATTCTTGGCATATATATTTGTCGTTTCCCTGGCCTGGTTCGTATTGAATTTCAGCCAAATCGGTCTAGTGGTTCAAAAGTTATTAGCAAAACCGTGAATTTCAGATTAGTTTCACCTTAAATTTACGTGTTAAAACCCCGTTAAACATGTTTTAAAAGCATTGGTAAGTCACGAAAATATTTTGTCACTCAAAAATATTTCTACACTAAAAAAAAAATACACTCGAAAAAAATGTTACACTCAAAAAAAATTTTACACTAAAAAAAAAAAAATTAGTAAATTATTTTTTTTTTTTCAAAAATTACTTAAAAAAAAAGTTTTTTTACACAAAATAAAATATTTCTAATCAAAAATTTTATTTGTTTCACGTTAGAAACTTTACTATCACTTAAAAATGGCATTGTGGAGGGTATTCATAGATTCGGACAATTCGAATTTAACATTTCTACTTGTTTTGTGTTACTATTGACCCTAACGGGCAACTTTTCTGACCCCGAAGACTTTGAAATTCGATAAAAAGTAAAATTTTCTCTACCCTATTGTGCACGAGTGTGGAGCAATAGTACACTATGGTGAAGCAAATTTTCCTTTTTTCGAATTTCAAAAACGAGAGAATATCATGGTGTAATTAGTAAAGAAAAATTAACTCGACCTTGAATAAACCAATTCAGATTCAAGATTTAATTTTTCATGAAATTTTTTTTTTTTCACTAAAACTTTTTTCGCCATTTTTTTTTTTTAATTGTACAATCACCTTTTTATACCCTCCACTTATTTTTAGTGGTAGAGGGTATATAAATTTAAGTTTGCCATTCCGTTTGTAACTGATCAATATATCGGCATTACAAAATGACATTTTATAAATTTGCTTCAACCGCTCTAACTGCCCTAAGAGTGCCCCTTAGAGCAGTCAAATGTATGAACGAGCCACAATATTTTTTTAATCCAAACACTTTATCTGAACATTTTAGACATTTTAGCGATGTCGGTCTGTTGAAACGGCGGTTACGACTAAAATATTACACAGATATGACTGAAATATAACACATTTACTTTCTGTTGTCCTGAGCAGTTTGGTATTGCATTTGAGCAATATCGGTTTTGCTGTTCAAAAGTGATGAACGAAAATGTAAGGATACCTCGAAAATTTTGGTGCATTCTACATAACCTAAAAATACAAAAAGCTATAATTCGGCTGCTAGCGGACATACAGTATTGGCCAAAACTAAAGCACCCCCTCAGTGAATTTGTTTTTAGATCATAATTTGTGTCATAAAAACACTATTTATTATTGTTTGTCTATTGTTTAATTTGGTTTTCGTATTTTTTATTGATAAACAAAAACTGTGGAAGTCATCGTTCTATAAAAAATAAGTTATAACCAAATAATACGGAAAATATGGCGGACAAAACTAAAGCACCCCTTCATACAAAATAAACAAAGACAACTTAAAATTAATAATTTGTTGCAAATTAATTCCATCCCTTAGTATATCACGGGACTTGAATATATCAATAATTCCATCAAATCTATGAATCGACCGAATTCCTTGGCCAGAGAAGCAATACCCGACCATTTTTTACAATTCTTTTACATTTTTTTTAGTAATGTTGTTTTTTAAAATAAAATTTTTTACTCAAATTTTTATTAAAAAATTAAAATTATTCTAGCTCTAGGTTATTTTTCTTTTACTAATTAATTTTGTATATTTTCAATGAAAATCTTTCATAGAATAATTTTCAAGAAAATCAGTTTTAGGTATTAAATTTTTTTATGTTGGTCACTTTTGCAATAGATCTGTTTTAATAATTTTTGTTGGTTGTTTGATACTCGTGATCAAACTAAGTGATGGTACATTTTTTTTTTCTTCTAATGCTCAATGAGTATAGAGTTAAATATAAATTAATATTTTTGTTTTGGACTCCAACGATTTTCATTTAAATTCACTATGCTACTTGTATTAAAGAGTTTTTACATTTGCTAAATAGTTTTGACAATGAAATCTGGCAAATCCCGAAACACGTGTTGGCTAGGTCTTGCAAAAATTACCAACATAAATAAATTTTAAACAGAAAATTATGTTTTTCAAAATCATTTATGAGAATATCGTGGTTTCAATTAGTAAAAAAAAATAACCTCGAGCTAAAATAATCCTACTTAAAATATAAAGTTTTTGCAATAATCTTTTTTACATTTTGGAGACTTGGTTTTTTACTAACTTAAGCTTATATTTTCGCTAGTTGTACAATTATTTTTTTTAAGTATATATTTCCATCTGGCTACAAATTTTCTTTTTATAGCCAATTTATGACTATAAAATCAATGTAAATTTATAAACCACTTGACTTTGTTTATTAGTTTCAACAACTTTCGCCGCTAAATGCTATAAAAATTGTAATTTAAATTGTTGAAAAAAAAACTTTAACTATAAATAACCATTTGTTTTTGAAAATACATTTTTTAATTAAATTTGTTTATTTAAATTGTTAATTTTTTTTTAATTTTTTTTTTATAATTTATGTTAATTTTTAAAAGTATAAGTTTGTAGGAAGTTTGGAAAGATTTTTTTTATTTCTCATATCATTGTGAAAATTCACGCACTGTAATCAAAAAAAAATACTCGTTTTAGAATAAAATAGAAATAAATTTGAAAAAAATTTATGAATGAGAAAGGTGTTTATCTAATTAAGGTACTTTTGTTATATGCTAATTGTCTGAATTGGATAAGAATCTAATTTGAAAGTTAAATTTTGTAAATTAAACTTAACCTTGTGTTAAAAATAACTGTTTAAATAAACATGATTGCTAGAACAGATTTAAGATAACTTTTTAACAGCAAAAAATCGTGTTATCTTCACACGATTGTACAAAAAATATGTTTTTGTAACTAAAATTAAGGCAGAAGCTCAAATAAATTTAACAAAGTTTTTTTTTTGTAAACACAATTTTACCAAGTTTTCTTTGTTAATATCAGTGTTGCCACTAAGGTAATTCTAAATTACACATAAAACCTAAAATTACAAGTAATTTTTGATCCAATTTTTTATCCGAAAATTGAGCCAACACTAAAATTTTTTTTTTTTTTTTCGAATAAATGTGAAAACAGTAGATTCTATAATAAGTACACAAAATAATACTTTTTTTTACAAGTGTGTACTAAAATAATACTTTTTATTAAAAATACTTTTTTTTACATGCTTTTTGGTACACCTAAACACAAGTACTATTTTGTAAGAAAGTAGGCACTAATTTGGTACTTTTTATAAAAAAGTACTTCTTAAAAAAAAGTACTTTAATAAAAACGCACTTAAAAAAAAAATATTTTAATTTGGTGCTATAATAAAAGTACATTTAATACATTTAATAATAATGAAATATTTTGGTAATTTTTATAAAAAAAAGTACTTTTATGGTACTTTTTATAAAAATACAAAAAAAAGTTTTTTTTTAAACAAAAAAAAAGTAATTTTTTATACGAGGTACTTTATTAAAAAAAAGTACTTTATTATAAAAAGTACTTTTTTATAACAAGTACTTTTTTATAAAAAGTACTTTTTTATAACAAGTACTTCTTTATAAAAAATACTCTTTATAAAAAGTACTTTTTCATAAAACGTAATTTATTATAAAAAGTACTTTATTATAAAAAGTACTTTTTTTTAAAAAGTACTAACAAATTTCTGTTTTAAATATAATTTTTAATTTTAAATATAATTTTTAATTTTATTTGACCTTTTTAATATAATATTTAGAAATGAAAGTAATTTTTGATCCAATTTTTATCCGAAAATTGATCCAACACTAAATTTTTTTTTTTTTCGAATAAATGAGAAAACAGTAGATTCTATAATAAGTACACAAAATAATACTTTTTTTTTACAAGTGTGTACTAAAATAATACTTTTTATTAAAAATATACTTTTTCTACATGCTTTTTGGTACACCTAAACACAAGTACTATTTTGTAAGAAAGTAGGCACTAATTTGGTACTTTTTATAAAAAAGTACTTTAATAAAAATGCACTTAAAAATTTTTTTTTAATTTGGTGCTATAATAAAAGTTCATTTAATAATAATGAAATATTTTGGTAATTTTTATAAAAAAAAGTACTTTTATGGTACTTTTTATAAAAATACAAAAAAAGTATTTTTTTAAACAAAAAAAAAGTAATTTTTTATACGAGGTACTTTATTAAAAAAAAGTACTTTATTATAAAAAGTACTTTTTTATAACAAGTACTTTTTTATAAAAAGTACTTTTTTATAACAAGTACTTTTTTATAAAAAATACTTTTTATAAAAAGTACTTTTTCATAAAACGTAATTTATTATAAAAAGTACTTTATTATAAAAAGTGCTTTTTTTTAAAAAGTACTAACATATTTCTGTTTTAAATATAATTTTCAATTTTAAATATAATTTTTAATTTTATTTGACCTTTTTAATATAATATTTAGAAATGAAAATGCTCGAGCTCTAGGCCTTCTATTTCTTTTTAATTAAAAGTACTTTTATTAGAGCACCAAAATTATATTTTTTTTAAGGTATTAAAGTACTTTTAAAATGTTCTTTTTAAAGCACTATCTGGTAAAAAAGCACTTTTTACAAAATCATACTTTTTGTGTTAATAAAAAAAGTACTCTTTTATAAAAAAAAAAATAATTTTGTTGCAATTATAAAAATACTTTTAATAAAAAATAAATATTTTGTTACTTCTTTTTTATTAAAAAAGTACTTTTTATAAAAAAAGTGTTTTTTATACTTTTATAAAAAGTACCATAAAACTTTTTTTTATAAAAAATTTATAAAAATAAAAAACTTTTTTATAAAAAGTACTTTATTATAAAAAGTACGTTATTATAAAAAGTACCTACTTATAAAAGTATTTTTTTTTTTTTTAGTACTAAAATGTTTTTTTTTTTTAATTTTGTACTTTTGTTATAGCACCAAAATAATATATTTTTATAAAAAGGTATGTTTTTATTAAAGTACTCTCAAAAAGTTCTATTTAAAGTACTATCTTAGAAAAAAAAGTACTTTTTACAAAAACATACTTTTTGAAAGAAAGAACTATTTTGGTAAAATAATAGTTCTTTAATAAAAAAAGTACTCTTTTATAAAAAAATAAAATTTTGGTGCAATAATAAAAGTACTTTTAATAAAAAAAAATATTTTGGTACTCTTTTTTATAAAAAGTATTATAAAAGTTATTTTTATAAAAAATTACTTTTTATGTAAATAATTTTTTTTATAAAAATACTTTATTATAAAAGTAAAAAGATATTTTTTTAAAAATTAAAAGTACTTTTATTACAGCATCAAAATAATATTTTTTATAAAAAGGTATTTTTTATTAAAATACTTTTAAGAAGTTTTTTTTTGAAGCACTTTTAGGTAAAAAAAGGTGCCTTTTGTAAGAAAGTACCATTTTGGTACTTTTAATAATAAAGTTCTTTATAAAATAATAGTACTTTAATAAAAAGTACTTTATTATAAAAAAAATAAAATTTTGGTGCAATAATAAAAGCATTTTTAATAAAAAATAAATATTTTGTTACTTTTTATAAAAAAACTACTTTTTATAATAAAGTGTTTTTTATACTTTAACAAAAAGTACAATTAAAGTTCTTTTTATAAAAAAATAATTTTTATAAAAATACAAAAAAAATGTTTTTTTTTATACTTTAATATAAAAGTACTTTTTTATAAAATGATATTTTTCTTATAAAAGTACTTTTATTTTAAAAATCCCCTTTTTATAAAAAGTTCCAAAATAGTACTTTCTTACAAAAAGTACTTTTAGGGTACTTAAATAAGAAGTACTTTTTTATAAAAAAATAAAATGTTGGTGCAATAATAAAAGTACTTTTAATAAAAAATAAATATTTTGGTACTTTTTATAAAAAAGTACTTTTTATAATAAAATGTTTTTTATACTTTAACAAAAAGTACCATAGTTTAACAAAAGTACTTTTAATAAAAAATAAACATTTTGGTACTTTTTATAATAAAGTGCTTTTTATACTTTAACAAATAGTACCAAGTTCTTTTTATAAAAAAAATATTTATTATAAAAATCCAAAAAAAAAATCCTTTTTATACTTTATTAGAAAAATACTTTTTTATAAAAAGTATCAAAATATTTTTTTTTATTAAAGTACTTTTATTATAGCCCCAAATTTATATTTTTTATAAAAATATATTTTTCACTGAAGTAGTACTTTCTTACAAAAAGTACTTTTATAGTACTTTTTTTATAAAAAAATACACTTTGTAAAAAAGTACTATTTTGTTAAAAAGTACTTTTCAAAATAAAGTAGGTACGATCAATAAAATAAGTAATATTTTAGTTCTTTTTCTAAAAAGTACTTTTATGTCACTTTTTTATAAAAAAAGTACTTTTATGGCACTTTTTTATAAAAAAAAGTACTTTTTTACAAAATTAATTTAAATATTACTTATTGTTAGTTTATTAAAAGTACCTCCATTTTAAAAATAAATTTTTCTTAAAAGTACCAAAAAAAAAATATTTTTTATAAAAAAAAAAATGCAATTTTGGTGCTATTTTGTAAAAAAAACATTTTGAACTTTTTTAAACACTTCTATTCTGGTTCTTTTTATAATAAAAATCACCATTTTGTTGGCTAGGATAAAAATTTCTGTTTTTTTACTACAGAGTACGAGAATAGAACCTTTTAAAAAAGTACCAACATAGTATTTTTTGATAAAAAGTACCAAAATAGTATTTTTTGATAAAAAAAGTACCAAAATAGTGTTTTTTGATAAAAAAAGTACCAACATATTACTTTTTGATAAAAAGTACCAAAAAATTACATGAAATGTTTACAAAATCTGCAAAGTTTTTTAGCTGCTGTTATAATTAAAGTCTTATAAAATTTAAATTTTCCATCCTAATTTTCAGTTAAGCAATTTGAAAATTTTCTCATCAATAACTAATTAAATTTTGTATGTTTTAAGTAACAAACTAAAATCTATAATTTGATATAGGAAGTAATTTAACTAATTACTTAGAACACATAAACACACTAAAGAATATGTTAGCAAGAAGAAGACTATAAAAAATTAACAACTGACATGTTTAATCATGTCAAATGTGTGTATATATTTACATAAATGCATTTCCCTCTTGACTGGAGCCAAACAAATCAGTCAGTCATTCATTCATTCGTACATTCACTCACTCATCCATTCAATGCCTATCTATCGATATCTTCCCTCTAATTAACATAATTCAAATTTCTAACGAATTTAACTATTTACACGTATTTAAGACATATTTGTAAATTTGAAAAAAATTTAGTTTAGCCTAGTCGAATGTATTGATACACTCCATAAATTAAAAAAAAAAAAATTTAGAGAAAAAATTTAAAGTAAAAAAAAAATTTTTTTTAAGAATGAAAAAATTTTAAGTAAAAATACAAAAAAAAATTAAAAAAATTTTAAAAATAATTTTGTCAAAAATTTTTTTTTTTTTTAAAAAAAATTTAATCTTGGAATCATATTTTGAGGATGTTTATTCTGGCTCGAGGTCATTATTTTCTTTACTAATTAAAACCATGATATTCTCATAGCAAAATTTTCAAAAAAAAATATTTTTTTTTTAATTTATTTATGTTGGTCATCTTTGCAAGCCTGTCGATTAAGGATGACAATGGAATCTGACAAATTCCGAAACACGTGTCGATTAAGTTTTGCAAAAAAGACCAACATCAATGAATTTAAAACAAAAAAATAATTTTCTTGAAAATTATGCTATGAGAATATCATGGTTTTAGTTAGTAAAGAAAATAATGACCTCGAGCCAGAATAAACATCCTCAAAATATAATATTTTAAAGGTCGAATAAAACAATTTTTATTTTTTAATAAAAATTAATCAGAATTTGGACCTTGGAATCCTTTTTTGAAAATTCATTTATAATGCTGTTTTGCCCGCCCACAAAAGGGGCGGACCGAAAAAAACTACATTTTGCAGTCCCTTGGGTCCAAGTGCAGGATTTTGATCTAAAAATATTTAATTTTTTAAACAAAAATAGTAAAAATCTGTTTAAATTGGCGTTTCTAGAGGTTGGTTTAGATCTCCAAGAGGGACTTCTTCCCCCTGGTCCAATTTTACCCTTTCACGAGCTGCCTATTTTTTTTTTTTTCTTCTTCTTAAATAATAGTCATAGAAACTTTAAACTTGAATTATTTAGAAATGTGAAAAAAAAAACAATTTTGAAAAAGTACTTTTTGGAAATTCCGATTTCAATGTAAAAGGGCTAAAAAATTTAAATTGGTACTTTTTCTTTCTGCTGAAACATTGGTTCCATAAACTGAAATATAAAATGTAGAAACATCCAGTAAACAAAAAAAGCATTTTGGAAAAAGTACTTTATAGAAAGTTTCGATACTAAGAGGGTAAAAAGTGTACTTTGGTACTTTATTAAATTTCCAGATAAGTCGATTATATGATCACCTAAGTAGCAAATAATAAAAACATTTAAAAAAAAAATAATTTTTACTTAAGAGGGATCTTTTTTCCTCTGGTCCAATTAGACATTTTTTTTTGTCTTTTTAAATAAAAATTTTAGAAACTTTTAACTTAAATTATTTAGAAATGTGAAAAAAACAATTCTAAAAAAGTACTTTTTGAAAGTTCCGATTTTAATGTAAAAAGGCTAAACATTTTAAATTGGTACTTTTTCTTTCTCCCGAAACATTGGTTCCATAAACTTGAAATATAATATAAAGGAACATCCAGTAAACAAAAAAAGCATTCTGAAAAAAGTACTTTGTAGAAAGTTTCAATACTAAGAGGGTAAAAAGTGTACTTTGGTACTTTATTTAATTTCCAGTATGGTAGCAAATAATAAAAACATTTTTAAAAAATAAATTTATAGAAAGTTTCGACTATAAAATAGTAAAAAGTGTACTTTGGTACTTTATTATCTTTAAAGAAATGTCGGTCATAGAAACTTAAAAGTTTCAATGTAAAATCCTCCGGCGAAAAAAATATTGCAAAAAAAGGTACTTTTTGGAAATTCCGATTTTAATTGGTGTACTTTTTTTAATCTCCTGAAATAATGTTTATAGAAACTTGAACTTTTAAATGTGGTTTCATCCAACCGAAACAAACTTTTCAAATGTACCTTTTGAAAATTTCGATTTTAATGGGGTAAAATAGGTAAATAATTGTGCTTTGGTACTTTTTCTATTTTCTAAAATTTCGGTTCTAGCAACTTGAAATTTGGAATGTAGGATCACAGAAAAAAAAAACATTTTTAAAAATGTACTTTAAAGAAAGTAAACAAGTGTTAAATTCGGCTGTGCCGAATCTTTTATACCCTCCAACACCTTAAATAAAAACACATGGGCGTCTTTTTTTTGTGGGGGGGGGTCTTTCCTGGATCCAACTACAGGACTTTGAACTTCTTCTGACATAAAAAATGTTTCGTTTGCTAAGCAAAAGTACAAAAAATCTATTAAAAATTTGCGTTTTTTCAGAGGTTGGTATAGTTCTTAAAGGGGGAACTTTTTCCCCCGTGGTCCGATTTTGCCCATCTCCGAACTTAACCAGACCATTAGACATATTCGTGCCAAATTTCAGGAGTCTAGCTCTTTTATTTTGGACTGTATCGTGTCCTCCACAGACAGACGGACAGAAGGACGATCACTGATCAATAATATATATACATTATGGGGTCCCCGACCAATGTTTCGATGCGTTACACACGGAATGACAAAGTGAGTATACCCCCATACTGTGGTTGGAGGGTATAAAAAGTCTTAGTAACTGAGATTTTTTGTATATTGAAGAAATGACTCAGCATCTGAAAATTTTTCTGTTCAAAAAAAATGTCTCAGCAACTGCGAAATTGTGTAAAAAATTTTGAAAAGTACTTTTTGAAAATTCCGATTCTTAGGGAGGTAAAAACTGTACATTGGTACTTTATATATTTTCTTATGAAATTTTACTAGAAACTTGAAATTAGGAATGAGTAGTTGTAATTGGGGAGTTTTACACCAACTGAGCAGCCGCAGAGGAGCAACAGAGCTCTGCCCATCCTCTGCTCGGATATCTGTCTATCATCTGCCCGAAGATCTGTGGCTCCTCAGCTGATCTACTGCTGCTCAGTCGGTCTAGAAATGTCCTATTATTAAATACGAGCTGTGGATCAAATTTCGAGCGACAGAGCTTCTCTTCTGCTCCTCTGCCCGGAGCTCTGTTGCTCCTCTGCTTGAGTTAGAACATACACAGTACTACTACTGGCATGTAGGCTCCTCCGGTGGAAAACATGTTGCGAAAAAAGTTATTTTCAGAAATTTCGATTCTAAAGTGGCAAAAAGGGGTAAAATAGTGTACTTTGGTACCATTTCCGTCTTTTAAATCAATGGTCACAGAAACTACAAATTTAAAATGAAGTATATTCCTTCCGAAAAGAAACATTCTGAAAAAAGTACCTCTTAGAAATTCCGAGTTTTAAAGGCGTAAAAAGGTAACAGTTATACTTTGGTACTTTTCCTAAGTACTAAAATAAAATAAATTCCAAATATTAAAAATTTTGAATGTGGGACCATCCCCTGAAAAAAAACATTTTGAAAAATGTACTTTTTCGAAAGTTTTGATTCGAAGAAGGCGAAAATTGTACTTCTGTAATGAAAATTTAAATTTTCAATATTGGAAAAATAGTACTTGGGAAAATAGTACTTTTTGGAAATTGCTTTACTAAGCCGGTTAAAAGTGTTAAAAATATGTACTTTGGTACTTTTCTATATTTGCTGATATAATGGTACTGTAAACTTGAAATTTGGAATGTAAGATAACTCGGTGGAAAAAATATTTTAAAAAAGTACCTTTTGAAAATTGCGATTTAAGCGGTGTAAAAGGTTTAAAAAAAATACTTTTTCTATCGTCTAAAATATCAGTTTCAGAAACTTGAAATTTGGAATGTTGGATCTTCCTACAAAAAAAATATTGTAAAAAGTACTTTTTGGAAATTCCGATTTTAAGGAAAAAAGAGGTAAAAAGTGTGCTTTTATACTTTTTTATAATAAAGGTACTAGAAACATGAAATTTAAAAAGTACTTCTTAAAATTCGGAATTTAAGGAGCAAAAATGAAAAAACTGGTATACTTTGGTACTTTTTTAATCTCCTGAAATAATGTTCAGAAGCTAAACATTCAAAATGTGGCCGAAAAAAAACATTCTAAAAAGTACGTTTTGGAAATTCCAATTTTAATTGTCAAAAACTGTTACTTTTTTTATCTTTTAAAAAATGGGTCGATATTTTAAATCTGGGATCATTCAGCGAAAAAACATTCTGACAATTATATTTTTTGAAAGTTTAGATTCTAAAAGGGTACTTTTTGGTACTTTTTCGATAAAGTAGTATAAAAAAAGTACTTTTTGAAAAATCCGATTATAAGGAGGAAAAAGATTTAAAAAAAGTGTAGTTTGATACTTTTTATATCGTCTAAAATATCAGTTTCAGAAACTTGAAATTTGAAATGTTGGATCTTCCTACAAAAAAAAAAAATATTGTTAAAAAGTACTTTTTGGAAATTCCAATTTGAAGGGGAAAATAGGTAAAATATGTACTATGGTACTTTCCCATAATAAAGGTACTAGAAACATAAAATTTAGAAAGTACTTTTTGAAATTCGGAATTTAAGGAGCAAAAATGAAAAAATTGGTATACTTTGGTACTTTTTTAATCTCCTGAAATAATGTTCAGAAACTAAACATTCAAAATGTGGCCGAAAAAAAACATTCTAAAAAGTACGTTTTGGAAATTCCAATTTTAATTGTCAAAAATTGTTACTTTTTCTATCTTTTAAAATATAGGTTGAAATTTAGAATGAATTGTTTAAAAAACATTCTGACAAATGTACTTTTTTGAAAGTTTCGATTCTAAGAGAGTAATTTTTGGTACTTTTTCGATTTCTTAAAGTAATATAAAAATAGTACTTTTTGGAAATTCCAATTCTAAGGGGGAAAAAAGAGGTAAACAAGTGTAGTTTGGTACTTATTTGTCAAATTTTCTGAATTAATGGTACTAGAAACATCAAATTTGAAATTAAGGATCCTCCGGCAGAAAAAATATTGTTAAAAAATTGGAAAATATTTTTAAAAAGGTAACTTTTAGGAATTACTTTTTCTATCCTCTAAAAACTTGAAATTTTGAATGTAGGAGTATCCGGCGAAAAACAAACACTTTAGCCAAAATCGATTAAGGATCATGAATTTATAAAATTTCTGGGATCCTCTAGCGATTATTCGATATATAACGTACGGTATAGCAATGTTAATATTCCTAAAAAAATTTCATGTAGGGTATTAAAAATATACTAAGTACAATAAAAAATCTTAAGATTTTAATTAATATGCCGTTAATAATTTATTTTAAATACAAAGAAGAGCAAAATATTGAAAACAAAAACAAATTGTATTAAAAACTTGGATGATATATATATTTTCGATTTTATTTTTTTCTAAATAAGTTGTCTAATAAGAATATTAAATAGTTTAACCACACAAAAAAAATAGAATATAGAATAAATAGAAATGAAAATGAAATAATAATAATTGCAATTACAACTAAATTAAAATAAATAATATTATGCAAACAGCAGAAAATCGTAATAAAAAAATATTAAAAGGACAACATAAATGATATCAATTGGAATATTATATACATATGAATGTTTAAATATAATTTTATTTTATTCATAACCCAATCAGAAATTTTCATATGAGATTTTAAAAACTTTGGTGTGACAGAGACATGCACTTAAGAGAAAAACTATTTTATATTTTTTAAGAAAACAACAACTGAAATATTTCTCACTATGCTACTTGTAGTATACGGTTTGTATATTTGCATAATAGTCTTGACAATGGAATCTGACAAATTCCGAAACACGTTTCGCTAAGTCTGGCAAAAAAATAATTTTCCTAAAATTTTTTCTATGGGAATATCATGGTTTTAAGAAGTAAAGAAAAATTACCTCGAGCAAGAATAATCCTACTTAAAATATATTAATATAAATGTTAATAAAAATATGTTACTTAAAATTAAAAGTAAATGTTTTGAATAGCGATAAGATTTTCATGCACTAAAACATCGAAAATATGCGCTAAAAATCAAAAATATGCTCTAAAAAACCTAAAAATATGCACTAAAAAATGTGTACAATAAAAATCAAGAAAAATTTGGATAAAAGCAAAAATAACGGCGGGCTTAAATGTTAAGATTTAAAACTTTGTATAAGCAAGTTTTTTAGAAATTGGGACAATCTATAAAAAAAAAAATTTAAAAAAAAAAATTTCTTACACTCAAAAAAAAACCTTGTAAAATTACAAGAAAAACTTTTAACTTTTTTTTTTTGCCACCTCCTATTTGACAAAAATTCCTAGTAATATTACAGGCTTTTAACCAATAATTTTGTAATTTTACAAGGTTTTTACCAATAAAATTGTAAATTTACAAATTTTTTGACACGATAAAATTTACAAGGAGGTTTCGTAACTTTACTAGATTTGTTGCTACCTCTTACGAGAATTTCTAGTAATTTTACAAGCTTTTTAGCAATAATTTTGTAAGTTTACAAGCCTTTTATCAATATAATTGCAAATTTAAATTTTTTTTGTGCAATAAAAATTAAGAGGAATTCTCGTATCTTGGAAATTTGTAAAATTACAAAAAAAATTGTAAAATTACAAAAAAAAAATGTAAAATTTGACGAAGTTTTTTTTTGTGTGTATTTACAAAATAAATTTTCAGAATCTAAAATAGTTTTTGAAAAAATAAATTTCAAATTGTGCTTTGCTAATTTATACCAAAATATGCAAAAATATGCACTTAAAAGTTGGAAATATGCACAAAATATGAACTTAAAACCAAAATATGCAATTTCACCAAAATATGCAAAATCAAATTGATGCCATTTTAATATAAATTTCTTGATTCTGAAAAATAATTGAACGGCTTACTGCAAGAACTTGATAAGCAACATTTGATTTTTTCGTGTTTTTCGCCTTCGCTTTAACCCTTCGTACAAGTATATTGAGAATAAAAGTTCTGCAAAAGTTATATTTTCTACATTATTTTAAAAGTTTTAAGGCAAAAACCACCATAAATAAAATGTTGCTTATCGAGTTTCTAAAATAAGGCCTTCAATTGGTTGATATCATTTTTATAATATTTACAAAAAACGTGCATTTGCATTAAAATAACATCCCTAGTTCTGAATTTTCAAACACTTATAGCGTGAGGAAGCCCCCCTCAGGGAGGTGGTTTCTTAAGACATCATCTCAAATAACACTGTGCAAAACGATTTTGTATCTTGGATGGGACAAAAAAAAAAACTAAAATTTGTTGCAAAAAATGTTTATAGAACATTTTAACCCTTTAAACGCACGCCAGAATCGTGTTCTAAGAGGATATTTGACCATAATGACCATAAAAATGGGAGATAGAGGGTTAAAATGTTCTAAGAAAAGAACCGCCATCAAGTTTCACTGAAGACATCTGTTGTCGTAATTCAGGTCAGAAGCAGATTTATAATATTTTTTCGACTTATTTCACACGACTTTGTTGAAAAACAATTTAATATTATGTGATAATTTACAATTTTACTTTTTGAAGCATTTTGCACTTTTCGCACGAACTTTTGATCTTCGGCAATCCCTAGTGAAATTTGATGCAGAACAATTTTTTACAACATTTTAGCCCTTCAAACGCATGTGTTATTGGTGTTCTATGAGGATATTTGAAAAAAGGACCAAAATTATCCCTAAAAATGGGAGATAGGGGGTTAATAGATTCCAAGAAAAGAACCACCATCAAATTTTAGTGAAGACATGTCTTAACATTATTAAATTTAATACGTTTTTTTTACATGTTCAAAACGCCTTTGAAAAAAATTTAAAAACTTTAGTGGGCCATAAAAATAGAACTCGAGCAGAGTTTTAAGACCCTATCGGGGGTTTTGTTCTACAATTGGTATATTTTAATTTTTTTTTGGTCCCATCTAAGATACAAAATCGTGTTACTCAGTGTTAATATAAATTTTGACCAGTGTTGTCAGGTACTTTTTTTGATTTTCCCAAAAATATAACGAAATATCCCCAAAAATCCCCAACAATAATTATAATTAATACGTTTTTTTAATCTCAACAAAATTGTTTTTATTCATTAAAAAAAAAAATATGGATGGTAATTTTAAAATTTTATTTCGTAAGTTTAGCAATAAAAAAATCCCCTAACGCATAAATAACAGTTTTTCACCAGTGTAAATATACATTTTACAGCCGATAAATGCATATTTTACTGAATGCGCTCGTATACTCGTGCTTATCACTGAAACATTGCGTAAAAATCGTTGATTAGATTAAAAATAGCTGGTGGTATTAAATAGATAAAATTTTGAATATCCCCAAAAAATACCCAAATTAATTTTTGAAATCCCCATAAAAATAGCCAATCCACAAATGAGATTTCTTGTCCTTTTTGCTAGCATGAAATCCCTAACTTTGGGGATAAATCTCCAAGACTGATAGCCCTGATTTTGACGAAAAAACACAATTTTTAAAATTTTTTCGCCTTATAATTTGTACCTGACGAATTACTTTAGACATCCCAGCAAAATTTTCTGTTCCGAATAATCGGTTCCGGAACCCATCAAACTACCCTGCAACCGGTTCTTCTTAACATTCCAGAATCAATGATTTTTGTTTGAAATTGTCCCGAAAGCAATCGTTTTTTAGAGCAAGTAGTTTTTTTGAAAAATAATTTTACATAGAAAATTTTGTTGTAATTACCGTAGAATGTATTCAAGAATCTATTGAATCAGGAATATGTTCCAAAAAATTTTCCTGGGCATTATAAGTTAAATTTCTAATTGGGCAATACCGTATTCATTTCTACCCAACTGCAAAAGAATATTGGAGGTATATTATGTGTGTTTTTCCAATAATATGGTGCTACTTATTTTCTTTAGCTAAAGTTTTGGTTCTTCATTAAAATTTAAGTGTTGCCAACTACAAAACTGAGAGATAGAGAGAAGTTGGTAACTGATTTTGAGTAATTCGGGTACCACAAAATAAAACTTAAAATCCTCTGGATCCGATCGCAATTGTTTTTCAGTGAAAAACATACACTTTTATCTTATTACAAATGGTGTTGCCAACTATAAATTGTTTTCAAATATGTAAAATCCTCTGTGACTTCTACATTAGAAGAATAAATTCATAAAAATTGTACATAAAGCAGTTACATTTTAGTGTTGCTAACTATTGTTTATAACAGAACCATTTTGCATTAAGAGCTCATGTTTTGAACAGATAATTTTTAAAATTTCATAATTTTTGTTAATTTTTTGTCTTCGAATGCAAACATATTTAATGTTTTGTCAAAATTTGATTTTGTAAATAAATTTTAAAAGTATTACCCTACTTATTTACATATATATTTTTACCGTTTTTATATACTTCTATATTGAATGTAAATATTTAGTTATATATTTACATATGTGTGTATAAGGTCGGAGCGATTTAATTCTTTTTTAGGATGGAAAAGTTATAAAAAATAATTTGATCTGATAATAAATGATTGCAGCTAATTGTATCAGATCAGATATCATAAGATGGCAAATTTAAGGCAACCCGATTAAAAAAGTTTTGATATAATCATATATTTTTATACCCTCCAACCACAATATGGGGGTATGCTCACTTTGTCATTCCGTTTGTAACGCATAGAAATATCGGTCGGGGACCCCATAAAGTATATATATTATTGATCTATGATCGATTCTAAGACATTCTGTGAATGTCCGTCTGTCCGTCCGTCCGTCCGTCTGTCTGTAGCACAATGCAGTCCAAAATAAAACAGCTATACTCCTGAAGTTTGGCACAAATATGTCTTATTTTCATAGGCAGGTTAAGATCGTGAATGGGTAAAATCGGGCCAGGGGGAAAAAAGTTCCCCCTTGAAGAACTGAGCCAACATCTGAAAAAATACACTTTTTTGTATTTTCGTTAAATAAATAAAACATTTGGTGTATTTATCGCGTTGGGATGGTGCTCTCAAAGTCCCCCACTGACCCCCATCACCCCCTCCCCCCCAAAAAAACGCCCCTGACAATTTTTTTTTTTTATTTTTCTTACATATTGGAGGGTATAAAAGATTCGGCACAGCCGAATTTAACACTCTCACTTGTTTAATATAATTATATTTAAATTGATCCATCATTTGATCCCAAAAATGTAGGATCCAAAAATATATGATTATATCTTATTCGATCAAATTTGATATAATTAGATCCCGAAAATGGAACGGTAAATTTCATCTGATTTGATATTGAAGATAATATTAGATCTAATAAGATATAACTATATATTATTATATCTTATTAAATCTAATTTTTTATAATATCAAATAAGATAATATTTACCGTTCCATTTTTGGGATCTAATTATATAAAATTTGATCTAATAAGATATAATCATATATTTTTTGATCAAATGATATATGGGGCCAAATTATTTTTTTTAGTCGGGAATGTTGACCAAACCTAAGTTATAATTAAATCTCGATTTAGGTCATTTTAGATAAAATTATATACAAACATATACAATCATATATGTATAGATATAAACATATCAGATATAATTTTATACATTTTTACATGGAAAGAAGTGAATCACAATCGGATTTAAATTAAGCTTTGGTTTTTCATATAAATATTAATTAATATTTAAAAAATATTATTTTTTATTTTTATTATTTTCAATATTTCTCCATCCTTCGGATGGCATCTTCAGGAATCTTAATCTTATTTTTTAAAACTAACTGTGGCCTCGAGCTTCTCTATTAATTAATATAGAATTGAATAAAAAGGTCGAATAAATATAATAATATTTAGGTTTTTCATTTAAAAATCGGGAGATGGAAAAAAGTTTCCATACAAAAAAAAAAATTCAATTTAAATCGAATTAAAATTCAATTCAGCCATAACTTTCACAATTGTTCCAACCCGTTCAAATCTTAATCCACTCTAGCCTAGTTTACATAATTATATTTTGCATTAATACTGTAATTAATTTGTATGCATTTGACATAGATTTTCTTATTTTAGTTTTAATACATACAATTCATTCGTTAAATAGATATAAAATGGTGTGGCTATCAATAAACATATAGAAGTTGTTTGAATATTCAACGAGTTTTCAAAAAAATACACTGAGATTATTTTTCAAATAGAAATACATATTACAAAAACTATACACATAAATTAAAAGAATTATCAAAAATAAAAATATTTTTTAGAAATTCAAATTCAAATTAAAGCTCGAGGTGATTTTTCTTTACTAATTGCACCATGATATTCTCTTAAAATAGTTATCAAAAAATATTTTTTCAGTTTTTACAAAAAATTAGGAAAAATTAAAGAATTTTTAAAATTTGTCAAAAAAAATTTTATCTTTTTTAGAAATATTTTAAAAAAAAATTTTCATTAAAACTTTTTAGAAATTATTTGTCCAATAGTAACCCTCAAAAATGCAGCATAATGATGAATTTAAAAATGCAGCATAAACAAAAAAAATGCAGCATTTTTTTTTTTTTTGCAGTATAATCATTTGATGCCCCCACTTCGTGTTTCTGCACACGAAATTATAAAAATCAAAACATAAAATTATGAAAAGAATAGAAAAATTTAAAAAAAAATTCCAAAAAGTAAAAATGGAAATTCTGGAGGGTATTTTTTGCTTCGACAAGGACGAATAGCGTTCTTACTTGTTTCGACTGATATTTAAAGTTGATTTTACCAAAAAAGTGAAAATGTTTTACTGCTTTTATGCACTTTAAAAATACATCTGCATTAATTTTTCTATCTTGTTATTCTAAGTGTAATGTATAGAAACTTAAATTACATTTATATGCATTTAACGTAAATAAATGAACATCTAAAATAACTAATTGACAATGGGACATTATTAATTAAGTCATATTTTTTAACAAAATTAGATTTTAAAATAAAATTTAATAAAGAGGAAATAACAGCAGTTTAAGATTTTATGGAACAGAGATTATAGGTTTAACATTTTTTTAAAAATATTAAAAATATTATTTCTTATGTTTTAAAGCTTTAATTCTGTTAAAAAATTAGCTTTATATGAAAGCTCTTTTGGTAAGCTTTCCAACAATATTCAAATCATGGAAAATGTTTTTGGTAGTTCTTCAATAATAATGGAATTTTCGGAAAAAATCTGAAATGGGCGATTAATTTTTTTTTAAGCCACGGAAAATTTTCAACTGGATTTCAAAATAAAAATATATAAAAAGGCACAATTCTATGAAAATTTTTGTTTCAAAAATCTTTAATTTAATAAAGTCCTCAAATTTATTAAAAATTTAAAAAAAAAAAAAATTCTGTCAGCAATTAGCTTCAGAGCTTTTACTCTTTTTAAAAGCTTTTTAACGATATTTGGTTGTATTAAGTAGTTTTTTAACTATAGTGAAAAGTTCTGATGGGTCCTGAAAATATTTTTTTATATAAAAATCCACGCCCAGTTCTAGGGGGCGAAATATAAAAATATATGAAATATCTGTGATTTTGCTTTTTTGGTAAAATAGTGTATCTACACCAAAAATCTGAATTTTCATATTTAACAAAATATTTAACAGATTGAAGTCTCACATTTTGTAGGTGTACAAGTTTTACAGTAATTTTCTGTTAAATAACACAGTGCAACACCCAAAATCGGAATGGGATGAAACCAAAAGCAAATGAAAGTTGACATATTCCATAACAAACCCCTCAAGGCTTTTTTCTAGTTCAGAGCTAGATTTTGTTTTACACGCATTTGAAGTTAGTGCACTTTTATTATAATTACAATAATAAATGCTTGAAAACTGTATTAGTGGCGAGGGGTCTTTAAAGTTGGACACGTTTAGTACACAAAAACTTTAAATGTTTTAAAATCACCAACTTTAAATGCGTGTAAAATAAAATCTAGCTCTGACCTAAAAAATCATCATCCCATTCCGATTCCGAAAGTTCGATTTTGTATCACTGTGTAATTACTTAACAACTGACTGTAAATCGAACATTGCATTTTGCTGCAATTATTTCTCACTATTTTGTGGCTATGATCAAGGTGTCTTTTATAAGTTCTAAAAAATTTCAAATAAAAATACATACAAAAAATCTAAAACTCGAAATCAGACCCCTCCCGCCAAAATTAAACAAACACCGATTTGACCTTAACACGATCGTTTTCAGTTTACACTTCTACGAGTATTTGTGTGTCTTTTATCACACGCGCGCTAAAAAAGTGGTAGCAACTTATTAACGCATAAATTGTTTAGTTGAATTATGGCAGTTGCTAGAACACACGAGCCTCATAATACGGTGAAAGTGAAAAATGGCAAGTAATTAGATGTTGAAAACCTACTTCATTTTATATATGAACGTTTTGGAGCAATTCAGCACTTAATAACTGAGGTGGCGGTAAAGGGGTCAAAATCCACACAAAGCTCCACAAAAAGCTATAAATAAGTTTTTTAGAATGCCGACATCTTGAATTTTGTCCCTCTTTTAATATATTTTTATTGTATGTCCAATAGGGCGTCCCGTCAAATTTAAATTTTCGAAAATTTAAAAAAAGTTTAAAAAAAATACATATTTCGACTAAAAATTCAAGTCCGAATTTTTTGGCCAGTTCCGGCTTTAAAATTCGGTAATTTGGCGCAATTTATTGGAAAAATATTTAAAAAATTCCAAAACCGCGATTTTGGTCGACAGATGCTGATTTTTACACGTAAAAATATTTTTTACCCAAATTGGTCTCAAAAGTTGGAAAATGTTAAGTATATTATCTAAAAAATATTAAAAAATATATAAAAACACGATTTTGGTCCGAAAATGCTGATCAGCATCTGTTGACCAAAATCGCAGATCATCATTTTTGGACCAAAATCAAGTTTTTATATTTTTATACCTCCACTCTAGTGATAGAGGGTATATATAAGTTTGTCATTCCGTTTGTAACACGTTGAAATATTGGTCTAGGGCCCCATAAAGTATATATATCGATCGATTTTAAGTCGATCTAGCTATGTCCGTCTGACCTTCCGTAGAAAACACGCTAACTTTTCAAAGACTTTACAGAGGCTACTGAAGTTTGGCATATATGTTGGTCATTTACCTGGTC
The DNA here is from genome assembly GCA_963921195.1 of Pegoplata infirma. Lineage (NCBI taxonomy): Eukaryota > Metazoa > Arthropoda > Insecta > Diptera > Anthomyiidae > Pegoplata > Pegoplata infirma. Next base: position 30,755,388 of record OY992536.1, read on the forward strand.
AGGTTGGTATTGCAATCCAGCCTAATCGGTCCAGTGGTTCAAAAGTTATGAGCAAAAGAGTAAATTTCTGCAAGGGTGTTTCGCGAATTTACGAGATAAAAAACACGATAACTTTCGAAAGACAATAATGAGACTGCTGAAGCTTGGCACGTATCTTTGCCGTTCCCCAGGTCTATTTGGTATTAAATTTCAGCTCAATCGGTCCAGTGGTTCAAAAGTTATAAGCAAAACCATGAATTTCAGATTAGTTTCATCTAAAATGCCACGTGTTTTAACAAGTTTTAAAAGCATTGGTGGTAACTAAACAAGGCTTTTCAAACTTGTTTAATTTTAAAGCAATGCTTTTTAAATTTGTTTAGTTTTAAAAGCATTGGTAACTTAAAAATTACACTCGGAAAAAATTTTACATTAAAAAAAAATTGTACACTCAAAAAAAATTTTACACTCAAAAAAAATTTTAAACAAAAAAAAAATACTTTTTTTTTACAAAAATTACAATATTTTGTGTACATCCGTACGTGCATTCACTCAAAAATATTTTTAAAATAAAAAAAAACATTACACTCGAAAAAAATTTTACACTCAAAAAAATTAGTAATTTTTTTTTTTTTTTTAAATGACAAAAAAATAGTTTTTTACTCAAAATAAAATATGTATTCTAATCAAAATTGTTAATTTTTTCACGTTAAAAATGTACTATCCTTTAAAAAAAATGCATTGTGGAGGGTATTCATAAATTCGGCAAAGTCGAATTTAACTTTTCTACTTGTTTTTTTTATATTTTTTAGATAACACACCTACCATTTTTTAACTTTTGAGACCAATTTGGATAAGAAAACAATTTTTATTTTTTTTTTTAATTTTTTTCCAATTAAGTACGCAAAATTTCCGAATTTTTGAGCCGGATTTGGTCAAAAAATTTGGACATGAATTTTGTTCGAAATACGTATTTTTTCCAACTTTGACCGCTGGTTGCCGACTGAAGATGACCTTGCGAAATTTTTTCATAAATTTTTCCACAATCAGCCCTAACGTGGCCATAGTTTGGCAGGTATTACAATATGAAATTCGAAAATTTATATTTGACGGTATACCCTCATGTCCAACAAATCATAGAAACTGCAAAAAAGAAAGCTATAAATACATTTTTTTAATAAATTCCGGAAATTAATACTTTTGTCAAAATCCGACTTCCAAAGTCCAAACGATATTGACAAACCTCAACATTGGCGATGGAACTGGATTGGAACTGGAGATGGGCATGTGAGTAAATTTTGGCTCACGTTAACTCACGCAAAAAAATCTTAATTTACTCAATGGAATTTTTGTGCTCACGCGTTTTTAAACACGATCACCATATTTTAACGCAAAACTGAAAAACAAACAGTTGTTTTTATATTGGCAGATCGTTAATTTGGCACTAAGCCTATTCAAAACACGAAAAATTTGTACAAAAAGCACTCACTACAATTCACTCACGCAAAAAATGTACTCACTTACTTAACACTCACGAAAAAAGGTTTGACTCATGCTCTTGTGAGTAGCTGGACTTTTGATCACACCTAATTCACGTGACCAGCGCATATCTCTAATGCGTAACATTAAATCTGAAAACGCATTTAAGCGGGCACACTAAGGCGATAGCACTTTAAATATTGTTTATAAAATTATTTGCTGGTAGCATTATTAATACATTTAGAATGGCGAACGCTAATTACAGTTAGAAGTAAAAAAGTTCCCTCTTAAATGCGCCATTCATTAGAACTTTGTGACGCATATAAAAGCGAAATATTTTATTCAAATCTTCTGATAAAAGCAAAAATTCCTTTTTGCTTTAATCATCCGCCATTTTGAATTTCGAATCTTTTACTCTAAAATCAAATTAAGCATCCGAAAAGCCATCAAAATTAAAGGTTTTGTCTAAATCAGACAACAAAGAAAATAAACTTCAAATTTTATTTGTGGCCGTATTGGATCCACCATTTTAAATTTAAGCAAGTAAAAAAATTGTAGTCGGCCAAAACCGACCATATAATACCCTACACCAGTGTTTCCCAAAAGATGGGTCTCGAGTCCAAACATGGGCCGAGTGGATATATCTCTTGTCAAATCTTTAATATGTGTACAAAACAATCACAAACAAAATTTGTGTGAAGTAGCCTTCTTTCAGACAGACGGACGTACGTTCGATCGGTATACTTAATGGTAGGTCTAGGACCAAAATTAAATTTTTCGCTCTACTCGATCCGCCATTTCGAATTTTAAAAGTCTGAGCACATATTTGTTATTATCGACCCCAAATGCATCGTCAGTGATTTTTTTTTAATAATAATAAGCTAAGAATTAAAAAATCATGTCCGCCATATTGGAACCGCCATTTTTACATTTATACAATATTTTTTATACCCTCCACTCTAGTGATAGAGGGTATATATAAGTTTGTCATTCCATTTGTAACACCTCGAAATATTGGTCTAGGACCCCATAGAGTATATATATTCATGATCCTCCATCGATTTAAGACGATCTAGCGATGTCCGTCCGTCTGTCTGTCCGTCTGTCTGTCTGTTGAAAACACGCTAACTTTTGAAAGACTTTACGGAGGCTCCTGAAGTTTGGCATATATGTTGGGCATTTACCTGGTCAGGTTGGTATTGCAATCCAGCGAAATCGGTCCAGTGGTTCAAAAGTTATGAGCAAAAGACTGAATTTCGGTAAGGGAATTTTTGAAATAAGGGAATTTATGAAATAAAAAGCACTATAACTTTCGAAAAGCAATTCTGAGGATGCTGAAGCTAGGCATATATATTCTTCGTTCCTCCAGCCTAGTTCGTATTGAATTTCACCCAAATCGGGCCAGTGGTTCAAAAGTTATTAGCAAAACCGTGAATTTCAGAAAATTCCCAAAAAGACAAAAGAAGACGCCCCTGCATTTTTTTTTTATTTATTTGCATGTTGGAGGGTATAAAAGATTCAACACAGCCGAATTTAACACTCTTACTTGTTTTTCAATATTTTTTATTATTTTTAGTTTTTCTTAAATAATTTGGATAAAATATGAATTTTGTGGAACAAAATAAAAAAAAAATCGACAAAAGTTTCGTCAGGTACCATGTTTTTGTTATAGAAAAAGATGAAACGTTTGCGAAATGGAAAGAAATTATAAAACCTAGTGGTGGTTCTACATAAGGGATTTAGTATTTATTCCTTTTACTCTTACAAGGAGCATATTGCCGTAAATGGCAATATCTTACATCTTAACTCCTTAAGTTGTAAACTTTTTTAATTTTATGTTTTACTAAAACATTTTTTTAAAGTCGTGAGCGGGTTTTGACTCACACTCAGTCACGCTCACGCAAACAATAATGTAATCACTCACTTATCATTTACGCTCACGCGTGAATCATGCAAACTCTACTCTCGCACTCTCGCTCACACATTTTTTACCAAAAAACACATTGCTAAAAAATATTTTTTTTTGCAAGAAAAAAAAAAACAAATAAACTAAAAAAAATCAAATAAATTTAAAAAAAATAAAAATCAAATCACGCAAAATTAGCAAAAAATTAATCACTTATGCAAAATTTTGAAAATTCATTTATTTTTTTTTTCAACTCACGCTCACTAAAAGTTGATAACGATGAGCCACGACGAAAGATAAGAAAGATAACCGTACGGATATTCTTCACAGGAGGAATCCCGACCTTTTTTTGAAGTTCACAACAACAACAAAACTTTGCTAATCTTTACGAACGCGCGAATTTGTTAAAGTGACAAAAAATACAAAAAATTTTTGAAAATCCCGAAAAATCCCGAAAATTTCCAAAAAATCCCGTGAATCCTGCGATTCAAAATATCCCGAAAATCCCGGGATCCCGAAAATTTTTCTTCAATCCCGAATCCCGGGATTCAGAAAAACCAATCCCGATTGGAAGCCCTAATTCATAGATTCGGCCAAGTCGAATTTAACTTTTCTACTTGTTATAAATTTGTTTAAATCTACGTCTTCAGCTCCCATGTGGCTCCAGGAGGAGTTAAATGTAAGCTCCCATTCAAAAATAACATTTAAAAAAAATTTTTCAAATTTTTAATATGCAACAAAAACTTTTATTTTTAGGCACAAATTTTTTTTATAATTTTTAGCATTTTGTGCTGCAACGTCCACAATTAGGGCGGTGTTAAGAAGCGATACCTAAATTTGTTACCCAGTGTCTTTATTTTTTCACTTTCAACATTATATGGAGGGTATTTAAAAATATGGCACAGTCTAAAATAGCGTTCTTACTTGTTTGGCTTTGAATATTTTTCCATGTTCAAAACCATATTAACCGTATATTGCTGCTAACTACAAAATTCTGTCTGTTCATTACAGAGTGTTTATTATTTCTTATTTTTTTTTTGCAGTTTTATTGAAATTGTTGACATTATGTTGTATTGCATTAAAGTATCATTACCAACCACTAAAAAAAATAGAAAAAACTAATACTAGTTAGTTACACTAACGACAAACATCTCTTAACTAAGACTACTTGTTGTTCAGATAGACCAACTAACTATAGTTTTTTAAAACAACACTAAAAATTAAAACAGCAACAACTCTGTGTGTATTCAGTTTTTGTAATAAATTGAAATAATTACAAGGAAAACCACTGCAGAAAAATATACTTATAAAAATTGTAGCTAAACACAGCGAAGACAAGGTCAATGTATGGCTTTTTAAAAAAAAAATTGTTGCGTCTATAAAGCCCCAGTGTGTTTGTAATTTTTATTACACATTTGTCTATAGGATTTTTTTTAAATAACCTCCACATAGTGATAAGGGGGTATATTTAGGTTTTTCGTTTCGTGTGTAACACCTGGAAATATGGGACTATGATTTCAGAGATTGTATATGATAAACGATCAATTATCAAGCGATTTTCATTGGTATGTCTGTTGTAATCACGATAACTTTTGGAAGGCAAGCTGAAATCTGCTGATGCTTGGCACATATAATTGTCATAGTTCTCAACAGGTTGGTATTGCATTTCAGCTAAATCGGTCCAGCAGATAAAAAGTTATGAATGAAAATATAAGAACACCTCGAAAATTTTAGTTTTCCTATTTTTTCGTAGTGTTTATCAAGTAATGCTACAAAAATATTTTACGCGTCGTATTTTGCCAGTCAAAACGAAGCGGCAAACCAAAAAAAAATAAAAAATTACACTCAAAAAATGTTTAAGTTAAAAAAAATGTAAACTCGAAAACATTTTTATACCCTCCACTTAGTGATAGAGGGTATATATAAGTTTGTCATTCCGTTTGTAACTCATCGAAATATCGGTCTGGGACCCCATAAAGTATATATATTCATGATGCCCGATCGATTTTAAGACATTCTAGCGATGTCCGTCTGTCCGTCTGTCCGTCTGTCCGTCTGTCCGTCTGTCTGTGGAAAATGCTCTCGCCGACAAAATATTGCACAGAGATGACTGAATCTTAACATATATGTTGGAAGTTCTCCCGAGAAGTTTGGTATTGCATTTGAGCGATATCGGTTCAGCGGTTCAAAAGTTATGAACGAAAATGTAAGCACACCTCAAAAATTTCAGTACATTCAACATAACCTAAAAATACAAAATGCTTTAATTCGGCTTCTGGTTGACATATGTGAACATAATTGAACACCAAATGGTATTTAAACAAGTACGAACATATTTTTTGACAAAAAAAAAAAATCGCGGATTTTTTTTTTACCAACATTTTTTTTCGCGGAATTTTTTTCAATTTTTTTTTTTCAAAAGTAATTTCCTTTTAAATAAAGTTGTTTGCAATAATCTTTTTGAAATTGTGGAGGGTATCACTACATTCGGCAAGGCCGAATTTAACTTTTTTACTTGTTTTACTTAAAACTTTTACAAATAATAAGTTTAAATCCAAAAAAAGTTGTACTAAAACAAAAAAAGTCGCTCAAACAAAAATCTTACATCGTTGTGTCTGCTTTATTCAGATTTTTGAAAAATGTTTTGCATCGGTATGTCTGTTGTAATCACGATAACTTTAGAAAGACAAGCTGGAGGCTTCTGATGCTTGACACATATAACTGTCATAGTCCTCAAAAGGTTGGTATTGCATTTCACTTAAATCGGTACAGCAGATAAAAAGTTATAAATGAAAATGTAAGAACACCTCGAAAATTTTAGTTTTCATATTTTTTTGCAGTATTTATCAAGTAATGCTACAAAATAATTTACATAGTGTATTTTGCCACTCAAAACAAAGCTGTAAAACAAAAAAAAATAAAAAAATACACTCAAAAAAGTTTATATAAAAAAATTTACACACGAAAAAATGTTTTAATCTACTTTTTTTTACACATTAAAACTTAAAAAAAAATCCCTCAAACAAAAACTTTCTCTCAAACAAAATCTTTACCCTCAAAAAAATTTTGTAGTCTATAAAAAAGGTTGAGTAAAAACTTTGAAAACGGTTTATTTACGCTTATTTTCCCTTTGTAACACTCATAAATAATTGTGATCAATTACAAGATGATCTAGCGTTGTTCATCTGTATGTCTGTCTGTTGTAATCACGATAACTTTAAAAATTAAATCAGGCGGCTGCTGATGCTTGGTATTTATATTTATCATAGTCCTCGAAAGGTTGGTATTGAATTTCAACAAAATCGTTATGAGTGAAGATGTAAGGACGCTCTTAAAATAACATTTTTTTTATATGTTTTAGTAAAGTCGTAATTAAAAAAAAATATTTTATATAATGTTTTTGATTTTTCCCCCAAAAAAAAATTACACTCGAAAAAAATTTACGTTCGAACAAAAATGTTCCACTCGAAAAATGTTTTTACATAAATTTTTCACTTATCATCCCGGATAAATTGTAACACGATCTCGCGATTGACGTCCGTGTGTCCATCTGTTGTTACACAACAACGGTTAAGACCGGCCATGTGATACCCTGCACTAGTATTTTCGGGAAAATGGGTCCCAAGTCAAAACATGAGCCGTTATGATCTATCTTTAGTAAGACCTTTAATTATTGTAAATGAAACACACATATTACAGTCATTTTAGCCAAATTCATACGAGACGTTTGTATGGGGTCTGTGTCTAAACATGGACCTATTTATTTCAATTTCAGTAGGATTCGTCCTTGGAACAGATGAAGCTTAAGTTTCAAATTTCAGACAAATAAGCTGTTAATTCCTAATTCTGACATGTATCGTGTCTACAACGATTCCATGTGGAAGGTCAGAGATCGCTAAATCGACTCAATAAGAAATTCTGAGATCGGTATACTTGAAGGTGGGCCTGAAACCAATATCTCGTGTGGTTACAAACGCATTATACCCTGTACAACAGAGTGGTGTAGGGTATAAACATGTTAGAAATTTAATTTTTTCAGAAATTGATATAGTTCTTCAAAGGGAATGTTTTTCCCCCCTGGTCCGATTTTATCCCATCGCCGTACTTAACCACCCCAAGACTATAAGTCATGTCCATATCAAACTTTTGGAGGTTAGCTCTTTTATTTTGGACAGCATCGTGCTTTCCACCGGCGGACAGACGGACTGTCAGACGTTACTTAATGGAGTCTTTAATCCGTTACACACGGAATGACAAAGTGAGTATAGCTCCATACTGTAGATGGAGGGTATACAAATTCTAGAGTCTTCATTTTAAATAGAAAAAAAGTGTCGTTTTAACCCACTTTTACCCCATTTTAACCTAAAAACTTTAAATTTAAAAATTTGTCCTCATCTTGGATGTTAATTCTGCTGGATAATCCTTCATGTCAAATTTCAAGATTCTGGCGTTTTTAATTCAAACCCTCAAGTTTATAAGTCCATTATTTTACGAAATTGATTAAGTACCAAAGTACATAATTGTTTAACCCATTTTACCCGCTTAGGGTTTAAAACTCCAGTTTTTATGACCATTATTTTAGGAGACCGTAAAAGTACCGAAGTACACTTTTTTACCCTCTTAGCGTCGAAACTTTACAAAAAGTACTTTTGTCAGAATCCTTTTTTTACCCTCTTTGCATCCATACTTTCTGAAATATTCCTTTGTCCAGTACCGTTTTAACCATTAGGATACATTGGGCACGTGCCCAGAGCCCCGACCGAAGGGGCCCCAAAATGCCAATAAATTCGCTTATACGAAAATGGAGCAACATTTTTTTTTAATTTGTTTTTTGAAAAAAAATTTCACATTTTATTTCAGAAAATTGCTCAGAATCTAACAGAAGAAATTTGTCCTATATTAAAAATCTTAAATTCATAGAAATTTTTTCTACATAAAAAGTTTCAGATTGTGGAATATTTTTCTCACAGAAAAAGTTTTAGATTCTAAGATTTTTAAAGTCTAAAGTTCATAGAAGTTCTACCAAAAGTCTCAGATTCTGAGACATTTTATATAGAAAAAATGTCCCATTCTGAGACAATTTTCATATAGAAAAAGTCAGATTCTGAGCATTTTTCGTATAGAAAAGTCTCAGATTCTGACAATAAGACATTTTTCGTATAGAAAAAGTTTCAGATTCTGAGAAATTTTTTCGTATAGAAAAAGTCTCCGGTTCTGAGACATTTTTCGTATAGATAACATCTTTTGTATAGAAAAATCTTAGATTCCAAGATATTTTTCGTATCGATTCTCAGACATTTTTCGTATAGAAAAGTTTAAAAAGACATTTTTCGTGCAGATAAAGTCTCGAATTCTGAGACATTTTTCGTATTGAGGAAGTCTCAGATCTGAAATATCATGATTTTAATAAGTAAAGAAAAATTACCTTAAGCTAGAATATCCCTACTCAAAATATTTTTCGTTTAGTGTCTTTGTCTTAAAACGGTTTTTTTATCATGCGACTTTTCCAGCGGGTCCCCAAATTCTTGTGTGCCCAGGCCCCGCCATACCTTAAAGCGGCCCTGCTTTTGTCAGAAAGTTTTATTCGCTGAATGATCCTACAGTGTACATTTAAAGTTTCTAGAACCGTTATTTTAAGAAATATAAAAAGCACCAAAGTACTTTTTTTTGTATTTTGCCACAAAATTTACCTTTTGTACCAAAAAGTACTATTTTTCTAAATGTTTTATTTTCGGCTAAATCCGATGTATTATAAAAAAACAAGTTTTTATTGTTTCATTGAAGAAGTATCAAAATACCATTTTTTTCGGCTGGAGTATCCACATTTAAAATTTAAATTTTATGACTATTATTTAAAGTGAAAAAGTACCAAAGTACACTATTTTACCACCTTGTTTGTCGTCTTAGGAATTTTCAAAAGTAATTTTTTAGAATTTTTTTCTCCAAGGATCCTAAAATTTAAAATTTGAAGAATATTTCCAAAGTTTTCCAAAAACCCAAAAATCTAGCTTCAGTGGTTTGGGCATGTTTTATCACTCAAAATCATTTGTTATACATAATATTTTGGCCATTGTGGAGTGCATTCTTAAATTCGTTCAAGCTGAATAAAAGTAATCTACTTGTCTTTTTTTTTTGGTTTGTTTGGCAAAGAATTTTTTGAAGATTTTTTTTTTATTTAGATGGTTTCTAAAAATTTTCTGTAAAAAAAAACGTGTTTTCTACATATTAGTTTGCGATTAGATTTTTTCAAGCAAAAATTGTTATTTTTTAAACACTTGGCATTCGATTTTATTTTTTTTTAGTATTGCCAGTGGCCGCTAAGTGTAATAGAAACCTTGATTTCAAATTGACTACTATGTAATTTCAAAATAAAATTTAACAAATTTGTTGGTATTTATTAAAACAAAGTTGTTGGTGGGGTAGCAAGTTTAATGAAAAAAATTAAAAAAAAAAAATTAAAAAAATGCCAATATTTTGATAATTGCAATACATAACATTTTCAATTTAGGTAAAATATTTTCAAAAATAATAACCACAGGTGTTTGAAGTTGTTTTAAAAAATCAAAACTTAAAAAAAAACGAAAGATGAGATTTTTTTAAATTTTTCTATTTGAAAAAGATGTTTTTGATGATAACCTACAATTAAAATAATTTGTAAAATGTGTCGGATTTGTTGCCCGGTGAAATTTTTCGTAAAGAAAAGTCTAGCATTTTTCGTATAGAAAAAGTTTCTGATTCTGAGAAAAAGTCTCAGATTCTGAGACATTTTTCTTATAGAAAAAGTCTCAGATTCTGAGACATTTTTCTTATAGAAAAAGTCTCAGATTCTGAGACATTTTTCTTATAGAAAAAGTCTCAGATTCTGAGACATTTTTCTTATAGAAAAAGTCTCAGATTCTGAGACATTTTTCTTATAGAAAAAGTCTCAGATTCTGAGACATTTTTCTTATAGAAAAAGTCTCAGATTCTGAGACATTTTTCTTATAGAAAAAGTCTCAGATTCTGAGACATTTTTCTTATAGAAAAAGTCTCAGATTCTGAGACATTTTTCTTATAGAAAAAGTCTCAGATTCTGAGACATTTTTCTTATAGAAAAAGTCTCAGATTCTGAGACATTTTTCTTATAGAAAAAGTCTCAGATTCTGAGACATTTTTCTTATAGAAAAAGTCTCAGATTCTGAGACATTTTTCTTATAGAAAAAGTCTCAGATTCTGAGACATTTTTCTTATAGAAAAAGTCTCAGATTCTGAGACATTTTTCTTATAGAAAAAGTCTCAGATTCTGAGACATTTTTCTTATAGAAAAAGTCTCAGATTCTGAGACATTTTTCTTATAGAAAAAGTCTCAGATTCTGAGACATTTTTCTTATAGAAAAAGTCTCAGATTCTGAGACATTTTTCTTATAGAAAAAGTCTCAGATTCTGAGACATTTTTCTTATAGAAAAAGTCTCAGATTCTGAGACATTTTTCTTATAGAAAAAGTCTCAGATTCTGAGACATTTTTCTTATAGAAAAAGTCTCAGATTCTGAGACATTTTTCTTATAGAAAAAGTCTCAGATTCTGAGACATTTTTCTTATAGAAAAAGTCTCAGATTCTGAGACATTTTTCTTATAGAAAAAGTCTCAGATTCTGAGACATTTTTCTTATAGAAAAAGTCTCAGATTCTGAGACATTTTTCTTATAGAAAAAGTCTCAGATTCTGAGACATTTTTCTTATAGAAAAAGTCTCAGATTCTGAGACATTTTTCTTATAGAAAAAGTCTCAGATTCTGAGACATTTTTCTTATAGAAAAAGTATCAGATTCTGAGACATTTTTCTTATAGAAAAAGTCTCAGATTCTGAGACATTTTTCTTATAGAAAAATTATGTCATCTTTAAAAAATAAATACCCTTTACTAACCCTATCCCATTGTTTCTTCTTCAAAAATATTTCTTATTTATTCTCAAGTCACAAACTTTTCCATAATAAATTTTTAAGATAAATGTTTAAAAAAAAAAAAAACTTTTTAACTTTTTTTTTTGTTAGTTTGTTATCCTTAATTTATGTTAATAATATTTATGTTTAAATCGTTTTTGATTTTGAGTATTCATTCATCCATTCAATTTGTATGTTTTAAACATTATTTAATCTTTGTATATGAATTTTATATAAAATCTATCGATACAATCTACTGTTTTGCATAAAACAAAAAAAAAATATTATATCTTTCGCTTATCAATATGTATTTATATATGGGCTATTTCACGTCAACGGGAGACCCCCCCGCCCCCAAAATTCTATTGGTCGTAGAGAGTTGTATTATGGCTTAAAATTTAGCCAATGATCTCTACTTTTGAAAGCTGAGTGGCGGAAGTTGAACCCATTGGTAAGTGAGCCAATATGGCGGCGCGAATCGGGATACCCCTATCGGGATATGCTGGAAACTAATGAAGGAGTTATCGGAATTTTCTGAAATTTGTTATCAGGGGGTTTATTGGGACGCTAATTTCGAATTTTCATTCAGATTTGAAAAATTCAAAATGGCGGATCCAATATGGCGGATGATTTTTTCGAGGTTTTCGCATTCAAATAAAAATCGGTTCCCGGGTGTATTATGGGTCACTAAACACGAATCTGAATTTAGATTTACAAAATTCAAAATGGCGGATCCAATATGGCGTCTTTTTTTTTTTTTTTTAATTTCGATTTCCTTGAAACTTGTTATCCGGGGGTTATTTGGGACGCTGATTTCGAATTTTTATTCAGATTTTAAAAATTCAAAATGGCGGACTCAATATGGCGGATGGTTTTATTTTAAGTTGTCGCAATTAAATAAAACTCGGTTTCCAGGTGTATTATGGGTCACTAAACACGATTATGAATTTAGATTTACAAAATTCAAAATGGCGGATCCAATATGGCGTCTATTTTTTTTTTTTTTTAATTTCGGTTTCCTTAAAACTTGTTATCCGGGGGCTATTTGGGACGCTGATTTCGAATTTTTATTCAGATTTTAAAAATTCAAAATGGCGGACTCAATATGGCGGATGGTTTTTTTTTTTTTGAGTTTTCGCAATCAAATAAAACTCGGTTTCCGGGTGTATTATGAGTTACTTAGTACGAATCTGACATCAGATTTTTAAATCGGATCCAACATGGCTCTTATTTTTGAATGTGTTGGAAAGTTTTTATTAACTGATTCCATTAAACTAGTTTTTGAAAAGGAAGAAACATTTCCTTAAAAAATAAAAGATATCAACAATTATAAAGAAAAAAATAGAAGTATTTTATTTTTTTATGTTACGATTTTTAAATACTATATGTAAGTGTGTTACCAGAACTAGCACTTGAATATCTTTTTATAAGAAGTTCTTTCTTATTTTTTATAATAAAGCAATGATTTTGCAATATTTGTGGAACTGCCGGAGCGTCATTGAATCTTTTTTTAAGGAACCTGTCCACCTTCTCCTGCATTTTTTGAGTGTAATATACTACCTTTATATTAGCGAAATAATTTTTACCCCATTGAAAAAGTTTTTCGGGAGATAAAATTGCTTCAGTTGGTTTGCATAATAGGCTATTACGCGCTGCTTCTCTTTTAAAAATTGCTCCAATGCCATCTGAAGGTCCCTTGCCATGGGCAGTCGCATGAACATGCCATTCAGCAGCGACACCAAAATCATCTTCATGATGCATTACGTTTACCATTTGAAATTTATTTTTGAAATGTTGCTTTGCACCATCGCTGAAGTAAATAATTTTTTTCACAGATACATTCTCCTTTATATGAGGAATTAGAAGTTGTTGTATTGTGTATACAGCAGCTGTATCATGCCTTGTACTCTCCGACAAAAATACAATGCTCTTATGATTTAATTGTGTATTTTGCTTATAATAATAAACAACAGGAAAAACAGTGCATTGATCATTGTTATAATGGAACGCTTGAGATGCATCTTGGGCTATAAACTTATAGTTTTCGGAGAAATCCAAAATGACTAAAACTTCGCCAACTTTTAAATTTTCCTTTTTATAAGTTAAAAAATCCGCCTGGTGTTTTGCTATAAAGGAATGGGGTTTTAAAAGTAGTAGCTTATTCTTTAGCTCTTCCACAAAGTCACTTGTTGATGTTATTTCTGTTCGTAGTGTTGATCTATCTGTACTGGTCCATGAGCTATATTGGACATTGTATATATTGTTGTTATTTAGCAATTGTTCTATTGAATTAGCAAATTCTGAAGCTCTTGGGCATTAGCCACATTTGCCAAAAAAACAATCATCACTTGGATTTTTACAAGTTATCTCTTTTAAACAATCCTTATAAGAGGTTATTGGGCTTTCAGATTCTTTTGTTAGTTCTTCAATATTAATAGCTTCTAATAACAACTTACAGTTTTGGTGAATGGTACAAACACACACAGAGTGAGTTCCACTGCCTCCAGCAAGAATACATTGCTTGGGACGAAGAAGTGAAAACTTTGTAAAACCTACAGAAAAATCTGGATTACTTTCTTTATATAAGCGGTAGAGACCCTTCAAATCTAATAACAAAAGACGTCGCTGCACTAATGATCGTCCCTCCTCATTTTTGACCGAAACAACATTTCTTTTTCCAGGCAACAATCTACTGTTCTTTTCGCTTGTATAAAAATTCACTACATTTTCTTGAACTGATTTAGACAATGTCTTACCAACCTTTGCTGTGGTTTCTGCCAAAATACCTTTTGCAGTTCTAAGATCTATAGCTTTTTTCGCCAACTGCCAACTACAGCCAAATTCCTCCGAAATTTTTTTGGCACTCCATGATTTTGGAACTATTGTTAGAATCCTTAACTTTAAGGGTGAACTATTCGGCAATGTAGAAAACTTTTGTTTTAGATCATCTAACATATCTTCTAATTCTTTTTCTCGTTGGGAGCGATCAATTGGTTTTAATACATTTTGATCGAGACTAAGATGATTTTCACTTACTTCATTATCATTTTCATTTTCACTTTCATCCGATAAAATTGCTGTTATTGAATTTGTAGGTTTTTGCATTTTCCGTCTACACTCCCAACATAATTTACCGATGTAAGGTAAATTAGGATACTTTCTTTTCAGTGTTTTTGGCAAATTTCTCAAATCTTTACCTCTGTGGGTCATAACACCCAAAGGATTGCAACATCTGTCGCCGTGAGATCTGTTGTCGCTTGGCATATTAAATTACGAAATCAAAGTTAACAATAAAACAAAACTATATTTTAAGCACACGAAACAATATGTTTAACAATAAAACAAAAATAATTTATAAATAATTGATTTTTTGGTAAATTTTTTAAAAAAGTAACTACTATGTTGAATAAAAAAAATATCCGGTAAAAAGTTTAAAGCAAATCGTTATTAAAAAAAACAAAAATAAGAGTCATGTTGGATCCGGCATTTTGAGTTTTAAAAATCTGATGTCAGATTCGTACTATGTAACTCATAATACACCCGGAAACCGAGTTTTATTTGATTGCGACAACTCAAAAAAAAAACCATCCGCCATATTGAGTCCGCCATTTTGAATTTTTAAAATCTGAATAAAAATTCGAAATCAGCGTCCCAAATAGCCCCCGGATAACAAGTTTTAAGGAAACCGAAATTAAAAAAAAAAAAAATAGACGCCATATTGGATCCGCCATTTTGAATTTTGTAAATCTAAATTCATAATCGTGTTTAGTGACCCATAATACACCTGGAAACCGAGTTTTATTTAATTGCGACAACTTAAAATAAAACCATCCGCCATATTGAGTCCGCCATTTTGAATTTTTAAAATCTGAATAAAAATTCGAAATCAGCGTCCCAAATAACCCCCGGATAACAAGTTTCAAGGAAATCGAAATTAAAAAAAAAAAAAAAAGACGCCATATTGGATCCGCCATTTTGAATTTTGTAAATCTAAATTCAGATTCGTGTTTAGTGACCCATAATACACCCGGGAACCGATTTTTATTTGAATGCGAAAACCTCGAAAAAATCATCCGCCATATTGGATCCGCCATTTTGAATTTTTCAAATCTGAATGAAAATTCGAAATTAGCGTCCCAATAAACCCCCTGATAACAAATTTCAGAAAATTCCGATAACTCCTTCATTAGTTTCCAGCATATCCCGATAGGGGTATCCCGATTCGCGCCGCCATATTGGCTCACTTACCAATGGGTTCAACTTCCGCCACTCAGCTTTCAAAAGTAGAGATCATTGGCTAAATTTTAAGCCATAATACAACTCTCTACGACCAATAGAATTTTGGGGGCGGGGGGGTCTCCCGTTGACGTGAAATAGCCCATATATAAATTTGGTTACAATGCCTCGTTTATCCCAAAAAGTATATAAATATATATTTATATATAACTATAACAGATTTATGCACAATATGTAGTTTAAGGCTTGATATACAAAATAAGAATGTTAAAGGAATTAATTGATGAATTTTTGTTATGAATTGGCGGAATAGAAGGAACAAGAATCAAATTAAACAATAATCGAATTAAACAAGAATCGATGGTTTTACACTTAAAAAAATATTAGTTGATTTGCTTTTTTTACAAAATTTAGTTTAAATGAAAAATGGCATTCCATGTCAAATCGGACACTTTGATTTTTTTTTGAGATTTTCCCAATTTGTTTACAGTTTTTAGTACCCTTCGAAAACTCCTTTGTGGTAAATTTCCCGATTTTTTTGATGACCCGTTCAAAAGATATCGAATTTTTAAAAATTGGTAGTTTGTTCCTTTACTCAAACTTCTTTTACTCATAACTTCTTCAATAATGGTCCAAATTTCAATTTTTTTTTTTTTTTTTTAAATTTTTGTTTTTTTACGTACTTTTTAAAAAAAAATCCCAAAAAATTCTTAAAAGCGCTCGTGTATGGGATTTTTAAGTTTTAAAATTTAAATCTCATTTTTGAAAATGTTTGTACTCTTCGATTTTTTTGTGTAAAACTTCTATCGATTCTACAAATTTTTTGCCCAGGAGGATCGTGGGATAACGATTATTACTATTTTTTGAAATTTTTTGAAAAAAATTTATTGTAATTTTCCAAACTTAAAATCATTTCTACTGCTCCAATGGTGCGCCATAGAGGGGTCATTTGTAAGACCGACCCCATTAATTTTTACGTCTTAAAATTTCATTGGAACAAACTAATACCCTATCTCCAATTTCTAAGGGGGCTCCCACACAAAACGACATATTTTAAAATTTGCTCCAACCGCTCTAACTGCCCTAATAATGCCCTTAGAGCAACAAAATGTATCACCGTCCCACAATATTTTTTTAGTCCAAACATTTTCTCTGAACACACCTATCCTCTATCTTTAACTGTTAAGGCGGTCCCCATACAATTTTTTTTATTTTTTGTAAATTTGTTGTATTTAATCACCTTCTACCGGTCCAATGGTGCTTCCGAGAGGGGTCATTAGTGAGACCAACCCCCATTTATTTTTACCCTACAACATTTTTTTAAAGCATACCTATGCCCTATCTCCACTTTCTAAGTAGGCTCCCATACAAAATTACATTTTTATAAAATTTGCTCCAACTGTTATTTGTATGGGAGCCTACTTAGGGAATGTTTATAGGGCATAGATATGTTTTAAAAAAATGTTGTAGGGTAAAAATAAATGGGGGTTGGTCTCACTAATGACACCTCTCGGACGCACCATTGGACCGGTAGAAGCTGATTAAATAAAACAAATTTACAAAAAATAAAAAAAATTGTATGGGGACCACCTTAACAGTTAAAGATAGAGGGTAGATGTGTTCAGACTAAAAAAATATTGTTAGTCGGTCATACATTTTGTTGCTCTAAGGGCACTATTAGGGGAGTTGAAGCGGTTGAAGCAAATTTTAAAAAATGTCGTTTTGTGTGGGAGCCCCCTTAGAAATTGGAGATAGGGTATTAGTTTGTTCCAAAGAAATGTTAAGACGTAAAAATCAATTGGGGTCGGTCTTATAAATGACCCCTCTATGACGCACCATTAGAGCAGTAGAAATGAATTTAAGATTGGAAAATTACAATAATTTTTTTTCAAAAAATTTAAAAAAATAGTAATAATTTTTATCCCACGATCCTCCTGGGCAAAAAATTTGTAGAATCGATAGAAGTTTTACAGAAAGAATTTCAAAAAAATCGAAGAGTACAAACATTTTCAAAAATGAGATTTAAATTTTAAAACTTAAAAATCGCATACTAGAGCGCTTTTAAGAATTTTTTGATATTTTTTTTTTAAAGTACATAAAAAAACAAAAATTTTGAAAAAAAATGAAATTTGGACTATTATTGAAGAAGTTATGAGTAAAAGAATTTTGAGTAAAGGAACAAACTACCAATTTTTAAAAATTCGATATCTTTTGAACGGGTCCTCAAAAAAATCTGAAAATTTACCACGAAGGAGTTTTCGAAGGGTACTAAAAACTGTAAACAAATTGGGAAAATTTAAAAAAAAATATTGTTTAAAGTGTCCGATTTGACATGGAATGCCCCATAAGTTTGTCATTCCGTTTGTACCTTATCAAAATATTGGTCTGGGACCCCATAAAGTGTACCCGAGTAAAAAAATTGATATGACACAATATATAATTTAATATGGGTTCGTGTCTATTTTGATATAATCTTATACGAAAAATGGTTTCATAAGATTTGATCGAATAATATCTAATAATATCAGTTTATATAACTTTATATCGACTTTGATACGAGTTTTGGTCTAATCCAATGATATAAAATTATATCCAATTATATTAAAATTTATACAATTTTATAAATCGGATGTTTTTTTAAGTTTTTAATAAAAAGTTGAAAAACTAAAATAATAAAAATAAGTTGTTCTTGAAAAAAACTTAGAAAAATTTCAAAAAATGAAGTCATATTAAATTTTATATAAAACACTTAGAAAATATTTTCAAAAAAAATTGTCCCTGGAAAAACTTAGAAAATTTTTAAAAAAATGGAGTCATATAAAATTTTATATAAAACACTTAGAAAATATTTGCGATAAAAAAAATGTTCCTTGAAAAAAACTTACAAAAAATTTAAAAGATGGAGTCATATAAAATTTTATATAAAACACTTAGAAAATATTCGTGATAAAAAAGTGGTGCTATAAAACACTTAGAAAATATTCGTGATAAAAAGTGGTGCTTGGAGGAAAAATCTTAGAAAAATAAAAAAATATGAAGTCATATGAAATTTTATAAAAAACACTTTGAAAATATTTGCAATAAAAATATATTCTTGGAAAAAACTTAAAAAAATTTAAAAATAATGGAGGCATATAAAATTTTATATAAAACACTTAGATATTTAAAATGATGCATGGGGCCAGATGGTACAACATATAGTTATGTATGGCGATATCTTAAAAAAATCCCACATCAAAATTTATTATATAAACTTATCTTGCAATACATAGTGTCACACATGATCATATATGAAATAATATGACTATATAAAAGTATATAAGATCATATTAAATTATTTTTACTCGGGTATATATTCATGATCCCTGATCGATTTTAAGACATTCTAGCGATGTCCGTCTGTCTGCCTGTCTGTGGAAATAGCAATCACGGCCAAAATGTTACACGGAGATGACGGAAACCAAACACACTTATTATGAACGAAAATGTACGGACACCTCAAAAATTTTAGTACATTCAACATAACCTAAAAATACAAAATGCTTAAATTCGGCTTCTGGTTGACATATGTGAACATAATTGAACACCAAATAGTATTTTAAAAAGAACTAACATATTTTTTAACAACAAAATAAAAAAAAATGGCGGATTTTCTTCGCGAAATTTTTTTTTTCAAAATTTTTTTTTTTTTCAAAAGTAATTTCCTTTAAAAAAAAGTTTTTTTGCAATAATCTTTTTGAAATTGTGGAGGGTATCACTACATTCAATGCCGAATTTAACTTTTTTACTTGTTACTCCTAATATCAGAAAATTCGGGGGGAAAAAAAAATTCTGAAAGTCTTTTTTCAGAATGTTTGTTCCAATGGAGGATCCGACATTTCAAAAATCAAGTTTTTTATGACTATTATTTCAGGAGATCGAAAAAATACCAAAGTAAACATTTTTACCTTCTTAGCAACAAAACTTTTTAAAAATTACTTTTTTGCTGAATAATCCTACATTTCCTATTAGCAATAAGTTGCATTGATATTTTTACTAGAGTTGTCAAAACCGATTTCCGAAGTATTCGAAAAATCGATTTTTTTCTATTTTTCTGGTTTTTTAAAACCGGTTTTTTAAAAAGGCCGGTTTTCGAAGTATTCGACAAACCGATTTTTTGGTCACGAATAATCGACTTGTTTTATAAAGAAAAATTTGTTTTTGCAGGTGCGTTTTATTTTTTTTTTTTTGGGGGGGGGGGTGTTTGGAATGGGTTATTGAGGGACATTTTGCTTTTCGCGGTAAATGTTTTCAAGTTCATTAATAATGCTTTTGGCGCTATAGTAATACAATTTTATCATTATTAAAACTATTTTTTATATACATGTCCACAAAAGGGGACGAGCCGAAAAAAACTTTTTTAGTCCTATGGGTCCAAATGATAGACTTTGTACTTCTTCTACCATAAAAATATTTCTTTTGTTTTACAAAAATACAAAAAACATGTTAAAAAGTGTCGTTTTTCAGAGGTTGGTTTAGTTTTTTAAGGGGGAACTATTTTCCCCCTGGTCCGATTTTGTCCATTTACAAACGTAGAGACATATTTGTGCCAAATTTCAGGCGTCTAGCTTTTTTATTTTGGGCTAAATCGTGTTTTATACAGACGGACATGCTTGTTTTGTTTTACTCTTTTATTAAATAAATAATTTAAAAAAAAACGAAAAACCGGTTATTCGAAACCTGTTTTTAGTTATAAAACCGAAAAACCGATTTTTATTAAAAGGCGGTTTTTTGAAGTATTCGAAAACCGGTTTTTGAAATAGACGAATATTTGACAACTCTACATTTTTACAAATCAGCGCGTTACGTTTTACAAAATAAAGGCATAAAATTTCATTAAAGAAAAATGTTTCATACTTAAAATAAAATTGAACATTTTTGATTTCAATTTGTTTTTTCCCCTTAGTGCAGTTTTCGTGTTAGTGGGTTTATTTAAATTCCAAAATTTTAGTTTTTAGATTCTGTGGTGGTACAAATTTTTTTGTCACTCAAAAAAATTTTTAAACTCAAAATTTTTTTACACTCAAAAAAATTTTTACACTCAAAAATTTTTTTGATGTTACAAAAATTAGTTAAAATGTTTTTTATACTTAAAAAAAAATTTGAAATCAAAATTTGTATACAATTCTTTTAAACTTTCATTTTTTTTCATATGTAAATGTGTTGGGTATTATGTGCCCATATACATATGAATATATTGAGCATTATTCAATTTACTATTAAATCTCTTTATTGTTTTTAATATTTTTCTTTACGCTTGAGTTGAAAAACAATAACAACAACAAACATTTACTATCACTGATATATTAGAGAGGCATTTTTTTCTTGAACTTTTGATTTTCCCAAATGTTCGAGCAAATTTTTATGCTGCTAGATCTGAAAGTTATGTGGTACAAATTTGAGGCCAATCGGATTAAATTAGCCCGTGATGACCGGATCAAAGTTTTGGATTTTTTTTTTAAATGTTTATAAATTTTGATGCTCTGCAACGAATTAAAAAAAAAAACTTAATGGTTCGAACAGTTTTGGAGATATTGCTATTTGAAATTTGCAAAAATTACAGTTTTTTCATACGCTCAAGAAGTTTCTTTACCTTGATCCTTTAATTTCATAAATTTTGATGCTCTGCAACGAATTAAAAAAAAAAACATTAATCGGTCGAACGGTTTTGGAGATATCGCTATTTAAAATTTGCACAAATGGCGGTTTTTCCTACCTTCAAAAAAATGTTTAAACAAAATTTCAAAATTTCCCTTGATCCTTTCATAGAGCTTGAGATAAACTTTCATATAAAATCCGATCATTTTAAACCGTAGGAAGCCACTCGCTCAAATTTTTGTTTTTTTTAGAAAATTTTTAAAAAAAATTCTAAACTTTGATCAAGGACGCCATGGGTTTGCAATGTTCTGATTTAACTCAAATTAGGTTCAGATCCCAATAAACCAAACGATACCGTTATGATATCGAGGCAATATCACCTAATTATATTAGGGCAAATCCAGCTCAAACCACACAGCATTCGGATTTGTCACCTTCGATTTAAATAAAATTTTCCAAATATATTGCAAATGGATAGTGTTCCTAAAATCATTGCCTTTCAGGCTCCAAAACATTTCGGTTTTCGAAATATGGCGTCTTGAAAATTGGCAAAAACGTAAAATTTTCAATAAGGTGCACATACAAAGTCACCCATAACTTTAAAACTATAAAACCCACAATTACCAAATGGGTACCATTTGAAAGCTGAAAGGATTACCTTATAAGTGGCATGCACAATTTTTTCTTGTCACGAACGGTCAAAGGTCATATTTCAAGGTCTAATGTTCAAAGACCTTTATCTCAAAATCCGATATTTTTAAAATTCTCAAAAAAATATATGATAACAATCAAGTCTTTCCCTACATTTGTATCAAAATTTCAGGGTGGACACTCATATGGTTCCAAAGTTACAGAGGAAAACGTGATTGAAGTCAAGATTTTCTCTACGAGTTCATATAAAAAATATTGCACAAACAAAACAATATACATAGTCGTAAACAAAGGTGCGGGCCTAGAACAAGGCTTAATACTTTTTATGTAAAAAGTATTATTTCCTTACAAATGTAAGGAAAGACTTGATTGTTATCATATATTTTTTTGAGAATTTAAAAAATATCGGATTTTGAGATATAGGTCTTTGAACATTAGACTTTAAAATATGACCTTTGACCTTTCATTACAAGAAAAAATTGTGCATGTCACTTTAAAGGTAACACCGCTCTACAAATCTAAAGTTTGTCGCTGCGTTTTGGATGAAACCAAAAAAAGTTGATAAGGTTTAGTGCCCCGATTCCAAAACGGTCACTCAAATTTTTCTATCACGTCACAATTTTGAGAAAATCGCGGTTAAAGTGCCAAAAAATGCCGATTTTGACCATTTTTGAACGCCTTTAAAATAAGATCCTGACATGCACATGACTAGGTATTTAGCTCATTCGAAAGTATGTAATTTTCTCTTTTAGACAAGATCAAATCTTCTAGGAATTTAATTTTCTAAAATGGTAAAAAAAATCATTAGAAACAAGTGCTTAAAATCTAAAATTTACGTATGAATTTGTATGGAAATTTGTTGAAAAACACTGTGTAAATAAACTAAATATTAAAAAAATGGAAGGTTTTTTGCTAATGATTTTTTTACCATTTTAGAAAATTAAATTTTTATAACATTTTATCTTATCTTTAAGAGAAAATTACAAGCTTTCAAATGAGCTTGATACCAAGTCATTTGCATGTCAGGATATTATTTTATAAGCTTCTAATAAGGGTCAAAAATTCCCTTTTTCGGCACTTTAACCGCGAATTACTCAAAATCCTGACCTGATGGACAAATTTGGGCTCCGGATTTGGAATCAGCGCAACAGACACTATCCAAATCACTAACCAGAATCCAATACGCATTTTCTTGTTGAGCTGTGTAATCCTTTCAGCTTTCAAATGGTACCTATTTGGTAATTGTGGGTTTTATAGTTTTAAAGTTATGGGTGACTTTGTATGTGCACCTTATTGAAAATTTGACGTTTTTGCCTATTTTCAAGACGCCATATTTCGAAAACTAAAAATTTTTGGAGCCTGTAAGGTAGGGTTCTATAGTCGAAAAGTTGAAAAGTCGATTAATCGACTTTTTGTATGAAAAAGTCGAAAAGTCGAAATCGACTTTTTTGTTCTTAAAAAGTCGAAAAGTCGACTTTTGCTTTCGACTTTTTCGACTTTTTTTCGACTTTTTTCGACTTTTTTTTTTGATTTTTTTACTTTTGCCAGATGAAAATAATTTCTTTGTTCTGAAAAAAAAATTCAAATGAGAGCCGAGTTTAATAACAACTGAAGCTATTGGTATTTCCATGTATTTTGTATGTGAAGCAAAAATGTCAATGCCATATTCATGAGTTAGAAAGTGTTAAGTGCAATATTTACCAATATTTTTGATTATTGTTACGAAAGTCGACTCTTTTGCTTTCGATTTTTTCAATCTTTTCAACATTTTCGATTTCTTCGACTTTTTTTGATAAATAAAATACAACCAAAAAAAAATAGCACCTAAATGCTTACAACAAGTCAGAACTAAACTTTTATTTACAAAAAAATCGACTTTTTAAAAGTTGGAAAAGGACGAAAAAAGTTAAAAAGTCAAAGAAAGTTAAAGAAAGTTAAAAAAAGTCGAAAAGTCGAAAAAAGTCGAAAAGTCGAAAAGTCGAAAAAAGTCGACTTTTTAAAAAGTCGAAAGGTCGAAAAGTCGACTTTTAAAATTTTGAAAAAAGTCGAAAAGTCGAAAAATCGACTTTTTAGAAATTGAAAAAAGTCGAAAAGTCGAAAAGTCGACTTTTTGTTGCGACTATATAACCCTACTGTAAGGTAATCATTTTATGAAAACAACGCATGTGAAATATTTTTTGCGAATTTCATTAAAATCGGAGGTGACAAATCCGAAAATCACAGTTTTCTGTGCGGTTTGACATGGAATCACCCATTATACAAAAACGATAGTGTATTCGTTCTAAATGTACCATTGCTTATGATATCGTTTTTCCATAAAAATATGATATCGGTCATAACGATAGTAAAATCGCCAATTTCAGAATTTTTTCGAAAACCTATCGTTATTCCAGGCGATAACGATATCTTTTCGATATGAAAATGCGATATCGTTTTCGCTATTGAAATTTCCAGGAATGACGATAGCAAAATCGCCCAAAATTCGAAAATGGTATCATAATTTTAATGAAGACTCAAGCGCTTTGATAGGGTTAAGGCAATGGTTCCCAAACTTTTTTGCGCCATGCCCCACTTTTAAGTTTAAAAAACTACAATGTCCACCCTACACAAACAAATTGTAAATTTTTCAAAATTGTTTTATAATTCAAAATTTACTTGTAGTTAAGCAAACTTTTCGTTAAAATCATCATCATAAAATCATCATAAAACAAAGTTTTTAGAAAAAATTTTAGCAATCAACTAAATATTTTAACTAAAATTTTTTTTTTAGTTTATTTAACAAAAAAAATCTTAAAAATTTGCTCGTTGCCCCCCTTAAGCATTTGCCCCCCAGTGGGGCGAAAATCAAAGGTTGGGAACCATTGGGTTAAGGGGAAAAAATTTTAAGATTTTTAAAAAATCCACCATTTTTTGCCATGCCCAACTTTTAGGTTAAAACAAGTGAGAGTGTTAAATTCGGCTGTACCGAATCTTTTATACCCTCCAAAATGTAAAAAAAAAAATCTGGTTCTTTTTTTTTGGGGGGGGGGTTAATGGGGTCAGTGGGGGACGTTAAGAGCACATTCCAATCGCGATGTATATACCAAATATTTCATTTATTTAACAAATATACAAAAAAATATGTAAAAATGTGTATTTTTCAGAGGTTGGTTCAATTCTTCAAGGGGGAACTTTTTCCCCCTTGCCCGATTTTGTCCATTTCCGAACTTAACCTGCCTAGAACCATAAGACATATTCGTGCCACATTTCAGGAGGATAGCTCTTTTATTTTGGACTGCATCGTGCCATCTACAGACAGACGGACGGACGGACAGACATTCACATAATGTCTTAGAATCGATCATGGATCAATAATAATATACTTTATGGGGTCCCGACCGATATTTCGATGCGTTACAAACGGAATGACAAAGTGAGTATACCCCCACACTGTGGTTGGAGGGTATAAAAACTACAATGTCCACCCTACACAAAAAAAAAATGTAAATTTTTCAAAATTATTTTAAAATTCAAAATTTACTTGTAGTTAAACAAACTTTTTGTTAAAATCATCATAAAACAAAGTTTTTAGAAAAATTTTAACAATCAACTAAATATTTTAACTAAAATTTTTTAGTTTATTTAACAAAAAAAATCTTAAAAATTTGCTCGTTGCCCCCCTTAAGCATTTAAATTGCCCCCTAGTGGGGCAAGAATCAAAGGTTGGGAACCATTGGGTTAAGGGGAAAAAATTTAAAGATTTTTTAAAAATCCACCATTTTTTGCAAATTTCCAATGGCGATATCTTGAAAACCGTTTGACCGATTTTAAATTTTTTTGATATTTGTGTTTAGCTCCTCAAAATTATTAAATATAATGTTTTGCAAGACTTATTTTGTTCAATTTTTTTGATTTTCAAAATCAAAAGCTTTAAAAATCAGCCATTTTTCACAAATTTCAAATAGCGATATCTCGAAAACCATTTGACCGATTTTATTTTTTTTTTTTTGATATTCGTGTTTAGCGCATCAAAATTAATAAATATGATGTTTCGCAGGACTTATTATCTTTTTTTTTTAATTTTCAAAAATTAAAAATTTTGATTGCCAGACGCCACGAATTAATTTCATCCGATTGCCCTCAAAATTTGCCTGGACGTTTAAAATCGAAAAAATACTTTTTTGTCCTATAAAAAAATGTCACTCTACTGATACATATGCATTACACATACACATTTAAACGGAATAAAATCTACTTGAAAACATAATTGAAATCACCAAGGCGTATGAGTAATTCGTATTTATACACACACACATACACTCAAAACCAAAAAAGAAAGATTTACCAAATGTTCATATATGAATTGACTACTCTACACTTACACACTTACAAATGTATTAATATTGAATTGTTTATTGGTGTGTGCGTGCGTGTGTGTGTGTGTGTGTTTGTACTTTTCAGCTTAAGGCTAAATGAAGCATATAAAATTTTACTACGAAATCAATATAATCATAATCGTCAAGGAGAAAAACCCCCGAAAACTCTTATCAAAAGGGGAAAAAAACTTATTACAATGATTTATTTACAACAAAAACAAAAAACCACAACAAAATAATATTAATTCTTTAAAAACAAAAAAAAAGAATCATAAATAAATTTTCCAAGTCGTCAGAGCTAGAAGCAAGAAGAGGGGCCCTTCGGAAACTTTTTGTGGAAATAAAATTTTAATTGAGAAAAAATGTGTATTGAAAAAAATTTGAGGTAAAAAAATGTTAGTAATAAAATTTCAATCCATGTCGTTCCCTGTCCCATTCCGTTTCGTTCCCCCTTACAATACATTTTATTCACTGTTCCATTTCATTGGAACAAAATTTCATTCCATTTCGTTTCATTCCATTTCGTTTCATGGAAAATTAAAAATGTATAGTCCGTTACTCAATAGATATAATAAGTACCATTTTACCCCATTTTCCCCCACTGTTTACTAGTGTCCGACCCAACAGTTTGGCCAAAAAACATTATTGGCCAAAATGTTTGCAAGCATTTTTAACAGCTTTTTCTGATGGCCGTTTGTTTGTTTAAGCGATAGAAGACTATTCTGACTTTCAAATTTAATGGCGAGGACGAACTTAAGCACCAATTTAGATGATCGGTAACCGAACGTAAGGCCAAATTGAAAAAAGTTCGGTTTCCGAACTTCGAAATTGCGGCTTAACTTCGTGCTCGTTCTTAAATTTTACACTCGGAATCGTCTTCCATCGCTTCAACAATCCTACCCCATATAAAAAAGTTGTTAAAAGTACTTCCTTATACCAAATTTTTTATTAAATGACGTTTTTAGGCCGAACTGTTCGGTCGGACACTACTGTTTACCCCATTTTACCCTAAAAACTTAAATTTTCTAAATTTACCCCTCTCTTGAATGCTAATTCTGCTAAAAAAATTCCACATGTCAAATTTTGAGATTCTGAGGTCTCAATACTTACAAAATTACCAATTTTTCCTTTTTACCTCTTTTTGTGCCCCTTAGAATGCACATTTCCAAAAATGATATTTTCAGACTTTTTTCCTGAGATTCACAAATTTATAAAATCATTATTTTAGAAAATGTTTTGTTTTGATTAATCAAGACAAAACATTCCGAAAATAAGTTTTTGGGCATTTCTGATTTTATGAGAGTTAAAACTAGAGATGGGCACATGAGCAGATTAGCGCGTGATTCACGTGAATCACGCGTGAGTGTGACTGAATTCAATTTTACTCACGTGATTGTGAGTGAGTGTGAGTGGAAAAAAAAAATTGCATGAGTGAGTGTGCGTGAGTAAGATTTTTGCGTGAGTGAGTGTGCGATTTTTTTGCGTGAGTTTGCGTGATTTATTTTCTTTTTATATTTGCTTTCGTACCAAAAAATCCAACAAAAAAATTTTAAAATTTGGCTTAACTTAAGATTTCGTCCCGAAAAAAGCAACAAAAAAATGCAAAATTTCGCTGAACTTTAAATTTTGCTGAAAATTTTGAAAGATTTTTGAAATTATAGTTTTTGAATTTTTTTTTTTATAAATAAGAGTCTCATGAGTGTGAGCAACGTGAGTGTGAGTGAAGCCTGCGTGAGTGCACGTGAGTGTGAGTTGTTTTAAATTTACTCACGTGATTGTGAGTGAGTGTGAGCAGAAAAAATATGCTCGTGAGTGAGTGTGCGTGATTCAAAAGTTCCTGTCGTGAGCGTAAGTGAGTGTGAGTCAAAAATCACTCACGCGCCCACCTCTAGTTAAAACGCTCCTTGGTACTTTTTCGAATTTCTAAAATAATCAAGTTTTTATGATAACGGTTCAGGAAATCAAAAAAGTACCAAAGCACACTTTTTTGCCCTCTTAGAATCGAAACTTTCTAAAATGCACATTTATTAGAACCCAGCAAAAACTTGCATTACCAAGTAATGAAATGTGTAATGGGAAATTTAAAAGTTATAACTACTTCTGATTCGAATTACCTTTCCCATTACATTTACAAGCAAATGTGCCAAATGTAATAATTATCAAACCAATATTAATAACTAATTACACTGTGTGACAAATTTTCAACAAAGTCGTGACCAAATGAATCTGACACCTTATCTTTATGTAAATCCGAACGCTGAATCCGAATATGAAGTCAGAATGGTCAAAAGTAGAACAGTTTTCGAGATATTTACGATAAAATCGAGAAAATTACCGTTATTTGCTCTTTTTAACTTATTTTTTTAAGACCAAACAATCAAATTTTTTAAAATTTTATCACTTAGAACGTTAGTTTATTTCAATACGAACATTTTGTGCCCAATAGGATCCAGATCGGTGCAAAAATGACAAAGTTACAGTAGATTAATTGAGTTATCCCACTTTTCGATTTTTTTTTTAAAACACAAGTAAATATACAAAGCTAAATGTTAGTAATGAAAAGTGGGTTAATTCACTAAATCTTCTGTAGCTTTGTCATTTTTGCACCAATCTGGGTCTTGTTGGGCGCAAAATGTTCGTATTGAAATAAAATAATATCCTATGTAATAAAACATTATAATTTTTATTTGTTTGGTTTAAAAAAAATAACTTGAAAGGAGCAAAATTGCAAAAAATCATAAAATTTTTCATGAAGTTTGAACTTTTGTCCACTGTAACTCTGTTATTTCTTGACTAATCTTCACAAGCGACCCATGGTTATTTTAGTAATTTTATTATCTTTCAATAAAAAAAAGAAATACATAAATTGACGAATAGTTTTGAAGATATTTGCATTTAAGTGACATCATCTTTTTTAAAAACACAAATAACGCTTATTTTCGAATATCTCGAAAACTGTTCTACTTTCGACCATTCTGACTTCATATTCGGATTCAGCGGACAATTGTACATAAAGATTAGGTGTCAGATACATTTGGTCAAAAAACTGTCACGTAGTGTTACATATATGCTTATAGGTAATGAAAAAATTATTTTAAAAAAAAATTTTAAAAAATAAAAAAATATTTAATTTTATTTTGTTTTTATTCAAAATAATGTACAGTGAGTCAAAAAGTGAAAATCTAGTTCTGAAATTTTTTTATTTTATTATAATGACTTATGTTAGTCATTATTAATAAGTCCTTATTTTACATATCAAAATAATGCTAAAGGTAATTTTCTGTCATTACTAAGTAATTAGAATGGTAATGATGTGTCATTACCAAGTTTTTGCTGGGAATGTTCTACATTTCAAATTTAAATTTTCTAAAACAATTGTTTAGAAGATAGAAAATATAACAAAATGGTACTTTTTGAGAATATTTCTTTTTCGACAGGAACATCGTAAATTTAATTTTTTTAAGTTTCTGTAACTAATATTTCAGGAGATGGAAAAAGTACCAAAGTACTCTATTTTACCCCCTAGAATTAGACTTTGACAAAAAAAATTTGGAGAATGTTTTATTTCAAAAAATTCTAAATTGCACTTTCTTGCTTTCTTAAAATCGAAACTTTCTAAAAAGTACATCAGAAATTCCCAAAAACTTATTTTTGGAATGTTTTGTTTTGATGGCTCCTCCATACATTCTAAAAATTAAGTTCTTATGCCGTTTATTTCAGGAAATTGAAAAAGTACCAAAGAACACTTTTTTGTCTTAACTATTAGAATCGAAACTTTCTAAAATGTACATTTGTTAGAATGTTCTGCATTCTAAATTAAAATTTTCCAAAACCATTATTTCAGAAGATAGAAAAAAGAACAAAAATGTACTTTTTGAGGCTATCTTTTTTGGACAGGAACATCCTAAATTTCAACTTTTTAAGTTTCAGGAGATCGAAAAAGTACCATTGTACTCTATTTTACTCTTATTATCGGACTTTCCAAAAAAAAATTATCAGAATGTTTTATTCTGGAGCATTCAAAAAAAAGTACCAAATTACACTCTTCAAATCGAAATTTTCCAAAAAGCATATTTGTTGAAATATTTTTTCACTGGATGACCCAAATTTCAAGTTTCTAAAAACATTATTTCAGGAGATAGAAAAAGTACCAAAATCGGAATTTCCAAAATGGTACTTTTCAGCATTTTTTTTCGGCAGGAACATCCTACATTTAAAGTTTCTACGTTTTTTTTCTAAATTCAAAATTTCAAGTTTATAAGACCTTTATTTTAGGATTTTGAAAAAGTACCAAAGTACAATTCATTACCCCTTTTACCGCTATTAGAATCAGAACTTCCTAAAAGTTTTTTTCAGATTATTTTGATCCGATGAAGGAGCCTATATTCTACAAATCAAGTTTTTATTACCATTATTTAATGATATCAAAGTACTCTTTTCTACCCTCTTTGAGTCGAAACTTTAAAAAGTACATTTGTTAGATTGTTTTTTATGCTAGATAAAAAAATTCCAAGTCCTACGTTTCAAATTGTGAAATCTAGGGTTTTTAGTTCATACTTATAAAAAAGTACCAATATTTTTTTTTTAACTTCCTTGTTTTCCTAGATGAAATCTATAAAGTTTAGAAGACTATTATTTTTGGAATTTAAAAAAGTACCAAAGTACAATTTTTTACCCCTTTTAGCCCTCTAGAATCATAAATTCCTAAAGTTTTTTTTTCAGTGTGTTTTGTTTTGATAGAGGAGCCTACGATACAAAAATCAAGTTTTTATGCCGATTATTTCAAGAGATCGAAAAAGTACCTAAATCGGAATTTTCAAAAGGTACTTTTCAGAATATTAATTTTTTTTGCAGGAACATCTACATTCTAAATTGCTATGAACATTATTTCAGGAAATAGAAAATGTAGTTCAATATTTACATATAAAAAAGTACCAATTTTCCCCTTTAGAATGTAAATTAACATAAAATATAATAAGGAATTCAAAAAAGTACTAAGGTACACAGAAAGAATTGAAAACGAAAGTCAATCAATAAAAACGCGGATTCAATTAATTTTTTAATTGAAACTCGTTTTTCAGACTTCCGATAAAGGATCATACATTTCAACAATCAAGTTTTTATGGCCATTATTTAAGAAGATGAAAAAAGTACCAAAGTACAGTATTTTGTAAGAATCGAATAATGGTGGATACATTTTTCGGTTGGTTAACCTTCTGTAGTTTGGTCCGTCCGATAATGAATCAGTCAGCCATTCAGTTACCCAACTTTTTTATATATATATGTGATAAAATTTGGACCCGGTAGATGGCGCTAGGGCTAAAGTAATAATGTAAGGCGCCCAACATGGGGCCACAAAAAATAATAATTTTTATATTTCTGCATTATAGAAAATAGTTTTTTATACCCTTCACTTAGTGATAGAGGGTATATATAAGTTTGTCATTCCGTTTGTAACTCATCGAAATATCGATCTGGGACCCCATAAAGTATATATATTCATGATGCCCGATCGATTTTAAGACATTCTAGCGATGTCCGTATGTCCGTCTGTCCGTCTGTCCGTCTGTCTGTCTGTCTGTCTGTCTGTCTGTCTGTCTGTCTGTCTGTCTGTCTGTCTGTCTGTCTGTCTGTCTGTCTGTCTGTCTGTCTGTCTGTCTGTCTGTCTGTCTGTCTGTCTGTCTGTCTGTCTGTCTGTCTGTCTGTCTGTCTGTCTGTCTGTCTGTCTGTCTGTCTGTCTGTCTGTCTGTCTGTCTGTCTGTCTGTCTGTCTGTCTGTCTGTCTGTCTGTCTGTCTGTCTGTCTGTCTGTCTGTCTGTCTGTCTGTCTGTCTGTCTGTCTGTCTGTCTGTCTGTCTGTCTGTCTGTCTGTCTGTCTGTCTGTCTGTCTGTCTGTCTGTCTGTCTGTCTGTCTGTCTGTCTGTCTGTCTGTCTGTCTGTCTGTCTGTCTGTCTGTCTGTCTGTCTGTCTGTCTGTCTGTCTGTCTGTCTGTCTGTCTGTCTGTCTGTCTGTCTGTCTGTCTGTGGAAAATGCTGTCGCGGACAAAATATTGCACGGAGATGACTGAAACTTAACATATTTATTGGAAGTTCTCCCGAGAAGTTTGGTATTGCATTTGAGCGAAATCGGTTCAGCGGTTCAAAAGTTATGAACGAAAATGTAAGCACTCCTCAAAAATTTCAGTACATTCAACATAACCTAAAAGTACAAAATGCTTTAATTAGGCTTCTGGTTCACATACGTGAACATAATTCAACACCAAATGATATTTAAACAAGTACGAACATATTTTTTGACAAAAAAAAAAAATCGCGGATTTTTTTTTTACCAAATTTTTTTTCGCGGAAATTTTTTTTTCAAAAAAAAATTTTTTTTTTTTAAAGTAATTTCCTTTTAAATAAAGTTTTTTGCAATAATCTTTTTGAAATTATGGAGGGTATCACTACATTTGGCAAGGCCGAATTTAACTTTTTTACTTGTTTAATTTTATTTAGATTATGCGCCTTTTAAATTTCCCAGTAAGTCTCCTATTATATTTTTTAGTACTTTTTAAATGTACTTTTTCAGTGTTTGTGCCCTTTTCTCTTAAAAAAGTCCTAAATACATCCCTGTTCTGCACACTCCCTCAAGTACTTACATAATAATATTCAATTTTATTTAATAAATATCGATAGAAAAGTGCCTCCTTTCAATAATAATATTGTATTGTAGTGTTTAATAAATTATTTTGTTTTAAGGGCAAAAAAACAAAAAAAATAAAATATTATGATTTAAGTACGAAATAAATTGTAATATTAAATACATTGGTCTTCGGCTATTACATTTCGATTAATTTTGTATATTTTTTTTAAGTGTGACCATTATTCTTATTCATACATGATTATGCGTGTTTTTTTTTCAATATTTTCGGCCAGTATGTTTTGTCAGCGATAACTACCATGGCCAGTACAAACAAAAAAATCTAGCCACCCTTTCATAATCCCAATAAGGGGATTCATGTAGCTTCTGTATATACAAAATAGTTGGATGATTAACTAATTGACCGACTAACATATTCATTCATTATCGCTCAGCCTTAAAAAGATAAAAAAAGGTACTTTGGTACTTTTTTATATTTTCTGAAATAATGGTTCCAGAAACTGGAAAATTGGAATGCAGGATCCGTAGACAAAAAAAAAAAAAACATCTTGAAAAAGTACTTTCCGGAAATTTCAATTCTAATGGGGCAAAAAGGTGTAAAATAGTGTAGTTTGGTACTTTTTTATATTGAAATAATGTTCATAAAGACTTGAAATTTAAAATATAGCTGCCTTTAGCATAGCGAAAAAATCTAAAAATGGTACTTTCTTAGAAATTTCGTTTCAATCGGATAAAAGTTTGTACTTTGTCTATCCCCTGAAAATTAAAAAAAGACCTGACTAAAGTTATTTTCAGAAAGTTTTGATTCTAATTTTAATACGATAAAAAAGGTATACTTTGGTACTTTTTCGATCTCCTGAAGTAATGATCATAAAAAATTTAATTTTTGACATGAGGGCTACTCCATCGGAAAAAAACTTTCTGAAAAATTACCTTAAGAAATTTCAGATTCTAAGAGAGTAAAAAGGGCTAAGAAATTGTGCTTTGGTACTTTTTCGACTTCCTAAAATAGTGGTCTTATAATCCTAAGACGAAAAAAACCTTTAGAAAAAAAGTCCTTTTTGGATTCTTTGGGAACAAAAAGGGTATGAAAGTGTACTTTAGTACTTTTTTTGTCTCCTTAAATAATGTTCAATGAAACTTGAAATTTGGAATGTAGGATCATAGAGCCAAAAAAAATATTCCGACAAAAGTACTTTTTAGAAAGTTTCGATTCTAAGAGGATAAAAAAGTTTACTTTTGTACTTTTCCGATATCCTGAAATAATGACCATAAAAACTGAAGTTTTGGAATGTGGGATATTTTAACAAAACACAATATTCGGTTAAAAGACTTTTAAAAATTTTCTGATTTTACCTTTAGCGGAAAAAATCATCAGTAAAAGTCCTTTTTGGAATCTTTGGGTACGAAAAGGGTAAGATAGGTACTTGGTACTTTTTTTATCTCCTAAAACAATAGTTTTAAAAACTTGAAATTTAGAAAATCTGAACAAAGCTCTTATCAGAAAGTTTCGATTTTAAGAGCACAAAGAACTTTTGTTTGGTACTTTTTATCTCCTGAAATAATGGTCATAAAAAAATCATTTTTGGAATGTAGGCTCCTCCATCGAAATAAAACATTCTGGAAATAGATTTAGGAATTACTGATTTTGAGAGGGTGAAGAGTAGTAAGAAATTTTCGAGCTCTCTAAATAATGGCCTTGTTAATAAAAAAATTTTAAATCTCAGAAAAAACATTAAATTTTTTTTTGGAAATTTCTGATTTACAAACGCTGAAAATGAGTCAAATATTGTGTTTTGGTACTTTTTCGAATAATAACCTTATAAGCTTGAAATTTAGAATATTAGATTGTGAAAAAAAACAAACCATTTTGAAAAAAACGTTTTTAAATATTTCAATTCTAAAGGGTCAAAATTTGTGTTCAATTAGAAAATTGGTACTTTTTTATAACTATTGAAAAAAGTGTACTTTTGGTAAATTTTATATTCCCTAAAATAATGGTCCTAGAATCTTTAAATTTAAAATGTAGGACCCTCCTGAAAAAAAAAATATTCTGAAAAATGGACTTTTTGGAAATTTCGATTTTTAGGGGAAACTTTGTATTTTAAACTTTAAATTTGGAATGTAGAATCCTTTAGCAGAAAAAACATTCAGAAAAAAGTACTTTTTGGATTTTTTGGTACTTTTCTTTATCTCCTGAAACAATGGTTTAAAAACTTGAAATCCAGCGGAAAAAAATTTAACAAAAGTTATTTTCAGAAAATTTTGATTCTAAGAGAATAAGGAACTTTTCTTTGGTACTTTTTTGATCTCCTGAAATAATGGTCATAAAAAAATATTTTTTGGAATATAGGCTTCTCCAATGATTTTAAGAGGGTGAAGAGTGTACTTTTTCGAACTCCCTTAAGAATAACCTTATAAACTTAAAATTTTAAATCTGGGAAAAAAACATTAATTTTTTTTTTTTTTATTTTAATTTGGTAATTTTTGGAATTTCTGATTTTAAAACGGTAAAAAGGAGTAAAATATTGTATAGTTGTACATTTTCGAATTCCTTAAATATTGGTCTTATAAGCTTGAAGTTTAGAATGTGGGATTATTCAAACAAAAAAGGCAAACAATTTTGAAAAAAGATTTTTAAATATTTCAAAAATTTCAATAAGTAAACTTATAATCAAGCTCGAGGCCTTAGTTTTCAATAAATTTTATTTATTCAATTATTTATTTTATTATTCGATATTTCGTCATCCTCGAGACATCTAAGGCCTCGAGCTTGATTATCAGTTTACTTATTGAAGTTAAAACAAAAAGGTCGAAAAAAATAACCAATAATTTCAAAATTTTATATTTTTTTATAACTATTAAACTTAAAGATCCCAGAAAAGTGTACTTTTGGTACTTTTTATATTTCCTTAAAAAATGGTTCTAGAAACTTGTATTTTGGAATGTAGGATCCCACTGCAAAAAAAATATTCTGAAAAATTGACAACTCCGTTTTTAAGAGGACAAAAATGTAAAAAAATGTTCTTTGATACTTTTCATATTTTCTAAAATGGTGGTACTAGAAACTTGATATTTGGAATTCAGTATCCTTAGCGGAAAAACATTTATAAAAAAAATCTTTTTAGATTCTTTAGGAAAAAAAACGGGTAGGAAAGTGTACTTTGGTACTTGAAAATCAGAATGTGGGATAATCCAGCGTAAAAAGTCAGAAGTACTTTTTAGAAAATTTAGATTCTAAGAGGGTAAAAAGTGTACTTTAGTACTTTTATGGATTTCTTGACATAATGATCATAAAAATATGTATATATTTTTGAAATGTAGGTTTTTTCGGTACAAAACATTCTGAACAAAGACTTTTAGGAATTTTCGATTCTCAGAGGGTAAAAATAAGTTAAATATTGTATACTGGTACTCTTTTGAATTCCTAAAATAGTGGTTAATAATATTGAAATTTCTTCTGTGAATACCCCTTATATATTTATTAATATAATAGTGATTTCTTGCTTAAAATATCGACAATTTTTGTGGGTTTTGTTTCTTGACAATCGTAAAAAAAATCTGTAATATTAATTTATAGAATTTTTGTTATGACATGGCTATATTTTTTTGTTTTTGTGTGTATTTTTGATTTAGTAAAATAGATTTATTTTGTTTGTCAATATGTACGTAAAGTTGTAGGTGTATAAAGCTTTTGTTTAAGGATTAACAAAAAAATCAATTTAGAAAGTCATATTTAACCACATGAGTTTTGTTTATTTTTTTCTTTTTTTGTAGGTATTTATTAAGATTAATATTTGTTTGGAGTACAATAACAAAAAAAGATTTACACTTATGTAAAACAAGAGGTCTTCGAAAAAAAAACACTAAAAAAAAATTTACTTCCTAAAATCTGGTGATGCTATGAAACTTAAGCTCTAAATGCTTAAAAATCTGAAACTTCAGACACTTGGATAATTTTCTTAAAGAAGAATTCACAAATTTTAAAACATTTTGATCTTTATTTATCTACAAATTTTGTCATAAGAAAAAAAATAGAAAAGAATAATAGTAATTCTTTTGTTCCCCAAGTTGGGCGCCAAAAATTTTATTTTAAAAAAATTTTACATTTAGGGCTGGTAACTTATCACAACATAATTTATGATTTAGGCTAATCAATGTTTGAAAATGTCAAATTAATATGAAAATAATCAATGATTTGTATTAATCATTGATTAGCTTTTGATAAGTTAAGCAGTTTCGTAATTAATTTTTAATTCTCGCCTTTTAAATTAAGTTTATAAAATATTTTGCTTATATTAATTTTTTTCTAAGAAAAGAATATAAAATAAGGCGGTTAGTTCGTAAATGTGCTAAATTGAACCGATTGAAAAAAATCCACTTAAAAACCATTTTTAAAGTTTTTTTTTACTTTAATTGAAACATTTTTACGTCAGAAGAAGTTGAAAGTGTTACACTTGAAGTCCAGGACTACAAAAAATTATTTTTTTGTAAACTTCACACTTTAGAATTCTTTTAAAATAGAAAAGTAAAATTGTAATTCTTTCAGGGTCCCGAGTTGGGCGCCATAAATTATTTTTTTTTTTTTTTTAATTTTTACATTTAAGCAGTTTCGTTATTAATTTTTAATTCTCACCTTTTAAATTAAGTTTTTTAAAATATTTAGCTTATATCAATTTTTAGTGTCCGACCGAATACACCTTTTTTGGCCGAAGCCGAATATTCGGCCAAATTTTCACTATTCGGCCAAACCGAAGCCGAATATTAAAAAAAAAAATATTTATGTAGAATGATTTTATTTTAAGCAAAAATTTTTTTTGGACATTTTTGTAAAAAAATATATTAGAGTGTAAATTTTTTTCGACCGAAAATTTTTTTTGAATGTAAAAAATGTTTTTATTTGCAAGAACACTTAGTAAAATGTTTTTGTGGCTTACTAATGTGATTCAAAGTTAGTTTAGTGTGTTTTTTAACACGTGAGCACAAATATTATACAATTATTCGGTATTCGGCCTATTCTGCCAAAATTGTGGCCAAAGCCGAATAGTGACCAAATACTGCTTTTTGGCCGAATCCGAAGCCGAATCCGAAGCCGAAGCCGAAGCCGAATATTCGGTCGGACACTATTAATTTTGTCTTTGTATATATAGAATAAGCCGGTTATATAGAATAAGCCGGTTAGTTCGTTAATGTGCTAAATTGAACCGATTGAAAAAAATCCACTTAAAAACCATTTTTACAGTTTTTTTACTTTAAATTAAACAATTTTACATCAGAATAAGTTAAAAGTGTTACACTTGAACTCCAGCACTACAAAAATGTATTTTTTTGTAAAGTTCACACTTTAGAACTCTTTTAAAATAGCAATATTTCAGAAACAGTTAAAAAAAATATTTGTGAGCTTTTGCACTGCCAGGGTTGCCATGGTTAACATTTCATTATAGGATGTTCTTTTTTAAAGGCAAAATCGGGTGCCACGATACATCAAAAACGGATGGAACAATTTTATATTTGTTAAATTCTGAAATTTCTATCATTAATAAATTTTTTGGGCCTCGACCTAGAATAATCTATGATTTTTTTATAGGAAATATGTTTTAAAACTTTTCTATGGAAAACTATATAAGAATCTGAAATTTTATGTATGAAAAAGCTCTTAGAGTCTGAACATTTTTCGGTTCAGACTCTGAGATCTGAGAATTTTTCTATAGGAAATGTGTCTCTAAATCTGTAAATTCTTCTCCTTCGAAAAATAAGGAAAAATTTACCGATTTAGAGAAACATTTCCTACACAAAACTTTTCAGAATAATCCAATAGAAAAAACCCTAATAATTTTTCTGTATCAAAAACCTTTTAGTATCTAAGAAAATTAAATTATTATTATTATAGAAAATATGAGAATTATTTCAGTGATTTTCTATAAACCCTTGCGAAATAATGTAAGAGACAAAAAAGTTGAAAGAAAGTATGAAGTGAGGTTGAGATTGCTAGAAATAGAATTGTAGTGTTAGAAACTGTCAAAATTTATTCTGTAGAAACTATAAATATTCACATATATAAAAAACAGTTTTCATTAACAAGACAACCCGACATTTAAAATTCTACTGATGATAACACTAACTGGGGTGTTTGAAACCGGTATGGGAAATACCAGAAATGACTATAAATTTTTAGAAATTCAATTTTTCTTCTGCATTTTTTTCAACTTGAACCCTTACAAGTGCATCAGAATTTGAACATCTTTGTATTAAAAATTTTTCCACAGAAAATTTTAACAAAAAGTCTAAAACTCTGAGACTTTTCTATAGTGAAAACACGATCAGAGAATTTAAAAAAAAAATGATATGAAGGGTTTTAAAATGAAAACACTTTTCTAAAGGCAAATGTCTCAGAAATGCACTCACATATTAAATACAGTTGCCACAACCGTCAATATTCCAACCTAATTTTTTAGGTTGTTCCAACCGGTCATTCGGTTGTTACAACTACATTACGGTTGCCATAACCGTCTTGAGGTTGTGACAACCGCATGACCGGTTAGGACAACCTTAAACATGAGGTAGGAATATTTATGGTTGTGGCAACCGTATTTGTTATGCGAGTGTGGGCTATTTTTCTGCGACGAATTTGCATGTATTTTGTTTTTGGTTACAATAACAAAATACACACAAATTCGTTACGAACGAATGGCGTTCGTATTACAGAAACTGGAGGTAAGAGTTCTTCTGTAGTAGAAATGTAAAAATGAGAACCATGAAAAAATCTTAAAACTTTTCGAAATTTTTCGGAATATTGAACTTTTAGTATCAAAAAAATATTTAGAAGAGTCTCGCATTTAGGTTTTTTTCGTATAAAAATTTAATTTAACTAAACGGGACTTTTATCTATGATATAAATCGGTCCGAAAGGGTTTCTTTGTGAAGAAAAATAAAAATTTCTTAATATCGCTGGAACGGTTTTCGAGATATTGCTACTTGAAATTGGCAAAAAAATGGGTTTTTTCCTACGTTCAAGAATTAAAAAAAAAAAAAATCTCGAAATTGTTTTCTCCTAATCCTTTTATAGAGCTAGGGACTGTCTTTCATTTAAGCTAAATTTGAGACGAATCCGATCATTTTTACCCGCGACGCCCATCCATCAAAGTTTTAGATTTTTGGAAAACTTCCACCAAAATTTCAAACTTTTAAAAAATTACAAAAAAAAATATCTTGTGAAATATTATTTTTATGAACTTTGGCATGCTGTATATGAATTTAAAAAAATTGTTGAAATCAGTCAAGCGGTTTTCGAGATATCGTCATTTGAAAATTTTCAAAAATTTCAAAAAATTACTGTTTTTTTTATTCTACGTTGAAGGATTTTTTTTTTTAATTTTCAATTTTTTTTCCATTGACTATTTTATAGAGGTTGACCAAAGCTTTCATTTTAACTAAATTTAAGCCAAATTAGAGAACTTTAACCCATGACACCCCTTTGATCAAAATTTAGAGTTTTTGGTAAAAATTTTCTAAAAAACTAAAAGTCAGATTTGGCTCAAATTAATTTTAAATTAAAGTGTGTCTCAAGCTCTATGAAAGGGTATGGGAAAAAATTTGGGA
The DNA here is from genome assembly GCA_963921195.1 of Pegoplata infirma. Classification (NCBI taxonomy): domain Eukaryota; kingdom Metazoa; phylum Arthropoda; class Insecta; order Diptera; family Anthomyiidae; genus Pegoplata; species Pegoplata infirma. The sequence goes on from OY992536.1 coordinate 30,795,783, forward strand.
TTTTTAAAAAAAAAAAAAATCTTGAACGTAGGAAAAGCCGCGGCTTTTTACCAATTTTAATTTTTAGCGATATCTCGAAAACTGTTCATCAGATTTTAGTTTTGATTTAAATTTTAAATTTTTAATATTCGGCAATATTTTTAATATTCGGCATCAAAATTATGTGTCGTAAGACATATTTGCTTTTAAAACACGGGTTAATTTAATCGGATTGGCCCTAAAATTGGTAAAAAAATAACTTTTAGGTATAGTAGAATGAAAATGTTCCCGGACACTTGAAAAAATCTAATTTAAAAAAAAATTCCCTCTAATTCCCCATACTGTAGTTGAAAGGTATAAATATATGATTAGTATTTTTTTGGTCCCCCGCCTTGGGCGCCATTACATGATGCAATTCCACTTTGTTTTTAAAGTAATTCTGATACACTTATTTTTCATATTTTAATTTACAATAAAAATTAAAATAATTTACAAAAAAAATATACAAATTGAAGAGATGAGACTTCTATAAATGTGGAATTTCTGTATTAATAAATAATTCATGACAACTTACTTCTCAAAATATTAAGCAGTTTATTGATTTTAATTTTTTGTTATAAATAATAAAAATAAAATATTTTTATTTGAAAAAAAAAATTTATTCTTTACAAATTAAAAAACATTTTGGAATCCACGACATTTTGCATTTATTATCCATATAAAATCTTGGGTTAAATCCGAAAATGAAGTCCAAAGCTTTAAAAGTAGGACAGCTTTGGAGATATTGCTAAATTTAAAACAGAAAAATAATTTTCTTGAAAATTATTCTATGAGATTATCATAGTTTGAATTAGTAAAGGAAATAATGACCTCGAGCTAGAATAAACCTACTTAAATTTACACTAGAATTCACTTTTTTTAAATTTCAGTAAAATAGAAGCAAAATTGACGACACATTGATTAACTGCTCCTAGGACGATAATCAGACTGAAAAATGTAGAATTCAAAAAGCATTTAATTAAAAACCAAAAAACAAATTAAATCCACTAATTTGGTTCGGAGATATTTTAATTTAAGCAAAACCAGTTTTTTTACAAGTTGAAAATTTGAAAAGTCAGCAATATCTCGAAAACTGTTCTACTTTTAAAACTTTGGACTTTATTTTCCGATTCAGCGCAAGATTTTACATGGAAAATAAATTCAAAATGTAGTGCAGAAAAATATCTGTAAACTAGTGTAATTGTTGCCCCACATTGGGCGCCAAAAAGGCGATTAAGTCTTTGTAGTCATAAACTATTCTGATTTTATTTATTTACAAATTTTAAATCTACCTTTAAAAAATAATAAAAAATCATTCTAAATTATTTTTTCTACAAAAAATTTTAAAATTTTTTAAACGTTTTTCGTTAAAAAAAAAAAAAAATATTTCCGAATCTTAAAAAAAAAATTGGAATATGTTTTTGTTATTTTTTTTTTCTTGTTTAATTTTGTATAATTTACACTAGAATTTACTTTTTTTTTAAATGTCGGTAAAATTGAAGCAAAATTGTAGACATATCGATTATATGTTCCTAATCAGATTGAAAAATGTAGAATTTTAAAATCATTTAATTACCTTTAATTAAAAACAAAAAAAAAATAAAAAATAAATCCGCTGATTTGATTTGGAGATATTTTAATTTTAGTAAAACCACTTTTTTTTTTAAGTTGAAAATTTGAAAAGTTAGCCATATCTGAAAACAGTTTTACTTTTGAAACTTTGGACTTTATTTTCGGATTTAGCGCCAGATTTTACATGGAAAATAAATGCAAAATGTCGTGCAGCAAAATCTCTGTAAACTACTGTAATTGTGGCCCACATTGGGCGCCAAAAAGGCGATTAGAGTTTTTGTAGTTTAAAACTATTCTGATTTTATTTATTTACAAAATTTAAATATACAATTAAAAAACACATTCTAAGTTATTTTTTTTTTACAGAAAATTTTAAAAATATTTAAACGTTTTTCGTGCAAAAAAAAATATTTCAGAATCTAAAAAAAAAAAATTTGGAATATTTTTTTTTCTTGAAGAAGAATTTACACTAGAATTTACTTTCTTTAAATTTAGGTAAAATTGAAACAAAATTGACGATAATCAGACTGAAAAATGTAGAATTCAAAAAGCATTTAATTAAAAACCAAAAAAAATAAATAAATCCACTTATTTGGTTCTGAGATATTTTAATTTAAGTAAAACCACTTTTTTTAAAAGTTAAAAATTTAAAAAAATTAGCAATATCTCGAAAACTGTTTTTCATTTGAAACTTTGGACTTTGTTTTCGGATTCAGCGCAAGATTTTACATGGAAAATAAATGCAAAATGTCGTGCAGCAAAATCTCTGTAAACTTGTGTAATTGTTGCCCCACGTTGGGCGCCAAAAAAGCGATTAGAATCTTTGTAATTCAAAACTATTCTGATTTTATTTATTTGCAAATTTTAAATCTACAATTAAAAAAATTGCATTCCAAGTTATTTTTTCTACACAAAATTTTTTAAATTTTTTAAACGTTTTCGTACAAAAAAATATTTCCGAATCTTAAAAAAAAGAAATTGGAATATTTTTTTGTTATTTTTTTCTTGTATAATTTTGTATAATTTACACTAGAATTTACTTTTTTTTTAAATGTCGGTAAAATTGAAGCAAAATTGTCGACATATCGATTAATTAAAATTAAAAAAGTAAAACCCGCTGATTTGGTTCGGATATATTTTAATTTAAAACAACTTTTTCTAAAAGTTGAAAATTTGATAAGTAAGCAATATCTCGAAAACTGTTCTACTTTTAAAACTTTGGACTTTATTTTCCGATTCAGCGCAAGATTTTACATGGAAAATAAATTCAAAATGTAGTGCAGCAAAATTTCTGTAAACTAGTGTAATTGTTGCCCCTACGGGGGGCCCCCGTAGGCTAGTTGGTAGCGTGCTAGCCTTTCAACGTGGGGGTCGTGGGTTCGATTCCCACCAGAACCCTTGGTTTTTTCGCTACAACGAGACGTCGGTCATTGTTACCAGTTAGGTGGAATTTATTAAAAATGAGTTGTAAATAATTAGAAAAAATAAATAAAAATAATTGATCATGTGATCAAAACTACTATTATTATTATAATTGTTGCCCCACGTTGGGCGCCAAAAGGCGATTAGAGTCTTTGTAGTTAAAAACTATTCGGATTTTATTTATTTACAAATTTTAAATCTACAATTAAAAAATCGCATTCTACATTATTTTTTTTTTGCAGAAAATTTTAAAAATATTTAAACGTTTTTCGTGCAAAAAAAAATATTTGAGAATCTTTAAAAAAAAATTGGAATATTTTTTTCTTCTCGTTTAATTTTGTATAATTTACACTAGAATTCATCGAATAATAGGGCGATAATAAGAGTGAAATATGTAGAATTCAAAAAGCATTTTATATAAAAAAACTGTTTTTTTTTTAAAGTTGAAAATTTGAAAAGTAAGCAATATCTCGAAAACTGTTTCACTTTTAAAACTTTGGACTTTGTTTTCGGTTTTAGCGCAAGATTTAACATTGAAAATAAATGCAAAATGTCGTCCAGCAAAATCTCTTTAAACTAGTGTAATTGTGGCCCCACGTTGGGCGTCAAAAAAGCGATTAGAATCTTTGTAATTAAAAACTATTTTAATTTTATTTATTTACAAATTTTAAATCTACAATTAAAAAATCGCATTCTAAGTTATTTTTTCTTCAGAAAATTTTAAAAATATTTGAAAAATATTTCAGAATCTTAAAAAATTTGGAATATTTTTTGTAAATTCTTTTTTTGTTTAATTTTATAAAATTTACACTAGAATTTACATTTTTTTTTAAATTTCGGTAAAATCGACACATTGATTAATTGCTCCTAAAAACCAAAAAAAAAAAAATAATAAAATCCTCTGATTTGGTTTGGAGATATTTTAATTTAAGTAAAACCAATTTTTTTAAAGTTGAAAATTTGAAAAGTTAATAATATCTGGAAAACTATTTTTCTTTTGAAACTTTGGACTTTGTTTTCGGATTCAGCGCAAGATTTTACATGGAAAATAAATACAAAATGTCGTGCAAAAAAATCTCTATAAACAAGTGTAATTGTTGCCCCACATTGGGCGCCAAAAAGGCGATTGTGGCTTAAAGCTATTCTGATTATATTTATTTACAAAATTTAAATATACAATTAAAAAATCACATTCTAAGTTATTTTTTCCACAAAAGTTTTTTTAATTTTTTAAACAAAAAAAAAAATAATTGAGAATCTTAAATAAAGAAAAAATTTTTGAATATTTTTTTGTTAAATATATTTTTTTTTTTAATTTTATATTTTCTTACCTGTTAAAAAAATAAATCCTTTTTTTAAAATTTCGGTTGTAATATAATCCTTTTCTTTTAAATTGTTTAAATAATATCGATTAAATATTTAGTTTCTTATATTTAAGTCGTATATTTTGTCGTTTTAAAGGTTTTTTGATAAACTACACAATTTATAAAAATTTGTTTCTATATTTTTTGTGTTAATTATTTATTTGTTTAACAATTTTTTTCACAGAAATTAATAATTATTTCAACTATTACATCATTTAATTTCACTAATATTTTTTGAAAAATTTTAAATTCGTTATTACTTGTGCATAAAAAGGTGTTAAAAAAAATTCAAAAAAATATTTTTTAATTTTTTTTTATTATTTTTTCTTTTTGTCTAGAATTTTTTTTTATTTTTTTTTTAGAATTCACTTGTTTAATGTTAAAATTAACATTCAATTAACTTGCATTAGTACAATTTCTATTTAAGATTTTTTTTTTTTTTCAAATCGTAGGAAAATAAATTTAATTTGAATGATCGATCAGAACCTTCCTGCTGGACTGTCAAATACAGACTCAACTGAAAAAGATCGTGCAAAAACAACGTAAGACACTTGAAAAGCGCGTTGTTGCTTTTTTAATTTTTTGGTGTGTGTTTTTACACAAAAAAAAAAAAAAAATTTGTTACTGGCTGGTAGCCTGGCTTAACTTTTGTTGGCTGTTTATTTAATTTTTGTATTTTAAGCTTTGTTAGCATACAAGCCTCTAAAAAGCAACAACAACAACAACAGCAACTACTACAACAGTAACCAACAATTACAACAACACCTCGGTTTGTACTAACGTAAATAAGTTTAACTAACGTAATGAACAATAATAGTACAACAAGTACATTATACTGCAATTGATGATCGTTATTATTATCATTATGATGATAATTATGATGATGATCATCATCATCATTAACATATTGTATTTTTTTTTTAATTTATAACTAAAGAGTGTCTATGTAAAGTTAAAGCTTCAAAAATTGAATTTATGAATTGAATTGTATTCAATTGATGTAGTTGCTATTTATCATAAACACTGGGCGACAAAATGATTTATTGAAAATTTCAAGTTAATTTGGTCGAAAACCATTTTCAATTTATATATAGTTTAAAGTTCTTTAAAATAACTGATTTTAATCTGACACTCTTTGAGTGTGATAAACCGACAGTTTTCCTTGTTTTTTTAACAAAAAAATTTCGATCGAAGTTTACATTTCTTTTTTTTTTGTAATTTTACAATTTTTTTTGTAATTTTACAAATTTTTTTGTAATTTTACAGTTTTCCTTGTTTTTTTACAAAAAATTTTCGATCGAAGTTTACATTTCTTTTTTTTTGTAATTTTACAATTTTTTTTGTAATTTTACTAATTTTTTTGCAATTTTACAAATTTCCAAGGTTTTTTACAAAAATGCTTGCGAATTTTGTACTCTTGCCCAAAACATTAAATCATGAAAACATTAAATCATGATAATATTTTACGGAAGATTTGGGTGTACTTGCCAAAGCAAAGTTTTTTTAGAAAAAATAATGTTATATTACTTTGCTATTCCATGCACAACGAATTGAAATATCAGTCGAGGACCCCATTAAAAAACCAAAAGAGCTGTACATTTCGTTAGTGAGTTTAAAAATAAGTGTAAAAAAGTGTTTTTACATTTTGGAGAGTATAAAAGATTCGGCACCAAAGAATATAACACTCTCACCTGTTTTATGTACATTTGATAAACAAATGGAAAATTTTTATGCGAAAAGCTAAGACTTGGTGAAAAAGTAGTTTTGGTAAAAAAAAATGATTTTTTTTTTCACGAAAAACAAAATTATGTTAAAACAAGTAAGAAAATTATAGTCGGTCAAGACCGACCATATAATACCCTACAACAGAGTTTCCCGGAAAATGGGTCCCATGGACCGATTAGATCTGTATGTTGTCAAATCTTTAATAAGTGTAAAAAACACTCTCAAATCAAATTTGAGTGAAATAATCTTTTATACTAAACAATAAACCGCTTTAACTGAATATCGGGCGAATTTTTCACAAGGGGCCCAAAACTGGTCCGATGATTATCAGGTTTGATAAGGTTATTTAAGTACGCGTTTAACATACACTAACAACATTTTAATTAAATATTTTCTGTTTTCATGAAATTTGAGAGATTTATGTAAAAATCGGGAAGATGGCTTGTATGGGAGCTACAAAAAGAACTGGTCCGATTTCTTTAAAATTCGGAATGGTGATTTGTGTGGATAAAACATGATTACCTGCCAAATTTCGAAAAGATACCTATTAAAATGCGACTATTAGAGTCATTTGAGCCAAAACTAAAGAGGACCTTTGTATAGGGGCTAGGTCTAAATATGGACCGATTTTTTCCAATTTCAATAGGCTTTTTTCCAATTTTCAAGTCAATTGATTAAAAATTGCGACCTGTATCGTGTTTACACCGTTTACATGGACAGACGGACGGACGGACATCGATAAATCGACTCAAAACGTGATTCTGAGTCGATCGGTATACTTAAAGGTGTGTCTAGGACCAATATCTCAGGTAGTTACAAACATCAGCACAAACTCATTATACCCTTTACCACAGTGTAGTGTATGGTATAAAAATTTAATGAACCCAAAATTTTTGGTGAAAAAAAAAAAAATTTGATGAAAAAAAGTTTTTGATGAATTTTTTTGATGAAAAGAAAAATTTTTTGATTTAAAAAAAAATGTATGAAAAAAAATATGAAAAAAAAAATTTTTCGTGAGAAAAAAATAATACAAAATTAGATAAAAAACAAGTGAGAGTTTTAAAAAAACGTTAAAAAAAAATTGCAGGGGCGTTTTTTTTTGGGGGGGGGGGGCTTGTCGGGGGTACTTGGGGACACCTTCTCTCTGGTCAAAAATGTTTAAAAAGTTTATTATTATCTTTTTGCACAAAAGATATACACTTTCATCATTATATAAATTATTTGCTAATATCCACGCCCACAAAAGGGGGCGGACCGCATAAAAATGTTTAATTTGTTTAACAAAAATACAAACAACCCTGTAAAAAGTTAACTTATTTCATTGGTTGGATTACTTCTTCAAGGGGGAACTTTTCCCCCTGGTCCGATTTAGCCCATCTCCGAACTTAACCAGCCTATGAACATAAGACATATATGTGCTAAATATCAGGAGTCTAGCACTTTTATTTTGGACTTTATCGTGTCTTCCACAGACGGACGGACGGACAGACGGACATCGCTAGAATGTCTTAGAATCGATCACTGATCAATAATATATATACTTCATGGGGTCCTAAACCACACGGAATGACAAAGTGAGTATACCCCCATACTGTAGTTGAAGGGTATAAAAAATGATGAAAAAAATTGATGAAAAAGAATACGATAAAAAACAAGTGAGAGTGTTAAATTCGACTGTGCCGAATCTTTTATACCCTCCAACACTTTAAAAAAAAATAAACAGGGGCGTATTTTTGGGGGGGGGGTGGTTTTTCAGCGGTGAGAGAAAAGCTTCCTTGATCCAACTGCATCACTCTTAACTTCTTCTGATATAAAAATGTTTCGTTTGCTAAGCAAAAGTAGAAAAAACCTATAAAAAATTGCGTTTTTTCAGAGGTTGGTTTAGTTTACAAAGGGGGAACTTTTTTCCCCCTGATCCGATTTTGCCCATGTTTGAACTTAACCAGCCCAATAACATAAGACATATTTGTGCCAAACTTCAGGAGTCTAGCTCTTTTACTTTGGGCTGTATCGTGTCTTCCACAGACGGACGGACGGACGGACGGACGGACGGACGGACGGACAGACGGACATCGCTAGAATGTCTTAGAATCGATCACTGATCAATAATATATATACTTTATGGGGTCCTAGATCGATATTTCGATGCGTTACACACGGAATGACAAAGTGAGTATACCCCCATACTGTGGTTGGAGGGTATAAAAATTACGAAAAAAAAAATTTGATGAAAAAAAAAAATTAATGAAAAAAAATTGATAAAAAAAAAAAATTTGAAAAAACAAAAAAATTGATGAAAAAAAAAATTTTTGATGAAAAAAAAATTTTTTGATGAAAAAAAAAAATTGATGAAAAGAAAATTAATGAAAAAAAATTATGAAAAAAAAAATTGACGAAAAAAAAAATTTGATGAAAAAATTGATGAAGAAAAAATTTATAAAAAAAAAAAAATTTTTGATAAAAAAACAAGTGAGAGTGTTACATTCGGCTGTGCCAAATCTTTTATACCCTCCAAAAGTTTAAAAAAAAAAATATATTAAAAAAATCCAAGGGCGTCTTTTTTTTTTTTTTTGAGGGGGGGGTGGCGGGAGACGTTAGGGAGCACCTTCCCCTTGCGATTTTGAACTTCTTCTGAGATAAGAATGTTGCATTTGTTTGGCAAAAGCACAAAAAACCCTGCAAAAAATGCGGTTTTTCTTAGGTTGGTTTAGTTCTCCAAGGGGGAACTTTTTTCCCCTGGGCCCGATTTTGCCCATTTTCGAACTTAACCTGCCTAGGAATATAAGACATTTTCGTGACAAACTTCGGAAGTCTATCTCTTTTATTTTGGACTGTATTAAAATCGATCACTGATCAATAAAATATATACTTTATGGGGTCTTAGACCGATATTTCGATGCGTTACACACGGAATGACAAAGTGAGTATACCCCCATACTGTGGTTGGAGGGTATAAAAAGATGAACAAAAAAATTTGATGAAAAAAAAAAATATGAAAAAAAAAATTATGAAAAAAACAATTATGAAAAAAAAAAATTTGATGAAAAAAAATTTATGAAAAAAAAAATTTATGAAAAAAAAATTGATGAAAGCAAAAAATTTGATGGAAAAAAATGATGAAAATAAAAAATTGATGAAAGAAAAAAAATTTATGAAAAAAACAAGAAAAACTTGGTGAAAAAAAAAATTTTTTTGGTGAAAAATAATTATGTTACTTTTTATTCACCAGCTGGTGAAAAACGGTTTTATTCACCACGAGGTGAATTATTATCCAAAATTGTAAAATTACAAAAAAGCTGGTAATTTTCACAAGAAATTCTCGTAAAATAAAAGGTAGCAAAAAATCTAGTAAAGTCACGAAACCCACTTGTAAGTCTTATCGTGTCAAAAAAATTTTAAATTTACAATTTTATTAGTAACAAGTAAAAAAGTTAAATTCGGCCTTGCCGAATGTAGTGATACCCTCCACAATTTCAAAAAGATTATTGCAAAAAACTTTATTTAAAAGGAAATTACTTTTGAAAAAAAAAAAAAAAAATTGAAAAAAAATTTCCGCGAAAAAAATTTGGTAAAAAAAAAAAAATCCGCGATTTTTTTCTTTTTTCAAAAAATATGTTCGTACTTGTTTAAATACCATTTGGTGTTCAATTATGTTTTCATATGTCAACCAGAAGCCGAATTAGAGCATTTTGTATTTTTAGGTTATGTTGAATGTACTGGAATTTTTGAGGTGTGCTTACATTTTCGTTCATAACTTTTGAACCGATTAAGCGATATCGCTCAAATGCAATACCAAACTTCTCGGGAGAACTTCCAATATATATGTTAAGTTTCAGTCATCTCTGTGCAATATTTTGTCCACGAGAGCATTTTCCACAGACAGACAGACAGACAGACAGACGGACAGACGGACAGACGGACAGACGGACATCGCTAGAATGTCTTAAAATCGATCGGGCATCATGAATATATATACTTTATGGGGTCCCAGACCGATATTTCGATGAGTTACAAACGGAATGACAAACTTATATATACCCTCTATCACTAGAGTGGAGGGTATAAAAAGCTTGTAAAATTACAAAATTATTGGTAAAAAGCTTGTAAAATTACAAGGAATTCTTGTCAAATAGGAGGTAGCAAAAAAAAGTTACAAAGTTTTATTTTTACAAGTTTTTTTAGTTTTTTTTTTGAGTGTATAGATGGACGTGTGAGACCACACGAAAGATTTGGTTTTCTCTTACACTAAAAATTTTATACCCTCCACTCTAGTGATAGAGAGTTTATCATTCCGTTTGTAACACCTCGAAATATTGGAATAGGACCCCATAAAGTATATTTATTTATGATCCTCGATCGATTTTAAGACGATCTTGCGATGTCCGTCCGTCCGTCCGCCCGTCCGTCTCTCTGTCTGTTGAAAACACGCTAACTTTTGAAAGACTTAACGTAGGCTCCTGAAGTTTGGCATATATGTTGGGCATTTACCTAGTCAAGTTGGTATTGCAATCCAGCGAAATCGGTGCAGTGGTTCAAAAGTTATGAGCAAAAGACTGAATTTCGGCAGGGGTTTTTCGTGAATTTACGAGATAAAAACCACGCTAACTTTCGAAAGGCAACTCTGAGGATGCTGAGGCTTAGCATATATATATTTCGTTCCTCTGGCCTGGTTCGTATTGAATTTCAGCCAAATCGGTTCAGTGGTTCAAAAGTTATTAGCAAACCCGTAAATTTCAGATTAGTTTCACCTTAAATTCCCGTGTTTGAAAACCCGTTAAACATGTTTTAAAAACTATAGTAAGTCACAAAAATATTTTACAACGTATTTTTGTCACTTAAAAATATTTTTACACTAAAAAAAATACACTCGAAAAAAATTTTACACTCGAAAAAAATTTTACACTCGAAAAAATTTTTACTCCAAAAAATTTTACACTGAAAAAAAAAAATTTTGTAAATTATTTTTTTTTTTCAAAAATTACTTAAAAAAAAGTTTTTTTACACAAAATAAAATATTTCTAATCAAATATTTCTTATTCGGCCAAGTCGAATTTAACTTTTCTACTTGTTAAAGTGTAAAATTTTATATGTTCAAAGTTTAAATTTAAACAAAGTTTGTGTCGATCAGTGCATATTTAGTATTATCTGCTTTAAAATCATGTGTAGTCGGTACATTATGAGAGTACAAATGTAAAATAACTAAATGTCTTTGACTGAAAAAAAAAACAATAAAAATAAACCAAAATAATGGCAAAGACCTGGCGTATTTTTTTCTTGTTTAAAATATTTTTTTTTTATTTTTTTGAGTTGTACTAAAAATAAATAACAATGATTTTGTATGTGTGACTTATGTGTTTAAGATGACTTAAGACTTTAAACAAAAGAAACATTTTGTAATATCAAACTGATTTATATTTTTGAGTGTATAGTAAAGAGATCTTGAAAAACAATTTTTGTTTATTAAAATTGCAAAATGTTTAACAAACAAGAAAAAAATAATAATACTACAGAATCTGAGAATATCATATTACAATAAACAATTTCGTTAGGTTATGTTTATTTTAAGTATAAACAACTACAATGCAGTAAAAACAACTGACATGTGTTTTTTAAACAACTGACAAGTGTAATTTTATTATTGAAAGGCCTACACACTAAAAATTTATTTATTTATTTTTATTTTTTTTTTAAAAAGAAACAACACTCAGGCAATGCTGCCTATCAATTACTACTGTAACCGTGATGTTTCTTTCGGAAAGGGGATAGAAGAGAGATGAAAGATTTGAAAGATAGAAGGGCTTCAGTATGGCAACACTGTAATTGCGCGTGTTGATAATTTTGAGTACAGTTGTTGCATCGCCATCTGTTATTGATCTGGCGAATTATTTTTGAAGCTGTGTTTAATAGCCATTATTTTATTATTTTACTTCGTTGACGTTTTTTAGTGCTATTTATCAACGAAGGAGGGTGCTGCGATAGATATTAGTTATAAATAGAAACTAATAAATATCTGAAAAAAATGTTGTTCTGCCTGAGCCGGGAATCGAACCCAGGCTTGCTGGCTAGTAGTCCAACGCGCTAACCACTAAGCCACAGCACCCCCATTTAATGTCGCCGAAATATTGGAAAGCAAAAAATATGAATTTCTTCATAATTTTGTCATAGGCTTAAAATTCATTTGTTAAACCAATCATTGTTTTAAATGATTTTAAATAAAAAATTGATCAAATTTGTGATCAAAATCGAAAAAGTGATTGATTGAAAAAAAAATAATTAATCACCTTCAATATGATGATTGATATAACAATTTTCTTCATCGGGGGAGTTTCAATTAAAAATTTTAATTGAAACTCCCCCGCGTTTTTGTTGATTGAAATTCGTTTTCAATTCTTTCTGTGTATCGAGTCAAAAGATTTTACAAACCAAATACTATTGCTGTAGTAAATTCTAAACCTGAAAAAAATCTGTATTTTAAATGTTCTTAAATCAAAGTTCTACGTAATCAGTCATTTAATAAAGTCATCATTATTTGCAAATAAAATTTTTAAATTTTTATTTGTATTTTATTTTACACTTAAACAATTTTATTAAAAATTATAGTCTCAGCATCTTTAATTTTTTTTTGTAAGAAAAATGTCTCAGAATCTGAGAATTTTTCTATAAGAAAAATATCTCAGAATCTGACACTTTTTCTATAAGAAAAATGTCTCAGAATCTGAGACTTTTTCTATAAGAAAAATGTCTCAGAATCTGAGACTTTTCTTATAAGAAAAATGTTTCAGAACCTGAGACTTTTTTTATAAGAAAATGTATCAGAATCTGAGACTTTTTCTATAAGAAAAATGTCTCAGAATTTAAGACGTTTTCTATAAGAAAAATGTCTCAGAATCTTAGACTTTCTCTATAAGAAAAATTTCTCAGAATCTGAGACTTTTTCTATAAAAAAAATGTCTCAGATTCTGAGACATTTTTCTTATAGAAAAAGTCTCAGATTCTGAGACATTTTTCTTATAGAAAAAGTCTCAGATTCTGAGACATTTTTCTTATAGAAAAAGTCTCAGATTCTGAGACATTTTTCTTATAGAAAAAGTCTCAGATTCTGAGACATTTTTCTTATAGAAAAAGTCTCAGATTCTGAGACATTTTGCTTATAGAAAAAGTCTCAGATTCTGAGACATTTTTCTTATAGAAAAAGTCTCAGATTCTGAGACATTTTTCTTATAGAAAAAGTCTCAGATTCTGAGACATTTTTCTTATAGAAAAAGTCTCAGATTCTGAGACATTTTTCTTATAGAAAAAGTCTCAGATTCTGAGACATTTTTCTTATAGAAAAAGTCTCAGATTCTGAGACATTTTTCTTATAGAAAAAGTCTCAGATTCTGAGACATTTTTCTTATAGAAAAAGTCTCAGATTCTGAGACATTTTTCTTATAGAAAAAGTCTCAGATTCTGAGACATTTTTCTTATAGAAAAAGTCTCAGATTCTGAGACATTTTTCTTATAGAAAAAGTCTCAGATTCTGAGACATTTTTCTTATAGAAAAAGTCTCAGATTCTGAGACATTTTTCTTATAGAAAAAGTCTCAGATTCTGAGACATTTTTCTTATAGAAAAAGTCTCAGATTCTGAGACATTTTTCTTATAGAAAAAGTCTCAGATTCTGAGACATTTTTCTTATAGAAAAAGTCTCAGATTCTGAGACATTTTTCTTATAGAAAAAGTCTCAGATTCTGAGACATTTTTCTTATAGAAAAAGTCTCAGATTCTGAGACATTTTTCTTATAGAAAAAGTCTCAGATTCTGAGACATTTTTCTTATAGAAAAAGTCTCAGATTCTGAGACATTTTTCTTATAGAAAAAGTCTCAGATTCTGAGACATTTTTCTTATACTTAGAAAAAGTCTCAGATTCTAAAACATTTTTCTTATAGAAAAAGTCTCAGATTCTGAGACATTTTTCTTATAGAAAAAGTCTCAGATTCTGAGACATTTTTCTTATAGAAAAAGTCTCAGATTCTGAGACATTTTTCTTATAGAAAAAGTCTCAGATTCTGAGACATTTTTCTTATAGAAAAAGTCTCAGATTCTGAGACATTTTTCTTATAGAAAAAGTCTCAGATTCTGAGACATTTTTCTTATAGAAAAAGTCTCAGATTCTGAGACATTTTTCTTATAGAAAAAGTCTCAGATTCTGAGACATTTTTCTTATAGAAAAAGTCTCAGATTCTGAGACATTTTTCTTAAAGAAAAAGTCTCAGATTCTGAGACATTTTTCTTATAGAAAAAGTCTCAGATTCTGAGACATTTTTCTTATAGAAAAAGTCTCAGATTCTGAGAAATTTTTCTTATAGAAAAAGTCTCAGATTCTGAGAAATTTTTCTTATAGAAAAAGTCTCAGATTCTGAGACATTTTTCTTATAGAAAAAGTCTCAGATTCTGAGACATTTTTCTTATAGAAAAAGTCTCAGATTCTGAGACATTTTTCTTATAGAAAAAGTCTCAGATTCTGAGACATTTTTCTTATAGAAAAAGTCTCAGATTCTGAGACATTTTTCTTATAGAAAAAGTCTCAGATTCTGAGACATTTTTCTTATAGAAAAAGTCTCAGATTCTGAGACATTTTTCTTATAGAAAAAGTCTCAGATTCTGAGACATTTTTCTTATAGAAAAAGTCTCAGATTCTGAGACATTTTTCTTATAGAAAAAGTCTCAGATTCTGAGACATTTTTCTTATAGAAAAAGTCTCAGATTCTGAGACATTTTTCTTATAGAAAAAGTCTCAGATTCTGAGACATTTTTCTTATAGAAAAAGTCTCAGATTCTGAGACATTTTTCTTATAGAAAAAGTCTCAGATTCTGAGACATTTTTCTTATAGAAAAAGTCTCAGATTTTGAGACATTTTTCTTATAGAAAAAGTCTCAGATTCTGAGACATTTTTCTTATAGAAAAAGTCTCAGATTCTGAGACATTTTTTTTTATAGAAAAAGTCTCAGATTCTGAGAAAAATGCCTCTGATAGAAAAATGTCTCTTATAGAAAAAGTCTTAGCTTCTGAGTAATTTCTATTAAAGAAAATGTCTCAGATTCTGAGACATTTTTCTTATACAAAAAGTCTCAGATTCTGAGACATTTTTTCAACACAAAAAGTCTCAAATTATAAGACAATTTTCTTATAGAAACTGAATCAGATTCTGAGACATTTTTCTTATAGAAAATGAATCAAATTCTGAGACATTTTTCTTATAGAAAAAGTCTCAGATTCTAAGATATTTTTCTTAAAGAAAAAGTCTCTTTTCTGAGACTTTTTTCTTATAGAAAAAGTCTCAGATTGTGCGATATTTTTCCTATCTAAAAAGTCTCCGATTCTGAGACACTTTTCATGTAGAAAATATTTCAGATTCTGAGGCACGTTTTCTATAGAAAGTCTGCGATTCTGAGACTTTTTCTATAAGAAAAATGTTTCAGAATCTGAGACTTTTTCTGTAAGAAAAATGTCTCAGAATCCGAGACTTTTTCTATAAGAAAAATGTCTTAGAATCTGAGACTTTTTCTATAAGTAAAATGTCTCAGAATCTGAGACTTTTTCTGTAAGAAAAATGTCTCAGAATCTGAGAATTTTTCTATAAGAAAAATGTCTCAGAATCTGAGACTTTTTCTATAAGAAAAATGTCTCAGAATCTGAGACTTTTTTCTATAAGAAAAATGTCTCAGAATCTGAGACTTTTTTCTATAGGAAAACTATCTCAGAATCTGAAAGACTTTAGTAACGTATGTAACTGTTAAAAAAAATGTCTGAGTGTATAGATCTAACAAATAATATTAAGTATCTATGTTTTCAAATCAAATATGCATATTTCTACAAAATAAATTGTTTAAATAAATATTAACAAAATAAATAAAAGTACATAAATAACAAATATTGTGTGTGAGTGTGTACGAAAATGAAACAACTTATGTACTTATGATAAAAGTGACATTATGTGGTAAGTATGTACCACAGTATATAAGCAGTCTGCACTCAGGGTTGCATTTAATGTGTACTAGCATTAGTGACAACAAATGGTGTAACTTTTGATGTTTCTCATGCACACAAGAAACAAGCAAAGCAAAATAATGAAACAGGGTGTCATGGGTTGGATTCCCAGCAAAACCCTGCGTCGATTGCGCTTCAACGAGACGACGGTCGTTGTTACCAGTTCTCGGTTAGGTTGAAATTATTAAAAATTATTTGTAAATAAATGGAAAAAATACTTGATCATGAGATCAAAAATATTATTATATTACATTTTTCACTTATTTTTTTTTTTCAAAATAAATTAAAATATTTTTTTTATAGTGTTTTTTCGTTCTTTTCTTCAAAACAAAACGAAAAAAATGACAAGCATATTTGCGACCATATTGAAAATTTTATCGAAAACACCCCTGTTTGCTTACTATTCATATGTACTGTGTTTTGTACATTCAAATGTGTCTGGGTCTGTACCAAAATTATTTTTTTTTGTATTTTTAAAAATTAACTTTTTAACTATTTTATGTGCAATATATGAATCTATTAGATACATGTAGGCAATATTTGAATGTGTAACTTTAAGATACATAAACAAAAAAACAAATCTTTACCAAGCAACTACATACTACTGCTGATAAAAGTGTGCAGTTGGTTAGTTTAACTAACAAATATTGTATTTTTTTTTTTTTTTTTTTGTAAAAGCCAGTTTGTGGCTTTTTTTTAATTTGAATTTAAAATTTTTGGAAAAACAAACAACCTTAACAAAAATTTACAAATTCATAAATTACAATTGAAAAGGCACAAATTGGCACAATTAAAATAAGAGTTGAAATGAGATTTAAAGAAATTTCAGTACTTTCAATAAATTTTGTAGGTAAAATTGACGAAAAATGGCAGTTCAAACAACTCAACGTGCTAGATATAACAGTTGAAACAACTACTTTGTAAGTTAATTTGGGGTCAACTACATTTTCAGTTAAAACAACTAACAAAGTCAACATTACAAAAATTATGACGGTAGATTCCACTACAAAAGACAGTTAAAACAACTACATTTGTTGTTGTTTAGGCGTCTACTAGATTTTACGGTAAAATCAGGAAAAACATTTTGTTTGTTTTTAACTATTGATTAAAAATTACAAAAAACGGTAAAAACAACTTAAAATTACAGTTGTTTTAACTGTAACTCAAATTGTCTGATTTTTTTTATTAACAAAAAAAACTTCTAAGCGTCAAAAACGGTTAAAATTGTTTGATAATAATTCCTGCTGCATCTGACACTTCCAACTCGTTCCACACATACGTTTTTCTAAAAATTTCTAAAAAAAATTATGAGTTTTTTTATAGACTAAAAACAACTACATAAAACAACTGTTACTAAAATGTAGTCAATTTTTGTATTTATTTTTTTAAAACGACTATAAACAAGTAAGAGTGTTAAATTCGGCTGTGCCGAATTTTTATACCCTCCAACATGCAAAAAAATAAACTAAAAAATTGCAGGGGCGTTTTATTTATTTATTTTTTTTTGGGGGGGGTCAGGGGGTCGGTAGTGGCAATTGGGGGGGGGGCAAATTTCCCCTCGAATATGTGTTTAAAAATTCCTTATTATGCTTTTTGCACTAAAGAAATACAAGATTATCATTATTTAAAAAAAATGTTTTATTCCACGCCTATAAAAGGGGGGCGGACCGAAAAAACGACATTTTCTAATTCTCTGGGTCCAAATGCAGGACTTTGAACTTCTTGTGGCATAAAAATGTTGCATTTTTTAAACAAAAAAAGAAAAATTCATGTAAAAATATTGTATTTTAGAGGTTGGTTTAGTTCTTTATGGGGGAACTTTTTTCCACCCTGGTCCGATTTTGCTCATTTACGAACTTAACCCGCCTAGAAACATAAGACATATTCGTGCCAAATGTTGGGAGTGTAGCTCTTTTATTATACCCTCCACTCTAGTGATAGAGGGTATATATAAGTTTGTCATTCCGTTTGTAACACATCGAAATATTGGTCTAGGACCCCATAAAGTATATATATTCATGATCCTTGATCGATTTTAAGTCGATCTAGCGATGTCCGTCCGTCCGTCTGTCTGTCTGTCTGTCTGTCCGTTGAAAACACGCTAACTTTTGAAAGACTTTACGGAGGCTCCTGAAGTTTAACATATACATATGTTGGCCATTTACCGGGTCAGATTGGTATTGCAATCTAGCGAAATCGGTCCAGTGGTTCAAAAGTTATGAGCAAAAGAGTAAGTTTCGGCAAGGGTATTTTGCGAATTTATAAGATAAAAAACACGCTAACTTTCGAAAGACAATAATGAGACTGCTGAAGCTTGACATATATCTTTGTCGTTCCCCAGTTCTGGTTGGTTTTAAATTACAGCTCAATCGGTCCATTAGTTCAAAAGTTATAAGCAAATCCCTGAATTTTAGATTTGTTTCATTTTAAATGCCACGTTTTAACAAGTTTTAAAAGAATTGGTGGTAACTTAACAATGCTTTTCAAAGTTGTTTAGTTTCAAAGCAATGTTTTTTAAACTTGTTTAGTTTTAAAAGCATTGGTAACTATAAAATTACACTCGAAAAAAATTTTACACTCAAAAAAAATTTTACACTCAAAAAAAATTTTACACTCAAAAAAAATTTTTTTTTTTTTTACAAAAATTACAATATTTTGTGTACATACGTACGTGCATTCACTCAGAAATATTTTTAAGGTAAAAAAAAACAATACACTCGAAAAAAGTTTTACACTCAAAAAACAATTAGTAATTTTTCTTTTTTTTTAAATGACAAAAAAAAGAGTTTTTTACTCAAAATAAAATATTTCTAATCAAAATTGTTAATTTTTTTCACGTTAAAAATGTACTTTCCTTTAAAAAGGTATTGTGGAGGGTATTCATAGATTCGGCAAAGTCGAATTTAACTTTTCGACTTGTTTTGGACTGTATCGTGTTAAGTACAGACTGACAGATGACGGACGGACAGACGGACTGACGACGGACAGACGGACGGACGGACGGAAGGAGAGACGGACGGACGGACATCGCTTGAATTGCTTAGAATCGATCACTGATCATAAATATATGGGGCATTCCATGCCAAATCACTCACTTTTAGGCCCGACCCCCTTCGATTAATTTTATTTTTGGATATGTTTTAGTACGTATTAAATGCAACTTGCAGCCAAATTTTCAGCCTTTTATACCAAGGTGGTGTTGAGTAATCAATTTTTCAAAATGGCGATTTTTTCCAAAAAATGAAAAAATTGAAATTTTCAATCAATTTTGACCAGTAAAAAATATAGATATATAAAAAAAAGATGGACAACATTTTGTTGGTAGTTAAATGTAGTTTTAGAAAAAAAATATGAAAAAATTATTCGAAGTAATTATCACTTGTTTTTTATCGTATAAAAATTAAAATCGACTTTTTGAAAAAGTCCGAAACCTTCGATTTTTTTTTAAAAATGTCAAAAAATTCTACTCTAAATTACGCAACTTTTAAGTCATAATTCGAGATGTGATCGTAATTCGTTCTATTTTTATTCAAATTTTGAAAATTGCACTTTTTTTTTTTTGACTCTGGTTTATTTTATATGGTGCTCCAAAAAAAATAATTTGGTAAATATTGACCGTAACTTCCCCTAGATATATTAACTTGGGTGTAAAAATACGTCTCAGAAAATTTTAGGATGATCGGACATGGGTAAGGCGTGCCGCATCGGCTTTGAAGTTTGAAAATCGGATTACAAGGGAAAATATGCATTTTTTTCTGTTTTCTTAATTTTTTTGGTATTTTAAGTTAATTTTGAATTCAAATGGTTACAGAATTGAAATGTAGAGTAAAATGTCTCTCTATTAAGGTCATAAAAACCGAAATCGGTTTAAAATCAGCCAAGTTATTACAACTTCCCCAGGCATC
This sequence comes from Pegoplata infirma, assembly GCA_963921195.1. NCBI lineage: Eukaryota > Metazoa > Arthropoda > Insecta > Diptera > Anthomyiidae > Pegoplata > Pegoplata infirma. Next base: position 30,815,819 of record OY992536.1, read on the forward strand.
TAACGTGTGGCAGACAACTTGATTAATCAATACAATCCGATTTTTGAAATTCTTTGAAATTTTCTACTGTAATAACATTTTTTTATTCTTCAAGTTCAAATGTTATTAGATGACAAGTATTTTTCATATTGTGTTTTGCTAACATTTTTAAAATTAGTGCTAAAAATGCCTGCATTTTCCACACCCTTTTGAAATCTCTATTTAAAAAAAAAAAATATTTTTTTTGTTTTAAAATTTGGAAAAGTCAAAAAAATATTACACTGAAACATGAATAATGAAAAAATGTTATTGCAGTAGAAAATTTCAATAAATTTAAAAAAAGGGCCTCGTATTTTTTAATCAAGTTGTATGGCACACGCTAGATGCCTGGGGAAGTTGTAATAACTTGGCTGATTTTCAACCGATTTTAGTTTTTAGTACCTTATTAGAAAGGCATTTTACTCCACATCATAATTCTGTAATCACTTGAATTAAAACTTAACTTAAAATACCAAAGAAATTGCGAAAACAGAAAAAAATTCATATTTTTCCTTGTAATCCGTTTTTTAAACTTCAAGGACCATGCAAAGCGCCTTACACATGTCCGATCGTCCCAAATTTTTGTGAGACGTATATTTACCTCCAAATGAATATATTTAGGGTAAGTTAGGGTCAGTATCTACCATTTTTTTTTTTTTTTGGAGCTCCATATAAAATAAATCAGAGCCAAAACATAAAAGGTGCAATTTTAAAAATTAAAAAAAAAATAGAAAGAATTGTGATCACATCTCGAGTTATGGCTTAAAAGTTGCATAATTTAGAGTAGAATTCTTATAGTTTTTTACAAAAAAATCGAAGGTTTCGGACTTTTTCAAAAAGTCGATTTTAATTTTTAAACGTCAAAAAATAAGTGATAATTACTTCGAATAATTTTTTCACATTTTTTTTCTAAAACTACATTTAAATACCAACAAAACGTTGTCCAACTTTTTTTAAAATATCTATATTTTTTACTGGTCAAAATTGATTGAAAAATTAAATTTTTTCATTTTTTGGAAAAAATCGCCATTTTGAAAAATTGATTACTCAACACCACCTTTGTATAAAAGGCTGAAAATTTGGCTGCAAGTTGCATTTAATACGTACTAAAACATATCCAAAAATAAAATTAATCGAATGGGGTCGGGCCTAAAAGTGAGTGATTTGGCATGGAATGCCCCATATATACTTTATGGGGTCCTAGACCGATATTTTGATGCGTTACACACGGAATGACAAAGTGAGTAATCCCATACTGTAGTTGGAGGGTATAAAAATAGTTTTTTGAAATCGTTCATACAAAAACAACTGAAATTGTCGTTAAAAACAACAACTACTACTTACTACACAAATGACCGTCTTGTAGTAACTACAATAATTTTCTAAGTGAAATTTTTTAGCTGTTAAAATTCAAAAAAACAATATTTTAGCACTTTTTCAGGTCCACGGTTACAAATTCTTACGCTGCTTCCAAGAAACTTGGACTTGATTTTATATAAATGGACTTGTGATTTTAAAATTGCAATCCACATTTTTCTAGCATATTCCGAGATATTCGCATTAGAAATTTTTTTTCACGCGAATATCTGGAAAACTGAACATGCTAGAAAAATTTGAATTGTAGTTTTGGAGTCAAGAGATCTATTTTGCATTAAATCAAGTCCCATTTTTGGAAAATGTAACAGTGGCCCCCAAAAAGTACAAAATTATAGGTTTTTGAAATGAAGATTTTGAATAAGGAGCGCAAAATCTATTAGAATCAGTTGGATATTTCAGTTGAAGCATCTTTTTATCGTACAGTGTAATTATTTAGCAATAACTCGAAAACGAAATCAGCTACACTCAAAATAATACATTAGTAGATTTAGTAATTTTTTTGCTAATGCTAGTAAGAAAACCTTTAGCAAATTTTTAGTTGAGATTAGCATGTTAGCAAAAATATCTTGTAAACTTCATTTAGCGCATTAGCAATTTTAAACAAAATTTGAACTAATTTTTTTTGCTAAATTTAAAATTAAGTTGACCAAATTTTTACAAGCTTTTTTGCTAATATTAGCAAAAATAAATTGTAAATTTTTTTTTATTTTACGAAAACTTAAAATGGCGCTATCTCGGAAACTAAGCCAGATAGAGGTTCTCGGGCATTCCATAGTATCGTTGGTCCTCTTCACATGTGTGGACCCTAATGAGTCCTAACTTCGGATCCAAAAAAGTTAGCATTCCCGAAAATTTTAAAATGCTCATATCTCGGTAAATATTGCCGACACAACAAAAAGTCCAAAAGCATTTTTGTAGCTCTCAACACATAGAACAAGAAAAAGATCTCCGAGTAATATTTTTGAAGTTATCGAATTTTGTAATCCTCAAAACCCCAGTGGTTCCCTTAAATCACGTATCTCAAAAACTAAGCAAGGTAGAGCAAAACGGACACAAATTTTGGATCAAAAACTATAACGAGTTTTAAGGAACCCTACTAGGTCTAGGCCCATCGGGGTTTGGACCTGTCGAGTCCGAACCCAATGGGGTCCTCAAATGTGTATGAAATAAGTTAAAATAAAAAAAAAATCAGTTAACTAATTTTTGGCAAAACATTTTTGTTAACTTTACCAAAAAAATTGTGGGTTTAAAATCAGCAAATTTTCTTGTAGGTTTACAAGCTTTTTTTGCTAACATAACAGTTTTTTTTTTTTTGAGTGCAGGATTTTCGTGTTAACGATTTTTAAAGTTATAAATAAAGAGGAATAAAGTGTCATTGCCCGATTTTTTCACCATTTTTACAAAACCTAAACTTGCTTGAAGAGTAGTGTGCAACCAGCAACCACTTTGAGGTGTCCTTACATTTTCGATCATAACTTTAAAACTGCTGAACCGATTTTGCTCAATTGCAATACCAATAATCTGAACGCAACACCAAGTAAATGTGTTAAGTTACAATCATATCTCTGTAATATGTTTTCCGTAATCGGCATTTCAACAGACGGACATCGCTAGAATGTCTTAGAATCTATCACTAACAGTAAATGAAGGATATAAAAAGTTTTTTTATTAAAAACTATAAAATTCTAAGAATTTTTTTCTATAGTTTATTTAAAATTTTGAATTCTAGAAAATTGTTTGCTAATGTCTAAATCCACCATCATAGTAAGAAATTCTTACTAAGAATATCCATTTGAAAAAATCATTGTCTTATTTCTGTTGATTGAAAGAGAGACATTTCTTTCTTACCATAAATTCAGACACATTATAACATGTTCTACGTGATGGATTGATAGATATAACAAGATTAAAACCAAAGTACATTTATTTTTTTAAATAAAATTTATAATAAAAATAAAAGAAACAAATCACACAAATACAAAAAAAATAGCAAATAAATATTCAACAAATTTTTTTGATACGACAGTAACGATTAAATGGACGTACGTCTAAAGCATTTCAAATAGGATGTGGTTGGTTGATTGGTTATCGCATAAAAAGAAGAGGGCTTGAATCTCTAAAAAAAAAAATGAATTAGTAAAATGCAAAATATACACTGAAAAAAATGGTTGCAGTTACAACATATTAGTTATTTTTAACTACAAATGTTTTTGTAAAAAAATTTTATTAAAATTTGCGTTTTACATTTTTTTTAAGTCAAATTATGCTAACTAATTTTTGACAATAAATTTGCTGATTTTTACTTAAGTGTTTAGTAAATCTCTGGGAAAAATTTATAAAAGAAATAATTTTGAGGACATCTGCAATGAATTTGTTCGTTTTCCCCAAAATGCGTACAAAAATTGTCTAAGGAATTTTGTTTACATGACTTGGAGAGTTTTCCAAAATTATTTACAACACTTAGAAAATTATTGCAATTACTACATGCCGGTCATTTGTGTAGTAAGTAGTAGTTGTTGTTTTCAACTACAACTTGATATTTTTTAGTATGAAAAATCTCAAACAACTATTTTTGTAGTCGTTTTAAAAAATAAATGCAAAAAATTACTACATTGTAGTAACAGTTGTTTTATGTAGTTATTTTTAGTATATAAAAAAACTTGTAATTTTCTAGAAATTTTTAGAAAAACGGATGTGATGAACGAGTTGGAAGTGTCAGATGCAGCAGAAATTATTTCCAAATAGTTTTAACCATTTTTGACGTTTAGAAGAAAACTCAGACAATTTGAGTTACAGTAAAAACAGCAGTAATTTGAAGTAGTTTTTACCGTTTTTTGTAGTTGTTAATCAATAGTTAAAAACAACAACAATTTTTGGTTGATTTTACCGTAAAATGTTGTGGACGCCTAAACAACATCAAATGTAGTAGTTTTAACTGTCTTTTGTAGTGGAATCTACTATCATAATTTTTTTAGTAAAGACTTAGAAAAAATTTAAAAAATGTTTGTAAATACATTTTTTAAAAAAAAATCTTTTGGAAAAATATTTTTTTCAGTGAAAATTTAATATCTCCTCTAATAAATATTTAGTTTTTCCCTGATTTGTTTGTTTGCGTATGGGAATTAAAATCTAAAATAATAAAAACTAAAAAAAAACTATAAACAACGGAAAAAAATTATATGCATTTTTTTGCTTTTGGTGTCAAGTGTTAAAAAGGATTTAAAATTCTATTGATTGATTGTTTATCGTGGGTATGGAATATTTTTTTTATAAAAAAAAAGTTTATTACTTTATTCAATATTTTCTAAAAGCTTTTCAAGTTTTGTTGACAATATGAAATAACGCATTAGAGATACTGCTGCAAATGTGTAAACTACTATAGTATACAATTTTCATATGTAAAAAGTGTTAATTGATTTTTGCAAAATAAATAAACAATATAAAGTATGAAATGAAAAATGTAATCCCCACCTTTAAACCCACGTCATCAAATTGAATTACCAATTTTTTTAAGTTTTGTGCTCTTGGATTTTTCAAAAAAAAATTATCGGGACTTGAAAAAAAAATGTTTGCTCTTTTACTAAAAATTAACAAAAATGTTAGTAAATTTCGGCAAATCAATTTTAAAATGTTTTTAACTAAATTTTTACTAAATTTTAAGTAAAATTAGTTTTTTCTGATTTGATTTAACTTATTTTTAGCAAATTTTGTGGTAATTTTTTTTTTTTAGTTGCCAACTTATGAACCAATGTGAACCTTCGGGAAAATTGCGATAACTCCCAAACTAATCATTTGTGTTAAAATAGTGACAAAATCGGCTAATGACATTTCACTCCTCTTTATTTTGAACTTTAAAAATCGTTAACACCAAAATCCTAGCTGATCCTGTTTTCGAGTTATAGCTAAATAATTACACTAATCGGCAACAAAAATCTCCCATTGAAATATCCAACTGATTCTTATAGATTTTGCTCTCCTGAATTTTTTCTAGCACGTACCGTTTTTGAGATATTCTCGGTTAAAAAGTCAAAAACAACAATAATTTTGCACTTTTGGTGGTCCACTGTTACAGATTCTTCCAAAAATAGAACTTGATTTCATATAAAAATCAAAATTTTCTAGCATGTTCCGTTTTCGAGATATTCGCGTTTGAAAATTCTTCCACGAGAAAATCTCGAACGCAAATATCTCGAAAACGGAATATGTTAGAAAAATTTGGATTGTAGTTTTGGAATCAGGAGGTTCAGTTGATAAGAAATCAAGTCCTATTTGTTGGAAGAATCTGTAACAATGGACCACCAAAAGAGCGACATTTTTTTTAACAAACATTATTTTCGCCCAAAATTTTTTTTCGGGAAATTTTTTGTCTAAAAATTAATTTCTTTTACTAATTTTTTATACCCTCCACTCTAGTGATAGAGGGTATATATAAGTTTGTCATTCCGTTTGTAACACCTCGAAATATTGGTCTAGGACCCCATAAAGTATATATATTCATGATCCTCGATCGATTTTAAGACGATCTAGCGATGTCCGTCCGTCCGTCTGTTCGTCTGTCTGTCTGTTGAAAACACGCTAAATTTTGAAAGACTTAACTGAAGTTTGGCATATATGTTGGGCATTTACCTGGTCAGGTTGGTGTTGCAATCCAGCGAAATCGGTCCAGTGGTTCAAAAGTTATGAGCAAAAGACTGAATTTCGGCAAGGGTTTTTCGTGAATTTTTGAGATAAAAAGCACTATAACTTTCGAAAAGCAATTCTGAGGATGCTGAAGCTTGGCATATATATTTTGCATTCCTCCAGCCTCGTTCGAATTGAATTTCAGCCAAATCGGTCCAGTGGTTCAAAAGTTATTAGCAAAACCGTGAATTTCAGATTAGCTTCACCTAAAATTCACGTGTTGAAAGCCCGTTAAACCTGTTTTAAAAACATTGGTAAGTCACAAAAATATTTTACAACGTATTTTTGTCACTCAAAAATATTTTTATACCAAAACAAAAAAAAAATACACTCGAAAAAAATTTTACACTCAAAAAAAATTTTACACTCAAAAAAAAAAATTAGTAAATTTTTTTTTTTTTTTTCAAAAGTTACTAAAAAAATTTTTTTTTAAACAAAATAAAATATTTCTAATCAAAACTGTTATTTTTTTCACCTTAGAAAATTTATTATCACTTAAAATGGGCATTGTGGAGGGTATTCATAGATTCGGCCAAGTCGAATTTAACTTTTATACTTGTTTAAACCAAAAATTTTTTCTCTAAATTTTGTTTTCATCAAAAAAAATGTTTCGCGGAATTTTTTTTTACAATTTTTTTTTTCAACAATTTGGTTTCACATAATGTTTTTTGAAATAATCTTTTTTACATTGTGGAGGTTATCCATACATTCGGTAAGGCTGAATTTAACTTTTTTACTTGTGTTTTTTATACCCTCCAACCACAGTATGGGGGTATACTCACTTTGTCATTCCGTGTGTAACGCATCGAAATATCGGTCGGGGACCCCATAATGTATATGGGGCATTCCATGTGAAATCGGACACTTTGAAAAACTTTTTTTTTAAGATTTTCCCAATTTGTTTACAGTTTTTAGTACCCTTCGAAAACTCCTTCGTGGTAAATTTTCAGATTTTTTTGATGACCCGTTCAAAAGATATCGAATTTTTAAAAATTGGTAGTTTGTCCCTTTACTCAAAATTCTTTTAATCATAACTTCTTCAATAATGGTCCAAATTTAAATTTTTTTTTTTTCAAAATTTTTGGTTTTTTATGTACTTTAAAAAAAAAAATCCTATAAAATTCTTAAAAGCGCTCTAGTATGCGATTTTTAAGTTTCAAAATTTAAATCTCATTTTTGAAAATGTTTGTACTCTTTGATTTTTTTGAAATTTTTTTGGGTACAACTTCTATCGATTCTACAAATTTTTTGCCCAGGAGGATCGTGGGATAACGATTATTACTATTTTTTAAAATTTTTTGAAAAAAATTTATTGTAATTTTCCAATCTTAAAATCATTTCTACTGCTCCAATGGTGCGTCATAGAGGGGTCATTTATAAGACCGACCCCCATTAATTTTTATGTCTTAACATTTCTTTGGAACATACAAATAACAGTTGGAGCAAATTTTTTAAAAATATAATTTTGTATGGGAGCCTACTTAGGGAGTGGAGATAGGGCGTAAGTATATTTTAGAAAAATGTTGTAGGGTAAAAATAAATGGGGGTCGGTCTCAGTAATGACCCCTCTCGGACGCACCATTGGACCGGTAGAAGCTGATTAAATAAAACAAATTTACAAAAAATAAAAAAAATTGTATGGGAACCGCCTTAACAGTTAAAGATAGAGGGTAAGTGTATTCAGAGAAAATGTTTGGACTAAAAAAATATTGTGGGTCGGTCATACATTTTGTTGCTCTAAGGGCACTATTTGGGCAGTTAGAGCGGTTGGAACAAATTTTAAAAAATGTCGTTTTGTGTGGGAGCCCCCTTAGAAATTGGAGATAGGGCATTAGTTTGTTCCAAAGAAATGTTAAGACGTAAAAATTAATGGGGGTCGGTCTTATAAAGGACCCCTCTATGACTCACCATTGGAGCAGTAGAAATATTTTAAGATTGGAAAATTATAATAAAATTTTTTCAAAAAATTTTAAAAAATAGTAATAACACAGTGATACAAAATCGAACTTTCGGAATCGGAATGGGATGAAACCAAAAGCAAATGAAAGCTGACGTTTTCCATAACAAAACCCTCAAGGCCTTTTTTTTTAGGTCAGAGCTAGATTTTATTTTACACGCATTTAAAGTTGGTGATTTTAAAGCATTTAAAGTTTTTGTGTACTAAACGTGTCCAACTTTAAAGACCCCTGGTGGTGCCCTTATTGGACATTTAGGGTCCAGTTTCCAAACTTAAGCTCAAAATTACTTCAGCTATGACTGGTATGAATTTTGCTGCAATCGGACCAGTACCTACTTACTGAATAGCCAAATTATTAAAATAAACCATGTACACCGTTGCGTATGATTGTTATTTAAAGGCAATTATTAATATAAATCACTGGACACCGTTGCGTATGATTGTTATTTAAAGGCAATTAAAATATTAATCATTCGCCACTAATACAGTTTTCAAGCATTTATTATTGTAATTATAATAAAAGTGCACTAACTTCAAATGCGTGTAAAACAAAATCTAGCTCTGAACTAGAAAAAAGCCTTGAGGGGTTTGTTATGGAATATGTCAACTTTCATTTGCTTTTGGTTTCATCCCATTCCGATTTTGGGTGTTGCACTGTGTAATCGTTATCCCACGATCTTCCTGGGCAAAAAATTTGTAGAATTGATAGAAGTTTTACAAAAAAAAATTTCAAAAAAATCGAAGAGTACAAACATTTTCAAAAATGAGATTTAAATTTTAAAACTTAAAAATCGCCTACTAGAGCGCTTCTAAGAATTTTTTGTGATTTTTTTTTAGAAAGTACTTAAAAAAAAAAAAATTTGAAATTTGGACCATTATTGAAGAAGTTATGATTAAAAGAAGTTTGAGTAAAGGAACAAACTACCAATTTTTAAAAATTCAATATCTTTTGAACGGGTCATCAAAAAAATCTGAAAATTTACCACGAAGGAGTTTTTCTAAAAAAAAAGTTTTTCAAAGTGTCCGATTTGACATGGAATGCCCCATTTATAAATTTTATAATTAGCCAAGACGCAAACCAGAATATTGTAAGAACCGTCTATTAAACCTTTACTGCATGCATGGGAAGACATTTACCTATGGAAAAGTTCTGATCAGATTCTGAAACATATTTTATAAAGAAAAATAAAAAGAAAAATTTTTTACACTGTTTCCAATTGTGTTTTAAAATTTTTCAAATGTAATTTAAATGTAATTTAATTGTCCAAATGAATTTTAAAATTGTCCATATGTATTTTAAAATTGTCCAAATGTAATTTAAAATCGTTCAAATATATTTTAAAATTGTCCAAATGTATTTTAAAACTGTCCAAATATATTTTAAAATTGTCCAAATGTAGTTTAAAATTTTCCAAATGTATTTTCCAAATTGTCCAAATGTATTTTCAAAATTGTTCAAATGTATTTTCAAAATTTCCAAATGTAGTTCAAAATTATGCAGTTTTATTTTAAAATTTTCCAAATGTATTTTAAAATATTCTACGTTTTAAAATTATGTACAAAATTCTCAGATTCAGAAAATATTTTTCGAATTTACAAAAATTCTAGATTTTAAAACATTTTTCATATAGACAAATTTATAGATTTCGAAACAATTTCTTGTTATAGAGTTCCAAAAGTATAAAAATTTTGAAGAATAGAAAAATTTTTCTAATCCTGAAAATTTTTCGTATACAAAAAAAATTTTAAAATTTTATTATCCAAAGCAAAAATTCCCCTTTGCATCTAATAACTTAAACATGTCACTTTTCTAAAATTAGTCATTCTGCAAATGAGTCGTGTAAAATACATATTTATGGTGTTTAAATTCTGTTAAAACTTTTATAGAATTTTAATTCGGTTTTAATTTATTTCAAAAAACACAAAAACAATCAACAAAACTAAAATTAAAAAAAAATATTAAAATTATTGAATGAAAGAGAATACTGCACTTTTTATGCCACAAATTAAGTTGTTCACCGGACTTTTTCTGTATTAGGTTTTTTTTTTGAACAGACAGGATTTTAAATTTGTATCTTTCTGATTCGGCTATAAAAAAATAAATGTTTTGAAATTGTAATAAATATAAATCACGGTATGAATAAGCAGTTAAACAGTTTAGGATCGTGACTTGTAAAATAAAACTCAAGAATCTGATTTGAAGACTCATTTTTTGTAATTAGAGATTTTTAAAAATAAAAATGACTCAGAATTTAAGAATTTTTCCTTAAAGAAAATTGTCCCAGAATCTGAGAATTTTTTTTATAAGGAAAAATGTCTCAGAATCTGAGAATTTTTTTTATAAGGAAAAATGTCTCAGAATCTGAGAATTTTTTTTATAAGGAAAAATGTTTCAGAATCTGAGAATTTTTTTTATAAGGAAAAATGTCTCAGAATCTGAGAATTTTTTTTATAAGGAAAAATGTCTCAGAATCTGAGAATTTTTTTTATAAGGAAAAATGTCTCAGAATCTGAGAATTTTTTTTATAAGGAAAAATGTCTCAGAATCTGAGAATTTTTTTTATAAGGAAAAATGTCTCAGAATCTGAGAATTTTTTTTATAAGGAAAAATGTCTCAGAATCTGAGAATTTTTTTTATAAGGAAAAATGTCTCAGAATCTGAGAATTTTTTTTATAAGGAAAAATGTCTCAGAATCTGAGAATTTTTTTTATAAGGAAAAATGTCTCAGAATCTGAGAATTTTTTTTATAAGGAAAAATGTCTCAGAATCTGAGAATTTTTTTTATAAGGAAAAATGTCTCAGAATCTGAGAATTTTTTTTATAAGGAAAAATGTCTCAGAATCTGAGAATTTTTTTTATAAGGAAAAATGTCTCAGAATCTGAGAATTTTTTTTATAAGGAAAAATGTCTCAGAATCTGAGAATTTTTTTTATAAGGAAAAATGTCTCAGAATCTGAGAATTTTTTTTATAAGGAAAAATGTCTCAGAATCTGAGAATTTTTTTTATAAGGAAAAATGTCTCAGAATCTGAGAATTTTTTTTATAAGGAAAAATGTCTCAGAATCTGAGAATTTTTTTTATAAGGAAAAATGTCTCAGAATCTGAGAATTTTTTTTATAAGGAAAAATGTCTCAGAATCTGAGAATTTTTTTATAAGGAAAAATGTCTCAGAATCTGAGAATTTTTTTTATAAGGAAAAATGTCTCAGAATCTGAGAATTTTTTTTATAAGGAAAAATGTCTCAGAATCTGAGAATTTTTTTTATAAGGAAAAATGTCTCAGAATCTGAGAATTTTTTTTATAAGGAAAAATGTCTCAGAATCTGAGAATTTTTTTTATAAGGAAAAATGTCTCAGAATCTGAGAATTTTTTTTATAAGGAAAAATGTCTCAGAATCTGAACATTTTTTTTATAAGGAAAAATGTCTCAGAATCTGAGAATTTTTTTTATAAGGAAAAATGTCTCAGAATCTGAGAATTTTTTTTATAAGGAAAAATGTCTCAGAATCTGAGAATTTTTTTTATAAGGAAAAATGTCTCAGAATCTGAGAATTTTTTTTATAAGGAAAAATGTCTCAGAATCTGAGAATTTTTTTTATAAGGAAAAATGTCTCAGAATCTGAGAATTTTTTTTATAAGGAATAATGTCTCAGAATCTGAGAATTTTTTTTATAAGGAAAAATGTCTCAGAATCTGAGAATTTTTTTTTATAAGGAAAATGTCTCAGAATCTGAGAATTTTTTTTATAAGGAAAAATGTCTCAGAATCTGAGAATTTTTTTAATAAGGAAAAATGTCTCAGAATCTGAGAATTTTTTTAATAAGGAAAAATGTCTCAGAATCTGAGAATTTTTTTAATAAGGAAAAATGTCTCAGAATCTGAGAATTTTTTTAATAAGGAAAAATGTCTCAGAATCTGAGAATTTTTTTTATAAGGAAAAATGTCTCAGAATCTGAGAATTTTTTTTATAAGAAAAAATGTCTCAGAATCTGAGAATTTTTTTTATAAGGAATAATGTCTCAGAATCTGAGAATTTTTTTTATAAGGAAAAATGTCTCAGAATCTGAGAATTTTTTTTATAAGGAAAAATGTCTCAGAATCTGAGAATTTTTTTATAAGGAAAAATCTCTGAGAATCTAGGATTTTTTATAAGGAAAAATGTCTCTCTGATATATTTTTAGTATAACGGTTTAAAAATACTGTTTTTATATCGCACTATATGGTTTGTGTCCTTACTAACTGCCCTCCCCCAGTTTAGTATTGCCATACTAAAATTTCTTTCTTTTTGATTTTGACAATTCTCTTTACTCCAGCTGTCACACTGAACACACCCCATCAAACAAATATTGATTTGTAAGATAGAGAAAAAAACAATAAAAAACTAAAAACTGCATATAAAAAGTGAAATTAATTACGAAAATACAAGCAAAAATTAAAAAACCCTAACCCCAATAAAATATTAAAGTGCAATATTAGTAAAAATTAATAAATTTCATTAAAACTATTCCAAAAAATGGATGTTTTCAACAAATTCTATTCTACTGTACATACGACAGTATCACAACTCCAAGGGGCATTGCCAGGAAATAATGTCACCCGTGAATATGAAGTTTTAGATCAAGTATGCACAGCAGGAGTGGGTCTGCTATGGAAGGTGTATAACGGTTATAAAAAATCGACTAAACAAGAAGTGTCAGTATTTGTTTTCGAAAAGAAATCATTGGATAGATGGTCGAAGGAGGATCGTGAGGCCATATTGGAAACTATGCGTAGGGGTGTACAACAATTGACGAAAATAAGACATCCTCATGTTTTAACAGTACAGCATCCACTCGAAGAAAGTCGTGACTCATTAGCATTTGCCACGGAACCAGTTTTTGCCTCCCTGTCAAACGTTGTTGGTGACCAAGTGAGGGCAGAAAAAAAATTATACGATGTTGAAATACGTCATGGTCTTTTGCAATTATTTGATGGCCTACAATTTCTACACAACGATGCTAAAATTGTTCATCGTAACATTTGCGCCGAAACTATTGTCATCAATAAGAATCGTTCCTGGAAATTGTTTGGATTTGATTTTTGTGTCGCAAATAATCCTCAACCAGATGGTAAACCATATTGGCCTTGTAAAGAGTATTCCACTTCCATGCATATGTTAGCACAACCAGCTTTGGAATATTGTGCTCCTGAAATTGCCTTAAATAATATCAATTCAACTGATAGTGATCTATTTGCTTTGGGTGTTTTAATATTTACCATTTACTCGGGAAAACCTATGAAAATGTTTGGTAATGATTATAGCGCGTTTAGGCGTTATGCAAATGAATTGAATCAACGTAAATATCCACCCATGAATGTGGTGCCCGGTGAATTGACGGAGAGTTTAAAGGCTTTATTGCATCCATCGCCACATTTAAGACCGAAATTGCATGAATTGAAAGAGGTAAATTAGAATTTTAAAAAAAAATTTGGCGCAACAAAATTCTCAAATTCTGCGATATTTTTCTATAGTAGAAAAAATTCTCAGTTGCTGAGACATTTTTTCCATTCTCAGTTTCCGAGACATTTTTTCTATATTCTTCTAATTCTCAGTTGGTGAGACATTTTTTCTATATAGAAAAAATTCTCAGTTGGTGAGACATTTTTTCTATATAGAAAAAATTCTCAGTTGGTGAGACATTTTTTCTATATACAAAAAATTCTCAGTTGTTGAGACATTTTTTCTATATAGAAAAAATTCTCAGTTGTTGAGACATTTTTTCTATATATTTTTTCTATATAGAAAAAATTCTCAGTTGTGGAGACATTTTTTCTATGTAGAAAAAATTCTCAGCTAATTGTAAGACATTTTTTCTATATAGAAAAAATTCTCAGTTGTTGAGACATTTTTTCTAAATAGAAAAAATTCTCAGTTGCTGAGACATACATAGAAAAATTCTCAATTGCTGAGACATATATAGAAAAAATTCTCAGTTGCTGAGACATTTTTTATATATAAAAAAAATTCTCACTTGCTGAGACATTTTTTCTATATAGCAAAAACTCTCACTTGCTGAGACATTTTTTCTATTTAGAAAAAATTCTCACTTGTTGAGACATTTTTTCTATATAGAAAAAATTCTCAGTTGTTGAGACATTTTTTCTATATAGAAAAAACTCTCACTTGCTGAGACATTTTTTCTATATAGAAAAAACTCTCACTTGCTGAGACATTTTTTCTACATAGAAAAATATCTCAGTTGCTGAGAAATTTTTTCTATATTGAAAAAATGCTCAGTTGCTGATACATTTTTATACCCTCCACTTATTGTTAGTGATAGAGGGTATATATAAGTTTGTCATTCCGTTTGTAACTCATCGAAATATCGGTCTGGGACCCCATAGTGTATATGGGGCATTCCATGCCAAATCACTCACTTTTAGGCCCGACCCCCTTCGATTAATTTTATTTTTGGATATGTTTTAGTACGTATTAAATGCAACTTCCAGCCAAATTTTCAGCCTTTTATACCAAGGTGGTGTTGAGTAATCAATTTTTCAAAATGGCGATTTTTTCCAAAAAATGAAAAAATTTAAATTTTCAATCAATTTTGACCAGTAAAAAATATAGATATATTAAAAAAAGATGGACAACATTTTGTTGGTAGTTAAATGTAGTTTTAGAAAAAAAAATATGAAAAATTATTCGAAGTAACTATCACTTGTTTTTTATCGTATAAAAATTAAAATCGACTTTTTGAAAAAGTCCGAAACCTTCGATTTTTTTTTAAAAATGTCAAAAAATTCTGCTCTAAATTACGCAACTTTTAAGTCATAATTCGAGATGTGATCATAATTCGTTCTATTTTTATTCAAATTTTGAAAATTGCACTTTTTTTTTTTGACTCTGGTTTATTTTATATGGTGCTCCAAAAAAAATAATTTGGTAAATATTGACCGTAACTTCCCCTAGATATATTAACTTGGGTGTAAAAATACGTCTCAGAAAATTTTAGGATGATCGGACATGGGTAAGGCGTGCCGCATCGGCTTTGAAGTTTGAAAATCGGATTACAAGGGAAAATATGCATTTTTTCTGTTTTCTTAATGTTTTTGGTATTTTAAGTTAATTTTGAATTCAAATGGTTACAGAATTGAAATGTAGAGTAAAATGTCTCTCTATTAAGGTCATAAAAACCGAAATCGGTTTAAAATCAGCCAAGTTATTACAACTTCCCCAGGCATCTAACGTGTGGCAGACAACTTGATTAATCAATACAATCCGATTTTTGAAATTCATTGAAATTTTCTACTGTAATAACATTTTTTTATTCTTCAAGTTCAAATGTTATTAGATGACAAGTATTTTTCATATTGTGTTTTGCTAACATTTTTTAAATTAGTGCTAAAAATGCCTGCATTTTCCACACCCTTTTGAAATCTCTATTTAAAAAAAAAAAATATTTTTTTTGTTTTAAAATTTGGAAAAGTCAAAAAAATATTACACTGAAACATGAATAATGAAAAAATGTTATTACAGTAGAAAATTTCAATAAATTTAAAAAAAAGGGCCTCGTATTTTTTAATCAAGTTGTATGGCACACGCTAGATGCCTGGGGAAGTTGTAATAACTTGGCTGATTTTCAACCAATTTTAGTTTTTAGTACCTTATTAGAAAGGCATTTTACTCCACATCATAATTCTGTAATCACTGGAATTAAAACTTAACTTAAAATACCAAAGAAATTGCGAAAACAGAAAAAAAATCATATTTTTCCTTGTAATCCGTTTTTTAAACTTCAAGGACCATTCTAAGCGCCTTACACATGTCCGATCGTCCCAAATTTTTGTGAGACGTATATTTACCTCCAAATGAATATATTTAGGGTAAGTTAGGGTCAGTATCTACCATTTTTTTTTTTAGGGGGGTCGGGCCTAAAAGTGAGTGATTTGGCATGGAATGCCCCATATATATTCATGATTCCCGATCGTTTTTAAGACATTCTAGCGATGTCCTTCTATCCGTCCGTCTGTCTGTCTGTGGAAAATGCTATCACGGACAAAATATTGCACAGAGATGACTGAAACTTAACATATTTATTGGGAGTTCTCCCGAGAAGTTTGGTATTGCATTTGAGCGATATCGGTTCAGCGGTTCAAAAGTTATGAACGAAAATGTTAGCACACCTAAAAAATTTCAGTACATTCAACATAACCTAAAAATACAAAATGCTTCTGGTTGACATATGTGAACATCATTGAACACCAAATGGTATTTAAACAAGTACGACCATATTTTTTTACAAAAACAGAAAAAAATCGGGTATTTTTTTTTTCCAAAATTTTTTTTCGCGAAATTTTTTTTTCAAATTTTTTTTTTTCAAAAGTAATTTCCTTTTAAATAAAGTTTTTTGCAATAATCTTTTTGAAATTGTGGAGGGTATCTACATTCGGCATGGCCGAATTTAACTTTTTTACTTCCCAGCAAAATTTTCTGTTCCAAATAATCGGTTCCAGAACGCATCAAACTACCCTGCAACCGGTTCTACTTAACATTCCAGGGGGGTTACCGCGTATTTCGATTCGATACGGAAACGTTTTCGAACAGAATTTTGTTTTGGCAAATAATTAAAAAGACAAAATTTTTTTCGTTACAAAATTCTTTGGAGCCCGTCAGATCTTCTTCAAATAATGTAAAAATATAAAAAATATAATTTTGAGTAAACCAATTTATTGTTACGGCATGTTGAAAATTTCCGAATTCGAACGATTTCTTTCGAATAAAGTTACGCGGTAACCCTCCAGAATCAATGATTTTTGTTTGAAATTGTCCCGAAAGCAATCATTTTTTAGAGCAAGTAGTTTTTTTGAAAAATAATTTTACATAGAAAATTTTGTTCTGATTACTGTAGAACATATTCAAGAATCTATTGAACCAGGAATTTGTTCCAAAAAATTTTCCTGGGTTGTTTCTATATAGAAAAAATTCTCAAAATTTTCAAATCCTGAGTATTTATACTTTTGTTTTTTTATTTCTTCCAGGTTACCTACTTCCATGATGTTGGCGTAAAAACCCTTAGCTATTTAGATTCACTATATCAATGGGATAATTTACAAAAATCTAAATTCTACAAGGGTTTACCCCAAATTATACCCACATTACCGCATCGTGTTAACTTGCACTCTATTTTACCCTATTTAGTTAAAGAATTTGTCAATTCTCCCATGATACCGTTTGTTTTACCCAATGTTTTACTTATTGCCGAAATGAGTAGCCAAAAAGAATATTGTGACCATATCCTACCCCACCTTAAACCAATATTTAAACTCACCGAACCCATACAAATCCTATTGATTTTTATGCAAAAAATGGATTTATTGTTAAAATTAACACCAGCTGAAGAAGTTAAAATGCATGTCTTACCATTACTCTATCGATCGTTAGAATGTGATATGCCTCAAATACAAGAATTGTGTTTAAATGTTCTGCCAACATTTTCAACATTAATTGATTATAATGCCATGAAAAATGCAGTCATACCCAGGATAAAGAAATTATGTTTGATGAGTACAAATGTATCGGTAAAAGTCAATTGTTTAATATCCATTGGTAAACTATTGGAAAATTTAGATAAATGGTTGGTTTTGGATGAAATATTACCATTTCTACAACAAATACAAAGTCGAGAGCCAGCCATAGTTATGGCAATTATAGGTATGTATAAAAATTAAATCATTTGCTAATCTATTTTTAATTTAATTTGTGGGTTTTTGCTGTTTAAAAAAAAAAAGGTATTTATAAAATTGCTATGACTAATACCAAATTGGGTATTACTAAAGATGTTATGGCTCATAAGTGTATACCATTCTTGATACCGCTGAGTGTGGAAAATGGTTTGACAATTGCTCAATTTAATACTATAGTGGCTTTAATAAAGGAAATGTTCGGGCGTGTCGAAAAGGAACAACGTGAAAAATTAGAACAACTTTCTACTATACAAAGGGATAATCGGTAAGTTAAGAAATATTTTTGAAAATTTTATTTTTAATTTATTTAAAATTTTAATTTTTGTTTTTTAGGCCCAAAGATGCTTCTGAAATTTTAGCTAATGAATTAGACAAATCATCTAATAATAAATCGAGTGCCGCAAATAATGATGACATGTTTTCGGGTTTCTCTATAAGTCAACCACCATCAAATAAAGCACAGACTGCTGCATCAACACCTATGCAATTAAATAAGCCTAAGGAGCAATTAAAGTAAGTATAGTTTAAATGTTTTTTCTTGAAAATTTTTTTATTGAACTAAAATTTTGTTTTATTCTAAGATTTAGTTCATATTTAACTGAAATGAGATTAATATTTAATTTTTATACGCTTTTTTTGTGGTTGTTTTAAAATGAGCTAAATTTTTAATATGAACAAGTTTATACTATAAACTTTATAGACTATAGTTGAATAATAGTGCTATATGAACTAAATTTTAGTTCATTAACAAAATTAGGCTGTGCCGAATCTTTTAAACCCTCCAATATGTAAAATGAAAAAAAATTGGAAAACAAAAATTTTGTTGAAAAAGATTCTGAGAATTTTTCTATATAAAAACAAGTGAGAGTGTTACATTCGTGCTGAATCTTTTATACCCTCCAAAATGTAAAAAAAACAGGGGGCGTCTTTTTTGGTGGAGAGGGGGGGGGGGGGGGGTTGGTGGTAGACGTTAGGGGTCACCTTCCCCTTGCGATTTTGAACTTCTTCTGTGATAAGAATGTTGCATTTGCTTTGCAAAAGTACAAAAAACCCTGCAAAAAATGCGGGTTTTCTTAGGTTGGTTTAGTTCTCCAAGGGGGAACTTTTTTCCCCTTAGTCCGATTTTCCCCACTTCCAAACTTAACCTGCCTAGGAATATAAGACATATTCGTGCCAAACTTCGGAAGTCTAGCTCTTTTATTTTGGACTGTATCGTGTCATCTACAGACGTACGGACGGACATCTCTAAAATGTCTTAGAATCGATCACTGATCAATAAAATATATACTTTATGGGGTCCTAGACCGATATTTCGATGCGTTACATACGGAATGACAAAGTGAGTATACCCCCATACTGTGGTTTGAGAGTATAAAAAGTCTTAGCAACTGATATTTTTTGTATATTGAAGAAATGTCTCGGAATCTGAAAATTTTTCTGTTCAGAAAAAATGTCTCAGCAACTGAGAATTTTTCTGTTCTGAAAAAATGCCTCAGCAACTGAGAATTTTTTTCTATATAGAAAAAATATCTCAGCAACTGAGAATTTTTCTATATGGAAAACATTTCTCAGAACTGAAAATTTTTCTTGATAAAAAAATGTCACAGCAACTGAGAATTTTTTTATATAGAAAAAATGTTTCAGCAACTGAGAATTTTTTATACAGAAAAAATTTCTCAGAAACATAATTTTTTTACAATAGAAATAATGTCTCAGCAACTGAGATTTTATTCTATATAGAAAATATGTCTCAGCAACTGAGAATTTTCCTATATAGAAAAAGGGTCTCACCAACTGAGAATTTTTCTTATATAAAAAAATGTCTCAGCAACTTAGAATTTTTCCTATATAGAAAGGATGTCTCAGCAACTGAGAAATTTTCCTATATAGAAAAATTGTCTCAGCAACTGAGAATTTTTCCTATATAGAAAAAATGTTTCAGCAACTGGGAATTTTTCCTATAGGAAAAAAAATTTTCAGCAACTGGGAATTTTTTTCTATAGGAAAAAATTTTTCAGCAACTGAGAATTTTTCCTATATAGAAAAAATGTCTCAACTACTGAGAATTTTTCCTATATAGAAAACTGTCTCAGCAACTGAGAATTTTTCCTATATAGAAAAAATGTCTCAGCAACTGAAAATGTTTTCTTTATAGAAAAAATGTCTCAGCAACTGAGAATTTTTCTTGATAAAAAAATGGAACAGCAACTGAAAAATTTTTTATATAGAAAAAATGTCTCAGCAACTGAGAATTTTTCCTATATAGAAAAAATGTCTCAGCAACTGAGAATTTTTCCTATATAGAAAAAATTTCTCAACAACTGAGAATTTTTCTATATAGAAAAAGTGTCTCAGCAACTGAGATTTTTTTCTATATAGAAAAAATGTCTCAGCAACTGGGAATTTTTCCTATAGGAAAAAATTTCTCAGCAACTGACAATTGCTGAGAATTTTTCGTATATAGAAACTGAGAACTTTTCCTATATAGAAAAAATGTCTCAGCAACTGATAATTTTTTTATATAGAAAAAATGTCTCAGCAACTGAGAATTTTTTCTATAGAAAAAATGTCGCAGCAACTGAGAATTTTTTCTATAGAAAAAATGTCGCAGCAACTGAGAATTTTTCCTATATAAAAAAAATGTCTCAGCAACTGAATTTTTCCTATATAAAAAAAATGTCTCAGCAACTGAAAATATTTCTATTTAGAAAAAAATTTTAAAAATCTTAGAATTTTTCTATTTTTTTAAACAAATTTTCAAAATTAATTTAATCGTTTCTTCTTTTTGTTTTTTTTAGAATGGCCCACAATTCATCAGCTAAACCAGATATTTTATCATCTCTAATGACTTCAAATATTTCAACTCCAAATAATAAATCAACTAATAATTTACAAAATCCCTACAATAATGATAATAATACATCAAATAATTGGCAACAAACTACCAACAATTGGCATAGTGCTAATCCTTTAGTTATGAATCATCAATTACCACCACCCTCAACGCAAGCAACATCAACATTAACAACGCCCAATAATAATTTTTCTTCTCTAGATGATTTAGATCCTTTTGGTAATACCAAACAAAAGTCACAGCATCAGCAGCAGCAGCAACAACAATTGTCATCGACACAAGCTAATACTTATACTTTACAAAAACCTACAGTCGATTATATATATCCAATGGGTTATAATCAATTAAAAACAAATGCTAATACCCCCTTAATGGGTAACAACAGCATGAATATGAATTCAATGATTAATTCAAATTCAACAATGGCTCCTTTAATGCCACAATCGTCATCAACGAATGCTCAACAATCTCATGATAGTAATAATTTCAATACTTTGAGTCAGCAAGATATCTTAAGTTTTTTGAACTAAATGAATTTCAGAAATAATTTACTACATACATGGTTGGTTAACTTCTTTGTGATTAATATCTATATAAAATATTATATAAAAATGTGTGTCAAAATAACATTCCCTTTTAAAAAACAAAACAACAAAACTTATCGAAATGATCTACATATTGTATTGTGTGTGTGGTGAAACTTCCTTTTTAAATGATATGAATGATAATGATCTTTATTATCATTGATTGATAATAATAAATATATATAATGTGTCTGTGTTTTCTATTTATTAATAAATAAAACTTAATTTATTTTAAATTAACAGCAACAAAAACTATAACGTAAATAATTATAATATTTATATATCAAACTATGATAAAAACGAAAAATAAAAAAACAATTTTATTCAATTTGTAGTGTAGTTAAAAAAAATAAATTTAAAAATTGTACAATTTTAATCAATAAAATACAAAAAAAATATTTAAAATCTTTTTTAACTTTCAATTTTATATCCAACAGCCGTATTTGTGAGAAATCTTTAATATCCTTCAAAATGTTGAAAACCGAATTAAAAAGTAAAATTTGGCTTTGCCGAATGTTTGACTATTGCCCAGGCAGAAATTGATGATGGTACAAAAAATCAAGCACTTTGAAAGTACTATTTTGCAAACGCTCTGAAGACGCTTTGTTTAACCAACTTAAAAGTGCTTGTACAGTACCTTTTAACGAATTAAAAAATGTTTTATATCTTAAACCCATAAAGTAGAATACATAATAATTGTACTATTCCAATAAGGGGAATGAGGCACACATCCTCTCTGTTAACAAAAGAAAGCACAGGAAAACATTATGAAGTCCTCTTGTATTAACTCAATTATGTTTTTATTCTATTGTAAGAAAATATATCAAAAATTTATTTTAAAAAAATCTAAAATTTCAAATAAAATCAGCATAAAGCATCTTTAAACCACCTAATTTTTAGTCTTCCGAATGCTTTTAGAGCGCTTTGAAAAACAATCATATGAGCGTTTAACGACGTTATCATTCGGACGTTTTGAAAGCACTCTAAAAGCAAAGACCATGACGTTTTGGAAACGCTTGTACCACCATCTAGAGTAATTTTAAAACGCTTTGATGATTGTATTTTTCTGTCTGGGTGACTATCCTCCACATTGTAGAGGGTTAGGTTGGAAGGGCGTTTGCCATTTGGAGAATTCCTTATGCGCTCTGATACCAAGTATAACGCGCAACTCAACGTACCTCAAAATATGAAAGATGACATCACGTGATCACGCGTGAATCACGTTAATCACGCACTAATCTACTCTAATGTGCCCTTCTCTAGTTGAAAGTATTGAAATAAAACACTTTAATTATTTTTTTAATATTTTTTTTTATTTATGTGTTATTGCCTTCGTTTGCTTTGAGTTATTATTTTTTTGGTTTTTAATTTGTTTAAAGAAATTATTTAAGCTAATAAAAATTATCACTATAAAACATGTTGAATTCTGTTTATCTTTTTTAATATAACTTTTACAGCCGTGCAATGCTTTTTTAAATTTAAAACAATTTAAAAAAGACATGTTTCTTTTGTTGTGTGAGTCTTTTTTAAAATTTTACCTAATTTGTTATTAATTTTATTTTATGTTTTACTAATAAGCTTAAAAAACTTTATAAACTACCAAACGAAAAATATAATAACAATTTTTTTGTTTAGCTTGGAATACAAAGTGGATTCAAAAAATTTAAAGAACTTAGGAAAATTGAAAGAGATATCTTAGATGGTAGGTTTTTATTAGAGTTTATGGTCAATTCACAAAAAAAATTGGGGAAAAAAATATTTGAAAATTTATTGAGATTTTTTTTTGTTTTTAAGTGAAAAACTTTTTATGGTTGATTTTTTTTTTTAAATTAAAAAAAAAAAAATTGAGATTCAGTAGGTTAGGTAGGTTAGGTTAGAACGATGCTTATTAAAGAGCTGATTACGGAAAATAAAATTAAACAAATTTTGGAGGTCATCTTTAGAGCGCAACCAGCGCTTAAAGTTTGCATCCGTAGTGCATTTGGTAACAATTTTTTTATTTTTAAAATTGGTGCCAAAAGTTTTGTTAGGTAGAGTACATTCAAGAAAAAATATTTATAAAGTTTTCATGGAGCAATTTTGGCCCAGCGCAACGTTTTGAAACTTCGAAGATGCATAATTTATATAGTCCGACCGAATATTCGGTTTCGGTCTCGGTTTCGGCCGAATAATGGGGTTTCGGCCACTATTCGGTATTCGGCAAAATTTTGGCCGAATATTAGCCGAAACCGAAACTTTTTGGTATTTTAAAAAATATGTAAAAAAGTCGCTGAATTTTTTGATTTCGTACATTGTACGAAATATTTCGTGGTTTTGCCGGAACGAAATATTTCGTAATATTTACCTATGGCATTTCGTAAATATTACGAAGTTTTTTTTAGTGATATTTACAAAATAAATACGAAAATATTTCGTAAATTTACGAAATATTTAGTAAAACTACGAAATATTTCGTAAAAATACTAAATATTTTCGTACATATTACGAAGTTTTTTTTTATAAATACGAATTATGTTTATTTTTACGAAAATATTTCGTAAAGCTACGAAATATTTGTATAACTACGAAATATTTTGTATAATTACGAAAGATTTCGTAAAAATACAAAATATTTTTGTACATATTACGAAGTTTTTTTTTTGTAAATACGAATTATGTTTAGTTTAACGAAAATATTTCGTAAAGTTACGAAATATTTTTCAATTTCCAATTCCATTTCTAAACGAATTGACTCGGTGACATGCCCGTATAACTTTTCACTAATGTCGCAACACCTAACAGACTGCATTGAAAAATAATCTTGGGTGATTTGATTTTGTGTTATGCTGAAAATAATTTAAAATTAGAAACCGTAAACAAAAATTAAAAAGAAAAGGATTAAATTTTTGTTATTCCATTTTTCTAATTGTTAAATCTGTTAAATCTAGTAATTCAGATAAATAAATCAAACCCCTTGATTTTGTGATTTTTTTTTTCCGAAAAATATTTTGTTATATTACGAAATATTTCGTTAAGATACGAAGTATTTCATATTTTTTTGGCTACGAAATGTACTTCGTAAAATATACGAAATTTGTATTTTTACGAAATTCCAAGTTTTCGTAAAATTACAAAAATTTCGTAATATGTACAAAAATTTCGTAATATGTACGAAAAAAATTTTACGAAATAATACTTCGTATTTTTATGCATGAAATTTTTTGAGTGTACAAACTCCGGTTTTTACAAAAACTTGACAAAATATATAATAAATTACACCTTTTCAAAATTTCAAAACGTTGTGCTGGACCAAAATTGCTCCATGAAAACTTTATAAATATTTTTTTCTCAATGTACTCTACTTAACGAAACTTTTGGCACCAATTTTAAAAAAAAAATAATTTTTTTTTGACCAAATGCACTACGGATGCAAACTTTAAGCGTTGGTTGAGCCCTAAAGATGACTTCCAAAATTTTTTTAATTATTTTCCCCGTAATCAGCTTTTTACTAAGCATCATTCTCGGGGTATGCCCTGAAATTTTTTATGTTCGGGACACGCTAATGTACAGTATCCACCTAAAGTCTACATACGACTTTAATAATGGACCTAATTATTATCAAACAAGTATTTTTATAAAAAGTGATGTATAGGTAATTTATCAAGCTTTAATTAAAGCTTAATGGCGTCCAGATTGAGTAAATATTAAATGTGCTCTGAGCGTCGAATTGGAAATTATTGAAAAACCTTATTAAATTTTTTTTTTTAAATATTTTTAAGTCAATTTTGTTCAAGCTTAAAGCTCAATTCACAATGACGGAGTACTCTGTGCCAAAGAGTGGATTTTGTTCCCTTCTCTTTCGCACTTACACATTTTTTGTATGATGTCTTCTCTATCTTAGAGATGGTACTCTGTAGTACAGAGTACTCCGACATTGTGTCGGAGCCTTAAACAATAAAAATGTTAAAAAATGATTTAATAGTTTTTATTTAGTTATTAACAAATTTTTCCCACGACTCAATTAAAAATTCAATTTTTTTTAAAACAGTAGAAGAAATACGAAGGGTATTCATTTCAGCTTTTTTTTGGTTGTAAAAATGAAAAATTGTAAAAATGTAACTTTTTATTACAACAAACACATGAAAAAATTTTCCACTCAAAAGTTGCAATTTAAACATAGAAAAGATTAGAAGGTACGCAGTGTTGTATTTGATGTATTTTCCAATATGGTGGCAAAATGCTTGTTCTTCCTCATCTCACACGTATTTAATATCAAATTAGATTCTTTGTTTATTAAAAATTGAATTTGTCTTTCATTTAATTAAATTTATTATTTATTTTGCTGTATTCAACGTTTTTTTAAGATAAAACGCACTATTGATAGTTAAAAAACTTTTTTTTTCTCTTTTGTTGTTTTCTTTTTTGTTGTTCTCCTTTATCTTACATTGTTTTTATTAAACGTCAAAAGTTACATAATGTGCTGTCACTAATACTTATTCAAGCGAAATACGACTCTGTTTCATTTCTATTTTTTTCTATGAATTTAAACAACCTATATGCAAGTGTAAAATTATCAGAGTAAAAAGTTACATTTTTCCAATTATTTAAGCGTTGCCATTCATTACTAGTCAAAGAAAAAGTACCAAAATTTGCTACTGTTATTTAAGTTTTTTCTACCTCGGCAGCCCTTATTGAACATGTGTTTGAAATTTTTCTTAGAAGAAAATATGCATACAAATAATTTTGGTTATAATAATAGAAATTAAGAATTAAACAACAAGAAAAAACTGTCAAAATTACTAAAAAGTGTAATTTATAAGTTAATTGGTTCATTCATCGAATAATTTAATTATTTTTGGAAACTTTGTATCACAATTTTTTTATGTACCCGTTCACATCAATAAGAGTGGAATCTTACATTTTTCATTTTTCCACTTTTACATTCTCTGAAATGAATACCCTTACGAATTTTTTAACCTCTAATTCTTTTGGAAAAAAATTTTGATAACTGAATATAAACTATTGGGCATTTTTTTTTTTAATTTTTAATGTTTGAACTTGGTAAAAATCGACCTAAAAAATTTTTAAAAAAATTTTATAAAAAAGGAATTTTTAATTCCATTTCGACCTTCGTAGCACATTTAACATTTAGTCAATCTGGACGCCATTAAACTTAAATTAAAGCTTAATAAATTACCTAAACTGCACTTTTTACAAAAATGCTTGTTTGATAATAACACCGTCCGACAGCCAATATTAAACATGAACCGGATGATATACGTCTGAAAGTACAGATAAAATGGAGTAAATCCGCATTTACAGTTTTTCATTTCGTGATCCTGTTTCCTTTTAAAAGGACTTCAAAGTTTTAAAGGATACATTTTATAAAATATTTTTGAAATGGTTGTACTTGTCCTAGGATGACACTGGTGATGGCAAATGAAAGAGAAGGATCTCCCGTAATTTTTTCATTTTTTTATTTTGCCATATCAGGATAAAAGGATGTGAATAAAGTTATTTGAAAACATTTTGAGGATGTTTATTCTGGCTCGAGGTCATTATTTTCTACACTAATTAAAACCATTATATTCTCATAGCATAATTTTCAAGAAAATAATTTTTTTGTTTTAAATTTATTTATGTTGGTAATTTTTGCAAGACTTAATCGACATGTGTTTCGGAATTTGTCAGATTCCATTGTCAAGATTATTTAGCAAAACTAGAAACGATTTACTACAAAGTAGCAAACGAGTCTAATGACCATACTTGGGATCAAAGCATTGAGGCATTAGTTTTTTCCATGTAAAATGTCAATGAAATAGCAGGCATTGGCATTGTTTTTTCATACAAAAATAATGCCAGGTCCCAAGTATGCTAATGACAAATCGTTTGTGCACAAACTAAAATATTAATACACATTCGACAATGGGAATTAGAAAAAAAATATTTTCTTGAAAATTTTGCTATGAGAATATCATGGTTTTAATTAGTAAAGAAAATAATGACCTCGAGCAAGAATAAACCTCCTCAAAATATAATATTTTAAAGGTCGAATAAAACAATTTTTATTAGAGGTATTCAGAGTCTTGTTGCCACCCCTGGCAATGTAGCAAAAGAGTACTTCTTTCAAAAAATACATGTATTTTGAAAAGTAATTTTTGAAAAGTGCTCTTTTACCACCAGTGCCAGGGCTGGCAAGCAAGACTCTGAATACCACTATTGTTTAATAAAAATTAATCAAAATTTGTCATTTGAAAACTTTATCAACATATTTTGTTGAAATTTTTTAATGATATTGAAAGATACATTTTTGAAAGGACGTAACTTACGTCCTCTTTCCTGATATGTAAAAATAATAAAATAGGAAAATTAGGGGAGATCCTTCTCTTTTATTTGCTATCACTAGTGACATCCTAGGACAAGTACAAATATTAAAAAAATAAATTTTATAAAATTTAATCCTCTAAAACTTGAAAGTCCTTTTAAAAGGAAACAGGATCACAAAAAGAAAAACTGTAAATGCAGTTTTATTACATTTAGTCTCTAGTTTAACGATTTTTTTTCATTTTTGTCGGACGGTGTAATTAGGTCTATTATTGTTAACTTTGTCGTTAACAAATTATATCTACTATGTAGTCGTACGTAGACTTTTGGCGGTCACTGTATGTATATGAAAATATTCGAGATCTCTTTAAATTTTCCTTCATAATTTAAAAAGCAGTGGATCGAAGTTTTTGATTAACAGACAAATAAAAATTGTCGGATTGACTTTGACCACTTTGTATAGCAATAATTTTAGCTTTAACTTAAAATAAACTATTACTTAGATTTTAACACCTGTATTCATAACTGCTAACTTTTTTAAACACAATTTTCGAATTGGGAATGCTTGTCCCCTGATGTTAGCAACTTTTATCTTCATTATAATGATACAACTAAAGCCTTACATCAAGATCCTCACTTTTCTTTATTGAAAATTGCGAGAAAAAAAGTTGGCAGCTCGATGATAGCCACTTATTTTTTTTATTTTTTGTTATGAATACGCGGGTGTAAATTGTTAAGGAGTGCCCAGGAGTATCTAGGTACAGTTTTTGTATACAATTTAATTTTTAGTTATGCCTGGTTTTCATCCTAACTTAAATACTATTTACAAAGAAGCACATACTAGAAGATTGTGTTTTGAATTTTTTTTTAAGCTTATAAAACGTTTACAAAATAACTTAAAAATAAAAAAAACTTGTAAGAGGTATTGTATTCATATCTTAAAAGAGGTTGTTATATTCAGTATTTACTATTTTTGGGGGAA
This sequence comes from Pegoplata infirma, assembly GCA_963921195.1. Lineage (NCBI taxonomy): Eukaryota > Metazoa > Arthropoda > Insecta > Diptera > Anthomyiidae > Pegoplata > Pegoplata infirma. The sequence continues at coordinate 30,844,300 of OY992536.1, forward strand.
TCGAAATGAAAAATACAAAGAAAAAGAGTTAAATTCGACCGTACCGAATATATTAAAATCCTCCACAATGTAAAACAGTCCTGAAAGAGCAGTGACCGGTCCTTGATAGGTCACGTAACATATCACATGTACTCAAATGACCTTTTGCAAATTTTACAACTTTCATATTAAAAACTATTAAAAACACCTGTAACTTTTCTGAGGAAATGTCTTCAGCTTTGATGAATCACTCGTGACATGTCACTGGACCTGTCCCTTTTTAACCCAACCCGTGTCGGTTCAATAGTGACACCTCACAGAATACATCACAACTTTTTTTGCGAAGTTTTTTTATTTTTTTTCTAAAAGCATTTTCAATGTAATTTTTTACTCCAAAAAGAGCATTGTGAAGGGAATATATGGATGCAGCCAAGACGAATTAAACTTTTTTCTTGTTTTTTTTCTAATATCATTTTTAATGAAATTCTTTACTCCAAAACTGGGAGATTCTATGTCTTAGAATCTGAGCATTTTTCTATATAGAAAAAATGTTTTAGAATCTGAGAATTTTTCCTATATAGAAAAAATGTCTCAGCAACTGAGAATTTTTCCTATATAGAAAAAAAGTCTCAGCAACTAAGAATTTTTCCTATATAGAAAAAATGTCTCAGCAACTGAGAATTTTTCCTATATAGTAAAAAAGTCTCACAACTGAGAATTTTTCCTATATAGTAAAAATGTCTCACCAACTGAGAATTTTTCCTATATAGAAAAAACGTCTCAGCAACTGAGAATTTTTCCTATATAGAAAAAATGTCTCAGCAAATGAGAATTTTTCCTACATAGAAAAAATGTCCCAGCAACTGAGAACTTTTCCTATATAGAAAAATGCCTCAGCAACTGAGAATTTTTCCTATACAGAAAAAATGTCTCAGCAACTGAGAATTTTTCCTATAGAAAAAATGTCTCAGCAACTGAGAATTTTTCCTATATAGAAAAAATGTCTCAGCAACTGAGAATTTTTCCATATAGAAAAAATGTCTCAGCAACTGAGAATTTTTCCTATATAGAAAAAATGTCTTAGCAACTGAGAATTTCTCCTATATAGAAAAAATGTCTCAGCAACTGAGAATTTTTCCTATATTGAAAAAAATGTCTCAGCAACTGAGAATTTTTCCTATATAGAAAAAATGTATCAGAATCTGAGAATTTTTCTATATAGAAAATGTCTCAGAATCTGAGACTTTTTACGGTACCCCGAACAATACAACAATTCTAATGTGTAACAATTTTTTTTTTTTTTTTTTGAACAATACATTTCTGTAATAGTTTCTCTCCTATGAAACAAAAACAAGAAGTAGTTTTTGGGCTAATTCTTGTTTATATTTGACTTAACGAAAACTAGTTGATTTTTGGCTAGATTCTGGTTTTTTAAAACTAATTTTCTATAAAAATTTAAAGCTGTGTTGCCAAATATTACTGGTTTTCGTCCTATATGTACTATATATATAAGTTTAAAGCTGCGTTGTCAAAATTTGACAGATTTTCGTTTGAGTGAAACTTTCCCCTCCTTTAACTTATGTCTGTACTAAAATATGTGTAAATAAACTATGTATACGTCTACCCTTTTCCGTATAGACCAATGAATTTAAACCATCCGTATTAAAGCGTAATTTTCCCGATCTCAGCAGAGCAACACGATTTTCATTTTTCTTTTCAGGTTTATGATGTAGCATAGTGTATTCATTAAGATGTGGAGCAAAACGGCAAATGTCTATATTGCGTGACTTTAAACGTTCGTACAGGTCATCATCTTCACCACCCCAACCCTCATACATGTTGGACATACCATTAATGGTACGAAATTGTTGTGTTCTTATGGCAACAACACCACCAAAGAGTCCCACATAGGGCAGATGGAAACGCCACATATCTAAGGCCGCACACATGTGTCGTGGTAAATCTGTACAGGCATATAAGCTTCCTAGATTTAAAGGCAACAAATCAACATCATGCAATATCAAGCAGGGAAATTCATGTTCTGCTGCTATAATTGAACCGATATTAAATAGTTTAGCACGATTGAACGGTTTTTGATCATATTGTTCTATTAAATATATAATATAGTGCAAATTTTGATGTCTTAAATAATTATGCATATAAACTAGAAATGTATGCAATTGTTCCTCACGCTGCCTGTAAGGCACAATTATTGCTATACTGTACTTAGCTCTACATTGTTCCGGGAAATATTCTCCACCCGGCAGAATTTGTTCAGCATTTAGCAGCTCCTCTCTAAAGTGCGGTGTATACATGTATGTATTCTCTTCGAGTATGTCCTCATAGTGACATTCTTCCATGTGTTGTTGTGAGATATTTGTGGTCACTTGAGCAACTAAGGCATCGGGTATATCTTCAGCATCCAGATATTCATAATGTGAGGCAAAACGATGTGGTAATACGGCATAGATTAATAATATCGAGCAGGTAATTTTTGCAATTATTTCAGCAGGATTATATTTTCTTTGGAGTATTTTTATATTCATGTTTTTATTCGTTTTTAATTAATAAGGTTTCTTTGAAGTATTTTTTGTGTTATCTTTAACAAGCACTTAATTATGCATATTTTTTTTGCAAATAGAATATATTTTTTTTAGATGTTCGTGTTTTAAGTGGCCTTTCGAAAGCACCGTCAAGAAGTGAAGTGAATGGGTACAAAAATCAAAACAAAAACGGGGGGTGAAACGTCATAATGCAGCAAATAGATCAGCTGTTTTTCAATGACAGTTAAATACAGGGTTGTAATTTTCGTTTAGCGGAAAAGTGACGTAAATCCGTTTTTTTTATAAAAAAATAAAAATTTATTGGCGAAAAAATCCATGCATTATATTACGAAATAAACTTTCGTAACTATTTCTCTAATAAAATATTCTTTTATTTGATGAAAATGAGTTTAGAAAACATTTTTGAAAATTTACAAAGTTAAGAAAATCGTGCTTAACATTTTATTACGTAGAATACACGAAAATTTCGTTTATTTCACGAATATTTATTTTTTTATTATAATTATGTTTTTAGGCTGGTTTCTAATTTTAAAAGTGATGCAGGACTGCACCTCAGTTTGGTTATATAAGCTAACGACTAACAAAAAAGAAATTTTACAAATGCATTTACTACGCTTAAGAAACAGGTTTTTATCATTATTTATATTATTTTTATAACCACGCCCACAAAAGGAGCGGGACGAGAAAAATGCAATTTCCTAATTTATTACGCTCAATTAAGAAACAAAACTATTGAATAGAAACTTTACAGCTGGAATACTAAATGCTCCATTATAGCATAACTCTCGGCAAAATTTAACTGTTTCCAAAAAACTTTATATTGAGTAATCCGCCCTAAAAATGTGATTTTCCTCCCAAAGAGTAAGAGAATTTAAACCCAACATGCCTCAATTATAAAAGGTATCTCAAAGACCTTTCAAACGATATCAATTTTGTCAATTTTGTAAAACAAATACTGAAAAAATAGACCATTTTGATAACAAAATTTGACAAAAAAAAATCCCAAAATCCCGAAATCCCGGGATTTTTCGGGATTTGTTAATCCCGGAAAATTCCGAAAAATCCCGGGATTGAAAAAAATAAATCCCTGGATTCGGGATTTGTCAATCCCGAAAAATCCCGGGATTTCGGGATTCGGGGTTTCCCGTTTGGAATCCCTAGTGTGTAACTTGGATAATAAAGCACATGCTGGTGAATAAAAAAGTTTTTTACCAGCTGGTGAAAAAAACTTAACATAATTAATTTTTATTAAAATTATTTTTTTCAATTTAGTTTTTCATATTTTTTTTATAATTTTTTTTCATCATAATTTTTTTTTCATAAAAATTGTTTTTTGTTTTCATCAATTTTTTTTATCAACAATTTTCTTTTTATCAAAAACTTTTTTGGTCAATTTATTCATCAAAAAAAATTTGACAACAAAAACTCCTGGTGAAATATCCAACTGATTCTTATAGATTTTGTTCTCTTGACTCCAAATCTACTATCCAAATCTATTGCTCTCTTGAATCCAAATCTACTATCCAATTTTTTCTGGCACATACCATTTTTAAGATATTCGCTGTTAAAAGGTAAAAAAACATTAATTTTGCACTTTTGGTTTTCCACTGTTAGTGTTTCTTCACAATACAGCAGCAAGCAGCAGACAGCAAAATTTTTACATGTATTTTGTTGTTGGCGCAACAACAAAATACATGTAAAAATTTTGCTGTCTGCTGCTTGCTGCTGTATTGTGAAGAAACACTTATAGGTTCTTCCAAAAATAGGACTTGATTTGATATAAAATCAGGAGGTCCGATTCCAAAACTGCAATACAAATTTTTCTAATTTCTCTATAGTCAATAAGTCGAGTAATCGACTTTTTGTTTGAAAAGTCGAAATCGACTTATTTGATCTTAAAAATTCGACGAAAAGTCGACTTTTGCTTTCAAATTTTTTTGACGTAATCGACTTGATTTTTTCTTTTACTTTTGCCAGATGAAAACAATTTCTTTCTTCTGAAAAAATTCTCAAATTAGAGCGGAGTTTAATAACAACTGAAGCTATTGGCATTTCGTTGTTATCATGAATTTTGTATGTGAAGCAAATATGCCAGGGATAGGGTTCTAAACATGGAGTCGACTTTTGCTTTCGATTTTTTTAACCTTTCCACTTTTTCGATTTCTTTGATTTTTTTAACCTTCATTCCTTTGGTACCCAACATTGATAAATAAAATACAACAAAAAATAGCACCTAAATGCTTACAACAAGTCAAAAACAAACTTTTATTTACAACAAAATCTACTTTTTAAAAGTTATAAAAAGTCGAAAAAATTCAAAAAGTCGAAAGGTCGAAAAGTCGACTTTTTAAAATTTGAAAAAAGTCGAAAAATCGACTTATTTGAATTTTAAAAAAAGTCGAAAAGTTAACTTTTTAGAAATTGAAAAAATTCAAAAAAGTCGACTTTTTGTTGCGACTATATAACCTTAATCAGGAGGTTCAATTTATATGAAATCAAGTTCCATTTGTTGTAAGCGAAACAGTGGACTCCCAGAAATGCTAAATTATTGGCTTTTTTACTTTTTAACAGCGAATATCGCAAAAACGGTACGTGCTACAAGAATTTGGATGGCAGATTTGGAATCAGGAGAGCAAAATCTATAGGAATCAGTTGGTAATTTTAATGGGAGATTTTTGTTGTCGAACAGTGTAATTATTTAGCAATAACTCGAAAACAGGATCAGCTAGGTTTTTCGTGTTAACGATTTTTGAAGTTCTTAATGAAGAGAAATGAAATGCCATTATTCGATTTCGTCACCATTTTAACAATACCTAAACTAGCTTGAAAAGGGGTGTGACTGGTGATGTATTCAATAATTTATGTGGTCGGAATTTAAGTGAGTCCAAAAAAGAATCATTTAAAATTATCTGTGTTGGGTTTGTAATTTAATAAAGTGTAAGCATAAAAATAAAATTTTGGTGGTTTCTTATTTATTATTTTTAGTTGATTACACTGTAAGTAAGTGAAAATGACACACCAAAACGCTGAGACACGTCAACCTAATTTTGGGCCGTTGAATCCAGTGGTGTACCCCGTTTTGAAAAGTTAGCTCAAAATCCCGAGATATTTCGATTTTAAATTTGTAGTAGATTTAAGGCGATTTTCCATTTTATTTGAATGAAAAAACTTAAAAAAACTAGTTGTTTGTCAAAATTTTTTGTCTAGAAATAATGGACGTGCATTTTCAAGTGGACATGGATCAATACTTGCTCTTATTTTGATGAATTTTATAATTTTTTTTTTGATTTATTCAGTTTTTTCTCTACATTTGCAAATTTAAAATCGAAATATCTCGTTATTTTGAGCTAACTTTTTAAAATGGAGTATACCACTGGATTCTATGACCCAAAAATAAGTTGGGGTGTTTAAAGTTTAAATTTTACTTACAGTGTTTAAAAAAACTAAATGTGAAGCAAAGCAAACAAAATGGATAACTGGTGCTCAGTTAGGTGTATTTTAACTGGGACTCACGATCATTTAAAAAATTAGTATGTGGTAAACTGGGGAATTTTTTGGGGCAACCAAAAATGAGCACTTAAAACAATGTTTTAAGCTCTTAAAAAATACCGGAAGTAACATCAAAAAACACAAAAAAAACCCTTTCTTTTAGTAGATTTTCATCAAAAACGTACAATATTATAGGATTTAAAAATTTTAGATGTTTTATAAAAAACTGAAGATCATCGGATTTTTTTTTAAGAAAAAAGAAATTTAAATTGAATTGACATTCAATAAAAAAATTTTAATAATTTAATAAATAAAAATGGAAAAAAATATAATTTGTATACTTTAATTTTTTTTTTAATGTTTAATAAGCTTATAATTAAAAAGTTAGCAGAAAAAAGCTATAAAAAGAGAAGAACAAAAATAATCCAAATAATGGATAAAAAAGCCGGTTCTTGATATATTCCCGGGAACACCGATATTCCCGGTTCTGATCCTATTACCGGTTCTCAAAAACTAAAATTTACTATACCATAAAATATTTAAATTTAGTAATTACACAATTTAATAAGTATTTCAGAAATATTTAGTTGTGTTTGTGAATTATTTAATTTAAATACTTATATATCACAAAGTGGAGGGTATAAAAAAATTGGAATACGATTTCACCATTCACCTAATTATTAAAAATTTGATATTCATTCGAATTTTAAGATTCGAGAATCGAGCACTATATTTTTATTGTAATAGTTTTGATCACATGATCAAATATTTTTTATTAAATTTTTGGCGTTTAACTATAATACATTTTTAATAATTTTAACCTAAACGAGAACTGGTAACAATTACCGTCGTCTCGGTGAAGCGGAAAAACCAAGGGTTCTAGTGGGAATCAAACCCACGACCCGTGGTTTCAAAGGCTAGCACGCTACCAACTAAACTACAGGAGCCCCCTATATTTTTATTGTAATTTGGGGCACAAAGTACATTCCATTCGAATGTGGAATTGATTCATTAATGTCAATTACACTTCCAGGAAATAACTCTCCAAACTATTCCAGATATAAGACATCTTAATTCTAGAAAATGTGTGGGCATTATCACTTTATTATCAAAGATAACCCATACTGCATTATTATTGAGAACAAAAAGAGATTGTTGACTTTTGAGAAATATTGTATTTCTTTATTGTATAAAAAAATATGTATGAAGCAGGGATGTCGCGAATAGTGTATTCGGCATTTTACCGAATATTTACTATTCGGTATTCGGTTGGAACCGAATACGAATATTTGCCGAATAATTTAATTATTCATACGCCTGTATTTTACCTATGTAAAATATTAAAAAAAAGTACCAGATTAAAAGACAACAACGCTGTTGTTGACACTATTTTTTCTGGTACCTTAACAATTCGAATTTTAATCAAGTGCTCAAGTTTTTTCGTATAAAAAACAAACTGAAATTACTGCGAAAAAGAGTCAAACGTTAATAAAAAGTGTTTTTTTAACTAATTAAAATTTTGCCGAATATTCGGCAAACTGTTACCGAATATTTATTTAACCGAATATTCAAAAAACATGCCGAATATGCCGAATACCGAATAGTGACGAATATTCGCGACATCCCTAGTATGAAGTAATTTTAAATCCACTGAAAAGAGATAAGATAAATGGAAAATACAGGTGATAATAATATACGTATCAGGCAAACAAAAAGCTATGATAATAAAAACCATAACATTAACCCTTTAATGCGCGAAACACAAGAATTTAAAACAAGCTGTTTTTTTTGGTAATAAATGAAAAAACTAAAGCGTTTTTTATTTTTTCTTGCGTGTTTTAATTTTTAACAGATTTTTTTTTTGAATTTCTTAAATCAGAAATCATTTGAAAAATATTTAATTTTAAAAATCCACAAGTTAGAAATTTTAAATCTTTTCTTTGTCTAATATATTTTTTTAATAACCCAAAAACTTCCAATTTTAAAAACCCATTTTTTCGTATTTTTGACAACATAAAACTCAGTTCAGAAAAATTTATCATTTCTTAGGAATGAATGTAATAAAACACCAATGGACTTTTTTTTAAGCTAACGCCATCCATGCACGTAAGGGTTAAAAGCAGTAGGAGCAGCAGGTAAAACAATACACACGATATTATTTGCATTTTAGTAACACTAAAGCAGTTAATATGGAAGTGCTAACAACTTCAGTAACTATTTAAATAAAACCAAATAAAATATATAAACAAATAATTAAGGCGAAGCTACTGTTTAACAATTATATTAAAACTATGACAAATATCATTACAAAATTATTCTTTTGCGCAACATTGTTGGCATTTATTGAAGCAGAAGAGATCTGTAAGAGTAATGTAATATGAATTTTAAATTGTAATTTTTAAATTTAAAACGTAATTATTTTATTGTTCCAGTTAAAACATGTTATCGTAATAATATATTGGACTGTCCAAAATTTTCTTTGTGCTCCCAAGTTAATGCCACTGATAGCGATAGCTTAAAATGTATATGTATACAAAATTTTGAATTAAATCCAAATTGGCAAGAACTTGAAAATTCTACAAATATAACAATATTGCAAGAAAATTATTGTCTATCACCGCAAAGTAATTCAACGACAACAATAAAGGGAAAAAATAAAGTTATGGTTTATATAAGATCGCCAGCCAGCAAAGAACATTTAGCATTCGGTATTTTAATGGTATTATTGGCAGCGACATTAGCTACGGCAGTATTGTATGGTCTAACTGTTTTAAAACCAATTAAAAGAACTAAAGCCGTTTATAAATTGTTAAGATATAAAAGACAAAATATAACACCATTGCAGGAAATGGATGAATTGGAATTAAATAGAAGATATGAAATGCAAACTTTATAAAAATTAAATATTTAAACAAAAAAGAAACTAGACTTATTTCAAACTGAAACATATTAAAATACTTTTTTATTCGATTAAGAACATATTGTTTTAAAATTTTTTAAAATAATTGCATAAAACTTGTTAAAAGTTTTCACACTTTATAAAGGTTGTGTTAAAAAAATAATGATAAATGGAAGCAGGCGAAAGAGGGGCGTTTATTTAGTGCCATATTTATTATAATAACAAATTCATGTCTAATAAGTTATCGACGCAATTATCAATTATACTTTTTTATATGAATAAACTATTTTATTGTACAACACCATTGCTAAATTTTGTTTAAAATCAGGTACGAAATTTTAAATCTTTTTATACACTCCACTAGCTAAGTGCCCGGCATTTCCCGGGTCAACACTTTTTTTATATTTTTCTTATTTTTATATTTTTTTTTTTTTTTGTTCAATAATTTGTATAAAATATGATTTTTGTTGAACACAAAACAAAAAAATCAGAAAAAAGTTTCGTCTAGTACCATTTTTCTTTGTGAAAGCAAAAGGTCAACCGTTTGCGAAATGTAAAGATTCCAAAAATATTCTAAAACTAATGGTGGTTCGAAGGCTTTTGATACATCTTAACTCCTTAAGTTGTAAGCTGTTTTAATTTAATGTTTTTCTAAAACAACATTTTTAAAAGGTTCATAAGGTAAAGCTACAAAAAGTTGATATTGATGAGCCACGGCGAAAGGTAAGAAAGATAACTTAATGCGTATATTTCTTACAGAAGGACTGTCTACCTGTAGTTATTGCCTGAAGTTCACAACTTCAACAGAACTTAGCAAATCTTTACGAACGCGTGGATTTAAAATAAATACACTAAAACCGGGATTCAAAATATCCCGAAAATCATGGGATTCCAAAAATTGTTCATCAATCGGGAATCCCCAGCTTCAAAATAATCAATCCCGATTTTGTGAATTTGAGTTAAATCGTACCATAAATACAAAAAAATATCACTTCTACTGCGCCACCTATCGGGATTACGTGAAACCTTCCTCCTATCATATTGTACAAGTTTGGTGTCTTCCTGTCCATCGGTTCTTAAGTTTTACAATTACGTACCCGAAACAAAAAAAAAATAAAAATTTGAGAAAAAAATAAGTAAAAACGCTGAATTCGGACTTGTCCAACAATGTATACAATGTAAATAAGATTTTTGTCAAAAACTTAAAAAAAAAAAAATGTGAAAAAAAATTTTGGTGAAAAAAAATCCACGAAATTTTTTTTTGTTAAAAAAAAAAATTTGTACTATTTCAAATACCACTTGATATTCAATTCTGTTCACAAACTGTTTTTTAAAAACTGTTATTAGCCAATTTATAAATCTTTATTTTAAGCTTGATAGCGTCCAGATTAAGCAAATGTTACATGAGATACGAGTAGAGCTTGCAAAACGATTAAAATCGTAATCGCAATCGCGATTAATCGCACCAATTAATCGTAATCGACAAAAAAATCATGCGATTTCGATTAAAAATTTTCTATGAAATACACTGTTTTTATAACGAATTTAAATCAGTTTCAAAACTTTTTGAAACCAATTTTGAAGTTTCTATTAAAATTATTTTTCAAAAAAAACTAAATTAATGTTAAGAACGATTACTTTCGGGACAATTTCAAACAAAAATCATTGATTCTGGAATGTTAAGTAGACCGGAAAGTTTTGATGGGTTGACCCATGGTTCATTTAACTTGTTTGCGATTTTGCTTTCCTTTTCTCGTAAAAGTCATTCAAATTTAAAGTAAAATTTAAATTCTGATCTCAGTAAATTTTAAAGAGTTTTGTTTTTAAAATATACTCTAAAGGGTTTGGTCAAAAAATTTGGACATGAAATTTTGTCAAAAAACTTAATTTTTTCATACTTTGACCACTGGTTGACTAATGATGCCTTGTAAATTTTTTAAATAAATTTTCTCACAAGAGCTAACTGGCCATCGGCAGGTATTCTGACGCGACCCCGCATAAATTTTGGTAAACTGGAAGCAGCTTTTGGAAGAAATCATGATCCAAAGAGCGAGTCCAAATCAGTCACAGTTTAGAGTACTCTTTAGTAGCAAAGATAAAACGCTATTAAGATCCAATAAAATCATGTATCTTTTCGGCGATGATTGAAGAACTATTTGTAGAGTTTATTTAATTTCGAAAGGTTTTAATTTTATTTTTAAAAATAACAGTTTTTGTTCCTAAAAATACGTTCTAAAATGTAAATTTAAAAAGATTTTTTTTTAAGATATTGCAACTCAAATTATTTAAAAAATTCGATTAATCGTAATCGCGATTAACGGCAATTTTTTTAATCGTAATCGCGATTATGAAATAGCTCGATTATTAACAAACTCTAGAGGGTCGCGCTGGAAAATGAAATTATTTATAAACATTTTTTTTTTTTTAATTTTTTTAAAATATTTCTAAGTCGATTTTTTTACACAAAATTTTTTCGCGAATTTTTTTTCACCAAAGATATTTTTCCTCGGAAATTTTTAATTTTTTTTTTTTAAAGTTTTTTGCAATTATTTTTTGCAACAATCAAAATATTCAATCCCAAATTTAACTTTTTTACTTGTTAAAAAAAATGCTCTTGAAACCCCTGAGAGAAAACTTCCGGAAGACTGAACTAAAAAATGGTCAAAGTTTAGTCCAGCGATTTGAAATTACAATACAAAAATATTAAAAAAGAAAACTCACCTAATTTGTGATGTTTAAGTTCACCCAAAAACGGAAATTGTTTCCTCTTTCTGTAGACCAAAGTTTTTCAATAAATTTAAGAAATGATGATTGTAGTAATATCATTTAACGTTGATTTTGAAAAAGTCTTGAGAAAAAATTGGTGATGTGTTTTGTGACATATTACTATTGATCCGGCACAGGTTGTGTTCATAAGCGTCAGACCCAGTGACATGTTACAAGTGATGTATCCAGGATTGAGGCATTTCCTCACAAAAGTGACAGGTGTTTTTACCAAATTTGGTAACTTTTTCTGCATGGATATGAAATATATTTAAATTGTTATAAAAATTGAAAAGTTTTATTTACAAATTTAAATTTTCAACGGCCTTAAAAAAAGAAAAAAAAAACATTGGCAAAGCGTTTGAAAAGCACTTTTTCGAATTATAAATTCATATGACTTTTTTATACAAAAAGTATAGTGGTAGTTTCTGCCTGGGATGTTGTTATTAGTTCGGGTTTACTAGAAAATATTTGCTTTTATAAATTGAGCTCCTTAAGAGCAAAATTTAAGACGGAGGATAGAATGCCAGCATCTTCTAATTCTAAAATATCATTACGCATTTTGTTAGTGCGCAAAGTTACAAGCTGTAAAATTAAATTAATTATGTTAACATTTTTTTTTCTTTAAAAGAAACGCCCAAATCATTTATACACACCTTTTTAATTTGTAATTTTTGTTCTTCAGTTCTGCAAAATGCTAAAAATATTGCCGCCATATGAGGACGATCTAAACGTAAGCAAGTTTCGGCAAATTTAAATAGATTTAAAGAATGTACCACGGGACAATTCTAAAGTATAAAAAAATATGCATTAAAACCTGCCATTTAGCTAAAAAACAAACGCTTAAATACCTGTAATCTAACCAATGATTTATGTAATTGTTCCTCTTGTTCAAATGAACGTGCTGGATTTGCATTTTTAAAAGGCTGCAGCAAAACACATTCCCAAGCCAATGCTAAACCTTCAGTATGTAACAGTTCTGGTTTACAGGATAATATATCAACCAAGGCGTTTAGTTCCTTAACCATATTAAGCATGACCATACGTTTTAAAATACCATTCCATATTTTTGAAAGATAAATATCAAAACCTAAACATATATTTGCCAATATTTGTAAAGTATTTGGATTATGAGAATTTTTCTGCCATATAGTTTTAAGAATATCGATTTTATTACAATCCGCAAACTTTTCCAAACTTGAATTGTAACCCAATTTCTTAAGTTCATGTACACATTTGATAGTGATGTATTGTTTTTGACTTAAGGTATTGCCAAAGGAGGTACTGCCATCATAAAGTTTGAAATAACATTCATACATTTGTAATTGTTTGGAAGTGTTAACAGCGCTAAAAGTAAGAGATTTTTATAAAAATTTGTTAAAATTTAGTTAATTTTCTAAAATTTAGTAAATTTGCAAAAATTTAGTAAATTTGCTAAAATATAGTAAATTTTTGAAATTAAGTAGATTTGTTAAAATTTAGTAAGGTTGTTAAAATTTACTACTAATAAATTTGTAAAAATTTAGCACATTTGTAAAAATTGGTATATTTAGTAAAAAATAAGTAAATTTAAAAAAAAATTTTGTAAATTTACCAAAAATTTTGTACATTTGTTAAAATTATAAAATTCGTTTAAGCAAATAAATTGTTAAAATTAAAATTTAATAAATGGTTAGAATTTCAAAAATTTATTTATTATTTTTTTCAATGAATTCGATGAATTTGTTAAAATTTAGTAAATTGGTTAATATTTAGTAACTTTGTTTAAATTTATCAAATTTGGTTAAAATTTGTTAAATTAGATAAATTTTAGTATTTTCAAATTTAAGTGAATTTGTTACAAACTTACATTAAATATACGAAATTTATAAAAAAAATACTTTAATTTTACTAAAATTTCGTGAATTTGCTAAAATTTAGTAATTTTGATCAAATTTAGTAAATTTTCTAAAATTTAGTAAATTTGTAAAAATTTAGTAACTAAAATTTAGTAAATTTTACAAAATTTGTTATATTAGATAAATTTTAGTAAATTTTTCAAATGTTAGTGAATTTGTTACAAACTTACATTAAATTTACTAAATTTAAAAAAATACTTAAAATTTTACTAAAAGTTAGTAAATTTGCTAAAATTTAGTTATTTTTATAAAATTTAGTAAATTTACTAAAATTGATTAAATTTGCTAAAATTTAGTAAATTTCTAAAAATTTAGTTACTAAAATTTAGTAAATTTTACAAAATTTGGTACATTTTTAACATTTGTTAAAATTTAATAAATGTGCTAAAATTTAAAAAATTTTAAAAAATTAATAAATTTGTTAAAATTTATTTTATTAACAAACCACGATGGGTTATACCTAAAATTTAATAAATTTGTTAAAATTTAATAAATTTGTTTAAATTTAGTAAATTTGTAAAAATTTAGTACAATTGTTAAAATTTAGTAAATTTGTTAAAATTTAGTAAATTTGTTAAAACTTAGTAAATTTGTAAAAATTTTGTATATTTGTTTAAATTAAGTAAATTTGTTAAAATTTAGTAAATTCGTTAAAATTTAGTAAATTTGCTAAAATTTAGTAATTTTTATAAAATTTAGTAAATTTACTAAAATTTAGTAAATTTGCTAAAATTTTGTAAATTTGTAAAAATTTAGTTAATAAAATTAGTAAATTTTACAAAATTTGGTACATTTTTATTCATTTATTTATTTTTAACATTTGTTAAAATTTAATAAATGTGTTAAAATTTAAAAAATTTAAAAAAATTAATAAATTTGTTAAAATTTAATAAATTTGTTAAAATTTAGTATATTTTTTAAAATTTAGTAAATTTGTAAAAATTAGCTAAATTTGTTGAAATATAAAGACAGAAGAATTTGTTAACATTTGAGTAATTTTGTTAAAATTAAGTAAATTTGTTAAAATTGAGTAAATTTGTTAAAATTGAGTAAATTTGTTAAAATTTAGTAAATTTGTTAGAAATATATTAATCTTTTTCAAAATCTTATTAAAATTAAAAAATTTGTCAAAGTTTGGATTTTTAATTTTTTAAATTCAAAAATTAGTAAAAATTGGTAAAAATTCAGTCAATTCGCTTAAGTTTAGTAAATTTAATAAAGCTTAGTAAATTCGCGTAACTTTTTTTTACGACAGTTTTTATATTTTTTTGGAGTAAAAAATAAGTCAAAAAGTTTTTTTATAGATTTTTTAACGGAAAATAAATTGTATCCGAATCTGTTTTTTCTTTTAACTTATCAGATCTCCCAAATTTTTTTTTTAACTTACCTATGCTCTGAGTCTGCTGGAAATATGTGAGCTACCAAAAATTGTACAGCAACATCAATTGGCCAACTATTGAGTATATAGTTAGCTCTGTAAAAGGAAACAAAAATATTTTCAACTTTTCAAATCTATTTATTTCTCTCTCTCTAACAAATACCTGATAACATTTTCCGCTGCATTACCAGAATCATCTGGTGTATTTTCTGCTAAATGTTGATCTTCAAATAATGTCTCATCCATTATAGTACCATCGGGTGCATCAATTGTAAAAGAAAGCCATTTTTGCAATAATTTATATTGTATAGGTTCCACATCCAAATTATGTAGCTCGGCAATTTCTTTAACCACAGTATTGATATCAAACTTACCACCGTTTAAAATTAAATCATGATGATATAAATGATAAATCAAATCAGAAGGATTTTCAATTAAGCGCATAAGTTTTTCATCGGTTAAACCATAAACATAAAGTAAATGTTGAGTTTTCATTATGGGATATTTGCGTTTAATTTTCGATAATTGTTCTTGATATTTTGGTTCGGTAATATTTTTTTCATTTTCTAAAGCATATTTATAGCACTCATAGCAAGCCTCCACTTGATCGGCACCGTCAGGAGCATAATTGGAAACAAAATAGAGAATCATAAAAGCTTTAGAAGGACTATGGACATGTTTTACCAAACGTAAGATCTAAGAATGAAATTCAAAATTAGATTGTTTTAAAAAATATCATATTTTTAAAGATAAATCTATTTACCGATTTAAGAAAAGCATTATTTGTAGGTTGTAAATGCCATTTCTCGGACTCATCTCTATTTTTATATTCGTTAATACAATTCTTAACGGCAGACATGCAGAAATAATCACAATTGGATGCAATATCAGTAGAACCTTTCAAAAGTATTTGCATTTTTATAAGAGGAAACCAACTTTCACAATTATCAACATTTAATTCAGTATCCAAAATATCTTTTAAGGGTTGTTCCACAATGGGTTTGAAGGGCAAACGATAACGGGTTATTTTTGGTAAAACACTTATTTCTTTTTGTGATTCACACCAAAAATCAGTTTCTAATTGGCCCGGACGATTACGGCGTCTTGTAGTCATTTTATGTTTGAGAAAATGTAGTATGTTACTCCATAATTGCATTTCTTTGGGAAGAGCATCAAAATATAAAAGAATCTCAATGACACACAAATAAAGTTCATAGAAATAAATGTGAATCTAAAATGGAATGGAAAAACTAACATTAGTTGATCTTCTTTTGGAATAGCGGAGCCTGAATTTTCACAAAATGTGAAAAAATTCTCCAAAAGTAAATTTTCTTATTATTTTTTTTTATTAATGTTTAGTAAATTTGCTAAAATTTTGAAAATTTGCTAAAATTTAGTAAACTTGCTCAAATTAAGTAAACTTGTTAAAAATTTAGTAAATGTGCTTAAATTAGTAAATTTGAGCAAATTTACTAAATTTGCTTTAATTTAGTAAATTTGCTAAAATTTTGTAATTTGTAAAATTTAGTAAATTTACTAAAATTATGTAACTTTGCTAAAAATTGTTAAAATTGCATTAGCTAAAATTTTGTAAACTTCATTAAATTGAGCAAATTACAGCTATATTACACCCTATTGCAATATTTACTAAATCATAAACCAATTTTAGCAAATTATTAAATTTTTAGCAAATTACTAAATTTTACCAAATTTACAATTTTTTTTTTTTCAAATTTACTCATTTTTTTTTTTGCAAATTTACTAAATTTTTTACTAAATTTTAGCAAATTTATTAAATTTTAGCAAATTTATTAAATTTTAGCTAATTTACTAAACTTTAGCTCATTTACTAAATTTTATCAAATTTACTAAATTTGATCAAATTTACTAAATTTTAGCAAATTTACTAAATTTTTAGCAAATTTACTAAACTTTTGCAAATTGACTTAATTTTTGCAAATTGACTCAAATTTACTAAATTTTAGCAAATTTACTAAATTCTAGCAAATTTACTAAATTTTTAGCAAATTTACTAAATTTTAGCAAACTAACTAAACTTTTGGCAAATTTACTAAATTTTAGCCAACTTACTTAATTTTTAGCAAATTTACTAAATTTTTGCAAATTGACTAAATTTTTTATCAAATTAACTAAATTTTAGCAAATTACTAAATTTTGGCAAATTACTAAATTTTAGCAAATTTACTAAATTTTAGCAAATTTACTAAATTTTTAGCAAATTTACTTAATTTTTGCAAATTTACTAAATTTTCGCAAATTTACTAAATTTTTAGCAAATTTACTTAATTTTTGCAAATTTACTAAATTTTAGCAAATTTACTAAATTTTAGCAAATTTACTAAATTTTAGCAAATTTACTAAATTTTAGCAAATTTACTAAATTTTAGCAAATTTACTAAATTTTAGCAAATTTACTAAATTTTTAGCAAATTTACAAAATTTTAGCAAATTTACAAAATTTTTAGCAAATTTACTTAATTTTTGCAAATTGACTAAATTTTTTTTTTATCAAATTTACTAAATTTTATCAAATTCACTAAATTTTATTATATTTTAGTAAATTTAGCAAATTTTTTAGAAAATTTAGCAAATTTTTTAGACAATTTAGCAAATTTTTTAGTAAATTTAGCAAATTTTTTAGTATATTTAGCAAACTATTTAGTAAATTTAGCAAAAATTTGAGCAAATTTACTAAATATTAGTATATTTACCAAATTTTAGTAAATTTACTAAATTTTAGCAAATTTACTGACTATAAGCAATTTTCTAAATTTTAGCAAATTTACTAAATTCTTAGCAAATTTACTAAATTTTTGCAAATTAACTAAATTTTTATTAAATTTACTAAATTTTAGCCAAATTAGTAAATATTTAGTTCATTTTTTAAAATTAACTAAATTTGCTTAAATTGAGTAAATTTGCTACTACTTTTAAAATTTTACATTCTTTTAGAAAATTTGCTAAATTTAAGCAAATTTACTAAATTTCAGCTAATATACTAAATTTTAGCAAATTTACTAAAAATTTAGAATATTTACAAATTTTAGGAAATTTAGTAATTTGCTAAAATTTATTTAGTAAATTTGCTAAAATTAAGTAAATTTGCTAAAAATTAGTAAATTTGCAAAAACTGACATCCTTAAATTTTGTAAATTTGATTAATTTGCAAAAATTAGAGAATTTTTAGAAATTAGTAAATTTAAAAAAAATCGTAAATTTGCTAAAAAAATTTACCCTTACCTCATCTATAAACTGTTTAAGTTTTGATATTAATAAATCTGGATTTTTAATTTCATTTATATAAGGTTGACATAGATTTCTTATATTTTCTACAGTGGTTATCATTTGCAATTCTTCATCACCAAAACTATCAGTTTTTATTTCATATTGCATTTCCTGAGCCTGTAAAATGCTGACAATCTAAAAGACAAACCAATATAAAAAATCAGAAAATCTACAATAAATTTTAATATTTTTTTTTTTAAAGTACCTGTGTTACCAACATTTTTTGATAGTCCAATTGAAAATCTCTACTCATACGCTCCAGCAAATGAACATCCAATTGTTTATTATGAAATTCTTTCAAAAGTTTATCAATGCTATCAATATCGGAATTAAATTTACCCTTAATGGATGGATCTTGTTTACAAAACTCCATATAATAAAAGTGTTTAATACGTCTGTGGCATGAAAATTAAAAATAAATAACATTTTTAAATTTAAATAAAAAAATATTCATACTTGGTTCGAACAGCTTCAACATTATCCATTTCTTCAAAATGTACATTATACATTTCTGATAATGTTAATAAATTCACCCGTTGTTGGTCGGCTTTTAAATCAACATCTAATTGTTTCAAAAGATTTTTGGAATATGAATCCGATGTAAGCATAACAAATAAATCTAGGGTATACAAAAGAATTTAAAAAAATAAATATTATAAATACAAGATTTTGATAATGCTCCCTTACCCAAAAAATTAACATCTTTCTGTGACATGATGTTTCTAAAGACTCTCACCATTTGTAGCGATATGAAGTCACCATTTATTAATTTACAATCATGCCTTTTTTGATAATTCAACAAATATTGAGCCATTATATACCAAGTATTGTGTATTTTATTTTTGATAAGATGTTCCAAGGATTGGAAAAAATCATTTTTAGCACTATCTATATCAAAGTCTTGATCTGGTGTTTTAAGTATGAACTCCTTGAGTTTAACCATGAGAGAATTTGTCGAAGGAGTGACAATTACCAACAGTAATAAAGTGCGGGCGACAAATTTAACAATATGTATATGCTCACTTTGGGTCTCCTAAGAGAATAAAAGAAGTTGAAAATTTAATTTTTGACAATAATATTGATAAAATTTGATGACAATTACAAAATGATGAAAAATTAAATTGTAAATTTAATTATTTGATTTAAAATGTTTAGTCCTTTTTTTGCAAAAAGTACTAAACATTTTAAAAAATACTTAAAATATGAAAAATATACATTAAAAAAGTACTAAAATCGAAAAAAGGAATTAAAAATATAAAAAAGTACTAAAAATTAAAAAAAAAACATACTTAAAATTAGGAAAAAAAATTTTTTTTTTAAAGTACTAAAAACCTTTAGTACGTTTTTTGAAAAAGTACTAAAAACTTTTAGTACTTTTTTGGAAAAAGTACTTAAAATGTTGAGTACTTTTTCAAAAAAAAGAATTTTTATTTTTTTTTTAATTTATAATATTAAGTACTAAACATTAAAAAATACTTAAAATTTGTAAAATATATATTTAAAATAAAAAAGTACTAAAAATCTTTAAAAAAACCCTAAAATGAAACAAAATACTATAAATCTAAAAATAATAAAAATCTAAAAAAAGTACTAAAAATTAGAAAAAAAATATTGGTTTTATAAGGCTAACGGTAACCACTCACGCAATGAATTGATTAATCTAATTTTTTGTACTTTTTTTTAGTAAATGTACTTAAAATCTCAAAATAAATATCCTAAAAACACTTTAAATCTGGAAAAAGACATTAAAATTGAAAAGCAAAAAAAAGAACTAAAAATCAGAAAATTATTAAAACTCTAAAAAAATCTGAAAAGTAGAAAAAATTTATGTGATCCTATTTTTAGTACTTTTTTTAAAAAGTACATAAAATCTTAAAAAGTAATAAAACATCTTAACTACTAAAAATCTAAAAACATACAAAATAAAAATTGAAAAAGTACTAAAAATCAAAAAAATACTAAAAAGTCAAAAAAATACTAAAATCTAAAAAACTACTAAAAACCTAGAAAAGAATAATACTAACAAAAAGAAATTTTAAAAAGTAAAGGTTGGTTATGCTCGATTTTTTTTTTATTTTGAATTTTAATTTTTTATTTGAAAAACAATAACAATTTTAAGCCAAAGATGTGTGCGAAGTTTTTAGTACTTTTTTTTATTTTAGGTTCCACACCATTTTGTGAGCATCATTGCTAAACGTCTTTGGTCTTAAAGTTTTATTTAATTTTAAATAAATAAAAATTAGAAAATATTACTCAAAATCAAAAAAAAAAATATCAGAATAAAGTACTTCAAATCAGAAAAAAAGTACCACAAATCTTAAAAATACAGATTTTTAGTATTTTTTTTTTCTAATTTTTAGTGTTTTTTTTAAATATTTTGTTTACATATTTGAAATTCAATTAGCGTTTAGAGTACAAATACGTTTGGAAATTTTAAAGTACTTTTTCACAATTTTAGTACTTTTTTAAGAACTTTACATAAGATTGTGGATATCAATTGTGGACATGTTCATCATATGTTTTTGATCTTCTAGGGATATTATATTTAAAAAAAAATAGAGGAAAAAAAGTACTCAAAATCGAAAAAATCAAAAATTTTGTACTTTTTACTGATTTTATATATTTTTTTGTAACTTTTCCAGTTTTAATAAAATAAATTTCATCTTTTTTCTGAGTTTTACTAATTTTTTATTTCTTTAAATATGTTAAGTACTTCTTTGCATTTTTTTTTAATACTTTTTAAATTTTTCTTTTTTCTGATATTTAGTACTTTTTTAGAATAAAAAGTAAATTTCCAAAGTGTTTAATTTAAATTAAAAAAAAAAATTCTTTCTTAAAAAAAAAATCTTAGTTTAACAATAAAAACGTACCTTCTTTTGTATTTGCTGTTGTGGTGGTGGTAAAATTTCATCAAATATTGATACAGAATAACGTTTTTTAGGTTTTTTGTCAGGTTTTGTATCAAATGTACTATTCATAGTTGAAAAATTCAATGTCATTTCACCTACAGCAATATCAGATGCATCTAAGGCCTCAAGTATTAGTTTTGAAATTTCCTTCTCCTTGCCACCATAAAAATTATCAATAGCATTTTGTGAATAGCTAGTACTAGCAATGCGTACATAATTTATCAATTCGATAATATCACAATATTGTGAGGTTTCTAAAAGTGAAGCTCTTACTAATAGCTCATAGGCTAAAGGAAATGCTAAAGGATCATTATCATTTAAAAGTACAGCCAATGAACTTTTCTGTGAACTTTTGGTTACTTGTATTTGTTGGGCTATTAATTCCAAAGCCATTTCTATATAATCATTTTTATTATCTCTATTACAATCTGATATTTGCATGATATTATAAGTTAGAGCACAGGATAACATTAGGCATTTCATGCGTTGGCATATGCGTTTAACGCCAAGCATTTTTTGTAAATTTAAGGCCATAGATAATTCACTGATTTCAGTGATAAAGTATTTACAAATATTATCCTTACCCAAACTTCTTTTGATTATATTTTCAATACCAGCATCGAGTAAATGCAAACGACTTTCATAGGAAACCAATTGTGAAGGTTCAATAATTTTTAAATCATACTTATGACGTAGTACAAAACAATTTTGTATCGATTTTAAACGTTTTTGTGTTGCAACACAGCTGTGTGGTATTATTAGTTTAAAAAATTCTATAAGATTACGTTGCTCTTCCATATATTCTTGTGCAGAATCGGGATTAGAATTTTCAAGCAGTTCCTATTGGGAGGAAATTTATTTTATTATACAAACATGATTTGGTAAAATTTTCACACACTCCTTTTTCAAGCAAGTGTTGGCTTTAAAAATGGTGACAGTCATCGACTATCACTCGTTGTGAGCAGACGTTTATTTTTTGACTGCGCTTTCATAAAACCAGTTGTTGTTATTGTAACAGTTAACGGTTATTTTAAATTTGCTTTGATCACATTCGTTTGTTACTAACTACAAATTAACTTATTGTATTATAAGGGAAAAACAAAAACAAAAGTTCAAGTGACGCCGTAAAAACAAAAATGGCCCCTGGGCCACCAGTTAAATCGACCAATAGATTCGCCATTTTAGGTGATTATATTGATCAACCCAACAACATGAACTTTCCTCAACTTCCTCCATTGAGAACAAACATACCAAGTAATCCAAAATATTTAATAATTTCATCGCCAGACAATAAATTAAAAACATTAAGCCCCTTCGTCATTCAAAAAGGCTTACATGCAATTTCCACACTCATTGATTCCATAAGCCAACTAAAAGATGGTAACCTTTTGGTTTTAGTACGAAATCAATTAGTTGCTGATAAGTTTTTAAAAGCCACAATGTTATCAAACGTGTGCTCTATAACAGTAAAATTACATGACACGTTAAACTACATAAAGGGTGTTATTTATGCCCCATGTCTTATTGATGTTTCAGAAGATGAAATTGCAAAAGAACTGAAATCTCAAGGTGTTCATTCAGTATATAAATACATGATTACTGGAGATGATAAAACACAAAAATGTAGTGGACATATGGTCGTAACTTTTAACCTTTATAATTTACCTCAAGTTATCGATGTGGCCTGGTATAAAGTCAGAGTCAAACCTTACTATCCTAATCCGATGCGATGCAAAAATTGTCAGATCCTAGGACATACAAAAAATAAATGTACCAACCAAGCTTCATGCGAGAAATGCAATTTTCCTCCTCATATTCCTGTTCCATGTACCCGACTACAATGTGCCAACTGTAACGATGAGCATGCAGCTTCTGATAAAAACTGTCCTCGGTATCTTCAACAAAAAGAAATAATTAAAATAAAAACCATCGACAAATGCTCTTTTGGGGCTGCAAAACGTAAGTACGAAACTATGTCAAGAACAACATCCCAACAAAATGAAAACCAATCATACTCCGAAGTTGCAAAAGAAAATGATAATTCAGAGAATCTTCCCGTTAAACAACTACAGAAAAGATCTGCAGTATCACCTCAAACTAAAAAAACCAACGAAAAAGTTCCTCGTCGGGAATCATCCTCCAGTTCTTCATCAAATGAAGTTTGTTTGGAGGCGTCATCGTCATCAGCACCTGAAAAACCTAATTCTAAAAAAACCAAACAATCAAAAAACAAATCTACTAAGAAAATAAATCTTTCAACATCTCAAACAATTAATGTAACAAAAGAAGAAAATTTAAACAAATCAACTGTCTCAACAAATCAACTACTACCACTAACAAACGTATTAAGCACTACAGAAAATCAAATACAACAACAAATAAATAAATCAAACACTACAACAATAAATAAAAATATTACAAATCATAACCCTACTTCCGTTAACTTATCTCCTCTTGGGCAATTAACCCAAGAGTTGATGTCAACGGATAGTTATTTTATACCAGCATCTGACATGGATGCTCTTTCTGATGGCTAAACTCAATTCGGCATCATGGCACTGTGCTCTACACTGTCTATCAATTGTAAATTTAAATTTACAAATCAGTTAGAATTTTTTATCATGGCTAACTTTAAGATATTGCAATGGAACATTAAAGGTTTCATCAACAATTTCAGTGAACTACAGCTATTGATTAAAGAGCACAACCCATCTTTAATATCCATTCAGGAAACTCATTGTAAATACAACTTTAACCCATTACCTCCTAAAGGGTACTCTACCTATTTTTTCAACTGTCCATTAAATACCACATCTAAGCAAGGTATTGGTGTACTGGTAAGGGACAATATCCCTCATAAGCAAATTCATATTAACTCCACATTACAAGTGTTGGCAATTGAAATTCAACTAGATATTAAATTTACTGTAATTTCTTTATATATACCACCATGTCAATCTTTCTCCAAAACTGAACTCACTAATATATTTGATTCTGTGACAACTCCAAAATATATCATTGGGGATTTTAATTCCTGGAATGTAGCTTGCACTCAAAAAAATAACTTAGTCAAAATATTAGTAAAAGGTGTTGTAATTTACTTCAACCAAACTTTAGCAAAAAAAATTGTAAAAATTTAACTTTTACAGTTTTTTTTGGCAATTTACTATTGGTAAAATACAAAAATGTTGTGGTACTTTTACTATATTTTCTTGCTAGTTCTTTTTTTTATTTTACTATAATTTTAGCAAAAATATTAGTATTTTCCTTAAAGAAATGGTAATACTTTTTATTTATTTTTTCTTAGTTTAAAAAAAAAAAATAGTTTCAAGTGTTCTAGTGTGAAAAAAATCATTGCAGATTGATGATGCTGCCAACACCATAGCAAAGTAGCCATCCATCAACTGCATGTGCGCTGAAAAATAGGCTACACAATTTTTAGTATTTTTTACCATATTTTTTGCTAATTTTACCATATTTTTTGGTAATTTTATATAAAAATTTTTTAAAATTTGCCACCTAAATTGTTAATAAAAAGTTAATAATTTTGAAAAATTATTTTTTTAAAATTTTAACACATAGTTAGATATCTAATCTTCAATATCCAAAAGTTTTTTTTTTATTTTTTTTTTAAATACATGTGAAAAAAATTAAAAATTCGAAAAAAAATTGTTAATTTTTTACAAATTTTACCTGAAAATGTAAGAAATTTCTTGTGTAGACTACTACGCAAATCTCATTTGTTCTACTTAAGCTAAAAAAATGACGCAAAAAAAAATAAAAAAAGTGAAGTGTTGTTCTTTAAATTTTTTGTTTAAAGTGTTTAAGTGAAAAAAAAAATCATTTTGGATTTTGATGTTGTTGGAAGTCCAGTTACTGCAACTACAGCTGCTGAGAAGAAGGAAAAAGAAGATGCTGCCACCATCAAGCCGAAGAAACCATCCAACAACTGAAGTAATATGCTGCTATTACTACATTTAAAGAATGTGGTGCTCAAAAACAGGCAAACAATTTTTTAGTATATTCACCAAATTTTAAATCAACTACTAATCAGAGAAAAAAAATTACTAAATAAAACAGTTTTTTTTACCAAATTACAAATTTTTTTTATCTATTTCAATTTTACCATTTTTTTTGGTAATTTTACCATATTTTTTGATAATTTTACAAGGTTGATTTTTTACAAAAATAAAATGGTATTCTTGTAATTTTACCATTTTTTTTCCTAATTTTTTGATTAGCAAAATGGTTTTGCTAATATTACCAAAATTTTTGCAACGTCCAAAACTACAGTTTTTTTTGCTAATTTTAACCATATTTTTTGCTAGTTTTACAATATTTTTTTTTTGAGTGTGGGGTTCGGCAAACAACAACATTAGAGGTAACACTTTGGAGGATGCAATCATTTCTTCAGAGTTATGCCTTTTGAATGATGGTAGCCCCACTCATCTATCAACACATGGAACTTTAACACACATTGATATTTCCCTATGTTCTCCATCTATATTGCATCTAACTTCGTGGGATATACTAGATGAAATGTACAATAGTGATCATTTCCCCATTATTATAACAATTACTTTAAAGAATAATATTAACAGAACGTATTCTAATAGAAAATTCTTGATTTATTTAGCTGATTGGACAAAATACTCTAATTTAGTTGATGATGAATTGCATAGGAGACCTCCATCCACAAATATTAACAGAGAAGCATCTTTATTTACTAAGGCCATAAGAACTGCGGCTAACGCGTCCATACCTCAATCATCTTTAAAGAGAAGATCTAGTGTACCTTGGTGGAATAAGGAATTGTCCTTGTTGCGTAATAATAAGATCAACGCTTGGAAAGCTTTTAAAAAATCCCCCATTACGTTAAATTTAATCAATTACAAGAAAGAAAATGCGATATTTAGAAGGGAAATGAGAAAACATAAACAACTTAGTTTTGAAAGTTTTACAAATTCTATCAACAAAAACTCGTCAATTGGTGATATTTGGAGCAAAATACAAAGACTCTCAAACAACAATGTAAACAAGCAGATACTGGCTATTGAATACAATAATCAAATTTACACCGACCCGTACCAAATTTCTAATTCCTTTGCCGATAAATGGTCTGAGTACTCCTCTGACAATAATTTTTCCAATCAATTTAATAATTCCAAAGCTACATCTATTATTCCGAACAATAAAATAGACCCCAATGCTCTCTATATAGAAAAGGACATTACTTTAACGGAACTTTCAAGTTGTTTAAACAAGGTAAAAGGATCAACACCTGGATTCGATAGGGTATCGTACAAAATGATCAAAGAAACCAGTCAACAAGCAAAGAAAAGATTATTAGTGCTATATAATAATATACTAGATACAAGCATAATACCCACAGACTGGAAAACAGCTACTATAATTCCTATCCCAAAAGCCAACAAAAACTCTTTGGAAATAAAATCATTCCGCCCAATATCCTTGCTATCTTGTCTTAGCAAAATACTTGAGAAAATAATTGCTACGCGGCTTTATTGGTTTACGGAAAAAAATGATCTGATTGCTCCTAACCAGGTTGCTTTCAAAACTGGAAGGGGGTGTACTGATGCGCTTTTACACATAGATTTCTATATATCCAAGGCTCTTTCGTCTCATAATCACGTATCAATTCTCTCTATAGACTTTGAGAAAGCCTTCGATAGAGTTGGTGCGCACGTGATTCTTAACATATTAAACAAATGGAAAGTTGGTCCTAGAATTTTTAACTATGTTAAATCATATTTAAAAAACAGAAAATTTAGAGTTCGAATAAATGGAGTTTACTCATCAACAGTTCCTTTGCATAACGGCATTCCGCAAGGTTCGCCACTGTCAGTTATTCTGTTTACTATAGCATTTAGTGAAATCAGTCTGATAATAAAGAAGTGTAAATATATGGATCACTGTATATATGCAGATGATTTATACATTTTTTGTAAGAAAAATGATAATCTCGAATGTAACAATTTACTTCAAGATGCATTCAATAAAATAAATGAATGGTCCTTAAAATCTGGTGCTAGAATATCTATTGAAAAGTCTAAGAAAATGCATATATGTAGAAAGAAATCATGTGATGTGCAGGCTTATAACATTTGTACCAATAATAATAACATTGAAAATGTTGATCAACTTAAAATACTAGGAATAATATTTACTAAGAATTATTTGTGGAAAGAACACTTCTCAACATTAAAGAAATCTTTGGTTCAAAGAGCTAACATAATTTTATTTTTATCGAGCAAGAAAAGCTTCGTTCACATTAACACCTTGATATACCTGGTAAGAACTTTATTTCTAAGTAAAATTGATTACGGACTTTTCTTAACTGGCAACTCGCCCAAATCTACAATCAATCTTATAAAAGGCCTTTATCATCAGGTAATCAGATCGAGTATCTATGCATTTCGAACTACTCCATTACTACATCTGTTTGCTGAATCTGGCTTACCACCCCTAGAGGAAAGAATAAGTGAAAATAAATCCAAATTGATACCCAAAATAATTTTTCCAAATAACTCTGTAATCGATGAGGATGTTAAAAGGCAATCGGTTGCAAAAAGACAATACAGACTATCCTCAGCAATTGGCGAAGCATTTCAGCTTGCTGGTTCTCTCGGAATAAATACAATTAACAAATCAATCAAAACCAATTATCCTCCCTGGTTGTTTTCTCAGAGTCTATGCGACGTTTCCTTATCAAAATTTAACAAAAATACTACTTCTAATGACATCTTTATACAACTATATATGGAAAAAGAACATGACTTGCTTAAGGAAGGTTGGACTTTTCTTTTTACAGATGGGTCCAAATTATCAAATGGGAACACATCTTATGCCATTATTGATTTTAATGGGCAAGTTTGCAGTCTTAAAAGTCTACCGGATTTTACATCAATATTTGCAGCTGAAGCTTTTGCCATAATTAATGCTATATACATAGCTCTTGATAGCCAACTAAAGACAGTTATTTGTACTGACAGCTTATCTGTTGTTAAAACGATCTGCAATCCTCTTTCTCAACGTTGGGGTACTGTTAACCTCATTCGGGATCTCTTGATAAAAAACAGTGATACATTGAAAATTTTCTGGATACCAGGTCACACAAACATCAGAGGTAACGTCATTGCGGATGAAGCAGCCAAATTTGCTTGTAGATCCCCTATCATAATGGAATACAAACCAGAAAAAGTCGATATTCTCAAATACCTTATTGGTCATACACATAAAGAAAAAATTTTAAAATGGTCGGAATACAATCACCCTCATTATAAGAATCTGAACATAAACTACATCCAACCACAATATCCTACCAATGTTAGCAGACACCAAATCCAAATATTTTCACGTTTACGGTTAGGCCACACTTTTGCTACGCATAGTCACATTTTTAAAAAGGAACCCATACCACCATGTTCAAAATGCGGATTGCCCGTCTCCATCAAACACATTTTACTTGATTGCACACAGTACCAAAATACTAGGAATAACATCTTTGCATCCGAAAATCCAATGGAACTACTTGAAGTCCCACAACAGGAGAATATTCAGAAAATTTTTAATTTTATTAACCATATTAAAGTTATCATTTAATTTAACACAATTTTGTATCTTAAAATTATGATTTATCACTACCATTTAGTTGTAAAAAACTTTTATCATTTAAGATAACCAATTTGTTTATTTTTAATCGTTTTTCTTATTTACCAAGAGCCGATAGCCAAAGCAGCTAGTGCTCTTATCCTTGTTTAATATTAGGTTTATAATTCATTATAAATTCTAATAAAGTATAATAATAATAATAAAAATGGTGACAAAATCGAGAAATGTAATTTCATTTCTCTTTATTTAGAACTTTAAAAATCGGTAACGCGAAAATTCTAGCTGATCATATTTTCGAGTAAATACTAAATTATTACACTGTTCAAAAATGAAAAACTTCCAATGAAATATCCAAATAAAGAAGAATGAAATGCCATTATCCGATTTTTATAAAGCCTTTACTTACTTTAAGAGGGTGTGTTCGAATTACAATTGATCTTTTTCGCATAACAACTGATCTTTTTCGAATTAGAATTAACTTTCTTCAAATCACAATTGATCTTTTTTGAAAAACAATTGGTCTTCTTCAAATTACAATTGATATTTTTTAATTACAGTTGATCATTTTGGAATTACAATTTATCTTTTCGAACTACAATTGATCTTTTGCTAGGTTTTTGAAAAAAAAAATCAATAAAAATTCTTTTATTTCGAGCTCGAGGCCTTTTTATTTATAAATAGAAAGGTCGAATAAAAACAACTTTTAATAAAAAAAAAATCAATTGTAATTCGAATAAAATAAATTTTGCTTCCAAAACGATTAATTGCAGTTGTAATTCGAAAAATATCAATTGTAATTCAAACAAGTAGAAAAGTTAAATTCGACTTTGCCGAATCTATGAATACCCTCCACAATGCATTTTTTTAAAGGGTAACGTGAAAAAATTAACAATTTTGATTAGAAATATTTTATTTTGAGTAAAAAACTCTTTTTTTGTCATTTAAAAAAAAAAAAATACTATTTTTTTTTTTTTTTGAGTGTAAAATTTTTTTCGAGTGTAATATTTTTTTTACTGTAAAAATATTTCTGAGTGAATGCACTTACGTATGTACACAAAATATTGTAATTTTTGTAAAAAAAAAAAACTAAATTTTTTTTGTGTACATTTTTTTTTCAGTGTAAAATTTTTTTTTGAGTGTAAAATTTTTTTTGAGTGTAAAATTTTTTCGAGTGTGGTTTTTAAGTTACCAATGCTTTTAAAACTAAACAAGTTTAAAAAGCATTGCTTAAAATTTAAACAAGTTTGAAAAGCATTGTTTAGTTACCATCAATGCTTTTAAAACTTGTTAAAACACGTGGCATTTTAGATGAAACTAATTTTAAATTCAGGGTTTTGCTTATAACTTTTGAACCACTGGACCGATTGAGCTAAAATTTAACACCAAACAGACCCGGGGAACGGCAAAGATACATGCCGAGCTTCAGTAGTCTCATTATTGTCTTTCGAAAGTTATCGTGTTTTTTATCTCGTAAATTCGCGAAACACCCTTGCCGAAATTTACTCTTTTGCTCATAACTTTTGAACCACTGGACCGATTTGGCTGGATTGCAATACCAACCTGACCAGGTAAATCACAAACATATATGCCAAACTTCAGTAGTCTCTGTAAAGTCTTTCAAAAGTTAGCGTGTTTTCTACGGACGGACAGACAGACAGACAGACGGACGGACGGACGGACGGACGGACGGACGGACATCGCTAGATCGACTTAAAATCGATCGAGGATCATAAATATATATACTTTATGGGGTCCTAGACCAATATTTCGAGGTGTTACAAACGGAATGACAAACTTATATATACCCTCTATCACTAGAGTGGAGGGTATAAAAAGCTCAATTGTAATTCGCACAAGATTAATTGTAATTCAAAAGAGATTAATTTTAATTCGAAAAAAGTCAAATTTAATTCGAAAAAAATCAATTTTAATTTGAAAACGATCAATTGTAATTTGAACAAGTTAAAAAGTAAAATTCGGCCTTGCCGAATGTAGTGATACCCTCCACAATTTCTAAAAGATTATTGAAAAAGCTTTATTTAAAAGGAAATTACTTTTGAAAAAAAAAAAAAAAATTGAAAAAAAATTTCCGCGATAAAAAAATTGGTAAAAAAAAATCCGCGATTTTTTTTTCTTTTTATGTCCAAAAATATGTTTGTACTTGTTTAAATACCATTTGGTGTTTAATTATGTTAACATAAGTCAACCAGCAGCCGAATTAAAACATTTTGTATTTTTGGGTTATGTTGAATGTACTAAAATTTTTGAGGTGTCCTTACATTTTCGTTCATAACTTTTGAACCGCTGAACCGATATCGCTCAAATGCAATACCAAACTTCTCGGGAGAACTTCCAATATATATGTATAATAACAGTCACCTCTGTTTTGTATTTTGGACGTGATCACATTTTCCACAGACAGACGGGCAGACGGACATCTCTAGAATGTCTTAAAATCGATCGAGGATCATGAATATATATACTTTATGGGGTCCCAGACCGATATTTCGATGAGTTACAAACGGAATAACAAACTTATATATACCCTCTATCACTAAGTGGAGGGTATAAAAAGGTCAAGTGTAATTTCAAAAAGGTCAGTTGTAATTTAAAAAAAAATCAATTGTAATTCGAAGATCAATTGTATTTCAAAAAAGATCAATTGTAATTTGAAAAAGGTCAGTTGTAATTTAAAAAAATCAATTGTAATTCGAAGATCAATTGTATTTCAAAAAAGATCAATTGTAATTCGAAAAAGATCAATTGTGATTCGAAGATCAATTTTAATTCAAAAAAGATCAATTGTAATTCAAACAAGTAAAAAAGTTAAATTCGGCTTTGCCGAATGTAGAGATACCCTCCACAATTTCAAAAAGATTATTGCAAAAAACTTTTTTTTAAAAGGAAATTACTTAAAAAAAAAAATTTGAAAAAAAATTTCCGCGAAAAAAAATTTTTGGTAAAAAAAAAATCCGCGATTTTTTTCTTTTTTTGTCAAAAAATATGTTTGTACATGTTTAAATACCATTTGGTGTTCAATTATGTTCACATATGTCAACCAGCAGCCGAATTAAAGCATTTTTTATTTTTAGGTTATGTTGAATGTACTAAAATTTTTGAGGTGTCCTTACATTTTCGTTCATAACTTTAAAACCGCTGAACTGATATCGCTCAAATGCAATACCAAACTTCTCAGGAGAACTTCCAATAAATGTGTTAAGCTATAGTCATATCCGTGTAGTATTTTGGTCGTGATCACCATTTCCACAGACAGACGGACAGACGGACCGACGGACCGACGGACCGACGGACCGACGGACAGACGGACATCGCTAGAATGTCTTAAAATCGATCGGGGATCATGAATATATATACTTTATGGGGTCCCAGACCGATATTTCGATGAGTTACAAACGGAATGACAAACTTATATATACCCTCTATCACTAAGTGGAGGGTATAAAAATAATTTCTCGAATTAGGAGTGGAAACTTCGAATTACAATTCATCCCTTTCGAATAACAATTGATCTTTTTCTAATTAAAGTTGATCTTTTCAAATTAACATTGATGTTTTTTCGAATTACAATTGATCTTTTTCGAATTGCCATTGAATCTTTTCGAATTACAATTGCTCTTCTTCAATTTACAATTGATCTTACGTAAATTACAACTGAACTTTTTCAAATTACATTTGACCTTTTTGAATTACAATTGCTAGTTTTCAATTAAAAATTGACTTTTTTCGAACTACAATTGATCTTTTCGAATTAAACTTGATCTTTTACAAATGTAATTTTTGAATTACAAATGAAATCTTCAAATTACAAATGTAATCTTTAAATTACAAATGGAATCTTTAAATTACAAATGTAATCTTCGAATTACAATTGATTTTTTCATATTACATCTGTAAAACTATAAAATAACTTATAAAAACTTACCGTAAATACGGCCACTACGTCTGTGGCATATTTAGAATTTTTATCTGCCTGTAATGTTTTAAAAAAGTCATATGCTACCTCCGGTCTACCACGTCTAACCAATTGATAACAACAATTAAAATTAGCTGCCTTAGCTATTTTGGGAGCAGCTTTCGTTAATACCCTTATATCCTCTAACATATCGGGTAAATCCATTTTAACAATACGTAACATAAATAAATTTATATTAATATCGGAAGCCACATCCGTGGGCCAGCCATATTTGACTTTCATTATCTTAATAACTTGTACCTCATATTCGGTATTGATTTTCAATGCCAACGGATGTGTACAATAACGAAGTTTTATGAGTGGGTTAACAGTTTCGGGCCAGGGGACAGGAGAATTCTAAAGTATAAAAGAATGAATGGAAAAGTCTACAAATTTAGTTTTTCTTTTTTTGATAATTACCCGTAATACTAATAAGGCGGCTTCTAAACGATCATCTTCATTATGCAAAAGTTCTATGCATGCTACTGAACGTTCTAGCCAGGTAGAAAAGGACTTACGACTAGCTACCAATAAAGATATGTAACGTCTTAAGGCGGCCACTGGCGAAGTACCTTTTTCTTGATATATTGGATATAGGAAATCATTTACCAAACTTTTTAAATTATCCAAATGAACACGTAATAAAATACATTTAGCAGTTTCATCTATGCTATCCTAAAAACAATAACAAAAATTGTCATTTTTAAATGTAATCTACCAATTACACCGTCCAACAGTAGAGAAAGTAGAGATCAAATGGAGTAAATCTGCATTTACAGTTTTTCATTTTCTGATCATGTTTCCTTTTAAAAGGACTTTAAAGTTTTAAAGGATACATTTTGTAAAATATTTTTGAAACATTTGTACTTGTCCTAGGATGACACTGGTGTTGGCAAATGAATGAGGAGGATCTCCCCTAATTTTCCATTTTTAGGATAAAGGGATGCGAATAATAAAGTCATTTGAAAATTTTATCAAAATATTTTGTTGAAAATTTTTAATGATATTGAAGGATACATTTAAAAAAAAAAAAAATAGGAAAACAAGGGGAGATCCTACTCTTCCGATTGAAGAGGAAAACTAGGACAAGTACAAATATTAAAAAAGTATTTTATAAAATTTAATGCTCTAAAACTTTGAAGTCCTTTTAAAAGGAAACAGGATCACGGAAATAAAAACTGTAAATGCAGTCTTACTACATTAAAAGTCTATTGTTTAAAACGTATATTATCCAGTTCGCGTTTAACTACTTTATTTCATTTTTGTCGGACGGTGTTATATTTGTTATTTTCATACTTACTTGCATATAATTATCCAACGTAAATATCAAATTATAACTTTTTTTCAAAACAAATAAATCTTCCAGAGCATTGACCACATCTCGTAGTTTGCCAATATTTCGCTCATGCTGCCTTCTAACATCTGTATGCATAAATTGTAAATCTTCAAATATTTCCGCTACTTTAGTGGAAAATTCTAAACCAACTTCTGGCCAAAGTTCCGAATATTGCAATGATCTTATTTTCTGTATACTCCACTCGGTTATAAAAGGCATAATATTTGGATGAGTATTACTAACAATGGGCACAAATTGTCTTAACCATTGTAACAAAAGAAATGGTTTAGTATCGCTGGGTATTAAGCTCAACAATTTACGCAAATCATTTTCGTTTAGCTGGGGCATCAGGGAACATGAGTGTCTTTTCCATATTAAACAAGCCATTATCATATCCGGCATATTTGATTTAAATATTGATGATATATATTTGCTTAGATTGGGATGATGTACAAATTTATGCCATTCGGTGTTTATTTGATAAGGATCAATAATGGCCAAAGTTTTAATACGATCTAATTGTTCTACAATTTCTAAAATATGTTGTTCATCATCCTTTGGGGGAGGGAAACAAAAATATTTAAAATTTATTCGTTAAAGAGGATTTTATAATTACCTCTTCATCTAAATGCGTTAAGACTTCTTTTAGATATTTTTCCAATATTTGACGGGTTGGCAAATTAAACATACGATGTTGTTTAAAGAACTCTTTATTTTTGATTTTATGTAAAAGTTTAAGGAGTTCAGCAAAAGTTTCATTTAATAATTCAGGATTATTCTGGAAGATTTAAAAGAATTAGAATGATATATACCCTTAAGGATAAATGGTGTCCGTGGATCCGTAATCACCTATCTATCAAGGACTCTTTGAGTTAGAGGGGGTCGAAATTTGACATTTTAGCCAAAGAGGTGTTTATTCTCATCCAAGTAACTTCTTACCTATTGTTTTTCGCAAAATGTGTCCCAAATAGTTTAGCACGCTATTTCTTTAAACTTTCGAAAAAAATTATAAAAAAAAAAAAAAAATTTTTGATTTTTTTTTTTAATCTAAAATTTTTTTGACTTTTTGTCAAATCGGGCCCTTTTTTTTTGATTCAAAAGAAAGCCTAGGTCTTTTCCTTTAAGAGCTATATCGCTTAGTGGGATGCGAGTGGGATATCTATGAAAAATTAACTTTGGAACAAAAACGGTCCTTCAATTTGCACTATTAGGCGTGGGATAGCTCACAAGTTTTCGATTTCAATCCTCGACACCCTCCAATTTTTATAGGTACAAAAAAGAAAGCATTAGCCAAAAACGGAGGACGTTGGGGTGGGCCATATGGCCCCTTATCGGGGTCAAAGTTGGGCGAAGAGGTAAAAAGCCTCACAACCGCCCCAGAATTGCCCCTGGATGGGTGCAATGTGAGACCGACCTCCAATAATTTTCTGCCTCCAACATTTTTCTTGAACATACCTAACCTCTATTTCCAATTCCTAAGGGGGCTCCAATACAAAACATTTTTAAAAAATTTGTTCCTACCATTCTAACTTACCCTAAAATGCCCCTAGTGGAGTCAAATGTATGACCGACCTTCATTATTTTATTAATTCCAACATTTTTTGCAAACATAACTACAATGTATCGTTAACCCTTAAGGTGGTCCCCACACATTTTATTTATTTTTTATAAATTTGTTTTATTAAACCCGCTCATACCGCCCCTACCGTTCCTCCTAGAGAGGTAAAAATCACGAGCAACCCCTATTATTTTTTAGTTACCAACATTTTGTCCTAACATAATAACACCATATCTCCACTCCCTAAGGAGGCTCCCATACATTATAAAAACATGTATTTTTAAAAACTAATAAAAAAAATATAAAAAATGTATGCGGGCCCCCTTAATAGTTGAAAATAAAGGGTAGGTATATTCTGAGAAAATGTTGAAGTTGAAAAAATATTGGGGGTCGGTCATACATTTTACTTCCCTAGCGGTAGGAGCAAATTTTAGAAGAAAAAAAAAATTTCATAGATATCCCACTCTCATCCCACTAAGCGATGCTATAGCTCTTAAAGGAATAGACCTAAGCTTTGTTTTAAATCAAAAATAAAAAAGGGCCCGATTTGACGAAAAAGTTTTGGATTTAAAAAAAAAAAAAAAAAAAAAAAAAAAAATTTTTTTATTTTTTTATAATTTTTTTTCGACAGATTGAAGAAATAGCTATCTAAACTATTTGGGACACATTTTGCTAAAAACAATGGGTAAAAAGTTACTTGGATGAGAATGAACACCTCTTTGGTTAAAATGTCAAATTTCGACCCACTTAACTCAGTAAGTCCTTGACCGATCTCGCTGAAAAATTGTGTCTGAACTACTATCCAATAGGAATAACCTTCATCCCGATCCGAAGACATCGGTTTTAAAAGTTGTGTCACTTGACACGAAAACCCCCATATCCGAAAACTTACCTCTTCCAAATTACGTATTTCTATTAAAATCTTTTTAGCTTTAGCTTCATATATCGGTTGTAAACACAATTCAAATTGTATACCAAAAACCTAAAAAGATATACATTTTCAATACTACACATTTTACTAGCAAAATAATGTTCACAAACCTCAGCCTCTTCTAAATGACCTTTAGCTATTAATTTTTTAAACCTTTCACTGGGATGAGTCTCAGACACGGAAAGCATTTCTAATATGGTAGGCATATTATTTAAATTACTCTGTAAGCCACTTAAATAATATAAAGTAACAGAACATTTAGGTTGTTGTACCAACCAGGAATGTTCAGTAACATCCAGTTCATTGTTACATTTAAGACCTGCAAAATTTTAACATTAATATTAAATTTTAATAATTTGTAAGTCAAATGCCTACTTGGATACTCTAAAATTTTAATGGATCTCTCGCCATCTTTAGAACGTTTAGTTAAGGATAAAAATTCAATACTTTCATCATTACACTCCATAACAATTAAATCATCTATTAAAGTTTCTTGCTTTTTAGAATACAATAATAATTTGGTGAAAGGACAAAATTCCAACAAATGACCAGAGTTGGTTAAAAGAACACTATAAATATAAATATTTGTATTGACGTGAATTGAATTGACTTAAATAAAGATTAAACTATTAACTTACATGTAATTTTCCAAATTATAAATATTTTTAATACCATGATATGAATCGGGCAAATTAAAACGTGCTACATCATTTTGTGATGACCTCATATAAACGGCATGTTGTGTACCAGCTATTAATGCTAGATCCTTTTCAGAAGTTTGAGTATTAAAACTTGGATTTAATAAG
Source organism: Pegoplata infirma (assembly GCA_963921195.1). Classification (NCBI taxonomy): domain Eukaryota; kingdom Metazoa; phylum Arthropoda; class Insecta; order Diptera; family Anthomyiidae; genus Pegoplata; species Pegoplata infirma. The sequence goes on from OY992536.1 coordinate 30,881,721, forward strand.
AGAGCAGCAGTAATATCGCTTATACCACGTATACCAAATAAATGTTCCAAGGTAACATCATTAAATAGATTTTCAGCAAATGATGGCATTGTTTCATTGTCCGTGAAAGTTATATTTACATTTGATTCTAAAAATGTTTCATCAACTTCGGAGAGGCTAAAAGGAAAAGGAAAATATATATAACATTTTGCAACACGATTTTGTACCTTTGATGGACTAAAAAAATTAAAGTATACCGTTAGTAGACCAAAATCACCAAAGGGTTTTGAAAAATTAGCTCGAGTTCTTTTTTTTTGTGGCCCACATATTTTTTATCCATAAAAATTTTTTTTATTCACAAAAATGTGGGCAAATGTGTTATTTTCCCTAGTATGGCACACGACACATTTCAAAATGTGTCATGTGCGATGCTACCGGCACATGACACATTTGAAATGTGCCGGGACACATTTCGACACATTTAGAAATGTGTCATGTGCCATGCTACCGGCACATGACATATCTGAAATGTGCCGGGAACCACACATGTGCCGTGTTTCGTACTAGGGCACATCACACATTTGGAAATGTGATGTGCGGCAAATGTGTGTGTTATTCCTCCTGGTAAAAAACACTAAAAATGTTTTTGCAAAAAATAAATTTTTAAAAAATGTTCGAAGTTTCCAAAAAAAAAAATTTAATTTTAGGACAAAATTGCAGTTTATGGGCACACTGAAATCGAAAAAAAACTAAAAACGCCATTCGCTTTAGAAGAGTGTTAAATATTTTATACCCTCCAAAATGTAAATAAAAATTGTCAGGGGCGTTTTTTTTGGGGGTGATGGGGGTCAGTGGGGTTCAGTGGGGGTCAGTGGGGGACTTTGAGAGCACCTTCCCATTGCAATATATATACCAAATCTTTCATTTATTTAACAAAAATAGAAAAAAAAACATGTAAAAAAAGTGTATTTTTCATAGGTTGGTTCAGTTCTTCAAGGGGAAACTTTGTTCCCCCTGGCCCAAATTTGCCCGTTCACGAACTTAACCTGCCTATGAACATGAGACATATTTGGGCCAAACTTCAGGAGTCTAGCTTTTTTATTTTGGACTGCATTGTTTTATCTACAGACAGACGGACGGACATTAACAGAATGTCTTAAAATCGATCATGGATCAATAATATATATTCTTTATGGGGTCCCCGACCGATATTTCGATGCGTTACAAACGGAATGACAAAGTGAGTATACCCCCATACTGTGGATGGGGGTATACTCACTATCCGTCCGTCCGTCCAGACAGACGGACGGACATTCACAGAATGTCTTAAAATCGATCATGGATCAATAATATATATTCTTTATGGGGTCCTCGACCGATATTTTGATGCGTTACAAACGGAATGACAAAGTGAGTATACCCCCATACTGTGGATGGAGTGTATAAAAATTATTGATTAGTGGCACCGGACTCTTTTTATTGGGGTCCTTTTTATACGGAGACCTCCAGGGATATCTTAATTTTTTTTTGTTTTGTCTCTGAGGTGCTTCCCGAGTCCGGCGCTACTAATTATTATTTTTGGGTTTTTTTTTTTAATTCTAGATCGGTTGGCTTTTTTAGTTTTTTTTAATTATAGAGTCCCAGCCGTCAAAAAAATCACCCCTGACATACTGCTGACTCTCCCTTTATAACATTGCGGACATCTTCATACAATTTTTTAAAATGTTCCCAGTGACATGTCAGCAGTTGGTCAGCGGTTGTTTAAGCAAATTTTTTGGGGCAACCGATAATGGTGGGCACTGCTGACCAACTGCTGATATGTCATTAGGGACATTTGGAAAAATTGTATGAAGATGTCCGCAATGTTATAAAGGGAGAGTCAGCAGTATGTCAGGGGTGATTTTTTTTGACGACTGGGACACGATAATTAATAAAACTAAAAAACACTAATTTTATAAAGGAAGAGCCAGCTATATGTCAGCGGTGAATTTTTTGACAACTGGGTGACACATAAACTGCAATTTAGACAATTTTGGAAGTCCTAGACACAATTTCATGGGAGGCTCTCCCCACAGCATGTATTTCAGCCAAACTTTTCAAAAACAAATAAATTCCAACTTACCCATATACACTGCCATTAGTACATGTCAAACAGAAGCGACTACCAATTTGTTGTATACCCGCAAATGTTCTTCCACCAATAACATTTACATCGCCCTGTTTAATGCATTGGCTAAATAGTGGTATTCCCTTAATGAAAATACCATGAATTTCACCATCACTTAGACCACAAACAATTAGATTTCCCGTCTGCGATATGGCCAAGACATCAATGTTAGCATTGAAGGACAATAAACTACATTTAGCAATCATTTCATCCTCCAATAAGAAAACAGTTTTATCAATTGCAATAACCATTTTGGTATTTTGCACCGATGCTTGAACATTTGGATATTGGGTGATCTAAGAAAACAAAAAATAACATTAGCATTCCAACTTCTGAACAAAGGATTATGCTTTTTCTCACATCATCATCACTTGTTATGCGAAAGATTCCACGCGAGGAAAACGCATTTGATATAGTTTCATCTTCTAGAGGGGATTGTTCAAAGTTATTCCACATTTCTTTTAATTTTTTTATTATTTTTTTCTCAATAATTTAATATTTTCACAAAATGGTTGAACTTAATTGAAAACTGGCGCTTTCTGTTATTTTCAATTGGCTGTCAAATATTTTTTCTTAACAAGCTGTCATTCACTGGAATTAATAACAAGGCTACCACAAAAAGATGGCATCTGTGGGGGGCCATACACGATACTGCAAGTCATCTAACTTGTTGGATGGAGCTATGCGTTTTGATTTTGTACACACAAAAAAACTAGGGTCAGATTGAGCAATTCTACTTGGTATCGACAGAAAACAGTAAAAAAAAACAGATACAGACTACACGAAAAAAAATCTGTTTTGGAATGAGCAAAAATCGGTCATAAATTATTAAAAAATGTGATAAAGCTACAACCAACGAATTGGTTTTCTTATTTTAGCCAAATCATTTATGTAAATAATTATGAAGAAAATTATAAAGTAATTTACGCAAACACTTGGTAAAATATACCAAAGGAAAAATGGTAAAAATACCTCATTAATTCCAAAGTCAAATTTAATTTTTATTTAATTTCGATAAAAATGTGTACGCAAAAAAAAACTAGGGCCAGATTGAGCAATGCTACTTAGTGCTTTTACCAAATTTTTAAAGTACCATAATTAATTTGTTTTTAATAGTGCAATGGCCTAGTAGCCCACACTATTTTAAATCTTTTTGTATTTTATGAATTTATGTTTTTCTAGAATACTTTTTAATAAATAAATAAATAATTAAAATTTGAAGGAAAATGTGTTTTGTAATAATTTTTCAGTTTTACAGGGTGCTGGTAAATAAATTCGTGAAGCTATAGCGGATTCTTCACTACAAGAAAAAGCGTGGTCATAAGTCACTCTAATTAGACGAAATTGTACACACAAAAAAAGTAAAAAAATTTTGCCAGTTTTGGTTTAGTTACAACCTATAAAGTGGTTTTGGATACCTTACCAAAGTTTTTGCTCTAAAAAACTTAGGTAAATTATCGAAAACCACTATATAGGTTGTATTATCCCCAAAACGGACACAATTTTTTATATTTTTTTTGTGTGTACAAAAAGGGTCAGTTCGTCAGTGTAAATTAAATCCTTCACAACATTAATTATATTAGGTCCGTTCGATTACCTTACTACAATTTACTGCTTTTACTATTTTTACTACAGCTGGAAATTTTCAACACCAAAAGTAAACAAAACTTTCCAATTGTAGTAAAAATAGTTTGAAATTTGGGTAATCGAATGAACATATTAATAAGGATTTATTGTGTGGATATCTTAAATTCAACAAATATACAAATTTTTACAAAAATTTAATAAAAATTTATTTTAGCATAAATGTGGTAATTTTTATTATCCTTTTTAGTCACATTTTCTAATAATTTTGTTATATTTCACTATATTTCTTTAGATATTTTTTACTAAGCTTTTGCTTAAATTACAAAAGCATTTTCTTCAAAATTTTTTACATAAGCGTTTTGGTTAAATTACGTCTTCGTCGGTTGTAGTTTTAGCATATTTTTGGTTAAATTATCCCAGATTTTTGCTCACTCCGACACAGATTTTTTTTTTGCGTGTATGCATCGTCAATCGTTTTACGTGATTAGCCCCCTTATTGGTCGTCCTAGTTTGAATATGATTCCCAAACCCTGTAAAAGTTTCTGTTAACACTTATTGTGAATGACAATATAAAAAAAGAAGAAAAATTGATAAAAACACCGACCGAAAAAAAATCGTGCACAATTTTGTTTATTTTTTTTTGTATGGTGTAAAATATTGTGAACATTTTAACAAATTTGTATAAATCTAAACAAAACCAACTCCAAAATGACCTCAATTATTAAATTACATACGGTATCGGGTGCCATGGATGAGACCCCACCATGTTACATACTACAAATAGATGAAGTTAAAATAATGTTGGATTGTGGATGGGATGAAAAATTTGATGCAAATTTCATCAAGGAAGTAAAAAGGTGAGTTAAAATTGGTGTTTTCCTTATAATGAAACTTAATATTAAGTGTTTTCGAATAGGCATGTGCATTCCATAGATGCTGTTTTATTGTCCCATCCGGATGTTTATCACTTGGGTGCTTTACCGTATTTAGTGGGCAAATTAGGTTTAAACTGTCCTATATATGCCACCATACCAGTTCACAAAATGGGTCAAATGTTTATGTATGATCTATATATGTCTCATTTTAATATGTATGATTTTGATTTATTCTCATTGGATGATGTGGATGCTGCATTTGATAAGATCATGCAATTAAAATATAATCAGACGGTTTCACTAAAGGGAAAAGGTTACGGTATAGCCATAACTCCGCTACCGGCTGGTCATATGATTGGTGGTACTATTTGGAAGATATTAAAAGTAGGAGAAGAGGATATAGTTTATGCCACCGACTTTAATCATAAAAAAGAACGTCATTTAAATGGTTGTGAATTGGAAAGATTACAAAGACCATCACTGTTAATTACGGATGCTTTCAATGCTATGTACCAACAAGCTAGACGTCGGGCCAGAGATGAAAAGCTTATGACTAATATATTGCAAACGTTACGTGGTAACGGTAATGTTCTTATTGCTGTTGATACTGCTGGTCGTGTTTTGGAATTGGCCCATATGCTGGATCAGCTTTGGAAAAATAAAGAATCGGGTCTTATGGCGTATTCTTTAGCTCTGTTGAATAATTTTTCCTATAATGTTATAGAATTTGCTAAATCTCAAATTGAATGGATGAGTGACAAGTTGATGAAAAGTTTTGAGGGTGCCCGCAACAATCCATTTCAATTTAAGCATATGCAATTGTGTCATAGTCTTTCGGAATTGGCCCAACTTCCTGGACCCAAAGTAGTATTGGCAAGTGAGCCTGACATGGAAAGTGGTTTTACAAGGGAATTATTTGTACAATGGGCTGGTAATCCTAACAATAGTATCATATTTACATCAAGGTAAGAAACAAATTTGGTTCATCCTTTATTCTATTTTAAGTTTTTATCTTTTATCAAATTAAAACTAAATTTATATCGACCAAACGTAAACCTAAAATAAAAACTAAGCAAAATTTAGCAATCCATTCATATCTTCTAATAAAAATTCCTCCTAATCTCCGTTCAGAACATCTCAAGGTACCTTAGCCATGGATTTAGTAGAAAATCATACACCTGGTCGTAAAATAGAACTTGATATAAGACGTCGCATTGAACTGGAAGGTGCTGAACTTGAAGATTATTTGCGTATACAAGGTGAAAAAGTCAATCGTCTTATTATCAAACAAGATGCCGAAGAAGAAAGCAGTTCAGATTCAGAAGATGATATTGAAATGAGTATTATTACGGGTAAACATGATATTGTAATACGACCAGAGGGAAGACAACATACCGGCTTCTTTAAATCGAATAAAAGACATCATGTTATGTTTCCCTTTCATGAGGAAAAAATCAAATGCGATGAATACGGTGAAATAGTAAATTTGGATGAATATCGTATAGCTGACGTAGCCTATGATTTTCCAATTGATGAAAACAATAAGGAAAATATAAAAAAGGAAGAAATTAAAGGAGAAAAAGTGAAATCTGAAGATGGTAAAAAAATTTAAATTATACAGGTTATTCTTTAAAAAAAAAAAACAAATTAAATTTTCAGAGGTTCAATTATTGGAAAAACCTACGAAATGTATTAGTCAACGTAAAATTATAGAAGTTAATGCCCAAATACAACGTATAGACTTTGAGGGTCGTTCAGATGGTGAGTCTATGTTGAAAATTTTATCACAATTGAGGCCTAGACGTGTTATTGTGGTGCATGGTGTTGAAGAAGCTACACAGGCTGTAGCTAAACATTGTGAACAAAATATAGGAGCTAGAGTTTTTACACCTCATAAAGGAGAGGTAATTAGAACACAAATTATTCTTAAATTACCATTACTTATTTTTTTTTTTATTTTAGACCGTCGATGCTACTACTGAAACCCATATTTACCAAGTTCGTCTCACCGAGGGTTTAGTAGCACAATTACAATTCCAAAAAGGCAAAGATGCTGAAGTTGCTTGGATAGATGCCCGCATTGGCATTCGTACTCAAGCTATTGACTCTGCAAGACCACCGGCTGGTGGCCCTGATGCCGATGTCACTGAAACTGCCTCAAATGATGAAAAAACTCTTACTTTGGAGTCATTGGAAACAGATGAAATACCTGTCCACAACTCTGTGTTAATCAATGAATTGAAACTTTCTGATTTTAAACAAATACTAATGCGCAACAATATTAATTCCGAGTTTTCTGGTGGTGTTTTATGGTGTTGCAATGGCTCTTTAGCTTTAAGACGTATAGATACTGGCAAGGTGACAATGGAAGGTTGTCTTTCGGATGAATATTATAAGATACGTGAATTGTTATATGAGCAATATGCTATTGTTTAATGATAAAAAAAAATTCCTAAGTCAAAATATGTGGGAGGTTTTTCTTATTATACAGTAAAAATGTACAAAATGTGGAAAAGTTAAAAAACATAATTTTACAAAGAATGCAGTAAATATGCAAAAATTAAAAGTAAAAAGGAAAAGGTAAGCAAAAGCAGTGAGCCTAATTAAATTTTAAAGTTTTTAAATTGCATTAAAATGTTTACAATGATATTAACACTTTCAATTAAAACAATCAATTTTTGATCTCAATACATTAGCCACTATTTAATTAGTCAAATATTTTATCATACATTTAATTAGCTCTACCAAAATAATTTTTATATTTTTTAAACATCTACTTGTCCATAAATTGTAGCATAGGATCTTCCTCTCTGGTTCTCTTACGTTTCCATTCTTCGATTTCATCTTCTGTGGGAGCCTTAATATCATACATGCTATTGTAAGGTCGTTTTCTATCATCTACCACTTCAATTTTAGATTTTTCTTTTTCTGATTTATCTTTACGTTTTTCTTCAAAACGTTTCTTTTCTTTGGCCAACTTTTTCTCTTTCTTCTTTAGTTTTTTAGCTCTTTTCTTTTCGCGTTTCTTCAATTTCTTTTTTATTTTTTTATCTGCTAAAGCTGCCTTTTGTAACTCTTTTTCATCTTCGGATGATGAGGAGGAAGATGAACTTGATGACGATGATTGTTCATCTGTTTCTTTATCCTCAACAACATCCTTTTCATTTAGAATTTTAGAAGATGTAGATGGCATACTTTCCTCCAACTTTTCTGTTACATTTGTAGGAGTTGTAACTGGATGGGGCACTTTAAATTCAGTTATAGCTTCCGGTTCTTTCATACCCACACAATAGGAGTTTTTAATAAAAGATTTGCAACATTTGTAGCCCCAACGACCACCATTCCAGTAACTACCCCAAACCGTGGTATGATTATTAATATAAACATCTTCTTCATATATACTACGGGACTTGGGTTTTTCCATACCCTTGATAACTTTGCCACTTCTTGAGTATTCTATATATTCCTCGGTTTGAGCCAATAATAGGGATTTAGGAGGAGCCTCTAAATGTTCATCTCCGCCATACTTTTCCACAATGTCGTCTTTAGTCTATAAGTTAAAAAAAGTAAAATTAAAATTAAAATTAAGTTATTTTGAAATTTATGTTTGTTGCATTAACTTACACTTGATTTAAACTGATCTTTCTTTTTGTCGTATTCTTTCTGTAACAATTCCAATTTTGTGGGTTCTGCTAGTAAATGTACATCTACCCCCTTTCCATGGGCCTCCCAGGCAAATAATTGAGCTTGAGAATGTTTAGTAGTATCACCACTAAAACGTACAAAATTTTCTCCTGCAAATTCAGCTCTGAAAAAAAAAACATAAAAATGTTAGTTTATTGTAGGAACTATCAGGGTTTTTTTCAAGAGATAATTGCTAACAAACTGTTAAACTGTCCTACATGTTTGTGTAAACTTACTCTTCTGCTGGTGTTCTTGGATTAGGATTATCTCTCATAGATCTTGTTTTTGGATCATAGTAAGCAGAATTTGGATCTAAATTGCGTAAATATTTTGCTGTATCTTCTCTTATACGCAAATTACGTACAGTAATACGTTGTTTTGAATCCACTTTTGTACCCGGCATATCAACTTCATCCACATATTTATCCTCATTGTTGTCATCATCTGAAATTTCTGCATCAGGATCTAAAAAAAATGAAGATTTTAAAAAATTAAAAAAGTTGACCCTTAAGAAAATCAAATTGTTTTCAAGGTTTTTTTTTTAAGTTTGTGAAAGTTTTCTAAGTCTCAAATTTTTTTTGGAAAAGTCCCACACACAAACATCTCTTGGGAATTCTTTTTTTTGCGCTTTGGAGTAAAAAAAAATCATTAAAAATGCTTTTACGAAAAAAAAAAATTAGAAATATTTTTAGAGTTAATAAAATTTTTTGAAAAAATTTTCAAAGTGCCGGACACACATTTTTTTGTCTTTCGAGTAAAAAAAAATTAAAAATATTTTTTTTTATAAATTTTCCAAGTTCCAAAACACGTTTTTAATGTGCTCTGAGACATGTCATTATTAAAACGGCGCTAGTTGTTTTTTTAAGGGGCAGGTAAAGTGACATTTCACAAGTGATGTATCTGGGGACATTTCCCACCAAAAGTGACAGGTGTTTTTACATAAAATAGGTCATTTGGCTCCGAGTAACATGTCACGTGACCTTTCAAGGACAGATCACTTCACTTTCTGTAGGGTGAAATGAAAAGTTTTGAAAAATTTTCCAAGTGTTGAAAACTTTTTTGAAAATTTTCTAAATCTAATGTCCCAGAAAAACTCTTTAATTCCCGTGTTTTTATATGAAAGGTGTCAAGTTTGTGATAGCTCATGTTACTGGACCTATCAACGACTAGTCACTTTTTCTGCAGGGTGAATTTAGAAATAAAAAATTTTGAAAATTTTTTCAAGTCTCGAAAACTTTTTGAAAAATTTTCTAAGTCCTGGGCCCGCATTCGTGATCGAATGAAATTCAATACATACAAAACTTTGGTACCAATTCAAAAATAAAAAATAATAATTTCGCTATATATTCACTACATTTGCTTTGTGGGTACAAAGTACTTCATCCCTGATTAGGAAGAATTCGAGTAAATGTTTTATTTTAGAAAATAAAAAACCGATTTTGATAGCAAAATTTCGATATCGAATGCCGTGATTCGGGCCCTGGACACATACATTTTAAAGGGGGCATACACGATGCTGCATAATTTGTTGGATGAAAATGCGATTTACAAAAACAAAATGCACATGTCCGTCAGCAAGTTCTACAACGGTACTGCAAGTGTATGGCCACCTTTTATGACATTCCACAGGTCCAGTGGAATGTCATAAATGATGTATAAAGGCTTGAGACATTGCCTCAAAAGGTTGGTAGGTGTTTTTATATAAAAAATGTTAGTTTGTGATAGGTCATTTGTGTCCCTGTTTGACCTATTCAATTAAGATCTATTCATTCGTATGAAACCTTTGAACCAATTATTTTTTAACATTTATGCTGTGCTTCCAAGTACGATCCCCTCTTTAATTTAGATATTTTCTGTTTTAGTTCCAGAATGGTAGTACTTTTTATAACCAAAAAAATACTTACCATTTTTTAATTTTTCTGCTTTCAATTGTCTTTTTGCTTCTTCCACCTTTTCAAATTCTTCTATAATCTCCCGATGATTAGCCGGATCATATGAACTCCAACGATCTCTTTTCTCATCATAGTTCACAGACTCATCTTTGGCAATATACTCATCATGAACAACTATAGACTCGGCAAATTTGGCTATAACTTTGCGGGGACGCTCTAAGCAATCCTTACGTTTATGTGACAGAGCTCCACAATTTTCACAAGCTCCTTTACGAAATTTCGTAACTAGTCGTGAAGTGTCCACACCCTTGGGGGCTCTTTTCTCTAATTCACCCTGATCTTCGTCTCTTTGTGGCCTTTGATGTTTGAGTGTTGGACCTTGGGCTCCATAATACCAAGGAGCATTTGAAATGTACTGAGGTATATGAGGATTAATATCACGTCCCTCTTCATCTACGGCTGCAGGGGCAGTACCCGCCTTACGAGCTTCCTCAAGTTCTTTTGCTTTGCGCCAGTCTTCGCGTGACTTTTTTTTAGGTTCCTCCTCTTCAACTTCATCTTTGCTGTGTATGATTTGGGAAACAGGTGTACGCACCGTTTGGGAACTCATCTTTATAGAGAATTTGGACAGAAAACTATCCAATTTTCGATAAACGTTGTTAAATTTTTCACAATAAAAACAAATGCTTGTTTTTATTTACTACGCACATTCACTTTTCATTGGTAACCTTAGTACTAAGTACTAATTGTTGCAACTAAAAAATTAAATAGTACTTAATATTATGCTCCCCTTTTTTTGCTGCTCGAAAGGCAAATTCAATTAGAATTCAGTCTATCTATTTTCCATTCTTCATTTTCTTAAAATTTTGCCAGTGAAAAATTACGATAACTCTTAATAAATCTAATGAAAAAAGCTTAAAAATGTGTTTTTTAAAACGGCAATTAAGATTTCTTAGCCTTAAGAGCTAATTAATACAACAAATTGTTAAAATAATTACGAAAAAGACCAAAAACCCCTACATCAAATTCAACGCAATATAATTGGAAGACAAAAAAGCAAAAACAACAAACATACAAAGACAAAAACGAGTAAAAAAAAGTGAAAAATTAAAAGAAAATTAGTTTATTTTTCATAGAATTGGTTAAAACGTTAAACAAAGTTTAAAATAATTAATTCTGTTTTCGATTTAACAAATTTTTTTAATTTCAAGTAAGTATTTAATAAGAAATTATGCTAAAAATCTTCAAACATAAATTAAAATATCAATAAAAGTTCACTACCCACCTATTGCTATTGTTGTGCTTCTGTATGCCCCCCCAAAAAAACTCCCTCACACCCACCACACGCACAGTTCCACATAGCTATACACAAATTCAACAACATTATAACAATTGAATTTCCTAAAGAAGTTTTTGTTTTTTTTTAACGTATGAGTGGTTCTGGTTTGTGGTATTGTGTTGAATTTAAAGTTCCTGCATTTGCAAGTAGCTGCCCATATGGTTGCTCATGATGGTTGGAGTTTACTACGCTATTTCTAACCTTGTAAACGTTTTTGTTGTTGTAATATTCAAGGTTTATTCGTCTGGATTTCTAAATGAGTAAATTATTGCTAAATACAAAACCCCTTTAATAAGTTTAAGGTTATTTATCTTTTCAAGGATGACCTTTAGTTGTCCCTTAGATATGCATAATTTTTTTTTTAATTACAACAATTAATATTTTGAAAGAAAAAGAGAGCAATGTGGGAGACAGTTAAGATTTTAAAAGAATTGTAAAGGATACGAGAGTTTCTTAAGTTAACTTATTTTAGACCACACTTTCTTTTACACAGTTCTTCCAACGTCTCTTCAATAGAAGCATAAATGCTTACATTTCGATCTTTATCAAATTGGAATATAATATTATTAGAGTTTTTCACGGGAATCCCCGGGACAACATTTCTCTGGAAGGGATCTCTCCGTAATTCTCGACATTTTCAATTCCGAAATCTCTGGAAAAAGCGGAAATTCCCTATAATTTTTTTTTATGTTTTTGACTATTTTACTACTATAGGGGCCTTTCGCAATAGGAGGAGGGCTCATGTCTAAAAATCTGAGAATATCTCACATTCGACAGTAAAAATTGCTCAAATGTTAGACTTTTTCGATGTCTCAAACTGTTCGACAAGAAAAACTGAGACTTTTCTGTTAAAAAAAAAAAAAAAATTACTCAAAAACTGTTACAATCGTTAAAGGTAAAAATATTTCAGAAGCTGAGACACACCCCTCTTCAAGAAAATTTAGGTTTTGTAAAAATGGTTACAAAATCGGGTAATGGTATTTCATTCCTCTTTATTTAGAGCTTTAAAAATTGATAACACAAAAATCCTAGCTGATCCTGTGTTCGAGTTATTGCAAAATAATTACGTTGTTCGACAACAAAAACCATCCAGAGAAATATTCAACTGATTCTTATAGATTTTGCTCTCCTGATTGCAAATCTGCCATCCAAATTTTTCTAGCACGTTCCGTGTTTGAGATAATCGCTGTTAAAAACTCAAAAAAAAATTCTTACGTTGGAAGGTATTTCTCTGTAATTCGCGACATTTTTCAATTCCAAAATCCCGGGAATTTCCGAGAATTTTAATTTTTTTTTATGTTTTTTATGTTTTTTTGACTATTTTCTGTTTGCCTCTTAAGGGTAGAACCAGAATCAAATGCGTAGCGCAAGACGTAAAAAAAAAAACAAAAACAAACACATCAAATTTGAAATTTTTACGTCCGTTTGATTTAGGTAACTCACATTTAAATATTAGAAACGAAAATTTATTGGCCGTTACGCCTTACGCGACGTAATTTGATTCAGGTTGGACGGTAAAGGTTTTTATTAAAAATACTTGATTACTAAAATATGTGCCTTTCGCAATAGGAGGAGGGCCCATAATGTCTAAAAATCTGAGAATATCTCAAATTCGACAGTAAATATTGCTCAAATGTGAGACTTTTTCAAAGTCTCAATCTGTTCGACAGGAAAATTATGTTAGAATCTGAGCATTTTTAAATCTGAGACTTTTCTGTTAAAAAAAAAAAAATACTCAAAAACTGTCTACAATCGTTAAAGGTAAAAATATTATAGAAGCTGAGACACACCCCTCTTCAAGAAAATTTAGGTTTTGTAAAAATGGTGACAAAATCGGGGAATGATATTTCATTCCTCTTTATTTAGAGCTTTAAAAATCGTTAACACAAAAATCCTATCTGATCCTGTGTTCGAGTTATTGCAAAATAATTAAGTTGTTCGACAACAAAATCTGATTCTTATAGATTTTACTCTCTTGATTGCAAATCTGTCATCCAAATTTTTCTAGCACGTACCGTTTTTGAGATACTCGCTGTTAAAAATTAAAAAAACCAAAATTTGGGGGTCCCTCCTAAAAATTAGACTTGATTTCATTAAAGAGATATTCGCGTTCAAGATATTCACGAGAAAAAATTTTCAAACGCGAATATCTTGAAAACGTAACATGCCAGAAAAATTCGGATTACTGTTTTGGAATCAGGAGGTTCATTTGATATGAAATCAAGTTCCACACCATTTTAAGTTGATATTGAGAAAATACAAATTGATATTGAGAATTGAAAATTGATATTGAGAAAAGCCAAATTGATATTTAGAAAAACAAATTAATATTGAGAAAATACAAATTGATATTGAGAAACGAAAATTGATATTGAGAATAGACAAATTGATATTAACCCCCCTATTCTAAGAAAATTGTCATCTATAATAAATGACAAAACTATAACAAGGCAAATTTTCTATGTAAGTTTCTTCACAATTAGCGAATTTTGCAAAATATTTTTCATGACAAAGGCTTTGCCAAATTGTATTTATGTATTTACACATTTTTTGAATCAATAAAAATTATTAATATCGCGAGAAATCAAAATACAAAATTCTATAACAAATTGTTATAATGACAATTTTTTCTAGAATAGGGGGGTAAGAAATGAAAATTGATATTGAGAAACACAAATTGATATTGAGAAAATACAAATTGATATTGAGAAAGGAAAACTCATATTGAGAAAATACAAATTGATATTGGGAAAAGACAAATTGATATTGAGGAAACAAAATTGATATTGGGAAAAGACAAAATGATATTAAGAAATAAAAAATTGAAATTAAGAAAATACAAATTGATATTGCGAAAAGAAAAATTGATATTGAGAAAATACAAATTTATATTGAGAAATTAAAAAATAATATTAAGAAAATACAAATTGATATTGAGAAAAAATAGAACTTGATATTGCCGTTTGGATCATTGTAAATTTTTAATTTTTTACTTACAAAATATATTTGCCTTTACTCAATATCAATTTGGGAATTCTCAATATCAATTTGGGAATTCTCAATATCAATTTTGTTTTTCCCAATATCAAATTTTTACATTTCAATATCAATTTTTCTTTTCTCAATAACAATTTGCTTTTTCTAAATATCAATTTTCCATTTCTCAATATCAATTTGTATTTTCCCAATATCAATTTTGTTTTCTCAATATCAATTTATTATTTCACAATATCAATTTGTATATTCTCAATATAAATTTTCCTTTCTCAATATCAATTTGAAATTTCTCAATATCAATTTGTGTTTCTCAATATCAATTTTTGTTTCTTAATATCAATTTGTGTATTCTCAATATCAATTTTCTTTTCTCAATATCAATTTATTTTTTCTCAATATCAACTTGCATTTCTCAATATCAATTTGTTATTTCTCAATATGAATTTGGAATTTCTCAATTTCAATTTAAAATGGTGTATTTTTTGGAAGCAACGTAAGAATATGTAACATTGGACCCCCAAACTTTGTTTTTTGACTTTTTAACTGCAAATATCTTAAAAACGGTACTTGTTAGAAAAATGTGGATGGCAAATTTGGAATCAGGAGAGCAAAATCTATAAGAATCAGTTGGATATTTTACTGGAATGTTTTTGTTGTTGAACAGTGTAATTATTTAGCAATAACTCGAAAAAAGGATCAGCTAGGATTTTCGTGTTTACGATTTTTGAAGCTTTAAATAAAGAGGAATAAAATGCCATTACCCAATATTGTCACCATTTTTACACAACCCAATATTGCTTGAAGAGGGGTGTGGAGACATTTTTTGGATAAAAAAATCTTTAGTAACTTAAAAATCTTCAGGAGAAAAATTCTCTGGGTAAATTTTTATAATTAGGGGCTCTGTTCTGTCTTTCACAAATTTTCAATTCACATGAAAATTTCCGAATCACATGAAATCAAGTTTAGTGTTTTGTTGATCACGTTTTCATTCGAAGTTGAAATCGAATAATTAAAATTAAAAAAATTATAAGGAAAAAAGTGCATTCGTTTTAATTTCACCAAATTTTATTAATGTGAAACAAAACAAAAAAGAAATTCGGATGTGAAATCTAGAACACCAAAAAAATTCGGAAATTTTCATTTTCACATTTTTTATGTGAATTACTTTTTTGGAACAGCGGCCTAAGAATTTTTCTTTGGTGACCAATTCCTTTTTATAGTCCTTCAAAGATTCTGAAAAGCATTTGGATCCACAAAATATGGTATCATCAGATTTTGCCCACCAGCTTAATCAGACTTGATGCTACCGCTTAATAGTCCGTTTAACAAATTCTGTTAACAATTGAAAAATATTTTTTCTTGTACTTTTTTGAAAAAACGTAGGACAAAAATATTGTTTTTTCACTTTTTTTTTGTTAACTAACAGGGATCTTTGATTTTTCCCTAACAATATTTGGAAAGTTGTAGCCACGGTAAAGCTGAACAACTCTTGGGAAGGTTAGGTTAGAGTTGGCGGAGAGAAAGACTCTTCACATAGATCAGATGCTCCAAACGAAAGCACAATAATTCCTCAGCGACGCAGATAGAACGCGTTTGTCCTCATCGCGAAGTGTATTATTTGCCTCAGGTCGACACTCGAAACCGTTTCGGGTTCTGGCCAGGTGGCAACTGATATCCAAATATCCTAGAATGAAGGATAGGTGGATATCACTGACCAAGTACAGGATATCGCGAACCATGTGGCCACTGCCAAATCCTAAGATCACAGAAAGTTTTCTTACCTTTGGCAAACGGACGGTTAGCCTATTAGTAAGAGTACTGAAAGGACACTGTATAATCGACCAAATGGCCGTTCGTATAGGAATTTCTGATAGGGACTTTTGTAGAAGTTTTGGGGAAGTAGAGGAGAAGGAATCAGTGAAGTACTTGTTGTGTGAATGTCCGGGTCTGATGAAACATCGTTCTTAAGTATTTGGGGCAACGATTTTTTGATGACCTGGATTGCCTAAACAGTGTCCCATTGACGTCACTAGCAGAATATCTTAGAGAATCGGGGTGGTTTGGGAAGTAGAATTTTATATGTGTATCAGAACCGGGGTGGTTTGAGAAGTAGAATTTTATATATCAGAGGGGAGTAGTGAAACAACTTTAATGGAATCTCAATGGGCCTTATGGCCTCCGAGTGAATTTGTCAAATTGGCGGACTCCCATCCAACCTAACCTTCTGGTCAAAGCAGGACATTGGCAAAGAATATGTTCGACCGTTTCCTCAGTGTTAGGTTCATCGCACCTTTTTACAGCTGGCATCGGAAATAAGTCCCATTTTCTTTCTATGTGAGTATACTGTAGTTCCATCTGGTGAGTGAGAGTAAATAGTTAGTTTTCTTCAGATTGTAGCATGCCCACAATCTTCTACTGATCGTACTTGTTGTTAGCTCTCTTCACTTTCTGTTAGCCATTGCAGTGTTTTGAATGTCGCGTAGCGAACTCTTGGGAACATATCAACACAATCTGAACGTGATTAGGCACTCTAAATAGCTAATAAACACAGGTTTGGCAGGTTATAGGCAAATTTTTAGTAAAAATAAAATTCTCCAAGTGCTTTTGCGTAATTTAGCCAATTTTTTTAGAACAAAAACTTTGTTAAATTACGCAAAAGTCTTGGTGAATTATATTTTTACCAAAAACTTGGCTAATAAGTGTTAGAATTTTTTTCTTCAAAAACTTGCATAAATAATTCTGAGACAATTATAAATTACAATTGAAATTGTGTAATAATGGCGTTTTTTAAAATTGAAATTAATTTTTAGTTTTTTTTTTTTTGCTTTTTTTTAAGAATTGTTTAGATTTGCATTTTTTATATGTATGTATATAAAATTACAAACAATTTCATACTATACTTTAGTTTGTTTTGTTTTTTATATTTTATTATTATTAGTCATTCATCGAGTAGTTCTCTTTTATACAGACTTACAATTATTTTTTTATACCCACCACTCACAATCAGAGGTATTGGTTATATGTAACTTTGTCATTCCGTTTGTAACTCTTCGAAATATCGGTCTGGGGGTTATGGGGTATATTATATATTTTATTGATCAGTGATCGATTCTAAGATATTTTTGTGATGTCCGTCTTATCGTATGTCTGTCCGTCTGTCTATTAAAATGGCAATCACGGCCAAAATATTAAGCAGATTAGACTAAAACTTATCTTGTTGTTGTCCTGAGAGGTTTGGTATTGCATTTGAGCGTAATAGGTTTTGCGGTTCAAAAGTTATGAACAAAAATGTAAGTACCTCTCGAAAATTTTAGTACATTTTACATAACCTAAAAACACAAAGGCTTTAATTCGGGTTCTGGTGGGTATATGTGAACATAATTAGATACCCAATGGTATTAAAGAAAGTACAAACATATCTTTTACAGAAACATTTTTTTTCGCGGATTTTTTTTTTAATTTTTTTCCGCGGAAATCTTTTTTTCAAATTATTTTTTTGCTTAAAAAATCTTTTTGAAATTGTGAAGGGTATCATTAAATTCGGCAAAGCCAGATTTAACTTTTTTACTTTTTATTAATCGGTTTGTGTTTATATTATTTTGTTTTTATAATTTTTTTTATTTTAAACACTTTAATGAATACATTGTAACGTGTTTTTTAATACTTTTTTTTGGTTTGTTTACATATTTTTATTTGTTTTTTGTTTTTCATTTTATTTATTTTTTTGTTTTAATACTTCTTTGTATGTAATGTTTTTTTAGTAAATTTATTAAGTTTTTGTTAAAAATTCTTCGAAGCTTTTTTTAGACATTACGTCTATAGATTAGAAATCTAAACTTTCGTTTTAATTGTGTGTGGTATAAACATATTGCTGAAGTAACCACCGTTTCCCGAAACTTACATTTTTGAATTCAGACAATATTTAAGACAAAATAACTGAGTGTTGTGTTATCGACTGTGCCGAATCTAAAATGCTTTCTATCATATTTACAAAAATAATCCCCACGAGAATAACCCCGAAATATCGGTCTTTGACCCAATAAAGTATATGCAGTGGCCGACAAAAGCCTACAGTATTGGCCATAACTAAAGCACCCCCTCAGTGAATTTTTTTTAGATCATAATTTTTTTTTTTGTTTGTCTATTGTTTTAATTCCATTTTTTGTATTTTTATTAATAAACAAAAACTCTGAAAGTCATCGCTCTATAAAAACTTAGTTGTAATCAAATAAAAAAAAATATGGCGGTTAAAACTAAAGCACCCCTTCATGGAAATAAAACAAAAACAAATTTAAATTAATATTTTGTTGCAAATCCATTTCTTTCTTAATTATATCACGGGACTTTATCCCATCCATTAGAAGCAATATCAGACCATTTTTAATTTAAGTATTGCAAAACAACGGTCAAACACGGAAGGGGGAATTTAATGGTCTGGGATTGCTTCTCTGGTCAAGGAATTCGTCTTATTCATAGATTTGATGGAATTATTGATCTATTCAAGTCCCGTGATATAATAAGGGATGGAATGGATTTGCAACAAATTATTAATTTTAAGTTGTCTTTGTTTATTTTTCATGAAGGGGCGCTTTAGTTTTGTCCGCCATATTTTCCGTTTTATTTGGTTATAACTTATTTTTTATAGAACGATGACTTCCACAGTTTTTGTTTATCAATAAAAAATACGAATACAAAATAAACAATAGACAAACAATAAAAAATGGGGTTTTTGTGAAAAAAATTATGATCTAAAAAAAAATTCACTGAGGGGGTGCTTTAGTTTTGGCCAATACTGTACGTACGACTATATTATTCGTTAACGACAAAGTTAACAGTAATAGAACTAATTATAATCAAACAAGTTTTTTTGTAAAAAGTATTTTGTAGGTAATTTGTCAAGCTTCAATTTAAGCCTAATGGCGTCCAGATTGAGTAAATATTAAATGTGTTACAAGGGTCGAAATGGAAATTAAAAATTATTGAAATCCTTTTTTAGAAAGTTTTTTAAAAATATTTTTAAGTCGTTTTTTTCCAACCTCTAACATTAAGAATGTAAAAAATAGTCCAATAATTCATATTCAGTTATCAACAAATTTTTCAACCGACTCAAACAAAATTAAAAATTTTTTAAATTTTTTGACCTCTATTTTTTTGTTTTCTAGAAAAGGTATTTCAATCATTTCGATATTCATTTTGATCCTCGTAGCACATTTATTTTTTACTCAATCAAGACGCCATTGAGATAAAATTAAAGCTTGATAAATTACTTAAACAGCACTTTTTACAAAAATACTTTGTTAACTTTGTCGTTAACGAATTACATCTACTATGTATGAAAAGTTTGGCATTGAAATTAAGCGGTTTAAAAGTTATGAACGAAAATGTAACGACTTCTCGAAAATTTTTGTACATTCTACATAACCTAAAAATTCAAAATGCTTAATTTTTTTAAAATTTTTTCAAAATTTTTTTTTACCTTTTTTTAAATACACCCAGACAGAAAAATGGCAGAAGAACGGTAACGTTGTTAAACGCTCATATTATTGTTTTTCAAAGCGTTCTAAAAGCATTGGAGAACTAAAAATAAAGTGGTTTAAAGACCATTTTATATCAATTTGTAGATTTTTTAAATTTCTTCATGGGTGAAAGATTTTAAAACTTTAATTCGCCAAAAGGTGCTGTAAAGGCACTTATGAGTTGGTAAAACGAAGCGTCTTCAAACCGTTTGGAAAATAGTACTTTTAAAGTGCTTCATATTTTGTACCATCAATTTCTGCCTGTGCAGATTCAAATACAGGGTATCAATATATTCTGCAAGGCCGAATTTAACTTTTTTACTTATTTTGTTTCAAATTCTAATTAATTTAAATAGACTATTGACCGCTGATTAAAAATCTCTTATCAAAGAATGTTCATTAACTCTTCTCTTTTAATTAAAACGCATTTAATGAGAAGGCAATGCTAATATTGACAATAATTTGCACTTGAAATATTAATCACAGATAAATAGATAATCGTTTAATTGCTTTTTGAAAAGATAGGAGTTCATGATCGTGCAATTTTTGTCATCTTTACCATTTAAATTTTGGTTTAAAGAGAAATTTAAAAACATCCCAGCAAAATTGTTTGCTCCAAAGTAGCCCAAAGTTAAATTCGGTCTTGCCGAATATATTGATACCCTCAAAAACTAAAAATATTATTGCAAAATACTTTATAAATAAATTAAAAAAAACAAGTGAGAGTGTTAAATTTCGCTGTGCCGAATATATAATACCCTCCAACATATTAAAAAAAAATTAAAAAAAATGCAAGGGCTCTTTTTTTGAGGGGGGGGGGGGGGGGGGGTTAGTAGGGGTTATTGGGGTCACATAACACCATGCGGTGAATGTTTAAAAATGCATGTATTATGCTTTTTGATCTTAAATAATACAATTTTAACATTATTTAAAAACACGCCCTCAAAAGGCGCGGGCAAAAAAAAACAATTTTTTTTATTTCCTCAGTCCAAGTGTAGAGCCTTGAACTTTTTCTGAAATCAAATTGTTTTATTTGCTTAAAAAAATAGAAAAAAAATTGTGAAAATATTGCGTTTTTCAGAGGTTAGTTAAGTTCTTCAAGGGGGAACTTTTTCCCCCATTTACGAACTTAAACTGCCTAGGACAAAAACACATATTCCTGCCAAACTTAATGATTATATCTCTTTTATTTTGGACTGCATCGTGCCTTATACAGACGGACGGACGGAAGGACGGACATACGGACATTCTAGAAAAGTCTTAGAATCGATCATAGATCAATAATATATATACTTTATGGGTTACGGAATGACAAAGTGAGTATACCCCCATACTGTAGTTGGAGGGTATAAAAATAGTAAACAAATGAGTTAAAAACAAGTGAGAGTGTTAAATTCGGCTGTACCGAATCTTTTATACCCTCCAAAATGTTAAAAAATTGTCAGGGGCGTTTGTTTTTTGGGGGGGGGGGGTGATGGGGTTCAGTGGGAGACGTTGAGAGCACCTTCCCATCCCGATAAATATAACAAATGTTTCATTTATTTAACAAAAATAAAAAAAACGTAAAAAAATTCGTGTTTTTCAGAGGTTGGTTTAGTTCCTCAAGGGGGAACTTTTTTCCCCCTTGTCCGATTTTGCCAAAAAATTTAAATTAAAAAAAAAAAACACTTTATTAACGTTTGACTCTTTTTTTAGTCACTTTAGCTTGTTTTTTATACAAAAAAATTTGAGCACTTAATTAAAATTCGAATTTTTAAGGTAAAGGAAAAAATAGTGCCAACAACAGCGTTGTTGTTTTTTAGTCTGGTACTTTTTTTAATTTTTATACATAATTTTTATACCATGAAATACAGGCGTATGCATAATTAAACTATTCGGCAATATTCGGTACTCGGTTCAAACCGAATAGTAAATATTCGGTAAAATGCCGAATACCCTATTCGCGACATCCCTAAAAATAATGTTTGTATTTGCTTAAACACCATTCTGTATTTCTACCGGTCCAATGGTGCGCTCTAGAGGGGTCAATATAGAGACCGATTTCCATTAATTTTTACCCCCAAACATTTTTTCAAAACATTCATACACCCCATCTTCACTCCCTGAGTGTGCTTTAATACAAAATTATATTTTATAAAATTTGCCCCAACTGCAATTTGTTTCAAAAAATGTTTGGGGATGAAAAAAATGGCGTTGGGTCTTGATATTGACCCCTTGAGAATGAATGAGGACCGGTAGATGCTGATACATTAAAAGAAATTTATAAACAAGTAAAAAAGTTAAATTCGGCCTTGCCGAATGTAGTGATACCCTCCACAATTTCATAAAGATTATTGCAAACAACTTTATTTAAAATGAAATTACTTTTGAAAAAAAAAAAAATTTGAAAAAATATTTCCGCGAAAAAAAATTTTGGTAAAAAAAAAAATCCGCGATTTTTTTCTTTTTTTGTCAAAAAATATGTTCGTACTTGTTTAAATACCATTTGGTGTTCAATTATGTTGACATATGTCAACCAGAAGCCGAATTAAAGCATTTTGTATTTTTAGGTTATGTTGAATGTACTGAAATTTTTGAGGTGTTCTTACATTTTCGTTCATAACTTTTGAACCGCTGAACCGATATCGCTCAAATGCAATACCAAACTTCTCGGGAAAACTTCCAATATATATGTTAAGTTTAAGTCATCTCTGTGCAATATTTTGTCCGCGAGAGCATTTTCCACAGACAGACAGACGGACAGACGGCATTGGCGTAGGAAGCCAACATTTCTGATTTTTTTTAATTTTTTGTTTTTTTTTTTAATAGAAAACCCCAGACCTATTTATGAAGCTTTCCCTATATCATGTGTCTAGGTGTCCTAGAAACGAATGACCTCCGAAAGCGGTTTTTTAACCGCTTTCGGATTTTTTTAAACAAATTTTTAAATTCATATTTTTTTTAAACAAATTTTGATTCCGAAGATTTTTCGGAAATTTAGAACTCCCAGATATGTTATGAAAAAGAAAGATTTTTAATGTTTTTCCTATAGTAAAATCATTAGATTACTATGATTTTTTTCAAGAAAAAGTTCTGATGATTGCAAAAGTTGATGATTATTAGTCAAAATTCTCAGATTCTTTCTTCCAATAACTTTTGTCTATAAAAAACCACTTAGAATTTATAAACTTTTTTAAATCAAAGAACTTAAAATGTTTTCCTGAAGTTAAAATCCTAAGATTCGGTAAAGTTTTTATTACTGACAAAAACATCAGATTCATATAAAAACTTTTTGCAATAATTCAGACTATTTTTCAATAGAAAAAACTATTAGATCTAATATAATAATCATTACGAGTCCTTAAGACTCGTAGAATAATCATAACGAGTCCTAAAGACTCATTATTGTTATTTATTGTTGCAAAAATTAATGAAATCATTAAATTATTAAAAAAAAATTGCGAATGATTAAAATTCTGGGGGAGGCTAAGCCCCCTCCAGACAGGGATATCTACGCCAATGACAGACGGACATCGCTAGAATGTCTTAAAATCGATCGGGCATCATGAATATATATACTTTATGGGGTCCCAGACCGATATTTCGATGAGTTACAAACGGAATGACAAACTTATACATATATACCCTCTATCACTAAGTGGAGGGTATAAAAACAAGTAAGAGTGTTAAATTCGGCTGTGCCGAATCTTTTATACCCTCCAACATGCAAAAAATAAAAAAAAAATTGCAGCGGCGTTTTCTTTATTTGGGGGGGAAGGAGGTAGTGGTAATTGGGGGGGGGGGGCAAATTTCCTCTCGAATATGTGTTTAAAAATGCATTGTTATGCCTTTTGCACTAAAGAAATACAAGTTTATCATTATTTAAAAAATAAACGACATTTTATAATTCTTTCGGTCCAAATGCAGAACTTTGAACTTGTAGCATAAAAATGCATTTTTTAAACAAAAACACAAACAAAATCATGTAGAAATATAGAATTTTTCAGAGATTGGTTTAGTTCTTCAAGGGGGAACTTTTTTCCCTCTGATCCGATTTTGCTCTTTTACGAACCTAACATGCCTAGGAACATAAGACATAATCGTGCCAAATGTCGGTAGTCTAGCTCTATTATTTTGGACTGAATCGTGTTAACTACAGACGGACAGACGGACATCGCTAGAATGTCTTAGAATCGATCACTGATCATAAATATATATACTTTATGGGGTCATAGACCGAAATTTTGATGCTTTACACACGGAATGACAAAGTGAGTATACCTCCATACTGTAGTTGGAGGGTATAAAAAGTATGGGGACCGATTTAAGGGTTGAATAAAGAGAGCAGGTGTGTTCCGAGAAAATGTTTGAGCGGTTAGAGAAAATTATAAGAAATGTTATTTTGTTAGGCAGCCCCTTTAGTAATTGGAGATATAGAAGATGGAGTGTGGTTTGGGGCGACTTGCCTTTTAAGTGTAGGGTTTAGGTTATGTTAGGGATGGTGGAGCTCAAAATTTGAACTAGTCGCATAGAGCGGCTGGATAAAACGTATTAGTCCATGTTGCAAATTGTTTAACTGACATAAGGTCCATAACTGCGACTTCTTCCAGATTCTCGAGTTCTGCTTTGCCTAAAATTCGCTCGCGATGCTTTTCAAATGCGGGGCGTTTGCACAGGATATGTTCAACTGTTTCATCCTATTTTTGTTCATCACATCTTTTACAATTGGAATCAGAGATGTGTCCAATCGTTATTGCGTGGAAAGCAATAAGGCATTATCCTGTGACCACTTATGTGAGTAAACGACACTCCCTTCTGTGAAGAGAAATTAGGTAGCGAGTTCTTCTGAGGTCGAAACCATGGCAGATTATTCTGGTAATTCTGCTTGTACATACTTAACTCTCTGCATTTCCTGTTCGCCATGGAAATACACTGGCAATCACTTCTCAATCTGTAGGGTTTAAAAATCAATTGAAATTTGTGATATATCAATTGAAATTCTTTAACAAAAATTTCATCTGGAAATTTAAAACAAAAACAAGTAGAAAAGTTAAATTCGACTTGGCCGAATCTATGAATACCCTCCACAATGCCAATTTTAAGTGATAATAAATTTTCTAACGTGAAAAAAATAACAGTTTTGATTAGAAATATTTTATTTTGTTTAAAAAAATTTTTTTTAGTAATTTTTGAAAAAAAAAAAAAAAATAATTTACTAATTTTTTTTTTTTGAGTGTAAAATTTTTTTTGAGTGTAAAATTTTTTTCGAGGGTACTTTTTTTTTTGTTTTGGTATAAAAATATTTTTGAGTGACAAAAATACGTTGTAAAATATTTTTGTGACTTACCAATGTTTTTAAAACAGGTTTAACGGGTTTTCAACACGTGAATTTTAGGTGAAGCTAATCTGAAATTCACGGTTTTGCTAATAACTTTTGAACCACTCGACCGATTTGGCTGAAATTCAATATGAACGAGGCTGGAGGAACGAAAAATATATATGCCAAGCTTCAGAATCCTCAGAATTGCTTTTCGAAAGTTATAGTGCTTTTTATCTCAAAAATTCACGAAAAACCCTTGCCGAAATTCAGTCTTTTGCTCATAACTTTTGAACCACTGGACCAATTTCGCTGGATTGCAATACCAACCTGACCAGGTAAATGCCCAACATATATGCCAAACTTCAGGAGCCTCCGTTAAGTCTTTCAAAAGTTAGCGTGTTTTCAACAGACAGACAGACGGACAGACGGACGGACGGACGGACGGACGGACGGGCGGACATCGCTAGATCGTCTTAAAATCGATCGAGGATCATGAATATATATACTTTATGGGGTCCTAGACCAATATTTCGAGGTGTTACAAACGGAATGACAAACTTATATATACCCTCTATCACTAGAGTGGAGGGTATAAAAAGAAATGCATACTTTATGCAATCGCATTATATGGTAATGCATTACATTAGTACCTATTTCTCAACTTTTGCTGGGAAATAAAAAATTTCCTGTTTAAACAAATCATCATCACAGTTTTTGGGGAGTGTCTCTTTTCTTTTAAGTTTATTATTAAGTCAAGTATTATTTTAATAATTTTTGTCTCATCACATTTTTTTGTTGTTATGTTATTTAGGAATAAAAAATGTTATTGAACTTTAAAAATTTTAATCATTTTATGTGAGTAGCATTGATGGCTAAACCAAGATAATATTTGCATTAAAAAAACCACCCAGAGACAGTTCAAGCATACAGATTTTAATTTAATCAAATATGCATAAAAAAGATTAATTAATATTTTTTTAAAAATATTTTTCAACATATTAATTTTTTTCTTTTTAAATTTTCATTGCAGTTTACGATTTTTTTTTGCAATAAATAATACACATTCACACCAGAAATTAATTCATGGGCATACAAATGCAACTTGTAAATAATAATTTTATAATCAAACAATATCATCTACTACACCAAGAAGAGGAACAACAAGAGCAGCAGTTTAGAAAACGGCAACAAATATTTGATCCACTTTAAAGATTTCTTTGTTTGAGTCGTTGTTTGCGTCAGCACTAACTGTAGCAGCAGCAACAGCAGTCAACCCAGAAAAAAAGTGGAAAGAGGAAATAAAACATAATATAAAGTAAATCATTAACTACTGGAATACAACAAGTGCAGAAGAGAATATAAGTATACAATTTTTTGTTATTTATAACTTCTGCGAAATACATTCAAATAATTCATCAAAGACATGTGAGGTTTTTTTTCAAAATTTAACTTCCCTGCAGGAAAAGTGATAGGTCCATGATAGAGCACGTGACATATTACCCGGAGCCAAAAAACTATCTCAATCGCTTATGACCAAACTAAAATATTAATACATATTCGATTCTACTTCCATTGGGAATTAGAAGACGAAAATTCTACCATCGTAGTGAGATCGAGCTAGAATAAACCTTCTCAAAATTTATGAATTTGTTTTTAATAAAATAATTTTTGATGATTTTTTTGCTACAAAACTCAAAAAATTTGTCTGGGATTTAGAAAATTTTTAAACTTTATTCAGGACTTTAAAAATTGAAAATTTGTTTTTTTCCTATTGCATCCGGTCACGGGATAAGTCATTTTAGTAATATACACACTTTTCCTGCAGGATTATATTTTATGGAACTTTTTAGATTATATTTAATTTTTATTTTTCTCTTCCAGTTTAAAAAATTTTAATCGTTATAATCCTAATATTAGAAATGGCGCTATCATCATCATCACAATGGTCCTTAATGGTTTCCTTTATTGTTGTCATTTGCATTTGTAAATCACCTTTAGAAGTTGATGGCCATATTTTGGTTTATCGTCGCCTAACCAATCAGGTTCTTGTAAATTTATAATGCCTTTTTATTTATATACCAAAATAGTTTTACTAATAATATTTATTTTTTTCTCCTCCACCTCCTTCCAAATTTTTTTGTTGATAGTTAATCGAAGAATACAATGATATGCCTGCCCAATTCGGTCCTGCTCTACCCTCTAATGGTATTAAGGTATTTGCTATACCCGTACAACCAAATGATTATGCTTGTGAAAAGATACAACCACCTCCAAGATCTTTATACCCTAGCAATGCTAAATTTGCTGCTATAATACAAAGGTATTTATAAAATAAAATGCAATGAAAGTTTTTTTTTTATTTATTAAAAAAAAATATTTACTTTTTTGTGGAAAAATGCTGATGTTGTTGTATAGTAATCAAAGGTACATTTTTGTTTCTCTCAGTTATATATTAAAAAAAAAAAAACATTTCCATATATGAAAAAAATTAATTGAACTTAGGCTGGATTAGTCAATTCTCCGTTATAAAAATAACTCTCCGTTAAATTTATTTTTTTTTATTCAAATTTTGACATAAATCTCCGTTAAATCGACAGTTAGCAGCTAACTCCACGTTGAGTAATCCGGCCTTAAAGTTTAATACAAAATCTAAGCATGATCATTTTATATTAATATTTTTTTTTCTGAACTTTAAATTAAATTTTTTAAGGGTGTAAAAAAAAATTTGCAAGATAGATTCATGTTTTTTCTGTTTGGCTAAATCTGTTATACATGCTAAAAGTTAGATTAGCAAGTTAGATTTGGATTGTAAATTCAAGAGGGTGAAGATAGATTTGCACACACTAGAAAAGTCAACTTTTGCTATCCACTTTTTCGATTTTTTTGACTTTTTTCAAATTTTTCGACTTTATGATTTTTTTTACTTGTTTCCAGATGAAAAATATATGGGGCATTCCATGTCAAATCGGACACTTTGAAAATTTTTTTTTTAGATTTTCCCAATTTGTTTACAGTTTTTAGTACCCTTCGAAAACTCTTTCGTGGTAATGGAAGCCCACTTAGGGAGTGGAGATAGAGCGTAGGTATGTTTTAAAAAAATGTTGTAGGGTAAAAATAAATGGGAGTCGGTCTTACTAATGACCCCTCTCGGACGCACCATTGGCCCGGTAGAAGCTGATTAAATAAAACAAATTTACAAAAAATAAAAAAAATTGTATGGGGACCGCCTTAACAATTAGAGATAGAGGGTAGGTGTGTTCAGAGAAAATGTTTGGACTAAAAAAATATTGTGGGTCGGTCATACATTTTGTTGCTCTAAGGGCACTATTTGGGCAGTTAGAGCGGTTGGAGCAAATTTAAAAAAATGTCGTTTTGTGTGGGAGCCCCCTTAGAAATTGGAGATAGGGTATTAGTTTGTTCAAAAGAAATGTTAAGACGTAAAAATTAATGGGGGTCGGTCTTATAAATGACCCCTCTATGACGCACCATTTGAGCAGTAGAAATGATTTTAAGATTGGAAAATCACAATAAATTTTTTTCAAAAAATTTTAAAAAATAGTAATAATAGTTATCCCACGATCCTCCTGGGCAAACAATTTGTAGAATCAATAGAAGTTTTACACAAAAAAAAATCAAAAAAATAGAAGAGTACAAACATTTTCAAAAATGAGATTTAAATTTTAAAACTTAAAAATCGCATGCTCGAGCGCTTTTAAGAATTTTTTGGGATTTTTTTTTAAAAAGTACGTAAAAAAACAAAAATTTTGAAAAAAAAATTGAAATTTGGACATTATTGAAGAAGTTATGAGTAAAAGAAGTTTGAGTAAAGGAACAAACTAGAAATTTTTAAAAATTTAATATCTTTTGAACGGGTCATCAAAAAAATCTGAAAATTTACTACGAAGGAGTTTTTGAAGGGTACTAAAAACTGTAAACAAATTGGGAAAATCTAAAAAAAAAAATTTCAAAGTGTCCGATTTGACATGGAATGCCCCATATATTTCTTTTGAAAAAAAAATACCAAAAGACTCAAATAACAGCGAAGTTAAGAGTTTAAAAACAACTGAAGCTATTGTCGTTTCGTTGTTACCATGTATTTTGTATGTGAAGCAAAAAATGTCAATCCAAATTTATGAGTCAGAAAGTGGTCATGCATTTGCTAATTATTTTTTTGAGAAACCTTCAGTAATAGGATTCCACAAATCGAAAGTCTACGTTTGCTTTCAATCTTTTCAACTTTTTTAACCTTTATTTTTTTTATATGCAACAACATGTATATAGTATTGTCCAATGGAGAATAATATATTAATAAATTAAAATATTTGAGCTCTGCTTTTAATAGTTTTTTGTTGTTTCTTTGACAATCGCGTTCTTACTAAGATGGTACAATTTTCTTTTTCTAATTCTCAATGAGAGTAGAGTCGAATATGTATTAATATTTTAGTATGAACATTAGCGATTTGTCATTTCTATTCCCTTTGCTACTTGTAGTGTAGGGTTTTTAAATTTGCTAAATAGTCTTGACAATGGAATCTGATAAATTTCGAAACACGTGTCTTGTAAAAATGACCAACATAAATTTTAAAGCTTATTTATTTATTTTTAACTCTGAATTTTGTTGGCGGAGTGTATGCACTCACATACAGCCAGGGTTTCAAACTAATTCATACACCATTTTCCACCGTAGTCTCAGATATCAATTTTGGCATCTCACAGAAACAAAACAAGTTCCTCAAAAAGTCACAATTCTTAAAAATTTGGCTCACATTCCCGAAAGAATCAAAAAATTTATATTCACTTCTAACGTTGTCGTAAAGTTTACACTTATAAATCAAATGATTATCCGTTTCAGTCATATTGCATATTGCATGCTGCACACATATTGGAATCCAATACCTTTATTTTGCTCAAACAAATTTTAACAATTAGTCTATTTATTCAAAAAACAGAAAAATAATTTTCTTGAAAATTATTCTATGAGAATATAATAATTTTAATTAGTAAACGAAATAATGACCTCGAGCTAGAATACACCTACTCAAAATATAATATTTTAAAGGTCGAATAATAATTATAAGTATTTTTGAGACTGTTTAATCCAATATTCATCCGTTTTTACCAGTGCCGGGATAGGCGATTTCGGAGCAAGAGACACTCTTTTCCTGCAGAGTAGTATTTAGATGTTGTTGATTCGAGAAGTTTGGTATTGTATTTGAGCGATATCGGTTTTCGAAAATTTTGGTACATTCGCCATAACCTAAAAACACAAAATGCTTCAATTCGGCTCTAAGTAAACATATGTGAACAGAATTTGTTACCGAACGGTATTTAAACAAGTACAAACATATTTTTTTTTTTGTTAACCCAAACATTTTTTTCGCAGAGTTTTTTTACAATTTTTTTTCTTTTATCAAAATTAATTTGGTTTACCAATTTTTTTTTGTTTCAAATAAAGTTTTTTGCAACAATCTTTTTATACCCTCCACTTACAAGGGAAGTATCTCAACCCTTATGAACCGATTTGCCTGAAACTTAAAATACATATTAAAGAGACGATTTTAAGGTTGGGGTGTCTCGGCTTATCGGCCATATCGGTGTTTAAAAATTTCGTTGTCCCCTTATGAAACACTGTGGACCTTCGGGGAAATTTTGATAACTTCCGAACTAACAGGAATATCATCTAGGGCAAAAATACGGGTCGACTTAAATTTAATAAAGGTTATTTCTTATCCATATGGATATCGTAGGTATATGTCTTCACATAAGTACCCCCCAAAATTTACACATTTTCCTGAAAAAAATATTTAAAGAAGCCGAATTTTTGCAAGGTTATGCCACCATTGGATAGGCATTAAAAAAACCTTTCTTCTCATATGAAAACATCATATAGTTTCTTAAAAAGAAATGGCTGAAAAATCCAAAAAACGATTTTTTCGCCATTTTTTGACCCATTTTTTGAACCCCTAAATCCCCGATATGGCCGATAAGCCGAGACACCCCAACCTTAGAATTGTCTCTTTGATATATATTTTAAGTTTCAGGCAAATCGGTTCATAAGGGTTGAGATACTTCCCTTGTTAGTGATAGAGGGTATATATAAGTTTGTCATTCCGTTTGTAACTCATCGAAATATCGATCTGGGACCCCATAAAGTATTTATATTCATGATGCCCGATCGATTTTAAGACATTCTAGCGATGTCCGTCTGTCTGTCTGTAGAAAATGCTGTCACGAACAAAATATTGCACAGAGATGACTGAAACTTAACACATTTATTGGAAGTTCTCCCGAAAAATTTGGTATTGCATTTGAGCGATATCGGTTCAGCGGTTCAAAAGTTATGAACGAAAATGTAAGCACACCTCAAAAATTTCAGTACATTCAACATAACCTAAAAATACAAAATGCTTTAATTCGGCTTCTGGTTGACATATGTGAACATAAACACCAAATGGTATTTAAACAAGTACGAATATATTTTTTGACAAAAAAAAAATCGCGGATTTTTTTTTACCAAATTTTTTTTTCGCGAAATTTTTTTTTCAAATTTTTTTTTTTTTCAAAATTGAGGTTCCTCCGTAATCACTGTGCAGTTGTTAATTTCGCGGGATGGCCAACACTTGTTTGTGAAGTGTTTTGATTGAGTCAGGGATCTGACAGTTCGTTTTCTATTAACTTTTCGACGCTGATTCCGAATCTGGTTTCCAATTTTTTTTTAGTACGTTGGGTTTTTGAGAAAATTAAAGGCAAAGTTCACAAAAACGTATTCTTGTGCATTTTAAAGAGCTTTGTTTGTGAAATTTTCAGATGCGTCTGGGATCTGACCACTTTTTAATGCTTATTCCAATCTGGATCAGAATAACGATTCTAGATTCGTGATCGAATAAAATTTCTATCACTACCAAACATTGGTACATAATTTT
The DNA here is from genome assembly GCA_963921195.1 of Pegoplata infirma. Classification (NCBI taxonomy): domain Eukaryota; kingdom Metazoa; phylum Arthropoda; class Insecta; order Diptera; family Anthomyiidae; genus Pegoplata; species Pegoplata infirma. Next base: position 30,913,979 of record OY992536.1, read on the forward strand.
GAAAAAAGAACAATCATTACTCCAAATTGGAATTTAAATGCTTTCTTGGTAAACATTTCTTCATTTCTGATCAGGTTTAACTGGTGTTTTTCTTTTATTTTCGGAAATAAAAAATCGATGAAGATAGTAAGTTTCGATATAAAATGCCGTAGTTCGGGACCTGGTTTCCAAATTTTTGAGCAAATTGAGGTCAAAGTTCACAAAAATTGTGTTTTATTTTTTAAAAGTTTTTACTTGAAATTTTTGGTATGCGTCTGGGTTCTGATTACACGGTTTCGATTAATCTTTCAATGTTGCTCCTGAATTTGGTTTCAAAATTTTTCCATTACTTTAGGTTTTTGAAAAAAACTGAGGTCAAAGTTCATATTAATATTTTTTTTATGTTAGGGGGTCGCGAAAAATTTTTAATATTGAAAAGGGGTCGCAAAGCAAAAGTTAATGAGAAGCTCTGGTGTAGTTAGTAGTAGTTGTTGTTTTCAACTACAATTTCAGTTGTTTTTGTATGAAAAATCTCACAGACTATTTTTTTGTAGTCGTTTTAAAAAACAAATACTTAAAATTACTACATTGTAGTAACAGTTGTTCTATTTGAGTTACAGTAAAAAAAACTGTAATTTGAAGTTTTTTTTTAGTTTTTAACCAAGAGTTAGAGTAATTACAGTAAAACTGTAATTTGAAGTTTTTTTTACCGTTTTTTTTTTAGTTTTTAACCAATAGTTAAAAACAACAACAATTTTTTGTTGATTTTACCGTAAAATGTTGTGGATGCCTAAAAAACAACAAATGTTGTTTTAACTGTCTTTTGTAGTGGAATCTACCGTCGTAATTTTTTAAGTGTACATTTAAAAACGTCACTAACATTTTCATTTTCTTAATTCGATTTCAAACTCATCTTTATTTTAACAAATGTATTGATTGAAAAGGGAATATAATTAAACCTCCGAAGGATGTAAGGTCCCCGGGACCTTTTTATACCCTCCAACCACAGTATGGGGGTACACTCACTTTGTCATTCCGTGTGTAACGCATCGAAATATCGGTCTAGGACCCCATAAAGTATATATATTATTGATCAGTGATCCATTCTAAGACATTCTAGCGATGTCCGTCTGTCCGTCCGTCCGTCCGTCCGTCCGTCCGTCTGTGGAAGACACGATACAGTCCAAAGTAAAAGAGCTAGACTCCTGAAATTTGGCACGAATATGTCTTATGGTATTGGGCTGGTTAAGTTCGAACATGAGCAAAATCGGATCAGGGGGAAAAAAGTTCCCCTCTTAAGAACTAAACAAACCTCTAAAAAAGCCATTTTTTATAGGTTTTTTGAACTTTTGCTTAGCAAACGAAACATTTTTATGTCTAAAGAAGTTCAAAGTCTTGCAGTTGGTTCCAGGAAGATTGTCTCCCACCGACGTTACCCCCCCCCCCCAAAAAAAAAAAAAAGACGCCCCTGTTTTTTTCTTTTTTTAACGTGTTGGAGGGTATAAAAGATTCGGCACAGCCGAATTTAACACTCTCACTTGTTGGTTTTTAAAGATGTTATGTGTGTAATGTTATGAAGCAGCTTAATAAATGTTAAACAAGATTCTTTCACTTTTTTTATCATAATCGGGGGTTGAAAAAGTTATCTACGTGGATAACGCATAAGGTCCCCTGGGACTTTTTATATATCTTTTCATGCATTTTGTTGGTGTTCTTCGATGTGTGTGATATAAAAGTGACCTAGAAAAGAAAAGTGAATTTGAAAATGAGTCATAAGAGTCACTCTTGTGTCTGCGCGAGTAAAACAAAAGCAAGTTTTTACTAATGCCTCCGCATTTTGTTTCATAAAAGCTTTATTAAATTATTCGGTTCCTGGGGACTTTTTACGCCATTGACCGTTGAAAAAATTATCAGTCCTCGGAGGTTTAAATTTCTTTTATTTTGTGTTTACGAATTATTTTATTTTAAATTAATATTTAAATATTTAAACTTGATCTATTTTCCCACCTACAACTTCTTTATTTATTTTTTTGTATTTATAGAGGAGGCATTGATTGTACCTTCGAATTAAAAGTACGTAATGCACAGGCAGCTCGTTATGATGCTGTTGTTATCTACAATAATGAAAGTGATGATTTAGGTAATGAAAAATCCTCCACCAAATAACAACAAAATAAATGATAATAATTTATTATTGTTTTTCTGTCTCTCTTTTATTGTTTTTTTTTTATTAAACAGAACATATGTCTGCACAAAATTCTAGCGGAATATTGATATCATCCGTATTTGTGGGTCATACAACTGGTATGAATTTAAAATCATTTTATACGCCCGAAATTGTATTAGTCATAAATGATGAGCTGCCTTTTAATATTAATACACAATTAATTTTACCATTTTCCATATTGATTGGTTTATGTTTTTTAATAATGGTAAGTTGACAAATGTTCAAATATGTATATTCGAAAATTTGAAAATTCGAATATTCAATGTTAAGAGACAAAGTGTTACAAAGTCTAATTTCGTTTGGATACGCAATTGAATATTTCTTTAGAAAAATATTTAACGAAATGATTCTACAAAATACAGCTTCAGTGGAATTTCCAAGTATATTTTGTTATACATTTTCTGGGGGAAAAATTCAATTCCAAATCCGACCCGAATTTCATTTTGTTTTCTGATGCCTGGTATTTTGTTGTCTTACATTTTGTAATGTGTTTTTTTCTTATTCTTATTTTTTTTTAGATCTTTTATATGATTTACAAATGCATACGAGAAGAAAGACGTTTGAGACGTCATCGTTTACCTAAGAGAATGTTAAAAAAGCTGCCTATAATCAAATTTACGAAGAATAGTGATCTCGCTTATGACACATGTGTTATATGCCTAGATGATTTTGCTGAGGGTGATAAACTACGTATACTACCCTGCAAACATCGTAAGTACATTTTAAAAATTTATATATATTCTTGATTGTCGATCGATTTTTTAGACGATCCACTATAGGGAATTTATAAGGAATTGTTGGCCAAAAGTCATTTTTGATGTGTTCAAAAAAACTTTTTTCGGATGCCATTATACAGTAAACTATATTAAAGTAAGCTAGCACACATATTTTTTTCACCAAACTCTTTTACCGCTAGTACGGAGGCGTCAAAAACAAAATTTAATTTTTTATTATTTTTTTTTTTAATTTTGGAGAACATAACTTATTACAAAATTAACTTACTTAAAATCCTGTATTAAAATCTTTTGAAATTAATTTCAATTATTAATAGGGCAAATAAATATATTTTGTACAAAGTACAGGTTTAAAATGTTGATTTATATATTTTTTTAAATTTTTCTATTTAATTAATTTTTTTCTTTTTTAAACCAAATTTATTTGTGGACTGCTACTTTTTTTGCATATAATTGCATACTCCCATATCTCTATGAGATATTGGGAAACTCTTTGTGAGTAAGATGTATTCATCCGCTAAGCCATGCGGCTCCATGGGGAAAAAAAATTTAGTGATGTCCGTCCGACCGTCTGTCGGTCTGACTGTCTGGGGAATGCACGATGCTGTCCAAACCAAAAGAGCTAGCCACCTGATGTTTGGCACGAATATGTCTTATAGTCTTACGATGTTCAAGTTCGTAAATGAGCAAAATTGGAACATGTGAAAAAAAGCTCCCCCTTAAATAACTTAGTCTAGCTACGCAAAATCCAATATTTTACATTTTTTTTGCACATTTGCTTAAAAATTAAAAAAAAATACGCCACAAGAAGTTCAAAGCCCTGCACTTGGACCAAAGGCACTAGGAAAATTATTTTTTTGCCCGCCCCCTTTTGTGGGCGTGGATGTAAAAATTATTGACAAAATTATATTACAAAATTGCATTAAAAACCCGATTTATTAGGCCAGATCATGCCAATATTTTATACAGAGCCTTAAAACTTACCGCCAAATAAACTTTCCAAATTTTGAGGCAATATCCCAACTTTTGGAGTTTTGGCCAGAAAATACCAGAAAATTCCCTATAGTGCGATCTAGCGATATTTGTCTATCTGTCGAAATGGCGATCACGGCCAAAGTATTACACAGACATAGGTGTATTTATAATTTCTGTAAAAATTTTAAGTAAAACATTTTCTTAAGAAATTTTTAACAATTACAGTAAAATTGTTAAGAATTTTAGTAAAATTTTTAACAATTTCAGTAAAAAATTTTAGTAAATACTTTTTTTATAGAAAATTTTTAACAATTTCAGTAAAAAATATTCTATTGACAATTTTTAACAATTTCAGTAAAAATTTTCTATAGAAAATTTTTAACAATTTTAGTAAAAAAATTTCTATAGAAAATTTTTAACAATTTCAGTAAAAAAATTTCTATAGAAAATTTTTAACAATTTTAGTAAAAAAATTTTCTATAGAAAGTTTTTAACAATTTCAGTAAAAAATTTTATTAGAAAATTTTTAACAATTTCAGTAAAAATGTTCTATAGAGAATTTTTTACAATTTCAGTAAAAAAAATTTTATAGACAATTTTTAAAAATGTTGTTAAAAATTTTTGTCAAAACGTTTTTAAAAATGTCAGTAAAAAATTTTCTATAGTAAATTTTTAACAGTTTTAGTCAAAAATGTTCACGGCCAAAATATTACACAGATTTTGTATTATCTCAGTAAAAAATGTTCTTTAGAAAATCAGTAAAAAATTTTCTAAGAAAATTTTTAACAATTTGAGTAAAAAAATTTCTATAGTAAACTTTTTAACAATTTCAGTAAAAAAATTTCTATAGAAAATGTTTACAATTTCAGTAAAAAATTTTCTATAGAAAATTTTTAACAATTTCAGTAACAAATTTTCTATAGAAAATTTTTTAACAATTTCAGTAACAAATTTTCTATAGAAAATTTTTAACAATTTCAGTAAAAAAAATTTTTATAGAAAATTTTTAACAATTTCAGTAAAAAATTTTCTATAGAAAATTTTGAACAATTTCAGTAAAAAAATTTCTGTAGAAAATTTTTAACAATTTCAGTAAAAAAAAATTTCTATAGAAAATTTTTAACAATTTCAGTAAAAAATGTATATTCTTGATTGTCGATAGATTTTTTAGACGATCTAGCGATATTCGTCTATCTGTCGAAATGGCGATCACGGCCAAAGTATTACACAGACATAAGTGTATTTATAATTTCTGTAAAAATTTCAGTAAAACATTTTCTTAGGATATTTTTAACAATTACAGTAAAATTGTTAAGAATTTTTTTTAACAATTTCAGTAAAAAATTTAAGTAAATATTTTTTTATAGAAAATTTTTAACAATTTCAGTAAAAAATATTCTATTGACAATTTTTAACAATTTCAGCAAAAATTTTCTATAGAAAATTTTTAACAATTTTAGTAAATATTTTTTTATAGAAAATTTTTAACAATTTCAGTAAAAAAATTTCTATAGAAAATTTTAGTAAAAAAATTTTCTATAGAAAATTTTTAACAATTTCAGTAAAAAATTTCTAAAGAAAACTTTTAACAATTTCGGTAAAAAATTTTATATAGAAAATTTTTAACAATTTCAGTAAAAAATTTTTTAAAGAAAATTTTTAACAATTTCAGTAAAAAAATTTATATCGAAAATTTTTAACAATTTCAGTAAAAAATTTTCTATAAAAAAAAAAATTAACAATGTCAGTAAAAAATGTTCTATAGAAAATTCTTAACAATGTCAGTAAAAAGTCTTCTGTTGAAAATTTTTAACAATTTCAGTAAAAACTTTCTATAGAAATTTTTTTAACAATTTCAGTAAAAACTTTTTTAGAGAAATCTTTTTAACAATTTCAGTAAAAAAATTTCTATAGAAAATTTTTAATAATTTCAGTAAAAAATTTTCGATAGAAAATTTTTAACAATTTCAGTAAAAAATTTTCTAAAGTAAAGTTTTTACAATTTCAGTAACAAATTTTCTATAGAAAATTTTTAACAATTTCAGTAACAAATTTTCTATAGAAAATTTTTAACAATTTCAATTATAAAAATTTCTATAGAAAATTTTTATGAATTTCAGTAAACAAATTTTGATAGAAAATTTTAACAATTTCAGTAAAAAAAATTCAATAAAAAATTTTTAATAATTTCCATAAAAAATTTTCTATATTTTTTTTTAACAATTTCAGTAAAAAATGTAACAGTTTCGGTAAAAAATTATCTATAGAAAATTTTTAACAATTTCAGTAAAAAATTTTCTATAGAAAATTTTTAACAATTTCAGTAAAAAATTTTCTATAGAAAATTTTTAACAATTTCAGTAAAAAATTTTCTATAGAAAATTTTTAACAATTTCAGTAAAAAAATTTCTTTAGAAAATTTTTTACAATTTCAGTAAAAAAATTTTCTATAGAAAATTTATAACACAATCAGTAAAAAAAATTCTGTATAAAATTTTTAGCACTTTCAGTAAGACATTTTCTATAGAAAGTTTTCTGTAAGCAAATTTTTAACAATTTCAGTAAAAAATTTTTAACAATTCAGTAAAAAAATTTTAACGATTTCAGTAAAAAAATTTCTATAGATAATTTTTAACAATTTCTGTAAACAGCTTTCTATAGAAAATTTTTAACAATGTCAGTAAAAAATTGTCTATAGAAAATTTTTAATAATTTCAGTAAAAAATTTTCTATAGAAAATTTTTAACAATTTCAGCAAAAAAATTTTTATAGAAAATTTTTAACAATTTCAGTAAAAAATTTTCTATAGAAAATTTTTTAACAATTTCAGTAAAAAATTGTCTAAAGAATTTTTTTTTTAACAATTTCAGTAAAAAATTTATTAACAATTTCAGTAAAAAATTTTCTATAGAAAATTTATAACACTCAAATAGTAACAACATTTTCTAAAGAAAAAATTTTTAACAATTTCAGTAAAAAATTTTTTATAGAAAATTAACTTTTTAAAATATTTGTTATTAATTTACCCGCAATTTTGTTCTCTATTTATAATTTTAGCTTATCATAGCGTTTGCATTGATGTTTGGTTAACTGAAAACAAACGTGATTGCCCCATTTGCAAGCGCAAGGTTTTTACGAAAGGCGAAACACGATCACAACGGAATCGACAGTCTTCATTGGATAGTATAACAGATACAGATGACGATACGACCCCATTATTGCAACAATCGACAAATAGTAGTTCGGCAAATACAACAGTTTCTACAATACAAAATACACCAAATACCACGCGTCATGGTACATTTCGTCGTGGTGGTGGTAACAGTATCGAAGCTGGTGGTGGTGGAGATATTACATCAGATGATGAGAATAGTAAGTTGAATTTTGGTATTTTTTTTTTTATTAAGATAAAAGAAAGATTTTGAAAGTTAATGGAATTCAAAGGGAACATCTAATTGGAGAATCGATTTTTTAAAAAATTATATATTTATCGATGTATCGATAACGTTTTTTTCTAAATAATATTATGTAGCTATCGATGTATCACAAACATCAACATTTTTTTATGGAAAGTATTTATTTTTCGATATCATCAACATTTTCTAATGAAAATTATATAGTATTTCATGTATCGATAACATCAAAAATAGAGAAATTGACGCAGTTATCGATAGAAAATTTTAAAGTTATCGATAACATCGAAATTATCGGACATCGAAAAAGTACAAACTTCAGTGAGAAATTTTCTAAAAATAATTTTATCACTTTTTCAGTGAGAAATTTTCATTAGAAAATTATTAACATTTTCAGTGAGAAATTTTCTATAGAAAAGTTTTAACACTTTCAGTAAAAAAATTTCTATATAAAATTTTTAACACTTTCAGTAAGACATTTTCTATAGAAAGTTTTTAAAATTTTCAGTGAGAAATTTTCTATAAAACATTTTTGACACTTTCAGTGAGAAATTTTCTATTGAATATTTAAACCAATACAGTGAAAAATTTTCTATAAAATTTTTAACCAATTCAGTAAAAAATTCAGTATAGAAAATGTTAACCAATTCAGTAAAAAAATTTCTTTATAAAAATTTTAACCAATTCAGAAAAAAATTTATATAAAAAATTTTTAACCAATTCAGTAAAAAAAATTTCTATAGAAAATTTTTAACCATTTGTATAGAAAATGTTTAACCAGTTCAGTAAAAATATTTCTACAGAAATTTTTTTTTAACCAATTCATTAAAAAAATTCTATAAAAATTCAGCAAAAAATTTTCTATAGAAAATTTTTAATCAGGTCGGTAAACAAATTTAGTAAAAAAAATTTTTATGCAATTCAGTAAAAAATTCTCTATAGAAAATTTTTAACCAATTCAGTAAAAAAAATTCTATAGAAAATTTTTAAACAATTCAATGAAATAATTTTTATAGAACATTTTTAAACAATTCAGTAAAAAATTTCTATAGAAAATTTTTAACCAATTCATTAAAAAATTTTCTGTAGAAAATTTTTAACCAATTCAGTAAAACATTTTCTATAGAAAATTTTTAGCCAATTCAATAAAATAATTCTGTAGAAAATTCTTAACCAATTCAACAAAAAAATTTCTGTAGAAAATTCTTAACCAATTCAATAAAAAAATTTCTATAGAAAATTCTTAACCAATTCAATAAAAAATTTTCTATAGAAAATTTTTAACCAATTCGGTAAAAAAATTTCTGTAGAAAATTTTAAACACTTTCCGTGTGAAATTTTCTATAGAAAATTTTTAACACTTTCAGTGAGGGTAATTAATACTAAAATTTTTTATCAATTCTGTAACAAAATGTCTATAGAAAACTTTTAACCAATTCAGTAAAAAATTTTCTATATAAAAATCAATTAAGTAAAAAAATTTCTATAAAACATTTTTAAACAATTTAGTAAAAAAATTTTCTGTAGAAAATTTTTAACCATTTCAGTAAAAAATTTCCGTAGAAAATTTTTAACCAATTCAGTAAAAAATTTCCGTATAAAATTTTTAACCAATTCAATATTTTTTTTTTAAAGAGAAATTTTCTATAGAAAATTTTGAACACTTTCAGTGAAAAATTTTCTACAGAAAATTTTTAACACTTTCAGTGAGAAATTTTCTATAGAAAATTTTTAACACTTTCAGTGAGAAATTTTCTACAGAAAATGTTTAAAAGTTTCAGTGAGAAATTTTCTATAGAAAATTTTTAACACTTTCAGTGAGAAATTTTCTATTAAAAATTTTTAACACTTTCGGTGAGAAATTTTCTATTAAAAATTTTTAACACTTTCAGTGAGAAATTTTCTACAGAAAATGTTTAACCAATTCAGTAAAAAATGTCTATAGAAAACTTTTAACCAATTCAGTAAAAAAATTTCTATAGAAAAATTTTTAACCAATTTAGTAAAAAAATTTCAGTGAGAAATTTTCTTTAGAAAATTTTTAACACTTTCAGTAAGAAATTTTCTATAGAACATTTTTAACACTTTCAGTAAAAAATGTTCTTTAGAACATTTACAATTTTAAATTTACACTTGACATTTTTTTTTAAATGACTAAAAGTTTAAACTCTCCAATTGTTTAATTAAAATCTTTTTAAAATTTTTCTTCTAGTGCTTTCACCTGCCCGACGTATAAATCCTTTTGATCGTTCTCCAAATTTACCACCACATTTAGCAGCACAACTCAATAGTGAATCACGTACACGTTCTCTATGGTCTTGGCCCGTTTTAAGGTAAATTTACTGCTATAATCTCAATTAAAATATTAAAACTAAAGCTTCTTCTTATCTTCTTTCCAGATGGTTTAGACAACCAACAACAATAAGTATTGCTGCACCTCCGTATCAAGAAGAAATTCTAAGTGATGTTATAGCTGGTCAAGCATCAGCTTTAGAATCGGTTTCCGGTGGTGCTGGTGGTCCATTTGGTGCTGCTTCTTCAAATGTAGCCACAAATTCTCTTAGAGATTCACATTCTTCGAATAATGTTTTAAATCCGAATTTAAGTGGTTCTTTTAAAGATGACGAAGATGATGATGCACCCCTGCAATGTATATATGAACCTATAGCTACAACACAAACAAATAATAGAAGTCAACCACCTGCAACACAACAACAGCAACCTCCTTCCGAGGTTGCTAATGATACAGATTCAGTTTTTATACAAACTCCTACACAGGGAGGTATAGCTGTTGCCGCTTTACCTCTTAATACTAATGAAAATAATACAAATAATCGTGGCTATTGGGGGATTTGAATGTTAAGTAAGTTTTTGGGAGAATCAAATGAAATTTATGTAGGGGGTTTTCAAGTTTATTTTTAACAAGAAAGTGATTGAAATTTTTTAGTTTTAATAACAGTTTAAAAGTTATGGTAGTTGAAAAAAGCTTTAAAAGTAAAAATTTCCGTGTGGCTTGCTAGTCATTGTTTTGACTGGTTAATATTCTCAGGTTTCCTTAATATAAACCGTCCTTTGTAATAATTCAAAACCTTGATTTTTGTTTACATTTTTTTTTAAACAATTTCAGTAAAAAAATTTCTATAGAAAATTTTCAACAATTTCAGTAAAAAAATTTCTAAAAAAAATTTCAGTAAAAAAATTTCTATATAAAATTTTTAACAATTTTAGTAAAAAATTTTCTATAGAAAATTTTTAAAAATTTTAGCAAAAATTTTCTATAGAAAATTTTTAACAATTTTAGTAAAAAATTTTCTATAGAAAATTTTTAACAATTTTAGTAAAAAATTTTCTATAGAAAATTTTTAACAATTTTAGTAAAAAATTTTCTATAGAAAATTTTTAACAATTTAAGTAAAAAATTTTCTATAGAAAATTTTTAACAATTTTAGTAAAAAATTTTCTATAGAAAATTTTTAACAATTTTAGTAAAAAATTTTCTATAGAAAATTTTTAACAATTTTAGTAAAAAATTTTCTATAGAAAATTTTTAACAATTTTAGTAAAAAATTTTAGTAAAAAAATTTTCTATAGAAATTTTTTAACAATTTCAGTAAAAAATTTTCTATAGAAAATTTTTAACAATTTTAGTAAAAAAATTTTTATAGAAAATTTTTATAGACATTTTTTTTACTGAAATTGTTCAAAATTTCCTATAAAAAATTATTTACTGAAATTTGTTAAATTTCTAAAGTAATTTTTTTACTAAATTAGTTAAAAATTTTATATGGACATTTTTTTACTGAATTGGTTAAAAATTTTGTATAGAAAAGTTTTTACTGAATTGGTTAAAAATTTATAGAACATTTTTTAGTAAATTGGTTAAAAATTCTCTAAAGAAATTTTTTTACTGAATTAGTTGAAAATTTTCTATAGAATTTTTTTTTACTGAAATAGTTAAAAATTTTCTATAGAAAATTGTTTACTGAAATTGTTAAAAATGTTTTACTGAAATTGTTAAAAATTTTCTATAGAACATTCTTTATTGAAATTGTTAAAAATTTTCTATAGAAAATTTTTTTTGCTGAAATTGTTAAAAACTTTCTATAGAAATTTTTTTGCTGAAATTGTCAAAAAATTTCTATAGAAAATTTTTTACTGAAATTGCTAACAATTTTCTATAGAAAATTTTTTACTGAAATTGTTAAAAATTTTCTATAGAAAATTTTTTACTGAAATTGTTAAAAATTTTCTATAGAAAAATTTTTACTGAAATTGTTAGAAATTTTCGTTAGAAATTTTTTTACTGAATTTGTTAAAAATTTTCTATAGAAAATTTTTTACTGAAATTGTTAAAAATTTTCTATAGAAAATTTTTTACTGAAATTGTTAAAAAATTTCTACAGAAAATTTTTTACTGAAATTGTTAAAAATTTTCTATAGAAAATTTTTTACTGAAATTGTTAAAAATTTTCTATAGAATTTTTTTAACTGAAATAGTTAAAAATTTTCTATAGAAAAATTTTTGCTGATATTGTTTAAAATTTTCTATAAAAAAATTATTTATTGAAATTGTTAAAAATTTTCTATAGAAATTTTTTTACTAAAATTGTTAAAAATTTTCTATAGAATTTTTTTTACTGAATTGGTTAAACATTTTCTATAGAAAATTTTTTTCTGAAATTGTTAAAAATTTTCTATAGAAAATTTTTTACTGAAATTGTTAAAAATTTTCTATAGAAAATTTTTTACTGAAATTGTTAAAAATTTTCTGTAGAAAATTTTTTACTGAATTTGTTAAAAATTTTCTATAGAAAATTTTTTACTGAAATTGTTAAAAATTTTCTATAGAAAATTTTTTACTGAAATTGTTAAAAAATTTCTACAGAAAATTTTTTACTGAAATTGTTAAAAATTTTCTATAGAAAATTTTTTACTGAAATTGTTAAAAATTTTCTATAGAATTTTTTTTACTGAAATTGTTAAAAATTTTCTATAGAAAATTGTTTACTGAAATAGTTAAAAATTTTCTATAGGAAATTTTTTACTGAAATTGTTAAAAATTTTCTATAGAAAATTTTTTACTGAAATTGTTATAAAAGTTCTATAGAAAATTTTCTACAGAAATTTTTTTACTAAATTGGTTAAAAATTTTCTGTAGATTTTTTTTTACTAAATTGATTTAAAATTTTCTATAGAAAATTTTTTACTAAATTGATTAAAAATTTTCTATACAAAATCTTTTACTGAATTGGTTAAACATTTTCTATAGAATTTTTTTTTTACTAAATTGATTAAAAATTTTCTATAGATTTTTTTTTTACTAATTTGATTAAAAGTTTTCTTTACAAAATCTTTTACTGAATTGGTTAAAAATTTTCTATAGAAATTTTTTTACTGAATTGGTTAACAATTTTCTATAGAAAATTTTTAACTGAATTGGTTAAAAAATTTTTACCGAAATTGTTAAAAATTTTCTATAGAATTTTTTTTACTGAAATTGTTAAAAATTTTCTATAGAAATTTTTTTACTGAAATTGTTGGAAATTTTCTATAGAAAATGTTTTGCTGAAATTGTTAAAAATTTTCTATAGAATTTTTTTATACTGAAATTGTTAAACATTTTCTATAGAAAATTGTTTACTGAAATTGTTAAAAATTTTCTATAAAAAATTGTTTACTGAAATTGTTAAAAATTTTCTATAGAAAATTTTTTACTGAAATTGTTAAAAATTTTCTATAGAAAGCTTTTTAATGAAATTGTTAGAAATTTTTTGATAATTTTCTCTAGAAATTTTTTTACTAAATTGGTTTTAATCAATTTTTTTCTATAGAAAATTTTTTTACTAAATTGATTAAAAATTTTCTATACAAAATCTTTTACTGAACTGGTTAAACATTTTTTATAGAATTTTTTTACTGAATTGCTTAAAAATTTTTTTATAGAAAATTTTTTACTGAATTGCTTAAAAATTTTCTGTAGAAAATTTTTAACTGAATTGGTTAAAACTTTTCTTTAGAAAATTTTTTACTGAAATTGTTAAAAATTTCTATAGAAATTTTTTTACTGAATTGGTTAAAAAAATTTTACCGAAATTGTTAAAAATTTTCTATAGAAAATTTTTTACTGAAATTGTTTAAAATTTTTTATAGAAAATTTTTTACTGAAATTCTTAAAAATTTTCTATATGAAATTTTTTACTGAAATTGTTCAAAATTTTCTATAAAAAATTTTTTACTGAAATTGTTGAAAATTTTCTATAGAAAATTTTTTACTAAAATTGTTAAAAATTTTCGATAGACAATTCTTTACTGAAATTGTTAAATATGGCTTAAAAACTTTCTATATAATAATTTTTACTGAATTGGTTAAAAATTTTCTATTGAAAATTTTTTACTGAAATTTGTTAAAAATTTTCGATAGAAATTTTTTTACTGAAATTGTTAAAAAATTTTCTCTAGAATTTTTTTTACTGAAATTGTAAAAAAAATTTATAAAAAATTTTTCCTTCAATTTTTTTTTATTTTTTTCTGATCTAAAAATCCAAAAATTGAATTGAAAGTCTCGGAAATTAAACCTTTTAAATCTTAATTGTTTTTTTAATAATTTTCTTGTTAATTAAACTTGTTTTCTAACAGTATAGTCATACCTCTCTGTGTGTAAGTAAGAACAAACTAACCCATTTACAAAATATTTTCTATAAGAAAATTATAAAAAAAAAATACAAAAAAAAAAATAATTTAATAATTTTTTTATTGTTTTTGTTTGTTGGGTTTGTTTTAGAATACCTTCCTCTTCTACTCCTTTAATCGAAAAATGAAAAAGAATAAATATTGTGATTTATTTAATACCTTTATATTGGTTTAAATTAAAAAAAAAAGATAACAAATTAAAAAAAAGAAATTAAAAATGTTTAAATTTTAAGATAAAAAATATATTGATCTTTATAAAAAAAAAAAATCTGGATGAAAATCAAGAAACAAGTAAGTGTAATATTAATTATACACAAACGCCTAGAGAAAAATAAAATCATAAAAAAATACTAAAATTAGTATAAAAAAAATATTTTATAAATTTTATTACATTTTTTTGTTTTGTTTTTTTTATTATTTTTTTTGGGTTTTATAATGTTTTGTTTGTTTATTGAATGTTTTTTTTTTTTAATTTTCATTTTTTACTTACTAAACAAAACTTTCTTCTCTTTTCCTTTTATCTCCTTTTTGTTTTTTAATACCAAAAATTTTAATTGAAATTCTGCCAATATTTTTGTTTAAAATTTTAATTGGCATATTGTTTTTTTTTTACCGAAAAAAACCTTAAAAGTACCTTTTTTTTATTATATAATTTATAAATTTATAAGTCTATGTGTATTCATAAATAATATTGCAAGAAATCATAAGAAAAAACAACAAAAATCATATAAAAACTAAATTATATTTGTTATTAATTAATACTTTTATGTTATTATTATTAAATATACCTTATACTATATATATTTTAATTATAATTATAAAATCTGAAACAAAAGTAAATTATAATACAATAAAAAAAATCAACATTTTTAGTCATTTTATTAAATTTGTGAAAACATTTATAAAATTAATTTTTATGTTTTTTTTTTGTTTCATTTTAAAATTATAGTTTTCAAAACAAAAACAAAGAAAATCAAGAATCATTTTTTTTTTAATCAGGACTCAAAACTCTTTAATTTCCAAATTTTAAAATCTTTTTTAAGTTAACTAAAAGGTAAGAAACTTTTTTAAACAGAAAGTTACAAACAAAATATAAAAATTTGCTATAGAAAATTTTTAAACAGTTCAGTAGTGCGATTCAGTAACTTTTTTAACGAAATTATCGATATCGTTAACTAACGAGAATTGTCGGTTGTTTTAACGAATATGTGATTCTATAAATTTTTCAATTATCGACAAGAATTAACGACAAAAAAAGTTAATTTGAAATTTGTTTATTTTGAAATTGTATTGAGAACCGAAAATTTTCGTTAACTTTAACTTCAAAAAAATTTTTGTTGATAAGGTAACGATTTTCAATAACGACAAAATTCGGTAGAAAAAAGTTATAGAATTGCTTTCAAAGACAATTGTCGATAATTAACTATTTTTGACAATATAACTACCGATTTTTGTCGTTAAAAAGTTAGTGAATTGCGCTACAGTAAAAAAATTTTTAAACAATTCAATAAAAAAAATATTTTTTTAGAAAATTTTAAAAACAATTCAGTAACAAATTTTTTATAGAAATTTTTTTAAAAAAATTAGTAAAAAAATTTCTATAGAAAGTTTTTTAACAATTCAGTAAACAAATTTCTATAGAAAATTTTTAACCAATTCACTAAAAAAGATTCTGTAGAAAATTTTTAAACCAACTCAGAAAAAAATGTTCTATTTTTAACTCATTCAGTTAAAAATTTTCATTAGAAAATTTATAAACAATTCAGTTAAAAATGTCCTATAGACATTTTTAAAACAACTTATAGTGCGTTTACACTGGTCCTCTAAGCTAGCTTAAAGTAGATTGTGGCTCCAATCCAGTTTCAATCTATTAGATTGCCCATACAAATTTATTTTTTTCAATCTAGTAGTTTAGGCTCTAATCGGCAAACGCAATCTGGTAAAGTTAGATACAACTCTGTGTTTCTATTATTTGCATTTTCCAACACTGAAAAACACCGACACAAAGTCTGCCGTTTTGATGACGCCGCCAAGTATGTGTATGCCGCCGTCATTGTTATTTGTAAACGCCGTCACTGTCCTTGTTAATCATACGACGACTAATTACCGTCGCTGTCTTTTGACGCAGTCACACACATTTATTACCAACTTGTTGTTATAAATGCCAATCCTAATCTTCTCAAATGTAAAAAATGCCAATGTAAACGGTACAGATTACAAAGTAGATTAAAATCGCAATTTACTAGATTAGAAATCCAATGTAAACGCACTATTAGTAAAAAATTTTCTATAGAAAATTTTTAAACAATTAAGTAAAACAT
Organism: Pegoplata infirma; assembly: GCA_963921195.1. Classification (NCBI taxonomy): domain Eukaryota; kingdom Metazoa; phylum Arthropoda; class Insecta; order Diptera; family Anthomyiidae; genus Pegoplata; species Pegoplata infirma. The sequence goes on from OY992536.1 coordinate 30,930,318, forward strand.
TTTCCATAGAAAATTTTTAGAGAATTCAGTAAAAAAATTTCTATAGAAAATTTTTAAGCAATTCCGTAAAAAAATTTTTACTGAATCAATTCAGTAAAAAAATTTCTTTAGAAAAATTTTACCCAACTCAGTAAGAAATTTTCTATTGAACATTTTTAACCAATTTAGTAAAAAAAATTCTATAGAAAATTTTTAACCAATTCAGTAAAAAAATTTTTATGGAAAATTTTTAACAAATTCAGTAAAAAATATTCTATAGAAAATTTTTAACCAATTCAGTAAAAAATTTTCTATAGAAAAATTTGAACCAATTCAGTAAAAAACCAATTCAGTAGAAAATGTTTAACCAATTTAGTAAAAAATTTTCTATAGAGAATGTTTAACCAATTTAGTATTTTCTATAGAGAATATTAAACCAATTTAGTAAAAAAAATTCTATAGAAAATTTTTAACCAACTTACAATTAGTAAAAATTTTCTTAAGAAACATTTTTGACCAATTTAGTAAAAAATTTTCTATTGAAAATTGTTAACCAATTTAGTAAAAAAATTTCTATAGAAAATTTTTAACCAACTTAGTAAAAATTTTCTTAAGAAAAATTTTAAACCAATTTAGTAAAAAATTTTCTTTAGAAAATTGTTAACCAATTTAGTAAAAAATTTTCTGTTGAAAATTTTTAACCATTTTAGTAAAAAATTTTCTATAGAAAATTTTTAACCAATTTAGTAAAAAATTTACTATAGAACATTTTTAATAAATTTAGTAAACAAAGTTAGTAAAAAAATTTTTAACCAATTTAGTAAAAAAAATTCTATAGAAAATTTGTAACCAATTTAGTAAAAAATTTTCTATAGAAAATTTTGAACCAATTAAGTAAAAAATTTTCGATAGAAAATTTTGAACCAATTTAGTAACAAAAAATCTTTAAAAATTTTCCATAAAAATTTTTTAAGCCATTAGTAAAAGATTTTCTATGAACGTCTTTAAGCAATTCAGTGAAAAATGTCTGTAGAAAATTTTTAAACAATTCAGCAAAGGAATTTCTATAGAAAATTTTTAAACAATTAAGTCAAAAATTTTCTACAGAAAATTTTTAAACAATTCGGTAAAAAAATTCTATTGAAAATTTTTAACCAATTTAGTAAAAAATTTTCTATAGAACATTTTTAACAAATTTAGTAAAAAATTTTCAATCAATTTAGTAAAAAAAAATTAAGTAAAAAATTTTCTATAGAAAATATAAATTTTCCATAAAAATTTTTTAAGCTATTAGTAAAAACTTTTCTATAGAAAATTTTTAACCAATTTAGTAAAAAATTTTCTATAGAAAATGTTTAACCAATTCAATAAAAAATTGTTTATAGAGAATGTTTAACCAACTCACAAGTATCTCAACCCTTATGAACCGATTTGCCTGAAACTTAAAATATATATAAATGAGACGATTTTAAGGTTGGGGTGTCTCGGCTTATCGGCCATATCAGTGTTTAAAAATTTCGTTGTCCCCTTATGAAACAATGAGGACCTTCGGGAAAAATTCGATAACTCCCGAACTAACAGGAATATCGTCTAGAGCAAAAATACGTGTCGACTTAAATTTAATAAAGTTTATTTCGTATTAATATGGATATCGTAGGTCTATGTCTTCATATAAATACCCCCCAAAATTTGCACATTTTCATGAAAAAAATATTTAAAGAAGCAGAATTTTTACGGGGTTATGCCACCGTTGGATAGGCATTAAAAAATCCTTTCTTCTCATATGGAAACATCATATAGTTTCTTTGAAAGAAATCGCTAAAAAATCCAAAAAACGATTTTTTCGCCAATTTTTGACCCATTTTTTGAACCCCTAAATCCCATATATGGCCGATAAGCCGAGACCCCCAACCTTAAAATGGTCTCATTTAAATATATTTTAAGTTTCAGGCAAATCGGTTCATAAGGGTTGAGATACTTCCCTTGTCAGTAAAAAAATTTCTATAGAAAATTTTTAACCAATTCAGTAAAAAATTGTCTATAGAAAACTGTTAACCAATTTAGTAAAAAAATTTCTGTAGAACATTTTTAACCATTTTAGTAAAAAAAAATTTATAGAAAATTTTTATCCAATTTAGTAAAAAATTTACTATAGAACATTTGTAACCAATTAAGTAAAAAATTTTCTATAGAAAATTTTTAACCAATTTAGTAAAAAATGCTCTATAGAAAATTTTTAACCAATTTTGTAAAATATTTTCTATAAAAAATTTTTAACCAACTAATTTAGTAAAAAAAATTCTATAGAAATTTTTTAAGCAATTCGGTGAAAAAATTTCTATAGAAAATTTTTAACTAACTTAAATAATAAATTATTCTAACGAAAATTTTTAACCAATTCCCAAAAAATTTGCTATAGAAAATGTTTAACTAATTCTGTAAAAAAAATTCTATACTAAATTTTAAACCAATTCTGAAAAAAAAATTTCTATAGAAAATTTTTAACCAATTCAGTAAGAAGAATTTATAGAAATTCATTAAAAAATGTTCTATAGAAAATTTTTAAGCAATTCAGTAAAAAAAATTCTAACGAAAATTTTAAACCAATTCAATCAGAAATTCAAGAAATTTTTTATAGAAAATTTTCTTGATGTATGTTTTTAAAGTTCTAGAATATAATGTGAATTTTATCGTTTTCCTCTTTTGATTTTTTCTTTTTTGTCTTTTATTTTTGCAATTTATAGATTTACATTTAAAAAAAATAATCATGAATCATCATTTATCTTTTCATTAACTCATTGAGAGTCACATCTGCTTTATATCAAGAATCAAACATTTTTTTCGTTGGTGTTTTACATAAAAATATATCAAAAATTTCAAAAACTTTTCCAATAGCAAATTAACTAACAAGGTAAGTGATTTTAAATATTTTTTTAATCAATTGAGATTTTTTCTTAATTTGCAACATAAGTTCACAAAAATAAAAGCCATTTAGTTTTTTTCAGAATTGATTCTGAAAAAAAAAACTCAAAGATAAATTTTCTATAAAAAATATATTGGGAATTTTATTTAATTTTTATTCAATTACTATAAAAAATATATTTATCATTTGTTAACGAGTTCTTAAGCTGCTTAGGACCATTGTCTCGTTAGGACTCGAACTCATAACTGTCCGCCCCAACCTGGGCGCCATAATTACTTAGACGTTGTGTAGTAATTTTTTTCATTTGAAAGTACATAATTAACCAGTTACAGCATTTTGTGAAAAAATTTAAGTTTAGCACATTTTCCTTAACAAGTTGGACTTAGCACTTTTACATATCACTGTTGAACATTGAATAAATGCTTTTCTGTAAATAGTTTTTCTATAAATGAAAAATATTGATATAGCGCCTTTTAACATTAAACTAACGACATATTTTTTTAAATTATGGTTAATTTATGTAATGCCTTTATGATACTTGCTTGTTTCAAGTTACTTGTTGCTGCATTTATTAGGGTTTTTCTATGGGAATTTCGATAAATTCAAAATTTTTGGTTAAAGTTATCGAAATTTTTATAGAAAAACCCTAATAAATGCAGCAACAAGTAACTTGAAACAAGCAAGTATCATACGCACTTTACCCAAATAATAAACAATTTCTTTAAATTTTTTTTCAACATATTTTAATTTATCACAATTTAATAATTTTACAAATTTTTTTAGGCACCCGGCTAAAAATGAATTGTATATGAGCATATATGAACACATCTGACCATACATCATTAATTCGAAAACATATATGATCATATATGAACATATATTAAAATTGGCGCTTATTCAATATATGACCATATATGGTAAAACATATAAAAATATGCGATCATATATTGGCCCATCCTTAACATAAATTATCATATATGATCGTACATAAGATTGTATACATTATTTTTAGCCGGGCAAACAAAATTTACATAATTTTTGTACAATTTTAATTTAATTATTTTCCTAATTTAAAATTTGTCTCTTCTACATGTTTTTGTTAATTAGAATAATATACAATTTTTACAAGTTTATACATTTTTTCCTAAGTTTTTACCTAATTTTTTTTTACAATTTTTACAAATTTATAATTTTTTTCCTAAGTTTTTGAATTTTTGTTACAAACCCTAAAATTTAAATTAAAAAAAATCACAGCTTTTTTTATTTAAAATTTTTATTTAACTTCAATATTTTATTAAATTTTATATATTTTTGTTTATTTAAACCCAAAATTCTATCTTGAAACTCTAGAAAACTCGTTTTAAATTCGAAAACAAAACTTTTTAAAAATTTTTTATAAAAATTTTCAAAACTTTTGTATTTGAGCTTAAAATAAGTAGCTGAAAACTGCAAGCAAAAATGTGTAAATTTTCAACGAAAAATTTGTTGTACAGTTCTTAATATGGTATTCCTTTTAAAGATCTGTAAAAGAAATTTTTCATTTCCCTTATTATCTCCTCTTTAACTTATTGGGACTTAATTCATGTCCTTGATAAGTTTGTTGTCTGTTGTTTTTGCTAAAAAAAACCCATCGAAAAAAATAATCCGAAATACTTTTCTCAAATACTTTTGGAAGATTTAAACTAAAACTTATTTTCATAAGTGAGCAAAATCTTCACATCAAACTCATGTATTTAATGATTTAGTCAAAGCATAATATCTTTGAACATCATTAGACCAAATGAGAACCAAATGAAAATGCTGATTTTCTCTGTATAAAACAAAGATTTTCCGCAAATTTCTTGGTAAGTTTAGTTTTTAAAACCCCAAATCTACTATGACCTAAGCTATTTCATTCTTTAAATTCTTGTTTATCATTAAATTCCTGCTTAATATTAGAGCTTAAACTTGCTAAATTTCCTGGCATGGAACCATTTGCAGCTGCTGCACCTAAAATGTTGGCCATATTAGCGGCCGTCATACCACCGGGATATAAATTTTGATAGAACAGAGGATTTTGTAGTTGAAAGAGTGCCATTAAATGAGTCAATTGAAAGTTGGGAGCATTGGGATCCATAGAATTCGAAGCAGCATTGTTAAAGTTAGTCATAAAGGGATTAATCATTGAAAGTTGGGCAGGATTTATGGAAGATGATGTAGAGTTAATCTCATTGGAGGACTCCAATTTGATGCGTTTTGTATCATTGGATTCAGAAGGTAATTGCTAAAAAGAGAGAAAAAGGGAAAATTAATTAGAATAGGATATTTAAAAAGAAACAATGAGATAAACTAAGAGAGAAAAGTAAAAAGCACAGTGAGAATCATTCAATATAAAATAGAATAAATTCAAGCAATAGAGAGAATCATAAGAGAGCAAAGGAATTAAGAAAAAGTTTAGTTTCGATTTACAGCTTTTAGTTGGTGTCACACAATATAAATTGATTCTTTATAAAATCGAACTTTAGTTTTTGTGATATTCGAGTTTAAAAAAGTCTTCGTTTATTAATTTTGTGGTACAAATCTTTCAATAAGTAAAAGGTACCAAAATAGTACTTTTCAGTAAAAGGTACCAAATACATGTTTTTTAATTTAAAGAACCATGAAACTTTTTTATCGATTTTCATAAGTTTTTTCTCTCCTACACAATACTGCACTAAATAAAAAGTTGCTCCTAAAATGTTAAACCCAATAAAAAACGTTTTGGTACAAATTTTTTGGTACAAATCTTATAATAAGTAAAACGTACCATAGTAATACTTTTCAGCAAAAGGTACCAAATATATATTTTTTTTAATTTAAAGAACCATGAAACTTTTTTTGATTTTCATAAGTTTTTTTTATCTCCTACACAATACTGCACAAAATAAAAATTGGCTCCTAAAATGTTAAACCCAATAAAAAACGTGTGGTACTATATATGTATGTATATTAGAGTGTCCCTTATTTTGGAAATGTTGAGACGGTACCCCCTCATTTTTTTCCTTTTGACTAAAAAATAACTCAGGAAAAATTTTACGCCCCTACGACCACGCCTTCCCTACGCGACGGGGCCTTAAAGAACGGGGCCTTAAAAATCATTTTTCCATACAAACCAAAAATTTTTTTTTTGATTTTTAATTTTTTTGTTGTTAAATATAATATTAGTTGTAATGTTGCTTTTAATGATATATATTCATAAAAAAATATTATTCATATCTGTGACATCTTGATCGTGTATCGAAAAATATCAAAAATGCATTTTTTAACCTTTTTTAGATCACGATAAAGATGTCACAGATAGGAATAATATTTTTTTATGAAAATATATCATTAAAAGCAACAATTCAACTAAAACGGTTGCTTGTCAAAACTAAAAAAAAATATTTTTTAAAAAATTTTTACTGTAGGACCACAAAAGCTCAAAATTTTTTTTTCGAAAAATTTTTTAGAACTGAAAGCCTCATCCCACCAAAATCAAATTTTTTGTCGTGAATAAGATTTTTTGCTTTGTATGGAAAAATGATTTTTAAGGCCCCGCTCTTTACGGCCCCGTCGCGTAGGGAAGGCGTGGTCGTAGGGGCGTAAAATTTTTCCTGAGTTATTTTTTAGTCAAAAGGAAAAAAATGAGGGGGTACCGTCTCAACATTTCCAACATTTCCAAAATAAGGGACACTCTAATGTATATAAAATAAAAATAAAAGTACCAAAATTTTACTCTTTGTTAATAAGTACCAAAAAAAATAAAAAATTACTAAATAGTACTTTTTAATAAAATGTACTGATTTTTTTTTTTTAATAAAAAGTACTAAAATGTACTTTTCTAAAAAGGTACTAAAACTTTTTTTAAAAAGTGCTAAAAAAATTACTTTTTTTTAAGTTTTAAAAAACGTTCTTTTTTAAAAAGTACTAAAAAGGACTTTAGTAGAGAGTACTTTAAAAGTACTTAAAAAGGTACTAAAAACTTTTTTTAAAAAGTACTAAAAAATTACTTTTTTTTAAAGTTCTAAAAAACTTTCATTTTTAAAAAGTACTAAAAAGGGACTTAAGTAGAGATTACTTTAAAAGTACTTTTTTTTATAAAAAGTACAAAAAACACTTTGAATAAAAAGTACTAAAAAAGTACTTTAAAAACAAGTTCTTTATATAAAAAAGTACTGAATTGTTTTTTTTAAATAAAAAGTACTAAAATGTACTTTTCTAAAAGGGTACTAAAAACTTTTTTTAAAAAGTTCTAAAAAATTGTTGTTTTTTTTAAAGTTCTAAAAAACGTTTTTTTTTTAAGTACTAAAAAAGGACTTTAGTAGAGAGTACTTTAAAAAGGTACTAAAAACTTTTTTTGAAAAGTACTAAAAAATTATTTTCTTTTTTTTTTAAGTTATAAAAAACTTTCATTTTTAAAAAGTACTAAAAAAGGACTTAGTAGAGAGTACTTTAAAAGTACTTATTTTTTATAAAAAATACAAAAAACACTTTGAATAAAAAGTACTAAAAAGTACTTTAAAAACAAGTTGTTTATATTAAAAAGTACTGAATTATTTTTTTTTTTTTTGTTAATAAAAAGTACTAAAATGTACTTTTCTAAAAAGGTACTAAAACTTTTTTTAAAAAAGTACTAAACAAGTACTTCTATTTTTAAAAAGTATTAAAAAGGACTTTAGTAGAGAATACTTTAAAAATACTTTCTTTTATAAAAAGTACAAAAAAACACATTGAATAAAAAATACTAAAAAAAGTTCTTTAAAAACAAGTTCTTTATTATAAAGAGTACTAAAAAGGTAGTTTTTTGTAAAAAGTACTTAGATACTTTCTCTCTTTTTAACAAAAACTACTAAAAAATAACTTTTTTTATAAAAATTACTAAGAAACTATTTTTTTATAAAAAGTTCTTTTTAATAAAAACTAATAAAGAAAGCAGTACATTTTTATAAAAGTACCAAAATAGTACTTTTTTATAAAAAGTACCAAAATAGCACTTTTTTTATAAAAAGTATTAAAATAGTATTTTTTTAAAGTACTAAAATAGTACTTTTTTTATAAAATGTACCACAGTAATAATAGTCTTTTTAAAAGTACTTTTTAAAAAAGTACTAAAATAGTACTTTTTATGATAACTATTAAAATGGAACTATTTTATAATAAAAATAAAGGTACCAAAATTGAACTTTTTATTATTTTTTAATAAAAACGGTCAAAACTTTTTAATAGTACTAAAAAGTGATATGTGAAAAAAGTAGAAAGATACTACATTTTTATCAAAAAGACCCAAAATAGTGTTTTATATAAAAATTACAAAGAAATATTTTTTATAAAAAGTACAAAAATAGTACTTTGCTATAAAATTTATATATATCACTTTAAAATAAAAAGAACTAAATAGTACTTTTTAATAAAAAGTACTAAATAGTACTTTTTAACAAAAAGTACTAAATAATACTCTTTTACAAAAAGTATCTAAGTAGTACTTTTTAATATGTGCCAAAATATTTTTTTTTTCAAGTACTTTTTATAAAAATGTACTAAAACGTCCGTTTTTAACAAAGTATTATTTTTTATAAATTTTTTATGTATGTTTTTATAAAAAGTACTAAAATTGTAAAAGTGTACCAATATAGTATTATTTTTTTGAAGCACTTAAACATACTGTTTTTTTATATATTGTTTCGTAATTTCTACTTAAAAAATACTTTTTATAAACAAAAACAAGTATTGTTTATTTCTTTTTATAAAAAAGTACTAAAAAAGTTGTTTTTATAAAAAGTACTAAAAAGGTACTTTTTTAATATAAAGTACTAATAAGGTACTTTTTTATAAAAAGTACTAAAAAGGTACTTTTTTTATAAAAAGTACTAAAAAATTTATTTTTTATAAAAAGTACTAAAAAAATACTTTTTTATAAAAAGTATTAAAAAATTACTTTTTTTTAAAAAGTACTACAAAAGTACTTTTCTATTAAAATAGTATTAAAAAAGTATTTTTGTTGTTAAAATGACAAAGAAAGTACTTTTTAATAAAAAGTACGAAAAAATATCTTTTGATAAAAAATTACTAAAAATGAGTACTTTTTTTATAAAAAGTACTAAAAAATTTATTTTTTATAAAAAGTACTAAAAAGTACCTTTTAATAAAAAGTACAAAAAAGGTACTTTTTAATAATAAAATAAGAAGTACTAGAATAAAAAAGGACTAAAAAATGCTTTTTATAAAAAGTACTAAAATAGAAGAAAGTTTTTTTATATTACATAAAAAATTAAAATATTGAAGAAAAGTATCAGGGAGCAAATAAATTAAGTAAAAAGGAGAAAAAGAAATCATAAAAAGTGAACCAAATTTAAAAAAAAATATGGAAAATGCCAAAAGTAAGCAAACAGAGAGAATAATTCGAGAAAGCACCTTTTTTTAACTTTGTACTTACAATTTTCTTTGGTGGCCTTCCACGTTTACGTGCCAAAAAATGTTCCGCTGATAGCGAAGACAATGGTGTTGAGGCACTACTAGACGAATTAGTATTTGTCTTTGGCACCGTAGCTTTAACTGCCACCACTGGCTTAGGAGATTCTTCTTCACTTGAATCTCTTTTAAATTGCTGATAATTTGTTTCTAATTCATTGCGATCATGTTTCCTCTTATGACTAATCATTTGACTGCTTGAATGTAAGATAAAATTGCAACCGTCACGAACACAGTGAATGTGATTGGAAGCCATCGAGAATTTGCAGTCTTCAAAAGGGCAGGGTTCGGTTTTAAGGATTTTCTTGAATCCATCTTGGGTCAACTGATGATCTTTCATGTGATAGGTTTTGTGTTTTTCTGGAAGTTGAGAAAAAATAAAAGAGACAAAAATTAAGAAAAATTCAGTAATTTGGATAAATTAAGAAAAATTCAAAATTCAAGATATTTTTTTGTTTTTATATTTTTATCTTGTACACTTACCCATATCAGCCTTATTTTTAAAAGTATGATTGCAACCCTCACGACAACAATGATAATGAGAAGTCTTCTTGCCATAAAAAGGGCACTCTTCAATTTTACAATTTTCATGTGCCCGAAAACGACGAAAACCTTCCTGAACAATTTCCGAATTTTTACGATGAAAATTGGCATGCATTTGTACATCACTGGTGCTAACATAAACCTTAGGGCAATCTTCATAAATACAATGATAATGTGTTTGCTTCCAATTGTACGCACAGCCGGCACCATATTCCGGAGCACAATCATCGGAAGAAGAGAAGCGCGCAAAACCCAATAGCAAACTTTCCTTACGTTTCTTATGCCATTTAAAATGACGGATAATATCATCTTTTTTACTTAAAATCTTAGCTTTGCAGGGCTCCTCGAAACAGTGGAAATGTTCACGCAAATTTTCTTGGCGGCATAAAACATTTTCACATTCCAAATAAGAAGAATATTTGCGTAAATGCTTAAGGTTTTCTTCGGTTAGAAAACCATCCAAACTGGCCGAGGCGGAGAGGGCAGAAGAGCAGGTGGTAGTGGTAGAGGTGGAGGTTTGAATTAAACAAGATGATGAAGATTCAAATGTTTGACCAGCAGTTGAAGATAACTGCTCACTGGAGGGTGGAGTTAAGATGGCATTTTTCAAAGTTACCGGTGTAACATTTGAATTTTCATCATCTGTTATTAGGGTATCTTTATAGGTTAAGGAAGATGGATTTATTTGGGAATTGGATTTTTCAGGAGTATAAGGCTAAAAAGAGAAATGAAAAGAAAAAAATTTTAGTAAAAAATTGAGTAAAAAGAAATAAGAAGAAAAAATTTAAATGGCAAAATATAATTATAAACTAAAACGAAATGAAAAGAAAAAATAAAATAGAAAATCACAAACGAGAGAAAAATTAAGCCCGTTTCTCTGACAAACATTTGGTTAAAATTTTTGTGAAATAAAATAAATAATTCAATTAATTTTTTAATTGATTCATAAAAAATATTATTGGAATTATATTGGAAATAGTACTTTATTATTTTTTTAAATTCAAATTCAAATTTCAATAAATTATTTTTCAGTGGTTTGAAGTTAAATATTTAAAAATTTTATGAAAAGCCCAAAAACTGGATTAAAAAAATACTTTAAAAAACAACATTGAACAATCTTATATGGAGTTCACACTAGCGACTTTAAACAAGTTGTTTAACAAAACACCAGTAACAGAATAAAAACGTAATGGATACAGAACAAAGACTTTTTTAAACATCTCACTCTTAAACACTTCAAAACAGCAAGTGTGAACGCCGTATTAAAGTACACTCAAAGTTTACAGTCTATACAATTCAATGTTTTCTGTGAAAAAATTTTAATCATCATGTTTTTATTCAGTATTATTCTGAAATTCCTTACGGAATTGGAGAACAATGAAATAATAATTTTTTAAAAACCAAACGGAGTTGTATGAATATTGATGAACTTTAAATTTTAAAGTATTTTTTTTAAACTAAAATGTTCAATTCAATTTCGCTACGGATTTCTTTATCAGTCAGACATTTTTTTTAGCTTTGTGCAGAATTTCTTGTTAATTTTTTTCAATATTTTTATAAGATGCTTCAAACATGTTCGATTTCTCATATTTCCATTTTGCCCACACATTGTAGTTTTAAAAAGTCTTGTTTACAATTAAAATTTTATTTTTTTTTTTAAAGATTTGTTTATATTTTGTTTTGTGAATTTCTTAAAATTTTGTGCCAATAATCACAAGTGTTCAAAAAAAATTATTACAAAGTTGCTTTATTACTTCATGATTATTTAATAAAAAAAATATGTGTGGACAATTTTGTAAAATTTTTCCCTTTAAATCAAATTAATGATTTTCAGAGAATTCAATTAAAAAAATTAATATGGAGCTTAAGACAAAGAGATTTTACAAAGATTGACAGAAAAAATGAGCAAACATGTTCTTACAAGAAGTTATAAATTTTTTTTCACATTTTTCTATAAAAAAATTTTGTCACAATTTTCTTTAGAAAATTTTTGTCACAATTTTCTTTAGCAAATTTTTGTCACAATTTTCTATAGAAAATTTTTGTCACAATATTCCATTTAGAAAATTTTTGTCACAATTTTCTTTAGAAAACATTTGTTCCGATTTTCTATAGACAATTTTTGCCAGAACTTTCTTTAGAAAATTTTTGTCACAATTTTCTAAAAAAAAATTTTGCCACAATTTACTATAGAAAATTTTTGTCACAATTTTTTATAAAAAATTTTTGTCACAATTTTCTATAAAAAATGTCTGTCACAATTTTATTTAGAAAATTTTAGTCACAATTTACTTTAGAAGATTTTTGTCACAATTTTCTATTAAAAACTTTGTCACAATTTTCTTTAGAAAATGTCACTATTTTCTTTAGAACATTTTTGTCACAATTTTCTTTCTTTAGAAAATTTTTCTCACAATTTTCTATAAAAAAATTTTCTCACAATTTTCTTTTGAAAATTTTTGTCCAAATTTTCTATAGAAAATTTTTGTCACAATTTTCTATAGAAAATTTTCGTCACAATTTTCTATAGAAAATTTTCGTCACAGTTTTCTATAGAAAGTGTTTGCCACAATTTTCTGTAGAAAATTTTTCTCATAATTTTTTGTTGAAAAATTTTCTGACAATTTTCTATAAAAAATTATGTATCAAAAAAAGACACACCATTTTTTTTACATAAATTGGTACAATTTTTTATAGAAAATGTCTTAAAAAGCCAAAATTTTGAATAGAAAATTTTGTCATAAAAAGTGATAACATTTTTTAAAAATTTTTTGTCCCAAAAACTATTGAAAAACTATTCTATTGAAAATTTTATCATAAAAAGTGCTATAGAAAATGTTTTTAACGAAAATTAATGACATTTTTGTAGAAAATTTTCTCACAAAAAATTATAACATTTTCTTTAGAATTTTTTTTCACAAAAAGTGTAACCTTTTTTTTAGAAAATTTTGTCACACCAAGTTTTGACATTTTCAATAGAATCCAAAATGATAACATTTTGGATAGAAAATTTTATCACAAAATGTGCTACAATTTTTTAATTAAAAATTTGTCATAAAAATCTATAATTTTCTATAGAACATTTTGTTACAAAATATAATATTATTTTTTATAAAAATTTTTTAAATAAAAGAAAGTGTCTTAGTTTTGCCTTAATGTTGTTACAAAAAGTGCTAAGATTTTCTATAGAAAGTTTTGTCATAGAAAGTGATTACATTTCCTATAGAAAATTTTGGTCATAAAAAATGATACAACCTTCTGTACAAAATGTTGTCACAAAAATTGAAAACATTTTTCTATCGAATTTTTTTTACAAAAAGTAATATCATTTTTTATAGAAAATTTTGTCACAAATAGTGATAACATTTTCTATAGAAAATTTTGTCACAAATAGTGATAACATTTTCTATACAAAATTTTGTCACAAAAGTAATAAAATTTTTTATGGAACATTTTGTCACAAAAAGTGATTTTATTTTCTTTAGACATTTTTCATAGAAAATTGTGTCACAAAAAGTTGTAACATTTTCTATAGAAAATTTTGTCACAAAAAGTGATAACATTTTCTGTAGAAAATTTTGTCACAAAAAGTGATAACATTTTCTATAGAAAATTTTGTCACAAAAAGTGATAACATTTTCTATATAAAATTTTGTCACAAAAAATTTAAACATTTTCTATAAACAATTTTGTCACAAAAAGCCATTACATTTTCTATAGATACTTTTGTCATAGAAAGTGATTACATTTTCTTTAAAAAATGTTGTCATAAAAAGTGATACAATTTCAATACAAAATTTTGTCACAAAAATTTATAACATTTTTTCCAGAAAATTTTTTCACAAAAAGTAATTTTTTTTTATAAAATATTTTGTCACAAAAAGTTATAACATTTTCTATAAAAGATTTTGCACAAAAAGTGATAAAATTTTTTTAGCAAACTTTCACAAAATTTGATACCTTTTTCTATAGAAAATTTTTTCACAAAAAGTGATAAAATTTTTTATAGAAACTTTTGTCACAAAAAGTGATAAAATTTTTAATAGAAAATTTTGTCACAAAAAGTGATTATATTTTCTTTAGACATTTTTCATAGATAATTTTGTCACAAAAAGTAATAACATTTTCTATAGAAAATTTGGCATCAAAAAGTGATAAAATTTTCCATAGAACATTTTGTCATAAAAAGTAATAACATTTTCTATAGAAAATTTTGTAACAAAGAGTGACAACATTTTCTATAGAAAATTTTGTAACAAAAAGTAATAACATTTTCTATAGAAAATTTTGTCACAATAAATGAAAACATTTTCTATAGAAAATTTTGTCACAAAAGCAATTACATTTTCTATAGAAACTTTTGTCATAGAAAGTGATTACATTTTCTTTAGAAAATTTTGTCATAAAAAGTGATACAATTTCAATACAAAATTTATAACATTTTTTATAGAAAATTTTTTCACAAAAAGTAATATTTTTTTTAAAAACAATTTTGTCCCAAAAAGTTTTATAATTTTTTTAGAAAACTTTCGCAAAATGTGATACCATTTTCTATAGAAAATTTTGTCACAAAAAGTAATAACATATTTTTTTAGAAATTTTGTCACAAAAAGTAATAAAATATTTTTTAGGAATTTTGTTACAAAAAGTGATAAAATTTTTAATAGAAAATTTTGTTACAAATAGTGATCAAATGTTTACAGAAAATTTTGTCACAAAAAGTGATAACATTTTCTATAGAAAATTTTTGTCACAAAAAGTGATAAGAATAATTGATTTAATTTCTATAGAAAATTGTGTCCCAAAAATTTATAAAAAAATTTTATGGAAAATTTTGTCCCAAAAATTGATAAATATTTTTATAATTCTTTTATATTTTTTTTTTTTTTTTTATTTTTTTTTTTTATTTTTATATTTCTATGGAAAGTTTTGTCACGAAAAGTGATAACATATTTTATAGAAAATTCGACACAAAAATGGAATAACATTTTCTACATACAATTTTGTCAAAAATAAAAACAAATTTGCTATACATCATTTTGTTACAAAAATAGAAAATGTTCTATAGAAAAAGTTGTCACACAAAAAATAGAAAATTTTGTGGTAAAAACTTAAACTAAAAAGTGATAAAATTTTTTAAAAAAAAAATTTTGTGGTAAAAAATTTTTCCATTTATTAAAAAAAAATCTGTCACAAAAAGTAATAAAAATGTCTATTTACAATTTTCTCAAAAATAGTGACAGTTTTGTCATAAAAATATGTTTTAAATTTGGTTAAAAAAATTTTGTCACAAAAATAGGATAAAATTTTGTCACAAAACTGGGGTACAATTTTTTTTGAAAGTTTTTTTTTTACAAAATAAGATGACATTGTTTATATAAATATATGTCACAATAAATAAATAACATTTACTAATGAATTTTTTTTGCAAAAATTTGTCACAAAAATTAAATAAAATTTTATTTACAAAATTTTTACACAAAATGGGTTGTTTTACAAAAATTTTTTTAATAAAGTTTATGTAGTTTTAATAGAAAATTGTGTCACAAAAATGAGAAAAAATTATAGAAAAAACTTTCAATAGAAAGTTTTGTCACAAAAATAGAAAAAGTAATTAAAGTGTTCTGTTAAAAATTTTGTCAAAAAATTTGGTTAAAGCAAATTAAGCAAATTTTGTCACCAAGAATGGAATGAAATTTTCTATAAAAACTTTGTCACAAAAATGAAATACAATTTTTATAAAAAAATTGTCATAAAAATTTATAAAATTTTTTATAAAAAACTTCGTTAAGTTAGACACAATTTTCTATTAAAAATTAGTAAAATTTTGGTAAAGTTAAAATTTTTTTTAATTAATCGAGCTTTTTGATCAATTTAGAAACATTTTGTTAAATTTACAAAAGGTTTAATATATTTAGTGTAATCAAAAATTTTTTGTGTATTTAACAAAATTGTTGATTAAACAATAATTATTTTTGATTAAGAAATTGTTTGTTAAATTGATCAATGTTTTTGTTAAGTTAAACCTTTTTGTTGAATCAAAACTTTAAACGTTTTTTTAAACATTTAGATTTTTTTAATCATTTAGATTTTTTTTAATATCACTAACTTTTTTCCGCATTTAACAAACTTTTTGTTATTTTTACCAATTGTTCTTTGTTATTATAAGCAAAGTTTTTAGTTAATTTAAACAAAGTTTTTTTTTGTTATTTTAAACAAAGTTTTTTGTTGTAGTTGGTTTGTGTTGTTAAAAAAAAGTTTTTTGTTAATTTTAACAAAGTTTTTTGTTATTTTAAACAAAGTGTTTTGTTATTTTTAACAAGTTTTTTGTTAAATTTTTAAAATCTTATTTCTTGTTGTTAATGTTGTTTTTACATAAAATTTAGTTAAATGTTTTTTTTTTTTAACTTACCAATTGTGTTGATAAATCCTCCATAGAATCGCTGGTTGTTTCCAAAGCCATAACACCAGAACATAAGAGCTTGGAATTTCCTGAATTCGCTGTAGTCGAACTTGAATTACCCGAAGAGGAATGTAAACTTGAAAACACCTGAGGTTCATCATCCAAATTTACAGATTCTAAAGGTTGATCTCTAATCTCTTGGACATCATCATCGTTATTGTCATCAACATCATCATCCTCAACGACATATGCAACATCAGCATCATGACCTACGGCCGAAACGTCCGGTTGTTGGCTAGAGCCGTCAATTGGATGTTTATCGGTTGTATATGTATTGTCACTGCAGGGTGTTGATGTCACTGTAGATGATTGAAGAAAATTGGTTTGTGATGAGGTGGCGGCTAAAAAAGGATTTTGAGCTGTAAAAGCAGAAGGAAAGAAAAGAGAAGAAGACGAAGAAGAAGAGGTAGGACCAGAAACACCAGGAGGTGTTGAAAGTTGGGGAAGATGGGGAAGATTAGTAAAGGAAGACAGGGGTGTATTATTAGACATTTGTTGAGCTAAATAATCTGTCATATTTAAAGAAGTTTGTGTTGATGCACCAGCAATTTGTTGAGAAAAACAAGAAGAATTAGAAGAGTTGGGTGTTGTAGGGGTTAATAATAAATTTGAAGAAGTTATTTGTTGTTGTTGTTGCTGAAGCTGCTGCTGCTGTTGTTGCATCAACATAAACTGTGTTAAGGGTGGCAAATTATTTAACAACATTTGTGTCATTCCGGGTGGGGGGATTTGAGAAAATTGAACTTGTGCAGGAGCAGTAGTTGGATGGGGATTTTGTAAATAAGTGTTGTTGCTAGTACAATTGTTAGTAGTATTTGGTAAGGGACTCAAATTACTATTGGGACTACAACTACGGCTACTACTACACATGGTGTTTTGTGAATTTTTGCGTTTTTCTGTTCTTAAATTCAAAGTTTGTTGTTGTGTTTGTTGCTGCTGTTGGGGTTGGAAAACCAAATCCTTAGCTTTAACTGGACTTTGTAGCAATTGTTGCTGCTGCTGTTGTTGTTGTTGTTGCTGCTGTTGCAATAAATTCATCATATACAATTGCATTATGAATTCTAATTGTGAAGACATTATTGTTTTTTTTTTTTTGTATATTTTTTTCTCTGAGTGTAAAATTTATTTTTTTTAATTTTTTAAATTTTTTTAATTTATTTTTTTTTTTATAATAAGTTCTTTTTAAATTTTTATTTTTTTTTTTAAAAAAATTTCAAAATTTTTTTTCAAAATTTTTTTTTAATATTTTTTTTTGTCAATATTTTTTTTTATAAAGTTCCTTTCAATTTTGCATTTTTTTATAAAGAAATTTTCAAATTTTTTTTATTAATAGTTCTTTTCAATTTTTTGTTTCACTGTATTTTTTTTAAATTTTAAATAGTTTAAAAATTTTTTTTTATTTTTTTTTTTCAAAACTTTAAAATTTGTTAAATTTTTTCTCTGAGTGTAATCCTTTTTTTGGAAGTGGCGTTTATTTTTGATGTTGTTGCGATTTTTTTTTATATCAAACTACACGTAAAATTTTCTTTTCTTATTCAACTAAAATTTTCTAATTTTACATTTAGTTTTAAAAAGTTTTGAAATTCTAAATTCTCAAGATATTTCAAGCTTGGCTGTTGGGCTCAAACTGATTTAACTCTTCCTCAGTCAACTGTATATAAAGCAACATCACAAAGATCTAAACAATTCTAAAAAAAAGTGCCATCATAATAGCAACCCTCTCCCTTTGTAAAAAATTGCATTAAAAAACAGATTCTCTTAATAAAACAAAAAACCCGATCATATTCTCTTAACAAAAAATATTATTACATCACAGGATCTTTATAACGTTTTATTGTCACTAAAAAAAAGAGATTCGTTAAACTCTCTTGTTTAGAATTTTTTTATTTTTAGCAAACCACCCTTTTTATCCTTATTGTCCTTGTTTTATATTTTTTTAAATGTTACAAAATATTTTTGTAATCTTTGTTAGTTTTTTACTGCAATTTTTGTTTTGTTCAACTGAAAATTTCACCCCTATTTTTCTTTTATTATTTTTTTAGCAAAAAATGTTTGGTAATTTTTTTATATACAGGAAAATCTTTTTTTTTTTTTTGGGAAATTGTTATGTAATTTTTCTTTGTTAAACCAATGATATTACAGGAAAATGCTAATATTATTATAAAAAATGTATTTTTAGCTAAAAAATGTTGTGTGTTTTAGCCAACGAGAGCTTAGGAATTTCTCCTTGTATTGTTAGATTCTCTTAAGGGGATATTTTTGGTTTATGAGTAAAGGAATTTGAAGGATTTTTAGAAAGTTAGGTTAGTTATACAAATGAAAAAAAATTGCAAATTGAAAAAGGTTATAAAGGTAAAGATTATTATCTTTTTTATAAAATTTCATAATTTTAGGAAAGTTTTAAATAAAACTTAATCCAGAAAGTAAAATAGGGTTTTTTATGAAAAATATGAAAGTGAGAGTGTTAAATTCGGCCGTGTCGATTCTTTGATACCGCACTCAGAAAAAAAACTAACTAAAAAATGGGAAAATTAACTAACAAGGAAAATTGATAATGATTTAGCTCCATTGTCATGTATTACTACTTTTTAGTCCATATTTTTCTTTAAAAGAAGGACAAATTTGAACAGAGATGCCAACTATTTGAGAGCAAAACGCGCGCAAAAATTTTATAAACGGGTAAAAACGCGTAAATTTGCTTGAAAAAAAGGGTAAAAAAGCACTGGACTGTTTTTTAAATAGATAAAAAAATAATATTTTTATTCAAACAAAATTTTTGATAAGTTTGTTTGTTGGTTAATCTTTTGACCAACCGAAATCGTTGTACAATTTTACATGGTCTTCATTTTCCGCTTCAAAAGCTAAATTTAGTCTTTGAACTTCACCCAGAACAGAATTCAAATAATAAACCCAAATACAAAAAAACCTACAAATAATGGAATTTTTTTAGAGGTTGGTTTAGTTCTTCAAGGGAAAACATTTTCCCCTTAGTCCGATTTTGCCCTTTTTTCCGAACTTAATACGACCAATGGTTATGGACCATAATAATAAATTCGTTCCATATTTCAGGCGCCTACCCAGTCGGCAAAAAAATCACACCTGACATACTGCTGACTCTCCCTTTATAAAATTGCTGCGACTTCATACAATTTTTCAAAATGTCATCAATGACATGTCAGCAGTTGGTCAGCGGTTGTTTAAAGGAATTGTTAGTGGCCACCGATACTGGTGGACACTGCTGACCAACTGCTGACATGTCATTGATGACATTTTGAAAAATTGTATGAAGATGTCAGCAATTTTAAAAAGGGAGAGTCAGCAGTATGTCAGGTGTGACTTTATTTTGCCAACTGGGTAGCTCTTAGTTTGAACTGCATATTGCTTTCCACGGAAAGACAGACGGACATTCAAAAATGTCTTTGAATCGATCAAAATCAATAAAATATATACTTAGTGAAGTCTCCGACTAATGTTTCGATGCGTTACACTCGAAATAACAAACTAACAATAAGTATACCGCCATACTTTGTTTGGAGGCTATAAAAATTAATTTTAAAAAGCACTAAAAGCGCCAACTGAAAATTTTAAAAGCACCAAGTTAGTGCGTTTTTCTAATTTGGCACTAGGTCAAAAATTGTCGCGTTTTGACACATCAAAAAGCACTAGATCTAGCGCGAAAAGCACTAAGTTGGCATCCCTGAATTTGAACTAGAATATGGGAAAAAAATATCCCATTTTTTGGTTAAAAAAACATTTCTGATGAGGAAATTTTTCCTAAAAATTATTTAATTTTATATTTTTTATTGGTTTATTTATAGAATAGCATGTGAATACACACATAATTCTCATTGGGTACATATTTTATTATAAATATAAAGAAACGTTTGTTTCTTATAGTCAAGTAATAAATTTCATTAATTCTTTTAGTAAAATTACAACAAAAAGTTTGTATTTGACGTTTGTTCCCAGACTATGGGAAAACACGCCAAAGCCAAGGTCTTTGTTGTGATTAAAATATTATTTTTTTTCTAACACATACATATGTAGAAAAAAAAATGTAAATATTAAATTTATTACTTGTTATACAAGATCAAACTTTTTGTATTCATGTACTACAAATAATAAACAAAATGTGAACTACAAGCAAGCATGAAAAAAATACAAAAATCAAAAAAACAATTTCAAGTTACGAAAAATTTACTAAACTTGTGGAAAAAACTTCCTCAAATTAAAGAAGATAAATATGATGAACTAATTGGTAGGAAATTACGTCCTAAAACTGAATTTTTTGAACTAAATTTTGTTTTAAGAAATATGTCTTAAAAATAAAGATTTTTTTTCAATTATTTTGGGAAAATTTCTTTGGCAGTAAGAATTTCTTCCACGTATTAGGGAATTTCATTTGAGGAAAATTATGGCCTATTTAACAGTCCATGAACTAAAATATTTTCCTAAAAATTAGGAAAATTTCCCAATTTTTAGTTAATTTTAACTTAATTGTGGGAAAATTTATAAACTATTTTGAAGAAAAATTTTCCAAAGTTTAAGTTTTTTCTTTTTTTTGAGTGCGTCGAAGAGGAATAAAGATAAGTGATTGCAAGTTCCTCGAAAAGCATGTGTGGCTGGGATTAACCCATTTTGGACCAAGATTCAATTTTATTTTTCCTTTTTGGAAAAAGGTATTTTTTTAGGGTAACTAGCACCCGCTGATCTCAAAAATCTTGTCAAAAAAAAATTTCCAATGTGTCGTTATCCCAGAAAAGCCTGCTATTTAACTTTTAATGCAATTATAATATTTGGATTTATTCGCGTTTTTATTAATTTATTTCATTATTTTCAAAATAAATAGTTTCAAAATGATTCAAATTAGTGGAATTTAACAATGAGTTAAATCTAAAAAAATTTAACATCAATCAAAAAAATTAAAAGCCGAAAATAAAAAAAAGGCAAAATTTTCGTTTTTGCTTGAAACAATTTCTGTGCTGATTTGCATTGCATTTCATGAACATATAAATTGCGGTGGTCAAGTGGTGATATTTTTTTTCAATTGCAGAAAGATGAGACTTAACATTCGTAACCATATTTACCCGAAATTCCACCTTTTTCATACATAAATATTTTTTTGGAAAAGGTATTCTTTACTGTTCGAAAAGGCCAAGGATAGGTCTTTTTGATAGGTCCACGGGTAGGTCCTTTTGATAGGTAAAGGACCTATCCTTAAACCTATCAAAAGGATGGGTCCTTTCCCATCATTCAAAAGAATGATGGGAAAAGGATGGGTCCTTTTGATGGGAAAAGGATAGGTCCTTTTGATGGGAAAAGGATAGGTCCTTTTGAAGGTCCATGGATAGGTCCTTTTGATAGGTCCACGGATAGGTCCTTTTGATAGGTAAAGGACCTATCCTTAAACCTATCAAAAGGATGGGTCCTTTCCCATCATTCATTCCTTTTGATGGGAAAAGGATAGGTCCTTTTGAAGGTCCATGTATAGGTCCTTTTGATAGGTCCATGGATAGGTCCTTTTGATAGGTTTAAGGATAGGTCCTTTTGATAGGTTTAAGGATAGGTCCTTTTGATAGGTTTAAGGATAGGTCCTTTTGATGGGAAAAGGATAGGTCCTTTTGCTTGGAAAAGGATAGGTCCTTTTGATGGGAAAAGGATAGATCCTTTTGATGGGAAAAGGATGGGTCCTTTTGATGGGAAAGGGATAGTTCCTTTTGATAGGTCCATGGATAGGTCCTTTTGATAGGTTTAAGGATAGGTCCTTTTGATGGAAAAGGATAGGTCCTTTTGAAGGTCCATGGATAGGTCCTTTTGATAGGTCCATGGATAGGTCCTTTTGATAGGTTTAAGGATAGGTCCTTTTGATGGGAAAAGGATAGGTCCTTTTGATGGGAAAAGGACAGGTCCTTTTGATGGGAAAAGGATAGGTCCTTTTGATGGTAAAAGGATGGGTCCTTTTGATGGGAAAAGGATAGGTCCTATTGATGGGCAAAGGATAGGTCCTTTTGATAGGTCCATGGATAGGTCCTTTTGATAGGTTTAAGGATAGGTCCTTTTAATGGGAAAAGGATAGGTCCTTTTGAAGGTCCATGGATAAGCGCTTTGAAAGCGCTTTAAAAACACAAAAATGGGACGTATCTTTTTTTGGTGGTTATTTGAATTAAACATTTTTTTAAATTAGGATAAATAATTGATGGACTTATTTATTAGGATTTTGGACAAACTCACTGCAGGGAAATGAAAAATATTCCTATTGTTATGAAAATTAATAAATTTTAATTACAAATTTATACATTTAAAAGATTTAAATAGAAAAACATTGGCAAATCGCTTGCAAAGCACTTTTTCGAATTCATACTACCTTATACACAAAAAATAAGGTGCTGTGCCGAGATTTTTTCTTTGTAACGGTTGGCAGTTTCTGCCTGGGATGTTTCGCAAGACATATTTTTTAATTTATTTTTTTTTAATTTTCAAAAACCCAAAAAACTTTGGTCGCTTTTAATCCGATTGGCTTCCTTTTAATAGGTCCATGGATGGATCCTTTTGATAGTTCCATGGATAGGTCCTTTTGATAGGTTTAAGGATAGGTCCTTTTGATAGGTTTAAGGATAGGTCCTTTTGATGGGAAAAGGATAGGTCCTTTTGATTGGAAAAGGATAGGTCCTTTTGATGGGAAAAGGATAGGTCCTTTTGATGGGAAAAGGATGGGTCCTTTTGATGGAAAAGGGATAGGTCCTTTTGATAGGTCCATGGATAGGTCCTTTTGATAGGTTTAAGGATAGGTCCTTTTGATGGAAAAGGATAGGTCCTTTTGAAGGTCCATGGATAGGTCCTTTTGATAGGTCCATGGATAGGTCCTTTTGATAGGTTTAAGGATAGGTCCTTTTGATGGGAAAAGGATAGGTCCTTTTGATGGGAAAAGGACAGGTCCTTTTGATGGGAAAAGGATAGGTCCTTTTGATGGTAAAAGGATGGGTCCTTTTGATGGGAAAAGGATAGGTCCTATTGATGGGCAAAGGATAGGTCCTTTTGATAGGTCCATGGATAGGTCCTTTTGATAGGTTTAAGGATAGGTCCTTTTAATGGGAAAAGGATAGGTCCTTTTGAAGGTCCATGGATAAGCGCTTTGAAAGCGCTTTAAAAACACAAAAATGGGACGTATCTTTTTTTGGTGGTTATTTGAATTAAACATTTTTTTAAATTAGGATAAATAATTGATGGACTTATTTATTAGGATTTTGGACAAACTCACTGCAGGGAAATGAAAAATATTCCTATTGTTATGAAAATTAATAAATTTTAATTACAAATTTATACATTTAAAAGATTTAAATAGAAAAACATTGGCAAATCGCTTGCAAAGCACTTTTTCGAATTCATACTACCTTATACACAAAAAATAAGGTGCTGTGCCGAGATTTTTTCTTTGTAACGGTTGGCAGTTTCTGCCTGGGATGTTTCGCAAGACATATTTTTTAATTTATTTTTTTTTAATTTTCAAAAACCCAAAAAACTTTGGTCGCTTTTAATCCGATTGGCTTCCTTTTAATAGGTCCATGGATGGATCCTTTTGATAGTTCCATGGATAGGTCCTTTTGATAGGTTTAAGGATAGGTCCTTTTGATAGGTTTAAGGATAGGTCCTTTTGATGGGAAAAGGATAGGTCCTTTTGATTGGAAAAGGATAGGTCCTTTTGATGGGAAAAGGATAGGTCCTTTTGATGGGAAAAGGATGGGTCCTTTTGATGGAAAAGGGATAGGTCCTTTTGATAGGTCCATGGATAGGTCCTTTTGATAGGTTTAAGGATAGGTCCTTTTGATGGAAAAGGATAGGTCCTTTTGAAGGTCCATGGATAGGTCCTTTTGATAGGTCCATGGATAGGTCCTTTTGATAGGTTTAAGGATAGGTCCTTTTGATGGGAAAAGGATAGGTCCTTTTGATGGGAAAAGGACAGGTCCTTTTGATGGGAAAAGGATAGGTCCTTTTGATGGTAAAAGGATGGGTCCTTTTGATGGGAAAAGGATAGGTCCTATTGATGGGCAAAGGATAGGTCCTTTTGATAGGTCCATGGATAGGTCCTTTTGATAGGTTTAAGGATAGGTCCTTTTAATGGGAAAAGGATAGGTCCTTTTGAAGGTCCATGGATAAGCGCTTTGAAAGCGCTTTAAAAACACAAAAATGGGACGTATCTTTTTTTGGTGGTTATTTGAATTAAACATTTTTTTAAATTAGGATAAATAATTGATGGACTTATTTATTAGGATTTTGGACAAACTCACTGCAGGGAAATGAAAAATATTCCTATTGTTATGAAAATTAATAAATTTTAATTACAAATTTATACATTTAAAAGATTTAAATAGAAAAACATTGGCAAATCGCTTGCAAAGCACTTTTTCGAATTCATACTACCTTATACACAAAAAATAAGGTGCTGTGCCGAGATTTTTTCTTTGTAACGGTTGGCAGTTTCTGCCTGGGATGTTTCGCAAGACATATTTTTTAATTTATTTTTTTTTAATTTTCAAAAACCCAAAAAACTTTGGTCGCTTTTAATCCGATTGGCTTCCTTTTAATAGGTCCATGGATGGATCCTTTTGATAGTTCCATGGATAGGTCCTTTTGATAGGTTTAAGGATAGGTCCTTTTGATAGGTTTAAGGATAGGTCCTTTTGATGGGAAAAGGATAGGTCCTTTTGATTGGAAAAGGATAGGTCCTTTTGATGGGAAAAGGATAGGTCCTTTTGATGGGAAAAGGATGGGTCCTTTTGATGGAAAAGGGATAGGTCCTTTTGATAGGTCCATGGATAGGTCCTTTTGATAGGTTTAAGGATAAATCCTTTTGATGGGAAAAGGATAGGTCCTTTTGATGGGATAAGGATAGGTCCTTTTGAAGGTCCATGGATAGGTCCTTTTGATAGGTTTAAGGATAGGTCCTTTTGATGGGAAAAGGATAGGTCCTTTTGAAGGTCCATGGATAGGTCCTTTTGATAGGTTTAAGGATAGGTCCTTTTGATGGGAAAAAGATAGGTCCTTTTGATGGGAAAAGGACAGGTCCTTTTGAAGGTCCATGGATAGGTCCTTTTGATAGGTTTAAGGATAGGTCCTTTTGATAGGTTTAAGGATAGGTCCTTTTGATGGGAAAAGGATAGGTCCTTTTGATGGGAAAAGGACAGGTCCTTTTGATGGGAAAAGGATAGGTCCTTTTGATGGGAAAAGGATGGGTCCTTTTTTAGGATTTAGGATTAGGATTTTGGACAAACTCACTGCAGGGAAATGAAAAATATTCCTATTGTTATGAAAATTAATAAATTTTAATTACAAATTTATACATTTAAAAGATTTAAATAGAAAAACATTGGCAAATCGCTTGCAAAGCACTTTTTCGAATTCATACTACCTTATACACAAAAAATAAGGTGCTGTGTCGAGATTTTTTCTTTGTAACGGTTGGCAGTTTCTGCCTGGGATGTTTCGCAAGACATATTTTTTAATTTATTTTTTTTTAATTATCAAAAACCCAAAAAACTTTGGTCGCTTTTAATCCGATTGGCTTCCTTTTAATAGGTCCATGGATAGGTCCTTTTGATAGGTCCATGGATAGGCCCTTTTGATAGGTTTAAGGATAGGTCCTTTTGATGGGAAAAGGATAGGTCCTTTTGATTGGAAAAGGATAGGTCCTTTTGATGGGAAAAGGATAGGTCCTTTTGATGGGAAAAGGATAGGTCCTTTTGATGGGAAAAGGATGGGTCCTTTTGATGGGAAAAGGATAGGTCCTTTTGATAGGTCCATGGATAGGTCCTTTTGATAGGTCCATGGATAGGTCCTTTTGATAGGTTTAAGGATCCTTTTGAAGGTCCATAGATAGGTCCTTTTGATAGGTTTAAGGATAGGTCCTTTTGATGGGAAAAGGATAGGTCCTTTTGATAGGTTTAAGGATAGGTCCTTTTGATGGGAAAAGGATAGGTCCTTTTGATGGGAAAAGGATGGGTCCTTTTGATGGGAAAAGGATAGGTCCTTTTGATAGGTTTAAGGATAGGTCCTTTTGATGGGAAAAGGATAGGTCCTTTTGAAGGTCCATGGATAGGTCCTTTTGATAGGTTTAAGGATAGGTCCTTTTGATAGGTTTAAGGATAGGTCCTTTTGATGGGAAAAGGATAGGTCCTTTTGATTGGAAAAGGATAGGTCCTTTTGATGGGAAAAAGATAGGTCCTTTTGATGGGAAAAGGATGGGTCCTTTTGATGGGAAAGGGATAGGTCCTTTTGATAGGTCCATTGATAGGTCCTTTTGATAGGTTTAAGGATAGGTCCTTTTGATGGGAAAAGGATAGGTCGTTTTGAAGGTCCATGGATTGGTCCTTTTGATAGGTCCATGGATAGGTCCTTTTGATAGGTTTAAGGATAGGTCCTTTTGATGGGAAAAGGAGAGGTCCTTTTGATGGGAAAAGGACAGGTCCTTTTGATGGGAAAAGGATAGGTCCTTTTGATGGCAAAAGGATGGGTCCTTTTGATGGGAAAAGGATAGGTCCTTTTGATAGGTCCATGGATAGGTCCTTTTGATAGGTTTAAGGATAGGTCCTTTTGATGGGAAAAGGATAGGTCCTTTTGAAGGTCCATGGATAAGCGCTTTAAAAACACAAAAATGGGACGTATCTTTTTTTGGTGGTTATTTGAATTAAAAAATTTTTTAAACTAGGATAAATAATTGATGGACTTATTTATTAGGATTTTGGACAAACTCACTGCAGGGAAATGAAAAATATTGCTATTGTTATGAAAATTAATAAATTTTAATTACAAATTTATACATTTAAAAGATTTAAATAGAAAAACATTGGCAAATCGCTTGCAAAGCACTTTTTCGAATTCATACTACCTTATACACAAACAAGTAAGAGTGTTAAATTCGGCTGTGCCGAATCTATTATACCCTCCAACACGTTTAATCTTAAAAAAAATCGCAGGGGCGTCTTTTCTTTTTGCTGGGGGGGGATGAATCGGTGGGGGACACTTTTACCACCGCTATATAGGTTTACAAATTATTTGTTTATGATGTTTACGCTTAAATAATACATTTTTATCGTTATTTTTCATTAATTTCTATAACCACGCCTCCAAAGGGGGCGGCCCGAAAAAAATCAACTTTCCTAACCCCGTTGGTCCAAGCGCAGGTCTATGAACATAATATGGAATAAAAATGTTACATTTGTTAAGCAAAAATTAAAAAAAAACTCGTAAAAATATTGTATTTTTTAGGGGTCATTTTAGTTCTTCAAGGGGGAACTTTTTTTCCCCTGGTCCGATTTAGCCCATCTTCGAACTTAACCTTACCAGTAACATAAGAGATATTCTTGCTCTTTTGGTTTGGACTGCATCGTTATTTCTACAGACGGACGGACATCGCTAGAATGTCTTAGATTCTATCATGGATCAATATTATATATACTATATGGGGTTCCCGACCGATATTTCGATGTGTTACACACGGAATGACAAAGTGAGTATACCCCCATACTGTGGTTGGAGGGTATAAAAATAAAGTGCTGTGCCGAGATTTTTTCTTTGTAACGGTTGGCAGTTTCTGCCTGGGATGTTTCACAAGACATATCTTTTAATTTTTTTTTTTTTTTTTAATTATCAAAAACCCAAAAAACGTTGGTCGCTTTTAATCCGATTGGCTTCAAATTTGTACCACACATGAGAATAAAAGTTTGTACCCCATAGGAGAAAAAAAAATTGCCTGGACCTTCAAAATCGTAAGAAAAAATTGTTTCTTATACAAAAAATTACGGTTTAGTGAAGGGTATTCGTGGATTCGGCAAGTCGAATTTAACTTTTTTGATTATTTGTCACTAAATTTTATTTTCAAATAAATTTGTTTGAAATAATGTTTTTTGCATGGTGGAGGGTACCAATATAATTATTCGGCAAGTCCAAATTTTACTTTTTTTTTTGTTTTAACTTAAATATCTTTTCATTTAGAAAAATTTTGAAAATCATACATAGAAAAATTTAAAAAAAATTATTTGAGTAAATTTTTAATACTATTGAGTAAAAAATTACTCAATTTTGCACCAGTTAACGATTTAATAGTATTGAGTAAATTTTTAATAAAAGTTTATTAAATGTTTGAAAAAAAATTTGAGTAAAATTTTAATTGACACAATTAAAAATTTATTCAAAAATTTATCTATTTATTTTTTTTTTAAGTTTAAAAAAGTTTTAAATTTTTTACAAAAAAAAAAACAAAAAACTTGTTTTTTTTTAAACTTTACCAAACATATTTATGTCTCAAAAACAGGAATATTTAATAAAGACGATTACAAACTTTAATATACATACACAAAAAACTATAAACTAAACGAGAATTCAAAAAACTATGAGAGTTTACAAAAAATAAAAAAAAAACTATTAAATTTTTATTAAATTACACTGTGCTACAGTGAAAAAATACTTCTGATGTGACATAGTACAGGTTGTTGGTCTTGTCGAGTAGATCACAAAAATGCCCATTAAACTTGCCAGACAAATTTTAGAGTTATTGTCAAAAAACGTTTTTTTTGCGACTTTTCTCAATAAAACTTGTGTAATTCAGAAAATTTTCAACCGATTTTAAATTTTTTAACTGTTTTGGATAGAAAAAGGATAGAGCTTTCCATGTGTGTGAATTGGTCAATACGTAAAAGAAAGATATCTATTGGTTTTTCTATAAAATCAATTTTTTTTGTTATTTTTTTAAAATTTTTCGAGTTTATCGATTTTTTTCTGCTATAGTTTGTTTAACAACCTTTATATTTATGAACGTTTTTTTAAAGATAATTTGATTCTAAGTACGATAAGCTTTGTCCTGAAAAATAATAAGCGATAAGCTTTGTCCTGTGATAATTTTTCTAAAAAAGAAAATTAAGATTTTGCAGAAAATCGCCGTTCAGATAACCCAGGCAAAAAAAAATAAATTTATCATAAATGGTCATGCACAATATTTTTTAAGGTTTTTGGCGCGTTGAATCCGAATCTGGCCTTTAAATTGCTCTATCCCGTCAGGTTTTTGAGATATTTAACATAAATTGATATATCAAAAACTTAATAAGATAGCGCAATTTCAAGGTCAAATTCAAATTCAGGAGGTCAAAAACCTTTAAAATAATGATACGTGACCTCTCAGTATGTTCGTTAATTTTTTTTTTATTTTTTTTGCCTGTCAATTTCATACAAAATCTTTATTTTGTTTTTTAGAAAAATTATCACAACTCTGTCAATTGTTATCCGATTTTTTTGGCATAAAGCTCATCGTATTCACAATTAAATTTTCTTTAGGAATACGTTTATTAATATAAATGTTGTTGAACAAACTATAGCAGAAAAAAATCGATAAACTCAAAAAAATTTTCAAAAAATAACAAAAAAATTAGATATTGTTGAAAAAATCAATACATATCTTTCTTATATGTATAGACCAATTCACACACATGAAAAGCCTTATCATTCTTCTATCCAAAACAGTTGAAAAATTTAAAATCGGTTGAAAAATGTTTAAGTTACACGTGGTTTAGTGAGAAAAGTCCCAAAAAAAACGTTTTTTGACAATAACTTTAAAATTTGAGGGTGTCTGGCAAGTTTGATGGGCATTTTTGTGATCTTTTCGACGAGACCAACAACCTTAACTACCTCATTTTAAAAGTATATTCAATTTTGTGTTTTTTGTAGCACAGTGTTATTTACTTAAATTTTTTTAATTTTTTAAAATTTTTAAGTAAATTTTTAATTGCGTCAATTAAAAAATTACTCACTTTTTGTGATTGCTCAAATTTGTTACCTCCATATTTTTTTCTGTGTACATACATAAAAAACTCTACAATTTTCTTTAACAGCTGCAGAATTATATTTTTCGCAAATTTTTATTTAACAAAAATCTATAGTTTACTTTATTTTTATGTAAAATTGTAAAAATTTGCATAAAAATTACAAAAAGAAATGCAAAAAAAATCTGCATTACAATTAAATGGAAAAAAATCCCATAAAAAAAATCCAATGAATGAAAATTTAATTAACAAAAAGCAAAAAAATTGCGAAATATATAAATTTTCCAACTGTGGAACCGCATTTAAATCTACAAAAAAAAAAATTTGCATATTTTACAAATTATTAAGAAAAAAGGATTTACAATATGAAACCTTAGGAAAAAAGGAAAACGGCATGTAACTTCCGCTTTAAAAAAACATTAAATACAAACAAAACAAATTTTGCATAATTTAAAATATGCAAAACGGATAAAAAAAAATCTGCCAAGTTTCAGGTTCTTTAATTTCTAAATAAAAAAAAAAAATAATAAAATTTGCATAATTTTGGCACGTTACAATAGAAAATTCTATTTGCACGACGCACATAAAAAAATTCTCTCCCTTAAGCCAAGATCATGCATGATTATAAATGCAAAAGAGCGAAAAAAGGTGGTGCAGTAAAAATTCCAAATCCACCAGCCATTCATTGATGATGGTGACTAGGTACGATTACGACAACGATTTTTCCTTCCTGTGTTATGCAAATGACCTGTCGAGTTTGCGCACACGACAAAAATTTCACCCAAAAGGATTTACAAATACAGAACGAAACGAGAGTAGGCATTACATGTAAATTTATGCAAATTTCTTTTGGAAAACTTTAATGTGCGTGTGTTTGTGCTATATTTTCAATCGATTTGTATCGATCCCCTACTTAAAAATTGATTCCAAATAAATATTACAATTTATTTGGTTTTGTATTGCTCTCATCTCAATATGTTTAGGTTTTTGTAAATTTTGTATTGAATGTTTTATTGTCAAATACTCAAAAAAGGATAAGCCTTAGTCGAAAGGATACAAGAATAAAACATATTGAAAAAATATTTGAAAATTTTCTTTTTCCTTGATATTGATTACAAAAAAGGTTAATCTTGTCATAACTAATATTACAAAATGCATATTTTGCTATTGCTATTGCACAATAAAATGGCAATAAAAACGAAATTTTAATTTGGAACATATAAATCTGCATAAAAATAAGAACAATACGCAATGATTTAGGCATGTTCTATCCAGAACTATGAGAGTTTCAAATGTTTTAAAGTGCTCTATATGAAAAATAAAATTTGCATATTTTGCCATTGATTTTTTGTAAATCATAACTTTTAATAATTTTTGATGAGTTCTGAACTAAATTTGTCAATTTTATCTCGTTCTCTTTTTAACATCACTTCCCTCTCTTTCATTATTATATGTCAGTTATGATTTTGGTTTTCAATTTTTGTAAATCAAGCGACAATTATAATTTTGTTATCCAAAATTTATATTCTAACGTATTTTTTGAAAAATTTTTAAAATTTTTGTAATTGTTCTCTGTATAAAAAAATTTGCATTAAAATTGTTTAATTTTTAGTTATTTGAAAAAGAGTTCCTGAGTGATGTCCTTTTGACATTACAAACAGTAGCTGTCCAGAATACAATGTCCTTTTGTCCTGACAAAAATACAAAATTTAATTGCATTTTAATATGAGATTATTGTTGTCCAAATGGAAAAACCAACAATTAATGTTACAGTACAGAAGTTTAATGTTGGACAATATTTAGTGAAAATTCTTATGATGGAAACTTTATCTATAAAGTAAAATATTACCGCCCATTAGGGTGGCAGCTATTTTGTGATATGTATGTAGTAGATATGGGCAGATGAGCATATAAGTGCGTGATTCACGCGTGATTGAGTGTGACTGAAAATAATGTTAATTACGTGATTGTGAGTGAGTTTAAATGATAAAAAAATTGATGAAAAAAAATTGTTGAAAAAAAATTTGATGAAAAAAAAAAAATTGAAAAAAGTTTGATGAAAATTGATGAAAAAAAAAATGTTGAAAAAAAAAATTTTATAAAAAAGAAATTGACGAACAAAAAAATTTATGAAAAAAAAAAATTGATGAATAAAAAGCAATTTGATGAAAAAAAAATTTGATGAAAAAAAAAATTTATTAAAAAAAATTAATAAAAAAAAAATTGATGAAAAAAAAACTTGGTAAAAAAAAAATTTGATGAAAAAAAAAATTTGTTGACAAATTACACTGTGCTACAAAAAACACAAAATCTCATATACTTTAAAAATAAGATAGTTAAGCTTGTAGGTCTCGTCGAAAAGATCACGAAAATGCCCATCAAACTTGCCAGACACCCTCAAATTTTAAAGTTATTGTCAAAAAACGTTTTTTTTGGGACTTTTCTCACTAAACCACTTGTAACTTAAACATTTTTCAACCGATTTTAAATTTTTCAACTGTTTTAGATAGAAGATGGATAGGGCTTTTCATGTGTGTGAATTGGTCAAAACATATAAGAAAGATATGTATTGATTTTTTTCAACAATATCTAATTTTTTGTTATTTTTTGAAAATTTTTTGAGTTTATCGATTTTTTTCTGCTATAGTTTGTTCAACAACATTTATATTAATAAACGTATTCCTAAAGAAAATTTAATTGTGAATACGATGAGCTTTATGTCAAAAAATCGGATAACAATTGACAGAGTTTTGATAATTTTTCTAAAAAAGAAAATTAAGATTTTGTATGAAATTGCCGTGCGGATAACCCAGGCAAAAAAATAAAAAAATTAACGAAAATACTAAGAGGTCGCGTATCATTATTTTTAAGGTTTTTGGCCACCTGAATTCGAATTTGACCTTTAAATTGCGCTATCTTATTAAGTTTTTAAAATATCAATTTATGTTAAATATCTCAAAAACCTGACGAGATAGAGCAATTTAAAGGCCAGATTCGGATTCAGCGCTCCAAAAATCTTTAAAAATATTGTAAATGACCATTTATGATAAATTTATTTTTTTGCCTGGGTTATCTGAACGGCGATTTCCTGCAAAATCTTAATTTTCTTTTTTAGAAAAATTATCACAACTCTGTCAATTATTATCCGATTTTTTCAAGTTAAAGCTTATCGTACTTAGAATTAAATTTTTTTTAAAAAACGCTCATAAATATAAAGGTTGTTAAACGAGCTATAGCAGAAAAAAATCGATAAACTCGAAAAATTTTCAAAAAATTACAAAAAATATTGATTTTATAGAAAAAATCTATAGATATCTTTCTTTTACGTATTGACCAATTCACACACATGGAAAGCCCTATTCTTTTTCTATCCAAAACAGTTTTAACATTTTAAATCGGTTGAAAATTTTCTGAATTACACAAGGTTTAGTGAGAAAAGTCCGAAAAAAACGTTTTTTGACAATAACTCTAAAATTTGAGGGTGTCTGGCAAGTTTAATGGGCATTTTTGTGATCTACTCGACAAGACCAACAACCTATACTATGTCACATCAGAAGTATTTTTTCACTGTAGCACAGTGTTATTATGTTACGTTTTATTCACTAGCTGGTGAAAAACGGTTTTATTCACCAGCAGGTGAACTATTATCCAAATTAAAAATCGTAGTTACAAACCTTTTTGGTTTTAAGGAAATGAAAACTGTAATTCTTATTTTCTTTTTTGTTAGTCGGCAGCTTATATAGTCAAACTGAGGTAGCGTCCTGCAACTTTTTTAAAATTATACACCAGCCTAAAAACATTATCATGTTAAAAATGTAAGGGGGTACAAATTAAGGGGGTCATTCTTATTTTTAACATGATATTGTTTTTAGGCTGGTGTCTAATTTTAAAAAAGTTGCAGGACGCTATCTAAGTTTGACTATATCAGCTAACGATTAACAAAAAAAAAAGATTTACTGTTTTCATTTTCTTAAAACCAAAAATTTTAGTAATCTGGGTTTGTAACTTGGCTAATAATTCACCTAGTGGTGATTAAAAAATATTCAGCTCGTGGTAAATAAAAAAATATTCACCAGCTAGTGAATAAAACGTAACATAATTATTTTTCATAAATTTTTTATCAATATTTTTTTTAATCAATATTTTTTTTAATTAATATTTTTTATCAAAATTTTTTTTTTCATATTTTTTTTTTATCAATATTGTTTTTACCTAAAATTTTTTTCATCAATAGTTGTTTTCATCAATATTTTTTTTTCATCAATATTTTTTTTCATCAATAATTTTTTTTCATCAATATATTTTTTCATCAAAATTTTTTTTTCATCAATATTTTTTTTTTCATCAATTTTTTCATTAATATTTTTTATCAATAATTTTTTTCATCAATATTTTTTTTTTCGTCAATATTTTTTTTTTCATCAATATTTTTTTCTCATCAATATTTTTTCATCATTAATTTTTTTCATTAATATTTTTTTCATCAATAATTTTTTTCATCAATAATTTTTTTCATCACTATTTTTTTCACGTCAATATTTTTTTTTTTCATCAATATTTTTTTTCTCATTAATATTTTTTTCATCAAATTTTTTTTTTTTCATCAATATTTTTTTCATCAATTTTTTTCATCAATTTTTTTTTCATCAATATTTTTATTTCATCACTGTTTTTTTCGTCAATTTTTTTTTTAAATCAAGAGTGAAAAATCTATTAAGTCCATACATTCGAATTTTAAAGAGTGTTTTTTTATACCCTCCACTCTACACTCAACAAAAAAGTGAACTAAAATCTGGGAAAATTAACTTTATTTTAAGAAAAAGAGGGAATGATTTGGCTCCAAAGATTTTTTTTCTTGGTTTTAGTTCATAATTTTCCCAAAAATAAGGAAAACAAAGTTAATTAATTTTCAGCCAATTTTAACTAGAAAATGGGAAAAATTATATTACACTTTAGTTCATTCACATTTTAAAACTGGATTGGGTCTAGACCAGAGATCCCCAAAACACCTCACATGTGAGGATGCTCTCATAAAAATTAAGTGTGCTCTCACACCGACATGCGCTCATACATTGAACAAAAACAATTCTCTCTTCTCTTCTTGCTCAAAATATACTTAGAGAAATAATCATAAAGAAATTGAATGTAAATATTTTGTAAAGCGAACATTTTTGATAGACCAGAATGCTTAGTTTGGCACGCTATGTTAAGTGTAACATAGCTTGGCATTTTAACCAATGTTATTTATTATATTTTTTATTTTTGATATGAATAAATGTATTTATATTTTTACTTTAAGTTTCTCTAAGTACATTGAGTAACAGAGAGCTCGATCTTACTCATACAAAGACAAAATATGATTGTGTGTGTTTGGGGACCACTGGTCTAGACCAGTGGTCGGCACAAAGAGGCATATGAAAGTATTAGTGTTTTAATAAAAATATGCATGTGTTGGTGTATTTCTTCAACAAAGCGACATCAACCTGCTTTGAAGAAAGTCAGAAAGATGTCGGCGTAGAATTTGGGGGAATACTTAAAATTTTTGTCGATATCGTTCTATTGTTGCCATTTTAGTTCGCCCATTGATGTTTTTTCCATAGTTCTGAATGTTATTTAGATAACACTGCACAACAAAATCAAAATTTTTCCAAAATTACAAGGCCAGACCAAAAAATTTTGATAGAAGAGACAAAAAAAAAATACACGTGTATCGGCGTTTTGAAAGTTTACATCTGGGTTTCATTTTAGGGGGAGGTGAAGTTTCCCCCAAATGCAAATGTTGTATTGTAAATCGTCATTGAATATCGAGTGAAGCTTACGTTTAAAGTATATGGTGTGTTCAGCAAATTTATGTAAAATATTACGGAGAACATTTTTGTGGAATATATTAACCCTCTAGCTCCTCACGGTAAGGGTCTTTTTTGTCCTTCTTTTCAAAAAGAGCAAAAAACACCATTAAAAGAGGGATTTAAGGGGTTTAAATGTTCCGAAAAAATATTCGTCGTAAAATTTTACTATAAGTCCTTGAATACATCAAAACGGAAAACTTAACCAGAAGGTCAGAAATAAGACACAACAAAAGAGATCTTAGGGTTAATTTCGCATTTATTAAGAAAATCGTTTAAAGCTTACGTTTAAAGTATATGGTGTGTTCAGCAAATTTATGTAAAATGTTACGGAGAACATTTTTGTAGAATATGTTAACCCTCTAACTCCTCAAGATAAGGGTCTTTTTTGTCCTTCTTTTCAAAAAGAGCAAAAAACACCATTAAAACAGGGGTTTAAGGGGTTTTAATGTTCCGCAAAAATATCCGCCGTAAAATTTTACCATAAGTCCCTGAACACACCAAAACAGAAAACTCAACAAGAAAGTCAGATATAAGACACAAGAAAAGAGAGCTTAGGGTTAATTTCGAATTTATTAAGAAAATCGTTTAAAGCTTACGTTTAAAGTATATGGTGTGTTCAGCAAATTTATGTAAAATATTACGGAGAACATTTTTGTAGAATATGTTAACCCTCTAACTCCTTAAGATAAGGGTCTTTTTTGTCCTTCTTTTAAAAAAGAGCAAAGAACGCCACTAAAACAGGGATTAAGGGGTTAAAATGTTCCGCAAAAATATTCGTCGTGAAATTTTACTATAAGTCCCTTTCACGGCAAATATTTTTGCGGACCATTTTAACCCTTAAATAGCTGTTTTAATGGTGTTTTTGCTCTTTTTCAAAAGAAGGACAAAAAAGACCCTTACCTTGAGGAGCTAGAGGGTTAACATATTCTACAAAAATGTTTTCCGTAACATTTTACATAAAATTGCTTCACACACCATATACTTTAAAGGTAAGCTTAACTCGATTTTCTTAATAAATGCGAAATTAACCCTAAGCTCTCTTTTTTGTGTCTAATTTCTGACTTTCTTGTTAAGTTTTCCGCTTTGGTGTATTCAGGGACTTATAGTAAAATTTCACGGCGGATATTTTTGCGGAACATTTAAACCCCTTAAATCCCTGTTTTAATGGTGTTTTTTGCTCTTTTTGAAAAGAAGGACAAAAAAGACCCTTATCTTGAGGAGTTAGAGGGTTAATATATTCCACAAAAATGTTCTCCGTAACATTTTACATAAATTTGCTTAAAACACCATATACCTTAAACGTAAGCTTCACTCGATATTCAATGACGATTTACAATACAACATTTGCATTTGGGGGAAACTTCACCTCCCCCTAAAATGAAACCCAGATGTAAACTTTCAAAACGCCGATACACGTGTATTTTTTTTTTGTCTCTTCTATCAAATTTTTTTGGTCTGACCTTGTAATTTTTTTTTGTGTTGTACAGTGTAATTACATATATCAGTTTTTTCCATCTCTATTATTTCCGCGATTTCAACAGCCTTTAACACTTTTTCAGTACTTTTTCCTTTTCGGAAGAGCTAAGAGTTTTGTGAGTCCCATTTTTATTGAAATTCGAAACAAAACTGTTTTGTTTTTATTGTTTGAGGGATTGCTATTCATTACAAATTGGATTCAGGTCCTACTTGGTCTGTATTCCAAAATTCCTTATTCAAGTGATTAAAAAAAAACTACCCAGCAAAATTTTATGGAATCGTTTCTTTGGCAATGTATTCTGGAATAGATTCCTCAGTAATATTACTCCATTCCTCTACTGTTTCCACGGAATCAATAAAAAAACTTATAATTTTTGAAAAAAATGTCAAACAGAAAAATAAAATTAAAAAAAAAAAACAATTTATTTGTTATCTTTTTGTGGACAAAATTTTTGATTTTCGCCGCACTAATTGTGCTTTTAAATACATTCTGGATACATATGGCAGAAATAACGTAAGTACACATCTTAATTTGGTATATGTATGTGGTACTTACAATTTGTTTTATGGTTTCTTTCAGATTGCAAAAAATACATATTTTAAGATGTAATTTAGGAGAACTGATGCTGTCGGTTATACTCATGGAAATATTAAGAAGCATATTCTATCCATTTTCTCAAAACTAGAAGCGTGGGATATAATATTCATTGTAAAGGAATTATCAAGGTTGTAGCATGTATGTATCCACAGTTTAACATAATTTTTGATAGGTATAAAAAGTTTTAAATGTCTCAGAACCTGAGAGACATTTTCTATAGGAAAAATGTCTCAGAATCTGAGACTTTTTCTATAGGAAAAATGTCTCAGAATCTGAGACTTTTTCTATAGGAAAAATGTCTCAGAATCTGAGACTTTTTCTATAGGAAAAATGTCTCAGAATCTGAGACTTTTTCTATAGGAAAAATGTCTCAGAATCTGAGACTTTTTCTATAGGAAAAATGTCTCAGAATCTGAGACTTTTTCTATAGGAAAAATGTCTCAGAATCTGAGACTTTTTCTATAGGAAAAATGTCTCAGAATCTGAGACTTTTTCTATAGGAAAAATGTCTCAGAGTCTGAGACTTTTTCTATAGGAAAAATGTCTCAGAATCTGAGACTTTTTCTATAGGAAAAATGTCTCAGAATCTGAGACTTTTTCTATAGGAAAAATGTCTCAGAATCAGAGACTTTTTTTATAGGAAAAATGTCTCAGAATCTGAGACTTTTTCTAAAGTAAAAATGTCTTAGAATCTTAGACGTTCTTCCTGTACAAAAAGTCTTAGAATCTGAGACATTTTTTAGAAAAAGTCTCAGATTCTGAGACATTTTTCCTATAGAAAAAGTCTCAGATTCTGATAAATTTTTCCTATAGAAAAAGTATTAGATTCTGAGAAATTTTTCCTATAGAAAAAGTCTCAGATTCTGAGTCTATAGATTTTTTCTTAATAAGATTATTGTGTTAAAATTATTGTAAGTTTATATGTACTTGTGTATTTAGTTTTCAAATTTTTTGTAAAAAAAAAAAAACAAAATTTTTTAAAAAAAATTTCATTTAATTATTCAGAACTGGTTCCATAATTCATTACATGGAACAGATATGTAACCGTTAAAAAATCGCGGAATGCCTTCTTGTTCCACTATGTGCAACATATTCTTGAATAGATTCCGAAGAACAGATAAGGGTTCTAGTTAGGAGGAAAAGTATGTATTGCTTTCGTGACAATCTCAAACAAAAATCATCGATGATGCAATGCATAGTAGAATCGATTGCAGGGTAGTATAGTTGATTCCTCAACCGATTCTTTGGAATCGAACATTTTGCTGGGTAGTGATTTTTTAACAAGTTGCGGAAAAATATTTTTTTAAGGCACTTTTTTCAGTCTTTTGATTATTGTTATTATTTGACATTATTGGCTAGATAATGGTTTTTATTAGTGCATTTTTTTATATTTTTCCGCTTATTCGTTACAAAGATATATTCATTTAAAAAGTGAAAAACTGGATTCCTTATTGATGTGATTCGCAGTGTATCTCAAAAACTAATAACGATACAGATCTCATTCAGGTTTCAAATAATAGGTAATGAAGTTCCAATGAATTCTCCATCCTGAAAATTTAAACTTAAGTAGTATTGGTGATCCTTAATAACATATATTTTTTTTTAGAATTTTAAAAATATCGGTTTTGGAGATATAGCTCTCCAAAAATTAAGGTTAAAACAATGACCTTTGACCTTTTTTAGAAGAAAGCCTTTCTGAATGCCATTTTAAAGCCTGTCACGGTGCCCTGGATAGGATTTAAATAAAATGTTGGTGTTACTCCAATTTTTAAGTGGATTATGTTTTTAGAAGATAAAAGAAAGATAATGAGCCAAAAAAGAAAAAAAGTACTAAGCGCTTTTTTTTTGGCGGGCAAAAAGATAAATTTAAAAAAAATAAAAAAGAATTTATTCTTTCAAATGCATTAAAATTTGTATATGCGGATGTAAATTCATCACATACATATTTACTAATCAGTTAGATTTAGATATATATGTAACATATTTTTCCAGATATGAGACTTAAAAGAATAATTTCACTATTAACTGAAACTAAATGAAATATGTCCTTGTAAATTATTTATAAATGTAAGTTCTTAAAAGTTTGCAGTGTACTACT
Source organism: Pegoplata infirma (assembly GCA_963921195.1). Lineage (NCBI taxonomy): Eukaryota > Metazoa > Arthropoda > Insecta > Diptera > Anthomyiidae > Pegoplata > Pegoplata infirma. Next base: position 30,970,520 of record OY992536.1, read on the forward strand.
CAGACGGACAGCAGAACACAAAGTTGCCTCAGTTAAGACCTTAGTGAGTCATATAATTTTAAAAGAATTAATACTTTTTTGTTAAAAATGTTTTTTCAAAACTAAGAAAAATCAGAAAACGATAGTAAAAATCATTAAAAATGTGTTTGCAATGCCTAAGGAAGAGTAAAATAAAGTAAATAGTTTAAAAAGAGATACAGAAAGTGGTTTGGACTATTTGTTTATTGCGAAACTTATGGATGGACTTAATATCCTTTTTTAATTTTGTTTATTTCGCCAAAAATCCTTTGTAAATTTTGTTTAAAATCTAGAAACAGGATCAATATTAAATGTGAAGTAACTGCTAGAGTTAAAACTTTCATTAAATTAAAGAATAAATTTGATTTAGTCTCACTAAATAGGGAAATTATTCTTTTAAGTCTCATATCTGAAAAAATATGTCACACATATATTTAAATCTCACTGACAAGTGAATATGTGATGAATTTACATCTGTATAAAAATTTTTTAATGCATTTGAAAGAATAAATAATTTTTTCTTTTTTTGAAATTCATCTTTTTGCCCGCCAAAAAAAAGCGCCTAGTACTTTTTTTTCTTTTTTGGCTGATTTTCTTTCTTTTATAGTCCATAAACATAATCCGCTTAAAAATTGGAGTAACACCAAAATTTTATTTAAATCCTCTCCAGGGCACCGTGCTGTCCCATTATATATTATTCGAAATCTGAACGAGACCTGTATCGTTATTACTTTTTGAGATATCTTTATTTATGTCAGAACACTTTTTTTTTCAAAAATATTCGATTTTCCGAACATTCAAGACCCTATATCTCGGAAAGAAAAACTACCAGAAGTCCAAAATTTTAGCACTCTATTTTTTTTTGTAAGGGCCCAACTATATTCCAAGTTTCATCAAATTCGAAAGGGGTAAGGTAAAAAATGCAACTTTTTCGGTTGACAGCTCAATGTTAAAACTTAAACAAACGATGAAAAAAAAATTTATGTAAAAAATTAAAAAAAAAAAAAATATGGAAAAAATTAAAAAAAAAAAAATTATGGAAAAAAAACTTTGATAAACAAAAAAAACTTAATGAAAAACAAGTGAGAGTGTTAAATTCGGCGGTGCCGAATCTTGTATACCCTCCAACGTTTAAAAATAAAAAAAAATTGCAGGGGCGTTTTATTTTTTTTGTGGGGGGGGGGGGGGGTCCTTGGGGACATCTTCTCTCTGGTAAAAAATGCTTTTTCAAGCATAAAAATGTTTCATTTGTTTAACAAAAATACAAAAAACCTATAAAAAGTTACCTTTTTTCATTGGTTGGTTTACTTCGTCAAGGGGGAATTTTTCCCCCCTGGTCCGATTTTGTCCATCTCCGAACTTAACCAGCCTATGAATATAAGACATATATGTGCCAAATGTCAGGAGTCTAGCACTTTTATTTTGGACTGTATCGTGTCTTCCACAGACGGACGGACAGACGTACGGACGGACGGACATCGCTAGAATGTCTTTGAATCGATCACTGATCAATAATATATGTACTTTATAGGGTCCTAGACCGATATTTCGATGCGTTACACACGGAATGACAAAGTGAGTATACCCCCATACTGTAGTTGGAGGGTATAAAAATTAGGGATGTCGAGAATAGTGTATTCGTCATTTTACCGAATATTTACTATTCGGTTTGAACCAAAAACGAATATTTGCCGAATAATTTAATTATTCATACGCCTGTATTTTACCTATGTAAAATATTAAAAAAAAGTACCAGACTAAAAGACAACAACGCTGTTGTTGATATAATTTTTCCGGTATTTTAACAATTCGAATTTTAATCAAGTGCTCAGGTGTTTTTGTATAAAAAACAAACTAAAGACTACAAAAAAGGGTCAAACGTTAATAAAAAGTGTTTTTATAACTAACTAATTTAAATTGTTGCCGAATATTCGGCAAACTGTTGACGAATATTTATTTAACCGAATATTTAAAAAACATGCCGAATAGTGACGAATATTCCCTAAAAAAAAATGTTTTGATGCAAAAAAAATTAGATAAAAAAAAAAAATTTTGTGAAAAAAAAAATATGAAAAAAAATTGTTGTTTTTACCAGCAGGTGAAAAGCGTTTTTGCATTCACATTCATTTGTATTCAAAATGTTTTGGGCATTGTGGGGGGTATGTATGAATTCGGCCAAGTCGAGTTTAAATTTATACTTGTTTATACTGATTTCAATCACATAATTTTTAGTTTTTTTTTGACATCGTTAGAGGTTTTTGACACTTCCTTTAAAAATTAGCATGTATAAAATCAAGCACGTGCCTTTAAGATGTACATTCTTCAAAAAAAATATTCTTTGACCGTGGTCAGTTAACCCTTTATTAAGTAATTTTAATAAAAACCAGTTTAAAAAACCCCTTAACCATTAGTAAAAAAAATAACTCTCAATCGCGTGTCATCTTACAAAATTGTAAACAACTGACCACTGGCTACCTAAATGAAGATCATTTTTTCTTACTTCCTTCTTCGTCCTTTTCATTGTATATAAATTAGCATCATAATTCATCTTAGCACCTCAATTGTGTTGACATCCTTAAATATCCCTAATCTGCAATGGTCATTTTTCGTTTGAGCATCCTTAAAAAGGATCATTAGCATACAACAAAATGAATTTAAATAGATATTTGCTAAAATATAACAATGGGTCATTCATCCATCGCTTAAGAATTGATGAAAAATATCTTAATATTATTGTTAAGTATTTCATTTGACTTTTAAAATCTTTAAACATTTCGTTAAGGGTCAAAAATTTGCCTTTATTTTTCTTTTTCATTATTGTATGAAAATTTTAAATATTTTTTTTTGTAGTTTTAAAACCCAAAAATTTTGATCCTTAAAATTTTCTTTTTAAAAACTCATAAATTTCATCATTTGCCTAAAAATGCCAACAAAATAATTACTAGTATTTATATCCGTTTTACAAACTAAGGGTAGTTTTAGCTACTTTTCCTTAAAGATTTTTCTATTTTCGTTTTCTTTGAGGCAATAAATACTGCGGCTAACACAATACAATAGATTTTCTAATGATACAGCATTAATTTATGTGAAAATAGGGTAAATAATGTCAATAATTTCTTCTTTTTTTTGAGTAGAAAATAAAATAAAAAAAAAATCATTATTTGGGAAGGATAATAAAGGAATAATAATAGGTAGTCAAAGCCACAGAAATTTTTTGTTTATTTTTTTATGCATTTTTTGAGTTATCAATAAATATTTAAAAAAATAATTTGAATTTTTTTAAAGCAAAAATATAAGTACCTAAATCTTAATTAAGGATGATTAAGGATACAAAAAATATAAATTAAGATGTCTAAGTTTTCTTTTGTTGTTTTTTTTAAGAAATTATTTATCTGTATTTTAAATACTCATTAAAATAATAGAGAAATAGAAAATAGAGAAATATTTTATAAGTTTTTAGGAAAATATTCTTACGTTGATTCAACTTTTTCGAAATTTAAAAAATTAAAAAAACTAAAACTACACCATTTCCAATTGTAGTTTAAAATTTTCCAAATGTATTTTAAAATTGTCCAAATGTATTTTAAAATTGTCCAAATGTATTTAAAATTGTCCAAATGTATTTTAAAATTGTCCAAATGTATTTAAAATTGTCCAAATGTATTTAAAATTGGCCAATTTCCAAAAACCGGGTTTCGGTTTATTCGAAAAATCCTAAATTTAAAAAACCGGTTTCGGTTTTTATATAGACAACCGGTCAACCGGTTTTTTCCGGTTTTTTATCATTTTAGATTTTCATTAAAAAAAAAAAAAACGAAATTTGTTAATTAAATAGAAGAAAATTAAATACAAAATTATTTTATTAACTTCACTTAACTTAAACTATAAAAAAACTTTTGGTTTTATATTCAAAAATTATGTTTAGAAATAAAAAGCAATTTTTGAGTTCTGGATGTGTTAGATTTTTTGATTATTTTCAATAAAATTAGATTTTTGTTGAAAATTCACGTTCGTTTTTTGTTTTGCAAAATATCGCTCAAAATTTTGGACCAAAATCGCTGCAAATTTTTCTATAAATTACGAATTGACACCAATGTTATTTGTTATTTATAAAAAAATAAACCGTTTAAACCGACCTAAAAACACCGGATTTTCGAATAACCGAATTTGAATAAAAACCGAAACCGGTCGGGATTTTGAAAATAAAAAACCAGGTCCACTGGTTTTCGGTTTTGGATACTCTCCACCATTTTCAATTGTATTTTAAAAATTTCCAAATGTATTTTAAAATTGTCGAAATGAATTTTAAAATTGTCCAAATATATTTTAAAATTGTCCAAATTAATTTTAAAATTGTCCAAATGTATTTTCAAATTGTCCAAATATATTTTAAAATTACCCTAATGAACTTTAAAATTGTCCAAATGTATTTTAAAATTGTCTAAATATAAATAATTTTCAAATGTATTTTAAAATTGTCTAACAAGGGAAGTCTCCCTGGTGTCACCCTCCGATCTTCATGAAATTTGGATATGTTGTTAAGAACGAAAATTAATTCGACCCGTATTTTTTTTTGCGGCCCAAACTCATTTTTAGGGGGGGTTGATTTGTATGGGGGGAAATTGACCTTTTTCAGTTTTTTACGATTTACGCCTATTTAAACAAAATTAATATAGGCATGTGTGGTATCAGATTAAAGGTATTAAAAATACCTATCTCGTGGTGCTAACAACGGGCCAAAGAAGCTAATATTTTTCGACTTATTAACCAAAATGTCCTAAAATTTTGGTATTTTACTCAATATGACGAAAAGTTGTGCATGTTTGAACACGTTCTTAGCACACGTAGATAGGTTTTCCAAAGACCTTTCATTTGGTATGTAACATGACTAGGTTTCTTTGCATAATATAGGAGATAAACGAAAAAAACTGAAAAACGGCCTTGTCTTCCCCCCTCCTTTTTACCCCCTAAATATGAATTTGGGCCGCTAAAAAAAATACGTGTCCCTTTATTTTTTCTGATCTACAAAATAAAAACAATTCCATAAAGATCCGCGGGTGACTCTAGGGAGACTTCCCTTGTAAGTGTTTTTAAAATTGTCCAAATATATTTTAAAATTGTCCAAATTAAGTTAAAATTTGTCCAAATGTATTTTAAAATTGTCCAAATGTATTTTAAAATTGTTTAAATGTATTTTAAAATTGTCCAAATATATTTTAAAATTGTCCAAATGAATCTTAAAATTGTCCAAATAAATTTTAAAATTGCCCAAATGTCTTTTAAAATTGTCCAAATATATTTTAAAATTGCCCTAATGAACTTTAAAATTGTCCTAATGAACTTTAAAATTGTCCAAATGTATTTTAAAATTGTCCAAATGTATTTTAAAATTGTCCAATTGTATTTTGAGTAGGTTTATTCTAGCTCGAGGTCATTATTTCCTTTACTAATTAAAACTATGATATTCTCATTAAATAATTATCAAGAAAATTATTTTTCTGTTTTAAATTTTCTTGATAATTATTCTATGAGAATATCATAGTTTTAATAATTAAAGAAAATAATGACCTCGAGCTAGAATAAGCCTACTCAATATAATATTTTAAAGGTCGAATAGAACAATTTTTATTTTTTAATAAAAATCAATCAGAATTGTCCAATTGTATTTTAAAAATTTCCAAATGTGTTTTCAAAATTGTCCAAATGTATTTTAAAATTGTCCAAATGTATTTTAAAATTGTCCAAAATAGGATGTCTTAAATTTTTAGAAAAATTAATTTTTCTTTTACACCTTTCTCAATTCAAACCATATATAACATGATTAAAAAATTATAATACATAATTATAATTAGAGCCTGAGCTCAACTGTCTTTACAGAAAAACAAAAATTTAAAATACATTTGGGCAATTTTAAAACTCATTTGGACAATTTTAAAATACATTTGGACAATTTTAAAACACATTTGGACAATTTTAAAATACATTTGGAATTTTTTTAAAACAATTGGAAATGGTGTGGTCTAAAATTTCCCCAAAAAATAAAAAAAATTATTCCTTATTTTTATGAAAAATGGAAACTTAAACGAAAGAACAAAATCTTCCTATTTTTTCTCCAATTTATTTTATTTTCTCATTTTTAGTTAATTTTTTTGTGGGGGGGGGGGGGGGGGAAGTTTGCTTTTGGTAATTTTTATATTTTCTGAAATAATGGTCCTAGAAACTTTAAACTTGGAATTAAGTTTATTTTCTCATTTTTAGTTAAGTTTTTTTTTTTGCGAATGAAAAAAGAGGGAAAAATGTGTGTTTTGGTATTTTTCATATTTTCTGAAATAATGGTCCTTGAAACTTGAAATCTGGAATTAAGGATCCTCCGGCGAAAAATTTTAGAAAAAAGTTTTTTTGTTTGTAATTCCGATTCTAAGAGGTGGAAAAAGGGGTAAACTAGTTCACTTTTGTACCTATTTCTTTCTCTTAAAATGAACATTTCATAGTTTTTATGAAATATTTCGTAAATACTATGAAATAGTTTCAAAAAAATGATGACTTTTTTAAGATTTTTTTTTATGAAATGTTTCATATTATTTATGAATTATTTCATAATATTTAATAATATTTAAAGTTTCAAAAACATTTATGAAATGTTATTCAATATATTTATGAAACCTTCCATAAATATAATGAAATATTTCATAAATATTAACCCTATTAACATTTATGAAACTGCTGCATTCTATTTATGAAACTGTTTTATTGGACGAACTTTAATGAAGATTTTCATTATATGTATTAATGAAGCTTTTTCTTTGAGTTTAGAACCTAGAAATTTGTAATGTAGGGATTATCAAGAAAAAAAGCATTTTGACAAAAGTACTTTTTAGAAGAATTCGATTCTAAAAGGAGCAAAAAGTGTACTTTCTCCCAAAAAAAGTCCCTGTAGTTTTTTTCTTTTTAATTTTTTTTTAACATGTTGGAGGGCATACTAGATTCGCCACAGCAGAATTTAACTCTCTTGTTTTTTTTTAAATCTCCAATTAACTCTTCAGGAATTTGTAATCTGTAATAGATTAGGTCAAGAAAAACAATACTATGTATGTATTTATATTCTTAGGTAGCCAATTAGGGTTGCCAGACGTCCCGCATTTGGCGGGATTGTCCCGCTTTTCATAACCGATTCCCGCGTCCCGCGCGGGATTCCATATTCCCGCTTTTTTGGATTTTTTTTTTTAACAACAACTATTTTTTACTTTAAAAGCCTAAGTTTTTAAAAGGCTTATTTGTAAGCTTTTGTAAAATTGGTTTTACCTTGCCCCTTAATGTGGATTTAGAACCTTTTTAATGAAAAAATAAAGGCCTATTCACACCTGAAATAGGTGTGAATAGGCCTTTACTGGTCGTTCTGGTCCAGCGTTGTATCTTCAAAATGGAAATGTGTGTACTAAAATTTATTTTATCTAAATTAGTTTTTGAAAAACAAAAACACTTTTTCTATTTCAAAATGCACTAGAGGTTGGTAGTCTCTATTTAAAATAATAAAACTCGACAACATGCTGCTAAATTTTTCATTTTTGTTCATAAAAATATTTTTGTCCCGCGAAAATTTTTAAAATCCCGCCATTTTTGTAATTTTCGGGAGATTGTCCCGCATTTTCGAAATAAAATTCTGGCAACCCTATAGCCAATGGTCATTTGTTTAAGATGGCACGTGACGTAATGGTCAAGGAATTTAAAAACCAGTTTAATAAAAAATTCAAAAGCAAGAAGGGTTAAACTGACCGTAAGTAAATGATGTTTATAATTATTAAGGTAAAATTAAGAAAACTAGACACGCGACAGAATTAAAGTGTTGTATTTTAAAAAAAATTTAACAAAAAACCAATTACCAAAAAAAAAAAAACTATCAGAGGTACTTTTCATAGAGCCTCGCCTTTTACCATCGATCGATTTATTGTTTAAGCTTCTTTCAAAGGATGAGCTTTTGGGATCTTAGTTAAACTTAGTTTAGTTAATCTGAACAACTTAAATTTTGCTTAAAATGTTGATCATTATTGAAACATCACAAAATAAACCAATATCGCCGGCATCATCCTAGTTTCAGACTACGTTAAACTAAGTTTAAACTTAATCCACATCCCGAAAAAGGGCATAAGTCAAAATATTATTTTAAATTATTTGTCTAAATTCTTATTTTTCAATAAAAAAGTTTAAAAAATTATTTTCCAATCTTTTGCCGAAAAAAATTTGAATCACAAAATAATTGACCTCTATGTTAGGATTCCCATATTTCCTTAAAAACATCAGGGTGAAAGTAACCGTTAATTTGAAAACATATAAGATGATATAAGTTCACGTAAATAATATTTTGAAAAAAAAAATGGCTGACCTTTTGTGTTCTCTCTATTTAATATTTAGTAAAAGTACATACAAGGATCAAATAAAAACAATTGGTCACATAGGAAAAATTGTGCATATGACCATCATCATCAACATCACCATCATACCCTTTTTCGTGTACATAAAGCTTGTTAAATAACAACAAATCACTAATGTTAGTTAACAAAAATTATTCCCCCTATATCGTCCTGCCGTTATGTACAAACTACTCAAATATCACTATCCAACAACAAAAAACCAGTCTTAAATTTGAAATTATTTTCCAAAATCTAATATTTACGCGCGCGCTTATAAAATGCAAATCATACTTTTTTTTCTATTATGTTATTTTTCTTCTTTTATTAATATTATTTTATCAATGACCAGAATAAGATTCTTCCTTTGGCCATGGACCGCTTGAGTTTAATGTGCATCCTTTTATTTTTGTTTTTCAACCATATGGTTTATATGAGTTTGCTAGAAAGGACACAATAAAAAAAAAGGGTTTTCAAATTTTATATTTTTTTTTGCTAAGCTTTTCTAAAATTAATGTGTGTTGTCCAAACCGGTTTTCTTCTTGGTCCTTTTTTTTTTTTTTTGTTTATTCATTGTATTCTCTTGACAGATCGCGGTTGTAGACAAGATTTTCAACAAAAACGAGTTGTATAGAAGGGTTATTGCAGAGTCCGGTTAAGAAGTTTCATCCCTTTGTTGTGTTAAATAGTTTTTTGTCGTCCACATCAAATTTTTGAAGGTAATTTCAAAGAAAATTACAAAAAAAATCTTCTTAGATCATAGAATATTATGGGAAAATAAGTTTTTTGCTTAAACAGTTTTTTTTTTGGTTTTCTAAAGATTAAATCTAAAATAACCGTTATAAATTTCTCAAGGAATGAAGATTTTTTTTTGATGAATTAGAAAAAATAGCAATATTTTCAAATTTTGTTAAACAAAAATCTATTGCTAAATTATTATGTTTTATTTGAGCCAATTTAAATCAAACTAAGTCTGAATTTTTTATTTATTTTTATTTTTTTTAAACAAATTTTGTAGTTTTTTTTACGCGTGCCATCATTTAACCCCTTTTATGCATGTCACTGACCATCATCAATTTTGACTGACCACTGTAAAATTATTTTATCTTCCCTAAATATGATGATTTTTCTTTCTCCCTTTTGAATATGGTGCTGGGATCTTAAACAAAAAAAAAAACTTGTTTTAAAACTTGACCATTGGTCATTGGCGCGTGCCCTATGTGTTTTGGTGCTGGGATCTTAAACAAAAAAAAAAACTTGTTTTAAAACTTGACCATTGGTCATTGGCGCGTGCCCTATGTGTTTTGTAGTTTTTAAACAGTTGATCCTTAAGTATCATAAAGATTATGTTTTCCGTTTAGAACCGCACTCAAAATGCCAAAACGTCATCCCACCTTGCGATAAATTCTAACAAAATTATTTGTTACGATATTTTCCGACTGTTTAATACAATTTTATCATTATTTATATTTTTTGTTATATCCACGCTCATAAGAGGGGCGGGCTGAAAAACGGCATTTTCAGAAACTTTGCTCCAAGTGTGCTGTTTGGAGGGTATACAAACTTTAATAAAATGTTTTTTCCTTCTTTTAAATTCATATTTTTCTTAAAAATAAGGAAAAAAACATTTTTTAAAACCCTCCACTCTAGTGATAGAGGGTATATATAAGTTTGTCATTCCGTTTGTAACACCTCGAAATATTGGTCTATGACCCCATAATGTATATATAGTGTATTCATGATCCTCGATCGATTCTAAGACGATCTAGTGATGTCCGTCCGTCCGTCTGTCTGTCTGTTGAAAACACGCTAACTTTTGAAAGACTTTACGGAAGCTCCTGAAGTTTGGCATATATGCCTTACCAGGTAAATGACCAACATATATATATGTTAAATTTACCTGGTCAGGTTGGTATTGCAGCCCAGCGAAATCGGTCGAGTGGTTCAAAAGTTATGAGCAAAATACTGAATTTCGGCAAGGGGTTTTCCTGATTTTACGAGATAAAAAACACGCTAACTTTCGAAAGATAATTCTTATGATGCTGAAGCTCGGCATATATATTTGTCGTTCCCCTGGCCTGGTTCGTATTTCAGCCAAATCGGTCCAGTAGTTCAAAAGTTATTACCAAAATCGTGAATTTCAGATTAGTTTCACCTTAAATTCACGTGTTGAAAACCCGTTAAACATGTTTCAAAAAATTTGGTAAGTCACAAAAATATTTTACAACGTATTTTTGTCACTTAAAAATATTTTTTCACTAAAAAAAAAACACACTCGAAAAAAATTTTACACTCAAAAAAATTTTGTTTTTTTTTTCAAAAATTACTAAAAAAAAGGTTTTTTACACAAAATAAAATATTTCTAATCAAAAATGTTATTTTTTTCACGTTAGAAAATTTACTATCACTTAAAAAGGGCATTGTGAAGGGTATTCATAAATTTAGCCAAGTCGAATATAGCTTTTCTACTTGTTTTAAATTAGCCGGTGTATCGCGCTTACACTGTGTACGTGGACAGATGGTCGGACGGACAGACAGATACACTGTCAGACGGAAATCTCTAAATCAACGCAAAAAACGATTCTGAGTTGTTCGGCATACTTGAAAGTTGGTTAGGACCTGTATTTCGGGTAGTAAGTTTTTCTTACTTTTTTTACTTACTCTGTTATACCCTGTACCACTGAGTGGTGGAGGGTCTAAAAACCTCCAAAAAGGTTGACCTGTAGTTTCTTCAATTAATTTTTTTTCTCTACGATCTCTTATATTTCTCAAAATGTATACATTTGACTGTAAATTAACATCCATCAAAATTTTGGTTTATATTTTATGAATAATTTTTTTATAAGTTTTCCTTGTGACGTTTTTTTTACATAAAAAAAAGGTTCGTGAAATAAAGTAACTGTTATGATGAAAATAGCTTATATTTTTTTTAAGTTTTACATTTATTGTTATTATTAATGTTGTAACTTAGTTTTAAAAAACAAATAATTATAAAAAAATATTTTTTATTAATTTTTGTTTAAAAAATTAAAAAGGGGTAAAATTTACCACCACGTCATAAACTATGCTCCAAAAATTCACCTCGTCAGTTAAAGGTTAAAAATAGTATAGACATATTCAAGACCTTAAATCAAATAAGTACTATTCTTTAATTCCTAAACGCATTTTCTTTAATTAAAAAAATTTTTGTTTTAATTTAAGAAAAACTTAATCTTTATTTTATTGATTTCATTGACTTTTTTGAATCCATATCTTCATCAGTTTAAGAAAGAATTTACTTAACTTAAGAAAAAAATACTTGAGGTTTTTTTGGGGACCCCATCTGGAGACCCATGAGACCCTAATTTCAAATCCAAATTTCACGGAATTTTCAAATGGATATAACTCTGCAAATACTGCAGATACGAAAAAAATTTCAAAGGCACTTTTGTAGACCTTAACTCGTAGAATATGAGTTAAGCCCGGAAGCCCTCTGAGTTATAGTTTTTGAGTTATTTCATGATCAAATTTCTTAAGATCTCATTCCCATATCTCGAAAACCAAGAAAGATAGAGCGATTCTGACCAAAATTTTGGATCAAAATCGAATAGTGTACACACCCAGCAAAAAAAGAACATACTAAAATGTTAATAAAAAGTAGTTCAACTGCTGCTAAAGTAGTTTTAACTTTGCTGAAACTCTAGTGAATTTAACATGGCGGTGTCGCGCAAAATAAGTAGTTTTTTTTACATTTTTTAAGTACATATAAACTTTACATACAAAAACTTAAACTATGACAACAGTATGAGTTCATAGTTTAAGTTTTTGTATGTAAAGTTTAATAACATCTTTAAGATCACTATTAAAGAGCATTTTTGCACTACTTAAAAAGTGTATTTTTAGAATTCATTAGGAAGTAGATTTAGTAAGCGATTCTGACGATGCCAATGTTCTAATAACATTACTAAACATCGAAAATGCGACTGGGACGCGACCTTATACACTTGATTACATAAGTTCTGCTGGTCAAAAATCCGGTCTCCACACTTTTCCATCACATCTGGTCATTGAAAAAATTGTGGTCAAAGTACAAAAAAATCGACGTTTTGTCATTTTTGGAAACTCATAGCGGATGAACCCGATGTGATGGCGACTTCAAACTAAGTCGAGGGTTAAGCTAAAACTTTCCTCTTTAAGATGCAGAACTCATTTGGTCAGATAAAAACAAAATCAGTTTACACCAAATTTAAGATTAAACAAATTAAAAATAAAAAAATGTTTTTATTCCTGGAATTGTAACCTATCAAATATTACGTCTATTCGATTACCTAAAATTCAAACTATTTTTACTACAACTGGAAAGTTTTGTTTATTTTTTGTATTGAAAATTTCCAGCTGTAGTAAAAATCGTAAAAAATAGTAGATTGTAGTAAGGTAATCGAACGGAACTATTAACTTTTTGCCTTTCAATAGGTCTATTCGATTACCTTACTACAATGTACTATTTTTTACTCATTTTACTACAGCTGGAAATTTTCAATACAAAAAGTAAACAAGACTTTCCAGTTGTAGTAAAAAATAGTAAGAAATTTGGGTAATCGAATAGACCTAATTATATATAAAACTATAGTTTAGACAAAAACTCTATTAAATAAATTTAAATAAATATCGAGGGTCTATATTCAAAACCCTCTATCTTCCATTTTCACGAAAATGACTTTTTGATGGCAAAATATTCAGTAAAACGGCCCTCATCTATGGTGTTAAATTCAGAACAAAAATATTTTTTTTTGCTATTTTATTTGGATTTTTGGTTTTCTCTATCTCTTACACAATTAATTTTTCTGAATGCAAAACCCTCTATCTTTTCAAATAATTAATTTATAAATATTTGTTTTGAATAATTTCATCATGCAATTACATGTTTTCATACTAATTTTTGCATGCTGCACATGAATTTATCAACAAAATTCCAGAACCACGATTTTGGTCCACTGATGCTAATTTTTTCTGAAAATTCTTGTTTGACTTTTTTGAGAAATATGTCTCAAACTTTGGATGTCTTGTGTACATTATGAAACAAAAATTTTTATCTTAAAAATCCCGATGCTGATCAGCATCTGTGGACCAAAATCGCGTTTTTATTTCTTTTACTATTTCTTACATAACATACTCAACAGTTTATCAACTTTTGAGACGAATTCGGTAAAAAAAATAATTTTTGTCTTAAAAATCCGCACCTGTGGACCAAAACCGCGATTTCGAAATTATTTATAAGCCGTTATCATTAATAAATTACGTTAAAAATTAACCGATGTCATAAATGAAATCATAATAATTAATTTTTATTAAAATGCAAAACCCTCTATCTGATCATTTTCATTCCTGTACTTAATATTTTTGAGAAACAAAACCCTCTATCTATCCTCTAAAATCCCCAATAGTGCAAAATTTTAAAAACGAATTATATGTGAGATTCAGTAGTTGATTTAAAAAAATATTGTAGAATATCGAATTTTAATTACTCTAACAATCCGCGAAATAAACAGTTTTTTGGCTCTCCTGAAAAGTTGTGTTTTTTTAGATAGAGGGTTTTGAATATAGGCCCTCGATATGTTCTTTTCATTACGTTTGAAAAAATATTAAAAAAAAAAAACACATTCCGACTATAGTGTTCTAAAGTAGTGGAATCCATATTATTTTCCTTCTTATTAACATATTTGGATGTTATTTTAAACTACTTTTTTTGCAACAAAAAATATTCACTAATTGCTACTTTTTATGTAGTTTAAGTCTACTTCGTTTTGAACTACTTTGAATTTTTTTTGCTGGGCACATACTCATATGCGGACCCCATACATATATTGGGGCCCCGTAAGGTCCTCACATTAGGACTCCATAGGGTCCACAGTTACGGATTACGTTAAGGAAATTTTTACTTATTTAAAAAAAAAAATTTTTCCTCTGGATAAAAAGTAATAAACTTATATAAAGTACAATTTTCCTTAATTTTAGGATATATTTAAGTAAATGTATTACTATTTTTTAGGAAAAAATGTATTTGGAATAACAAGTTAGATATAACCTCGCATCGCCTTCTTTTCTTTAATTAAGTTCAACCTGCTTTATTTTTTCAGTGTACACTCGGCCAAGTAAAATTGAACTTTTTTTATTTGTCATAAGCAGGGAAACCAAAAATATGCTCTAACAAGTAAGAGTGTTAAATTCGGCTGTGCCGAATCTTTTATACCCTCCAACATGCAAATAAATAAAAAAAAATTTCAGGGGCGTCTTCTTTTTTTTTTTGGGGGGGTCGGTAGTGGTAATTGGGGGCACAATTCCTCTCGAATAAGTGTTAAAAAAAATAATTCTTATGCTTTTTGCACTAAAGAAATACAAATTTATCATTATATAAAAAAAAAAAATTATTCCACGCCCATAAAAGGGGGGGGGGGGGTGGGCGTAACGTTAAACGATTTTTTCTAATTCTGTGGGTCCAAATGCAGGACCTTGAACTTCTTGTAGCATAAAAATGTTGGATTTGTTAAACAAAAACACAAAAAATCATGTAAAAATATGGTATTTTTCAGAGGTTGGTTTAGTTCTTCAAGGGGGAACTTTTTCCCCCCTGGCCCGATTTTGCCCATCTCCGAACTTAACCAGCCTATGAACATAAGACATATATGTGCCAAATTTCAGGAGTCTATCACTTTTATTTTGGACTGTATCGTGTCTTCCACAGACGGACGGACGGACGGACGGACAGACGGACATCGCTAGAATGTCTTAGAATCGATCACTGATCAATAATATATATACTTTATGGGGTCCTAGACCAATATTTCGATGCGTTACACACGGAATGACAAAGTGAGTATACCCCCATACTGTAGTTGGAGGGTATAAAAAATATGCTTAAAAAATGTAGAAAAAACGGGAACAGGGAACCCAAAAATATGCTCTTTCAATATGCTTAAAATATGAAAATGAAAATATGCTTAAAACATGCAGAAAAAAACGGAAAATATGCTCTATAAATATAAAAAATATGCTCTTAAAAGTTTAGTTCTTTAAAATTCAACATAAAAACGATGAAAATACAAACTTTTAAAGTCTTATTTAAGAAATTTATGGTACACTCAAAATAATTCTACAGTAAAAGGTTAAGTAAGTGATATTGTACCCAAATCTACTAATTAGTTACTAATTTTAGTATCTTCAAAGTACTAAAATTAGTAATTTTTACTGGTTTTGACTAATATTAGTTAAAAATTTTAGTATTGGTTACCAATTTCTGCACTAGGTCCTTTTGGGCTAAAATTAGTTAAATTTTTAGTATTGAATACCCACGGTTTTTTTTGGGTGTACAAACTACTATTTCGGAACTTTTTCACAAATTAGCCCTTTCCAAACAATATGTAAACTAAAATCTATTTAAATTTTTTTTTTTTTTTTTTGATATAAAAAGTCAAATTATTTTTAACTCGCAAAAAAGTTCCTAACAATTTTTTAGCAAAATATTTTTTCTTTTGTCGCCAATACACAAAATATTTTATGCCTTTATAGCATAATATGCAATTTTTCGTAAAATATGCTCACAAAACACCAAAATATGCCATAAAAATATGTTTTCATACCAAAATATGATCTTAAGACTAAAATATGCAATAATATGCTTTCACCAAAATGTGCAAAAATATGCGTTAACAAATCGATGCCAGATTTCATGAATTGTTCTGAAACGGATAAATAGCTTACCCATACATCAATACAATGCATACGAAAAAACATGAAATTGCATATTTTTGGTTTCCCTGGACATAAGTTTCTTTAAATGTCATTTACACATTTTAAAAAAATTTTGTTCTCACAAATATTGTCCATTTGTTAGGACAATAGAGTACTGTATACTAACTTCAAAACCTAATTAAAATGCAATAAATTATTTGAAATCTAATCACAATATTCCCAAAAAAAAAGGACATTCCATCAACTAAACATCACTCAACTGAACAAAACAACATTCATGTACTACAAAAACAGTATTTTAATGCAAATTTTGCTAAACAAAAAGACTTTTAACAACTTAACAAGCGAATCAAATATTGTAGATAGATAGATATTTTAAAAATACGTTAAAAGTTTTAATTTTTAAAAAAATTCAAAATCAAAAATTAAAATGACAAAGACAACAAAGTAGAAAAACAGTAGTAGTAAGAGTTGTAAATGTAATGTATGACATAAGGATAACATAACCAATCACTTTGACTGCTCACTACTGCTGCTAGCTATTTTTAGCCTAGTTACAATAAAATATCAATTCGAATAATTTTGATTTGAAATTATTTATGTACAATCAAAAATCGAACAATGGCAAAAAACTAGAACAGTAGAAATTTACAAAATGAAACATGAATGAATGAATTTTAAAAAAAATCATTGGCAAAATATGCAAATTCTAATTTTACAAAATGTTATTCATACATTCAATTCAGCTCAGATCAAAAGACATTTTCTTGTTCAATTCTAATTCAAATTTTTATAACTTCATTTTCAAATTTTAGTAGTACTATTTTTGGCATAACAAAGACATTTCATGAATATGGTTTTATTTTTATGCAGATTTCCAGTTTTTGCCTTTATTGCCATTTTATGCAACAATGTACATGACATGACGAGAATAGAACAACAACAACAAAAAGTCTAACCTCCTTTTGTGAAATCAATATTGAAAACAGGGTTTTATTATTATCCTTGTAAGGAGCGAGAGCAAAAAGAGTTTGTTATAAATTTTCTAACAAACCATTTAACCAAAAATGTAAATTACAAATCAATTGAAATTGAACACCAACTAGAACTACCCAGCAAAAACATGGTAATGAGTTGTGAAAAATAATCATTACCAAGTACATTATTTATAATGAGTACCCATTACCTTTAACATTATTTTAAGCCCAAAAGTAACTACTTCTCAGTAATATGTTATAAAAGCACATCTAAGTAATAATAAATCCTTGCACTTGCAGTTTTTAACCTTTACAATTCAATTAACTTAAAAATTACTTAAAAACTTAATAAAAATTACGCAATTTTTAAGTTTTAGTAAAAACAAGTTAAATTTTAAAAGTTTTAATTAACTAATTATTTTACTTCTTATTGGTAATGGGTTTTTACTCCTTATTAGTAATTCGAGTCAGTAACTACTTATTTATCTCCATACTCTTCACTAGTTATTTTTGTCTCACGCCCTTGTTAAAATAATCAGTGTTTCATTCAATAAGTAACTACTTATTAACATCTGTTTCGGATTACAAAACCCATTACTAGTAATGCCAATTTTTGCTGGGTAGTCTTCTAAGATATCAATACATTTTACAAATTTTTGTGATTTGTGTAAATGTTATTTTTAATAATTTGCATAAATTAACATAAACTATTCGCGCGTAGTGATTTTTTTTTTTGAAACTCACAAGGGTGAGAATTTGAAATGTCATGTACGCGTTGTAAGAGATCGCTGAAAAGAGTTCAAAGTAGGATGCTAGGTGGAAATGTAAACACCAGTAGAAAAAAAGCAAGTACTTTTTAAAAATAAATTTTAATTTAAAAAAAAAAGAATTGAAAACGAAAGGCAATTTCAATTAGTTTTTTAATTTAAACTCCTCCATTGAAGAAATTGTTATATCAATCATCAATTTGTAGGTTTTTAATTTTTTTTTTTCAATCAATTACTTTTTCGATTTTGATTACAAATGTTATCAATTTTTTATTTAAAGTCAACTAAAATAATGATTGATTTTACGAATGAATTGTAAGCTGATAACAAAATTATGAAGTTATTTTCGGTTTTGATCACAAATTTTAACAATTTTTTATATAAAGTCAATTAAAATAATGATTGATTTTACGAATGAATTTCAAGCTGATAACAAAATTATGAAAAAATTCATATTTTTTTCAAAATATGTTGCCAACAATAAAAACAAGTAAAAAAGTTAAATTCGGCCTTTCCGAATGTAGTGATACCCTCCACAATTTCAAAAAGATTATTGCAAAAAGCTTTATTTAAAAGAAAATTACTTTTGAATAAAAAAAAAAAAATAAAAAAAAATTTCCGCGAAAAAAAAAATTTGGTAAAAAAAAATCCGCGATTTTTTTTTGTCAAAAAAAATGTTCGTACTTGTTGAAATACCATTTGGTGTTCAATTATGTTAACATATGTCAACCAGAAGCCGAATTAAAGCATTTTGTATTTTTAGGTTATGATGAATGTACTGAAATTTTTTAGGTGTGCTTACATTTTCGTTCATAACTTTTGAGCCAGTAAACCGATATCGCTCAAATACAATACCAAACTTCTCGGGAGAACTTCCAATAAATATGTTAAGTTTCAGTCATCTCTGTACAATATTTTGACCGTGACAGCATTTTCCACAGACAGACAGACAGACGGACATCGCTATAATGTCTTAAAATCAATCGGGCATCATGAATAAATATACTTTATGGGGTCCCAGACCGATATTTCGATGAGTTACAAACGGAATGACAAACTTATATATACCCTCTATCACTAAGTGGAGGGTATAAAATGTAAAACCATATTATATTGTAAGTTTTTGAATTAATGTATTCAAGTAAATAAAAGCAATAAAAAATCTGGTACACTCAAAATAATACATTTGTAGATTTTCCAATATTTTTTTTTTTGGTAATGCTAGTAAGCTAACCTTTAGCAAATTTTTAGTTGAGATTAGCATGTTAGCAAAAATATCTTTTAACTTCATTTAGCGCATTAGCAATTTTAAACAAAATTTTAACATTTTTTTTTTGTTAAATTTAAAATTGAGTTGACCAAATTTTTACAAGCTTTTTTGCTAATATGTATTAGCAAAAATAAATTGTAATTTTTTTTAAGAAAACTTAAAATGGCGCTATCTCGGAAACTAAGCCAGATGGAGCAAATTGGAGGCCATTTTTGGTTCCCGGGCTTTCCATAGTATCGCCGGTCCTCTTCACATGTGTGGACCCTAATGGTTCCCAACTTTGGATCCAAAAAAGTTTACAGAAAAAATTTGAAACGAATTTCAATCAACAAAAACGAGATTCAATAAATTTTTTGATTGAAATTCCTCCAATTAAGAAAATTGTCATACCAATCATCAAATTGTACGTGATTGATTAAAATTTTTTGCAATCAATCATTTTTTAGATTTTGATCAAAAATTTGATCAATTTTTTACTTATAGTCAATTAAAATAATGATTGATTAAACAAATGAATTAAAAGGTTACGAAAAAATTATCAAAAAATTCATAATTTTTGCTTTCCAATATGTTGCAAACAATAAAAAAAGTAAAACCCGATTATTTTGTATATTTTTGAATTAATCTATTCAAATAAATTAAAGCGAAAAAAAATCTGGTATGTTGAAAATTTGTAATGCGACAGTTAAAAAAAATAACAAAAATTTGAGTCAAAACATTGATTGATTCATTTCAATTTTGTTTATCAATAGATTTAATTGAAAAATTTTAGCCAATAATTTTTTGTGTGTTAGCATTCCCGAAAATTTTAAAATGCTCATATCTCGGTAAATAAAGCATTTTTGTAGCTCTCACGTAGAACAAGACCGCAAAATAACCAAAAGCTCTCCGAGTAATAGTTTGGAAGTTATCGAGTTTTTTAATTCTCAAAACCCTAGTGGTCCCCTAAAATCACGTATCTCAAAAACTAAGCAAGGTAGAGCGAAACGGACAGAAATTTTGGATTAAAAACTATGACGATTTTTAAGGAACCCAACAAGGTCTAGGCCCATCGGGGTCTGGACCTATCGGGTTCGAACCCAATGGAGTCCTCAAATGTGTATAAACTAAGTTGAAATAAACTAATCAGTTAACTAATTTTTGGCAAAACATTTTTCCTAACTTTACCAAAAAAAATTGTGGGTTCAAAATTAGCAAATTTTCTTGTAGGTTTACAAGCTTTTTTTGCTAACATTACAGTTTTTTTTTTGAGTGTATGTTAAAAATTTGTAATTTGATAGTTAAAGAAAATAAAAAAATCAAAACATTAGTTGATTCATTTTTTTGTTGATCAATACATTTAATTGAAAATTTTAAGCCAAAAAATTTTTGTGTGTAGCGGGAGAATTTTAAATTTCAAAATTTTTAAGAAAATGAAAACAGTAATTCTTATTTTCTTTTTTATTAGTCGTTAGCTTATAAAGTCAAACTGAGGTGGCGTCCTGTGTCACTTTCAAAATTACACACTAGCCTAAAAACATTATCATGTTAAAAGTAATTCAAAAAATTAATATAAAATATCACAAAAATATTAAAAACTCAACACTAAAAGAAAATTCAGAAAAAATTTAAATTGAAAATTATAATCAAAATATACAGGGTGATTCAGTCACGACCCGCCGAATTTTACCAGCGTATTCCTTGGCTCATTTCATGAAAATATGTCCATTACGACCATCCCCCGAAAATGCATGTGTGCGAAATGGCAGCGGTTTGAAAATTTTCGGATTAGTGGTTAGAGGGTAGTAGGGTAAAATTGATAACTTCTGAACCTGTGGTCCGATTTTTTTGTCTTTGGGCTTGTTGGAAAGTTCATTAGGAGACCTTTCAGATTCAATAACAAAAAAATTAAAATAAAGTGAAATCGTCGAGATACAGAGCTTTTAAAAATAAAATTTGAAAAAAAGACATACAAATTTGCACATAACCTCAATTTATTCAGCCAGATGGCAGGTAACTTATATTTTTTTCTCTCTTAAAAGATAGCCCTACGTCTTACCTTTCCAAAATGCCCTAAAAGAAGCCCAGAGGTCTTACCGTTCCAAAGTTATGACCATTTGCCTTCCAAAAATTTTAATAAAATAAAATCTTAAACTTGTTAATTTACAAAAACAAATAAATGTGTGATGTTATTTTGCCTCCAAACCCAAAAAAAATTGTTTGCATTTCAGTCAAATGGTCATAACTTTAGAACAGAAAGACCTCTGGGCTTCTTTTAGGGCATTTTGGAAAGGTAAGACGTAGGGCTATCTTTTAAGAGAGAAAAAAATATAAGTTACCTGCCATCTGGCTGAATAAATTGAGGTTATGTGCAAATTTGTATATCTTTTTTTTCAAATTTTATTTTTAAAAGCTCTGTATCTCGACGATTTCAATTTATTTTAATTTTTTTGTTATTGAATCTGAAAGGTCTCTTAATGAACTTTCCAACAAGCCCAAAAACAAAAAATCGAACCACAGGTTCAGAAGTTATCAATTTTACCCTACTACCCTCTAACCACTAATCCGAAAATTTTCAAACCGCTGCCATTTCGCACACATGCATTTTCGGGGGATGGTCGTAATGGACATATTTTCATGAAATGAGCCAAGGAATACGCTGGTAAAATTCGGCGGGTCGTGACTGAATCACCCTGTATAATAAATTTCAAACAATTAGGACAAAAGTGAGGAAAATATAGATCCACAAATTCTGGAAAACTAAAAAATGTTTTTGCATTGTATATTTTTGTCAAAAATATCCGATTTTCAGCAGCATACTGATTTTAGTTTGGGGAAAAAATTGTATCTCCCAACATTTATCACATAGTTTTCTATCTCAAATTACAGAATATTTTTCCTATAGAAACCTTCTTCCATTTCTCCTCTTTTTTTGAACCGTTAAAATAAATATTTTCAAACTAAAATCAAATCTGAAAATTTTCATCAAAGGGTTGCTAAAAACTATTTAACTCTTTCATTCTTTTTGTTGCAAAAAAACATCATATGTCGCGAAAATTAAAAAAAAAAACACCCCTAACTTAGTTTATTGAAAAACATTAACACATAAAATATCAAAATTTTATAATTAATGTTTGTTTCCTAAAAATTTTTTGTTAAAATTACAAAAAGGTTAAATGGAAAATATTTTTTTAAGTTAAAATTTTGTTTTTTTTTATTACCTGTGTTGGATAAACAAACGAAAGGATTAAGTAAGCAAGGATGCGTAACAAAAAATAATAATCATGATGTATATGATGATGCATTTTCTCTATTCTCCAATTCTATTAGAAACAACAAAAATGACAAGAACATTTTTTAGTGATAATCTGTAGAAAAAAAATGCTCAAAAAACATTAAAGACAATTTTCTTTTAAAAGGGGTGAAAGGGTGAAAGAAGCTGCAGCGTGAAAAAAGTATCCAATATCTTATGAAGAAACATCATTAATTTTAATAATGTCATTAATTACAAAAAAAAAATTGGATTTTTTTTTTTTGATAAATTTTGAAATTTTTTATCTAAAAATTCGTTGCTACAAACGTGAGAGAAAATATTAATGATAATTTTATAAACAGACGCTTTTTTAAGGGTTTTTTTATAAGAAATTTAAGACGATTTTTAATGATCTTACTAGGTAATCGCAAGAAAATTTTGTTTGTTTTAATTTTTTTATAAGAAAAAAATCCTTTGAAATGAAATTCAAATATATCATTAATCAATTTGATCATTAACAAATAACTGGAATTAAGAAAATTTCGCGTTTAACATTTAATTTAAAAAAAGTATATACTATATAACTGGGGTTTTTTTTAAATTTTAGCTTATTTTTCGGAATTTTAATTAATTTTTTTTTTTTTACTTTTGGTACTTTTTTGTTTCTGAAATTATGGTCCTAGGAACTAGAAATTAGGAATTAAGGATCCTCCAGCAAAAAAGTACTTTTTGGAGTATTTTTGCCTTTCTAAGGGGCCTTTCAAAGCGACAAAAATAATTTTAAAGGATCCTG
This sequence comes from Pegoplata infirma, assembly GCA_963921195.1. NCBI lineage: Eukaryota > Metazoa > Arthropoda > Insecta > Diptera > Anthomyiidae > Pegoplata > Pegoplata infirma. The sequence goes on from OY992536.1 coordinate 30,993,710, forward strand.
TAACTCTTTAGCAAAAAAATTCTGCATATCTGTCGGGGTCTCAAGATCTAAAATTTAAAATTCCCGATATTTTATATATGCACATATCTCGGTAAATACTGCCAACTCGAGAAAAGGTACAACGGCATTTTTTTTTGCTCGAGAAAAGGTACAACGGCATTTTTTTTGCAAGTTGTGGGTCAAAATTCATTGGGACCCTTAAAGTACCCAACAGGGTATCGAGTTAACAGGGACTGGCCCCATGGGGTCCGAACCCATGTGAATGAACTAAAGTGTAATATAATTTTTCCCATTTTCTACTCAAAATTGGGTTAAAATTAAATAACCTTGTTTTCCTTATTTTTTGGAGCCAAATCATTCCCTCTTTTTCTCAAAATTTAGTTAATTTTCCCAGATTTTAGTTTACCTTTTTTTGAGTGCAGTTCAAACCAAAAGATCTCAAAATTTGGTAAATGAGCAACATCGGACGCACCTCAGAGTCCACGTGTGCTGACGTAAAACGTCACTTAGAATATCGGATGCGTCTGTCTGTGAAAAGAAAGATGCATCCCAAAAGAGATAATTAAGCAAAATTGAATTTAAAACATTCTAGCGATGTTCGTCTGTCGGTCCGTAGGCTGGTGAACTGCTTAAATGAAGGAATTTGGACCAGAAAGGAAGCTTTCCTATGAAAACCTTAATCAACCTCTCAAAAACTCCAACTTGTACCCAGAGGTCCCTACAAAAGGGGCGGACCAGAGAAATCGGTACTGACGAATTTAACAGACACTTGTGTTTTTGACTTTGTTAAACAAATGAAACGTTCTTATGTCAGAAGAATTCAAATTTAATGAAAAAGTAATTTTGGTGAAAATTTTTGATAAAAAAAAAAATTGTTGATGAAAAACAAATTTTTTATGAAAAAAAATTGTGATACAATAAAAAAATGATGAAAACAAGGTTTTTGATGAAAAAAATAAATAGATGAAAAAATGTACGAAAAATAATTTTTTTGATGTAAAAAAAAAATAATGAAAAAAAAAGATTTTTGATGAAAAAAAATAAAAATTTTGCTGGAAAATAATATGTTATATTTTATTCGCCAGAAAGTTCTAAGTCCTGCAGTTGGACCCATTAGATTAGAAAATTAGATTAAAAAATTTAGTTTTTTCGAAAAAAGGAAATAAATAGTTTAAATAATGATAAAATTTAATTTCTATAGTGCAAAAAAGCAAAATAAATGAATTTGTAAAAATTTATGGCGAGGGGAAAGGTGTACCTACAAATCCCCACCAAAAAATTCCCCTTCCCCAAAAAAAATACCTCTGACAAAAATTTTTAATATTTTTTTTTTTACCATCCACTTACAATTAGTGATAGAGGGTATATATAAGTTTGTCATTCCGTTTGTAACTCGTCGAAATATCGGTCTGGAACCCCATAAAGTATAAACATTCCATCGATGCCCGTCTGTCTGTTAAAATGGTGATCACGGCCAAAATATTACACATATATGACTGAAACTTATTATATTTACTTTTTGTTGTCCTGAGCAGTTTGGTATTGCATTTGAGCCGAATCGGTTCAGCGGTTCAAAAGTTATGAATGAAAATGTAAGGACACCTAAAACATTTTGGTACATTCCACGTAACCAAAAAATACAAAATGCTGCTGGTTGACATACATATTTAAAAAAATTCGATGCCGAATGGTATATAAGCAAGAACAATTTTTTGCAAAAAATAACGGATTATTTTCGCCAAAAAAATTTTTTTTTCAATACATTCGGCAATCCGTCCGTCCGTCTGTCAGTCCATGTAAACGGTGTAAACACGATACAGGGCGCAATTTTTAATCAATTGACTTGAAATTTTAAACTTAAGCCTCTTTTGGCCCAAAGACGAAGCCTATTGAAATTGGAAAAAATCGGTCCATATTAAGACCTAGCCCACATACAAAGGTCCTCTTTAGTTTTGGCTCAAATGACTTCATGTTTCATCCACACAAATCACCATTCCGAATTTTAAAGAAATCGGACCAGTTCTTCTTGTAGCCCCCATACAAACCATCTTCCCGATTTTCAGATAAATCTCTCAAATTTCATGAAAATATGTTAAACGCGTACTTTAATATTTTTTTTCATCCATATTTTTTTTCATCAATATTTTTTCATCAATATTTTTTTCATCAATATTTTTTTTTTCATCAATATTTTTTTTTCATCAATATTTTTTCTTCATCAATATTTTTTTTCCTCAACTTTTTTTTTTTTTCAACAATATTTTTTTTATCAATAATTTTTTTCATCAATATTTTTACATGAATATTTTTTTCATCAATATTTTTTTTCATCAATATTTTTTTCATCAATATTTTTCCATCAATATTTTTTTTTCATTAATATTTCTTTTTTTTCATCAATATTTTTTCTCATCAACAGGGCAAGGGGGTTCATGTTAATACATGTTTGTTGTCGTTAGCCTTAGAACATCATAAAGTGGTTATCCCAGCAAAACTTTGGTAATGGGTAGTGATTATATAACACATTACCAGGTAATGTATATAACTTATTTGTAGCATTATTTTATGATGTCTTACCAAACATTTGTTCCACAAAGTATTATTTTCAAGTGAAAAATAATGCATTACTAATAATTTGCCACGTAATGCATGATTATTGGAAAAAATGTATTTCATATTTATTATTTCTAAACATTAAATCATGGATGACTTATATTTGGTTACATTATGTATTATTTAAAAGTTTGAAATAATACATTATTTATAATTGGATGCATAATGCATTACAATAACCTAAAAAATAATTATTTTATAAAAAAATGCATAAGTTTAAACTAGAGATGGGCTCACGACAGGAAATTTCTAACGACATACACTCACGAGCATATTTTATCTACTTACACTCACTTACAATCACGTGAGTAAATTTAATACAAAATTACTTTTTCACTACTCGTAACACCATATATATTATCTTCTGGTATGCTATATTATTTCATTTCTCGTAACCTATAAAATATCATATATTTTACACCTTACTCGTATTCTTCGTTATAAATTTATGACTTATTTTATACCTTACTGGTATTCTTTGTGATAATGTGGATGCATTACTTTGAGTCTCATCGCCTGTTAAAATCATCAATGCTGCAATGTATAAAATAAGAGATCCTATACCTTATTTTACACCTTATTTGGTAATCTAAGTTTTGCTGGGATTTTCACGATTCATCGAATTTGCTTAAAAATGGCATTGATTTGTTAGTACATATTTTTGCATATTTTGATGAAAATGCATGTTTTTGCATATTTTGCTTAAATTACATATTTTCTTGCATATTTTTTAATATTTTCCATGGTTGGTTACCGTTACCCTTATTATACCGTTACCGATTCAAAACCCTTTCAAATCGAATACCGTTACCGATACCGCTAAAAATATTTTTAAAATACCGTTACCCTTACCGTTACCGATATAATTATTAGAAGTTACCGGTATTCAAAATTTTACCTGTTTTAAGGGATTTTAACGAACAAAAAAATAAAATCAAATTGCTAACATAATTTTAAATTTATAATTTGCAAATTATCATAAAATAAATGACAAAAATAATAATCCTATCAAATCTATACTGGTTTTTGGGTCTATAAAATATTTTTAGCTTTCAGTTCTATCTTTTTTCAAATTTTTAACTAAATTAATAATACCGGTACGTACCGGTTTGGTTGGTTCGGTACCGGTACATACCGTTACTGAAACGATTTGAAAACACTTACCGTTACCTTTACCGAAATAAATAAAAATTAGATACCGTTACCGTTACCCTTACCGTTATTAGTTTCGGTAACCAACCTTGATATTTTCTTAAAAAATTGTTTTTTTGTTTTGTTAAATTTGTTTTTTTTTGTAAAAGAATGCGATATTTCTTTTTTTTTTTTTTAATTTTTACTTACAGTACTTTTTTAAAACTTGATTAAGAAAAAAAGAAAATCCGAAAAGCAAAGTCTGGGGAGCTACTGCGTAAGTGCCTCTTCACAGCAAGCAGCTGACAGCGAAATGTTCATATGCATTTTGTTGTTGTTTGCTGCTGTATTGTGAAGAGACACTAATTCGATTTGAATTTCTATTCGCAAATAATTCAAAAGAAAATAATTTTTTAGGCATAATTATTTTTAATTGGGCATCGTTTGAGATTTGGAGGGGTATTGAGAATTTTGTAATTCGAAAATAGCCGAATTTGAAACACGCTTACTTACATATTAGCAAATATTTTCACGTACATATAAACATTTTGAAAAATGGGACTAATTTAATGGTTTTTAGTTTTTCATGAATAAATATTAAAATAAGTCAATTTTTAAATGCATATTTTTCTAATTTTTACTGCATATTTTTTAATTTTTGATACATATTTAGGCTGCCCATTCGTACTGATTTGATCAGTACATGTACTGATTTTTGATCACGTGTACTGATCAAAAAACGTACTGATTTTTTAAAATATGTACTGATTGTACTGATTTTTGAATATTTCAACATAAAAAAGAATTTCATTTGAAAATTTTAGACAAAAGCTTGAATTTCCATAAAAAAGTTGTCAGAGTGTTTTTTTTATGAATTAAGTCTAACAATAATAAATTTATAATGAATTAATTCTAAGTAGCTTAGAGTTCATAAATTAAGAGGTTCTTAAATGCAAAAATGTAAATGAGCATGAGGTTATTTTGATCTTTATAAATTTATATTAAAAGACGCACAGACGTTTTTAATAACGAAAAGTTTACTAGATGATGGATTTTCTATATTTTTTTTAATATAATGTAATTGCACGAATCAAAATAATTCTAAAATGCTCGATGAGGTAATGTCATCCGAATTTATTGGAAAAGCGCTCAGAACAAGAGTTATCAAAACTTAAATGAAAAGTCCTCAGAATCAGAGGAATTTTATTATTTTCAAAGCATGTGGGTTTTTGTTATATTTTCTGAACTGCAACGCTCAAAAAATTTTATTCAAGTGGTTTGAAGTAAACTACATTTTTTGTAAAATAACGACAAATGTAAATAATGAAAATTATTTTTTTAACAGTTGTTTTACTGAAATACTAATTGTCCGAAATTTTTGGAATGTTGAAAATATCATCAGTATTTTCCCATACAAAAGAGTTTTCAGAGAGTTATTTCTAGACAAAAAAAAAACTTAGGCGTACTGATTTGAGTTCAGAAAAAAAATGGTCACCCTATACATATTTCTAGCGCTAAAAACGTGATTTTTAGTGCATGAACTTCCTTGCCCTGCTCATCAATATTCTTTTTTCATCAATATTTTTTCTTCATCAATTCTTTTTTTTATCAATATTTTTTTCGTCAACTTTTTTTTATCAATATTTTTTTTATGAATATTTTTCTCATCAATATTTTTTTTTCATAAATTCTCCGCTATTTTGTGGTACCGGGTCTAAGTTTGTGCTCACTTTTAAATATACCGATCTAATCAAAATCACATTTTTTGGCAAATTTACGAAAAATGTATGATATAAGAAATAAATATATTTTTAATCTATTAATTCTAGCTCGAGGTTATTATTTCCTTTACTAATTAAAACTATGATATTCTCAAAAAATAATTTTCAAGAAAATTATTTTTCTGTTTTAAATTTATTTATGTTGGTCATATTCTGTTTGAAATTAGTAAAGAAAAATAATGACCTCGATCAAATAATAATAACCTTTTTTATTAGCTTAAAAATCTTGGCAATGAAATCTGACAAATTCAGAAGCATGTGTCGGTTAAGTCTTACAAAAATGACCAACATAAATAAATTAAAACAGAAAAATTATTTTCTTGAAAATTATTCTATGAGAATATCATAATTTTAATTAGTAAAGGAAATAATGACCTCGAGCTAAAATAAACCTACTGGAAATATTATATTTTAAAGGTCGAATAAAACAATTTTTATTTTTTACTAAAAATTAATCAGAATTAATATTTGTAATCCCAAAAAATTTGATTTATAACATTTCAATTTTAAACCAAATTAAATCTCAAAGTAATATTCTTGTTTTTTAACTAATGATTCATTTTTTTGGGAAAAAATAAAATGAAATTCGATATTGTCAACATCCCGATTTTTTTCATTTTCATTATTAATGAAAATAGTGATTGATTATGTTGCAATATTAAACCTTTTGCAAAAAACAAAAAAATAATAAGAAATTTCTTTCAAAAAAAAATCATTAAGAATAAAAAATTCTTAAGATTTGTACAATGAAGGGTTGTAAAGATATCCAATTACCATGCAGCATCAATACGCTGCTAATAAAATATAAAAAAATCTTAAGATTTTCATAAAGAAAATGACAATTTTTGACCCAAAAAAAAAATGATAAATTAAATTAAAACAATTTTCAATCATTAATTTTTAATGCACAAGCAATCAGGAAGTAAAAGGATATTTTCTTGAACAAACATTACAAATTTGATGAGAAAATTTTGGCAAAAAGTAATTCAATACTTTTATAGACATGTTGTGAAAATTTTGAAAATTTTAATCCTTTTTTTCTAAATTTTTTTTGCAATATTTACAAACAAAACAAAGAAAAAAATTTTGTGAAGTAACAGTTTTTTTTTTGAAGTAGGAAACGAAAGGATTTTCTTAATATTAGAAAATTTTGAAAGAAAGGGTTGTTTTTTTTTCAAAAAAGAAAGTAAACTTTCTTTAAGATTGTGTTTTATACCTGAACCCTTTTTACTGTTTTGAAAGGATTCGATAATTGCAAACATTTTATTTTTATGCAACATGCAAAAATTTGATGCAGAACCCTTTCTTAGCAATTTTTTTACAGTTTTTGCATTTTCTTTTGTTATTCTTAATTTAGATTTATTAACCATAAGGCCTTTTGCGTAAGTAGTTTCCGTATGCATTTTCTTTGCATTTTTTTTTTTTAGGTTAGAGGGGATACTCTTACATTTGCGTAAAATCATTAGCTACAAAATTAATCCTTTTTCTTGACAGTATTGTAACAACCGGAGTTGTACCGTTATCAAGAAATTTGATATGTGCAAATTATGCCACCGCCAAAATAAACGTGAGAAAAATTTTTAAATTTTTTCGCATAAAGAAAGTAGTAGTAACCCTTTCTTTTGCTGTGCCATTTTAGGAAAATGCATAAATTTTGCAAAAGGTCCTCACATCTTAAGAGGCAGGCATGTCGTGAAAATTAGTAGATTATAATGCAATTTTATGTTTTTATGCCAAATTTTTTTTTGGAAATTTGCATATTTAAGATTGTTTTTAAATGATATATCACAACAATAATGAATATTTAATTAAGGTTTTAATTAAATTTACCAAAGAAAGTTTTGTTAAAATTCGATGTGCAAATCTTTTTCAGTCACACAAAATTATAAGGAAATTTGCATATTTTGAAAAAATATATATGCAAATTTTTACGGTAACTACAGTTTACTCTCAAAATAACTGTATAGATAAAAATATGGAAATTTGCTAAATTTGAACCTTCAACAGTAATTGCTGAAGTTAGCAAATCATTTTTACTAAATTTTAGTAAAATGAAATCAAAAAGTTTTAAATGTATGTACTAATTTTTAGGAGAAAAATTAGTCAACATTTTAACAATCAAAAAAAATTTAAAATTAGCTTTAAACAAGTAAGGCTGAGTTTTTGAGTTGTAAAATTTATTGGTTTTAGGTTTAAACTGAGTTAAAACCACAAATTCTGTTTTTGAGATGTGGTTTATTTTAAGTTTAACTCACCAATGATGGAGAGTTAAACTAAGGTACAAAAACGTCAAAAAAACACCTCTGATTTTCAAATATATTGGTTAGTATTGCCATGTTGTGGTATTTTATTCGAAAAAATGTGCGATGATGGCAACTATTCTAATTGGAAATGTGGCATTTGGTATGGCAATACCGCGTTAATCGACATTTGCTAAACTTGAACTGAAAACAGAATGCTTGGTTAAACTTGGTTTTATTTTTATAAAGTTTAATAAAACTCCCGGTTAAACTAAGTTAAAGCAATATGTCAAAAACGCAGCCTAAGAGTGTTTATTTCAGCGGTGCCGAATATTTTATTCAGTTCACCATACCTACTAGGGCGTCCCGTCAAATCTAAACTTTCGAATTTTGTGTCGTAATACCTGCCAAACGATGGTCACGTACACTCACCTTGTAAAATTACAAGAAAAACTTGTAACTTTTTTTGTTTGCTACCTTCTATTTGACAAAAATTCCTAGTAATTTTACAAGCTTTTTACCAATAATTTTGTAATTTTACAAGCTTTTTACCAATAAAATTGTAAATTTACAAATTTTTTGACACGATAAAATTTATAAGGAGGTTTCGTAATTTTACTAGATTTTTACGTGAATTCCTAGTAATTTTACGAGCTTTTTATCAATAATTTTGTAATTTTACAAGCTTTTACCAATAAAATTATAAATTTACAGTTTTTTTGGCGCAATTGAAATTACAAGGAATTCTCGTGAATTTACTAGATTTTTTTTGTAAAATTATTTGGAAATTTGTAAAATTACAAAAAAAAATGTGAAATTACAAAAAAAAAAAATAATTTCGATCCAAATTTGTTTCTTAGAAAACAAGGAAAACTGTCAAATATTGGTAAAATGGTATACGAGACTTTTCCTAGTATTTTAACAAGGTTTTTTTGCGTGTAGTTCTGAGAAAATGTTTGATTTAAAAAAATACTGCAGGCCGGTCATACATACGACCTCTCTATGGGCACTCTTTTGGCAGTTAGAGAGCTTACAGCAAATTTTAAATGAAATGTAATTTTATGTGGGAGCCCCCTTAGGAATCGAAGAAAGTGTATAAGTTTATTCAGGAAAAATATTAAGAGGTAAATATTAATGGGGTCTGTCTTGCTACTAAAACCTCTAGGACGCACCATTAGAGCAGTTTATCTGATAAAAGGATTGGAAAACTGCACTGAAAAAAAGACATAACTAAAATAAGGAAAAAATGTCTTTGAAAGTTTATCATGAATTTTCCTCAAATTTAGTTAAATTTAACTAAAAAATGAGAAATTTTCTTAACTATGAGGAAAAAATTTTAGTTCATTTACTTAAAATTAGTTCATAGTTTTCTTTAAATGGAATTTTTTAATAATAGGAAAAAAATTTTTACTGTCAAAGAAATTTTCCACAAATCTAAGAAACGTATCTTTATTTTTAAGATATATTTCTTAAAAAACAATTTTGTTCAAGTTTAGTTAAAATTTACTTAAAAAAACATCATCGTATTTCTCTTCTTTGAATTGGGAAAGTATAGTTTTTAGAATTTAGTTAATAACTTCTGAGAACTTAGTAAATAACTTTTTATATTTAATTAAAAATTCAAAATGGCGATATCTCGAAAACTTAGCGAGATAGAGCGAAACGGGCGAAATTTTCAAAAGAAAGACCGAAAGAAAAATATGGAATAGCCTAGCTCTGCATATCTGTCGGGGTCTCAAGACCCTAATTTTAGATCTAAAATTTGAAATTCCCGAGATTTTATATATGCACATATCTCGGAAAATACTGCCAACACGAGAAAAGGTCGAATTGCATTTTTGTAGCTCTTGACTCGTAGAACACTTCCGCAAAATACCCGAAAGCCCTCCGATTAATAGTTTTTGAGTTATCCAGTTTTTAAGATTCTCAAGACCCTATCAGGCCCCTTATTACCGTATCTCAAAAACTAAGCAAGTTAGAGCGAAACGGACACAAGTTTGGGTTCAAAATCTATGGGGACCCTTGAAGGACCCAACGGGGTCTCGAGTTAAATGGGGTCCGAACCCATGGGTCCAGGGTCTAGACCCAATCTATTTCTAAAATGTGAAGTATAATTTTTCCCATTTTCTAGTTAAAATTGGCTTAAAATTAAATAACTTTGTTTTCCTTATTTTTGGGAAAATTATGAACTAAAACCAAGCAAAAAAATCTTTGAAGCCAAATCATTCCCTCTTTTTCTCAAAATTGAGTTAATTTTCCCAGATTTTAGTTCACTTTTTTTTGAGTGCATCGATATATCGGTCTGGGACTCTATAAAGTACATATTTTATTGATCAGTGATCGATTCCGTCTGTCTGTTGAAATGGAGATTACGGCCAAAATGTTTAACACATATGACTGAAACTTAACTTATTTACTTGTAGTTGTCCCGAAAATTTTGGTATTCCATTTAAGCGATATTGGTCCAGCGGTGCAAAAGTTATGAACAAAAATGTAAGTACATCTCGAATTACTCATAATATAAAACAAGTAAGAAAATTATAGTCGGTCAAGACCGACCATATAATACCCTACACCAGAGTTTCCCGGAAAATGGGTCCCAAGTTCAAAAATGGACTGATTAGATCTATATTTTTTCAAATCTTTAGTAAGTGTAAAAAGCACTCTCAAATCAAATTTGAGTGGAATAGGCTTCTTTTTGTTGACAATAAACCGCTTCAACTGAATATAGGGCGACATTTTCACATGGGACCTAAGTCCAAAAATGGTCCGATGATAATCACATTTGATAAGGTTATTAAAGTACGCGTTTAACATACACAAACAGAATTTTAATCAAATATTTTCTATTTTCATGAAATTTGAGAGATTTATGAGAAAATCGGGAAGGTGGTTTGTATGGGGGCTACAAGAAAACCTGGTCCGATTTCTTTAAAATTCGGAATGGTGATTTGTGTGGATGAAACATGATTACCTGCCGAATTTCGAAAAGATACCTATTAAAATGCGGCTATTAGAGTCATTTGAGCCAAAACTAAAGAGGACCTTTGTATGGGGGCTAGGGGTAAATATGGACCGATTTCTATAGGCTTCGTCCTGGGGCCAAAAGAGGCTTAAGTATAAAATTTCAAGTCAATTAATTAAATATTGCGACCTGCATCGTGTTTACACCGTTTACATAGACAGACGGACGGACAGACGGACGGGCGGACGGACATCGCTAAATCGACTCAAAAAGTTGTTATAAGTCGATCGGTATACTTAAAAGTGGGTCTAGGACCAATATTTCGGGTAGTTGCAAACATCAGCACAAACTCATTATACCCTGTACCACAGTGTGGTGTAGGGTATAAATACAAAATGCTTTATATTGGCTTCTGATTGACACATGTGAACAAAATTGGATACCGAGTGTTATTTGAACAAGTACAAAACTATTTTTTTTTTACTAAAAAAATTCGCGGAATTTTTTTACCAAAAAATTTTTTCGCGGAATTTTTTTTACCAAAAATGTTTTTTGCGAAATTTTGTTTTAATTTTTTTTTTACAGATAGTCTTTTTGTCCTTTTGGAGAGTTTCAATTTAACTTTTTTGACTTATTTTTTAATATTTTCAACATTTTGGAGGGTATAAAAGATTCGGCACAGTAGAATTTAATACTAAACAAGTAAAAAAGTTAAATTCGGCCTTGCCGAATGTAGTGATACCCTCCACAATTTCAAAAAGATTATCGCAAACAACTTTATTTAAAAGGAATTTACTTTTGAAAAAAAAAAAAAAAATTTTGGTAAAAAAAAAAATCCGCGATTTTTTTCTTTTTTTGTCAAAAAATATGTTCGTTCTTGTTTAAATACCATTTGGTGTTCAATTATGTTCACATATGTCAACCAGAAGCCGAATTAAAGCATTTTGTATTTTTAGGTTATGTTGAATGTACTGAAATTTTTGAGGTGTGCTTACATTTTCGTTCATAACTTTTGAACCGCTGAACCGATATCGCTCAAATGCAATACCAAACTTCTCGGGAGAACTTCCAATACATATGTTAAGTTTCAGTCATCTCTGTGCAATATTTTGGCAGTGATAGCATTTTCCACAGACAGACAGACAGACGGACAGACGGACATCGCTAGAATGTCTTAAAATCGATCGGGCATCATGAATATATATACTTTATGGGGTCCCAGACCGATATTTCGATGAGTTACAAACGGAATGACAAACTTATATATACCCTCTATCACTAAGTGGAGGGTATAAAAATGGTAAATATGTTTAAAAAATGGTAAATTTACAAACCAAAATGGTAAATTTACAAAAAAAAAATTTTTTGTTAAACAACATAAATCCTCGTAAAATTAAATTTTTTTTTGTAAAATAAATAGAGTCCGACCGAAACCAGTTTTCGAGGCCGAACCGAAACCGAACCGAATATTCGGCCGAAAAAGTAATATTCGGCCGAAACCGAACCGAAACCGAAACTTAAAAAAAACTACCGCCTGGCATGAATAAAATTATTAAAAAGTTGTTAAAGATTAATATACAGCATATAATGCTTTTAAACCATAGGAATTGTTGTATTTTTGAAAAAAAAATATGTTTTTTAAAAAACTTACAAAAAAATTGTATAATTTCATTTGCAGATTAGGAGAAAATAATTTTTAAACTGAAACAGTTTTACATTTATTGCATAAACTTGTAACATTTTCTTCAATTGAACTGAAATAAGTGTAATGAAATACGAAATCAAAAAATTCACCGACTTTTTTACATATTTTTTAAAATACCAAAAAGTTTCGGTTTCGGCTAATATTCGGCAAAAATTTTGCCGGATACCGAATAGGGGCCGAAACCCCATTATTCGGCCGAAACCGAGACCGAAACCGAATATTCGGTCGGACTCTAAAAATAAACTTTCAAAATGGTAGAATACAATTACGAAAATAAATTTGTAAAATTACCAATAAAACTGTAGTTCTCGTTTGAGCAAAGTACAAGATTTTTTGTTAAAAAACAAGGAAAATTGTTAAATATTGGTAGAACGGGATTACAAGGCTTTTTACCAGGCGTTTTACCATTTTTTTTTTGAGTGTTGTTTTTCAATTTTTTTTAAACATTTTGGAGGGTATAAAAGATTCGCCACAGCAGAATTTAACACTCTCACTTGTTTTTTATACCCTACACCACTCTGTGGTAAAGGGTAAAATCAGTTTGTGCTGATGTTTGTAACTACCAGAAATATTGGTCCTACACCTACCTTCAAGCATACCGATCGACTCCGAATTACTTTTTGAGTGCATTTAGCTATGTCCGTTTGCCCGTCTATCGGATTAAGCACGATTCAGGTCGAAATTTTCAATCAATTGACTTGAAATTTGAAACTTAAGCCTCTTTTGGCCCAAGGACAAAACCTATTGAAATTGGAAAAAATTGATCCATATTTAGACCAAGCCCCCATACAAATGTCCTCTTTAGTTTTGGTTCAAACGATTTGTGTAGAAAAAACATAATCATGTTTTTTCTACACAAATCACCATTCCGAATTTTAAAGAAATCGGACCAGTTCTTCTTGTAGCCCCATATAAAACACCTTTCCGATTTTAACAAAAAACTCTCAAATTTCATGAAAATAGAAAATATTTAATTAAAATTCAGTTTGTGTATGTTAAACGCGTACTTTAATAACCTTATCAAATCTGATTATCATCAGACCATTTTTGGACTTCGGCACCATGTGAAAATTTCGCCCGATATTCAGTTAAAGCGGATTATTGTCAACAAAAAGAAGCATATTTCACTAAAATTTGATTTGTGAGTGTTTTTTTACACTTATTTAAGATTTGACAAAATATAGAGCTAATCAGTCCATGTTTGAACTTGGTACCCATTTTCCAGGAAACTCTGGTGTAGGGTATTATATGGTCGGTCTTGACCGACTATAATTTTCTTACTTGTTTTTTATTAAAACTAAAAAAATCAAGATTTTTTTTCTCATAAAAAACATACTTTAATTTTTATAAAGAATTCGGCGACCTTGACTTTTTAAAAAAATTAAATTTAAAAATTCATTAATCAAAAAATATTTGTTTTTCCGTCAAGTTTGTAAAACAAAAAAATTGAAGTGTGAAAATCTGCAATCATCAATTATATTTGTGTTTTTCTTATTTTCTTAAGACAACTTGAAAATCGTTGAACATGATGAAAACTGTCAACCCAAAACTCCCCAAAATAAACATTAATCATTTATTACAGCTGTCAATAAGAAACTCAAACTTAATGAAATTTCTTATAGAAAAAATCCGTTTTTTAAAGAAAAATGTCTTGTTGATTATTTTTTTTTATAAAATTAATGAAAATCTAAAAAAACAGCTAATGATAATCAACTTTGAACTTTTGCTTAGAAATATTTTGAAATTTTTCCAGTTTAATTTCAATAAATTTTTGCAATCAAGCGTAAAAAAATACGTTAAAAATATTAAACAGCAGCCGTTAAATACATATTTTAAGATTTTGTTCAAAAAATTAAATTGAAATTTTTAATTTACTATGCCAGCATAAATTGTATAACTTTACATATGTTTTTGTTGTATATTTGTATTATACAATAATTTACATAAATCATTTATCGAATAATAAAAATTGTTTATTTTCTTTAATTGTGTATTTTTTGGCAAAAAGTCGTTTTGTGTTAAAAATTTAAAAATTTGCATAATTTTTTTTTTGCAGTCATTTTTTTATGCGTGTTCGTGTGACTTGTGCCAATGTTATGCAAATATCTGAATCCTTTTAAAGATCCCTTTTTTGCAGCTATAATTTCTTAACTCATTTGCATATTAAGACATTTCCTGTTCTTTAATTTTTTTCTCTGTTAACTTTCGGCAAACCATAATAAATGCGTAAAATTTCTATTTCTATTGATTTCTATTCATCTTTGAGTGTATAGAGTGTAATACTATATTGAGTAGGGCAGAAAAAGGGTTCTAGAATGTTGTTATAAAAAATAGAAATTCAATTAAAATTGATTTTAATTTAATTGTGTAGATAAAAATTTTAAGAAAATTTATTGCAAAAAGTATAATATTTTTTTGGAGGGAAACAACAATGCTTCAAAAAATGTGATATGGATTTTAAAAGAAAATTTATAACGAACAAAAAAATTATGCAAATTTTTTTTTATATGAAATTTGCAGAAATACGTTAGAATTGGAGAATTCTTTAAAATTTTACACTTTAAACTCACTTTGGCGAAAATATTGAAATCACTCTGGCGAAAATATTGAAAATGTATGTATTACACTGTGCAACAAATAAAGACTTTGTAAAACACGAGAATTTGACTATACACTCAAAAAAAAACCTTGTAAAGTTACAAGAAAGGTTTGTAACTTTTTTTCTACCTCTTATTTGACAAGAATTCCTTGTTATTTTACAACTTTTTATACCCTCCACTTAGTGATAGAGGGTATATATAAGTTTGTCATTCCGTTTGTAACTCATTGAAATTTCGGTCTGGGACACCGTAAAGTATATATATTCATGATCCCCAATCGATTTTAAGACATTCTAGCGATGTTCGTCTGTCCGTCTGTCTGGGGAAATAATGATCACGGCCAAAATATTACACGGAGATGACTGAAACTTAACATATTTTTTGGAGGTTCTCCCGAGAAGTTTGGTATTGCATTTGAGAGATATCGGTTCAGCGGTTCAAAAGTTATGAACGAAAATGTAAGGACACCTCAAAAATTTTAGTACATTCAACATAACCTAAAAATACAAAATGTTTTAATTCTGCTGCTAGTTGACATATGTGAACATAATTGAACTCCAAATGGTATTTAAACAAGTACGAACATATTTTATGAAAAAAAAAAACGCAGATTTTTTTTTTCGCGGAAATTTTTTTAAAAAAATTTTTTTTTTTTTAGTATTTTCCTTTTACATAAAGTTATTTGCAATAATCCTTTTGGAATTGTGGAGGGTATCACTACATTCAGCAAGGCCGAATTTAACTTTTTTACTTGTTATCAATATTTTTTTTTAATTTTATAAGCTTTTTACCAATAAAATTTTAAATTTACAATTTTTTGACGCGATAAAACTTACAAGAAGGTTTCGTGAATTTACTAAACTTTTTGCTACCTTGTATTTTACGAGAATTCCTAGTAAAAATTACGGGCTTTTTTTGTAACTTTAAAAGATTTTTACTAATAAAATTGTAAATTTACAACTTTTTGGCGAAATAAAACTTACAAGGAAATCTTTTTTCTAGATTTTTTTGTAAAAAATATTACAAGAAAAACTGTAAAATTATCAAAAAAAAAAAAAAAAATGTAAATTTTGATCGAAAATTATTTGTTAAAAACAAGGAAAACTGTCAAATATTGGTAAAATGGGATTACAAGACTTTTTTTAGTAATTTGACAAGGTTTTTTTTTGTGTGTATATTCCCAGCAGAAATAAATCGAGATTTTGGCGACACAGCATCTATTTATAGCATACCGAAGCGCATCCAAAGAGCGCTCTTAAGGATGCAGTAAAAGTAAGGGGAAAAAAGTTTAATTTTTTGTTAAGATTTTTTATATAAAACTTACAATTTAAAATAATTTTTTGATAAAATTTCACACTTACTTTCCTTTTTAATATTTTTAACACTTTTTGAATGAAAAAGTATGAGTTTTGGACGAAGACAGATGATTTCACTGCATCATTATTGCGCATTTATCAGCGCTGCAAAGAGTGCTTCAATCATAACATATTTAACACATTTTGAATGATGATAAATAGGCTAACCAAAAAACAGCAAATGCTTTTTTGTTATTTCAAAGAATAAACCGATTTGGATTAAACACAGTCTGATAACGAAAAAACACAAAAATCAAAATACATTTGTTTTAACTTTTTTTGCATATTTTTTCATTTATTGGTATGTTTTTTATCTCATTTTTACATTTTTTTCTCTTTCTTACAACTTTTTTCTTGTAATTTATCTAGATTATTATTTGTTTTTAAATCAAAAAAATGTTGCTAAAATTTTTACAAATACATATGTATTTCAAAAAAATGTTTGCTGATTTTAAAATATTTTTCAGTATTTTTAAAAACAATTTTTGACTACACAATTTCAACTTTAATTTCAAATAATACAAATTATAATATGAAAAACTTACAATCATATTTTAGAAACTTAAATTATATTTATAAAATTTCCAATTATATTTCAAAAATTTCCAATTATTTTTCAGAAATTTTCATTTATAACTCAAAAATTTACAATTATATTTCAAAAATTTTCCAATTATATTTCCTAAATTTCTATTTCAGAAACTTCCACTTATATTTCAGAAATTTCCTTTTATATAGCAAAAATTTCCAATTGTATTTAAGAAATTTACATTTGTATTTCCAAAATTTTCTAAATACTTTTCAGAAAATTCCATTTGTATTTTAAAAAATTTCCATTTTGATTTCAAAATTTTCAAATTTTTTTTGCTATTAGGAAAATTTCATTTAAATTTAAAAAAAAATTCCATGTGTATTTTAGAAATTTCCAATTGTGTTTCAAAAATTTCCATTTCAAAATTTTTTAAACTCTTTCCAGAAAATTCATTTATATTTCCAAATAAATAATTTAGAAAATTTTAAATACAAATGTAAATTTCTTAAATACAGTTGGAAATTTCTGAAACATTAATAGATGTTTCTGAAATATAAATGGAAATTTCTGAAATATAAATGGAATTTTTTGAAATACAATTGGAATTTTCTGATATATAAATAGATATTTCTGAAATATAAATGGATATTTCTGAAATATAATTTGTATTTTCTGAAATAAAAGTGGAAATGGTATAATTTAGAACTTTGAACTTTTTTTGACATAAAAATGTTTAATTTTTTTTCAAATTGTATTTCAGAAATAGTCAATTGTATTTCAGAGACAGTTAATTGTATTCTAGATTTTCAAATTGCGTTCCAGAAAGAGTCAATTGTATAATAAGTAAGATACATGAATTCACTGCATCTTTATTCTGCTTAAATCAGCACTTAAAAGATACATGAATTCACTGCATCTTTATTCTGCTTAAACCAGCTCTGAAAATATACATGAATTCACTGCATCTTTATAGCGCTTAATCAGCGCTATAAAAGTATGCTTTAATCAGCGCTCTAAAGAGACGTGATTTCAGCGCATCTTAAGAGCGCTTTTTCTGTGTATCCAACTAGCGCTCTAAAGTGGGACATCGCCTTAGAGAATCATGCATGAATTCAGCACGTTTGGAAGCGCTACTTGACTCGGGATTCCTTTCCAAAAGCTGCTGCCAGTTCAGCAAAAAATTTCTGCTGGGTTAGAGATGGGCACATGAGCAGATTATAGCGTGATTCACGCGTGATCACACGTGAGTGTGACTAAATTCAATTTTACTCACGTGATTGTGAGTGAGTGTGAGTGGAGAAAAAAATTGCGTGAGTGTGCGTGAGTAAGATTTTTGCGTGAGTGAGTGTGCGTGAGTCGATTTTTTTGCGTGAGTTTGCGTGATTTATTTTCTCTTCATATTTCCTTTAGTTTAAAAAAAAGCAACAAAAAAATTGTAAAATTTGGCTTAACTTAAAATTTCGTCTCGAAAAAAGCAAAAAAAAAAATTGAAAATTTTGCTGAACTCTAAATTTTGCTGAAAAATTTGAAAGATTTTTGAAATTTTAATTTTTTAAATTTTTTTGTATAAATAAGAGTTTCGTGAGTGTGAGTCAACGTGAGTGTGAGTGAAGCTTGCGTGAGTGCACGTGATTGTGAGTTGTATTAAATTTACTCACGTGATTGTGAGTGAGTGTGAGTAGAAAAAATATGCTCTTGAGTGAGTGTGCGTGATTCAAAAATACCTGTCGTGAGCGTGAGTGAGTGTGGGTCAAAAATGACTCACGCGTCCATCTCTAGTGTATATGTTTGATTCTACTACCAAAAGGTAGTAAAACCCTGTACTCAGATGATCTAGTTTGCTGACCAATTCCATTTTATGGGCCTCTAAAGATCTTGAAAAGCAGTGGGACCCTCAAAAAAAAGTGAACTAAAAACTGGGAAAATTAACAAAAATTTTAAGAAAAAGAGCAAATGATTCGGCTCCAAAGATTTTTTTTATTGGTTTTAGTTCATATTTTTCCCAAAAAGATACAGATATCACCATTTTGAATTTTTAACAATTTTTTTTTTTTTGTAAATTTTAACTAAACTTGAACTAAATTGATTTTTAAGAAATATGTCCAAAAAATAAAGATATTTTTCCTAGATTTAGAGAAAATTTCTTTGACAGTAATATTTTTTTTTTCATCATATTAAAAAACTACATTTAAAAAAAACTATGAACTATTTATAAGTAAATGAACTAAACTTTTTTCCTCCTAGTTAGGAAAATTTTTAATTTTTTAATTAAATTTAACTAAATATTAGGAAAATTCATGATCAATTTTCAAAGATTTTTTTTTCCTAAATTTTAGTTATGTTTTTTTTTCAGTGTATCCGAAATTTTAGTCCTAGACCCACTTTATAGTATACCGATCGACTCAGAATCACTTATTGAATCGATTTAGCGATGTCTGTCAGTCCGTCCGTCTGTCCGTCCTTTCTTTTGTCCTTCTGTCTGTCCATGTAAACGGTGTAAACACGATACACTGTCTGAAACTTAATTGGAGAAAATGGCCCATGTTCAGACCTAGCCCCCATACAAAAGTCCTCTTAAATTTTGGTTAAAATTACTCTAATAACCGTATTTAAATAGACACCCTTTCAAAATTTGGCAGGTAAAGGTGTTTTGTAATCACAATCGTAATCAGCATTGCGAATTTTAAAGGAATCGGACCAGATCTTCTTGTAGCCCCATACAAACCACCTTCCTGATACATATTCACATAAATCTCTCAAATTTCATGAAAATAGAAAATATCTAATTATAGTTTTGTTTGTGTTTGTTTAATAACCCAATCAAATCTGATTTTAATTGGTTGGGATTTTTGGACTAAGGCCCCATGTGAAAATTTCGCCCGATATTCAGGTAAAGCTCTTTATTGCCAACAAATAGAAAACTTTACTTAAATTTGGTTTGTGAGCGTTTTGAACCATAAATAAATATTTGACAAAATATAGATCGGACCAATCGGTCCATGTTTGTACTTGGGACCCATTTTCCAATTTTTCCGATAAGACATATTCGTGCCAAATTTCTTAGATCTATATTACTTTTTTTAAAACCCCTGGGTCCAATTAAAGGAAATTTAACTACTTGTGTCATAAAAATGTTTCGATTGTTAACAAAAAAATACCAAAAATCTTGAAAAATTTCGTTTTTTTGAGGTTCCCAGCAAAAACTTCCATTACCAAGTAATTAACTTTGGGATTTATAACGAAAATAAGTAACTAGTTATGTCGCAATTTCATTGTTAATTACTTTAACAAGGCGATGTCATTGGAGGCAATGCCTTCTTTGTTCCCTTACGAAAAAGCTAACAAATAATAGCCCATTCCTAGCTCGCTTACGAAAAGTTGGAAAAGTAACTGCATTGTTTGTTTAGTTGCTCTTATTAAATGAGAGAAAATAAATTAAGAGTAAAATTGTTTTTTATATATTTTTATGAAACTTAACTGGTTTTTAAAATTCAGATTGTAAATCATTTACATCGTAAGTTAAAAGTAAGGCATTTTTTTGGGGTATACAGTAACGCAGCGAGTAATTAGTACTCATTACCAGGTAATCCAATTGGGAATGGGTACTCATTACCTAGTTTTTGCTGGGTTGGTTAAGTTTTTCAAGGGGAACTTTTTTCTCTCTGATTCGATTTTGGCCATTTACGAACTGGGCCACTTTTGGACTCAGTCCCCTAAAATTTTTCTTTTACCGATATTCAGTTAAATCGGTCTATAACAACAAAAATTTTAATTCTCTTAAATTTGATTTGTGTGTGATCTAACAAAATAGAGATTCAATCTGTCCTTGTTTGGCCTGACACCCATTTTTTTTTTGTTTTTGTAAAATCTCCAATATTTTATGAAATTTTTCACACGACAAACATAGTTTTTTTTTTTTTTGTTAAAAAGTTTTTACTAAAAACTATAGATTTTAAATCCATTAAATTAAAATTAAAAAAAAAAATGTTCTAAAATTTATTTTAATCAACATTTTTTATTATTCTCTAAAATGCATATTCATAAAAATCATCTTCCTAATGTTCTTTTAATGTCTTTACAATTAAATGCTAAATACCTTCTTGAAACATTATTAATCTCTATTGTCAATATTACTTTAAATATCATTTATTTATCATTTATTATATTTTCCCAATTTTCATTCATTCGGTTACTTCACACTTTAAAGAAAGATTTCATAGAACAAAATTTGCATAATCATCCACAGTGTCAATAGCTCAGAGGGAGGTCGGTATCTTCTTCCAATACAAAAAGATATTGTCTTCTCATTAGCATATACCTGTGTAATAAGGATTTATGTATAATATATATCCTGTAGGGATGTTTTGCTTTCTTTGCGTTAAATCGATTTGTAACAAATCTATTGTGTTGACAGTTTTGAGGTCAAAATGACTGGTCAAATATGCAAAAATTTCTAAATGACTTTATAAAATGATTTTTTAGAATAACAAAGACAGGGATGACTATATTTTCTTGAGATTTAGGCGAAGAATCTACAAAAATCACAAAAATAATTGAAATTTTTATCTTGATTATTATAAGGGCTGCAATTTTAATGCAAATGCTACGTGGTTTCTTAGTTTTGATAAAAAGAAGACAGACGGACATTTATTTTGAATTTATCATTTTCACATAATTTTTTCAAAAATTATTAATTAAATTGGAAAGATTCCAACAGAAATTCGAAAATTTAAGAAAAAATATTTTTTTTATACCCTACACCACTCTGTGACGCAAGATATAATAAATTTGTGCTGATGTTTGTCCGTTTTACTCTTCCTCGCTTAGTTTTTGAGAAGGTAATAAGGGGTCTGATAGGATCTTAAGAATCTTTAAAACTGGATAACTCAAAAACTAATAATCGGCGGGCTTTCGGGTATTTTATGGAAGTGTTCTACGAGTAAAGAGCTACAAAAATGCCGTTGGATCTTTTCTTGTGTTGGCAGTATTTACCGAGATATGTGCATATATAAAATCTCGGGAATTTCAAATTTTAGATCAAAAATAAGGGTCTTGAGATCCCGACAGATATGCAGAGCTAGGCTATTTCATATTTTTCTTTATAGTCTTTCTTTTGAAAATTTCATCCGTTTCGCTCTGTCTAGCTTAGTTTTCGAGATATCGCCATTTTGAATTTTTAACTAAATTATGAGAAGTAATTTACTAAATTCTCAGAAGTTATTAACTAAATTCTAAGAAGTACACTTTCTCAATTCAAAGAAAAGAAATACAATGATGTTTTTTTTAGTAAATTTTAACGAAACTTGAACTAAATTGTTTTTAAGGAAATATGACTTAAAAATAAAGATACGTTTCTTAGATTTTTGGAAAAATTCTTTGGCAGTAAGAATTTTGTTCCTTATATTAAAGATCTCCATTTAAAGAAAACAATGAACTAATTATAAATAAATGAACTAAACTTTTTTTCCTCATAGTTAAGAAAATTTCTCATTTTTTAGTTAAATTTAACTAAATTTTAGGAAAATTCATGATAAATTTTCAAAGACATTTTTTCCTTAATTTTAGTTATGTCTTTTTTTTAGTGCGGTCAAGACCGACCATATAATACCCTACGCCAGTGCCTTCCGGAAAAAAGTCCAAACATGCACCGATTGGATATTTCTTTTGCTAGATTTTTAATTAGTGTTAAAAACACACACAAACCAAATTTAAGTGAAAAAGGTTATTTTTGTTGCCAATAGATCGATTTAACTGAATATCGGGCAACTAAGCCTATGGGGACTATGTCAAAAAATGGTCTAATCACAATAAGATTTAATTGGATTACCTAAGTACACGATTAACGCATTCTCATAAAGTTTTAATAATATATTTTTTATCTTCATGAATTTTGAGAGATTTTTGTGAATATGGGGAGGGTTATTTGTATGGCGACTGTAAGAAAAACTGGTCCGATTTCTTCGAAATTTGGAGTGATTATTTATGAATAAAAAATACTTTTATTTGCCAAATTTCAGGAGGATAACTAATAAAACACGCACTGAAAAAAAGTCATAACTAAAATTAAGTAAAAAATGTCTTTGAAAATTTATCATGAAATTTCCTAAAATTTAGTTAAATTTAACTAAAAAATGAGAAATTTTCTTAACTATGAGAAAAAAAGTTAAGTTCATTTACTTATAATTAGTTCAGAGTTTCTTTAAATCGAATTTTTTAATATTAGGAAAAAAAGAAACGTATCTTTGTTTTTAAGAAATATTTCTTAAAAAACAATTTAGTTCAAGGTAAGTTAAAATTTACTAAAAAAAACTTCATCGTTTTTCTCTTCTTTGAATTGAGGAAGTATACTTCTTAGAATTTAGTAAATAACTTCTTAGAATTTAGTTAAAAATTCAAAATGGCGATATCTCGAAAACTAAGTGAGATAGAGCGAAACGGATGAAATTTACAAAAGAAAGACTACAAAAAAAATAGCCTAGCTCTGCATATCTGTCGGTGTCTCAAGACCCTAATTTTAGATCTAAAATTGGAAATTCCCGAGATTTTATATATGCACATATCTAGGTAAATACTGCCAACACGAGAAAAGGCCCAAGGGCATTTTTGTAGCTCTTGACTTGTAGAACACTTCCGCAAAATACCGGAAAGCCCGATTAATAGTTTTTGAATTATCCAGGTTTTAAGATTCTCAAGACCCTATCAGACCCCTTATTACCGTATCTCAAAAACTAAGCAAGATAGAGCAAAACGGACACAAGTTTTGGGACAAAATCTATGGGGACCCTCAAAGGACCCAACGGGGTCTCGATTTAACAGGCGCTGGACCCATGGGGTCCGAACCCATGGGTCCAGGATCTAGACCCAAAATTATGAACTAAAATCAAGAAAAAAAATCTTTGGAGCCAAATCATTCCCTCTTTTTCTCAAAATTTAGTTAAGTTTCCCAGATTTTAGTTCACTTTTTTTTTACGTTCGATTATTACACTAATATTAACCAAATTTAGAGGAGACGTCATTATGGGGGCTACGTCTAGTTTTGAACTGATTTTTTCCATTTTTAATAGGCTTCGTCCTTGAGCCAATAGAAGCTTAAGTTTCAATTTTCTGGCAAATCGATTTAAAATTGCGACCTGTATCGTGCGCAAAACGTTTACATGGACACACGGACATTGCTAAATCGACTCAAAAAGTGATTCTGAGTCGATCGGTATGCTTGAAGGTGGGTCTTGGGCCAATATTTCGGATAGTTACAAACATCAGCACAAAGTCATTATACCCTGTACCACATAGTGATGTAGGGTATAACGTGTACTTGGCAACCTTATCAAATCTGATTATAATTGAAAAATCTTTGGACTCAAAAATTTTGACCGATATTCAAAATCGGTTCATACACAACAAAAATAAATCAATTTTGCTCAAATTGGGTAATTTCTACACTTATTAAAGACCTAACAATAAATAAATCTAATCGGTCCATGTATGGACTTGGGATCCATTTTCCGGAAAACACTGGAGCAGGGTATTATATGGTCGGTATTTACCAACTATAATTTCTATACCCTACAGCACACTGTGGTACAGAGTATAATGAGTTTGTGCTGATGTTTGTAACTACCCGAAATATTGGTCCTAGACCCACTTTTAAGTATACCGATCGACTCAGAATCACTTTTTGAGTCGATTTAGCGATGTCCGTCCGTCTGTCAGTCTGTCTGTCCAAGTAAACGGTGTAAACACGATACAGGTCGCAATTTTTAATCAATTGACTTAAAATATGAACTTAAAACTTTTTTGGCCCAAGGACGAAACCTATTGAAATTGGAAAAAATCGGTCCATATTTAGACCTAGCCCCATACAAAGGGCTGCTTTGATTTTGGGTCAAATGACTCTAATAACCGTATTATAAAAGATATCCTTTCGAAATTTGACAGGTAAACGTGTATTCACATCACAAATCACCATTCCATATTTTAAAGGAATCGTACCAGTTTTTCTTGTAGCCCCTAACAAGCCACCTTCCCGATATTCTCATTAATCTCTGAAATTTCATAAAAATAGAAAATATTTTATTAAAATTTAGTTTGTATGTGCTTAACGCGTACTTTAATAACCTAATCAAATCCGATTATAATCGGACCATTTTTGGACTTCGGCCCCATATGAAAATTTAGCCCGATATTCAGTTTATGCGGTTTATTGGCAACAAAT
Source organism: Pegoplata infirma (assembly GCA_963921195.1). Classification (NCBI taxonomy): domain Eukaryota; kingdom Metazoa; phylum Arthropoda; class Insecta; order Diptera; family Anthomyiidae; genus Pegoplata; species Pegoplata infirma. The sequence continues at coordinate 31,018,844 of OY992536.1, forward strand.
AAAAGCCTATTTCACTCAAATTTGATTAGTGAGCTTATTAAATATTTGACAAAAGATAGATCCAATTGGTCCATTTTTGAACTTGGGACCCATTTTCCGGAAAACACTGGTGTAGGGTATTATATGGTCGGTTTTAACCGACTTTAACTTTCTTACTTGTTTTTTATTGAAGTAAATCTAAAAAATGGTGTAGTCTGGGAAAAAGAAATTTTTGATTTTAACTTAAAAAAAATCTTAAATCCAAATTAAAAGTTTTTAGAAAAGAAAACCTAAATAAATATCTTTAAGACAAAATTATCCTTTTTTTCTTAAAATTTTGAAAAAACCGAAAAGAAAACATTGATGAATTTTTGTTTGGACATTAAACCAACAAAAATTAAAAGAAATAATTTAAACGCTTTAAAGAAATTTGCCAGCAACTACCCCTAAAACCTTGGATTAATTGGAAAATTTCTTAAAAAAATCTAATGAAAAAAAAACTGCAAAGTAAACATTAAAACAAATGATCTTCAAATTTTAAAAAGAAAAAACTCAGCCGTAAAGACAATTTTTTTGCCGCAACTTAATGCAGCCGTTCAATTTTAAAATTTTATAAATTGACAGACAGACAGACATCAAATTGCGTAAGGGTCAGGAACCATTAGGTTAAATGATGACGCTGATGATGATCTTGTGCAAAAAATAAATCAAACAAAATGCAATTTTCTTGTTTTTTATACATTTTTTTATTACCTGGCCAAAAAGGAAGATCATTTGATATCATATCAATTTTTTTTACTTTAAAAAAAGAAATTGATTTTTTAATACCGGACTTTTAAGGGGGGTGAATGTAGCATTCGATTTTGACAATGAATAGAATTTTCTTTAAAAAAAATACCCCAAAGATCATTGATCATCTTTTTTTGTATTGTTTAAAGGAAATTGTTTTTTTTTCTATTTTTTGGGTGAAATTTTAAGAAAATTTTCTCACATTTAAATTTTCTTTTCTTTTGTGTTTTTTTTTTTTTTTATTGTTCATCCATCATTAACAATTGATATTATTGAGTTGTTAGTTTTAAATTTAAATTTTTGGTTTCATTTCATTATCAATATTTGAAAGAAATTTTGGGTAATAAAGCAATTAATAGCATTTATGCAAAAAGGATCTTTTAAGTGTTTAGTTTTTATGAATATTGATTGTGTTGACAATTTTGTTTTTTTAAGGAACAATAAAGGTCAATTATTTTCTTAAAAATAAAACTGACCTTTTTAATTTTTTAGAATTTTTTTATTCAAGGAAGGAATTAGCAGGATAAAAGTGTCCTTTTTATAGTTAAAAAGGACCACCAAGTGGGAATATAAATTATAAACGTTATAATTAAACTAAAAATCTAACGAATTTTGATATGTACTCTCAAAATAAAATGGCTGCCAAATCGGCAGAAAATTGCGCGAACAATAAATTGAGTAAAATGTTTGTCAAAAAAAATTATGCAGAATTTGAGCTATATGAAAAACCTGTCAGGAATTAAAAAATATTTTTTTCCAATTTCAAATGATATATTTACCATTTTTTTAGCTTTAAATGATTTTTTTACTATTATTTTTGTGGAAATAATTCAGCCAATCAGTACACAAAAAAAAAAAGAATTGTTATATTGAGCCCCATATTTGTGAATACAATTAATTTTTTCACTGAAAGTGCTCGTATACGGAAATTTGTAATATCAACCAACGTTTGAAAATTTTGATTGTTGAAAAATGTTTTTTTTTTGTTTTCAACAAAGAAATTCAACAAACACAATTTGTAGATTTGACAAAAGTAAAAAAACCTTAAATTTGTTTCCAACAAAGAAATTTTGCCATTTAAAAAAAGTGAAATTTCAAAGTTTGACCGATCCGGCTCCAGTTTTTTTTATAGCACGGTCGCATTTATTCTGATTTGTTTCAAACTAATTTTATTTGAAAACTAGATAGATTTCTGATTTTTTTCAAAAGAAACAAGTAAGAAAGTTATAGTCGGTCAAGACCGGCCATATGATACCCTACACCAGTGTTTTCAGGAAAATGGGTCCCAAGTCCAAACATGGACCGATTGTATGTGTCTTTTGTTCATTGGCGTAGGAAGCCAACATTTCTGGGGGGGGGGCTAAAGCCCCCCTAGATTTTTTTTAATTTTTTGGTATTTTTTTTTTAATAGAAAAACCCAGACCTATTCCTGAAGCGTTCCCTTTAACATGCGTCTAGCTGCCCTAGAAACGAATGCCCCCGAAAGCGGTTAAAAATTCATATTTTTTTTTTTTTTAATTTTGATTCTGTAGATTTTTCGGAAATTCAGAGAATGAAAGATTTTTAATGTTTTTCCTATAGTAAAATCATTAAATTACTATGGTTTTTTTCAAGAAAAATTCTGATGATTGCAAAAGTTGATGATTATTAGTCAAAATTCTCAGATTCTTTCTTTCAATAACTTTTGTCTATAAAAAACCCCTTAGAATTTAGAAACATTTTTAAATCAAAGAAGTTAAAATGTTTTCCTGAAGGTAAAACCCTAAGATTCGGTAAAGTTTTTACTACTGACAAAAACATCAGATTCATATAAAAACTTTTTTCAATAATTCAGACTATTTTTCAATTACGAGTCCTTAAGACTCATTGAATAATCATAACGAGTCCTAAAGACTCATTACCAAGGAGAGGACTTTCATGCAAATGCATGTTTTTTCCCTTTGGCAATAGAACAGCATAAACAAGATATCTTTGCGAATCAAAGAATTTGCTTTAAAATGGCATCGATTCGTTAGTGCATATTTTTGCATATTTTGCTTAAAATGCATATTTGTGCATATTTTGCTATTATTTCGCTATAAATGCATATTTTTAGGTCATATTTTGTATAAATTTTATCATTTTAGCTATTTTTTTTAGTATTTTTAGCTATTTTTAAATTTTTTTTTTTTTTAATATTTTTTTTTTTTTGCATTATAAAATTTTTAAAGATAATTTTTACTTTTTAATAACTTTTTATACACACTGTATATATAAATATCTAAGCTTAAAATGCCACTATGAATTCAAATATAGTTTTTTTTAATAAAAGTAAAAAACATGTTGATATTTATGAGTTTTAGTGCATATTTTAAGATTTTTAGTGCATATTTCAAGACTTTTTAGTGCATATTTTAGGCGCCTAAAACATAGTTTTTTAGTGCATGAAGGTCCTGTCCCTGCTCATTACATATTATTATTATTTATTGTTGCAAAAATTAATGAAATCATTAAATTATTAAAAAAAAAAATTGTGAATGATTAAAATTCTGGGGGGGGCTAAAATTATTCTGGGGGGGCTAAGCCCCCCCAGACAGGGCTATCTACGCCTATGCTTTTGTTAGATCTTTATTTAGTGTAGAAAACACACACAGATCAAATTTTAATGGAATTGGTTTATTTTTTTGTCAATAGACCAATTTAACTAAATATCGTTCGAAATTTTTAAATGGGGGACTAAGTCAAAAAATGGTCCAATTATATTCCGATTTTATTAGGTTACTAAAGTACACGTTTAACACCTACAAATAAATTGTTTATCAAATATTTCCATTTTTATGCATTTTGAGGGAATTATATGAATATCGGGAAGGTAGTTTGTATGGGGACTACCAGAAGGACTGACCCGATTCCTTTGAAATTTAGTATGATGGTTTGTGCATATGAAATAATATTACCTGTTAAATTTCGATATCTATTATAATATGGTTTTCAGAGGCATTTGAGCGGAATTCATAGGGGTCGTTTGTATGGGGGCTAGGTCTTAACATGGGCCAATTTTTTCCAATTTCAATAGGCTTCGTCCTTGGGCCAATGGAAGCTTAAGTTTAAAATTTTAAGTCAATTTATTGAAAATTGCGACCTGTATCGTGCTTAAACCGATAGATGGACAGACGGACGGTCGGACAGACAGACGGACGGACATCGCTAAATCGACTCAAAAAGTAATTCTGAGTCGATCGGTATACTTGATGGTAGATCTAGGACCAATATTTCGGGTAGTTACAAACATCACCACAAACTCATTATACCCTGTACCACAGAGTGGTGTAGGGTATAATTATACTGAATTTGAGCTATATGAAAAAATCTCTCAGGAATTTAAATAGATCTTTTTTTAATTTCAAATGAAATATTTTAATTTTTTTTAGCTTTTAATGATTTCATTACTATTACACCGTCCGACAAATTTCAAATTTTGGCTGTACACTCGGGTGGCACGAATAATGACTTTTTTCGAATTTCGTCGATCGCCACACAAATTATGGTTCGTTTTGGTCTAAAAACTCTATGTTTAAATTTTTAGCCAAATCGGACAAAATTAACCCGTCCCCTTAGGGGGGGTTAAAGTTTTGCCTCAAAAAAATGTTTCCCCATACAAACCAAAAAAAAAATTTTTTTTATTTTTTTTGTTTAATTACACTGTTCTCGAAGTTAACACTTTTTTTTTAACAAGCTGGTCACCCTACTGGTAAAGTTAATTCGAGTACACTGAAAAAAAGACATAACTAAACTTGAGGAAAAAATGTCATTGAAAGTTTATCATGAATTTTTCTAAACTTTATTTAAATTTAACTAAAAAATTAAAATTTTTTTTAACTATGAGAAAAAAAGTTTAGTTCATTTTCTTATAAGTAGTTCATAGTTGTCTTTAAATGGAAAAAAATTCTTACTGCCAAAGAAATTTTTAACAAATCTAAGAAACGTACACTCAAAAAAAAAAACTGGTAAAATGCCTTGTAACCCCGTTCTACCAATATTTAACAATTTTCCTTGTTTTTTAACAAAAAATCTTGTACTTTGCTCAAACGAGCCCAGCAAAACTTAGATTACCAAATAAGGTATAAAATAAGGTATATGATCTCTTATTTTATACATTGCAGCATTGATGATTTTAACAGGCGATGAGACTCAAAGTAATGCATCCACATTATCACATAGAATACCAGTAAGGTATAAAATAAGTCATAAATTTATAAAGAAGAATACCAGTAAGGTGTAAAATATATGATATTTTATAGGTTACGAGTAAGGTATATAATATAGCATACCAGAACGTAATATATAAGGTGTTACGAGTAGTGAAAAAGTAATTTTGTATTAAATTTACTCACGTGATGTAAGTGAGTGTAAGTAGATATAATATGCTAGTGAGTGTGTGTCGTTAGAAATTTCTTGTCGCGAGCCCATCTCTAGTTTAAACTTATGCATTTTTTATAAAATAACTAGTCGAATAGCCTGTCCCTGCCAGGCGGAACACCAAATCACTTTTCTCAATAGTTCTAATATTTTACCAAACTTTAAAAAAAATTATGTTTGTGCTTAAAAATTTAATATTGCTATATTGAGTTACATCAATATATTTCCCAAACTGGAAAAAAATTAATGAGTATAAGAGGTTTTATTGATAAAATTTTAGAACTAAATTTAGAACGCCCATTTCGTCTCTCCGTCCATAAACCGGATATCAAAAATCCATCGTGTGGATCTGTCCCATGGTCACTCCTATATACATGGCAATTTTTATCTTTCTTTTTATCATGAAGTGTTTTAAAATTAGTTAAAATGTTAAAAAACACAAACATTTTTCCACTTAAATTTTTCCTTATAATTCTTCGTACACAGTTTAAATATTAAATCTGACTTCATAAGGATATGATCCATTGTCAATACTTTATGCTTTACAATTTTCAGCTTCCTTAGTCATTAGGGGTTTCAGAAATAGTTTAAATATTTAAAAACTAAATTTCGCTGTCTTCCGCCACTCCCCCTGACTTAAAGGCCGAAAATCCGGCTACGTTACAGATTATATATACAAACTGAACAAAATTCACAACGGATTTTTTGTATTTCCGCCCTTTCACTGGATATCCAGGTCAGAGTTGATCTTTGCCATTGTCCGTACCATATGTATTCTAGTTTTCATCTTTCAAGGTCATAAAGGTACCTACAGACGACGCAATATTATGCACAATATTCAATTATATGTATTGAAGGTGGGTGGGTAATATTGACGATTGTACAATGGTCAATCTTACCCTCACACCATCAATATAATTGAATATTGTACATAATATTGCGTCGTCTGTAGGTACCTTAAGGTGTCTTCAAAATTAGGTTAGATGTAAAAACATAATTTTTCCACGCCCATTTCTTCTCTTAATTCTCCGTCCCTACACAGAGAGAACAGTTTAGTTGTGCCAGCCGAATTTAGAGCCAACTGCATAGTTTAATAACAACAACCGAAATTTTCGGTTGCCATAACCAAAATTTGTTTTGAAAATTTAACTTCTGTTGGTCCAAATAAATTTCGGTAATCGCAACCGAAAATTTCAGTTGTTGTAATTAAACCATGCAGTTGGCTCTTAATTCGGCTGGCACAATTAAACTGTTTTTTCTGTGTATTCCAAAATTTTTAAATCTGACTACTTTATGATAAGCTCCATCGTTAGTACTATACTCGTATCCAAGCCCCTTTTCTCTCTCAATTCTCCGTCCACAGTCCAAAAATTTTAAGTCTGACTACTTAAGGATATGCTCCAGTGTCAGGACAATATGCTTGCAATTTTCGGCTGCGTAGGTCATTAGGGCTATAAAGTTAGTCAAATAAAACAAATAAAACACAATATTGCCTTGCCCCTTTTTCCTCTCAACTCTCCATCTACATTCCAAAAATGTTAAATCGGACTACTTTAGAATATACCTCATAGTAAGGACTACATGTTAGGGATTTTCAGCTTCCGTATTTATTGGGGCTGAGCTTAAAAATACTCTTAAATGTTAAAAAAAAAAAATTTTGCCAAGTCCCTTTTTTCTCGTAATTCGCCGCCCACAGGCAAAAAATCCGACTTCGTAAGAATCTGTCCCTGGTGTTTTATTATATACATGCCAATTTTAAGCTTTTAAGTCCATCAATGAGATTCAAAAGGCGCTGGATACACAAAAAATAAGAGAAACACAAAAAAATAAAATATATATTCAGAAAATAGATGGAAATAAATTTACCACGCCCTTTGCCTTTCTTATTCTCCACCCATACACTGGATATCAAAAATCCAGGCTCGTGTTGATCTTCCACATGAAACCTTCTATATACATGCCAATTCTGTGCATTTTCCGCTTCCTTTGGGGCTTCAAAAGAAGTTAAAATGTTAAAAATCTAAATTTTGTCACTCCCCATTTTCCTTTCAATTCTCCGCCCACAGTCCAAAAATTTAAAATTTGACTACTTCAGGATATGCTTCATCGATAGGACTATACGCTAGAAAATTTTTAGCTTCCTAAGTCATTAGAGGACTTTAAAATAAGCAAAAATGTCAATTTTCATCTTCATATATCATTTGGGGTCTTCAAATTAAATATTAAAAAACATAATTTTGCCACGCCCCATTTTTCTCTTAATTCTCCTTCCACAGTTTAAAAAATTTAAATCCAATTACTTTAGGATATGCTTCATTGTTAGAACTAAATGCTATGCAATTTTCCGCTTCCTAAGTCATTTGGGGTTTCAAAAGAAGTAAAAATTTTAAAAAATCCCAATTTTGCCACGCCACTTTTCCCTCAATTCTCCGCCTACATTACGAAAAATGAATCCGACTACTTGGGGATATGCGCCATCGTTAGGACTATATTCTAGGAAATTTTCAGCTTCCTAAGTCATTTAGGGGCTTCAAAAGAAGTAAAAATGTTAAAAAAATCTAAATTTTGCCACTCCACTTTTCCCCTCAATTCTCCGACCACATTGCAAAAATTTTAAATCCGACTACTTGGGGATATGCGGCATCGTTAGGACTATATTCTAGGAAATTTTCAGATTCCTAAGTCATTTGGGGGCTTTAAATTAAGCAAAAACGTCAAAAAATTGCATTTTGCAACGCCCACTTTCCCGCTTATTTCTCCGCCCACAGGCAAAAAATCGAAAATCCGGCTACGTTAGGATCTGTCCCAGGTGTTTTACTATAAGCATGCCAATTTTCAGCTTTGTAGCTCATCAGTGGGCTTCAAAAAGCTCTGGATAGACAAAAAAAGAGGAACACACAAATAGGGAAATTATATATATGGGGGTTTTCGTGTCAACTGACACAACTTTTGAAACCGATGTCTTCCGATCGGGATGAAATTTGCACCAAGGTTAGTCCTATTGGATAGTAGTTCAGACACATTTTTTCAACGAGATCGCTCAAGAAATCTCTGAGTTAGAGGGGGTCGAAATTTGACATTTTGGCCAAAGAGGTGTTGATTCTCATCCATGTAACTTCTTACCTATTGTTTTTAGCAAAATGTGTCCCAAAGAGTTTAGATAGCTATTTCTTCAGTCTTTCGAAAAAAAATATAAAAAAAATAAAAAAAAAATTTTGATTTTTTTTCTTTAAAAATTCAAAACTTTTTTGACTTTTTCCTCAAATTGGGCCCTTTTTTTTTTTTTTTTTTTTATTCAAATGAAAGCTTAGGTGATTTCCTTTAAGAGCTGTTGGGTCGCTTAGTGGGATGCGAGTGGGATATCTACGAAAAAATTTTTTTTTCAACTTTGGAACACAAAAACCGGTTCTTCAATTTGCACTATTAGGCGTGGGATAGCTAACCAGTTTTCGATTTCGATCCGCGATACCCTCTTATCTTTTTAGGTTCGAAAAAGAAAGCACGAGCCAAAAATTGGGGGCGGTGGGGAGGGGCCATATGGCCCCTCATTGGGGTCAAAGTTGGGCGTAAAGAGGTAAAAATCCTCAAAAAGCCCCAAAACTCCCCTAGAAACGCCCCTGGAGGGGTGCAATGTGAGACCGACCTCCAATAATTTTCTGCCCCCAACATTTTTCTTGAACATACCTTACCCCTATTTCCACTTCCTAAGGGGGCTCCCATACAAAACATTTTTAAAAAATTTGATCCTACCATTCTAACTTACCCTAAAGTGCCCCTAGTGGGGCCAAATGTATGACCGACCTCCATTATTTTATTAATTCCAACATTTTTTGCACACACACCTACAATGTATCTTTAACCCTTTAGGTGGTCCCCATACATTTCTTTTAATTTTTATAAATTTGTTTTATTAAACCAGCTCCTACCGCCCCTACCGTGCCTCCTAGAGAGGCAAAAATTACGACCAACCCCCATTATTTTTTAGTTACCAACATTTTGTCCGAACATCATAACACCCTATCTCCACTCCCTAAGGGGATCCCATACATTATAAAAACATGTATTTTTAAAAACTAATAAAATAATAAAAAAAATGTATGGGGACCCCCTTAAGAGTTGAAAATAAAGGGTAGGTATATATTAAGAAAATGTTGGAGTTGAAAAAATATTGGGGGTCGGTCATACATTTTACATCTCTAGGGGCACCCTATGGACAGTTAGAGCGGTAGGAGCAAATTTTATAAAAATATAATTTTGTATGGGAGCCCCCTTAGGAAGTGGAAATAGGGGTAAGGTATGTTCAAGAAAAATGTTGGGTGCAGAAAATTATTGGAGGTCGGTCTCACATTGCACCCCTCCAGGGGCGTTTCTAGGGGAGTTTTGGGGCTTTTTGAGGATTTTTACCTCTTTACGCCCAACTTTGACCCCAATGAGGGGCCATATGGCCCCTCCCCACCGCCCCCATTTTTTGGTTCGTGCTTTCTTTTTCGAACCTAAAAAAATTAGAGGGTATCGCGGATCGAAATCGAAAACTGGTTAGCTATCCCACGCCTAATAGTGCAAATTGAAGAACCGTTTTTTGTGTTCCAAAGTTAAAAAAAAAAAATTTTCATAGATATCCCACTCGCATCCCACTAAGCGACCCCACAGCTCTTAAAGAAAATCACCTAAGCTTTCTTTTGAATCAAAAAAAAAAAAAAAAAAACAGGGCCCAATTTGAGGAAAAAGTCAAAAAAGTTTTGGATTTTTAAGAAAAAAAATCAAAAATTTTTTTTTTATTTTTTTTATATTTTTTTTTTTCGAAAGACTGAAGAAATAGCTATCTAAACTCTTTGGGACACATTTTGCTAAAAACAATAGGTAATAAGTTACATGGATGAGAATCAACATCTCTTTGGCCAAAATGTCAAATTTCGACCCCCTGTAACTCAGAGAGTTCTTGACCGATCTCGTTGAAAAATTGTGTCTGAACTACTATCCAATAGGACTAACCTTGGTGAAAATTTCATCCCGATCGGAAGACATCGGTTTCAAAAGTTGTGTCAGTTGACACGAAAACCCCCATATAGATTATTTTTATGTTATTGTAATGCATTATGCATTTAATTATAAATAATGCATTATTTCAAACTTTCGAATAATACATAATGTAACCAAATATAAATCATCCATTATATAATGTTAAGAAATAATAAATATGAAATACATTTTTCCAATAATCATGCATTACGTAGCAAATTATTAGTAATGCATTATTTTTCACTTTAAAATAATACGTTGTGGAACAAATGTTTGGTAAGACATCCTAAAATAATGCTACAAATAAGGTATGTACATTACCTGGTAATGTGTTATATAATCACTACCCATTACCAAAGTTTTGCTGGGAGATCTACAGTTTTATTGGTAATTTTACAAATTTATTTTCGTTATTGTATTCTACCACTTTGAAATGTTATTTTACAAAAAAAAACTGGTTTGTAAATTTACCATTTTTTTTAAATATTTACAATTTTTTCTTGTAAGTTTACCATTTTTTTTTTATTTTTCCGGTTTTAAAACAATATTTTTACCAATAAAATTGGTTATTTTTACGAGGAGGTTAATTACGAGGAAATCCTCGTAATTTTACGAGAATTTTACCTACCTCCTATTTTAAGAGAATAGCCTCGTAAAATCACGAAATTTTTTGGTAACTTTACAATTTCGAGTGTATCTATATTTTTAAGACATATTTATTAAAAACAATTTAGTTCAAGTTTAGTTAAAATTTACTAATAAAAACATCATCGTACACTCAAAAAATTATTGGCTAAAAATTTTCAATTAAATTTATTGATCAACAAAATTTAAATGGATCAATCAATGTTTTGATTAAAATTTTTGTTATTTTCTTTAACTGTCGAATTACAAATTTTCAACATACCAGATTTTTTTTTCGCTTAATTTATTTGAATAGATTAATTCAAAAATATACAAAATAATCGGGGTTTACTTTTTTATTGTTGGCAACATCTTGGAAAGCAAAAAAGATGAATTTTTTGATAATTTTGTCATAAGCTTAAAATTCATTTGTTGAATCAATCATTATTTTTATTGACTATAAATAAAAAATTTATCAAATATTTGATCAAAATCGAAAAAAAATGTTCAATCAATCACCTACAATTTGATGATTGGTATAACAATTTTTTTGATTGGAGGAATTTGAATCAAAAAATGGATTGAATCCGCGTTTTTGTTGATGGAAATTCGTTTCAAATTTTTTCTGTGTATTTCTCTTCTTTGAATAGAGGAAGTGTACTTCTTAGAATTTAGTTAATAACTTCTGAAAATTTAGTAAATAACTTCTTAGAATTTAGTTAAAAATTCAAAATGGCGATATCTCGAAAACTAAGCAAGAGAGAGCGAAACGGATGAAATTTTCAAAAGAAAGACTACAAAGAAAAATATGGAATAGCCTAGCTCTGCATATCTGTTGGGGTCTCAAGACCCTAAATTTAGATCTAAAATTTTAAATTCCCGAAATTTTATATATGCACATATCTCGGTAAATACTGCCAACACGAGAAAAGGTCCAACGGCATTTTTTTAGCTCTTGACTCGTAGAACACTTCCGCAAAATACCCTAAAGCCCTCCGATTAATTGTTTTTGAGTTATCCAGTTTTAAAGATTCTCAAGAAACTATTAGACCCCTTATTACCGTATCTCAAAAACTAAGCAAGGTAGAGCGAAACGGACACAAGTTTTGGGTCCAAATTTATGGGGACTCTTAAAGGACCGGGGTCTTGAGTTAACAAGGGGCTGGGCCCATGGGTCCAGGGTCTGGACCCAATCTAGTCCTAAATATGAATAAACTAAAGTGTAATATAATTTTTCCCATTTTCTACACTCAAAATAATAACTCTGTAAAATACTCTGTAAAATGACTTTAATCTCAATTCAACAGATATTTGACAGAGTTTTTTGTCAAAATACAGATTAAAAGAAAATACTTTGTATTTTGTTGTGACAAAAAACCAAGTTTCCTCTGTTATATTATTTTTATACCCTCCAACCACAGTATGGGGGTATACTCACTTTGTCATTCCGTATGTAACGCATCGAAATATCGGTATATTTTATTGATCAGTGATCGATTCTAAAGGTACATACAGACGACGCAATATTATGTACAATATTCAATTATATTGATGGTGTGTGGGTAAGATTGACCATTGTACAATCGTCAATATTACCCACACACCTTCAATATAATTGAATATTGCACATAATATTGCGTCGTCTGTAGGTACCTTAAGACATTCTAGCGATGTCCGTCCGTCCGTCCGTCTGTAGAGGACACGATACAGTCCAAAATAATAGAGCTAGATTTCCGAAGTTTGGCACGAATATGTCTTATATTCCAAGGCAGGTTAAGTTCGGAAATGGGCAAAATTGAACTAAGGGGGAAAAAGTTAACCCTTGGAGAATTAAACCAACCTAAGAAAACCCGAGTTTTTTGCAGGGTTTTTTGTACTTTTGCTAAGCAAATGCACCATTCTTATCTCAGAAAAAGTTTAAAATTGCAAGGGGAAGGTGCCCCATAACGTCTCCCACTAACCCCCCCTCCAAAAAAAAAAGATGCCCCTGGATTTTTTTATATTGTTTTTTTTACATTTTGGAGGGTACAAAAGATTCGGCACAGCCGAATGTAACACTCTCACTTGTTTACTTTGTAATCTTAATTTTACAGGTAATTAACAGAGTTTCTGCTAAAATACAGATTTAAGCAAAATACTACGTATTTTTTTATAACCAAAAAAGTTTTCTGTTCTGAGTAGTTTTTGTTACCAAACATCAAAATTTTATTTGTATATTTTTATTGCGAAAAAGTTGAAATAGTAGCAAAAAAAATTATAAATTTTTTTTTTTTTCAGAAATCTTACAAAAATTTTACAAAATAACATGGATTTAACTAAACTCTGTAAATTTACAGAGTTTTTTCTGTTAATTTTTTTTTTGCATCAAATGCATTTTACAAATATTTGTAAAGTTACATAGTTTCTTTGCTAAATGGTGATTTATTTAACCAATATTTAACTAGAAACTATGTAAATTAACAGTTTTTTTGTCTAAATCATTTTACAGAGTTTTAAAGTAAAATAACAGAGTTTTCTCTGTGAAAAAGCTTTCATATTTAACCAATATTTTACTATAAACTCTGTAAATTAACAGTTTTTTTGTCAAAATCATTTTACAGAGTTTTTTTGTAAAATTAACAAGAAATGTTGCTAGCTGGAAAAGTATGGTGTACTCTGTTAAATTACAGAAAAACTCTGCTAATTATTTTGAGTGTAGTTTGATTTGAATTTAGGACAGCCATCTGGTAAAGCTATTTCGTGTACACTAAATCTATTTTTTTTTTATTTTTAAGTAAAAAAAAATATTTTTTTATATTATTTAGACAATTGCTAAATTTTTATCATCTAAACTCTATTGAATATACAAAAAAAAAATTTATTCGCGGAAATTTTTTTTCGCGAAACTTTTTTTTCAAAAATTTTTTTATTTTGTTATTAATTTATGAAAATGAGTAGAATACGATACATTAAAGACACAACATTTTTCGACAAAAAATTTTTTTTCGCGGATTTTTTTCAGGGAATTTTTTTTTTGCGGAAAAAAAATTTTTCGCAAAAAAAATCAATGCATTTTCTAAATTTATATTTAAAAACTATCTCAAAAGCATAAAAATTAAATTTTTGTGTACCCAGGCTTTACAATTTCAAATCGCAAAAATCGCGAATACGAGCGCTAAACTCGAAAAACGGCTAGCACCATTGAATTTAGCGTACCCGAATTAGCTTTATCAGCAGGGTGGCCAGCTTGTTAATTTTTTCGACTATCTCAGTGTTTTTATTTCGACCTTTTAATTTATTTGGAAACAAAGAAAACTTTATCAAATTTATCTATTAAGAAAAATTCAGAAGAGGAAAGAAACTTTAAGAATATATAAAAAACAGAAAAATGGGGGAGAATATTTTGAGCACAGCCGACAATATCAAATAAAGAGTCAAACTTAAAACATAAAAAAATAAAAAACTATTGATAACTTTTCTCCCCCAATAAAATCGCTATTTAAAAGAGAATTCAAAAAAAACTCTTTTACTAAAATAAAATTTAAGAGTAAAAATGCAATTCATGGTCATCCTTCTATAACGTTTTTTTTTTTAATTGTTAACACAGCATCCCTGTGTTAATCTTATTTTGTTAAGGACAATGAAAACAGTAACAAATAATTTAAAAAAAAATGTTTTGTTGCACATACAAAAACATAAACTAGACAATACAGATTCTAGATTCAAAAATAAAAGGGTTGAGAATTTTTTTGAAAATTTTTGCGCGTCCACTTCAAAATTACACAATAAAAGACAGATAGAGCAAAAAAAGTATAATAATAAGCGAGATAATGCGTGTTAGAGTTTACAATTAAAAAATTACAAAATGAATGGAAATTAAACACTGAGATAAAAAAAAATACAGTACAGGCAAAATAAATCATGTTAAGCAGTGATAACAAAAAAAAAGAAAATTTAGTCCTTAAAAGAAAATATTAAACGTTTTTTCTGTAAAAAATTGTTTCAAAGAATTTCCAACAATAGTATATAAAAAAAATTGACAAAAATTTAATCAAGCTGATGATTTTAAATTTTTTTGACAAAATATAAAAAAAAGGATAAAATAAGGATATCATCAACTAAATCCTTCAAAATTTTTTGTGAACAAAGTGTGATGTATACATGTGTGGTAAGAGTAAACATGATTATATATTTCAAAACATCACCAAGATTATGATCATAATGTGATCTTGTCATCATCATCATCTTCATCATCAGAATAGTTTCCTTTACATTACAGTGTGTGTTGGCGTTATACACATGATTTAACAATAAATAAATTTATATATTTTTTTTTTTAATTTCTATTGATTCTATAGAAAAATCCTCCCTCTCTTTTGCTTAACATTTACTACGTTTTAACTTAAAAAATAAAATCTATTTGAAAAACACACGTTTTTTTTTAAAACATTTTTTTCTATAAAAAAATCGTAAATTTTGTTGTGTGCGCTTTTTGTAAAAATAACAAGATTTTTATGAGAATCTCCTTTACAGCAGACAAAGTAGAATAATAATAAAGAATCCTTTTGTTTTCAGTCTTCCTACATCATTCCATTCGTTCATTCTTTCATTCACATCGTAATTCAGCTTACATAATCCTTTTTGTAAAGGCACGTTATATTTTTATAAACATTTGCTGTATTTGAAATTGTCGAAATACAGTCACGAAAGGATTGGCGTAATTTCTTATTACTACTGCTGTTGCTGTTATTTTCATGGAGTTCTTTTGTTGTTCAACGATATTGTTGGAATTTAGGACAACTGTCAGCATATCTCCGGCCGGTGCGCAGTAGTAGATTTTTTAATAATAATAATAATATTTGTAGTTTCTTTAAAGCAGCTGATAATGATAAAGGAATTTTGTTAAGGAATAGAAAACAATTATTACTTTTTTAGCGTTATTTCAATAGAAAAAGTTTTTTACATATGAAGGACTTTTTTCCGATAGGAAAAAAATACTTAATACTTTTTTTACAAATTATTTTTTATTTATTATTTTTATTCTACCTTTCCATTTTAATTAGTAAAATAAATTGTTTAAGCTCGAGGCCTGCTGCTCAAACATTTTATTTTTATAATTTTTTTTTTTTGTAACTATTGAACTAAAACTCCCAGAATCTCCAAATTTAACATGAAGGATCCTATAGCTGAATAAACATCCAAAAGAAGGGATATTGTGCAATTTTCCATTTTTAGGGTTAAAAGGGCAATTGACAAAAATGTGATTAAATTATATTTTTTTTAATAATTAGGATAAATACTATTGTTTTTTTTATTTTATTTCTTTAACGAATTTATTCGGGTACGAATAAAACCCACATGGAACGAATTGAAATGGAACTGGAAACGAAATGGAATAGAAGGGATAACAAAATGGAATGGAACAGGGAACGTAATGAAATGAAAAAAAATAATTAAAAACAAGTAAGAAAGTTATAGTCGGTCAAGACCGACTCAAGTCCAAACATGGACAGATTGGATCTATCTTGTGTTAGATCTTTATTTAGTGTAAAAAACACACACAGATCAAGTTTTAGTGGGATTGGTTTATTTTGTTGCCAATAAACCGATTTAACTGAATATCGGTAGAAATTTTGATATGGGGGACTAAGTCCAAAAATGGTCTAATTACATTCCAATTTGATTTGGTTTATAAATTACACGTTTAACACCTAAAAATAAAATTTTTATCAAATATTCCCATATTTAGGAATTTTGAAGTTATTATGTGAATATCGGGAGGGTAGTTTGTGTAGGGACTACCAGAAGGACTGATCCGATTCCTTTGAAATTTGGAATGATGGTTCTTGCATTCAAAGTTTAATTACCTGTTAACTTTCAAAGCGATATCTGTTAAAATACAGTAATTAGAGTCATTTAAGCCTAATCCGAAGGGGGCGTTAGTATGGGGGCTAGGTCTTAACATGGACCGATTTTGTTCAATTTCAATAGGCTTCATCCTTAGGCCAAAAGATGCTTAAGTTTCAAATTTCAAGTTAATTGGTTGAAATTGCGACCTGTATCGTGCTTACGGACGGACGGACAGACGGACGAACATCGCTAAATCAACTCAAAAAGTGATTCTGAGTTGATCGGTATACTTGAAAGTAGGTCTAGGACCAATTTTTCGGGTAGTCACAAACATCAGCACAAACTCATTATACCCTGTACCACAGAGTGGTGTAGGGTATTAAAATTACAAGGTGTCGTTTTTTAGGAGGTGTATGGCGGGTTTGTGAAGGACACCTTTGCCCTCGCGAAATATGATTACAAATTCATTTATTTTGCTTTTTGCGCTAAAATTATACAATTTTATCATTATTTAAAATTTTTTTTGTATCCATGCCCTCAAAAAGGGGAGGGCCAAAAAATTACATTTCTAATCCCCAGGGTCCTAGTGCAGGACTTAAGCAATAAAATTTTTCATTTTTTTTGCAAAAATATGTTCAAAAAACACAAGGAATTGTGTTTTTCAGAGGTTGGCTAAGTTATTCAAAGGGGAACTTTTTCCCCCTAGTCCGATTTTGCCCATTTACGAACATAACCTGCGTAAAACCATAAGAAATATGTGTGCCAAACTTCGGGAAGGTATCTGTTTTATTTTGGTATTCATCGTGTTACTTTCAGACAGACGGACATTCATAGAATGTCTTATAGCCTATTCAGTGAATAGTGTTCACACCTGAGGTGAATAGGCCTTAAGATCTCGTGCCGAATCTTTTATATCCTCCAATATTTATTCCGATTTTGAATGTTCGCCCTTTAACTGAGTATCGGGCGAAATTTTCATATGAGGCCTAGGTCCAAAAATGGTACGATGATAATCAAATTTCACAAGGTTATTAAAGTACGCGTTTAACATACACAAACAAAATTTTAGTTAAATATGTTCTATTTTTCATGAAATTTTAGTTATTTATGTGAAAATCGGGAAGATGGTTTGTTTCAGGGGGCAACGAGCAAATTTTTAAGATTTTTTTTGTTAAATAAAGTAAAAAAATATTATTTTTGTTAAATTATTAATGATAATTTTAATAAACGATGACTTTAACCACAGTAAATTTTGAGTTTTAAAACAAATTTTAAAAATTTTCAAATTTTTTTTTAGTGAAGGGGGGACAAATTTTTTAACTTAAAAGTGGGACATGGTGCAAAAAAGGTTGGGAACCATTGGTTTACATGGACAGACAGATTGACGGACGGACATGACTAAATCGACTCAAAAAGTGATTCTGAGTCCATCGGTATATTGGGGTAGTTACAAGCATCCGCACAAACTCATTACACCCTGTACCTCAGTGTGGTGTAGGGTATACAAATGTTTGTTCCTACTCCTTAATATTTTTAAAAAATTTTTGTGGAAACTTCTTTTATTGTGTGCCTATTAATTGTTTGCCTATTAAGATAGTGGGATTACAATTATGACTTACAAGGAAGGTCTTTCAGAGGGCACCCACCGCTTCTCTTGAAACTTGAATATGGAAAAGGGAGAAGGAAAATAAAAGTTACCTGAATTTTCTTAGCTGCCCAATCTTACATTTAGCGGATCAAAGAGGAGGGGGAAAATCGGAATTTTTTTGTTTTTCGAGGATTTCTCACATTTCTTCAAAAGAAACTATATCAACATTTTATACAGATCAAAGATTTTTTGAAGACATATACAATAGTGTATCGGCCGTATCCAAATTCGGCTTCGTTAGGTCCATATTTTCAGAAATGTAAAAACTTTGGGATACTTTATATGAAGAGGTATATACTTACGACCTCCAAAATCATATATAATGATCACTATTAAAATTAAGCTGAGCTATATTTTTGCGTTTGGCGAAATTTCTGCTAGTTCTGATTTTATTCGGATTTCCCGGAAAGACCTAATTTTTTCATTAGATTGTAACCCTTTTTTAAATTTGAGTTGGGCAGCTAAAAAAAAACAGGTAACTCTTATTTTTCTCCCCTCATTCCTATATGCAAGTTTCAGGACAATCGGTGGGTGCCCTCTAAAAGACCTTCCTTGTAAGTATTTTATTAGATTTTTTTAAAAATTTGTATTGCAGTTTCCCAATCCTTAAATTAGGTCTACTGCGTCAATGGTGCTTCCTAGAGAGGTCAATAGCAAGACAGACCCCCCATTAATTTTAACCCCTTTACATTTTGTTCAAACAAACTAACAGTCTATCTCCAATTTCTAAGCTGACTCCCATACAAAATGATACTTTTAAAAATTTGATCTAACTGCTATAAGAGTGCCCCTAGAGCAGTCAAATATTTTATTGACCCACAGTATTTATACCCTAAACTACTCTGTGGTACAGGGTATAATGAGTTTGTGCTGATGTTTGTAACTACCCGAAATATTTATCCTAGACCTACCTTCAAGTATACCGATCGACTCAGAATTACTTATTGAGTTGATTTAGCGATGTCCGTCTGTCCATCTATCGGTTTAAGCACGCTCGCAATATTCAATCAATTGACTTGAAATTTGAAACTTAAGCATATTTTGGCCCAAGGACGAAGCCTACTGAAAAGAAGAATCGGTCCATGTTAAGACCCAGCCCCCATACAAACGCCTCCTTTGGATTCGGCTTAAATGATTCTTATAACCGTATTATAACAGATATCGCTTTGAAATTAAGCAGGTAATCAAATTTTGTATGCACGAATCATCATTACAAATTTGAAAGGAATCGGATTAGTCCTTCTGGTAGTCACCATACAAACCACCCTCCCGATATTCACATAATTCCCTCAAAATTAATAAAAATGGAAATATTTGATACAAATTTTGTTTTTAGGTGTTAAACGTGTACTTTAGTAACATAATCAAATCAGAATATAATTGGACCATTTTTGTACTAAGTCCTCTTATAAAAATTTCGACCGATATTCAGTTAAATCGGTCTATTGATAAAAAATAAACCTATTCCACTAAAATTTGATCTGCGTGTGTTTTCTACACTAAATAAAGATCTACCTAAAGACAGATCCAATCGGTCCATGTTTGGACTTGGGACCCATTTTCCGGAAAACACTGGTGTGTGTATCATATGGTCGGTCTTGACCGACTATAACTTTCTTACTTGGTTTTTAATAATTACTACTTTCTCAGAACATACCCACCCCCTATTTTCAACCCTTTAGGCCGCCCCATACATTTTTATACCCAACACCACACTTTGGTACAGGGTATAATGAGTTTGTGCTAATGTTTGTAACTACCCGAAATATTGGTTCTAACCCACTTTTAAGTATACCGACCGACTCAGAATCACTTTTTGAGTCTATTTAGCGATGTCCGTCTGTCTGTCAGTACATGTAAACGCTGTAAGCACGATACAGGTCGCAATTTTTAATCAATTGACTTGAAATTTTAAACTTAAGCCTCTCTTGGCCCAAGGACGAAGCCTATTGAAAAAATCGGTTCATATTTAGATCTAGCCCCCATACGAAGGTGAAAGTGAGTATTTTCAATATTTATCAGATTCGGAATAAACCGTTTCTTGACATTTTGTTCTAACAAACCGTTTCTTGAAGGCAAAAAATGTTTTAGCCCTTTCAACACCTTCAACGAAATTTTTAAAATATCATAAAAAATAAGTTTAAACCCTAAATATTTGCGAAAATATTCCGTTTTGATATATTTAAAAAAGCGGTTAACCGACAAAAAAACAGATTTCGGTGCACCGAAAATTTTTAATTGCGATTTACCAGTTTGTAAAAAAAAAATCGTAATTTTTGGAAAAAAAACTTTTTTTGTTAACCGGTTTAGAAACACTACTATGTCTCAATTTAGCAAAAAATCTAAATTTTTGGAAAAAAACGGCTTTTTAGTCAACCGGTTTAGAATCACTACTCTGTCTAGATATATCCTCAATTTAGCCCACAAAATAGTGCAAATTATATAATCTTAGAAAGTATATATATAGAAAGTATATAAGATATATCTTCTAAAACAGGGTTGATTTTAACAACTGCAATTTAAAAATTTACAAGTGACTTTTGCTATAAATTACATCTTAAAGCATAGTACTCTGTTCGATTTCACGTGAAAAAATCTGTCAAACTCCATACAAAAAAAATAAAATTTGGCAACGCGAGAAATTATAGGGAAATTGTTAAAAAAGTTTTCACGCATTTTTATTATACAAGACAATTTAAATTGCCGTGAAAAAGTGACATTTCAGTTTTGTTATGATCGTTTCTTTCTTATAATTGTCAAAAGTTGTTTATTTTTCATTGTTTTATTGCGATTTGAGGCGTTTAAAGTTGAAGTGAAATTTTCACCGCAAAAAACAGAGTACTTAGCTTAAACCAGTAAATTTTAACAACAAAATATCTTATTACACTGTAAGACAAATTTCAACTTTTTTTTTAACACCAGAACGAGACCTTATACACTTGAAAGTAGAGCCCCTCTGGAGTAAAACTGCATTTACAGTTTTTCATTCGGTGATCATTTGTCCTTTTTAGAGGACTTTAAAGTTTTGAAGGACATTTAAAGTAAAAAAAAAAAAAATATTTCTACGTATCCTACGATACTGAGATAAAAAGCAAATGAAAGAGGAAAGCTTCCTCAATTTTTTAAACATGTCCTTTTTGTCATATCAGGTTAAAAGGATATCAATCAGGTCCTTTTAAAACTTTGTCCTTTAATGTCCTTTAGAATTTCCAGCCATTTCTTCCGGAAAAAATATATGTTAAGGGCATTGATATGCACTAACACATTGTTAAATTTCATCCTTCCCAACCCTATACCGCGCCTAACGGCATGAAGATTTGTCCGTCCGTCTTTTTTTCATAAGCAAAACATAGAACTTGACACTTTTTGGTGTTTGTGTTAATTTTTGGGCTTTGGTGTGCTCTGAGGTATATAGTAAAATTTTATTGGCAACATTTTTGTAGAACATTTCATCCCCACCCTACCCCTCTTTCGGGGTGTTTTTTGCGATTTGTTACAATAGAGGAAAAAAATACCGTTATGAGAGGGAGTTAGAGGGTTAATATGTTTCACAAAAATATTTGCCATAATATTTTCTACAAAGTTGCTGAACATACCCCACACCTCAGATGTAAAGAAAACATAGTTTTATATACCGATATGCAGCGAGAACATAATAATAATTATGTAATTCGAACAATTTTTGGGATTATGACCGGCAAGTATATTAGACATAATCCCTGAAATGGAGAAATATATAATTAGATTGATTTGTAATGCAAACGCCACAGACGAATAATTATAATAAGAAATTTTAACAATAAATCGCTTCTTTTATCGTTAATCCATGATAATTTTACTCCATTATTTATTTTTTATTGGGCTGCAGTATATTAACGTGTGTCGTGATACTCTGAAAGTAAGTGCAGGGGTTGTGGGTTCGATTCCCTCCAAAGCCTTTGTATGTTAATTACAATGGGAAGCTGGTGCAGCGGATTTTTCTTAGTAAATAAAAGTATGTAAATGAGGATCATAATGATATTTCGTCAAAAAAAACACATAGATACTTTTGTGGGTTAAAATTGGGGAGTTGCATATCGGAGAGGAAAAAAGCTGTGTTCGATAAAAATTTTTGATAACGGAATATTTTTTTTTTTACATCAGTATTTGATTTATTTTGAGTAAATTTTTTTTTTTTAATTTTTGTAAAAAACAAAAATTTCGAGTGTAAATTTTTTTGAGTGTATTTTTTTTTTGAGTGTAATATTTTTTTTTATTTTTTTTGAGTGACAAAATTAGTTTCTAAAATATATTTTTTTTTGGCTTACCATTCCTTTTCAAAGCGTGTTTAGCGTTTTTTTTTCAACACGGGAGTTCGGGTAAATCCCATCTGAAATTACCCATTTTGCTAATAACTTATGAACCACTTGACAGATTTCGCTGAAATTTAGTAATAATCTGACCGGAAGTATAACAAATATATACGGCATGCTGCTGAAGCTTGCCGTATATATTTTTCATTCTTCCGCTAACATTTGAAAGTTAGCGTGTTCACACAGACAGAAAGACAGAAGGACGGACGGATTTTCATGTCGCTAGGCGCGGTATAGGGTTTGATTTTAGACTAATGGTTTCTTTGGAAAAGTTTCTTAGAATTTCTTGTAGATTTTGTTTTTGCTATACGATTTTTCAGTTTTTTTCGATCCATACAAATCGACCCGCCCTAATGGATATACATGTGAAACTGGACCCTCCGTGGAGTAAAAGTACGTTAACAGTTTTTTATTCGGTGATCCGGTCTCCTTTTAAAAGGAAGTTTATCGGCTCAGCCTCTATTTTTAGTTGTTGTAGTTTTATCAATGTTTCTGAGATGGATACCAAATGTTAAGGATATCAACACTGCCGTTTCAAAATTAGTCCTGAAGATTTCTATCCCAATATCTCCAAGAAAATATAAATTAAGGATTTTAATAAGACGTTCTTAAACTTCACCCTTCTATCATTGGGATATATTCTTAAATCTTTAAATACCATGTACAATGTAAACCAAAGTGAGAGATTTAAAAAAACAAAAGAACGTGTTTCTGAATTTTTTTTGTGTGGATGGACAAACATCTAAACTTTAAAAAAAAAATAAAATAAAAAAAAAAAAAGTGGCCGGATTTTTGATAAATTGACTTTTTTAAAAAATGGAAAATTTCAGAACGGGTTCTGAAAATTTTCCAAAAAAAAAAAAAATGTAATCGATAGCCCATACAAAACTTTATAAGAATGTAAATTTTTGAGATTGTGGTGCATTCCGTTTTAATGTAAATATTTAATCAAGGGAACTCGACACAAATTTGACCATTTTTCAATATTTGACCACGCTTCCTCAGCCCAGTTTTTGAAAATTTGAAAAACCAAAAACGCAATTTTCTTAGTTCCATATAGGGCTATCCAAACAACCTATTCAGAAATTTACTGGACACATGTTTTTCTGTAGCGGGACATGTGGTGTGGAATGCCTCATATGTATGAAAATGTATTTTTTTAACTCTTGCTTTAAACAACAACCTAAAATTAAGGCAGAGCCGAAAAACTTCCTCCGAAATTCTTGAGTTTGACTTTATATTACCATTTCCGCAAAAAACTAATAAAAGTAATGTTAAAAAGTTTTTGAATTTTATATGTCATTTGTAACTTAAAAGTCTATTTAAAAGGAGACCGGATCACCGAATAAAAAACTGTGAACGTACTTTTACTCCATGGAGGGTCCAGTTTCACATGTTTATCCATTTATTCATGTGTTAGATTTTTTTTCCAAGAAAATGGGTTAATATTTGGGAGGCTATGTGTAAATAAAAAATATATTTTCAGTTATATATAAATTTTTTTTTTTTTTACACTAAACCAACAAAGTGAGAAGGATGAAATTTAACAATGTGTTAGTACATATCAATGTCCTTAACATATATTTTTTCCGGAAGAAATGGCTGGAAATTCTAAAGGACATTAAAGGACAAAGTTTTAAAAGGACCTTATTGACATCCTTTTAACCTGATATGACAAAACGGGCATGTTAAAAAATTTGAGCAGACTTTCCTCTTTCATTTGCTTTTTATCTCAGCATCGTAGGATAAGTAGAAATATTTTTTTTTTTTTTTTACTTTAAATGTCCTTGAAAACTTTAAAGTCCTCTAAAAAGGACAAATGATCACCGAATGAAAAACTGTAAATGCAGTTTTACTCCAGAGGAGCTCTACTTTCAAGTGTATATGGTCTCGTTCTGGTGTTAAAAGTAGTGTTGTACGGTGTTATCCATTTAATATGATCATTAAACTCCAGATGACCATATGACCCTTAGTTTCTTATAACAAAGCAAGATTAAAACTAATGAGTTGAACTAGTTCAAACCATATGTCCCAAAAAGGTCGTTACGGTTTTATTTTTTTGTATTTTTGATATTTGTGGCAAAATGTCTTTACGGGTGAATAAACCAATTTTAAACCAACTTCTTTAAAATAATTTATAACATTTTATGATTTCAAATACAAAAAGAAAAGCAAAAAATTTTTAAAATGAATAATGTAATCCTTGCAGTTTGGGTCATCCTTAAAAAAAAGTAAAAAAATAAAGGATTTTTGAGGTAAAAATTAAAGAATTTTTAAGACAATTTTTTTTTTGCTGTTAAACTGCTGCAAGGGTTATAAAAAAAAGTGAACCCAATTTTTCGTCCTTTTTAATATCAAATAAAACAAAAAAAATATTGGAAATAAAAAATAAAAATGAAAATCCTTTTTTATGGCAAAAGTACAAAATAAGTAAGCCTTAAGACTTGATCCTTTCTTAAACAATTCATTGTTTGTCTATCACCTTTGGATGTAATTTACTAAAAAAAAAGACCCGATGACTATCATTTATCTATGAACCCAAAATATTACGAAATGGGGGTTGTTTTTTATATTCGCCAAATACTTTTTCTGATGGCAATACATAAAATCTTTAAGTAAGAGAAATGACATCATAAGACGTGACATATTGAACTGTTTGATCCTTTGTGTGTATTTTTTTGGATTTCTTCTTTTACTTTTTGCATTTTGCCAAACTAAATGTTAAAGGATCAAATGCAATACAATTTCTTTTCATTTAGGGGTTTTTTAAAATTTTATTTCGTATTTATTTTAGCAATGTGTGTGCTTTGTGAGCTCCTAAAATCACAAACCGTTTGATTCATTTAGTTTTTTTTTATATTTGCACCCTTTGATACCTGCGTTTTTGAAAATTGCAAAAAAGGATATTTGATCGCTCGTAAATATATTTTTCTTTTTTTATTTCCAAAGATCAATATCGTTTTATTAAGAACTACAATTTTGAGTTTTTGGCAATGCTGTGGGAATTTTGATTTAATTTTTTATTTTTTTTTTGTTTGTAAAGAAAAAAGGAACAAAAGTATTGCTTTTGTTACATTTGCGCAATGTTTGCGGAAGCATCGAACATTGTACGTTATGATCGATGGAAGGCTTAAATTTCTTTAGTTTTGTATAGTGCGAAAGGGTTCCGCCTTGTCTTGTCTTATTTTTTTTTTTTTATTTTTTGAACTATTGATGATCAATTGTTAGCGTTTTTTGTCTATTTTTCTTTGCTTTTTTACTTAAAATTTTTTAATCCTTTTTTATTACTTCTTTCAATTTTATTTCCAATATATTCTAGGCAGAAACTTGATATTTTTTTTCTGTATGTTTTATATCATTTTTATTTTCTTATTTTCTTTAAATATCATAAAAAAGGGTAAATATTGTTGTAGTTATTAGCTATTTAAGAAAAAATATTGCTTTTGCTATTTTAGAAAAATTTATTTGCTGAATTTTTATTTTATTTTTTATAGCAGCTGTATTTTGATTTATATTTGCTAATAAGACAGCTGATAATTTTTTAATGCGAATGTCTTAGTTTTAAAGATGTTTTAATTTATTTAAATTTTGTTTAAATTTAATAATAAATAGTAGAAATTTGAATAAGAAGTTTTTGTTACAACGTTAGTTGTAATGATTGCAAACAAAACCTGTACATTTACTAAAAAATAGCAGATTTCAAACCTACTTTTTTATGATTACTAGGGATTAGATTTCCATGTAAATGCATGTTTTTTGTCGATAGTCTAAAAACGATATCGACCTATTATCTTTCCGAATCAAGAAATTTGCGTTAAAATGGCATCGATTTGTTTTTGCATATTTTGGTCAAAATGCATATTTTTGCATATTTTGGTTTTAAATGCATATTTTGTGCATATTTCCAACTTTTTAGTGCATATTTTTGCATATTTTGGCAAAAATTAGCAAAAAATCAAATTGAAATTTATTTGTTTCAAAAACTAGTATAAATTATAAAAATTTATTTTGGAAATGAGAAAAATTATTTTTATTCTTTAATTTTTTTTTATAGATTGTGTTAATTTCTAAAAAATCTTTATTATATAAAGTTTTAAATGTTACTATTTAAACCCGGCGTTACTTTTTGCTTTTTAAGAAGTTTTTCCTATGAAAACAAGATTTTTATTGCACAAATTTTATTTTTTAGTGCATATTTTTAGGTTTTTTAGTGCATATTTTGAATTTTCTAGCGCATATTTTCGATTTTTTAGTGCATGAAAATCTCATCCCTAATGATTACCTACTAGGATGGTTCTTAAAAAAATGTTTGGATTTCTTCACGGGACGCCCTCTCAGTTTATTA
Source organism: Pegoplata infirma (assembly GCA_963921195.1). Classification (NCBI taxonomy): domain Eukaryota; kingdom Metazoa; phylum Arthropoda; class Insecta; order Diptera; family Anthomyiidae; genus Pegoplata; species Pegoplata infirma. The sequence continues at coordinate 31,045,827 of OY992536.1, forward strand.
AGATTCACGAAAAAATAATACCAAAAATTTTTCAAAATTTTCGAAAAGGTCAAGATAGGTTAAAAAATTTCTGGATTAGTAAGATTGGAAAACTGGGTGGTTATGGTCGAATGGAACAATATTCAATACAACTTGGTTGAATTTTTTTCCAAAATGTAGGTCAAAACAGAATAATTAAACAAAATTGGTTCAAAAAACGCATTTTCTTGAAAATCGCTAAAATAAAATCGCTATATATTTGCTAAATTAAAAGAGCAAAAAATACCAAAAACTGAGGATTTATCAATTTATAATTGAGGATTTATTCTTTACGATATATTCAATGAAATTTAGCAATAAAATTTTAAGATTTTTAAATATAAGTGAATAAAATTACAAAAAAAACAATGAAATTGTGGCTTTGGGAAAGATTTCAGAAAAAGGACCTTTTTTTGACCTCGTATTTTAAAAGGTTAACTGCACTCACATAAAAAATCGGTTGGACTGAGGTTGCCACAACCGCAATACGGTTGTCGTAACCGGCTTGCGGTTGTCCCAACTGTTAGCGGTTGCAGCAACCGTAAATTGAGGTTGTTATTACTTTTTTTAAATATTTTTTTGCCAGTTGCCACAAAAAGTTACTACAACTGCAAACCCCGGTTGTAGCAACCGTAAATAACGGCATTTGCCGGTTGCCACAAACTCATATTGTCGGTTCCCTCAGCTGATAATTTAAAAAAACAAAACTTCAAAAAAATTTATTTTGTCATAAAATAAAAAAAAAATTAAGGAGAACTTTTATTTATTAAAATATTTTTCGTGAAATTTAGAAAAAAATAGAAATAAAGGAACATGTTGTGGTGTCAAATACATAAAATGACTGGAGGAAATACGTATCTCTCCGCATAAGGTATGTAAGAACATAATCTATAATCTTAAACTCAAAGCATGAGATTATCATGTTTTTTTTTTTGTTAAACCCCCAGCAAAATTCAGAATACGGATAAAAAATTTACTCAATGTGAAGTTCAATGTCCTCAAGATCGAAATCTTCAAAATCTCCTCTAAAAATTCATCACGGCCGTCAATGAATAAAGTTATTTCCTTTGGAACAAATTTCTCAAAATCCAAAACCCCTTTTGTAAGATAAATGTTAAAAAAAAACTTTCAATTATTATGACTAAGAATCCGAGATCTTTTTCTATAGAAAACAGACTCATAATCTCGAACTTTTTCTGTAGAAAACTGTCTTAGAAACTGAGAATTTTTTCATAGAAAAACTGTCTCAGAATCTGAGACATTTTCTATAAAAAAACTGTCTCAGAATCTGAGACTTTTTCTATAGAAAAACTGTCTCAGAATCTGAGACTTTTTCTATAGAAAAACTGTCTCAGAATCTGAGACTTTTTCTATAGAAAAACTGTCTCAGAATCTGAGACTTTTTCTATAGAAAAACTGTCTCAGAATCTGAGACTTTTTCTATAGAAAAACTGTCTCAGAATCTGAGACTTTTTCTATAGAAAAACTGTCTCAGAATCTGAGACTTTTTCTATAGAAAAACTGTCTCAGAATCTGAGACTTTTTCTATAGAAAAACTGTCTCAGAATCTGAGACTTTTTCTATAGAAAAACTGTCTCAGAATCTGAGACTTTTTCTATAGAAAAACTGTCTCAGAATCTGAGACTTTTTCTATAGAAAAACTGTCTCAGAATCTGAGACTTTTTCTATAGAAAAACTGTCTTAGAATCTGAGACTTTTTCTATAGAAAAACTGTCTCAGAATCTGAGACTTTTTCTATAGAAAAACTGTCTCAGAATCTGAGACTTTTTCTATAGAAAAACTGTCTCAGAATCTGAGACTTTTTCTATAGAAAAACTGTCTCAGAATCTGAGACTTTTTCTATAGAAAAACTGTCTCAGAATCTGAGACTTTTTCTATAGAAAAACTGTCTCAGAATCTGAGACTTTTTCTATAGAAAAACTGTCTCAGAATCTGAGACTTTTTCTATAGAAAAACTGTCTCAGAATCTGAGACTTTTTCTATAGAAAAACTGTCTCAGAATCTGAGACTTTTTCTATAGAAAAACTGTCTCAGAATCTGAGACCTTTTCTATAGAAAAACTTTCTCAGAATCTGATACTTTTTCTATAAAAAAACTGTCTCAGAATCTGAGACTTTTTCTATAAAAAAAACTGTCTCAGAATCTGAGACTTTTTCTATAGAAAAAATGTCTCAGAATCTGAGACTTTTTCTATAGAAAAACTGTCTCAGAATCTGAGACGTTTTCTATAGAAAAACTTTCTTAGAATCTCAGACTTTTTCTATAAAAAAACTGTCTCAGAATCTGAGACTTTTTCTATAGAAAAACTGTCTCAGAATCTGAGACTTTTTCTATAGAAAAACTGTCTCAGAATCTGAGACCTTTTCTATAGAAAAACTTTCTTAGAATCTCAGACTTTTTCTATAGAAAAACTGTCTCAGAATCTGAGACTTTTTCTATAGAAAAACTGTCTCAGAATCTGAGACTTTTTCTATAGAAAAACTGTCTCAGAATCTGAGACTTTTTCTATAGAAAAACTGTCTCAGAATCTGAGACTTTTTCTATAGAAAAACTGTCTCAGAATCTGAGACTTTTTCTATAGAAAAACTGTCTCAGAATCTGAGACTTTTTCTATAGAAAAACTGTCTCAGAATCTGAGACTTTTTCTATAGAAAAACTGTCTCAGAATCTGAGACTTTTTCTATAGAAAAACTGTCTCAGAATCTGAGACTTTTTCTATAGAAAAACTGTCTCAGAATCTGAGACTTTTTCTATAGAAAAACTGTCTCAGAATCTGAGACTTTTTCTATAGAAAAACTGTCTCAGAATCTGAGACTTTTTCTATAGAAAAACTGTCTCAGAATCTGAGACTTTTTCTATAGAAAAACTGTCTCAGAATCTGAGACTTTTTCTATAGAAAAACTGTCTCAGAATCTGAGACTTTTTCTATAGAAAAACTGTCTCAGAATCTGAGACTTTTTCTATAGAAAAACTGTCTCAGAATCTGAGACTTTTTCTATAGAAAAACTGTCTCAGAATCTGAGACTTTTTCTATAGAAAAACTGTCTCAGAATCTGAGACTTTTTCTATAGAAAAACTGTCTCAGAATCTGAGACTTTTTCTATAGAAAAACTGTCTCAGAATCTGAGACTTTTTCTATAGAAAAACTGTCTCAGAATCTGAGACTTTTTCTATAGAAAAACTGTCTCAGAATCTGAGACTTTTTCTATAGAAAAACTGTCTCAGAATCTGAGACTTTTTCTATAGAAAAACTGTCTCAGAATCTGAGACTTTTTCTATAGAAAAACTGTCTCAGAATCTGAGACTTTTTCTATAGAAAAACTGTCTCAGAATCTGAGACTTTTTCTATAGAAAAAATGTCTCAGAATCTGACACTTTTTCTATAGAAAAAATGTCTCAGAATCTGAGACTTTTTCTATAGAAAAAATGTCTCAGAATCTGAGACTTTTTCTATAGAAAAAATGTCTCAGAATCTGAGACTCTTTCTATAGAAAAAATGTCTCAGAATCTGAGACTTTTTCTATAGAAAAAATGTCTCAGAATCTGAGACTTTTTCTATAGAAAAAATGTCTCAGAATCTGAGACTTTTTCTATAGAAAAAATGTCTCAGAATCTGAGACTTTTTCTATAGAAAAAATGTCTCAGAATCTGAGACTTTTTCTATAGAAAAAATGTCTCAGAATCTGAGACTTTTTCTATAGAAAAAATGTCTCAGAATCTGAGACTTTTTCTATAGAAAAAATGTCTCAGAATCTGAGACTTTTTCTATAGAAAAAATGTCTCAGAATCTGAGACTTTTTCTATAGAAAAAATGTCTCAGAATCTGAGACTTTTTCTATAGAAAAAATGTCTCAGAATCTGAGACTTTTTCTATAGAAAAAATGTCTCAGAATCTGAGACTTTTTCTATAGAAAAAATGTCTCAGAATCTGAGACTGACACTTTAGACGTTTAAATTACTATATTTTTTAAAAAACAATAAAAAAAACAAAAAAAAATTAAAAAACGTGTTTTTTTAGTTGGGATTTCTTTGTAATTTGGTATAATATTGAAAATTTATTAAACACAGCTACGGTTGGGACAACCGGCAATACGGTCGCCATAACCGGCAAATGCCGTTATTTGAGGTTGCTGCAACCGGCATTTGTCGGTTGCCACAACTGTAAATTGTCGGTTGCTACAACCGTATATTTACCGGTTGCCGCAACCTCAATCTGAGGTTGGAACCTTTTACGGTTGAGACAACCGTATTTTGCTGTGAGTGTGTGCCCAAAAAAATTATAAATTTTTATTTAAATATTTAGGGTTAATTGTTACCGAAATCCGGTTTCATATTAATTAATTTATTTTATTTTTTTGTTTTTACGACCTTTTTGCTTCTGGGTCCAAACTTTAAGAGCCCGTCGCGACCTTAGGAACCTTTTCGAAAATTTTGAAAATTTTTTGGTATGATTTTTTCACGAATCTTAATAAACTGAAAAAATTTATATTTTTTCATCAAATTTTTTTTTTAATAAAAACTATTTTTTTGTCAAAAAATTTGTTTTTTTCATTAAAAACTTTTTATCATATTTTTTATACCCTACACCAGCGGTTACCAACCTTTTTGGCTCGCGTACCCCTAATTTAAAATTTTATCAGCCACGTACCCCCTAACGAGTTTTTTGATTTTGTCAAAAAACTATACATGTAAATATTAGAGTTAATTTTGAAATTTTTGATCTGCGGGTATTATAATTTTTTGAAGGGTTTAGGAGATCAAAACCATGTTGGTATTTTTTGGGAAAAATGTTTGCTCCTTGGAGTGGTTTAATGTATCTGAAAACACTGATTTTGAGCTGATTTTTCTGCAGAGCAAAAACGGCTGAAAATATTGCAAATCTTATTTTACCAGGCGATTCTACACCTAGAATCACTATTTGAGTCGATTTAGCATGTAAACGTTGTAAACACGATACAGATCGCAATTTTTAATCAATTTACTTGAAATTTAAGCATCTTTTGGCCCAAGGACGAAGCCTATTAAAATTGGAGAAAATCGGTCCATGTTAAGACCTAGCCCCCATACAAACGACCCCTTTTGATTCGGCTTAAATGACTCTAATAACCGTATTATAATAGATATCGCTCTGAAATTTAACAGGTAAACAAATTTAGTATGCCCGAATCATCATTCCGAATTTAACTGGAGTCGGGTCAGTCTATCTGGTAGTCCCCATACAAACCACCCTCCCGATATTCACATAATTGCCTCAAAACTCATAAAAATGTAAATATTTGATAAAAATTTTATTTTTAGGTGTAAACGTGTATAATTGGACCATTTTTGGACTTAGTCCCCCATATAAAAATTTCGACCGATATTCAGTTAAATCGGTCTATTGACAAAAAATAAACCAATTCCACTAAAATTTGATCTGTGTGTGTTTTCTACACTAAATAAAGACCTAACAAAAGACAGATCCAATCGCTTCATTTTTGGACTTGGGACCCATTTTTCAGAAAACACTGGTGTAGGGTATCATATGGTCGGGCTTGACCGACTATAACTTTCTTACTTGTTTTTTTCATCAAATTTTTTTTTCATCAAAAAATTTTTTGTTCATTAATTTTTTTTTTCATTAATTTTATTTCATCAAAAAAAAATTTTTTTTCATCAACTTTTTTTTCATTAAAAACTATATTTTTGTCAAATTTTTTTTTTATTAAATTTTTTTTCACCAAAATTTTTTTCATCAAATTTTTTTTTCATCAAAAGTTTGTTTTTCATTAAAAAATTTTTCTTTTCATTTTTTTTTCTTATTTTTTCACCAAAACTGCTTTTTACCAAGTCTAAAATTATGATAGGTATAAAAATGTTCCATTTGTTTAACAAATGTACTACAAAAAACAAGAGAGAATGTTAAATTTGTTTGTGCAAAAGAAGATGCTGTCAACACCAAGCAAAGTAGCTATCCAACAACTGGATTAATGGTTGATGCTGCTATTTCTTCCATTAAAGAAGTTGATGGTCAAAAATAGGCTACAAATTTTTTTGTATTTTATACCCTCCAACTACAGTATGGGGGTATACTCACTTTGTCATTCCGTGTGTAACGCATCAAAATATCGGTCTAGGACCCCATAAAGTATATATTTTTATGATCAGTGAACGATTCTAAAACATTCTAGCGATGTCCGTCCGTCCGTCTGTAGTTAACACGATGCAGTCCAAAATAAAAGAGCTAGACTCCCGACATTTGGCACGAATATGTCTTATATTCCTAGGCAGGTTAAGTTCGCAAATGAGCAAAATCGGACCAGGGGGAAAAAAGTTCCCCTTTGAAGAACTAAACCAACACCCAGAAAAGTTTTGCAGTAACTTTTTTACGGTTATTCAAAAAGTTTTTAGTTAAACTTATTTTAAACGTTTTATCGTTTGTTTTTCAAAGAAAAGAAAATATTGAATGATTTATACAGTTGTTAAAACAATAAACTACAAAAGTTACGAAAAATATTTTTATCAGTTAAATTATTTGTGACTGATTATACCGTATAATTTTACAGAAGTACGGCTTTTGTAGTTCGTTGTTCAAAAAATTTAATTTTTACTCCACAAAATGAAAAATTGTAAACAGTTAAAGTAACTGAAATATCGTTTGTTTTTACGGAATTTCTAGTCATTTATTAATAGGGATGAGATTTTCATGCACTAAAAAATCGAAAATATGCTCTTAAAATATGCGCTAAAAAATCCGAAATATGCACTAAAAAACCTAAAAATATGCACTAAAAAATAAAATGTGTGCAATAAAAATCTTGTTTTCATAGGAAAAACTTCTTAAAAAGCAAAAAATAACGCTGTGTTAAATAGTCATATTTAAAACTTTATATAAGCAAGAGTTTTTGAGAAATTAAGAATATCTATAAAAAAATTAAAAAGAAAAAAAAAATAATTTTTATTATTTTCAAAATAAATTTTTAAAATTTAAAATAGTTTTTGAAACAAATAAATTTCAATTTGTGTTTTTGCTAATTTATTCCAAAATATGCAAAAATATGCACTTAAAAGTTTGAAATATGCACAAAATATGCATTTAAAACCAAAATATGCAAAAACATGCATTTTCACCCAAATATGCAAAAATATGCAAAAACAAATCGATGCCATTTTAACGCAAATTTCTTGATTCGGAAAGATAATTGGTCGACATCGTTTTTAGACTATCGACAAAAAACATGCATTTGCATGGAAATCTCATCCCTATTTATTAACGTTTAAAAATAACTGAAAAAGTCTGTTGTTTCAAATAAAATATAAGTAGTCCGTTTTTTTAAAGGAAATACGATTGTTTTAAACGTTTTTTCAGTTGAATTTACTTACAAAATGGGCAAAATGGGACCAAGGGGAAAAAAGTTCCCCTTGGAGAACTAAACCAACCTAAGAAAAACTGCATGTTTCGCAGGGTTTTTTGTACTTTTGCTAAGCAAATGCAACATTCTTATCTTAGAAAAAGTTCAAAATCGCAAGGGGAAGGTGTCCCCTAACGTATCCCACCAACCCCCCCACCCCACAAAAAACACCCCTGGATTTTTTATATGTTTTTTTTCACATTTTGGAGGGTATAAAATATTCGGCACAGCCGAATGTAACACTCTCACTTGTTTAAGTTAATTTTACTATATTTTTTTTTGATAATTTTTTAAGGTTTATTTTTTACCAAAATAAAATGGTATTGTTGTAATTTTACCATTTTTCCTATTTTTTGGTTAGCAAAATGGTTTTGCTAGTATTACTAAAATTTTTGCAACATCCAAAACTACAGCTTTTTTTGCTAATTTTAACCATATTTTTTGGTAGTTTTACAATATTTTTTTTTTGAGTGTAGTAAATTACGTCCTAAAACTAATGAAGAGGAATATGTCTTAAAAATAAAGATTTTTATCATATATTTAGGGAAAGTTTATTTGGCGGTAAGAATTTCTCCCATGTATTATGGAATTCCATTTAAGGAAAACTAACAGCATATTTGTAACATTCTCAGTACCCTATTGGACCCCTAAATTACCTTAACTCAAAAACTTAGCAATGAACAGTGAAACAGGTTAACATTTTGTATACAAATCTATGATGACCCTTTAAGAACCCAAATTGTTTTGTTTCTGGGTGTAATATTTTTTTTTTATATTTTTAATGGGTTAATATAATTGTTACTTTAATTTACCAAAAAAATCTCATTAAAAACCTCTTTTTAAATTTATAACAAAAGAAGGCAAAAATAAAACTTTTTAGATATTATCGTCTGTCCCAAACATCCCCTAACTGACCATTATAAATATGAATGTATGAATGAATTATTCATTCACTTCTCTTTTAGATGGTGTTACCGAAATCGGACACTTAAAACACACACTTTCGGCTATTGTTTCAAACACTAAATACTTTTCACCAGACAAAACAGGATTCTTTCTCAACTTCCTTTTCATCAGTTACACATGAATTTAGCCAGTGGTCAATTTTTTTATTGTTATTGTTGTTGGAAAGTCAACAAAGAACTTGTTTTGTTCAAAGAGGCACGTGTCATTTTAAAAGATAAAATGTACAATTTTTTTAACAAGTTTATTATCATATAATTTGTTAGAAAATTTGTTTGGTTTTTTTCAGATAAAAATTTATGTAAATTATTTGATTTGGTCAGTTGTTTATTTTTCGGGTGTTTGTTTTGAGAACAAGTTCTAAATTATAATTTCTAATAAGGGGGTAAATTGTTAAAGTCAAGCCTAAATATATTTTAAGTAGTGGTGGTCAGTTTAATGTTTGTAAATAATTTGGTGAAAACTTGTTTTTTGTTAGAATAAATTTACTATTTTTTTTTTTTTTTTGAGATAATAATGCAACAGGTTTGAGTTTAATTAAAGTGAAATTTTATGGGCACGAATTATGCGCTAAACTATTTTTTATAACAGTTATGTTGAGAACAGTAGATAGTAGTACTTTTTATATTTCATGAAGTAATAATCCTAGAAACTTTAAATTTGGAATGAAAAATATTCCGACGAAAATAACATGCTTAATAAAAGTACCAATTCTTAGGGACATAAAGAAGTAAAATACTATGTGCTAGTCGCAGAAATTAACAAGCTTGGTACCTTGCTAGTAAAAGCTGGGATACGACTAACAAAAAAGAAAATAAGAATTACTGTTTTCATTTTCTTAAAACCGAAAATATTTGCAACTTCGATTTGTAACTTGGATAATAACTCACCTGCTGGTGAACAAGAGCGTTTTCACCAGATGGTGAATAAAACGTAACATACACTAAGCATATTATGTCATAAACTGTGTGTAGGTTATTTTAAAAAGTAATCAATAAAGTTATTCTAAATGAAAAATCACTAATTTTATTAAGGATTTCTTGTTTTCTACTTTTTTGTAGTTTAAAAATAATAATTCACTGTCTTAAAAATGAATTTTCTGTTACATTCAATTTCAGCATAAAAAATTTCTTCTATAGTTTTACTGTTTTTCAATACAAAATAAGTGAATATTCATTAGTTTTTTAATGTTTTGGTTAGTCATTATCAATTAACATTAAAAATTGCCTGTAATATGATTTTAGTTTTAATGAAAAAACAGTGGAATGGTTTTTAAATAAAATTTCATTTGTTTTAGGTGAAAATTCTTTGAGTGTAATTATTTTTTAACAAAAATTTTTTTCATAATTTTTTTTTTCATTTTTTTCATAAAAATTTTTTTTATAAAAATTTTTTTTATAAAAATTTTTTTTTTGTAAAAAAATTTTTCATCAAATTTTATTTTCATAATTTTTTGTTTCATCAATATTTTTTTCTCTTTTTTTTTGTCAATTTTTTTTTTTTTAATAAACATATTTTTTGTCAAATTTTTTTTTCACCAAAAATTTTTGTTTACATATTTTTTTTTTTCATCAATATACATATGGGGCATTCCATGTCAAATCGGACCCTTTGAAATTTTTTTTTAGATTTTCCCAATTTGTTTACCCTTCGAAAACTCCTTCGTGGTAAATTTTCAGGTTTTTTGATGACCCGTTCAAAAGTTATAGAATTTTTAAAAATTGGTAGTTTGTTCCTTTACTCAAACTTCTTTTACTCATAACTTCTTCAATAATGGTCCAAATTTTAAAATTTTTTTTTTTTCAAAATTTTTGTTTTTTTAAGTACTTAAAAAAAATCCCAAAAATTCATAAAAGCGCTCTAGTTTGCGATTTTTAGTTTTAAAATGTAAATCTCATTTTTGAAAATGTTTATACTCTTTGATTTTTTTGAAATTTTTTTGTGTTAAACTTCTATCGATTCAAATTTTTGCCCAGGAGGATCGTGGATAACGATTATTACTATTTTTTAAAAATTTTTGAAAAAATTTTATTGTAATTTTCCAATCTTAAAATCATATCTACTGATCCATTTATAAGACCGACCCCCATTAATTTTTACATCTTAACATTTCTTTGGAACAAACTAACACCCTATCTCCAATTTCTAAGGGGGCTCCCACACAAAACGACATTTTTTAAAATTTGCTTCAACCGCTCTAACTGCCCTAATAGTGCCCTTAGAGCAACAAAATGTATGACCGCAATATTTTTTTAGTTCAAACATTTTCTCTGAACACACCTACCCTCTATCTTTAACTGTTAAGGCGGTCCCCATACAATTTTTTTTATTTTTCGTAAATTTGTTTTATTTAATCAGCTTCTACTGGTCCAATGGGGCGTCCCAGAGGGGTCATTAGTGAGACCGACCCCCATTTATTTTTACCCTACAACATTTTTTTAAAACATACCTACGCCCTATCTCATCTCCCTTTTTACCTACATTTTTTTTCATCAAAACTTTTTTTTTCATCAAAATTTGGGATTTCATCAAATGAATAGTTCATGCGAATAAGGACGAATAGACCACTTTTTTGCAAACACGTTTTTTTGCATAAATGCATTTTATTAGCAGAGCCCTACAACCCTATGCAGAAATTTTGGGAAAATTTTGACCTTTAAGGCTAAAAAAATGACTTTGAAAGTGCAATAATTCGTATATTTTTATATTTTTGTTTAAATTGGGAGTGAACTAACGCACAATTTTGATTAAATACAATACAAAAACATAAAAAAAAATTACTTTCGGTAACAATGAGCGTGTTCTGCAGAGAAACCTGCTACTCAACAGTTGAGATGTAGCATGTTTTGATTAGTTGACTCTGCTGAACGCAATTTTTTATAAATGTTTTAAAATATTGGAAAAAAATAATTTTTTTAAGGTTTTCATTTACTTTTTTTGTTTAAACTACTTTTTTATGTTTTTTGTTGTTTATTTCCTTGAATATCGTCAAAAAAAAAAATAATTTCAATAAAACAGCTTATTTATCAGTTTGTGATCAAATGTAGCATAATTTTTTAACGCTACCAGTGATGAGAAGCGCTCACTCAACATGTTGGCTGAAATGTCAAAAATCAAACCGTTCAGCAGAATGTTGAGGAACAGTTGAGTAGCAGCTTTCTCTGCTGAACGTACCCAATGTGTTAAAAGAACATTACGAGGAACAAACCACACTTATTATATTGGCAAAAAATTTTACCTTTCTTGAGTTATAAGACTTTAAAGTGTGGAAAGCAAAAAGGGCGAATATCCATCCTTAACAAAATATTATATAAAAATTATTTAGCTGCGAGTTTAAAATTGATATTAGCTAAAATTTGAATTGTACACAAAAAAAAAACAATCTTAGCACATACAAACATTTGGTGTTAATACTGCATCCAATGTCAGGAATAAAAAACAAATTTTTTTCATGTCCTTTTATGTTACGTCGTAATATGCAGTCAAGGGTTAATATTATAATTCCTAAAAATGTGTTTAGTGTCATAAAGAATTACTACTGCATCAAGTGGCAGGAATATTAAAAAAAATTAACAAAAAAATGTTTTTTGCATGTCCTTGCAATCCTTAAAAAGTGTATCCTTGAAGTCCTTAAAGTGTTACAAACAAATACCAACCATAGTTCGTCAAGTTTTGCAAGTCTCATGAAAATGTAGTCAAAATCTGCTGCAAAATAACACATTTTTATTCAAATTTCAATACTTTTTTTTGGATATTCGCCCTTTTTCCACTTAAGCAAAAAATTGAAGTCCTATTTTTGGCAAGTTCTCTTTCGAATACCTTACTAAAATTTTGTATATAGGTAGATGTGACTTAAATCTTTAAGTTTATACCAAAAAGTTGACAAAAATATTATTTTTTAACCGTTTCCTGCGTTTTTATTGTCCCCTGTAAAATTCTACAAATGGTCTATTCGTCTTTATTCGCATGAACTATTCAAATAATGCTTTTTTTCATCAAAAACTATTTTTTGTCAAATTTTTTTTCATCAAAAACTTTCTTCTTCATCAAAAACTTTTGTCATCAACAAAAAATTTTTTAACAAAATTTTCTTTCATACAAATTTTTTTTTCATCAAAAACCTTTTTCATAAAAAAAAAATTCAACAACATTTATTTTTCATCAAAACTTTTTTTTCATCAAAATTTTGGATTTCATCAAATATTTTTGTCAAATTTTTTTTTTCATCAAAAACTTTTTTTTGTTAAATTTTTTTTCATCAAAAACTTTTTTCTTAAAAAACTTTTGTCATCAAAAAAATTCACCAAAAGTTTTTTTTTCATCAAAACTTTCTCTTTTGGAGGGAAAAGTTAATCGGGGTCAGTCTTACATTTTATCGTTTTAGAAGGCACCATTGGGAAAAGTTAATCGGGGTCAGTAGGAGATGATTTAATAAAGCAAGTTAATTAGAAATAAAACAAGTAAGAAAATTATGGTCGGTCAAGCCCGCCATATTATACCCTACACCAGTGTTTTCCGGAAAATGGGTCCCAAGTCCATACATGGACCGATTAGATCTATATTTCGTTAGACCTATAATTAGTATAGAAAACATACACAAACAAAATTTGGGTGAAATTTGCTTATTTATGTTTCCAATAGACCGATTTTGCTGAATATCGGCCTAATAAGGATTCTAATAAGGAGAGTCTCCCTGGTGTCACCCTCCGATCTTCATGAAATTTGGATATGTTGTTTAGAACGAAAATTAATTCGACAAGTATTTTTTTTAACAGCGCAAACTCATTTTTAGGGGGGTCGATTTGTATGGAGGGGGTTTGGCCTTTTTCAGTTTTTTACGATTTACGCCTTTGCTTAAAATTAATATAGGCATATTGATTTTTCAGATTAAAGGTATTTAAAATACCTATATCGTGATGCTAACAACGTGCCAAAAAAGTAAATATTTTTCGACTTATTAACAAAAATGTCCTTAAAATACGTGTCCCTTAATTTTTCCTGCTCTACAAAATAAAAGCAATTCCATAAAGATCGGCGGGTGGCACCAGGGAGACTTCCCCTGTGAGTCCAAAAATGGTCCAATTATATTCAAAATTAATAAGACCACCAAAGCACACGTTTAACACCTACAAACAAAATTTTGATGAAATATTTTTAATTTTCATGAATTTTGAGGGATGAATATCGGGAGGGTGGTTTGTATGGGGACTACAAGAAGAACTGGTCCGATTCCTTTAAAATTTGGAATGATGATTTGTGAATACAAAATATATTTACCTGCTAAGGATACCTAATATAATACGGTTATTATAGTCATTTGTGCCAAAATAAAGCGGACCTTTGTATGGGGGCTAGGTCTAAACATGGACCGATTGTTTAAAATTTCAATAGGCTTCGTCCTTAGGCCAAATGCAGGTTAAGTTTTCAATTTCAGCCAAATCGATTGATAATTGCGACCTGTATTGTGCTCACTGCGTTTAGATGGACAGACGGACGGACAATGCTAAATCGTCTCAGAAAGTGATTCTGAGTCGATCGGTATACTTGACGGTGGGTCTAAGACCAATATTTCGGATAGCTACAAACATCAGAGCGAACTTATTATACCCTGTACCACAGAGTGGTGTAGGGCAGAGCTTCTCACTAACTTTTGCCTTGCGACCCCTTTTCAATATTTAAAAATTTTCGCGACCCCTCTTAAAAAAAAAATTTAACGTGAACTTTGCCCTTTGGGAACCGAATTCAGAAGCAGCATTGAAAGATTAATCGAAACTTTGTGGTCAGATCCCAGACGCATACCAAAAATTTCACGTAACAAACTTGTAAAAAACAAAAAAAAAACAATTTTTGTGAACTATGACCTCAATTTCCTCAAAAATTTGGAAACCAGGTCCCGAACTACGGCATTTTATATCGAAACTTACTATCGTCATCCATTTTTCAATTCCGAAATAAAAAAAAATTCCAGTTTAACCTGTTCAGAAATGGAGAAATGTTTACTTAGAAAGCATTTAAAGTCCAATTTTGAATAGTGATTGTTCTTTTTTCAAAATTATGTACCAATGTTTGGCATTGATCAAAATTTTATTCGATCACTAAGATCCAGATTTGGAATCGAAAAAAGTGGTCAGATCCCAGACGCATCCAAAAATATCACAAACAATGCTATTAACAATGCACAAGAATACGTTTTTGTGAACTTTGCCCTTAATTTTCTCAAAAACCTAACGTACTAGAAAAATTTGAAATCCAGATTCAGAATCAGCATCGAAAAGTTAATCGAAAACGAACTGTCAGATCCCAGACTCAGCCAAAAAACTTCACAAATCACTGCGATTATGGGGGACCTTAAGTGATGGAAATTATTTATTTTTTTAACAAAAGTATTTGAATATTTTTATAACACAACAAAAAAATGTGTTTTAAATTTACCAAAATTTTTAGTTTTAACAAAATTGTTGGCGACCCCCCTGAAACTCTTCCGCGACCCCCTAGGGGGTCGCGACCCACCATTTGAAAACCATTGGTGTAGGGTATAAAATGTATTTTGACTGCTTTAAGGGTTGAAGATAGAGACAATTAGAGCGGTGGGAGCATTTAGAGCAGTGGGAAAATTTTTATAAAAATTTCACTTTTTATGGGAGTCTTTTTAGGGAATGGAGATAAGGAGTATGTTTATTCATAAGAAATGTTGGAATGTATAAATTAATGGGGGTTGGTTATACATTGCACTACAAGGGCCGTTTTGTATGACATTTAAACATTGAGCCATCTGGCTTTCCCAATTTTTCAATTCATATTAATTTTTCTGAATCACATATCCCAGTTGGAAAATGTGTCACTGAGGAAATTTCCACAGTGATTCCTTGAGGAAATGTCTTCAGGTTCTGACAAATCATAGGTAATCCTTGATGACATGTCCTAACATTGTTAGCACTCAATGTTTGCTTTAAGAGTGTGGACAATTCCTCTAAGACGTCTAAAAGGAAATGTCTTCAGAATAGCATTATATTAAATTAGAATTTTAAATCTGGGCAACTCTTCAACTTCCAAGAAAAAGATGGCAATATTATCGATTTATCAAATCAAAATCTAACAAGTAGAATAAAAGTAATAAATATGCAAACAATTTTCAAAATAAAGTTTGGAACAAGTAGTTAGATGTGGGACTAATAAACTGGAGGTTCCGGGTTCAATTCCAAAAAAGGCGAAAAGTTTTTTCTAAATATGAGAAAGATAATTTATAAAGGAAAATGGATAAAAGTAAAAACTAAACGAAATACGATTTTTTTTTATTTTCGCATGATCTGCGTCCGACATTTCCCCAAAGAACTGACTTTGAGTGAGGACATTTTGAAAATGTATATGAAACTGTCCTCAACCCAGTACATAGAGATATCTGAGGATGGCTCGAGGACGTTGCCAACTGGGATGAAATCGAATTTGGTGTTCTATTTTTCACGTATTCATTCGAAGTTTAAATCGAATAACTAAAAGCATAAAATTATAACGAAAAAAGTGCATTTATTTTACTTTCACCAACATTTTTTATGCGAAATAAAACGAAGTTTTCGAAATTTTAATTTTCACATTTTTTATGAGTGAATTACTTTTTTGGAACGGTGGCCTAAATAATGGAAAATGGTATGGAACAACATAAAGTTATATTAACCTCAAATCAATAAATTCTCAATTTTAAATTAAAAATGAAGCAACTTTGATTTTAAAACGTTGGTTTTTATTAACATTTTCAAATTTAGCACAAAAAACTTTGTTGACAGTGAAAACTGTTTAATATGAGTGCGTTTTATGTTTTTATCAAAAATAATAAATATTTATTTAAATAAAAATATACCTAAGGACATAAAGTGATCCTTTAAATAATTAAATGCCCAAAAACAAAAGTCGCTTCTTTTTATCATCCTTTTTAGGAAAAAAATGAAAATATTATAATAAATTTCCCAAGAAAACTTGTTTTTAAAAACCAAAAAATAAAACGAAAAAAACTTAATAACAAGATGTCCTGAAAAAGGATTCGTTTTTGTTCATCTTAAAAGACAATTTCTTTTAAAATAGATAAAAAAAATAAAAAAAAACCTAAAACATCCTTAAAGGTATATTAAAAACAAAATCTTTAAAATTATACAATTTACGCAAGCGTAAATACGCACAATTTTCAAAAAAAAGCATCCCATAAAAAAGGGTTGAAAGTGAATACAATAGAGATGGACCAAGGCCAGATTTATGAGAGAATAATGTATTTAGGTATTGTTATATTTTTTTTTTATCAAAAAAACAACAAAATAACAAAAACCAGTTTTGGCACGTAAATTTATAATTAGATTTTTTTTCAAAAATTTTGTAAAAAAATAAAGTGAATACGAATGCGACATGATTTGAAGTTTCCAACAGCTTCCGTCTGTTCATAACTACAGAGATTCTAAGATGATTGAATAATTTAGTAGTAAAAATGCATTTACATCGACAATATTTATTTCCACACAAAAAAAAGGTGGAAATTTAAAACCAGTTTGGATTTTTTTTACGACAGCACATTGACGGTCCAGATTAAATGCTGATTTAGGGTATTTGGTCAAAGTTTTAATAAAAATGCTCTCTACTCTGCTGAAACACATAAAACCAGAGTTTTAAAGAATGTTTTCCTTTTTGAAGGAAGTTTTTTAAGTTGCGTTGAGTGGGGTGTTTTAAAATAAACGTTTTTATTTACACACTGGCATAAGCGCTGGGTACTTCGTTGCCTACAAAAGTCCCAATTTTTTTAATTTTTGCCTATGGAATCTTTACTTTATTTATTTTCGCACTTTTTAGTCATTTAAAATAATTTAAACAGTCATTTTAAATAACACCGTTTAGTCTGGACCAAGCCAGAAATTGCCAGCTGTGCAAAAAATATAGTACCGTTTTTTTTTTAAATAGAGTACTGTTCCAGTGTTGGAAATAACAACCCTAAAAGTGCTTTACCAGTGCTTTTTTATATTTATGTAATAGTGCAATAAGTAGGAACTCTTTAATTATTTAATGTCGTGAGGATACCCTTAATGGTAGAAATATGTATATTTATTTCAGAAATATGTATATTTATTTCAATACTAGCTGGCCCGGTCCGCGTTGCTGGCCCAAAAATAAGATCAGTGTTATATTTTATCTCGCTTCCAATATATAGCCCTGCAAAAAATGTAATGAATTTCTTGGCTTACAAAGATTTGTGGGCATGGTTTTTAAGGACCCGATTAGGCAGATAATCCTCTTCAAATTATATTTTAAGAACAAAAAAAATAACCATGTCTTCGACTTTGCGACCTGTACAAATTTAAAACTTCTTTAGTATCATTATGAACAACACAACAATGAATTACGCATATCCTTCGTTCTTACTGCGAGCTATCGTCTTGAGTTCAAACAACCCTTTACAGTTTTCCCGAATTTTTCATTTTTTCGGGACACTTTTCTCATTTATATTTCCTTAAAAACCTAATTAGAACCATTATTAACATAAAAAAATCGGTCCGGTCATAAGTAGTCGACTTATTTAGACAAAAGTTGGCGTTAAAATTTGTGTGGTAAGTTAAACTTGATTTGGACCAAGTTTATGCGGAATGTATTAGGAAATATTTTTTTTAATAGATCGAGTTGGAGTAAAAATTAATTTTAGATATATCAAAAAAAAGTTCCGACCAATTATATGGACTATAACGAACATTTAAAACAAAAAAATAGCCAAATCGTTCCAGGCGTTCTCAAGTGTTGCAAATTTTTAGGTTATTGAAAAATGTGGGCTTTGAAGTGGGGTAGTACAATAATTATTTCCGTAAAATCCTTACTTGGGCTATAATCATCATTAAAGAAAAAAATTATCAAATCAGATCATTCGCTCTCCGATCTTAGATTTATTGAAAAAAGGGGGAGTGGACAATTTTTCTTTCCGTAAAAACCTTTGTTGTGCTATCACGAATGTCAACAAATAGCCAAATCGTTCTTCCGTTTTAGATGTATCGAAATAAAAATGGGCGTGAACAATTTTTATTTCCGTTTAAACCTAAGTTGGACTATGGCGACCCGATTTTAGATATATCGAAAAAAGGAGATGTAAAAGTGGGAGTGACTAATTTGTTTTCCGAAAAAATCTAAGACGAACATTAAAAAAATAAGATGAATATTTAAAAAAAAAAAAATATTATCCAAATCGGTCAGTTCTCAAGTGATCCGATTACCAACGAACTACATTTGATTTTTATTTATATTTTATTATTCTATATTTTATTTTTCTATAGAGCAGTTTTTATATACATCGAAAACATCATTCCTTAAAGTAAAAACCTTATTTGAATTAAACCAACTCGGTCCCTCCATTCAAAAGTAGGCGTAGAAATGGAAATTTGTTTTTTCCAAAAAACCTTAGTTGGAATATGACGCACATTAAAAACAAAAATAGACAAATTGATTCAGCCATTCCATGATTTAAAATATATATATTGGGAAAAGTGAGAGGAAAAGTAGGCGTGGACAATTTTTCTTTCCTTAAGAATCTTTGGCGGACTATAACCGTTATAGTTTTTTCGATACATAATAAAAGTGAGCGTGGGAAATTTTACTATCCGTTAAAACCCGTGTTGAATTATGATGAAAATTTTCAACAAAAATTAGCCAAAGTGGGTGAGGTCAAGTTCTTTTTTACGTAAAAACCAAAGTTGGAATATGATTAAAAATTCATTAAAAAAAATTTAGACAAATCGGTCCAGCTGTTTTCAGATTTTAGATAAATTGAAAAAGTGGGCGTAAAAGTGGGCGTGATTGATTTTTCTTTCACTAAAAACTTATATTGGATTGCTACGAACATTTTAATACAAAAATACCCAAATCGGAGCAGCCGTTTTCTGATTTTAGATAAATTGAAAAAAGTGGGCGTAAAAGTGGGCGTGGTCAATTTTTATTTACGTAAAAACCTAAGTTGGACTATGACGAACATTTCAAAAAAAGAATTGTGCAAATCGGTCCAGCCGTTCTCAACTGATGCGGTTACCAACGAACGACAATTGATTTTTATTTATATAGATTATATTGGTTAAAATTTTTAACATTGTACAATCCAATATTTCTTGACGACAATGGATACCTAAAAAAATCGATTATTTCATTAAAAAATTTTTCTTTCAAATAAATATTATTCCATTTATAAACCGGAAGTTTAGCACTAAAAATTTCCGTTACTATCATTATATTACCATTATTAAGTAAACATTAGACTCCGACCGAAACCAGTCTTCGAGGCCGAACCGAAACCGAACCGAATATTCGGCCGAAAAAGTAATATTCGGCCGAAACCGAACCGAAACCGAAACTTAAAAAAAAATTAAAAATGGCATGAATAAAATTATTAAAAAGTTGTTAAAGATTAATATACAGCATATAATGCTTTTAAACCATAGGAATTGTTGTATTTTTGAAAAAAAAATATGTTTTTTAAAAAACTTACAAAAAAATGTGTGTTTTATTTGCAGATTAGGAGAAAATAATTTTTGAACTGAAACAGTTTTACATTTATTGCATAAACTTCTAACATATTCTTCAATTGAACTGAAACAAGTGTAATGAAATACGAAATCAAAAAATTCACCGACTTTTTTACATATTCTTTAAAATACCAAAAAGTTTCGGTTTCGGCTAATATTCAGCCAAAATTTTGCCGAATACCGAATAGAGGCCGAAACCCCATTATTCGGCCGAAACCGAGACCGAAACCGAATATTCGGTCGGACTCTAGTAAACATACATTATCGGGATGAAGGGCTGTAATTTTGTGGCCATAAATATTAACAAAAGAAAATTTAACTCTAGATTCCGACTTCTACACTAAAAAAAAAAAACTGTAATGTTAGCAAAAAAAGCTTGTAAACCTACAAAAAAAATTTGCTGATTTTGAACCCACAATTTTTTTGCTAAAGTTAGCAACAATTTTTTGCCAATAATTAGTTAACTATTTTTTTTTTTTAACTTAGTTCATACACATCTGAGGACCCCATTCGGTTCGGACCCCATAGGTCCAGACCCCGATGGGCCTAGACCTAGTTGGGTTCCTTAAAAATCATCATAGTTTTTGATCCAAAATTTGTGTCCGTTTCGCTCTACCTTGCTTAGTTTTTGAGATACGTGATTATAGGGGACCACTGGGGTCTTGAGAATTAAAAAACTCGATAACTTCAAAAATATTACTCGGAGAGCTTTTGACTATTTTGCGGTATTGTTCTACGTGTTGAGAGCTACAAAAATGGTTTTGCACTTTTTGTTGTGTCGGCAATATTTACCGAGATATGCTAATGATAATGATAACTTTTTTGGATCCAAAGTTAGGGCCCATTAGGGTCCTAACTTTTTTTTTTTTTTTTTTTTTTTTCGTTCAACTGTTGACAAGTGTGGACGTGTTTTAATTTATCTCCGTGCTATTAATTGAATTTTTTGAAATTGTTCGTAATAGGTATTTTTGTAATATTTTCATGACCACATCCAGGAAAATGAAAATATGGACACAAATGATACCGATTTAATTCGAGGCTCTGCCTCACCGACTCGTGCTGGTCCTAGCACTGGTCTTAGGGTTGCGACCTTGAAGTCCGACCTTGATTCTGGTAGGGGTGCCCAGCCTAATATTGGTGGTAAAAAGAAAATGAAACTTAAACCATCAAAGGTCAGGCACAACCAGAGACCGCTTTGTTTGAAAATAATTAACAGACTAAGCCAACTTGATGGAACGAAGCTCTCCGAACGTGAGAGGGCGTCGCTATCATGGGCGAAAGGAGTCATTGAAGAACAGGACAAACTTTCGGCAATGCGCGCATCTGACAAACAGAGCGCTGTTTCGGCCTCGTCATCGAAGTCTGGTAAAAGGTTGCGCTCGCCCGACGAGAAACCTTTACCTAAGAGATCTAAGGTGACCGGCAACGTCTGGACTCAGTCTTTTAGTGAAGTGGTTAAAGTTAACTTCGTTAGGGCTGTGATAAACAGGCAAAATGGGGATTGTAGTATTCCAAGGGACAAGTGGAGTTTAGTTGAAACTAAACTAAATGAAATCTACTATAGGCTCCTTGAGAGTATGCCTGATTTTCTCCCTACTACTGTCAACGCAGGTTGGTATCAGGGGCGAGTAAAACTCGTTGCTTTTGGGAACGAAAGATCCGCAGCCGTGTTTAAGGTTGCCATTAGCCAAGTGGGAGAGTTATGGCCTGGAGCCAGACTGGACGTTGTGGAAAAACATGATATCCCCTCGCAACCCAGAGCTCATGCATGGATCCCAATGGCTACAAATGACACTGCGGTGATTCTTAAGATGATAAAAGTCTGCAATCCTGACCTTCCAACTCAGAATTGGCAAATTGCCAGATTGGGTGAGATGGAGGGCGCTCGTCGTCAAGCAGTGGTCTTGGTTAATGAGGAATCGCTTCCGCTTTTAGCCAGGACTGACGGCATTATTAGATTTGGATTTTTTCATATAAGAGTCAATGTCTACAAGGGCGACCAGAAGACTTTTTTGGACGCAGACAAGCCAGTGGCAGAGTCGGCTGAGGAGGAGAATCGGGAAAAGGTTGATATTCAGCTGGCCGATTCTTGGCTGATGGGAGATGCATCTGGCATTTTTGAAACCGAATCTGGTAACGAATGCGACCTCTGTGATGGCATGGAGGATAAGGCTGATGCCACGATGGGTGACATTCAGGACGAGGCCCATGCAGTGAGGAATTCAGAGAGTTCTGTTGCCTCCGATTCAGAACAGATGGGATATATATCTGGCTTATTCGAAACCGAATCTGGGGACGAATGCGACCTCTTTGATAACACGGAGGATGAAGCCAATAACACGGTGGTGGAAAGGATGGTGGAAATAAAACAAGATGTTGCGGTTCCTACAAATAAACCTCCATCACTGTAAGGCAGCCTCAGTTGCACTCTTGCTGCGCCTGACGACAGGAGCAGTTGACTTGGTTTTTATCCAAGAGCCCTGGGTGCGGGGTGGCAGGGTTTGCGGATTGAAGACCCCTGGGTTTAAGTTAGTGGTTGCCAAAGGTGAGGGCTCACCAAGAGCGATTTTTAAGTTTTAAAATTTAAATCCCATTTTTGAAAATGGTTGTACTCTTCGATTTTTTTTAAATTTTTTTTTGTGTAAAACTTAATTACTATTTTTAAAATTTTTTGAAAAAATTTTATTGTAATTTTCCAATCTTAAAATCATTTCTACTGCTCCAATGGTGCGTCATGGAGTGGTCCTTATAAGACCGACCCCCATTAATTTTTACGTTTAAACATTTCTTTAGAACAAACTAATACCCTATCTCCAATTTCTAAGGGGACTCCCACACAAAACGACATTTTTTTAAATTTGCTCCAACCGCTCTTACTGCCCTAATAGTGCCCTTAGAGCAACAAAATGTATGACCGACCCACAATATTTTTTTAGTCCAAACATTTTCTCTGAACACACCTACCCTCTATCTCTAATTGTTAAGGCGGTCCCCATACAATTTTTTTTATTTTTTTTAAATTTGTTTTATTTAATCAGCTTCTACCGGTCCAATGGTGCGTCCGAGAGGGGTCATTAGTGAGACCGACCCCCATTTATTTTTACCCTACAACATTTTTGTAAAACATACCTACGCCCTATCTCCACTCACTAAGTAGGGCACTATTAGGGCAGTTAGAGCGGTTGGAGCAAATTTTAAAAAAATGTCGTTTTGTGTGGGAGCCCCCTTAGAAATTGGAAATAGGGTATTAGTTTGTTCTGAAGAAATGTTTAAACGTAAAAATTAATGGGGGTCGGTCTTATAAAGGACCCCTCTATGACGCACCATTGGAGCAGTAGAAATGATTTTAAGATTGGAAAATTACAATAAAATTCGTTATCCCACGATCCTCCTGGGCAAAAAATTTGTAGAATCGATAGAAATTTTACACAAAAAAATTTCAAAAAAATCGAAGAGTACAAACATTTTCAAAAATGAGATTTAAATTTTAAAACTTAAAAATCGCATACTAGATCGCTTTTAAGAATTTTTTTGGATTTTTTTTTAAAAGTACGTAAAAAAAAAAAAATTTAAAAAAAAAAAAAATTTAAATTTGGACCATTATTGAAGAAGTTATGAGTAAAAGAATTTTGAGTAAAGGAACAAACTACCAATTTTAAAAATTCTATATCTTTTGAACGGGTCATCAAAAAAATCTGAAAATTTACCACGAAGGAGTTTTCGAAGGGTACTAAAAACTGTTAACAAATTGGGAAAATCTAAAAAAAAATGTTTCAAAGTGTCCGATTTGGCATGGAATGCCCCATATATATGTATGAAATTTGACAGGTACACTCAAAAAAAAAATATTGTAAAACTAGCAAAAAAAATGGTTAAAATTAGCAAAAAAAACTGTAGTTTTGGACGTTGCAAAAATTTTGGTAATATTAGCAAAACCATTTTGCTAATCAAAAAATTAGGAAAAAAATGATGAAATTACAAGAATACCATTTTATTTTTGTAAAAAATCAACCTTGTAAAATTATCAAAAAATATGGTAAAATTACCAAAAAAAAAAATGGTAAAATTGAAATAGATAAAAAAATTTGTAATTTGGTAAAAAAAACTGTTTTATTTAGTAATTTTTTTTCTCTGATTAGTAGTTGATTTAAAATTTGGTGAATATACTAAAAAATTTTTTGTCTGTTTTTGAGCACCACATTCTTTAAATGTAGTAATAGCAGCATCAACTATTACTTCAGTTGTTGGATGGTTTCTTCGGCTTCTTTTGCCTTCTTCTCAGCAGCCGTAGTTGCAGTAACTGGACTTCCAACAACATCAAAATGATTTTTTTTTTTCACTTAAACACTTTAAACAAAAAATTTAAAGAACAACACTTCACTTTTTTTATTTTTTTTGCGTCATTTTTTTAGCTTAAGTAGAACAAATGAGATTTGCGTAGTAGTCTACACAAGAAATTTCTTACATTTCAGGTAAAATTTGTAAAAAATTAACAATTTTTTTTTCGAATTTTTAATTTTTTTCACATGTATTTAAAAAAAAAATAAAAAAAAAACTTTTGGATATTGAAGATTAGATATCTAACTATGTGTTAAAATTTTAAAAAAATAATTTTTCAAAATTATCAACTTTTTATTAACAATTTAGGTGGCAAATTTTAAAAAATTTTCATATAAAATTAGCAAAAAATATGGTAAAATTAGCAAAAAATATGGTAAAAAATACTAAAAATTGTGTAGCCTATTTTTGAGCGCACATCCAGTTGATGGATGGCTACTTTGCTATGGTGTTGGCAGCATCATCAATCTGCAATGATTTTTTTCACACTAGAACACTTGAAACATTATTTTTTTTTAAACTAAGAAAAAAAAAAAATAAAAAGTATTACCATTTCTTTAAGGAAAATACTAATATTTTTGCTAAAATTATAGTAAAATAAAAAAAAAAACTAGCAAGAAAATATAGTAAAAATACCAAAAAATTTTTGTATTTTATCAATAGTAAATTGCCAAAAAAAATTGTAAAAGTTAAATTTTTACAATTTTTTTTGCTAAAGTTTGGTTGAAGTAAATTACAACACCTTTTACTAATATTTTGACTAAGTTATTTTTTTGAGTGTATTCGAATTTCATCATTCATTCTTGTAGTCCCCATATAAACCACCCTCCCGATATTCAAATAATTTCCTCGAAATTCATAAAAATGGTAAATATCAAATTGAAATTTTGTTTGAAGGTATTAAACGTGTACTTTGGTAACCTAATCAAATCTGAATTATAATTGGACCTTTTTTGGACTTAATCCCCATAAAAAAATTTTGCCCGATATTTATTAAATCGGTTGGCAACAAAAATAAGCCAATTCCACTCAAATTTGGTTGTTGTGAGTTTTAAACACTTATTAAAGATCCAAGAAAAGATAAATCATATCGGTCCATGTTTGGACTTGGTACACATTTTCCGAAAAACACTGGTGTGAGGTATCATATGGTCGGTCTTGAGCGGCTATAATATTCTTACTTGTTTTTTTTTTTTTTAATGAAATAACTTTTAAAAATCAAAGAGAAATTGAATTGCATGGAAGTGGTTTCATTCCGAAAAATTATATAGAGGAAAACTTTGAAACCACTTCCGAAGGGAATTGACTCCTTGGCAGGCCCCTAACTGAAAAGTTTGAAACCAGCTTATTTTTTAGTCAATTAATAAGCTTTTTTTGCTAATATTGCTGTCTTTATACTCTCCACTCATCGAAATATTCGTCTGGGACCCCATGAAGTGTATTTATTTTATTGATCAGTGACCAATTCTTAACCATTCAAGCGATGTCCGTCTATCTGTCTGTTGAAATGGCGATTACGGCCAAAATATTATACATATATAAGTTTGGTATTACATTTGAGCAATATCGGTTAAGCGGTTTAAAATTTATCAACGAAAATGTAAGGACTACTCGAAAATGTTCTTACATTCCACATAACCTATAAATACAAAATGCTTTAATTTGGCTGCTGGCTGACATATGTGAAGAGAATGGGATACCGAAAGGTATTTAAAAAAGTACAAACATGTAGTTTACCCCAAACAGTTTTTCGCGGAATTAATTTTTCACCAAAATTTTTTTCCGCGGAAATTTTTTTTCTCACATTTAAGTTCTTTTACTATTTTTTTCACAATTTTTTTTTTCAAATAAAGTTTTTTGAAATAATCTTATTTGCATTGTGGAAGGTATTCCTACATTCGGCAAGGATGAATTTGACACTATTTGTTTTTTTTTTTTTTGATATGCCAAAATTTAAATTTATGAATGAATTCATTAAAAGCTCAGTACAAATCTCATGTCTCGCTGTTGTTATTACGTGACAAGGAAATAGTTTAAAAATTTGTGTATGCTGCTGGATGATGCATAGAATGCGACATGAAACGGACGACCATTACAATCTCATCCTTATTCGTCTGTGCTCAGTCCGTTAGATTGGCTAGTCAAGGGTTGAAAGTTTTTCATTTAATTTTTTTTTTGTGGTGATTTTTATAATTTAGGGTCATCTAAATAATGTTTTCATACATGAAAAAGGGTTTTATCGCCTGATGCAGCCAGCAGCAGCCAAAAAATTTATGTATTTTCTAATGTGGCTTAAAATTATTTTGAACTTTGTGTGTTGCATTTAACTATTTGTTTAATGATAATGTTGTTCAACAACATACAACAAACACCACCATATATTTATAAAATTTTGTATGTTATTGTTGTCAACAATAACAGCCAACGGTCATTTATAAAACTGTAGTTTTTTTTTATTATTTTTCAAAACTGAGTTTAAAAAAAAAAGTTTCCGTGAGCATTTTTGAAAGTATAAATTCGTGTTTCTTTTGAACCGAAATTTTGTATACCTTCAACTTATTGTTAAGGGTTCTAAGATATTCTAACGATGTCTGGCTGTATATCTGTCCGTTCGTCTGTTTATCT
Source organism: Pegoplata infirma (assembly GCA_963921195.1). NCBI lineage: Eukaryota > Metazoa > Arthropoda > Insecta > Diptera > Anthomyiidae > Pegoplata > Pegoplata infirma. The sequence goes on from OY992536.1 coordinate 31,072,714, forward strand.
GTTAAAATGACAATCACGACCAAAATATTACACAAATATTACTGAAACGTAACCTATTTACTCCTTGTTGCCCCGAGCAGAATGGTATTGTATTTGAGCAATATCGGTTTAGTGGTTCAAAAGTTATGAACAAAAATTTAAGGAAAAATGTTTGTACATTCAACATAACCTAAAAATACGAAATACTATTAATCGGCTGCTTGTTGTTATATCTGAACTAAATCGGATACCGATTGGTATATAAACAAGTACAAACATAATTTTTTACACAAAAGTTTTTTTGTCGAGGAATTTTTTTCCGCGGAATTTTTTTTTCAATTTTTTTTTTATTAAAAATTAATTTCCGAACTTAACTTATCGCTATTTGAAATTTACAAAAAATTACTGTTTTTTCCCACGTTCAAGAACTTTTTTTAAAAAAAATCTTAAAATTTATTTTCCTTGACCTTTTCGTAGAGCTTGAGACATCTAAAATTATTTTGAGTCAAATCCAATCATCGTCATCCGTGACGCCCTTTAATAAAAATTTTGGGTTTTTAGAAAATTTTCACCAACAGAAAATTTTACTCAACCACAAGTGTTCAGAAAAAGTTCTGAAAAAATATAAAATTCAGTCCAAAAAGTTAAAAAAATTCTAAAAAAATCATACAAGCTCAAAAAGCTTTGGAAAACTTAAAATTAAGAAAAATTAGGGAAAATGATGGAAAATTAAAAAAAAATATATAAAAAAATTAGGAAAAGTTCTGAAAACTTTCGTAATAGTCCGGAAATTCTCAAAATTAAAATTATCAGAAAAATTCTGGTAAAAAAATCAGAAAAATTCGGAATAATGAAAACAAAATAATTTAGGACAATGCAGAGGTATTAAAGTACCTACAGACGACGCAATATTATGTACAATATTCAATTATATTGATGGTGTGTGGGTAATATTGACGATTGTACAATGGTCAATCTTACCCACACACCATCAATATAATTGAATATTGTACATAATATTGCGTCGTCTGTAGGTACCTTTAAGTAAATTCCAAAAAAAAGATGAAAAATTATAAAAAAAATATAAGAGAAATCTAAAAAAACTCAGCAAAAATAAGAAAAAATACCCAGCAAAATTTTGGTAATGAGTTGTGAAAAGTAATCATTACTTCATGCGTTATTTATAATGAGTACCCATTACCACTCAAATTACTTTAAGGTCAAAAGCAACTAGTGACTTATAACGTGTTATAAAAGTACTTATTGATAAGAGCAACTACCTGTTTGCAAGCGGAGAAAGTAACTACTTATTTATAGTGTCCGACCGAACAGTTCGGCCAAAAAACGGTATTGTCCAAAAATTAATATTTGCAAGCATTTTTAACAGCTTTTTCTGATGGCCGTTTGTTTGTTTAGGCGATAGAAGACTATTCTGACTTTCAAATTTAATGGCGAGGACGAAGTTAAGCACCAATTTAGATGTTCTCTAACCGAAAGTTCGGCCAAATTAAAAAAAGTTCGGGTACCGAACTTCGGAATTGAGGCTTAACTTCGTACTCGTTCTTAAATTTTACACTCAGAATCGTCTTCCATCGCCTCAACAATTTTACCCCATATTAAAAAAGTTGTTAAAAGTGCTTCCAAATACCAATTTTTTGATTAAATGACGTTTTTTGGCCGAACTGTTCGGTCGGGCACTACTTATTTATCGCTTACTTGTAACTAATTATTTTTGTCGCACGCCCTAAAATAATGGGTTATTCTACGAATTGTAATTACTTACCAATATTTTTTCTGATCACAAAACCCATTACTAGTAATGAAAAGTTTTGCTGGGTAGAAAAAGTCGGAAAGTTCTGAAAAAAAAAATGGAAAAAATCTGTAAAAAATTTCTAAAATAAAAATTCCAAAAACATAATTAGAAAAATCATGAAAAAATTTCCGAAAGATTTTAGGTCTGTTTGTTTACTTAAATTTCTTACTACTTTTACTACAACTGGAAATTTTTGTTTACTTTTTGTACTGAAAATTTCCAGCTGTAGTAAAAGTAGTAAAAATGAGTAGATTGTAGTAAGGTAAACGAACAGGCATTTTGTAACAGTCTGGAAATTCCCAAAATTAAAATTCAAAAAAAAAATTGATCAGAAAAATTCTGGTAAAAAACACAAAAATTCAGAATAAAGAAAACAATTTAAATTAGAAAAATTCAGAAATATTAAGGAAATTCAATATAAAATTAGAAAAATTTAGAAAACTATAAGGTAAATTAAAAAACTCAGCAAAAATTAGAAAAAATCCGAAAAGTTCTGAAGAATTTTTGAAAAAAATAATCTGTAAAAAAAATTCTAAAATAAAAATTAAAAAAAAAAATAAATAACAATTAATGGAAAAAATTTAGTAAAATTCCCTAACAGTCCGGAAATTCCCAAAATTAAAATTCCAAAAAAAAAATCAAAAAAATTCTGGTAAAAAACAGAAAAAATCAGAATAAAGAAAACAAAATAATTTCGGAATACTCAGAAATATTATGGAAATAAAAAAAATAATTAGAAAAACTTGAAAAATTATAAGAAAAATTCAAAAAAACTTAACAAAAATAAGAAATATTAGAAAAAGTCGGAAAGTTCTGAATAATTGTGTGGCATTTTTGGAAAAAAAATAATCCGTAAAAAATTCTGTTATAAAAATTATGAAAAAAGACAAGTAAAAAAAGTCAAATTCGACCTTGACGAATATATTAATACCCTCCACAAAGTAAAAAAAGTTTATTTGGAAAAAATAATTTGAAAAAAAAATCCGCGAAAAAATTTGTTTTCGTAAAAAAATATGTTTGTACTTGTTTAAATACCATTCGGTGATCCATTCTGTTCAAATGTTTCAACCAGCACACACTGGGTAATTTGAGCCAATTTTTAGGCCAAAAATAATTACAGCCAAAGTTTTAGACCGATATGGCTGAAATTTTAAATTTAAGAGTTTTTTGTGAACACGCACAGCTGGATTTTATGAATTTGGTAATCGTGGAAATTTTTAGGGTTGCCACCATACGAAAAAAAGGGAAAATACTGAATATCTCGAAAACGAATAGGCTAATTTTTTTGAAACTCGGCACGAAGAAAATACGCAAGAAGGCTAACAAAATGGCACATAAACCATTTTGTTTGATTTTGCTGAAAAAAGCTGTTATTTTTTGAGTGGGCCTTGTACCACCTTAACGAAAAATTTTCAAAAAAAGTTCGTACTATTTCCTTCAACGAAGCCAAATATTGATTTAAAACATTATTTTAATCAATTTTACTGACAACAAAATTATAAACAGCAACAGGGTTTTTTCTCTTAGTTCTTTTCCCAATCCAAACGTTAGAAAGTTCAAGATATGGCAAGATGAGGCTGTCTGAAAGAAAATTGATATCTCAAAAAGTGCAAAAAAGTGCAACGGAAAATAAAAAAAAATGAATTCAGAATTATTTTCTTTAAATTTTTCATCAATTAAAAACACGGCACACCACGGCTAACATTATTAAAAGCTTATGCGAAGTTTATATTCATTGAAAAAGTCATTTATTTAAGTTTAAGTTATAATTACACGTTTTGTTAAAAAAAGCAATAACGTCCACCATAATATTTTGCTATTTTTTTATTACTTAATATCCCCTCTCTTCTCCATATTATACACGATATCCTTCTTTATGTTTAATAGCTGAAAAAATCGTTTGAATTTATATCAAAATTAGGCGTTTTATATTGCACTGTGCACGTTGCTTGAAAATGCCGAATTCGACTGCCCGTCAATCAGTTTATATTTGTTTTTTGGAAAAACCAAATATGCAGTTATTTGCTTTAATATTTTCTAAATCGAACGTAATTAACAAAAACATTATTATTGTTAGTTCGAAAAATTAATTTTGGCCAAGATTTCGGTTCAAATTACCTACTGTGCAGCAGCCGAATTAAAGCATTTTTATTTTTAGGTTCTGTTGAATGTACCAAAATTTTTGAGGTGTCCTTACATTTTCTTTCATAACTTTTGAACCGCTGAACCGATTTCGCTCAAAAAAGAAATATTGTGTAAATTCCTAAAAAAATGAAAAAACATTGCAAAATTAAAAAAAAAAATAATTAGAAAAATTCTGAAAATGTTAAACAATTAAGGAAATTTAAAAAATTATATAAATAAAAATTAAAAAATTTTGAGAATTTTTTGTTCATCTCTTTTTTAATAAGATTTTAAGTACCGTCCAGTTTAAGGCACAAAGTCAAAATTTATAAAAAAAAAAATTCTGGCACGTGTAAACTAATTTTTGTTTATGAACATCATCCACCCCTTAAAGCATCATTAAATAAAACTGACCATCAGGTATACTCTTTCTCTTTATTCTTGCTTGTTTAAAACTGACCACTGATGACACACGTCCTTTGTTTATATCCTTTTTTTTTACAGACATACAGACAAAATTATAAAAGGTCAGTTACTTTTTTTTAAAGGCGCGTGTTTTAAATTTAAAACTTGAGTAGTACACTCAACAAAAAATATATAAATATAGCAAAAGCAAGTGAAACAAGTAAAAAAGTTAAATTCGGCCTTGCCGAATGTAGTGATACCCTCCACAATTTCAAAAAGATTATGGCAAAAAACTTTATTTAAAAGGAAATTACTTTTAAAAAAAAAATTTCCGCGAAAAAAAATGTTGGTAAAAAAAATCCGCGATTTTTTTCTTTTTTTGTCAAAAAATATGTTTGTACTTGTTTAAATACCATTTGGTGTTCAATTATGTTCATATATGTCAACCAGAAGCCGAACTAAAGCATTTTGTATTTTTAGGTTATGTTGAATGTACATACTGAAATTTTGGAGGTGTGCTTACATTTTCATTCATAACTTTTGAACCGCTGAACCGATATCACTCAAATGCAATACCAAACTTCTCGGGAGAACTTACAATAAATATGTTAAGTTTCAGTCATCTCTGTGCAATATTTTGTCCGCGACAGCATTTTCCACAGACAGACAGACGGACAGACGGACATCGCTAGAATATCTTAAAATCGATCGGGCATCATGAATATATATACTTTATGGGGTCCCAGATCGATATTTCGATGAGTTACAAACGGAATGACAAACTTATATATACCCTCTATCACTAACAAGGGAAGTCTCCCTAGTGTCACCCGCGGATCTTTATGGAATTGGTTTTATTTTGTAGAGCAGAAAAAATAAAGGGACACGTATTTTTTTTTAGCGGCCCAAATTCATATTTAGGGGGTAAAAAGGAGGGGGGAAGACAAGGCCATTTTTCAGTTTTTTTCGTTTATCTCCTATACTATGCAAAGAAACCTAGTCATGTTGCATACCAAATGAAAGGTCTTTGGAAAAGCTATCTACGTGTGCTAAGAACGTGTCCAAACATGCACAACTTTTCGTCATATTGAGTAAAATACTAAAATTTTAGGACATTTTTGTTAATAAGTCGAAAAATATTAACTTCTATGGCCCGTCGTTAACACCACGAGATAGGTATTTTTAATACCTTTAATCTGATACCACACATGCCTATATTAATTTTGTTTAAATAGGCTTAAATCGTGAAAAACTGAAAAAGATCAATTTTCCCCCATACAAATCGACCCCTCTAAAAAATGAATTTGGGCCGCTAAAAAAAAATACGTGTCGAATTAATTTTCGTTCTTAACAACATATCCAAATTTCATGAAGATCGGAGGGTGACACCAGGGAGACTTCCCTTGTAAGTGGAGGGTATTAAAATATGTATTGATACACTCGCCGAGGTAAAAAAATTATTGCAAAAACTTTATTTGAAAAAAATTTGTTAAAAAAAAGTTTTATAAAAAAATTTTGGTAAAAGAAATTAATTTTGAGCAAAAAACATTTTTTTGAAAAAAAAAAAATTCCGCGGAAAAAAAATGTTGGTGAAAAAAAATTTGCGAAGATTTTTTTTTGTAAAAAACATGTTTAAAAAAAAAATGATTGCAAAAACTTTATTTGAAAAAAAAAAATTGTTAAAAAGAAGTTTTGTGATAAAAATTTTGTTAAAAAAAATGGTAAAAGAAATTAATTTTGAGCAAAAAACATTTTTTTGAAAAAAAAAAATCCGCGGAAAAAAATTTTGGTGAAAAAAAAAAATTTGCTAAGTTTTTTTGTAAAAAACATTTTTTTACTTGTTGAAATGCCATTCGTTATCCCATTCTCTTCACATATGTCAACCAGCCGCGAAATTAAGGCATTTTGTATTTTGAGGTTATGTTGAATGTACCAAAATTTTCAAGGCGTCCTTACATTTTTGTTCATAACTTTTAAACCGCTAAAGCGATAACGTTCAAATGCAATTCCAAACTTCTCGAAGCAACAACAAGTAAACATGTTAAGTTTCAGTCATATCCGCGTATTATTTTGGCCGTAATCGCCATTTCAACAGACAGAAAAAAAAACATTAAAAAAAAAATCGAGGAAAAATTTTTTTGTAAAAATAAACTCGCGAACGTTATTTTTTTAAACATGTTTGTACTTGTATCCAATTCTGTTCACATATGTCAACCAGCAGCCAAATTAAACCATTTTATATTTTTAGCAGACAAGGAAAAACTCCGTACTTTATTAAAATAATGTTGAAATTATTCAAATTTAATTTTGTTTTGAAATAAAACTCTCAAAAATGTTGGTGTTTTATAATTTCAAAAAATAAAACTCTTAAAAATTTAGGAGTTTTATAATTTCAAAAATAAAACTCTATCAAAAAAAAGAGTTTTATTTTACCTTAATAATAAAAAGAAATTTATTTTGGTATTATTTTTGAAAATGATATGAATATATGTATAGTAAAGTTTAGATAAATATAATGTATCTCATCTTAAATGTTTTCATTAGGCTTAAGGGAGGTGTAAAGGAAAAAATTAGTCTTAACGTGAGCAATTTTTAAACAGCTATAAACATATAAATACACAATAGTTTTTATTTCTGTTTTTTTATTTGCAAGATGACTTATTGTAATATTTTTAAAATTTTATTACACAAAATTTGGTCAACAAGAATTTCCAGGGATGCCACAAAATCGTATGCAGTTGTACAGAAAAAACTACTGAACCGATTTTGATGAATTTTTTGGATTTGTAGATTAAATTTGATTTGTAGATTAAATTCTCTAGTGATTACCGTGGCCATTTTTTGAAAAATATTGATTTTTGTTGATATTATGCTAATATAAACTTAAAAAAAAATATTTTTCTTCTTTCAAAAAAAAAAAAAAAAACATAATTAGGTAAAAATTTCAAAAAATGGACACGATTATCTACAAATCAAAAATATTTCATCAAAATCGGTCCAGTACTTTTAGCTCTACAACTGCAGCCGATTTTGTCCTATAAAAAAACATTCTACAATAAGTGAAAATTTCAGTTCATCAAATTTTGTGTTATGAAATTTTAAAAATATAACAATAAATTATTTTTCAAATAAAAATACAGAATTAGTTAATAAAAAGAATATTATTTAAATCTTCGTTTTATTGGTTTTGGAACAGTTACACATGCTGAATCTTTTGCTCAAGATTAGCGAGTTCTTAGATATTAAAGACACGTCTGTATTTATTATTTTTCTCACTAGTGGTCATTGATGCTTAAATTTGTTTACAGTATTTATTTCCAGTCTCGAATATTTCGAAAATGGATCGAAATAATCTGTTTTCACAAGGTCTATTTACTACCCATAAAGCAGTTTTTCGAATTATTCAAATGCGAATAGCTTAAAAACGGTAAACGCTAGAAATAGATTTAGAATTATGAGGGCAAAATCTATTTAGTTCATACATTTAATTTTGGAGAGTGTTTATTTTTTAAAATTTATACGGGATTTTTGTAAAAATATTTTTTATGTAAAAAACCAACAAAATATTAAGAGAACACTTTTTTAGTGCAATATTCTATTAGGAGTATTAATAAATTTAAATAAGATGAATTAAATTTCAACTAATTTTACTATTTCGTCAGGTCATATTTTATCATATTATCAACTAGTTTACATAAAAATGTTAAAACCAAAAAACATTTTTTGTTTACTTAAAATAAAATTAATTATATGAAAATAAAACTCTTTTTATTTCGGAGTTTTATTTTTAAAACTCTGTACCGAGTTTTATTTTAAAATTGTAGGAAATTTATTTAAAAATTGAATTAAATTTTTTTGAAAAAAATACTTTTGGTTTTTTTTCATTGAAGAGTTTTAAGTTTTACACTTTTCCCTTGTCTGATTTTTAGGTTATGTGGAATTTACCAAAATTTTCTAGGTGTCTAAAAATTGTTCATAACTTTTGAACCACTAAAGCGATATCGCTCAAATGTTATGCCAAACTTCTCTGGGCATCAACAAGTAAATATGTTGAATTTCAGTCCTACATATCTGTGTAAAATTTTGATCGTGATTGTCATTTCAACAGACAGGGAAAAAAAATTAAAAAAAAAAATTCCGCGGAAAAAAAATTTTGTGAAAAAAAAACTCGCGAACATTTTTTTTTGTAAACATGCTTGTACTTGTTTAAATACCATTCAGTATCTAATTCTGTTCACATATGTCAACCAGCCGCCAAATTAAAGCATTTTGTATTTTTAGGTTATGTGGATTTTACCAAAAATTTTCTAGGTCTCCTAACATTTTCGTTCATAGCTTTTGATCCGCTAAAACGATATCGCTCAAATGTTATACCAAACTTCCCGAAGCAACAACAGGTTAACATGTTAAGTTTCATACATATCTGTTATATTTTGGCCGTAATTGTCATTTCAACAGCCAGAGAAAAAAACATTTAAAAAAAAAATCGGCGGAAAAAAAACTCGCGAACATTTTTTTTAACATGCTTGGACTTGTTTAAATACCATTCTGTATCCAATTCTCATCACATATGTCAACCAGCCGCATTAAAGCATTTTGTATTTTTAGGTTATGTTGAATTTTACCAAAATTTTCGAGGTGTCCTTACACTCAAAAAATTATGTTAGTAAAATCAACTGAAAATGTCAGTTAAAATAACTACTTTGTAAGTTGTTTTGGGGTCAACTACTTTTTCAGTTAAATCAACTAACAATGTTAGTTATTTTAACTAACAAAAAACAACTGACTTATGTAGTAAAAACTACTTACATTTGTAGTTAAAACAACTAAAATGTAGTAAAAATAGAATAATCAAAATATAACTTTTTTTTTTTAATTTTCAGAAAAAAAAATTGAAGACCAAATTTTTTCCAAGTTTTCTTTTTTTTAAGTTGTGAAAAATAAAAAAACAAAAATTTATTTTTTGGAAAAAAAGTTTGAAAATTTTTCAGAGACAAAAAAAATAAAATTAACTACTTTAAATAACTGTTACTACATCACAGTACTTTTTTGTTAGTTGATCAAAAAATCGACTTAAAATAACTAACAGAAATAGTTGTTTCATATTTTTCATACAAAAACAACTGACTTTGTAGTTGAAAACAATTAACTACTGTAAAATATACAAATAACTAACATGTAGTAACTTACATAATTTTCTGAGTGTACAATTCTGTCATATCTGTGTAATATTTTGTCCGTTATCAACATTTCAACAAAAGACGGACATAGCTTATTTTTACACAAATTTTAACGAAATGTTTGATAAATTTTTGCCAACTCGTGTAAACAAAAAATTTAGTAAGTTTTCTAATTTAATCTTTTAAGTGTACAAAAAAAAACATTTATAAAAATTTGTAGCAGTTGTAAAACAAATTTTAAAAATATTACAATTTTGTAACCTTTTATTATGCAAATATTTGTAACGTATTGATTTGAAAACATTAAAATTTTTTTGAAATTTAAGTTTATTTAAACGCCTCTGCTTTTTTCTGCATATAATTTAAACAACCCGCACAATTGCAGCTGGTTGTCATTTCCTAATTTTTTGTTTTTTCATATTGCCATAGTATTTCCGTAATAGAAATCCTTTATTGCGTAAAAAAAAACTCATCAATACAATTATTGGTTAATCTTTATCTTTCATTGATATTGATTGAAAAAACATTGAAATTCGAAAAAATTAAATAAAAAAAATTTGCATATTATGACATGGGTGCGCGTGCGTACCATCTATGGTTACACTAAATTCGGTAACAACAATTTCAAAGGACTATTTAAATTATGTTGCTACATACTTTCATTTCCGTTTGTAAGGGTTGGTTCTGCTTTGTATGAAATTATTGAAACAACAGGTCATTTGCATAACATTAGATTTGTGCAAATAAATTATGCAAAAAAATTTGCAGTTTTTTTTTTTTTGCTAAGTGTTTGTTTCTCAAAAGGATATGACATTAAAATGGCGTCCTTAAATTTTTTCAGAGTTCAATAAACATTTATACTTTTTCTATAAATTTTATAGGTTTTATTTTAATGATAGTTCTGTTTTGTACATTTATTTGTTACCAGCATAACGACATAAAAATCAGAAAAAAAATTTGCGACCTTTTTTTGATAAAAAAAAACAAAAATTGGGGTTAAGGGTTGAATTTTCCGAAAATATGCTTTATTCTCTTTGAAAAGTTTTTTTTTGATAAAAGAGTATTGAGCTCTTAAATAAATTTACTAAGAGATCTCTCTTTATTTGTGCTCTGTGAAAAAAAATCTCTTAAAATATCAGGGTTATTAAAATACCAAACATTTGTTACTATCAGGGTTGCAAAAGTTGGTACAATTGTACTTTTTTCTTACTATTTGGAGACTGAAGATTATTTATTTTTCACGTTTAATTATTTTTTACAAAATTAATAAAATTATTACATTTTTCAACACAATATTTTTGTAAATATTGTTTATTCGATGACGGGAGGTGCATTGGAAATGGCCTCGATGGAGTTCGAAGACAAGGAGGATTCAATATTTTCTAACCAAGCTACAACTTCTGGTGGCCATGTACTTATTGACGACAATTGCAATGCAAAAAGAGGAAGATATGAAGACATAAGTTCTCCAACAACGGTTGATGTTTCCCAACTTCGTAGTAGCAGTGGGGCTACTCCACTGTTGCAAAACTCTCAGAATAGATTTGCTATTCTTGGTGAGTTGGAAATTCAGGATGACAACGGGAACGAAATTCCCAAAAACAGCCGTAACAACAACCACGTACAGCCCACAAGCCGTAACAACAACAACAATGTACAGGCCACAAGAACACAGTTTTGCACGCCTATTATATTATACAACGTTAACATAAAAAAATTGGTAGACCAGCTGGATGCTTTGACTCCAAAAATTTTATATAAAATAAAGAATGTAAACAAACATAAAAGCAAGCTTTATCTTGCAGATTTGAATGTTTATACTGAAATGATGGCTCTATTAAAGGAGAAAAAGATTAACTCTTATTCTTTTACGCCGAAAGAATTACGCCAGCTGTCTTTTGTGGTTCGAGGTTTGCACTACAAATCTGAAACGGAAGAGATTAAGGGAGCATTGGATGCCATTGTTCCAAACGTGGTATCAAAGGTCACCAAGTTCATTACGAAGTTTTCATCAAAAAATAAAACTGATACTGGTCTTTTTTTAATCTCCCTTAACCCAGGAAAGGGACTTAAGGACATTTCTCACATAAGATATATTTTGAACCAAACGATTGTGTGGGAAAAGCCAAAGAGAAAAGAAAACGAGATACAATGCCGAAGGTGTCAACTTTGGGGTCATATGGCAAAAAATTGTAATAGAAAATTTAAATGTGTAAAATGTGATAAGGACCATGAGCCAAGAAATTGCTCCAGAGTTTCTAGAGAAGAATCGGACCCAGTGTGTGTTAATTGTGGTCAGGGTGGCCACCCAGCAAATTGGAGGGGGTGTCCAGCCTACCAAAAATATGTCTCTCATAAAAAAGCTTTAATGAAAGAAGCTCGTGATAGGAGGGTTACAGCCGCCAGTAATGTTAATAGAGTGGTTTCAGGTTCAATGGTAACTCCAGGCATATCGTATGCCAGTCAATTTCATAGCCAAATCCCTGGTCCAAGTCAAAATAGCAACAAGCCTCCTATTGTGGTCCAATTTTTAAATCTGGCGAAATATTTTATGGAGCCTGAACAGATTACACTCGAACAGGAAGTCCAAAACTTCCTGAATGAATACTCACAAATGCCAAAAGATGTAGCCAAAACAGAATTTAGAAGGCTGCTTACAAAAGTTAACAATTCCTATGATCCCTAAAAGCTTAAATTTCCTAACGTTCAATGTACGCTCACTTGTTGAAACAAGTCGACGTATAGATCTCGTAAACATACTGTTCCATAATAAAATTGATATAGCATTTGTACAAGAATGCCATCTAAAGGGTAATAGAAATATAAAACTTAATGGCTACGATTTCATATATGACAATTCTTCCATTGGTGTTGCAATTGTTATAAAAGATTCAATCGCATACAGTCGCGTTACCATAGACAATATTGGGTTCCATGGTGCATTTATTCAAGTTGAAGTGGTGGTCGACAACTCACGTAAAAAAATTTTGTTCGGATCAATCTACATTCCATGTAATTTTAGTGTCAGAAAGATTCATGAAGGCCTAGATAAAATTCTAAATGAGTCTCAGAACTTTGACGGTGTTTTGATTGGGGGCGACCTAAATGCAAAGAATCCTATCTGGGGCGACTGCCTGCAGAATAGCAATGGTACTTCACTGCTTAATTGGCTTCAAGACCACTCCATAGATATGGTAAGACTTTGTGATAGCAGACCCTCTTATCCAAATGGGTCATCATACCTTGATCATTTTCTGGTCAGTACCAACCTTGTTGATAGTGACAATCCCAACTTTAAGATAACGAGTTTGCCAACATTTTCGGACCACTATCCTATTAAAATGGAACTACAATTTAACACATTTGAGTTTTGTTTAAGATCTCCTAAGTGCTATACCTCCTACAGGAGCACAAACTGGAACGATTTTCGGCGGGATATGGAACTTGCCACCTACAGTATAATGCCATCCACCTACAACAATCTACAAAACCAGGAAATAGACCAACTAATAGAAGACTTTACGTCGATCTGTAATTCAATTTCAAATTTACACTCTGAAAAAGTCCAGATAAAAAATTATAAAATATTTATTTCAGAAAAAGTTAAAAAGTTCTTTCGCGTAAAACATAGGTGGCAAAAGGACTTAAAAAAAATTTACCATAGAGCTGGAAACAGACTTGGTGCAGATTATAATATACTCTCGAAACAAATACATCTATTAAAGTTGTTAATAAAAGAACTTGTGAATTTGGAACAGGCCGAAAAGTTTAGCCAAAAACTACAACAGATAAAGCCGGGTCCCTCAGCATTCAGGGAAATCTATAGAATCACGGGAAATAAGAAAACGCCATTTTGCAACAGACTCTTGGAGGACAATCGCGTTATTTTAGACGATAATGAAAAATGTGAGCTATTTCGTGATTTCTACTCAAGAGTGTATAGCGAAAAGCAGCCTGAAAGACCCGTGGCCGATTTAGATAGTCGTGCGACTACATGTATTTCAAGCATACCACGTAACATATACTCTTTCGACAACACCTTCGAGGCTTTGGAGAATGAGGATTCCATGCACTTTGTTAATCTGAAGGTTGTGAGGGATATAGTAAGAACCATTAAAAACAAAAAATCTTTCGGCGTTGATGGTGTCTCCAACTTTTTGATAAAAAGGTTTCCAGACACCTCGTTGAAATTTTTAACAATAGTCTTCAACAACTGCTTAAACAACGGGTACTTTCCTTCGTCCTGGAAGATAGGAAAAATTTTGCCGTTAAAGAAAAAGGAGAATAGCGAGAGGCTTAATGAATTTCGACCAATTTCTCTACTTTCTAACTTAGGAAAAATATTTGAACATATACTGAAACAAAAACTTGACGATCAGCTTGTAATAGACCCTATTTCTTGTTTTCAGTTTGGGTTCCGTCAAGCTCATTCCACGCAACACGCTCTCTTGAAATTTCACGATGACGTAACACGTAACTTAAGAGATCAAAGATGTACTGTCGCTGTGTCATTGGACATTCAAAGGGCGTTTGATACGGCTTGCCATAAAGGCATTCTGTATAAGTTGGTTGACTTGGGTGTGGATCCATACCTTATAAAGATGTTCGTAAGTTACTTTTCCGAACTTAAGTTCTGCATACAATTAAACGACTCGGTTTCCGGCTTCGGCAGTGTATGCAGTGGAGTACCTCAGGGTAGTGTGCTAGCTCCTCTTTTATTTAACTTGTATCTTCATGATTTTCCTCACGAGTTAGGTGATTCAAAAGCGATACTTTATGCGGATGACTGTTTAATATTTGCACACAATGAGTCTCCGGCTTTAGCACTTGAAAAAACTGCTGCTCATCTATCTGCAATTGGTGGATTTTACCAAACCTGGGGTATCGAGATAAATGTTGCTAAATCCGAGGCAATCTGTATTAGAAATGCTTCTGGAAAATGTCCGAGATTTGTGGTTCCCGAAAGTAAACACCTCAGTCTGGCTTACAACGGAGTCGAGATACCCTTTAAATCAAGCATTAAATATCTCGGTGTAACCTTTGACAAGCTGATGAAATTTAATAATCATGGCAGAGCAGTTTTGATCAAAGGCAAAAGAATCGCAGGGATGTTTTCGAGGCTGTTAAAAAGCAGCTATCTTCAACAGAACACAAAGCTTCTTATTTACAAGGTAGCTATACGATCTGTCTTATCGTACGCTTTCCCGATTTGGTTCACCATCTCCGCGACTGTAGCTAGGGAATTCGAGATATTTGAAAGAAGAGTACTTAGACGGTGCATCAACAGAAATTTTGAATCATACACTAAAAGGTATTCTAACAATTATATCTACACACAATCAGCAGTGGTTCCATTTTGCCAGTATGTATTTTCTCTTCAAAAAAAATTTGTTGATAAATTACTTGGGCATGACAACGTACTTATGAACGACATTTTTGAACAAGAATGCGGCTTAAATTGGTGCGACGCTAATTATTTATCCCCAATTGGTATTATTCTACATGATTTTACGCCGGAACCCCCGAACTCTTATCTTTTACCAGACTTTTACCATAAAACATCGCCGGGTACTCATAGAGGATGAGGCCAGGAAAAAAAAAAGTTATAATAAATATTATACTAAGCACATATTTTATAAAATATTTTATAAAGTCTAATTTCGATTATTATTTAATTAACATCAATTTTTGGTGACATCGAATTCACCATTAACGTTATCTATCTGTGATTTTTTTTTATGTGATACGTTCTCATTTGTTACACTATTTTGAAAATGTGTATAATTAGTGTTAAGTGTTATTTAGTTTTAAGTACCATTTTTTAACAGATTCACTCTGTACGAAACTGTTAATGTCGGGAGCAAGCATTATTATCAATGTTAACAAATTACAGTACAATACAACATATTCAAATTATTTTTTAGCAAGTAGCGTTTTCATTCATTGTGTATTAGAGTAAAACCAATATAGCTCTAAGAATTATTTTGTAATTTTGACAATTTATATCCATTTATTGTTATCGAAAAGAAAAAGTCTCAATAAAAATTTACTTACTTACTTACTTACTATTTGGACCACAAATTTTATAGACTTCCAATTAGCTGATATTTTTTTAGATAATCATCTAAAAAAAAATTTTTTGCAGACCAAAAAAATTTCCATTTACCTTGAAAACAATTTTTCAGTAATATATTTTCAGCACAAAAATAAAATTTTAAAATATTTTTTTTTTCACTTTTTTGGAGCTTTCCGATTTCCTAAACCTATTGACCCACATTCCCAATATTTTTTGTGTGTTAATATTGACCCTAAGAGGCAACTGTTCCGACACCGACGATAAGCGAAATCAAAAGAAGCAAGTAAAAAGTTAAATTCGGCCTTGCCGAATGTAGTGATACCCACCACAATTTCTTAAAGATTATTGCAAAACACTATTTAAAAGGAAATTACTTTTGAAAAAAATGAAAAAAAAATTCCGCGATTTTTTAATTTTTTTGTCAAAAACTATGTTCGTACTTGTTTAAATATCATTTAGTGTTCAATTATGTTGACATATGCCAACCAGCAGCCGAATTAAAGCATTTTGTATTTTTAGGTTATGGTGAATGTACTAAAATTTTTGAGGTGTCCTTACATATTCGTTCATAACTTTGGAACCGCTGAACCGATATCGCTCAAATGCAATACCGAACTTCTCGGGAAAACTTCCAATAAATATGTTAAGTTTCAGTCATCTCCGTGTAATATTTTGGCCGTGATCACCATTTCCACAGACAGACGGACAGACGGACATCGCTAGAATGTCTTAAAATCGATCGGGGGTTATGAATATATATACTTTATGGGGTCCCAGACCGATAATTCGATGAGTTACAAACGGAATGACAAACTTATATATACCCTCTATCACTAGAGTGGAGGGTATAAAAAAGTAAACAAAAAAGTTAAACTCGGCCTTGCCGAATCTATTGATACCCTCTACCAAGGTTGGTTACCGAAATGAATAACGATAAGGGTAACGGTAACGGTATCTAATTTTTATTTATTTCGGAAAAGGTAACGGTAAGGGTTTTCAGATCATTTCGGTAACGGTTTATACCGGTACCGAAACAACAATACCGGTACGTACCGATATTTTTAAATAAGTTAATATAGTAAAAAAAATAATAAAAACTGAAAACTAAAAATATTTTGAGGATTCAAAAATCGTATAAATTTGATTTCGACATTATTAATGCCATTTATTGTATGATTATACCCAGTTATTAGTTAAAAATAATGTTAGCCATTTGATGATATTTTTTGTTCGTTAAAAATATATAGAAAACGGTAAGGGTAACGGTATTTCAAAAATATTTTTAGCGGTATCGGTAACAATATTCAATTTTTTTGAATCGGTAACGGTATTTAAAGGGTAACGGCAACCAACCATGTCCTCTGCAATGTAAACAAGATTATTGCAAAAAACTTTATTTGAAAAAAAAAATCGAAAAAATTTTGGTAAAAAAATTAGTAAAAGAAATTTATTTTAAGAAAAAAAGTTTTTGAGAAATTCTGAAAAAAAATTTTTGTGAAAAAGAAATTCCGCGAAATTTTTATTTTTATACCCTCCACTTAGTGATAGAGGGTATATATAAGTTTGTCATTCCGTTTGTAACTCATCGAAATATCGGTCTGGGACCCCATAAAGTATATATACTCATGATGCCCGTTCGATTTTAAGACATTCTAGCGATGTCCGTCTGTCCGTCTGTCTGTGCAAAATGCTCTCGCGGACAAAATATTGCACAGAGATGACTGAAACTTAAAATATATATTGGAAGTTCTCCCGAGAAGTTTGGTATTGCATTTGAGCGATATCGGTTCAGCGGTTCAAAAGTTATGAACGAAAATGTAAGCACACCTCAAAAATTTCAGTACATTCAACATAACCTAAAAATACAAAATGCTCTAATTCGGCTTCTGGTTGACATATGTGAACATAATTGAACACCAAATGGTATTTAAACAAGTACGAACATATTTTTTGACAAAAAAAGAAAAAAATCGCGGATTTTTTTTTTTTTTTACCAAAATTTTTTTTCGCGGAAATTTTTTTTTCAAATTTTTTTTTTTTTTTTTCAAAAGTAATTTCCTTTCAAATAAAGTTTTTTGCAATAATCTTTTTGAAATTGTGGAGGGTATCACTACATTCGGCAAGGCCGAATTTAACTTTTTTGCTTGTTTTTTTTTAAATACGTGTTAAAATACCATTCGGTATCCAATTCTATTCACATATCGTCAGGTGATTATTGTTTTAGCCTATACGCCATTTTTGGAAAAAATGAGTTAGGAATGGATTATAGATGGCATCAAGGTAGATTTATACAAGGTAAGATCCAATAACCTCAATTTGCCTCCATAGTAAGTTTTATGACAAATTTGAAAACAATAATATTTACGAATTTTCAAAACGAAATAAAAATATTTTGTTCGGCATAAATGACTTGAGTTTACACTACACTTTTTATGCTTAAAAATATTTTAATTTTTTTTAATTTTTGTCGTGGAAAATAAAAGAATTTCGTTTGAATTTCAATATTTTTTTTAAAATTTAGTTGTTTTCTAAAATTTAAAAGTCTTAAGATGCATTTAAATTGGTTAATATGTACACTGAACATTTAAGTCGTTTTTGCCGACTAAAATGATTTTGAAAGAAAATTGTTTTCATTTACGTCACTAAAATATTACCTTATATAAATCTACCTTGGATGGCATTAATATTCTCTTTCATATTCCAAAATCCATTTTTTATTATCTCGTATAGAATCTGAGATATTAACTATCAACTTTGCTCTACATCCACATTTTTTATGTTCATTGAACTTTGTTGTGCTGCATACGACAATTTTTTGCACATGGAGCAAATTGTGCATGCAAACATAACAAAATTGTTCTTTGCTATTGTTTTGCTCCATAGGCCAATTTTTGACATATTTTGAGGAAGCGTTCCCTGGGTGTCAGAAGCAGAACATAATTTGGTTTATTTCTTTGCTTACAGGGTGTCAATTTATTAGGTGTCAGAAACAGAACTAAATTTAGTTTATTTCTAATAATACAGGGTGTCTTTATTCCATGCACTTACTTTGGAATGAGTGTGAGTAGTGAAAAAAATTGCGTGAGCAAGATTTTGCGTGAGTGGGTGTGCGTGATTTATTTTCTCTACATATTTCCTTTCTTACCAAAAAAGCAAAAGAAAATTTTAAAATGTCGCAAAGCTTTAAATTTCGTACCGAAAAAATCAAAAAAAAAACATAAAATTTGGCTGAAGGTATTAATTTTGTTTAAAGTAATGTAAAGTAGAGTACAATTTTTGACCTTAAGCCTGAATTACTTTTAACGTCCATGAAACGTAGACCCTTAAACAAAGTTCAGTAAGTCAAAATAGTACAGAATATTTTTATTTATATTTTGTTTGTGTCTAACGCATTGTATTTTTTGTCACGTCAAAACGTAGAGAAATTCTGTTGAAAATAGAATTTCTCTACGTTTCAACGTGACAAAAAATACTATGCGTTAGACAAAAACAAAACATAATTAAAAATGTTCTGTACTAGTTTTACTTACTGAATTTTGCTAAAGAGTCTACGTTTCATGCACGTTTAAAGTAATTCAGGCTTTACCCCTTTAGAATTTGATGAAACTTGGATTATAGTTCGGTCCTTATAAAAAAAATGATAGTGTCAAAATTTTGGACTTCCGGTAGTTTTTCTTTCCGATATGTGGGGTCTTGAAAATTGGTCAAATCGTATATATTTGACAAAACTGTTCATAAAAAAAGATATCTCAAAGAGTAATAATGATACATGTCTCATTCAGGTTTCAAATAATCGGTAATGAGACAGCCTTGAAAATGGCTTTTGCCAAGATTTTTTTTAAAAAAGGTCAAAGGTCATTGTTTTCACCTTAATTTTTGGAGAGCTATATCTCAAGGGTCAAACCAGAATCAAATTGCGTAGCGCAAGACGTAAAAAATAAAAACAAACACATCAAATTTAAAATTTTTAAGTCCGTTTGGTTTAGGTAACTCACATTTAAATTGTATAAACTAAAAATTATTGGGCGTTATTTTCAATATTCTAATTTTCAATATTCGACCAAAAC
Organism: Pegoplata infirma; assembly: GCA_963921195.1. Lineage (NCBI taxonomy): Eukaryota > Metazoa > Arthropoda > Insecta > Diptera > Anthomyiidae > Pegoplata > Pegoplata infirma. Next base: position 31,092,358 of record OY992536.1, read on the forward strand.
CGAATATTTTTTTATAATTAATTCGATTCTATTTTTAAGTGTAGTGTACCCTGAAGAGAATTTAAAAAATAACGTGCAAAATGGTGAATTTGTTGTGTTGAAATGTGTGTGGTGGTGGGTTATCTTTTATTAACAGGGTGATCTATATTAACAGGGTGATCTATATTTAACAGCGTGCTTTATATAAAAAAAAACTAAACAGCTGTTCTTCTGACACATTTGATTAAAACAAAAATAATTTTGAACAATTACCAAATAAAAAACATACTGGGACCTAACAAAAAAAAGTGATGATTATTTCCAAAAGTTGGAATTTATTGAAATACAACAACTTTCAATTGCTCAACCTTTCTGTGCGTTTTATGTCAGCCACGTGTAAACAACAAACAAAAGACTTTAAACCTGTAGTTTTAGGAGTGCCGGCTAAAATGCGTGATAATCCAGCAGTAATGAAAATTGATACTCCAGAATTTAAAAGTATATTTACAGAAGAACTAAACACATTGGTAGAATTATTCCGTAAGTACAATTATGAATTGAGAATAGCTGGTGGTGCGGTACGGGACATTTTGATGAATATTAAACCTAAAGATGTGGATTTTGCAACCATTGCGACACCTGATCAAATGAAAGAAATGTTTACACTAGAAAACGTACGCATGATTAATGCTAAAGGAGAAAAACATGGTACCATAACACCCCGTATTAATAACAAAGAAAATTTTGAGGTGACCACATTGCGAATTGATGTACGAACGGATGGACGACATGCTGAAGTACAATTTACTACCGATTGGCAATTGGATGCCAATCGCAGAGATTTAACAATTAATTCCATGTTTCTGGGTTGTGATGGTACTCTCTATGACTATTTCTTTGGTTATGAAGATTTAAAACAAAGAAGAGTACTATTTGTGGGCGATGCTGCTATTCGCATCCAAGAAGATTATTTACGCATTTTAAGATATTTTCGTTTTTATGGGCGTATTGCCCGCGATGCTAAACAACATGATGAAGCCACTTTGGAGGCTATCAAAAACAATGTTGATGGTTTGGCACGCATAAGTGGTGAAAGAATATGGTCAGAAATGCAGAAAATTGTTGTTGGAAACTTTGCTGAAGAATTGATTTTGGAAATGATAAATTGTGGTTTAGCGCCCTACTGTGGTTTGCCTGAAAAAGTTAATTTAGAAGAGTTTAAACGTGTTTGCTTAGCTTTGAAAGATTTTGAAAAGCCTCACTCTCCTATGTTAATGATGATTTCTTTATTACATACAGTGGACGATGCAAAGAAATTGCATGAAAGATTAAAATTATCTGCATATGAAAGAGATTTAGCCTTATTTATAACACAGCAAAAGGATAAGGTAAGATTTAAAATTTTCACTTGATAAATTTATTGAGGAAAACAAAAGATATTAAAAAACAAGTCTAAATATGACAGACTGAAACTATCTTTTGTTAGATAGTTAACTACACCATTTCTAATTGTATTATAAAATTTTCCAAATGTATTTTAAAATTTTTCAAATGTATTTTAAAATAGTCCAAATGAATTTTAAAATTTTCCAAAATTATTTTAAAATTGTCCAAATGTATTTTAAAATTGTCCAGATGTATTTTAAAAATTTCCAAATGTTTTTTAAAATTGTCCAAATGTATTTTAAAATTATTCAAATATATTTTAAAATTGTCCAAATCTTTTTTAAAATTGTCCTAATGCATCTTAAAATTGTCCAAATATATTTAAAAAATTGTTCAAATTAATTTTAAAATTGTCCAAATATATTTTAAAATTGTCTAAATTAATTTCAAAATTCTCCAAATATATTTTAAAATTGTCCAAATGTATTTTAAAATTGTCCAAATGTTTTTTAAAATTGTCCAAATGTCGTTTAAAATTTTCCAAAAGTGTTTTAAAAATTTCCAAATGTATTTTCAAATTGTAAAAATGTATTTTAAAATTGTCCAAATGTATTTTAAAATTGTCCAAATGTATTTAAAAATAGTTCAAATATATTTTAAAATTGTCCAAATGAATTTTAAAATTGTCCAAATGTATTTTAAAATTGTCCAAATGTATTTTAAAATTGTCCAAATATACTTAAAAATTATCCAGATTAATTTTAAAATTGTCTAAATGTATTGGACAATTTTCCAATTGTATTTTAAAAATTTCCAAATGTATAATCAAAATTGTCCAAATGTATTTTAAAATACAATTGGACAATTTTAAAATACATTTGGAAATTTTTAAAATGCATATGGACAATTTTAAAATACATTTGGAAAATTTTAAATACATTTGGACAATTTTGAAAATACATTTGGAAAATTTTAAAATACATTTGGACAATTTAAAAAAAACATATGGAACATTTTTAACTACATTTGGACAATTTTAAAATACATTTGGAAAATTTTAAAATACAATTGGACAAATTTAAAATACATTTGGAAATTTTTAAAATACATTTGAAAAATTTTAAAATACAATTGGAAATTTTGAACGAAAATTTCCAATTTTAGTTTTTATAACCTGATTTAACGAAATATCTGTCAAATTTTTTAGCATTGGCATTGTTTTAATCGATACCAATGCCCGATAAGGAATTAGTAGCATTTGTAATGCCAATTATGAAAAATTTCATTGGCATTAATAAATGCCTTAATGAAAACAAAGCATTAGCAATAAGGTTCTATTTCCGTCAGCGAGTTGTGAAATTTTTTTTTTGGTTAAAACTTAAAATGGCTATATCTCGAAAACTAAGCCAGATAGATAAAAATGAAGGACATTTTTGGTTCTTTGAATCGATATAGTTTCGCCGGTCATCTTCACAAGTGTGGACCCTAATAGGCCTAAATTTTGAATCTGAAAAATTATTATAAATGCCAAAAAAATTAGTTCCAACTAATGCCAATGAAAATTCAATGCCAATTAAAAATTCCCATGTATGGTATATATTTACCATAAAAACACTTTTTCAGTAATGTCCCAATATTAACTAATATTTTAAGTAAAAAATATATTTTTTTTTCACTTTGTTTGGAACTTTTCAAATTTCATAATATCCATGTTATTCTAGAAAGTACCGTTTTCGATATTCTCATTATTTAAAGTAAAAAAAACTACAATTTAGCACTTTTTGGAGGTCTATTTTTATAAAATAAACCTCCGGATTTTACATCAGCAATCTAACTCGTTCTAGCATCTTTCGTTTTTGAGATATTCGCGTAATTAATAAAGATCATAAGTGCGTAAAAGTGGAGCTTGAATTTTCAAACGCAAATATCTCTAAAACAGAACTTGTTAGAAAAATTTGGATGGCATAATTGGAATCTAGAAGTCTATTGTATAGTGCTTTTTAAAAAAAAAATAATATTTTATCTATAATTGTAAGATAAAAAATTGATAAAAAAAAAATAAAACAATAACGTTTTACCTATTTTAGGTTGATGTGGAATACCAGTCTTTAAGAGATTATCAAAATTTATGCATGCAACCATATGCTAATCGTGAATATGTTGAAGAGTTATTAAAATATAAACATAAAACAGATATATACAAATCACTCAAAAACTGGCCAATACCTAAGTTTCCTATAACTGGCAATTTATTGAAGGAAAAAGGTTGTTCTTCAGGAAAGAAAATGGGCTTAATAATGGCCCAATTAAGGCTTATATGGGCTGATAGTGATTTTCAATTATCAAGAGAAGAATTATTGGATAAACATTTACCCCAAGTCATGGACACTTTATCATCACCTACTTTATCACCTAACAAGAAAATGAAGACCTCAAATTAATTGACGTAACAGATAAGTAAATAAATATTTATTTTTTGTTAATTCATTTTATTTTTATTCTTTGAAGAATATTTGTATAGGCCTTTTAAAACCTTTTTTACAGTGATCAGGTACACCCATTAATTCCATTTTAGCAAAACCTACTTCCTTTGACAGAAGATAAGCAGTAAAGTCCTTGGGTAAAAATTTCATGTCCTTGAAATTTTTAAATATAATATCCTGGCAAAAAGGAATAAAAAGAAAAAAAAATCATTAACAATCATTAAATGTATATTATTTTTAAGCATTGAAACCTACCGTCATTTTTTTTCTTCGACCATAATTATCAAACGGCTGAGCTTCTAATATCAGTCTTCCTTGAGGCTTAAGTTGTAAAAACATCCTTTTAAAGGCTTGTTTTAATCCATTATCACCAAAATTTAATTGTATCCATTTAGTAATAGATAAACATAATATAACATCGAATTGTGGGGATTCTATTTCCAAAAGTACATCATTTTTTAATACATAATTGCCATGCACAAAGTTACAGTTGAATGGAAATTTATTTAATTTTTTAAATTCATTATTCATGGGTAAAGATTTCTTATGTTTTGTTAATGTTTTAAAAGCTTGATTAATAAGACTTTTATCTATATCCAAGCCAACAATAGATTTGATATCAAATCTTTTGGCCACTTCCATAGTTATAAAACCACTATTACAGCCTATATCCAAAATATCATTATTTTTAAAGATATCTCTTTGTTCGTCGAAGACATCTAAACGTATGTCATGGAAGTCTTTATTACGATAACCGTAGTATTGACTATAGTTGCCATAAATAAATTTATCACGAAATTTTGTTTTACTGCCATTTTGATTTGAACAACTAGGACTTACTTCTAACCGTTTTTTGGGACTTTGAGGTACTTTAGGTTTCAGCTTTTGTTGATCTTTACTTTGTTTAGCATTTTCTATGGACCCACTTGGTGCTAGCTCTTGATTTGTAATTGATTTTTCATTTTGATGCTGGTTTGATTTATTTGGTTTTGTTGGAGTAGTGGTGGCTTCTTGGATTTCAACAATTTTCTCTGGTTTTTCATCTTCGATTTTAAGTTTTTTATTATGTTCTGGAATACTGTCTTCGAGTTTCCTTTTGGTTGTTTCTATTTTACTTGATTTAATTTCACTTACTATAAATGGTTGCTCCGAATTTAAATCCATCTTCCATCTATCCGCATGTTTTGAAACGTTTGAAAACGTTTTCAATAGCAACTTTGTTTATCGCCAGCTGTTAGGCATAGACAAATACAGACCAGACAGTAGAGTTTTATAACAGAGTTATAGAGCAAGATAACAAATGGCGTTTGAAAAAGTAGTAAACAAAAACCATATGGTATTGTTTACGAAATTGTTGCGGCAACAACAAAATATGTACATGTAAAAATTTTGCTGTCTGCTGCTTGCTGCTGTATTGTGAAGAAACACAAAGAGAGACAAAAAACAATCTGCATTCTCACTGTAAAACTGGTATCTTCCATCTCGCTCACATTTCGATTTGTGAGAAAATTTCGTAAACAATACCATATGGTTTTTGTTTACTACTTTTTCAAACGCCATTTGTTATCCTACTCTATGACTCTGATACCAGCAGACCTTCAGGTACCTACAGACGACGCAATATTATGCACAATATTTTTGACGTTTACCCACAAATGGCATACATAAAAATACTGTATAAAATATTGAAGCGAAAAAAATACATGCAGATTGTACATAATATTGAATCGTCTGTAGAGGCCTTTCGAAATTTTAATTCACCATTCAATTTCTCAAATAAAAAAATTTAATTAATGAATTAATTCTTTGAATTAAATTTGAATTATATAAAAAAAGAATTAATTCATTTTGTGAATAATTTAATTTTAATTCAAAGAAATAATTCAAGCATGAATTAATTCTTTTTGAATTAATTCTTTTTTCATTTTTTGAATTAATACTTTTTTTTAATTATTTCTCTTTTAATTCATTTTGCACGGTCTATTTTGATTTTTTAAAACATTGTTATAAGCCAAAATGTTTGAAAAAGAAAACAAAAGTATTGTTCTTTTTTCGCGAAATCCCTCTATTATATTGCAAGTTATTTAATATTCGCCACTGGCAAATTTAACACTCACTTGTTTTTTTCCTATATTGTAGAAAGGGATTCGGGGGGAAAAAAAACTTTTGTTTTCTCATGCAAACATTTTGGTTTATAACACACGGTCTAGATAAGCAACTTCCACTTCTATCGTACGTCAAAATCGATAGAAAGCACTGTCATTGCTAATGTGGACAGTCTTGTAAATGATGGTATACAATTGATGGTAGAGAGCCTACTCTACTATAGATTGCTCGCAATCAAGTGTCAAAATGAGTAGTCATTTTTCATTTGACATTCGTTTTTCATGATAAACAAAAGAAGACGCTAACAAAAGAGGGAACAAACAATCTCCAAAAGAAAAATGAAATTGCTTACTATCAATTTTGGCGTTTCTAAACGACAAAAGTGACGTTGAATTGCCTTCGTGATAGAAGTGGTGGTTGCTAATCTAGAACGTGTGTAACAGTCTTTATAATTGCCCATAATATGCTATGCTATGCCCATAAGCTAAAAAATGCTGCTTTTGCGACGTTGATACATGTACAAAAAAAAAGTGTTGTTGTTTGGTTGATTTTGTTCTTGCTACTTTCGCACAAGCATACCTAGCAAAAAAAGAGCTTACCATTCACTACAAAATTCACCACAACTTATGAACCAGATGTACTTCTTCTTCAGCTGAAACACTGATGAATTTTATATGGGCGTGACACACAATATCACTAGTGTTTAGTATGTACATATATATTAACATCTTTATCACAACTTCTGAAGTAGTGATCGGGATGTTAATATAACTTTACCTTTTGGAAGTGCGTTTTTCATCACTTCTTTAGAAGTATATATTTCTTGGCATTTTGGATGTGATTATGTAATTTTTATATGGTGATTTAGAAGTGATTTTTTCATCACTTCTTGATAAGTACATATTTCATGACTTTTTGGGATTGATTTTAAGAGTTTTTTTTTTTTTAGTATTTACACTAATAATAATTAAAACCAAATCGATATTTTTAACAATGTATAATATTTATTATGTAATATTTAGACTTGAAATTGTTAAGATTAAATCGATGTTTTTAATAATTTAGTTTAGCTAATAGGAATTATTAATTAAATGTGGATGTATATATTTTTCTAATAGTTTTTCATGCGCTTAATCCGAATCTGGCCTTAGAAGTGATTTATCTTATTTTGAGATATTTAGATTTTCGATTGACAGTACTGCATAAACTCAGATATTCGCAATGTTCGGGACCTTATAAAACCGAGAATTATTTTATGATGTATAATTATATTATATATAATTATAATTGAACTATAGTTCAGCACATCTAAAAATACTTCACTTATTCTTCAAATTACTTTTGCAATCCTTAAGATATCTTTTTTCATATCTTTTTTCATTACGGAGATATCGACCGATAAAATTATTGCAATTTCGGCCCTAAAAAATAAAAGAAAACAAATTTGAAAACCAACCAATTTGTCTTGTTGATATATAATAGTACCGAATTCGAAACTCTATTAGAGGTGCATCTAAGCCCGGCATCAATTTGGGTATCAATTTTAGGGTAAATTTTCAGGGTGCCATACAAAAAATCTTTATTTGGGCTAACATTTTAGAGCTTCGCCATATCGGCTAAAGATTTTTTTTCAATAAAATTAATAAAATTCTTAAAAGTACATAAAGTTCTTAGTTTTATATTCAATTAAAATTTTTATTATTCGGTTAACCGAATAATTCAAATTTATCCGATTATTAACCGATTAAATCTCAACCCCGCACTCAGAAAATTATGTAAGTTACTACATGTTAGTTGTTTGTATATTTTACAGTAGTTAGTTGTTTTCAACTACAAAGTCAGTTGTTTTTGTATGAAAAATATCAAACAACTATTTCTGTTAGTTATTTTAAGTCGTTTTTTGAACAACTAACAAAAAAGTACTGTGATGTAGTAACAGTTATTTAAAGTAGTTAATTTTATTTATTTTATCTCTGAAAAGTTTTAAAGTTTTTTTTCCAAAAAAAAAAAATTTCGTTATTTTTATTTTTCACAACTTTTAAAAAAAAAAAAAAAATTGGAAAAAATTTGGTCTTCAATTTTTTTTCTGAAAAATGTTTTGAAAAAAAAAATTATATATTGATTTTTTTATTTTTACTACATTTTAGTTGTTTTGACTACAAATGTTAGTAGTTTTTACTACATAAGTCAGTTGTTTTTTGTCAGTTAAAATAACTAAGACCGTATTTACATTGGCAATTTTAATTGCGGCAATTCTGAATTTGTCGTGTATCAGAGAGAGATCTAAGATTCTTCCCTCTCTCTCTGATACACTAGAAAATCAGCCGCAATTAAAATTGCCTTATGTAAATTCGGTCTAACATTGTTAGTTGATTTAACTGAAAAAGTAGTTGACCCCAAAACAACTTAGAAAGTAGTTATTTTAACTGACATTTTCAGTTGATTTTACTAACATAATTTTTTAAGTGCGCTTAATTATTTGCCCGATTAGCCGATTAAACCAAAACCTCCATTAATTGAATACCCTAATGTTTAGAAGAGTTTTTATACCTTTCAACAGCGATACCAACTTAGTCATTTTGTGGCTATAATTCAGCCCTTTTTTTAAGGCTACCACCTTTTTTTGGTTATCTTTTTTAGCCCTTTAAGCACTTTTTAAGTCATTTGATTTTTACCATAATCTGGAAACTTTTTATTGTTTTTTTTTTGTACATAATTTACAAAACAACTCCAAAAATTATAAAAAAAAAATGTTTTTATACATGTAGTTAAAAAAAACATCCAATAAATAAAATGAAGAGATAAAAAAAAGTAATTCTCTCATTTTAAATCAGATATCGTATATTTTTAGAAGAGTTTTTATACCTTTAAACGGCAATACCAACTTAGCTCTTTTTTGGTTATATTTAACCCTTGTCTTTTTTAAGGGCTAACAGTTTTTTTGTTATCTTTTTAGCACTTCTTGAGTCATTTGGCAATTTTAACAAAAATCTGGAAACTGTATTTTTTTATAACATCATTTACATAACAAATTCGCTTTTGCGGCATATCAAGTTAATTCATTTATAAAATTTAACTTTTTATTAAATCAGAGAAAATTATTAAAAAAAAAATATTCAACAAAACAAATCCAATACTTAAGTGCCACAAATTTGTACTTTTCAATTGCATTTGTAAACACATATGAAAATGGTACTTCTAAATCATTGAGGAAAGAACTGGTGAAAGTTGTTTTTATTGGCATTTTTTAGCAGTTTTGGAAGTGCTTATAAAAGTACTTCTTATGGAATATGAAGATCGGCACATATAGCTACTATGTATGTAGTGAATCACTTATTCTTTTTGCACCACTTCGATTTTTTTTTGCTGGGTATATATGTATGCTATACCACACGTTCTAGATTAGCAACCACCACTTCTTTCACGAAGGCAATTCAACGTCACTTTTGACGTTTAGAAACCCCAAAATTGATAGTAAGCAATTTCATTTTTCTTTTGGAGATTGTTTGTTCCCGCTTTTGTTAGCGTCTTCTTTTGTTTATCATGAAAAATGTCAAATGAAAAATGAGTACTCATTTTGATACTTGATTGCGAGCAATCTATAGTAGAGCAGGCTCTCTACCATCAATTGTATACCATCATTTACAAGACTGTCCACATTAGCAATGACAGTGCTTTCTATCGATTTTGACGTACGATAGAAGTGGAAGTTGCTTATCTAGACCGTGTGTACCATTAAGTTAAAAAATTCTGTTTTTGCGACGTTGAATCATGTACAAAAAAAAATTTGTTGTTTGGTTGATTTTTTTCTGGCTACTTTCGCACAAGCATAAATTTTATAGTATATGTGTGCTTTCCAAAAAATGAATTAAAAAGAATTAAATCAAAAAAAGAATTAATTCAAAAAAAGAATTAAACCAAAAAAAAAAAAGAATTAATTCAAAAAAAGAATTAATTCAAAAATTGAATTAATTCAAAAAATGAATTGAAAATGAATTAATTCAAAATGAATTAATTCAAAAAGTATTAATTTAAAAAGAATTAATTTATGCTTGAATTAATTCTTTGAATTAAAATTGAATTATTTACAAAATTAATTTATTCTTTTTTAAATAATTCAAATTTAATTCAAAGAATTAATTCAAAGAATTAATTCAAGCATGAATTAATTCATTAATTAAAAAAATAATTAAAAATAATGTGAATAGCAGTTATACAGTGAGCATAGAGTATACAAGTGTGAATGCCACATAATCCAAAAAGTAGAACATAATTTAAAAAAATAACCATAACAGTGTGTCTAGATTAGCAATCATCACTAATGGCTGTCATTGCTAATCTGGACAGTTTATACAATGAAAGTTTCCAATTGATGGTAGAGCGCCTGCTCTACTATAGATTGCTAGCAATCAAGTGTATATGAAATTGCTAACCATTGCTTGCCATCGAGTTTGGCGTTTGTAAACGTCAAATGTAACACTGATAGAATTGGTGGTTCATGATAGAATTGGTGGTTGCTAATCTAGACCGGGTGTATCCCCTCGTCCACAACTGATAAAAATACTTAGCAATAAGACCTGGGGGCTAATTATGTAACTTGATAATCGTCAATCGTCATCGTTAGCTCATTATTCTATTACCATAAAATGACACTATATGGTAATGGAATAACGATGTCAACGATACGATTGACGATTATCAAGTTACATAATTACCACCCTGGCACAGACTAATACAGACTCGACATAAGTGACAGGTGTCAAAAAAGTATTCTTTAACCATATGGTTAATATTTTCAAAATATTCTACGAATTAGGTTAGAAAGAGAAAACTGATATAACGCGCCATAAGAAAAATGGATGCCAGATCGGTTTTTGTTGTTTCACTCACTCCTAAGTCGTAGAAAGTGTTGCCATGTTAGCGTAAAACGGACTAAAAACCGCTGTGTTTTCTCCTAAAATCGCTTAGTTTTTCCCCATTTTTTCTTGTAAAACTCTACTGTCGAGTCTGTATTTAGTCTGTGACCATGGTGTCAGGTTCAAGAATAGCTTTCATAACTGTCGAGTCTGCATTAGTCTGTGGTTCAATGATGCCACTTTATTTGATTTAAAAGCTTTTTTTCAGCCAAAGCTTTGGCTTTGAATTTTACTTTTTTCAATACTTTTAGCACAGACTAAATACAGACTCGACAGTAGAGTTTTATAAGAAAAAATGGGGAAAAACTAAGCGATTTTAGGAGAAAACACAGCGGTTTTTAGTCCGTTTTACGCTAACATGGCAACACTTTCTACGACTTAGGAGTGAGTGAAACAACAAAAACCGATCTGGCATCCATTTTTCTTATGGCGCGTTATATCAGTTTTCTCTTTCTAACCTAATTCGTAGAATAATTTGAAAATATAAACCATATGGTTAAAAAATACTTTTTTGACACCTGTCACTTATGTCGAGTCTGTATTAGTCTGTGACAGCGGTTTTTAGTCCGTTTTACGCTAACATGGCAACACTTTCTACGACTTAGGAGCGAGTGAAACAACAAAAACCGATCTGGCATCCATTTTTCTTATGGCGCGTTATATTAGCTTTCTCTTTCTAACCTAATTCGTAGAATAATTTGAAAACATTAACCATATGGTTAAAAAATACTTTTTTGACATCTGTCTTATATGTCGAGTCTGTATTAGTCTGTGCTTTTAGTATGTAGAGCAAAAAACGTCAGCGTTGGTTTTTGATTTTGTTCTACATACAAAATAATACAAACCCTCTTCTAAATCTTCCATAATTATGTAGACATAAAGCAACAAACTTACACAAAACAGTTACAATTTTTTGTTTGTTGTTATCAGACCTTTGAAGATTTAATTCCCTAATTCAATTTATTAAATCTGATTTAAGATAATTGAATTAATTCCCTGTTTCTATAAATCGAAAAGAATTAATTCATTATTTAAATCACTTAATTTCATTGCAAAGAATTAATTCGTTGATTTGAATCAATTGAATTAATACATTTTGATTTGAATCAACTGATTCAAATCACTTGATTTGAATCAACTGATTCAAATCACTTTTGATTCAAATCAACTGATTCAAATCACTTTTGATTCAAATCAACTGATTCAAATCACTTTTGGTTTGAATCAACTTGATTTAAACTTTTTTCACTTAAATCAAACACTTAAAATGCACATTATAAAAATCTTATCAGGTCTGATTGCGTTAAATTCATTGGAATATCGCCAATTTTAAACACACCACGCCATCAATAAACAACACTCCAAATTGTACAGTATTATTAAATGTGTACCTTTAGTCTAGAGATGGGCGCTGGTCACGTGATTTGCGTGATTCACGTGAATCACGCGTGAGTGTGAGTGATTTCCATTTCAATCACGTGATTGTGAGTGAGCGTGATTTGAAAAAAACCTGAGCGAGTGATAAGTGAGTTAGTCATTTATTTTTTGCGTGAGTCTGCGTGATTAGATTTTTTGATTTGCACAATTTTTGATTTGCCCAATTTTTTTAAAATTTTTCTAAAAATTTTTTTTTTTCGAGTTTTTTTTTTTTTTTTGGTAAGAAAATTTTATTGCGTGAGTAGATTTTGCGTGACTCACGCGTGAGCGTGATTGAATCTGGCGTGAGTCACGCGTGAGTGTGAGTAAGTTTTTTATTACTCACGTGAATAGTGAGTGAGCGTGAGTAAAAAAATATTGCGTGAGGGATTAGTGAGTGATCCGATTATTTTTTGCGTTAGTGAGTGTGAGTCAAAATCCACTCACGCGCCTATCTTTACTTTAGTCAATAACGAATTTGGCTCTTCAGCATAAAAATAACTTTTAACACAAAAACAATGAATGATTTACATTTTTATTATACACATACATTTCCATTATATCGAAAAGTCGTGCATTATCCCACCCTTAATGTATATGTGCAAATTAATAAATGTTATATTAAAGCAATGTCTTGCATTTTTGTGATTCCTTTGCATGCATAGGCTAAAAAATGCTGCCAATAAAATGTACACTATAAAATTCTGTTGCTTTGACTTTTTGCTTGCTACTACCGCACAAGAATATATGTTATAGTATGTGTGTGCGTGTGTAAAGTAAATACTTTGATTTAAGAAAAAAATGTTTAAATCAACTGAATCAAAACATTTTTGATTTGAATCAATTGATTTGAATCAAATTGATTTGAATCAATTGATTTGAATCAAATTGATTTGAATCAATTGATTTGAATCAATTGATTTGAATCAAGTGAATTAATTCTTTGTTGATTTGAATCAAGTTGATTTGAATCATTATTTAAACAAGGAATTAAACAAAAAATTAGTTAATTCATTCAACAAAAAGTTGAAATTAATTCTTTTGAATCAAATCATCAAGAATTAATTCCTTGATTTATTAATATGAATTAATCTTTTTGCGAATCAAATCAAAAAGTGAATTAATTCTTCAAAGGTCTGGTTGTTATTGTTTTGTGTGTGTTTGTTGCTTTATGTTTACATATTTATGCAAGGTGTAGCCAAAAGCCTTGAATGTACTTGTACCCAAAGTTTGCTTAATTTAATGTTTCTTCACAATACAGCAGCAAGCAGCTGAGCAGCAAAATTTTTACTTGTGTTTTGTTGTTGCGGCAACAACAAAATACATGTAAAAATTTTGCTGCTCAGCTGCTTGCTGCTGTATTGTGAAGAAACACTTACCGTGTAAAACATGGTGCCAGATTTGGGGATTTATCCCCCAACATTGGGAATATTTTGTTAACACAATAGTAGTTCGAGCCAGAGTCATAGAGTAGTCCAACAAATGGCGTTTGAAAAAGTAGTAAACAAAAACCATATGGTATTGTTTACGAAATTTTATCACAAATCGAAATGTGAGCGAGATGGAAGATACCAGTTTTACAGTGAGAATGCATTTTGTTTTTTGTCTCTCTTTGCTTTGCGTTTGAACTTTAGTTTGGCATTGCCAGAATTTTCCAATTATCTTTGGTGATGCCAGATCTACAAAACGGTCGATGGGTTACTATGTCACTATGGTTCGAGCCATAGTGACCATAGAAAAGATTAGAAGGTACGCAGTGTTGTATTTGATGTATTTTCCAATATGGTGGCAAAATGCTTGTTCTTCCTCATCTCACACGTATTTAATATCAAATTAGATTCTTTGTTTATAAAAAATGGAATTTGTCTTTCATTTAATTAAATTTATTATTTATTTTGCTTTATTCAACGTTTTTTTTAAGATAATACGCACTATTGATATTTTAAAACATTTTGTTTTTTCTTTTGTTGTTTTCTTTGTTGTTGTTCTCCTTTATGTTGCATTGTTTTTATTAAACGTCAAAAGTTACATAATGTGCTGTCACCAATACTTATTCAAGCGAAATACGACTCTGTTACACTTCTATTTTTTTCTATGCTGCTACCACAGCACAGACTAAATACAGACTCGACAGTAGAGTTTTATAAGAAAAAATGGGGAAAAACTAAGCGATTTTAGGAGAAAACACAGCGGTTTTTTGTTCGTTTTACGCTAACATGGCAACACTTTCTACGATTTAGGAGTGAGTGAAACAACAAAAACCGATCTGGCATCCATTTTTCTAATGGCGCGTTATATTAGCTTTCTCTTTCTAACCTAATTCGTAGAATAATTTGAAAACATTAACCATATGGTTCAAGACTACTTTTTTGACATCTGTCACTTATGTCGAGTCTGTATTAGTCTGTGACCACAGTCTGCTACTCAACAGTTGAGATCATAGAAAAAAATAGAAATGAAACAGAGTCGTATTTCGCTTGAATAAGTATTAGTGACAGCACATTATGTAACTTTTGACGTTTACTAAAAACAATGCAAGATCAAAGATTAACAAGATCTCTAACGCCAAAATATACAACAACAAAAACATCAAAATGCACCTCTGATTACAACATAAAACATAAACAAATCCGCCATCTTGGTACAGCTGTGCGAGAGGGACAACTATATGAAGACGTCAAATTCTTTTCATTCACTCAATTCTGCCAAATAGAGCAATAAAGAAGAATAAACAAAAAACAAAAGAAAATGCATAGCAAGCAGCATCATAAAAAAATAAATCGACACAAAATACAAAATAATTTGTTTGTAATAATAAATACATTTTATTTAGTTTATATTTAAAGATATACAATAAATACATCTTTTCTATTGAAAAATTCTCAGACATTTTTTCTGCACAAAATACTATTGGGCAAATTTCCAAATATAATAATGTGTTCACCAGATTCATCAAAGATACATTGTACAATAGAATCAAAATTTGGCCAAACGTTTTAGGCCTTCTATCAATTTGGACAAATTAGCAAGCAGGATTCTTGGGTTCCACAGCAACACGCACAGATGAGATAGACAATTTCATGACCTAAAAAAATTAACAAAAAACATATTAAAAACATACAAACCCAGGTACAAACTCCACCTGTGTTGTATTTAGAAGTACATTTAAAAAAAAAATTACTTCTACCGCTCCAACTGTCCTAAAAGAGCTTATAGAAAATTCAAATGTATGACCGACCCCATTAACTTTTTCCGTTTAACATTTTTTCCAACCATATCTAAGCCCTATCTCCACTTTTTAAAGGAACTCCCACTCAGAAGTATTTTTTTCTTTAAATTTACTTCCACCGCTCCAACTGTCCTAAAAGTGTTTCTAAGGAATCCAAATGTATGACCGACCCCCATTAACTTTTACAGCTCAATATTTTTTCCAACCATACCTAGCTCCTATCTCCACTTCCTAAGGAAACTCCCACTCAGAAGTACATTTTTTTAAAAAATTTACTTCAACCGCCCCAACTGTCCTAAAAGTGCTTCTATAGGATCCAAATGTATGACCGACCCCCATTAACTTTTACTGCTTAATATTTTTTCCAACCATACCTAACCCCTATCTCCACTTCCTAAGGGAACTCCCACTCAGAAGTAAATTTTTTTTAAAAATGTTTAAAAAAAATTTACTTCCACCGCTCCAACTGTCCTAAAAGTGCTTCTATAGGATCCAAATGTATGACCGACCCCCATTAACTTTTACTGCTTAATATTTTTTCCAACCATACCTAACCCCTATCTCCACTTCCTAAGGGAACTCCCACTCAGAAGTAAATTTTGTTTTAAAATGTTAAAAAAAAAATTTACTTCCACCGCTCCAACTGTCCTAAAAGTGCTTCTAGAGGATCCAAATGTATGACCGACCCCCATTTACTTTTACAGCTCAATATTTTTTCCAACCATACCTAATCCCTATCTGCACTTCCTAAAGGAACTCCCACTCAGAAGTGATTTTTTTTTTACAATTTACTTTTACCGCTCCAACTGTCCCAAAAGTGCTTCTAGAGGATCCAAATGTATGACCGACCCCCACTAACTTTTACTGCTTAATATTTTTTCCAACCATACCTAAGCCCTATCTGCACTTCCTAAAGGAACTCCCACTCAGAAGTAAATTTTTTTTTTTTAAATTTACTTTTACCGCTCCAACTGTCCCAAAAGTGCTTTTAGAGGATCCAAATGTATGACCGACCCCCATTAACTTTTACTGCTTAATATTTTTTCCAACCATACCTAACCCCTATCTCCACTTCCTAAGGGAACTCCCACTCAGAAGTAAATTTTGTTTTAAAATGTTAAAAAAAAAATTTACTTCCACCGCTCCAACTGTCCTAAAAGTGCTTCTAGAGGATCCAAATGTATGACCGACCCCCATTTACTTTTACAGCTCAATATTTTTTCCAACCATACCTAATCCCTATCTGCACTTCCTAAAGGAACTCCCACTCAGAAGTGATTTTTTTTTTACAATTTACTTTTACCGCTCCAACTGTCCCAAAAGTGCTTCTAGAGGATCCAAATGTATGACCGACCCCCACTAACTTTTACTGCTTAATATTTTTTCCAACCATACCTAAGCCCTATCTGCACTTCCTAAAGGAACTCCCACTCAGAAGTAAATTTTTTTTTTTTAAATTTACTTTTACCGCTCCAACTGTCCCAAAAGTGCTTTTAGAGGATCCAAATGTATGACCGACCCCCATTAACTTTTACTGCTTAATATTTTTTCCAACCATACCTAACCCCTATCTCCACTTCCTAAGGGAACTCCCACTCAGAAGTAAATTTTGTTTTAAAATGTTAAAAAAAAAATTTACTTCCACCGCTCCAACTGTCCTAAAAGTGCTTCTAGAGGATCCAAATGTTGACCGACCCCCATTTACTTTTACAGCTCAATATTTTTTCCAACCATACCTAATCCCTATCTGCACTTCCTAAAGGAACTCCCACTCAGAAGTGATTTTTTTTTTACAATTTACTTTTACCGCTCCAACTGTCCCAAAAGTGCTTCTAGAGGATCCAAATGTATGACCGACCCCCACTAACTTTTACTGCTTAATATTTTTTCCAACCATACCTAAGCCCTATCTGCACTTCCTAAAGGAACTCCCACTCAGAAGTAAATTTTTTTTTTTTAAATTTACTTTTACCGCTCCAACTGTCCCAAAAGTGCTTTTAGAGGATCCAAATGTATGACCGACCCCCATTAACTTTTACTGCTTAATATTTTTTCCAACCATACCTAACCCCTATCTCCACTTCCTAAGGGAACTCCCACTCAGAAGTAAATTTTGTTTTAAAATGTTAAAAAAAAAATTTACTTCCACCGCTCCAACTGTCCTAAAAGTGCTTCTAGAGGATCCAAATGTATGACCGACCCCCATTTACTTTACAGCTCAATATTTTTTCCAACCATACCTAATCCCTATCTGCACTTCCTAAAGGAACTCCCACTCAGAAGTGATTTTTTTTTTACAATTTACTTTTACCGCTCCAACTGTCCCAAAAGTGCTTCTAGAGGATCCAAATGTATGACCGACCCCCACTAACTTTTACTGCTTAATATTTTTTCCAACCATACCTAAGCCCTATCTGCACTTCCTAAAGGAACTCCCACTCAGAAGTAAATTTTTTTTTTTTAAATTTACTTTTACCGCTCCAACTGTCCCAAAAGTGCTTTTAGAGGATCCAAATGTATGACCGACCCCCATTAACTTTTACTGCTTAATATTTTTTCCAACCATACCTAACCCCTATCTCCACTTCCTAAGGGAACTCCCACTCAGAAGTAAATTTTGTTTTAAAATGTTAAAAAAAAAAATTTACTTCTACCGCTCCAACTGTCCTAAAAGTGCTTCTAGAGGATCCAAATGTATGACCGACCACTAACTGTTACCGCTCAACATTTTTTCCAACCATACCTGAGCCTTATCTCCACTTCCTAAAGGAACTCCCACTCGGAAGCAATTTTTGTTTAAATATTTTTCTATTTAGAGGATAGAGTGGGAGTTCCTTTAGGAAGTGGAGATAGGGCTTAGGTATGGTTGGAAAAAATGTTGAGCGGAAAAAGTTAGTGGGGGTCGGTCATACATTTGGATCCTCTAGAAGCACTTTTAGGACAGTTGGAGCGGTAGAAGTAAATATTTAAACAAAAATTGCTTCCGAGTGGGAGTTCCTTTAGGAAGTGGAGATAGGGCTCAGGTATTGTTGGAAAAAATGTTGAGCGGTAAAAGTTAATGGGGGTCGGTCTTACATTTGGATCCCCTAGAAACACTTTTAAGACAGTTGGAGCGGTGGAAGTAAATTTTTTTTAAAAATTTACTTCTGAGTGGGAGTTCCTTTAGGAAGTGGAGATAGGGCTTAGGTATGGTTGGAAAAAATGTTAAGCGGTAAAATTTAGTGGGGGTCGGTCATACATTTGGATCCCCTAGAAACACTTTTAAGACAGTTGGAGCGGTGGAAGTAAATTTTTTAAAAAAAATTACTTCTGAGTGGGAGTTCCCTTAGGAAGTGGAGATAGGACTTAGGAATGGTTGGAAAAAATGTTGAGCGGCAAAAGTTAGTGGGGGTGGGTCATACATTTGGATCCCCTAGAAACACTTTTAAGACAGTTGGAGCGGTGGAAGTAAATTTTTTTTAAAAATTTATTTTGAGTGGGAGTTCCTTTAGGAAGTGGAGATAGGGCTTAGGTATGGTTGGAAAAAATATTAAGCAGTAAAAGTTAATGGGGGTCGGTCATACATTTGAATCCTCTAAAAGCACTTTTGGGACAGTTGGAGCGGTAAAAGTAAATTTAAAAAAAAAAATTTACTTCTGAGTGGGAGTTCCTTTAGGAAGTGGAGATAGGGCTCAGGTATGGTTGGAAAAAATGTTGAGCGGTAAAAGTTAATGGGGGTCGGTCTTACATTTGGATCCCCTAGAAACACTTTTAAGACAGTTGGAGCGGTGGAAGTAAATTTTTTTTAAAAATTTACTTCTGAGTGGGAGTTCCTTTAGGAAGTGGAGATAGGGCTTAGGTATGGTTAGAAAAAATGTTGAGCTGTAAAAGTTAATTGGGTCGGTCTTACAATTGGATCCCCTAGAAACACTTTTAAGACAGTTGGAGCGGTGGAAGTAAATTTTTTAAAAAAATTTACTTCTGAGTCGGAGTTCCTTTAGGAAGTGGAGATAGGGCTTAGGTATGGTTGGAAAAAATGTTGAGCGGTAAAAGTTAGTAGGGGTCGGTCATACATTCGGATCTCCTAGAAACACTTTTAAGTGTTTCTAGGAGATCCAAACACTTTTTTTAAAAAATTTACTTCTGAGTGGGAGTTCCTTTAGGAAGTGGAGATAGGACTTAGGTATGGTTGGAAAAAATGTTGAGCGGTAAAAGTTAGTGGGGGTCGGTCATACATTTGGATCCCCTAGAAACACTTTTAAGACAGTTGGAGCGGTGGAAGTAAATTTTTTAAAAAAATTTACTTCTGAGTGGGAGTTCCTTTAGGAAGTGGAGATAGGACTTAGGTATGGTTGGAAAAAATGTTGAGCGGTAAAAGTTAGTGGGGGTCGGTCATACATTTGGATCTTCTAGAAGCACTTTTAGGACAGTTGGAGCGGTAAAGGTAAATATTTAAACAAAAATTGCTTCCGAGTGGGAGTTCCTTTAGGAAGTGGAGATAGGGCTTAGGTATGGTTGGAAAAAATGTTGAGCGGTAAAAGTTAATGGGGGTCGGTCTAACATTTGGATCTCCTAGAAACACTTTTAAAACAGTTGGAGCAGTGGAAGTACATTTTTTAAAAAAGTTTACTTCTGAGTGGGAGTTCCTTTAGGAAGTGGAGATAGGGCTTAGGTAAGGTTGGAAAAAATATTGAGCAGCAAAAAAAAAATGTTGAGCGGTAAAAGTTAATGGGGGTCGGTCATACATTTTTATCCACTAAAAGCACTTTTAAACCGGCACCCATTTAACACAATCGGCGAAATCTTTAATAATAGTAGTGGGTGGAGGAGGATGGACCTTTTCATTACTGGTAAAGTAGGAAGTTACAGGACACTGAAAAGAGAATAATACAATTAATATATTCCAAAAACATGCATTAAAAATTTAACTTACCACTTGATATCTATATTTTTTTTATAATCATCAAAGGCCACAAAAGACTCCCCTCCATCAGCTAATACGAGTTCTATCCAATATTAATTCAGTTCTATGTAATCTGGTTCACCGGCAAATTAAAATCAGAAGTTTGGTGAATTGTGATTGTAGGTAACTTGGCCACCAATTATAAACAATAATTCGGTATCGTCATCACTAATTTTTAAAGTTTTATGGGGATGTTTTGTTGTGGCCTTTAGAGCATATCTAGCAAAAAAAAAATAATAAAAACTCTTTTTTGTTTCAAAACAAACTTTTACTTACCTCTATTCTAAAAATGCACATAATTATGTGGCGATATACAAAATTTGCAAAACACGTTTTATTATTTTTTGTTGATAAAAGCTTTGTTTGTTTTTTTGCCTATTTTCTTTTAAATACATTCGCTCAAATAAATTGTTGTATAGCTGACTCTTTTTAACAGTTGTGCCGAATGAGGAAATGTAAACAAAAACATATGGTTTTTATTTACATTATTTTGATATAGCATTGCTTATATATCTTATTAATTTTTGGCAAGATAAAGGAGAACAACAACAAAGCCAACAACAAAAGAGAAAAAAAGTTTTTAAACTATCAATAGTGCGTATTACACGCAAAAAAAAACTTGTGTCGGAGTGAGCAAAAATCTGGCATAATTTTACCAAAAATATGCTAAAACTACAACCGACGAAGTAGTTTTCGTAATTCAGCCAAAACACTTATGTAAAAAATTTTGAAGAAAATGCTAATGCTATTTAAGTAAAAACTTGGTAAAATATACCAAAAGAGATATGGCGAAATATACCAAAATTATTAGAAAAGATTACTAAAAATAATGCTAAAAATTTCCACATTTATGCTAAAATAAATTTTCAATAAATTTTTGTAAAAAATTGTATATTTGTTGAATTTAAAATTTTCACAGAATAAATCCATATTAATATAATAAATGTTGTGTTGGATTTAATTTACCACCAACCAACTGACCCTTTTGTACAATTTTGTCGAGTAACTGCTGCCTACGCTTCTTCTTGAAGTAAAGGATCCGCTATAGCTTCACGAATTTATTTAAAAGCATCCTGTAAAAATAGAAAATTATTTAAAAACATAATTTTTTAATTTAAAAAATTGGTAAACCCTATTGGTCTCTTGGGGGTCTGTTCTGTCTTTCACAACTTTTCAATTCACATGAAAATTTTCGAATCACACACTCAAAAAATTATGTTAGTAAAATCAACTGAAAATGTCAGTTAAAATAACTACTTTGTAAGTTGTTTTGGGGTCAACTACTTTTTCAGTTAAATCAACTAACAATGTTAGTTATTTTAACTGACAAAAAATAACTGACTTATGTAGTAAAAACTACTAACATTTGTAGTCAAAACAACTAAAATGTAGTAAAAATAAAATAATCAATATATAATTCTTTTTTTTCAAAAAATTTTTCAAAAAAAAAAAAATTGAAACCAAAATTTTTTTTAAAGTTGTGAAAAATAAAATAAACGAAAATTTATTTTTATTTTTTGAAAAAAAAAACTTTAAAAATTTTTCAGATATAAAAAATATAAAGTTAACTACTTTAAATAACTGTTAATACATTACAGTACTTGTTTGTTAGTTATTCAAAAAAACGACTTAAAATAACTAACAGAAATAGTTGTTTGATATTTTTCATACAAAAACAACTGACTTTGTAGTTGAAAACAACTAACTACTGTAATATATACAAATAACTAACATGTAGTAACTTACATAATTTTCTGAGTGCATGAAATCAAGTTTAGTGTTTTGTTGATCACGTTTTCATTCGAAGTTGAAAACGAATAATTAAAATTTAAAAAATTATGAAGAAAAAATTGCATTCGTTTTACTTTCACTAAATTTTATTTATGTGAAACAAAACGAAAAATAAATTCGGATGTAAAATCTAGAACACCAAAAAAATTCGGAAATTTTCATTTTCACATTTTTTATGTGAATTACTTTTTTTGGAACAGCGGCCTTGGTATGGAGGAACACTTACTTTGTCATTCCATTTGTAACTCATCAAAACAGGTCTGAACTCCCTTGGCTTTGCGTTTTTAGGTTTTAATTTTATAACTTAAGGCAGGACTGGTGTCCACGATCTTTATTGTAGTGAAGGATTCGCCATAGCTTCAAAAATTTATTTAGCAGTACCCTGTAAAAATAGAAAATTATTACCAAACACTAAATTTTTAACTAAAAATCTATTAAAGCTTATTGGTGTCTTCGGAATGCCGGTATACTCACTTTATCATTCCATTTGTTATTCATCGAAACATACGTCTGGGACTCCATTGGGTTTTCTTAATGAATGGTGTTTTAAGTGATGAAAGCAAAATTAACTTTAGCATTCTTTTATCTTACATTTATTTATCTTTTAAAAAACGAATTATTTATTTTTATTTATTAATTTATTTTAATTTTATTTATCAATTTCCTTTTTACATTTTTATAACACAAAAAATAAACGAACAACGCACACAAAAATACAAAATGAAAATGGCGGTCTGTATTTGTTTTTTTTTTTGTTGTTGTTTTCTTTCGATAAATTTTTGTGCAAGTAATTTGCGTTATTGTGCAAGCTACTTGGTTATTTTACATAAAAAATGAATTATGTTACTTTAACATCGACAAGCATAACTTTAACAAAAATTTGGTAAAAATTTTTTTTTTGTATGAAAAAAGTTTTACCAAGTAGGATTGCTCAATCTTACACAGATTTTTTTTTTGCGTGTATCTTAAAAAAAAAACGTTGAATACAGCAAAATAAATAATAAATTTAATTAAATGAAAAACAAATTCCATTTTTTATAAACAAAGAATCTAATTTGATATTTAATACGTGTGAGATGAGAAAGAACAAGCATTATGCCACCATATTGGCATATACATCAAACACAACACTGCGTACCTTCTAATCTTTTCTATGGTGTGAACACATTGTCACAGACTAAATACAGACTCGACAGTAGAGTTTTATAAGAAAAAATGGGGAAAAACTAAGCGATTTTAGGAGAAAACACAGCGGTTTTTAGTCCGTTTTACGCTAACATGGCAACACTTTCTACGACTTAGGAGTGAGTGAAACAACAAAAACCAATCTGGCATCCATTTTTCTAATGGCGCGTTATATTAGCTTTCTCTTTCTAACCTAATTCGTAGAATAATTTGAAAACATTAACCATATGGTTCAAGACTACTTTTTTGACATCTGTCACTTATGTCGAGTCTGTATTAGTCTGTGACATTGTTTTAATTTAAACAAATGTCGCTAAAAACAGTTTTTAGCTGCTCGTGAGAACAGGGTATAAGCACAGACTAATACAGACTCGACATAAACGACAGATGTCAAAAAAGTAGTCTTGAACCATATGGTTAATGTTTTCAAATTATTCTACGAATTAGGTTAGAAAGAGAAAGCTAATATCACGCGCCATTAGAAAAATGGATGCCAGATCGGTTTTTGTTGTTTCACTCACTCCTAAGTCGTAGAAAGTGTTGCCATGTTAGCGTAAAACGGACTAAAAACCGCTATGTTTTCTCCTAAAATCGCTTAGTTTTTCCCCATTTTTTTCTTATAAAACTCTACTGTCGAGTCTGTATTTAGTCTGTGGTATAAGGTTCAAGAATACTTTTTTTAACAGCTGTCATAACTGTCGAGTCTGCATCAGTCTGTGGTTCAGTGATGCCACTTTATTTGATTTAAAAGCTTTTTTTCAGCCAAAGCTTTGGCTTTGAATTTTACTTTTTTCAATACTTTTAGCACAGACTAAATACAGACTCGACAGTAGGGTTTTATAAGAAAAAATGGGGAAAAACTAAGCGATTTTAGGAGAAAACACAGCGGTTTTTAGTCAGTTTTACGCTAACATGGCAACACTTTCTACGAATAAGGAGTGAGTGAAACAACAAAATCCGATCTGGCATCCATTTTTCTTATGGCGCGTTATATCAATTTTCTCTTTCTAACCTAATTCGTAGAATAATTTGAAAATATTAACCATATGGTTCAGAACTACTTTTTTGACACCTGTCACTTATGTCGAGTCTGTATTAGTCTGTGCTTTTAGCACAGACTAAATACAGACTCGACAGTAGAGTTTTACGGGAAAAAATGGGGAAAAACTAAGCGATTTTAGGAGAAAACACAGCGGTTTTTAGTCCCTTTTACGCTAATATGGCAACACTTTCTACGAATTAGGAGTGAGTGAAACTACAAAATCCGATCTGGCATCCATTTTTCTTATGGCGCGTTATATCAGTTTTCTCTTTCTAACCTAATTCGTAGAATAATTTGAAAATATTAACCATATGATTAAAGAATACTTTTTTGACACCTGTCACTTATGTCGAGTCTGTATTAAGGCCTAGTTAGCCGAGAAAACGTAACCGTATCTTTACCCTAACCGTAGCGTATTTATTTAGTGCAATTATCGAAACTTAATAACGTGTCATATGTTTTTGACGTAAAAAAAAACTCGTCGTTCATTTTTGTGATTTTATTTATGTTTTTTATATGTAGGCTTTAAATTAGTTTGTTTATTTAAATTGAATTAGTGATTTTTCTATTTGTTTTGCACTTTTAGTTTTGTATCACATTTTTTTTGGAAATAAACAAACCGAAAATCAGCTGTTTTCAAATGTCACGTAGAAACGTTGTAAAATTCTATTTTAAACAGGTCGGAACGTTCCGTTTACGTGACAATTGAATTCAGTAATCGTTTTCATTAGTTTACGCATATCAAAAACAATCAGCTGACTTTTTACGTTAGGGTTACGGTTACGTTTTCTCGGCTAACTAGGCCTTTAGTCTGTGCTTTTAGTATGTAGAGCAAAAAACGTCAGCGTTGGTTTTTGATTTTGTTCTACATACAAAATAATACAAACCCTCAGCTAAATCTTCCATAATTATGTAGACATAAAGCAACAAACTTACACAAAACAGTTAGAATTTTTTGTTTGTTGTTATTGTTTTGTGTGTGTTTGTTGCTTTATGTTTACATATTTATGCAAGGTGTAGCCAAAAGCCTTGAATGTACTTGTACCCAAAGTTTGTTTAATTTACCGTCTAAAACATGGTGCCATGGTGGGATTTATCCCCCAACATTGGGAATATTTTGTTAACACAATAGTAGCAAAGTTATAAAGTAATCCATCAACCGTTTTGTAGATCTGGCATCACCAAAGATAATTGGAAAATTCTGGCAATGCCAAACTAAAGTTCGAACGTAAAGGGCAGTTTACACCAGAGTCACAGACTAATACAGACTCGACAAATATGACAGGTGTCAAAATAGTATTTTTTAACCATATGGGTAATGTTTTCAAATTATTCTACGAATTAGGTTAGAAAGAGAAAACTGATATAACGCGCCATAAGAAAAATGGATGCCAGATCGGTTTTTGTTGTCTCACCCACTCCTAAGTCGTAGAAAGTGTTGCCATGTTAGCGTAAAACAGACTAAAAGCCGCTGTGTTTTCTCCTAAAATCGCTTAGTTTTTCCCCATTTTTTCTTGTAAAACTCTTCTGTCGAGTCTGTATTTAGTCTGTGCCAGAGTCACAGACTAAATACAGACTCGACAGTAGAGTTTTACAAGAAAAAATGGGGAAAAACTAAGCGATTTTAGGAGAAAACACAGCGGTTTTTAGTCCGTTTTACGCTAACATGGCAACACTTTCTACGACTTAGGAGTGAGTGAGACAACAAAAACCGATCTGGCATCCATTTTTCTTATGGCGCGTCATATCAGTTTTCTCTTTCTAACCTAATTCGTAGAATAATTTGAAAACATTAACCATATGATTAAAAAATACTTTTTTGACACCTGTCGTATTTGTCGAGTCTGTATTAGTCTGTGCCAGAGTCATAGCACAGACTAATACAGACTCGACATAAGTGACAGGTGTCAAAAAAGTATTCTTGAACCATATGGTTCATTTTTTCAAATTATTCTACGAATTAGGTTAGAAAGAGAAAACTGATATAACGCGCCATAAGAAAAATGGATGCCAGATCGGTTTTTGTTGTTTCGCTCACTCCTAAGTCGTAGAAAGTGTTGCCATGTTAGCGTAAAACGGACTAAAAACCGCTGTGTTTTCTCCTAAAATCGCTTAGTTTTTCCCCATTTTTTCTTATAAAACTCTACTGTTGAGTCTGTATTTAGTCTGTGGTCATAGAGTAGTCCAACAAATGGCGTTTGAAAAAGTAGTAAACAAAAACCATATGGTATTGTTTACGAAATTTTATCACAAATCGAAATGTGAGCGAGATGGAAGATACCAGTTTTACAGTGAGAATGCAGATTGTTTTTTGTATCTCTTTGCTTTGCGTTTGAACTTTAGTTTGGCATTGCCAGAATTTTCCTATTATCTTTGGTGATGCCAGATCTACAACACGGTCGATGGATTACTATGTCACTATGGTTTACACGTTATACCCTATTCACACTTACAGTTTTAAATCGTTTTTAGCAATTATTTTTAGCATTTTCTGTCAATATACTGTAATAGAATAAAGAAGTGCTAAAAATATTACTGCTAAAAACGATTTAAAACTGTACGTGTGAATAGGGTGTTAACCAGAGTCATAGAGTAGTCCAACAAATGGCGTTTGAAAAAGTAGTAAACAAAAACCATATGGTATTGCTTACGAAATTTTATCACAAATCGAAATATAAGCGAGATGGAAGATACCAGTTTTACAGTGAGAACGCAGATTGTTTTTGTTTCCCTTTGCTTTGCGTTTGAACTTTAGTTTGGCATTGCCAGAATTTTCCAATTATCTTTGGTGATGCCAGATCTACAAAACGGTCGATGGATTACTATGTCACTATGACGTTAACTACCCTTGACCACCCTTATCAACAATTTCCCAGTATTAGTGATACGATTTGCTGGGTTTAAATAATTTTGTATGAAAAATTATTTGAATTTGACAATTGTTATCCCCCAATACTGGGAAATAGTAGATAAGGGTAGTCAAGGGTAGTTAACGTGTAAATCAAACTTAAAGCAAAGAGAGACAAAAAACAATCTGCATTCTCACTGTAAAACTGGTATCTTCCATCTCGCTCACATTTCGATTTGTGATAAAATTTCGTAAACAATACCATATGGTTTTTGTTTACTACTTTTTCAAACGCCATTTGTTAGATTACTCTATGACTCTGGTTCGAGCCAGAGTTATAGTGTCTCTTCACAATACAGCAGCAAACAGCAGACAGCAAAATTTTTACATGTATTTTACAAATTTTGCTGTCTGCTGTTTGTTGATGTATTGTGAAAGGACACATACCCTATTCACACGTACAGTTTTAAACCGTTTTTAGCAGCAATATTTTTATCACTTTCTTTATTCTATTACAGTATATTGACAGAAAATGCTAAAAATAATTGCTAAAAACGGTTTAAAACTGTAAGTGTGAATACTCTATATCTCTGATTATGGCCACGAATAACAGTATTTTTTTTAACGGAAAATAGTGTTTTGGAAGGCTTGCTGTCCACAAAATTAATTAGAAAAGCTTTAATTTCTATAAAAACCACACGCAAAAAAAATCTGTGTCGGAGCGAACAAAAATCTGGCATAATTTTACCAAAAATATGCTAAAACTACAACCGACGAAGTAGTTTTCGTAATTCAGCCAAAACACTTATGTAAAAAATTTTGAAGAAAATACTAATGCTATTTAAGCAAAAACTTGGTAAAATATACCAAAAGAAATATGGCGAAATATACCAAAATTATTAGAAAAGGTGACTAAAAATAATGCTAAAAATTACCACATTTATGCTAAAATAAATTTTCTATAAAATTTTTGTAAAAATTTGTATATTTGTTATATTTAAAAATTTTCACAGAATAAATCCATATTAATTTAATAAATGTTGTGTAGGATTTTATTTACCACCGACCAACTGACCCTTTATATACAATTTTCTCCAGTGACTGCTGCCTACGCTTTTTCTTGAAGTGAAGGATCCGCTATAGCTTCACGAATTTATTTAAAATCATCCTGTAAAAATAGAAAATTATTACAAAACATAAATAAAACAAGATAAATTTTTAATTTAAAAAACTAGTAAACCCCATTGGTCTCTTGGTTAGGAGGAACACTTACTTTGTGATTCCATTTGAAACTCATCAAAACAGGTCTGGACTCCATTGGCATT
This sequence comes from Pegoplata infirma, assembly GCA_963921195.1. Classification (NCBI taxonomy): domain Eukaryota; kingdom Metazoa; phylum Arthropoda; class Insecta; order Diptera; family Anthomyiidae; genus Pegoplata; species Pegoplata infirma. The sequence continues at coordinate 31,121,006 of OY992536.1, forward strand.
GCTATATAAATGAGGTTTTAATTTTATAACTAAAGGGAAGACTGGGTGCCCACGCTCTTTATTGTAGTGAAGGATTCGCCATAGCTTCAAAAATTTATTTAGAAGTACCCTGTAAAAATAGAAAATTATTACCAAACACTAATTTTTAACTAAAAATCTATTAAACCTTATTGGTGTCTTCGGAATGGGGGTATAATCACTTTATCATTCCATTTATAATTCATTGAAACAAACGTCTGGGACTCCATTGGGTTTGCTAAATGAATGGTGTTTTAAGTTATGACAGCAAAATTAACTTTAGCATTTTTTATCTTACATTTATTTATCTTTTAAAAAAGTAATTATTTATTTTTTATTTATTAATTTATTTTAATTTTATTTATCAATTTCCTTTTTACGTTTTTATAACACAAAAAATAAACGAAGCACGCACACAAAAATACGAAATGAAAATGACGGTCTGTACATATTTGTTTTTTTTTTTTTGTTGTTTTCTTTCGATAAATTTTTGTGCAAGTAATTTGCGTTATTGTGCAAGCTACTTGGTTATTTTACATAAAAGACAAATTATGTTACTTTAACATCGACAAGCATAATTTTAGCAAAAATTTGGTAAAAAAAATTTTTTTTGGTATGAAAAAAATTTTACCAAGTAGGATTGCTCAATCTGACACAGATTTTTTTTTTGCGTGCAGAAATTAATTTACAAAAAAGAAGAAGGATAGAAGGAGATTTTTTGTATGTGTTCCCATTTCAGTGGGTTTGGTTATATCATGCTTTATATTGTGTCAAAAAATTCGAATTAATGTCTTTTAAACTCACCGTTTGTGAAGAAAACACTCCATTATTACATTTTCTACGTACCGGACTTTTTCAGTGGAAAACCAGTTCCAATTGTAAAGCTTAAAACTTTATTTCTGTAAAATCAAATATTTTGAGTTATGACACTATACAAGTAAATGAGCGACATGTTTTAAAAATTTCGGATTTTTGGCAATTTTTAGATTTTTTTGAGGTGTCATTAAAAAAAATACCAATCTGGTAACGCTATTATGAAAAGAAAAACAAGATTTGTGAAATTTTTTTTCAACTACGCTGTTAAAGAACTGAAAATTTTCCATTAATAAACGAAAATTAATTTATAATTGATATTTAACATTGTTTAAAAAGTGATTATCTATTGGATAATATAAAATATCTTTGGAAAAAAAGTTTATTAAACAAATAAAAAACCAAGAAAAAAATATTGCAACAACAACTCTAATAATATAGTGTAATAAAAACTGACGTAGGTCGTTTATATACATATATATATATAATTTGCTGCTAAGGTTGTACTAAACTCTGCTTATTGTCTTTGATTTAATAGAAACTCTTTAATTGTTTGCCGTTGAAGACAAGTAACTAACTAGTTAGTTCTTGTAAACACACCCTTTTGGAGCCGAAAACGGAAAAAATTGATAAAAATTTAATAGACATGCATACATTTAGTGAGACGGGGGCCGGAGTGCCAGCTTTTCTGGCAAAACTATGGCGTTTAGTTGAAGATCCCGAAACTAACAATCTCATTTGTTGGAGTAAGGATGGCCGTAGTTTTATTATACAAAATCAGGCACAATTTGCACGGGAGCTGTTGCCACTCAACTATAAGCACAATAATATGGCCTCATTTATCAGACAATTGAATATGTATGGTTTTCATAAGATCACTTCTATTGATAATGGTGGTTTAAAATTTGACCGTGATGAAATGGAATTTACTCATCCTTGCTTCAAACGTAATTGCCCATATCTGTTGGAACATATTAAACGTAAAATTGCCTCTAACAAAACCGTTGACGAAAAATCCTCTTTGAAACCCGAAGCTGTAACTAAAGTTTTGCAAGATGTTAAGGCAATGCGTGGTCGCCAAGATTCATTGGATTCACGTTTTTCGGTAATGAAACAAGAAAATGAAGCATTGTGGCGTGAAATTGCCTCTCTCAGACAGAAACATGCTAAGCAACAACAGATTGTCAATAAATTGATACAATTTTTGATTACTATAGTTCAACCACAACGTAATATGACCAGTGCTAAGCGTCACATGCAATTAATGATTAACGATATACCCGAAAATGCTAAAATGCGTAAAACCAGTGAATCTGAATCGGATTGCGGACCAGTTATCCATGAATTGGGAGAAGAATTTTTTGATGAGTATGATGAAGTTGAACCTGAGGATTTGTTGGTACCGAAAAGTCCTTTTGCTCCTCGTGTAGCTACTCCAGCAACACCAAATGCAGCCGATCAAGAGCCAGCTGTTTCATCACCACAAAACATTGAACGTCCACAGTCAAGTGCCAGCAGTTTGATGTCACAAATTTACGAATACTCCAATCAGAGTGCTGAAGATGCAGTTGCTGCAGCAGCTGCTGCTGTTGCCGCCAACGATGGATCGGAAATTGTTTATCATATCACAGAGGTGCCAGATGCTCAACCTCATCAGGAAACTAATAAAGAAGGAGAAGCTACCGTTAATTATAATGAAGATAATGTTTTAACAACACCCATGGTACGTGAGGAAATGGCTCGAAATGAATTATTAAAACAGAAAAATCGTCAGAGACGTAACAAAAGTGAAGAGAATCTTGCCACATCAAGCGATTGTACCCTCAATGCTAAAGTACAACGTATTGCTGCTGGACAGTCTGAAGAAAAACAATTACAACAACAACAGCAGCAGCTACAACTACCAAAACCCATACAAATTAAATCTGAACAGGAAGCAACTATTGATCCAATGCTATTTTTAAATGTTTACCCGGATAATCGTGGCATGACTCCAGATGCTAATTTAATTTCACCCAATCTAAGTGAAGACTCACGCCAATCGAATAATAACAGCAACTTTTTAAATAATACACAACAGGGATCATCAACGGAAGGCGGCAATAGTTCTGATTTATACAATCCAAATAGTTTCATTGCCAATGATATACCAGCTAATATTTTTGAAGACAATTCTCTTATGTCTGCTGGTGATAACAGTAACTATGGTTTTGGTAACAATGACAATGATAACTTCAAATTGGCTCAACAACAACAATTTGGACGTTCGACCGTTAATAGCGGAAAGTTTTCTTCATATTTGGCTGGAAACAATAGTGATGTTCAACAGCCTTCTACTTCAGCAGCTGCTGCAGTTCCATCAACATCGGCATCTGCTAACGACAAAAATGATGAACAACCATCTACTTCAAAAAGTGGCGGTGGTAATAATTTGGCTCTCGCTAAATTCAAGAACAACAATCAAAATATTTTGCCAGATGAAGTCAATGGTCACTTAGATATTGTACAAGATGGTTTGGATACTCTTAAAGATTTATTACGCAGTGACATGTATTCTTTGGATCATAACACTTTGTTAAGTCTCTTTAATGATTCGGAAATATTGGAACCATACGGTTTGCATTTACCTAATGATGGTAATACTGATAAGAAGGGTTCGGAATTAATGACCTATCAACCCATGTATGACTTATCAGATATTATTAATGAACAAAATGATTTAGATGCTGGTGATGTCAACAATTCGGTCTCAGCATCTGGATTACAAACATCACAACCTAAACAGGAATATATTAATTCAGCCTTGAATACGCCTCGTCATGAATAATTTCGATTTATTAAATAAAATTGTGAACTAACGCAAATTATTAACAAAATATTTGTATCAACGGAAATATTTATATATCGATTGGATTTTGTATTGTTTAGCCCATTTTTGGTCAGTACTTGATAAAATTGGAATTTGTCAACAAAACTTTGTGGATGGACATACCATATATGCTAATTTGGCCATCATCATTTATAATCTGGTAGAGGGCGCTCTAATATATATATAATTAAAACTAAAACTTTGGTATGTCGTAACTCCTTAATGGGTTAATATATTTTTTTTTTAACATTTAACCTTAAAATTTTGTATTTTTTTTTTTTTTTTGTTTTTTTGTAAACGGAAATCTTTATTACAAATAAAGAAATATTAAAAATAATCATTCTAAGTTTTTATGATTTTTTTTCTGTTTGGGAACAAGAAGTAGCATAGCGTGTAAACATTGAAAAGTAGGTATAGTCGGATTTATGGCAAACACAAAACAAACCCTAAAACTGACACTAAGCTTTCTTCTACTTTTATTTGTGTGCATATTATTGTGGTTTTTACTGATTATAGTTCCCTCGATTACAGAATAAGGGGTTATTCATAATATTTAATGTAGGTTTATTAGACAAATTTTTATACAATATGTAAAACAAACCTACTTTAGTTATAAATCAGTTATTGTGAATATTAATCTAAAAATGTAATTATACAGTAATAAAAACAAGTGAAAGTCTTCAATTCGGCTGTTTCAAATTTTTGTATACCCTCCAAAATGTAAGAAAAACCAAGTAAACAATTTTAATTCGACTATCCAGTGGCGTTTTTGGGGCGGGGAATTGCAGATGTTGGGATACATTTCCCCCCTTGCGATAGATGTTGTCTAATGGATTTTTTATAATTCTTGCATTTAATTAATACAATTTTATCATAATTTTAATAAATGTTATATATCTACGCCCACAAAAGTGGGCGGGCAAAAAAAAATATATATATTCTAATCCCCTGAGCACAAGTGCAGGATTTCCAAATTCTTTTAATATAAATTTTTTTCATTTGCTCAACAAAAGTATAAAAAAAACTAAAAAAAATTCTGTTTCTAATATTTCATTCTTTAAGGGGGAACTATTTCCCCCCTGGTCCGATTTTTCTCACCTCCGAACTTTACCATCTCAAGGCGTTTATTTTGGAGTGCATCGTACTTTCCACATACGGACATCGCTAAAATGTCTTAAAACCGATAACTGGTCAATAAAATATGTACCTATATACTTTATGGGACCTATTCCGATATTTCTATGCGTTACGCATGGAATGACAAAATGTGTTTAGTATGTTCAGCACTTAAATTCAAAGTGAAATCAATCTGAAATTCATGGTTTTGTTTATAACTTCTGAACCCCGATCGATTTCGATAAAATCAATACCAACCTACCAGGGAAACCTGCCAGGCTTCAGCAGCATCCAAGTTGTTCTTTGAAAGGCGTGTTTTCAACAGACCGACTGACATCGCTAGATCGGCTTTAAATCTTTGGGGGATCATGAATATACATATGTATATACTTTATGGATCCTACGCCCATATTTATTTATTTAAAGATGTTAGCACGACAGGAATAAAAAAACACAAAAGTAATAGAGAGCTAAAACTTGTTAGGAATAGTCCTACGTAGGTAAAGTTCGTAAATGTGCCAAATCGGTGCAGGAAGAAGGAAGTTCTCTTGTAAATCTAACCCGACCTCTGAAAAATAACACATTCCTAAAGCTTTTCTGGCATTTTATTAAGCTGCTTAATAAATTTAAGCATATAAAACATTTTTAAGCCAAAAAAAAAAGTTCATAAACACACAGCCTGCCGGTTAAGAGATGTACCCGGTTTTTAGAGGCCCAGACCATCGAGGATAAATTGTTTTAATATTTTTTTTCTTTCGTGAAAAAATAAGCCTGTTAAAAGAGGTAAGGTGTATTTACCAGCTGGTTTGTTATAACATCTGTTTTTTGTACTTATATTTTTGTACCCTACACCACTTTGTGGTGAACCGCATACTTTGTTTTTGTTTGCAACCGCACACTTGGTATATACAACCCATAATTTTCATTCATATTTGAAAAAAGTGGTTTACTCGTAAAACGCGAAGCGAATATTTTTTTTCGGAATGAATGATTTTTGAAAGTGATTTTATCCCGAAAAAATAATACTCGTTTTGCGTTTTACGAGTAAACCACTTTTTTCAAATCCGAACGGAATTGAGTCTGTGACATGCCCCTATATATGGGGCATTCCATGTCAAATCGGACACTTTGAAAAATTTTTTTTTTAGATTTTCCCAATTTGTTTACAGTTTTTAGTATCCTTCGAAAACTCCTTCGTGGTAAATTTTCAGATTTTTTTGATGACCCGTTCAAAAGATATCGAATTTTTAAAACTTGGTAGTTTGTTCCTTTACTCAAACTTCTTTTACTCATAACTTCTTCAATAATGGTCCAAATTGCTAATTTTTTTTTCAAAATTTTTGTTTTTTTACGTACTTTAAAAAAAAAAATCCCAAAAAATTCTTAAAAGCGCTGTAGTATGCGATTTTTAAGCTTTAAAATTTAAATCTCATTTTTGAAAATGTTTGTACTCTTCGATTTTTTTGAAATTTTTTTGTGTAAAACATCTATCGATTCTACAAATTTTTTGCCCAGGAGGATCGTGGGATAACGATTATAACTATTTTTTAAAATTTTTTGAAAAAAAATTATTGTAATTTTCCAATCTTAAAATCATTTCTACTGCTCCAGTGGTGCGTCATAGAGGGGTCCTTTATAAGACCGACCCCCATTAATTTTTACGTCTTAACATTTCTTTGGAACAAACTAAGACCCTATCTCCAATTTCTAAGGGGGCTCCCACACAAAACGAAATTTTTTAATATTTGCTCCAACCGCTCTAACTGCCCTAATAGTGCCCTAAGAGCAACACAATGTATGACCGACCCACAATATTTTTTTAGTCCAAACATTTTCTCTGAACTCACCTACCCTCTATCTTTAACTGTTAAGACGGTCCCCATACAATTTTTTTATTTTTTGTAAATTTGTTTTAATTAATCAGCTTCTACCGGTCCAATGGTGCTCCCGAGAGGGGTCATTAGTGAGACCGACCCCCATTTATTTTTACCCTACAACATTTTTTTAAAACATACCTATCTCCCCTCCCATACAAATAACAGTTGGAGCAAATTTTATAAAAATTTAATTTTGTATGGGAGCCTACTTAGGAAGTGGAGATATTTAAAAAAAATGTTGTAGGGTAAAAATAGATGGGGGTCGGTCTCACTAACGACCCCTCTCGGACGCACCATTAGTCCGGTAGGAGCTGATTAAATAAAACAATTTTACAAAAAATAAAAAAAAAATTGTATTGGGACCGCCTTAACAATTAGAGAGAGAGGGTAGGTGTGTTCAGAGAAAATGTTTGAACTAAAAAAATATTGTGGGTCGGTCATACATTGTGTTGTTCTAAGGGCACTATTAGGACAGTTAGAGCGGTTGGAGCAAATTTAAAAAAATTTCGTTTTGTGTGGGAGCCCCCTAATTGGGACTAGAAGTAAAAATTCTGAAAATGCAAGAAAAATTTCAGAAAAAAATTTTGTATGTCTCAGAATAAATTCATAAAAAATAAAAATAGTCTGGAAAAAAATTTGTTCATAAAAAAATTAGAAACAAGTTTATTTTACTGGCATGCTCCAAATTTTATTTTGTTGAAAATATAATATTTTGAGGAGAATCCAACAAAACAAAAATCAAGGATCAGTTAGAAATATTTTGCGAGATATATCGCTTTAAAGCTAAAAAGGAAATTGCTTATATCTCTGCATATAATGATTCGATCCGATAAATTGTGTACCTTTGGAAAGGTAATTTCAATACATTTTAAACAACACATTCAAATTTAATAAAAATCGGTTTACGATTTTTTCTTAAAAAAGTTTTTCTTAAAAAAAAATGGGAAAAAAATTATTATCCATTTATTTATTTAAAAATAACGCATATTTTTAAATAAATAAATCGCCCTTGATATTGGTATAACAATCGATTTTTGCATAATATAAAATCCTTAAATAAAGCTTTCATTTGGAACCAGTCTCGACCCTGTAATATTTTGGTTTTGTCTTCCATAAATTCAATGGCTTCTCTAAATAAAGCTTGGACATTGCTTGAATGTCTTAGAACCGATCACTGATCAACACTATATGCGCTTTAAGAGGTCCTAGACCGATATTTCGATGCGTTACACACAATAACAAAATGTGTATACCCTCATAGTGTGGTTGGAGTGTATAAAAAGTAGGGTATCCTAAGACCGATCTTAACCGCCTATATTTTTCTTGATTAACTAAAATTACAACAATAAACCACACAAACATACATACAGTAATTCCAAAAGCAGAAAAAAAAATATGAACCAGTTTTTTGTTAGATGGCATACAACTTCTTGTTACTTGTTACCACTCTCCAGCCGGCAAACATTTTTTACACGTAATTGCAATAGAATTTCAAGCCACAACTATTCCAAGATGGCAGACCAAAAACAAGTATATGTTACAAGACCAGACGTAGCTACAGTAGGATTAGAATTATTAAAAAAAGAGTAAGTTTTCTTCAAAATTCAATGTTTTTCGTTATCAAACCTAAAATCTTGATCTTAATCATATTAGATTGTCGGTAACAACTTGGTCACAACCTTTGCCCGTACCGCGTGAGGAACTATTAAAACAAATTAAAGGTAAAGATGCCTTATTTTGTGCCTTAACGGATAAAATTGATGCTGAAGTTATTGATACGGCTGGTCCACAGTTAAAATGTATATCAACCATATCAGTGGGCTATGAACATATTGATTTGGAGGCCTGCAAAAAGAAAGGAATACGTGTGGGTTACACACCAGATGTTTTAACTGATGCCACGGCGGAATTGACCTTAGCTCTCGTATTGGCTACTAATCGTAGACTACTTGAAGCCAATAAAGAAGTTTATAATGGTGGCTGGAAATCATGGGCTCCCAATTGGATGTGTGGTCAAGGTTTAAAGGGATCTCGGGTGGGACTCTTTGGTTTTGGCCGTATTGGCCAGGAAATTGCTAGCCGCTTGTTGCCATTTAAACCTTCTCTTATAACTTATACCTGTCGCAGCGAACGTCCTGAAGATGCCAAAAAAGTTCAAGCCGCTTACGTTTCCTTTGAAGAAATGTTAAGTGAATCTGATTTTATTATAGTTTGCTGTGCTTTAACTGCTGCCACCAAGGAAATTTTTAATAGTTCGGCTTTTGAGAAAATGAAAAAGAATTGTATTTTTATTAATACAGCTCGTGGTGGTGTTGTTGATCAACCAGCTTTATATGCTGCCCTGAAGGAGAAACATATAATGGCTGCTGGTTTGGATGTTACCACTCCAGAACCGTTGCCTTTAGATGATCCTCTATTAACGCTGGATAATGTTGTTATTCTGCCACATATTGGTAGTGCTGACATCAATACTCGTACCGAAATGTCCCGTATAACGGCTTTGAATATTTTAGCTGGTCTAAAAAATGAAAAAATGGTAGCTGAAGTAGACATTTAAGAAATGGAATATTTGTTGTAAAATTTGTTTACCTTGAAGCTTAAATTTTAGCCGTTACATATTTTTTTTTATATCAATATGTATATTAAAAAAAAAAAAAAACATTCGCTTTCAAAACAAAATCTTTAATTTTTTGGTGAAAAATTTCGACCACATCCAGAGAGGTAGTCCCTTTTACTTTATGGAGGGTTTCAAAATACTATTACTCAATTTTTTTAATGATTGGGAAAAATCGCTAATCATTTTTTGGGTTTTCTTAAATTATCTCATTTTTTATTGATCTGAATTTTTGCAGAATTTTAACGATTTTTTTTGACCCGAATAACGGTTTTGAATATTTTAGCTGGTCTAAAAAATGAAAAAAATGGTAGCTGAAGTAGAAATTTAATGAAATACTTGTTGTAATTTTTATTTACCTTTCAAATTAAATTTGGCCGTTACATAATTTTTTTATAACCAAATGTATATTTAAAAAAAACATTCGCTTTCAAAACAAAATCTTTAATTTTTTGGTGAAAAATTGCGACCACATCCGGAGAGGTAGTCCCTTTTACTTTATTGATGGTTTCAAAATACTATTACTCAATTTTTTTTAATGATTGGGAAAAATCGCCAATATTTTTTTTTTTTTGGTTTTCTTAAATTATCTAATTTTTTATTGATCTGAATTGTTCAAAATTTTCACGATTTTTTTCTAAATTTCTTTGATTATTTCTGAGTTTTTCAGAATTTTACGGAACTTTTCTAAATTTCTCACAAACCTTCAATGTGGGAACCGGTATTTTTTTGGATTTCACAATTGTTCTGGGCGCTGTTCCAAAAAAGTAATTCACATAAAGAATGTGAAAATGAAAATTTCCAATTTTTTTGGTGTTCTATCGGGCACGTCACAGACTTAATTCCGTTCCGAAATTAAATAATTGGTTTAAAAGCGTTTTACGGCAAAACGAATATTTTTTCGGAATGAAATCACTTTCAAAAATCAAAGTGGCATTGAATTGCATAGAAGTGGTTCTATTTTAAAAATTTCTGCAAAGATTACACTCTTGCCCAACCCATTGAATCATGATGTTTTGCTTTATAAATATAGGGGTTCTTTCCAAAGCAAAATTTTTCTAGAAAAAATAACGCTATATTAATTTGTCATTCCATGCAAAATGCATTGATATAGCGGTCGGTGACCCCCTTATGTTTATATAGGGGCATGTCACAGACTCAATTCCGTTCGGATTGGAAAAAAGTGGTTAACTCGTACAACGCAAAACGAATATTACTTTTTTCGGAATGAAATCACACAAAAATCAAAGTGGAATTGAGTTGCATAAAAGTGGTTTCATTCCGAAAAAAAATATTCGCTTTGCGTTTTACGAGTAAACCACTTATTCCAGTTTCGAACGGAATTGTGTCTGTGACATGCCCCATATTATTGATCCGTAAAGAAGACATTCTAGTGAATTTGTTCTATCTGTCGGTGTTTGTCGATAAAAAAAGTTTTTGATAAAAAAAGTATGTAATGAAAAAATATTGATAAAAAATATTGACGAAAAAAATATTGGCCCTTACCACAAGAAAACAAAAAGTCTATTTTAACAAAAGTTTTATTTTAAATTTCAAATTTTCAATACATTTTTTGAAAGTCGATTTTAAAAACAAAAACAATTTGTATAGAAATAAAATTAAAAGCTCATTTTAAATTTATTTTATTTTCTTGTGGTAAAGCTGATTGATTAAAGAAAATTTATGACAAAAAAATATTGATGAAAAAAAAGATAATGTTGTTACGTTTTATTCACCAACTGGTGAATATTTTTTATTCACCACGAGGTGAATTATTATTCAAGTTACAAACTCAAGTTACCAAAATTTTTGGTTTTAAGAAAATGAAAACAGTAATTCTTATTTTCTTTTTTGTTAATCGTTAGCTTATATATATAGTCAAACTGGGGTGGTGTCCTGCAACTTTTTTAATATTAGACACCAAGGGGAGTTACCGCGTATTTCGATTCGAAACGGAAACGTTTTCGAACAGAATTTTCTTTTGGCAAATAATTAAAAAGAAAATAGTTTTTTAGTAACAAATTTCCTTACAGCCTGTCAAGTTTTCTTCAAATATTGTAAAAATTTAAAAATTGTTACGAAAGGTTTAAAATTTCCGAATTCGAACAATTTCTTGCGAATAAAGTTACGTAGTAACCCCCCAGCCTAAAAACATTATGTTAAAAATAATTTGGTTTAACATTTTTAGAGGAAAACTTTGAAACCACTTCTGGAATTGACTCTAGATTTCACATAAATAAAGATTGATGAAATGTTATCTTAACAAAAACTATCATTATAGTAGGGCAAACACTGAAATAATAGTTTTTGTTAAGATAAGTTTTACAATTGAAAACTTTAGAAGAAAACAAAGTACCAATTTTTGTAATTAAATTTTATTTGTTAAATGGAATTTGAATTTGACATTATTTGAACAGCTTAATTCTAACGAGCGATTACCGCACAAATATTAAAAGTGACACAAGTTTTGAATTTAGATTTTTTTATGAACATCAATTATTTACGAGATTATGGGAATATCTTTTAAAATTTTCAGAACTTTCAAAAATTTCTTCACAAATTTAAAGCAAAATTTATTTAATGGTAAGTCCACATTTATATATTAAAATTTTTTGTAATCGCCAAAATGTCTTAATCCTCTCCAGGAGGCAAAGGTTGATTAACATCATGAATTACAGCAGCAGCTTGGACTGCCGGAGTAGAGCGTGTAGACAAAGGAACGGGAACGGTAGCTACAGTTGAGATAGTCGAAATAGTAGAAATTTCCATAGGCTCTTCAATTTCTTTTTTAATATTTTCTACGGAAATAAAGCCACCAGTGTCGTCCTAAAAATTAATATAAGATAACATACAACAAACAATAAAAACAAGTAAAAGTATTTTTGAAGACAAAAATAGAAAAAACATACAGTTCCGGACAAAAGTATTCACACAGTGCTAAAGAAGATGCATTTGTTTACAGGCAAATTTCAAAACACCAAACCTTTTTTATCAAAAGTGTGTTTTTTTTTTAAACAGTGTTTTGTAGGTAATTTATTAAGCTTTAATTTAAGCTTTATAGCGTTCAGATTGAGTTAAAAATAAATCTGCTACGAGGGTCAAATTGGAAAATGAAATTAAAAAAATTGGTGGTCGAAAGAATTGGTAGTTGAAAAAATTATAATTTCTTCTACTGTATTTTAAAAGTTTTAATTTTTGTTTTGGGTCGTTAAAAAAATTTGTTGATAACTAAATATACCCCCATGTGATGAAAATCGTTCGATTTCAAATCAATCGTTTTTGAAATTTAAATTTCGATGATTTTGAAATATTTGTATAAAAAATAAGATAAAATTGTATGAATTCATTTATTTGATTAAACTCAAGCCTTTAAAAACAATTTCAAGTTATTTTGGCTTTTCTGTTAACTTTTCGAATTTCGATTTTTAATGAAATCGATCGAAATTGAAATCATTCGTTTTACATCACATAGCAGATAAATTGTTGGACTAGTATTTTTTAAATTTGTTATGTTAGAATTCTAATTCTAATAATTCAAGTTAACTTGTAAAAAATCGAAATTTAAAAAAAAAAAAGTCTATAAATAATTTCATTTTTCAGTTCGACCCTCATAGCACATTTATTATTAACTCAATCTAAACGCTATAAATCTTAAATTAAAGCTTAATAAAATACCTACAAAACACTGTTAAAAAAATGCTCGTTTGATAAAAAAAAGGTTTGGTATAGGTTTAATATAGCTCTGCGTAAATACTTTTATATTTTAAACGAAAAAAAATAGAGAAAATATTTTTTAAAATATAAAACTTACAGTTATAAATACATCTACAGCATTTCCGGTAATAATATCCATTACTTGTGGTGTTACACCCGACATAGGTTCATCTTCTATACTTTGAGCATACTCCAACAAAGGTTGTCTTAAGTCAGGACATTGATCCAAAGCATTCATTAATTGCTGTGGTGGTAAATGTAACATAACTGGCAGTGATGACGGTTTCAATCGTTGTAAACATTTTAAAAAACCTTCCCATATAACTTTTTGTCGCCATACTTGTTTCAATATCAATCTCTGTAGTAAATTCAAAACGAAATTTCCCAATCGAGGATATAAGGTCAAACTTTGTATTATGGTACGCATTAGTAGAGTGGGTATTGGAACAATTTCTACTAATTGCTGTAGGGCGCCTACAAGAACATCTTGTGTAAAGATTTCTTTTTCAGCTAAACATAATGAAGTAGCCTTAACAATACATTTTAAATCACATTCATTAATGTCAATGGTATGTAAAGCAACTAATATATCCATGGGAGTAGTAGACATCGATTGATTGGCAAATTCTGTGCCAATACCCAATAAACGATTAAATACTTCTTTCACCACCACCTGATTAAGTTTTATTAGTTTTGGTAAAGCATTTAGTATTTCGTGACGTGACAGGCCACTTAAAATGGGTATTAAAACACGAACATCTTTAATTTTAGTGGCATATAACTCTCGTACTCTTAGGGTTAATTCAGGATGTGGTATAGGTTGTTTTTCGGTTAGTATATATATAATACGTATAATTAAGGTTTCGCAGCCTTTAGGAGAATCCTCAATAAGTTTAAGTAATGTCATATTCTCAGGGCCCAATTTTTTAATGGCAGGATCTATAGATCTTAAGATAGTACGTTTTAAATCGGCCGATGTATTAGCATATATTTGTGTTAACTTTTCCAAAAACATCTCTGGTTTATAGGGCGTCAAAGCCAATATCATAATTAAACAAATTTTAGCTATCTCTTCTCTCCAGGCAGTTTCTACCACCATTCTACCATATTCTTCACCAAAGATAGAAGAAGGTGGAATTTCTCTTTCCAAATATGTTGCCCAATCTAAGGCAAATTCATCAATTCTTTGTGGCATTAGCTTGTGACTATGATATAGGGATACTACATGTTCCAAAGCCTTATCTCTAATATCAACACGTTCATGAACACAAAAACTTAATAGATGTCTTAAGAATTTTGCTTTTCTAGGTGGTCTTAATATGGCTAAATCTTTTAATAAATCCAAACCATAAGGAGTATATTCTTCCATTAATATAAGTTTTAATAAAGGTTTTAAACAGTCGTCGGGCATTAAAGGAGCCTCTAAGAAAGCGCGTCTCAGTAATAAAATTCTATCCCTTAACTCACATTTATTAATAATTCCCAAGACAAGTTGAGTTAAAAGTTCATTATAAGCATGATCAGGACGATTTTCAGATTTAACATAGGAATGTCTAGTGAAACCTTGTAGCAAACAATATTCTTCATAAAGCCAAGAAAATGCCAAATCAATTCTTTGTTTTATATCCATCATTATAAATTCAAATATAAAGTAACGAACGTTATCGGGAAACGTGGCAGCCATAACAGTTAATATTTTTCTTCTTTTAGCCGAAACACCACCAACAATACACTGACGTTCTGCATATAATATACGTTTTACTGCATCCATAAGAAATTTTTCTTTTACAGGTCTTGAAAAAGATTTGGTTATCTCCTGTAATTTTAAAGCTTTAGCTTTTTGTTTCATACGTTCTATAAGTTCTTGTTCGCCCTTCATACGTTCCATATTTTCACGTAACTTTTTAGTAGCTTCTTCTTTACGTAATTCTTCTTCATCTTTAGGAACTGCAGATTCCTGATCATCCACATCCATTGTTTCTTCGGCCGTCTTACTAGAAGTTGGTTTATCTTTTTTCTTAACTTTCATGGGTATTTCTTTAGTAAATGCAGCCGAACCAGGACCAATTTTTTGTTCAGTTAATTGTTGTCCCAATAAATTAGAGATTTTTGATACTTGTTGTGGTATGGATAGATCTTTTATAGGGGCATAGTCATTTAGAAATTTATCGGGTACTGTTTCTGGTAATTTTGGTAAATATTCTATCACTAGATTAACCACCGTATTAGTAGATCTTAAATGTTCAGCCAAAAACTTTTCATTAACCTTAATAGATTTTTGTTTTTGCTTTTCTAATTCCTCCTCATCCACTACCATTTCTTGATTTGTATCTAACTCAAGATCTTCTTCCTCTTCGTTTGCTTTTCCCAAACGCATTTTTTTATTTAAGCTATTAGTGGCATTTTCTAAAATACGTTTTTGCCGTTTTTGTTGTTCTTGTTTATCCATTTTTGGTATAGCCCGTTGTACCTCTCCCTGAGAAGCGCCCAAATCTATTAGCAAATGTTTTATTACCGATTGATATTCATAGGAGCCTTTATTTTTTAGCAAAGCTATCAATTGCATTTTTAAACTCTTTTTAACCGAACTTATTTGCGAGTCAGTTAGAGTGGGCGGCAGATTTGAGTTTAAACTTTTAAAGGCATCTATAACGGGACCCATTAGACTTGGTCTTAATTTTGCTATGGTGCACAGACTACCGGTACAAGCTATTAAATTAACCGATGATATATGAGTGGCGGCATGAAATTTCAATAGTATATCAAAAATATTTAAAGCTTCCTCTTCCAATTTTTGTCTTTTTATAATTTTTAAATTTTCCGGCATATTTTCCAAAGAAAAATCATTATCTTTCTTTTGGCTATCCTCATCGGGATAACTTTGTAAGACGACAACACCTTCTAAGAATTTAATAGCATTTGTGCGTATACCATCATTTTCATTATCGATTAAATCAAGAATCTGGGCCTTAATTAAACTCAAAACATTCCAGGCTTGTTCGCAACTGTCAGTTAATTCTTGTTGACTACATATCCATTGTAAACCGTTTTTATAAATACTACCAGAAGCTTGTATAACACGTTTGATAACCTGGGGTGAACGGTCTCGAATTAACATGGAGATAACATTAATGATTTGACCCAAGTACTCAACTTTTACTTTGCTAAAAATTTAAATGTGAAAAATATAAAGTAATTGAAAGATTTTGTAAATGATATAAAAAATAATTTAAAATTTATGTGTAAAAGTCAAGAACTAAATAATTCGGTCCCAACTCTGGTCACACAGCTGATTTATCTCCGAGTCTGAGAATTTTTTAAAACAAAAAAAAATTCTTTGAATCTTACATTTTTTTACAGCAATGTTCTTAAATGTGTTTTTTTTTTAAAAATCGCATAAGGAAGGTTTTTTAGACCTATAGGGGCCCAGGGACCTAGAACCCCTTTATTTTTTAATTACCTTTAATTTAAGTACCCACACAAACCTGTTGGTGGGAGGGGCGGTTTTTTGATCCAGGGGGGCCCGGGCCCAGCCCCTTTAAATTTTAATTTCGGTTTTTTTCTTTTTTAATTCCTGAGGGGGTCCAGTTTTTTCCCCCCAAAATATTTGTGCCCCGTAAAGTGCACTTTTGCCAAAATTTGTTTTCACGTAATTGGCCCTTGGCGGGCTTATGGATTACAAACTCCATGCATTAAAATTGTCCCCCCGCCTTGTAAAAAACTTGTTTGTGTAACCATTTTTTGTTCTGAGTATTTTCAGTTAAAAATTTGAAACTTTAAAGGTCCTTTGTCGATTTACAAAGTTTCATCAGATTTGGAGGGGAGGAGGTAAACTTGACTCAAGCCAAGAGTGGTGTAGTATATAAAAATAAACTCACCATATTTGTTCCATAAAACCCACCACCTGCTTTCGCACTTCCATATTAGTATCATGGGCCAATGACAAAATATGTTCCAGAAATTCTTCCAAGAGCTCGACACAAGAACCCATAATGGTTTCTTGGATTTTAACCAACAATTCACATTTTGTTTGCGCTTCTGCGGTAGGTATTTCATTAAACCATTCAACCACCTAAAAAAACAAAAAAGAAACAATAAAAAAACGTGAAAAAGTCTAAAATAGCTTCCTGGCCGCTTACTCTAGCTCGGGCATTGGCAGTTTTTTCATCAGTGAATAAATTCACCGTTTCACTAAGAAATTGAGAACGTCCCAAGATGGAGTCCATGGCTACCACAAAAATAAAACACTTTTGTTTAAAAAATACTAAATTTTTTAATTTTTATTAAAATTTTAAGAATGAAGTGAAAAGAAGAAAAATACGCCGGCTTGTAAAAACTAGTATTTAACAGCTGTTTTCCCCCTATTTTGTATTAAACAGAGAGCCCTCTAGTGCTATTTTGTTATTAGACATTTTTGACATTTCAAATGTCAGTTTTTTGCGGTAATTTTTTTTTGCAAACTTGGGTGACTTAACCAACGCCGACCAATTTAAATGGCGATAGCGGCTGAAAGTCGGCTGTAAGCAGAGAACACAGACAATACACTCAACAAAAAAATTGTAATCCCAAATATAAAATATCCTTAAATTCAATAGAATTTTTTGTTAATTTATATAAAAATAAACAACGCCGACTAATTCAAATGGCGACAGCGGCAGAGAACACAGATAATACACTCAACATAAAAATGTATTCCCAAAAATAAAATATCCGTTAATTCAACAGAAATGTTTGTTGATTTATATAAAATTTACTAACGTCGACCGATTCAAATCTCGACAGTGGCAGAGAACAGAGTCATAGAGTAATCTAACAAATGGCGTTTGAAAAAGTAGTAAACAAAAACCATATGGTATTGTTTACGAAATTTTATCACAAATCGAAATGTGAGCGAGATGGAAGATACCAGTTTTACAGTGAGAATGCAGATTGTTTTTGTCTCTCTTTGCTTTACGTTCGAACTTTAGTTTGGCATTGCCAGAATTTTCCAATTATCTTTAGTGATGCCAGATCCACAAAACGGTCGATGGATTACTTTATGACTTTGGCAGAGAACACAGACAATACACTCAACAAAAAAATTGCAATTCAATTCCACTTTGATTTTTGCAAGTGATTTCATTCGGAAAAAAATAATATTCGTTTTGCGTTTTACGATCAATCCACTTTTTTCACATCTGAACGAAGTTTTTAGGAATCTTTTTCTGTTGATATTTTTTGATAAAACACGGGATGAGAAATAATCATCGATTTTGTTTCGTGTTGCACACTTGATTCATATTTCCGTGCACATGGTCTCTATTTGAAAATTCACCTTGCCAAAAGGATAGAAATTTGCACAATTTATTTAGGATGAAATAATTGTTTTACAAATTATTATTAGCAAACTTACCAAAATTGCACATGGTCTCTATTTGAAAATTCACCTTGCCAAAAGGATAGAAATTTGCACAATTTATTTAGGCTGAAATAATTGTTTTACAAATTATTATTAGCAAACTTACCAAAATTTCGTGTTTTAAATAACAAATTTTTGTGTTTTAAATAGCAAATTATCAGCTCAAAATTTGCAGATTTCAAATTACAATGGTTCTGACAATATAACAAACTCTGTAAGTAACGGTAGAAAAACGATACCGTTTGTAACGGACTTAAAACGGATAAAAATCGGTGTAGTCCGTACTGAACGGTACAGAAATGGACCCATAAATACGGAGTAAAAACGGACCTAATCGGTCCATGTTAAGACCTAGCCCCCATATAAACGCCCCTTTTGGATTCGGCTTAAATGACTCTAATAACCGTATTATATTAGATATCGCTTTGAAATTTAGCAGGTAATCAAATTTCGTATGCACAAATCATCATTCTAAATTTCAAAGGAATCGGGTCAGTCCTTCTGGTAGCCCCCATACAAACCACTCTCCCAATATTCACATAATTCTGTCAAAATGGAAATATTTGATAAAAACTTTATTTTTAGGTGTTAAACGTGTACTTTAGTAACCTAATCAATTCGGAATATAATTGGACCATTTTTGGACTTAGTCCCCCATATACAAGCGTCAACATCGCACAAGCAGCATAAATGGATTGAAATAATTGAACAAAGTTTAATTCAAAACTGGATTAAGGTACCTACAGACGACGCAATATTATGTACAATATTCAATTATATTGATGGTGTGTGGGTAATATTGACGATTTTACAATGGTCAATCTTACCCACACACGATCAATATAATTGAATATTGTACATAATATTGCGTCGTCTGTAGGTACCTTTAAACAAAAATTTGTAAAAAAAATTTAATTCAAAAAGAATTAATTAAAATTAATTATTTCAAACCCAGCAAAACTTGCATGACTTCCAGAACTAGTGCTGGAGTACTTCTTTTTTGCTCGACTAGTTCTCTATCTCGTTCTCAGAGTCATGATTTTTGTTTGAAATTGTCACCCTCAGAACTACTTCTAGGGAAGTAGTCTAGGAACAATCACCCCTCCTATGGAACGGTTCCATCACTACTTCTAGAACCAGTTCTTTATCCCATTCTTTAACCCATGATTTTTCTTTGAAATTGTCACGACAGGAACTACTTCCAAGAAGCTATTGTGGCACTAGTTCTCTATCTCGTTCTCAGAGTCATGATTTTTGTTTGAAATTGTCACCATCAGAACTAGTTCTAGGAAAGTAGTCTAGGAACCCATGTATGGAACGGTTCTTTAAGTCATTCTAGAACCAATTCTTTATCCCATTCTTTAACCCATGATTTTTGTTTGAAATTGTCACCATCAGAACTAGTTCTAGGGAAGCAGTCTAGGAACATGTTGTACATTTTTTTTTGCAAAAAAAAAACATTTTTGAATTATTTTTTGTTTTAAATATAACGCAATATCAGCACTTTACTGAACAAAAATTAGTAATATTTTTTTGTTTTTTTAGTCCTTAATGCAATTAGAAATTATCTAGAAGGAGAATAAGGGATTTTTGAAAAAAAAAAAAAAAATATTGTAGGGACCAAAAAATATACGATTATATGCTTAGTTGGATTACTCAAATTGCTTACTATTTTTGCTACAATTGGAAAGTTTTGTTTACTTTTTGTAATAAAAAATTCCAGCTGTAGTAAATAAAGTAGTTTATTGCAGATTGTAATAAGGTAATTGAATGGATCTATAAAAACCTATTTGCACTAATGCCCCAATACTAATAATACCAAACAAATTACCCAATACTTATAATATTTTTAGCCCCTCTGTACATATTTCAAAAGGTTTGACTTTTTCCAAATAGAAGATGCAACAGAGAAATGCGTAATCAAATATATATTTTTTTCTTTTTTGAAAAAAATTATAAGTTTTTGAAACAGCTTCTAAGATGTTATTCGAGAACCAGTATTTGTTTCATGGAAGTGGTGCAGAAGTCATGTACGACTACTTCCAAATCACTAGTTCCCAAACTACACCAAAAAAGCTCTTTGGAATCAAAATATTGCCCTTTTGGATCACTTCTAGAACTAGTTGTGACATAACTAGTTCCAGGATGCTCTTTGAGAACCTATCATGACAAGCTTTGAAGTACTTGTAGAACTAGTTATTTTTGAATGACTCCGAAAAGTTTTGCTGGGAAAATGAATTAAATCATAAAAAAAAATAATTTTTGTAAAAATATTTTTTTACAAAATATTTTTTTGCGTGTATGTTTTAAATAATTTTCCGCTAAATTGAGACTTTATCCCACTGTAAACATCATGAAAAACATCGTGCCGTGCTTGTTCTGTTCGTTCATAAGCCGAACATGTTTCAGCGGCGGCTACCAAAAATATACGGCGGTTTAGCTCAGCCGGTTGTATGTCGTTCGGCGCAGGTCTCTGGTGAATGAGAATTGATTTTCATTTCTATTTTCATAAAAAAAAAAATTGGAAAAATTCGCAATAAAGTTTTATTAATTAATTGTAACTTTTAATTAATTATTTACTTTAAACTAAAGACATATTAGTGTAACAATTGCCAAGAAGTAAACGCGAATTATTTCACTTATAGAATTAAACGATAAAACGAGTGCAAGACAGTGAAAAGTAAGGAAAAAAAGTAAAAAAAAAAATTAAAAGAAGCAGAAAAATAAAATAAAAACTTCTTACGCCTTAAAAACAGCAGCAGAAAAAGCAACAACTACACAAGGAAGAGATTAAACGCGAAAATTTTAAACAAACCGATCGAGCAAAACGAATTCTTCAAAAGAATAGAAAAACAGAAAAATTAAAAAAACAAATAGTAAAAAAAACACGATAAAATCCATTAAAACCTTTCACACAGACAGGCGGCAGAGGCTGTTTTTGGAGACTTGAGACAGACAGGCAGGGATAAACAAAAAACGAGCAGAAAATATACAACAACAAATCAAGGCCAACATAAAGAAGCAAAAAACTAAATAAACAAAATATAATAAACGATATTAATTGAAATATAAAAAAGAAACTAACTATAGCAATTGGCAAACAAAATACACACTGTGTAGTTAGTTGTAGAAGAGGGAACACAAGACACCGGCTTAGTGCACAACACCACCACACACGCTAGTGGAGGCGTTCGACGCAACCACTCAGCTGTCAATGTCCGGTAATCAAGCACTAACCGGCACTAATGTCGGTGTTGGTGGAGGCAGTGGTGGCAGCGGTGGTACTGGAGGCAATGGAGGTGGTAGTCAAGCAGGTGGTGGTGGTGGTAGTGGGGCTGGTAGTAGTGGCGGCTCATCATCACAACAACATTTACATCAACAACAGCAGCAACACACACCACCACAGATAATAGCTGCTGCTGCTGGCACGACAACATCAACCTCTACTATGGCTGTGGCTGGTTCTAGTTCATCAGCAGATGCCGCCCTCAATATGGCTGCGGATAGTTCACCGCGCGAGTCGGGTGATGATTCAGAAGATGAAAGTGAAATACTTGAAGAATCCCCCTGTGGGAGATGGTTAAAGCGACGCGAAGAAGTCGATCAACGCGATGTACCCGGTATTGATTGTGTCCATCTGGCTATGGACACCGAGGAGGGTGTAGAAGTCGTCTGGAACGAGGTGCAATATGCCAGTCTACAAGAACTCAAGTCGCAGGAAGACAAAATGCGTCAAGTCTTTGACAATCTTTTACAATTGGACCACCAAAATATAGTCAAGTTCCATCGTTATTGGACCGACACCCTACATCCCGACCGGCCGCGTGTTATCTTCATTACGGAATTTATGTCGTCTGGTTCTTTAAAACAGTTCCTTAAACGTACCAAACGTAATGCCAAGCGTCTGCCACTAGAGGCCTGGCGTCGTTGGTGTACACAGATTTTATCTGCACTAAGCTATTTGCATTCCTGCACACCGCCCATCATACACGGCAACTTAACCTGTGATAGCATTTTCATCCAGCACAATGGTCTCGTCAAAATTGGCACCGTTGTTCCCGATGCGGTCCATTATAGTGTCCGCCAGCAGCAGCACAAAGCCGTCGAACAGGGTGCCCTACACTTTATGGCCCCGGAGTATGGTGCAGCCGAACAGCTGACTGCCGCCGTAGACATTTATGCCTTCGGTATGTGTGCCCTTGAAATGGCCGCCCTCGAGATCCAAAACAGTGCCGGTGAGACATCAACGACCATTAATGAAGAGACAATATTAAGAACAATTAATAGTCTGGAACATGATTTACAAAGGGATTTAATATTTAAGTGCTTGCGGAGAAATCCAGCTGAAAGGCCAAATGCCAGTGATTTACTTTTTCATCCGCTATTATTTGAGGTGAGTAGTAGAAGTTAAACTTGCACTTAAACGAAGATGTGAGTGAGTAATTGTTTAAAAATGTGTTACATGTATGGTGTTGTGTGGCAAAGTCTTATTGTTGTTCTTTTTTTTTTTTTGTTATTTGTGCATTTCATGGTTTCTTCTTTATCCATATTGTGTGTGTTGTGTGTTAAAGACAACAACAAAGGCACACAGCAACAGAAACCTACTCAGTATGTAGGACATAGTAGCTCTGACTAATCAAAGTCAATGGTATGTTTTCTTGTATACTCTTCACTTAGTGATAGTGAGGGGTATATGAGTTTGTCATTTCGATTGTAATGATCCTTGATCGGTTTCAAGTATATTTACCTTTGCCCATTTGTCAGTAGATGTAGATATTTAACATTAAAATTCAAAAAAATCAATTGGAGAAAAAGAAAATGTTTCGGCCACTTTGAAAGTGTTGGCATCTTTTACCAAATTTTTTAGATTCTGCAGGGAATCAATTAGACCCCCCCCCCCTCATGATAAGGGCTTCGGTTTACCCGGGTAAATCGGTTTTAAGACCGGTCTTAACGGTATACTTGGGTAGACGGGTCTTTCGGTCGACTGGTCTACCCGGGTAGACCTGTTTGTTTTATATTTTTTATTGAATTTTTGTGGTAAACTACTTTTAGGAATTAATCAAGTGTCGAAAATTAAATATTTTGTTATTTTTGAGGAATTTTCACAAAACTCGAAAAATAAGCTAGAAAGAGTAAAATGGAGAAAATTTTTAAAAGAAAAAAAAAAAAACTACGAAAAATTGCCTTCCTCTACCCATGTGCAGAACCAAAAATTCTAAAATTTTTAATTAAAAATTCGTATTCCGGAAAATTTTAAAATGCTAATATCTCGGTTAATAGTACCCATACCATAAAGAGTCCAAATGGAATTTTATTGCTCTTGACTCGTAGAACTCGAAGGACGAAACTTTTTTATTGTTGCTTTAAATGGCTCCAAATAAAACAAGGTTACTCTAGACATAATTATCGATGTATCCACAGCTCCCTCATCGGGGTAAAGATGGGCGTAATAGGTTAAAAATACACAAAAAACCTTACAGCTGCCCTAGAAGCGCCCCTGGAGGCATGCAATGTGGACCTACCTCCATTAATTTTCTGACCCCAATATTCCTGAACATACCCACAGCTCCCATACAAACTGTCATTTTTATAAAATTTGCTCCAACCGCTCTTACTGCCCATAGGGTGCCCCTTGAGGAGTAAAATGTATGGCCAACCCCAATATTTTTTCAACTCCAAAATTTTCTCAGAATATACCTACCCTTTATTTTCAACTCTTAAGGGGATCCCCATGCAATTATTTATATATTTTTATTTTTTTTAAATATGTATATGTTTTTATAATGTATGGGAGCCCCTTAGGGAGTGGAGATAGTGTGTTATGTTCGCACAAAATGTTTCGGGTTTTAAAATAATGGGGGTCGGTCGTACTTTTTACCTCTCTAGGTGGCATAGTAGGGCGGTAGGAACAGGTTTAATTAAACAAAAAGCTACAGGGTAGGTATGTTCGAAAAAAATGTTTGAATTGATAAAATAACGGAGGTCGGTAATACACTTGGCTGCACTAGGGGCACTTTAGGCAGAGTAAGAAAGGTAGGAAAATTTTTTTTAAAAAAGTTTTGTATTGGATCCCCCTTGTTGAGTTGAGTTGAGGGTGGGTTGTACAAGCCTAAAAAATAAGTAAATTCCTTTTTTTTTTTTTTTAGGCAAGTCCATGGCGCTCAGACTTAAAATAGTCCATTGTACCGTACCCTGAAAAGATAGATTAAGTAAGGGTGAGAAAAGGTTGAGAAGAAAAAGAAAGAAAAGTGCTTGTTCAGAATTTCTCAGTTGCTTTCACAAACTTGAGAAAATCAGACAAGGGAAGTCCATGGACCGTGTCCATAGACAGATTATCAGAACCCAATATCCGCAGTCTAGCCCTTGAGAATGCTGGACAACAACAGACGTAATGTTCAGTTGTGTCATCATCCTCAAGACAAGCCACGCATAATGGGTCTGATAAGACACCTAACCTCGTCATATGACGAGCACAGGCATTGTGTCCCGTAATTAGGCCAGTAAGTCTGCGACAGTCTATTCTACTAAGGCTGAGTAGATAGTTAGCCACTTTCTTGTCTGGCTTAATCACAAAACGTTTGGTATTCTTGCATGCCAACTCATTTGACCATCTTTCCATGAAAGTTTCTTTCATATGAGAGTTGATCCAACGCATCAGCCATGTCAAGCCAATACCAATTTGAGGTTCCGGATTGTAAGGAATTGTATCAGAGC
Organism: Pegoplata infirma; assembly: GCA_963921195.1. Lineage (NCBI taxonomy): Eukaryota > Metazoa > Arthropoda > Insecta > Diptera > Anthomyiidae > Pegoplata > Pegoplata infirma. The sequence continues at coordinate 31,146,142 of OY992536.1, forward strand.
CAAGATTTGCCAAAGAGTCGGCAATCTCGTTTCCCCGTATTCCCCTATGACCCGGAACCCACAGAAGACTGACGCTATTCCCACATGAGACCTCATTGAGTCTGCGTCTACATTCCTGGACAATTTTGGATGAAGTGATTGGAGATTCAAGTGCAATGAGCGCAGCCTGGCTGTCACTGCAAATACTGATTCTCCTATTACTCCATCTGTTCCCAATTATCCAGGTCGCTACGTCCAAAATAGCAAATATTTCGGTCTGAAAAACTGTAGCCATTTTTCCCATAGCAATATAGCATTTGGTCGCATCGTCCAAATACCAGCCAGACCCAGAGCCATTTAAGTTACTGGATCCATCCGTGTAGAAAGTATCCGTGTAATTTTCCAGTAGGTCTGCTGGGTTTCCCCAGTCTTCCCTACTCGGAAATATTACAGTAAACTTCCTACCAAACTCGATGCAAGGGGTTGTACTGTCCAAAGGCATAGAAAACATCGGACAAAGTTCCGATAGCCTATTGAACAGACGACCATGTCCCACATTGTACTCCCCATGCCATGTTCCGCTTTTGCGGAGCCTGCACAAAGATTTCATGGCTTCACCTTGAATATGTAAGTCCAAGGGAAGCAAATCCAACATAGCGTCTAGAGCTGCGCCTGGGGTGGTGCTCATGGCACCAGTAATTCCCAAGGCAGCCGCTCTTTGTAGTCCGTTTAGCTTGGATCGAATAGTCTTCACCATCGTTCTCGGCCACCAGACTACCGCCGCATAAGTCACAATAGGTCTAATTACAGCTATGTACATCCAATGTACATAAGCAGGTCTTAGACCCCATGTCTTTCCAAAAGCTCGCCGACACTGCCAGAAAATCCGAAGTGCCCGTGAAACTTTTTGTTCAACATGTTTTGTCCACATTAGTTTACTATCTAGGGTTACCCCTAAATACTTAACTTCTGTGGACAGTTGAAGAGTTATGCCCTTCAACGTAGGAAGCTGAAGACCCTTATGTTTGGTTCTTCGCGTGAACAACACGAGTGTTGTCTTATTTGGATTGACAGACAATCCATGTCGATTGCACCAGTTGTCCATCAAGTCAATAACGGTCTGCATTTTCTTGCATACCAAGTTAAGTGACTTTCCGGATACCAATGCGCACACATCGTCAGCGTATGCCTGTATGTGTACACCTAGAGCTTGTATTTCAACCAAGAGTGAGTTTACCACAAAACACCACAGCAAAGGAGAGAGAACACCCCCTTGGGGGCAACCTCTACTAACCTCAACCGTTACTTTTGTGCCCCACTCATCCTCAGCCGTCAACAATCTCCGGGAGAGCATAGAATGAATCCACTTGACTAGAACTGGATCCACGCCATGCAATTCAGCCGAAGTTTTCATAGAATCGAAAGTAGCATTATCAAAAGCGCCCTCAATATCAACAAAAACACCCAGAGTATAGTCTTGTTTGTCAATGCCCTTCTCAATATTGACCACAAGATCGTGAAGTGCCGACTCACAAGATCTACCACTCTGATACGCGTGTTGCTGACTATTTAGGGGGCATTCGATTAATGCTACGGACCTAATGAATTTCTCAACCATTCGCTCAAGACTTTTCAGTAGAAAGGATGATAAACTGATTGGTCTAAAACTTTTTGGCAAGGTATAGTCCTCCTTCCCAGGTTTGGGAATAAAAACAACCTTGACATCGCACCAAGATGACGGAACATACCCATAAGCCAGGCTGGCTCTGAAGATATTTTTAAGAACCTTCACTAGGGTATCTCCACCACTCTTCAACATCATAGGATATATACCATCTGGTCCAGGGGATTTATAGTTATCAAAGGAAGATAAGGCGTACCTGATCGATTCCTCAGAAACTACCCTAGATGCTATATACCAGTTCCTACAAGTAGTATAACCAACAGGACTCTCAATAATATCTGTATTTATCGTTTTCACTTTGCATCCTGGAAAGTGAGTAGATAACAGAATATCATTGACCTCCTGTTGGTTGTTTGTGTAGGTACCATCTGGCTTTCTGAGGGAATCAAGCTTCGCTGAACTGTCTTTTTGAAAGACTTTACAGAGCCTTGCCGTATCCCTCGTACCATTTACCTCCTCACAGAAAGTCCTATAAGACTCAAGTTTGGCTTCCCGCACTTTTTTCTTATATTCCTTTTGCATGAGGTGGTAATTGTTCCAGTCAGCATCCTTTCGAGATTTTAAGGCTCTATTCAGAAGCTTTCTTGAACTTTTTCTCAGCTTACCAAGTTCCACGTTCCACCAGGGGACTGAGTTACCTGGTCTGCTTTTCCTTAACGGACAAACAGTCTCATAGCAGTCAGTTAAAGTTTTACCCAATTTCTCAGACTCCACTTCAACCGACCCTATACAACTAGGTATTGGGATGGGACGTAATCTTTGATGTAGTAGTTCCTCAAATCTTTTCCAATCCGCTTTTCGAGGGTTTCGGCCCTGTGGGATTGTTGGTTTATCAATCCCAAGCCTAAACTCGATGTAGCGGTGGTCCGACAAGGATACCACATCAAGAACACGCCAATCCCTTATCATTGTACTCGCCTTACTGTTAGATAAGGTAAGATCAATGACCTGTTGTCTTCGTTGAGTGACAAACGTTGGAGAATTTCCAACATTTTGAATCACCAGATTTGAAGACAAGATGAAGTCCAACAATTTGTTACCTCTAGAGTTGCACTTTGTGCTACCCCAGATGATATGCTGAGAATTGGCATCGCATCCAATAATCAACCCAAAGTTGTTGGCCTCCGCGTATCGTATGACTCTAATTAACTCCTCAGAAGGCGGGGGATAAATAGAATCATAGGGCAGATAGGCAGATACAACAATAGTCTCTACCACTTTACCCTCTATACGAAATCGTACACTAATTGCAACGACGTCTTGGCAACAAAATTGCCTCAACACCGAGCTCTCGATTGTCCTAGGGACAACCATACCCCTTAGTAAGTTGAGATAGGAGGTCGGTCTAACATTGTACCCCTTCATGGGCGTTTCTAGAGCAGTTTTGGGGCTTTTTGTGGATTTTTACCCCTTCACGTCTAATTTTGACCCCGATTAGGAGCCATATGCCTCCATCCCATCTCCCCTTTATTTTGGCTCTTGCATTTTTTGAACCTAACTAAATTAGGTGTTGTAGCGGGTCGAAGTCTCGTGCACTATCACACTCCTAATAGTGCATATCCTCACCTAAAATGCAAAACGCCCTAACTAACCAAAAATTCAAAATCGCGTTTTAATTGATTCTTATTATGTATTGGATCAAAATAAATGTCCACAAAAAAATGTATGCTCCTTTGAACAAAAATGGCGATTTTACCAACAAAATTCAAAAGGCCCTACAGGCATTGATTTATGTTAAACAAAAAGCCCTAACTACACATTTGTATACATACTATTGCCGACGCAACTGATTTCCTTAAAATATGTTTAACTCTGGAAGCATTTTGTAGTTTTGGGTTACACGGAAGATGCCCAATACCGCTAACATTAAACACGGGGCTTTGGAAAGATAAAATAACAACCAGTGCCAAATTTCATTTACACACTCAAAAAATTTCATGCATAAAAATACGAAGTATTATTTCGTAAAATTTTTTTCGTACATATTACGAAATTTTTGTACATATTACGAAATTTTTGTACATATTACGAAATTTTTGTAATTTTACAAAAACTTGGAATTTCGAAAAAATACAAATTTCGCTTATTTTACGAAGTACATTTCGTAGCCAAAAAAATACGAAATATTTCGTATCCTAACGAAATATTTCGTAATTTAACAAAATATTTTTCGGAAAAAAAAAATCACAAAATCATGGTGTTTGATTTATTTATCTGAATTACTAGATTTAACAGATTTAACACTTAAAAAAATGGAATAACAAAAATTTGTTCCTTCTCTTTTTAATTTTTGTTTACGGTTTCTAATTTTAAATTATTTTCAGCATAACGCAAAGTCAAATCACCCAAGATATATTTTTCAATGCAGTCGGTTAGGTGTTGCGACATTAGTGAAAAGTTATACGGCATGTCACCGAGTCAATTCCGTTTAGAAATGGAATTGAATGTTTGCTCCGGAAACTATTTTTTTTCGTAAAGAAACCACTTTAAATTACAGTGAATATTTGGAAGTGTTTTGATTCCGAAAAAATATTTTGTTTTACGTTTTTAAAAAATATTCGATCCCACTTCCGGACGGAATGTACTCAATGACATGTCCCATAAGATGATAAAATTTATTTATTTAATATGATATATAATTTATTTATTTAATATGATATATAATTTTTTGAATATGTAATATGTACCAAAATATTTCGTAATTATGCAAAATATTTCGTAATTATACAAAATATTTCGTAAAAATAAACATAATTCGTATTTACAAAAAAAAAACTTCGTAATATGTACAAAATATTTTGTATGTTTACGAAATATTTCGTAATTATACAAAATATTTCGTATTTATACAAAATATTTCGTAACTTTACGAAATATTTTCGTTAAACTAAACATAATTCGTATTTACAAAAAAAAAAAACTTCGTAATATGTACAAAAATATTTTGTATTTTTACGAAATATTTCGTAATTATACAAAATATTTCGTAGTTATACAAAATATTTCGTAACTTTACGAAATATTTTCGTAAAAATAAACATAATTCGTATTAACAAAAAAAAAAACTTCGTAATATGTACGAAAATATTTAGTATTTTTACGAAATATTTCGTAGTTATACTAAATATTTCGTAAATTTACGAAATATTTTCGTATGTATTTCGTAAATATCACAAAAAAAAACTTCGTAATATTTACGAAATGCCATAGTTAAATATTACGAAATATTTCGTTCCGGCAAAACCACGAAATATTTCGTACAATATACGAAGTATTTCGTTCATTTTACCTATGAAATTTTTTGAGTGCATATTTGTGTTTTTATCTCAAGTGACACAACTTTTGAAATAGATATCTTCCGATCGGAATGAAACTTGCGCCAAGGTGAATAGCCAAGAACTCTTTGAGTTGGTGGGGACATAAATTTGACATTTTGCTCAAACAGGTGTTTTTTCGCATCCATGTGTTCCTAGAAAAATGTACTCCAAGGTTTTAAGATACAAGTTATTTCTTTAATCATTTGCAAAAACTTTTTTGACTTTTTTTCAAAATCGGCTTTTTTCTTACTCAAAAGAAAGCTTAGGTATTTTCCTTTAAAAGCCTTAGAGTTAAGACATGCAACTTGATAATAGTTATTCTACAAGAATTTGGATTTCTAAATTTCGTCTGACAAATAAAGATCGTTTTGTCCCTAATATATTTATTACTTCATAAATTTTGAGGAATTACAGTGAATGAGTGGATCCTGTTAGAGACTTACTGAAAACTTTTGTTTCTCTAAAACTCGTCTATAATTCATCTTTTAGCACATTTATCCTGTCGTTTACTTAAACAAAAAAATCGCAAAAACCAGTGGTCGTTAATAGGTTAAAGCATTTTCATGTATTGGGGTTTTGCGGAGCGATTTTCTTGTTATATTCCACTCACATTTGACATGGAGCTTAAAAATGGTAAATTGAATTCAGATTAGCATTTTTGCAGTGTTAGGTTATATGACAGGTGCCACGCCCTTTTTTCTAATACCACCCACATTTTGTTAGAGGGTTTTAAATTATAAAACAACAAACATCTTCAGTGCTGTTAGGGCTTTTTGTTTCAGAAAAATACAAGGGCGTTACTAATGTAACTTTTGAAATATTAAAAATTTATATAGTATATTTTTTTTAACAGAAATGAGTTTGTGTATTTTTTACTAATATTTGAGAAATTTTTAATGAAAACTTTTATAGTTTTCATATCAACACGTTTTTTGCTTCTCCTGTAAAATTTATAAAATGTTAGTTAGGGCGTTTTGCATTTTATGTGACGATATGCTAAAATTAAAAAAACTTTTGTTTTGAGTTACAAAGTTACAAAATTTTTTTGATAGATATTAGAGTTGTCAATTATTCGACTTTCAACTTTGTTCGAATAATTCAAATAATTGTTTTTCCTCGTTCGATCAAACGATTAAAGATCAAAATTTATTCGATTAATCGAAGAGAATAACGAATAAAAAAATTATTTTAAAAAATATTTTTATTAACAAAAAAATAAACGATTCATATAAAATAACTTAAAATAAGAAAGTTAAAATTTTTATTAACGAAAAAATGCATAAAAAACTTAAAAATAAAATATTTAAAAGTTAAAAAAACTTAAAAATTGAATAACTGAGATCACTTTTAATTAACGGATGTCGATTTTAATACTTGTTGGACGGTATTTATACACAGCCTTTTTTTTGCTTGCAATAAAGTCTTGCAACTTTTTTTTGAAGGCAATCGGGGGTGAGAAGCATAAAAGAAGGAAAACAGAAATCGTGATTTTTTTTCTACCCCGTTTTCTTTTCACCCCCGTTTGCCTACAAAGAAAAAGTTGCAAGACTTTATTGCAAGCAAAAAAAAGGCTGTGTATAAATACCCTCTTGAGAAATAATTCAAATACAAATTATTGTTTGAAGAATTCAGACAAAATATATCATAAATGATTTTAATTTTTGTCAAATAAGACAATTTAAGTTGTTCTTAAGAAATAATCTTTTAAAAATAAAAGTTGACTCAATTTTTTTGCTTTCAAACGATTCTTTCGCTAATTGTTGAAGTAGGTGATATAGTAAGAAGAGCATACAAAAGTTTATCTAATTTTTCAGTCCTTTTTTAAGATTTTCCCAAATATACCATATCGTCTGATATATCGCTGAAATCCTTTTTATTTTCTGAATTTTTAATATGTACTTTGAATTGAATTATTTAACTCGCATAAAAGATTATTATTTTCATTACTAATAACTTCCTCTATTTCAATACTTTTATCTGAATTATTGTGATTACTTTCAACATAAAATAATCTAGAGTATAATTCATTTGCATATTATTTTGTTTCGCTTTTATTTTATTTATTTATTTATTTATTTCATTTTAATAAAAACTAACCAAGCCCTCTGGGCCATATATGGTTAGCAAGCAAACAATACTTTTTGGAGAATATTTTAAGAAACTTTCATTGCTCGGAAAATTTCCAGAATTTAGAAAAATTATTACCGTATTTAACATTTTTATACGTCTCTCATTAATTCTTATTTTAATACGTTTTAGTAAGTCTGATGCAAAAGATAAAATCTTTCAAAATTTATGAGAATAAATTAAATTCTTAGCATTTATTTAATTTTTTAATTAAAAAAAAATTGTTCGATTAATCGACATTAATTAATCGATTTATTCGTTATTCGAAAATCGTCATTTTTGAATTATTCGAACAAGAGTTGGGTTTTATTTGATCGATTAATCGAATTATTCTTAATCGACTGACAACTCTAATAGATATCCACTAGCATACCACTAAGCGACCCCATAGCTCTTAAAGGAAAAGATCTAAGCTTTCATTTGAGTCAAAAAAGGGTCCCTTTTTACAAAACGTCAAAAAAAGTTTTGGATTTAAAAAAAAAAAAAATCAATAATTTTTTTCGGAAAATTGAAGAAATGGCTATCTTACCAAAAAACACCTGTTTGGCCAAAATATTAAATTTCGACCCCTCTAACTCAAAGAGTCTTTGACCGATCTCGTTGAAAATTGTTTCCGAGTTATAATCCAATAGGTCTAACCTTGGTGCAAATTTCATCCCTATTCCAACTATTATCCAATAGGACTAACATGGTGCAAATTTCATCCCGATCGGAAGATATCGGGTATAAAAGTTGTATCATAAGTTATAATAAATATTTGCCCGGAACTTTCAAAATAGGAAGAACTTTTTTTTTGCCATAAACAAAAATCCCGGTCTAATGTATACTGATTCTTAAAATCTGATTCTGAAAATCTGATTCTGAAAATGTATTTAGTTTTTCTATATTTCCAATTATTACCAATAAATTTCAATACCTTATTTCCCCCTAATTTAAATTTAATAAAGACGACCTATCCCAAATGGTTTAAAATTAACTTATTGATTCCAAAAACTATGCAAAAGTTTATTAAGTAAATGAATCACGCTGCAGCAAGTAACGTTCTATAATAATACGTATGCATCCACTCAGTCTGTCAACTATAGAACCCGTATTATGTATTATTGTATAATATGGCCAGTTATTGTATTTGCAACAAATAGTTTTGTCATTGAACTTTTTGTTTAATATAATGACCTCTAATATATGGAATCACTCTATATACAACAAACTGATTCAACCTTCATTAGTAATTGAATTATGAAAAAAAAGATGAAAAGAAATTTTGAATATTACAAACAATTGTAAGAAACATAATAAATTTAACTACTACACCATTTTCAGATGTAATTCGAAAAATATAATTTTTAATTCGAAAACTCTACTTGTAATTCCAAGAATGCAATCGTACTTCTACTTGTGATTCGAATATTCTATTTGAAAATTTCCAGTGTTTTTCAAAAAAGATCACTTGTAATTCGAAAAAAAAAATATTTCTCCTTATGAATTTTAAATAAATTTCGAATTTTTCCCTTGTCTGGTAAAATCACAGATAAATTCGTATAGAAAATTTTTGTTCTGAAATCGCATTTGTACAGACTGCTTGTATTGCTAAATAGCACCGCTCAACATCAGGTTTGAAGTTCGATACAAAATTTTTTAAAGATTTTGACTCGCTGATTCCAAATCTGTGCTCCAAATTTTTCCATCACGTCTAGAATTTTAATTATTCGCGGTTGAAAATGCGAAAAAACGCGATTTTTGCATTTTTTGAAAGCCTGCACAGCCGCCACTGGGTGGAATAAAAATCTGGTATAAAGCGTTAGAGTAGAATTGAAGTATGATCTCAAATCTATGATCAAAAAAATTTGAAGTTGTTACACTATTATTGGCCAAACATGTATTTAAAAAAAACACTGTGAAAAAAATTAGAAAAAGCACCATTTTTAAAAGGCTCTAAAACAAAAACCATATGATCAATCTTTACTGTGATGAGTTCAAAATTTAGGCAAAAGTTCATTCTTTCTTATAGACTTTTAAACCCATTAAAGATATCTTCCGGTTTGTACGAAAAACTTAAATTTGTAAAATATTTATTTTTTTAGTTTTTATCTTTTTTACAAAAATGATAATTTTAACAGTCATTTTAAAACGCAATTGTAACCCAACCAAACGCAATAATTAGAAAAAAATGTTTTCTATTTTGGAGGCCAAAGACAAATTATACTTTTGCGCTTTATACCAGATTTGTATTCCACTCAATGGCTGCTGTGCAGGCTTTCAAATAATCGTCATTTTTCGCATTTTTAACCGTGAATAACTAAAAATCTGGACGTGATGGAAAAATTTGGAGTACAGATTTGGAATCAGGAGATCAAAGTCTACTAAAATTGGTCACCAGAATTCAAACCGGAAAATGACTGTTGAGCGGTGTAGTATTCCAAAACCAGTTTTTGGAATAGATTGACCGCCATATTTGACCTTTACAATAAAACTTCTTTGTCTAAATTCTGAATTCTTTCCATTTTTATTCCCCCCCAAACAGGTGCATTCATTAAAACTACTGGCTGCCCATTGTTTAATATTTTCACCTAAAAATCGTACAATGTTTTCGGAAACTGTTATAGATGGTATGATGCAACGTTACAATCGTCCCGATGTTGTAATGGCACATATTGAAATACCAGCAAGTATAGAAGATGATACAACACAGCAGCAACAGCAACAAGAAAATACAGAAACAACACCAGAGGAAGGAGAACAGCAACAACAACAACAACCTGCCTCGAGACCCCCCTCTATTAGGGAATATCGGTTAGCGGATATTCCCTCAGCCGATAAATTAGAGAAATTTGTTGAAGATGTTAAATTTGGTGTTTATCCTTTAACAGCTTTTAGTGGTAAAAAACCACCACACTTTCGTTCAAGGGCTGCTTCACCGGAACGTGCTGATTCGGTTAAATCTGCAACACCGGAACCTGTAGATATTGAATCACGTCGTATTGTCAATATGATGTGTAGTGTTAAAAAACTAAAAGAGGGAAGTAGTGACATTCTTATGACCATACTCTTACGCATGGATGATAAAATGAATCGTCAGTTATCGTGCGATGTTACCGAGACTGATACGGCCTCAGATTTGACACAAGAATTGGTACGTTTGGGTTTTGTGCATATAGACGATCAGGATAAAATACAGGCACTATTGGAAGAAACACTGCGCAGTACTTTTTCAGAAGGCGGAGCAGCATTTGGTGAATATGGGGCACAAGAGCGTACATTTAGTGCTACAATAAATGAACCAAGTAGCAACAATAATAACAATGGTGGTAGCAATAATACCAATGCCATAATGACAACAAAGGCGCTATCAGCCAATCCTAGTATGACATCATTAAATCAAATGGAGAGAAATTGGTCTGTAGCTGATACAGATGCAGCAGCTGCAACAGCATCGTTAATGTTACAGGCACAGCAACAGCATAGTCAATCGCAATCAGCTTTACCCTCACCCATACCACCCACAGCGGCAGCAGCTGCCTCAGCTTTGGGTTTTACAGGGGGTACTGTACCGGTAGTACCTACTATGGTAGCAGCAGATCCTTTAGCTGGTCATGTTATGTATGTGCCACACGAGCAAATACAACAACACCAACAACAGCAACATCATCTTCAACAACAACAACAACAGCAGCAACATTCTCCTCCCCAACATCAGCAACAACAACAAACACATCAACATATAGATCCTTCTATGGTATCTATGGATGTGGTTGATATTTCTAATACTGCAACAACTAGCCATCATCAACAACAACAACAATATATAAATCCTGCTGTAAATGCCTCATCTTCTATAACTTCTTCTCCCCTTAATACTAATATTTCTGTTCAACCTTCTTCTTCAACTACTAACAACGCCACTTCCACCTCTTCAACTACAACTATCAATTAATAGTATTTAAAATAATTAAAAACAAAACAACAAAACTTATTTTTTTTTCTTTTATTATTTATAGTAAAATCAAGTTGAAATGAAAAGAAAAACAAAAATTAATAATAGGAGTTTGATAAATGGAAAAAAGAATATTAAAATGAGCCATAGCCAAGTAAATTTTCAAAGGAATACTAGAGAAAACAAAAACTCGAAAAGATCAATACAATTTTCAACAAAATATTCCATGGCAGAACATAAAAGGTAAGATTTGTTTTCCTAATTTCCTTAAAGTGATATACAAATGAAGTAATTGTTTTATGATTGATAATCCCTTAAATTCTAATGATTTATTTCTTAACGAAACCCACACACTTCTTGAGGAAAACTCTTAGACTCTGAGGTTTATATTCTTAAAACTGAACTTAGCAAAAAACTCGGTTTTTGAGAGCTATTTCATCCATTTTCATTTCGAAAGGATACCTATTACACTGAAGAGCAAAGATTTAGTGGCTTACAGATTTTGGGTAATTTGGGCATAAGGAGTTTTAATCTAAAATCCGTTTGGCTCGGTCAGCTCTTGTTTTTGAATTATAGTACAAATGAATTGTCGTAAATGGCCATTTTGGACATATTTTAGAGTGTAGTATACATTGGCTATTTTGTTGTTTTGTGGATACATCTGGATCATACATTAAATAGATATTGAATTTTGATTGGCATTAGTTGGAACTATTGACAATGCAAAAAAAAAAAGCATTAGCATTTATTGCCAATAAAATTTTTTGTCATTGACAATATTTGTACTAATGCCAATTGATGAAAACACATTTTTTTTACAATAAATATTTTTTGTAACAACATAAATTGGTGATATCTTGAAAACTAAGCCAGATAATGCAAAATGGAGGGCATTTTTGGTTCTTAGAATTTCTATAGTTTCGCCAGTCTCCTTCACATTTGTAGACTCAATTGGGTCCTAACTTTCAATCCAACAAATTTGATATTACTGAAAATTTAAAAAATGCATTAGTTGGAACTATTGCCAATGCCAAAAAAAAGCTTAAAAAACTATTTAAAATCGATAAAAAAAAATCATTTGCTTACAGTTAATATTATTTAAAAAAATAGTTTAAAATGACGATTTCTCGAAAACTAAGAAAGAAAAAATAGCAAAATTAAGATCATTTTTGGTTCTTAAAAATAAAAATAACCCCAGTGGGTCCTAACTTTGAATTCAACAAATCCGACACAACAAAAAGTCCTAGAGCATTTTTGTACTCTTGTACACTCGTTCGCCAAATACTCAAAAGCCCACAGAATTATACAGGCCGTTCATGAATCCACAACGAATTTGGATTGGAAACGAAATTCAAATCCGTTTCCAATTTTCGAAGCGTTCATGAAACCGTGACGAATTGCTTTGTTCGAAAAAAAATATCTATTGCGTTCGAACTTAGCGGAGACACAAGTATTTACAAAATACGACTCTGTTTTTGCAAATACAGAGTCGTATTTTATAGTAACTCTGTTAGTGTTTCTTCACAATACAGCAGCAAGCAGCAGACAGCAAAATTTTTGCGCCAACAACAAAATACATGTAAAAATTTTGCTGTCTGCTGCTGTATTGTGAAGAAACACTTAGAAAGTCAAAGTTGTTATAATATGCAGTTTGTAAAAAAAAAAATTTGTTAACAAATAAACTGTCAAGCATTTGTTTTGAATTACATTTTTTTGATTATTGGTCCATTAAGGAAGGGATTTTATACAAATCCATCTTTTGTTTTCCTAAGTCTAATATATACTTAGGATCTGGCATTTTGTATGGAAAATTACTAGTTGCTTCACATATTTAATTGGCTCAGGATAAATGTCTTTGCACATCAAATAATTTGCTTTTAAAAAAGGCTATAAATGCATATTTTTGGGTCATATTTTGTATAAAGTTTTAGCTTATTTGTTCCTTTTTTATGATTTTTTTTTAAACATCGGTAACTTTATGCCTATTTCGACTCTTTTTATTTTTTGCGCCCAATTTCGGCATCGAAATACTTGTCCGACTAAAGATTTTTTTTTTGTTAATAAGCTTAAGTGTGTATGATACTTTTTTTCAAGAATTTTATTAAAGGCTTTCTGCCTTTGAAAAAGTTCTTAAAAAAGCAAGTATCATACACACTTTACAAAGGCCTCTGTTTTGCCTATTCATCAATTCATATTTTCCTAATCACATGAAATCCAACTTTGTGTTCGCTGTTTACGTTTTCACTCAAAGTTAAAATCGAATAACTAAAATTTTAAAATTATAGAAAAAAGAGCATTCGTTTTACTTTTTCGGAAATTAAATCTATGACAAAAAAAAAATTGGAAATTTTATTTTCACATTTTTTAATGTGAATTACTTTTGTTTTTACACAAATCCCTTCGATATATCGGGATTTATTTCCACAAACTCATAAAGAACTAACTGCATTTAGCTCATTAATTTTGTACCTTCCCCATATAAAAAAGATGAAAAATATTTTTTAAAAAAGTCGAAAACAAAAAAAAAAACATCTTACTCACATTTTTTCATTTAACTTTTGTTTTTAATTTTTTTTAAATTAATTATTTTCAACTTTTGTTACAAATCCCCGAAGCCAAACGTTGACGAAAATTTTCCAACTGTCAAACCAACTGAATGGAATTCATGAACGCACATTTTCGTTTTCGAACGGAAATTTTCTCATTTTTTCTTTGATTGGAATTGGATTGGATTCATAAACACACACAGCTGATTTCCGTGAAAAAGTGTTGTCAAACCAATCCGCATTGGTTTCATAAACGCCCCGATAGTTTTTTTAGTTATACAGTTTCTAAAATTTTCATGACCCTATTGGGCCACTAAATTGCAGTACCTGGAAAACTACGCAAGATAACGATAAACTGACCAACAGTTTAAATCGAACCTTCAGGGACCTAGGGCTCTGGATCTAATGGGGTCTGGACCCAATGGGCAAAATGGACCAAAAATTTAGTTTTTTTTTGTGAATTTTTAAATTTTCGGGAGTGTAAATTTTTTACGTTTCAAAATTTGGACCCATTAGGGTCCACACATGTAAAGAGCACCGGTTCAACTATGGTGATTCTAAGAAGCAAATATGCCCTCCATTTTTCTTTATTTGGCTTAGTTTTCTAGATATTGCCATCAGTTTTAACTAATGCCCCCCATTTCCCAGTTCTCGGTATTCCCGGGAATACCGGTATTACCGGTTCTGGTACCGGTTTCCCGGTTCTAGATATATTCCCGGGAATACCGGTATTCCCGGTTCTGATGTTGGTACCGGTTCTCAAAAAATAAAAAAATACTATACCATAAAATATTCAAATTACACCATTTAATCAGTATTTCAGAAATATTTAGTTGTGTTTGTAAAATTATTAAAAAATCATGTTACTATATTTTTCTTAAATTCATAAAAAAAAATTGGAAATGGTGTTTGGAATACCGAGAACCGGGAATACCGGTATTCCCGGTACTACGGTACTGACCGTAGGCACTAGTTTTAACCAAAATTTTGTTCACAGAGATAACAACACGCTGCTGCGTGCTGACGGAAAAACGGCATTTAATATTAATGCATTTAATATTTAATGTTAATGCTTTGTTTTCATTAATGCCAATAAAATTTTTAATAATTAGCATTACTAATGCTACTAATTGCTTAACGGGCATTGGCATGAATTGAAACAACATAATGCCAATGAAATCGTCAATTAATTAGCCCCATGTATGATCTGAATAACCATTTTGGAATTTTTTGTTTTCTCAATATCTTCAAAACTATATAAGGTGCTGTAAAAGTAATGACAGGTTCAAAAATCACCCTACAAAATACTGTTAAAATCAACTATAACATGAAATGTTTGCCAACAATTTTTTTTAGTGAAATAAAATTATTGGCCAAACATTTTTTATTTTGTTGAAATTTTTTTTTTTTGTGTAAAGAAAAATGTTTGTACTTGTTAAAATATGATTCTGTGTAAAATCTTGTTCCCATGTGTCCACATCAGCCGAATTTAAGCATTTTGTATTTTAAGGTTATGCTGAATTTACCAAAATTTTTGGAGGTATTTTTTCATTTCCGTTTATAAATTTTGAACCGGTCATAATTCTGCTATAAACTAGAGCTGATTAAGATAAACAGAGTTCGGATTACCGAATTACCTAAAATTCGCTCAGCCTCAAAAACACTTTTGTTTCGCTGTTCTATAATACGGTAATTAGAAGGTTATAATACGGTTATGCGGTTATTGGGGTTCTTTAAAAACAAACCCTCAGATTCTGAGGACTTTTTCCTACAACAAAACAATCACTCATGCTGATAAGTTAAGCTTCTGGCATGTGTTATTCGGAGTATGGGAATTACTAGTGCTCATTCTTAAATGGTGGTGAAAGTTTCGAACCCAAGACTTACAGGTTGCAAAGTCCAAACCTAAGCTACTGCACCAACAGTACTCACTTCTAATAATTATCTTAATTTTTTGGTTATAAATAAATTTAATTAAAATAATAAACCGACTTTATTATAATCCAAATTCTAGATTTAATGATGTTTATAAAAACTGTACACACTGAAAATCTGTTTTAAAATTTGTTTTTGTTCAAAGATGGCGCTTTTATAAATTTTGTACATCCTTTTCCTTGATCAAACTTTATTTTCGTTGTTATATAATTTTTTTGATAGAAATCTTAAAAAAAGATAAAGTTTTTAACAAAAAAAAAAGTCCTATATTCTTAAAATTTTGCAAAAACAAAAATGACTCAGTTTTTTTTTTAAGTTTCTACAATAAGAGTATACATAAAATAAAATATTGAGTCCAGTCACATTTACACTCATTTTCCACACATATTTTTTTAATTTTATTTTAAGAGAGAGATAGAGTAGAAGAGTCCTTTATTTATTAGCTAATAAGACTTTCAAAAAGATTATGATTAAAAGAAAACTACCAGATAACTTTTTTTTGATATTTATTGTCTTTTTTAAGTGAAAATAAAAAAAGTAAACTATTTTTTTTTTTTTTTAATTGAAAAACAAAAAATAATTTATTAAGAAAAATTTAGATTTTTTTATTTAATTTATAAAAAAAAAACATTTTTAATTTTATTTTAGAATATTTTTCTTAATTTAAGGTTTTTCTATGTGAAATTAAATGTTTTAAGGCAATTGTGAATTTTAAAATGGACCCAACAGGACCTGTACCGAAAATCGGTCTAGTCTGATGCCCTAGGATCTGTTTAAGCACATTGGAATATGCAAGAAAATGCTTTGAATGTAAGAAAAACTTAAAAAAAAAATATATAATTACTTAGAGGTGTTATGATTTCGTAAGGTCTATTGAAATACCTCCTCTGTGAGTCCATTTTTAATCCCTTGATTTAACCTGCTCTATAAGATAAATGAATATTTATGAAGCTCTGGATATGTCCCAAGAGAGACTTTTATTGTGCAAAATAATCCAAAAATGGTCTTATTATAATCAAATTTAAAACAAGTTTTTGAAACTATTCTGTGAATATTTGAAGAATGACTGAAAGAAACAAGTAAACAAGTTAAATTAGGCCTTGCTGAGTATATTAATACC
The DNA here is from genome assembly GCA_963921195.1 of Pegoplata infirma. Lineage (NCBI taxonomy): Eukaryota > Metazoa > Arthropoda > Insecta > Diptera > Anthomyiidae > Pegoplata > Pegoplata infirma. Next base: position 31,162,784 of record OY992536.1, read on the forward strand.
CTTCAGAAAGTAAAAACAAGTAAGAAAGTTATAGTCGGTCAAGACCGACCATATGAAACCCTACACCAGTGTTTCCCGGAAAATGGGTCCCAAGTCCAAACATGGACCGATTGGATCTGTCCTTGTTAGATCTTTATTTAGTGTAGAAAACACACACAGGTCAAATTTTAGTGGAATTGGTTTATTTTTTGTCAATTGACCGATTTAACTGAATATCGGTCGAAATTTTTATATAAGGGATCAAGTCCAAAAATGGTCCAATTATATTCCGATTTGATAAGGTTACTAAAGTACAAGTTTAAAACCTAAAAAAAAAAATGTTTATTAAATATTTCCATTTTTACAAATTTTAAGGGAATTATGTGAATATCGGGAGAGTGGTTTGTATGGGGACTACCAGAAGGACTGACCCGATTCCTTTGAAATTTGGAATGGTGATTCTTGCATAGAAATTTTGATTACCTGCTAAATTTCAAAGCGATATCTATTAAAATATGGTAATTAGAGTCATTTTAGCCGAATCCAAAGGGGGCGTTTGTATGGGGGCTAGGTCTTAACATAGACCGATTTTCCACAATTTTAATAGGCTTCGTCATTGGGCCAGAAGATGCTTAAGTTTTAAATTTCAAGTCAATTGATTGAAAATTGCGACCTGTATCGTGCTTAAACCGATAGATGGACAGACGGACGGACGGACATCGCTAAATCGACTCAAAAAGTAATTCTGAGTCGATCGGTATACTTGAAGGTAGGTCTAGGACCAATATTTCTGGTAGTTACAAACATCAGCACAAACTCATTATACCCTGTATCACAGAGTGGTGTAGGGTATAATGATAATCGCAAAAAATTTTATTCAAAAAATAAATTTGGTAAAAAAAGTAAAAAGAAAATTATGTTAAAAAAAAACATTTCGTAAAAAAAGAAAACTCTGTAAAAAAAAAAAAATATTTTACGAAAATAATTGTTTTTGTCCATCAACAGCCAAATTAAAGCATTTTGTATTTGAAGGTTATGTAGGATGTACTAGAGCATATTACCGCCGGCTCTCGGTATTACCGGGAAATGGTTAATTTAACTAAAATAATAACAAGTGTTAATATTTTCGCGATATTCACTAAATCGTGAATATCGCGAATACTAGCGCTAACTTCGAAAAACGGCTAGCACCATTGAATTCAGCGTACTCGAATTAACTTTACCAGTAGGGTGCCCAGCTTGTTAAAAAAAGTGTAAAATTCGAGCACACACTCAAAAAATTATGACGGTAGATTCCACTACAAAAGACAGTTAAAACTACTACATTTGTTGTTGTTTAGGCGTCTACTACATTTTACGTTAAAATCAACCAAAAATTGTTGTTGTTTTTAACTATCAATTAACAACTACAAAAAACGGTAAAAACTACTTCAAATTACAGCTATTTTTACTGTAACTCAAATTGTCTGAATTTTCTTCTAAACTTAAAAAAGGGTTAAAATTATTTGGAAATAATTCCTGCTGCATCTAACTCGTTCAACACATCCGTTTTTCTAAAAATTTCTAGAAAATTATAAATTTTTGTATAGACTAAAAACAACTACATAAAACAACTGTTACTACAATGTAGTAATTTTTTGTATTTATTTTTTAAAACGACTACAAAATACAGTTGTTTGAGATTTTTCACCCAAAATCAACTGAAGTTGTAGTTAGAAACAACAACTACTACTTACTACACAAATGACCAGCATGTAGTAACTGCAATAATTTTCTAAGTGCTAAAAAAAAAATAAAAATAAAAACTCTAAGATAATAAAAAAAAATTCTAAAATAAAATTAAAAAAAATGTTTTAAAAAAATACAAATTTAAAACTAAATTAAAAACAAAAGAAATCAAGGCTTCCAAAAAGCAGTATAACACAAAATATTTAATAAATGGCTACACAAAAAATAAATTTCATTTAATAAACAAAGACACATTTAAAATTCTCCAGTAATTTGCTAAACAAACAAATTAAATCCCCTCAAAAAAAAAAAAATAAATAAATATTGACATTTTTATTCTATTTACGCTGTGTAAACTATTTTAAGTATAATTTAAAAATAACGATAAAAAAGTAACATTTGAAAAAAGATTTTATTTAATGACTGTGACTACTCATATTATACATTTTTTTAAGCATACACAAAAAATCCATTTAAATGAAAGAAAAAAAAAACAAAAAATTGTGCGCTTTATTATTACTAAAAGTTATTATTATTATTGATTATGATCAGTAAATAAATCTATATATTTAAATAAAAAACAAACAAAATATTATATTTGATTGATGCTACATTAAAACAAACAAAAAATTATGAAAATATATTAAAAATCGAAACTATATTTAAAAACAAATAAAACAAAAACATACACATTTGCGTGTTCCGATAATAAAAATAAATGCGTATTGAAGAGTTGTGCTGTCGGTTTTAGGAAATTCTTTTTTTTTTGACACAATAAGACCAAGAAGCCTGATTTGAACCATAGAGTAAGGAAGATCAGAGATTTTGATAGGCCCCAAAACAAAATGTCACTTTATATAAATTGGTTCTCTTAATGTTTAAGAGAGTTTTTACATGCAATAGCATAGGCAACATTAAGAGAACCAACTTATTGAGAGAGCCAAATAAATGGCATCCACCCAATTTGACACCCACTGATTTGAACGTCAAAATTTTTGTTTTGCTTTTCCCCATCAGATACAGTTAAATTTATTTTTGAATCGGGCGATTGGATCAAAAGTTATGAAAAAAAGTAAATTTTACACCATAACCTAAAAAATTTATTTTGTAGTTACAGTTTTGTATACACCATTTATAATTTTATTTTAGAAAGCCAACCAATTATATTCTACAAATTTTCAACTATATTTCAAAAATGTCTAAATATGCTTCAAAAATTTCTATTTAAAAAAAAATCCAATTTTATTTTTAAAATGTTTATATTAAAGAAATTTTCATGTAGAAGTATTCTTCTAATATATAAAGTCATCTCTGTGTCATATTTTGATCATGATCGGCATTTCAATAGGCAGACGGACATAGGGTTCTATAGTCGAAAAGTCGATTAATCGACTTTTGGTATGAAAAAGTCGAAACGTCGAAATCGACTTTTTTGTTCTTAAAAAGTCGAAAAGTCGACTTTTGCTTTCGACTTTTTTCGATTTTTTTTTTACTTTTTCCAGATGAAAATAATTTCTTTCTTCTGAAAAAAATTTCAACTGAGAGCCGAGTTTAATAACAACTGCAGCTATTGGTATTTCCATGTATTTTGTATGTGAAGCAAAAATGTTAATGCCAAATTCATGAGTTAGAAAGTGTTAAGTGCAATATTTACCAATATTTTTGATTATTGTAAACACCTCAGTGATAGGGTTCTATAAATCGAAAGTCGACTCTTTTGCTTTCGATTTTTACAACCTTTTCCACATTTTCGATTCCTTCGACTTTTTTTAATAAATAAAATACAATAAAAAAAAATTGCACCTAAATGCTTTACAACAAGTCAAAACTAAACTTTTATTTACAAAAAAAAATCGATTTTTAGAGGTCGAAAAAAGTAAAAAAGTCGAAAAGTCGACTTTTTAAAATTTGAAAAAAGTCGAAAAATCTACTTTTTAGAAATTGAAAAAAGTCGAAAAGTCGAAAAGTCGACTTTTTGTTGCGACTATATAACCCTAGACGGACATTGCTAGATCAACCTAAAATGGATCGAGAATCACAAAATATTTCGATGTAACATATCCGATTGGACTAAGAGGGTATGGATAGGTATTTTTTACTCTCAATCTTTTGTAAAACGATAAAATTGTATTACCTTAAGTCAAGTATCAAAATAACATGTGAACACTTTTCCAAAGTCAATTAAATTTTTGTAGTTCTTTGATGTACACCATTAACAGATGTAATTCGAAATAGATAAATTATAATTTTACTTGTAATTCGAAGATTCTATTTGTTATTTGAAGATTCCTTTTGTAATTCGAAGATTTTACTTTTAATTCGAAGATTTTACTTGTAATTCGAAAATTTCATTTGTAATTCGAACTCCGTTCGGAAGTGGAATAAGTGGTTTACTCGCAAAACGCAAAGCATATATTTTTTTTGAAATGAAACCACTTCTATGCAATTCAAATCCACTTTGATTTTCGAAAGTGATTTCATTCGAAAAAAATAATATTCGTTTTACGAGTAAACCACTTTTTTCAAATCCGAACGGAATTGAGTCGGTGACATGTCCCGTAGTTCGAACAACATGCCCCGTAGTTGTAATGCGAAGTAGATCAATTTTAATTTGGTGGTTTACTCGCAAAACGCAAAGCAAATATTTTTTTTTTTTTTAAATGAAACCACTTCTATGCAATTCAAATCCGCTTTGATTTTCGAAAGTGATTTCATTCGAAAAAAATAATATTCGTTTTACGAGTAAACCACCTTTTTTCAAATCCGAACGGAATTGAGTCGATGACATGCCCCGTAGTTCGAAAAAGATCAATTGTAATGCGAAGTAGATCAATTTTAATTTGAAATAGATTAATTGTAATTCAAAAAATTTATAAAGATCAATTTTAATTCGAAAAAGATCAATTGTAATTCGAAATAGATAAATTGTTATTCGCAAAATATCAATTGTAATTCGAAACAGATTAATTGTAATTCAAAAAAGACCAATTGTAATTCGAAAAAGATCAATTAATAATTACAATTGATCTCTTCAAATTACAATTGATCTATATCGAATTACAATTGATATTTTCCGAATTACAATTGATCTTTTCCGAATTACAATTGATCTTTTTCAAATTGTAATTCATCCTTTTCGAATAATTATGGATCTATTTCAAATTGCAAGTAGAATTTTTGAATTGCAATTGATCTTTTTGTAGTTACATCATGTAGGAAAAGTGTGTCTCTCGATCCGAAATCACCTATCCCGTGGCTGTTGAAAACGGAACAAATCACCAAAATATCTACCACGTGACAGATGATAATTCGACTTATCACTAATCTGTCTCAAAAAAACTTATCCCATGACCGGAGATAATGGAACAAAACCAACTTTTTCTAAGTCCCAGACACATTTTTTGCGTTTTATAGTAAAAATTTTATTAAAACTGATTTTAGAAAAAAAATTTCAAAAATTTTAAATATTTTTTTAACAATTTTTTGGCGTTTCTAAGTTTAGAAAATTTTTTAACAGTGCCGTTCACAAAAATGTTTGCCATTTTTTTGCGTTTTGGAGTAAAAAATTCATTAAAAAGACTGAGGATTTTTCTACAAAATTTCTAAGTTCCGAAAAATGGTACTTATAAGAACAGCTGTGATGTGTTCTTTTACATGTCACAATTGAACAGTCACGGGTTGTGTTCGTATATCCGGGGGTTAGACATTCCCTTATAAGTGATAGGTATTTTTATATGAAAGGTGTCGAATTTGTGATAGTTTTTTTTTGGCTCCGGGTGTGTCACGTGACCTATCATGGAGCTATCAATTTTCCTGCGGGGAAGACATTTTTTTTTTTTTTTTTCAAAAATCCGAAATTTTGACAGCCGGGCGCCACAAGTTTAATCCGATTGACCTTAAATTTGTACCACATACATTTTAGGTATAGGATAATAAAAATTTGGTCGGACATTTAAAAACGAAAGAAAAACTTTTTTGCTTTACAAATTTTTAAAATATTTTTTTTTTTTATCAAAATGTACTACTCTTGCAAATTGTACCAGCTGCGCTCAGAAAACATCTCCGTTTAAGGTTTTTCTACTATCACCTTATCAATACGCATCGTTTTAATAAAAAAATAACTCGGTACACGTTATTACACACCCTACACTCTAAAAAAAAACCAACATAAATAGCTTATTAAATGTATTTATTGTAATTCATAAAATTAAAACAAAAAATAATTAAATCATTACATTTATGCATATTTTTCATAAGAAATCGATAGAAAAAAAAACAATTTAAATTTTATAAATACAAACCACAAAAAAATGCCATTTCTACTATTAAAATAAATAATATGAAGTAAATTTCTTAATTTCAATAGTTTAATAAATTAAAAACAAAAGTCATCAATCTATAAACTAAAAAGAAAGTATTACTGCAAAACAAACAAACAAAAAACATAGTAATACCACATGCATATATATTTAATTATAGAAAGAAAAACAAAATCTTATAACAAAAAATTTCAAAAATAAAAAAAATTTCATATAATGAAAAAAAAACCTAAATGTGAAGCTGTAGTTTTTTTTAACAATAACTACGAATGGGGACCATTTTTTGTCCCATAACAACAAATGATTTCAATGTTATATTTGGCTGTAGTGAATTTTAAATACCCTCTATCATAGTAACAAAAACATGGTAGGGACACTTTAGGGCGAACTGGTTTTGCTGATATCTTACGGCAGTTAATTTAAGGTTATGCAATTTTTTCATAGTTTTAATTTTTTAATGAATTAATTTTTTACCAAAAAAAATGCTTATACATACCCCCTTTTTCCAAGTTTAACACAGTGTATATTTTCGACATCAAAATGTTGCATATCATCAAAAAAAATTCTGAACTAATTAAAAATAGCAATTTTTTAACGGTTTTAATAGGTTTGTGTCTTAAATGGGGGGGTGAAATAAAGCCATAGGCAATAAGGCCATATGGCCTTATTTCCCAAAGAGTTGAGAAATAAGGCCATATGGCGTTATTACCAACCACTGTTGGAAATAAAGCCATATATGGCTTTGTTACTCATTTGAATATTTTTTAAAAATGCTCATCATTGTTTTGCGGAGAGTGTGGAAATATATTTCCACGTAATTCCTGCTACCCAAAAGAAAATTATTTAGCGAAGCCGCTAAATTAATTTATGGAGTTTGAAATGGCGTACGGGCAGAGCGCCAAAGGTCTTATCGCCAAAACCGTAAATGTCATATCGCCCAAGCTGCGACTTATAGCCCAAAATGATAGGTCTAAAAATGTTATTTCTCCCAAAACCAAATTGTCTAAAAATCCAAAATATTTTTTTTGGATGAAATGTCGAAATTACGACTTCTATGATTTGTTTTTTTTTTTTTTAATAAAGGTTTTCTGCGTAGCCGGCCTTTGGCCGGGCTTAGGGATTACATACTCCATGCATTAAACCCACCCTCTCTGCAAACCAAAGCTATTTTGGTTATCAGGCCTTTTTGAGGCATAACAAATTTGATAGCGCAAAGGCCTACTACCCTAGAAACTTTACTGTGCGGAGAGGGTGGGTTTAATGCATGGATTTTGTAATCCCTAAGCCCGGCCGAAGGCCGGCTACACAGAAAAACTTTTTTTGTTAAACACTCTTTAAATTAAAAACCCTGCCAATAAAAAATTGGTGCCTCTAGACCCCTCTAAGTTCCGAGGTTCCTGGTATATGTGGTTTTTAATATAAAGATAGTCAAAAAAAATTTTTTTTCTGCGTAGCCGGCCTTTGGCCGGGCTTAGGGATTACAGACTCCATAAATTAATTTAGCGGCTTCGCGAAATAATTTTTTTTTTGGGTAGCAGGATTTACGGGGAAATATATTTAAAATTTTCAACTGATATGGCTTTATTTCCACTTTGGTTGCAAAATCAATATGACTTTATTGCTCAATCGTGTTGGTAATAAAGCCATATGGCCTTATTTCCCATTGAATTGAGAAATAAGGCCATATGGCCTTATTGCCTATGGCTTTATTTCACCCCCCCGTCTTAAATACCAGTGTTGGTTAAGGGCTGTCTTCAACCTTTCAGTGCCATTTACAACACTGATAAATGTCATTTCGATTGTTTCATTTGCAAACAGTGCTGCCAGAAAAATATTGAGTCATGTCCCCATTTTTGATTTTGAAATCCCCAATCAAATTTCCACATCCCTTTGTTCCCATTTTTTATTTCTTTAACCATTTTTAAATAGTTTTCCGAAAAAACAAATAATTAAGTTTGTAGAATGTTTACAATTAAAAAAAATGTGTTTGCAAAATGTACTTACGTGTTTAAAGGCCTACAGCGCATTTTGTAAAAAATAAATTTACAAAAAAATATATTTTTTTATAATAAAAAAATTTGTATAATAGTTCATTCAACAAGAAAATTTAATTCTTAATAAGCTTAAGCTTCGTAAAATTGGTTAAAAGTTCACAACATTGTCCATTTTCTATTAAAAAAGTTCTTAGAAAAAGAAAATTGTTCTAAAGGTTGAATATTTTAGAATCTTATTATAGAATAAAAGTTTTAAGACACTTGTTAGATATATTTTGAGTTGAATTTATTTTTAAAAAACATTTATTTTTTGTATTATGCTGAATTTGGAACTAAATTCTTTTAGAATCCCTGCAAACAAAACGATACGACATCGATTTGCCGATACGATAAATTTTATTGCGGCAATGATCGAATTCGTATCGCCGGCATACACCTTTTGGGAGAACTGTTACCCGAAGGTAATACATCCCGGCGATACGAAAGAGATTTGTCTTGGCGATAAGAAGTCAATATCGCCAGATAAGTGTATAAACGAAAAATGATAGATTTGTATGTATCGACGGAATATCACTAAAATGTTAATCCGGCGATACAGCTATGCCGATTCCTTGATGCTGAAAATAGACATTATTTTTTATTACAAACATTTGCATTCACCTATATCCGCAACATTTGCTGAAATTTTTATTTTATCTTTGAACGCAAATTTGTGGTTTTCGGCCAAATTTATATTCTTTTAAAGATTTCTAGTTGTGCTTGATGAATTATTTTGTTTTAAATTGAAATTAAAGAAATACAAATTTTTAATATTTTTTTTTTTTTTTGTTTATCGCCAAAATATCTCTCGTATGAGAAAACGGCGATATAATAAAATTAGAGTATTATTCTAAATTCATGTAATTCGTAAAAGATCAACTGTAATTCGACGATTCTACTACGATTCGAACTCGAAGATTCTATTTGTAATTCAAATATTTTATTTGTATTTCAAGATTCTACTTGTAATTCGAAAATTTTATTTGCAATTCGAAAAGACCAATTATAATTTGAAATAGATCAATTCTAATTCGAAAAAGATCAGTTGTTATTCAAAGATTCCAGTTGTAATTCGAAATAGATTAATTGTGTTTCCAAAAAGATTGATTGTAATTTGAAAAAGATTAATTGTAATTCGAAAAACAATTGTAGGCGCATGTCACAAACTCAATTTCGTTCGAAAGTGGTTTGCTCGTAAAACGCAAAGCGAATATTTTTTTCGGAATGAAACCACTTTAATGCTATTCAATTCCACTTTTTAAAAGTGATTTTGTGTTTTACGAGTAAACCAGTTTTTTTTAAAATCCGAATTGAATTGAGTCTGTGACATGGCCCGTAATTCGAAAAACATCAATTATAATTCGAAAAAGATCAATTGTAATTCGAAAAAGATCAACTATAATTCAAACAAGTGAGAGTGTTAAATTCGGCTATGCCAAATCTAGGAAACCCTCCAACATGTTAAAACATATAAAAAAATCCAGGGTCGTTTTTTTTGGGGGGGGGGGGGGCTCGGTGGGGGTGGTGAGGGATACTTTCCCCATCGCGATAAATGTTAACTAATTTATTTATTATGCTTTTTGCAAATTAGTAATACCATTTTCTCATTATTTTAATGTTTTTTTTTAAATCCACGCCCACAAAAGGGGGGGGGGGTAGAAAAAAACTAAATTTTCCAGCCCCCTGGGTCTAAGTTCAGGAGTTTAAACCCTTTCTGACATAAAAAGATTTCATTTGTTTAACAATAATGGCAAAAAAAGATGTAAAAATGGCGTTTTTTAAGAGGTTTTTTTAGTTTGTTAAGGGGGAACTTTTTTCCCCCTTGCCCGATTTTTCCCATTTCCGAACTTAGCCGGCCTATGAACATTATACATATTCTGACCAATTTTCAGGGGTCTAGCTCTTTTATTTTTGGACTGAATCGTGTTTTATACAGACGGACGGACGGACATTCATAGAACGACTTAGAATCAATCATAGATCAATAATATATATACTTTATGTGGTCCCCGACCGATATTTTTATGCGTTACAAACGGAATGACAAAGTGAGTATACCCCCATACTGTGGTTGGAGGGTATAAAAAGATCAATTGTGTTTCAATCGTAGCTCGAAATTTTTTTTTTCTAGCGATTTCTTTTTTTTCTAATTTTGTCACAAAAAAAAATCTTGCAAAATTGATGTTCATATCCCATCTCTGGTCTGTCACCAAACCAAAGTTAAAATCCCCATTTTCGGGACAAATTCCCATATCTGGCAACATTGTTTGCAAACAACATACTATTTTTATTTTCGCGGAATAATTGTTGTAATTTGTTTACTTTGTGATTAATATTTAATAAAAATGCCTGAAACTATAGTTACTAATGAAATTAACGAAAAAACTAGTGGTTTAAATGATGGAACTACAGACAACTCTATACCGGCAAAGGAGGAAAGCATAAATAAGGAGGCAACTTCGACAGCATCCGTATCAGCGGAAAGCAACAATCATGGGACAACTTTGGCAGTTTCCAAACCAGAGGCTAATTATGATTTAAAAAAATTTCGTTTACAACGTGTACTTAACAATAATACTCGCAATAAGAGTATAGCTTTACTGGGAACATTTCCGGATTTATCTGACAGTGACAATGCTATAGTTTTATTTGAGAAACAAGCATTTCAGGAAAGTGATGTAGCTACTGCTAAGGATAATCAGAATAATGGTAAAGAAGAAAATGGTAATAAAACAATGAACGAAGATGAAGTCTTACCAAAACCTTCTTACTTTTGCAATGATTTGAGTGTGCACACTGAATTTATAAATAACATTTATGGAAGTTATCAATGTTCACCACCGGCTAAATTAAGTGGTATGGTATTTTTTGTAGAAGTTGGGTTTCGTTTTTTTTTATTATATTTCTGTTTTTCAGGAGTTAAAGCTACTGTTGTTTATCCCGCTACCGATAAACATATAGAAAAGTATTCTATATGCCAAAAGTATATAATAAATGAGACACCAGAATTATATGAAGAGCTAACATTGCCATATATTACTTCCAGTCAATTCTCTTTAGAGGTAAGTTGACATTAACAGATGTTTTGGAACTTCTACAGTCATAATCAAGAACTTTGGCACCTTATTTGGAATGACCTAAAAAAGTGGTTAAAATTTGACCCTTAATATATCGGTTAATTTTAGAGCTACAATGTCAGTTGTTGGCTCAAATTAGAGCTTGACCCCTTAGCAACAAACCTAATTGAGCCGAAATTTTGTTTATATTCTTGCAGTTTTGATATATCAAAAGATTTTGTTATAGAAGCCCATTCAGAATTTTCTTCTTTCGAAATCCCATTAGATTCTGATGAATTTTTCCTATTGAAAAACAAATCAGGTCCTGAGGACCTCCTTCAGAAAAGCTTCCCTGCAGGAAAAGTGATAGGTCTATGATAGGTTATGTGACATATTAGCCGGACACAAATTCGACACCTTTCATATAAAAATACCTATCACTTTTGTTAGGGAATGTCTCAGCCCCTGATATATCGCTAGTGACATGTCACCGAACATGTTCTTTAGAAAAAACCTGTGGCGGTTCAATAGTGGCATGTCACAGAACACATCACAGCTTTACCCACCATTTTTCGGGACTTAGAAATTTTTGTAAAAAAAAGTTCCTAATAGCATTTTTAATGAATTTTTTACTTCAAAACGCAAAAAAAATTGCCAAACATTTTTGTAAACAGGACTTAGAACATTTTTAAAAATTAAAAAAAAAATTTCAACAAAAAATTGTCAAATTTAGGCATTTTAGTGATATATCTCTTACTTCACCAATCATGGGATAGGTGATTTCGGATCGAGAAACATACTTTTTCTGCAGGTGAATTCTGAACCTAAGAGTTTAAAGATTTTTTCTTCATACAAAAAGTCCTTTGTCCTAGTTCATAACAAAAATCGGGTTACTATCATCAAGCTGCTGAGTTAAAAAAATAACTTTTTATTTAAATAATGTATATAATTTCTTACTTAAAAATTTCTTAATTCTTTATTTCATTAACAGTGGGTCTATAACATTTTAGAACATAAACAAGAAACCGAACGTATTGTCTTTGAAGATCCTGATCCTGAAACGGGATTTATTCTATTGCCCGATCTTAAGTGGGATGGTCGTAATGTTGAAACCCTATACCTGCTTGCTATAACTCATAAACATGATATTAAATCTCTACGTGATCTTAATGTTTCACATCTTGCTCTCTTACGAAATATTCGCTCTAAAGCTGCAGAAACTATAGAAAAACAATATGGTTTAGTAGCGACACAACTACGTATGTATTTCCATTATCAGCCCTCTTTCTATCATCTTCATGTACATATTAATCCTGTGCGTAATGATGCTCCTGGCATTTGGTGTGAAAAATCGCATATGCTAGATACGGTCATTAATAATTTGGAACTTCTTTCGGATTATTATCAAAAGGCTACACTACCATTTGTCTTGTATGATGGCAATAAATTGTTGGATTTGTATGAAGCTAAAACACCGATAAGAAAGGCAGCAAAACGTTTAGCTGAAAACTCCATAGATGATGAAGATATTAAAGTTAAAAAACAAAAAGTTGTGGAGGAAACTCTTGTAAAGGAGGCTGCTGTTGAGACTGTGACTGCTTAATTGCCATACATAGTTGGACAATTTGATTTAAAGCAGCTTTAACAATTTAAAAGATTTTAACGATTCTGATTAATTTTTATTAAAAAATAAATATTAAAAATATTATATCTTGAGTAGGTTTATTCTAGCTCGAGGTCATTATTTCCTTGAAAATTATCCTATGAGAATATTATAGTTTTAATTAGTGAAGGAAATAATGACCTCGAACTAGAATAAACCTACTCAAAATATAAAATTAACATTTTTTCTTAATAAATCACTTTTTTAGAATTATCAAAATATTTTTTATGTAATTCGAATTCTTAATAACATGCAAACTTATATTATTTAGTAGGTGCGCCGACGAGAATACCTTTCGATTTTCGATTTTTTTTATTGACGATTTTTTTATTGATGCATACATAAATACCACTTAATGGTCACACATTTATTCACCAACGCGTTTTTATACCCTACACCACCCACTCTGTGGTACAGGGTGTTTGTAGCTACCTGTAATATAGGTCCTAGATTCTTTTTTAAGTACACCGATCGACTAAGAATTACTTTAGGTATCCTTTCGAAGTTTGGCAGGTAATATTATTTCGTAATCACAAATCGTATAGAAATCGGATCACTTCTTCTTGTAGTCCCCATACAAATCACTCTACCGATATTCACATATCTCAAAATTTATCAAAATAGGAAATATTTAATTACAAATTGAAAATCGGTCGAACGGTTTTCGAGATATCGCTTTTTGAAATTTGCAAAAAAAATGATAGTTTTTTTCCAGCGTTCAAGAATTTTTTTTAAAAAGATATCAAAATTTCTTTCCCTTGACCCTTTAATAGAGCTTGAAGGAAACTTCCATTTAAAATTAATTTAAGCCAAATCAAAACATAACCTAAGGCGCCTTCGATCAAAGTTTTTGTTTTTTTTAAAAAATTTTCACCAAAAACTCTTGAACTTTGATCGAAGGGGGCCATGGGTTAAAATGTTCTGATTTGGCTCAAATTAAGTTTTAATAAAAGTTTATCTCCAGTTCTTTCATGCAAACTTAATTTGAGCCAAATCAGAACATTTTAACCCATGGCCCCCTTCAATCAAAGTTAGTGGAAAAAAAATTAGGGTTTGTTTTTAAATTGTTAAACGAAGAAAAAACCGCCATTTTTAAAATTGTTTTGACAAATTTCAAATGGCGATATCTCAAAAACTGTTCAACCGATTTCAGGAATTTTTGGATATTTATATTCAGCGTTCCAAAATTACGGCCCTATGTTTCTCATAGGAACAACAGGAACTAATAATACAAAATAACAAAATTAATAAAAATAATATATCGCAAGATATATTTTTTTTCCCATTTTCCATAATTCCCAAATATTGTTGGAAATTTTTCAAATATCTTAAACTTTGATCGAAGGGCACCACGGGTTAAAATGATCACATTAGGCTCAAATGAAAGACTGACTCAAGCTCTATAAAAGGGTCAAGAGAAAGACATTTTTCAGATTCTTTTTTTTTTAATTTCTTGAACGTACGAAAAACACATTTTTTTTTTTGCAAATTTCAAGTAGCGATATCTCGAAAATTGTTTGACCGATTTTATTTTTTTTTTTATATTTGTGTTTAGCGCATCATAATTAATAAATACGACATTTTGTTTTTTATAATTTTCAAAAATTAAAAACTTTGATCGCTGGGCGCCACGGGTTAATTTAATCCGATTATCCTCAAATTTGTACCACACAATTTTAAAGCCTAGAAGAATAAAAATTTGCCCGGATGTTCAAAATCGGCAAAAATGTTTCATGTTGCCCATATAATCATAATTCATTTTAAATGTTCCTGTAAATATTTTACTTTATTGTTACATTGATATACATTTTCTTATGTTTTCTTTTTTTTGCTTTAATAATATATTTGTTTTTTTAATAATATATAATTAATTATAATAAACAACTTAGTTAAGCAAATTGTTTTTTTTTTAACATCACCAAGTGAATTGAACGTTGTTTTACTTGTTGTTTTTTATGAGTAATTTGTATTCCTTTTATATTATTAAATAGTATATGAATATGTGTTTTTCATTTTAAAATATTGAAATTTGAACTTAAAACAAAACATTGCATAAAATAAATATATAAATTTTCTCTTTGCTGCTTTTCTTGATATTCAGAATTAAAAACTTGAAGCTCTTAACTATACTCCAAATAGAATTGTTGTTGGTATTTATTTGACGGCGCTTAACATAAGGTTCCAAAAAAGAGAATCATAATTAAACAATCTTAAAAGCTAAAATCATATAATAACTTCTTTTTAAGGATATGAAGACAGCAAAATATATATATATATAAAGAGTAAGAGAGAAACACAACATCTAATTTAGTTATTTTATACGACAATACCGGTTGATGGTTCGGAGCCTAATATATCCGATAATCTTTGTTGATAATTGGCCAAAGTATTAGAGTCTGTGATGCCACGTGCCTTGCACGATAATTGTAAAGCATTTAAATATTGTAATTCTGTGAATTGTAAACCTTGCTCAACAAGGGTGGTGAGTATAACCTTGAATAAAAAATGAAGGTATAATTTATAAAATTGTGCACGTTTATATTTTATTTTTGTGTTTAAAATAACTTACATCAGGTTCCATACACAGTAGTTCATAAAATTGTTTAGCTTGATCCAAGGCTACTTCTCTGGATGCTGTAATATTACTTAAGGTTTGTTGTAATGCCAAAGCATTACGACACATACGTTGTACAGTTATTTGATCAATATGTTCAATAGTATTTGAAGCTTGTATTAAAATACGAGCCGCAAAATGGGCCAAACCTTCAAAAATATACTGAAAATAGAAAGTAAGGGAAACAAATAATAGTTTGTTTTAAATTTCTTTATAAAAATATATTTTTTTTTTAAGAAACTAGAAATTAAAATAAAAATGGTTCAAAGGATTATAATTATCAAAAAAAAGCACCAAAAATTAGAATGCGGTTTATCGAGTTTTTACAATAACCCCTTCAATTGATCTTTTTCGAAAAACAATTCGTTTTTTCGAATAAAATCTGTAAAAGGTGTTGTATCTAATTCTTTTTTTTTACTTACTTTTGTTTTCCTGGGATGTAGAGTAGTTCTAAAAGCTTCATCAATTTCTGATAAACGTTTGGTGAACACTTGAACTTGTCTATCTGGCTCTAAGATGTCATCTTTTGAATCAATAAAACTATCGGAACGTGTCTGTTGACGTTTTGAACGCAAATAATGAAAACATTGCACACGAACCTAAAAAGACATATAAATTAGAATTGCAAAACAAAAAAAAGCAATTGTTTTTTGACATTAAAACTATAAATTACCTCTAAATGCAATACTAATAAACAAGTATTTGCCAATTCATCAAACTCCAATGCTAAATTAGTCAACACCTTAATAGTGCCATCATTTACCGATACCGATGTTGTTAAACCATTGCCCAAGGGTCGTCTTAATTCATTGGCAAATTCTGATATACGACACGAAAACCATTCCATACTTTCTTGTAAAATAGCCAACTCTTTAAGAACACTTATATCGGCCAAAATCTCATGTTGAGATATACCGTCTTTACCCAAATTACTGATTAACATTTCAGCTTCTCTTATATTACGCTGTTGAACATCTACAGGACTTTCTTCTTCGGATGTTTCAAAAGTATTACGATGTAGTTTTTTATTATGTTTAGTTATGGGTTGAGTAGAGTTTTTTAAATCCATCCAATTGGGAAGAGTTCTAAAAATAAATAGCCAAGAAAAAATGTGTCAAAACTAGATATTAGATATGGACGTGTGAGTGATTTTTGGCTCACACTCACTTAAGAAAAATTTGAATCACTCATGCTTATGGTTAAAAAAAGGTGAAAAATAACACAATCGCCTTCGATTTTTCGTAAAATCTTACTATTAATGGGTATTATGACCGAACTTATTTCGGTCATAATTCATAGAAAACAGTCATAATCTCCATGGGTATTATGGCCATTTTCAAAGTGGTCATAGTCCCCATAAGAAGTATGGGGTTACAACCGCGATCTGTTCGGTCATAATCCCCATTATAGTTATGGGTGTAATGTCCGTTCGGTCTATGTCCGGCACCCAGTTTCGGAAATAATGGTCAAAATTAAAAATTAAGAGAAAAATCTCATCCCATAATGATCCGGTATATATAAATCTTCTAGATAGGTATAAGATTGAGGAACTTATAGTTTCATCAGAATATTTAAAATCAGACTCAAAAACTTATTTTTTTTTTCATTTCAGAATTTTACTTTGCACCTACCATAAATTCTGTGTCAAAACTCACAGTTTTAAAACGTAAAGATATGTCAAGGTCCAAAATGTTGTCTTTCGAAATTTAACGTGTTTTCAACAGACAGAGGAAAAAAGAACGAACATAGCTAGATCGTTTTGAATATTTATCGAGGACAAAATTCTATTTCTTTAAATCAAATATGTTTTCCTATAGCCGAGAAATAAGAATGATTTGTATTAGGAATTCAACATTTTACTTACTTCAAAAATCTACTTATATCTTCATCTTTCAACCATGTCACACTATAAATTCTCTTATCTTCAGTATCTGGTTGTACAATACCACGATAGGCAGCTTGACATATCTCTCGATAATCTTTCAATACTGAACAAACAGTTTTTAACAATTCCTCTGAATAAGATGGTAAATCTTGTATAAGTTGTTTAGTTTGTGTTAGACATTTTTCTACCCGAGAAGTAGATTGTAATATAGGTCGTGTTAAATTCAGAATTTTCATTTCTTCGGGTGTTATAATGGTACGCCAAACATCTTGATTCTTGGAAAATGTATCAATAGTCATTTGTAATTGAGAATTATGACCCTTAGATAGGAAGCTATCCTTAATGTAGTTATCGATAAAATCATGAAGGCTGCAGGGTTGTCTAAAAGGAAAAACATTAATATTTATAACTTCTGATCTTATTTAAAAACTTTTCAACAACACTTACCCTGGTTTACATTTCATAAAACCTTCTATTTCTTGTATATAACCCATAAGGGGTAAGTAAACTTTAGTTATAACATTTTGATCTGGTGTACAAATTAATAATTTTTCACGTTGTTTTTCATAAGGAAGATTTGTTTTGAAACTGGATCCACCCGGTTTACCACCACTAGCATTTAAAGCAGCATTCAAATTATCATTGGATACATCGGAAATATTACGACGATGCTCTTTAGACGTATCTGATGATTGTGGTTTCATTGATGATGATTTATCAAATTTAAATAGAGATTTTTTAGTACTAAAATAAAAAAAAGTATTACGAAATTAATTTTAAAGTGTAAAATTTGTTTTTATGATACATTTAAATTAATTAAGGAAATAGTTTTCAATACATTAGTTAGCTTTCTACAAGGATAAAAGGATTAGTTGAAATTATTCATGCATTTACCATTTGTAAACAAACGGAGAACGTTTTCTTCTTAATAAATAAAAAGAGGTTTTTAAACAACAATTAATAAAAATGTACAATAAAATAAATAAAAATTGTAACTTTTGAATTTCAAACCCAATTTAATTTGTATAGAATCATCCTGGTCTCAAACCCACTTAAATGGGAACACATACGAAAAATCTAAAAATAATTTTCTTGAAACTTATTCTATGAGAATATCATAGTTTTAATTAGTAAAGGAAATAATGACCTAGAGCTAGAATAAACCTACTAAAAATATAATATTTTAAAGGTCGAATAAAACATTTTTTATTTTTTAATAAAAATTAATCAGAATTATTTTTTTAAATCATTTAAAATAAAATTCTTTACTCTAAAACCCAAAAATTGGAAATTATTTTCGGGACTTGGACAATTTTGATATGTCCTGTTGTCTTTGGTCACGGCATACATATTTTAGTGATAAGAACAATTTTTTCCATAAAAAATAGATTTCGATGTAAAGATTCTTAAATTAAAATTCTTTTTGAAAAATTGACAACACGAAAGTCTTCTTAACAATTTTTTAAGAAATCCATTCAAAAGTTACGATATTTATTACTTTTATTTTTGCAAAAAGATTACCATTTCTTTAAACTTACCTTGGAACTTTACGTCTTAGGAAAAATGTATTTATATTGTTAGTGGTCTCAGTGTAAGCAGATTGTGAAGCATCATCAGCTGAAGCATTTTGTATGTCAAGATAATCGGTTAATAGCAATTGCAACTACAAAAATAAATCAAATATATAACAACAGCTTTAAAGATATTGTTTAACAAATTAAAAAAAAAAACTACTTACCACTGATTGTGCCTGTGACCAAAAATCTGTTAATGTGTAATGTTGAGGACCGACAACTTGATATTTCTGTACAACAGCCAAATAGTTTTTCAACAAAGCCGCATGAGTACGAGCAATTGCCTTGAATTGTTTATAAATTACTTCCAATAATGTCAATAAAGGATAACGGTCATTTGATGCTATTGAATTATCCATCATTTGACGTGTTGTAGTGCGTACAACTTCTAATAGTTCAGTTTGTATACCCACGCGCAACTTCTCTATAGAATCGGGAACTTTTTGCAACATACCAAAGCATTCAACAATTATGGCAATAAAATAAGTCATACTTAATTCAGGATCTATAAGATCAGCATCTTCAATCATTTCCGTTTTAGATAAATCAACACCTTGGGCCATTTCTTGTAATGCCTTGCGTATGCGAGCGTTAGCTTCAATACGATCCGTGGAACGGCGAGCTGTAATGTTACGCGAAAAACCAGCATTTAAACGATTCGAATTAGAACGTTGGAAGGCTGAAAGTATATCATTGGCAGAATTATTATAGATTTGTGAGACTAATTCCTCGTGTAAACGTTGGTATAAATGTTGACGACGACTCATTAAGTCGGAGCGTATATCCGCCAAACCTTCGACTTCTTTAAGAGGACCATTGACTAAGTTTAAAGCATCTGTTAAAACTTTACTGGCATGTAAATACTGGCGTTTTGAAGTATAACTGACCACACTTTGAGGCACTTTACGTAAATCGTTGCTGTAGAATGAGAAGAGAATAAATAATTATTTATTTGATGTATTTTAAAAGATTTTGAGGACGTTTTCTTCTCAACGGGATTAAGAACTCTATCCTCGTTTTTTTAATAGAAAATCCTTCAGATTCTAAAAGGGACTAAATAAAAAAAAAATATTGAGAAGTTTTTTCTATAGAAAAAAACTTAAATTCTGAGGACTGTTTTCTAAAGAAACCCGTTACGGTCATATTCAAATGAAAAACAAGTGCCAAACATCGAGTCTCGAAACTTTTTTTAATCGCAATTTTTAATAAGGAAGAGAATGGCTTTCGGCGAAAGACAATCGTTTCATTATTATAATGAAGAAAAAAGAATTAAACATCGATTGAGGACCTTCAATTGATATATAAAATATAGATACTCGATCTTAGGCACTGGTGTTTCATCTTAAATACGGCCGTTACTGCCTAAGGACCTTTTCCAATAAAAACTCCCTGATTTTGTGGATTTTTTTCAATAGAAAACTCTTACGTTTTGAGGACTTTCTCTAATAAAAACCTTTTTTATTCCTACTTAAAAAAAATCAAAGATTCCAAGCAAAAATCCGATGCTTTTTTCCCCATAGAAAAAAAAACGTAAACTGGAAATTACTTACATTTGTTCCAACATCACTAAAACATGTTTATGTTGTACAACATCTGTCCACATCTTCTTAAGCTCTTCCCTTCTGCATTGCAGCAATCTTTTACAGGCACTCAAATTCTCTTTAACCGCATGAATTTTTTCTCGACTATTATTAACCTCGGTGGATACTTTGGTAAAAAGTGGTATAACTTGGGATAATTGTTGATCATGTTTGGATACCAAATCATTTAAACGTTGATCCGATTTTTTAAATTCTTTTTCAATTTTAAGCTTTTCCTTTTGTCTTTCCTCATTGGTTTCACTCAGTCCCAACGATTTAATGACATTGACAATGAGACCGCAACCCGCCTAAAAGTATAGAAAATTTATTAGAATTCTGTTGAAGGCACAAACAACGCCCTTTAAATGTTGTTTCATATTTAAAAATAAATGTTTTTTAAAAAGTTCTATGCAATTTCTTTTTGTTGTAATTTCCTTTTTATAAATAAATAGGGGAAAGTTTGACAGCTGCTGTCATATTAAGAGATAACACCAACATATAAAATGTCATCATCACTGTGAAAACTTTTTGTCGCTGCACTTTGCACTCATTTTTAGACAATTTTTCGTAAAGTTTTTTAGCAAACTTTATTTGTTTGTTGAATTTAGTTAGTTTAGGAATACTTTTTTGCAGTTTTTAGAATTTTTTAACAATTTTTACCTCATCTTTTCCATATTTTACACCTCTAGGAGGTTTTGTTGGTGGTGGCGGTGTTGCCATATCGCTAAACACTAATAACACTGACAACCAGTGATGACAACTTGATGTTTTTGTCATTGAATGTAGCTGTTGTTTTAGGGACTATCAAAAAGTATAATAACGGAAAATATAGCGCTTTAAAAAAAAGCTGCATTGAAAAAATTCCCCAGTTGGCCAGTTACAAAATTTCCCAGTTAATTTTACCTTTTTTTGAAATAACTGACTTACAAGGAAGGTCTTTCACAGGGCACCCACCGATTGTCCTGAAACTTGCATATAGGAAAGAGGGGATTAAAATGAGAGTTACCTATTTTATTTTAGCTGCCCAATCTCACATTTAGCGGGTTAAAGTGGAGGGGGAAAAACGGGATTTTTTTAGTTTTTTGAGGATTTTTCACATTTCTTCAAAAGAAACTATATGAACATTTAATACACAGATCGAAAGGTTTTTTGAAGGCCTATCCAATCCGTATCGGTCGTGTCCAAATTCGGCTTCTTTAAGTTCGTTATTGTCAAAAACGTATAAACGTTGGGGTAGTTTATATGGAGATGTATATTCGTACGACCGCCAAAATCATATATAATAATCTTTAATAAAATAAAGCTGACCCGTATTTTTGCGTTTGGCGAAATTCCTGCTAGTTCGGCTTTTATTCGGATTTCCCCGAGAGCCCATATATTTTCATAAGGTGGCAACCCATTTTTAAATTTGAGATCGGGCAGAGGGCCAATTCTGTTTCTGTGATAAATTTATCACTGAAAAAATAATGTCACTTTGCCTATTAGTTTTCAATGAAGTAAACTGACATATTTTTTCATTCATACGTTTTTCACAGAACCAGAATCGACCACCAGCTAAAAAAAAAACCGGTAACTCTTATTTTTCTCCCCTCATTCCAATATTCAAGTTTCAAGACAATCGCTGGGTGCCCTGTGAAATACCTTCCTTGTTAGCTATCAGTAACTATGATTTCGGACTAGTGCAGCAATGGTGCTAATTGCGATATTTATCATTAGAAAGGGTAATTAAACTTTCCAACGGTGCGTAACGTAAGGTACAAAAAATTATTTTAAAAAATTTTAACTTGACTTTTTTTACAAACTGCTTAATAATTCAAAATCGCACGCATATAAAATTTTTTGGTCTATATAGGCTTGTAGCCAAGAGATCAAGCTTTCGTTTGCGCCAGAAAACGGCGCTGTGGGTCTCAAACTTTCTGAAATATAAAGGGTCAAAGTTGTAATATTTTTTTTTGTTTTTTAACTTTTTTCAGGGTTTTTGAAAATTTATTAATTTGTGAAACATAGAGATATCTGACAATATGATGAATATGGTATTATTTGGAAAGGTCTTCGACTTTTTAGAGGGCGAAATATTTTTTTGTTAATTTTAATCAAGTTCGGTATTCTTAACGAGTTCCTGTTATTTTACATATCTTTCTTCTTTTTCAATGAAAAATATACAGTTTAATTTTTATTTTGCAAAAAAAAAATATTTTCTTATTGAACGGTGAAAATATTTTTCAATTCTTACAATTTCAATTCTTACTGAATGTTTATGAACATTTTGCGTTCTTACTGAATGGTTAACAATTTTTTCAATTCTTACTGAATGGTGAAGAAATTGAATTAATTCAAAAGAATTAATTTAATAAGAATGAACTCTTAGTGAATGAATTCTTTGAACGTATTTAAAAAACAATAAAAAATAATTGAATTATTTTTCAGTGTTATTGAATGGAAATAAATATGAATTCGTTCGATTCAATTCAATGTGAACAATGAATTAATTCTTTCGACTATAATTCAGAACGGAAAATTGAATTAAGAAATTGATTCAATACAAGCTCTGCCGGAAGCAGACCCACTGAAATAGAAACACGTACAAAAAATCTCCTACTACTTTTTTTGTAAACTAATTTCTGGTTTTTAAGGAAATGAAAGCTTTTATAATTTATGTTGTGGGCAGCAAGCCTTCCAAAACACTATTTTCCGTTAAAAAATTATGTAAGAACCCAGAAACCAGTAACGATTCTCGTAATACCGAGAACCGGAAATACCGGTACGACGGGTAATACCGTAGGCTCTAATTCCCACAAAACTTTGGAATGCTGCCACCTTTTTTAATAATTTAACTATAAAATAACAAAATTTTTTACTGTTTTAAAATAAAGTGGTTAATAGCTATTCGCAAAGCGAATTTAGCTAGTTTTCGCAAAAAAAAAGTTGGCATCATTGCTTGCAATGTAACCAGCAGGGTTGTATTTTGAGTACG
This sequence comes from Pegoplata infirma, assembly GCA_963921195.1. Taxonomy (NCBI): domain Eukaryota; kingdom Metazoa; phylum Arthropoda; class Insecta; order Diptera; family Anthomyiidae; genus Pegoplata; species Pegoplata infirma. The sequence continues at coordinate 31,186,189 of OY992536.1, forward strand.
TAAAGTGTCATCTAGATGTGAAAAATATAACTAAAACCGTTAAATTTTGAATAGGCTGTTCAAACAATGGGCCGTTTACAAATCTTTAAAAATCCCGTTTATTTACAAAAAGAATAAAATTTAGAAGACCCAAGTTAAATATTGAGGTTAAAAACGCAAAAAATAATACAGTGTAACTATATACTATTAAGGCTGGATTACTCAATGCTCCGTTATAAAATAACTCTCCGTTAAATTTAACTTTTTCATACAAATTTTTACATAAGGCTTCATTAAATCGGCAGTTAGCAGCTAACTTTTCATTGAGTAATCCGCCCTAAATATACTATAAAAATTTATTTAAATATGTTAATAGATCACTGTGTTTTCAATATGTACACTCAAAGAATTATGTAGGTAAATTCCACTGAATATTCACTTAAAACAACTGAAATTTTATTTAAAAACCATTCCACTGTTTTTTCATTTAAAATAAAAACACATTACAGTCAATTTTAAATGTTAATTTAATGACTAACCAAAACATTAAAAAACTAGTGAATATTCAGTTATTTTGTATTGAAAAACAGTAAAAATATAGAAGAAATATTTTACTGCCGAAATTAAATGTAACAGAAAATTCGTTTTTAATACAGTAAATAATTTTTTTTAAACTACAGAAACAGTAAAAAAATTAAATTCTTTATAAAATAAGTGATTTTTCTTTTAAAATGACTTTACTGATTACTTTTTAAAATAACCTACAAACAGTTAATGATATAATTTTCTTAGTGTATTTCAAACTTTTGGTAATTTTCGAGCTTTAAAAGCGACTTAGTCAGGGTTTTGCAACTGCTGGATTGAAAACCTACATATTTTTTGTTTGACGCCCACCGAAGGGCTTAAAGAAAACCATACATTTTAAGCTATTTTTTCTATTGAAAATTTCTCTGGTTCTAAGAAGTCCTCGCTGAAGAAAAGTTTTCTGATTTCCAGGAGTTTTTTCTTGGTAGAAAAACTTTTATATTTAGCGGAATCGATAATTTTTATTAAATAATTTGATCGTTTGTAACCAAAATAAATAAAACTACAAGTTATTTAATTTCATCTAGTTGTTTTTTTTAAATCTTATTTTATTGAAATACCATCTTTGTTTTATTGTTTCAAATATGTTCTATGTTTGTATAAGTATTTATGTATATATTTAATATAAATTCTTATAATATTTTTTGTATCTTTTCGCAAAAGGTTTTTACTTTATTTTTCTAATATATTCTCGTTTTTGGTGAAAAATTTCAATTTATTTTTGGTGCATTTTAATATTTTAAGCCAACATTAAATGTGTGGGTGACATTTTGTTTTTATATTAATTAATTTATTTTTTATTTATTAAACCCCTACGAAAACAGTGATTTGAGATATTGTTGAAGCGAGTTTTTGGGACGTAAGTTAAGCTAAGTTTAGTTAAACCGAGAATTAGTTTAATAACAGATTCTTAAATGCCAAAAGCTTAATCTTAAAGCATCTGATCATTATTTTTTTTTTCTAAACAAAGGCAGATGTTAGGTTAAAATTTTTAGAAAATTAATGACTTTTAAGTGACGTCTTAGATGCTATTGCCCGTTACAGCTCGACATTGGTCTAAATGGAATAGGGGTGTTAAAGTTTGTATATCATCTGATATTTTTAAACATTTCTAACAAGTTTATTAGAATTTTTTTGTTTGATAAAACAAAAAAAAAAAAAAAATTTTAAATTATCAAAATTCTCATAAAAATCTTAATAAAATTGCTTGAGAGGTTAGAAAAATGCAGATGTATTACATAAATTTTGGGTTTTTTTTATAATTACTTAACCTGTGCTGAATTATGCAATACGTTTAATTTATTTTTTTTTGTCATGATGTGTGCTTTTTATTTCTGTGTAACCACTATAAAATTGTAAATATTTCAAAAATTGTTGGGTGGGGGATTCTTAAAAAATATAACGATTTTTTTTATAAACAAGAGTGATTTCAATATTTTAAAAGTTCGCGGGTTTTATACTATGCATTTTGAACTTTTTTTTTTTTTGAAAAATCGGAGGTATTTTTAAATTACTAATGATTGTTTTTTATATATTTTTGAAATAAAGATTTGGTAGATGATATTTTTTTAATAAGTAATCGATGCAATGAAAACCTACAGATTTTTCTATTAAAACTCATTTAGTTTTGAAAACTTTTCCATATATTCCGTATAGAAAACACAACACCTAAAATTCCAAAAAATAAAATCCTTAAGAAAGCCCAATAAGATTCTACAGACCTTTTTTCTATTAAAAAAACTAATAAGATTATGGTAAAAAAAAAATTACAAAAATTAGGATCGGAGTAAGTTTCATACAGTTAAAATTTAAAATGCCAATTTTTTTCAACATCATGGGGTTTTTCTAAAAGAATAAAAACCCTTAATATCTGTATTTTTATAATGGCCCCACGTTGGGCGCCAAAATGCTAAAATGACAAAATCTCATGTTTTTCTGTTAAAAAAAAAATCTTTATAACCAAATGAGTTTTTCATGGAAAACCCCTCCGATTCTGAAGACATTTTCCTTCAGAAAAATTAACAGATACTGAGAATGCACAATATAGCCTGTTGGCGCCCACCGTGAGACAAAGAGAAAACTGCAGATTTTAAGGGATTTTTTTAAGAAATATCCTTCAGAAAAATATTATAAGAATTGAATCCTCGAATTATGTTTATTATTTTTGTTATGTTCAGGACCTTTGCTTACAGTAAATTATCTATGATTCTGATGGCCTTTTCCAAGAAACTGGGGGATTTTTCTTCAAGTAATACCCTAAGATTTTAATTAATTTATCCTTCAGAAAAATATCCGATTTTAAGAACCCCTTTTTTTTAAAGATTCTTATAATTCAATTATGAAATTTAAAAACGTAAAAATTACTATATTTTTAGAATGTTGAATATTTAATTTTTGGCGCCCAATGTGGGGCCAAATGAAAACCAAAGATTTAAAATAATTTTTCCTATTAATAATCCCACAGGCTCTAAGTAGTCTTTAAAAAGATTCACCTAAAATTCCAAAAAAATAAAATCTTTAAGAAAACCCACTTTTTCCTATTGAAAAACTAATAAGATTATGGTAAAAAAATAGATTCGTAGAAATTCCCATATAGACAAACCTCAGGATCTGAGTAAGTTTCGTACAGTAAAACTTTTAAATTATGGGAAATTATAAAAACAAATGACAATTTTTTTCAGAATTTTAAAAAGAAAAGAAGAAAAAACCCTTAATAGCTGTGACTTTATTTCGGCCCCAAGTTGGGCGCCACAATGGACAAAATCCCATGTTTTTCCTGTTAAAAAAACTTTTTTTTCCATAGAAAACCCCTCCGGTTCTGTAGACATTTTCGTATTAAAAAATGATCAGATATTGAGAATGCGCACCGTAGGGCCAAGAGAAATCCACAGATTTTAAGATGTTTTTCCTATTAAAAATGCCTACATACTCGTAAGTCATCATTGCTAAAACGAAGTCTTCTGTTTTTCCAGGACTTTTTACTGTAAATAATGACATTTAAATTCTGAGGAAAAGATTTCAAAAATTCTCAAATTCAAGAAAGATTTTGGTTAGGGAAGTTTCTAAAAAGTAAGTCTGATAAATTTATCCTTCAAGAAAATTTTCTAAGAATTGAATTCTCGAATCCAAAAACGGATAATTATCAACTTTTGAGAATGCAGATTTTTGGCGCTCAGCGAAGGGCCGAAACTACAACAGAGTCTCTTGATTTTTATTGAACAGAAACATTTATATTTTGAGGAATAGAAAAAATTCTTAAATCCCAGAAAGATTTTGGTTAGGTAAGTTTCTTTAAAGTCAGACTTAAAACCAGTGGTGGTAGTATTTTTTTGTTATGTTCAGGACCTTTACTACAAGAAAATTATCCCAGACTCTGTTTGCCTTTCTAAGAAACTGGTGTATTTTTCTTTTTGTAATACCCTCCGATTTTAATAAATTAATTCTTCAGAAAAATATCAGATTTTAAAGACCACTATCTTTTAAAAATATTCTATGAATTCAATTATGGAATCCGAAAACGTAAAAACTTCTAGATTTTTAGAATGTTGAATATCGGATTTTTGGCGCCCAACGTGGGGCTAAAATAAACCCACAGAATTTAAGTAATTTTTTCTATTGAAAATTTCACAGACTCTAAGTACTCTTTGCTAAAACGAAGTATTCTGTTTATCAGGACTTTTTACTGTAGGAAAAAAAATTCTGAGGAATAGAATAAAAAAAAAAATTTACGAGTTCAAGAAAAATGTCGGTTAGATATGTTTCTAAAAAGTCGAAATAACAATCACTAGTCAGCACCTTTACTTACAGAAAATGCTCCCTGATTCTTATGGGTATTTCTAAGAAACTGAGGGATTTTTCTTTTAGAAATACTGTCCGATTCTAAAAAATTTATCCTTCAGAAAATATGAAATCTTAAGGACATCGTCCTAAGAAAAAGATTATAAGAATTTTATTCGAATCCATTTACAACAAATTATCAAATAAGGAGAATGTTTAATATAGGATTTAGAAAGCCCTTATTATTTGTGGTTTTCCTTTGGCCCTACGTTGGCACTTCAGCACCAAATGATTATTCCATACAAATTCTTGACTAAAGACATTTTCATACAGAAAATCATCAGATTTTGAGAATGTGGAGGAATGTATCTTTATGGCGCCCAACGTGCGGCCAAAAGAAACCCACTGATTTTATGGAGTTTTTTCTATTAAAAAACACTACAGACTCGAAATATTTTCTGCTAAAACAAAGTCTCCTGATTTTTATTATACACATTTATATTCTGAGGAATAGAAAAATTCTCGAATTCTAGAAAGATTTTGGTTAGGTAAGTTTCTAAATGGTCAGAATTAAAATCAGTGTTTTTAGTATTTTTTGTTATGACAAGGTGCCAGGCGCGGATCCAGGAATTTCATTTGGGGGGGGGAGATTTTTTTTACCAAAAAAAATTTCATGCAATCGGAAGGCAAAAAAGTTTGGGTGGTAGCGGGGGGGGGGGGGTGGGGTGGTGTTGTATACATTTTTGTTAAAACTTTAAATATTGAGTAACCAATGAAAACTAGTTTTGATATAGAAAAATACCCCATTTCTGAGATATTTGCCTTTAGAAAAGTGTTCAGATTCTAAAACTTTGATATAAAAAAATTCTTAGGCCGCTGTTCCAAAAAAAAAATAATTCACATAAAAAATGTCAAAATAAAAATTTCCGAATTTTTTTGGTGTTCTAGATTTCACATCCGAATTTCTTTTTCGTTTTGTTTCACATAAATAAAATTTGGTGAAAGTAAAACGAATGCACTTTTTTCCTTATAATTTTTTAAATTTGAATTATTCGATTTCCACTTTAAATGAAAACGTGATCAACAAAACACTAAACTTGATTTCATGTGATTCGGAAATTTTCATGTGAATTGAAAAGTTGTGAAAGACAGAACAGAGGCCTTAAATTGGTATTTTCTGTAGAAAAACTCTCAGATTCAACATTTATTTAAAAAATCTCTGATTTTTTAAATTTTTTCGATAATCTGAGATTCTGAGACATTATTTAAATAAAAAATTTCCGAATTTTAATGTAATTTTCTTCTAAAAAATCTCTGAAATAATGCTCATATTTTAAAGTAATTCCCAGATTTTAGGATATTTTTCGTATAAAAAAATTTTTAGATCATATTTAGTAAAAGAAAATTATCAGATACTAAAAACTTACCAGTTCTGTAACATTTTATGAAGAAATTTTGATACACTTTTCAAAATCTTAAATCCTTAATGTTTGTAGCATTTTTCGATAGAACAATTTTACGGTTTTAATGCCATCTAATGTTTTAAATTTCTTAGATTTTGAATCATTTTTCATAAAAAATTATTATTAGACACTTTTTCAAAAGAAATATTAACATATTCAGAGACACATTTCCTAGACAAATTCTCAGAATCTTTCAACAGAAAAATGTTCTGAATGATTTCTCATACAAAACAAAATCTCAGCTTCTGACATGGTTTTCTATAGAAAAGTCATAAAACATGTTTACTATAAAAAAATTAATAGATCTTGACAAACTTTTCCTATAGAAAAATTCGCATATTTAAAAGATTTCTCAAATAGAGAATTTCTCATTCTCAAAAAGATTTCTATAAAACAAAAAAACATATAGAAAACTCAAATTCTACATTTCTTGTAGAAATTTTATCTGATTCTGGTGTTTTTTTTGCAGAAAAATTTTTGTCAGATCCTGAAACATTTTCTCTAAGAAAAAATTCTTAGTTGGTAAAGAATTTTTTCTATAGAAATGTAATACGAAATTTTTTATAAAATTTGAGATAATTTTTCAATTTAAACATTCTTAAATTCGAAGTCAAATAAGTATCAAAATATTTTCTAAAGGTAAAGTCTGAAATTTTGAAACATTTTTCTATAAAAAATAATATTTTTTCCATAAGAAATAATAAGGAAAGTTATTTATTCGGTTAGAAAATATTCACAGCTCTATTGCCATCTTAAATTTTAATATGCAATTTCTTTAATTAAAAATTTTTATTCTTAGGCTTCGTGTGATGACGTAAATGATCAGCACACATATGAATCCCCTAATGGTTTTTTACATTATAGTCATTTTCTTTCTATCTTTCCTTTCTTTTTTCCTTTCCTTTTCTTTTTTTTTCTTTTTTTCCTTTCCTTTCTTTTTTTTCTTTTGAAATTATTTTGGGGGGGGGGAGAAATCCCATTCCCTGGATCCGCGCCTGCAAGGACCTTTACTAGCAGAAAATTCCAACAGCTCTGATGGCCTTTTCTAAGAAACATAGAGATTTTTTTTGAAATACCCTCCGATTCTGATAAATTTATACTTAAGAAAGGTTAGGTTAGGTTGGATGGGCGTCCGCCGATTTGGCGAATTCACTCGGAGGCCATAAGGCCCATTGTGATTCCCCTAAAGTTGTTTCCCTACTCCCATGATATACAAAATTCTACCTCTCAAACCATCCCGATTCCCTAAGGTATTCTGCTAGAGACGTCAATGGTACATTGTTTAGGCAATCTAAGTCATCAAAAAATCGTTGCCCCAAATACTTAAGACGACGTTTCATCAGACCCGGACATTCACACAACAAGTGCCTCACTGACTTAAGAAATATATTATCGGTTTTTAATTATCTCGTTCTCTTAAAAAGATTACAATAATTCAATTCTCGAATACAAAAAAACGGGAAATTGCTAAAAGAGTTAAAAAAATGTTTTTTTTAAAAAAACCATCCGATTCAGAAGTTTTTTTTTACAGGAAAAACATAAGATTTGAGAATATAACATTTTGACGCCAAATAAGGGGCAAAAGAAAAATACAGCTGTAAGACATTTTTTCTTTTAGAAAAAACCTTCAATTCTAATAAATTTGTTCCTAAGAAAAAATTATCAGATTTTGATGATCTATTACTAAAACAAACTTCTGATTGTAAAAACTTTTCCTGTAGAAGAACTCTCCGATTTCGAAGACTTCTAACCGAAAAAAAACATACGATTTTAAAAACTTTCCATATTCAAAATTCCACAAACTCTAAAAAAACTTTAGATTCTAAAAACTATTCCTGTAGAAAAATTATCCGACTGCAAAAACGTTTACCTACAAAAAACATCAAATTTTGAGAAAGTAAAAATTTGGCGCCCAACGTGGGGCAAAAGAAAAACCTCAGATTTTAAATACTTTTCCTATTGAAAATTCTACAGGATTTCAATACTCTTAGCTACAGAGAAGTCTTGTGAATTTTAGGACTTCTATATTCCATGAAAAACTATAAATTAAATTTGATCGTATTCAAAATCGATTTTAGTTAGCAAAGATTTGATCGATTACTTTTAACTGAAAATTTCTGTAATAAAATAATAAAATTCAATATGAGGAATTTAGGTGGGTATTTTTTTTTTAATAATTTTATAATTAAAATATTATAAAAGTGAGTTAATAAATTAAATTCAAAAAATTAATACAAATAATAATAAATAAAATTGTATATAATTTCTACTTTTGGTTTCAATTATATAAAGTGTATTGTGACTACTAATATTGTTTTACTTATTTGCACTAATATGTTTTTTTTCTTATATTTTGGCAATAATGAATATAATAATTTTTTTTTTTAAGAATAATAATTATTTGCGTTGTTTGCTTTTAGAGTTAATCGTCGTAATCACCAAGAAGATATATTTATTTTTTTATATCACTGTTAATAATGCTTAAACGACGAATATTGGGTTTATCATAATCTTCCATAGAAATTCCTCTGGAAAGTTTACGATTACCGTTGGTGCCATCAAAAGAACCGGAACTGGTAGAAAATGCACGACCACGATCAACGCCAGGCATAACAACGGATGTTAATAAACCTTGACCCTTGCAGAATAATAATATAGATTGAGCCACTTTGGCGGGCTGGAATTATAAAAAAATTATCTTATTAAGTATAAAATTTTGACAGTTTTATTTTTCTGGAGCAGAACATACCGCATCAGCTAAAACATCACCGGCTCTTTCAATCTTTAACATGGCGACCTTTTCCTTTTCAATATCACGATGCAATTTTTCGACCATCGTTGCATAAGGACTTAACATGCCCGTGATTAAAATAGTATCAACTTTGCTGCCTTTTAATGTTAAATCTTTGCGACTGAAATGGGTTAAAAAAATTAGATCAGAAAAGGATTTATGTATATTATGGTAACCCACACCCATAATAAAAAAAAAAACTAATTATCTTGAGATTCCATAAGGATTCCTTAAAAAAATATTTTTTTTTATTCCCCCGGAATCCACATGCAGGACTTTGAACGTCTTCTGACTCACAAATATTTTATTTGTCTTTTGAGTAGGTTTATTTTAGCTCGAGGTCATTATTTCTTTTACTAATTAAAACTATGATATTCTCATAAAATAATTTTCAAGAAAATTGTGCTATCTGCAGACAGACGGACGGACGGACGGACGGACGGACAGACGGACAGACGGACATTTATAGAATGTCTTAGAATCGATCATGGATCAATAATATACGAATGGAATGACAAAGTGAGTATACCCCCATACTGTGGTTGGAGGGTATAAAAATGTGATTAAGTAAATTATGATTTTTTTTGCGTGAGTTAAAAATCACTCACGTGCCCATCGCCAGTTATTACACCAATGTGGGAAATGATCATAAGACATATTCGTGCCAAACACCAGCTCTCAGTCTAGCTCCGTCATATACAGACGGACAGTCGGGCGAACGGACATCGCTAGAGTTTCTCAGAATCGATCACAAAACAATAATATATGGGGCATTCCATGTCAAATCGGACACCTTGAAAATTTTTTTTTTTTAGATTTTTCCAAATTGTTTACAGTTTTTAGTACCCTTCGAATACTCCTTCGTCTTAAATTTTCAGATTTTTTTGATGATCCGTTCAAAAGATATCGAATTTTTAAAAATTGGTAGTTTGTTCCTTTACTCAAACTTCTTTTACTCATAACTTCTTCAATAATGGTCCACATTTCAAATTTTTTTTTCAAAATTTTTGTTTTTTGAAGCAAATTTGAAAAAATGTCGTTTTGTGTGGGAGCCCCCTTAGAAATTGGAGATAGGGTATTAGTTTGTTCCAAAGAAATGTTAAGACGTAAAAATTAATGGGGGTCGGTCTTATAAAGGACCCCTCTATGACGCACCATTCGAGCAGTAGAAATGATTTTAAGATAGGAAAATTACAATAAAATTTTTTCAAAAAATTTTAAAAAATAGTAATAATCGTTATCCCACGATCCGCCTGGGCAAACAATTTGTAGAATCGATAGATGTTTTACACAAAAACAAACATTTTCAAAAATGAGATTTAAATTTTAAAACTTAAAAATCGCTTACTAGAGCGCTTTTAAGAATTTTTTGGGATTTTTTTTTTTTAAAGTACGTAAAAAAACAAAAATTTTGAATAAAAATTTGAAATTTGGACCATTATTGAAGAAGTTATGAGTAAAAGAAGTTTGAGTAAAGGAACAAACTACCAATTTTTAAAAATTCGATGTCTTTTGAACGGATCATCAAAAACATCTGAAAATTTTCCACAAAGAAGTTTTCGAAGGGTACTAAAAACTGTTAACAAATTGGGAAAATCTAAAAAAAAAAAATTTTCAAAGTGTCCGATTTGACATGGAATGCCCCATATATATTCTATGGGATTGTAGATCGATATTTCGATGCGTTACACACGGAAACCCATGTGATTTAAACATTGAAAACAAATTATTTCTTTATAAAAAAGTTCAGATTATGAAAACTTGTTCTTACAGAAAAGCATGATTTTTTAAATACATATGTATGTCTGTTTAAAAAATTGTTCAGACTCTAAAACATTGTAGGAAAAATCTTAGATTATGAGACAATTATCGTACAGAAAAAATCTCAGTTCCGAGATATTTTTCGTATTGAAAAAATTTTAGATTCTGAGATATTTTTCGCATTGAAATTCTCTCAGAATTTTCGTTCAGAAAAATTCTCATACATTTTTCATTTAGAAAAATTCTCATAAATTTTTCGTATAAAAAAATATCAGAATCTGAGGTACATAGATGTCCTTTAGAAATAAAAATCAATTCCCTCTTTCAGAATCTTCCAATCCCACGCCACTGCATTTGAAACTATATTTAAAAATTCATATATTCCATTTTTTTTGTTATTTTCCCTTGAGTTTATTTATCATCATCATCATCTTTCTCATACTTACTTCATAAATGCTTTTACATAAAGGCCCACATTTTTGCTATTCAAAGTGCTCCTTAAACGTTTTTGATATTCGCCAACAATTTTTTCCTTGTCCGGATTATCGCCAACCAATTGCTAAGCATTTTGTTTTTCAGAATAAAAACAGTTTTTACACAAATTTTTTGGTGTTTTATGTGATGTTTAGTGTTGTTTTTGTAATATGATGAAACAGGATTTCAGGGTTTTTGTTGTTGTTGAGGTTGGAGGTGGTAAGTTTCAATGAATTTTAGAGTATGCATTTTACATAGGTAGGGAAAAGGATCCAATTAGATGTTATGATATTATGTAAATAAATATAGTTGGAAATTAAAAAAACAAATACAACAACCAATTAATAATTATCTACAATTGTTTTTTTTACTAATAGCTACAACAACATTTTTAAAAATAAAACATGCATTAAATTAGTGTTGGACCGTACAGTTCCGCCAAAACAGTATTTGGTCAGAAATCGGACTTTAAAAAAAATATTGAAAACTATTTCTAACAAGTTAACGAAAGTATTATTATTTTCAAAATAATAAAAGTTTTTTTAAAAATATGGCAGCATTAAAATCAAAGAGAGGAAGATTAAGAAAAACTGTCAAGCAGAAAAAAATATAAAATTTTTTGCCGTGGTCACGGTTTTTAACTGTCAAATCGTTCTGCCAAAAAACAGTATTTAGTCAGAAATCGATATTTAAAGAAAAGTTATCGAATTCTATAGAAATATATTTCTAACAAAAAGTTGAAATATAAAGCAAAATATTAGTATCAGTCACTCAATAATAATAGTGTCAAATGTCAAATGGTATACAAAGTGCAGTGCCGTGATTATTTTGTTCGGGGTTTAAGATTATAAGCTGGCGAGATTCCAAACCCTTCTGAGTGGGTGCGGGCAACAACACAGAAAAAAACAGCCTTTTTTTTTGTTGTTTTGTCCAATAACAAAATATTTTACAACATAAAAGAAACAAAAATTGGTCAATACGAAAGGTGATTATGTGAGAAACGAACTACTTTAAATTTTTTTAATTTTGGTTCAAAATTACGACCTCTGTTGAAAAAAATAAAAAATTAAAAAAATCAATTTTTAAATACACCGACTTAATTACTTTAGTATTTGAATTTCCTCCGAGCACGAAAATTGTAATATTGATTACTCGAGTAATCGAACCAATTACTTGAGTAATCTATATTACAATTTTCGTGCTCGGAGGAAATTCAAATACTAAAGTAATTGAATCGGTGTATTTAGTAATTGATTTTTTTAAATTTTTTTCCAAAAGAGGACGCAATTTTGAACCAAAATGAAAAAAATTGAAAGTAGTTCGTTTCTCACATAATCACTTTTCATATTGACAAAATTTTTTTTCTTTTATGTTACACAATATTTTTTTATTATACAAAACATCAAAAAACCGGCTGTATTTTCTGTGCACAGAAAAAATTTGAAACGAATTTCAATCAACAAAAACGCGGTTTCAATCAATTTTTTTATTGAAATTCCTCCAATTAAAAAAATTGTTATACCAATCATCAAATTGTAGGTGATTGATTGAAAATTTTTTCAATCAAACATTTTTTCAATTTTGATCAAAAATTTGATCAATTTTTTTATTTATAGTCAATCAAAATAATGTTTGATTTAACCAATGAATTGTTAGCTAATGATCAAAAAATTCATCTATTTTGTTTTCCAATATGTTGCCAACAATAACAAAAAGTGAAACCAGATTATATTGTATATTTTTGAATTAATCTATTCAAATAAATTAAAGCGAAAAAAAATCTGGTATGTTGAAAATTTGTAATTCGACAGTTAAAGAAAATAACAAAAATTTTGTAAACCGCCCTTTTTTACTTCGATTTTTTTTTTTTAAATAATATGGATACAACAATTACAGAAGAATCATTAAACGATGCTTCTGTCAGAAATGCCACTGAGCTGTCTGACAGCTCACAAAAAATTGTACCTTAAGGTGCTGCAGGCGAACTTGCACCACGCCATAGAAGCTGTCAAAGGGTAAAATAATGGGGCTTCAATATTTATAAGGAAAGTTCATTTATCATCGTAGTGATTTTGCCACGATTTTAATAGACAAACTTATTAATTTTCTCCCTATTCCAGAATTTATCCAAAGGGATTTAAATTATCCAAAGGGATTTATTGAGGTTCCAATAGAGAAAGGAACGTGGGAAGTCGTCCGTGCCTCACAATCAGCTTTTTTTGCAGGTGAGGGACCGATATCTCCAGTGGAGGTCACAAAGCTGGTAAGTTACTGTCATGAAAGGAACTGACAATTTATAATTGGGTGTGATGCCAACGCACATCATACCATATGGGAATGTACACAGAAAAAATTAAAAAATGAGTTTCAATTACGAAATTCGTTGATTCAATTACAAATTTAATTGATGTCGGACAGAACAGAAAACTTTATAATTTTCTGGTACACGCAAAAAAATATTTTGCCAAGGAATCACGTTAAACAATATTTTTTCGTATATTATGCAAAAACTTATAACATTTTACCAAGCGTTTGCTTGTTCTATCTTAAAGTTAGTAAAATTATGCAAGCTCATGGGAAATTTCTTGAAACGTTTGCAAAGTTAGGTATAATTATGCAAGCGCTTGGTAAAATATTATTAGTTCTCGCATAATATACGCAAAAATTTTGTTTAATGTGATTCCTCCCAAGCGCTTGGTAAAATATTTTTTTGTGTGTACGTATAGAATCCGTGTTATGTCTATATAATTATGTTTGTGTTCAGTGGTGCCAATTTTAGATTACAAAAGCGTAATTTTATGGAAAAAATCGCTATACAACGTAATTTAGTTCACATCACTGTAAGTGAGAATTGTTTCGTTAAAAAAAGAGAGTGATAGAAAAATAAAAATCATGTAGGAAATAAATAAAGAAATGTGTCGTACAGTGATTTTTCTGGTAAGTCAGAACAAGCACGGCGCGTTGTACGACTGGCGTTGTTAGAGAATGTCATGTACGTGTGCTTGCTATTGTGAATGAAAAATATATATTTATTTGTTAAAATGTGGCAACACTGGAGTTATGTTGCTTCCAGCATTGTTAAAATCAAAGACAAGTAAGTGTTACGCATGTTTAGTCAGTGACGTAAAGAAAACTAAGCAAGAAAGTAATGACTTATTTCATAAATGGCTACATGTACTCTGCAAATGTAAAAAAAACATTCTCAAATAAATTGTATGAATTGTAAAGAAAAACTACAAAATTTAAAATGTGAATATGAAAATTAAATTTCAAAATGCAAACTAGGGAAAAACTAAGCAAATGAATATATTTTTGTAAGGAAAAAAATGTTTGTAAAAAAATATGGGTTTAAAAATTAACTAAATTACAATACCTCCATAACCTGATAAAGGGGGGGGGGGGGTAGATTTTTTCGTTGGAATGTTAAAAAAAAAACATTTTTGTTGGAATGTTAAAAAAACAATTTTGGTATAACGATAATGTGTAAATAAAATTGTGTTGGAAATTTGAAATGTAACCAATTTAAAATTTTACCAATAATGCGAAAAATAAGAGAGAAAAACAATAAATAAAAATATTAAAAAAGAGAGAAAAAAAAATAACAGTAATTATAAAATTTTACACACATATAGACCACATTAAAAAAAAAAAAACATTAGTAAATAGAGCGTTTACATGAACGTTTTGGGGCACATAAAATTTATTAAAAATGTATTAAGATTTTTTTATAAATGTCTCGGAAACACCAAAATGAGACAATTTGTTAATTTTAGCACACACAGAAAAATAAATTTCCAATCGAATTTTTTAGTTGTATCAACTCATAATTCGATTGTCGCTACTATTTTTTGGGTGTGGCAACAGAACTTTTTTATTGTTTTAATTAAAAGTCTGTTGGATCAACCGAGTTTAGTTGAGACTACCAATATTCAATTCTGACGACTTATATGCAAATGTATCAATCGATTTTTAGTTGTTTTGACTAAATTTCAGTTGGAAGTTTGCAAATTTGTTTTCTGTGTGCACAATTGTAAAATTAACAAAAAAATATATTTTTTTTTTAAACTTAAGTTCAGTGTAATCGCCCTATTTTATGTATATGGGGGATTTCATATTAAATGAACACGTTTTTGAAACCGATATCATTTGAATAGGCTTAAACTTGATGAGATCTATAGAGATCACCAAATCTTAGAGATGGATTTTTCTTCATTAAAAAAAAATGTTAATAAGTAGATTAAAATCGGCCAATCGATAACAACTGGTGAATGTGAAATGAGAAATTCCTATTTTTCTTTTTATTCAAATTTTGATAAAATAAATGATTTTAATCTGACGCACTTTGAGTGTGACAAAAAGAAGAGTGCCGTCCAGTACCGTTTTCACCATTAGGGCACACGGGGTACATGTCTAAGGCACAGAACGATCTCAGCGTACAGAAAAAGTCTGAGTTTTTTCTATAGGAAAAATTTTGATAAGTATTTCTTACATAAAAAGTCTCAAATTCTTATTAATTTTTCGTATAGAAAAAGATCCAGATTCTGAAACACTTTTTGTATAGAAAATATCGGAGACTCTAAAACATTGTTTTGTCTCGAAAAAGTCAGATTTTTAGACATTTTTCGTATAGAAAAATTCTAAGACATTATTTTTCGTTTAGAAAAAGTTTCAGATTCTGAGACAATTTGTATATAGAAAAACTCTCAAGAGTTTAGAGACATTTTTCGTATAGAAAAAGTCTTAGATGTTTACACATTTTTTATATAGAAAAAGTCTCAGGTTTGTATAGAAAAAGTTTCAGATTCTGGAAAAATTTTCGTATTGAAGAAGTCTCAGGTTCTGAGACAATTTTTTTTTCTCTGATATTTTTCGTTAAGAAAAAGTTTAAGATTCCGAGACATTTTTTTTATATAAAAAGTCTCAAATTCTGAGACATTTTTCGTATAGAAAAAGTCTTAGATTCTGAGACATTTTTCGTATAGAAATCTTCTCAGATTCTGAGACATTATTCGGATAGAAAAATTCTCAGATTCTGAGACATTTTTTTGTATAGTAAAATTCTGAGATTCTGAGACATTTTTTGCATAGAAAAAGTCTCAGATTCTGAAACCTTTCTCGTGTAGAAAAAGTCTACGACTCTGAGACATTTTTCATATAGAAAAAGTCTTAGATTCTGAGACATTTTTCATAAAGAAAAATTCTCAGATTCTGAGACATTTTTTGTAAAGAAAAATTTCTGATTCTGAGATATTTTTCGTTTAGAAAAAGTTTCAGATTCTGAGACATGTTTCGTATAGAAAAGTTTCAGATTCTGAGAAATTTTTCTTTTAGAAAAGTTTCAGATTCTGAGACATTTTTCGTATAGAAATCTTCTCAGATTTTGAGACATATTTTGTATAGAAAAAGTTCTAGATTCGGAGACATCTTTCGTATAGAAAAAGTCTCAGATTCTGAGATATTTTTCGTGTAGAAAAAGTCTCAGGTTCTGGAACATTTTTCAGAAAGAAAAGTCTCAGATTCTGAGACATGTTTCGTATAGAAATGTTTCAGATTCTGAGAAATTTTTCTTTTAGAAAAGTTTCCGATTTTAAGACATTTTTCGTAAAGAAAAAGTCTCAGATTCTTTGACATTATTCGTATAGAAAAAGTTTCAGATTCTTTGACATTATTCGTATAGAAAAAGTCTCAGATTCTGAGACACTTTTCGTATAGAAAAGTATCAGATTCTGAGAAATATTTCGTATAGAAAAAGTCTCAGATTCTGAGTCATTTTTCGTATAAGAAAAGTGTCATATTCTGAAAATTTTTCGTATAGAAAAAGTTTTAGATTCTGAGACATTTCGTGTAGATAAAGTCTCAGATTTTCAGACATTTTTCGTATAGCAAGTCTCAGATTCAGAAACATTTTTCGTATAGAAAAAGTTTCAGATTCTAAGAAAGTTCGTATAGATAAAGTCTCAGATTCTGAGACATTTTTCGTATAGAAAGTCTCAGATTCTGAGATATTTTTCGTATAGAAAAATTCTCAGATTCTGAGATATTTTTCGTATAAAAAACAGTTTTAGATTCTGCGACATTTTTTGCATAACAAAAAATCTCAGATTCTGAGACATTTTTCGTATAAGAAAAAGTCAGTTGACTAAAACGTCAAAAATCGATCCCTTCTAGCTCAGCGAGTTTTTCACCGATCTCCATCAGATTTGGTGTGGTAACTACTACCCAATAGATCTCATCTTTGTGAAAGTTTGAGGATGTCATCGGTTTCAAAAATGTGTTCTCTCAAGATGAAATCCCCCCTATACATATTAACAATATTTGTAAATTTACAACAGTTTTACATACTTATTTGTTGTCATTTTTTATATTAATATAAAAAACCACATAATAAAACATTTATTTATTTTTTATTAAAACATAAATAGAACACTGAATTTAAAGCAAACATAACATGTTTTCTATACTTACATGACCAAATTTATGATACATTAAAAAACTTTCAGCAGATTGTGCAACTTCATCATTTTTCCATGAAATAAACTTAAGAGGGGGAAAAAAAGAAAAAGAAAATCGAAATAAATTTGAAATTTGTGTGTTTAAAGAAAACATTTGTGTACATTTTTATTAAATTAAATTTAGCAAAACACTATCAAAATAAGGAAAATGAAAAGAACGTGACCACTTCCTTACCTTAGATTTAAATGATTCCATTACAGTAGCTGCACTTCCGGTAGCATTGATCAAAATCAAACCCAATACTCGTGTAGGATGTGCGATGCCAAAACGAGCCAATACATTAGCGCCAGCTCCCTCACCCAAACCAATGACATATTTAACATGCAAGAAATCCAAAACCGTTACTAAATCTTCACCCATCATTTGCAAGGTGGGAAATTGAAAGCTACATTTGAGATGGTGGTTATGGTGTTCATGGTGTTAGAATAGAAATAGAATAAAAAGTTGAGGTTTTTATAAAAAATTTTAATTTAATGACACATTCCTTAGCAACCACCGACTGACACTCATAGAGAAATAGTTTTTTTTTAGATTTTTGCCAACAAAAGAAAACTTTTACGTTTTAAGAATACGAATTAACTAATGTGACGTTAATGTTTGTATACTTAAAATATTTTTCTTTTTAAATCTATATTATAAAGTGTATGTGTGCTCCATTTGCCACGCATCCTTTTCTAAGGAATTGTGTTTCCAATACACGTTTTCGTACCTGTCTGGTAGAGCATCCGCATTATCTGCATGTCCTGGTACATCAATATGTATAAAACATGATCGTTCTTTTATTTCTGTCATACAAGGACTATTAACAAATTCTTGGAAGGAATTATCTGTAAATAAAAATTTCAATTTGAAATAAACAAATATTAAAAAAGAACACTTAATTAACCTAATTAACGAAATATGTCGCAGTATCTAAAAATATCTCAAAAACCTTAAACGAAATATAACCTAAACTATGAGAATTTTAAAACGGAAAATTCAGAATCTAAGAATTTTATTTCCGAAAACAAAAATAAAACATTTTAAATAAAAAAACTGTCTCAGAATCGGAAAGTTTTTCTATGAATTTTTCTATAAGAAAAATGTCTCAGAATCTGAGAATTTTTCTATATGAAAAATGTCTCATGATCTGAGAATTTTTCTGTATGAAAAATGTCTCAGAATCTGAGAATTTTTCTATATGAAAAATGTCTCATAATCTTTTTTCGAATAATTTCTCAGAATCTAAAAATTTTTCTATACGAAAAATGTCTCAGAATCTGAGGATTTACCTAAACGAAAAATATCTCAGAATCTGAGAATTTTTCTATACAAAAATGTTTTAGAATCTAAGAATTTTTCTATACGAAAAAAGGATCAGAATTTGAGAATTTTTCTATTCGAAAAATGTCTCAGAATCTAGAGCTTTTCTATACGAAAAATGTCTAATAATTTTTCTATATGAAAAAATTTTTCAGAATCTAAGAAATTTTCTATACGAAAAATGTCTCAGAATCTGAGAATTTTTCTATATGAAAAATGTCTAAAAATCAAATCTAAGAATTTTTCTATATGAAAAATGTCTCAGAATCTGAGAATTTTTCTATATGAAAAATGTCTCAGAATCTGAGCATTTTTCTATATGAAAAATGTCTCAGAATCTGCGAATATTTCTATATGAAAAATGTCTAAGACTCTGAGAATTTTTCTATATGACAAATGACTCAGAATCTGAGAAATTTTCTATATGGAAAATATCTCAGAATCAGAGAAATTTTCTATACGAAAAATGTCTCAGAATCTGAGAACATTTTACGATAAATATCCCAGAATCTAAGAAATTTTCTTTACGAAAAATGTCTCAGAATCTGAGATTTTTTTTATACGAATTTTTCTAGACAAAAAATCTCTCAGAATCTGAGAATTTTTCTATACGAAAAATGTCTCAGAATCTGAGAATTTTTCTATATGAAAAATGTCTCAGAATCTGAGAATTTTTCTTTATGAAAAATGTCTCAGAATCTGAGAATTTTTCTATACGAAGAATTTCTCAGAATCTGAGAATTTTTCTTTACTTAAAATGTCTCAGAATCTGAGAATTTTTCTATATGAAAACTGTCTTAGAATCTGAGAATTTTTCTATATGAAAAATATCTCAGAATATAGAATTTTTATATATGAAAAATATCTCAGAATCTAAGAATTTTTATATATGAAAAATGTCTTAGAATCTGAGAATTTTCCTATATGAAAAATGTTTCAGAATCTAAGAATTTTTCTATATGAAAAATGTCTCTGAATCTATGAATTTTTCTATATGAAAAATGTTTCAGAATCTGAGAATTTTTCTATATGAAAAATGTCTCAGAATCTGAGAATTTTTCTATATGAAAAATGTCTCAGAATCTAAGAATTTTTCTATATGAAAAATGTATCAGAATCTAAGAATTTTTCTATATAAAAAATGTCTCAGAATCTGAGAACATTTTACGAAAAATGTCCCAGAACCTGAGAAATTTTCTATACGAAAAATATCTCAGAATCTGAGATTTTTTTATATGAATTTTTCTAGACAAAAAATGTCTCAGAATCTACGATTTTATTTAAATTTCAAAAATGTGTCAGAATCTGAGAATTTTTCTATGCGAAAAATGTCTCAGAGTCTGAGTATTTTTTTTTCGAATAATGTCTCAGAATCTAAAAATTTTTCAATACGAAAAATGTCTCAGAATCTGAGAATTTTTCTGTACGAAAAATGTCTAAGAATCTGAGAATTTTTCTATACGAAAAATGTCTTAGAATCTGAAAATTTTTCTATACGAAAAATCTGAGAATTTTTCTATACCGAAAGTCGTCTCAGAATCTGAGAATTTTTCTGTATAAACAATGTCTCTGCAGCTGAGAATTTTTGCATACGAAAAATATCTCAGAATCTGAAAATTTTTTATATGAAAAATGTCTCAGAATCTGAGAATTTTTCTATACGCCGAATTTCTCAGAATCTGAAAATTTTTTATAAGAAAAATGTCTCAGAATCTGATAATTTTCCTATATGAAAAATGTCTCAGATTCTGAGAATTTTTCTATACAAAAAATGTCTTAGAATCTGAGAATTTTTATACGAAAAATGTCTCAGAATCTTAGAATTTTTCTATACAAAAAATGTGGTAGAATCTGAAATTTTCTATAAAAAAAATGTCTCAGAATATGAGAATATTTCTATACGAAAAATGTCTCAGAATCTAAGAATTTTTCTATACGGAAAATGTCTCCGAATCTGAGGATTTTTCTATAAGAAAAATGTCTCAGAATCTAAGAATTTTCCTATACGAAAAATGTCTCAAAAACTGAGAATTTTTAGACGAAAAATGTCTCAGAATCTTAGAATTTTTCTATACGAAAAATGTCTCAGAACCTGAGAAATTTTCTTTATAAAAAATGTTTTAGAATCTGAGAATTTTTCTATGCGATAAATGACTCAGAATCTGAGAATTTTTCTTATAGACAAATAGGAAATGACTCAGAATCTGAGAATTTTTTTATACGAAAAATGTTCCAAAATCTGAGAATTTTTCTATACGAAAACTGTCTTAGAATCTGAGAATTTTTCTTATAGCAAAATACGAAATGTCTCAGAATCTGAGAATTTTTCAATACGAAAAATGTTTCCAAATCTGAGAATTTTTCTATATGAAAAATGTCCTAGAATCTAAGAATTTTCTATACGGAAAATGTCTCAGAATTGGAGAACTTTTCCATTCGAAAAATGTTCAGAGTATAAGAATTTTTTTATACGAAAAATATCTCAGAATCTGAAAATTTTTCTATACGAAAAATGTGCCAAAGTCTGAGAATTTTTCTATATGAAAAATGTCGCAGAATCTGAGAATTTTATCTATATGAAAAATGTCACAGAATCTGAGAATTTTTCTATACCAAAAATTTTCCATCTGAAAAGTTTTCAATAGGAAAAATGTCTCAGAATCTGATAATTTTTCTACACGTAAAGTCTCCGAGAATCTGAAAATTTTTCTATATGAAAAATGTCGCAGAGTCTGAGAATTTTTCTATACGAAAAATGTCTCAGAATCTGAGAATTATTCTATATCCAAAATGTCTGAGAATCTAACAGTTTTTCTTATAAAAAAATACAGACATTACGTATTTTTTTAATCGAAAAATGTCTCAGAATCGGAGAATTTTTCTGTATAAAAATGTCGTAGAGTCGGAGAATGTTTTTGTATAAAAATGTCGTAGAATCTGAGAATTTTTCTACACGAAAAATGTCTCAGAATCTGAGAATTTTTTTATACGAAAAATGTTTCAGAATCTGAGAATTTTTGTATACGAAAACTGTGTCAAAATCTGAAAATTTTTCTTAAAATAAAATGTCCCAGAATCTGGTAATTTTTCGATACGAAAAATGTCTCAGAATTTTGTAATTTTTCGATACGAAAAATGTCTCAGAAATTGAAAATTTTTTATTTTATATTTTAGTCTTGCACTAATTTGAATCCTTTTAATTACTCCTTGCCGTTATTTTACAAAGTATTTAATGAACAAAAAATTGTTCATAACTACGTGTTTGACACAGCAAAAAAAAACATTGTTATCCTTTAAAATAAATGTTAGTGACCCATTTTGGACACTCACATAATACATTGGACAATTAACATTAGCCATTATAAACATTGTTGTTAAAGTCACGTAACATATTAAATCTTCAGTTTTGGTCACATATACTTAATAATACTACATGTTTAACATAAAAAAATAGCAACAATAGTTAAAGCGGAAAAAAGAATCCTTCAAAAAAATACTCACGATTGCATCCTAGATCATGGACAGTAATAAAAACAGCACGTTTTTCTTGTTGTGTCAAATCTCCCTGTTTTTTTGGTTTGTTTTAATAAAAAAAAAGAAAGAAAAAATTAATAGTTTAATAATTTAGCATTTCTATCAAAAGATTACCTAAGTATTAGCCATAATATTACTTAGGTAATTCATACAAGTCATAGTAGTTAAATAATATTAACTTACCTGAACAGTAACGGTAAGCTCTCCGCTTTTATCCGTGTTAACAATATATTTCTAAAAAAATGTAAAGAGAGAATTAAAACAACAACACTATGTAATCATCATATAGCATATGGGTTAAGTGGGATTATAAGGGATATAAAATAAAAACATTGCATAGGTAAAAGTATACAAGATCTTAGGTATTTTTTTTTATTATTGATTTTTGTTTTAAAGCTAAAAGTGTTTAAACTAAATAAACACATATGAGAGGCTATGAAATGACCAAGATGAAAATTTTGTTGATTAAAGATTTATGTTTGATTTTGATTTAAGAAAAGTCGTTAAAAAAATAGTTGTAAAATTTGCAAAGTTTGCAAAATGCACTCAAAGAAAAAATTACAAATGTCTTAACTAAAAATATATAGTTAATTTAATTATCTTTTGGTTTTTACTAAAGACTAGAACGAACCCTACAAATTGTTGTTACAAAATGTTAAAGGCAACTAACAAGAATAATTACACAAGAATTGTAAATATAAAAAAAATCTCATGAAGCGTTGTAAATTAACGGTCAGGATATAGGTAGGCATAATCTTGTACCACAAGTTTAGTTTTTTATTTTGTTAATAACTCACCTGCCGGTGAATATAAGCGTATTTCACCAGTTGGTGAATAAAACGTAACGTTATCATTTTTCATCAAATTTAGTTTTTTATCATCAAATTTTTTTTCATCAAATTTTTTTTCATCAAATTTTTTTTCATCAAATTTTTTTTCATCAAATTTTTTTTTTTTTTTCATAATTTGTCTACCCTTCTCTTAGTGATAGAGGGTATATATAAGTTTGTCGTTCCGTTTTTAATTCATGGAAATATCGGTCTGGGGCACCATAAAGTATATATGGGGCATTCCATGTCAAATCGGACACTGTGAAAATTTTTTATACCCTCCAACCACAGTATGGGGGTATACTCACTTTGTCATTCCGTGTGTAACACATCGAAATATCAGTCGGGGACCCCATAAAGTATATATAATATTGATCAATGATAGAATCTAAGACATTCTAGCGATGTTCGTCCGTCCGTCTGTAGAAATAACGATGCAGTCCAAACCAAAAGAGCTAGACCCCTGAAATTGGGCAAGAATATCTCTTATGTTACTGGTAACGTTAAGTTCGAAAGTGGGCAAAATCGGACCAGGGGGGAAAAAGTTCCCCTCGAAGAACTTAAACGACTGCTGTAAAATACGATATTTTTACGAGTTTTTTTTTAATTTTTGCTCAACAAATGTAACATTTGTATGCCATAATTTGTTCATAGACCTGCGCTTGGACCAAGGGGGCTAGAAAATTGGATTTTTTTAAGGCCGCCCCCTTTGTGGTCGTGGTTAGAGATTGGCGTTGGTCACATGATTTGCGTGATTCACGTGAATCACGCGTAAGTGTGAGTGATTTTCTTTTCAATCACGTGATTGTAAGTGAGAGTGAGTTGAAAAAAAATGTGAGTGAGTGATTAGTGATTGAGTCATTTATTTTTTGCGTGAGTTTGCGTGATTAGATTTTTTGATTTGCCCAATTTTTTTTTAATTTTTTGTAAAAAATTTTTTTTGGATTTTTTTTTCTTTTTGGTAAGAAAATTTTATTGCGTGAGTAGATTTTGCGTGACTCACGCGTGATTGAATTTGGCGTGAGTCACGCGTGAGCGTGAGTAAGTTTTTTATTACTCACGTGAATGTGAGTGAGCGTGAGTAAAAAAAAAAAATTGCGTGAGTGATTAGTGAGTGATTCGATTATTTTTTGCGAGAGCGTGAGTGAGTGTGAGTCAAAATCCACTCACGCGCCCATCTCTAGTCGTGGTTGTAGAAATTAATTAAAAATAACGATACAAATTTAAACGTAAATATCATAAACAAATAATTTGTAAACATATATAGCGGGGGTACGGGTGTCCCCCATCAACTCCGCCCCCCCCCCCAACAAAAAAAAAAAGACGCCTCTGCGATTTTTTTTTTTTTTGATTTTCAACGTGTTGGAGGGTGTAAAAGATTCGGCACAGTCGAATTTAACACTCTTACTTGTTTTTTTAGATTTTCCCAATTTGTTTACAGTTTTTAGTACCCTTTGAAAACTCCTTTGTGGTAAATTTTCAGAATTTTTGATGACCCTTTCAAAAGATATAAAATTTTTTAAAATTGGTGGTTTCTTTTACTCATAACTTCTTCAATAATGGTCCAAATTGCAAATTTTTTTTTACGTACTTTAAAAAAAAAATCCCAAAAAATTCTTAAGAGCGCTCTAGTATGCGATTTTTTAGTTTTAAAATTTGAATCTCATTTTTGAAAATGTTTGTACTCTTCGATTTTTTTAAAATTTTTTTGTGTAAAACTTCTATCGATTCTACAAATTTTTTTGCCCAGGAGGATCGTAGGATACCGATTACTACTATTTTTTTAAATTTTTTGAAAAAATTTTAGTGTAATTTTCCAATCTTAAAATCATTTCTATTGCTCCAATGGTGCGTCATAGAGGGATCATTTCCAAGACCGACCCCCATTAATTTTTACGTCTAAATATTTCTTCGGAACAAACTAATACCCTATCTCCAATTTCTAAGGGGGCTCCCACAGAAAACGACATTTCTTACAATTTGCTCCAACCGCTCTAACTGCCCTAAGAGTGCCCTTAGAGCAACAAAATGTATGACCGACCTACAATATTTTTTTAGTCCAAACATTTTCTCTGAACGCACCTACCCTCTATCTTTAACTGTTAAGGCGGTCCCCATAAAATTTTTTTTTATTTATACCCTCCACTCTAGTGATAGAGGGTATATATAAGTTTGTCATTCCTCGATCGATTTTAAGACGATCCACGTTGGGTTGAAATATATCAAAAGTGGCGCTTTATTCAAAACTGAAATTTTTTTTTTTACAAAAATTATTAATTTAGGGTTAAAGTATATAAAATTACACTAACAAATCTGTCACAACTATTATTCTGAGTTGTTAACTTTTCTTGCAATCCGCTGTCAAAATCAAATAAATTTTTGTGTTTTTGAATATGGTGCTAAAAATTCAATTTTTCTAGAATTTTATAAACTTATTTCTAGAATTTTTTTTTGGTATTTATTCATTCAAAGGTAATTTTTTTATTATGGAACCATCAACTTCAGGTATTTTCAAATAAATTTCTGTTTTTTGTGTTTTGAAAATTGTTGTAAAAATAATTTTGACATTTTTTTGTAAAATGTTCCAAAATTGGAGAATTTTTGATACTTGATGGAATATAAAAAAAAAATGTAAGAGGTTGTTATTGCTTATACATTGTGATAATAAAGCATATAGTATAAGCTTTAATTTAAAAGAAAAAAAATGTCCGCGTTTAATGCCGTTATTTTTTTATTTAAGATTTTATGAAAAAAATATAGTGGCTTCAATAACACATCATCAAAAAAAAAAAACAAAAAAGTTTCTGACCCAGAAACTAGACCCACTTATCCTTATGTATTTTGACCTTCTGAAATCGATTCTGCCATCAGAATTGAATTCTATAGTTGGGGTTTCCTGTGACTTACAAGGAAAGTCCGCAAAGTGAACCCACCTAATTTCCTTGCGAATTTGACAAAGTTACAAAATTTTTTAATTTTATTTCTGTATGTAAGGTTCAAGTCTGATTTATTACGTAGAAAATAAAAGTATTTTAAATAAAATCCGTAAAAAATTGCAGAAGTTACATGCATTTGAACAAAAACGCGTTATTTCAGTTTTATACAAAAACAGTTGTATTTATATTGTGAATTAATGCATTTTTGTTCAAATGCAAGTAACTTCTGCAATTTTTGATGGATTTTAAGAAAAAACCTTTTATTTTCTTCGTAATAAATCAGACTTGAACAAATAAAATTTTAAAAAATGTTAACTTATTGTTGGTCAACTTACAACTTTCCTGACTTTTTTATGGAAAATTTAAAAAAATTTAAAATTTGGTGAAACACAAAAATCCGACTTTAAACAAATTTTATGCAATTATTAACACATATTTATTTTTTATTGTTTTAAATTTTTATTATCGCATTAAAAATACTTTAATTTGCAACTGTATTCATTAAATTATCGCTTTTGGTTTAAAAGTTACAGCTTAAATTGTGAATCAAGTTCAATTTTCAGGAAACACTAAAAAATCTGACAGTTTAAAAAAAAAAATAAAAAACACATGTTTTCTCTTTAAAAGGGTGCTTTCTAATGTATTATTCATCATTCATCAATCAAAAAATATTATATGTTAAAATAACTGCTTCCCTGAATAAAGCGCCACTTTGCCTCTCATTCAACCCAATGTGCGATCTAGCGATGTCAGTCCGTCCGTCCGTCTGTCTGTTGAAAATACGCTAACTTTTGAAAGGCTTTACGGAGGCTCCTGAAGTTTGGCATATATGTCGGGCATTTACCTGGTCAGGTTGGTATTGCAATCCAGCGAAATCGGTCCAGTGGTTCAAAAGTTATGAGTAAAAGACTGAATTTCGGCAAGGGTTTTTCGTGAATTTACGAGATAAAATACACGGTAACTTTAGAAAGACAATTCTGAGGGTGCTGAAATGTGGCATAAATATTTGCCGTTCCTCTGGTCTGGTTCCTTTTAAATTTCAGCCAAATCGGTTCAGTGGTTCAAAAGATATAAGCAAACCCCTGAATTTCATATTGGCTTCACCTAAAATTCCCGTGTTGAAAAACCCGAGTTTTAAAAAAACAAACTGTAAAAACAATCTTAAGCCACAAAATTACTTTACGGAGTATTTTTGTCACTTAGAAATATTTTTACACTAAAAAAAAATTTACACTCGAAAAAAAATTTTACACTCGAAAAAAAAATTAGTAAATTATTTTTTTTTTTTACAAAACTGACAAAAAAAGGTTTTTTTTTCAAAATAAAATATTTCTAATCAAAATTGTTAATTTTTTTCACATTAAAAATTTACTATCCTTTAAAAAGGGCATTGTGGAGTGTATTCATAGATTCGGCCAAGTCGAATTTTACTTTTCTACTTGTTTTTTGTAAATTTGTTTTATTTAATCAGCTTCTACCGGTCCAATGGTGCGTCCGACAGGGGTCATTAGTGAGACCGACCCCCATTTATTATACCCTCCAACCACAGTATGGGGGTATACTCACTTTGTCATTCCGTGTGTAACGCATCGAAATATCGGTCTAGGACCCCATAAAGTATATATATTATTGATCAGTGATCGATTCTAAGACATACTAGCGATGTCCGTCCGTCCGTCCGTCCGTCCGTCTGTCCGTCTGTCCGTCTGTCCGTCTGTAGAAGACACGATACAGTCCAAACTAAACGAGCTAGACTTCCGAAGTTTGGCACGAATATGTCTTATATTCCTAGGCAGGTTAAGTTCGGAAATGGGCAAAATCGGACCAAGGGGAAAAAAGTTCCCCCTTGGAGAACTAAACCAACCCAAGAAAAACCGCATTTTTTGCAGGGTTTTTTGTACTTTTGCTAAGCAAATGCAACATTCTTATCTCAGTAGAAGTTAAAAATCGCAGGGGGAAGGTGCCCCCTAACGTCTACCCCCCAAGAAAAAAAAGACGCCCCTGGATTTTTTTAATATATTTTTTTTACATTTTGGAGGGTATAAAAGATTCGGCATAGCCGAATGTAACACTCTCACTTGTTTTTACCCTACAACATTTTTTTAAAGCATACCTATGCCCTATCTCCACTCCCTAAGTAGGCTCCCATACAAATATCAGTTGGACCAAATTTTATAAAAATGTAACTTTGAATGGAAGCCTACTTAGGGAGTGGAGATAGGGCGTAGGCATGTTTTTTTATCAAAAATTGTTTTTCATAATTTTTTTTTACATCAAATTTATTTTTTTTTCATCAAAATTTTTTTTTTTCATCAATAAACTTTTTTCCGTAATTTTTTTTCATGAAATTTTTTTTTCATAAAATTTAATTTTTTCTTAAAAATTTTATTTATTCTTTAAAAATTTTATTTTTTCTTAAAAAATTTTTTTTCCAAATTATTTTTTCTTAAAAATTTTTTCGTTAAATTTTTTTTCATCAATTTATTTTTTTTTCATCAAAAATTTTTTTTTACCTAATTTTTTTTTCATCAAAACTTCATTAAAATTTTGTTTTTCATCAAAAAATTTTTCTTTCAATTTTTTTCTTATTTTTTTTGGTGAAAAACAAATCTAGAGAAAAACTCCAAGTCTAAAATTCTGACATAAAAAAGTTCCATTTGCTTAACAAATGTACAAAAAAACAAGTGGGAGTGTTAAATTCTTATGTGTCGATTCATTTATGCTCTCCAAAATGTAAAAAAGAACTTTTTTGCACTTAAGTAATGCACCCATTTACCAAATTTGCAGCGCTTTTGGTTAAGACTGCATCTTGATTTCCACAGACAGATGGACAGAGGTATATAGCTAGATTATCTTAGAAATGGACCAATAGTATATACACGGGTGGTCGGAAACAGTTTTAGCCTAAAAATGCGAATACCATAATTTTTTTTAATATGTATTCGGGATGTCTTAGACTAATTTAGCAACAAAAACCAAAATCTTCGATCGAACACTTTTTACAAAAATCGCGGTTGAATTGAATTTTTTTTCCTAAAACACTATTAATGAATTTTTTACTCCAAAAAATTTTTGTGTTCCGGACTTAGAATTTCGGAATTTCGAAAATTTGTTATTTAATTTTGCTAATAAAGCGTTGTTAGATAGGACTTCGAAACTGCTTTAACGGCGAGAGAGGGAAATTTTATATATTTAGTAGTATTTTGAATGCCACCATATTGAAAATTACCAAAATAATCATGTTTGTTGCAAGTCTATATGGTCTGTGGTTAATACCCTGTTCTCACTTACACCTAAAAACCATTTTTAGCAACATTTTTCGTTTTATGCTAAAAACCATTTTTTTGACTCGTTTTACCATACATTTTTTTGTTGTAATATGTCAAAATAAAAATGTTTTTAGCTCGTTTTAAAATTAAAACGATTTAAAACGAGCGGAATTCCAGGGGTTGAATTGAGTATTTTTGAATGTTCAGCGTTTTTAAAGCATTTTATTAATATTGGCAACATTGTTTATTACTAAAATGTAAATAATACAAAAAAAAATAGTGCTATTTTTATCTTTTAACAATTCTTGAACATTATAAACAGTTATATGTATAATTAATGAATATAATTTCAATATTTTAATATCGTTTGTTGTTAAAATGTATACATGTTTATCAGCTGATAATGCAAATGTCAAAATAAAAACATAAAAACCAAAATAAAACGAGTGAAATTACGTGTGAACACTTTTTTTTATTAAAACAAATGTCGTTTAAAACCGTTTTTAGATGCTCGTGAGAACAGGGTATAAGATTGAGTATTTTGGGCAAAACCAGAGTTGTACATTTAAGTAGTAGACATTTTTTTATAGATTTTAAATCTCGAATATTCTGTTTTCAACCAAAGCCATATGGGATTTGACATTTAAAATAAAAAACAAAAATAATTTTTAATAAATTCCGAATTTATCTGAAAATCAAGGTATTTGCAAATATCATTTTATGGATTTTCGTTCTGATCATTGTATTTATGATTAATAACACTGTGCTACACCAAAAATATGCAGGGGTTCTCATATAAAAATTCGGGTTGGTTGGAGTCCATAGAGTACTGATATACTCATAGTTTTTCTGGATCACTTCGTTAAGTACGTTTTTAATTGGCAAATGTGTTGGAAAACGGAAATTCTTAAATTACAATTTTAAAAAATTATTACTTTGTTAGTTTGCAACCGATTTTCGATTTTATGGATTTGTTTTAAAGGTATAGATCTTACATTTCAAACAAAACAAAAATATTAAAAATCGATCAAGAATTGGCTGAGCTACGATCGCTTAAGTAAAAGAAAACCGAATTTTTTGAAAAATTTGTCATATTCTTTACACTCTAAGTTGAAAGTGAATCATTGAACAATTTTTTTTTAATTTTTTGTAAAAAAGTATAGTAAAGTGGCTTTCCAAAACACCAAAAAACATAACAATCGGTTAAAAAATGAATGAGTTATGCTAAGTTTTGTGATAGGACATTTTTAATTTTTTTCAGAAACGCTTGTAATTCAAGCACTATTCATAAATCTTGTTACTAGTAGTAATTTTATGCGCATATGCATATAAACTAGAGATGGGAACGTAATTAGATTTGTGCGTGATTCACACATGATCAGAAGTGAGCGTGATTGAAAATTAATTTTACTCACGTGGTTGTTAGTGAGTGTCAGTGTGAGTGGAATAAAAAAATGGGCGTGTCATTTACTTCCAAATCCTATTTATAATTTTTTGGGTTTGTTTAAAAAATATCAGTGTTACTTCTTAAACAAAAAAATATTGAGAATAGGTTAAAAACAGGCTAAGGTGCGCTTGTTTAAGTAAAAAACCTTTTTTGAAGAGTTATACCTGCAACATTTTTATGACAGAAAAAGCTGTGCGCTTGCAAACATGTTTTTTTAAAACGAAATTGCTAAAATTGTGGGATCATTTGATGGAAATTTTACCTGTTTATAAATATACATGTGAGGCATTCCACACCAAATGTTGAGTGAGAAAAAAATTGTGTACCAAAATTTTTCAATGGGTCCCGGGTAAAAAAGTTTTTTATATAACTAGGGTGAGATTTCCATGCAAATGCATGTTTTTTGTCGAAAGCCTAAAAACGATATCGACCAATTATCTTTCCGAATCAAGAGATTTGCATTAAATTGCATCGATTTGTTTTCGCATATTTTGCATATTTTGGTGAAAATACATATTTTTGCATATTTTGATTTTAAATGCATATATTGTGCATATTTCGAACTTTTAAGTGCATATTATTGCATATTTTGGCATAAATTAGCAAAAACACAAATTGAAATTAATTTTTTTCAAAAACTAAAAAATTTTTAAAATTTATTTTGAAAATCAGAAAAATTACTTTTTTTCTTCTTAATTTTTTTTTTATAGATTTTCTTAATTTTTAAAAAAATCTTACTAGACAAACATCTAATCTTTAAAAAAAAATACAAAAAAAAAACAAAAGTGGCCGGATTTTTTATAAATTGACTTTTTTAAAAAATGGAAAATTTCAGAACGGGTTCTGAAAATTTTCCAAAAAAATTTTAATCGATAGCCGATACAAAACTACACAAGAATGTAAATTTTTGAGATTTTGGTGCATTTCGTTTTTATTTGATATATGGGGGTTTTCGTGTCAACTGACACAACCTTTGAAACCGATGTCTTCCGATCGGGATGAAATTTGCACCAAGGTTAGTCCTATTGGATAGTAGTTCAGACACAATTTTTCAACAAGATCGGTCAAGAACTCTCTGAGTTAGAGGGGGTCGAAATTTGACATTTTGGCCAAAGAGGTGTTGATTCTCATCCATGTAACTTCTTACCTATTGTTTTTAGCAAAATGTGTCCCAAAGAGTTTAGATAGCTATTTCTTCAGTCTTTCGAAAAAAAAATATAAAAAAAATTAAAAAAAAATTTTTGATTTTTTTTCTTAAAAATCCAAAACTTTTTTGACTTTTTCCTCAAATTGGGCCCTTTTTTTTTTTTTTTTTTTTGATTCAAAAGAAAGCTTAGGCGATTTCCTTTAAGAGCTGTGGGGTCGCTTAGTGGGATGCGAGTGGGATATCTATGAAAAATTTTTTTTTTTAACTTTGGAACACAAAAAACGGTCCTTCAATTTGCACTATTAGGCGTGGGATAGCTAACCAGTTTTCGATTTCGATCCGCGATACCCTCTAGTTTTTTTAGGTTCAAAAAAGAAAGCACGACCCAAAAAATGGGGGCGGTGGGGGGGGGCCATATGGCCCCTCATTGGGGTCAAAGTTGGACGTAAAGAGGTAAAAATCCTCAAAGAGCCCCAAAACTCCCCTAGAAACGCCCCTGGAGGGGTGCAATGTGAGACCGACCTGCAATAATTTTCTGCCCCCAACATTTTTCTTGAACATACCTTACCCCTATTTCCACTTCCTAAGGGGGCTCCCATACAAAATGACATTTTTATAAAATTTGCTCCTACCGCTCTAACTGTCCATAGGGTGCCCCTAGAGAAGTAAAATGTATGACCGACCCCCAATATTTTTTCAAGTTCAACATTTTCTCAGAATATACCTACCCTTTATTTTCAACTCTTAAGGGGGTCCCCATACATTTTTTTTTATTTTTTTATTAGCTTTTAACAATACATGTTTTTATAATGTATGGGAGCCCCTTAGGGAGTGGAGATAGGGTGTTATGATGTTCGGACAAAATGTTGGTAACTAAAAAATAATGGGGGTTGGTCTTAATTTTTGCCTCTCTAGGAGGCACGGTAGGGGCGGTAGGAGCTGGTTTAATAAAACAAATTTATAAAAAATAAAAGAAATGTATGGGGACCACCTTAAGGGTTAAAGATACATTGTAGGTATGTTTGCAAAAAATGTTGGAATTAATAAAATAATGGAGGTCGGTCATACATTTGGCCCCACTAGGGGCACTTTAGGGTAAGTTAGAATGGTAGGATAAATTTTTTTAAAAATGGTTTGTATGGGAGCCCCCTTAGGAAGTGGAAATAGGGGTAAGGTATGTTCAAGAAAAATGTTGGGGGCAGAAAATTATTGCAGGTCGGTCTCACATTGCACCCCTCCAGGGGCGTTTCTAGGGGAGTTTTGGGGATTTTTGAGGATTTTTACCTCTTTACGCCCAACTTTGACCCCAATGAGGGGCCATATGGCCCCTCCCCACCGCTCCCATTTTTTGGCTCGTGCTTTCTTTTTCGAACCTAAAAAAATTAGAGGGTATCGCGGATCGAAATCGAAAACTGGTTAGCTATCCCACGCCTAATAGTGCAAATTGAAGAACCGTTTTTTGTGTTCCAAAGTTAAAAAAAAAAAATTTTCATAGATATCCCACTCGCATCCCACTAAGCGACCCCACAGCTCTTAAAGGAAATCGCCTAAGCTTTCTTTTGAATCAAAAAAAAAAAAAAAAAAAGGGCCCAATTTGAGGAAAAAGTCAAAAAAGTTTTGAATTTTTAAGAAAAAAAATCAAAAATTTTTTTTTAATTTTTTTTATATTTTTTTTTCGAAAGACTGAAGAAATAGCTATCTAAACTCTTTGGGACACATTTTGCTAAAAACAATAGGTAAGAAGTTACATGGATGAGAATCAACACCTCTTTGGCCAAAATGTCAAATTTCAACCCCCTCTAACTCAGAGAGTTCTTGACCGATCTTGTTGAAAAATTGTGTCTGAACTACTATCCAATAGGACTAACCTTGGTGCAAATTTCATCCCGATCGGAAGACATCGGTTTCAAAAGTTGTGTCAGTTGACACGAAAACCCCCATATATTTAAACAAGGCAACTTGACACAAACTTGACCATTTTTCCAATTTTTGACCACGCCTCCTTTTTGAAAAATTGAACAACCAAAAACGTAATTTTCTTAGCTCCATATATGAGGCATTCCACACCAAATGTTCAGCAAAAAAAAAAAGTTGTGTCGTGTCAATATGAAATCATTTTCAAAGTATTCGCTCTTAGGGTACTATTAAATAACAAAAATAAAATTTAAGTTTTTTCAAAAAGTGGGCCTTGTAGGCGTGGTCAAAAATTGAAAATATCTAACTTTTTTGCCTGAGCATCTTTACTTCAATATTTATGCAAATTAAATGAAACACAGTAAAGTCTTAAAGACAAAAGCTGTTTATAGATTTTTGAATGGGCTATCAATTAAATGGGCTATCAATAAAAGCTGAATGGGCTATCAATAAAAGCTAAGAAAATGAAAATTGGAACATTTTCAGAAGAAGTTCTGAATTTTTTAAATTTAAACTTAAACTTTATTTATCAAAAAACATGCCGCAATTTTATTTGTTTTTTATTTTTTTAAAAAAAGTTAAAGGAATTTGATCTGAAATTTTTAGAGATGTGGTTTTGCCTTGTTTTCGATAAATCAAAATTCAAAAATTGCAACACGCTTATTTTATACAATAATGGTATTTAAAACGTGTGCGTATGAGTAATATCAATACTTAAAAAATATTTTAAGAGGCGATGGTAGCGTGAGTGAGTTTTTAATAACGATTACGCACGCTTATGAAAGAAAAAATTTAGTCACGCACGATATTTTATTTTGCTCACGCTCATTCACGCACACGTGAGTAGAAAAAAATAAGTTACGGTCACGATGTTCACGTGAGCGTGAGTAAAATAAAATATCGTGCTTGAATATTTTTTTTTCTTTCATTAGTGTGCGTGTATTTGACCACGCCTACAAGGCGCACTTTTTGAAAAAAACTTAAATTTTATTTATGTTATTTATTAGTACCCTAAGAGCGAATACTTTGCAAATGATATCCCATTGAAACCACCATGGTTTTTCTGTAGTGGAACCATGCCTCACATGGCTATCCATACAACTTATTTAAAAATTTACGGTTCACATGTTTTTTTTTCGCTGAACATTTGGTGTGGAATGCCTCATACGTATATTTATAAACAGGTAAAATTTCCATCAAATGATCCCACAATTTTACCAATTTCGTTTCAAAAATGTCAAATGTTTTTTGTCATAAAAATGTTGCAGGTATAACTCTTCAAAAAAGGTTTTTTACTTAAGCAAGCGCACCTTAGCCAGTTTTCAACCGATTCGCAATATTTTTTTGTTTAAGAAGTAACACTGATATTTTTTAAACAAACCCAAAAAATTATAAATAGGATTTGGAAGTAACTGACACGCCCATTTTTTTTTCCACTCACACTGACACTCACTAACAAACACGTGAGTAAAATTAATTTTCAATCACGCTCACTTCTGATCATGTGTGAATCACGCTCAAATCTAATTACGTTCCCATCTCTAGTTTATATGCATATGCGCATAAAATTACTACTAGTAACAAGATTTATGAATAATGCTTGAATTACAAGCGTTTCTGAAAAAATTTAAAAATGCCCTATCACAAAACTTAGCATAACTCATTCATTTTTAAACCGATTGTTATGTTTTTTGGTGTTTTGGAAAGCTACTTTACTATACTTTTTTACAAAAAATTTAAAAAAATTGTTTAATGATGCACTTTCAACTTAGAGTGTAAAGAATATGACAAATTTTTCAAAAAATACGTTTTTTTTTTACTTAAGCGATCGTAGCTCAGCCAATTCTTGATCGATTTTTAATATTTTTGTTTTGTTTGAAAGGTAAGACCTATACCTTTAAAACAAATCCATAAAATCGAAAATCGGTTGCTAACTTACAAAGTAATAATTTTTTAAAATTGTAATTTAAGAATTTCCGTTTTTCAACACATTTGCCAATAAAAAACGTACTTAACGAAGTGATCCAGAAAAACTATGAGTATATCAGTACTCTATGGACTCCAACCAACCAGAATTATCATATGAGAACCCCTGCATAAATTATTTTTGGTCTTTTGTAGCACAGTGTAATTGAAATAATTATTATTTTGATAGATATGTATTTAATTTATTGTCTTTTTTGTTTTTTATAAAAACAATTTTTAATTGAAATGTCAATAACGTTCACTGTGTAATAAATTGTGTTTGTAACGTCATAAACCATTTAAAAAAAGGCTTGTCTTTTAAATTTACTTTTTAATTAAACATACACATGTGCTTGAGAATTGGTTCATAATTCTTAATATTCCAGTAAGAAAATAAAGAAAACAATAACCAGTTTTTTGTGGTCGGTCACCGGTTGTTTCAGTCAAATCGTATGGAAAATGCCGTGCCGTGTTTGTTCTGTTCATACTCTTAAGTATTTCCCTGTCCTTGAAATATCTTACTAAATTTAAATGCTTTAAATGTGTAGTTTAATATAAATATAACATTTGTAAAACGTTAACAAAATATTTTGATATGAAAATGTATTTTATTTTCATAAATTAAAAGTTTGTGCGTTTTTTTTTTTGAAAATTAGCGAAAACATTTCACAACTGTCATTTACATTTTGCCGTTATTATTCTGTTATGTATATTTTTTATTTTTTTTTCGTATCAGCATTTACAATTTAAAAACCATCGTTTTTACTTCTCAATTCATTTTAAAAACATTTTTATTCAACAGTTCAACACAATAGTCGTGAAATTCATTGTACCATCAAAAAAAGCATTGACTCTAGTGCAGAGTTTTAAGGAATGAATTTGGATAAATTGCAATTTGTGAAACTCTATAGAAATATTGACATCTCAATAAAACAGGACACGGTACGGGACGAAACAAATTGACTTTCCTGATACATTTTTTTATCAGTCTTGGTAAAATAAAACATTTTGTAATGAAACAAGAAATTAAGAAAAAAAAAAAAAAAATCATAAATTTTTTTTATTACTTTTTTTTACAAATTTTAATAAAAAAAATGTTTGGCAAAAAATAAATTTTTGATGAAAAAAAATTTGATAAAAATTTTTTTTAATCAAAATAACTTTTTAATGAAAAAATATGATTAAAAAATATTTTTTATCAAAAATTGTTTTTTCATTAAAAACTTTTTTGAATTAATTTTTTTTTTTTCAATATTTTTTTCTATCAGCATTTTTTTTCAACAAGCAGTTTTTGTAAAAAACTAAATTTGTAAAAAACTAATAAAAAAAATTTTAATAAATTTTTTTATTAAAAAAAAAAAATATTTAATATTTTTTTTTTTTTTTAAAAAGGTTTTTAATATATTTTTTTTATTAATATTTATTTTTCTCAATTTTTTTTACCAAGACTGCGATACCCTCCACAATTTCGAAAAGTTTATTGCAAAAAACTTATTTAAAAGGCAATTTCATTAAAAAATAATCTTTAGAAATACAATGTTTTCTTCTTCAATCACAAACCCTTAATAACAAAACAGAATATGGCATGCGCCGATAAAAACACTTAAAAAAAAAACAAATTTTTTTTGAAAAAAAATTTCCGCGAAAAAAGATTTTGGTAAAAAAATCCGGGAGTTTTTTTCTTTTTTTTTTGTTAAAAATATGTTCGTACTTGTGTAAATATCACAAATAAATTCACAAATGTCAACCAGCAGCCGAATTAAAGCATTTTGTATTTTTAGGTTTTGTTGAATGTACTAAAATTTTTCGTTCATAACTTTTGAACCCCTGAACCGATATCGCTCAATTGCAATACCAAACTTTTCGGAAGAACTTTCAGTAAATATGTCAAGTTTCAGTCATCTTCGTGTAATATTTTGGCCGTGATCACCATTTCCAAAGACAGACAGACGGACATCGCTAGAATGTCTTAAAATCGATCGGGGATCATGAAAATACTCTATGGGTCCCAGACCGATATTTCGATGAGTTACAAACGGAATGACAAACTTTTATATACCCTCTATGACTAGAGTGGAGGGTATAAAAATGTTGATAAATTTTTTTTTGTTTTTGATAAAAAAAAAATTTGTGATAAAAAATTTTAATGGATAAAAAAATGTTTGATGAAAAAAATTTTTTGATGAAATAAAGGGTTTCAATGAAAAAATAATTTTGGAAAAAAAACTGAGTAAAACCAATTTTTTTTTCATCAAAAACTATTTTGGTTTATTTTTTAATTTTTTTTTCATCAAAAATTTATTTTTTAATGGTTCAGGTTTTTGTTTCATCATTTTTTTTTTTTTATGTTGGTGAATAAAATGTAACATACAAAATGGTTTTTCATTATTTTTTTTATCAATTTTTTCCCTCAAATTTTTTTTTTATCAAAAAATTTTTTTTCATTAAAAAAAAAAACTTTTTTTAGGTGAAAAATATTTAGATGAAACAAAAAACAAAGAAAAAAAAGGTTGGCTAAAAAAAAAATAAATTTGATAAAAAAAAATTCTTAATCAAAAAACTTTTTTGAAAAAAGTCTTTGATCAAAAAATTATTTTTGACGAAAAAAAGAGTGAAACAAAATATATTTTTATCTTAAAAAATTTTTTTGATTAAATTTTTTTTCTTTTTAGCAACATTTTTTTTCATCAAAAATTTATTTTTGTTCATTAAAATTTTGTAAAAAAAAAAAATTTATTTGTTCATTAAAATTTTGTAAAAAATAAAAAAAAAAACTCACTTTTCACACGGTGAGCCTCAGCGATGTTTAGGTTGAACTTTAGTGTCGACGAAAAGTGTAAACGCAGTTCGATTTCTTCTTGATTAAATGTCACAAAACTGTTAACAGCGAAATCGTAGCTGCTCGCATTCGCGAGATATTGCGAAATTAGTGTTTTTGTATTTTCTAAAATTTTGACAATGAAGTTTTTTAAAATTTCTTGAAAAACTGAGTATGCAGATTTAATTGTATTTATTTACAGGTCACAAAACATCGAAATCATATCTTCTCAATTTCGCGAAAAATCGCAAAATTAAAAAAATAAAAAATTGGAAAAAAAAAATATTTTTCACGTAAATTAGCAGTCAAGATATTGATTTGAGCAGTTTTACCACTTCTAACCACATAAAATTTAAACTGCATACAATATATTTGTCGTTTCTTGATTTTTTTCCTTTATTTTAGACACTAAAAAAAAATTAATATAAAAGCTTTAACAGTAATTTTGCAATTTCTCGGGAAATTGATCATCTATAATTTTTATGCTTGCAGTTTTTTCAACTTTAATAACCTCGAATTCAAACTGCATACCACATTTTTGTCGTTAATTGAAATAAATGTTTTTATAGACCAAAAATAACACAAAGTAATGAATAAATAGTAGTTTAGCGAGTTTTTAAGCGATATCTCGAAGAATTGAGCAGCTAGAATTTAAATGTTAACAGCCTTATCACCATTAATGAATAGCAAATCAAACTGCATTTCGTGTTTTTCAACAATTTTAAAGAAACTTCTTTTATTAATCAAAACAAGAAATACCCCCAAAAATCTGTTTTTCGCTATTTCTCGCGAAAGTGAGCAGCTATAATTTTTTATGGGCTGTTTTAATTTCTTCTAATATGCTCAAATCAAACTGCATACCACTTTTTTTTATTATTTCTAAAGAACCGGTTTTAAAATATAAAAAAAAATAATAAAAAAAAATTATATAATTACGCGATATCTCGCGAAATTTAGCATCTACAATTTCGATGTCAACAGCTGTATGACCTTTGATCAAGCACAAGTAAACCTGCATACCATGATTTTACGAAATTTTAAAGAAACCTATCTAAAGATAAAAAACAGCAAAAAATTAATTTCGCGATTTCTCGCGAACTAAAGAAGATAGGATTTTGATGTTTATTGTTTTGTGATATTTAAATAAGTACAATTAAAACCGTATACTCATTTTTTGAAAAAAAAATTAAAATCTTCAATGTCAAAATTTTAAATATATACATTTGGTCAAAAAAAACAGTACATTGCAAATAAAAACAGTACTTTTTTAAAAGTCTTATTTTATATAAAACTACAAAAACTTAGCCCTTTTACCCTGATTTCAAACAGATCTCAGCCAAAACGAGCATAAAAGGTTGTTAACAGAACGGTGGAACATTTTAGGTAAACCGTCTCTAAATTATTCTATATTTTTTTTATAAGTGTTGAAAAAAATTGCGATTGACTTTTTTGAGCATTTGTCTTAGTTGCCGCGATATCTTACTTGAAAAGCTTTTGTAGTCTATGCTTTCGCTTAACTAAAACGCCGATCTTCCTATCAAAAACATATGAAAAAATCCATAAAACAGTGTTTTAATTAAAACACGACTTTAAAAAGCAAACTCGAAAACAGTATTATTGCACTCAAACAAAGGCCTAACTAAATTTTGGGAAAAAGTTTTTTTTTCACAATTTTGAAATTTCTTTGACATAATTTGCAACCAATTAGTTCATCATATTTATCTTCTTAGAATTGATAAAGTTTTCTCTTCAGGTTTAGTAAATTTTTTTTTTTTCAAAAAATGTTTCAAAAATTTCAAAAACTAAGCCAGAAAGAGCAAAAAAGTGTTCATTTTCGATTCTAAAAATCTCTAAAGAATCTCCGGTCCTCTTCCTCAATTTGAATCTAAAAAATTGGGCGTTCCTCATTCTCAGAAAATATTGCCGAAACAAAAAAATGCCAAATACATTTTTGTAGTACTTAACACGACCGTATTAATCCCTCTGTGTAATAGTTTTTTAGTTATCCCGTTAAGATACTAAAGACCCTTTTGGGCCCTTAAATTCCCGTATCCTAAAAACTAAGCAAGGTAGAGCGAAAAGAGCAAAGATGTTGAATCAAAATCTATGACGATCGTTAATAGACCCAATGGGACTGGACCTAAGGTGGTCTGGACCCATGGGTTCCGAACCTAATGGGGTCTGCCCGCAATCGGAACTTTAAATGAGATGTACTCAATAAAATAAATTTTTTCCCATTTTCTAGTTATACCCTCCACTCTAGTGATAGAGGGTATATATAAGTTTGTCATTCCGTTTGTAACACCTCGAAATATTGGTCTAGGACCCCATAAAGTATATATATTTATGATCCTCGATCGATTTTAAGTCGATCTAGCGATGTCCGTCCGTCTGTCTGTCTGTCCGTCCGTAGAAAACACGCTAACTTTTGAAAGACTTTACAGAGGCTACTGAAGTTTGGCATATATGTTTGTCATTTACCTGGTCAGGTTGGTATTGCAATCCAGCCAAATCGGTCCAGTAGTTCAAAAGTTATGAGCAAAAGAGTAAATTTCGGCAAGGGTGTTTCGCGAATTTACGAGATAAAAAACACGACAACTTTCGGAAGACAATAATGAGACTACTGAAGCTTGGCATGTATCTTTGCCGTTCCCCGGGTCTGTTTGGTATTAAATTTCGGCTCAATCGGTCCAGTGATTCAAAAGTTATAAGCAAAACCCTGAATTTCAGATTAGTTTCATCTAAAATGCCACGTGTTTTAAAAGTTTTAAAAGCATTGGTGGTAACTAAACAATGCTTTTCAAACTTTTTTAATTTTAAAGCAATGCTTTTTATACTTGTTTAGTTTTAAAAGCATTGGTAACTTAAAAATTACACTCGAAAAAAATTTTCACTCAAAAAAAATTTTACACTCAAAAAAATTTTACACTCAAAAAAAAATTTAGTTTTTTTTTTACAAAAATGATAACGTTTTGTGTACATACGTACGTGCATTCACTCAGAAATATTTTTACAGTAAAAAAAAACATTACACTCGAAAAAAAATTTTACCCTCAAAAAGAAAATTTAGTAATTTTTCTTTTTTTAAATTTTTTTTTTAAAAAAATGACAAAAAAAAGTGTTTTTAACTAAAAAAAAAATTTTTTTTAAAAAATTACAAAAAAAGAGTTCTTTACTCAAAATAAAATATTTCTAATCAAAATTGTTAGTTTTTTCACGTTAAAAAATGTACTACCCTTTAAAAAAATGCATTGTGGAGGGTATTCATAGATTCGGCAAAGTCGAATTTAACTTTTCTACTTGTTTTTTCTTTTTCTTATTTTTCAGAAAAATTTAGATAAAGAAAAGGAAAACATGGCAATGGAGCTAAATCATTATTGAATTTAGTTAAGTTTTCCACTTTTTTAATAATTTTTCTTTTTGAGTGTGGTAAAAATTAAATTGCATTTAGCTCCTTTTTAAAAATTGAATTAAAATTTTGTTAGCTGAGGCTCTCCGTGTTCATGTTAAAAGTCAGATTCAGAAAATTTTTTTTAATTCCAAAAGTTTTTAATTCAGAAAAGTTTTAAAGTTCTAAGATAGTTTTAAATTCCCAGACATTTTTCAAAAAAAAAAAAAAATCAGATTCAGAGGCAATTTCTATTTAGAATTTTAGAAAAAGTCAAAAACATTTGAACTCAGAAAAATTTCAAAAATACTGAGACACTTATTCGACGATAGCAACTAAACTAATTTGACTTTAAAATTTTAAAGAATAAATATCTTTAACACTCTGCATAACTGTTTCATTAACTACAGTTATTTATACATACATATATTTTGCGATAGATAGAAGTGTTTACAATAACAACACTTTATTGTTGTAACATTAAAAGGATTAAAATAGAATTTTCAACGCTACATAAATTGAAATGAATGGGAGGGAATGAATGTTGTTATAATGTAAAGTGAGTGTAGTGTGTATTTCAGCTTCTTCTTCTCCTTTTGTCATTTTTGAACGCATTTCTTTTGACAAATGACACTTGTAAAGTTTCCGTTACAGTTTTAATGTGTGTCTCTGTAAGTGTGTGTTTTTGTTTGTTTGTATATGCGTGTGTGTGTGTGTATGTATGGGATTTCCAATTGGCCAACCTCGTTTAAACAGTTGACTTTATTTTTAATACCCTGTCGAAAACATATAAAAGTAAATGAATGAACGAACGACTGACTGGCTGACTAAACGACCGACAGAATGGAAGACCAAGCGAACGAACGAACAAACGACCGACTAAAGAAATTACATAAATTGTAGACATTTAGTTAGACAGACACAGATCATAATAATCTATATATATAAAAGAGTGTGGTGACTGACTGACTGATTGACTGACTGACTGACTGATTGGCAATAATCATCGCCCAGCCCAAACCGCTGAAGCTAGAGACTTGAAATTTGGAATGTAGGTTCGGCTCCCGACAAAACCACCCACTAAGAAGGGATTTTTGGAAATTCCGATTCTAAGGGGGGCAAAAGGGGGAAAATAGGGCCCTTTGGGGGATTTTGTATCTTTTGAACTAATAGTCCTAGAAACTTCAAATTTGAACTCTAGGATCCTCTCGCGGAAATAAAATTTCGGAATTTTTTTTTTTTTTAAATTCCGCCTCCAAGGGGGGAAAAAGGGGAAAATAGGGCAAATTGGTACATTTTTTATATTCTAAACAAATGGTCCCAGAAACTTGAAATTTGAAGTCTAGCACCCTCTCGCGGAAATAACATTTTGGAAAAAGTAATATTTTGAAAATTCCGTTTCTAAGGTGGGGGGGAGGGGGAAAATAGGGCAAGTTGATACATTTTGTATCTTCTGAACTAATGGTCCTACAATCTTGAAATTTTGAG
Source organism: Pegoplata infirma (assembly GCA_963921195.1). Classification (NCBI taxonomy): domain Eukaryota; kingdom Metazoa; phylum Arthropoda; class Insecta; order Diptera; family Anthomyiidae; genus Pegoplata; species Pegoplata infirma. The sequence continues at coordinate 31,229,570 of OY992536.1, forward strand.
TATAGGATACTCTCGCGGAAATAACATTTTGAAAAAAGTACTTTTTTGAAAATTCCGGTTTTAAGGGGGACAAAAAGGGGGAAAATAGGGCAATTTGGTGAATTTTGAACTAATGGTCCTAGAAACTAGATATTTGAACTATATTATCCTCTCGGGGAAAAAAAAATTTTTTACTAAAATTTTTTCACTCAAAATTTTTTTTCACTCAAAATTTTTTTTTCACTCAAAATTTTTTTTTTTTACAAATTTTTTTCGCTCAAAATTTTTTTTTACTCAAAATTTTTTTTCACTCAAAATTTTTTTTTACTCAAAATTTTTTCCGTCTCAAAAATTTTTTTTTTTTTAATTTTTTTTCACTCAAATTTTTTTTTCACTCAAATTTTTTTTTCACTCAAATTTTTTTTTCACTCAAAATTTTTTTTCACTCAAAAATTTTTTTTTACTCAAAAATTTTAATAAAATTTTTTTTCACTCAATTGTATTTTATTCTTCAGTTTTTTTACTCATTTTTTTTAATTAAATTTTTTACTTAGAAGGTGTTTTCACCCAATTTTTTTTTACTAAATTTTTTTATCTCATTTATTTTTTAATTTTAGGGAATTTATTGATTTAATCACTTAAATTTAGGGGGAAATAGGACAATTTTAAACATTTCGATCTTCTGAACTAATAGCCTCAGTAACCTAAAATTTGGACTATAGGATCCTCACGCGGAAATAATACTCTAAAGAAAGTATTTAAAAAAAAAATAAGAAGGGGAAATGGGGAAAAAAGGTCAATTTGGTACATGTTCTATCTTCTGACCTAATGGTCCTAGAAACTTAAAGTTTGGACTATAAGATCCACTAACGGAAAAAACATTCTGAAACAAAGTTTTTTTATATCTGATTCTAGGGGGTTGAAAGGGGGAAAGTAGGATAATTTGGTACATTTTGTATCTTCTGAACTAATGGTCCTAGAAACTTAAAAATTTGGACTATATGATCCTCTCGCGGAAATTATGTTCTGAAGAAAGTATTTTTTGAAAATTTTTCATTCAAATTTGGGGGGAAATAGGACGATTTTGAACATTTTCTATATTGTGAACTAATGGTCCCAGAAACCTGAAATTTGGACTATAGGAAAATTGGGCAATTTGGTACATTTTCTTTTCTCTGACCTAATGGTCCTAGAAACTTAAAGTTTGGACTATAAGAACCTCTCGCGGAAAAAACATTCCGAAACAAAGTTCTTTTTCAATTTCGCATCTAGGGTGGTAAAAAGGGGGATAATAGGACAATTTGGTACACTTTGTATGTTCTGAACTAATTTTCCCAGAAACTTAAAAATTTTGACTATGGGATCCTTCGCGGAAATAACATTGTGAAGAAAGTTCTATTTCGAAAATTTCGCTTCTAAGGGGGAAAAAGGGGAAAGTAGGGTAATTTTGTGTCTGCTGAGCTAATGGTCGTAGATCCTTGAAATTTGGGCTGTACGATCCTCTCGCGGAAATAACTTTCTGAAAGAAGTACTTTTTGAAAATTCCGGTTTGTATCTGCTGAACAAATAGGACTGCACGATCCTCTCGCCTGGACTGCACGATCCTCTCGCGGAAATAACATTCTAAAAAAGTACTTTTTTGAAAATTCCGCTTTAAAGGGGGAAAAAGAGGAAGGTAGAGCAATTTTGTATCTGCTGAAAATATAATCCTAGATACTTGAAGTTTGGAGTGAACGAACCTCTCGCGGAAATAACATTCTAAAGGAAGTACTTTTCAAAATTCTGGGGGGAAATCGGGAAAGCAGGGCAACTTTGAATCTGCTGAACTAATGGTCCTTAATACTTGAAATTTAAACTGTACGATTCTTTCGCGAAAATAACATTCTTAAAGAAGAACTTTTCAAAATATCCGCTTCTACGGGGAAAAAGGGGGAAAGTAGGGCAATTTTGTATCTCCAGAACTAATGGTCCTAGATACTTGAAATTTAAACTGTACAATCCTCTCGCAGAAATAATATTCCAAAGAAAGTACTTTTTGAAAATTCCGGGGGAAAAAGGGGGTGTGTGGGGTAATTTTGAATCTGCTGAACTCATGGTCCTAGATACTTGGAATTTCAACTGTACGATCCTCTCGCGGAAATAACATTGTTAAAGAAAAACTTTTTTAAAAATTATGCTTCTACGGAGAAAAAGGGGGAAAGTAGGGCAATTTTGTATCTGCTGAACTAATGGTCCTAGATACTTAAAATTTGAACTGTACAATCCTATCCCGAAAATAACATTCTAAAAGAAGTACATTTTTGAAAATTCGTTTTTAAAGGGGGAAAAATGGGGAAAGAAGGGCAATTTCGTATCTGCTAAACGAATGGTCCCAAAAACTTGAAATTTTCAGTCTACTCTCGCGGAAAAAACATTTTGTAAAAAGTAATATTTTGAAAAATCCTTTTATAAGAGCAGGGGTGGTGGGCAATAGGGCAATTTTGTATCTTCTGAACAAACTTGAAATTTTGAATCTGGATGCTCTCGCGGAAATTATTTTTTGAAAAATATATTTCTTTGAGAATTTTGGTTTTAAGGAGGCCCAAAAGGGGGAAATTAGGGCAATTTGCTAAACTTTAAATTAATGGTCTTAGAAACATGACATTTGCAATATGGGATCATATCGCGGCAATAACATTCTAAAAGAAGTACTTTTTTGAAAATTTCGCTTTTAATGGGGAGAAAGGGGGAAAGTAGTGCAATTTTGTATATGCTAAAGTAATGGTCCTAGATACTTGAAAATTGGACTGTACGATCCTCCCGCGGAAATAACATTCGGAAAGGAATACTTTTTTAAAAATTCCTCTCTTAAGGGGACAATCCACTCGCGGAAATAAAATTCGAATGAAGGACTTTTTGCAAAATTCCGCCTCTAAGAGGGAAAAGGGGGCAATTTTGTATCTGCTGAAATAATGGTCCTATATACTTGAAATTTCGACTGTACGATCCTCTCGCGGAAATAACATTCTCAAGGAAGTACTTTTTTGAAAACTCTACTTTTAAGGGGAAAAAAGGGGAAGGTAGGGCAATTTTGTAGCTGCTGAACTAATGGTCCTCGATACTTAAAATTTAACTGTACGATCCTCTCGCGGATATAACATTCTAAAAGAAGTACTTTTTTTTAAATTCTGCTTCCACGGGGGGAAAAGGGAGAAAGTAGGGCAATTTTGAATCTGCTTAACTAATACTTGAAGTTTGGACTGTACGATCCTCTCGCGGAAAAAACATTCTAGAAGAAGTACTTTTTTGAAAGTTCTCCTTCTAAAGGGGGAACAGGTGGAAAGTAGGGCAATTCTGTATCTGCTGAACTAATGATCCTAGATACTTAAAATTTGAACTGTACGATCCTCTTGCGGAAAAAGTTCCGCTTCTAAGGGGGAAAAGGCGGAAAGTAGGGCAATTTTGTATCTGCTGAACTAATGGTCCTAGATACTTGAAATTTAGACTGCACGATCCTCTCTCTTGGAATTAACATTCTGAAAGAAGTACTTTTTTTGAAAATTCCGATTTCAAGGGGGGAAAACGGGGAAGGTAGGGCAATTTTGTATCTGCTGAACTAATGGTTCTAGATACTTGAAATTTGGCTGAACGATCCTCTCGCGGAAATAACATTCTTAAGAAAGTACTTTTTAAAATTCTGTGGGAAAAAGGGGGAAAGAAGGGCAATTTTGAATCTGCTGAACTAATGGTCCTAGATTCTTGAAATTTGAACTGAACGATCCTTTCGCAAAAATAACATACTTAAAGAACTTTTTTAAAAATTTCACTTCTAAGGGGGAAAAGGGGGAAAGTAGGGCCCTTTGGGGGATTTTGTATCTTTTGAACTAATAGTTTTAGAAACTTGAAATTTTGACTCTATAATCCTGTGGAAAATAGGACAATTTTGTATCTTCTGAACTAAAACTTTAATGTTTGATCCTCTCGCGGAAATAATTTTTTGAAAAATACACTTTTTGAAAATTTTGGTTTTAAGGAGGGCCAAGGGGGGCAAAATAGGGCAATTTGGTAAATTTTAAACTAATGGTCTTAAAAACATGACATTTGCAATATAGGATCATCTCGCGGAATAACATATTGAAAGAAGTACTTTTTTGAAAATTACTTTTTAAAGGGGGAAAGAAGGGCAATTTTGTATCTGCTGAAGTAATGGTCCTAGATATTGAAGTTTGGACTGTACGATCCTCTCGCGGGAATAACATTCTGGAAGAAGTACTTTTTTGGAAAAATCTGCTTCTATAGGGGGAAAAAGAGGGAAAGTAGGGTAAACTTGAAATTTGAATCCTCTTGCGGAAACAACATTCTAATGGAAGTACTTTTTTGAAAATTTCGCTTCTACGGGGAAAAAGGGGGAAATTAGGGCAATTTTGTATCTGCTGAACTAACGGTCCTAGATACTTGAAATTTGGAGTGTACGATCCACTCGCGAAAAAAACATTCTGAAAGAAGTACTTTTTTTTGAATTTTGAACTGTTTTGTATCTGCTGAACTAATGGTTCTAGATACTTGAAGTTTGGACTGTACGATCCTCTAGCGGAAATAACATTCTGGAAGAAGCACTTTTTTAGTAGCTTCTAAGGGGAAAATGGGGAAAGTAGGGCAATTTTGTATCTGCTGCATTAATGGTCCTAAATACTTGAGATTTGGACTGTACGATCCTTTCGCGGAAATAACATTCTAAAATAAGTACTTTTATGAAAATTCTGCTTCTAATGGGAAAAGGGAGAAAGTAGAGATACTTAAAATTGGTACTTTACGATCCACTCGCGGAAATTACATTCTGGGAAAATAAATTTTTGAATTTTCGCTTCAATTTGGTACATATTGTTCCTTATGCACTAATGTTCCTTGAAACTTAAAGTTTGAACTATGGGATCGTTTCGCCAGAATAAACTTTTTCAACTTTAAATATACTCAAAATATAATATTTTAAAGGTCGAAACTAACAATTTTTATGTTTAAAGAAAAATTATTAAGAATTTGAAGTAATATTTTTTTTTTTACAGCTAACCGGTAACGAAGTACCGGGCGAGTTAGCTAGTGATAGATATAAGAGGAGAAGGCATGCCATGGCCTGGCCTGGCATGGTTATGGCATTTAAACACAAGAGACAAAGTGAAATTGACATTAACATAAAAGTGTTATTTAAAAGCACACGAAAAGTTTCGAAAGAAACCCAATTATACAAACAACCAACAAACAAAAAAAAAACACTTTAAAATAAACAAAATTCAATGATTTTTCTTAAATTGATGTTAACAGATTTGATAAGGGCTTGGATTAATTATTCATAATTGGGGTAGTAATTGAAAAATTTTAAGAAAATTAAAAAATAATAAAAATGGATTAGATTAGGTCTAATACAAAAAAATAACTTTTGTAAAATGATTTAAAAATTTTTCGAATAGAGATAATTTTTTAATCTTGAACATATTTGGAAAACATATACTAATTACTTCATATGATTTTTATGATTTTTGCTAAATAATTCCAATTTTTTCTGTTTTTATCTCTTTTTCTAAAATTTTCATAAAATATTTTCGGAATTTTTTTAAACGTTTTTGATTTTTCCTGAATAACTCAGACTATTTCTGAATTTTACAGAATTTGTTCGGATTTTCAACTACCAATATATTTTGGAAATTTTTGTCAAAGCAACGTTTTTTTAGAAAAAATAATGTTATATTCATTTGCCATTCCATGAAAACGAATTAAAATAACGGTCAAGGACCCTATTAAGTTTATATATATTATTGATCCATTTCTAAGACACTCTAGCTTAATACATCCGTCCATCTGTCTGTGGAAAGCAAGATGCAGTCAAAACCAAAAGAGCTGTAAATTTGGTAAATGAGTGTATTACTTAAGTGCAAAAAAGTGTTTTTACATTTTGGAAAGTATAAAAGAATCGACACCGAAGAATTAAACACTCTCACTTGTTTTTTGTACATTTTTTAAAGAAATGGAACATTTTTATGTCAAAGGTTTAGACTTGGTAAAAAAGTAGTTTTGGTAAAAAAAGGGGGAAAAATTTGAAAAATGGAAAAAGTTGAATAATTGCGTGACAGAGTGATTTCAGTTTTCGATTTTTTTTATTATTATATTTTTTTTATTTTCAGTCAAATAACAGTCCATAGATATTTTTGTGTTCTGTGAAATTTTCGTGAGTCAAGCGTGATAACAAATAGTATAAATCACGCATGACTGAAATTAAATTTACTAACCAAATGGAGATACAGTAATTTTTTTTAAAACAGTTATTTTTTGGAGTGTTTATAAAGGCGTATGATTAATATTAAATGTATATAAAAATTCCAATATTACTCATACGCCTACCAGTATATTAAAAAAGTGTGTTATTTTACTGTTTACAATTAAAAACAAGTAAAAAAGTTAAATTCGGCCTTGCCGAATGTAGTGATACCCTCCACAATTTCAAAAAGATTATTGCAAAAAACTTTATTTAAAAGGAAATTACTATTGAAAAAAAACATTTTTTTTGAAAAAAAATTTCCGCGAAAAAAAATTTTGGTAAAAAAAAATCCGCGATTTTTTTTTTTGTTGTCAAAAAATATATTCGTGCTTGTTAAAATACCATTTGGTGTTTAATTATGTTAACCTGTGTCAACCAGAAGCCGAATTAAAGCATTTTGTATTTTTAGGTTATGTTGAATGTACTAAAATTTTTGAGGTGTGCTTGGATTTTCGTTCATAACTTTTGAACCGCTGAACCGATATCGCTCAAATGCAATACCAAACTTCTCGGGAGAACTTCCAATAAATATGTTAAGTTTCAGTCATCTCTGTGCAATATTTTGTCCGCGACAGCATTTTCCACAGACAGACAGACGGACATTGCTAGAATGTCTTAAAATCGTTCGGGCATCATGAATATATATACTTTATGGGGTCCCAGATCGATATGAGTTACAAACGGAATGACAAACTTATATATACCCTCTATCACTAAGTGGAGGGTATAAAAAAATTGAAAAAAAAAATTTTCGAAAAAAAATGTTTGGTCCAAAAAAATCCTCAAAAAAATCCTTTTTGTCAAAACTATGTTTATTTTTGTTTAAATAGCATTTGGCATCGAATTATGTTCGCAAATATCAACCAGCAGCCGAATTAAAGCATTATGTGTCTAGGTTATGTGAAATGCACTAAAATTTTCGTAATGTCTTTAAATTTTCGTTCATAACTTTTTAACCGATATCGCTCAAATGCAATACCAAATTTCTCAGGACAACAAGTGAATATGTTAAGTTTCAGTCATATCAGTGTGATATTTTGAACGTGATCGTTATTTAAACAGATAGGCAGACGGGCATACAGACGGACAGACAGATAGACGGACACCCGTGGCGCCCGGCGGTCAAAGTTTTGGATTTTTGAAAAATAACAAAAAATAAAAAGTAAATATATCTTTCGACACATCAAATTTGTTATTTTTAATGCGCTGAGCACGAAAATCAAAAAAAATTTAAAATCGGTCGAACAGTTTTCGAGATATCGCTATTTGAAATTTGCAAAAAATGCCGGAAAAAGACCTTAACAAATAAAATAACAAAATTTTCGAGATATGCGTAGGCGTATTAGTAATATTTTAGTTATTTATTTACATTTCACATCAATCATACGCCAAATAATACTTGTAAAAATTACTGTAATTTTTGGCAGGCTCACTAACATTTGTAAATTTTATTTTACCCACGCGTGATTAGAAAATTTTTAATCACGCCCACCGCATGATTTATGCAAATTTCACTTAAGATCGAAATATTTTCATGAATTAAAAAAATTAAATTTTGATACTTTTTTTTTAAAAAATTTCTTGAACGTAGGAAAAACCGCCATTTTTTTACAAATTTACAAAACGAAAACTGATCGAGCTATTTTTTTTTATATTCGTGCTTAGCGCTCGTAATTAACAAATATGATGTGCCGAGAAAAATATATTTTTTTTAATTTAACTTTTTTAAATTTTAAAAAAATCCAAAACTTTGACCGCCGGGCGCCACGGGTTAATTTAATCCGATTGACCTCAAATTTGTACCACATAAGTTTTAGACCTAGAACAATAAAAATTTGCCCGGACACTTGGGAAAATCGAAAATGACAAAAAAAAAAAAAAATGCAAGTCTAAGTATACATATCGCTCATTTACTTGTATAGTGTCATAACTCAAAATATGTCGTTTTTGGGTAAACAATACAGAATTATTTGCTATATCCTGCTTTATATTGTGTCAAAAATTCGTATTAATATCTTTTTAACTCACCGTTTGAGAAGAGAACACGCCATTATAACATTTTCTATGTACGGGCCTTTTGCAATGTAAACCAAGTTTCAATTGTAAACTTTAAACAGGTTTTCTGTAAAATCAAACATTTTGCATTATGACACTATACAAGTAAATGAGCGATATATATTTTTTTTAAATTTTCAGTTTAAAAAAATCCAAAACCTTGATCGAAGAGCGCCACGGGTTAAAATGATCGGATTACAAACTTTTATATACATAGACAAAAATCTATAAACTTAATGAGAATTCAAAAAACAAAGAGAATAAAAAAACTATTAAATTTTTTATAAAATAATTTACTTAATTTTTTTTTAAATTTTTTAGTAAATTTTTAATTGCGGCAAACTTTCTTAAAACCAACAAGTACGAGTGTTAAATTCGGCTGTGCCGAATCTTTTATACCCTCCACCACGTTTAAAATAAAAAATCGTAGGGGCGTCTTTTTTTTTTGGGGGGGGGGGGGGGGGGGGTGGAGTTGTTGGGGGACACCTGTAGCCCCGTTTATGGGGGACATCTGTGCCCCCGTTTATGTCCACAAATTATTTGTTTATGATATTTACGCTTAAATAATAAATTATTATCGTTATTTTTAATTAATTTCTATAACCACGCCCCCAAAGGGGGGCGGCCTGAAAAAAAACGAATTTCCTAACCCCCTTGGTCCAAGCGCAGGTCTATGAACATAATATGGCATACAAATGTTACATTTGTTGAGCAAAAATTAAAAAAAAACTCGTAAAAATATCGTATTTTTCAGGGGTCGTTTTAGTTCTTTAAGGGGGAACTTTTTGCCCCCTGGTCCGATTTTGCCCATCTTCGAACTTGGCCTTACCAGTAACATAAGAGATATTCTTGCCCAATTTTAGGGGTCTAGCTCTTTTGGTTTGGACTGCATCGTTATTTCTACAGACGGACGGACGGACGGACGGACGGACGGACGGACATCGCTAGAATGTCTTAGATTCTATCATGGATCAATATTATATATACTTTGTGGGATCCCCAACCGATATTTCGATATGTTACACACGGAATGACAAAGTGAGTATACCCCCATACTGTGGTTGGAGGGTATAAAAAGGTTTATAACTTCGATTTGTATCTTGGATAATAACACTGTGCTCGAATTCGACACTTTTTTTTGGTAAAGTTAATTCGAGTACGCTGAATTCAATGGTGGTAGCCGTTTTCGAAGTTAGCGCTCGTATTCGCGATTTAAAATGTTAATGCTCAAGTACAATAAAAACGATATTTTTAAACTTTTGCGATAATTTTTAAATTTAAAACCATTCAAGTCTGTGAATTTTTTTCGCGAAAAAGATTTTTTGGCCGCGAAAAATCGTTATTTCTTGATATAATTGGTTCAATACAAATATTTTTAGTTTGATTTGAAATTACGACATCCATCTGGTAAAGCTAGTTCATGTACACTAAATCCCATTGCAATATCATTTTTTTTCATTTTTTTTTTATTTTTAAGTAAAAAAATATTTTTTATATTATTTAGACAGTTTCTGAATTTTTATCATCTAAACTCTATTGCATATACAAAAAAAAAATATTCGCGGAATTTTTTTTTTGCTATATTTTTTTCGCGAAATTTTTTTTATTTTCCTATTAATTTATTAAAATGTTAAGAATACGACACATTGCAGACACAAAATTTTTCGATTTTTTTTGCGATTTTTTTTTTCTTTTTCGCGGTAAAGTTTTTTTCGCGAAAAAACAGTGCATTTATTAAATTTATTTTTAAAGACTATCCCAAAAGCATAAAAATTTAATTTTTGTTGTACTTTAGCTTACAATTTTAAATCGCGAATATCGCGAATACGAGCGCTAACTTCGAAAAACGGCTAGCAGCATTGAATTCAGCGTACTCGAATTAGCTTTACCAGCAGGGTGCCCAGGTTATTAATTTTTGCGACTAGCACAGTGTAATTTACCTGCTGGTAAATAAAACCCTTTTTCACCAGCTGGTGAATAAAAATGAATATAATTATTTTTCAACACAATTTTTTTTTCATCAGTATTTTTTTTTTATCAATATTTTTTTTTTCATCAATATTTTTTTCTCATCGAGTTTTTTTCATCAGTATTTTTTTCATCGATTATTTTTTCATCAATATTTTTTTTATCAAAGTTTTGTTTTTTCATAATTTTTTTTCGTCAAAAAAAATTTTATTTATCAAACTTTTTTAAATCGTTAAAGCGCGGAGTGCATTTAAGCTATAGCACTAAAGTGGGCGCACTTAAGCGAGAACACTTTTATATGGGAGAGTTAAAGCGTACTAATCTCTAAAATTTCATTGAAGAATATTTTTAACCGCGTGCCGGCAAGGGTTAACGCTGTCTAAAAACCTATTATTTTATAACTAAATAAGGTCCAAAACAACCATTTGAAAAAGAATATTCGTTAATTTTGGGAAAAATATTGCTTACAACTATAAATTATACAAAAAATTGGATAAACACACAGTTCACAGACCAAAGGAATTTAACCTAATTTTTTTATGCAATGGATAATGAAAACAAGTTGTTAAACTAACATACATATTTTGATATTTTGTTTCATAAAATTTTGAAAATTTTAAAAAAGTAGTTTTGAGCTTCATGCTAAAAATGAGAGTTTTTGGTGTTTCACGTTTGGACGGGTTAACGATATCCGACGAACTTATAAATTTTTATCTAAACATTTATAAATTAATGCGATAAATTTTTTTTTTTTTGTTTTAAATAATTTTTTATATATGTTTTAAATTATGTCTATTTTTTTAAAACCCCCAATTTCGACCCGCGATTCGCGAACAGAAGATATAGACAGATTTCAATCATCTTGGTTTTAGAATGCTTGTATTATCTTTTACCAACTTTTCCTCACTATTAATAGTTGAGCTGAACACTTTGTTGGTATACGCACCAGTCTTATATTCCGTGTCAAATTTCAGGAGTCTGGCTCTTTTGGTTTGGACTGCAGTGTACTTTTTACAGACGAATTTACTCAATTTGTTTCTCCCAAATTTTTTTCTGTGTGGTTGATTAAAATTTTTGCATTTGAGAGATTGCGTGACATTTGGGCATTTTATTGTATTTTTTTCTTATAACATTAAAATTATGTATTTTAACATGATAATGTTTTTAGGCTGGTGTCTAATTTTAAAAAAGTTGTAGGACGCCACCTCAGTTTAACTATATACGCTAACAATTAACGAAAAAGAAAACAAGAATTACTATTTTCATTTTCTTAAAACCAAAAATTTTAGTAACTTGGGTTTGTAAATTGGATAATAATTCACCTCGTGGTGAATAAAAGCATTTTTCACCAGCTGGTGAATAAAAAGTAACATAATTATTTTTCAACTAAAAATTTTTTTTTCATCAATTTTTTTTTCATCATATGTTTTTTTTATAAATTTTTTTTTATCAATTTTTTGTTCATCAAATTTTTTTTTTCATCAAATTTTTTTTTTCATAATTTTTTTTTTTCATTATTTCTTTTTCATAAAAATTTTTTTCCCATCAATTTTTTTTTTCAAAAAATTTTTTTTTTAACATTTTTTTTTTTCATCAAAATTTATTTTTTTCATCAAATTTTTTTTTTTTTTTCATAAATTTTTTTGTTTTTTCATCAAATTTCTTTTCCATTAATTTTTGTTTTTTCATTAAATTTTTTTTTATCAAATTTTTTTTTCATAATTTTTTTTTTTTTTATAATTTTTTTTCATAATTTTTTTTTTCAAAATTTTTTTTGTTGTCATCAAGATTTTTTTTATAAAAGTTTTTTTTCTTCATCAAAAATCATTTTCCCCTTTTTTTACCAAAACTACTTTTTCATCAAGGCTAAACTTTAACATAAAAATGTTCCATTTGGTTATCAAATGTACATAAGACAAGTGAGAGTGTTAAATTCTTAGGTGCCCAATCTTTTATACTCTCCAAAATGTAAAAACACTTTTTTGCACTTATTTTTGCACTCATTTACCAAATGTACAGCTCTTTTGGTTTGGACTGCATCTTGCTTTCCACAGACAGATGGACGGATGTATATAGCTAGAGTGTCTTAGAAATGGATCAATAATATATAAACTTAACGAGGTCCTCGACTGATATTTCAATTCGTTTTGCATGGAATAGCAAAGTAATATAACATTATTTTTTCTAAAAAAAAACTTTGCTTTGGCAAGTACACCCAAATCTTCCGCAAAACATTATCATGATTTAATGTTTTGGACAAGAGTACAAAATTCGCAGGCATTTTTTTGTTAATTAGAAAAAGGGCCTAAGACACTCTTACAATTTTTTTTTTTAATTCATGAAAATATTTCGATCTTGAGTGAAATTTGCATAAATCATGTGTGGGCGTGATTACAAATTTTCTAATCACGCGTAAGTAAAATAAAATTTACAAACGTTAGTGAATCTGCCAAATATAACAGTAATTTTTCCAACAAGTATTATTTGGCGTATGATTAATATCAAATGTAAATAAAAATTAATTAAAATATTACTAATACGCCTACTTGTCTATTAGAAAAATTTTGTTATTTTATTTATTAAGGTATTTTTCAATGTTTCCATGTGAATGTTAAAATATAACAAATATTTGAGATCACCTTTATTTCTTAAATTCAAAAAATTTTAGGTTTTATAAACCATTTATTATTTTTGCTAACATGCTAATCTCAACTAAAAATTTGCTAAAAGTTAGCTAACCAGCATTAGCAAAAAAAAATTAGTAAATCTACTAATGTACTACCTCCGTCTCGAAATATTCTTAACATTTCTATAGATTTTTTTGTACCAAAATAAACTTTACTTTGTATTACTGAATTGATATTTTAAAAAATTTGTGTGATATCCTCTTAAAAAAATTGCTGAATTAAAATAGAACAGGTGGCTTAAAATGTTTTAAAAGGTTAACAATATGACGTCAAAGAAAAAATGCAGCCAACTATAAAACACAAAACAAAACAATGCGTCAAATTTAATGACGTTTAATTGCCAACAACAATAAAGTGTTAATTAAATTATAAGTTGTAGTAATTTACAACAAATTAGTCATAGTAAGCATTTAAATGATTTCTTTTTTTTATAAAATTAAAAAAAGTCTACACTCAAAAAAAGATTGAAAACCTAGCGAAAAAAATTTGCCCAAGTTAGCAAGCAGAAGATTTAGAATCTGCAAGATTTTTGTTTATATTAGTAAAAAAAATTTCAACTAAATTAGTAGGGATGAGATTTCCATGCAAATGCATGTTTTTTGTCGATAGTCCAAAAACGATATAGACCAATTACAAAACTTTTCGAATCAAGAAATTTGCGTTAAAATGGCATTGATTTGTTTTTGCATATTTTTGCATATGTTGGTGAAAATGCATATTTTTGCATATTTTGGTTTTAAATGCATATTTTGTGCATATTTCTAACTTTTAAGTGAATATTTTTGCATATTTTGGCATAAATGAGCAAAAACTCATATTATCTGTTTCAAAAACTAATTTAAATTTTAAAAATTTATTTTGAAAATAAGAAAAAATATTTTCTTTTTAATTTTTTTTATAGATATTCTTAATTTTTAAAAAAAATTTTTATATAAAGTTTTAAATATTTAAACACGGCGTTATTTTTTACTTTTTAAGAAGTTTTTTTTATGAAAACAAAATTTTTATTGCACACATTTTATTTTTTAGTGCATATTTTTAGGTTTTTAGTGCATATTTTAAGTTTTTTAACGCATTTTTTAAGCGCATATTTTCGATTTTTTAGTGCATGAAAATCTCATCCCTATAAATTAGTGTTGTTTTTATTCAACATTTCAGTTATAATTTATAAGAAATAAAATTTTTGACCTCGAGCTTAAAAATTTTATTTCTTATAAATTAAAAACATTTTGTTAAATTGAAATTACCACAAAAATTAGTAAAGTTACAAAAACGTAAATTAAATCTAAGTAAAATTATTTTTGAAAATTTATTTTCAAAAACTACAAGTTTTTTCTCAGAATATTTTTTTTTTTGCCTTAAAAAAATTTTGAAAATTTTTTGAAAATTTTGAAAATTTGTTCTCCTATTTTGAATTCAAAATTTCTTGATTGGAATAATAAATTAAAAATTGCTTAACAAAATAACAAATTTATACTTTATGTTATTGACTTAATAAAAGTAGTAAATATAAACAAAAAAAAAAGTTTTTGTTTTCATAAACAATATGACGAATTTAAACATTTGTTTAACTTGTTGATTTTTTCAATTGTTAATATTGAAACATGTGTGCGAGTGTGTGTGTGTGAATGTAATGGCAAATGTGTATGTGTTCTTGGAAATACTTATGTATGCGTACGTGTGAGTGTTACACGGTAAACAATAACAATTTAATAAATATAAACAAAAAAAAAAAAACAAACAAATAAATAAAGCAATAAAAATTAAGTTTTATTATACACTCAAAATAATCACTCTGTTAAATTACAAAGATACTCTGCTGAGCCAGCAGAAAATACCATAGATTTCCAACCAGCAAGATTTTTTGTTATTTTACGAAGAAAACTCTGTAAAATGATTTCGATAAAAAAAAACTGTAAATTTATAGAATTATCTGTAAAATATTGATAAAACCGAAAAGAATTTTACCAAAAAAAGTCTGTAAATTTACAAAGTTTTAGTTAAATGCATTTTATGAGTTCAAAATTTAAAAAAAAAAAAAACTGTAAATTTACAAAGTTTAGTTAAATCCATTTTATGAGTAAAACTTCTCTGCATCAAAAACATTAATTAAAATTAAAAAAATAAATTAATTAAAATTTTGTTAAATTTGCCCGCTTTAATGCTTCCAA
Organism: Pegoplata infirma; assembly: GCA_963921195.1. NCBI lineage: Eukaryota > Metazoa > Arthropoda > Insecta > Diptera > Anthomyiidae > Pegoplata > Pegoplata infirma. The sequence continues at coordinate 31,244,719 of OY992536.1, forward strand.
ATTGTAAATTTACTTTTTTATTTTTGTGAATATTACGAGTTTTTAACAAGTAAATCCAATTTTAAACGTCATCCTCGTAAAATTTACCAGTTTTTATTGTAATTTAAGACACTTTTTAAAGAGAGGTTTATCGGTCATATTTGGACGTTTTTTGAAGTGATTTTTATTTTTACAGAGCAAATAAGTAAAATTACAAATGAAATTTAGTATTTTGGTTGCGAGAAAAAACAAAGTATTTTTCTAAAATCCGTATTTTAACAAAAAAACTGTTTTTTATCTGTAAAATAGAGATTACAAAGTAAAAAGTAAATTACAGATAAAATTTTGTTTTTCGGTCACAAGAAAATACAAAGTATTTTCTTAAAATCTGCATTTCGACAGATAACTTTGTCAAATATCTGTCGAATTGAGATTACAGTCATTTTACAGAGTATTTAACAGAGTAATTATTTTGAGTGTACATTCATACTACTGAAAATCTACGTGGATATACAAGTGAATACACACCAACATTGTATAGAAAGCAGAGAATTAAAAGAATACAGCCTTAACATAGAAAAACAAAATAAATTTAAAATCTGCTTTTAATTTTACTTCCATAAAAATTGTTTTTGTTTTTAAAATCGACTTTCAAAAAATGTATAGAAAATTTGAAATTTAAAATAAAACTTTTGTTAAAATAGACTTTCTTTTCTTTGGTACGGGCCATAAAGTCGTAGTTTAAAATTTTTTTTAAAATTTAGAACAACTTTTTTATACAATTTTAAAAATTTTTGAAAAATTCTGAATTTTAAAAAATTTTGAAAAAGTTCTGACAAAAAATTTGAAAAATTTAAAAAAATGTTATAATAATTTCAGAAAATTTTTTAAAACTTGTCAAATTTTTGAAAAAAACATCCTAAATAGGCAGTAAAATTTAGAAAAAATTTCTGTGAATTTTGTACTCTTGTCCAAAATATTTAATCATGATGTTTTGCTGAAGATTTGGGTGTACTTGTCAAAACAAAGTTTTTTTTTTTTTTTAGAAAAAATATTGTTATATTGATTTGCCCTTCCATGCAAAACGAATTGAAATATCGGTCTAGTACCCCATTAATTTATATATTATTGATCCATTTCTAAAACACTCTACCTATATACACTCAAAAGAAAAACTCTCTAAAAAAAAAAAAAATATAAAAAAAGACTATCAATTTGATTTAGCAAATTTTCAGCAGGTTTTTCTTCTAAAATGGATATTTTTAATAAAATCTCTTTCATAATTATATATACCCAGACAGAAAAATACAATCATCAAAGCATTTTAAAAGTACTCTAGATGGTGGTACAATCGTTTCCAAAACGTCATGGTTTTTGCTTTTAGAGTGCTCTCAAAACATCCGAATGATAACGTCGTTAAACGCTCATATGATTGTTTTTCAAAACGCTCTAAAAGCATTCGAAAGACTAAAAATTAGGTGGTTTAAAGATGCTTTATGATAGTTTTATTTGAAATTGACGATTTTTTAAATTACATTTTTTATATATTTTCTTACAATAGAGTAAAAAAATAATTGAGTTAATACAAGAGGACTTCATAATGTTTTCCCGTGCTTTCTTTTGTTAACAGAGAGGATGTGTGCCTCATTCCCCTTATTCATGCGCGGGTACAAGGGGGGGGGGGAAGGGGAAATTTCTCCCCCCAGACCAAATTTTAAAAATAAAAAAAAGGAAAAAAAAAAAAGAAAGAAAAAAAAAGAAAAAAAAGAAAGAAAAAAGAAAAAAAAAAGAAAAAGAAAGAAGGAAAAAGGATAAAATTTTCTAAAATTTTCCACAGAAAAAAATTTTGAAATCCGAAAATTTTTTAATGGAAAAATTTTGAATATTTAAAAAAGAAAAATCCAAAAATTTTTAAAGGGATAATCTAAAAATTTTGATAGGGAAAATCTAAAAAATTTTATAGGGAAAATCTAAAAATTTTTAATTGAAAAATGTGACTAAATCTGAAAATTTTTTGTGAAAAAATATCTGTCAATCTGGAAGTCCTTATTGCGAAAAGAAATTTTTTAATGGGAAAATTGTTGTGACCGTGCCAGTTTTGTTATAAAAAATTATAAAAAATCTGGGACTTTTTCTATAGGAAAAATTTCTCAGAATCTTAGAATTTTTCTATGGGAAAAGTGTTTTAGAAACTGAAGCTTTTTCTATAGGAAAAATATCTCAGAATCTGAAACTTTTTCTATAGGAAAAATGTCTCAGAATCTGAGAATTTTTCTTTAGGAAAAATGTCTCAAAATCTAGGACTATTTCTGTAGGAATAATGACTCAGAGTCTGAGACTTTTTCTACGTCTCAGAATCTGAGACTTTTTCTACGTCTCAGAATCTGAGACTTTTTGTATAGAAAAAATGTTCCTGAATCTGAGACTTTTTTTTATAGAAATGGGAATCACGCCTCAGAATTTGAGTCTTATTTACAGGAAAAGGTCGCAATATCTGAGACTTTTTCGATGGGAAAATGGCATAAGAATCTGAAATTTTTTCTATAGAAAAAAGGTAGCAGAATCTCTGAATTTAAGACTTATTTTATTGGAAAAGGTCTCAGAATATGAGGCTTTTTCAAAGGAGAAAGGTCTTAAAATCTGAGACTTTTTCGATAGGCAAAACGCTTAGAATCTGAGACTTTTTCTGCAGAAAAATGGTATCAGAATCTCTAAATTTAAGACTAATTTTAGCGGAAAAAGGTCTTAGTATCTTAGACATTTTTGAATGGAAAAAGTTTCAAAATCTGAGACTTTTTCTGTTGAAAAAAAGTCTCAGAAGCTGAAACTTATTTTATTGGGCGAAAGTTGCAGAATCTGAGACTATTTCGATAGGAAAAATGTCCTAAAATCTTAGACCTTTTTTTATAGGAGACTTTGATACTTATTCTATAGGAAAAAATTCTCCGAATCTGAGACTTTTTCGAAACAGGTTTCACAAAAAAATTTTTTTCTATTGGAAAAAGGTTTTTATACCCTCCACTCTAGTGATAGAGGGTATATATAAGTTTGTCATTCCGTTTGTAACACCTCGAAATATTGGTCTAGGACCCCATAAAGTATATATATTTATGATCCTCGATCGATTTTAAGTCGATCTAGCGATGTCCGTCCGTCCGTCCGTCCGTCCGTCCGTCCGTCCGTCTGTCTGTCTGTCTGTCCGTCCGTAGAAAACACGCTAACTTTTGAAAGACTTTACAGAGGGTACTGAAGTTTGGCATATATGTTTGTCATTTACCTGGTCAGGTTGGTATTGCATTCCAGCCAAATCGGTCCAGTGGTTCAAAAGTTATGAGTAAAAGAGTAAATTTCGGCAAGGGTATTTCGCGAATTTACGAGATAAAAACACGATAACTTTCGAAATACAATAATAAGACTACTGAAGCTTGGCACGTATCTTTGCCGTTCCCCGGGTCTATTTGGTTTTAAATTTCAGCTCAATCGGTCCAGTGGTTCAAAAGTTATAAGCAAAACCTTGAATTTCAGATTAGTTTCATCTAAAATGCCACGTGTTTTAACAAGTTTAAAAGCATTGGTGGTAACTAAACAATGCTTTTCAAACTTGCTTAATTTTAAAGCAATGCTTTTTAAACTTGTTTAGTTTTAAAAGAATTGGTAACTTAAAAATTACACTCGAAAAAAATTTTACACTCAAAAAAAAATTTTACACTCAAAAAAATTTTACACTCAAAAAAAAATTTACACAAAAATTTTTTTTTTTTTTTTTACAAAAATGGCAATATTTTGTGTAAGAAATATTTTTACAGTAAAAAAAAATTACACTCGAAACAAATTTTACACCCAAAAAAAAAAAATTTGTAATTTTTCTTTTTAAAAAAAAAAATGACAAAAAAAGAGTTTTTTACTCAAAATAAAATATTTCTAATCAAAATTGTTAAGTTTTTCACGTTAAAAAATGTACTACCCTTTAAAAAAATGCATTGTGGAGGGTATTCATAGATTCGGCAAAGTCGAATTTAACTTTTCTACTTGTTAGAATCTGAGACTTTTTCTTAAGGCAATGTGCCAAAATCTTAGACTTTTTCTATATTAGAAAAAGATCTTATAACTTGAGACTTTCTTATGGAAAAAACGTCTCAGAATCTTAGGAATAGGTCTCAGAATCTCAGACTTTTTCTGTAGGAAAAAAGACTCAGAGTCCAAGACCTTTTCTATAAGAAAAAAAGGTCTCGGAAAAAGGACTTAGAGTGTGATACTTTTTCTATAGGACAAAGGGTTTTAGAACCTGAGACTTTTTATATTGAAAAAAAGTTTGCAGAATTTGAGACTTTTTGTATTAAAAAGTTCTCAGAATCTAGAACTTTTTCTATTTAAGAATCTGTGACATTTCCTGTAGAAAAAATATCTCAAAAATGCTTTAGATTATGAAGCTTTTTCTATAGTAAGAAGTTTAAGAATCCGAAAATTTTTCTATAGGAAAAAAGTCTCAGATTCTAAGAAATATTTCATTAAGAAATTTGTTGATGTTTAATTGAAAAATCGCCTGCAAGTGTTCTGCAGCCAATTTTTATTTTATTTTTTAGCTCTGCCATCACTTTTTTTTGCAAAAAAAAAATAGATATCCCTGTTTTTGCTTGTCCGACAGCGGTAAATTGATATTTTTTTTTTTATTCGAGTAAAAAAAAAATTTCCCCCCCCAAACCCAAAAGCTGTACCCGCCACTGCCCTTATTGGAATGGTACAATTATTATGTATTCTACATTATGGGTGGAAGATATAAAACATTTTTTTAATTTGTAAAAAGGTGCTGTAAAAGCACTTTTGAGTTGGTTAAACAAAGCGTTTTTAGAGCGTTTGGAAAATAGTACTTTCAAAGTGCTTTATTTTTTGTACCATCATCAATTTCTGCCTGGGTAATTACATAAATATAATTACATTTTGTCTCAAAATTATTGGGTATACATTTTTTGAGTATAAAAGAATATAAAACTCTCACTTGTTGTGTGTACATTTGTTAAACAAATGAAACATTTTTATGTCAAAAGTTAAAAATTGACGAAAAAGTAGTTTTGGTAAAAAATTGGAAAAAATATTTTTTTTTTTTTCATAAAAAGCAAAATTATGACAAAATTTTTTTATTTTTTTTTTAAAGAAAACACAATTTTTGATAAAAAAAGTTTTTCTTAAAAATTTTTTTTTTTTGGAAAAAAAATTATGGATATTTTTTATTCGACCTTTCCAATTTAATTATAAAAATAAAATATTTGAGCTCGGGGCCTAGATTTTTCTTTAATTAAAATTCTTCTTTTTCAATTTCCAATATTTCGCTACTCTTCAGTAGCATCCTTAGGGAGTATAATGGATTTTAAATAAAAACGTTGTTAGAAAATTGCGTTTTTGGTTTTTCAATTTTTCAAAAACTGGGCTTAGGAGGAATGGTCAAATATTGAAAAAATTGTCAAATTTGTGGCGAGTTGCCTTGATTAAATATTTATCACATTAAAACGGAATGCACCACAATCTTAAAAATGTTCATTCTTATATGGGCTATCAATTAATTTTTTTTTTTTGGAAAATTTTCAGAACCCGTTCTGAAATTTTCCATTTTTTGTCCATCCATACAAAAAAATTCAGACACGCGTTTTACTTTTTTTTTCGAGAAAATCGCATTTGAATTTTAAATTTTATAACAATTTTGTAATTTGCTTGTATTTTCTTGTTTTAAAGTTGCGAATGAGTATTATTAATTGCATAAATATTTCTCATACGCTCTGTTGAAACAAGAAAATACAAGCAAATTACAAAACTGTTATGAAATTTAAAATTCAAATGCGATTTTCTCGAAAAAAAAGAAGAACGTGATTCTGAATTTTTTTGTGTGGATGGACAAACATCTAAAAAAAAAAATTTAAAAAAAGTGGCCGGATTTTTGAGAAATCGATTTTTTTAAAAAATGGAAAATTTCAGAACGGGTTCTGAAAATTTTCCAAAAAAAAATAAAAAAATTAATCGATAGCCCATACAAAACTATATAAGAATGTAAATTTTTGAGATTGTGGTGCATTCCGTTTTAATGTGATAAATATTTAATCAAGGCAACTCGCCACAAATTTTACCATTTTTCCAATATTTGACCACGCCTCCTAAGCCCAGTTTTTGAAAATTTTAAAAATCAAAAACGCAATTTTCTTAGTGGAACTAAGAACCTATTCAGAAATTTACGGGACACATGTTTTTCTGTAGCGGGACATTTGGTGTGGAATGCCTCATATGTGGAAATAAAATGTATTTATTCGGCCTTTATATATATTCGATTAGAGTAATATTCTAGCTCGAGGACAAAAAATATTTCTATTTATGATATTGTCATAATAGATTATTTTCAATTTATTGCTTTAATAAAGTTACTCATCTCATAGTATATCTGTACTGATCAGTTTTATCCCCACAAAGGGATCGTCAGTAGATTTTAGAGAATCATTGTTGGTCAATCAAACATCAAATTCCAGTGATTACCTTTAAATATCTGTTTTAGTGTCCTCAAACATTCCAGTCAATTTAAACGAGTAGGTTTCAATGATATATATGGTCAGTCAGTCAAGTCTGTCAGTCAATTCAGTCAGTCAATTCAGTCAACTGTATGTAGTATGGTTGCATGTTTTTTATGTGTATTATTTTTAATTGACTTTTAATGAAAAATGAAAACAATTACAATTTCTTATTTTTTTTTAAATTTATTTTTGGTTTTATAATACAACAAATTGTTTTCATTCATTGCCATTCACTTAACATTGATTGTATTTTATTTACATTTCGCTGTAAAAATTAAGATAAATGGATTTTTGCTTGTTTTTTTTTTTGTTTGGTATTGAATAACACACAACGTGTGTTTAATGTTTTTTGATTAACTTAGAATTTATCAAAATTTTTTTTACAGATTTTTTTTTTATTTTATGTTTTATTAAATAAATATGTACATTAGACCGGCATTTTTTTTTTTTTTTTATGGGGTGATTCCATGTCAAACCGCACAGAAAACTGTGATTTTCGGATTTGTCACCTCCGATTTTAATGAAATTCGCAAAAAATATTTCACATGCGTTTTTTTCATAAAATGATTACCTTACAGGCTCCAAAAATTTTTAGTTTTTGAAATATGTATGGCGTCTTGAAAATTGGCAAAAACGTAAAATTTTCAATAAGGTGCACATACAAAGTCACCCATAACTTTAAAACTATAAAACCCACAATTACCAAATAGGTATCATTTGAAAGCTGAAAGGATTACCTTAAAAGTTGCATGCACAATTTTTATACCCTCCACTTAGTGATAGAGGGTATATATAAGTTTGTCATTCCGTTTTTAACTCATTGAAATATCGATCTGGGACCCCATAAAGTATATATATTCATGATGCCCGATCGATTTTAAGACATTCTAGCGATGTCCGTCTGCCCGTCTGTCTGTCTGTGGAAAATGCTGTCACGGACAAAATATTGCACAGAGATGACTGAAACTTAACATATTTATTGAAAATTCTCCCGAGAAGTTTGGTATTGCATTTGAGCGATATCGGTTCAGCGGTTCAAAAGTTATGAACGAAAATGTAAGCACACCTCAAAAATTTCAGTACATTCAACATAACCTAAAAATACAAAATGCTTTAGTTCAGCTTCTGGTTGACATATGTGAACATAATTGAACACCAAATGGTATTTAAACAAGTACGAACATATTTTTTGACAAAAAAAGAAAAAAATCGCGGATTTTTTTTTACCAAAAATTTTTCAAAAATTTTTTTTTTTCAAAGTAATTTCCTTTTAAATAAAGTTGTTTGCAATAATCTTTTTGAAATTGTGGAGGGTATCACTACATTCGGCAAGCCCGAATTTAATTTTTAAATTGTTAAACTTAAAATGGCGATTTCTCGAAAACTAAGCCAGTTAGAGCAAAATGGAGGCCATTTTTTGTGCTTTGGAACCCCATAGTATCGCCGGTTCTCTTTACATGTGTGGACCCCAATGGGTCCTAACTTTGGATTTAAAAAAGTTGGCAATCCCGAAAATTTTTAAATGCTCATATCTCGGTAAATATTGCCAACACAACAAAAATTGCGTAAGCATTTTTGTAGCTCTTAACACGTGGAACAAGAACTCCAAATACCCAAAAGCTCTCCGAGTAAGGTTGTTGAGTTTTTAAAATTCTCAAGAGCCCCAGTTTTCACGTATCTCAAAAACTAAGCAAGGGCCTATCGCGGTCTAAACCTATCGGGTTCTAACCCAATGGGGTCTTCAACCAATCGGGTCCTCAAATGTGTATGAACTAGAGATGGGCGCGTGAGTGAATTTTGACTCACGTACGCTCACGTTCACGAAATAAAAATATTACTCACGCACGATCACGCATGAAACTATTTTTTCTGCTCACGTTCACGCACGCTCACGTGAGTAACTAAAATGTTTCTTACGCTCACGAAATAATCACGTTCACGAAGACTCACGAAATTAAAATTAACAAGTTTTTAATTTAATTTTTTCGATTTCTTACACAAAAAGTATTGATTTCATTAAAACAATAATAAAAATTTATTTTAATTACAATTTTGTGTTAATTACCCTCTAAATTCAATATAATGACGATTTTTTCTACTTGTTTTGTGTTTCAAACAGCACAAAACAATCACGCAAACTCACGAAACAAAAATTACTCACGCACGCTCACGCACGAAAATAGTTTTTCTAATCACGCGCACTCACGATCACGCGTGATTCACGCGTGAACCACGTGAATCACGAATAATTCGTGTCACGCGCGCATCTCTAGTATAAACTAATTTCAAATAAAATTTTTCCCATTTTTTAGTTCAAATTGGCATAAGTAATACTAAAAATTTTTTTCTTTCCTTATTTTTAGGAAAAAATATGAACTTAAAAGAAGGAAAACATGGCAATGGAGCTAAATTATTATCAATTTTCCTTGAATTTAGTTAATTTTCCCATTTTTTAGTTCATTTTTTTGTGAGTGCAAGTGTTAAAAAATAGAAATGGGCACATGAGCAGATTAGAAAGTGATTCACGCGTGATTGTGACTGAATTCAATTTTACTCACGTGATTGTGAGTGAGTGTGAGTGGAAAAAAAATTGCGTTAGTGAGTAAGATTTTTGCGTGAGTGAGTGTGCGTGAGTCGATTTTTTTGCGTGAGTTTGCGTGATTTATTTTCTCTTCATATTTCCTGTCGTACCAAAAAAGGGACAAAAAAAATTGTAAAATTTGGCTAACCTTAAGATTTTATACCGAAAAAAGCCAAAAAAAAAAAATAAAATTTTGCTGAACTTTAAATTTTGCTGAAATTTTTGAAAGGTTTTTCAAAATTTTAGTTTTTGAATTTTTTCTTGTATAAATAAGAGTTTCGTGAGTGTGAGTCAACGTGAGTGTGAGTCAAGCTTGCGTGAGTGCACATGAGCGTGAGTTGTATTAAATTTACTCACGTGATTGTGAGTGAGTGTGAGCAGAAAAAATATGCTCGTGAGTGAGTGTGCGTGATTCAAAAATTTCTGTCGTGAGCGTGAGTGAGTGTAAGTCAAAAATCACTCACGCGCCCATCTCTATTAAAAACATTGGTAAGTCACAAAAATATTTTACGACGTATTTTTGTTGCTCAAAAATTTTTTTATACCAAAAAAAAAATTACACTCGAAAAAAATTTTACACTCAAAAAAAAATTAGTATTTTTTTTTTACAATAATGACTAAAAAAAAAGTTTTTTATTAAAAATAAAATATTTCGAATCAAAGGTGTTAAATTTTTTCACGTTTGAAAATTTACTATCACGTAAAAAGGGCATTGTGGAGGGTATTCATGAATTCGGCACAGCTGAATTTAACACTCTCACTTGTTTTTTTTTTTAATTTTTTAAAAATCCAAAACTTTGATAGACGTAGGGTTAATATAATCTAATTGGCCTTAAATTAGTACCACATAAGTTTATGGTCTAAGAGAATACAAAATTGCGCGGACACTTGGGAAATCAAAAGTTGAGAAAAAAAATGTCGCTCTAATGTACAAACATATGAAAAACATATATAAACCCAAAAAAAATACCTTTTCTAAGAGTTTTTCTGCAAATATATAAATATTTAGAAAAAAACATTAGGGGTAAAACTTTCTTTTGGATTTTGTCAAAATCAAAAATTTTTTAAAGTTAAGATATCTATACAATTAAAATATGTTTGAAGTACTTTAAATACATATTTTTTAATTGTAGTAATTTTTGTGTTTTCAAATTTGTGTAAAAAGTCATACCCCTATGGCACATTATCTTTTTTGTATGTCGTCCTTTTGTACGTGTGTTTCTGTTAAACATGCATAATATTTGCGTACATAATGTACCGCAAATTTATTGTATATGTGACTTTATTTCAACTTTTTATTTTTTTTTATTTTCTTGAAATGCCATAAGGGAAATTAAATGTAGAAAGATTTTACACAAAGGTATTGAAATTTTAAAATGTATGCCATATTTATATAAGTAAGTAGGTACCTACAGATATATCCGTATAATAAACGGAACGTTTTTTTAAACTGAACAAAGAGCTTTTTGCTATATATTTATGCCAGGCTATAAATAGATATTTTTGTCATTGATTTTAGATTTAAATTTTAAAATTACTGTTTTCTTCGCTTATAATGGAGTAATCCAACCTTTGTGAACCGATTTACCTGAAACTAAAAAATATATAAAAGAGACGATTTTAAGGTTCCAACCTTAAAATCGTCGGCTACCGGATATTTGTACACTTACAGTATTACCTCATTTTCTTAAGAATACTGATTATGGAGAAATTAGAAAATCCCTGAAACGATCGTCATTTCATTCTTAAAAGTTACCAACATTTTTGAAAGCAAAAACTCTTTGAGTATTTAATTGGAGAATATCCTATTAAATATAATTCATAATAGGGAACATAAAAAAGACCTCGAACTAGAAAAAACTATTTTTCATTGCACACTTAAAAGGTCGAATTACCTTTTTATACCCTCCAACTACAGTATGGGGGTATACTCACTTTGTCATTCCGTTTGTAACGCATCGAAATATCGGTCGGGGACCCCATAAAGTATATATATTATTGATCTATGATCGATGCTAAGACTTTTCTAGAATGTCCGTATGTCCGTCCGTCTGTATAAGACACGATGGAGTCCAAAATAAAAGAGACAGGCTCGTTAAGTTTGCAGGAATATGTCTTTTGGTGCTAGGCAGTTTAAGTTCGTAAATGGGTAAAATCGGATGAGGGGGAAAAAAGTTCCCCCTTGAAGAACTTAACAAACCTCTGAAAAACGCCATATTTTCACTGTTTTTTTTTGTATATTTGTTAAGCAAATGAAACAATTTGATACCAGAAAAAGTTCAAGGTCATGCACTTGGACTAAGGAAATAAAAAAAATATTTTTTTTGCCCGCCCCTCTTTTGTGGGCGTGGATTTTAAAAATGTTTTTAAATAATGATAAAATTGTTTTACTTAAGCTCAAAAAGCATAATAAATAAATTTTTAAACGTTTACCGCATGGGTTTATGTGTCCCCCAATGGCCCCTTCTGACCCCCCCCAAAAAAAAACGCCCCTGCATTTTTTTTTTATATGTTGGAGGGTGTTATAGATTCGGCACAGCCGAATTTAACACTCTCACTTGTTTTTATTATTTTTAATAAAAAATTTAATGAACTTGGTAAAAACAAGTAAGAGTGGGTGTTCCATTCGGCTGTGCCGAATCTTTTATACCCTCCAAAATTTTAAAACCAATATGAAAAAAAATTCAGGGGCGTCTTTTTTTTGGTGGGGGGTGTTGGTGGGGATGTTTGGGGGTACCTTCCCCTTGCGATTTTGAACTTCTTCTAAGATAAGAAAGTTGCATTTGCTTAGCAAAAGTACAAAAACCCCTGCCAAAAATGCTGTTTTTCTTTGGTTGGTTTAGTTCTCTGAGGGGGATTTTGCCCATTTCCGAACTTAACCTGCCTAGGAATATAAGACATATTCGTGCAAAACTTCGGAAGTCTAGCTCTTTTATTTTGGACTGTATCGTCTCCTCTACAGACGGACAGACGGACGGACGGACATCGCTAGAATGTCTTAGAATCGATCACTGATCAATAAAATATATAATTTGTGGGGTCCTAGACCGATATTTCGATGCGTTACACACGGAATGACAAAGTGAGTATACCCCCATACTTTGGTTGGAGGGTGTAAAAATATGTATATGAAAATTTTGATTCGAAAAATTTTTTTGTTTAAGAAATTTTGTGTCTGTTGAAATGGCGATCAAATCCGAAATATTACACAGAGATGACTGTATCTCATAAAGTTTATATACTATTGATCCATTTCGAAAACAATCTAGCTATATAAATCCATCTATCTGTCTGTAGAAAGCAAGATGCAGTCTAAACCAAAAGGGCTTTAAATTTGGTAAATGAGTGCATTACTTAATTGGAAAAAAGTTTTTTTTTACGTTTTGGAGAGTATAAATTATTCGGCACAGAAGAATTTAACACTCTCACTTGTTTTTTGTACATTTGTTAAACAAATGGATCATTTTTATGACTTGGTGAAAAAGTAGTTTTGGTAAAAAAAAAATAAGAAAAAAATGAAAAGAAACATAAGAAAAACTAAATTTTGATGAAAACAAAACATGATAAAAAAATTTTGTTAAAAAAAAAAAATTTTCTGAAAATTTATTTTTTTATAAAAAATTTTTTGATGAAAAAAATTTTTTGATGAAAAAAATTTTTTTATGAAAAAATTGATGAAAAAAAAAACAAAGTTTTTGATAAAAAAAAAAAAAAAATTGACGAACAAAAAGGTTTTGATGAAAAAAAATTTGATGAAAACAAATTTGATAAAAAAAAAAATTATGAAAAATAATTTTTGATAAAAAAAAAATTATGAAAAAAATCAAATTTGATGAAAAAAACTAATTTGATGGAAAAAAATTAAGAAAAAAAATGCAAAATGTTTTTTTTTGTTGAAAAATAATTATGTTACGTTTTATTCACAATCTGGTGAAAAACGCTTTTATTTACCAGAAGGTGAGTTATTGTCCAATTTACAAATCGAAGTTGCAAACCTTTTTGGTTTTAAGAAAATGAAAACAGTAATTCTTATTTTCTTTTTTGTGCTGGCCTATGAAACAGGGGGTTGTGGGTTCGATTCCCACAAAAACCCATTGATACCAGTTCTCGGGTAGGTTTAAATTATTAAAAATGATTTGTAATTAAATTGGAAAAATAAATAAAAACTGATCATTGGATCAATATAGTGAAACTGAGGTGGCGTCCTGCATCATTTTTAAAATTAGACACCAGCCTAAAAACATTAACATGTTTAAATGTAAGAAGATTTTGATATATTCTACATAACCTAAAAATACAAAATGCTTTAATTCGGCTGCTGGTGGAAATTAGCGAACAGAATTTTATAACAAAAAATATTTATAAAAAAACAAACATATTTTTTCACAAAAAAAAAAATCGCCGACATTTTTTTTCGCCAAAAAAAAAAAATTTCGCGAAAACTTTTTTAAAAATTTTAATAAAAATTTTCACAATTTTTTTCAAATCAAATATTTTTCAATAATCTTTTTTAACATTATAGAGGATATAAATATATTCGTTTTCACCAAATTGTCAATTTTTACTTGTTTTTTATACCCTCCACTCTAGTGATAGAGGGTATATATAAGTTTGTCATTCCGTTTGTAACACCACGAAATATTGGTCTAGGACCCCATAAAGTATATATATTCATGATCCTCGATCGATTTTAAGACGATCTAGCGATGTCCGTCCGTCCGTCCGTCCGTCCGTCCGTCCGTCCGTCTGTCCGTCTGTCTATCTGTCTGTCTGTCTGTCTGTTGAAAACACGCTAACTTTTGAAAGACTTTACGGAGACTCCTGAAGTTTGGCATATATGTTGGGCATTTACCTGGTCAGGTTGGTATTGCAATCCAGCGAAATCGGTCTAGTGATTCAAAAGTTATAAGCAAATGAGTGAATTTCGGCAAGGGTTTTTCTGGAATTTACGAGATAAAACACACGGTAACTTTCGAACGGCAATTCTGAGGGTGCTGAAGTGTGGCATATATATTTATCGTTCCTCTGGTCCAGTTCGTTTTAAATTTCAGCCAAATCGGTCCAGTGGTTCAAAAGTTATTAGCAAAACCGTAAATTTCAGATTCGCCTCACCTTAAATTCACGTGTTGAAACCCCGTTAAACAGGTTTTAAAAACATTGGTAAGTCACAAAAATATTTTACAACGCATTTTTGTCACTCAAAAATATTTTTACACTAAAAAAAAAAAAAAAATACACTCGAAAAAAAATTTTACACTCAAAAAAAATTTAGTAAATTATTTTTTTTTTTTTTCAAAAATTATTTAAAAAAAAAATTTTTTTTTAACAAAATAAAATATTTCTAATCAAAAATGTTATTTTTTCACTCTAGAAAATTTACTATAACTTAAAAGGGGCATTGTGGAGGGTATTCATAGATTCGGCCAAGTCGAATTTAACTTTTCTACTTGTTTTTTCTTAAATTAATCTCATTTATTTCCATTATATTCTATTTTCCCTAAATCTCCTTAACAGCTTTAACAATAATTACCATAGACAATCCTTAGAAACCTATTAAGAAGATTTTATTTATACACCAGCTGGCTAAACTAAAGACCGATAAAAAAGTGAAAAAAAAAAATTATTTATGTTTACAATCCAAAGTGTTTAACATTACAAATTTAAGAAACATAACTTTCTTTAATACATAAATATTAATGTAAGTACACTCAAAAGAAAAATAATTTATAGGCAAAACGTTGTGAAAAATCTGTAAAGATGCAATTTCCTAATACACACAAAATATATTTTTAATTTAGCTTAAAAATAATAAATTCTAATTTTACCAAAATATGTAAATTTTAATTTTACTAAGAAAACATAGTAACTTTTGAATTTACTATTTTTTTTAGTAGAATTTTACAGATTTTTACAATGATTAAATTAAAACTACTTTTTACAAAAAAAAATTAAATTTATTAAAAAAAGTTAGTAAAATTCAATAGTTTTTAATATAGAAACAGATTTTTAACAACGGTTTACTTACAAATACATTTAATTTGCCTAAGAGAATTTGTAAATTTTAGTTTTACTAAAAAATCGTAAATTTCAATTAAAAACAAGTAGAAAAGTTAAATTCGACTTGGCCGAATCTATGAATACAATGCCCTTTTAAGTGATAGCAAATTTTCTAACGTGAAAAAAAACATTTTTGGTTAGAAATATTTTATTTTGTGTAAAAAAACTTTTTTTTAGTAATTTTTGAAAAAAAAAAAAAATAATTTACTAATTTTTTTTTTCAGTGTAAAATTTTTTTTGAGTGTAAAAATTTTTTTGAGTGAATTTTTATACCCTCTACTCTAGTGATAGAGGGTATATATAAGTTTGTAATTCCGTTTGTAACACCTCGAAATATTGGTCTAGGACCCCATAAAGTATATATATTCATGATCCTCGATCGATTTTAAGACGATCTAGCGATGTCCGTCCGTCCGTCCGTCCGTCTGTCTGTCTGTCTGTTGAAAACACGCTAACTTTTGAAAGACTTTACGGAGGCTCCTGAAGTTTGGCATATATGTTGGACATTTACCTGGTCAGGTTGGTATTGCAATCCAGCGAAATCGGTCCAGTGGTTCAAAAGTTATAAGCAAATGAGTGAATTTCGGCAAGGGCTTTTCTGGAATTTACGAAATAAAACACACGGTAACTTTCGAACGGCAATTCTTTGGGTGCTGAAGTGTGGCATATATATTTACCGTTCCTCTGGTCCGGTTCGTTTTAAATTTCAGCCAAATCGGTCCAGTGCTTCAAAAGTTATTAGCAAAACCGTAAATTTCAGATTAGTTTCACGCTAAATTCACGTGTTGAAAACCCGTTAAACATATTTTAAAAACATTTGTAAGTCAAAAAAATATTTTAAAAGGGATTTTTGTCACACAAATATATTTTCACACTAAAACAAAAAAAAAATACACTAAAAAAAAAGTTTACACTCAAAAAAAAAAATTGGTAAATTATTTTTTTTTTTTTCAAAAATTAATAAAAAAAAGTTTTTTTACAGAAAATAAACTATTTCTAACCAAAAATTTTATTTTTTTCACGTTAGAAAATTTACTATCACTTAAAAAGGGCATTGTGGAGGGTATTCATAGATTCGGCTGTGTCGAATATTTTTGAGTGACAAAAATACCTTGTAAAATGTTTTTGTGACTTACCAATGTTTTTAAAACATGTTTAACGGGTTTTCAACACGTGAATTTAAGGTGAAACAAATCTGAAATTCACGGTTTTGCTAATAACTTTTTAACGACTGGACCGATTTGGCTGAGGAACGGCAAATATATATGCCATACTACAGCACCCTCAGAATTGTTGTTCGAAAGTTACCGTGTGTTTTAACTCGTAAATTCCAGAAAAAACCTTGCCGAAATTCACTCATTTGCTTATAACTTTTGAACCACTTGACCGATTTCGCTGGATTGCAATACCAACCTGACCAGGTAAATGCCCAACATATATGCCAAACTTCAGGAGCCTCCGTTAAGTCCTTCAAAAGTTAGCGTGTTTTCAACAGACAGACAGACAGACGAACGGACGGACAGACATCGCTAGATCGTCTTAAAATCGATCGAGGATCATGAATATATATACTTTATGGGGTCCTAGCCAATATTTCGGAATGACAAACTTATATGGGGCATTCCATGTCAAATCGGACACTTTGAAAAATATTTTTTTAGATTTTCCCAATTTGTTTACAGTTTTTAGTACCCTTCGAAAACTCCTTCGTGGTAAATTTTCAAAATTTTTTAATGACCCTTTCAAAGGATATCAAATTTTTAAAAATTGGTAGTTTGTTCCTTTACTCAAACTTCTGTTACTCATAACTTCTTCAATAATGGTCCAAATTGCATTTTTTTTGCATCCCAAAAAATTCTTAAAAGCGCTCTAGTATGCGATTTTTAAGTTTTTAAATTTAAATCTCATTTTTGAAAATGTTTGTACTCTTCGATTTTTTTTTAAATTTTTTTGTGTAAAACTTCTATCGATTCTACAAATTTTTTGCCCAGGAGGATCGTGGGATACCGATTATTACTATTTTTTAAATTTTTTTGAAAAAAATTTATTGTAATTTTCCAATCTTAAAATCACTTCTACTGCTCCAATGGTGGGGTCATTTACAAGACCGACCCCCATTAATTTTTACGTCTTAACATTTCTTTGGAACAAACTAATACCCTATCTCCAATTTCTAAGGGGGCTCCCACACAAAACGACATTTTTTAAAATTTGCTCCAACCGCTCTAACTGCCCTAATAGTGCCCTTAGAGCAACAAAATGAATGACCGACCCACAATAAATTTTTAGTCCAAACATTTTCTCTGAACACACCTACCCTCTATCTTTAGTTGTTAAGGCGGTCCCCATACAATTTTTTTATTTTTTTGTAAATTTGTTTTATTTAATCAGCTTCTACCGGTCCAATGGTGGGTCCGATAGGGGTCATTAGTGAGACCGACCCCCATTTATTTTTACCGTACAACATTTTTTTAAAATATACCTACGCCCTATCTCCACTCCCTAAGTAGGCTCCCATACAAATAAGAGTTGGAGCAAATTTTATAAAAATGTAATTTTGAATGGAAGCCTACTTAGCGAGTGGAGATAGGTCTGTGGTATGCTTTACAAAAATGTTCGAGGGTAAAAATAAATGGGGGTCGGTCTGAATAATGACCCCTCTCGGACGCACCATTGGACCGGTAGTAGCTGATTAAATAAAACAAATTTACAAAAAATAAAAAAAAAAAATGTATGGGGACGGCCTTAACAATTAGAGATAGAGGGTTGGTTTGTTCAGAGAAAATGTTTGGACTAAAAAAATATTGTGAGTCGGTTATAGACTTTGTTGCTCTAAGGGCACTATTAGGGCAGTTAGAGCAGTTGGAGCAAATTTTTAAAAATGTTGTTTTGTGTGGGAGCCCCCTTAGAAATTGGAGATTGGGTATTAGTTTGTTCCAAAGAAATGTTAAGACGTAAAAATTAATGGGGGTCGGTCTTATAAATGACCCCTCTATGACGCACCATTGGAGCAGTAGAAATGATTTTAAGATTGAAAAATTACAATAAATTTTTTTCAAAAAATTTAAAAAAATAGTGATAGTCGTTATCCCACGATCCTCCTGGGCAAAAAATTTGTAGAATCGATAGAAGTTTAACACAAAAAAATTTCAAAAAAATCGAAGAGTACAAACATTTTCAAAAATGAGATTTAAATTTAAAAACTTAAAAATCGCATACTAGAGCGCTTTTAAGAATTTTTTGGGATTTTTTTTTTAAAAAGTACGCAAAAAAACAAAATTTTTTTTTAAAAAAAATTTGAAATTTGGACCATTATTGAAGAAGTTATGAGTAAAAGAAGTTTGAGTAAAGGAACAAACTACCAATTTTTAAAAATTCGATATCTTTTGAACGGGTCATCAAAAAAATCTGAAAATTTACCACGAAGGAGTTTTCGAAGGGTACTAAAAACCGTAAATAAATTGGGAAAATCTAAAAAAAAATTTTTTCAAAGTGTCAGATTTCATATGGAATGCCCCATATATACCCTTTTGTTATACCCTCCACTAGAGTGGAGGATATAACAAAATTTTTTTTAAATTTGGCTAAACTTAAGATTTTGTCCCAAAAAAAGCAAAAAAAAATTTTAAATTTAAAATTTTTAAAATTTTAGTTCTTACATTTTTTGGCATAAAAAGGAGTTCCGTGAGTGAGAGTAAAGCTTGTGTGAGTGCACGTGAGCGTGAGTTGTATTTAATTTTCTCACGAGATTGTAAATGAGTCTGATTAGAAAAAATAAGCTTGTGAGTGAGTGCGTGATTCGAAAATTCCTGTCGTAAGCGTGAGCGAGTGTGAGTCAAAAGTCACTCACAAGACCATCTCTACTTTAAACTTCCAAAAAAATTGTGAAGTTAAATTTTACAAACAAAAAATCGTAAATTTTAGTTTTTACAAAACAAAAAAGTCATTTTTATTTTACTAAAAAAATAGTAAATTTCAATTTCACAGATTTTTACCAACGATTTAGCTAAAACTACATTTAATTTGCCTAAAAAATTTTAGTTTAGTATATAAAAAAGTCAAAATTTCAATTTTACAAAAAAAACGGGGGGCCCCCGTAGGCTAGTGGGTAGCGTGCTAGCCTTTCAATGTGGGGGTCGTGGGTTCGATTCCTACCAGACCCCTTGGTTTTTTCGCTACAACGAGACGACGGTCATTGTTACCAGTTCTCGGTTAGGTTGAATTTATTAAAAGTGAGTTGTAAATAAATAGAACGAATAAATAAAAATAATTGATCATGTGATCAAAACTATTATTATCAAAAAACTATAGTAAAATTAAATTTTACAGATTTTTGACAGCGAGTTATTTAAAACATCCAAAAATGTTAAGATTAATTTAACAAAAAATCGTAAAATTTTTAATTTAACAAAACAAAATAGTAAATTTTAATTTTACAAAAAAGTGGTTTACCTAGAACTACTAAAAAATTTTAGTAACTTTTAATTTTACAAAAAAATTTAAATTTTAAATTATCTAAAAAATTAGTAAAGTTAAACTTTTTAGTTTTTAACAGCGGATTACTTAAAACTTAAAAAAAAATTAAGAATTAATTTTACAAAAAAAATCGTAATTTTTAATTTTAAAAAATTAAAAAAAAAGAAAATTTTTATTTTACTAAAAAGAATAGCAAATTTAAATTTCACTGAATTTTGGCAGCAGTTTACCTTAAACTACTTATAATTTGCCTGACAAATTTTAAGAACTTTTAATTTTACAAAAAAAATGTAAATTAAAATTTTACTAAAAAATTAGTAAAATTAAATTTTACTAATAAAATTAGTAAAATTAAAATTTACAGATTTTTAAAAGCGGATAATTTAAAACTTACAAAAAAAATTTTTAAGATTAATTTTACAAAAAAAAGTAAAAAAAGTAAAAATAGTAAATTTCAAATTTTACTGATTTTTGCCAACAGTTAACCTAAAACTACTTAAAATTTTCCTTAAAAAATTTTGTAAATTTTAATTTTACAAAAAAATGGTAAATTTTAATTTTACTAAGAAATTAGTAAATTTTAATTTTACTAAAAAAATTGTAAATTCAAATTTTTCAAATTTTTGACAACAATTTACTTAAAACTACTGAAAAAATAATAGAGCTTTTTTGTTAACATTTCTTTTTTTAAGTGTAGAAATATTTATGTCTTATTCGTATGGTGTAAAAGTTTATGGATCATACATAAATATTTTTGTTTTTTTTTTTTTCATTTTTTAATAATTTGTATTCTATGCAGGAGACGTGCTTGTACTTTTGTTTGTTTGTTCATCTAATACATCTCATGCAATTTGAAGTCAGAAACAAGTGACGCTATGCTACATATCAAACAAAATAATAAAAAAAAGACAAATTTATATACGAGATGTTGAATACTGAAAGGCAATAATATATGTTAAGACATCAAATAATAAGGGTATTCACTTTAGGGAGAGAATTGAATGCAAACATTTTTGTTTTGAATACAAAAATTTTTATTATGAGTATACTTTTAAAAGCATAAACATCCATAAAAAATAAATAAATAAAGTTCCAAAAATTAAAGTTTAGAAAATGTAGATAAAATTCTACTAAGTATTGTAGAAAATCAAACAAATTGTCGAGTTTTGACAAAAAAAAAATAATTGATACAATTAAAATATTAATTGTTAGTTTCAACGAGTCAAAAATAAGTTACAAATTTTTTTATTTTATTTTATTTTATTTTATTTTATTTTATTTTATTTTATTTTATTTTATTTTATTTTATTTTATTTTATTTTATTTTATTTTATTTTATTTTATTTTATTTTATTTTATTTTATTTTATTTTATTTTATTTTATTTTATTTTATTTTATTTTATTTTATTTTATTTTATTTTATTTTATTTTATTTTATTTTATTTTATTTTATTTTATTTTATTTTATTTTATTTTATTTTATTTTATTTTATTTTATTTTATTTTATTTTATTTTATTTTATTTTATTTTATTTTATTTTATTTTATTTTATTTTATTTTATTTTATTTTATTTTATTTTATTTTATTTTATTTTATTTTATTTTATTTTATTTTATTTTATTTTATTTTATTTTATTTTATTTTATTTTATTTTATTTTATTTTATTTTATTTTATTTTATTTTATTTTATTTTATTTTATTTTATTTTATTTTATTTTATTTTATTTTATTTTATTAAGAATTACCACATAATTACAAATTATATACTAATTTTACCTAACCGAGAGCTGGTAACAATGACCTTCGTCTCGTTGTAGCGAAACAGACCAAGGCCTCTGGTGGGAATCGAACCCACGACCCCCAGACTCATAGGCTAGCACGCTACCAACAAGCCTACTGGGGCGCCTGTTACAAATTTTATTAGTAAAGTATTTGGTAGAACTTATCTGAATTGACTCCGGTACCAATTTATTTAAGATTATTTCTTAGTTATTCTGAATTGTTTAAATACTGAGATATTTGTCCTTTAGAGAAACAAAGTTCAGATTTTGAAACATACTCAGAAAAAATTTTTGATTTTTAATAAATTTTTTCCACTGAAAAAACGAGGCCCAATAATATTTTTATTTATGATATTCTCATATTTTTAATTATTTTCACTGATTTTGAAACTGTCTTTCCTGTGAAAAATTCTGTAACGATTTTGTTTAGAAAAACCTTATCCTCCTTCCACAGAGCATATCCTTAATATTTTCCTAAAGTAACTAAAGATATAAAATATAATAAATATATTTGCAAAATTGTATACATTTGTATATAAAAAAATATGTAAGAATGTTACTTTTTTCTAATAAAAAATATATATAAAATAACAAAAAAACGAAAGAAAAAATCTGTATTTGAATTATTTTGATTTTGTATACAATGCATAAATAACAATGTGTTCATTTTGTTATAACATATTAAGAAAACAAAACGGAAGAATTCGAATAGGAAGACCTTTTTTTGTGGAAAGATAGGAAGAAAGTAGGAAATAAGAAGTTATTAGAAATATTAGATTATAAGGGGGTGTGTGTGTGTCAGAAGTGTAAAAAATGTCATAAATGGCGTATTAAAAAAGTATGTTTTGGTGCATTAAATTTAGTAAATTTTGATTATTTAAGTTGTGTTTTAAATATTTGAAACTAGCTGCCCGGTCCGCGTTGCTGGCCCATATATAAGATAAGTATTATATTTCATCTCGCTTCAAATATATAGTCCTGCAAAAAAATAATGAATTTCTTGGCTTAGAAAAATTTGTGGGCGTGGTTTTAAAAACCCGATTAGGCAGATAATCATCTTCAAAATATATTTTAGGAATTAAAAAAAAAATTACCATATCTTCGACTTTGTGAACTGTTCAAAATTTTTCTTTCCGAACAATTATATGGACTATTACGAACATTTAAAACAAAAAAAAAAAAAAAATAGCCAAATCGGTCCAGGCTTTCTCAAGTGCTGCAAATTTTAAGCATATTAAAAAATGTTGGCTTTGAAGTGGGGGAGGACAATAAGTATTTCCGTAAAATCCTTACTTTGACTATAATGATCATTAAAGAAATAAATTACCAAAACAGGCCAGTCGTTCTCCGTAAAAACCTTAGTTGTACTATCACGAACGTCAACAAATACTACTAATAGCCAAATCGGCCCTGTCGTTCTACTATTTTAGATATATTGATATAAAAGTGGGCGTGAACATTTTTTTCCCGTTTAAACCAAAGTTGGACTATGACAAACATTAAAAAAATAAAGTTTAGTCAAATCGATCAAAGGAGGCGTAAAAGTATGCGTGTTTAATTTTTTTTGAAAAAACCTAAGACGAACATTTAAAAAAAATATTATCCAAATCGGTCAGTTCTCAAGTGATGCGATTACGAACGAACTAATGACATTTTATTTTAATTTATATTTTATTATTCAATATTTTATTATACCCTACACCACTCTGTGGTACAGGGTATAATGAGTTTGTGCTGATGTATGTAACTACCCGAAATATTGGTCCTTGACCTATCTTGATGTATACCGATCGACTCAGAATTACTTTTTGACTCGATTTAGCGATGTTCGTCCGTCCGTCTGTCCATCTATCGGTTTAAGCACGATACAGGTCGCAATTTTCAATCAATTGACTTGAAATTTGAAACTTAAGCATATTTTGACCCAAGGACGAAGCCTATTGAAATTGGAAAAAATCGGTCAATGTTAAGACCTAGCCCCCATACAAACGCCCTCTTTGGATTAGGCTTAAATGACTCTAATAACCGTATTATAATAGATATCGCTTTGAAATTTAACAGGTAAACAAATTTTGTATGCACGAATCATCATTCCAAATTTCAAAGGAATCGGAACACTCCTTCTCTAAGTCCCCATACAAACCTTCCTCCCGATATTCAAATAATTCCCTCAAAATTCATAAAAAGGGAAATATTTTATAAACATTTTATTTTTGGGTGTTAAACGTGTACTTTATTAACCTAATCACATCGGAATATAATTGGACAATTTTTGGACTTAGTCCCCCTATAAAACTTTCGACCGATATTCAGTTAAATTGGTCTATTGGCAAAAAAATAAACCAATTCCACTTAAATTTGATCTGTGTGAGTTTTCTACACTAAAAAAAGATCTAACAAAAGATAGATCCAATCGGTCCATGTTTGGACTTGGGACCCATTTTCCGGAAAACATTGGTGTAGGGTATCATATGGTCGGTCTTGACCGACTATAACTTTCTTACTTGTTTTTTTTGCATTTTGAATTATAAAATTTTGTTGAAAATCCTATCAGAAACAAAATTTGCCAAATTTTCAAAAATTTTTCCTTAAAAAAATTTCTGTTACTTTTTCTGCACTAAAAACAAAATCGTAGAAAATAACAACAGAAAGCTCTTAAATTTAACTAGGAATTCTCGTGCAATAGGAGAAAAATCACACGAATTTCTTGTAAGTTTTACCGCATCAAAATTTTGTAAGTTTACAATTTTATTGGAAAAATATTTGTTGTTAAACGCAAAATTAACAAAAAAAAGTTGTAAATTCACAAAAAAATGTAAATTTACAAAGAAAAAGTTGTAATTTTGCAAAAAAGTGTAAATGTGTAAATTAAATAAAAATCAGAATTTACCACTTATTTTTGAAAATTACAATATTTCTAAATAAATTTACAATTTTTTGGTGAATTTGCAACTTTTTCTTGTAAATTTAAAATTGTTCCTAAAATTTAAAAGGGTATTTTAAATTCATTGTTGCCAGCATATTTACTACTATTTTCTATCAAACAATTTCTAATCCAAAAATAAATTTTTGTAAATTTTCATGAAATTCATACAAGTTAAAGTTTTCTACTAGAGGACATTAACAAAATGTAGGAGGGTTTTATGCTGCCACAAATACCATAACTGTAATACTTACGTTAGTTATACTATTTATTACGGTATTCTCAGAACTTTTTGCTATTTTTTGTTTCACTTTATTTTTTTTTTTTTTTGTAGAACAATGTCCTTTACTTGAACTTTATTTTTTTTGTACAGATTGCAAGTCGGGCATTTTAATGGAATGTGGAACGATGATGTTTATACCAAGGTTGGCAATCGATACCCACCCAGAATAACGGTATTTGGCTATTGTACCGCAACCAATAAAGATATGGAAATTTTTAAAAGCGATTATGAAAGTAGATGAAATTTCTAGTATTTTTGATGTGTATAAACTTTATACATAATACTTAAATACATATAGAAAATTATGCTAGAGTATACAAAACATTATAGTAAATGTTGTGTAGTGGTATGAGCAGTTGTAGTAGTGTGGGATAAATTATGACAATAATAATGAAAGTTTTTTTCTTTCATAGATGGTGATGATGATATTAATGTAATACGAATAGATGCCAACAGTGATGTTAACTTTTCTTTTTAGAAACGATTGGAAATTTTTCAGATCGAATTACTTAGAGAATCTGAGACACTTTTGCAATAAAAAAAAAAAAAAATTTTTTTCAAAATTAAAAAATACGCAAAATTTCTTTTTAAGTTAATAAAACCGCTAAATTGTTATCACTGCATTTAAGCTGATGTTGTTGATGTTGCAAAAAAAGATGTTGTTATTCTTGTTCTTTATGTTCTTATTACACTGTGCAACAAATTTTGGGTCATCGCATTGAGCCTCAATGACTTCAACGCCATATAAAAGTAGACCATATAGTGGACAAAATCACCAAAGGGTTTTGCAAAGTCAGTTCGGATTTGTTTTTTATAGCCCACTGAAGTTTTCATTTTTTTATCAAAGGCGTTTGGAAAACGTCAAAAATACTATGATAAGAACACATCTGAGCTTTAAAATATGATTTGATGTCTTCAGTGAAATTTTATGGCGGTTCTTTTCTTAGAACATTTTAACCCTCTAACTGCCATTTTAAGGGGTCATTTTAGTTCTTTTTCAAAAACTAAACACAGAAGTCTAATAAAACGTCCATTTAGAGGGTTAAAATGTTCTACAAATATTTTCCTCATAAAATTTCACTAGGGGTTTTCAAATGGTAAAAGTTTGTGCGACATGCGCAAAGTGCTTAAAAAGGGTCAAGTATAAATAATCAATGTTTGTTATTTTTTTTTTACCAAAGCAGTGTTAAAAAATATCGACAAAAAACAAGGCAAATATACCTTTGAGCTAAAAATTATGTTCTGATGTGTTTTATAAAATTTTATGATGATTCTTTTCTTTGACCAAATTAACCCTCTAGCTCCAGTTTTAAAGGGTAATTTTTGTCCTTTTTTAAAAGAAATACAAAAAAAGTCTATAAAAAAAAGGCAGTTAGAGGGTTAAAATAATTTACAAATATTTTCTGCATCAAATTTTACTAGGGCACGACTTAGACAGAAAGTTCGTCCAGCATATAGAAAATGCTTAAAAATTTTGAAGCATTCAATTTTTTTTTATTTTTTTTTTTGGGCCGAAATAAAAAAAAACCAATAAAAATGTTAAATTTGACTTTGGCGAATGTATTGATACCCTCCATCGACAAAAAAAAATTTTTGGTAAAAAAAATATTCGACGAAAATATTTTTTTTGTAAAAAAATATGTTTGTACTTGTTTAAATACCATTCGGTGATCAATTCTGTTCACATGTGTTAAGCAGCAGCCGAATGAAAGCATTTTGTGTTATTAGGTTATGTTGAATGTACCACAATTTTCGAGGTGTTCTTACATTATTGTTCATAACTTTTGAACCGCTGAACCGATTTCGCTCAAATGCAATACCAAACTGCTTAGTTTGTTTTGGTATTGGTATACTTTGGCCGTGATCACCATATCAGATATCTTAGGAAAAAGTCGCGTGATGCCGTTCTAGCGGAAATTTGTTGGTGGAGCAAAAATATATTTGAGTTTTGGATTAAAAAAAAAAGAATCAAACTATTTTTTTTTTATTTCTTTATAATTTTTTTTTCGCAAGATTGAAGAAAAAGCTATCTAAACTGTTTGGGACACATTTTGCTAAAAATAATTGGTAATTTTGCTAAAACTAATTGGTAAGAATAAACACTTCTTGGCCAAAATGTAAAATTTCGACCCCTCTAACTCAGAGAGTCCTTGACAGATCTCGTTGAAAAATTGTGTCTGCTCTGCTATCCAATAGGATAGTAGATCGGGATCAAAAGTTGTGTCAGTTGACACGAAAACCCCCATATATATTATTGATCAGTGATCGATTTTAAGACATTCTAGCGATGCCTGTCCGTCTGTGGAAATGGTTGTCACGGCAAAGTATTAAACAGATATAACTAAGACTTAGCATATTTACTTGTTCTTGCCCTAATTAGTTTTGTATTGCATTTGAGCGAAATCGGTTCAGCGGTTCAAAAGTTATGAACAAAAATATAAAAATACCTCGAAAATTGTGGTACATTCAACATAACCTAAAAATTCGGCTGCTGGTCGACACATGTGAACAGAATTGATCACCGGTTGGTATTTAAACAAGTACAAACATATTAAAAAAAAAAAAACATTTTCGATGATTTTTTTTAACAAAAAATTTGTTTCGCGGTTTCTTTTTTTTATTTTTTTTTGTTTTTTTTTTTTTGCAAATAAAGTTTTTACATCGTGGAGGGTATTAATACATTCGACAAAGTCGAATTTAACTTTGTTACTTGTTTTTTTTTTATTTCGGCCCAAAAAAAAATATAAAAAAAAATTTGAATACTTTAAAATTTTTAAGCATTTTCTTTATGATGGAAGAACTTTCTGTCTTAGACGTGCCCTAGTAAAATTTGATGCAGAAAATATTTGTAAAACATTTTAACCCTCTAACTGCCTTTTTATAGACTTTTTTGTATTTCTTTTAAAAAAGGACAAAAATGACCCTTTAAAACGGGAGCTAGAGGGTTAATTTGGTCAAAGAAAAGAATCATCATAAAATTTTATAAAACACACCAGAACATCATTTTTAGCTCAAAAGTATATTCGCACTGTTTTTTTGTCGATATTTTTTAACACTGCTTTGGTAAAAAAAAAAAAATAAACATTGATTATTTATACTTGACCCTTTTAAAGCACTTTGCGCATGTCGCACAAACTTTTACCATTTGACAACCCCTAGTGAAATTTTATGAGGAAAGTATTTGTAGAACATTTTAACCCTCTAGATGGACGTTTTATTAGACCTCTGTGTTTAGTTTTTGAAAAAGGACTAAAATGACCCCTTAAAATGGCAGTTTTAGGTTAAAATGTTCTAAGAAAAGAATCGCCATAAAATTTCACTGAAGACATCAAATCATATTTTGAAGCTCAGAAGTGTTCTTATTATAGTATTTTTGACGTTTTACAAACGCCTTTGATAAAAAAATTAAAACTTCAGTGGGCTATAAAAAAGAAATCCGAACTGACTTTGCAAAACCCTTTGGTGATTTTGTTCACTTGATGGTCTACTTTCATGTGGCGTTGAAGCCATTGAGGCTCATTTTTCTTGTTGCACAGTGTTATTGAAGATGTGGAAAATGATGACAATGTTGTGCATTTTTTTTTTTTTGTTTTCTTTTTGGGTTGAGTGTATTAACAAAGGTAAAGTGTGCTTTAAAAAAAGAAAACAGATTTCTGTTGTTGTATTTGTTACTGTTAAATAACAATGATGGCTTTCTGTTTACCATTTGTCACATGTGTATGTATTGAACACACAAAAAAGTGTTAAAGTATGTGTGAATATTTTTTAAAAAATATTGTATACAAAAGTGAAATATTGGCATTTTTATACTACCACTGACCTCATTGAAGGATTTTCTTTCACTTGTGCAATTTTTCTTTGCTCCGTAATCTTTTTGGTTTCGTTTTATTAAAAGTAATCTGGATATTATTGTAAGTATTTACTAGTGGTTAAGAATATGTTTTTTTTTTTGTTTATTTTTCTTTTTCTCATTTATGGACATTAGAGTGGAATTTTTTTGTAATGCAAAAAAATGCTACTTTAATGCATAAAAATGCCAATATTCCAATCGACTGATATTACCACATGGCGGGGAGGAGAGGGGAGATTGAAATCAATTGGTCCAATTACAGGACCTTAAATTTCTTCCGACACAAAATTATTTATTTTGTTACCGAAAAAACACGTAAGAAAATGGTGAATTTTAGTGGTTGGTTTAGCTCTTTAAGGGAGTTTTTTCTCCTAGACCGATTTTGCCCATTTACGAACTTAACCTGCTAAGCGCCATAAGTATACATATTCGTGCCAATACAGACGGACAGAACAGTTTTAACCACTAGGGACCCAATCTCGCAGGGGCCCCAAAAGCCCAAACAATTCGCTAACACGAAAAACGGAGCCCTTTTATATTGTTTTTTAAGGGGGACTTAAACTAAAAAAAACATCCTAAATAACAACAAATTTTAAACACATATAAAAAAAATTGTCCCGCCAAATTTTTTAATACAGCATTTTGAAAGATAAACTTTGGTCAACTAGAATTGTGAGGGTTGCCATTTAGTTATGTGATGCTTTTTTTATAGGACCAAATCGGTCCTTTTGATGAAATTTTTCGATGAATTTTTTTTTTTGATTTGTAGATTCTTAAATTCTTTATTACTTACCGTGGCCATTTTTTTTTTTTTTTAAATATAGATTTATGTTGAAGTTATGCCATTGCAAACTTCAAAAATTTAGAAAAAAATATTTTTTTTTTTTATTAAACAAATAATTGGCTTAAATTTCAAAAAAGTACTAGAGAATTTTATAATCTACAA
The DNA here is from genome assembly GCA_963921195.1 of Pegoplata infirma. Lineage (NCBI taxonomy): Eukaryota > Metazoa > Arthropoda > Insecta > Diptera > Anthomyiidae > Pegoplata > Pegoplata infirma. The sequence continues at coordinate 31,274,150 of OY992536.1, forward strand.
ATAAAACAAAAAATGTCATCAAAATCGGTTCAGTAGTTTTTGCAATACAACTGCAGCAGGTTTTGTCTTTAAAAAAAATCCCACAATTAAGTGGCAACCCTGGCACTTCTATTTGACCAAATTTCGTGTTATAAAATTTTAAAAATTTTACGATAGTTTATCTTTCAAATAAAAAAAACAGAAATACATACAAAATTTTGCAAACTTATTTTTTTAAAGATGTTAAAAAATGTTTGTCATTTAGGCCAATGGTTCCCAACCTTTGATTCTCGCCCCACTGGGGGGCAATTTGAATACTTCAATACAAGCAAATTTTTAAGATTTTTTTTGTTAAATAAACTAAAAAAAAACATAATTTTAGTTAGATTATTAAGTTGATTGTTGAAAACTTTTTCTAAAAACTTTTAAAACAAATTTGAAAAATTTAGAAATTTTTCTTAAGTGTAGGGGGACATTGTAGGTTTTTTAACTTAAAAGTGGGCCACGGCGCAAAAAAGGTTGGGAACCATTGATTTAGGCTGTTTTTATACCCTCCAACTAGAAATGGGCGCATGAGTGAATTTTGACTCACGCATGCTCACGAAATAAAAATATTGCTTACGCACAATCACGCACGAAATTGTTTTTTCTGCTCACGTTAATGCACGCTCACATGAGTAACAACATTTTTTTTCACGCTCACGAAATAGTCACGCTAATGAAGGCTCAATTAAACTAAAAAAAAATTATTTTACTTTTTTTGATTTCTTGCACCAAAAGTATATAATTTCCTAAAAACAATCATAAAAATGTAATTAAAGGGCAGTTTACACGTTAACTACCCTTGACTACCCTTATCTACTATTTCCCAGTATTGGAGGATAGCAATTGTCAAATTCAAATAATTTTTCATACAAAATTATTTAAACCCGGCAAACCTTATCACCAATACTGGAAAATAGTAGATGGTCAAGGGTAGTTAACGTGTAAACTGCCCTTAAATCACAATTTTGTATTAATTACCCTCTAAATTCAATACACTCAAAAAAATATGTTAGTAGATTTACTAATTTTTTTTTGCTAACGCTAGTAAGCTAACTTATAGCAAATTTTTAGTTGAGATTAGCATGTTAGCAAAAAATGCTTGTAAACTTCATTTAGCACATTAGCAATTTTAAACAAACTTTGAACTAATTTCTTTTGCTAAATTTGAAATCGAGTTGACTACATTTTTACAAGATATTTTGCTAATATTAGCAAAATAAATGGTAATTTTTTTTTTATTTTCAGAAAACTTAAAATGGCGCTATCTCGGAAACTAAGCCAGATAGAGCAAAATGGAGGCCATTTTTGGTTCTTAGAATCTCCATAGTATCGCCGGTCCTCTTCACATGTGTGGACCCTAATGGGCCCTAACTTTGCATCCAAAAAAGTAAGCATTCCCGAAAATTTTAAAATGCTCATATCTCGGTAAATATTGCCGACACAACAAAAAGTCCAAAAGCGTTTTTGTAGCTCTCAACACGTAGAACAAGACCGCAAAATAGTCAAAAGCTCTCCGAGTAATATTTTTGAAGTTATCGAGTTTTTTAATTCTCAAGACCCCAGTGGTCACCTATAATCACGTATCTCAAAAACTAAGCAAGGTAGAGCGAAACGGACACAAATTTTGGATCAAAAACTATGACGATTTTTAAGGAACCCAACTAGGTCTAGGCCCATCGGGGTCTGGACCTATCGGGTCCGAACCCAATGGGGTCCTCAGATGTGTATAAACTAACAAGGGAAGTCTCCCTAGTGTCACCCGCGGATCTTTATGGAATTGGTTTTATTTTGTAGAGCAGAAAAAATAAAGGGACACGTATTTTTTTTTAGCGGCCCAAATTCATATTTAGGGGGTAAAAAGGAGGGGGGAAGACAAGGCCATTTTTCAGTTTTTTCGTTTATCTCCTATATTATGGAAAGAAACCTAGTCATGTTACATACCAAATGAAAGGTCTTTGGAAAACCTATCTACGTGTGCTAAGAATGTGTCCAAACATGCACAACTTTTTGCCATATTGAGTAAAATACCAAAATTTTAGGACATTTTTGTTAATAAGTCGAAAAATATTAACTTCTTTGGCCCGTTGTTAGCACCACGAGACAGGTATTTTTAATACCTTTAATCTGATACCACACATGCCTATATTTATTTTTTTTAAATATGCGTAAATCGTAAAAAACTGAAAAAGGTCAATTTCCCCCCATACAAATCGACCACCCCTAAAAATGAATTTGGGCCGCTAAAAAAAAATACGTGTCGAATTAATTTTCGTTCTTAACAACATATCCAAATTTCATGAAGATCGGAGGGTGATACCAGGGAGACTTCCCTTGTAAGTTTAAAAAAAAAAAAAAAAATATTTAGTTAACTAATTATTGGCAAAACATTTTTGCTAACTTTAGCAAAAAAATTGTGGGTTCAAAATCAGCAAATTTTCTTGTAGGTTTACAAGCTTTTTTGCTAACATTACAGTTTTTTTTTTTTTTGAGTGTATGATGTCGATTTTTTTTACTTGCTCTCTGTTTCATACAGCACAAAACAATCACGCAAACTCACGAAATCACGAAAAAATTCGTATCACTCACTTATCTTTACCTCCAAAATATATCAGAAGAAGTTCAAAGTCCTGCAGTTGGATCCAGGAAGTTTGTCTCCCACCTCCAAACCCCTCACCCCTAAAAAAAGACGTCCCTGTTTTTTTAACGTGTTGGAGGGTATAAAAGATTCGGCACAGCCGAAGTTAACACAACACTCTCACTTGTTTATTTTTAACCCCCTTTAAGACCATAAAAAGTTTTTTTGCGGCCCAAATTCATATGTATTGGATTCAAACGAGGGGGGGGGGGAGAAACAGCCTATTTTAATTTTTTTTTTCGTTTATATTCTATATAATGCAAAGAACTTATCTAAACAGTCATTTCTTTTCGTCATATTGATTAAAACCCGAAATTTTAGGAAATTTTTTAAATAAGTTGTTGGCACCACCGCTAATAAAAATACGTGTCTAATTATTTTTTTTTTTCTGAACAACATATTCAAATTTCATGAAGATCGGGGGATGACACTAGGGAGACTTTTCGTATAGAAAATGTTTTAAATTCTAAGACATTTTTCGTATAGAAAATGTTTTAGATTCTGAGACGTTTTTCGTACAGAAAATGTTTGAGGTTATGAGGCATTTTTCGCATATAAAAGGTTTCAGACACTGAGACAGTTTTCTTATAGAAAAAGTTTCAGATTCTAAGACATTTTTCGTATAGAAAACGTTTCAGATTCTGAGACGTTTTTCGGTTATTAAATGTTTCAGATTCTGAGACGTTTTTCGTAAAAAAAAAGTTTCAGATTTTAAGACATTTTTCAAGTAGAAAAAGTTTCAGATCCTGAGATATTTTTCCTTTAGAAAACCTTTAAAATTGTGTGACATTTTTTGTGTAGCAATAGAATAGAAAAAAAGTATAGAAAAAGTTTCAGATTCTGGGGCAAGTTCTAGATTCAGAGACATTTTTCGTATTGAAAAAGTCTCAGATTCTGAAACATTTTTCGTATAGAAAAAATCTCAGATTTTGAGGCTTTTTTTAATTTTTTCTATGTTTAAGCATTTAAAAAAAATCAAAACTTGTTTTCGAAAACCCAAATTTAATCTTTTTCATGTAGAAAAAGTCTCAGATTCTGAGTCATTTTTCGTAAAGAAAAACTCTCAGATTCTGAGATATTTTCGTATAGAAAAAGTCTAAGATTCTGAGACATATTTTTGTACACAAAAAGTCTCAGACTCTTGGACCTTTTTTTGTTTTTTTTCCTATGTTTACGATTTTTTTTTTGAAAAAATAAAAAAATCAAAACTTGTTTTCGAAAATCCAAACTTGAATGTTATTCGATTAACCTCAATTTTGGATCACAAAAGTTTAAAGCCAAGCGGAATATATATGTGCCTGAAAACGGGGTAAAATCAAAGGGTGACAAAAAGTGCTACTCTAATATTCATGGTACAATATTTTGTTTGCCTTTACTTTTTATGTGAAAATTTTCAGTCGATTTCATTTTTGCGTTTCAGTTGCTTTAACTTAATTTTCAATTCATATTTTTTTTTTGCTGATTTTAATTATGATTGAATTTATAGTTGAGAAAATTTCGAATTAAATTAAAGATACACACAAAATTGAAATCTTTATAACAGAATAAGTAAAAAAACTTGAAATGATGGTGATACAGTTGTTACTTCATGCGTATGAGTAATATTTTCATATAGGAGTAATAATTACTCATACGCATCGTAAAATTTTGAATGTATTGAAAACATGACTTTAGCACAGACTAAACAGACGCAACACTTATGACATATTTTAAAAATATATTATTGCCATTTTTAATTTTTAAAAATTGTTTAATAGAAAAAATGTCTCCAAATCCACGATCTTTTCTATTGGAAAATGTCTCTGAATTTGAAATTTTCTTTAACAAAAAATATTTTAAAATGCTTTTATTTCCTTTTTATATAAAAAAATTTACCTTCATAATTGAAATAAATTTAAATTGCTGGCATATAATTATTATTTATTACTGACCCCCCGCCACCACTCCCTGTAACGTATGCGTTCTATTTATTTTGTGTATAATTTTCTTCAATATCCTGTTCCCTTAATTTATTTGATTTTTGCATAAAACAAATTTAAACAATAATGCCAAAAGCAAATATAAACGAATCGTAATAAAATAAATATTGGTTTTAAGCAATTTACAGCAAAAAAAAAAGAAAACAAAAATTTAGTTTTACAAATTCAATGTATTGTTTGTTACAATATAAAAGAATAAATATCCAACTCTCTAATACTTTTAAACTTTTTTTTCCTTTTTTTTTACCCTCCAATTATTAGTAGAATGGAGGGCATACATAAGTTCATCACTATGTTTGTAACACATCGAATTAAAGGAAAGTCAAAAAATATCAGAAAAATATTGGAAAATTCGGAAAATTTAAAAAAAATCTGAAAATTGAAAACACTTTATCGCCTCGATATAAATGTTTATGCTTTTGCACTAAAGTAATCGAATATTAACATTATTGAAATATTTCTTTTATATCCCTGCCCACAAAAGGGGCGGGAAGAAAAAAACGACATTAAAAGAATGGTCAGAAAAATTCAGAAAAATATTGGAAAATTCGGAAAAATTACATTATTGAAATATTTTTTTATATCCCTGCCCACAAAAGGGGCGGGAAGAAAAAAACGACATTTTCTTATACCCTTAGTTCAAGTGGAGGACTTTAAACTTTTTCCAGCAAAAAAATTTTCATTTGTTTACCAAAAATATAAAACAAGCAGAAAAGTTAAATTCGACTTGGCCGACTCTATGAATACCCTTCATAATACCCATTTTAAAGGATTTAAATTTTTAAACGTGAAAAAAATTAACGTTTTCGATTAGAAATATTTTATTTTGAGGAAAAAACTTTTTTTTTTGTCATTTCTGTAAAAAAAGAAAAATTACTAATTTTTTTTTTGTGTGTTAAATTTTTTTCGAGTGTAAAATTTTTTTTTAGTGTAAAAATATTTTTTTAGTGACAAAAATACTTTGTAAAGAAATTTTGTGGCTTGCCAATGTTTTTAAAGCTTGTTTTTTTGAAGCTCGATTTTTTCAACACTTGAATTTAAGGTACAACCAATCTGAAATCACCGGTTTTGCTATTAACTTTTGAACTTCTAGACCGATTTGGCTCAAATTCAATACGAACCAGGACAGAGGAACGACAAATATATGGGGCATTCCATGTGAAATCGGACACTTTGAAAAACTGTTTTTTTAGATTTTCCCAATTTGCTTACAGTTTTTAGTACCCTTCGAAAACTCCTTCGTGGTAAATTTTCAGATTTTTTTGATGACCCGTTCAAAAGATATCGAATTTTTAAAAATTGGTAGCTTGTTCCTTTACTCAAACTTCTTTTAATCATAACTTCTTCAATAATGGTCCAAATTTCAATTTTTTTTTCTTCAAAATTTTTGTTTTTTTACGTACTTTCTAAAAAAAAATCCCAAATTCTTAAAAGCGCTCTAGTATGCGATTTTTAAGTTTTAAAATTTAAATCTCATTTTTGAAAATGTTTGTACTCTTCGATTTTTTTGAAATTTTTTTGTGTAAAACTTCTATCAATTCTACAAATTTTTTGCCCTGGAAGATTGTGGGATAACGATTGTTACTATTTTTGAAATTTTTTTGAAAAAATTTTGTTGTAATTTTCCAATCTTAAAATCATTTCTACTGCTCCAATGGTGCGTCATAGAGGGGGCCTTTATAAGACCGACCCCCATTAATTTTTTCGTCTTAACGTTTCTTTGGAACAAACTAATACCCTATCTCCAATTTCTAAGGGGGCTCCCAAACAAAACGTAATTTTTTAAAATTTGCTCCATCCGCTTTAACTGCCCTAATAGTGCCCTTAGAGCAACAAAACGTATGACCGACCCACAATATTTTTTTAGTCCAAACATTTTCTCTGAACACACCCTAATAGTGCCCTAATAGTGCCCTTAGAGCAACAAAATGTATGACCGACCCACAATATTATTTTAGTCCAAACATTTTCTCTGAACACACCTACCCTCTATCTTTAACTGTTAAGGCGGTCCCCATACAATTTTTTTTTATTTTTTGTAAATTTGTTTTATTTAATCAGCTTCTACCGGTCCAATGGTGTGTCCGAGAGGGGTCATTAGTGAGGCCGACCCCCATTTATTTTTACCCTACAACATTTTTCCATATCTTCACTCCCTTAGTAATTTTGTATGGGAGCCTACTTAGGGAGTGGAGATAGGGCGTAGGTATGTTTTAAAAAAATGTTGCATAGTAAAAATAAATGGGGGTCGGTCTAACTAATGACCCCTCTCGGACGCACCATTGGACCGGTAAAAGCTGATTAAATATAACAAATTTACAAAAAAATAAAAAGAATTGTATAGGGACCGCCTTAACAATTAGAGAAAGAGGGTAGGTATGTTCAGAGAAAATATTTGGACTAAAAAAATATTGTAGGTCGGTCATACATTTTGTTGCTCTAAGGGCACTATTAGGGCAGTTAGAGCGGTTGGAGCAAATTAAAAAAAAATGTCGTTTTGTGTGGAAGCCCCCTTAGAAATTGGAGATAGGGTATTAGTTTGTTCCAAAGAAATGTTAAGACGTAAAAATTAATGGGGGGTCGGTCTTATAAAGGACCCCTCTATGACGCACCATTGGAGCAGTAGAAATGATTTTAAGATTGGAAAATTACAATAAAATTTTTTCAAAAAATTTAAAAAAATAGTAATAATCGTTATCCCACGATCCTCCTGGGGAAAAAATTTGTAGAATCGATAGAACACAAAAAAAATTCAAAAAAATCGAAGGTACTCTTCGATTTTTTTGAAACATTTTCAAAAATGAGATTTAAATTTTAAAACTTAAAAATCGCATACTAGAGCGCTTTTAAGAATTTTTTGTGATTTTTTTTTTAAAAGTACGTAAAAAAACAAAAATGTTGAAAAAAAAAAATTTGAAATTTGGACCATTATTGAAGAAGTTAAGAGTAAAAGAAGTTTGAGTAAAGCAACAAACTACCAATCATCAAAAAATCTGAAAATTTACCACGAAGAAGTTTTCGAAGGGTACTAAAAACTGTAAACAAATCGCGAAAATTAAAAAAAAAAATCTTTCAAAGTGTCCGATTTGGCATGGAATGCCCCATATATAACTGATCAGTAATCGATTTTAAGACATTCCAGAAATGTCCGTCTGTCTGTCTGTGGAAATGGTGATCACGGCCAAAGTACTACACGTTGATGACTGAAACGTAACATACTATTTATTAAAAGTTCTCCCGAGAAGTTTGGTATTGCATTTGCGCGATATCGGTTCAGCGCGCTGTGGCCGAAAACACTGATCTAGCGGCGCTTAAGTCAAAATTAAAAAATTAAAATTGATAAATTTTTTTTCACTGCATCGTTTACCTATACTTTACAGAAAAAATTTACATTTTTACTTTTGTTTTGCTTTCAATATTCGCACAGCTGTAAGCTGTCAAATATACATTTTCTGCAGCAAGTGTATTAAATGGAATTTGGGGCCTAATTACTCAGTGAGTTTTTCTTAACACTTTTAAGTCAATTGTTTATACATTTTGAGCCAAAAAGTTTTAATTGAAAGTAAAAGGTATGTTTTAACTTAAAAATAAATGTTTGTGGCCTGCGTGTATCTAGTTTATTATTAGTGCATTATAGAAGTTGACATTTGTGATATAAACTATAGTTTCATGGACTGCAACTTTTGAAATTCGATCGTATTCGGTCCAATTCCTGTTTTGTTTATTATTTTGGGTTATTTTTGTTGTGACGTTTCAGTATGGCGTGCTAGTTCGCGCAAGTTGTTCGGATTTTTAGGGTCCATCTGCCTGTCCAAATAAACAGTTTAAACGCGATACAGACCACAGTTTTCAATCGATTTGGCTTAAATTTGAAATTTAAGATTTTTTATCGAAAGAACAAAACCCATTAAATTTTTGACAAAATCGGTGCATGTTTTCCTATAGCCCCCATGTTAATTTCCCCTTCCAGTTTTACAAAAAAGCCCTAACAATGGTATTTTAACAAATATCCTCTTGAAATTCGACTGGTAAATGTTTTTTGTAGCCATAAATAATCATTCTAAATTTTAACGGAATCGGAACATTTTAACTTCTAGTCCTCATACAGACCCGATATTTACATAAATTTCCCAAAATACATAAAAACACTAAAATAAATAAATATGGTTAAAAATTAAATTCTTTATAAGTTTTATAATCGCAAATATGCATTGGGCTTTATTATTTTACATCTCCGAATTAAGCGCCACTAGATTGGATGTTTCGGCCACTGTGCAGCGGTTCAAAAGTTATGAACGAAAATGTAAGGACACCTCAAAAATGTTGGTGCATTCAACATAACCTAAAAATACAAAATGCTTTAATTCGGCTGCGGGTTGACATATGTGAACAGAATTGAACACCGAATGGTATTTAAATAAGTGCAAACATATTTTTTTGACAAAATTTTTTTTTTTGCGAAAATTTTTTTTCAAAAAATTTTTTTTTTTTTCAAAATTTATTTCCTTTTAAATAAATTTTTTTCCAATTATCTTTTTTTAAATTATGGAGGGTATCAATACATTCGGCAAGACCGAATTTAACTTTTTTACTTGTTCTTTTTTTGTTTTTAAGTTTTTACCACAAAAATTTTATATAATTTTTTTTTTTGCCCAATCATTCTCTAAACAAATAAAATGTTGTGGAAAAAAGGACTTTATATTTTTTTTTTGTATATTTACAAAACAAACAATAAATTATACCCTAAGGATATATTTTGAAGATATACTACGTCTTTAATTAAATTGCCAAAACAATTGATGAAATGAAAATCCTCTTAAATCAAAAAATATAAATAAGAAAAAAAAAATAAACAAAAAACAGAAAAAAAGTCGGAAAAATGCCGGGGAAAACAAAAAAAAAAAAAAAAAAAACGTTAAGTAAAGTAATGCAAACAAACGTTGTGTAAAGACTTTTGGAACTTTAAATAAAAATAAACAAAAAAAAAAAACATCCTACAATATACAATAAAGTGCCAAAAAGGATGAACGAGATGAAATTTCATTTGGCAGTGTTAGAATAAATGGAAGGGAAATAGAAGAAATGCTAATGCTTAACAAAAATCTACCACAAAGTATGCCAAAATTAGTTAAGAGTGATGTATGGGAAAAAAACCTAAAAAGGATTGCGGTTTTGTATTTAATTTGGTTTGATGCTATTTATTCATTCATTCATCCTCCTCGTCAACATCATATTGTTGACAATAATGACAAAATGTAATTTTCTTGTTTCTTGTTTTATGAACAAACTGAATTTATAAGTATTTAAGTACTCATTTCAATATTTCAAGACAATCCAGTTAAAATAGAAGTTAAAAGGAGCGTTAATGACAACATTTTTAATTAAACACCATACAAACATACAAAAAAAAAATTAATCTACTCTTGATCTTTTATTAGTTCAAGTGACAATATTTAAACAATTAATTTGTATATGTATTTTGTTGTATAAGACGTTCAAAATTTTCAGGATTTTTTTATACCCTCCACTTAGTGATAGAGGGTATATATAAGTTTGTCATTCCGTTTGTAACTCATCGAAATATCGGTCTGGGACCCCATAAAGTATATATATTCATGATGCCCGATCGATTTTAAGACATTCTAGCGATGTCCGTCTGTCCGTCTGTCTGTCTGTGGAAAATGCTGTCGCGGACAAAATATTGCACAGAGATGACTGAAACTTAACATATTTATTGGAAGTTCTCCCGAGAAGTTTGGTATTGCATTTGAGCGATATCGGTTCAGCGGTTCAAAAGTTATGAACGAAAATGTAAGCACACCTCAAAAATTTCAGTACATTCAACATAACCTAAAAATACAAAATACTTTAATTCGGCCTCTGGTTGACATATGTGAACATAATTGAACGGCAAATGGTATTTAAACATGTACGAACATATTTTTTGACATTAAAAGAAAAAAATCGCGGATTTTTTTTTTACCAAAATTTTTTTTCGCGGAAATTTTTTTTTTTTTTCAAAAGTAATTTTCTTTTAAATAAAGTTTTTTGCAATAATCTTTTTGAAATAGTGGAGGGTATCACTACATTCGGCAAGGCCGAATTTAACTTTATTAGTTGTTTTTTTTTAATTTTTCTTAATATTCCTGAGATTTTTTTAAATTGTTTTTCAACTATCCTGAATTTAAAAAAAAAAAATATAAGTAGAAAAGTTAAATTCGACTTGGCCGAATCTATGAATACCCTCCACAATGCCCTTTTTAAGTTATAGTAAATTTTCTAACGTGAAAAAATAACAATGTTGATTAGAAATATATTTTTTTTGTGTAAAACAATTTAATTTTTAGTAATTTAAAAAAAAAAATAATAATTTACTAAATTTTTTTTCGAGTGTAAACTTTTTTTTTTAATTGTAAAATTTTTTTGAGTGTGTTTTTTTTTTGTTTTTAGTTTTTTTTTTTGTTTTTTTTTTTGTTTTAGAGTGACAAAAATACGTTGTAAAATATTGACTTACCAATGTTTTTAAAACATGTTTAACGGGGTTTAACGCGTGAATTTAAGGTGAAACTAATCTGAAAATCACGGTTTTGCTAATAACTTTTGAACCACTGGACTGATTTGGCTAAAATTCAAGACAAACTAGGCCAGGGGAACGACAAATATATATGCTCAGAATTGTCTTTCGAAATTTAGCGTGTTTTTATCTCATAAATTCACGAAAACCACTTGCCGAAACTCAGTCTTTTGCTCATAACTTTTGAACCACTAGACCGATTTCGCTGGATTGCAATACCAACCTGACCAGGTAAGTGCCCAACATATATGCCAAACTTCAGGAGCCTCCGTAAAGTCTTTCAAAAGTTAGCGTGTTTTCAACAGACAGACGGACGTACGGACATCGCCAGATCGTCTTAAAATCGATCGAGGATCATGAATATGGGACATTCCATGTCAAATCGGACACTTTGAAATTTTTTTTTTTTAGATTTTCCCAATTTGTTTTTAGTACCCTTCGAAAACTCCTTCGTGGTAAATTTTCAGATTTTTTTGATGACCCGTTCAAAAGATATTGAATTTTTAAAAATTATTAGTTTGTTCCTTTACTCAAACTTCTTTTACTCATTATTTCTTCAATAATGGTCCAAATTTCAGATTTTTTTATACCCTCCACTCTAGTGATAGAGGGTATATATAAGTTTGTCATTCCGTTTGTAACACCTCGAAATATTGGTCTAGGACCCCATAAACTATATATATTCATGATCCTCAGTCGCTTTTAAGACGATCTAGCGATGTCCGTCCGTCCGACTCTCCGTCTGTCTGTCTGTCTGTTGAAAACACGCTAACTTTTGAAAGACTTTACGGAGGCTCCTGAAGTTTGGCATATATGTTGAGCATTTACCTGGTCAGGTTGGTATTGCAATCCACCGAAATCGGTCCAGTGGTTCAAAAGTTATAAGCAAATGAGTGAATTTCGGCAAGGGTTTTCTGGAATTTACGAGATAAAACACACGGTAACTTTCGAACGGCAATACTGAGGGTGCTGAAGTGTAACATATATATTTGTCGTTGCTCTGGTCCGGTTCTTTTTAAATTTCAGCCAAATCGGTCCAGCGGTTCAAAAGTTATTAGCAAAACCGAAAATTTCAGATTAGTTTCACCTTAAATTCACGTGTTGAAAACCCGTTAAACATGTTTTAAAAACATTTGTAAGTCAAAAAAATATTTTAAAAGGTATTTTTGTCACACAAAAATATTTTTACACTAAAACAAAAAAAAAAAAATACACTCAAAAAAAATTTTACACTCAAAAAAAATTTTACACTCAAAAAAAAATTAGTAAAATTAGTAATTTTTTTTTTTTTTTTCAAAAATGAATAAAACAATACTTTTTTTACACAAAATAAAATATTTCTAACCAAAAATTTAATTTTTTTCACGTTAGAAAATTTACTATTACTTAAAAAGGGCATTGTGGAGGGTATTCATAGATTCGGCCAAGTCGAATTTAACTTTTCTACTTGTTTTTCAAAATTTTTGTTTTTTTACGTACTTTTTAAAAAAAAATCCCAAAAAATTCTTAAAAGCGCTTTAGTATGCGATTTTTAAGTTTTAAAATTTAAATCTCATTTTTGAAAATGTTTTTACTCTTCGATTTTTTTGAAATTTTTTTGCGTAAAACTTCTATCGATTCTACAAATGTTTTGCCCAGGAGCATCGTGGGATAACGGTTATTATTATTTTTTTAAATTTTTTGAAAAAAATTTATTGTAATTTTCCAATATTAAAATCATTTCTACTGCTCCAATGGTGCGTCTTAGAGGGGTCATTTATAAGACCGACCCCCATTAATTTTTAAGTCTTAACATTTCTTAGGAACAAACTAATATCCTATCTCCAATTTCTAAGGGGGCTCCCACACAAAACGACATTTTTTAAAATTTGCTACAACCGCTCTAACTGCCCTAATAGTGCCCTTAGAGCACCAAAATGTATGACCGACCCACAATATTTTTTTAGTCCAAATATTTTCTCTGAACACACCTACCCTCTATCTTTAACTGTTAAGGCGGTCCCCATACAATTTTTTTTTATTTTTTGTATTTTTTTTTTATTTAATCAGCTTCTACCGGTCCAATGGTGCGTCCGAGAGGGGTCATTAGTGAGACCGACCCCCATTTATTATTACCCTTCAACATTTTTTTAAAACAAACCACAGCCCTATCTCCACTCCCTAAGTAGGCTGGACACATACTCCAGTGTCGCTGGACACATACTCCAGTGTCGCTGGAAACATACTTGGGACCTAAGCATGGAGGCATTAGTTTTTTTCGTGTAATATGCCAATGATATAGCAGGTATTGGCATTGTTTTTCCATACAAAAGTAATGCTAGGTCCCAAGTATGGCTGGACATTTGGTGTGGAATGACTCATATCACCTCCATCTCAAATTAAAAGGGTATACAACAAACAAGCCAACAACAAACAAATTCACCAAAGATTTCATTTCAATTGTTCGTAAAATTTTAGTTTACAAATATTGATTTTAATTTATTTGTTCTTCTTTGTAAATATGATTTTCACAGTAATAAAGTTTTCAACTTTAAACTTTTCAATTGTATTCTCATTTGGCCGCCAAGTAAATGTCTAGTGTAAAAAGTAAAAGTTGTGTGGGTGGTGCTGCAGTTAAGTACATCAAAAAACAAGTTTATAACAAAAAAAAGTAGTAGTAATAAAAACAAATATTCTATATATAAAAGATGATGCCTGGAATTTTAAGGAAACTGCAATTTACAATTTGTTAAAAAACTTTAAAAATTTTATTTGTACAAAAAAATGTTTTAGAAAAGTTGAAAAGCATATGTGATACATAATGAAAGAAAAAGTTTGTTGGAAAAATCTCAAATAAAACAAGTAAAAAAGTTAAATTCGGCCTTGCCGAATGTTTAAATACCCTCCACTTAAATAATTGTTGAAAAAAAAATTCGCGGAAAAAAATTTTTGGTAAAAAAACACAAGTGGAAAAGTTAAATTCGACCTGGCCAAATCGATGAATACCTTCCACAATGTCCTTATTAAATGATGGTACATTTTCTAATTTAAAAAAAAAAAAACTTAACAGTTTTGGATTAAAAATATTTTATTTTGAGCAAAAACTTTTTTATTCATTTTAGTAAAAAAAATGGACTAACTTTTATTTTTGAGTGCAAAATTATTTTTGAGTGTAAAATTTTTTTTCGAATGCAATTTTTTTTAGTGTAAATATATGTTTGGGTGACAAAAAATATTTTGTAAAATATTTTTGTGGCTTAAAGGTTTTTAAATGTATTTTTCAACACGAGAATTTAAGGTTTTGCTCATAAATTGTGAAACACTGGACCGATTTTGTGAAAATTTAATACCAACCAGACCAGGGAAAACACTGATAATTTGAGACAGCTCAACCTTAATAATGTCTCTTTTATATATCGTCGGTGCTCTGCTCAGAACAGCTATGTGTATTTCAAAGTTTTTTGAAGATACTTTTAGAACATCTTTATTTGACCCTTTCACGGTGCTTTTAAATAATATTTCGTTCAAAAATATTTAAATAATATGGCAAATTTTCTATTTCCATAATTTTAACTCATAAAAAACACCGAAAAATTACCAAAGTCTCTTTAAAAAACTTTGAAATACACATACAAAAAAAATTGCCAATGAACATAATTCATAGTATTTATGAACAAATTCATAAAAATGTATTAACTTATTTATACAGTCGAACCCGGTTATAACGAACTCCGAGGGACCAGGAAAAATAGTTCGTTATAAGCGAAGTTCGCTATAAGCGGGGTATATTTTTTATTTTTTTCCAAAAAAATAGATCTAATTTTGTTTTATTTGATGTTTTTTCCGTAAATAAACTACTTATTGAGAAGAAATCATTAAAAATATTAATACATTTTATCAAAATTATAATATAAACCAAAAAATTCCAACCTTTTGTTAGTTTGATAAAAATTTTTGCCACTCATTTAAAAATTTTTATGGAAGTTCGTTATAAAAAGGTAAATACACATGAAATTGTGTTCGTGGGACCATAATAAGCAGTTCGTTTTAACCGAGGATTCGTTATAACCGAGTTCGTTATAAAAGAAGTATTTTGTGTGAAAATTGATGCCAAAACGTCGGGACTTTAGAATTAGTTCGTTAAAACCGAGAATTCGTTATAACCGAGTTCGTTATAACCGAGTTTGACTGTAATATGTACTTTTAAACTTTTACATAGTAAGTATGTGGAATTTAAGAAATATTTAAAAATTTTTCCTAAATACTATGAAAAAGTTCAAAAATTTAATGAAAATGTTCATAATTTTTTATGTATTTGTTCATAAATACTATGAATTTCGTTCATTGGCAAATTTTTTTTCTGTGTAGCTGTTCTGGTCTGTGGACCGAGTATCAGGAAAATTCGTTTATAAAGGTGGGAGTACTTCACTTGTTAGTCCCCAAAAAGAATAATTTAGGACTCAAATTTGGGTTGTGTGTGTTTTCTTAACTCGACATATAACAAAAGATAGATCCAATCGGCTAATGTTCGAACTGGGCATTTTATGGTCGGTATTAAACGACTTTAATGTTCTTTCTTGTATTTTTTTATACCCCTCCACTCTAGTGCTAGAGGGTATATATAAGTTTGTCATTCCGTTTGAAACACCTCGAAATATTGGTCTAGGACCCCATAATGTATAAATATTCATGATCCTCGAACGATTTTAAGACGATCTAGCGATGTCCGTCCGTCCGTCAGTCTGTCTGTTGAAAACACGCTAACTTTTGAAAGTAAAGTCTTTCAGGCTCCTGAAGTTTGGCATACATATATGTTGGGCATTTACCTGGTATTGCAATCCAGTGAAATCAGTCCAGTAATTCAAAAGTTATGAGTAAGACTGAATTTCGGCAAGGGGTTTTCGTGAATTTACGAGATAAACAACACTCTAAGTTTCAAAAGGCAATATATATTTGTCGTTCCCCTGGGCCTGTTCGTATTGAATTTCAGCCAAATTGGTTGAGTGGTTCAAAAGTTATTAGCAAAACCGTGAATTTCAGATTCTCGTGTTGAAAACCCGTTAAACATGTTTTAAAAACATTGGCAAGTCACAAAAATATTTAACAACGTATTTTTGGCACTCGAAAAAAATTTTACACTCAAAAAAATTGTTACACTCAAAAAAAATTTAGTAAATTATTTTTTATACCCTCCACTTAGTGATAGAGGGTATATATAAGTTTGTCATTCCGTTTGTAACTCATCGAAATATCGGTCTGGGACCCCATAAAGTATATATATTCATGATGCCCGATCGATTTTAAGACATTCCAACGATGTCTGTCTGTCTGTCTGTGGAAAATGCTATCACAGACAAAATATTGCACACAGATGACTGAAACTTAACATATTTATTGGAAGTTCTCCCGAGAAGTTTGGTATTGCATTTGAGCGATATCGGTTCAGCGCACTGTGGCCGAAATCACTGATATAGCGGCGCTTAAGTCAAAATTAAAAAATTAAGATCGATAAATGTGTTTGCACTGCGTTGTTTGCCTATACTTTACAGAAAAAATTTACGTTTTTACTTTTGTTTTGCTTTCAATGTTCGCACAGCTGTAAGCTGTCAAATATACATTTTCTGCAGCAAGTGTATTAAAGGAATTTGGGGCCTAATTACTCAGTGAGTTTTTCTTGACACTTTTAAGTCAATTGTTTATACATTTTGAGCCAAAAAGTTTTAATTGAAAGTAAAAGGTATGTTTTAACAAAAAAATAAATGTTTGTGGCCTGTGTGTATCTATTTTATTATTAGTGCATTATAGAAGTTGACATTTGTGATATAAACTATAGGTTCATGGACTGCAACTTTTGAAATTCGATCGTATTCGGTCCAATTCCTGTTTTGTTTATTGTTTTGGGTTATTTTTGTTGTGACGTTTCAGTATGGCGTGCTAGTTCGCGCAAGTTGTTCGGTTTTTTAGGGTCCATCTGCCTGTCCAAATAAACAGTATAACCGCGATACAGACCACAATTTTCAATTGATTTGGCTAAAATTTGAAATTTAAGATTTTTTATCGAAAGAACAAAACCTATTAAATTTTTGACAAAATCGGTCATCGGCGTATACAGGGGGGGGGGGCCCAACAACAACAACAAAAAAATATTTTTTTTATATGTATTGGAAAACACGAATCTCACCGTCCTGCATACGCCGTTGAAATCGGTCCATGTTATCCCATAGCCCCCATGTTAATTTCCCATTCCAGTTTTACTTAAAAAGCCCTAACAACAGTATTTTAACAAATATCCTCTTGAAATGCGACTGTTAAATGTTTTTTGTAGCCATAAATAATCACTCTAAATTTTGACAGAATCGGAACATTTTAACTTCTCAAAATACATAAAAACACAGAAATAAATAAATATGGTTAAAAAATAAATTCTTTGTAAGTTTTATAATCACAAATATGCATTGGGCTTCATTATTTTACATTTCCGAATTAAGCGCCGCTGTTAGCGGCCACTGTGCAGTAGTTCAAAAGTTGTGAGCAAAAGACTGAATTTCTGCAAGGGTTTTTCGTGACTTTACTAGATAAAAAACACGCTAACTTTTGAAAGGCAATATATATTTGTCGTTCCCCTGGGCCGCACTGTGGTCAATATTTTGAGATAGCGGCCAAAACTCCTTTTGGTTTTTGTTCTCCGATTTTAAAGTTATTAGACTCATATGAAAGTAGACAGTAGTAAACCTCGGGAGCCAAAAAATTAGAACTCTATTTCAACTATTTCACTGAAAACAGGGTGGTCCAAAATGGGATTTTTCAGAATTTAGTAAATTTATGATATTTTTAGTTAATTTTTAAAGTTTAAATGATCATAACTTTTTTGTTTTTCAAGATTTTTGGACGAAATAAATTTTGTGTTGTAACTTAACTTATTTCCTTTTACTGGTAAAAAAATTGAAGCTCTACTGTTTTCAGAACAATTTAAATATTTTTTTTAAGAAAGGTCGAATTTATCGAAAATTTCCTACTTCATAGAGCACAACTCCTGTGAGTCAAGCTGAGTCAAAACACAAATTTACTATTTTGTAGTTCTAACTCTCCACTACATTCCTATATATACATGTCTATGCATCGGGACTGCACTTTTTGAGTTACAGCAATTTTTCTGACCCAAGGTAAGATATTCGGTACAAATGCTCGTCATATTTTTTGAGAAGTTATTTGTATGTGAAAGTGACTATTATGCATATATTTTGATGAAATTTTGTACAAGAGTTCTTATTGACCCAAAAAATAATTCTGTTGAAATTAGGAGAAGTTGGCCCATATTTGGACCTAGTCCACATAGAAGGGTGTATCAAAATTTTGACAAAAATTAAAATAGAACTCTCAAATTATGTGGTATCTGGCAATTCATTTGGAAAAGGTAAAAAATGATTTTATTTCCATCTAATATTACATAACTTAAATACCTAAAAATTGCAAATAAATTTAAAACCAATGGAAATAACTGGTAAAACCAAGTACCTGTTAACTCTCAAATTATGTGGTATCTAGCAATTCATTTGGAAAAGGTAAAAAAGATTTTATTGCCATCTAATATTACACAACTTAAATACTTGAAAAATTGCAAATAAATTTAAAACCAATGGAAATAGCTGGTAAAACCAAGTACCTGTTATATTATGTTTATGTGCTACACTCAAAAAAAAAGAAGAAACTTAAACTTTGGAAAATTTTTCTTAAAAATAGTTTATAAATTTTCCCACAATTAAGTTAAAATTAACTAAAAGTTGTTAAATTTTCCTAACTTTTAGGAAAATATTTTAGTTCATGGACTGTTAAATGGCCATAATTTTCCTTAAATAGAATTCCCTAATACGTGGAAGAAATTCTTACGGCCAAAAAAATTTTCCCTAAATAATTGAAAAAAAATCTTTATTTTTAAGACATATTTCTTAAAACAAAATTTAGTTCAAAAAATTCAGTTTTAGGACGTAATTAACTACCAGTTAGTTCATCATATTTATCTTCTTTAATTTGAGGAAGTTTTTTCCACAAGTTTAGTAAATTTTTCATAACTTGAAATTGTTTTGTTGATTTATTTTTTTTTTATGCTTGCTTGTAGTTCACATTTCGTTTATTATTTGTAGTACATGAATACAAAAGGTTTGATCTTGTATAACAAGTTATAAATTTACACATGTATGTATTAGAAAAAAACATAATATTTTAATCACAACAAAGACCTTGGCTTTGTCGTGTTTTCCCATAGTCTGGGAACAAACGTGAAGTACAAAGTTGTTGTTGTAATTTAACTAAAAAAACTAATTAAATTTATTACTTGTCTTTAAGAAACAAACCTTTCTTTATATTTCTAATAAAATATGTACCCAATGAGAATTATGTGTGTATTCACATGCTATTCTATAAATAAACCATTAAAAAAATATAAAATTAAATAATTTTTAGGAAAAATTTCCTAATCAGAAATGTTTTTTTAACCAAAAAATGGAAAATTTTTTCCCATTTTCTAGTTCAAATTTGTCCTTCTTTTAAAGAAAAATATGGACTAAAAAGTAGGAATACATGGCAATGAAGCTAAATCATTATCAATTTTCCTTGGATTTAGTTAGTTTTGCCATTTTTTAGTTAGTTTTTTTTCTGAGTGTAGTTTAAAGATTATAATTTGTTTCTAATTTTAGTATAAATTATTATTAATACATTTAAATAAAATATATGTGCACTTTAAATCAATAGTAAAAGTTTACTTAAAATTTTATCGATGTTGTGTTCTGTATATAATATATCCAAATGGTATTGATATTGTTGGGAATTTCAGTGTTATTTTTCAGTTTAATCCTCACAAGAATTAGCTTTCTTCCAAAAAAACCAACCTTTGGCCCCTGTGAATATTGAGACTAAATAAATGTCAGGGGCCAAATGTTGGCATTTTCTGACCAAAATTAAGTTTAGGAATAATAAATAAGTATTGGTTGTAAAATACGATTGAAAAAAATAAGAAATTACTTACGTTCCTATCAGTCGATTTTTACGTTTGAACACGCAAATTGAAGCTTAAAGTCCCTCCTATTGAACAAAACAAATTGCGTAAAAAAATACCAATCCGGTCAAAAGTTATAGAGTTTTGACCGCTATCTCGCGAAATTGACCACTGTGGGCCGGTCCGTATTCAATTTTAGCCAAATTGGTCGAGTGGTTCAAAAGTTATTAACAAAACCGTGAATTTCAGATTCTCGTGTTGAAAACCAGTTAAACATGTTTTAAAAACATTGGTAAGTTACAAAAATATTTTACAACGTATTTTTGGCACTCGAAAAAAATTTTCCACTCCAAAAAAATTTTACACTCGAAAAAAATTTTATACTCAAAAAAAATGTTACACTCAAAAAAAATTTAGTAAATTATTTTTTTTTTTCAAAAATTACTTAAAAAATATTTTTTTTTACACAAAATAGTATGTGCACAAAGTCGAATACTGAATGGTATTAAACAAGCTCAAACATATTTTTTCTACACAAAATTTTTTTTACACAAAATTTTTTTTACAGATGTTTTTTTCATAATTTTTTTTTTTTAAAATTTTGTTCTCAAAATTAATTTTTCAATAAAGTTTTTTCAATTTTTTTTTTTTTTTCAAATAATTTTTTTTGCCGCAATCTTTTTTTTACAAGGCAAGGCCTCAAAAGTAATGACAGATTTGAAACCGGCCTACTAAATTCTGAAAAAATTAAATTTATGACTCAATTACAAGATCTGAAAAAGTCAATCCAATATCAGATTTAGATTTCTCATACCCGAAATATCTCAAATCATCGAATATGTAAAATACGCAGTTATATTAATCCATCCATTCATCTTCATTCATTAAATTAAAATAAATTCCAAACATATTTTTTTCTCCCAACCACAAAAAAATCATTAAATCTCATTATTTAAATTCTTAGAAAAAAAAGAAAATATCTTAAATTGATATGTATTTGACATTTTGATCCTAAACATCTTCTTTACAAAACTATACTCAACCATTTTATTTTCCACAGAAATCCATTTTTAAACATCTCCAACAAAATTGAAACAAAATTTAACACCTCAATAATTACAAGGAGTGTAAGTAAAGCAGCAAAAGCAGATCTCAAATAACCATCTGTACAAAACTGTACATTATCAAACAAACAAACACACAAACAGAAATACAATCAAACTACGACTTATGTAGGTACACTGAAAAAAAAATTGTTTTTATGGGTGGTTTATATTCAATTAAAATATTTCGTCATTTTAAAAAAAAAAATTAATTGTATTAACAAATTTAATAATTGTGTACTTATTTAACAACACAGTTTCTTAATACTATGAAAATGTTTGTTAATATGACAACATTTTTAGAGAGAGAAAACCAACACTTTTTTCCTCTCTGTGTACAAGAATATGGGAGGGACATTAAGTTTTTGTACAATAAGGATAGAATAACATACAATTAAGTGCTGCTGACTGCTGCTGCTGTTAGAAATGTGAAATTGCAGGCAGTTACAGACACTTCACAAAAATGTATGTTGGTTATAAGTACTGCAAAAAAAATTATACACTTAAAATACAAAAAGTGCTCTCGATAACAGTTTTGTAAATTGAACAAGTTGAATTTTGAAATCAATTTAGTCAAGTTAAAATTTGAAATCAATTTAAGTCAATTCGCTTCACGAGTAAAAAAGATTTATATCGAGGGCGAATATTCAAAACTTGCTATCTGCTGTTTTATATTACTGCAGATGGCAAGTTTTGAATATATGCCCTCAATATATAATTTGATAAAATTATACATAATTATATAAGATTTTATATAGAGGTTTCAGTTTTCAGAAAATTTGATAAAATTATATGTAATTTGACATAATTTTATATAATTATATCTGCATTTTCTTTAAATTTGATCAAATTTTATATAATTGTATCTAATTTTATAAAACTTTATCAAGTCAGATATAATATTATATAATTTGATAAAAATTTAAGGAAAATTCAGATATAAATATATATAAAATTATATCTAATTTGATTAAATTTTATAAAAAATAATCAAAAAAAATTATATATAATTTGATAAAATTATATATGGGGCATTCCACGTCAAATCGGACACTTTGAAATTTTTTTTTTTTTAGATTTTCCCCAAATTGTTTAATGTTTTTAGTACCCTTCGAAAACTCCTTCGTAGTAAATTTTCAGATTTTTTAATTTACTCAAACTTCTTTTACTCATAACTTCTTCAAAATTTTTGTTTTTTTACGTACTTTAAAAAAAATCCCAAAAAATTCTTAAAAGCGCTCTAGTATGCGATTTTTAAGTTTTAAAATTTAAATCTCATTTTTTGAACATGTTTGTACTCTTCGATTTTTTTGAAATTTTTTTGTGTAAAACTTCTATCGATTCTACAAATTTTTTGCCCAGGAAGATCGTGGTATAACGAATATTACTATTTTTTTAATTTTTTTGAAAAAATTTTATTGTAATTTTCAACTCTTAAAATCATTTCTACTGCTCCAATGGTGCGTCATAGAGGGGTCATTCATGAGACCGACCCCCATTAATTTTTACGTCTTAACATTTAATTGGAACAAACTAATACCCTATCTCCAATTTCTAAGGAGGCTCCCACACAAAACGACATTTTTTAAAATTTGCTCCAATCGCTCTAACTGCCCTAATAGTGCCCTTAAAGCAATCAAATGTATGACCGACTCACAATATTTTTTAGTCCAAACATTTTCTCTGAATACACCTACCCTCTATCTTTAACTGTTAAGGTGATCCCCATACATTTTTTTTTATTTTTTGTAAATTTGTTTTATTTAATCGACTTCTACTGGTCCAATGGTGCATCCGAGAGGGTTCATTAGTGAGACCGACCCCCATTTATTTTTACCCTACAACATTTTTTTAAAGCATACCTACTCCCTATCTCCACTCCCTAAGTAGGCTCCCATACAAATAACAGTTGGAGCAAATTTTATAAAAATTTAATTTTGTATGGAAGCCTACTTAGGGAGTGGAGATAGGGCGTAGGTATATTTTAAAAAAATGTTGTAGGGTAAAAATAAATGGGGGTCGGTCTCACTAATGACCCCTCTCGGACGCACCATTGGACCGGTAGAAGCTGATTAAATAAAACAAATTTACAAAAAATAAAAATAAAAAATGTATGGGGACCGCCTTAACAATTAGAGATAGAGGGTAGGTGTGTTCAGAGAAAATGTTTGGACTAAAAAAATATTGTGGGTCGGTCATACATTTTGTTGCTCTAAGGACACTATTAGGTCAGTTAGAGCGGTTGGAGCAAATTTTAAGAAATGTCGTTTTGTGTGGGAGCCCCCTTAGAAATTGGAGTAAGGGTACGAGTTTGTTCCAAAGAAATGTTAACACGTAAAAATTAATGGGGGTCGGTCTTATAAATGACCCCTCTATGACGCACCATTGGAGCAGTAGAAATGATTTTAAGATTGGAAAATTACAATAAAATTTTTTCAAAAAATTAAAAAAAATAGTAATAATCTTTACCCTACGATCCTCCTGGGCAAAAAATTTGTAGAATCGATAGAAGTTTTACACAAAAAAATTTCAAAAAAATCGAAGAGTACAAACATTGTCAAAAATGAGATTTAAATTTAAAAACTTAAAAATCGCATACTAGAGCGCTTTTAAGAATTTTTTGGGATTTTTTTTTTAAAAGTACGTAAAAAAAACAAAAATTTTGAAAAAAAAAAAAATTAAATTTGGACTATTATTGAAAAAGTAATGAGTAAAAGAAGTTTTAGTTAAGGAACAAACTACCAATTTTTAAAAATTCGATATCTTTTGAACGGGTCATCAAAAAAATCTGAGAATTTACTACGAAGGAGTTTTCGAAGGGTACTAAAAGCTGTTAACAAATTAGGAAAATCCCAAAAAAACAAATTTTCAAAGTGTCCGATTGGGCATGGAATGACCCATATATAATTTGACACAATTATATCTGAATTTTCTTTAAATTTTATCAAATTTTATATAATTGTATCTAATTTTATAAAATTTTATCAAATTATATATAATTGTATATAATTTGATAAAAATTTAAGGAAAATTCAGATATTTATATATAATTTTATCAAATTATATATACCCGAGTAAAAAAGATTTGATATAACCATATATGCTAATATATAATTATTTATATTTATATATGGTTATGCATGAACTTTGATATGGACATATAAGTTTATATAAAGCATTGTATTTTTCCTTATTTTTTAATATGATAACATACATATTTATATCTATTTATATACCGATCTATATGAAATTAGATATGACATATAAGTTCGGAAATTTTTAGATATGGCAGATAAAAAGATATATTATTTTATTTATAATTATATCCCGAAAAAAAAATTTAAAATTTTCTAAGTCCCGTACAATTAAAAATAAAAAATGTTCAAGTCTTAAAAATTTTCTAAAGTCCCGGACATAAAATTTTTTTGGCAATTTTTTTTTTGGAGTAAAAAAATCGTTGAAAATGTTTTTAGGAGAAATTTTATTCATTTGAAAAATTTTTAAGTTCCGAAAAAATGTTTTTAAATTTTCTAAGACACAAACATTTTTGGAATTTTTAAATCCCTTAAAAATTGTTTTAGAAAAAAATTTTACAAATTTTTAATAAATTGCTAAGTCGCGAAAAAAAATTCCGAAGAATGTAATAAAAAATCTTCTAATTGATAATGTATCCAATCTGATAAAATAATTTCTATTTTCACGTTTAAAATTTAAAAAAATTTTACCAGATTTCATCTAATTATATAAAAATTTATCTAATTTTAACAGATAAGATATGATTTAATACAATTAGATAGACCCATTTTTGGGATCAAACTTAATCAAATTTGATATTATTTTATCAAAAATAATAGAATTTGATATAATCGTATAATATTCGATCCGCCAATTTTCGGATCAAAATTAATATGGATTTACATAAAAGAATATCTGTTCATATGTAATTAAATATTGCGTCATATAATTTTTTTTTTACTCGGGTATTTTATAAATTTTTTCTTTAATTTTATCAAATTAGATATAATTTTATCAAATTAGATATATAAAATTTTATCAAATTTTATAGAATTTTATCTAATTTTATAAAATTTTAACAAATTAGATATAATTTTATAAAATTTTATATAAAAATTTCAGATATAATTATATATAATTTCATTAAATTATATCAAATTTTATCAAGTTAGATATAATTGGATAAAAATTTTTTTTAAAATCAAATTAGATATATGTTGATGTAATTTTATCAAATTAGATATAATTTTATATAATTTTTATCAAATTAGATATAACTTTATCTAATTGTAACCAATATATATATAATTATATCAAATTATATATAAACATTTTCACTCGGACAGAATTTTTTATTTTTTTTGGTTCATCATACAAAAAAAAAAAAAGAAGAAATTGCGCCTTAACTAAAACTTACATTAATTTTCTCCGTTGTATTTATCGGAGTTGGTGGAGTTGGTGTTGAAGATTTTTCTTGTTGTTGTTCTTGATTTTCCATGGTTTAGTTTTTCACTTTCTCTTTTTCAAAAAAATTTTTTTCACTTTGAAAAGTTCTTAAATTTTTTCTTTTAAATTTAAAAATTTATTTAAATTGTCCTTTTTTCTGTTTTTTTTAACCGTTTTACCGTTTTACCGTTCGTAAGTAACCGTGGTAACGCTTTGACGTCTATCGAGTAACTGACACCGTTAGTAGGTTATGTACCTTAACATAAACCATGAATAGAACAAAAGTAATAGCAACAACAAAAAAAAAACTACAAAAAAAAAAAATAAATGCGAAAGTATGCCACAAAATAGAAAACAAAAAACAAACGCAAAAATAAAAATAAAAGAAAAGAACTTAAATGAACTCTAACAATAGTTGAAAATCAAAACATTAACTTTTTGATTTTATGTTTTGTTTCCGTTATTCGTAGTAGTCAGAGAAGAGAGTGTAAGAAAATTGGCACTAAACAAAGCTTTTAAGAGAATTGCATTTAAAAAAGGAAGAGAGAATTCAAAGCTTAATATAGAGTTGCCATTAAATTATTTAAATCTTGTTTTCTTTTAATTATAATGATTTTTTTACAGAAAAAAATTTCAAACTGTAAAATCAAAGGACAAAACACTTCCTTAAAATCAAAGGACTTTATAAAGTTGAACAACTAAGAATCCTTTATATATTCCATAATTCTTAAAAATTTTTCAAAAAATTTTCTGATACATATCTGAATTTTATTAAGTTTTACTGTGTTTTTGAAATTTTTCAAAACTTTTTTTCTGAATTTCACGATTTTTTTGTTTTTTAGAATTTTCTTAAATTTTGTAATTTTTCTTTTTATACCCTTCAATCTAGTGATAGAGTTTATATGAGGCATTCCATACCAAATGTCCAGCGAAAAAAAAACATGTGTACCGTAAACTTCTGAATAGGTGGTATGGATAGCCCTATATGGAACTTAGAAAATTGCGTTTTTGGTTTTTCAATTTTTCAAAAACTGGGCTTAGGAGGCGTGGTCAAATATTGGAAAAATGGTCAAATTTGTGGCGAGTTGCCTTGATTAAATATTTATCACATTAAAACGGAATGCACCACAATCTCAAAAATTTATAGTGTTATATAGTTTTGTATGGGCTATCGATTAAAAAATTTTTTTTGGAAAATTTTCAGAACCCGTTATGAAATTTTCCATTTTTTAAAAAAGTCAATTTATCAAAAATCCGGCCACTTTTTTTTTTTTTTTATTTATTTTTTTAAAAGTTTAGATGTTTGTCCATCCACACAAAAAAAATCAGAAACACGTTCATCTTTTTTTCGAGAAAATCGCATTTGAACTTTAAATTTCATAACAATTTAGTAGTTTGCTTGTATTTTCTTGTGTCAACAGAGCGTATGACGAATATTTATGCAATTAATATTACTCATTCGCAACTTTAAAACAAAGAAATACAAGCAAATAACAAAGTTGTTACGAAATTTAAAGTTCAAATGCGATTTTCTCGAAAAAAAGATGAACGTGTTTCTGATTTTTTTTGTGTGGATGGACAAACATCTAAACTTTTAAAAAAATTAATAAAAAAAGAAAAAAAAAAGTGGCCGGATTTTTGATAAATTGACTTTTTTAAAAATTGGAAAATTTCAGAACGGGTTCTGAAAATTTTCAAAAAAAAAAATTTAATCGATAGCCCATACAAAACTATATAAGAACAAAAATTTTTGACATTGTGGTGCATTCCGTTTTAATGTGATAAATATTTAATCAAGGCAACTCGCCACAAATTTTACCATTTTTCCAATATTTGACCACGCCTCCTAAGCCCAGTTTTTGAAAAATTGAAAAACCAAAAACGCAATTTTCTTAGTTACATATAGGGATATCCAAACAACCTATTCATAAATTTACGGGACATATGTTTTTCTGTAGCGGGACATTTGGTGTGGAATGCTTCATATATAAGTTTGTAATTCCGTTAACACCTCGAAATATTGATCAAGGATCCCAAAAAGTATATATATTCATGATCCTAGATCGATTTTAAGACGATGTAGCGATGTCCGTCTGTCTGTTGAAAACACGCTAACTTTTGAAAGACTTTATGGAGGCTCCTGAAGTTTGGCATATATGTTGGTCATTTACACAGAAAAAAATATCGTAAAATCAAGAGTAACAAAACAAATTGTTACCAACGAAATACTAGTTCAACAACGTTTTTAATTGTATCAACAATGTGTATTGTTAATGTGACAAAAATCCGGTTTTATTTCCAATTAAACGCATGAATTAAAATCATTGTTAAAGATTCCACAAAATTCACATTAATAACACAAACAATTTATAAACTCATTTAATCAAGCACAAATATATGCGACGATAGCACGGTGGTAGTGTGCTAAACTCAAATCATGAAGGTTTCGGGTTCGCTGCCAGTTGGCGGAACAGTTTTTTATTTTTGTTTTTTTTTTTATTTGAGATTATTATTTATTTTTAAAAACGCAAAAAGTGCATATTGAAATCACAGACACCTTATGTACGCATTTAGTCAACTTTAATTATACATGAGGAATAGCACGGTGGTAGTGTGCTAGCTTCGAATCATGAAGGTTGCGGGTTCGCCGCCAGTTGGCGGAACTTTTTTTTTTTTTTTAATTTCCAATTTTAGTTTTTTTTTTATCATTCTAATTGTAGACTGTTTTAAATATGACGTTTAGTCAAATACAAATATGTATAAGGATAGCACAGTGGTAGTGTGCTAGACGCGTAGCACGAAGGTTGCGGGTTCGATGCCAGATGGCGGTAGACATTTTTTTTTTTATTTTTTTTTTTCTATTTTTAGATTTCAGATTATTTTTTATTCTATTTTTAGATTTTACAAATTTTTCAATTAATTTCATTGTTAATGTAACAATGAACGATGTTGATTTTTTTTTTTCAAAAGTTACAAATGCCATTGTTGTATTGACAAAATCCAATGTAATACAATTAAACATGTAAATGTTTAATTGTATTAACAATGAAATTAATTGTATTGACAAATTTGTTTTTTCTGTGTTACCTGGTCAGGTTGGTATTGCCATCCAGTAAAATGAGAGCAGTGGTTCAAAAGTTATGAGCAAAAGACTGAATTTCGGCAAGGGGTTTTCGTGCATTTACGTGATAAAACACACGCTATCTTTTTAAAGGCAATTCTGAAACTTGACATATATGTTTGTCGTTCCACCGGCTTAGTTCGTATTGATTTTCAGCCATATCGGTCCAGTGGTTCAAAAGTTATTAGCAAAACCGTGAATTTCAGATTTGTTCAACCCTACATTCACGTGTTGAAAAGCAGTTAAACATGTTTTACAACGTATTTTTGTCACTCAAAAATATTTTTACACTAAAAAAAAAAATACACTCGAAAAAAATTTTGCACTCAAAAAAAATTTTACACTTAAAAAAAAATTAGTTATTTTTTTTTTTTTTTTAAAAAAATTACTAAAAACAAGTAAAAAAGTTAAATTCGGCCTTGCCGAATGTAGTGATACCCTCCACAATTTCAAAAAGATTGTTGCAAAAAACTTTATTTAAAAGGAAATTACTTTTGAAAAAAAAAAAAATTTTTGGAAAAAAAATTTCCGCGAAAAAAAATTTTCGTAAAAAAAATCCGCGATTTTTTTTTTGTCAAAAAATTTGGTCGGCCTTGTTTAAATACCATTTAGTGTTCAATTATGTTCACATATGTCAACCAGAAGCCGAATAAAAGCATTTTGTATTTTTAGGTTATGTTGAATGTACTGAAATTTTTGAGGTGTGCTTACATTTTCGTTCATAGCTTTTGAAACGCTGGACCTCAAATGCAATACCAAACTTCTCGGGAGAACTTCCAATAAATATGTTAAGTTTCAGTCATCTCTGTGCAATATTTTGTCCGTGACAGCATTTTCCACAGACAGACGGACATCGCTAGAATGTCTTAAAATCGATCGGGCATCATGAATATATATACTTTATGGGGTCCCAGACCGATATTTCGATGAGTTACAAACGGAATGACAAACTTATATATACCCTCTATCACTAAGTGGAGGGTATAAAAATGTCTGCGAAGTTTGTACTCTTGCCCAAACCATTGAATCATGATAACGCGATATTTATTTGTCATTCCATGCAAAACACATCGAAATAAAAAAATGTTGATGAAAAAAAAAAATATTGATGAAAAAAAAAAAATTGAGGAAAAAAAAAATATTGATGAAAAAAAAATATTGATGAAAAAAAAATATTGAAAAAAAAAAATATTGATGAAAAAAAAAAATAATGATGAAAAAAAAAAATATTGATGAAAAAAAAATATTGATGGAAAAAAAAATATTGAGGAAAAAAAATATTGACGAAAAAAAAAATATTGATGAAAAAAAAAGAAATATTGATGAAAAAAAAAAAATATTGATGCAAAATAATGATGTTACGTTTTATTCACCAGCTGGTGAATATTTGTTTTATTCCCCACGAGGTGAATTATTATCCAAGTTACCAACCCAAGTTACAAAAATTTTTGGTTTTAAGACAATGAAAACAGTAATTCCAATTTTCTTTTTTGTTAATCGTTAGCTTATATAGTCAAACTGAGGTGGCGTCCTGCAACTTTTTTAAAATTAGACACCAGCCTAAAAACATTATCATGTTAAAAGTTTTTTTACACAAAATAAAATATTTCTAATCAAAAATTTTATATTTTTCACGTTAGAAAATTTACTATCACTTAAAAAGGGCATTTTGGAGGGTATTCATAGATTCGGCCAAGTCGAATTCAACTTTTCTACTTGTTTTTTTTTTAATTTTCCAAAAAAATTTGTATACTCTTCACTTATTTCCCAGCTAAATTTTTCCCTCCAAATAACACTACTCTAAAAAAATCAACTTTTTTTTTGCACCGACTTCTAAATTACATTTTCTAAAGTATTTTGGCCCCCTAAACACGAATCTGTCATCAGAAAAGTTGTATCAAATCGCCTTCTCGAGACATAGGCATTTTAGTATTTTTCGGATCAAGCTCTTAAAACAGACAACATTTTTAATATTGGAAAAGTGTATGTTAAAGTTATTCTTATTTTTTTATTCGAATTCCCAATAAAATTACCTAACTTTTGCAAGAAGTCCGGACTCGATACGATCAAGGATACCATCAGGACATTATTAAAAATTTCAAAATGTCCCTTTTTTGGTTATGCCCTTATAAGTATTTGAATTTTGCAAGAAACTTTCGGTTCAAAGTAGACATGTAAAGTAGACACTCCAATAAAGAGAATCCAAAATCCATTGAGTATATCCAGAAATATTTACAAAAGAAGTCAAAATTTTAATCCACAAAAAATTAAAATGCCTATATCTCGAGAAGGCGATTGGATACAACTTTTCTGATGACAGAATCGTGTTTAGGAGGCCAAAATACTTAAGAAAATGTTTTCAAATGTCTGTGCAAAAACCGTGTTGAGTAGTGTAATCGGTTCCAGAACGCATCATATTATCCTGCAACCGATTTTACTTAACATTCCAGAATCGATGATTTTTATTTGAAATTATTCCGAAAGCAATCGTTTTTTAGGGCAAGTAGTTGTTTTTCAAAAATTATTTTACATTGAAATTTTGTTGTGATTACCGTCGAATATATTCTGGAATTAATTGTAATAGAAATCTGTTCCAAAAAATGTTCCTCACTCCTAAAGTTTTTTTTTTGAGGTTTCAGATTTTTTTAAATTTGTTTGGAAACTTTATGATTTCTTACAAGATTTTATGACTAGAACCTAAAAAAAATCAACAAATAAGAATATAAAAGCTTTACTGTAGTAAAAAGCTTTTAAACCTAAGCTTAATTGTCCCCTTATTCAATAGTTATTTAAACATTACTGCAAACTCTATTAAAAGCTTAAATTAACTTTTTCTTTAAATTAAAGCTCTCTTATCAACAAAAGCTATTTTTAGCTTTTACTCTCTTATTACAAAACTTTTATGCATTTGCTTAATTAATTTTTGTTTCATTTCCTTTTGTTTATTTTGACACCATATTTTATCATTACCTCCATTTTGTATACTACCACCGCCTTTAAAATCCTCCCCATATCGCCCATCATAAATCTGTAGCATCATTATGCTAACGTAATTTTTTTTCTAGAAAAGTAGAATGATAAAGATGGGTTTTCACCATAAAAAAAAAACCCCCAGTGCCCTAGGTCAGAGTTAACTGGGTTGGTGTGTTACTAATTTCACCTAAAAACATTAGTGAACGGCGAACAAAAGGCAACTAAGGATATAGTCACACATTTTTTTTTTGTACATATTTGAAATGAGCTAAAACGCAATAAACTGAAACAAATTAATAATGAATGATTTAGCATAAAAATAAAAGAATAATTTATTATATTTAATAAAATATGATTTTTGTATTGAACAAAAAAAAATTTTAAATTAGTTTATTATTTGCTTCAAAGGAGCAAAGAGAGGAAGGATGTATTCAATATTTTACTAGATTTTGTAAAGTAAACGATTTGTTTAATCTCAATATTAACTCAATATCCGCTTGATTTAGATTTAACGAAAATTGAGATATCCAGTTTAAATTTTATAAATCCACGATTGAACGGTGAGAAAAATGGCTAATTTTTTGCAAATAATCCAGCCATTCTGTACACAGAAAGGATTAAAAACGAAAGTCAATCAACAAAAACGTGGATTCAATTAATTTTTTAATTGAAACTCCTCCGATAAAGAAAATTGGTATATCAATCATCAAATTGTAGGTGATTAATTGATTTTTTTTCAATTAACCACTTTTTCGATTTTGATCAAAAAATTATCAATTTTTTATTTAAAGTCAATTAAAATAATGATTGATTTAACAAATGAATTTCAAACTTATGGAAAAATTATGAAAAAATACATATATTTTGCTTTCCAATATGTTGCCGACAATAAAAAAAGTAAAACCCTAGTAAAAAGTATATTTTTGAATTAATGTATTCAAATAAATTGAAGCAAAAAAAAATCTGGGATGTTGAAAATTTGTAATTTGATACACCCAAAAAATTTCCCAGTTACTAGCTACTATTTTTTTAACTGAGTCCCAGTTAAAATACACCTAACTGAGTCCCAGTTATTCAAATTGGTTGACAATAACTAATATTTTTAAATTTAGAAAACAACTATTGTCCAGTCAACGGGAACCAACATTTACGTTATTTTTCATTGTTATTTATAATCATTTGAAAAGTCAAAAAATAAATAAAGAACACCAACATTGAACATATTTTTATTTCGTATTTCCTTTATTTGATTTTATCTTAACATTTTATTTTTACTTGCACATCATACATATTTTTTTCTTGTTTAATTTTTGAATACAGCATCGCCTTATGACTTTTTGCCGTTCCATGTTTTTCTTGGTTTCTGTCTGAAAATAATGATAAGATTTAGCTCATTTTTGTAAAATATTTCGCTTAATCCAATCAGTCTTACCTTACCAAAACAAAATATTTTAAAGTCCAAATTTTCCAATATTTATTTATTTGTTTATTTTTTGGTTTGTATTTATTTTATTTTTTTTTTAAATAATTTTGACAAAATGAAATAAATTGAAACACAGGGCAACTAAAACTCTGTTATAATTTACTGAAATCCCAGTTATTTATTACTACATTAGTTATTTGAACAGAATTGGGTTTTAACTGGGAAATTCTTTAACTATACGACTGGGAAATTTTTTCGGTGTATTTAAAGAAAATAACAAAAATGTTGATCAAAAAAAATAATTGACTCATTTAAATTTTGTTGATTAATAGATTTAATTGAAATTTTTTAGCCAATAATTTTTTGTGTGTAAGTATTGGACCGATAGCCATGAAATTTTAAATAATTGGGTACCTTTTGCATACAAACACTTTAAATGCTTGCCATTGTTTTGTTTGCAATCAAATTTCCTAAAAAAATTCATATGGTTAATGTGCTAGTAGAGTCCCTAAAAAAACCTGCTTAGTGGGTGTGGTTATCACCTATACTTTCCGAGATAGAGCCATTTTAAAAAGTAAAATTTTAAATTTTTACCGATCCGGCTCCAGTTTTTTGCCAATGACACGGCCACATTTATTACGATTTCTTTCAAACTAATTTCAGTTTTGTTCAGAACATGTTGATTATTTTTACTACACTCAAAAAAAGCCTTGTGAAGTTACTATAAAAAGGCTCGTAATCCCATTTTACCACTATTTGACAGTTTTCCTTGTTTTTTAACAAAAAAAATTTCCATCGAAATTTCCATTTTTTGTTTAATTTTTACAAATTTTCATTCACGAAATTTTTCAGGACAACGAAAAAAAGTACCTGAAAACGCTGCAGTAAGTACAAGACTTATTTTGGTGTTTTGTTTACCTTTGGATGTATTGTGTGGGGTAATGCATTTGTATGCATTTGTATGCATGTATTGTACTGTATTGCATTGTGTATTCTTTGTTTTAGCCTGTGTTTGTGTGTATTTCCGTGAGTGCACTAATACAAAAGGGGGAAAACAAGAAGAAGAATAATAAGGTAATTGTACCTGCATTTAATTTCCTTGCACTAACGTCTTTTTATGTTGTTCTTTGTCATCCAGTTTTGTGTGTCACAAAAACAATAGAGTGGCACTTAAAATTTAACATTAGAATTTTGAGCAGAAATAAAGAATACCGAACTTGCTTTAATTTAAAACAAGGGTAATTCCAAAAATTTTCGCCCCACTGTTCGGAAACATGCCTTTAGACGCCACTGAGAATTTGGCTCATAGATATCCACATTTATATGAGATGTGTTGCTTTTTTGGATTTTCAAAATTTGCTGTAGTTTTCAAATTATCGCGGGTCAAAGTTCGACTTTTTTAGCAAAAGTCATAAAAATACATGACGTTTAACGTGCTCTAACTTCTTAACTAGTAATCCGATTATCACAAGTAATGGCTCATATGAAAGCTTATTTCTTCTTCTTTTAGGAAATATTTTCAGAAGCATACGGCTTTTTTTCAGAAGTGTTGCAAAAATTCAAAAACATTTTGTTTTTGCGAATATTTAAAAAAACACATCTTCGATTTTTTTAAAAAAAAGTTTGGTGATAAACAATACTGTTTTGTACAACATATCCAAAATTCAGAGTGGGATCCCAATGGGATCAAAAAATATTCTGGTTTTAGTACGAAGTTCTTTAATTTTACCTTAGAAAATTAAAATTTTATGTTTCTTCAATATAAAAATTTAAATTTTCAAAGAAAATTATACTATTAAAATTTTTAAAAACATTCAAAACATTAGAAATTTAAATTTTCTAAGGGAAAAATATGAGAACCTCGTACTTAAAACAGAATAGTTTTTGATCCCATGGAGATCCCACTCTGAATTTTGAATATGTTATACAAAACATTGTTATTTTTCACCAGAATTTTTTTTTTAAAAAATCGAAGATGTGTTTTTTTAAATATTCGAAAAGGAAAAATGTTTTTGCATTTTTGCATCATTTCTGTAAAAAAAACTGTGTTATTTTAAAAATATTTTCTAAAAGAAGAACCCCAGCTTTCACATGAGCCTAAATTTGTGAAAATCGGGTCATTGGTTAAGAAGTTACAGCTCTTTAAACGTGATGTATTTTTCTTACTTTTGCTTAAAAAGTCAATCTTTGACCCGCCATAATTCGTTAAATACATCAAATGTAAAAAAACGATATATGGTACATATATCATATTTATGAGGGCTATCTATGTGTCAAGGCTCAAATTAATCTGAGACACCATTTCCAAAAATGACTAAAATTTGAGCTAAATTTTCTGGAATGGCCCACAAGTAAAAAAGTTAAATTCGGTCTTGCCGAATGTTGCGATACCCTCTACAATTTCAAAAAGATTATTGCAAAAAACTTTATTTAAAAGGAAATTACTGTTGAAAAATTTTTTTTTTAAAAAAAAAAAAAAATTCCGCGAATGTTTCTCAAAAAATGTGTTCGTACTTGTTTAAATACCCTTTGGAGTTCAATTATGTTCGCATATGTCAACCAGCAGCCGAATTAAAGCATTTTGTATTTTAAGGTTATGTTGATGTACTACAATTTTTGAGGTGTCCTTACATTTTCGTTCGTAACTTTTGAACCGCTGAACCGATATTGCTCAAATACAATACCAAACTTCTCGGGAGAACTTCCAATAAAAATGTAAGGTTTCAGTCACCTACGTGTAATATTTTGGCCGTGATCACCATTTCTACAGACAGACCGACGGACATCGCTAGAATGTCTTAAAATCGATTGGTGATCATGACTATATATGGGGCATTCCATGTCAAATCGGACCCTTTGAAAAATTTTTTTTTAGATTTTCCCAATTTGCTTTCAGTTTTTAGTAGCCTTCGAAAACTCCTTCGTGGTAAATTTTCAGATTTTTTTGATGACCCGTTCAAAAGATATCGAATTTTTAAAAATTGGTAGTTTGTTCCTTTACTCAAAATTCTTTTATTCATAACTTCTTCAATAATGGTCCAAATTTCAATTTTTTTTTTTCAAAATTTTTGTTTTTTGCGCACTTTTAAAAAAAAAATCCCAAAAAATTCTTGAAAGCGCTCTAGTATGCGATTTTTAAGTTTTTAAATTTAAATCTCATTTTTGAAAATGTTTGTACTCTTCGATTTTTTGAAATTTTTTTGTGTAAAACTTCTATCGATTCTACAAATTTTTTGCCCAGGAGCATCGTGGGATAACGATTATAACTATTTTTTAAAAATTTTTGAAAAAAATTTATTGTAATTTTCCAATTTTAAAATCATTTCTACTGCTCCAATGGTGCGTCATAGAGGGGTTATTTATAAGACCGACCCCCATTAAATTTTACGTCTAAACATTACTTTGGAACAAACTAATACCCTATCTCCAATTTCTAAGGGGCTCCCACACAAAACGACATTTCTTAAAATTTGCTCCAACCGCTCTAACTGCCCTAATAGTGCACTTAGAGCAACAAAATGTATGACCGACCCAATCATCATTTCTACTGCTCCAATGGTGCTTCATAGAGGGGTTATTTATAAGACCGACCCCCATTAAATTTTACGTCTAAACATTTATTTGGAACAAACTAATACCCTATCTCCAATTTCTTAGGGGACTCCCACACAAAACGAGATTTTTTAAAATTTGCTTCAACCGCTCTAACTGCCCTAATAGTGCCCTTAGTGCAAGAAAATGTATGACCGACCCACAATATTTCTTTAGTCCAAACATTTTCTCTGAACACACCTACCCCCTATCTCTAATTGTTAAGGCGGTCCCCATACAATTTTTTTTATTTTTTGTAAATTTGTTTTATTTAATCAGCTTCTACCGGTCCAATGGTGCGTCCGATAGGGGTCATTAGTGAGACCGACCCCCATTCATTTTTACCCTACAATATTTTGTAAAACATACCACAGCCCTATTTTTTTTTTTTTTTTTTTTTTTTTTTTTTTTTTTTTTTTTTAACTTCCGCCACTGGTAACAATCTTGACGCGATGCGGGAGCTTACGTGTACATTAGTTGAGTTTCAGTCTGGGTCGTTAAAAGAAATTCTCTTTTAACGTCAAAGGCAGAAAATCGCGAATGGCATAACCAAAGGTTACCAAACCCCCCCCCCCCCCCCCTATGATGAGTGCACCTATTGAATTAATATCTGCAAGTGGTACGCGGACTGAGTCCGTAAATCCACCCATAGAACCCTCTCATGAGGATTCTGTGGCCGGGGCGCAATATTTGCAGGTCCCACACTCGTCAGCCCCAACTACTGTCCAGGTGGCTACCTCAGGCCTGGACGGCGGACATGCTACTGGGGTAGAAAAACCAAAACCGTCATCGATCACCAGGCAGGCGAACATGGATGTGACTTCAGATTGTGACACCAATGACCAACTGTCGGGCTTGGATGACCTTGCTTTATATGATACCGACGAGGAGGATATCTTGCTGCTATCCCCCAGACCGGTTCAGGAAGCAAGTGTTATTTCTAAGCCCGAAAAAGGGGTCAAGGGTGATGCAGGTGAAGCCATCGCCACGGAAGCCCGCCTGGTGAAAGATGACACAAAACGTTTGGCAGGCTACAGGCGCTCTCTCAGGTACTTGAGGAAGCTGGCTCTACGCGATCCAGCTACCCTAAGTACAAGGGATAAGCGTCTAAGGCGGAAGCATGAATTCCATGTCAAAGTGTATGAGAGAATGAATACACCAGACATGGAAGACAGGCCAAACGTTCAAGCACAAGATCGGTGCCAAGCCATGGCGATCTCTGATCAATCTGGGGGCCATGACAACTCCGATGTGCGAAAACCGGA
This sequence comes from Pegoplata infirma, assembly GCA_963921195.1. NCBI lineage: Eukaryota > Metazoa > Arthropoda > Insecta > Diptera > Anthomyiidae > Pegoplata > Pegoplata infirma. Next base: position 31,312,270 of record OY992536.1, read on the forward strand.
TTCCGTAGTTCCTAGCGGATCCGGACTGATCACGTCCGCCAAATCAAACGCACTGGACACACGCCCCTCCACATCACGTGGGGCGGCTGTGGGCGGTACCAAGATTTGCGGGGGTCTAACCGCCAAAGCCAGAAATGGAGACGGTAAACCGAAGGGGCAAGCCGTACACACCTCGAATAAAGGTGGTACTGCAGGCTGCAAGGTTGACGCCTCCAAATCTGGTGGAAAGCGGCAAAGATCCGGTGAAACGCAGGTGTCTGAGGGAAAGAGGTTGAAACCATCAACTAGCTTGACATCAGCACCTGAGCTACAAGTAGCCATTATCGACCGAAGTCATCCAGAAGGCAGGATGGCTACGGACAGGTGGCTGCTTATAGAGGAACGGATCCTAAGGTCACTAGTTGACGCGCTCAAGGACAGTGATGATGATTCATTCACTGAATTTGACCACGCCAAATGGAATAAGGGCATCAAGATCGTGGGCTGCAGCAATGATAAAGCGCTAAACTTTCTCAAAACCTGCATCCACGGTCTTGATGACCTTTGGCCTGGGATGAAGGTAGAGGTCGTCCCTGTTGACCAGGTTCCTTATCAGGCCACAGTGAAGGTGTGGATTCCTCCTCCAGTTATAGAGGATGAATCCATACTTACGCTGCTTAATCGCCAAAATAAGGGGCTTGGTTCTGATGATTGGAGAATCATCAGGGGACGTGGGAGGGACAAGGGAGACGGTAAGGATCTCTGGCTAAAAATCAGCTCGGAGTCCTTGCGCCTTCTGCGCCTCTCCAAAGGCGAAGTAAAATTCGGGTTGAATCATCTGAAGATGATTCTTCCCAAAGAAGAAGCGCAAAAATGAATCCCGGCTGCATCAAGGTGGTACAGATTAATCTGCATCACTGCGAAGCAGCTACGGATGAATTGCTGCGCTTCATGGAGAGGGACGGAATTGACGTGGCTTTGATCCAAGAACCCTGGTTGCTTGCAAACAGGGTTCGGGGACTGAAGTCGCAAAAATTCATGCTCATCTCTCCACCTGGTGAAGGTAGGTTGCGAAGCTGCATTTTGTATAGGAAAAGTATTAATTTATTTCTTCTGTCTCATTACAGTCATGGCGATCTAACGGTGGCTGCGCTCGAACGCAAGGGGTTGCCAACATTAATCCTTGCGTCCATGTACCTGCCATATGAGGAGGAAGACCCCCCAGGACAACATCTACGAACCCTTATCGAAGTTGGCATGATCAAGGGCCTGGATATTGTGGTAGGTGGGGATGCCAATGCTCACCATACATTATGGGGTAGCACTGACATCAACAGGCGAGGTGAGTCCATTTTTGATTACCTTTTATCCACTAATTTAGTTATATGCAATAAAGGCAATAGGCCGACTTTCTATAACAGAATTAGGGAACAGGTTATCGATATAACCTTGGTCACAAATGCGGACTCAGTTAGAATTTCAGACTGGAGAGTATCGAATGAATGCTCTTTCTCGGACCATTACTGGATACTCTTTAGCATTGACCTCTCAATCGAGAATAGGATCCCGTATAGGAACCCCAAGAGAACAAACTGGGCTAAATTCCGTAATCTTGTTAAAGCACTACCGGCCCCTGAAATGGATAAACCGGTCAGCATATTAGATGTGGAAAACTCGGTTAGTTTAGTGACGAACACCCTTAGGGAAGCGTATCTTAAATCATGTCCAGAGCGCTTGCCTCCGAAAAAGATCCATCAACCTTGGTGGACACCGGAACTCAAGCTTCTAAGGACGGAAAGTAGGAGACTCTTCAACAAGGCAAGGAAAGATGACACGACGGAAGACTGGGAGAACTATCGTCTCAGTTTTAATGCTTTCAAAAGGGAAACCAGGAAGGCGAAAAGAGAATCCTGGTCCATTTTCTGTGGGGAATTGGAGGGAACTACGGAAGCGGCGAGACTCCGTAAGGTTCTCTCCAAAGCTCCCAGTGTACCGGGATTTCTTTATAAGCCAGACGGATCCTTTGCAGAAAGCAGTCAGGAAACCATTGAACTTCTGATGGACACCCATTTTCCGGGTTGCAGTGACGAGGTGAAAAGAAATATTCCTTCGGGTACACTTTCACCGACTACAATTCCGGTAAATGATTTCATCAAGACAGTGGTGGACGAACGCAAGATAACGTGGGCGGTCCACTCCTTCAAGCCCTACAAATCGGCAGGGCCTGATGGTATTTTTCCGGCACTCTTGCAGGAGTCCCTCGGGATAATCATGCCATGGCTACTACGTATTTTTATGGGTAGCTTGGCATCGGGGTATATACCCTCCGAATGGAGGGAGGTAAGGGTGGTCTTTATCCCCAAAGCGGGAAAGATAAACCACAGTACCGCAAAGGACTACAGACCTATCAGTCTGTCATCGTTTTTATTGAAAACACTGGAAAGACTGGTAGATGTCTATGTGAAAAGTACCCTCACATCGGACAATTTCAGCGTGGCCCAACACGCCTATCTTAAAGGTAGGTCTGTTGAAACGGCTTTAAGCGACGTTGTCGGGCTGATTGAGGACACTCTTCACAGAAAAGAGTATGTTTTGGCATCATTTTTGGACGTGGAAGGTGCGTTCAACAATGTCAAAATATCATCTATTCTTAATGCCCTACAGAATACGGGCACGGACACACAGATTACCTCATGGACGGGCAACATGCTGAAAAGCAGGGCAATTAACTCGAAGATAGGTGATGGTGAGGCAAGGAAAATATTTACAAGGGGCACTCCACAAGGAGGAGTCATCTCTCCTCTTCTGTGGAATCTTGTAATAAATGAAATCCTCGAGTCACTTAACGAAATGGGTATCAAGGCGGTTGCTTACGCTGATGACGTTGTGATCCTAATAAGAGGTAAGTTTTTACCAACGATTAGTGAACTAATGGAATCAGCGCTTAAGATACTCTCAAAGTGGGCAAGGGACAACGGTCTGGGAGTCAATCCCGCCAAAACCGAACTCGTCTTGTTCACGAAGAGGACTAAGATAGACAGGTTTGTCCTTCCCAAATTAGATGGAATCACCCTGGAGCTATCCAATGAGGCGAAATACCTGGGTGTGATCCTGGACTCAAAGCTTTCTTGGAAAAGAAACACAGAGGAAAGGATGAAAAAGTCGTTATGCGCTTTTTACACCTGCAGAAGAACTTTCGGGAGAAGGTGGGGTTTAAAACCGTATATCATACACTGGATGTATGGTGCGATAATTAGACCAATACTTACCTATGGTGCCCTTGTGTGGTGGAAAGCAGTGGATAAGAAATCATATCTCTGCAATCTACAGAAGGTACAGCGACTGGCGTGTGTGGGTATCACTGGTGCTATTAGATCAGCACCCCAGGCGGGTTTGGAAGTGATACTAAACATTCAGCCCGTGGATATTTACGTCAAGAGCACAGCAGCAAAATCGGCTCTCAGGTTAAGAGAGTCGCAAATGCTTAAGCAACGCTCTTGGGGACACTCGACTATATTAAGAACGGTGGGCGGAACGGAACTGGAACAGAGAACCGACTATATCTCACCACAGACGAACTTTGACAGAACCTTCGAAGTCCAAATACCGACTAGAGAAGACTGGGCGGAAAACTCTGTTATTACAGAGAATGCGATCTCAATCTTTACGGACGGATCGAAAATGGAGATGGGTACGGGTTCGGGAGTCTACTCTGAATGCCTCGAAATCGGGGTATCATTGAGGCTTCCGGATAAGTGTAGTGTGTTCCAGGCTGAGGTGCTTGCAATTGACAAAGCTGCGCAGTTAATTATGGCAAGGGATCTTCGTCCTTGCGTCATTAACATTTTCGTGGATAGTCTCGCAGCTCTGAAGGCCTTAGAGTCAAATACTGTAAAATCGGGAATAGTTTTGAATTGTATACAATCGCTTCGTCGAATCGGTCAGCACACAATCAGGCTAATCTGGGTCCCAGGCCACAGTGGGGTCGCTGGGAACGAATTGGCTGATGAGTGTGCGAGGAAGGGCTCTGAATCGGTGGGGGAACGTGTAGAACCTGACATCTCGGTTCCTATAGTAGAATTGATGAACGAAATTGATAGGATATCTGAGAATAGTATGAAGGATAGGTGGACATCACTGACTACGTGCAGGATATCTAGAACCCTGTGGCCATTGCCGAATCCTAAGAGGACAAAAAGTCTTCTTACTTTTGGCAAACGGACGGTTAGCCTATTAGTTGGAGTACTTACAGGACACTGTATGATTGGCCAAATGGCCGTGCGTATGGGAATTTCTGATAGGGACTATTGTAGGAGCTGTGGGGAAGTGGAGGAAGAGGAGTCAGTGAAGCACTTGCTATGCGAATGTCCGGGTCTGATGAGGAGCCGCCTTAAGCATTTAGGGCAAAGATTTTTCGATGACCTAGACTGCCTAAGCGGTGTCTCATTGACGTCTCTAGCGGAATACCTCAGGGAAACGGGGTGGTTTAAAAGATAGAATTTTATATTAGGGGGAGAGAGGGGGAATATGATTAGGGGAATCACAATGGGCCTTATGGCCTCCGAGTGAACTCGCCAAATGGCGAGCGCCCATCCAACCTAACCTAACCTATAGCACCCTACTCTTTGTATACACAAACTCTTTAATTCCCCATTTCTTTTTATTATAAACATATTTTAAAAATAATGTTATTTTTCTTTTAAAAAAATTTACCAATAAAAGTTCATTCAATAATAACTTTAAATAAACATCAGACTTTTTTGAAACACTCGTTAAAATAAATGCATAAATAGTACAAATATTTGAGTATAAAAACTCATACATGAAAATATAAAAGTTCATAAAGTGTGAATGACATTTAACAAAAACACAAAAAATATATGGACTGTCAAAATTTCGATTTGGCTACAGTAAAAAAAACACAAGTACGAAAATTATAGTCGGTCAAGACCGACAATAAAATACCCTACACCAGTGTTTAACGGAAAATGGGTCCAAGTCCAAACATGGACCGATTGAATCTATATTTGGTTAGATCTTTAATAAGTGTAGACAATACATACAAACCAAATTTGAGCGAAATAGGATAATATATTTTGCAATTGACAGTTTTAGGTGAGTAGCGGACGGAATTTTTATGAGGATCACGTATGACTTAAAGGTGGGTCTTGAAGTTATACTTCGTGTAGGGTTTAAAAATATCAAATCAAACATCAGGAACCTTTAGCTTATCTTGCGAAAGTTAGCATGTTTTTAACAGACAGAAGGAAAAAGCTAGACCGTCTTAATTTAAATATCCTTAATCTATATTTCGAGGTGTTACAAAAGGAATGACAAACTTATATACTAGGTAGAGGAATAATACCAAATATGTGCATGAATAAGTTTTATATGTTAATTCTATAAAAACAAGAAAACAATGCTGGCAGAAACTTAAAATAATGCAATGAATTTGTAAAAAATTTAACCTGTTAACAGCTGTTATAAAAATTTTTACACGAAACGTCATTAAATTCAAGTCAAATATCCACAAACACTACTCCCTCTTTCCTCCTCCTCACAACCTATTTTCCTGATATCAACACAATGCACTGCATTGGTAGGGGCATCCCCAGAGTGTTAGTTTAACGTAAAAAAAATAAACCTGTTAACAGCTGAAGTAAAAATGTTAAAACGAATCGTTATTGGGACACCTTTCCCCTAGCGATAATTGATTACTAATTTATTCGCAATGCTTTTTGCACTAAAGTAATCCAATTTAGCATTCTTTAAACTATTTTTTATATTCACGCCCACAAGAAGGGGCGGACCGAAAAAAACGACATTTTCTAATCTCGTGGGTTCAAGTGTAGGACATTGTACACTCAAAAAAAAAGTGAACTAAAATCTGGGAAATTAACTAAATTTTGAGAAAAAGAGGGAATGATTTGGCTCCAAAGATTTTTTTCTTGGTTTCAGTTCATAATTTTCCCAAAAATTAGGAAAACAAAGTTATTTAATTTTAAGCCAATTTTAACTAGAAAATGGGAAAAAATTATATTACACTTAAGTTTATTCACATTTTAGAACTAGATTGGGTCTAGACCCTGGACCTATGGGTTCGGACTAGAGATGCGCGCGTGACACAGAAACAGAAAACGAGTTCAAAAATCGTCATTATATTGAATTTAGAGGAAAATTAATCCAAAATTGTGATTTTTATTATTAGCGGTTCTCACCCTTGATAGAAAACAAGAAAAGAATCGGAGAACTGAAGAAAACAAGAAAATGTTTGACAGATACAACAACAAAATACATGGTGGCTTGATTTTCTCATTTTCTTGGTTTCTTCTTTTCTACATAGAAAATTTCTTCGACTTGATGCTTGAGTAAGTTGAAGTATAGAAAAAAATAAAAGTTCCTAGACCAACAAAACAGCTGATTAGAGAGGCATTTAATTATTTTGTGATATTTTCAGACTTTTTATACGAAATTTAGAATAAAACTTAAATTATTAATTATATTTTTATTAAAAATCGCGTTGTTTAATATTATTTCGTCGTTTTAATTATGTAAAATTATTTGAGGTTATAGAAAATGTTAGTGTGAGAAAATTTGGTTAAACAGTTGTTCACTCTTTAGTGGAAAAAATCGGTAGAAAACTTTCTTGTAGGAAATTTCCTCAAAAGTTTTCTATGAAGGGTGAAAACCGCTATTGTTTTAAGGAAATTCAATACTTTTTGTGCAAGAAATCGAAAGAGGTTAAATAAAAATTTTCTAATTTTAATTTCGTGAGTCTTCGTGAGCGTGATTTTTCGTGAGCGTGAGAAAAATTTTAGTTACTCACTGAGCGTGCGTGAACGTGATCAGAAAAAAGAATTTCGTGCGTGAGTCAAAATTCACTTACGCGCCCATCTCTAGTTCGGACCCCATGGGTCCAGCCCCTGTTAACTCGAGACCCCGTTGGGTCCTTTAAGGGCCCCAATAGATTTTGACCCAAAATTTGTGTCCGTTTCGCTCTACCTTGCTTAGTTTTTGAGATACGGTAATAAGGGGTCTGATAGGGTCTTGAGAATCTTAAAAACTGGATAACTCAAAAACTATTAATTTTTCGGGTATTTTGTGGAAGTGTTCTACGAGTCAAGCTACAAAAATGCCGTTGGACATTTTTTCGTATTAGCAGTATTTACCGAGATATATGCATATATAAAATCTCGGGAATTTCAAAATTTAGATATAAAATTAGGGTCTTAAGACTCAGACAGATATGCAGAGCTAGGCTATTCAATATTTTTCTTTGTAGTCTTTCTTTTGAAAATTTCATCCGTTTCGCTTTATCTCGCTTAGTTTTTGAGATATCGCCATTTTGAATTTTTAACTAAATTCTAAGAAGTTATTTACTAAATTCTGAAAAGTTATTAACTAAATTCTAAGAAGTACACTTTCTTAATTCAAAGAAGAGAAAAACGATGATGTTTTTTTTAGTAAATTTTAATTAAACTTGAACTAAATTGTTTTTTTAAGAAATATGTCTTAAAAATAAAGATACGTTTCTTAGATTTGTGGAAAATTTCTTTGGCAGTAAGAATTTTTTCCTTATATTAAAAAAATCTATTTAAAGAAAACTATGAACTAATTATAAGTAAATGAACTAAAATTTTTCCTCATAGTTAAGAAAATTTCTCATTTTTAAGTTAAATTTAACTAAATTTTAGGAAAATTCATGATAAATTTTCAAAGACATTTTTTCCTTAAATTTAGTTATGTCTTTTTTTCAGTGTAGGACCCCATAAAGTATATATATTTATGATCAGTGATCGATTCTAAAACATTCTAGTGATGTCCGTCCGTCTGTCCGTCTGTAGTTAACACGATGCAGTCCAAAATAAAAGAGCTAGACTCCCGACATTTGGCACGAATATGTCTTATGTTCATAGGCAGGTTCGTAAATGAGCAAAATCGGACCAGGGGGAAAAAGTTCCCACTTGAAGAACTAAACCAACCTCTGAAAAATACAATATTTTTATATGATTTTTTGTGTTTTTGTTTAACAAATGCAACATTTTTATGCCACAAAAAGTTCAAAGTCCTGCATTTGGACCCAGAGAATTATAAAACGTCGTTTTTTCTGCCCGCCCCCTTTTATGGGCGAGGAATAAAACATTTTTTTTTAAATAATGATAATCTTGTATTTCTTTAGTGCAAAAAGTATAAGAATGAATTTTTAAACACATATTCGAGGAAAAATTTGCCCCCCCTCAATTACTACTAGCGACCCCAAAAAAATAAAACGCCCCTGCATTTTTATTTTTTATTTTTTTGCATTTTAGAGGGTATAAAAGATTCGGCACAGCCGAGTTTAACACTCTTACTTGTTAAATTTAAGTCAACGCGTATTTTTGCCCTACACACAGAAAACAAATTTGCTAATTTCCAACTGAAATTCAGTTGTTGCAACAAAAATTAGGTTGATACTATTGTATTACGATTGTAACAACTGAATATCGGTAGTTACAACTGAATTTAGTTGATACAACTATATTTTAATTGAAACAACTAAATAATTCGTTTGCAACAGCGAAATGTAGTAGTAGCAACCGAATGTTGAGTTGATACAACTGAAAAATTCAGTTGGAAATTTATTTTTCTCTGTGTATACAATATTCCTGTTAGTTCGGAAGTTATCGGAATTTTACCGACGGTCCACATTTGTTTCATAAGAGGACAACGAAAATTTTATTGTTATTGTATATGAACTTTATTACGTTAAATTTACCGTCTTTAAGTTTTAGAGCGATGGAAAGCACTTTATTGAAAAAAACAATTGTCATTTTTTGGCAAAACTGGTTTCTAAAAATATAAATTTGATGGAGTTACCAGATTGTAAATTTAGGAGTTGGCAGATTGTCAAGAACTGATAATAATGCTATATAAAAAAAATGTATATCCTATTCAAGCCGTGGGACTTAACGAAACGAAAGTTTATTTAAAATAAATTCAATACTTAAAGTTCTGAGTTGTACATCATATACAATAAATTGTATACTATATTAAATATAAATAAACAAAAAAAATCAAACAAAAGAAAATATAATAAAAATGTTAAAACGCAAAACAAAAACACTAACAAGTCTTTTAACAGAAATGACTACACCATTTCCCGTTACAATTTAAAACAAGTAAAAAAGTTAAATTCGGCCTTGCCGAATGTAGTGATACCCTCCACAATTTCAAAAAGATTATTGCAAAAAACTTTATTTAAAAGGAAATTACTTTTGAAAAAAAAAAAAAATGTAAAAAAAAAAAATTTCCGCGAAAAAAAATTTTGGTAAAAAAAAATCCGCGATTTTTTTCTTTTTTTGTCCAAAAATATGTTCGTACTTGTTTAAATACCATTTGGTGTTCAATTATGTTCACATATGCCAACCAGAAGCCGTTCATATCTTTTGAACCGCTGAACCGATATCGCTCAAATGCAATACCAAACTTCTCGGGAGAACTTCCAATAAATATGTTAAGTTTCAGTCATCTATGTGCAATATTTTGTCCGCGACAGCATTTTCCACAGACAGACAGACGGACGTAGCTAGAATGTCTTAAAATCGATCGGGCATCATGAATATATATAACTTATGGGGTCCCAGATCGATATTTCGATGAGTTACAAACGGAATGACAAACTTATATATACCCTCTATCACTAAGTGGAGGGTATAAAAAAATAATTGAAATAAAAAGAGATTTCATTTGAAACAGTGAATTTTAGATTGATTTTACCTTGAGATCCAGTGTTGCCAAACACAATAAACAAGCTTTGAATGAGATTGTATAGCCACAAAAGTACTTTACGCAGTAGTTTTGACACTCAAAAAATTTTCACTCCAAAAAAAAATTACACAAAAAAAATTTTTTTTAAAAAAAAAAAAAAAAATTACGTAAAATCAAATTTTTTAGCTTAAAATTTTTATAAAATTTTTTTAAAATCCCTAAAAATTATTCAACTGTTTAAGGAATTGTCGAGGGTATTTATGAGTTCAGCCAAGTCGAATTTAATTTTTTTACTTGTTTTAATTATATCTAAAAATGGTGTAGTTTAAATAGTCGTCAGTCGCATTAACATTTTAAATTTTAACCCACTCTGCCAAAAAAAAAATTAAAAAAATACTAAAAAAGCCCAATCAAACAAAACAAAATTAAGCAAAACCAAATCAAAAATAATAAAAAAAATATCAGCCACAAAATGTTTCAAATCCTAGACAGAAGTAATAAAAAAACTAAATTTAAGATGAAAAAAACAGAAAATTCCTGTCTGAAAGAAAATGAAAATAATCTTTAAAGAAAAGAAAACAAAAACAAACATAAATGTTTAAAAGGAAAATTATTTTACAAATGACTAGATAATACTTTTAATGGTGGGGTTTTTTTTTCAGCATTTGGCCAAATACACAGACAACCCAACAGCCATAATAGATTGATGATGATGACCATAGACAGACTTGTAAGAAATTAATTTTCTTACAATTCTGTATGTGTGCCCTACATCAAAAATTAAAGGTATATTAACTTTGACTTAGCGTGGGTAATAAATTAAAATATCGGTTTAGTAATAAAGATTATGTATTTGTGATTATTGGTAGATTTTGAGATGATCTAGCGATGTACGTTTGTCTGTTAAAAGCACATCGGAGTTAAGAATAAAAATTTTATTTTCGCCCGCCCCCTTTAGTGGGCGGAGTTTTAGAAAAAAATTATTAAATAGGTTTTTCTTAACTATTTTTATTTAAAAAGACAAATATGTAGGCATTTTTTGCAAAGGGAAAGCGGTACCACCTAAAAATTAACGACATTTTTTTGTATTTTTTTTGCATTTTAAATTCAACACGTCCGAATTTTGAAATTCTCACTTGTTTTAAATTTTTTTGTTTTTTTTTATGATAAAGGTCATTTATGATTCGGCACAGCCGCTAAAACACTCTCACTTGTTGTAAAGTGAGTTCACTAACATTGATAATTTCATTAATGTCCCCGACACTTTCGGGTCATAATTTATGTTTTATGAAACAATAATAAAAACAATAAAAGAAAAACATTCACTTTGTTAAATTTGTTGTAAATAATTAAATGATTATTGTTTTTATTTTATGTTTTGTCATTTAGTGTCAGCACAAAATCATGATTATGAGAAAAAAATTCTATTATGGGCACTAACAGGAGGGGGAGGAGCAACTTTAATGTCTAATAACACAGTGATACAAAATCGAACTTTTCGAATCAGAATGGGATGCAACCAAAAGAAAATGAAAGTTGACATTTTACATAATGAAACCCTCAAAATTTTTTTTTTTAGTTCAGCGCTAGATTTTTTTTACACGCATTTAAAGCTGGTGATTTTGAAGCATTTAAGGTTTTTGTGTACTAAACATGTCCTGCTTTAGGGGACCCTGGTACAGCCTTTATTGGACATCTGTTATCCAGTGTCCAAACTTAAGCTAAAAATTACATTAGCTGTAGCCGGTATGAATTTCGCTGCAATCGGTCAAGTACCTACTTACTGTATAGCCAAACTATTAAAAATAAACTACTGTGCACCGTTGCGTATGATTGTTATTTAAAGGCAATTAAAAAAAAATCTAGCGCTGACGGAATACACCAAAATTTTTTTATGGGCTATTTTTTTTTTTTTTTTGAAAATTTTCAGAACTCGTTCTGAAATTTTGTAAAAAGAAAGTCAATTTATCAAAAGTCCGGGCACTTTGTTTCTTTTTTAATTTATTTTTTTTTTACATTAAGATGTTTGTCTGTCCGCACAAAAAAATTAGACGCGCATTTCGTACATTCAACATAACCTAAAATACAAATTAATTTGGCTGCTGGTTGACATATGTGAACATAATTGAACACCAAATGGTATTTTAACAAGTACGAACATATTTTTTGACAAAAAGATAAAAGAAATCGCAGATTTTTTTTTACCAATTTTTTTTCGCGGAAATTTTATTTAAAAAATCTTTTTTTTTTTGGTATCATGTCTTTAGATTAGATTAAAGAGGCCCTATGCACTGCGAACAGAATGATCTTTTGTGCAGCCTGAGAGGGGGTGCCCTAAATATTCAGGCTTTTAATAAAGCCCAGAATCCTATTTGGCAAAGAGTTTCGTATGTCAGTTGGAGATAACAAGTGTCCCCCCAGATGTCGAAGCCTTCTACCAGTCAGTCTTGGGCATGTACAAAGAACATGTTCTGCCGTCTCTTCCTCTATCTCGCAGAATCTGCACGTGTCCGTGGCAGATAGATTCCTTTCCTAAGGTGGTAGCGTAAGTTGCAATGTCCAGTTAGGTAAGACGTTAGAATCCGGAGATCCTTTTTGTCCAAGGATAGTAGCAGCTTTGCTGCCGAATTGGATGGAGTGATGAATCTCTTCGTCTGCCTTTGGCCAGCACAAAAGTTCCAGTGTTCGATGAACTTAGATTCACTCCATATTTTGACCAAAGAATGGTTCCGGACCGATGAATGGCCTACGGGCACCACGGTTTGCCAGACAATCGGCACGTTCGTTCCCCGTATGACCCTCGTGACCCGGAATCCATACCAGGGTCAGGTCGTTATCCCGTCCTAGTCTGTTAAGGGATTCAACACAGTTCATGACAAGTCCGGATGACACATCATAAGCTTTGCGAGCTTTCAGTGCAGCCTGACTGTCAGACATTATATTTATACGTGAGCCTTTTGCCTTTCTACGAAGACATTCAGTTACGCATATGAGAATGGCGTACAGTTTCGCCTGAAATATTGATGGAGATTTGCCCATGGGCAAAGCACGTTGAAAGTTGGGTCCGAAGATACCTGCGCCTGTATCCTTGTTGGTTTGCTTGGACCCGTCCGTATACCATATCATGGAATTAGGATCAGGGTCCCAGGTCATGTTTGACCATACGCTCCGCTTAAGGATTTTAATTTCAAAGTTTCTGGTGAATACCTGTGTTGGTAATATTCTGTCCTTGACTTTTAGAACAGGGCCATTTATAAAAAGCTCAACGATTTTCATGTGTCCCCGTAAGCCACCTTCCTTCATATTACCAAGTTCTGTCAACCTAAGGGCGCTCTTGCAAGCATTCTCCATTACCGAGAAATGTAATGGTGGAATGTTAAGCAAGGCCCCAATGGCGTAGGTTAGACATGTTTTACCAGCACCGGTGATGCCGATGCAAACGAGCCTGTAGACTTTGTCACAGACAAATGTCTTAGAACCGACTTTGCTCAATTACCAAATTTACAGTGCTTTTATTTTAGACTGGATCACACTTTCTACAGACAGGCGCATACGAGTTTGTTCATATTCCAAATTTACAGCTCTTTTGGTTTGAACTGCATCTTGCTTTTCACAGACAGACGAACGTATAGATATTGCCAAAAGAGGGATCTAATTCAAAAAGACATTTATAAAAATTTGGCTTAAACTAACAAGAATATTTGTTTTAAAATCAACATATTTAAATATAAATATTTTTTTAACAATGTAGTATTTTGAGTAGGTTTATTTTAGCTCGAGGTCATTATTTTCTTTACTTATTAAAACTATGATATTTTCAAAGAATAATTTTTAAGAAAATTATTTTTCTGTTTTAAATTTATTTATGTTGGTCATTTTTGCAAGACTTAGTCGACAATTTTAATAAGTAAAGGAAATAATGACCTCGAGCTTGAATAAATCTACTAAAAGTATAATATTTTATAGGCGGAATAAAATAATTTTTATTTTTTTTTAATAAAAATTAATTAGAATAATGTAGTATTTTTAAATTAAAAATGGAAAATTCTGATTTTAGCGTGTTTTTTTTCTTCTTCAGATTAAAATTTTGATCTCGTGTATTAACACAACTTTTACAACGTCATGCAAGTTAAATATATTTTTATCTTGTTGGACTGTGGCCAGTATTAAATCAATTTCCTGTCATTGCATTTTTGATATTATGCCATGTATCTGCAGCTGGTTTACAGTTTAACAAATTTTGTATTGTCGTAGGTTCCCCGGATCAAAGTTTCATATAAATTTAGCAAGATGTTTAACCCTAGGGTGTTCAACTGGGCTTTACGAGGCCCATGTTGATTTTGAGTAGTCGCCATTAACACACCACGCCCAAGTCTGAGCCACGCATTAACAATTAGTGTGGTACAAGTCTTCTACACGCTACACAATCCCAGCAATCAATTAAAAGCTTAAAAGGGGAAAAAATTGTAAGGGCCTCGCCAGGCCCAGTAGAGTCACTTACCACTGCCCAGGCAGTCAGACATCCTAGGGTTAAATGTAAAAAATTAATCACAATACCGAGAGCTTATTAGTAGATCAATTGTATTTTATTTGTTTTTTGGTTTCTTGATAGATCTGATCCAAAGTTATATCTGATCAGATTCCAAAATTGAGAACAAATCTCGGATTAAATAGATCTGATCAGAAACAATTATATACAATTAAAATTAGATTCAAACAGATTATATAAGATTTAATCGATCGTTTTAAGGGTATAAAATTAAAACTAAAGCAGCTTTAATTTAGTTGTCACTTTTGGTTGTTTAACGCCTGTCGCCCCAATTGTGTTTAAACTCTCAATTGTTTTGTTTTCTGCCATACATTCGTTTTTATACAAAATTTAAAAAAAAAAAATTTAAAAAAATGCAAAAAAAATTCAATGCATTGCGTGCGTCTGAGTGGAATTGTAGAAACTTAACAGTCAGTCACTTGTTAAAAAAAAAAATATTTTATGCGTTTAATTGATAATTATTCAGTTGTTTTATTGTTTTTGTTGGATGTATATAATTTGTTTAACATCCACCAACAGATGGAGGGGGATATTACAGAAGGAGGGTCAACAAAAATGAATATAAAATTAAAAAATAAAAAAAATAAGAAAAAACAAACATCCACTTAATGGAAATATTTTTGCATGATTATTTAATACGACGTATTTCATTATTAATTGAGCGTAATTTTTTTTTTATAAAAATATGTATGTTGTTATTTTTAGTATAAAAGCTATTTTTAGCATACAAATTTTTGTTATAATTAAAAGAAAAATGTTTGGGGTTGATAATAAAAAAAATAAAACTGGAAAAAACGCGTAATAAAATATGACTATGATTATGATTATAAAAAAATTTAAAAAATCAGAATGGGATGAAACCAAAATCAAATGAAAGTTGACAGTTGACAGTTTAAATAACAAAACCCTCAAGGTTTTTTTAGGTTAGTGCTAGGTTTTGGCGCCCTATGCTCCAGTGGGAGTTAGAGGAATATATACACGTTTTTACACGCATTTGAAGTTGGTGATTTTGAACCATTTAAAGTTTTTGTATACTAGATATGTCCTACTTTAGGAGTCCCTTGTGGTGCCAATAATGGACATGTGGAGTCCAGCGTCCAAAATTAAGTTCGAAATTACGTTAGCTATAACCGGTATGAATTTCGCTGCAATCGGTCATGTACACTCACAGCAAAATACGGTTGTCTCAACCGTACAAGGTTCCAACCTCAGATTGAGGTTGCTGCAACCGGTAAATATACGGTTGTAGCAACCGACAATTTACAGTTGTGGCAACCGACAAATGCCGGTTGCAGCAACCTCAAATAACGGCATTTGCCGGTTATGGCAACCGTATTGCCGGTTGTCCCAACCATAGCTGTGTTTAATATATTTTCGATATTATGCCAAAATACAAAATAAAATACCAATTATAAGACACGTTTTTTAATTTCTTTTTTGCTTTTTTTATTGTTCGAAAAAAATATAGTTATATAAATGACTTAATACTATAAATAATAAACTTAATGTCAGGGTTAGAATAACTAAACTGCCAGAAGCAGTAGTAACTGAAAACAACGAATAGTGTAGTTTTAAAAATGAACAAAACTCAAAGTCGTTCACTTGCTACTGCTACTACTACACGCACATTTTGGTGGTGTAGTTATAGCAGTAGTTTTTTTTTGAAATTGTTTAACTCTTCAGTTGATAGTTTTGTTGTAGTTTTAAATTTTGAAAAAAAGCAAGCAGTTGAAAACAACACACAAGACTGTAGTCATTCTCAAGAAACACGAAGCAATAACTATTAGTGAAACGAAGATAACGAGAGTTTTTCTTGTTGTTGTTTTAAAAAAAAACTTAACAATGACTTCAGGCGACACAATAGAAATGTGTATTGTTTTGAGTTGTTGTTAGAATTTTTTCAGTATACATATATAAAAGAAAAATAAAATGTTCGGTATTTTTTATCAATGTTTACCATATTTATTAAAATTTGTTTTGAAATTATGTCTTTTTGAACGTATTTAAAAATAATATTTTGTAAAAACTTTTATTTTATAAATTACTTTATTTTTGGAGTATATAATTTTTATTTTTTTTAAACTTGAAATTAAAAATTGAATTTAATTTTTGTTTAATTTTTTCAGACTGACCTTCGAAAATTTATTTCAACATTTTAATTTTTATTTAATAAATTTTAATTATTGAATTAATTCAAGTCAATAATTTCTTTAAATGGAATTTTAGAAAAGAAAGTTTTGTAGATTAAGTAAACAAAATAGACCGCACAATGCGGGTATTAATCACCACATTATTTGAAATACAAACATTAAACAAATTGAATTTAAAAAAAAATCTAAAACTAAAAGAACATTTAAATAAACAGGTCTTTTATACAAAGAATTTATTCATCAAATTTTTAGTTTTGAAATAAAGTGTAAAGTATCCATTTTCAATTGAAACAGTAATTAATCAAATTTATTTTTATTACTTAATATTAGTTGAATTTTTTTGTCTTAGAAAAAGTTATAAGTTGGTATTCATTATGATTGTTTTTAACATTATTCACCGTTATTTTAAATTAGGAACGAAAAAATGTTTTTATAATTTTTTTTCCTGTGAATTTTATTATAATTTTACCTAAGTGATCTACACAGCTATACACATTTTTTCAATGATATGTCCGTCCATCTGTCACATATGTACAAAACAGGCTTAAAAAATTAAACCTTTTTTTTGTTTATTTGCAAATGTTGTATTTGCAGCCTATACTGCGATACAGCCACTTCAACACGTGAAAACACAGGTAAATTTCTTTTTCACATACTTTTATGTAAATCTTTGACATTCATATCATTTGCGGGAAATCCAAATATCCTTTTTAACACGTGTTTACCAAATCGGTGGTGGAAAAAAAAAATTTAAGAAAAAAATAACACAAAGTTTTCTTTTATGATACTGTGAAGAACGTTAATATATTAAAATATTAAATGAAATAAAAATCCGTATTGTTTTAAAATCTTTAAATGTGTTTTTCTATTTTCAGTTTAGAATTGATTCTTTTAATTTTGCTTAATTTATTAAATTAAAAAATTGCTTTATAAAAATAATAAAAAAAATATACGTCCATTAATTTATTTTCGCGTCATTTCGTTTTTAAAAATGTATTATTTTTATATAAATCATGTTATTTTTGTCAAACATGTACATTAAATTCAATTTAACAGTCCCAATGTAGTTATATGTTTAGCTGTTGTGTAGTCAATAAACGAAAGACTAACAGTTTATAATTTTTTACGAAGTTGTACACTATTTTCACGAAGTAAAACTACTAGTGGAGGTCAGCACAACATTCAACTTTTTAACTTCCACTGCTTGTGTAGTTTTGTTTTTTGTTGCCTATGTGAGCAGTAGCAATAGGAATAACTAATAGTTCATCAAAAACTAAAACTACACTTTGTGTGCAAAAAAATAATTGTGCAGTTAGTTTTTCTCAAGCTACTGCAATGTTCGTGTAGTAGAAATAAACTAAACTACAAACTACGATAGTTATTGGCAGTTTTTAAAGCCTGCTTAATGTTACATTTTTATGTGGTTTTAAATCGTTTATTAAAAATCAGATACAAAGAATTCTTCTTCTCAGAATCTGCGAATTTTTCTTTAGGAAAAATATTTCCGAATCTGGGACTTTTTGAGAAAAATAACTCAGAATCTGAAAACTTTTCTATAGGAAAAATCTGAATCTTTTTCTATAATAAAAATGTCCCGGAAAAAGTCACAGATTCTGAGACAGTTTTTCTATAGAAAATCCTCAGATTCTGAGACAGTTTTGTATAGAAAAAGTCTCAGATTCTGAGATAGTTTTTCTATAGAAAAAGTATCAGATTCTGAGACAGTTTTTCTATAGAAAAAGTCTCAGATTCTGAACCAGTTTTTCTATAGAAGAAGTCTAAGATTCTGAGACAGTTTTTCTACAGAAAAAGTCTCAGATTCTGAGATAGTTTTTCTAAAGAAAAAGTCTCAGATTCTGAGATAGTTTTTCTATAGAAAAAGTTTCAGATTCTGAGACAGTTTTTCTATAGAAAAAGTTTCAGATTCTGAGACAATTTTTCTATAGAAAAAGTCTCAGATTCTGAGACAGTTTTTCTATAAAAAAAAGTATCAGATTCTGAGACAGTTTTTCTATAGAAAAAGTCTCAGATTCTGAGAGAGTTTTTGTATAGAAAATCTTAGATTCTGAGACAGTTTTTCTATTGAAAAAGTCTCAGATTCTGAGACAGTTTTTCTATAGAAAAAGTCTCAGATTCTGAGACAGTTTTTCTATTGAAAAAGTCTCAGATTCTGAGACAGTTTTTCTATAGAAAAAGTCTCAGATTCTGAGACAGTTTTTCAATAGAAAAAGTCTCAGATTCTGAGACAGTTTTTCAATAGAAAAAGTCTCAGATTCTGAGACAGTTTTTCTATAGAAAAAGTCTCAGATTCTGAGACAGTTTTTCTATAGAAAAAGTCTCAGATTCTGAGACAGGTTTTCTATAGAAAAAGTCTCAGATTCTGAGACAGTTTTTCTATAGAAAAAGTCTCAGATTCTGAGACAGTTTTTCTATAGAAAAAGTCTCAGATTCTGAGACAGTTTTTCTATAGAAAAAGTCTCAGATTCTGAGACAGTTTTTCTATAGAAAAAGTCTCAGATTCTGAGACAGTTTTTCTATAGAAAAAGTCTCAGATTCTGAGACAGTTTTTCTATAGAAAAAGTCTCAGATTCTGAGACAGTTTTTCTATAGAAAAAGTCTCAGATTCTGAGACAGTTTTTCTATAGAAAAAGTCTCAGATTCTGAGACAGTTTTTCTATAGAAAAAGTCTCAGATTCTGAGACAGTTTTTCTATAGAAAAAGTCTCAGATTCTGAGACAGTTTTTCTATAGAAAAAGTCTCAGATTCTGAGACAGTTTTTCTATAGAAAAAGTCTCAGATTCTGAGACAGTTTTTCTATAGAAAAAGTCTCAGATTCTGAGACAGTTTTTCTATAGAAAAAGTCTCAGATTCTGAGACAGTTTTTCTATAGAAAAAGTCTCAGATTCTGAGACAGTTTTTCTATAGAAAAAGTCTCAGATTCTGAGACAGTTTTTCTATAGAAAAAGTCTCAGATTCTGAGACAGTTTTTCTATAGAAAAAGTCTCAGATTCTGAGACAGTTTTTCTATAGAAAAAGTCTCAGATTCTGAGACAGTTTTTCTATAGAAAAAGTCTCAGATTCTGAGACAGTTTTTCTATAGAAAAAGTCTCAGATTCTGAGACAGTTTTTCTATAGAAAAAGTCTCAGATTCTGAGACAGTTTTTCTATAGAAAAAGTCTCAGATTCTGAGACAGTTTTTCTATAGAAAAAGTCTCAGATTCTGAGACAGTTTTTCTATAGAAAAAGTCTCAGATTCTGAGACAGTTTTTCTATAGAAAAAGTCTCAGATTCTGAGACAGTTTTTCTATAGAAAAAGTCTCAGATTCTGAGACAGTTTTTCTATAGAAAAAGTCTCAGATTCTGAGACAGTTTTTCTATAGAAAAAGTCTCAGATTCTGAGACAGTTTTTTTATAGAAAAAGTCTCAGATTCTGAGACAGTTTTTCTATAGAAAAAGTCTCAGATTCTGAGACAGTTTTTCTATAGAAAAAGTCTCAGATTCTGAGACAGTTTTTCTATAGAAAAAGTCTCAGATTCTGAGACAGTTTTTCTATAGAAAAAGTCTCAGATTCTGAGACAGTTTTTCTATAGAAAAAGTCTCAGATTCTGAGACAGTTTTTCTATAGAAAAAGTCTCAGATTCTGAGACAGTTTTTCTATAGAAAAAGTCTCAGATTCTGAGACAGTTTTTCTATAGAAAAAGTCTCAGATTCTGAGACAGTTTTTCTATAGAAAAAGTCTCAGATTCTGAGACAGTTTTTCTATAGAAAAAGTCTCAGATTCTGAGACAGTTTTTCTATAGAAAAAGTCTCAGATTCTGAGACAGTTTTTCTATAGAAAAAGTCTCAGATTCTGAGACAGTTTTTCTATAGAAAAAGTCTCAGATTCTGAGACAATTGTTCTATAGAAAAAGTCTCAGATTCTGAGACAGTTTTTCTATAGAAAAAGTCTCAGATTCTGAGACAGTTTTTCTATAGAAAAAGTCTCAGATTCTGAGACAGTTTTTCTATAGAAAAAGTCTCAGATTCTGAGACAGTTTTTCTATAGAAAAAGTCTCAGATTCTGAGACAGTTTTTCTATAGAAAAAGTCTCAGATTCTGAGACAGTCTTTCTATAGAAAAAGTCTCAGATTCTGAGACAGTTTTTCTATAGAAAAAGTCTCAGATTCTGAGACAGTTTTTCTATAGAAAAAGTCTCAGATTCTGAGACAGTTTTTCTATAGAAAAAGTCTCAGATTCTGAGACAGTTTTTCTATAGGAAAAGTCTCAGATTCTGAGACAGTTTTTCTATAGAAAAAGTCTCAGATTCTGAGACAGTTTTTCTATAGAAAAAGTCTCAGATTCTGAGACAGTTTTTCTATAGAAAAAGTCTCAGATTCTGAGACAGTTTTTCTATAGAAAAAGTCTCAGATTCTGAGACAGTTTTTCTATAGAAAAAGTCTCAGATTCTGAGACAGTTTTTCTATAGAAAAAGTCTCAGATTCTGAGACAGTTTTTCTATAGAAAAAATCTCAGATTCTGAGACAGTTTTTCTATAGAAAAAGTCTCAGATTCTGAGACAGTTTTTCTATAGAAAAAGTCTCAGATTCTGAGACAGTTTTTCTATAGAAAAAGTCTCAGATTCTGAGACAGTTTTTCTATAGAAAAAGTCTCAGATTCTGAGACAGTTTTTCTATAGAAAAAGTCTCAGATTCTGAGACAGTTTTTCTATAGAAAAAGTCTCAGATTCTGAGACAGTTTTTCTATAGAAAAAGTCTCAGATTCTGAGACAGTTTTTCTATAGAAAAAGTCTCAGATTCTGAGACAGTTTTTCTATATAAAAAGTCTCAGATTCTGAGACAGTTTTTCTATAGAAAAAGTCTCAGATTCTGAGACAGTTTTTCTATAGAAGAAGTTTCAGATTCTGAGACAGTTTTTCTTTAGAAAAATTCTCAGATTCTGAGACAGTTTTTCTATAGAAAAAGTCTCAGATTCTGAGACAGTCTTTCTATAGAAAAAGTCTCAGATTCTGAGACATTTTTTCTATAGAAAAAGTCTCAGATTCTGAAACAGTTTTTCTATAGAAAAAGTCTCAGATTCTGAGACAGTTTTTCTATAGAAAAAGTCTCAGATTCTGAGACAGTTTTTCTCTAGGAAAAGTCTCAGATTCTGAGACAGTTTTTCTATAGAAAAAGTCTCAGATTCTGAGACAGTTTTTCTATAGAAAAAGTCTCAGATTCTGAGACAGTTTTTCTATAGAAAAAGTCTCAGATTCTGAGACAGTTTTTCTATAGAAAAAGTCTCAGATTCTGAGACAGTTTTTCTATAGAAAAAGTCTCAGATTCTGAGACAGTTTTTCTATAGAAAAAGTCTCAGATTCTGAGACAGTTTTTCTATAGAAAAAGTCTCAGATTCTGAGACATTTTTTTCTATTGAAAAAGTCTCAGATTCTGATACATTTTTTTATAGAAAGAGTCTCAGATTCTGAGAATTTTTTAATAGATAAAGTCTCAGATTCGAAGAAATTTTTTCTATACAAAAAAGCTTAGATTCTGAGACAATTTTTCTATAGAAAAAGTCTCAGATTTTGAGAAATTTTTTCCATAGAAAAAGTCTCAGATTCTGAAATGCTTTTTTTTCACTGTTTTTATATTACCATTTTCTGCTAAATCCAAATTCGAGGACTTCCATCTCATAGCGTTAATTTTTGATCCATTTTTTAATTGGTGCGAGAGTTTAGCATATTCCATTATTTCTATAAATTAAAAGAAGAAAAATGGCATAAGTTAAACTATTGTATCATTTAAAGTACAAAAACTTACCCCATTAAATCTATAAATTCCTTTTTTTCATCAAATGTTAAAATTTTGAAGAAAAATAAATATATTTTTCAATATATTTTTATTTAATGACATTTAATTTTTTGAAGTTTTGTTATTTTAATTATCAGTTGAGGGAACCGAGAACTTGAGGTTGTAGCAACCGGCAAATGTCGTTATTTACGGTTGCTACAACCGGGGTTTGCAGTTGTAGCAACTTTTTTTTAATTTTGTGGCAAATGGCACAAAAATATTTTAAAAAAGTTATAACAACCTCAATTTACAGTTGCTGCAACCGCGAACGGTTGGGACAACCGCAAGCCGGTTACGACAACTGTATTGCGGTTGTGGCAACCTCATTCCAACCGATTTTTTATGTGAGTGTACCTACTTACTAAATAGTCAAATTATGAAAAATAAACCACTGTGCACCGTTGCGTATGATTGGCATTTAAAGGCAATTACAACATTAAGTATACGACCTATGTAGTTTTCAAGCAATTTTTATTATAATTATAATGAAAGTTCACCAACTTCAAATGCGTGTAAAAAAAATCTAGCGCTGAACTAAAAAAAATCCTTGAGGGTTTTGTTATGGAACATGACAACTTTCATTTGCTTTTAATTTCATCCCATTCCGATTTTGGTTGTTGCACTGACAAGGGAAGTCTCCCTGGTGTCACCCTCCGATCTTCATGAAATTTGGATATGTTGTTAAGAACGAAAATTAATTCGACACGTATTTTTTTTAGCGGCCCAAACTCATTTTTAGGATGGGTCGATTTGTATGGGGGGAAATTGACCTTTTTCAGTTTTTGATGATTTACGCCTATTTAAACAAAATTAATATAGGCATGTGTGGTATCAGATTAAAGGTATTAAAAATACCTATCTCGTGGTGCTAACAACGGGCCGAATAAGTTAATATTTTTCAACTTATTAACAAAAATGTCCTAAAATTTTAATATTTTACTCAATATGACGAAAAGTTGTGCATGTTTGGACACGTTCTTGGCACACGTAGATAGGTTTTCCAAAGACCTTTCATTTGGTATGTAACATGACTAGGTTTCCTTGCATAATGTAGGAGATAAACGAAAAAAACTGAAAAATGGCCTTGTCTTCCCCCCTCCTTTTTACCCCCTAAACATGAATTTGGGCCGCTAAAAAAAAATACGTGTCCCTTTATTTTTTCTTATCTACAAAATAAAACCAATTCCATAAAGATCCGCGGGTGACACTAGGGAGACTTCCCTTGTGAGTAAATTTAAGACAGCTCATATTCACGTGCACTTACATAAAATTCACTAACACTTACGTCGACTCCAGCGACGTATCCAGGAATTTTAAAAGGGGGGGGGGTTTTCCAACTCAAAAACTTTTTTTAATCAGAACCAAATAATATTATTTTCTAGGACTCCCCCCCTGATGATGCACATATTTGTGCCAAGCATCGGAAGTCTAGCTCGATGCCTTCCATTCGGAATGACATACTGTGGTTTGAGGGTATAAACATCTAAGAGACAAAAAAAGTTGAAAGAGAGTATACAGTGGCCGACAAAAGTTTTTGTACGACTACATAAAGTAAACAAGCAGTTTTGTAAAAAGCTCTGTGTATGTACTTTTCAAGCTTTAGTTTACTCATAACTTCTTCAATAATGGTCCAAATTTCAATTTTTTTTCAAAATTTTTGTTTTTTTACGTACTTTTTAAAAAAAAAATCCAAAAAAATTCTTAAAAGTGCTCTAGTATGCTATTTTTAAGTTTTAAAATTTAAATCTCATTTTTGAAAATGTTTGTATTCTTTGATTTTTTTGAAACTTTTCTGTGTAAAACTTCTATCGATTCTACATATTTTTTGCCCAGGAGGATCGTGGGATAACGATTATTACTATTTTTTAAAATTTTTTGAAAAAATTTGATTGTAATTTTCCAATCTTACAATCATTTCTACTGCTCCAATGGTGCGTCATAGAGGGATACTTTATAAGACCGACCCCCATTAATTTCTACGTCTTAACATTTCTTTGGAACAAACTAATACCCTATCTCCAATTTCTAAGGGGGCTCCCACATAAAACGACAATTTTTACAATTTGCTCCAACCGCTCTAACTGCCCTAATAGTGCCCTTAGAGCAACAAAATGTATGACCGACCCATATTTTTTTAGCCAAAACATTTTCTCTGAACACACCTACCCTCTATCTTTAACTGTTAAGGAGGTCCCCATACATTTTTTTTTTATTTTTTGTAAATTTGTTTTATTTAATCAGCTTCTACCCGTCCAACGGTGTGTCCGAGAGGGGTCATTAGTGAGACCGACCCCCATTTATTTTTTCCCTACAACATTTTTTTAAAACATACCTACGCCCTATCTACACTCCCTAAGTAGGCGGTAAATAGAAATTTTCACACACAAAAACATTTTCAAATTCATACGTATATAAAGATTTTTTTTTAACATTGTGCACATATAAACATTTTTCACCGGGCAGTTATAAAAAAAAAACAACTGCATGTGCAACAATAAACAATGCCTCACTCAACATCCATCAGACTTGTAGTTGGCCCATTTTTTTATGTTTTATTTATTGTGGAGTTATAAATAAACTCTCTAAACGACAATGAATGTAATTTTCTTTATTTCAATTGTTCAAGTAAAATAATAAAAAAAAATATTGAAAAATTAAAAACAAGTAAACGCAAAATGCAACACACCCACTTTAGTTTATCTTAAATACGATTATACGTTCGTACAAGTAAAATAATAATAATAAAAAAAGAAAAACAATAACAAACAACAGATCCCCATAAATATTAATAGAAAAAAAAAACAATAACTTATCGACCCCTCAATGAACTTGACCTCCACTAAAGAAAAAAAAGTTTCAGTCTACCCCCCACCACACACCGACAACCAGAAAATATTGATATGTATGTTGAAAACTAAACCAAGACGACGATTTGCCTTCACGTCAATTTCTGTGTTATCGTAAATGTTTGTCGACAGAGATTTAAAAGAATTTACAAATTTTTTCTTTTAATGATTAAGACAGAAAATATGAATTGATATTAAGAATAACAGCTAAAACTTTTTGTAAAAAAAAAATTTTGAGTGTAAAAATTTGTTAAAGTGTATTTTTTTTTTGGTGTAAACACTTTTTATAGAGTCAAAAACACTGCGAAAAATAATTTTGTGACAAACACAAATCGTGTTTAATATGTTTTTCAACGCGTGAGCTTAAAATTAAACCTATCCAAAATTCAGGGTTTCGCTTATAACTTATAAAAAACTGGACCGATTTCGGAAAAAAAATATTGGTGAAAAAAAATTCCGGATTTTTTTTTTAATATGTTTGTTCTTGTTTAAATACCATTCGATGTTCAATTCTTTACACATATGTCAACCAGCAGCCAATTTAAAGCATTTTGTATTTTTAGGTTATGTTGAATATACCGAAATTTTCGAGGTGTCCTTATATTTTCGTTCATTTGAACCGATATCATTTGAACCGATATCGCTCAAACGCAATACCAAACTTCTCCGTATAAAATTAGCCGTAATCGCCATTTTAGCAGATAGACGGACATCGCTATAATATCTTAGAAGATGAACAAGGAGAGGACTTTCATGCAAATGCAAGAAGATGAACAAGGAGAGGACTTTCATGCAAATGCATGTTTTTCCCCTTTGGTCATAGAACCAGTGAATCAAGCCGACCGGCTCAAAATCGGCGGCGCGCCGATACAGTTTTGCACTGTATCGATTACCTATACTTTACAGAGAAAATTAACGTTTTCACTTTTGTTTTTTTCTTAATATTCCCACAGCTGTAA
The DNA here is from genome assembly GCA_963921195.1 of Pegoplata infirma. Taxonomy (NCBI): domain Eukaryota; kingdom Metazoa; phylum Arthropoda; class Insecta; order Diptera; family Anthomyiidae; genus Pegoplata; species Pegoplata infirma. Next base: position 31,338,328 of record OY992536.1, read on the forward strand.
GCTATCAAATATACATTTTCTGCAGCAAGTTTATTAAATGAATTTGGGGCCTAATTACTCAGTGAGTTTTTCTTGACACTTTTAAGTCAATTGTTTATACATTTTGAGCCAAAAAGTTTTAATTGAAAGTAAAGGGTATGTTTTAACTAAAAAATAAATGTTTGTGGCCTGTGTGTATCTAGTTTATTATTAGTTCATTATAGAAGTTTACATTTGTTATATAAACTATAGTTTCATGGACTGCAACTTTTGAAATTCGATCGTATTCGGTCCAATTCCTGTTTTGTTTATTATTTTGGGTTATTTTTGTTGTGACGTTTCAGTATGGCGTGCAAGTTCTCCCAAGTTGTTCGGTTTTTAGGGTCCATCTGCCTGTCCAAATAAACAGTATAAACGCGATACAGACCACAATTTTCAATCGATTTGGCTGAAATTTGAAATTTAAGTTTCTCTTATCGCAAGAACAAAACCTATTAAATTTTGACAAAATCAATCCATGTTAACCCATAGCCCCCATGTAAATGTCCCCTTCAAGTTTTACTTAAATACTCCTAACAATAGTATTCAAGATATCCTCTTGAAATTCGACCGATAAATGTTTTTTATATTCATAAACAATCGCTCTAAATTTTAACGGAATCGGACCATTTAAAATTTCTAGGCCTCATACAAACCACCCTCCCAATATGCACATAAATTTCCCAAAATACATAAAAATAAATAAATATTGTTTAAAAATTAATTCTTTATAAATTTTATAATCGCAAATAAGCATTAGTCTTTATTATTTTACATTTCCGAATTAAGCGCCGCTAGATTGGCCATTTCGGCCACTGTGCGCCGCCGTTCAAAAAACAAATTTTACAACAAAACTAGAACAAAAAAGTTCAGCCGCCACTGAGCCGCCGCCGAGCAAAATTGGTCGAGCCGCCGCCGCCGAAAATTTTGGGTCGGCTTGATTGACTGCATAGAACATCATAAACAAGATATCTTTGCGAATCAAAGAATTTGCTTTAAAATGGCATCGATTCGTTAGTGCATATTTTGCTATTATTTCGCTATAACTGCATATTTTTAGGTCATATTTTGTACAAATTGCAGTTTTTTTAGTATTTTTAGCTATTTTTAAAATTTTTTTATGAAATACTTTTTTTTTTTTTTTTGCATTAAAGCAATTATTAAATTTTTTAAGATAATTTTTATTTTTTAATAATATTTATACACAGACTGCCAGACTGAATTCAAATGTTATGTTTTTTTAATAAAAATAAAAAAACAAGTGGCTATTAGGGTGATTAGACCGGTTTTTTGAAACCGGTTTAAACCGGTTTTTTGAAACCGGTTTAAACCGGTTTTTTGTGGATTGCAACGGTCGGTTTTTTTTTTAATCTTAATTATTTGAAAACCGGTTAGACCGGTTTTTTGACTGTCGAAACCCGGTTTTTTTAAGTCAATTTCTTAAAAGCAGTTAAACTCGATAATGTATTTTTAGTGCGATTTGATTACTAAAAAAGATGTTCAAAAAAATCCCAACTGAATGCAAAACAAGTAAATAAATAATTTCGACTTTGCCGAATTCATAAATATCCATTTGCAATATCATTCAATTTGAGTGATCATTTTTGAAAGTTTCAAATTTTTACGAATAAAAAAAAATTAAGTTAACATTTTTGTAGACTGTGAAAATTTTATTTTAAATAATTTTTTAATAATATTTTTGTTTAAAAATAAAAAAAGTTTGAGGTAAAACATTTTTCATTTCATTTTCATTTCAAAAAAAAATTTCAAACACTTTTCATAAAATTCCAATTGTATGAAAAAAATGTTCCTTTGCATTTCAAAATTTTTAAAACGCTTTTTACAAAATTGGATTTGTATTGGATTTTCATTTGTATTTCAAAGATTTCCAAAGGCTTTATATTTCAAAATTTTCTACATGGTTTTCAAAAATTTTCATTAGTTTATAGAGGAGTAAATTAAAGTCCTCCATATTTAAAGTTTAGATAACGAATGAAAATTTTATTGAAATTTTGAAACTTAAAAATAAATAAAAATCAAATGAAACTTGATTGTTTTGAAATTGAAATTTAGTTGAGTGGGATGTCCCCACATTACTCCCCTTCCAGTTATGACGTTAGGAATAACGATATAGATACGGATCCAATTTTGTAAACGAATGACATTAGAAAAATTGAGGTTCTCAAAAGTATTGTCCAGGATAACGTTAGAAAAAACTGCGACAGCTGTTATTAAGTTGAAACAAGGCTGCATGTAATTGATAAATCGTTGTGGCCGAAAGGCCTCCAAAGCGATTGCACTGGAAGAAAATATTTCTTGAGAAGTTTGGTGAAGTTGAGTGTTGATGTTGTTGCGGAAATAAAACAGGGCTGCCTGAAAATCGTGGTCGTTGTGGCGTTGATGCCTCCAATCCGACCATATGATTGTAGTAACTTCATTTAAATTATAAGTTACATATCTGTCTAAAATTCGCAGGAAGTATTCTTGATCATCCGATTACATGGGAGCAAGAAATTGAGTTCTTGATATTGTGTTCCAATGTTGAAAAAATATTGGGCAGCTGACAACAAGTTCATGACTGCCAATATTTTGCTTGTCGTTGCGAAAGAATTAAAGAAAAATAATCCAAAATTTGTGTTGTTACGTTAAGTAAAGATGATTCGTTCCAAATGTAATGGCAGCAAGAGTTAAATGAAGACAATCTTGATTAACTGATGGAGTCTTGATAATTTCAACGGTGCTGTGCCATTAGGCATGAAGTCCAACGGTTTTGCGTTAACGAATATGATTAGTCAATGCGCGGTACCACTAATTTGAATAACGCGACGTTGAAACTTTTTACGTGTCCTTCAGGTGTGTCCTTTATACACATCCTGAGGATTTCGGAGTCACCAATTATAGAGGAGTAAATTAAAGTCCTCTATATTTAAAGTTTAGATAGCGAATGAAAATTTTATTGAAATTTTGAAACTTAAAAATAAATAAAAATCAAATGAAACTTGATTGTTTTGAAATTGAAATTTAGTTGAGTGGGATGTCCCCACAAGTTTTTCAGAAATTTTCATTTTCATTGCAATTTGTACAAATGGAAACCTCTGAAATATAATTGAAAATTTCTGAAATTTAAAAAAGTTTTTGAAATATAAATGAAAATTTTAGAAATACAATTAGAACATTTTTAAATAAAATTGAACAATTCTAAAACATATTAAGAAATTTCTGAATTTGTATTTTCTGAAAAAGAATTTGAAATATTGTAGACCGATTTTGTTGACAATATCTGCTTTTAAATGGCCGTGGTAGTCATTGTTTACCTTATTTTGCTAAAAACCGAAAAAACCGGTAAAACCGGTTTTCGAACTATTCGAAACCCGGTTTTTGAAAAAAGTCGAATAATTGATCACCCTAGTGGCTATTTATGATTTTTAGTACATATTTTAGGCGCCTAAAACATAGTTTTTTAGTGCATGAAGGTCCCTGGTTATAAGGGTTCAAGTTGAAAAATCGCAGAAGAAAAATTGAATTTCTAAAAATTATAGACATTTCTGGTATTCCCATACCGGTTTCAAACACCCCAGTTAGTGTTATCATCAGTAGGATTTTAAATGTCGGTTTGTCTTGTTAATGGAAATTGTTTTTTATATATGTTAATATTTATAGTTTCTACAGAATAAATTTTAACAGTTTCCAACACTACAATTCTATTTCTAGCAATATCAACCTAACTTCATACTTTCTCTCAACTTTTTTGTCTCTTTCATTATTTTTGATTAAAAAAGTATTTTGATAAAAAAAATATTTTCTTATGAAAAGAGAGTATACAAACGATCGTCAATTTAATACTAAAAATTACCAAATTTTGGAATGCAGAAACTCTACACTCAAAAGAAAACTATGTTAAAAACTCTGTAAAACGACTTTCAAATTGATTTAGCAAACTTTCAGCAGATTTTTCTGTTAAAATTGATATTTGTACAAAAATCTCTGTCATTCAGTTTTACAAAATAACAGAAATTTTACTGCGCTTTTACTGATATTGTTTGCTGAATTTCAAAATATTATCAAAATTTTTTAGCAGATTAGTTTTTAATTATTCAGAAATAGTTAACTGTCATTCGTTTTTTAAGAAAATGTTCTAAGTTTTTTTTTCAGTGTTAACTTTTTCTTGTTTTTTTTATCAAAACGATATTTTTATTAAACATATTTTTGAATATTTCTTTAGCAGATTATTTTGTAATTTTACTGAAATAGTTTGCTGTCATCCTTTTTCAAGATAACTTTCTTAAGTCTTTTTTTTCAAAATGTTTTTTTTTTTTTTTGTTTTTTATACGATTAAAACGATTGAGACTTAAAATTGACAAAACTAAAAAAATCAGTAGAATATATATTTTTAATTTTACAGAAACATTTTTTGTTTTTTTTAAGTTTAAATTAAAAAAAACTATTAAAGATTTCATGAAAACAAATTTTCTAAAAACAAAAATTTTCTAAAAATATCTTTGCAGATTTCTCTGCTGTTTTGACAGATTTCTTTGCTGATTGGACATAGAATTTATTTTGATTTTCAGCAGATTTTTCTGCTGATTGGACAGAGAATTTATTTTGAGGGTATGAGTATTTATTGGGTGAACATCAAAGGGTCGAACCAGAATCAAATTGCGTCGCACAAGACGTAAAACAACAAACACATCAAATTTTAAATTTTTACGTCCGTTTGATTTAGGCACCTCACATTTAAATATTAGAAACGAAAAATTATTGGGCGTTACCCCCAACGTAATTTGATTCAGGTTGGACGCTAAAAGAGAGAAAGTAGAGTTACCATATGTACTTGTAATGTTAATTCAATACGGGGACAATAAAAGACCTCGAACCAGAATAAAATGTTTTTCATTGCATTAATTAATACCTTTAAATTTTGTTTATAGAAATGGTACTCTGGTGATATGGCTGGTTGATTAAATGATTTGTTATTATTGCTACATATATATTTTTTTCTAGCTCCTAAGCTATTAAATTGCTAAAAGTACATTGTATAAAAAAATATATATCAGATATTTGCTATAGAACAAATAAAATAAAAAAATAGCAACAACAACAACGATTTAATTAAAAAATGAACAAATTCCTTATTAAGGTTTATGGCATAGATTAATTAAAAATTGTATGGAAGAAAATAAATATTAAAATAAAATTGTTTTTAATAGAGTATAGAGATGCTTACGACAATCTCATAAATTAAGCAACACAAATAACTTGTGGTCTTATTTAACTGACATTTACAAAAAAAAATAAAAAAATATTAAAAATAATTCCTTATTTGTATAACAAAATTTAGCTATTTCCAGATTTAGATGAATATAAATTTGAATGAAATGCATTAAATAATGTATTTATTGCAATTGATTTTTTTTATTGTTTTATTCTAAATTATTAAGAGCCATTCAATGGAGCTGAGGGAAATAGATTTCAAATTTTATAAAAAGCATAACTTTTATATATTTCAGCCATATAATTCTTCGATTGGTTTGGATTGTGTAGTGCTCTAAAATTTAAGCTAATTACGAATTTTAAAAATAGCTAGCAAATTTTTTTTAAATTTAGGAATAGAAGAAATCAAAAAAACTTTAACTCAAATCAAACAAAATTTTTTTTATATAGAAAAAGTTTTAAAACTTGGTCATTCGATACCTCATAGATTGTATTCATTATTCTCACCCTCTCCACCAGACTTTCGGCACGTCGTGCAAAGGAGGCACGTTTAGCTTCAACAGATGTATCCATTTTTATGTTGATGTTTTTTTTTATTTTAAATAAAACAAAATAGAAAAACTGAAGAATTTAAGACAATGGAAAAACACTGTAAAGATATAGAAAAAAAGAAAAACAAAAATAAATTAAAAATTATGTATTTTATAAGATTTCATCATAAAAAAAATATGTATATTTTTGTAAAGGAAATACACTGAAAAAATTAAGAATAAACTAAGAAAATAAAATTTTAAAATCAAGCAAAAACAATCTCATTTTAAAAATGAAACTGTAATAAAAGTTTGTTTTTACTTAATTTTAAAACATGGATTGACTGACGGATATCGCTAAATTTAAAGGGGAATTTTGTATGGGGACTAGGTCTTAACATGGACCGATTTTTTCCAATTTCAATAGTGTTCGTTCTTGAGTCAAAAGAAGCTTAAATTTTTAATTTTCCAGCAAATCGATTAAAAATTGCGACTTGTATCGTGCGCACTACTTTACATGGATTGACTGACGGATATCTGAGTCAATCGGTATACTTGACCAATATTTCGGGTAGTTACAAACATCAGTACACCCAGAAAAAAAATTAACTAAAAAATGGGAAAATTAACTAAATTCAAGGAAAATTGATAATGATTTAGCTCCATTGCCATGTTTTCCTTCTTTTAAGTTCATATTTTTCTTAAAACAAAGGATTTTTTTTTTTAATATTAGCCAATTTGAACTAAAAAATGGCAAAAATTTTATTTCAAATTAGTTCATACACATTTGAGGACCCGATTGGGTGAAGACCCAATTGGGTTCGAACCCGATAGGTTCAGGCCCCGACCAGTGGCGTATACAGATACAAAACGTATACGTATACAAAACATTAAGAATCTGAAATTTATTGAAAAAAAATGTTTTGAAACTGAAAATTTTTCTGTTAAAAAAATCTCAAAATCTGAAAATTTTTTCTTAGAATTTGAAACTTTTTAACTTAAGATCCTAATGAAAAAATATCTTAGAACCTGAATTTTAAAGTACACAAAAAACCGACCTAATTGCAACTAAAATGTGGACTTTGTCTTTTAGAAAAATGTCTCAGAACGAGACTATTTCTTAAAAAAAATGTCTCTGAATCTTACACTTTTCTAAAAAAAAAATGTCTCAGAATCTTAAACTTTCTTTTCTATATGAAAAATAATTCAGAATCTGAGAACTTTCTATAGGAATAATGTCCCTGAATCTGGAAAATGTCTCAAAATCTGAGATTTTTTCTGTAAAAAAATTCTTAGAATCTGAGGTTTTTCTATATGAAAAATGATTTAGAATCTGAGAACTTTCTATAGAAATAATGTCTCTGAATCTGATAATTTTTCTTACAATCTAGGAAAATGTCTCAGAATCTAATACTTTTATTACGAAAAATGTCTCAGAATCAACGAATTTTCTTAAGAAAAATTATCTCAAAATCTAAGATTTTGTGTATAGGAAAGAAAAATCTGAGACTTTTTTTCTGTTGTAAAAATATCTTTTTCTGTTAGAATAATTTCTCAGAATCTGATCATTTTTAATGGGAAAAATATTTCAGAATCTGAAACTTTTTCTTTACGAAAAATGTCTGAGAGTCTAAGAAATTTTCTGTAGAAAAAATGTCTGAGAATCTGAGACATTTTCTATAGAAATAATGTCGAAGAATCTGAGACTTTTTCTATAGAAAAAATGTCGAAGAATCTGAGACTTTTTCTATAGAAAAATGTCGAAGAATCTGAGACATTTTCTATAAGAATCTGAGACTTTCTATAGGAAAAATGTCTCAAAATTAAAAACTTTTTCTATAGGAAAAATGTCTAAGAATCTGAGAATTTTTATGTAGGAAAAATGTCTAAGAATCTTAGACTTTTTCTATAGGAAAATTTTCGCAGACTCTGAGAGTTTTCTTTAGGATAAGGTTTTAGAATCTAAGACCTTTTTTATACTGTTTTCTTCTAAAAAGGTCTCAGAATCTGATTTTTTTTTTTCTTATAGAAAAAGCGATGATTTTTTCAGAATTTAAAACTTTTTGTGTAGAATGTTTCAGAATTTGAGAAAATGTGCTAGACTAGAAATATATCAGATTATGGGAAAATGACTTACAATTGGAGTAATTTCTTTTGGAAAAGTATTTTATATAGAATCATTTTCTAAAGTGACCGAGAAACGTTTTCCATTGGAAATACGATTTAGAGTCTTTGACTTTTTCTATAACAAAAACTGTCTTAACTGGAAATTGTCATAGAATCTTAGACTTTTCTATGTAAAAAAAAAAATCAAATTCTGATAATCTTCTTTGTAGAAATGCATCAGCATCTGATACAATTCACACTTTAAAAAAAGGCTTAACTCTCTCAAAGAATTTAAAAATATAAAAAGTTCTTAATTTTTGTTCCCCCCAACAGTTTTAAAATTACACAAAAATACAGAATCTGATTGTGATACTATGGTGATCTAAAGCACCAAAAATGGCCTCCATTTTGCTCTATCTGGCTTAGTTTTCGAGATAACGCCATTTTTGTTTTTGAAAAAAAAAATCCCCGAGTTATAAAAATTTTACTAAAATAGTGAAAAAAAACTTCCTCAAATTTAAGAAGATGAACTAACAAGGGAAGTATCTCAACCCTTATGAACCGATTTGCCTGAAACTTAAAATATATATAAAAGAGACGATTTTAAGGTTGGGGTGTCTCGGCTTTTCGGCCATATCGGTGTTTAAAAATTTCGTTGTCCCCTTATGAAACAATGTGGACCTTCGGGAAAATTTCGATAACTCCCGAACTAACAGGAATATCGCCTAGAGCAAAAATACGTGTCGAATTAAATTTAATAAAGATTATTTCGTATTCATATGGATATCGTAGGGGTATGTCTTCATATAAATACCCCCTAAGATTTACACATTTTCATTAAAAAAATATTTAATGAAGCCGAATTTTTACAAGGTTATGCCACCTTTGGATAGGCATTAAAAAAACCTTTCTTCTCATATGTAAACATCATATGGTTTCTTAGAAATAAATGGCTGAAAAAACCAAAAAACGATTTTTTTGTCATTTTTTGACTCATGTTTTGAACCCTTAAATCCCCGATATGGCCGATAAGCCGAGACACCCCAACCTTAGAATTGTCTCTTTTTTATATATTTTAAGTTTCAGGCAAATCGGTTCATAAGGGTTGAGATACTTCCCTTGTAAGTGGTAGAAAATTTAATAAAAATAATAGACTGTTTAACAGTACATGAACTAAAATTTTTTTCTTAACAGTTAAGAAAATTTCCCAATTAGTTAAATTTAACTAAATTGTAGGAAAATTTATAAACTATTTTGAAGAAAATTTTCCAAAGTTTAAGTTAAGTCTTTTTTTGAGGGTATAAAAAAAGGTAAGAGTTTCAAATTCGGTTGTGCCAAATTTTCTAAATCCTCCGAAATGTAAAAATTTAAAAAAAATGTCAGGCGTGTTTTTTGGCAGAGGGTCGGGGGAGGCATTGGGGACACTTTTCTCTAGCACTTAAGTTATATAATTTTATCATTATTAAAACAATTTTTTTTATATCAACGCCTACAAAAGGGAGGCGGGCCAAAAAAATAAAATTTTTAGTCCACTGGGCCCAACTGCACGACTTTGAACTTCTTTTGACATAAAACTGTTTCATTTGTTTAACAAAAACCTGTAAAAAATGGCGTTTTCTTAGAGGTTGGTTTAATTCTTCAAGGGGGAACTTTTCCCCCTGATCCGATTTTGCCCATTTCCGAACTTAACCAGCCTATGACCATAAAACATATTCGTGACAAACTTCAGGAGTGTAGCTCTTTTAGTTTGGACTGCATCGTGACTTCCACAGACGGGCATTCATAGAACGTCTTAAAATCGATCATATATACTTTATAGACTATATACTTTAAAGGGTCCCTGACCGATACTTGACGATTATCGGTCAAGACGAGTATACTCTAATACTGTGGTTGTTTCTACTCAATTTGAAAATATTCATTGTCACTTTTAATATGACTTTGTTATAACATTTTAAAAATAAAATGGAAGAACATTGATTTGAAAATGTTTTTATGGTCAGATCAAAGGTGACCATTAGAGAGGCATTTTTAAATGGCAAAAAAGTTTTTCTTTCAATTTTGGCTGTAAAATTTTATTCTACTAGCCCCAAAACTTGTATAGAACAAATTTGAGGCCAATCGAATTAAATTAACCCGGTCGCCATACATTTAAGAGTTTTTGTCGCTCTTTGTTTTCTTTGTTTAATAATCTATTTTTTGGTGACATCGTAATTTAAGTATTAAATAGGGCCAAAACTCCATTTTTTCAGTTTTTGACCCCAATTTTAGACCAAAATACGATGTCACCGAAAAAAAGAAATTAAATCTATTTTCAAGAGTAACAACAAATCTTTAATGTATGCTTGTCAAAAGCAAAAAAAAAATTTTTTTTTTTTTTTAATTTTTTAATAAGCACCCAATCAGTGTTACCGTTGAGAATTTTTAAAAAGTCGCACAAAAAGTCGTTTTTTACAAAAAAAGTCGCACAAAAAAGTTGTTTTTCCAAATAAAAATCGCACATTTTTTTAAGGGTTGAAGATTTTGTATAAAATGTTTGTTTTCGTATGAAAGCTCCCTTAGGGAGTAGAGATAGGGCTTAGGTATGTTTGGAAAAAAATTTAGGGTAAAAAATCTCACATTTTTCCTCTTTTTTGGAGATTCCGGAGCAGTTGTGGGGCTTTTTGCGAATTTTTACACCTACACGCCTAAACAGAGCTAAAATGTGAGATCGACCCCCATTAATTGTTCCTTCCTAACATTTTTTCCAAATATACCTAAGCCCTATCTTATTCCATACAAGGTTAACAAAGATTATATTTCTCTTACCTCTAACTGTCCCAAGGAGGAGGAGTCAAATGTATGACCCCCAGTATTTCAACCCCAACATTTTTTCAGAACACACTTACTCTCTATCTTCAACCCTTAAGGCGGTCCCCATACAATGCTTTTCATTTTTTAGGGGGCCTCCTAGAGGGGTAAAAAGTGAGGCCGACCCTTATTAATTTTTACCCCCTAACATTTTTTCTGAACATACCAACAATCTATCTCCATTTCATAAGGGTGTTTCCATGCAATATTTCACGATATTATCTTATGAAATGGGTAAAATGTTATGGAAAATGTTAGCGTAATTCTGTTTGTTGATGATTTTTTTTGATTTGGCCATTTAAATGCATTTTAACAATTCAAATAATTTAAAAATCTAAAATTCAAACATTTACGTAAAAAAGCCGCGAGTGCGACCTTTAGATATTATTTTTAAAATTCCAAAGTTTCAAAAAAATATTTGAAATATGTGTATCTTTAAAAAGAAAAAAAATTTCACTTAACAAAAAAAGGGGGAAAAAGTCGCACAAAGTTGGAAAAAGTTTCAAAATTAGACAAGTTTAAAAAAGTCGCACAAAAAGTCTCAGAGCGTCAAAAAGGTTGCAAATTGCAACTAAAGTCGCACAACGGTAACACTGCACCCAATTAGCCTCAACTTTTTTTTTTCGAAGTCCATTTTGGAATTAAAAAACTTGTTCGATCGAAATGAACTTTTTTGCCGTTAATAAGCTAATAAAGCTCACTAACATTCAAAAATAAAAAATCGAAAAAAAAATTTTTGCTTGTATGGAAAAATTTTTTTTACTGTGAACTTTGACCTCAAAAGGGGCACGGGTTAAAGTTATTCGATTTGGCTGAAATTTTGTCCACATCAGTTAGGCACAATATTCCGACCGGACAAGGTTAAAAATCCAAAGTTGATATTTCGCTGCCATCCTAGTACATTATATTTATAAATTTTGATGCGCTGAACACGAATATTAAAAAAATTTAAAATCGGTCGAATGATTTTCGATATTTCGCTATTTGAAATTTGCACAAAATGGCGGTTGTTTCCTACGGTTAAGAATTTTTTTACAAAAAATCTCAAAATTTCTTTCAATTGACCCTTTTATAAAGCTTGAGACAATCTTTCATTTAAACCGAATATCAGTCAAATCCGATAATTTTAAGCCTTTTTGGAAATTTCCACTAAAATTTTGGATTTTTGAAAAATAAAAAATAAACAATTTTTTTTTTTGCGTAACATTATGTTTTAATTTGGCGTGCTGAAAATCAAAAAATTTCTAAATTCGGTTGAGCTGTTTTCGAGATATCGCCATTTGAAATTTTTAAAAAAATTTGTAAAAATGATAAGAATTTTCCTACGTTCAAGAAATTTAAAAAAAAAAATCTCAAAATATTTATCCATTGGCAATTTAATAGAACTTGAGACAAACTTTTTTTAAACTTAATTTGAGCAAAATTAGACTATTTTAACCCATGACGCCTTCGACCAAAGTTTAAAGTTTTTATTGAAAATTTTCTAAAAAAAACAAAATTTTAATTTAAATGAAAGCTCTTTAAAAGCGTCAAGGAGAAAGATGTAGAGATTTTTTTTTAATTTCTTGAATGAAGGAAAAATCGTCCAAATTTAAAATAGCGATATCTCGAAAATCGGTTGATCAATTTTAAAAATTTTTTGATATTCATGTTCAGCGCATAAAAATTAATAAATATGATGGATCGAAAAACATTTGTCCAGACACTTGGATAAAAATCAGAACTTGAGAAAAAAATGTCACCTTACCCAGCAAAACTTAGATTACCAAATAAGGTATAAAATAAGGTATAGGATCTCTTATTTTATACATTGCAGCATTGATGATTTTAACAGGCGATGAGACTCAAAGTAATGCATCCACATTATCACAAAGAATACCAGTAAGGTATAAAATAAGTCATAAATTTATAACGAAGAATACGAGTAAGGTGTAAAATATATGATATTTTATAGGTTACGAGAAATGAAATAATATAGCATACCAGAAGATAATATATAAGGTGTTACGAGTAGTGAAAAAGTAATTTTGTATTAAATTTACTCACGTGATTGTAAGTGAGTGTAAGTAGATAAAATATGCTCGTGAGTGTGTGTCGTTAGAAATTTCTTTCGTGAGCCCATCTATAGTTTAAACTTATGCATTTTTTTATAAAATAATTATTTTTTATGTTATTGTAATGCATTATGCATCCAATTATAAATAATGCATTATTTCAAACTTTCAAATAATACATAATGTAACCAAATATAAGTCATACATGATTTGATGTTTAGAAATAATAAATATGAAATACATTTTTTGCAATAATCATGCATTACGTAGCAAATTATTAGTAATGCATTATTTTCACTTGAAAATAATACGTTGTGGAACAAATGTTTGGTAAGACATCATAAAATAATGCTACAAATAAGTTATATACATTACCTGGTAATGTGTTATATAATCACTACCCATTACCAAAGTTTTGCTGGGTAGTGTACATTAGACTGGCATTTTTTTGTGTGGCAAAAAAGTTTTTCCTTCGATTTTGAACGTCCGAAAAAATGTTTATTTCTCTAGGCCTAAGCTTATGTGGTACAAATTTGAGACAAATTTGAATTTTGGACTTTTGAAAATTTCTATGATTTTTAGATAATCAAAAATGTCTTGTTATTAATTTAAAAGGCTAATTATTTAAATTAATATTGGTCAACTTTAAATCAAAATTTGTTTCATATTTAAATTGAGCATGATCAACTTCAAAACAATATTGAGTTAAAACACCTCAATTCAACCGAAAAAAGTAGCATATTTGACCTCACCCCTTTCGAATTTGATGAAACTTGAAATATAGTTGAGCCCTTACAAAAAAATCATAGTGCCAAAATTTTGGACTTCTGGTAGTTTTCCATCCCGAGATATGGGATCTTGAAAATTGGCAAAATCGTATATATTTGACAAAAGTGTTTTGAGATAAATAAAGATAACTCGAAAAGTTATAACAATACAGGTCTCAGTTAGGTTGCAAATAATAGGTAATGAGACAGCCTTTAAAATGGTATTCCCCAAGATTTTTTTTGAAAAAGGGCAAAGGTCATTGGTTTTAACCTTAACTTTTGGAGAGCTATAGCTCAAAAAACGATATTTTTAAAATTTTGGAAAAAATATATGTTGTTAAGAATCACCAATACTACTCAAGTTTAAATTTTCAGGATGGAGTCTTCATTGGAACTTTTTATATTAATAGAAACATTGTGACAGGAAAGAAAAAGCGGTGTTATTTCCCTTAGAAAAAAAAAATATTTTTTTTCTCTTTGAAATTCTGGTACAAAAATTCGTTTTTCCGAATGTTTTTGACGTGCTGAGTTCAAATATGACCTTTGAACTGGCCTATCGCTATTAGTTTTCGAGATATCTGCACATAAATGTGTGAAAATTGCTAAAACTCTATTGCTGTGTTTTTTTGAACATTTAGGTGCATATATCTTGAAAAGTAATAGTGATAGGCCAGTTCAAAGGTCATATTTGGACTCAGCACGTCAAAAACATTCAGAAAAATGAATTTTGGTACCAGAATTTCAAAGAGAAAAAAAATATTTTTTTTTCTAAGGGAAATTACACCGCTTTTTCTTTCCTATCACAATGTTTATATTAATATAAAAAGTTCCAATGAAGACTCCATCCTGAAAATTTAAACTTAAGTAGTATAGGTGATTCTTAACAATATATATTTTTTCCAAAATTTTAAAAATATCGTTTTTTGAGATATAGCTCTCCAAAAATTAAGGTTAAAACCAATGAACTTTGACCTTTTTCAAAAAAAATCTTGGGGAATGTCATTGTAAAGGCTGTCTCATTACCTATTATTCGCAACCTGACTGAGACCTGTATTGTTATTACTCTTCGAGTTATCTTTATTTATCTCAAAACACTTTTGTCAAATATATACAATTTTGTTAATTATCAAGACCGAATATCTCGAATACTGGAATGACCAGAAGCCCGAAAAATTGGCAAAATCTCTTTTTTATTAAAGTAAACTCCAGTACTTAATTTCATTAAATTTGGAGGGGGTGCGGTCAACTCCTCGGTTGAATTGAGGTGTTTTAGCTCTATTGTTTAATCTTAATTTTAAAATGTTGTCTACTAATCATGTTAAAAATAAGTAGAAATATTTTTAAATTAAAAAAAAATCTATTTCGTCACTGTTTTATGTTATATTTAAGATTGCTGGATTTATTTTTTTTTTTCTTAGTGTAATACAAATAAAATATATTTATACGTACATTATTTAACAAAAATACTTTTGTTTTCGTTTACTTATGGAAAATTACTTCAAGTATATGTAGATATTTAGATAGTAATTTCAAAAACATTAAAAAATATAATGACATATTGAAGAAATTTGATAAGAAATAAAATAAAAATTTTGATTAAATCGCCTTTAAAGTTTTAAAGAAATGTAAATTTTTACAATATAATCAAAGTTTATGGGAAAACATTTTTAATATTTTCGGAGATTTTAAAACTGATTTTTGTAAATCATGTGGTTTATCATATTTCTGCCATAAAATCTAGAATTTTTGAATAAATTTATTTTAACACTTAAATTAGTATTATCATAAAATCTTTATTTTTGTTTTTAAAAAATAAAACAATAAAGTGGTCAAAAATCTGATAATTGTTAATATTTTTTTTGTTTTGTTTTTGTTAACTCACAGACAACATTATTATATTCACACTGAAATATTTATAGCATAAACACTTTTAGATAAAGTCGTCAAATTATTTAATTAAAATAAATGTTATAACAAATAAAAAAAATGTTATCATTTTAAATGTCAAACTAAAAAGACATTATGAGAAATAAACAAATGTATGTATGATATTAAAATAATATATTTATTACCAATCTAAAAAACAGATTGGGGTAAATATTTAGCAAACACTAAAAGAAAAAAAATATTAAAAACAAGCAGAAACAACTTTGAAATAAGTGTAAAAAGTGATGAAATAGAACAACATTTTTTCTACTTATTTTTAATAAAATTATAGCAACCTTAACTCAAACATTTTTACATTTTTAATTTAACGTTGTTTCACTTTAATTTAAAAATGTTGTCAATTTTGATTGAATCAAAATTGACTATAATTTTAAATTAAAGTTGTTTCACTTTAATTTAAAATTGTAATCAATTTGGATTTAACCTTGGTATAATTTTATTCTTATGTTGACCTAAAAAATAAAACAAAATATTTTAATGTACGTTTATAATAAACATGCAAATTTTTTATTTAAATATGTTTTTGGCCCTCAGTGTACTTAGCTACAAAACAAGTTAGATAATTTATAGGCAGTCAATATTGAAATTTTTAGAAAACACACCTAATATTACACGACATTGAAACTTATGTAAAATTTTTGAAACTGATGGAAACGAATTTGAATATATAAATCCAAAATAATGAGATTTTATTTAGATTTGTTCAAAAAAGTCTAAAAACATTTTTTTTTAATATTCCGACTAAAAAGAATATGGGGCATTCCATGTCAAATCGGACACTTTGAAAAAAATTTTTTTTTTTTGATTTTCCCAATTTGTTTACAGTTTTTAGTACCCTTCGAAAACTTCTTCGTGGTAAATTTTCAGATGTTTTTGATGACCCGTTCAAAAGATATCGATTTTTTAAAAATTGCTAGTTTGTTCCTTTACTCAAACTTTTTTTACTCATAACTTCTTCAATAATGGTCCAAATTTCAATTTTTTTTTCTTCAAAATTTTTGTTTTTTTATGTACTTTTTAAAAAGAAATCCCAAAAAATTCTTAAAAGCGCTCTAGTATGCAATTTTTAAGTTTTAAAATTTAAATCTCATTTTTGAAATTGTTTGTACTCTTCGATTTTTTTTAATTTTTTTGTGTAAAACTATCGATTCTACAAATTTTTTGCCCAGGAGGATCGTGGGATAACGATTATTACTATTTTTTTTTAATTTTTTGAAAAAAATTTATTGTAATTTTCCAATCTTAAAATCATTTCTACTGCTCGAATGGTGCGTCATAGAGGGGTCCTTTATAAGACCGACCCCATTAATTTTTTCGTCTTAACGTTTCTTTGGAACAAACTAATACCCTATCTCCAATTTCTAAGTGGGCTCCCACACAAAACGACAATTTTTTAAAACTTGCTCCATCCGCTCTAACTGCCCTAATAGTGCCCTTAGAGCAACAAAATGTATGATCGACCCACAATATTTTTGTAATTTTCCAATCTTAAAATCATTTCTACTGCTCGAATGGTGCGTCATAGAGGGGTCCTTTATAAGACCGACCCCCATTAATTTTTACGTCTTAACATTTCTTCGGAACAAACAAATACCCTATCTCCAATTTCTAAGGGGGCTTCCACACAAAACGACATTTTTTAAAATTTGCTCCAACCGCTCTAACTGCCCAAATAGTGCCCTTAGAGCAACAAAACGTATGACCGACCCACAATATTTTTTTAGTCCAAACATTTTCTCTGAACGCGCCTACCCTCTATCTCTAAGTGTTAAGGCGGTCCCCATACAATTTTTTTTATTTTTTGTAAATTTGTTTTATTTAATCAGCTTCTACAGGTCCAATGATGCGTCCGAGAGGGGTCATTAGTGAGACCGACCCCCATTTATTTTTACCATGCAACATTTTTCTAAAACATACCTACGCCCTATCTCCACTCCCTAAGTAGGCTCCCATACAAAATTAAATTTTTATAAAATTTGCTCCAACTGTTATTTGTATGGGAGCCTACTTAGGGAGTGGAGATAGGGCGTAGGTATATTTTAAAAAAATGTTGTAGGATAAAAATAAATGGGAATCGGTCTCACTAATGACCCCTCTCGGACGCACCATTGGACCGGTAGAAGCTGATTAAATAAAACAAATTTACAAAAAATAAAAAAAATTGTATGGGGACCGCCTTAACAGTTAAAGATAGAGGGTAGGTGTGTTCAGAGAAAATGTTTGGACTAAAAAAATATTGTGGGTCGGTCATACGTTTTGTTGCTCTAAGGGCACTATTTGGGCAGATAGAGCGGTTGGAGCAAATTTTAAAAAATGTCGTTTTGTGTGGGAGCCCCCTTAGAAATTGGAGATAGGGTATTTTGGTTGTTCCAAAGAAATGTTTAGACATAAAAATTAATGGGGATCGGTCTTATAAAGGACCCCTCTATGACGCTTCATTCGAGCAGTAGAAATGATTTTAAGATTGGAAAATTACAATAAATTTTTTTCAAAAAATTTAAAAAAATAGTAATAATCGTTATCCGACAATCCTTCTGGGCAAAAAATTTGTAGAATCGATAGATGTTTTACACAAAAAAATTTAAAAAAAATCGAAGAGTACAAACATTTTCAAAAATAAGATTTAAATTTAAAACTTAAAAATCGCATACTAGAGCGCTTTTAAGAATTTTTTGGGATTTCTTTTTAAAAAGTACGTAAAAAAACAAAAATTTTGAAAAAAAAAAAAATTTCAATTTGGACCATTATGAAGAAGTTATGAGTAAAAGAAGTTTGAGTAAAGGAACAAACTACCAATTTTTGAACGGGTCATCAAAAAAATCTGAAAATTTACTACGAAGGAGTTATCGAGAGGTACTAAAAACTGTAAACAAAATGGAAAAATCTAAAAAAAAAATTATTCAAAGTGTCCGATTTGACATGGAATGACCCATATATACTTTATGAGGTCCCAGACCGATATTTCGATGAGTTACAAACGGAATGAGAAACTTATATATACCCTCTATGACTAAGTGGAGGGTATAAAAAAAATATATAAGGGCTTATTGTAAAAACTTGATAAGCCACATTTACTTTTTTTGTGTTTTTCACCTTTTTCTAGTTTTCTATTGACAGATATTTGGTAAACGTTTTTCTAAAGTCGTACAAAAGTCCTATTTTACACATTATCTCAAAACTTACGAAGACAACCATCAAAAAAATAGAATGTGGCTTATCGAGTTTTTACAATAAGCCCTTCATATGTATCGAAAATACATAATTTTTATTAATTTTGGCATGCTGAGTACGAATATCAAATAAGTTTTTGAAAATCGATCAAATGGTTTTCGAGATATCGCTATTTGAAATTTTCCAAAAACAACAGGGAAAAAATAATTATTTTTTTTTTAAAGGTCCAATTTGTGGGCGTTGATATAAAATATTAACACTTTCACTACCGACTTTTTTTGGCTAGGAATTTATTGACCAAAATTTGTGAAAATGTAGATCTATGCAAATTAAAAACATTTTGTTGATTTCGTTGGTCTACCGCGCCCACTAGCGGAGATATTTCCAACCAAACTTAAAGCTTTCACAAGCAATTTTGTATTTTTTGTACCGAAAAGTTCTACAAAATCCGCTTTTAGGAAAGCTTGTACGATTATTATTCGATTTTTGAGAATTTTTTAACGTTTATTTTGTTTTGCAATTTTTTTACGTTATTTGAAAAATTTCCATTTTGCCAACAATGTTGTTGGACGGTTTATTTTTAATGATTTTTTAAAGATGTGTACACTTGTAGTGTACAAGGGGAGTGAAAGGGTTAATAAAAATAATAAAAAATTGTATTACTTAAGTGCAAAAATCATTATAAACGAATTTGTTTAAATTTATCGCAGGGGGGAAGGTGTTCCCCAACGCCCTGACACATCCAACTTTTTTTAAGATTCGCCCAACCGAATTTATTACTCCCACTTGCTTTATTCTTTTTTTGAATTTATAAAAATTTAAAACTTTGATCGCCGGGCGTGACGGGTTAAATAAATCCGATTTTCTCAAAAATAAATCAAAAATAATTTTTAATAAACTTTTTTTACTTTAAAACGCAAAAAAATGGGTTTTTTTCTTAAAAGCATTTTTAAAACATTTTTTTACTTCAAAACGCAAAATAATATAACAAAAAAATTTTTTTTTAAATTTTTTTTTCAAAATTTGGAAGTTTTTTTTAATAATTTTTAAAAAATTCTTAACTCCAAAGCGCAAAAACTATTTATGTCTGGGACTTAGAAAATTAAAAAAAATCAAAAAACTTTTTTCTCTGGAGTTGGTATATCACAGAAAATGTAAATTTTTTGTTAAATTCCCGTCGTTTCTAAATGATTTTGTACTGGTTTCTTTAATAACCAGACCTATACACCTACATACCTGCATACACATATTTTAAATTTTAATTTTGTTTATTTATACATATTAATTTTTAATAAATTCACTTGCCTAAAACAAACAATACAAAAATTGGAACTTGATTTAAAAATTATTTTTTTTTTTGTTTTTGGTACAACAATAATTTGTGTTCCAAATATTAACATCTGAATAAAATATCTAGAACAAGGCAACTGAAATGCAAAACAGCAACAACAAAATTTACAAAATAATAACATAATTTACATGAAATTATACAAAAATTCAATTGAATAAAAAAAAAAATAATTAAAAATAAATGAGAACTTAAAAATTGCAAGTAAGAGTGTTCAATTCGGCTGTGACGAATCAAAATAATAACTCTGTTAAATTACAGAAAAACTCTGCTAATTTAACAGAGTACACCATACTTTTCCAGCTAACAACATTTCTTGGTAATTTTACTAAAAAACTCTGTAAAATGATTTTGACAGAAAATAACTGTTAATTTACAGAGTTTATAGTAAAATATTGGTTAAATATGAAAGCTTTTTTACAGAGAAAACTCTGTAATTTTACTATAAAACTCTGTAAAATGATTTGGACAAAAAAAAACTGTTAATTTACAGAGTTTTTAGTAAAATATTGGTTAAATAAACCACCATTTAGCAAAGAAAACTATGTAAATTTACATATATTTGTAAAATACATTTGATGCAAAAAAAATTTGCAGAAAAAACTCTGTAAATTTACAGAGTTTAGTTAAATGCATGTTATTTTGTAAAATTTTTATAAGATTTCTGAAAAAAAAATTTTTGATAACTTTTTTTGCTACTTTTTAAAATTTTTCTCAAAAAAAAAAATATACAGATAAAATTTTGATGTTTGGTAACAAAAACTACTCAAAACAAAAAACTTTTTTGGGTATAAAAAAATACGAAGTATTTTGCTTAGATCTGTATTTTAGCAGAAAACTCTGTTAATGTTCTGCAAAATTAAGATTACAAAGTAAAAAGTAATATAACAGAAGAAACTTTGTTTTTTTGTCACAACAAAATACAAAGTATTTTCTTTAAATCTGTATTTTGACAGAAAACTCTGTCAAATATCTGTTGAATTGAGATTACAGTCATTTTACAGAGTATTTTACAGAGTTATTATTTTGAGTGTACCCTCCAGAATGTTAAACAAAATTGACAGGGGTGTTTTGGGGGGGGGGGGGGAGGTGTCGGTAGTGAACTTTATTCCGGTGTTCAAGTGAGGCCAATCGGATTATTTTAACCCGTGAAGCCCGGCAATCAAAGTTTTGAACTTTAAAATTAAAAAAAAAAAAACAAGTAAGAAAATTTATATAATACCATACACCAGAGTTTCCAGGAAAATAGGTCCCATGGACCAATTAGATCTATATTTTGTCAAATCTTTATTAGGTGTAAAAATCACTAACAAATCAAATTTAAGTGAAATAGGCTTCTATTTGTTTACAATAAACCGCTTAAGTAAAAATCGGGCGAAATTTTCACATAAGGGCCTAAATCCAATACTGGTCCGATGATAATCAGATTTGATAAAGTTATAAAAGTACGCGTTTAACATACACAAACAAAATTTTAATTAAATATTTTCTATTTTCATGAAATTTTAGAGATTTATGTAAAAATCGGGAAGGTGGTTTGTATGGGGGCTACAAGAAGTACTGGTCCGATTACTTTAAAATTCAGAATGGTGATTTGTGAAGACAAAACACGTTTACCTGCCAAATTTTGAAATGATAGCTACACTTAAAATAATAACTCTGTTAAATTACAGAAAAACTCTGCTAATTTAACAGAGTACACCATACTTTTCCAGCTAACAACATTTCTTGGTAATTTTACTAAAAAATTCTGTAAAATGATTTTGACAGAAAAAAAAACTGTTTAGTAAAATATTGGTTAAATATGAAAGCTTTTTTACAGAGAAAACTCTGTAATTTTACTATAAAACTCTGTAAAATGATTTGGACAAAAAAAAAACTGTTAATTTACAGAGTTTCTAGTAAAATATTGGTTAAATAGACCACCATTTAGCAAACAAAACTACTATACCACCATTTAGCAAAGAAAACTATATATTTGTAAAATACATTTGATGCAAAAAGAAAAAATTACAGAAAAAACTGTAAATTTACAGAGTTTAGTTAAATGCATGTTATTTTGTAAAATTTTTATAAGATTTATGAAAAAAAATGTTGATAACTTTTTTTGCTACTCTTTCAACTTTTTCTTAAAAAAAAATATTCAGATAAAATTTTGATATTTGGTAACAAAAACTACTCAAAACAGAAAACTTTTTTGGTTATAAAAAAATACGAAGTATTTTGCTTAGATCTGTATTTTAGCAGAAAACTCTGTTAATTA
Source organism: Pegoplata infirma (assembly GCA_963921195.1). Lineage (NCBI taxonomy): Eukaryota > Metazoa > Arthropoda > Insecta > Diptera > Anthomyiidae > Pegoplata > Pegoplata infirma. Next base: position 31,360,593 of record OY992536.1, read on the forward strand.
TCTGTAAAATTAAGATTACAAAGTAAAAAGTAATATAGCAGAGGAAACTTTGTTTTTTTGTCACAACAAAATACAAAGTATTTTCTTTAAATCTGTATTTTGACAGAAAACTCTGTCAAATATCTGTTGAATTGAGATTACAGTCATTTTACAGAGTATTTTACAGAGTTATTATTTTGAGTGTAGTATAATACGGTTATTAGAGTCATTTGAGCCAAAACTAAAGAGGACCTTTGTATGGGGGCTTGGTCTAAATATGAACCGATTTTTTCCAATTTCAATAGGCTTCGTGCTTGGGCCACGTTTTTTACTTCAAACCCCAAAAAAAATGTTTGTGTCCGAAATTTAGAAAAAAAATTCCTTGAAGAATTTTTAATTAATTTTTTACTTCAAAACGCACAAAAATGTTTGTGTCCTGGATTTAGAAAATTTTTAAAAAAATATTTTCTAAAAACATTTTTAAATATTGTTATACCCTCCAACAACAGTCATTTTCATGTGTAACGCATCGGAATGTCGGTATATATACTTTGGATTACTGATCAATGATCAGTGATTGATTCTAAGACATTCTAGCGATGTCCATACGTCATCGACTCAAGTTTGCCATGAATATGTCTTATGGTCCTAGGCAGGTTAAGTTCGGAAATGGACAGAATCGGACCTAGGAAAAAAAAAGTTCCCCTTTGTAGAACTAACTTTGAAAAACGCAAATTTTTTAGATTTTTTTTTTTATAGTTTTGTTAAACAAATTAAACATTTTTAAGTTCGCAGAAGTTCAAAGTCCTGCGCTTGGACCCAGGGGATTAAAAAATGCAGCTTTTTATGCCGCCATCTTTTATGGGCGTGGATAAAAAAAAAATAATTTATATAATGATAAAATTATAATACTTTAGTGCACAAAGCACAATAAAATGAAGTTGTAAACATATACCGCGAGGGACAATGAATCCCCTAACGCTCCGTCCCCCCCCCCCCCAAATATGATCCTGTCAAAAACAATTTTTTTAAATTAAATTGGAGGGTAAAAAAGATTCGACACAGCCAAATTTAACACCCTACCCTCACTTGTTTCTCTTCAAAACACAAAAAATTGCAAAAAAAAATGTTCGTGTCAGGGACTAAAAAAATTTTCAACATATTTTCCAAACTTTGAAAATTAATTTTTTTTTTTAAAGCATTTTTAAAAAAATTTTTACCCGAAAACTCAAAAAACATAAAAAAATGGCAAAAAATTTGTGTGTAAAATTTGAAAAATATTTTTGGGACCCCGAGTAAAAATTTTGATATTGGACCATATCTATTTAGATCTTGATCAATATATAATCAGATCTTATTAGATCGGGAAATTGACCCGATCTAATTACATCAGTTCAGATACAAACTGATCAATTTAGATCTCGTTGGATCCGACATTTGTCCCATATATATTCTGATCGTATTGGATCTGAATTGATCAGAATTGATATTGTAGTATATGGTAATAATATTGATTTTTGCAAAAATTTCTAATAAGAATAAATAATAAACTCATTTTTATTTAAAACGGTAATAATTAAATTTTATTTAGTATTAATAATGAAAAAACAGTTTTTAAATATAATATAATTAAAATAGAAGTTTTAAAATTAAAAAAAAATAAAATAATAAAAGCTGGAAGACAAACAAATCTTAAGGCTCATTTAGTCTTGATGTAATGTGTGGTAGGGTATGATCATACCTCTAGGATGATGATCATACCTCGAGGATTACCAGATTTTTAAACTTTTCATTAAATCTTATTTAAATTTCGTTAATTTCAAAAGTGTTGTTTGAATTTATCGAAATTATAATAGAAAAATTCCTAATAAAGTTAAAGAGTTTAAGAACCTATAGCGAGTATCCCACCAAAACCTTAAAAATGGTAATGCAAAGCCAAAAAATATGCATAATTTTCCCAACCGCTTACCATAGGTATTTTTTTTTTTATTTTTATGCTTTTCGTAATACGCACCCATTATTTTAAATCTCATCCCATATAAAAATCAAAAATGGCTAAAAAAAAGCTAATAAAGTAAAGATAAGACATTTATCTATTACCATTACATTACCCTGGGGGTAATTATGTAACTTGATAGTCGTCAATCGTATCGTTTCCATTGTTATTCCATTACCATATAGTGTCATTTTTTGGTAATAGAATAATGAGCTAACGATGACGATTATCAAGTTACTTAATTAGCCCCCTGATGATTTTAATATAGGATGAGACTCAAAATAATGGGTGCGAAATGCATGAAAAATTAAAAAAAAAATTAAGCAAATTGTTATTGGTAGGAAAAAAATCATGCGTATCATGTTTTGGGCCATGCATTTCATAAGTATTTCGACTTTTAAGGTTTTGCTAGGATACTTGGCGTACGGACATAGCGCCCAAGTGCATATCGCCCAATTTAAAAAAGTCATTCCACCCAAAAAAAATGTGTGTTAGTTGTTGTTGCAAAATTTTTTGAACGATATGGCCATTATTTTTGGGTATTTTAACAATTTTCTTTAAATTTATATAAATTATCAAAAATGTCATATTACCCAAATATCAAAATGTTATATTTATAAAATGTCATAGCACCCAAAAAAATAATCATAAAACTCACCAAAATTGTCTTTTTTAACACAATATTTTAAAGTTTTTATGCGTAGCCGGCCTTCGGCCGGGCTTAGGGATTACAAAATCCATGCATTAAACCCACCCTCTCCGCAAAGTAAAGTTTTCTAAGGTAGCAGTCCTTTACGCTACCAAATTTGTTATGCCACAAAAAGGCCTGATAACCAAAATAGCTTTGGTTTGCAGAGAGGGTGGGTTTAATGCATGGAGTATGTAATCCCTAAGCCCGGCCGAAGGCCGGCTACGCAGAAAACATTTATTACAATAAAACAAATCTTAGAAGTCGTAATTTCGACATTTCGTCCAAAAAAAATATTTTGGATTTTTTGACAATTTTGTTTTGGGAGAAATAACATTTTTAGACCTATCATTTTGGGCTATATGTCGCAGACCTTGGGCGCTATGTCCGTACGCCAGGATACTTACCCAAAATCTTGAATTACGTCAAGACTTAATGACCTTTTGAATTTCTTCAAACACTTGTAAAACGGTATTTACATACATATACCCTAAAATCCAATTTTTTATGGAGTTTGCAGTATTACATACATATACTGCAAACTCCAAAAAAAATAACATAAAAATATCCGTATTTAAAATAAAAAGCTCTTCAAACCAATAAAATTTTGAACAAACGGATCCTTGTGGAATTTTCTTGATTTCAGAGATTTCATCATATGATACTGGGAAATCTTATTGCATTTGCTCAATCTTCAAACTTATTAAATTCAGCATACATAGGTTCTTCCAATTTAGTCCCATTTATATATTTGGAAAAATCTGCAAATTGAAAGAAATTAATAATTTTATCTCTAAATTTTGTGGTCATTGCCGAAATACTTACATCAACGTTAATACAGGTGAAAGCCGAATTGAAATTGATTTTCCAAATATTGATTGAAGAACATAATACCAATTTTGTGTATTTTTTTTCCAAAACACATAAATTTTTTATTTAAAATATTGTTTTTTTATTTGACATAAAATTCAATTTTTGTTTTGTATTTTGTATCAATTATTTTGTGTTCATTCATATCAAAACAAATAAAAATTATGAAGATTTTCCAAACAGAGGGTGTTTTTTTTAAATCGAATTCTATAAAAAGCGTATTTGTTTGATTGAGTTTATAGGTGATATGGATATAGATCTTGATATAGCGACAGATATGTTAGAAGATATAGCCAGATATGATACAAGATATAGTTATATATAGCAGCAGATCTAACATATCTGGTTATATATAATTTGATCTTGTATAAGACATAAATATATACAATCATATCTTGTGAGATATAATTTTATCTAAACTTTTTTGCTCGGGACTTTATCAAATTTTTATACCCTCCATTCCAGTGATAGAGGGTATATATAAGTGTGTCATTCCGTTTGTAACACCTTGGAATATTGGTCTAGGACCCCATAAAGTATACATATATATGATCCGCGATCGATTCTAAGACGATCTAGCGATGTCCGTCCGTCCGTCCATCTGTCTGTTGAAAACACGCTAACTTTTGAAAGACTTTACGGAGGCTCCTGAAGTTTGGCATATATGTTGGGCATTTATCTGGTCAGGTTGGTATTGCAATCCAGCGAAATCGGTCCAGTGTACAGTGGCAGAAATGGTCAATCTAGCGGCTCTTAATTCGGAAATGTAAAATAATAAAGACTAATGCTTATTTGCGATTATAAAATTTAAAAATAATTAATTTTTAAACAATATTTATTTATTTTTATGTATTTTGGGAAATTTATGTGAATATTGGGAGAGTGGTTTGTATGAGGCCTAGAAATTAAAATGGTCCGAGTCCATTAAAATTTAGAGCGATTGTTTATGAATATAAAAAACATTTATTGGTCGAATTTCAAAAGGATATCTTGAATACTATTGTTAGAGGTATTTAAGTAAAACTTGAAAGGGACATTTACATGGGGGCTATGGGTTAACATGGATTGATTTTGTCAAAATTTAATATGTTTTGTTCTTGCAATAAAAGAAACTTTAATTTCAAATTTCAGCCAAATCGATTGAAAATTGTGGTCAGTATCGCGTTTATACTGTTTATTTGGACAGCAGATGGAACCTAAAAAACCGAGCAACTTGCGCGAACTAGCACGCCATACTGAAACGTCACAACAAAAATAACCCAAAATAATAAACAAAACAGGAATTGGACCGAATACGATCGAATTTCAAAAGTTGCAGTCCATGAAACTATAGTTAATATCACAAATGTAGACTCCTATAATGAACTAATAATAAACTAGATACACACAGGCCACAAACATTTATTTTTTAGTTAAAACATACCTTTTACTTTCAATTAAAACTTTTTGGCTCAAAATGTGTAAACAATTGACTAAAAAGTGTCAAGAAAAACTCACTGAGTAATTAGGCCCCAAATTCCTTTAATACGCTTGCTGTAGAAAATGTATATTTGATAGCTTACAGCTGTGCGAATATTAAGAGAAAAACAAAAGTGAAAATATTAATTTTCTCTGTAAAGTATAGGTAATCGATACAGTGCAAACCATTTATCAGTTTTAATTTTTTAATTTTGACTAAAACGCCGCCAGATCAGTGTTTTCGGCCACAGTGCAGTGGTTCAAAAGTTATGAGCAAAAGTGTGAAATAAGCAAGGGTTTTTTTTTTTTGTTAATTTACGAGATAACAAACACGCTAACTTTCGACGACAATGAGGATGCTTAGGATGCTGAAGCTTGGCATATATATTTGTCGTTCCCCTGGTCTGGTTCGTATTGAATTTCAGCCGAATCGGTCCAGTGATTCAAAAGTTATTAGCAAATCCGTGAATTTCAGATTTGTTTCACCCTAAATTCACGTGTTCAAAAAACCGAGATTTAAAAAAACAAACTTTAAAAACATTGATAAGCCACAAAATTAATTTACAAAGTATTTTTGTGAATCAAAAATATTTTTACACTAAAAAAAAAAATTTACACTCGAAAAAAAAATTTTACACTCAAAAAAAATTTGTTATTTTCTTTTTTTTTTTTTAAATGACAAAAAAAGTTTTTTTTGTTCATTTTTTTCACGTTAAAAAATTTACTATCCTTAAAAAAGGGCATTGTGGAGGGTATTAATAGATTCGGCAAAGTCGAATTTAAGTTTTCTACTTGTTTTATCCTATAACTTCTTGTGGTTTTTGTGGTTTTTGCACAATAATAATTATAACAAGTGAGAGTGTTAAATTCGGCTGTGCCGAATCTATTATACCCTCCAAAATGTAAAAAAAAATTAAAAACAAAAATTTGTCAGGGGTGTTTCTTTTTTTTTTGGGGGGGGGGGGGTTGATAGGGTCAGTGGGGGACGTTGAGAGCACCTTCCCATCGCGATAAATATATCAAATGTTTCATTTAATTAACAAAAATACAAAAAAAACATGTAAAAAAGTGTATTTTTTTAGAGGTTGGTTTAGTTCTTCAAGGGGGAACTTTTTTCCCCCTGGTCCGATTTGGCCAATTTCCGAACTTAACCTGCCTAGGAACATAAGACATATTTGTGCCAAATTTTAAGGGTCTAGCTATTTTATTTTGGACTGCATCGTGTTAACTACAGACGGACGGACGGACGGACAGACGGACGGACGGACGGACGGATGGATGGACATCGCTAAAATGTCTTAGAATCGATCACTGATCAATAATATATATACTTTATGGGGTCCCCGACCGATATTTCGATGCGTTACACACGGAATGACAAAGTGAGTATACCCCCATACTGTAGTTGGAGGGTATAAAAAGGGGGCGAGCCAAAAACAATTACATTTTCTAATTCCCTGGGATCAAGTGCAGAACTTTGAACGTCTTCAAACATAAAAATGTTTCACTTGCTACACAAAAGCACAAAAAAACTTTGTAAAAATAATGGAGTTTTTCAGAGAGTGGTAAGTTCTTTAAGAGGAAACTTTGCTCCCTTTGCACTCAAAGAAAAGCTTCGTTAAAGAAATGTTACATCATTTTTCTTCTAATGTAACTTATCATCAATATGATGATGCATTGTCATCGATAACAACATTAATAATATGCTTCATCAAATTGATGATGCGTGCCATTAATATGATGACACCTTTTCATCAATGTGGCATCATCAATTTTAATGTGTTACCAAAATTTATGAAACAGTGTCATCATATTGATGTTGAGTTACATTGGACAAAAATTAATGAAACATTTTTATGAAGGATAAAATTTATGTTAAATTGAAATTTTCTTATTGTTAGTGTAATATAGAATTTCTAAAAATCATTTGAAGAATTTTCCATTTAAAGTATCTCCTCTACCATTTCTTTTAAAACAGAAGTAGTGCTGTCTGTGGTGGCCCATAATGTTAAACGCAGCAAGTTAATAAGTGCATAGCCAAAACCAAATCTAAAAATTTATTTTTTTTTTAAATAAGAAAAGAAAATCAAACAAACTGTAACAAAATTGTGTTGAAAATGAAAATGAAATTTCAACTTAATTTTTTTTTGTCAAAGGAAAACCAAAAATAGATTCTTTCTACTAGACGCAGTAGCTAGAAAAGCGACACATTGGCTCGCCAATGCATTTTATTACAAATGTCTATATAGTCACAGTCACATAATGATTGGAGAGGTGCTACATATTACCACCATTGGTAACAAAAACAAAAAATATAAACAAAGAAAGCACAATCCATTATGGGGGATGTGCATTTTGAATATACCTACACTAATAAATATGTAAAAGTTTAAATGTTTGTGCATTTTGATTTTTTAAATACACATGTAAAATTTTACAGTAACTTTAAAAAGTATTCGTCCATTTAAAAAATTTGGAAAAATATTAGTAAAAAAATTACAAAAAAAATTTGTTTAAAAAAAAATTGGTAAAAAAAAATTGAAAAAAAAAATTGGGAAAAAAAATTCTTGGTAAAAAAAAATTAATAAAAAATATTTTTTGTAAAAAACTTTGAGTTAAAAAAAGCTTTATCTCTCAGTGTATTATACAAAATTTTATTACAGAGATCGTACACTGAAAAAACCTTTGTGATATAAACTCATTATTTTGTTTTCATTTAACCAATGAATGAATTCATTGGTTAAATATTTAAATATCATGCGTAATGGGAACAAATTTCATAAAATTTGCTTCATTAGATTTCATAGTTTCATTAAAATATGTCATTAAATTTTGTTTATAAAACTTATTGTTTTGTGACAACTATTGAGTCGCACCTGTTTAGTCTGTTTTTAACGGCCAAAATGTAGACAAATAAAAACAAGTAAGAAAATTATAGTCGGTCAAGACCGACCATATAATACCCTACACCAGTGTTTTCCGCAAAATGGGTCCCAAGTCCAAACATGGACCGATTGGGTCTGTCTTTTGTTAGATCTTTATAAAGTGTAGGAAACACACACAGATCAAATTTTAGTAGAATTTACTTATTTTTTTGTCAATAGACCGATTTAACTGAATATCGGTCGAAATTTTTTTATGGGGGGACTAAGTTCAAAAATGGTCCAATTATATTGCCAATTGTATTAGGTTACTAAAGTTCACGTTTAATACATAAAAATAAAATTTTTATCTATGACCTTAAAAGTAACAAGTAGAAAAGTTAAATTCGACTTGGCCGGATCTATGAATACCCTCCAGAGAGCCCTTTTTAAGTGATAGTAAATTTTCTCACTTAAAAAAAATAACATTTTTGATTAGAAACATTTTATTTGTGTAAAAAAACTTTTTTTTAAGTAATTTTTGAAAAAAAAAAATAATTTACAAATTTTTTTTTTTTTGAGTGTAAAATTTTTTTTGAATGTAAAATTTTATTTGAGTGTATTTTTTTTTTTTTGTGTAAAAATATTTTTGAGTGACAAAATACGTTGTAAAATATTTTTTTGACTTACCAATGTTTTTAAAACATATTTAACGGGTTTTCAACACGTGAATTTAAGGTGAAACAAATCTGAAATTCACGGTTTTGCTAATAACCAAGGAGAGGACTTTCATGCAAATGCATGTTTTTTCCCTTTGGTCATAGAATAGCATAAACAAAATATCTTTGCGAATCAAAGAATTTGCTTTAAAATGGCATCGATTCGTTAGTGCATATTTTTGCATATTTTGCTTAAGAGCTAAAACACCTCAATTCAACCGAGGAGTTGACCGCATCCCCTCCAAATTGAATGAAATTAAGTACTGGGGTTTACTTTAACAAAAAAGAGATTTTGCCAATTTTTCAGGCTTCTGGTGATTCGAGTATTCGAGATATGAGGTCTTGAAAATTAACAAAATCGTATATATTTGACAAAAGTGTTCCGAGATAAATAAAGATAACTCGAAAAGTAAAAACACTACAGGTCTCAGTCAGGTTGCAAATAATAGGTAATGAGACAGCCTTTATAATGGCATTCCCCAAGATTTTTTTGGAAAAAGGTCAAAGGTCATTGATTTTAACCTTCATTTTTGGAGAGCTATATCTCAAAAAACGATATTTTTAAAATTTTGGAAAAAATATATGTTGTTAAGAATCACCTATACTACTTAAGTTTAAATTTTCAGGATGGAGTCTTCATTGGAACATTTTATATTAATAGAAACATTGTGACAGGAAAGAAAAAGTGGTGTAATTTCCCTTAGAAAAAAAAAAATATTTTTTTTGTCTTTGAAATTCTGGTACCAAAACTCATTTTTCTGAATGTTTTTGACGTGCTGAGTCCAAATATGACCTGTGAACTGGTCTATCGTTATTACTTTTCAAGATATATGCACCTAAATGTTCAAAAAAACACAGCAATAGCATTTGAACAATTTTTACACATTTATGTGCTGATATCTTGAAAAGTAATAGCGATAGACCAGTTCAAAGGTCATATTTGAACTCAGCACGTCAAAAACATTCAGAAAAACGAATTTTGGTACCAGAATTTCAAAGACAAAAAAAATATTTTTTTTTCTAAGGGAAATTACACCTCTTTTTCTTTCCTGTGACAATGTTTCTATTAATATAAAAAGTTCCAATGAAGTCTCCATCCTGAAAATTTAAACTTAAGTAGTATAGGTGATTCTTAACAACATATATTTTTTCCAAAATTTTAAAAATATCGTTTTTTGAGATATAGCTCTCCAAAAATTAAGGTTAAAACCAATGACCTTTGACCTTTTTCAAAAAAAATCTTGGGGAATGCCATTTTAAAGACTGTCTTATTACCTATTATCTGCAACCTGACTGAGACCTGTATTGTTATTACTTTTTGAGTTATATTTATTTATCTCAAAACACTTTTGTCAAATATTTACGATTTTGCCAATTTTCAAGACCCCATATCTCGGGAAGAAAAACTACCAGAAGTCCAAAATTTTGGCACTATGATTTTTTTGTAAGGGCCCAACTATATTCCAAGTTTCATCAAATTCGAAAGGGGTAAGGTCAAAAATGCTACTTTTTTCGGTTGAATTGAGGTGTTTTAACTCTTAACATGCATATTTTTGCATATTTTGCTATTATTTCGCTATAAGTGCATATTTTTAGGTCATATTTTGTACAAATTTTAGTTTTTAAGCTATTTTTTTAGTATTTTTAGCTATTTTTAAAATTTTTTTTATGAGATTTTATTTTTTTTTTATTAAAGGAATTATAAAATTTTTTTAGATCATTTTTATTTTTTTAATAACATTTTATACACACTATATTTATGTATATCTAAGCTTACAATGCCAGACTGAATTTAAGTGTTATGTTTTTTTTAATAAATGTAAAAAAACGAGAGGATATTTGTGATTTTTAGTGCATATTTTTAGATTTTTAGTGCATATTTCAAGACTTTTTGGTGCATATTTTAGGCGCCTAAAACATAGTTTTTTAGTGCATGAAAGTCCTGTCCCTGCTAATAACTTTTGAACCACTAAACCGATTTGGCTGAAATTCAATACGAACCAGGCCAGGGGAACGACAAATATATATGCCAAGCTTCAGCATCCTCAGAATTGCCTTTCAAAAGTTAGTTTTTATCTCGTAAATACACGAAAAATCCTTGCCGAAATTCAGTCTTTTGCTCATAACTTTTGAAACACTGGACCGATTTTACTGGATTGCAATACCAACCTGACCAGGTAAATGCTCAACATATATGCCAAACTTCAGCAGCCTCCGTAAAGTCTTTCAAAAGTTAGCGTGTTTTCAACAGACAGACAGACAGACAGACGGACGGACATCGCTAGATCGTCTTAGAGTCGATCGAGGATCATGAATATATATGGGGCATTCCATGTCAAATCGGACACTTTGAAAAAAAAAAATTTTAGATTTTCCCAATTTGTTAACAGTTTTTAGTACCCTTCGAAAACTCCTTCGTGGTAAATTTTCAGATTTTTTTGATGACCCGTTCAAAAGATATCGAATTTTTAAAAATTGGTAGTTTGTTCCTTTACTCAAACTTCTTTTCCTCATAACTTCTTCAATAATAGTCCAAATTTCAATTTTTTTTTCAAAATTTTTGTTTTTTTACGTACTTTTTAAAAAAAAATCCCAAAAAATTCTTAAAAGCGCTCTAGTACGCGATTTTTAAGTTTTAAAATTTAAATCTCATTTTTGAAAATGTTTATACTCTTCGATTTTTTTGAAAATTTTTTGTGTAAAACTTCTATCGATTCTACAAATTTTTTGCCCAGGAGGATCGTGGGATAACGATTATTACTATTTTTTAAAATTTTTTGAAAAAATTTTATTGTAATTTTCCAATTTTAAAATAATTTCTACTGCTCCAATGGTACGGCATAGAGGGGTCATTTATAAGACCGACCCCCATTAATTTTAACGTCTTAACATTTCTTTGGAGCAAACTAATACCCTATTTTCAATTTCTAAGGGAGCTCCCACACAAAACGACATTTTTTTAAATTTACTCCAACCGCTCTAACTGCCCTAATAGTGCCCTTAGAGCAACAAAATGTATGACCGACCCACAACATTTTTTTTGTTCAAACATTTTCTCTGAACACACTTACTATCTATCTCTAATTGTTAAGGCGGTCCCCATACATTTTTTTTTTTATTTTTTGTAAATTTGTTTTATTTAATCAGCTTTTACCGGTCCAATGGTGGGTCCGAAAGGGGTCATTAGTGAGACCGAATCCCATTTATTTTTACCCTACAACATTTTTTTAAAGCATACCTACGCCCTATCTCCACTCCCTAAGTAGGCTCCCATACAAAATTAAATTTTTATAAAATTTGCTCCAACTCTTATTTGTATGGGAGCCTACTTAGGGAGTGGAGATAGGGCGTAGGTATGTTTTAAAAAAATGTTGTAGGGTAAAAATAAATGGGGTCGGTATGTATAGGGACCACCTTAACAATTACAGATAGAGGGTAGGTGTGTTCACACAAAATGTTTGGACTAAAAAAATATTGTGGCTCGGTCATACATTTTGTTGCACTAAGGGCACTATTAGGGCAGTTAGAGCGGTTGGAGCAAATTTTAAAAAAATGTCGTTTTGTGGGGGAGCCCCCTAAAAATTGTAGATAGGGTATTAGTTTGTCCCAAAAAAATGTTAAGACCAAAAAATTAATGGGGGTCGGTCTTATAAAGGACCCCTCTATGACGCACCATTGGAGCAGTAGAAATGATTTTAAGATTGGAAAATTACAATAAAATTTTTTCAAAAAATTTTAAAAAATAGTAATAATTGTTATCCCACGATCCTCCTGGGCAAAAAATTTGTAGAATCGATAGATGTTTTACACAAAAAAAATTTCAAAAAAATCGAAGAGTACAAACATTTTCAAAAATGAGATTTAAATTTTAAAACTTAAAAATCGCATACTAGAACGCTTTTAAGAATTTTTTGGGATTTTTTTTTTAAAGTACGTAAAAAAACAAAAGTTAAAAAAAAAAAAAAATTTGAAATTTGGACCATTACTGAAGAAGTTATGAGTAAAAGAAGTTTAAGTAATGGAACAAACTACCAATTTTTAAAAATTCGATATCTTTTGAACGGGTCATCAAAAAAATCTGAAAATTTACCACGAAGAAGTTTTCGAAGGGTACTAAAAACTGTAAACAAATTAAGAAAATCTAAAAAAAAAAAAAATTTCAAAGTGTCCGATTTGACATGGAATGCCCTATATACTTTATGCGGTTCTATATCAATATTTCGGGTGTTACAAACGGAATGATAAACTTATATATACCCTCTATCACTAGAGTGGAGGGTATAAAAATGTATAACTTTCCGAGTTCAAACCTAAATAACTCGAGAAATAAGCAATGTATTAACGTGATGTTAAATCCGTTAGATAGGCCTTCAAAACACGTTTCATTTGAAGCCAATTTGACAATTGTCACTTTAGCTTTAAACTTATAATTTTTACCGCAAAAAAAAAATTTAGGAGAAAAATCAGAAGTAATATATCCAGTTTTGTAAAAAAAGGCACCAGAGAAAAAATAAAAAAAATGGATGTTTCATAACCATATTTTTTGGATAAAATCGATTTAAGCTAGATCTTTCCGACCTTCCAAAATTCTGAAAAAAATCTCAAAAATCTTACGCTTCAAGAGTTGCAAAAATCTTTAAAAAAAAACTTTTTGGTGAAACGCCCAAATGAACATATGAGGCATTCCACACCAAATGTCCAGCGAAAAAAACACGTATACCGTGAACTTCTGAATAGGTTGTATGGATAGCCCTATATGGAACTTAGAAAATTGAGTTTTTGGTTTTTCAATTTTTCAAAAACTGGGCTTAGGAGGCGTGGTCAAATATTGAAAAAATGGTCAAATTTGTGGCGAGTTGCCTTGATTAAGTATTTATCACATTAAGGGCGGATTAGCTGCTAACTGCCGATTTAACGGAGCCTTATGTCAAAATTTGTATGAAAAAGTTAAATTTAACGGAGAGTTATTTTATAACGGAGCATTGAGTAATCCAGCCTAAAACGGAATGAACCACAATCTCAAAAATTTACATTCTTATAAAGTTTTGTATGGGCTATCGATTACATTTTTTTTTTTTTTGAAATTCTTAGAACCCGTTCTGAAATTTTCCATTTTTTAAAAATGTCAATTTATTAAAAATCCGGCCACTTTTTTTTTTTATTTTTTAAATTTTTTTTTTTAAGTTTAGATGTTTGTCCATCCACACAAAAAAATTCAGAAACACGTTCTTCGTTTTTGTCGAGAAAATCGCATTTTAACTTTAAATTTCACAAAAATTTTGTAATTTGCTTGTATTTTTATACCCTCCACTTAGTGATAGAGAGTATATATAAGTTTGTCATTCCGTTTGTAACTCATCGAAACATCGGTCTGGGACTCTATAAAGTATATATATTCATGATGCCCGATCGATTTTAAGACATTCTAGCGATGTCCGTCTGTCCGTCTGTCTGTCTGTCTGTGGAAAATGCTATCGCGGACAAAATATTGCACAGAGATGACTGAAACTTAACATATTTATTGGAAGTTCTCCCGAGAAGTTTGGTATTGCATTTGAGCGATATCGGTTCAGCGGTTCAAAAGTTATGAACGGAAATGTAAGCACACCTCAAAAATTTCAGTACATTCAACATAACCTAAAAATACAAAATGCTTTAATTCGGATTCTGGTTGACATATGTGAACATAATTGAACACCAAATGGTATTTAAACAAGTACGAACATATTTTTTGACACAAAAAGAAAAAAATCGCGGATTTTTTTACCAAAATTGTTTTTTCGCGGAAATTTTTTTTTTTTTCAAAAGTAATTTCCTTTTAAATAAAGTTTTTTGCAAGAATCTTTTTGAAATTGTGGATGGTATCACTACATTCGGCAAGGCCGAATTTAACTTTTTTACTTGTTTTGAATAAAATCAATTTAAGTTAGATCTTCCCTACCTTCCAAAATTCTGAAAAAAATCTCAAAAATCTTCCGCTTCAAGAGTTGCAAAAATCTAAAAAAAAGCTACATTCAATATCACCCAAATATTACAAATTTAAGCAAATTTTTCGTTAAAAAATGAAAGTGAAGAAAATTATTTATCACTCACTGTATGTTTAAAAATCTGAGGGCTGTTGAGATTGGTCTTTTCAACAAAAAAAAAAGAAAATAAAACACAAAAAATAATTTATTGTCAACAAAAGTGTAAAAATGAATATGTATGAAGAATTTATAAAAAAAAATTCATTAATTTTTTTATAGCACGTTTTAAAAACAACAATAACAAAATTTTGTTTATAAAAAAAAAATAATTATTAATTTTTTTTAATAATTAATAAAATACAATGTTAATGTTGATTAATGAACATAAAAAATTTTAATTGTTTTAAAAATTCTTAATTTTTATCAATTTTATATTTCTATAATTTTTAAATTTTATATACATATATTTGAATTTGTATTTAAAAATAAATTTAAAAATGTTTCCACTGACCTTATTTCTATTTTATAAAATTTATTTTTATATAAAAAACCAAAAAACCACAATTTACACGTTTAAGATGTATTAAAGTTTTATAAATCTATTAAAAAATTATTATTATATTTTTTTAGTATTTGTAATAATTGTTAAGTATTTCAATATTTTTTTTTTTAAATATTTTTTCAATATTTAAAATTTTTGAGCATTTAAAAATTTTATTTAAATTTTTGTTTAATTTTTTTTTTTAATTCTTTTTTTTTTCAAAAAAGCTGTTTTATCAACACTCTTTTTTTTAATTTATTTAAATTCTTTAAAAAAATTTAAGTCAACGATCACCGCGCGTAACAGAATCACTAATAACACTGTTCTTTTCACAACAATTGTTTGCAGTTTTTGTAGTAACGGCCACAATCAAATCGGCCGAGAGAAAAATGTTATTAATAAATATCAATGTTGTACTGGGTGGGTAAATGTTAAACTAAACATTTATTTATTAGTACAAAAAGAGCAAAACAAAAAATATTAAAAATTTACAAAGGGGGGGGGGGGGGAGGGAGAGGGGCTAAGCGGTTTGTTTGTTTTATCAATGTATTGAAAATAAAAGAAAACAATTGTTTTTTAAGACAAAAATAATTCTCGATTTAGATAGAAACTGAAGATTAATTTAAACTTGAAAATTGTCTTTCAAATAAATCGATAACTTAAAAAATTTCTGTAGAACATCGAAAAGCTATTGATGTATCGATAACAAAAAATTTTCTTTTAAATTTGCAAACATTTTTTAATTTATTTTTTAAATAAAATTTATAAGTTATCGCTGAATCGATAACCCCAACATTTTTAAAGAAAGTTCAAAAGATAGCGATAACTTTTTTTCGATAACACGAAATTTTCTATAGAATATTGTTAAATCATCGATAAGACCAATTTTTTTTTTTTTTAAATTCTAAAGTTATCGATAATAAGTAGTTTCCCCTTATTTTTTTAAGTTATCGATAACACTAAATTTTCTATACACAATTTTAAAGTTATCGATATAAAGAAATGTTTTATAGAAAATTCTAAAGTTATCAATTAAACCAAATTTTCTTTGAAAAACTCAAAAGTTATCAATAACAGCAAATTTTATAAAGGAAACCATAAAGTTATCGATAACTCTATATTTCCCAATTCTTCGGGAAATATAGAAAAATACAAAAGTTATTGATATAGAAAATCATAAAAGTTATCGATAACACTAATTATTCTATAGTGAATTCTAGAGTAATCGATGCACCGATAACACAAATTTTCTATAAAAAATCGTAAGTTATCGATGTACCGATAACACGAAATTATCTATAGAAAATTTAAGACATCAATAACACAAAATTTTTTATAGAAAATTCAGTAGTTATTAATGTTTTTTTTTCAACATCGATAACACAAAATTTTTTTGAGAAAATTCAAGACTTATCGATTCAACGATAACACAAAATTTCTATAGAAAATTCAAGAGTTATTAATGTATCGAAAACCTTTTTATAGAAAATACATGATTTTGATAACACGAAATTTCTTTAAAAGAGTCAAGAGTTATCGATGTATCGATAACACGAAATTTTATATAAAATCTCTAGAGTTATCGATTTTATAGATAATTGTTTCGTTGTTGATAACTTTTAATTTTCTATAGAAAACTGTTTAGTTATCTATAACACAAAATCTTCCAAACGAAATGTTTAGTTATCGAAAACACAATTTTTTTCAAAAAAAAAAATTTTAGTTATCGATAACATAAAATTTTTTATAGAAAATTTTTTAATTATCGAAGAATCGATATCATAAAATTTTCTATAGAAAATTGTTAAGCTATCGAAGAATCAATAACATAAAATTTTCTATAGAAAATTGTTTAGTTATCGATGCCTCGATAACATAAAATTTACAATAAAAAATTGGTAAGTTATAGATATATCGATAACATAAAGTTTTCTATAGAAAATTGTTATCGATACCTTGATAAAAAAAATTTCTTTAAAAATTATTAAGTTATCGATGTTTCTTTAACATAAAATTTTTTCTAGCGAAATGTGAAGATGTCGATATATCTATAACACCAAATTTTCTATAGAAAATGTTTAGGTTATCGATATATCGATAACACCAAATTTTTTTACAGAAAATTGTAAGGTTATCGATGTATTTATAACACCAAATATTTTACAAAAAATTTTCAGGTTATCGACACCATAAAATTTTTTATAGAAAATTGTCTGGTTATCGATACATCGATAACACAAATTTTTTATAGAAAATTGTCAGGTTATCAATAAATATAACACCAAATATTCTATAGAAAACTTTCAGTTATCGATATATCGATAACACCAAATTTTCTATAGAAAATTTTTAGATATCAATATATCGATAACACCAAATTTTTTTTAGAAAAAACATTTCTATAGAAAATTATAAGGTTATCGATAACACCAAATTTTCTATACAAAATGTTCAAGTTATCGATGTAACGATAACACCGAATTTTCTATAGAAAACTTTCAGGTTATCGATAACACCAATTTTTATAAAAAAATTTTCAGGTTATCGATAACAGAAAATTTTCTATAAAAAATGTTTAGGTTGTCGATAACACCAAAACTTGTTTATTATATAACACGAAATTTCCTAAAGCAAATTGTGAGTTTATTAAGGTGAGTTAACACGAGAAAGAAATCTCGATAGAAAAATCGAAAATTTGTCACCTTATTTATCATCTCTAAAAAAAATAAATTTTGTTTTCATTAAAATTTTTTTTATTAAACACGATACAGACTTCAAATCAAAAATAATATCAATATCTTCAAAAAAACTATAACATTATCAAAAAAAGGGAAGAAATAACACGTTTTAGAGGAATTTGAGAGTCGTTTTTTGGTCTTTGTCAAGCAGTTTTCTCTCCCGTGTAAACGCACCTTAAGGTTATCAATATGTCGATAACACCAAATTTTTTTTTTAGATTTTTTTTGGTTATCGATATACCGAGAACACCATAGAAAATTGTAAGGTTATCGATAACACAAAATTTTCTATAAAAAATTTTCAAGTTATCGATATAACGGTAAGACCAAATTTTTAATAGAAAATTATGTTATCGATAACAGCAAATTTTTATAAAAAATTTTTAGGTTATGGATAACAGAAAATTTTCTACAGAAAATTTTTAGATTGTCGATAACACCTAACTTTGTATAGAAAATTTTTAGCTTATCGATAACGCAAAATTTTTTATAGAAAATTGTCAGTTTATTAATATAACGATTACATCAATTTTTTATAGAAAATTGTCCGGTTATCGATAACATAAAATTTTCTAAAAAAAACAAAGTCAGACTATCGATATATTTATAAAACCAAATTTTCTATAGAAAATTGGCAGGTTATCGATATATTAATAACATTACATTTTCTACAGAAAATTTTCAGGTTATTGATAACACCAAATTTTCTATATAAAATTTTCAGGTTATCGATATATCCACAACACCAAATATTCTATAGAAAATTTTCAGGTTATCGATATATTGATAACACCAAATTTTCTTTAGAAAATTTTGAGGTTTTCGATATATCCCCAAATATTTTATAGAAAATTTTCAGGTTATCGATAAATCGATAACATCAAATTTTCTGTATAAAATTTTTAGTTTATCGATAACACCTAATATTCTATAGAAAATTTTTAGAATATCGATATATTCATAATACCCAATTTTCTATAGAAAATTTAAGGTTGTCGATATATTCCCAACTTTTTTATAGAAAATATTCAGGTTATCGATGTATCGATAACACAAAATTTCTATAGAAATTTTCAGGTTATCGATTTCTAAAGAAAATTTTAAGGTTATCGATATATCGGTAACACCAAATTTTCTATAGAAAATTTTCAGGTGTTCTTTTTATCGATAACACCAAATTTTCTTTAGAAAGTTTTCAGGTTATCGTTAAATCAACACTACCAAATTTTCTATAGAAAATTTTCAAGTTAGCGATGTGTCAATAACTCCAAAATTTATATAAAAATTGTTAGGTTATCGATAAATCGATAACACTAAATTTTCTATAGAAAATTGTCAGTTTATCGAAATCTGTATAGAAAATTTCTACTTTATCGATAACACCAAATTTCTATAGAAAATTGTCAGGTTATCGATAAAACCAAATTTTCTACAGAAAATTTTTAGGTTATCGATACATCGATAACATTGTCAAATTATCGATAATTGTCAAATTATCGATAACAACAAGTTTTCTAAAGAATATCTCGATAACATTAAATTATCTGTAGAAATTTGATAAGTTATCGATAATATTAAACTTTCTATTGAAAATTGTTAAGTTAAGTTGATCGATATCATAAAGTGTTCCATAGGAAAATGTTAAGTTATCGATATATCGACTACCCGGTGAAAAATAAGCATATATGGATACATATATGTAAATATATGGATGCATATATGTAAATATATGAGCATATTTGGTCATATATGAAATTGTATGCAGTCATATATGATCATATTTGCAACATATATGTCCATATACGTAAAATGAGGGCATATGCCCATATATGACATACTTGGACATATATGGAGCATATATGTCATATATGTGCATACCCGAGTAAAAAAGATCTGATATAATCATATATGCTATTATATAATTATTTATATTTATATATGGTTATGCATGAACTGTGATATGGACATATAAGTTTATATATAGCATTGTATTTTTCCTTATTTTTTAATATAATAACATACATATTCATATCTATTTACATACCGATCTATATGAAATTAGATATGACATATAATGTCGGGAATTTTTAGATATGGCAGATAAAAAGATATATGATTTTATTTATAATTATATCCCGAAAAATTTTTTCAAAATTTTCTAAGTCCCGGACAATTAAATAAAAATTAAAAAATTTTCAAGTCCTAAAAAATTTTATGAAAATTTTCCAAAGTCCCGGAGTAAAAAAGTCATTTGGAGTAAAAAAATCATTGAAAATGTTTTTAGGAGAAATTTTATTTTTTTGAAAAATTTTTAAGTTCCGAAAAAATGTTTTTAAATTTTGTAAGACAAACATTTTTTGGAATTTTTAAATCCCTTAAAAATGATTTTAGAAAAAAATTACAAATTTTTAATAATTTGCTAAGTCCCGAAAAAATCCGAAGAATGCAAAAAAAAACTCTTCTAATTGATAATGTATCCAATCTGATAAAATAATTTCTAATTTCTCGTTTAAAATTCCAAAAAAAATCACCAGATTTCATCTAATTATATAAAAATTTATCTAATTTTAACAGATAAGATATGATTTAATACAATTAGATAGACCCATTTTTGGGATCAAACTTAATCAAATTTGATATTATTTTATCAAAAATAATAGAATTTGATATAATCGTATAATATTCGATCCGCCAATTTTCGGATCAAAATTAATATGGATTTACATAAAAGCATATCTTTTCATATATAATTAAATATTGCGTCATATAACTTTTTTTTATTCGGGTATGCCCTCATTTTACGTATATGGACATATATGTTGCAAATATGATGATATATGTCTTCATACAGCGTCATATTGAAATCCATACGCTAAATAAATAAAAAAATATATCCATATATGTTCCATATATGGACATACATGATGCTGTATGAACGCATATATGATCATATTTGTATCATTTTTCACCGGGTACATAAAATTTTCTACCGTAATTTTTTGAGTTATCGACAACAGAAAATTTTCTACAGAAAATTGTTAAGTATCGATAACAAAAAAATGTTTACAGACAATTGTAAAGTTATCGATAACATAAAATATTTTATAGAACATGTTTACGTCATCGATTATATAAAATTTTCTTCAAAAATTAAACTATAATTAAAGTTTCTTTAGAGAATTGTTAAGTTATTGATAATACCAAATTTCGATAGAAAAGTTATCAAGTTATCGATAAATATTTTTTTTATAGAAAATGTTAAGTTATCGATATTTCTATCACATAATTTTTTTTCGAGTTATCGATATCGAGATAACGATCAAAAAAAAATTTATAAAAATTTTTTTAGTTATCGATAAAATTTTTTATAGAAAATTGCTAAGTTATTTATGAATATTGTTAATTTATCGATATATCGACTTCATTTTCTTTTGAAAATTGTAAAGTTATCGATATATCGATAACTCAAAGTTTTCTATAGCAAATTGATAACAAAAAATGTTCTATAGAAACTTGTTTAGTTATCGATAGCACAAAATGTTCAAAATTGTTTTGTTATCGAAAACACATAATTTTTAATAAAAAAATTTTAAGTTATCGATAGCAAAAATAGTTCATAAAAAATTTTAAAGCTATAGTGTAATCATTCTCTTTCGGAAAATCCGGTTGTATAACAGTTAAACTATCGAGTTCTCAGTGAGAACTTGTTAATCAAAACTACTATAAAGAGCTGGTTGACTACCTTATCAAATGTCAAAAGTATTTGATACGTACATTACTACAAGTAATGTGTACAAAGAGATTAAATTGAAAGTATTGTATTAGAAAAAGCTCATACAAAACTATTAATATTCAGTAAACATTAACTAATAGAACAGAGAGAACGTGGAAGGTTAAGTGAATTCCAATATTAAACAAAAGAATTTTGTAACAAATTAATAAAAGTATTAAAAACTAATTGCAGTTATTAAAATTTAGGAACTATGACTACTAAACCCTGGTGTGGTAAAGATTTTAAACCCCGAGTCTTTCCAAAACATGCTCCCACTCCGTGTTATAACAAACCAGCTGCCGCACAAGTATCAAAAACCGAATACGATGACATGCGTTATCAGTCGATAATGGGGGATTTAGTTGAGACATTAATTCTGCCCAAGAGACAGGCTAAAACATGGACTATGCAAACGGGTGATTTATGTCGTATTACCGTCAATGAGGGATCCCAGGTGGGGGATTTGAATTTTTGGAATTTAGACAATACCAAAGAACGTTTTTACTCGGGCAAGACACGACAATTGCATAGTACCCATTTAAAAGTATATGATCGTTTATGGAGTAATTTACCATACTTGAGACCAATGGCTACATTTGTTTATGATTCCCTATCAAAGTATGGCATAGATGAAGATGGTGGATCTTTGCATGATGTAGTTGGTACTAGATGTGATGATTATACATATAAATTGATAACTGGCAAGGATCGTATTGGCAGTTGCCACAGTTCATTGGTAAAAGCTGTTAAGGAAGAACGTGGTATGTGTGAGGAAGATGTTCATGATGTTTGGAATATATTTATGTGTACGGGATTTACTAGGGTGAGTTTTAATAAAAACTTTATCAGAGACGGAACCAGAGACATTTTTCAGACGAAAAAAAACTTAGAAGAGATATTTTTAATACATATATCGACACGTTAACAATTTTCGAATGAAAATTTTTAGTTATCGATACATCGATAACTTAACAATTTTCTATAGAAAATGTTGTATTATCGATACATCGACAACTTTACAATTTTGTATCAAAATTTTGTGTTATCCATGCATCGATAACTAAACAAATTTTCTATAGAAAATTTCGATACATCGATAACTTAATAATTTTTTATAGAAAAGTTTTGTGTTATCGATATTTCGATTACTTAACAATTTTCTATATAAAATTTTGTGTTATCGATATAACGATAACTTAACAATTTATATCGATAACTTAAAAATTTTCTACAGAAAATTTTGCCGATACCGATAACTAAACAATTTTCTATAGCAAATTTTGTCGATATCGATAATATAACAATTTTCTATAAAAAATATTTTTATAACTTAATAATTTTCTATAGAAAATTTTGTGTTATCGATATATCGATAACTTAATCATTTTCTATAGAAAGTTTTGTGTTATCTATGTTTCGATAACTTATCAATTTTCTATAGACAATTTTGTTTAATCGATATCTTAAATCGATAACTAAATTTTCTATAGAAAATTTTATGTTATCGATATATCGATAACTAAACAATTTTCTATGTTATCAATATATTATTAGCTTAACAATTTTCTATAGAAAAATTTGTGTAATCAATATATCGATAAGTTAACAATTTTCTTAAAACAATTTTGTGTTATCGATATATCGATAACTTAATAATTTTCTATAGAAAATTTTGTGTTATCAATATATTGATAGCTTAACAATTTTCTATAGAAAATTTTGTGTTATCGATATATCGATAACTTAACAATATTTTATCGAAAATTTTGTGTTATTGATAATTTAACAATTTTCTGTTTTATCGAAATTTCGATTTCTTAACAATTTTCTATAGAAAATTTCTTGTTATCGATATATCGATAACTTAATAATTTTCAATAAAAAATTTGGTGTTATTAATGTATTGATAACTTAATATTTTTCTATAGAAAATTTTGTGTTATCGATAACTTAACAATATTTTATCGAAAATTTTGTGTTATCGACAATTTAACAATTTTCTATCGAAAATTTTGTGTTATCGATATATCGATAACTTAACAAGATTCTATAGAACATTTTATGTTATCGATATATCGATAACTAAACAATTTTCTATAGAAAATTTCAATAACTTAACAAATTTTTATTGAAAATTTTATATTATCGATATATCGATAACTTAACAATTTTCAATAGAAAATTTTATATTGATAACAAAATTTCCTATAGAAAATTGTTAAGTTATCGATAGCATACAATTTTCTATAGAAAATTTTTTGTTATCAATATATCGATAACTTAACAATTTTCTACGGTACATTTGTGTAATCGATAAGTTAACAATTTACTAAAGAAAATTTTGAGTTATCGATAACTTAACAATTTTCTACAAAAAATGTTGTGTTATCGATACATCGACAACTTATCAATTTTTTATGGAAAATTTTGTGCTATCGATGTATCGATAACAATTTTCTAAATAAACTTTAGTGTTACCGACATATCGATAACTTAAAAATGTTCTATAAAAAATGTCTATGTATCGAAATTTCTATGTTTCCATTACAAAACAATTTTCTGCAGACACTTTTTTATTTTCGATGTATCGATAACTTAATAATTTTCTATAGAAAAGTTTATGTTATCGATATAGCGATCACTTTTCTATTGAAAGTTTTGTGTTATCGATGTATCGATAACTTAACAATTTTGTAATTGAAAATTTTGTGTCATCGATATATTGATAACTTACCAATTTTGTATAAACAATGTGTGTTATCGATATGATAACAATTTTCTATAAAAAATTTTGAGTTATCGATATATAGATAACCTAACAATTTTTTTGTGATATCGATATATCGATAACCGATCTTCAACAATCATCGATAACTTAACTATTTTCTATAGAAATTTTGTGTTATGGATATATCGATAACATATAAATTTTCTATAGAAAATTTTGTGTTACCGCTACGTAGATAACTCAACAATTTTGTATGCGTTAACAATTTTCTATAAAAAATGTTGTGTTATTTTGTGTTATCGATTACTTAACAATTTTTTTAGGCAGTTTTTTGCTATCGATATATTGAAAACTTAATAATTTTCATTAGAAAATGTTTGTTTATCTGCAATCGATATATCGATAACTTAAGAATTTTCGTTAAAAAAATTTTTCTTTAGACAAATTTTTGCTATCGATAAATTAACAATTTTCTTTAGACAATTTATTGTTATCGATATATCGGTAACTTTATAATTTTTTTTGAGAAAAACTTTTGTTATCGATAACTTTAGAATTTTCTGTAGATTGTTTTTGTTATCGATAACTTTACTATTTGTTTTACAAAAAATTTTGTTATGATAACTAAACAATTTTCGAATGAAAATTTTCAGTTGTCTTTAGAAAATTTTTTGTTATCGATTAATCGATAACTTACAAATTTTCTTTAGAATTTTTTGTTGTCGATAACTAATTATTTTTTTTTTTAATTTGTTATCAATAACATGACAATTTTCTAATGTTAATTTCCAGTTGTTGTTATATCGATAACTATAACTAAAGATTTTTTTTATCGATAACAATTTTCTAAAGAAATAACTCAAAAATTTTGTATAGAAAATATGTACAATTTTGTACAGAAAGTTTTGTCTCATCGGTTACTTACCAATTTTTTATAGAAAATTTTCGTTATCGATAACTTAACAATTTTCTTCAGAAAATATTTGTTATCGACATATTGACCACTTAACAATTTTTTTGAGAATTTTTTTAATTGATATTTCGATAACAATAACAATTTTCTTTAGAAAATTTTGTGTTAGTGATAACTTAAGAATTTCCTATAGAAAATTTTGTGTTATCGATACATCGATAACTTTACAATTTTCTATAGAAAATTTTCAGTTATCGTTATACTATTAACATAACAATTTTCAATAGAAAATTTTCTGTTATCGATATTTTAAAAATTTTTGATAGAAAATTTTGTGTTATCGATATATCGATAACTTAATAATTTTCTATAAAAAATGTTGTGTTATCGCTACATAGGTAACTAACAATTTTGTATAGAAAATTTTTTGTTATCGATATATAGATAATTTAATAATTTTCTCTTTTTCTGTTATCGCTACATAGATAACTTAACAATTTTGTATATAAAATTTTGTTATCGATAACTTAACAATTTTGTGTTATCGATAACTAAGCAATTTTGTGTTATCGATAACTTTAAAATTTTCTATAGAAAATTTTATTTTTATCTATAGAAAATTTAATATATCGAAAACTTAAATAATTTCCTAAAAATATTTCCTATAGAAAATTTTTTATTATCGATAACTTAACAATTTTTTTTACAAACATTTTTGTTATCGATAACTTAACAATTTTCCTTAGACAATTTTTTGTTATCAATATATCGATAACTTTACGTTTTTCTTAGGAAATTTTTTTGTTATCGATATATCGATTACTTTATAATTTGTTTTATAAATTTTTATGGTATCGATAAGTGAACAATTTTCAGTTGCCTTTAGAATTTTTTTTGTTTTGTAATTTATCGATAACTTACAAATTTTCTTTGGATTTTTTTTTTGTTATCGATAACTTAATAAATTTCTAAAGAAAATTGTCATTATATCGATAACTTAAGTATAGTTTTTTTTTACATATGGCCTAACAATTTTCTAACAAAAAAAAAATTTTTTATCGACCTATTTTTTTATCGACCTATCGGTACCGAACAATTTTCTGTAGAATAGTATGTGTTATCGAAAACCGTTGACCCTACATTATACAAAGCTTATTATTTTGACTTAACCCAAATTTCGTTTAATTCCAGGACACCCAACAATATTTTTGTAAACCTAGTCCCGCTCAAAAAGGTGATTTTATTGAATTTATAGCTGATATTAATTTATTGGTAGCATTGAGTGCTTGTCCCCAAGGTGATGTTTCTATACCAGTGGGTTTGGAGGTACCAGATGATAAATGTCATCCTTTAAAAGTAGAAATTTATCGTAAAAAGTAAAAAATTGCAAGATCAAATATAAAAAAATAAAAAAAAAAATATTCTTCGACCGTGACAGGACTCGAACCTGCAATCTTCGGATTCGAAGTCCGACGCCTTATCCATTAGGCCACACGGTCCTTGTGTTTGTAGTTAACATGCTAACATTTAAAACGATGCATTGTTATCCTTTGCAAAGGATTTAATACTAGAGATATAAGGGGTAGTTTTGTTTGTATTTTGCTAGTGGTGTACAAAAAAAAACGTAGTAATAAAAATTAAAGTATACTTTTAGGAGGTGTACCAAAAATATATAGTACACTTTTGTGCAACTACGGTTAAAAGAAAAAAAACTACAATTTATACAACTTTGGTTGTATAAAGGGTTGTTGGAAATTTTTGTGTCTTTTTTCGTTTTCTTTTTTAATTTATCTTTAATTTTAGTGGTAAGACAATAAATTAGTTATTTTAATTGAACAGAAATTTATATGTCGTTTTACGTTTAGCATGTTTATAAACCTTTTTATTTAAATTTCCCCAAAAACACGACTTTTCAATTTTAATCGTCAGCCGAGTATATTTTTGCACCATACGCCAATAACACAAATACTTTTCAGAAAATTTCATTTGTATTCAAAAAATTTTTATTTGTAATTTCTAAAATGAAAATTAAAAAATATTTTTTTGAAAAAAAAATTGAGTTTATTACTGTATACAGACTTGCGTGATTTTAAAATCACTATGTGATTTTCCTTTGAACAAAATCACATAGTGATTTACAAAATCACCTCAAATTGTACTAGCATAAAGAAAAATCACAAAATCATCTCAATTTACCATGGTAAGTTCTTGTAGTGTGAACGTGGCCTATGATACAAATTGAATTTTTTGATAAGTACATATTTAGAAAATTTTCAAAAAAATTAATAGAAATTCCTAAAATTCAAACAAAAAATTCTTAAACGCAAACATAAATTTTTAAAATGCAAACGGATTTATTTTTTTTAATTTAAGTAGAAATGTTTGAAATATTTACAAATGAAAAACTTGAAATGCAAATGGAAATTTTATACAAATTTTTTGAAAACCATTTAGAAAATTTTGAAATAAAAATTGAAATTTCTGAAAAATAATTGGAAAATTCAGAAATACATATCGGCTTCTTATAAATATGTTAAATTTCAGTCACATCTGTTCAATATTTTGGCTCTTATCGCCATATCAACTAATGTTATTTAAGCATATATGATACTTGCTTGTTTTTAAACTTTTCAAGCAAATTTTCAGGATTTTTTATGAGAATTTTGAAAAATTCAACTTTTGTGTGAAGTTATTGAAAATATCATAGAAAAATTTTGATGTTGCTTGAGAAGTTAATTTTTTTTTTATTTCGAATTTTTGAATCAATATTTTAAAGCCTAATTTTTTTTCATTAGAAAAAAAGCATGTATTTTAAATTTAATATAAAAAAGCTCAAAATTCTGTCACACTTTTTTAAATTTTTCGTATATTTTTTTTCAAAGTTTTTGTTTTCGAAAGCATATTTATGCAGAAAACTTCTAAGATTTTGATACATAAAACGTATAAACCATTTTTATTATATAAAAGTCTTGGATTCTGAGATTCATTTTACTAAAATCAAAAATCTGTAAAAAAAATCAAAGAATTTTAGACATTTTTGGAACGAAAAACTCCTTAAATTTAGGAACTTATACTTTTTTAAACAGAAAAATTTTAAAATTCCAAGATAATTTTACTATAGAAAGATTTTAAATTTACTTACAAGGGAAGTCTCCCTAGTGTCACCCGCGGATCTTTATGGAATTAGTTTTATTTTGTAGAGCAGAAAAAAAATTTTTAGCGGCTTAAATTCATATTTAGGGGGTAAAAAGGAGGGGGGAATACAAGGCCATTTTTCAGTTTATTTCGTTTATCTCCTATATTATGCAAAGAAACCTAGTCATGTTACATACCAAATGAAAGGTCTTTGGAAAACCTATCTACGTGTGATAAGAACGTGTCCAAACATGCACAACTTTTTGTCATATTTAGTAAAATACCAACATTTTAGGACATTTTTGTTAATAAGTCGAAAAATATTAACTTCTTTGGCCCGTTGTTAGCACCACGAGATAGGTATTTTTAATACCTTTAATCTGATATCACACATGCCCATATTTATTTTGTTTAAATAGGCGTAAATTGAAAAAACGGAAAAAGGTCAATTTCCCCCATACAAATCGACCCCCCAAAAATGAGTTTGGGCCGCTAAAAAAAAATACATGTCGAATTAATTTTCGTTCTTAACAACATATCCAAATTTCATAAAGATCGGAGGGTGACACCAGTGAGACTTCTCTTGTTAGATTCTAAACATTAAACTGAATTCACAATTACGGATTACTGTGCCAGAGAGTGGATTTTGTTCCTTTCTCTTTCCTTTATTTTTCTGTAGTAAAAGGCTCAACTTTAGTGACATTTTTTGTATAGAAAAAGTCTCAGACTCTGAGACATGTTTTCTATAAAAAAAAATCGCTGACTCTGATACATAAAAAAATTGTTTGTATAGATAAATTCTTAGATTTTGAGACATTTTTTGTATAAAAAATTATAAGACTCTGAGACATTTTTCGTATAGAGAAATTCTCAGATTCTGAGACATTTTTCGTTTAAAAAATACTCAGATTTTGAGACATTTTTTATATATAAAAATTCTCAGATTCTGAGACATTTTTCGTATAGAAAAATTCTCAGATTTTGAGACATTTTTCGTATAGAAAAATTCTCATATTCTAAGACATTTTTCGTTTAGAAAAATTCTCAGATTCCGACACATTTTTCTTACAAAAAGATGTTTAGATTCTTATATTTTTTATATAGAAAAATTATCAGATTCTAAGACATTTTTCGTATAGAAAAATTACCAGAATCTGAGCCAGTTTTCGTATAGAAAAATCAACATTATCAAATTTTTATAATCTTTAACCATTTCCGATCCATTTTTTAAATGACAAAGTTCTTAATATTTTTTTTCGGGAATAATTTTTCAGTTTTGTCTAGATATTTTGAAAAAAAAAACCTAAACTGTTGATTAATTTTTTGTGTAAAAAGTTCCAGATTCAGAGAAGACTTCGATTTAAAAATTGTCAAGTTTGGTTAAACTTGGAGTTAAAAAATAGTTTCTAATTATACATTTTGCAATGCTTATGTTCTGAAACATATTTTTGGAAAAAAAATCTCAAACTCTGAGACAAAGTTTGTAAAAAAAATGTTCGCGGATTTTTTTCCAAAATTTTTGGGATATATGTACACAGAAAAAAATTAAGGGGAAAACTTTTAATTAAAATTTTAAAAAGTTCATTTTAGTTTTTAATCGTTTTTTTTTAATTAATATAATTAAGTTTTTTAATTAATTTCGCAAATTTCCGTGAATTAAGAATAAATGCAATTTTTTCTTATTAAACTTTTACAAATTTTAGTTATTAACCCCCAGTTTCCGTATGACGAACGATAGACGAACGTCAAAAAATTAAATGTATTTTGTTTTTGTTACAATAACAAAATACATGTAAATTTTTGACGTTCGTCTATCGTTCGTTATACGGAAACTGGGGGTAATACTATCACTTTCGTGGTAGGTGCAAAATCAATTAAAATAGTAATTGATATAATCATTTTAGTGATTTAAACTAGAGATGGGATCGTGAGTGACTT
Source organism: Pegoplata infirma (assembly GCA_963921195.1). Classification (NCBI taxonomy): domain Eukaryota; kingdom Metazoa; phylum Arthropoda; class Insecta; order Diptera; family Anthomyiidae; genus Pegoplata; species Pegoplata infirma. Next base: position 31,390,895 of record OY992536.1, read on the forward strand.
TTCAATCACGATCACGCACACTCACGAAAAAAAAAATCTAATCACGCACGATCACGCACGAAATTTTTCTTTGTAATCACGCTCACGCACGCTAACGTGAGTAGAAAACAATTTTAATCACGCTCACGATGTAATCACGTTCACGAAATACTCACGAATTAAAATAAAATAAAAAAAAACTATATTCCATATTTTTTATTTTTTTAACATTTATTTAAATTTACAAAATGTTTTTGTAATTATAGAAGGGCAATTCTAAAATATTAAGACCCAATTTTAGTCGTTTTTGGGAATGGTTTCTTCAGATTTAATTGAAAATTGTCACATAGATAGCCAACATACTTATGAAAATGTAACTTTCTATCGTTTTTTAAATTCGGTTTACTGATCGTTTTATGGCAGGTCAAAGCCCGACTTCTTTTTTGCAAAATTAGAAAAACATATCATCACATAAAACATGTTTTAACTTTTTAACCAATTATCCGATTTTCACAATTCTTGGCTCATATGAGAGCTTAAGTCTTGTGCTTTTTGGAAATAATTTTAAATGCAAAAGGATTCTTTAAAGAAAAGTATCAAAAATGCAAAAACTTTTTTCTTTGCGAATATTTAAAACAACACATCTTCGATTTTTTTTTAAATTTAGTGATAGTCAAAATGTTTTGTATTACATATTCAAAATTCAGAGGGGGATCAAAAGCTATTCTGGTTTGAGTACGAGGTTCCCATAATTTTCCATTAGAAAATTTTTTTATTTTTTTTTATTTTTGAAATGTTTTAAAAAATTTAACAGGGATAAGATTATATTCCTTATACAGGTTGTATTTTTCTCACTTTTGCTAAATCAGTCGAACTTCGACCAGCGAAAATTCGAAAACTATACTGAATTTTGAAAATCCAAATATGAAATATGCTATGGCAAATTTTAAGTCAATTCGAACAGTGGAGCGAAATTTTATTAAAATTGCTTAAAAAACTTATTAAATTTTAATTTATTAACTTATTTGAAAGAACTTAAAAAAATAAAAAAAAAACGTAACCAAAAAAAACGGAGAAAAAATTAAAATCACGAAAAAATCACGCAGCAATTTTACTCACGCACGAACTTTTTTTTGTTACTCACGATCACGCACGCTCACGTGAGTAGAAAATAAAATTACTCACGAATCACGTGATTCACGGTAATCACGTGATTGGTGCGCATCTCTAATTTAAACTCATTTTAATTTTTCGGTGTGTACTACTCAAAAGTCTTGCTGAGTTGTATTTTTACCAAAAACTTGGCTAATAAGTTTTTTTTGCGTGCAGCAAAACAATAATAACGCGACGATCTGTTTTGTGTTCGTTTGTAAAACAGTGTTGGCAACTTTGGCAAAAAAAAAGTGCCATTAGTACCATTTTATTGAAATCGCCCCAAAAGCACCCAAAAGAAAACTATTTTTGGCCGTTTTACTACAATTTTTAATTAATTTAATAATTAAAAAAAAATACATATCTATTCTATTCAAATATTTTAACTAAAAACAAAATGCAAAAAATTGATTTTTATCCCTATATTCATAATTTTTTTTGTTGCCCCAATTGAACAATTTTTGATCCTTTTTGTATTTCCAATTGGGCACAAATTTTTAACCATCACTGTTATGAAAGAAAGAAAACAAAAGCAATTATTTTTTCTAAAACCATAATTAAAAAAATTTTAATAAAATGAGGAAAATTTTAATCTATTGATTCTCTTAAGTATAAATAGAGGATTGGAATACATCGTATACATATTTTTGGAGTCGCAGTTAATGCAGGCATCTATGCCAAACATTGCAACAAAGAGCTGACAAAGATTGTTCAATTGCAGAAGTTTGGAATTTAACCAATTGCTGTAGAAATGAGTTCGAGACAACCACAACAACTTCAACAGCCATCAGCTACAGCTAAAAGGCAAATTGGTAAGGTGTCTGCACAAGGTCCACCACCGCCTTATCCAAATACTATACCCGTGAAACGTATTAAAGATGGTAACTCAGCTGAAAACCAAGCAGGAAACCGCCCCACACAGCCTTCGTTCTTCTTGACTCAGCAACAATTACAAATGTTGCAATATTTGCAGCAAAAGCAGAATAACATTAATGCACAAGAGCAAATGTTACTTCAACAGTTAAGCAGCCAATATCGATTAATGGAACAATATCAGCAAGGTTTAGTTCAGCAAAATAATATTGATAGTATTAATTTAAATCAAGATCAAGAAGAATTATCAGCTAAGTTTGAGGGTGTTGAGACTTTAGCTGTTCCTCCTCCCGCTTATTCCGAAAATACTTCATCTACATTTTCTTTAAAAACACATGAAAATATTTTAAAAGAACCAATTCAAGAACAACATACCGATTTGGGTGTAAGCGATCAAGAACTTAACGAAATATTGTCTCAGAAAGATTTATCATCAACATTTACCGATGACATTTTAAAATCATTTACTGCGGACAATGTTGATATTAAAGATGAGCCAGAGAATAATGATAATAAATCTTCCTTGGGCAATACAAATGTTTTACCATCGATATTTGAGAATGAAAATATAGAGGATGCATTAAAAAATGAATACCATATTGATATTGAGCCTAAGGAAGATACAGGTTATTCCATTCAGATGGACTCAAATCAACTAATTGCATATGTAAAAAATATCTCCCTCGATGAACCACCAAGAAATTGTTCAGTTTTAAATACAAATGCCCCGACGCCTGCTCCACCAGATTGTCCACCACAACGTCTTACAAGAGAACAGTTACTGCCACCTACACCGTCTGTTCATCTAGAGAATAAAAAACATGCTTTCAGTCCACAACTTCAAGAATTTTGTCTTAAACATCCAATTGCTGTTGTTCGTGGTCTAGCAGGTGCTTTAAAATTAGATTTGGGATTATTTTCTACAAAAACACTAGTAGAAGCAAATCCAGATCACAGTGTCGAAGTGCGGACACAAGTTCATCAGCCGCCAGACGAAAATTGGGACACCACTCAAGCGAGACGTGTATGGGCTTGTATTTCACATAGGTCTCATACAACTATTGCAAAGTATGCTCAATATCAAGCGTCTAGCTTTCAGGATAGTTTAAAGGATGAACGAGAAAAAGTAGGAATGCAAGGAGTTCAAGCCATGTCCGACTCAGATTCTAAAGATTCATTAAGTAATGCCTCCATAACTGGAAGAAAGAAAAAGAATAAAAACGGCAGTAAAATGTTGAGATTCGGAACAAATGTAGATCTTTCAGATGAGCGAAAATGGCGACCACAATTAGCTGAACTACAAAAGTTGCCCGCATTTGCTCGTGTTATATCAGCGGCAAATATGTTGTCACATGTTGGTCATGTTATACTGGGCATGAATACGGTTCAACTTTATATGAAGGTACCTGGTAGTAGAACTCCTGGTCACCAAGAAAATAATAATTTCTGCTCCATAAATATCAATATTGGTCCCGGAGATTGTGAATGGTTTGCTGTACCAGATGCCTATTGGGGTGGAATTCATAATTTATGTGAAAGAAATAATATCAGCTATTTACATGGTTCATGGTGGCCTGTTCTGGATGACTTGTATAAGGAAAATATTCCAGTATATAGATTTATACAACGTCCCGGTGATTTAGTTTGGGTCAATTCTGGATGTGTTCATTGGGTACAGTCGGTTGGTTGGTGTAATAATATTGCCTGGAATGTGGGACCGCTTACAGCACGACAATTTTCATTAGCTGTGGAACGTTATGAATGGAATAAACTACAAAATTTCAAGAGTATTGTACCAATGGTTCATTTAAGCTGGAATCTAGCTCGCAATATACGAGTATCTGATCCAAAGTTATATGAATTAATAAAAATGTCTTTGCTACAAACATTAAAGGGTGTCATGCATACCCTGGCATATGTTAAATCTAAAGGAGTTTTGGTACGCTTCCATGGTCGAGGCAAGAATGAAGCATCTCATTATTGTGGACAATGCGAAGTTGAAGTATTCGATGTGCTTTTTATTAGAGAACAGGAAAAACGCCACGTTGTTCATTGTATGTCGTGTGCCCGAAAGCAGTCGCCCAATTTAAAGGATATAGTTTGTTTGGAGGAATATCGCATAGCGGAGCTGTGTCAAATTTATGATGCCTTTACACTCCAAAAACCACATACAACACTGCCACAAAATTCACCAACAAATCAATGATGTAAAAGATATTTGAATAATTTTCAAATTTGGTTTTTAACGTATAATAATATTTTATATTTATAATTAGACTCTATGTACGAATATTTATTATAAAATTATTCATTTACTTGTAATAATATTTACACCGACAGAACACTTTGTTCTAAGTAAAAAAAAAATAATAAAATACACGAAATATTTTTGTGTATTGATCTCATGGAAAAAAACACTAAAAATGCCACCTTGTCCGGAATTAAAAAAAGGAAATAAATCGAAATAAAAGATTAGTGGCGTTGGGACACCTTAACCCTGAAAGGATTAATCAAATACCAATTTTTACGTATTTTAGTTAAACGGTTTTCGAAGTTTTCTGTTAAAAGAAGTGCATACTTTTAGGCTCAAACAAAAAAATTGATACTACGTGTGATTTTTGACATTTTTAGAAATGTTTCATGTTTTAAAAATCTTCGACTCTCAGTCAGTGGTATAAGAAATCAACTATCTTTGATTTCCCAAAAAAATTTTCATAATCTTTTCAACGTAAAAAAAAATATGATTTTTATTTACTCTGCCTTAATGTATGCTTTGAAAAACTCATTTCTTAAAATAACTTAAAAACCAATCAAAAAAATATCGGTATGATTAAGGCAACCAAAAACAAGCATTTAATAATTTAATTTGAGCCCTAAATGTATGCAACAATACATTCGTAACACCGTACGACAAAAAGGAAAAAAGTCGTTAAACACGAACTAAATGATATACGTTTGATACTAAAATCTAAATATAGTAAAACTGCATTGCACTTTTTGATCCTGTTTCCTTTTAAAAGGACTTCAAAATTTTAGAGAATTAAATTTTTGTAGAATATCTTTTAAATATTTGTACTTATCCTAGAATGCCACTAGTAATGGCAAATGAAAGAGGAGGAGCTCCGCTTATTTTCCCATTTTATGATGTTTTTTACATATCAGGAAAAAGGAGCTGAATAATGTCCTTTTAAAATTTTATCCTGAAAAAAAGCTTGAAACTAGAGACTAAATGTAGTAAAACTGCATTTACAGTTTTTCATTTCGTGATCCTGTTTCCTTTTAAAAGGACAAAGTTTTAGAGGATTTAATTTTATAAAATATTTTTTTAATATTTGTACTTGTCCTATGATGCCACTAGCGATAGCAAATGAAAGGGGAGAATCTCCTCTAATTTTCCTATTTTATTATTTTTACGTATCAGCAAAAAGGAGGTAAGTTACGTCCTTTCAAAAATGTATCCTTCAATATCATTCAAAATTTTCAACAAAATATTTTGATAAAGTTTTTAAATGACTTTTTTACATCCTTTTATCCTGATGTGGCAAAAATGAAAAAATTAGGGGAGAGATCATCCTCTTTCATTTACCGTCGCTAGTGTCATCCCAAGACAAGTACAAATAAAGTCAAAAATATTTTACAAAATGTATCCTTTGAAACTTTGAAGTCCTATTAAAAGGAAACAGGATCACGAAATGAAAAACTGTAAATGTAGTTTTTCTCCATTTGATCTCTACTTTCAGACGTATATCATCCGGTTCATGTTTAATATTAGCTGTAGGACGGTGCTACATTTCAAATATGTTGTTGCATACTTTAAGGGCTCAAATTTAATTAATAAATGCTTATTTTTGGTTGGCCTAGACATAACACAGAAGAGGAAATCCCTTATACTGGGCGACTACCAGAAAATAAATAAAAATTTGTGTTTTAAAAATTTACCGATATCGTTATTAGAGTTTTGACTCAAAAAAAATTTAGGTGATTTATGGAAAATACAATTTGTTGGTTGTTTTTAAACCAAAAATCTAAAAAAAAAATTTGTGCGGTTTTAGCGGTTTATAAAATCACAATCCATATTTGAAATCTTAAGATAATATTCTTTCATTTTATTAATCATAACCATAATTGTGGTCCCAGATGGGTGGGGTGCACAATAATTTTTTCTATGTTTTAATTCTAAAGGAGACATTTTTAGATTTAAATTTTTCGTATGGCCCATAAACTAATCTATTGCTAGTTTTTCTCTTAATTGGAAATTATTGCGAAAATAGTTGAAATGTACAGTTGAGATTACTAAAAAATAGAATTGTATTTCTGTAATTGTAAAACATTTCTTTCTGTAGAAAACTATTAATGTGTAAACTAGGGATGGGCTCACGCAAACAATAATCGAACTCACGCAATTTTTTTTACTCACTCACTCCCTATTGAGGTTTGTATCAGGAGTAGGTATAAACATGGATCGATATTTTACAATTTTAATAGTCTTCGTCAAATTTTATATAAGTTTAAAATTTTATGTAAATCGATTGATAACTGCGTATCTTGATCACAGCGTTTACATGGGCAGACAGACGGACGGACGAACATCGCTTAATCGTCTCAGAAAGTGATTCTGAGTCGATCGGTATACTTAAAGGTAAGTCTAGGGCCAATATTTCGGATAGTTACAAACACTTATTATACCCTGTACCACAGAGTGGTGTAGGGTATAATAAAGGTATCTATATAAATGCAAAACTTTTTTTAGAAGATGTGGTATCAAATGTTGCGAAAAAAACGCTGTTTCATAGTGTCCTGAATTTAGCGAAAACCAGTAAAAACTTAAATTCGGTCTCCACAATGTTAAAAAAGATTATTGCAAAAATATTATTTGAAAAAAATTGTTGAAAAAAAAAATTTTGAGAAAAAATTTATAAAAAGGATTGGTAAAATAAATTAATTTTGAAAAAAAAATTTCGCGGAAATTTTTTTTTTTGTAAAAAATATGTTTTTATTTTACCATTATTTATCCTATTCTGTTCAAATATGTTAACCGGCAGCCAAATAAAAGCAATTTGTATTTTTAGGTTATGTCGAATGCACCAAAATTTTCATAGTGTTCTTACACTTTTGTTAATAACTTTTGAACCGCTGAATCGATATCGATATATGTTTGTACTTTACCATTATTTATCCAATTTTGTTCAAATATGTCAACCGGCAGCCAAATTAAAGCAATTTGTATTTTTAGGTTATGTCGAATGCACCAAAATATTAATGGTGTTCTTACACTTTCGTTAATAGCTTTTGAACCGCTGAATCGATATCGCTTAAATGCAATACCAAACTTCCCGGGACAACAACAAGTTGATATGTTAAGTTTCAGTCGTATACGCCATTTCAACAGACGGACATCGCTAGAATGTCTTTAAATCGATCACTGTTTTTCGAAATAAAAATTTATAGCAAGGAGAAAGGAGAAACCACATTGTGACAATAGGCCTTTATAAGGAGAAAACTTAACAGAATATCATTGAATAAGTGATAATTAAAATTGACAAGTTTGTTTTTTAGATGAAGCAATACAAAAAAACAGGTAAGTCTTATTTTTCCTCTTTTCCACATGCAACTTTTATTTAAACATTTCTTAAAATGTCGAAAATCATACGAAATATTATTTTTTTTTTTTTTTAAGCCTAAAAGTATGCAATGATTTTTACATACAATATCGGAAACCGCTTGACTCACAAGAAAGGTCTTTCACAGGGCACCCGCCGTCTGTTCTGAAACTTGCATATAGGAAAGAGGGGAGAAAAATAAGAGTTACCTTTTTTTATAGCTGCCCAATCTCACATTTAGCGGGTCAAAGGGGAGGGGGAAAAACGTGATTTTTTTTGTTTTTTGAGGATTTTTTCTATTTCTTTAAATGAAACTATATGAACATTTTATACAGGTCAATAGGTTTTTTGGAGGCCTATCCAATGTTAAGTTCGTTATTGTCAAAAATGTATAATTGTTTGGGTAGTTTTTATGGAGATGTATATTCGGACGACCACGAGAATCATATATAGGGGCATGTCACAGACTCAATTCCGTTTGGAAGTGGAATAAGTGGTTTACTCGTAAAACGCGAAGCAAATATTTTTTTCGGAATGAAACCACTTTTATGCAATTCCTTTTAGATTCTTGAAAGTGATTTCATTCCGAAAAAAAATAATATTCGTTTTGCGTTTAACGAGTAAACCACTTTTCTCAAATCCGAACGGAATTGAGTCTGTGAAAATTAAATTTAAGCTTAAAATTAGGCTGACCCGTATTTTTTCGTTTGCCCAAATTCCTGCTAGTTCGGCTATTATTCGGATTTTCCCGAGAGTCCATATTTTTTCATAAGGTAACAACCCTTTTTTAAATTTGAGATTGTGGAGCTAAAAAAACAGGTAACTCTTATTTTGGGTGCCTTCTGAAAGACATTCCTTGTCAGTGGTACCGTTACAATTTACTTTTAGGGGAAGATCATTCATCCGCAATATCAATAAATTTATCTTAAAAATGGGTGTTTCGAAAGAATATTGGTTTCTGTCTGGAAGAAAAAATTAGATTCAGTATGTGTTGCCTTTATGTATAATTTATTTTATTAAAAAACTATTCTTAATTGTGTAAAATACAAAATATTATTCATGTTGGTAAATCATGAGATCGATACACAAAAATATTTCGTGTGTTTTATAATTGTTTACTTAGAACAAGTGTTCTCTTGTGTATATATAGATATAGATATATTATAAATAAATTGATAATCTTAATAATAAATATTCATACATAATCTACAGCATTTACAAATGTAATTCGAAAAAGATCAATTGTTATTCGAAAAAAAAAACAATCTAATTCCAAAAAGATCAATTGCGGTTTAAAAAAGATTAATTTAATTTCGAAGATAAATCGTTATTCGAAAAAGATTAATTGTAATTCGAAAAGATCGATTGTCATTCGAAAGTAATAAATTTTAATTCAAAATAGATCAATTGTTAGTCGAAAAAGAATAATTTTAATTCAAAATATGTAGATCAATTGTAATTTGGAAAAGAGCAACTGTAATTCAAAAAAGATCAACTGTAATTCGAAAAAGATCAATCGATATTCAAAAACTATTAGTTCGAATTTAAAAAAGATCAATTGTAATTCGAAGATTTCAATTGTAATTAGAAAAAGATCAATTTTAATTCGACCATTTCGAAATAAATCAATCATAATTCGAAAAACAATTAATTGTAATTCGAAAAAGATCAATATGATTTGAAAAAGATCAATTGTAATTCAAAAAAGATTTACTGGAATTCGAAATAAATCAATCTTAATTCGAAAGCAATGTATTGTAATTCGAAAAACAAATCAATTACAATTCTAAAAAGATCAATTGTAATTCGAAGATTTCAATTGTAATTTGAATATGATAAATTGATATTCAAAAATTGTAATTGTAATTTGAAAAATATCAATTTTAATTCGAAAAATATCAATTTTATTTCGCAGTAAATTAATAATTAATTATTGAAATTTGAAAAAGATCAAAAGTATCAACTAAATTTCAATTGTTCGAATTACAATTGGAATCTTTGAATTATAATTGATCTTTTTCGAATTGCAATAAATCTTTTTTGAATTGCAATTGATGTTTTTCGAAGTAGATATGAAATATTTGAATTACAAGTACAATCTTTAAAATACAAATGGAATCTTCGAATTGCAAATGAACTCTTTGAATTATAAATAGAATCTTTAAATTACAATTGACTCTTTTCAAATTACATTTGTAAATGCAATATGTATGTTAATATGAAAAAAATTGTACGCTTAAACTAATTTATCCAAATATAATTCAGATTATTGATTTGTTGTTGGCAGTGTTTGTGGCAGTGTTGTATTTGGTTTATGGAGTGTAAATGCATCATAAATTTGACACAGCTCCGACATTCGATATTCTTCCAAACAAACTATGTCTTGTAAATTGGGGGATTGTTTTCGGGCACACGACATACAATGAACAACATGTCGTTTTTCTTGCTCTCTTATAAATAGCACGTCAAATACTTCAACCTCGCATTGTCCACAATAATGTGATGCTTCATTTTTTCCTCGACCATGGAAACGTACCAAAACGCCTTTAGATTTTACATATTCCAGAGTATGCATGACATTCTTTAAAGTTTGTAGCAAACACATTTTAATTAATTCAAATAGCTTTGGATCAGATACTCGTATATTGCGAGCTAAATTCCAGCTTAAGTGAACCATTGGTACAATACTCTTGAAATTTTGTAGTTTATTCCACTCGTAACGTTCGACAGCTAAAGAAAATTGTCGTGCTGTAAGCGGTCCCACATTCCAGGCAATATTATTACACCATCCAACCGACTGTACCCAATGAACACATCCAGCATTGACCCAAACTAAATCGCCCGGACGTTGTATAAATCTATATACTGGAATATTTTCCTTATACAAGTCATCTAGAACAGGCCACCACGAACCATGTAAATAGCTTATATTATTTCTCTCACATAAATTATGAATTCCACCCCAATAGGCATCTGGTACAGCAAACCATTCACAATCTCCGGGACCAATATTGATATTTATGGAGCAGAAATTATTATTTTCTTGGTGACCAGGAGTTCTACTTCCCGGTACCTTCATATAAAGTTGAACCGTATTCATACCCAGTATAACATGACCAACATGTGACAACATATTTGCGGCTGATATAACACGAGCAAATGCGGGTAACTTTTGAAGCTCTGCCAATTGTGTTCTCCATTTTCGTTCATCTGATAGATCCACATTTGTTCCGAATCTCAACATTTTACTGCCGTTTTTGTTCTTTTTCTTTCTTCCAGGCATAGATGTATTACTAAATGAGTCTTTGGAATCCGAATCGGACATTGCTTGTACTCCTACTTTTTCATCCTTTATATTATCCTGAAAGCTAGACGCTTGATATTGAGCATACTTTGCAATAGTTGTATGAGACCTATGGGAAATACAAGCCCATACACGTTTCGCTTGAGTGTTGTCCCAATTTTCGTCTGGCGGCTGATGAACTTGTGTCCGCACTTCGACACTGTGATCTGGATTTGCTTCTACTAGTGTTTTTGTAGAGAATAATCCCAAATCTAATTTTAAAGCACCTGCTAGACCACGAACAACAGCAATTGGATGTTTAAGACAAAACTCTTGTAATTGTGGACTGAAAGCATGTGTTTTATTCTCAAGATGAACAGACGGTGTAGGTGGCAGTAACTGTTCTCTCGAAAGACGTTGTGGCGGACAATCTGGTGGAGATGGCGTAGGGGCATTTAAATTTAATACTGAACATTTTTGTGGTGGTTCATCTAGTGAGATATTTTTAACAGATGTGATGAGTTGATTTGAGTCCATCTGAATGCAAAATTCAGAAATCTCCTTGGGGTCATTGTCAATATGGAATTCACTTTTTATAGCATCCTCCATATGTTTATTCGCAAAGATCGAAGCTATAGTAGCCTTTGTATTTTCAAAAGATTTAGTGTCATTTGTCTCTGGCTCATCTTTAATGTCAATTTTGTCGCCAGTAATTGATTTTAAAATGTCATCTGTAAATGTTGATGTTAAATCTTTCTGAGATAATATTTCTTGAAGTTCTTGATCCCTTACAACTAAATCTGTATGTTCTTGAAGTGGATCTTTTAAAATAGTTTCATGTGTTTTTAAAGAAAATGTAGATGATGGATTTTCAGAGAAAGCGGGAGGAATAACAGCTAAAGTCTCGCCCTCAAACTTAGATGATATTTCTCCCTGACTATTTAAATTTATGCTTTCGATGTTATTTTGCTGAACTACACCCTTCTGATACTGTTCCATTAGTTTATATTGGCTGCTTAATTGTTGAAGTAACATTTGCTCTTGTGCGTTGGTGTTATTCTTCTTCTGCTGCAAACGTTGCAACATTTGTAATTGTTGCTGTGTCAAGAAAAACGAAGGTTGCGTGGGGCGGTTTCCTGCTTGGTTTTCAGCTGAATTTCCACCATCTTTTATACGTTTCACGGGAATTGTATTTGAATAAGGCGGCGGTGGTGGTGGTCCTTGTGCAGCAACCTTTCCAGTTTGCCTTTTAGTTAAATTTGATGAGGATTGTTGTTGACGTGAACTCATTTCTAGAGAAATGGGTAAATTCCAAGCTTCTTCAATTGAACAAAGTTGTGGTCTCCTTGATGTTATACTTGGCATAGGCGCCTGTATTAACTCCGACTCTAAAAACTGTATTCGTTGTTCCAATCCTTTATTCATTCCTTTAACATCAAGAGATTAACATTTTTTTCGTTTTCATTTTATTTTTTTTACGGTTTTACTAAATTTTTTTTACGGTTTTACTAAAATAAATATCTATATTTTTTTCTATACTAACAGTGATGGTAATTTGTGCCCAGTTGTTGATTAAAAAGGTGTAAAACTGAGCAAATTGGGCCACAACAGTCCATTATCACATTTGAGGTAAAAGTCACTTGTATTGAGACTATACGTCCTATTGATGCTCAAAATAAGTTGAAAAAATAAAGTTCTACCTCTTTTTGATAAAAAAATGGGCCAAATAAAATAAAAAAATATTTTTTCCTAAAATAAAATATTTTGGACCCTTTAATTTACCTTAGTATATGAAAAGGTACAAACAGATAATGGTCCATGACAATAAAATGGTACCAAAAAAGGCACTATTGTGTTATATTTTCCAACACTTTTTCATAAACGAACACAAAACAGCTCGTCACCTTAGTATTGTTTTGCCCCATACGCCATTTTAAAAAAAAGGAGTAAATGCCACATTAGACGACCGATAAATCGTCAAACTTTGAACGTCGGGGTTTTAAAAGTTGCCTTTTATCGTCAATATTAACACAAAACAACTAGAAAAGTTAAATTCGACTTGGCCGAATCTATGAATACCCTCCACAGTGTCCTTTTTAAGTGATAGTAAATTTTCTAATGTGAAAAAATAACAATTTTGATTATAAATATTTAACTTTGTGTTAAAAACATTTTTTAAGTAATTTTTAAAAAAAAAAATTACAAAATTTTTTTCGAGTGTATTTTTTATTTTTTTTAGTGTGGTAGGATTTGGGGATTTCACATAATTTTAAGGATTTTACACGAATTTTTGAACGCTTCCTGGTGGTCGATTCTGGTTCTGTGAAAAACGTATGAATGAAAAAATATGTCAGTTTACTTCATTGAAAACTAATAGGTAAAGTGACATTATTTTTTCAGTGATAAATTTATCACAAAAACAGAATTGGCCCTCTGGTCTAATAGTGATTAACCTAAAATGTCGCATATTTTACTTTTGCTGCTTGCAGTTGCATTTTGAAGAAACATTACAACGGTAACAAATGCAAACACGGCAACTCTTAAAAGAAATTATTTTTTGCAGCCAGACTTGCCAGATAAAGGGATTTGTTCCCAACATGGGCATTTCAACTACGACTTACGGGCAGATGTTAGTGGGGAGTAGAGATGCGCGCGTGACACGAATTTTTCGTGATTCACGCGTGAATCACGCGTGATCGTGAGTGAAATTTATTTTTACTCACGTGATCGTGAGTGCGCGTGATTAGAAATAATAGTTTCGTGCGTGAGCGTGCGTGAGTAATTTTTTTCTCGTGAGTTGCGTGATTGTTTTGTGCTTTATGAAACAGAAAACAAGTAAGAAAATCATATTGAATTCAGAGGGTAATTAATACCAAATTCTGATTTAAATAAATGTTTATGATTGTTTTTAGGAATTTAAATTCTTTTTGTGCAAGAAATCGAAAAAAGCTAAAAAAAATAGTTTATTTTAATTTCGTGAGCGTGAGAAAAATTTTAGTTACTCACGTGAGCGTGCGTGAACGTGAGCAGAAAAAATAAATTTCGTGCGTGAGCAATATTTTTATTTCGTGAGCGTGAGCGTGCGTGAGTCAAAATTCACTCACGCGCCCATTTCTAGTGGGGAGGGATTTGAGGATTTCACATCATTTTGGGAATTTTTCACGAATTTTTTTGAATGAAATCAAAAAAATTTATTTAATTTTTTAATGTGGTAAAAAATTGATGAGGTATTCAGAGTCCTGCTTGCCAGCCCTGGTACTAGTTGTAAAAGAGCACTTTTTCAAGTTACATTTCAAAATACATGAGAGATATTCAGTCTTTTTGCCAGTCCTGGCAATGTAGCAAAAGAGTACTTCTTTCAAAATCGCAGATTTGTTATAGAAAGTTTTAACATTAAAAAAAAAAATATGTTAGAATCTGACAATTTTTCTGGTACCTTTAGAAACTGAGAAACAAGGAAATGTTTTTCAGAATCAATTTCTCTAACAAAAATATAAATAAAAACATCTAAAATAAGTAAAAAAGTTAAATTTAACTTGACCGAATCCATAAATACCCTCCACAATACCATTTTTAAGTGATAGTAAATTTTCTAACGTGAAACATATTTTTTTAAAATTGTTGACCAGAAATATTTTTTTTTTATGTAAAAATTTGTATACCCTCCAACCACAGTATGGGGGTATACTCACTTTGTCATTCCGTTTGTAACGCATCGAAATACTGGTCGGGGACCCCATAAAGTATATATATTATTGATCCATGATCGATTCTAAGGGCGGATTTTACAGTCAGCACTAAGTAGAGACTTAAGCTAAGAAATTACTTAAATCAAAAAAACTATTTTATAAAAGCCACTTAAGAAAAACTTAAGTCGGCTATTACCATGACTTAAGTTTTACTTAAGTAATTTATTTTGATTTGACAATTCAAAAAAAAAAATACAAAATAAAATTCAAATAATAAAAACATATAAACTAGTGCCTACGGTCAGTACCGTAGTACCGGGAATACCGGTATTCCCGGTTCTCGGTATTACCGGGAAATGGTACCGGTTTCCCGGTTCTTAATTCATTCCCGGTTCCGGTTCTGACGGTATTCCCGGGATTACCGGTATGTATATTTTGTAAAATTTTGTACAATTACAATTTTTTCTTTGCTTTTACCAAAAAAAAAAATAAAAAACATGTGAAAACACCATTTCCAATTTATTTTTTTAATTTAAGAAGAAATAGTTGCATGATTTTTAAATAATTTTACAAACACAACTAAATATTACTAAAATACTGATTAAATAGTGTAATTTAAATATTTTATGGTACAGTATTTTTTTGGGTTTTGAGAACCGGTACCAGGATCAGAACCGGGAATACCGGTATTCCCGGGAATGTATCTAGAACCGGGAAACCGGTTCCAGAACCGGGAATACCGAGAACCGGGAAATGGGGGGCACTAATATAAACATACAAAAAAAAATAAAAAACAAAGAATCACACAATTGCTGTTATTTCCCGTTAAAAACTTCCGCCGTCTTCGCCACTCTCAAATTCAAGGTATTTCTATCAAATTGCGTGATAATTTCATCATGTAATTTGTAAGGAATTTGAGATTGGCGGACATGCCCCATCAAAGGGGTAATATAACATAATCAAATGGGTAACATAACCAATCTTATTTCTAAATGGCTTTCTGAAAATAAAAAGGGGTTTTGGGTGTTCAAATCCGAAGTCAATCGGCGGAGCAATTCTCAATGATGACCTTAGCGTCGGAAAATTTTAATGAAAAGAACAACAATTGTGTGATTATAGCCTACACCACTATTTGATACAGGGTACGAGTATTTGATGATGTTTGAAAATACCCGAAATATTGGTCCCACCCCCATATTTAAGTATTAGATCGACTGTACATCCGTCTGTCTGTTTGTCCATGTAACGTTGTAAACGTTTTCGCTGTTATTTCCAATAAGGAATAAGATTGCCGGTTATCTTACCCACTTGATGTGCCATCTCCGCCACCTTTAAATTTCTTAATTATACCTTTTTCTTTTATTTTCGTTTTGATGGAAATATCACGCAATTTAATGAAAATACCTTGAGTTTGAGAGTGCCGGAGATTGCCTATTAAACGGGTAACATAGTCGGCAATCTTATCCCTACAAGTTTTGGTGGAAATAACAGAAAGCTTTTCACAGAGACGTTCGTTTGTGTCCAAATCAACCGAAATCAAGCGGGTGAAGATTTTTTCAATAATGACCTTAGCCGCGATCTTGTTATGGTTTTTACAATACCCACGGCGGAAGATTTTAATGGAAAGGAAGTGCATTTGTGGGATTTTTCGTTGTTTAAATTTTTGTTTTGTATATTTTTATTATTATTTTATTTTTTTGTATTCCTTTTGAATTGTCAAATCAAAAAAAAAATACTCTGTGTTACCATATTTTTAGCATATTGTCTTTTCAACTTAAGTACAAACTGTAAAATAAAATTAAACTTAAGTAATAAAAACTACTTAAATAATTCTTACACAGAAAAAAATTTGTACATTAATAGTATGAATTGGATTCATTGATTTCTGTTTTTAATATGTATGAACGAATTCCTACTATTTATGTATTTATTTTTAATTTCAAAAATATTGAAAAATCTAGTTTGTATAGATAAAAATAAAAATGTCCAAAAAATATTATGTATTTTGTTTCTCTAAAAAAAATACTAAAATTGCAACAAATTAAAAATAGCAGACGCTCTTGGCGAACGACATGTTGTCCTACATGATAAAGGTAAGATTAATTTTTTAAGGATTACTTAAAAAAATCGCATTTCTAATTGTGTTCCTATTACCACTTTATCTTAGAAAGAAGTCTCTGCTGGGAAAACCAAAATAGGAAAACAATAAAATGAACCGCCTCATGAAAGCTCGGAATTGCCCTTGGAATAGTCTTATTGTTGTAAAGCAATTATTTTTAATCAAAGATGACTGAAAGCCTCAAAGTTAAAATATTGCAATAACTGCACTTTTCACGGATTTCTTTCTGTGTGCAATCGACGTTGCAATGATTTTTGAATGTGTGCAAATAATTTACCATTTTTAAAATAAATGTCTCAATAAAATTTTGGTATTTTTAAATTTAATAGCATCTATTCTATGTTTTATTTTATAATGGACGCAGATAAGACGGTTGTTTTAAATAAATCAGTTGTATGCAATCGGAAAATATTAAAAAAACATAATTTATTTGTTTAATATAGCTAAAATGCATACATTTTACCTAAAAAGTCGTCATGAATTTGTTTATAATATGTATGAATAAATTCATTCTCAGCATGAAAAAAGTTTGGGAAAAAAAAGTCATGTTGAATTCATACTATTTATGAACAAATTTATTACAGGTATGAATTATTTTTTTCTGTGTAACTAAGATTTTACTTAAGTAAGAACTTACAAGGGAAGTATCTCAACCCTTATGAACCGATTTGCATGAAACGTAAAATATATATAAAAGAGACAATTCTAAGGTTGGGGTGTCTCGGCTTATCGGCCATATCGGGGATTTAGGGGTTCAAAACATGGGTCAAAAATGGCGAAAAAATCGTTTTTTGGATTTTTCAGCCATTTCTTTCTAAGAAACTATATGATGTTTACATATGAGAAGAAAGGTTTTTTTTAATGCCTATCCAACGGTGGCATAACCTTGTAAAAGTTTGGCTTCGTTAAATACTTTTTCCATGAAAATGTGTAAATTTTGGGGGGTATTTATATGAAGACATAGAGCTACGATGTCCATATGAATACGAAATAATCTTTATTAAATTTAAGTCGACACGTATTTTTGCTCTAGAAGATATTCCTGTTAGTTCGTGAGATATCGAAATTTTCCCGGAGGTCCATATGGTTTCATAAGGGGACAACGAAATTTTGAAACACTGATATGGCCGAAAAGCCGAGACACCCCAACCTTAAAATCGTCTCATTTATATATATATTTTAAGTTTCAGGCAAATCGGTTCATAAGGGTTGAGATACTTCCCTTGTTAGTTTGGACTGTAAAATCCGCCCTAAGACATTCTGTGAATGTCCGTCCGTCTGTCTGTAGATGTCACGATGCAGTCCAAAATAAAAAAAGCTAGCCTCCTGCAACTTGGCACGAATATGTCTTATGGTCCTAGGCAGGTTAAGTTCGTAAATGGGCAAAATCGGCCCAAGGGGAAAAAAGTTCCCCCTTGAAGAACGGAACCAACCTCTGAAAAATACACTTTTTTTTACATGTTTTTTTGTATTTTTGTTAAATAAATGAAACATTTGGGGTATTTATCGGGATGTGAAGGTGATCTCAACGTCCCCCACTGACCCCCATCACTCCCCCCCCCCAAAAAAAACAAACGCCCCTGACAATTTTTTTTTTACATTTTGGAGGGTAAAAAAGATTCGGCACAGCCGAATTTAACACTCTCACTTGTTTTTACTAATTTTTGTAAAAAAAAAGTCGAATAATTTTTATGTAAAATTTTTTTGAGTGTAAACATTTTTTTGAGTGTTAACATTTTTTGAGTGTAAACATTTTTTTGAGTGACAAGAATGCTTTGATAAATATTTTTTGGGCTTTCTCATGTTTTAAAGACATGTTTAGCAGAACTCACGCAAGCTTACGCACGAAACTATTTTTTATAATCACGTGCACTCACGATCACGTGAGTTAAAATAAATTTCAATCACGATCACGTGTGATTCACGCGTGAATCTCAAAAAATTTATGTCACGCGCGCATCTCTATAACAAATAGAAGTTTTGGGGATTTTAATTTAAAGATTGGGGTCATGCACTAAAAAGTTTCTGGCAGCACTGTTTGCAGCTGTCATCATATAGCTAAGACACAAACCTTTTTATCATTTGACATTTATATTCGGTCGGTCACTTTTATTTACTGGGGAAACAAATTGAAAACAACAACAAAATTTGACAACGTCAACGTTTATTCCTCTTTTGTGTGCAATTACAATTCTGGCGTTGGCCTTGAATTTTGCTTGTTCCCATACATTTTGTATGTAGAACAAAATTCAAAGCCAACGCTAGCGTTTCAAAGCCAGAATAGAATCAATTCTATTTTCTTGGCTTTGCTCTCTCGTGAGTATTTTTTTTCTTTGCTTTGGCATTGCCAGTCTTACAAAAAAAGGGTTGATTTTGTTTATGAAACGCATCTTGTTTATGAAACACATCTGTGTATTGCAAAATTATAAGAAAAGTACATATAAAAGAAAGTGAAAATAAAATTTACCGCCAATTATTATAAAAAAAAAAAACAAGTATCAAAAAATATCAATAAAAAAACCAAAGGAGTTTTATGTTTCACGGAAAAAAAATAATTTTCAGGAAAAAAATATTTTTCATTCACCAAATAATTATATTTCTGTTCTTCTTTGTGTGTGTGTATACAACAAACGCCAGAACAAAATTCAAAGCCAAAGCCTTTGTTTAAATCAAACGCCCTCTCTTTACACAAAATTCAAAGCCAACGCCAGAATTGTAATTGCACACTTTCTTTTTCTAATCATTTTCTTTTTGCTGGTGACTTTTTTTCCTTAATTTTTTTTTTGTAAAGTTATTACCACCGAAACGAAACCTATTTTAATTTTTCATTTTAAAAGAAAACGAATATATTACGATTATTTATTTAAAAAAATAAATAAAAAAACAAAGTGCAATGTTAAATTATTAATTAAACAAAAAAGGAATAAAATAAAAAAAGAAGTTAAAGAAATTTTTAAAACAAAAATATCATAAAAATGGCATCTCGTGGAGGTCCCATGGTATCAGGGACAGATGGCAATGATTTCGAGTATAGGCAACGAGTAGCTGCACCACATCAAATTAGGTTAATATACATTTTTGTTAATTCTATTGCTTATTTTTATAAATTTATTTCGATTTTTTTAAGCAATTTCTACAATAATTTAGTGTTTTTTCTCTGGTGATTATGTCGAAGAGTTTTTGCATAATTGTCTTGTGTATGGGGGGGCTAACATAAAGTAATTTTCATTCATTCTGTTTTTTTTTGTTCCTCCATTTAAATACAGATGATGATGATGATTGTGGTGTGAGACATTTGTTTTAAATATGTATTATTTTGTTGTAGGGCTCCACCACTTTTTGAACATTTTTTTTGTTGTGTTTGCTTTAAAATATATGTTGCTGCCACTGTTTGTCTGTCCGTCTGTCTATTATATTGTTGCTGCCGTTTTGTTTCTGGGCAATTTGCCAGTTTTTGTTTACATTTTTGTTTTTATTTATTTTTATTGTTAAACTTTTTGCAGTTTTCTTATTTTTTTTAATGTATTATTTTGTTTTCCCACTTTTTTATTACTGCACCAGGGTTGAAGAGGAAGCAGGCTTTTTTAAAAAAATACAATTTTTTACATGATGTTTTTGTGGGAGATTTTCTGTGTTTTTTTTTTTTTTGGCAACAGTTTAGTATATTGACCTGATGATGCATTATTGTAGAGTTTAGAAAATTTATAGATTGTTTTTTATTTGTTACTTTGTATGTAACGCATTGACATATCGGTCTTAGGAGGTACTATAAAGATCATGGTTCAACAATATGATCCATGATCGATGTTCTTCTGCCAGCCAGAAAAGTTATCTGATTTTAAAAGTTTTTCGAGACATTTGCTTTTTCTATAAGAAAAATGTCTCAGAATCTGAGACTTTTTCTATAAGAAAAATGTCTCAGAATCTGAGACTTTTTCTATAAGAAAAATGTCTCAGAATCTGAGACTTTTTCTATAAGAAAAATGTCTCAGAATCTGAGACTTTTTCTATAAGAAAAATGTCTCAGAATCTGAGACTTTTTCTATAAGAAAAATGTCTCAGAATCTGAGACTTTTTCTATAAGAAAAATGTCTCAGAATCTGAGACTTTTTCTATAAGAAAAATGTCTCAGAATCTGAGACTTTTTCTATAAGAAAAATGTCTCAGAATCTGAGACTTTTTCTATAAGAAAAATGTCTCAGAATCTGAGACTTTTTCTATAAGAAAAATGTCTCAGAATCTGAGACTTTTTCTATAAGAAAAATGTCTCAGAATCTGAGACTTTTTCTATAAGAAAAATGTCTCAGAATCTGAGACTTTTTCTATAAGAAAAATGTCTCAGAATCTGAGACTTTTTCTATAAGAAAAATGTCTCAGAATCTGAGACTTTTTCTATAAGAAAAATGTCTCAGAATCTGAGACTTTTTCTATAAGAAAAATGTCTCAGAATCTGAGACTTTTTCTATAAGAAAAATGTCTCAGAATCTGAGACTTTTTCTATAAGAAAAATGTCTCAGAATCTGAGACTTTTTCTATAAGAAAAATGTCTCAGAATCTGAGACTTTTTCTATAAGAAAAATGTCTCAGAATCTGAGACTTTTTCTATAAGAAAAATGTCTCAGAATCTGAGACTTTTTTATACAAAACATGTCTCAGAATCTGCGACTTTTTTCTATAAGAAAAATGTCTCAGAATCTGATATACTTTTTCTTAGAGTTTGCAAATAATCGAGATATTTCATAATCGCGATTACGATTAAAAAAATTGCCGTTAATCGCGTTTACGATTAATCGAATTTTTTAAATAATTTGAGTTGCAATATCTTTAAAAAAAAATCTTTTGAAATTTACATTTTAGAACGTATTTTTAGGAACAAAAACTGTTATTTTTAAGAAATAAAATTAAAAGCTTTCGAACTTTCCCAGTAAAAATTATTCGAGATTTTAGCACCACAGTCTCTTTTTTTAGTATATCATTGCGCTCGAGCGCCCTTGAGAAATTTTAGTTAAGATTTTTTTAAAACTTATAATTAAAATTCTTTGTTGATAAAATTTCATACATATTTTAATTTTTGACATCTTTAACTCTTTTTAAATTATCAAAAAGATTTTTGAAGAAAAATACTAGATTTTCTTACATCTTTATTGCGGTTAAATAAACTTTACAAAGAGTTCTTCAATCAGCGCTGAAAAGTGACATGATTTTACTGGGTCTTAATAACTTTTTATCTTTGCTACTAAAGAGTACTCTTAACTGTGACTGATTTGGATTCACTCTTTGGATCATGATTTCTTTCCAAGGCTGCTTCCAGTTTACCAAAATTTCTGCGGGGTCGTGTCAAAATACCTGCCGATGGCCAGTTAGCTCTTGTGAGGAAATTTATTAAAAAAATTTACAAGGCATCATTAGTCAACCAGCGGTCAAAGTATGAAAAAATTAAGATTTTGACAAAATTTCATGTCCAAATTTGTTGATCAAAGGCTTTTGAGTATATTTTAAAAACAAAACTCTTTAAAATTTACTAAGATCAGAATTTAAATTTTACCTTAAATTTGAATGACTTTTACGAGAAAAGGAAAGAAAAATTGCAAACAAGTTAAATGAACCATGGGTCAACCCATCAAAACTTTCCGGCCTACTTAACATTCCATAATCAATGATTTTTGTTTGAAATTGTCCCGAAAGTAATCGTTTTTGACACTAATTTAGTTTTTTTGACAAATAATTTTAATAGAAACTTTAAAATTGGTTTCAACTGATTTAAATTCGTTATAAAAACAGTGTATTTCATAGAAATTTTTAATCGTAATCGCATGATTTTTTTGTCGATTACGATTAATTGGTGCGATTAATCGCGATTACGATTACGATTTTAATCGTTTTGCAAACTCTACTTTTTCTATAAGAAAAATGTCTCAGAATCTGAGACTTTTTCTATAAGAAAAATGTCTCAGAATCTGAGACTTTTTCTATAAGAAAATTGTCTCCGAATCTGAGACTTTTTCTATAAGATAAATGTCTCAGAATCTGAGACTTTCTATAAGAAAAATCTCTCAGAATCTGAGACTTTCTATACGAACATTTTCTCAGAATCTGAGACTTTTTCTAAACGGAAAATGTCTCAGAATGTGAGATTTTTTCTATACGGAAGACGTCTCAGAATATGAGACTTTTTCTATACGCAAAATGTCTCAGAATCTGAGACTTTTTTTATACGAAAAATGTTCCAGAATCTGAGACTTTTTCAATACGAAAAATTTCTCATTTTCCCTATAGAAAAAAAAGTCTCAGATTCTGAGACATTTTCCGTATAGAAAAATTCTCAGGTTCTGAGACATTTTCCGTATAGGAAAATTCTCACATTCTGCGACATTTTTCGTATAGAAAAATCTGAATCT
This sequence comes from Pegoplata infirma, assembly GCA_963921195.1. NCBI lineage: Eukaryota > Metazoa > Arthropoda > Insecta > Diptera > Anthomyiidae > Pegoplata > Pegoplata infirma. Next base: position 31,413,988 of record OY992536.1, read on the forward strand.
GAGACTTTATATTTTGGAAAAACTTCTATGAACTTTATTGAAATATTTAAGAAAAATATTTCACAATCTGAAACTTTTTATGTAGGAAATTCTTCTATGAATTTGAGACTTTTTATATAAGACAAATTTCTCCTATAGAAAGTCTCAGATGCATACGTTAAATCTTTTAGACTCTAACATCAGCACAAACTCAATATACCCTGTATCACAGAGTGGTGTAGGATATATAAAAAATATATTTTTAAACTATAATCCTTATTTTAATTCCTATTTTCTTCATCTTTTTCTTTACAGTTTGTTAAATAAATCACGACTGAAATATTGCATTTTCTTTCATGCACTGCTATTTTTTGTAATGTTAGCTAAACTAACATCTGATATATTGGATCGTTTGGATATATTTGTATTGGAAATTGAAGAATTAGAAGTACCAGCACCGCTGTGGTGGGAATACATATGGCTAGCATCTTTGCTAACCTCATTTTTGGGTTTATCCGCATCAAAAAGTAATAAAATACGTGATATGCAAAAATATATGATTGCATTAGTATTATTTGCTGTTTTGCCGCTGCTCTATTGTTTCATCTATTATTTTGGTGATGTTTGGGAATATTTATCATTGGAAGATAAATCGGATGTAGAGGAAACTACAACCATATTTTTGTGGAGGGTAAGAATAAAAAAAAATAACTTTGTCTTTACCAATATATAAATAGCAATAAAAATATATATTAGTCTAGGACCCCATAAAGTTTATATACCCCCATGTGATGAAAATCGTTTGATTTCAAATCGTTTTTGAATTTTGAATTTCGATGATTTTGAAATTGTTGTAAGATAAATAAGATAAAATTGTATGAATCCATTTATTTGATTATACTCAAGCCTTTAAAAAAAATTTCAAGTTATTTTGGCTTTTCTGCTATTTTTTCGAATTAAGATTTTTTATGAAATCGATCGAAATTGAAATCGTTCGATTTCCGTCACATACCAGATAATCGTAATCGTCAATCGATTTTGAGTCGGTCTAGCAATATCCGTCATGTCTGTTGAAATGACTATAATTGTAAAAATATGTCGCAGAAATGACTGTAAGATTTCTTTGTGCTTTAAAAGTTATAAACGAAGGACACCCGAAACTGTTGTTACATTCCACATAACAAATAAAAATATAATTTTCTTTTTTTGCAAGCCCACATTTTTTGGCGTGGATTTATACAATTCATTGAAATAATGGTAAGCTGTACGTGGCTGATGGCGCTTTACGTCAGCATACTTAGACTCTAAGGTCTGTTGTGAAATAATGATAAATTGTATTAATTAAGCAATTTAAAATATCTTTCGCAAGTGGGAAGGTGTCCCCAAATTCATACATACAAGTATTAAGGAACAGATAAGATAGGGTTCCTAAATGTGTATATAATATAATATAATTATAATTTTTCATACATATTAAGAGGAACAGATAGGGTTCGGAATCTGTGAATTTTTTTTTTACGAAAACTTTTTGAGAATATGAGACTTTTCTACAGAAAAATGTCTAGCAACTTTGACAGTTTCTTAAAAATCTCAGAAACTGAGACTTTTCCTATAGAAAAAATATCTCAAAATGTCTAATAAACTGAGACTTTTCTATACGAAAAATGTCTCAGTCTAAGACTTTTTCTATACGAAAAATATCTCAAAATATGAGACTTTTTCTATACGAAAAATTTTAAACTTTTTTTATAAAAAAAGTTTCAGAGTCTGAGATTTTTTCTATAGGAAAAATGTCCAGCTACTTTAACACTGCAACTTACAAGGTTCTTACAAGGGAAGTATCTCAACCCTTATGAACCGATTTGCCTGTAACTTAAAATATATATAAGTGAGACGATTTTAAGGTTGGGTCAGTGTTTAAAAATTTCGTTGTCTCCTTATGAAACAACGTGGACCTTCGGAAAAATTTCGATAACTCCTAACAGGAGTATCGTCCAGAGTCAAAATACGTGTAGACTTAAATTTAATAAAGATTATTTCGTATTCATATCGATATCGTAGGTACATGTCTTCACATAAATATCCTCCAAAATTTACACATTTTCATGAAAAAAAAAAATATTTAACGAAGCCGAAATTTTACAAGGCTATGCGACCGTTAAATAGGGATTAAAAACACCCTAACCTTAGAATTGTCTCTTTTATATCTTTTTTAATTTTCCTGCAAATCGGTTCATAAGGGTTGAGATAAGGGATGTTAAAAATTTCAGAAACTGAGAAGATCTCCGAATCTGAGACTTCTCCTATAGGAAAAATATTTGAGAATCTGAAACTTTTTCGATGAGAAAAATGGTTAAGAATACGGGTATAAGACTTCTTCTAACGTATTATAATCTAACGGCCATATTCAAAATGAAAAACTAGTGCCTAACATCGAGTGTCTAATTTTTTTTATTCGCAATTTTCAATAAGGGAAATTAAGGTTCTCGATGAAAGTCAATCATTATAATAAAGAAAACAAGTAAGAGTATTAAATAAAACATTAAAAAAAAAATCCGGGGTAGTTTTCTTTTGGGGGGGAGGTCGGCAGTGGTCATTGGGGGGACAAATTTCCCCTCGAAATATATATTTAAAAATGCATTCTTGTACTTTAAGCACTAAAGAAATACAAGTTTATCAATATTTTAATTAAAAAAACGATATTTTCTAATCCCCCGGGTCCAAACGCATAACTTTGAGCCTCTTGAAGCATTAATATGTAACATTTGTTAAACAAAAACACAAAGAATCATGTAAAAATGTGGTGTTTTTCAGAGGTTGGTTTAGTTCATCAAGATGGAACTTTTTTCCCCCTGGTCTGATTTTGCCCATCTTTGAATTCAACCAGCCTATGACCATAAGACATATTTGTGCCAAACTTCAGGAGTCTAGCTCTTTTATTTTGGGCTGTATCGTGTCTTCCACAGACAGACGGACGGACGGACATCAATAGAATGTGTTAGAATCGAGCACTGATCAATAATATATATACTTTATGGGGTCCTGAACCGATATTTCGATGCGTTACACACGGAATGGCCAAGTGAGTATACCCCCATACTGTGGTTGGAGGGTATAAAAAGAATATAACATCGATTTAAAAGCTTCGTCATCTAGAACAGCGGTTACCAACCTTTTTGGCTCGCGTACCCCTAATTTTAAATTTTGTCAGACGCGTACCCCCTAACGAGTTTTTTGTTAAAAAATCTTCTCATACATATAAATATTAGAGTTAATTTTGAAACTTTTGATGTACGGGTATTATCATTTTTTTTGAAGGATTTAGGGGAGATCAAAACAATAGTGGTATTGTTTTGGAAAAATTTTCGCTCCTTGGGGTGGCTCAATGCATCTGAAAACGCTGATTTTGAGCTGATTTTTCTGCAGAGCAAAAACAGCTGAAAATATTGCAAATCTGATTTCACCAGTCGTTTCTACACCAAAAATTTAAACAACGAACCTTTTCTGAACTCTTAAAAACAGTTCTAAATACACATCACAGAGAGCGGAAATATAATTTTTTTTTTCAATTTTTTTTTAATACAAGGACAGATAAACCATTCCGTGACTTTTTGAATAAAACACCCTCGTATATACAATGAAGGGGCATTTTGAGCTCAACAAAATGGTAAAAAAATTTCCACTCACAACCCGTCCCAAAAATGTCTAAAAACACCTTTTTTGAGAACTTTGACATACATTTTCTCAAAAACCTGACATCATAGAAAAATTTGGAAACCATATTCGGAATCAGCATCGAAAGGTTAATCGAAAACAAGTGGTCAGATCTCAAAATATAGCAAAAAAATGCTCTCTGCACAAAAATAAATTTTTTGTGAACTTTGACTTCAACTTTCTTAAAAACCTGACGTTATGGAAAACTTTATAAGGCCGATGCGGAACCAGCATTAAAAGGTTAATCTAAAACGAATGTCCAAATTACTAAGATTTGGCGTACCCCCGCGGACAGTTTCGCGTACCCCCTAGTGGTACGCGTACCATAGGTTGATAACCGCTGATCTAGAATACTTCTTTAAACACAAATTAAAATAAAAAATGCTCTAAAAATTTTTTATGCGCTTAAAAAAACAGTTTAAAACAAAAATATGAATTATCAAGAAAAATTAGACTTAAAATAGAAAAATAATTTTCTTGCAATATATTCTATGTGAATATCATGGTGTAATAAACCTACTCCAAATATTAGAAATACAACTTTTCAGTAGTCTAGCTCATTTGGTATGGATTGCATTTTGCTTTCCACAGAAAGGCGGACGGACATTCACAGAATGTCTTATAATCGATCACTGATCAATAATATGTGTGCCCATGATCTTTATGGGGTCCAAAACTAAAATTTCGATACGTTACACTTGGAATGATAAAGTGAGTATACTCCCATACTGTGAAGAAAGGGTATAAAAACTACGATTAAATACTTTAATTAGAATTTTTGTAATAATGTTATAGTTAAGAACTTTTTTAAAATTTTCCTTTAAATGGTAAAGACAAATTCTTTTCATAACAATTCTAATATAATTTTTTTTTTCATTTCAGGGTCTCCCTTATGGTTTGTTATGGTATGCTTTCTGTTTCTTGGGTTTCCAAATACATGGTTTTACTTTATATTTTTCTTATAATTTGGTTAAAGCCTGGAAGGCTCGTACTGCTGCTAGAAAATATCAATAAATTATTAGAATTTATATTTTTTTTTCTTTTTTTTTTATTTAAAAAAAAAAAACAAATACTCTTGTTGTAAACATCCTAAACATAAATTGAAACTGTTATCATAACTACATTGGAAAACTTATTTAAAATTATCTAGAAATTTAAAAAGCTCTCAATGTTAGTTTTAAACAAATTTCCTAAAAACAAAAGAATTTTAATAAAAAAAATACCTTTTCTAGAAAAATTTAATCAAGTTTTTCAATGTAACCTAAACTATCAAAATATAAGAAAACAAAAACTTGTTAATTTTGACAAATTTACATTTAAATAATATTTGTATTTCAACTAATTGGTTTCTATAAAGCTATATCAATGTTTAAATTTTTTTTATATAAACAAATTCTATCAATGATCAATAAAATTGAATTTTTGATCTTTTTATTACTGAAATTTTCTAAATTTTGATCTGTATGTCGTTTAATAAAATCTGTATTGTAATAAAAATAAATAACTTTTACTCATAAGGCCTTACCAAAAGAAAAACAAAATAGTTTACAGTTAACTCTTATTTAATTTTCCTTAAAAGTTAATTTTTTTAACTTTAATTTTTCAGACAATTAGAAAACTTAAATTTTTGTCGACTTTAAAAACATTTAATTTTCTTTTGGTTGGGCTTACATATTTTTTTTTTTTTTAATTTTCTGTTACTATTTTCTTTGGGACTTTTTTTATAATAAATGTACTTAATTAGGTACTTTATATAAATATATTTTGTTAACTATGTGCCTAAGTCTCAACTATAGTCTATGGTACCTCTATTTAAAAAAAAAAACTAGTTTGTTTAATCTAAAGTTAACTAATATTTAAAAAAAATATATGCAACTGCCTTTAATTTCATGTTTTTTTTTCTAATAACCAAATTTATAAATAAAAAATTGTCTAAATTGTATAAAAAAAACTTTATCAACAAAAAAGCACATTATATATAAATATTTTTTTTTAGATAAAATATTTTATTGTAATTCATAATTTAAAGAAAAATTTAAATCAATGTTAATAAATTTTTAATTGCTCTAAGTGGTTTAGAAAAAATTAAATTGCATTTTTAATAAGACACCGTGTTCTTAAAACCAAAAACAAAAAATTTTAAGTTTTTAACAAAATTAAAAAAAAAAAAAATATATTCACACCCCTCTTCAAGCAAGTTTAGGCTTTGTTAAAATTGTTACAAAATCAGATAATGGCATTTCACTCCTCTTTATTTATAAATTTAAAAGTCGTTAACACGAAAATCCTAGCTGATCCTGTATTCGAGTTATTGTTAAATAACACTGCGGAACACAAAAAAATAAACAAGAGTTACGACCATCATTTCTATATTTTTTTGGACATGCTGATTCGAATGTCGTACTCCGTTTTTCGATGGTACAGTTATCTTGCAAAATGTCGTTAAAGATTTGCTGATTTTGAGCCAGTTTTTCAACAAAAAATTTGCAAAGTGAATGATTTTTAAACTGTATGGCATGGAAAACAAAGATATGACTTGTAGCAATATTTCTTATGCAAATTTGGTTTAAAGATTTTCATCTTTAGCCCCTAAATTCGCGAATTTCTTAATTTTTTGAGGTTTTCGCGAAATTAACCGCCAAGTTGGTCTTTGATAAAAAACTTGCTTTTAGTACATCAAAAAGGCATCCCTAACAATACGAATAGTGGACAAAAAACAGCTATGTTATATGGACCATCATGATGAAAATCGCGAAAACCCGTTTTTTTGTATATGCCAGCATCACTTTACGAGATGATTTAAGACTCCATCTTTTAGTATATAATGTAGGATTCTTAAACAATTAACTCACCAAAAGTTTGGGCAAAAAAGTTTTAATTTGCAAAAGTTATCTTAACAAAAACTATTATTTCAGTGTTAACCCTACAATAATTATAGTTTTTGTTAAGATAACTTTTGCAAATGAAAACTTTTTTCGCCAAATTTTTGGTAAGTTAATTGTTTAAGGTTCCCACATTATATACTAAAAGATGGAGCCTTAAATCACCTCGTAAAGTGATGCTGCCATATTCCAAATAACGATTTTTCGCGATTTTCATCATGATGGTCCATATAACATAGCTGTTTTTTGTCCACTATTTATATGGTTAGTGAAACCGTTTTGATTCACTAAAAGCAAGTTTTTAATCAAAGACCAATTTGGCGGTTAATTTCGCGAAAACCTCAAAAAATTAATAAATTCGCGAATTTAAGGGCTTAAGATGAAAAGCTTTAAACCGAATTGGCATAAGAAATATTGCTACAAGTCATATCATTATTTTCCATGCCATACAATTTAAAAATCATTAACTTTGCAATTTTTTTTGTTGAAAAACTGGCTCAAAATCAGCAAATCTTTAACGACATTTTGCAAGAAAACTGTACCATACATCGAAAAACGGAGTACGCCATTTGAATCAGCATGTCTCAAATATATAGAAACGTTGGTCACACCTCTTGTTTTCTTAAATAGGGGTCAGTTTTGTCACGCTGTGTAACTACTCGTTCAAAACAAAAACCTCCCAGTAAAATATCCAACTGATTCTTATAGATTTTGCTCTCCTGGCTCCAAATCTGCCATTACATTTTTTGAAGCACGTACTGTTTTTGAGATATTCGCTGTTAAAAGGTCAAAAAACCAATAATTTCGCACTTTTAGTGGTCCACTGTTGCCAATTCATCCACAAATCGAACTTGATTTCATGTAAAATGGACCTCCTGATTCCAAAACTGCAATCCAAATTTTTCTAGCATGTTCCGTTTTTGAGATATTTGTGTTTGAAATTTTTTTTTACGCAAAAATCTCGAACGCGAATATCTCGAAAACGGAAAATGCTAGCAAAAATTTGGATTACAGTTTTGGAATCAGGATGTCCAATTAATATGAAAGGATATTCGATTTTCATAAGATCAGTGTTGTATTTGTTTTGATAATATTTAAGATGTGATGGTGTAAATACACAAAGGATTTTCTAAAAGATTTTTTGAAAAGCGGTGAAAATTTTGTATTATTTAAGATATTTACGGTGGCTCGCAGCTTATTTCGTGTAATAGCTATTAGTTAGCAATCCATTAAAGACAAAGTTAACCAAAATATACCTAATTATTACTAAAGAAGAATTTTTGTAAAAAGTCCCGTGTAGGCAATTTATCAAGCTTTAATTTAAGCTAAATGGCGTCCAGATTGTGTAAATATTAAATGTGTTACGGAAATTTTTTGAAAATTTCTTAAAAATATTTTTAGGTCAATTTTTTCAAGCTCAAACTTTAAATATTTAAAAAATTGCCCAATAATTTAAATTCATTTATCAAATAATTTTTTCAACGACCAAAACAAAAATCAAAATTTGTAAAATACTGTAGATGAAATCTGAATTTTTTGACCTCCAATTCTTTTGACCACCAATTTTTGGTAAACAAAGAAAAGATTTTATTGTTTAATAATTTAAGTACGCCGAAGTGTATATTAATGAGATATGAAAATAAGTGAACATTTCCTTTGTTTGCAAAAAATTAGTGGTCAAAAGAATTGGAGGTCAAAAAATTCAGATTTCTTCGCGAAACCGACCCCCATTATTTTTGCATCCTATAATTTTTTCCAAACACACCTAAGCACTGGATTCACTTCCTAAAGCTGCTCCCATACAAATATTACATCTTTATAAAAATGCTCTAAATGTCGCAAGAGTGCCCTTAGAGCAGTCAAATGTATGACAGACCCCCCATATTTTTTCAACCCGAACATTTTCTAAAAACATACCTACCCTCAATCTTTAACGCTTAAGGAGGTCTCCACACAATTATTTTTATTTTTAAAAAATTTGTATGATACTCGATCGATTTTAAGACGATCTAACGATGTCCGTCTGTCCGTCTGTCTGTTGAAAACACGCTAACTTTTGAAAGACTTTACTGAGACTGCTGAAGTTTGACATATGTATTAGCGCGTCCCGAATTCAAATTTTTTTAGCTTGCCCCCTTAAACGATGGGGATTTAGGACCCTTTTACGGGAAAAATAACAAAAAAATGTTTGGACAAAAAACCAGTTGGCTACCAGCAGCTAAAGATTGCAATCTTAGTGCATTTTGAAAAAACTTTTTTTTTTGTTGTCCAAAATTTTGACGCCAAAAGTTGCGCAATACAGAGTACATTTGAGGAAAAATATTAATAAAATTTCCATGGAGTAATTTTGGTACAGCGTTGCATCTCAAAGATCAAAAGGTGTACTTAATTTTTACTTTTTCTTTCTTTTAAGCTAAATTAGTCTCAAAATCTGCTTTGACACAGTTTTAACGAATGTGATATTTTTTGCGCAGGTTTTAAGACCAATTTAGCTTAAAAGAACAAATAAAAAAATTTTAAGTCACACTTTTCATCTTTAAGATGCAACGCTGCACCAAAATTACTCCATGGAAATTTTATTAATATTTTTCCAGGAATGTACCAAAGGGTGTCCAGTCGTTCCAGGACTCAAATTTGCCCATTCACTAAAATACAAGTAAGCTCACTTTGAGGAACATTTGTCAATTATATTTGTTTCTACGCAATTCTAAATACGAAAAACGTGAAAGTATTAGTGATTTTGGTGGAAATACGAGTGTGTATTAGTGAAATTTTGGAAAGCGAATGAATTTATCAAAGCAAACGAAGGCAAATACTCCAGCGTGTTAGCTTATTTCCCGAGGGTTCATTTACTTTCCCGTGTGAAACGTCTTCTTTAATAGTCTTTGAATGTACTCTATATTGCGCAACTTTTGGCATACATTTTTTAAAAAACAAAAAAAAATTTTTTTTTTCAAAATGCACTAAGATTGCAATCTTTAGCCGCTGGTAGCCAACTGGTTTTTTGTCCAAAACTTTTTTTGTTATTTTTCCCGTAAAAGGGTCCTAAATCCCCATCGTTTAAGGGGGCAAGCATTTTCAAATTCGAAAAGGAGCCGAATTCGGGACGCGCTAATATGTATATTAGGGTGGTTTTTTATTTTATTTTTTTTTGGAATTTCGAGGAGCGCGCAGCGGATTTTTGTGCCATTTGATGTTAAAATAATTGTGTAAAAATTTGAGCTAAATCGGATAAAATTAACCCGAGGCGCAAGGAGGTCAAAGTTTCGAGAAAAAGCCAAAATGGCCAAATTTTGAAAAAACTTTAAAAAATGTAAATTGTGTAGAAATAAAAAAAATAAAATATTTTTTATTTAACTTTCTTGCAATAATACTCAGAAAAAATTATCTTTACTTTTTATGACGGCAGTAACACTTTCAAACATGAAATACAAAAATTACCACGCATTTTGGGGGGTACCTGATATGAGTGTTTTCGATTTTTTGAAAATTTTGTTAAACAAAAAAATTAAATATTACTATTCCATAGCAATGGATTATTAAATACATCCTAAGGCTTAAATATTTAAAAAATTGGGGATATCCATCGACTCAATTTTTTTTTGGAGTCATTTGACTCCTTGAAATCCGCAAAACTCAAATGACTCCAAAAAAAAAATTGAGTCGATGGATATCCCCAATTTTTTAAATATTTAAGCCTTAGGATGTATTTAATAATCCATTGCTATAAAATAGTAAGATTTAATTTTTTTGTTAAATAAAATTTTCAAAAAATCGAAAACACTCATTTCAGGTACCCCCCAAAATGCATGGTAATTTTTGTATTTCATGTTTGAAAGTGATACTGCCGTCATAAAAAGTAAAGATAATTTTTTCTGAGTATTATTGCAAGAAAGTTAAATAAAAAATATTTTGTTTTTTTTATTTCAACAAAATTTATATTTTTTTAAGTTTTTTCAAAATTTGGCCATTTTGGCTTTTTCTCGAAACTTTGACCTTCTTGCGCCTCGGGTTAATTTTATCCGATTTAGCTCAAATTTTTACACAATTATTTTAACATCAAATGTCACAAAAATCCGCTGCGCGCTCCTCGAAATTCCAAAAAAAATAAAATAAAAAACCACCCTAATGTATATGTTGGTCATATATGTGGTCAGGTTGGTATTGCATTTCAGCGAAATCGGTTCAGTGGTTCAAAAGTTATAATCATAACAGTGAATTTCGGCAAGGGTTTTTCGCGAATTTACGAGTTTAAAAACACGCTAACTTTTGAAAGGCAACTCTGAAGCTGCTGGAGCTTGGCATTTATATTTGACGTTCCCCTGGCCTAGTTGCAGTGGCGTATACAGGGGTGATCCGGGTTTGATTTCACAGAATCTGAGAATTTTTTTTATAGGAAAAATATTTTAGAATCTTGAATTTTTTTATAGAAAAATCATTTTTCAAAAATGTCTCAGAATTTGGAATTTTTCTATAGAAAAAATGTGTCAGAATCTGAAAATTTTTCTATATGAAAAATGTCTCAGTATCTGAGAATTTTTCTGTAGAAAAAATGTGTCAGAATCAGAAAATTTTTCAATTGGAAAAATGTCTCAGAATCTTAGAATTTTTCTTTAGGAAAACTGCCTCAGAATCTGAGCTTTAAAAAAAACCCTCAGAATATGAGACTTTTTTTAGTAGGAAACATTTCTGGGAATCTGATACTTTTTCTTTAAAACCTGATAGTTTTTCTCTAGGAAAAATGTATTAGAATCTGATACTTTTTATAGGAATAGGAATGTATTAGAATTTAAGACTTTTTCTATAGGAAAAATTACTTTTTCGATAGGAAAAATGTATTAGAATCTGAAACTTGTTCTATAGGAAAAATGTCTCAGAATCTAAGACTTTTCTATTTGGAAAATATCTTAGAATCTGAAACTTTTTTTAGGCAAAATGTCTCAAAATCTAAGACTTTTGCTATATTCTATATGTCTTTAAATCTGAGACTTTTTCTTAAGGAATAATGATTCAGAACCTGATACTTTTACTTTAGAAAAAATGTATCAGAATCTGATACTTTTTCTTTAGGAAAAATGCCTCAGAATGTAACAATAAGACTTTTTCTATGGGAAAATGTTTCAGAATCTGAGACTTTTTTAAAGGAAAAATGTATCAAAATCTGAGACTTTTTCTATAAAAAAAAAAAAAAAATCAAAATCTGAGACGAAAAAATGTCTCAGAATCTGAGACTTTTTCTATGTGATAAATATCTTAGAATCTAAGACTATTTCTACTTCAAAAATATTTAGAATCTGCGACTATTTCTACTCCAAAAATGTTTAAGAATCTGAGACTTTTCCTATTGAAAAAATGTCTAAGAATCTGGGACTTTTTTTATAGGAAAAATTTTTTAAAATCTGAGACTTGTTCTGTAGGAAAAATATATCAGATTCTGAGACTTGTTTAATAGGAAAAATGTCCCAGAAATTTTTGGGAAAAAAATTATCAGACATTTTGTTTTAAGGGAAAGACGGCGGGAAAAAAAATATGTAAATTAAAAAAAAAAAAAAATTTGGGCCCCCTGCGAAATAAAATCCTGGATACGCCCCTGCCTAGTTGGTATTAAATTTCAGCAAAATCGGTGGAGTGGTTCAAAAGTTATTAAGAAAACCATGAATTTCAAATTGGTTTCACTTTAAATTCACGTGTTGAAAAACCCCGTTAAACAAGATTTCAAAACATTGGTAAAGGTCTATTTACACCTGAGGTAAAATCTCGTTCGAACGAGATTTCGATCATATGGTCTGTATCATTTTATACACAACCATATGATCGAAATCTCGTTCGAACAAGATTTCACCTCAGGTGTGAATTGGGTATAAGTCGGAAAAATATTTCACAAAGAATTTTTGTCACTCAAAAATATTTTTACACTAAAAAAATACACTCGAAAAAATTGTACACTCAAAAATAAAATTTTAAACTCAAAAAAAAATCAGTAAAGTAAAAAAATGACTAAAAAAGTTTTTTACTTAAAATAAAATAAAATAAAATATTTTTAATCAAAATTGTTAATTTTTTTCACGTTAGAAAATTTACTATGACTTCTAAAGGGCATTGTGGAGGGTATGGATTCGGTCAAGTCGAATTAAACTTTTCGACCCCGCAATGTATATTTATTCATTAGAGTGTCCCTTACCCGCTCATTTTTTCCGTTTGACATAAAAATAACTCAGGAAAAATTTTACGCCCCTACGACCAAGCCTTCCCTACGCGACGGGGCCTTAAAGAGCGGGGCCTAAAAATCATGTTTCCATAAAAACCAAAAAAAAATTTTTTGATTGTTAATTTTTTTGTTATTAATTATTGTATTACTTGGTTAGCTTATTCACGACAAAAAATTGGATTTTGGTGAGAAAAGGCTTTCAGCTCTAAGAAATTTTTCGAAAAAAAAATTTAGAGCCGTTGGGGTACTACGGTAAAAAATTTTTAAAAAATATTTTTTTTTTAGTTTTGACAAGCAACGGTTTTAATTGCTATGTTGCTTTTAATGATACATATTCATAAAAAAATTCTATTCCTATCTGTGACATCTTTATCGTGTTCTAAAAAAGGGTAAAAAATTAATTTTTAATGTTTTTCGATACACGATAAAGATGTCACAGATAATTTTTTCGAGCTGAAAGCCTTGTCCCACCAAAATCAAATTTTTTGTCGTGAATAAGCTAACCAAGTAATATAATAACTGATAACAAAAAAATTTTTGGTTTGTATGGAAAAATGATTTTTTAGGCCCCGCTCTTTAAGTCCCCGTCGCGTAGGGAAGGCGTGGTCGTAGGGGCGTAAAATTTTTCCAGAGTTATTTTTAAGTCAAATGGAAAAAAATGAGCGGGTACCGTCTCAACATTTCTAACATATCCAAAATAAGGGACACTCTAATATTCATGATCTTCGATCGATTTAAAGATGACCTGCGATGTCCGTCTGACCGTCCGTCTGTCTGTTGAAAACCCGATAACTTTTGAATGACTTTACTGAGGCTGCTACAGTTTGGCATATATGTTGGTCATTTACGTGGTTAAGTTGGTATTGCATTTCAAAAAATCGGCCCAGTACTTTAAAAGTTATAAGCACAAGGGTGAATTTGCTTATAACGAATTTTCACGAATTTACAAGTTTAAAAACACGCAAACTTTCAAAAGAAACTCTGAGGCTGCTGGAGCTTGGCATATATATTTGTCGTTTCCCTAGTCTAGTTGGTATTGAATTTCAGCAAAATCGGTGCACCACTGCAGTGGTTTGAAATTTATTTAGAAAACCGTGAATTTCAGATTGGTTTCACCTCAAACTCACGTGTTGAAAAAACCGTTAAACATGTTTTAAAAACATTGGTCAGAAAAAATTACAAAGTATTTTTTGCCACTCAAAAATATTTTTTTACTGAAAAAACAAATACACGCGAAAAATTTTTTTAAAAAAGTTTTTTATTCGAAATAAAATATTTCTAATCAAAATTGTAATTTTTTTTTCATTAGAAAATTTACTATCAGTTCTAAAGGGCATTGTGGAGGGTATTCATGGATTCGGCGAAGTCGAATTAAACTTTTCTACTTGTTTTTTTTTATTTATTCTACTTGTTTAAATAAAAATAGCCCCCTACCTCCAACAAAAATAATTGTCATGCAAACCCGGTATATACCTGTAATACAACCACCCTTTTCAAACACCCCCAAAAAAAGCAAAAAAATAGTCACATTAGAAAATTGACCACTACAGCAACTAACTGGACAGTCAAAACACAAACAAAAGACTACAGTTTCAGCAATGCAAATATATCCTTGACTAAATGCAGTTGTATAATAAAAATAAAAATTGTAAAACAAAAATTTTTGATTTTAAATAATTAATTGAAAATCTTTAAATAATCATACAAAAACAAGATTGAAATCCTGCGCAGTACCAAATCATCATCTGTGAAAAGAAATAGCAGCATCCATCTATCCATCTCTACAGCATCTGGTAGTTAAAGAAAAAAATGTAAGCCTACGGAAATAACGCAGTATCTTAAATGTACCGAAAACAAATGGCAGTGAAAAGTGTGAAAAAAAATAATTTAAAAAAAATCTAAATTTTCAAAAATTATTGAGTAATTACAAAAAAATTTTAAACAAAATGCGTCAAGAAGAAACATTTCGTCGTGTAACTCGCGAAAAATTGGTAGTTCGAGGAAATACCACCATACGTACTTTAGATTCTACCACTTCATATTTACCAATCATGCCTGGGTAAGTAATTAAAATGTTATAAGTGAAAAAATTTGCATTTCTATGCATTTCCTTTCTTTAAAAAAACCTGCATCGTGATAAAACTGTGAAAAATCGATGGTAATTTGTTTTTACTTTTTTTAGTCTGTTGCAAATATTTCAATGCTTTACTGAAGGACATTATGTAGGGGAGGGCTATTTGAGATTTTTTTTTTTTGGAGAAATTGTAAAAGATTTTTAACCTTTTCTAAAGAGATTTATCTGGTCTCAATGTCATAGTTAAATTATCGTTGAAACCGGCGTGAAGCTAAAAAAAACTCAAGGTAAAATATTATGCTTCAAACTAACTATGGAATCTGGAATTTAGTCACAAACAGATTGCTGAATTTACATATATGCCAATCAAGTACCCAGCAAAAAAAAATCGAAGTGGTGCAAAAAGAATAAGTGATTCACTACATACATAGTAGCTATATGTGCCGATCTTCATATTCCATAAGAAGTACTTTTATAAGCACTTCCAAAACTGCTAAAAAAATGCCAATAATAACAACTTTCACCAGTTCTTTCCTCAATGATTTAGAAGTACCATTTTCATATGTGTTTACAAATGCAATTGAAAAGTACAAATTTGTGGCACTTAAGTATTGGATTTGTTTTGTTGAATATTTTTTTTTTATAATTTTATCTGATTTAATAAAAAGTTAAATTTTATAAATAAATTAACTTGATATGCCGCAAAAGCGAATTTGTTATGTAAATTATGTTATAAAAAAATACAGTTTCCTGATTTTTGTTAAAATTACCAAATGACTCAAGAAGTGCTAAAAAGATAACAAAATAACTGTTAGCCCTTAAAAAAGACAAGGGTTAAATATAACCAAAAAAGAGCTAAGTTGGTATTGCCGTTTAAAGGTATAAAAACTCTTCTAAAAATATACGATATCTGATTTAAAATGAGAGAATTACTTTTTTTATCTCTTCATTTTATTTATTGGATGTTTTTTTTAAACTACATTTATAAAAACATTTTTTTTATAATTTTTGGAGTTGTTTTGTAAATTATGTACAAAAAAAACAATAAAAAGTTTCCAGATTATGGTAAAAATCAAATGACTTAAAAAGTGCTTAAAGGGCTAAAAAAGATAACCAAAAAAAGGTGGTAGCCTTTAAAAAAAAGGGCTGAATTATAGCCACAAAATGACTAAGTTTGTATCGCTGTTGAAAGGTATAAAAACTCTTCTAAACATTAGGGTATTCAATTAATCGAGTTTTTGGTTTAATCGGCTAATCGGGCAAATAATTAATCGCACTTAAAAAATTATGTTAGTAAAATCAACTGAAAATGTCAGTTAAAATAACTACTTTGTAAGTTGTTTTGGGGTCAACTACTTTTTCAGTTAAATCAACTAACAATGTTAGTTATTTTAACTGACAAAAAACAACTGACTTATGTAGTAAAAACTACTTACATTTGTAGTCAAAACAACTAAAATGTAGTAAAAATAAAAAAATCAATATATAATTTTTTTTTTCAAAATATTTTTCAGAAAAAAAATTGAAGACCAAATTTTTTTTTTAAAAAAAAGTTGTGAAAAATAAAAATAACGAAATTTTTTTTTTTTGGAAAAAAAACTTTAAAACTTTTCAGAGATAAAATAAATAAAATTAACTACTTTAAATAACTGTTACTACATCACAGTACTTTTTTGTTAGTTGTTCAAAAAAACGACTTAAAATAACTAACAGAAATAGTTGTTTGATATTTTTCATACAAAAACAACTGACTTTGTAGTTGAAAACAACTAACTACTGTAAAATATACAAATAACTAACATGTAGTAACTTACATAATTTTCTGAGTGCGGGGTTGAGATTTAATCGGTTAATAATCGAATAAATTTGAATTATTCGGTTAACCGAATAATAAAAATTTTAATTGAATATAAAACTAATAACTCTATGTACTTTTAAGAATTTTATTAATTTTATTTAAAATAAATCCTTATCCGATATGGCGAAGCTCTATAATGTTAGCCCAAATAAAGATTTTGTGAATGTCATCCTGAAAATTTACCCTAAAATTGGTACCCAAATTGATACCGGGCTCTAATAGAGTTTCGAATTCGGTACTATTATATATCAACAAGACAAATTGGTTGGTTTTCAAATTTGTTTTCTTTTATTTTTTAGGGCCGAAATTGCAATAATTTTATCGGTCGATATCTCCGTAATGAAAAAAGATATCTTAAGGATTGCAAAAGTAATTTGAAGAATAAGTGAAGTATTTTTAGATGTGCTGAACTAATTATACATCACAAAATAATTCTCGGTTTTATAAGGTCCCAAACATTGCGAATATCTGAGTTTATGCAGTACTGTCAATCGAAAATCTAAATATCTCAAAATAAGATAAATCACTTCTAAGGCCAGATTCGGATTAAGCGCATGAAAAACTATTAGAAAAATATATACATCCACATTTAATTAATAATTCCTATTAGCTAAACTAAATTATTGAAAACATCGATTTAATCTTAACAATTTCAAGTCTAAATATTACATAATAAATATTATACATTGTTAAAAATATCGTTTTGGTTTTAATCAGACAAGGAAAAACAATAAAATTTAAAATTCCTTATTGATAAAATTCAATTTTGAATTTTTTATAAAAGAAAGAATTTTAAATAAAATTCTTAAAAACTTTATTTTAAATTCTTAGAAGAAATAAAATTCAAAAAAATTTTATTTAAAATTCTTTAAAGAATTTTATTAATAAAAAAAAGAATTTTATTTTCATAATAACAAATAAATTTTGAACAAATATCAAACCAAAAATAAAATTATCAAATCAAACCAAAAATAAAATTCAAAAATAAAATTCAAACCAAAAATAAAATTCTATTTTTTTTAGAATTTTATTTTTGGAAATAATAAAATTCAAATGTTTTTGAGAATTTTATTTAAACAAAAATTTTATTTCAAATACCTTATGAATTTTAAATAAAATTCGAATTTTTTCCTTGTCTGGTTTTAATTATTATTAGTGTAAATACTAAAAAAAAAAATCTTAAAATCAATCCCAAAAAGTCTTGAAATATGTACTAATCAAGAAGTGATGAAAAAATCACTTCTAAATCACCATATAAAAATTACATAATCACATCCAAAATGCCAAGAAATATATACTTCTAAAGAAGTGATGAAAAAAGCACTTCCAAAAGGTCAAGTTATATTAACATCCCGATCACTACTTCAGAAGTTGTGATAAAGATGTTAATATATATGTACATACTAAACACTAGTGATATTGTGTGTCACGCCCATATAAAATTCATCAGTGTTTCAGCTGAAGAAGAAGTACATCTGGTTCATAAGTTGTGGTGAATTTTGTAGTGAATGGTAAGCTCTTTTTTTGCTGGGTACACTCAGAAAAGTATGGCATTTCATTAAATTTTGTTTATAAAACATGTGGTCCAAGATAACTTTTTCGACCCTGTCGTAATGTCGCTTCTGTTTAATATTTTGAGGATGTTTATTCTGGCTCGAGGTCATTATTTTCTTTACTAATTAAAACCATGATATTCTCATAGCATAATTTTCAAGAAAATTATTTTTTTGTTTTAAATTTATTTATGTTGGTCATTTTTGCAAGACTTAATCGACACGTGTTTCCGAATTTGTCAAGATTCCATTGTCAAGATTATTTAGCAAAAATAGAAACGATTTACTACAAAGTAGCAAACGAGTCTAATGACAAATCGTTTGTGCACAAACTAGAATATTAATACATATTCGCCTCTATTCACAATGAGAATTAGAAAGACGAAGAAATTGTACCATACTAATAAGGCAACGATTGTCAATAACCAACAAAAATATTTAAAACAATTTTACATACGATAGTCCATTGGACTACAACAATATGTTTTTTGTGTTGTTGTTGTGAGAAATACTCCATATTAGGGTTATTCATCACATGGCGTGCCAACCATTATGTTCAAATTCTGATTAATTTTTATTAAAAAATAAAAATTGTTTTATTCGACCTTTAAAATATTATATTTTGAGGATGTTTATTCTGGCTCGAGGTCATTATTTTCTGTTTAATCTGTAGTAAAACGTGCAAAATTCAGACAAAAACAGAAAAGTTATATTCAACTAGGTCAAATCCATGAATACCCTCAACAATGCCCTTTTGAAGTGGTAATAAATTTTTTAAAGTGAAAAAAATTAACAATTTTGATTAGAAATATTTCGAGCAAACAGTGTTTTTTTGAGGAAAAAAAAAATTACAAAATTTTTTTTTTGAGTGTACATTTTTTTCAAGTGTAAATTTTTTTTTAGTGTAAAAATATTTTTGAGTAACAAAAATACTTTGTAAAATATTTTTCTGACTTATACCCAATTCAAACCTGAGGTGAAATCTCGTTCGAATGAGATTTCGATGATACAGACCATATGATCGAAATCTCGTTTGAACGAGATTTCACCTCAGGTGTGAATAGGCCTTTATACCCAATTCACACCTGAGGTGAAATCTCGTTCGAACGAGATTTCGATCATATGATTGTGTATAAAATGATACAGACCATATGATCAAAATCTCTTTCGAACGATATTTCACATCAGGCGTGAATAGGCCCTAATACCCAATTCACACCTGAGGTGAAATCTCGTTCGAACGGGATTTCGATCATATGAATGTGTATAAAATGATACTGGTGTGAATAGGCCCTAATACCCAAGTCACACCTGAGGTAAAATCTCGTTCGAACGAGATTTCGATCATATGGTTGTGTATAAAATGATACAGACCATATGATCGAAATCTCGTTCAAACGAGATATCATCTCAGGTGTGAATAGGCCTTTACCAATGTTTTTAAAGCTTGTGTAACGGTTTTTTTAACACGTGAATTTAAGGTGAAACTAATCTGAAACTCACGGGTTTCTTAATAACTTTTAACCATTGGACCGATTTGGTTGAACTTCAACACCAACCTGACCAGGGCACAGTGCCACATTTGGCCAATCTAGCACGACAAAAATCAAAAAAAAAAGTTCCCCGATTTTTGTGATTTGTTTGTATGTATTATAAAACATTCCTAATAGCACGGAAATACTCACTCAAGAACGATAATTCTGTTCGTTGTTAAGATGTGGGTGCATAAAATTGCATCTTGTAAAATCCTGTAAGTAGTGTTCATTATTTCGCATTAATTAAGCCGATCTTAAACTGTTGTAACTTTTTAACAAAAAAAGATT
Organism: Pegoplata infirma; assembly: GCA_963921195.1. Lineage (NCBI taxonomy): Eukaryota > Metazoa > Arthropoda > Insecta > Diptera > Anthomyiidae > Pegoplata > Pegoplata infirma. Next base: position 31,434,079 of record OY992536.1, read on the forward strand.
TTTATCCACTCTTTTTTGGTAATTTTAAAGGATATTTAAAGGCTTTAAGTCATATCTTTTCTTTTTTTTTTTAATAATTTTTTCTATTTTTTTATCAAATTTTTAACATAATAAAAAATTTTAAAAAGAAAATTATATATTTATTTTATTTGATGGAATAGAACATTTGTGTTTGGTCCCTATTGGTCGTCGGACTTTTTTAGACATATTGACCAATATCCATAGTACTTATTTCAACGGCTAACTTTTGAGACCGTCTGCGACGGCGACTACAGTGGGGCGATATGTAAACCTTGATTTTACATATTTTTTTAACATATTTTTAAAAAGTGGGCGTGGCAGTTGTCTGACCGCCCCTTTTTTTTGTATTATATTATTTCTACAGTCCTTGAGCGTATGTATACCAAGTTTAAAGAAATTACAACCAAAATTAAAAATTTTTTAAAAAGTGGGCGTGGCCGTTAATTGGCCTCCTATATTTTTCATAATGTTGTTTTTGAAGTCAAAACGAACGTGTATACCGAATTTCCAGTCAATATAAATAAAATTGGATTTTTGTCGTCCTAGATTGGCCAAATGTGGCACTGTGCAGGGGAACGAAAAATATATATGCAAAGCTTTAGCAGCATAAGTCAGGATTGTCTTTCGAAAGTTAGCGTGTTTTTTAACTAGTGAATTCGCGAAAAACATTTGCCGAATTTCACTCTATTGCTTATAACTTTTGAACCACTTGCAAACTTCAGCAGGCTCAGTAAAGTCTTTGAAAAGTTAGCGTGTTTTCTACAGACAGACGGACGGACATTGTTAGATCGACTTAAAATCGATAGAGGATCATGAATATACATTAGAGTGTCCCTTATTTTGGAAATGTTGAGACGTTACCCGCTCATTTTTCTCCATTTGACTTAAAAATAACTCAGAAAAAATTTTACGCCCCTACGACCACGCCTTCCCTACGCGACGGGGCCTTAACCCTTTGACGACCACAGGCAAGTATACTTGCCAAATCGTTTTTGGCGATTATTTTGGTTCAGGTAAAAGATAGGGCAAATGTGCTAAAAGGTGAATTGTAGGGGAGTGTTATGACAATAAAAGTCTAGTTTTCAGTTAGTCTCTAACTTTATCCACTTACTCACTGTAAGTCCCCAAAGTTTGTAAAATAAAAATCTCTATTTTAGGGACAAAAGGATCTATACTTGTCAAGCAAAATTGGTGTCAAGAAGGGGGTTTATAGGTCCAAATTCTTGTAAAATAACTACAATAGAGTTTCAGATCTTAAAAATCACAGCGAATAGCAAATAGCTTTGGCCAGAACTGCGTAATCGTCGAAGGGCAAAATTTTTCCCCATGAAAAATGAAGGGTAAGGAGAGTGGCTAGGGGTCCAATTTTTTGTTTAGTTACTTTTATTAGGTCAAAGATTAAGACAATGAACAGAAAATCAAAATCGCCTCGGCAAAAAATGTATGGTCGTCAAAGGGTTAAAGAGCGGGACCTTAAAAATCATTTTTCCATACAAACCAAAAAATTTTTTATTTATTTTTATTTTTTTTTTGTTATTAATTATTTTATTACTTGGTTAGCTTATTCACGACAAAAAATTTGATTTTGGTGGGATAAGGCTTTAAGCTCTAAAAAAATTTTCGAAAAAAAAATTTAGAGTCATTGGGGTCCTACGGCAAAAAAATTTTTAAAAAATATTTTTTTTTTAGTTTTGACAAGCTACGGTTTTAGTTGTTAATGATATATATTGATAAAAAAATATTTTTCATATCTGTGACATCTTTATCGTGTATCGAAAAATATCAAAAATGCATTTTTTACCCTTTTTTAGAACATGATAAAGATGTCACGGATAGGAATAATATTTTTTAATGAATATATATATCATTAAAAGCAACACACTCAGAAAAAAAACTAACTAAAAAATGGGAAAATTAAGTAAATCCAAGGAAAATTGATAATGATTTAGCTCCATTGCCATGTATTCCTACTTTTTAGTCCATATTTTTCTTTAAAATTAGGACCAATTTGAACTAGAAAGTGGGAAAAAATTTCCCATTTTTTAGTTAAAAAAATATTTTTGATGAGGACATTTTTCCTAAAAATGAGTTAATTTCATATTTTTATTGGTTTATTTATAGAATCGCATGCGAATACACACAGAATTCTCATTATGTACATTTTTTATTTAAAATATAAAAAAACGTTTGTTTCTTATAGTCAAGTAATAAATTTCATTAGTTTTTAAAGTTAAATTACAACAAAGACTTTGTCTTCAACGTTTGTTCCCAAACTATGGGAAAACACGCCAAAGCCAAGGCATTTGTTGTGATTAAAATATTATTTTTTCCCTAACACATACATGTGTAGAAAAAAATGTAAACATTAAATTTATTACTTGTTATACAAGACCAAACTCTCCTTTTCATATACTACAAATAATAAACAAAATGTGAACTACAAGCAAGCATGAAAAAAAAAAATAAATCAATTAAACAATTTCATGTTATGAAATATTTACTAAACTTGTGGAAAAAACTTCCTCAAATTAAAGAAGATAAATATGATAAACTAATTGGTAGGAAATTACGTCCTAAAACTGAATTTTTTGAACTAAATTTTGTTTTAAGAAATATGTCTTAAAAATAAAGATTTTTTTTCAATTATTTAGGGAAAATTTCTTTGGCGAAAGAATTTTTTCCATGTATTAGGGAATTCTATTTAAGGAAAATTATGGCCTATTTAACAGTCCATGAACTAAAATTTTTTCCTAAAAGTTGGGGAAATTTCCAAAAGTTTAGTTAAATTTAACTAAAATGTGGGAAAATTTATAAACTATTTTGAAGAAAATTTTTCCAACGTTTAAGTTAATGGTTTTTTTTTGAGTGCATAGCAACTAAAACCGTTGCTTGTCAAAACTAAAAAAAAAATATTTTTTAAAAAATTTTTTTTGGGAAGTCGTGGTCGTAGGGGCGTAAAATTTTTCCTGAGTTATTTTTAAGTCAACTAGAAAAAAATGAGCGGGTACCGTCTCAACATTTCCAAAATAAGGGGCACTATCCTAGTAAAAATTACGAGCATTTTTGTAATTTTACAAAATTTTTACCAATAAAATTATAAATTTACAACTTTTTTTGAGCAATAAAACTTACAAGGAATTCTCGTGAACTTAATAGATTTTTTTTTGTAAAAAAAACTTGGAAGTTTGTAAAATTAAAAAAAAAATTGTAAAATTACAAAAAAAAAATTTTAAAATTACAAAAAAAAATTAAATTTCGGTCAAAAACTGTTTGTTAAAAAACAAGGAAAACTGCCAAATATTGGTTAAATGGGATTACGAGACTGTTTCTTGTCATTTGACAAGGTTTTTTTTTTGTGTGTACATTTGTAGTTGAAAACAACTAATATGGGTTTATACGGCGTTCACACTTGCTGTTTTGAAGTGTTCAAGAGTGAGATGTTTAAAAAAGTCTTTGTTCTGTGTCCATTACGTTTTAATTCTGCTACTGGTGTTTTGTTGAACAACTTGTTTAAGGTCGCTAGTGTGAACTCCATATTAATTACAAACAACTAACATTTAGTAACTGTAATTCTTTTCTTCAGAATAACGTTCAACAATGAAAACGTATCTACACAGGAGTGGATTAGAAATGGTACTTTAATGTTAGAAGAATTAAAACGCAAAAGCTACAACGATAAAAAAGAAAAAGCACTATCTAGTGAAACACGTTTCTACAAATTTTTAAAGCATGATATTGGTGAATTGTATATAAGAGAGATGTGGAACCGTAACAAAATTTCGATTATTTTTAAAACAAGATGCGACATGTTGCCCCTGAATGCGAACAGTTACAGACAAGGAGAGAAAACATGCACTATGTGTAATTTAAGAACAGATGAAAACTTGCTTCATTTTATGGCGAAATGCCCAATTTTAAGAGAGTTCAGGTTCAGATATTTAGGTAAAAGTACCATGGATGTTAATGAATTAGTAAATATTTTAAATGGAGAATCTAATGATGCATGGAATAATATTTACAATTATGTTACCAGTGCTTTAAAATATAGAAAAAATGTAATAAATGAATCTTTTTAAGGTAGTTAAAAAAAAAAAAAAAAAAAAAAAAAAACGGAAACAAATTTAGTTATATATATGACAGACGACTATTAAGTCATTGTCATTTAAAACCCCCTCTTATATTTTTTATTTTGTATTTAAAATATTCTTAAAATATGTAATTTTTAAGGTGAATTGTATTAATATTTTTAAAATGCAAAATAAAAACCAAATTTATTATTATTATTATTATTATTATTATTATTATTATTATTATTATTATTATATTAATTCTTTTCTTTTCTGAGTGCAAATTTGTGTAGCGTGTCCCACAGTGCATTTGTTTTAGATGCTATGTTAGCTGAGGGAAAACGGTTTGACTGCAGCACTTGACCTTAGTATGAACCTTAAGGCAAAATCTTCAAAGAACTCTTAACAAAACAGAATTATGTAAAATTAACCCCATAATGTATGTAAAAATTGCTACATTTGTTGGTTGAAAAGGACAGTTGTTTTTACTGTTTCTTGAATTGCTACAAAATTTCTAGATTTTTTAATTCCAAAAAAAGTTTAAGGGTGGATTACTCAATGTCCAATTAACAATTTTAAAAGGGCACATGAGCAAATAAGTGCCTGATTCGCATGAGTGTGACTAAAACTCAACTTTACTCACGTGATTGTAAGTGAGTGGAAAAATATTGCTTGAGTTGGTGTGCATGTGTAAGGTTTTTTGTTTGAGTGTGCGTGAGTCAATTTTGTCATGAAAAACAACAAAAAAAAAATTGTAAAATTTCATTTTCGAGGCACCACGTGTAAAAATGTATTAGATCTTATCTGATCTGTTCATATTTACCTTTATATGATCGTATCTGGAATGACCAAAATCGAGATCTCGGATTTGGTCAACATTGCCACAAATTTAACGTTTAATTATATCTGATCAGATATAATTATATACAATCAGATGCAATCATATATTATCAGTTAAAAGCAGATCTGATAAAATCTAATCGATTTTACACGGGACGCTAATGTTATACATATATTTCTCAATTAATGTTAATGCTAATTTCAGTTTGCCAAAAAGTTAATTGTAGGTTTGAATTTAGTACAACATGATTGATTAGGTTCTTTATAATATGAGAGCATTTGCAGTTTAACAGTGGCGCAAACGAAATAATTCTCCATAAGAATGGGGATATTTTTTATTTAATTTAGACTTTAAATAAATTAAAACAATTTATTTTTGACATATTTCTACTTGCCTAGTGCGGTTTCGGAAGGTGTGAAATTTCCTTTTTTTTTTAACAATGCCCCCTTAAAATAATGCCCCAAACTCTTGTGCTATTTAATACATTTTTAACAGCATAGAAATTGAACTCCTTTCATTAGAGATTAAAATCTAAATTAGCCATTTTTTTTTTGAAGTTTCTTTCATTTCAACTGCAAATAATAGCCGGTCTGCTTTTTATTGTTAATAATTCTTCCAGTATGGCAATTACTCTAAATAAAAAACAAAACATGGAAACATTGTAAGAAAATCGATTCCACTTTTTGTGTTTCGATGGCGTGCGCTTGGTTAAACACGTCTTAAAATAGTTCCGAGGAAAATAGCAAACAAAAAAATCAAAAAAAAAACCCGGTATGCCATCAAAAAGTAATACAATACACAACGAACTTCCTTTAACCTCATTTCATATTAATGATGAACAATGGCCAACGACGAAAACAAGTGAACAAGTGGTTTACCCCCCTACTAAAGGATTGAATATGTTGCAAAGAAAAAAAATTAAATAAATATAATAAAACTGGAGAAGAGAAGGTAATAAAGCAGAGGCGGAGTTAAAAATTTAAAAGCCTCTTTACGTTTTATTTACATATTATTTACATAAAATTTTTTACTTATAACAACTGCCAAGACTTTTAGAATACCTATTATTTACATACCACTAACATAAAGTAAAGAATTGAGTTTCAAAAAAAAAAAAATATTTATAACAACTTCCAAGACCTTTCAACATCTACTTTTCAGGTTTTTTATAATATTTAACTATTGTTTACATAATGTAAACAAATGTATTTTTTTTACAAATTTTTCATTTGCTTGAGATTTTAGTATTTTTTAAACATATTAAATTCCAATAGGATTTATAGTATATTTTTAAGATATTTTTTTATTTACCTATTGCTTACATAATGTAAACAATTGTGATTTAACCAAATTTATTTTTTTTTTACACCAGCCATATTTTTTTAACATATTTTTTCAAATTTTTTACTTTATTTACTTATTGTCTACATAACGATAGAAAACTTTTTTCCACACTTTTTTTACAATATTTAGCTTTGTTTACATAATGTAAACATATTTAGCAATTGTTTACATAATGTAAACATATTTAGCAATTGTTTACATAATGAAAACATATTTAGCAATTGTTTACATTATGTAAACGATCGGTGATTTTTAAAATTTTTTTCAATTAATAGCGATTAATTTTTTACACGGTTTACAATATGTAAACAATTGGTTAAAAAGAAAATTTCTTACACAACGTAAACAATCGTCAATTCTTACACATTTTGCATTTGGTTAAAGTATTTTTTATATACAACAAAATATGACAAAATTCGAATTATAAGTTAAAAAAAAAAGAATTATTACAAAATTTAGCTATTGTTTACATAATGTAAACAATAGATAATATATACAAATGTTGAATTTGATTGCGATTTTAAACGCAACAAGACATTTGTAAAAATTAATACAACATTTAACTATTGTTTACATAATGTAAATAATCGACAATTCTTACACATTTTGCATTTGGTAAATTTTTTTTTTCATATACAACAAAATATATAACAAATTTTAGATTATAAAAGTTTTTAAAAAATATATATAAGAATTTTTACAATATTTAGCTATTGTTTACATAATGTAAACAATGGACGATTCTTACAAATGTTGCATTTGATTGCGATTTTAAATGAAACAAGGCATTTAAAACTTAATGTTTGTGTTTTTAATTTTTTATATAATATTTACATAATGTAAACAATTGCTTTTGAAGAAATGTTTTTATTTTTAAGACATTTTACAATATAAAGCTATTGTTTATATTTAAAATGTAAACAATTAAGACTTTTAAAAAATGTTGTATTTGGTTGCGATTTGATTATGTTTAGAGTATAACGTAAAACGATATGCAAGAAAATCAATTGATAGCACATAATTGTTTGCCTGATGTAAATAATAGGTAAACAATAACGACGGAGGGACGGACATCGCTTAATCGACTCAAAAAGTGATTCTGTGTTGATAGGTATACTTGAGGGTAGGTTTAGGACCAATATTTCGGCTATAAACCGATATTCTGGTAATTTGGTCTATAACGGCCAAAATAAGTCAATTTCACTTAAATTTAGTTTGAGTGTGATTTCTGCACTAATTGAAGATTTAATGTATTCAATTGGTTTAATAAAAAAAATTAATTGCAAAAACATTTTAGAAAATTTGTAAAAATTTATAAAATATTTAGCTATTGTTCACATAATGTAAACAACCGACGATTCTTTAAATTTTGCATATGATTGAAAGATTTTTTATGTACAACAAAATTTTTGACAAATTTCAAATTATAAAACTTTTTTTAAATATATATAAAATTGTTTACAATATTTAGCTATTGTTTACATAATGTAAACAATAGACGATTCTTACAAATTTTACATTTGATTGCAATGTTAAACGCATCAAGGCATTTAAAACTTAATTTTTGTGTTTTTAATTAATTTTAAAATATATTTACGTAACGTAACCAATTGTTTTTAAAGAAATTTTGAATTTTTAAAATATATCTACGTAATGTAACCAATTGTTTTTAAAGATATAAATAATATTTGATATTAATAATAGGTAAGCAATACGAAAAGTTGTTAAATTTGGGCCAAAATAATCAGCTAAGGAAAATTTATAAATGCTAAAAATCTATTGATTACATGGTGTAAACAATTCGTGAAATTTTTGTGTTTTTTCACATGTTATTAACCTAATGGTAAAAATCAACTGATTGCATGATGTGAACAATGGGATACATTTTTATGTTTTTCTATATGTTATTAACATAATGTAAACAATTGCATTTAAAGGAATTTTTTAGCTTTAAAGACATTCTACAATATTTAAATATTTTTTATATGTAAAATGTAAAGAATTCAGAGATCATACAAATTTTGTATTTGGTTGGGATTTTATTATTTTAACATTATTACGCAAAATAAAATGCTAGAAAATTTATTGTAGCACACAATTGTTTACTTGATGTAAATAAAAGGTTAAAGGCTCCGACACAATGTCAGAGTACTCTGTACTACAGAGTACCATCTCTAAAAATAGAGATACCATCATACAAAAAATGTGTAAAAGCAATATGCAAGAAAATCAACTAAAAGCACACGAAAATTTACTGGATGTAAAAAATAGATACACAATAACACAAATTCAAGCAAAAATTGTCAACCAAGGAAAATTTATAAATGCTGAAAACCTATTGATTACATGATGTTAACAATGCCATACATTTTTGTGTTTTTTTACATTTATGGAAATTTTTAAGACAATTTACAATTTTTGGTTGGGATTTATTATTTTGGCATTATTGTGCAAAACAATATTTAAGAAAATCAATTGATAGCATACAATTGTTTACTTGATGTATGTAAATATGTAAACAATACGGAAAATTTATTAACAGGAGCAAAAATTATCATAATCTAAGAAACATTTCAAACAAATGCTAAAAATCTATTGATTACATGATGTAAATAAATTTTTTTTTAGCACACAATTGTTTACTTGATGTAAATAATAGGTAAACAATACCAAAAATTGATAAATATGAGCAAACATTATAAGAGTAGAAGAAAAATGTAAAACAAATGCTAAAAATCTATTGATTACATGATGTAAATAAAATTTTTTTTGTTTTTTTGCTATGGAATTTTCTTACTTTATAAGAAAATTCCTGATTTAATTAACCTGCAATACGTTCCTGATTAAACGATGACCAATACAAAACAACCTAAACTTTTTATTGTTATGGCAAGGCTCCACCATATACAATTCGAAATAAAAACCTAAACACAACCAAAACAGAAAAAAATGTATATTCCAAGACTTATGCGTTTTGTTAGACCGTCATCAATGGTCAGTTGTTAAACTACCCTTAAAACTAACGGACGGTTTATTTCGGTTTACTAAAAACGAGCATATTTAAACGATAATTTTGAAAAAAATATATATATAAAATTCAAAAATGATTTAAATAAGTGCATATTCCACCCAATAACAAGTGTTTTCCTCAAAAAAAAAATTAAATATGTTTAATACAAATACTCATGATGCTTCGTCTATGGTTAATCATCATAGCTCAAATATCCCATCGAATACTTTAAATCAAATGAATGGAAATCATCATCCTCATCACCATCATCATCATCAGCAGCAGCAGCATCCTTCAAATATGTCGTCGAATCAAAATATTTTTTTACATCAACGTTCGGTATCCAATTCAAATCCTGCTTTGAATCGTCCTGCTCCAGCTCCCGATATACCTATACGTGTGGAATATGAAGTTGCAGTACCATTTGTTTCAACATTTCGTCATACACCTTATCATTCTTTATGGGATTTACATGAATGGTTAGTAGCTAGCTAGCAACAGTAATTAGCATGAGAAATACTCATTATACACTTAAATTTATTAGTTTTCTTTTGTTATCGTAGAGTGTAAATAATATTTTTTTTGTTGCGATTTCCTTTGAAAAAACACTTATATGCATTTGCAGACATTTTTCGTAATCAATAATGTATGAAGCAAATGTCAGTGTCTTACATTATTTTAATGACTATATAGAGAGAAGTTACAAACAGGAGAATCACGATTTGTCTGGCAAGGTTCTGGCGAATGACCACACAGAAAATAATATCGTATATTTTATTTTAATTAAAATTTTATTTGTTTTTAAATTTTATATTAATTAAATTTTTAATTAATATAATTAATTGTTTAATTAAATTTTTAACTTTATTTTAATTAACATTTTAATTGTTTTCAAATTTAATATTAATTAAATATTTAATTTATATAATTAAATGTTTAATTAAATTTTTAGCTTTACTTATTTTTTTTTTGTTTTGTTTTGTTTTGTTTTCCGTGTGTGTGCGAGCGTGTGTTTTTCTCTTGCATTGTATTACATACAAAAAAATACATAAGTATAAAAAGTTTGTTGAAAGTTTTTTTTATTTCTCACATAGGTTTTTAAATTCTCATTTTGTTTATAGTCTTCTGTGTATGTATATGAAAGGTTTATAATCAACTTTATAAAATCATCTCACTGACTATGTCTTTACGCCGTAAAGTTTACGGCATAAATAAATTTGGTAAAGTTTGAAGAAATATTTTTTTGAAACTATTTTATTCAAAAAGAATGTTTTTTAAATTATTTTTTTTTTTAAATAATATTTTTAATTATTTTTTTTAATTTATAAAATTAAAATTTTAATTATTTTTTTTTAAAATTTTAATTAAATTTTTTAATTTATAGTATTAAGTTTTTAATTAAATAAATATCCATTTATTTTTAATTAACGACATACAAATATTTTTAATTTATTTGCGCATTTTAGTGATTGGTCCGGATTTAATTAATTTTTTAATTAAATCTACGAATTTTTTAATTAAATATTTTTTTTATTATTTTCTGTGCAGCAGGTCCTAAAATAAGTTTAGAAAACTTTCTCAGCTATCGTGCTCCAAAAACGACATGACTAAAATTTGGGAAACAACATTCTTTAAAAGTTTTTCTTGAATTTTCCTTAAATTTAGTTAAATTTAACTAAAAAATGGGAAATTTCATAAGTAGAAAAAAACATATACTTAAGTATAAATAGTTCATCGTTTTCGCAAATGGAGTTATTTAATTAAGGAAGAAATTTTTACTGCCAAAGAAATTTTTTTCTTAAAATTTATTTAAAAACTTCTTAGAAATAGGTTAAACTTCTTAAAATTTTGTTAAAACTCATATTTATCATCTGAGAATTTAGTTTAAACTTCTTAGTCTTTAGTAAAAACTTCGTAAAATGTGTATGAACTAAAGCAGAATAAATTTTTTCCTATTTTCTGGTTAAAATTGATTTTGTTTTCCTTATTTTTAAGAAAAAATATGAACTAAAATGAGAGAAAAACATGTTAAGAGCTAAATCATTTTGATTTTTTCTCCAATTTAGTTAATTTTCCCATTTTTTTTCACTTTTATTGAGTACAAATTTATGACAATTTCAACTAAAAAATGGAAAAATTGTATTCCAATTTAGTTAATGAACATTAAAGGTAACGTTTGGGTCCCCAAAAAGTTGCTCCGTTTCGCTTAACCTTGCTTAGTTTTTGAGATACTAGAATTTAGGGGCCCAATACACTCAGAAAAAAATAAACTAAAAATGGGAAAATTAACTAAATTGGAGAAAAAATGAAATGATTTAGCTCTAAAGATGTTTTTCTCTCATTTTAGTTTATATTTTTCTTAAAAATAAGGAAAACAAAATCAAATTTTTACTAGAAAATAGGAAAAATGTTATTCTGCTTTAGTTCATACACATTTTTAGACTAGATTATGTCCAGATTTTCCTTGAAATTAACAAAATTCAAAGAAAATTGATAATAATTTTTTTTTAAATAAAGATGAGAAATAATTATTTAGTATTATGCCAATTTGAACTTAATATTGGGAAAAATTTTATTTAAATTTAGTTAATACACATTTTAGGACCCGATTGAGGGAAGACCCCATTAGGTTCCGATCTTCCTTGCTAAGTTTTTGAGATAAATGGGTTTTGAGAAAACTAACTAAATTTCTCAAAATTTAAGGTTAGGTTGTAGACTCTGAGGTTCGTTGTGATACTACGGGACTGCAATAGGTTTTCCTTCTAGTCCCTGCCGTTAAACCAATTTGAGCTTTTTATAAAACTCCTTAGATATTGAATTTTGACATCCGACAAATCAGAAAGATCTTGCAGCTTCCTAGATCCGAATGAAGCAAGTCTCTGACCAGAAAGTGCCGGGTAATGGCAGATGAAGTGATCGATTGTTTCCAATTCCTCTTCAAACATCCCACTCCGGAAAAAGTCATTAAGACAGTGTCCGGTGATTATAGCAACCACCGTCGAAATCTCTCCTCTTGAAAGCGATATCAGCTCACTTGTGCTTCTGATTAAGAGAACGCCAAATCTGTCTTGTTGTCTCGAACGTCCATCTATTTTCCCAGCTTTGATTAGATTTTGCTTGCAAGTTTCTAGAGGCATACCAACACATTCCAATTCTGTTGGAACCTATAAGGTAGTTCCCAGTCTTGCAAGCTCATCGGCCTTGCAATTCCCTGGAATGTCTCTGTGCATTGGGACTAGGGTTGCCAGACGGCCTAGAAAGGCCTGGATTTTCCAGTTATTTTGTGTTTGGTCCAGTTTCCAGTTAAAATATAATTTTTCCAGTTAAAAACGAATTTTTTCATCTTTAACAATAATTTTTTTTTATTTAATATAGCTGTAATTTTTGACTTTTTGAATAAAACATACATAAATCATGAATAAAACGTAAATGTTTTTTTTTTGTCTACGGCAAAATGTGATCTTTCTTGTTGCTGCATTTTCATTACTTTTTTCATTATTGATTTCGGCACAATGTTTTCCTTAAGCTCGTCGATGATCTGAGGATTGTTTCGTACATTTTGCTTTTCAAATAACCCCAAAAAAATTATGTCTGGAGGAATCAAATCTGCAAATGAATGTCAGTTATTGTCGCCCCCTTTTTTGATATCGCACCTCTAAGAAATTTTAATTGGCCACAAAAATTAACAGACTACTACGGACTTATTTTTGTGGGGTTATTTGAAAATAAAAATCTGCGCCAACAATCCTCAAACCTTTGACGGTTTGAAAACATCAAAATTTTGAGATGCTCGAAAAAGTGATGTAATGCTTAAAAAAGGCACATTTTTTCGTGGCCAATAGAGACGTCCAATTAATTAATGTTATATGTATTTGAAAAGTAGGCCGCTGTTCCAAAAAAAAGTAATTCACATAAAAAATGTGAAAATGAAAATTTCCGAATTTTTTTGGTGTTCTAGATATCACATCCGAATTTCTTTTTCGTTTTGTTTCACATAAATAAAATTTGGTGAAAGTAAAACGAATGCACTTTTTTTCTTACAATTTTTTAAATTTTTATTATTCGATTTCAACTTCGAATGAAAACAAGATCAATTAAACACTAAACTTGATTTCATGTGATTCGGAAATTTTCATGTGAATTGAAAAGTTGTGAAAGACAGAACAGAGGCCGTAGTCTAAAATAAAAATATATATCTCACATATGAAAATTTGTTGATTCTTTTAAATTAAAAAAAAAAAATATGTATGAGTCCAGTTATTTTTTCAAAATCCAGTTGAAAATTTTCCATTTTCCAGTTATTTGACTTCTAGTATCTGGCAACCCTAATTGGGACCCATATGAGTCGTATGTTAAACTGCTTGGCCATCTTATTTAAAGACGTGCGGCAGTTAAGGGCAGATCTTGTTTTCAGAAACATTGACTCCAGGGACTTGACCAAGGCTTGACTGTCAGAATAGATGTTGACTGCAGTTGTAGTTGCAGGCCTTTATTGCCAGCAAATCTGCCTGGTAAACACTGCAATGATCTGGCAATCTTTGAGCCAGGCTCAATCCATCCGTGTAAAAATGTATGGAGACTCCACTACCCGGAATACCTCTCATCCAAGACTTTTAACAGATTTGAGGACTACTTTTTTGACACCTGTCACTTATGTCGAGTCTGTATTAGTCTGTGCTAATGATTTTTCCTCATAGTAAAGAAATATTTCCCAGATTTTAGTAAAATTTTAAGGAGTTGTGAGAAAATTCATTAACTGCTTATTTTGGAGGAATTTTTTCCCAAGTTTAGTTATTTCTTCATTTTGAGTGTATAAACGAGTACAAATACTCTAAGGCCATGTTCACACTACAACAACTTACCATGGTAAGTTGAGATGATTTTGCAATTTTTCTTTATGCTAGTACAATTTGAGATGATTTTGTAAATCACTATGTGATTTTGTTCAAACGAAAATCACATAGTGATTTTAAAATCACGCAAGTCTGTATACAGTATAAAAACTATATCTTAGTTTACTTGCCTCCTATTTTTTTACGTGTTCCATTAGTCCTGAGACTTGGCCATTCCCAAATGTCTTTGCAGACATATGCATGAATAATGGTTGTCTGGTTTAGAATTACATGATTTAAAACACGTTCACGTACATGATGCATTCGTGGATTATCTTATATACCCAGCAGAAATAAATCGAGATTTTGGCGACACAGCATCCGTTTATAGCATACCGTAGCGCATCCAAAGAGCGCTCTTAGGGATGCAGTAAAAGGAAGGGGAAAAAATTTTAATTTTTTTTTAAGATTTTTTATATAAAACTTATAATGTGTAATTATTTTTTGATAAAATTTCACACTTGCTTTCCTTTTTAATATTTTTAACACTTTTTGAATAAAAAAAACATGAGTTTTAGACAAAGACACATGATTTGACTGTATCATTATTGCGCATTAATTAGCGCTGCAAAGAGCGCTTCAATCATAGCATCTTTGACCGCTGTTCCCAAAAAAAATCCCATAAAAAATGTGAAAATGAAAATTTCCGATATTTTTTTGATGTTCACTTCCGATTTTTTTTTTTTTTTCATTTTGTTTCACATAAATAAAGTTTTGTAAAGTAAAACGAATGAATTTTTTTGTTATATTTTTTTAAATTTTAGTTATTTGATTTCAACTTTGAACAGACAAGGAAAAAATTCGAATTTTATTTAAAATTCATAAGGTATTTGAAATAAAATTTTTGTTTAAATAAAATTCTCAAAAACATTTGATTTTTATTATTTCCAAAAATAAAATTCTCAAAAGAAAAGAATTTTATTTTTGGTTTGAATTTTATTTTTGAATTTTATTTTTGGTTTAATTTTATTTTACTTTTGGTTTGAATATTTATTTGTTCAAAATATATTTGTTATTATGGAAATAAAATTCTTTTTTTTTATTAATAAAATTCTTTAAAGAATTTTAAATAAAATTTTTTTGAATTTTATTTCTTCTAAGATTAATTTAAAATAAAATTTTTAAGAATTATATTTAAAATTCTTTCTTGAATTTTTTGAAAAATTCAAAATTGAATTTTATCAATAACGAATTTTAAATTTTATTGTTTTTGCTTGTCTGACTTTGAATGAACCCGTAAACAAACACCAAACTCGATTTCATGTGATTCGGAAAATATCATGTGATTTGAAAAGTTTTGAAAGACATAACAGAGGCCTTTAACACATTTTAAATGATGATAAATAGGCCAACCAAAAAACAGCCAATGCTTATTTGTTATTTCGATGAATAAACCGATTTGGATTAAACACAAACTCTAATCACGAAAAAACATAAAAACTAAGATCCATTTGTTATAACTTCTTTTGAATATTTTTTCATTTATTGGTAAATTTTTTGTTTTTTATCTCATTTTTACAAAAACTAAAAAGATACATGAATTTACAGCATCTTTATTCTGCTTAAATCAGCTCTACAAAGATACATGAATTCACTGCATCTTTAATCTGCTTAAATCAGCGCTAAAAAGATACATGAATTTACAGCATCTTTATTCTGCTTAAATCAGCGCTCTAAAGACACGTGATTTCAGTGCATCTAAAGAGCGCTGTTTCTGTGTATCCAACTAGCGCTCTAAAGTGGGACATCGCCTTAGAGAATCATGCATGAATTCAGCGCAATTGGATGCGCTCCTTTACTCAAGTTCCCCTTCCAAAAGCTGCTGAACGTTCAGCAAAATTTCTGCTGGGTATGAACAAAAAAAATATTAAATATTATGTTTCTCAATAAAATATTATGTTGCAGTATGTGTTAGATAGTACGCTCAGAAAGTTATCGGAGTTACTAGTTTTTTTTTGTAGTAAGAAGTAGTAGTTGTTTTCAATCTATTTTTTATACCCTCCAACCACAGTATGGGGGTATACTCACTTTGTCATTCCGTGTGTAACGCATCGAAATATCGGTGTAGGACCCCATAAAGTATATATATTATTGATCAGTGATCCATTCTAAGACATTCTAGCGATGTCCGTCTGTCCGTCCGTCCGTCCGTCCGTCTGTGGAAGACACGATACAGTCCAAAGTAAAAGAGCTAGACACCTGAAATTTGGCGCGAATATGTCTTATGGTATTGGGCTGGTTAAGTTCGAACATGGGCAAAATCGGATCAGGGGGAAAAAAGTTCCCCCCTCTAAAAAAAGCCATTTTCTATAGGTTTTTTGTACTTTTGCTTAGCAAACGAAACTTTTTTATGTCAAAAGAAGTTCAAAGTCTTGCAGTTGGATCCAGGAAGGTTGTCTCCCACCGATCCAACCCCCCCCCCCCCCAAAAAAAAAGACGCCCCTGTTTTTTTTTTTTTTTTTTTTTAACGTGTTGGAGGGTATAAAAGATTCGGCACAGCCGAATTTAACACTCTCACTTGTTTTTTTTTCAAAAATACTTCATTTGTAGCAATTTGAGTACCAGAAAAAAACTGTAAATAAATTCTACAATAGATAGAACCAATTGGTGCATGTTTTAACTTGGACCCATTTTACGGTATCCACCTAGAATACAGTATACCCACTGGTATACGATATTATAGGTCGATCTTGGCCGACTAAAAATTTCTTGTTTTTATCTAATTGTTGGCACTGTTTATCAAAAAAAAAAAACAATTCAAAATTTTTTGTTAAAACTACAATTTTATTTGTTGAAATCTGTCAGCTATTAAATTCTTTTCTGTATACATACTATAGTCTTAGAAATCTATGTATTTTTGAAGGTCTACATTATTTTTTTGGGTGTACAATAGGGTGGCTCATTTTTGGGTTTTCTCTCTGATCAAATTCTAATACCCGCCAAAATTGTCGGTCCCCTAAGGGTAACTCACATACAAACTATCACTCCGATCGGAGTTTTTCTTCTGTCCCCACTTTCAGCCTTAAAATTGGGATTTTTGCAAAAAAGGAATTATTACAAGTTTTTTTTATTAAAATTAATAAAAAATTATTTTTGTATGATATTTGATCGTACACACAAAACAAAAAACTTTCTCAAATTACTAGAAAAAGTCTCGTAATCCCATTTTACCAACATTTGACAGTTTTCCTTGTTTTTTAACAAACAATTTTCGATCGAAATTTAAATTTTTTTATTAATTTTACATTTTTTTTTTGTAATTTTACAAATCTCCAAGTATTTTTTAAAAAAAAAATTTTGAGTAAATTTTTAATACTTACTATTGAGTAAAAAATTACTCAATTTTCCACCAGTAAACGATTTAATAGTATTGAGTAAACTTTTAATAAAAAATTATTAAATGCTTAATAAAAAATTTGAGTAAATTATTAATTCACACAATTAAATCTTTACTTAAAATTTTTTAATATTTTTAAGTAACTTTTTAATTGTGTCAAGTAAAAATTTACTCAAAATGTATCAAATTATTTTTTTAAAAAGTTTAAAAAGTTTCTAATTTTTTTTCCAAAAAAATTGCTTTTACAAACTTTACCAAATATACTTATGTCTTCAAGACAAAGTAAAATTTTATAAAGATGATTTCAAACTTTCATATACATATACAAAAAACAATAAACTAAATGAGAATTCAAAACACCAAGAGAAAAAAAAATAAATAAAAAAAAATATTAAATTTGTATTAAATTATTTACTCAAATTTTATTTTCAATTTTTGAGTAAATTTTTAATTGCGTCAATTAAAAAATTACTCAAATTTTTTTTAAAAAATTAAACAAGTGATTACTCAAATTTGTTTCCTCCATATTTTTTTCTGTGTAGGAGGTAGCAAAAAGTCTAGTAAAGTCACGAAACCTACTTGTAAGTTTTACCGCGTCGAAAAAATTGTAAATTTACAATTTTATTGGTAGTAATTTTATTTGAGTGTAAGTATCTAAATATGAAATTTAAAGATTTTATGGTAACATTAACCCGTTTAAACTTGATACCAAAAAAATAGCATGATTTTGGGGAAGTTCTCAAAACACCTTATTTTTCAAAATTTGAAAATTTTATTAAAAAAAATTACAATACATATATTTTTTTTCTGCGTTTATTAAGAACACCTTGGAGAAGAAAAATGTGAAATATGGGGGATATCCGTCAGCCCAATTTTCGGGAATGGCGGAGGGAAGTTAAGGAATGTTGGTTTTATCAATAATTTGGTTTAATAAATTCTTATAAATTACATTTTTGGGAAAATTAACGGGTTTTTGGTGTCATGGCATTTCATTATATAACTGTAAGACTGTCATGAAATCTTACTGATCTAGGACGTCTTTATCACACATTGGCGGGGTGGGGGGTCAAAAATGACCCCCGCTGAATATTTGAAGTTTAGAGCTTAAATATTTGATATAATCAAGTATTAAAGACACAGAACCCATTATGTGTCTTTTACCCCAACTATAATATATTTACGGACAATTTTAATAAAAAAAATTTTAATTCTTTTTTTTAAAGTCCTTTTTTCAAAAATCCCAATTTTAAGGCTCAAACTGGAGACAGAAGATAAACTTCGATCGGAGTGATATTTTTCATGTGAGTTATCGACACTTTTGGCGGGTATTAGAATTTAATAAGAGAGAAAAGCTCAAAAACGAGCCACCCTAGTGTACAATGACCGGCATTTCAAAGATATGTATGTAGTAGTTTTAATTCCTGTTTTTTTTTGTTTTGTTTTGAAAACCACATTGTGTCGATTTAAAAGTGACATCCTTTTGAAAAATACATCGTATTCATGTTCACAATAACAATTGCAATTGGAAACAAGTAAGAAAATTATAGACGTTATATAGACCGACCATATAATACCCTACACCAATGTTTTTCGGAAAATGGATCCCATGTCCAAACATGGACCGACTGGATCTATCTTTTGTTTGATCTTTAATTAGTGTTGAAATTGGACACAAACCAAATTTGAACGAAATTGACTTACAAGGAAGGTCTTTCACAGGGCACCCAGCGATTGTCCTGAAACTTGAATATTAAAAATGAGGGGAGCAGCAAGCAGCAGACAGCAAAATTTGTATATGTATTTTGTAAAAAAATATAAAAATTTTGCTGTCTGCTGCTTGCTGCTGTATTGTGAAGGGACACTTACCTATTTTTTTTAACTGCCCAACCTCAAATTTAAGGTTGCCACCTTATGAACAAAGTTGGGGTCTCGGGAAAATCCGAATAAAATCCGAACTAGCAGGAATTTCGCGAAACGCAAAAATACGGGTCAGCTTAATTTTAATATAGATTATTATATATGATTTTAGGGGTCGTACGTATATATTTCCATAAAAACTACCCCTACGTTTATAAATCTTTGACAATAATGAACTTAAGAGTGCCGAATTTGGACACGACCGATAGGTCGATGAATAGGCGTTAAAAAAACCTTTCGATCTATATTAAATGTTCCTTTTGAAGAAATGGGAAAAATCCTCAAAAAACAAAAAAAATCCCGATTTTCCCCCTCCCCTTTGTCCTGCTAAATGTAAGATTGGGCAGCTAAAAAACAGGTAACTCTTATTTTGATCCCCTCTTTCCTGTATGCAAGTTTCAGGACAATCGTTGGGTGAAAGACCTTCCTTGTTAGTTTTGTTGTTATATATATGTTCCCGTCGCACAGTGGCGCCTTTTGACTTTTTTCGTTGCAAAAATCATAACTTTTGAACTAATGAAGATATTTTAAAAATTTAAAGAGCATTCGAAAGAAGACTCCCCTAGCTTCAAAATATATGAGCCGCAAGGTAATAGGCCAGACGCGGCACTGTGCACAGTGTCGTATTTGACATTTTTCGTTGTAAGCATTATAAATTTTAAAGTAATAAAGGTATTATCAAGATTTATAAAACATTTGGAAGAAACCCCTTCAGCTTAAAAATAAGAAGCCCCATTGGCCCACTGCAGCACAGTGCCTCGTTTTGACTTTTTTTCGTTGCAAAAATCACAAGTTTTGAAGTTTTCAAGGCATTTTTAATGTTTAAAACGCACTTGAATTTTATCTCCTTTAGCTTCAAGAAAAGCGCATCCGCATTGTAATAGGCCCGCTTCGGCACTGTGACCAGTGACACCTTTTGACCTATTTTGTTACAAAAATCCTATCTTTTAAAGTAATGATGTTTCTAAATCTAAAAATCATTTAAAATATAACTTCTTGTGCGTCAAATTAGGTCAGTCCACACGCTGATATTCTCGTGAATACATACTAAAAGTCTCGAAAAAATACCACTCTTATATGACAGAGAAAAAATAATAAAAAAAATTAGGAAATTTTTAACGGTATTGAGTAAAATATTACTCAATTTTGCACCAGAAAACCATTTGATATTTAAAATTTAATAAATGTTTTGCAACAAATTTAAGTAAATTTTCAATTTATAAAACTAAAATTTTACTTGCATTTTTTTTTTGTTTTTTTAAGTAGTTTTTTAATTGTGTCAAGTAAAAGTTTACTTAAAACTTATATATTTAAAAAAAGTTTCACCTTTTAAACTAACCAAGTATATTTATGTCTTAAAGACATAGGCAAATTTTAAAAAGATGTTTGGAAACTTTCAAATATATAAAAAAAGAACTATTAACTCAATGAGAATTCAAAACACTAATTTTATTTTTTTGTAATTAGCTGTAGGTTCAATTTTAACAGATCATTCACTAGAGTTAAAAAAATCTAAGACTTTTTTAATTAAAAACTTATTAAAAATCTTGTTAGATAACTTTCTTTCTTTGTACACAAACCTTTGTCTATTTAAAAAATTCTTAAAAATTCCGAGATGAAACATAAGTTTTTCGCAATTTTTATGTTTGACTTTGTTTAATTAAAAAATACAAAATTTTAACTTTTAAAAATTCTTATTCGTTCAGGAGTTACAGCTCGTCAAAGTGGTTACTTATTGAAAAAAAATTCCGCTAGGGGGCGTTATAAGCAAATAAAAAAGCCAAAAAAAACAAAATAATAAATTAAAGACCAATACATCTACTAAGCATGGTAAAAAATTCCAGTGAATCTCAAAATTGCCCAAAATCTGTTAGGATATTTTAAAAATATCTCCTTTTCGTAGTAAAAGTTGTTACAGTTTCTTTGTTTTTTTTTAAATTTATTTTAAAAATATCTCCTTTTCGTAGTAAAAGTTGTTACAGTTTCTTTGTTTTTTCATGTACACGGGCAAGTACGGGCACCCAATTTTTATTGAATAAGTATGAGTATTCATGTACACGGGCAAGTACGGGCACCCAATTTTTATTGAATAAGTATGAGTATTCATGTACACGGGCAAGTACGGGCACCCAATTTTTATTGAATAAGTATGAGTATTAAATACTAAACATCCTCTGTTTAATAGTTCCCGTCACAAACCGTCACTTTTTTAGTTCTATTCTATCAAATATAAAAAAAGACCGAAATATGGTGTGTTGGCAAAACTGTGCCTAAAAACTAGAGATGCGCGCGTGACACGAATTTTTCGTGATTCACGTGATTCACGCGTGAATCACGCGTGATCGTGAGTGAAATTTATTTTTACTCACGTGATCGTGAGTGCGCGTGATTGGAAAAAATAGTTTCGTGCGTGAGCGTGCGTGAGTAATTTTTGTTTCGTGAGTTTGCGTGATTGTTTTGTGCTGTTTGAAACAGAAAACAAGTAAAAGAAATCGTCATTATATTGATTTTAGAGGGAAATTTATACTAAATTGTGATTTAAATGAATTTTTATTATTGTTTTAAGGAAAATCAATACTTTTTGTACAAGAAATCGAAAAAAGTAAAAAGAAAATTTTTAAGTCTCCGTGAGCGTGATTATTTCGTGAGCGTGAGAAAAATTTTAGTTACTCACGTGAGCGTGCGTGAACGTGAGCAGAAAAAATAATTTCGTGCGTGATCGTGCGTGAGCAATATTTTTATTTCGTGAGCGTGAGCGTGCGTGAGTCAAAATTCACTCACGCGCCCATCTCTACTAAAAACAAAGTATTCGACCAAATAACCCGTTTTTTATATCGTTTCATTTGAATTAATATACCTTTCAAACGACACCAAAAAAATAATGATTGGCGGCATAGTTTGTCTGAAATTCAATTTAAAAGATGATATATTTTTTTTAATTTATAACTTTTTTCGGCAGACTGAAAAATTGCCAACTTTGGGTGGCTCTATAATTCATAATTTTCATCCGATTTCAAAAATGTTTTTGGATTCTTAATCAGTGTGGAGTTTTCAATCAGATGTAATCATTCATTTTATCAAATTCTTCTGTCAATTTTTGGATTTTTGCAACGCTTTTAGGGAAAAGGAGCATAGGGCCTTAGTTTTGTTGTTACAGACCGATTTAACTGAATATCGGCCGAAATTTTAATATGGGGCTAAGTCCAAAAATGGTCCAAATATAATTAGATTGGATTAGGTTACCAATGTACACATTTCACACCTACAAACAAAATTTAAGACCTACAAACAAACATTTTTATGAGTTTTAAGAGATTTTTGTGAATATCGGGAGTGTGGTTTGTATAGGTGCTACATGTACAACTGGTCCAATTCCTTTAAAATTAGGATTAAGATTCGTGAATACAAAATAACTTTACGTGCCAAATTTCGAAAGGATATCTATTATAATACGGTAGTTAATAGGTAAAAACATATATCGTTTTGTTCCAATTTTATTAGGCTTCGTATTTGAACCAAAAAAAAGCTTAGGTTTTAAATTTTAGCCCAATGTATTGATAATTGCGACCTGTTTCGTGATTATAATGTTTAAATGGACAGACCGTCTAGACCAATGGTTCCCAACCTTTGATTCTCGCCCCACTGGGGGGCAATTTGAAGGTACCAGGGGGGCAACAAGCAAATTTTTAATTTTTTTTTAGTCAAATTAACTACAAAAACTATTTTTTAGTAAAATTAAATACACAAATATTGTTAATTGCTTAAATTTTTTACTAAAATCTTAGTTTAAATGCATATTTTACAGAAACTTTGCATAACAAGTAGTAATTTTTCACTAGAAACAAAAATTAGAAAAATTAACCAATTTTGCTTGAGTGTAGGGGGGACAAGGCAATTTTTTAAACTTTAAAGTGGGGCGTGGCATAAAAACGGTTAGGAACCATTGGTCTAGTCTGTCGAACATTGCTAAATCGACTCAAAAAGTGAGTTTATCGGTATCCTTGAAGGTTGGTTTAGGACCAATATTTCGGTTAGTTACAAACATCAGCACAAACTTATAATACCCTGTACCACTGAGTTGTGTAGGGTATAAAAACACTTTATTTTAAAAAAGGATTATTCTTTTTTATATATTTTTTATAACTATTGTTTGTAGCATGTTTAAAAGTAGAATATTGGACTATGAATAAATTAAAATAATACATCAAAGAATAAGGCTTCTACCAACTAATAACTACCAGTCAACTATTGAATGATGAACT
This sequence comes from Pegoplata infirma, assembly GCA_963921195.1. Classification (NCBI taxonomy): domain Eukaryota; kingdom Metazoa; phylum Arthropoda; class Insecta; order Diptera; family Anthomyiidae; genus Pegoplata; species Pegoplata infirma. The sequence continues at coordinate 31,457,770 of OY992536.1, forward strand.
CAATTTAAGGGGGGCACCCGGTTTACAAGGCCTGTTTTTTTAAAGATTTTCATAAATTTGTTTATGTTAAATACTTAGCATATACCTTAACGTGTAAATGATTAGTTTCTTGTAACAGAAAAAATATTCAAATTTAAAACCCGTTGCACAGTAGTTAGGCTGAACGGAATCATGTTCATGTGTAAAGGTCTTATACGACCACAATCAAATTAAATAAAGAGTCCGAGAACATTTCGTATATATTATATGATTTTAATATAACCGGTAACGAAGTTCCGTTAAGCCCGGAATCATGTTTGTTCTGGTGAAAATGTTTCTTAAAAACTTTCAAGCCCTATGAAATCTGGAAAAATCTAGGAGTGGGGGTTGTGTTGTAAAGAGGCAACCTTAATAAGTTTTTTCAGAAGTTGATTTAGTTCTTCAAGGGTGAATTTTTTCCTGATTTTCAAGTGTCAAGTTATCAAGTGGTCTGTCACACGCTAGTTGCCTGGGGCAGTTGTAATAACTTGGCTGATTTTTAACCGATTTTAGTTTTTATTGCCTTATTACAAAGGTAATGTACTCCACATCACAATTATGTAACCATTTAAATTCAAACTTAACTTTAAATGTCGAAAAATTTGAGAAAATGAGTAAAAAGTAATTTTTTCCCCATGTAATCCGTTTTTCAAACTTCAGGACGTTTCCGCGTCCACTTAAAGTTATCGGACTAACTCCAAATTTTATTTTTTTAAGCTTTTAGTATAAAGGAACATTAATTTGCCCAGTGCCACGCAATTAAAACATTTTAAAATTTTCCCTTACTGTTAAGGACACCCTTAATGACATTAATACACATCCGTGGCAAAGTTCAGGGCATAAGCTTTGACCGTTAAAAATTTCATTGTGATCTTAAATTTCAAAATTTCAGAACTTTTTAAAAAAATTGTTTTAAGTAAACCACTGTCCATCATATTGTATAATAAAGGACATAAAAATATGAATAGCCAAGTCTTTTAAAGCCAATTTAAGATGTAAATGGCCATGGAATACTTACATTAAAATTATAAGTAAAAATGTGGGCTAAAATAATTAACCTAAATTATATTCAACTATTTTTGGTTAATAAATAAATAAAAAAAATATAACTATCAAAAACAATTACACGAAAAACTCGTGTAAATCAAGGATATTTGTAGCCAAAAATTAAAGGTTTGGGGTAAAAAAAACAAATGATTACAATCAATACCTTATGCATGCATTCATAATTCGAATCATATCGATTATTTTGTAGTAAGTAAAATATAATTATATTTTCTAAAAAAAATATCCTTTAAAAGGAAAATAATAAAATATAAATATTTTGTGACGTATTAAAAAAAAATAAAACTATTATAAAGCTCAATAACCTGTAGTTTCGTTATAAAGTTTAATGAACCCAAACTATAATTCATATTGTTTGTTTTCGAATGAATTTTTTTTTTTTCAAATGACGAAATTAATTTGTACCATTTCCAATTGAAATTTAAAATCTTTTATTGTAATATTTTTCCTTCAGATTTGTGCAAATAATTTTTAATCGTCGATTTATTGCAGACCCAAAATCGGATTGTCGAATTATTCAGATAACCACAATGCGAGAAAATTTTTCTTTAAAAATACCTAATGAATTTTCCTAAAATTAAGTTTATTTTAACTAAAAATGACAATATTTTCTAACTATGACGAAGAAACTTTAGTGCATATATTGAGATCGACACCCTTTAATTTTTACCCCCAAACATTTTTGCAAAACATACCTATCCCCCATCTCCAGTAAACATTTTTCGCGAGAGGGTGGAGAGTTGTCCCACAGACCCTGCCAAGACCCACCTTCAGTTATACCGATCTACTTAGAACCTAGCCCACACACAAACTACACCTTTTGATTTGGCTTCAATGACTCTATTACCCGTATTATAATAGGTATCGTATTTTATATTTACAAATCATTATTCCAAATTTTAAAAGAATCGGACCAGTTTTACTTGTAGCCCCTATACAAACCACCCTTATTTATCAATAATTTGGATTAATAAAATCTTATAAATTTAATTTTTGTGCAAATTAACGTTTTTTTGGTGTCGTGGCATTCTATTAGATAACTTTAAGTCTTTCATGAAATCTTACAGATCTAGGACGTCTTAAACCCACATTGGCTGGGGGTCAAAAATGACCCCCGCGGAAAATTTGAAGTTTAGAGGTTAAATTTCGTGCTATGAACAAGTATAAAACGGCTTTTGTGTTTTTTACCCCAACTATTATTTCGTATTAATATATTATCTTAAAAAAAATCGTTAACCCTTCTTGGTAGGGGGTCAAAAATGACCCATTCAATAAAAAGCATATATTTTTTCATATAAAATTTATTTGTGGCAATCTATTAGATAACTTTAAATCAACCCTTAAATCTCTCATATTTAAGATATCTTTAACCCACATTGGCCAGGGGTCAAAAATGACCCCGGCAAAAACTTTGAATTTTTTGATATCAACAATATATATATTTTTTATTGAATGGGTCATTTTTGACCCCCTACCAAGAAGGGTTAATGATAATATATTAATACGAAATAATAGTTAGGGTAAAAAACTCAAAAACCGTTTTATACTTGTTTCCCAGCAGAAATAAATCGAGATTTTGGCGACACAGCATCTGTTTATAGCATACCGTAGCGCATCCAAAGAGCGCTCTTAGGGATGCAGTAAAAGGAAGGGGAAAAAATTTTAATTTTTTTTTAAGATTTTTTATATAAAACTTATAATGTGTAATTATTTTTTGATAAAATTTCACACTTGCTTTCCTTTTTAATATTTTTAACACTTTTTGAATAAAAAACATGAGTTTTAGACAAAGACACATGATTTGACTGCATCATTATTGCGCATTAATCAGCGCTGCAAAGAGCGCTTCAATCATAGCATCTTTGACCGCTGTTCCCAAAAAAAATCCCATAAAAAATGTGAAAATGAAAATGTCCGATATTTTTTTGATGTTCACTTCCGATTTTTTTTTTTTTTATTTTGTTTCACATAAATAAAGTTTTGTAAAGTAAAACGAATGAATTTTTTTGTTATATTTTTTTAAATTTTAGTTATTTGATTTCAACTTTGAATTTACAGCATCTTTATTCTGCTTAAATCAGCTCTACAAAGATACATGAATTCACTGCATCTTTAATCTGCTTAAATCAGCGCTAAAAAGATACATGAATTTACAGCATCTTTATTCTGCTTAAATCAGCGCTCTAAAGACACGTGATTTCAGTGCATCTAAAGAGCGCTGTTTCTGTGTATCCCACTAGCGCTCTAAAGTGGGACATCGCCTTAGGGAATCATGCATGAATTCAGCGCAATTGGATGCGCTCCTTTACTCAAGTTCCCCTTCCAAAAGCTGCTGAACGTTCAGCAAAATTTCTGCTGGGTTATAGCACAAAATTTAAGCTCTAAACTTCAAATTTTATTCGGGGGTCATTTTTGATCCCCAGCCAATGTGGGTTAAAGACGTCCTAGATCGGTAAGATTTCATGACAGACTTAAAGTTATATAATAGAATGCCACGACACCAAAAAACCGTTAATTTGCACAAAAATGAAATTTATAAGATTTTATTAATCGAAATTATTGATAAACCCAACATTTCCTTGAAATCCGCTAACTTCCCCCCGCGATTCCCGAAAAGTGGCTCGACGGATATCCACCATGTTTCACATTTTTCACCTCCAAGGTGTTCTTAATGAATTCAGAAAGAAAAAATGGTATATTTAAATTTTTTTTTCAATAAAATTTTCAAATTTTGAAAAAAGGTGTTTTGAGAACGCCCCCAAAATCATGCCATTTTTTTGGTATCAAGTTTGAACGGGTTAATGATACCGTAAAATCTTAAAATTTCATATTTAAGTATTTACGATCAAATATTATACAAAAATAATTTTTTAATTATTTAAAAAAAAAAACTTAATTTTTTTTTTTTTTTTTTAAGTACTTTTTTCCGAAAACCCCAATTTTGAGGCTCAAAGTGGAGACAGAAGATAAACTCCGATCGGAGTGATATTTTGCATGTGAGTTACCCTTAGGGGACCGACACTTTTGGCGGGTATTAGAATTTGATCAGAGAGAAAAGCCCAAAAACGAGCCACCCTAGTGTCCACTATGGTCGAAAAGATGAAAATAATTACAAAATGCGGCGTAAGAAATAAGAAATTTTACGCTATAGGCCCTTTTAACGGTTTTTAATAAATGCATTATGGATGCAATAGGGACATCTTGCAAATATTTTAAATTAATTTTGTTACAATTTTACAATTTTAGTACACGAGATTAGTATAAGATTGCTTTTTTAATTTTATCTTGAATTATTTCAACTAAAACACTGCTTAATAAAATGTAAAGTTTATTTTGGGACAAAAAAATCTATAGAAATGTTAAGAATATTTCGGAACGGAGGTAGTATTTTTTTAAAATGTTGTTAAACGTGTACTTTGGTAATCTTATCAAATCTATAAATTATTGGCCAATTTTTGGACTCAGTCCCCATTTAAAAATTTTGCCCAATATTTAATTAAATCGGTCTATAACAAGATAAATAATTTAATTTCGCTGAAATTCGGTTTGTGTGTTTTACACTAATAAGAGATCTTACAAAGATAAATCCAATCGGTCCGTGTTTGGCCTTGGGATTAATTTTCCGGAAAACACTGATGTATGGTCGGTATTGACCGACTATAATTTTCGTACATGGTTTTGCGGCAAATTTTAATGACGGCCGATATTATTTAGGGAAGATCGGTTTCGATTGTTATTTTTAAATTAAATGAAAAATCTAATGTTAAGCTACAATTGAGATTTTCGACCAAGAAGAGAAAAGATTAACCCCTGAATTTTAGATTTACAATCGTCTTTAATCGCCAATTAACAAATTTGGCAATCAGCTTTACATTTAATTATTTTTAAAAAAGCACTTAAAAACTTTAAAATTACAATTGAAAATTGTGTAAAACTACATATTTTTTTTTGAAAAATTTACGTACTACCACAAATATTATAAAATTAAAAAATTGCAAAATAATTACATTTATATCCTATATACATATATAAGGTCGCCTTCCGTGTTAGAATGTCGTTGGCTTTGACTTTGTCTGTTATAATGTTGGAGTTTTATGTCCACCCCTTCGTCGTCCCTTTCTATTGTTACTAATATAAAGCTAATATAATAAAGTGAGTCCTTTGGGTGTCTAAAATAAACACTTAACATGATTTTTTGTTGTCTGCGAAAAGAAATATAAACATTTTATCATGCAATTTTAACAAGGGGCAAAGAATTTCAAACGTTTTTAAGTGGATATGAAGTTATTAATTCTTTTTCAACTGATTTCTTTCGACACATTTTTTTATGTTGAAAATATGAAAACTTTTAAAATAAAAGTGCAAAAGAGCGGTGAGAGAGGGAATTTCGAAAATAAGAAGACAGAAAACAAGTGATTTATTTCGTTCAAGAAAGACATACTGGGGGAGGGGGAGACTATCCTGATTAAGGCTTAATTATTTTTTTTGCCCGCCAGTAACGAACTTCGTTTCCGTTTATATTAAATACCGGGTAGTAAAAAGATCGAAATTCTACTCGAATGTGCGATTTTTTAATTTTTCCTTATGCCTAAAAGTATGCTTTGATAAATACAGGTTTTTGTAAAGTTTTTTTTACAACACATTAAAACATGTAAAATAAAGCCTGTATTTAAAAAGCCTAATTTTAGGCACCAAAAAAAAAATTAAAAATCGCACATTCTAGTAGAATTTCGATCGCTATCGACTCCGAGATTTTAACCCCCAGGATTTTAGTACCCATTTTAGAAATTCTTCCCAACCGAATTTTTCTTTTTTATAATTGTCACTTTTAGCCCGGAATTATGTTCGTTCCGGAAAAAAAACTGTATGTAAAACAAAACGAAACAAAAATTTAGAAGTGAAATCTAGAACAGCAAAAAAAATTCAGAAATTTTCACTTTCACATTTTTTATGTGAATTCCTTTTTTCGGAACAGCGGCCATGATTTTTGTTTGCTAAAGATTTTTGTCGCAAATTTCAAGTTTATAAGACCGTTATTTTATGAAATCGAAAAAGTATCAAAGTACAATTTATTATCCGTTTTAAACCTTTTGGGAACAAAAAATCCTTACACTGAAAATAAAGACATAACTAAAATTGAGGAAAAAATGTCTTTGAAAATTTATCATAAACTTGTAGAACACTTCCGCAAAATACCCGAAAGCCCTCCGATTAATAGTTTTTGAGTTATCTAGTTTTTAGGATTCTCAAGAATCTATTAGGCCCCTTATTATCGTATCTCAAAAACTAAGCAAGGTAGAGCGAAACGAACACAAGTTTTGGGTCAAAATCTATGGGCACCCTTAAAGGACCCAACGGGGTCTCGAGTTAACAGGGACTGAACCCATTGGGTCCGAACCCATGGGTTTAGGGTCTAGACCCAATTTAGTTCTTAAATGTGAATGAACTAAAGTGAAATATAATTTTTCCCATTTTCTAGTTAAAATTGGCTTAAAATTAAATAACTTTGTTTTCCTTATTTTTGGGAAAATTTTGAACTTAAACCAAGAAAAAAATCTTTGGAGCCAAATCATTCCCTCTTTTTCTCAAAATTTAGTTAATTTTCCCAGGTCTTAGTTCACTTTTTTTTTGAGTGTATAGTCGTTTTTTATATTGTTTTGTAATTTTTTAATGACCATTATTTCAGAATCGAAATTTTCTAAAAAGCACTTTTGTGGGAATGTTTTTTATTGGATTATCCTACATTCTAAATTTAAAGTTTCTAGAATTAATATTTTAGGAAATAGAAAAAGTACCGAAGTACAATTATTTACCACATTAAAATCGGAATTTTTAAAATGTACCTTTTTTATAATGTTTTTTTTTTTACTGAAGGGTCCTTTATTTTAAATTTAAAGTTTCTATGAACTTAATTTCAGGAGATTTCAGGATTTTACATCTTTTTCTCCCCTTATAATCGAAAATTTAAAAAGTTACTCGTTTCAGAATGTTTTTTTTTTCGACGAATTACAATTATTTACGCCATTGAAATCGTAATTTTTTAAAGACACCTTTTTTAGAATGTTTTGTTTTACTAGAGGTTTTGTATATTTCAAGTTTTTATTATCTTTATTTCAGGAGATTTTACGTCTTTTTGCCCCCTTAAAGCCGGAATTTTTAAAAATTACTTTACATAACCTTAAATTACAAGATTCTTTGATTTGGCTGTTAGAAAACACATGCGAACGGAATTCTTAATAGAATGGTATTAAAGAAAGTTAAATGTTATTCAAAAGTTATGAACGAAATGTAAGGAGGACACCTCGAAAATTTAAGTACATTCTACATAACCTAAAAAATTAAAAATGCTTAAATTGAGATGCTGGTGGACCTACATATGTGAACAGGAATATATTTTTACCACAAAAATTTTTTCGTCAATATTTTTTTCGGGAAAATTTTTTTTCCGAGTAAATTTTTTTTTTAAAATAAATTCCTTTTTTTCGCAGACAAATATAGTAGAAGCAACCAAATTTTGAGTTGGTACAACTGAGAAATTCGGTTGGAAGCTTATTATACCATACACCACTCTGTGGTACAGGGTATAATGAGTTTGTGCTGATGTTTGTAACTACCCGAAATAGTGGTCCTAGACCAATGGTTCTCAAACGGTGGGTCGCGACCCCCTAGGGGGTCGCGGAAGAATTTCTAGGGGGTCGCGAAAAGTTTAGTAAACATCATGCTAAAATCATTAAAATAAAATAAAAAAGCAAAGCATTTTTTATTTTGGTAAAAATTTGCTGAGTTATCAAAATATGAAAATATACGGCTACGTTAGGATCTGCCAATGTATGCCTATTTTTAGCTTTTCAGCTTATCAGTGGGCTTCAAAAAAAAAACACAATTTTACCATAATTCATATTAGTTTTCCGTCCAAAGTCCAACAATTTTGAATCCGACAACTTTAGAATATGCTCCTTATATAATACTAATAACTTGGCCATTTTCAGGTTCATAGCTCGTTAGGGCTCAAAATTAGCTTAAATGTTTAAAAAGCACAATTTTTAAATGTAACTACTTCAGAATATGATCGCCAGGACTACATGCTATCAGCATCCTTGCTCAATCGGGGACCTTGAAAACATATAAAATGTTTAAAAACTGTGTTGAAAAATAGGTACTTGTTTATATCTAGCCCCCAATACATACGTCTTCTTTAAATTTGGCAAAAACTACTCTTAAAACCGTATTATAATAAGAATGCTTTCGAAATAAAGCTGGTAAAAGTATTTAAAAGAATCATTCTAAATTTAAAAGAAATCGTACCAGTTCTACTTGTAGTCCCCATACAAGCCACCCTTCCGATGTTCGTAAAAATATATAAAAATTCATGAAAACGAAATATTCGACAAAAATGTTGGTTGTGCTTGTTTAACGTGTACTTTAGTAACCTTATCAAATCTGATTATAATTGGACCATTTTTAGACATACAGCTAGTTTTCATATACAAATTTCGCTCGATATTCAGCTAAATCGTTCTATTGGCCGTACAAAAAAACCTATTTCCCTCAACTTTCGCTTCTGCATCTTTTCTACACTAATTAAACATCTCAAAACATAGGGTTCCAATCAGTCCATGTTTGTAATGTAGAGCATATTATCGGTCTTGACCGACTTTAATTTTCTCACTTGTGGGGGTCGCGAGAAATTTGAAATATTGAAAAGGGGTCGCGATGCAAAAGTTAGTGAGAAGCTCTGTCCTAGACCTACCTTCAGGTATACCGATCGACTCAGAATCACTTTTTGAGTCGATTTAGGGATGTCCGTACGTCAGTCTGTCTGTCCGTCCGTCTGTCCATCTATCGGTTTAAGCACGATACAGGTCGCAATTTTCAACCAATTGACTTTAAATTTGAAACTTAAGCATCTTTTGGCCTAAGGGCGAAGCCTATTAAAATTGAAATTGAAAAATCGGTCCATGTTAAGACCTAGCCCCCATACAAACACCCCTTTTGGATTAGGCTTAAATGACTCTAATAACTGTATTTTAACAGATATCGCTTTGAAATTTAACAGCTAATCAAATTTTGTATGCACGAGTCATCATCCCAAATTTCAATGGAATCGGGTCAGTCCTTCTGGTAGTCCCCATACAAACATTCCTTCCGATATTCACATAATTCCCAGAAAATTCCTAAAAATGGAAATATTTGATCAAAATTTTATTTACCAAATTTTATTTACTTTATTAACCAAATCAAATTGGAATTTAATAGGGCCATTTTTGGACTTAGCCCCCCATATCAAAATTTCGACCTATATTCAGTTAAATCGGTCTATTGGCAAAAAAAATAAACCAATTCCATTAAAATTTGATCTGTGTGTGTTTTCTACACTAAATAAAGATCCAACAAAAGATAATAATGTTAGATCCAATCGGTCATTGTTAGAACTTGAGACCCATTTTCCGGAAAACACTGATGTAGGGTATCATATGGTCGGTCTTGACCGACTATAACTTTCTTACTTGTTTTTTTAGCTTAGCATTATCCTCATTTTAATTAAATTGTTAATCTATTTTCCTTTCAGCTCATCTGCAACACCTCCAACAGGTCTCTCACATATGGCACGTATGATGGATTCATTAATATTAGATCAATATCCACCATTTGCTTTTACCAAGATAACAACTACACACCGGCCAACCAAGGCAGGAAATATTAAAAAGACAGAAACTACTAGGACCACATCTATGGCAGGATTGGTACCACCGCAAACAACCACAGGATTGGGTATAAGGTTAAAAAATCGTATACCTACACAAGGTTGGAGAAACAATTAAGATATTAAAAATTTAAAACGCTTTAAAATCTTTATTTAAATTTAATTTTCCAAATTCTTTCAGAAGTTTCACCACAGCCAAGACCCAATACAAATCTACCACCAGCTAATGGGCCTCACACCAATCTAATGCATTCAAATTCTACCACATTTCCCACACACAATGATAACAGATGGATATCATCGTTGCGACGAAGAGATCCCGAATTACAACCGACATTGCCGTCTATAAATCTTAGTCATCATGGTAGTTCTCATAATGTTGCCAGTGGCAGTGGTTTAGCCGATCGTTCAGATAAACGAAATTCTCGTTCGTTAAAGACCTCAACGATGCCAAATCGTAAAAGTAGATCAGTAGAACGGGTTAGAGCTCGTAAGATGGTGAACTCTCAGATAAAACTTAAAGACAAGGGAAAGAAAAATTCCATAGATGAAAATTCAAATTCAGATGATCAAGAAGCTACATCATTAGAGGAAAATTCAACATCACAAAGCACTCCAAAGAATTCACCAAAAACTTCCTCTAAATCAAAAGTTTTCTCGCCCTCTGGTTATGAACCACATTTGGTTGATACCTTAGAAAAGGATATATTACAAAGACATCCGGGTGTTAAATGGACTGATGTGGCCGGATTAAATGACGCCAAGTCCATACTACAAGAAGCTGTTGTTTTACCCATTATAATGCCAGACTTCTTTAAGGGCATTCGTAGACCTTGGAGGGGCGTTTTAATGGTTGGTCCACCCGGTACTGGTAAAACTATGTTAGCTAAAGCTGTAGCCACCGAATGTGGCACGACCTTCTTTAATGTCTCCTCTTCGACGTTGACATCAAAGTATCGCGGTGAAAGTGAAAAGCTAGTACGTTTATTATTCGAAATGGCTAGATTTTATGCTCCCAGCACTATATTCATTGATGAAATTGATGCATTGTGTTCGGCAAGACGTAGTGATTCGGAGCATGAAGCTAGTCGTCGTTTTAAAGCTGAACTATTGATACAAATGGATGGATTAAATGCCACAATGCAAGATGATAAAGTCATAATGGTTTTGGCAGCCACTAATCATCCGTGGGATATTGATGAAGCTTTTCGAAGACGTTTTGAGAAAAGAATTTATATAGCGCTTCCAAACGGTAAGTATAAACCACATATATAGAGCGTAAGAAGGCTTATGTGAAGTGTTGTAAAGTGGGAAAACTAATCATTGACGAGCGTATTCAAAATGAACAAGTGAGAGTGTTAAATTCGGCTGTGCCGAATCTTAAATACCCTCCAACATATAAAAACAAGTAGAAAAGTTAAATTCGACTTGGCCGAATACTTTGTAATACTTTGTAAAATATTTTTCGGGCTTACCAATGTTTTTAAAGCTTGTTTAACGGTTTTTTTCAACACGTGAATTTGAGGTGAATCCAATCTGAAATTCACGGTTTTCTTAATAACTTTTGAACCACTGAACCGATTTGGCTTAAATCCAATACCAACTAGACCAGGGGAACGACAAATATATATGCCAAGCTTCAGCAGCCTCAGGATTGTATTTCGAAAGTTAGAGTGTCGGCAGGTGTTATTGGGTCCAAGTGCAGGACCTTGAACTTTTTCTGACATCAAATTGTTTCATTTTCTTAACAAAAATACAAAAAAACATGTGAAAAATGGCGTTTTCAGAGGTTAGTTAAGTTTTTCAAGGGAGAACTTTTTTCCCCCTGGTCCGATTTGCCTATTTACGAACTTAAACTGCCTAGGACCATAAAACATATTCGTACCAAGCTTAAGGAGTCTAGCTCTTTTATTCTGAACCGCATCGTGTCTTATACAGACGGACGGACATACGGACATTCTAGAAAAGTCTTAGAATCGATCATAGATCAACAATATATGTACTATATGGGGTCCCCGACCGATATTTCGATGCGTTACACACAGAATGATAAAGTGAGCATACCCCCATACCGTAGTTGGAGGGTATAAAAACGAGTGCCTAAAAAACAGCATGTGTCTAACTTTATTATTCGCAAGTTCTCCATATGATCCACTAAGGCTGGGTTTAAGAAATTTTGATTTTAAACTAGTAAAAAAAGTAACCAAAAAATTGGTACTTTTTTATTTCCTGAAAAAACTGTCCTGATTTGGAATGTAGGATTCTCCGGCGGAAAAAGCATTCTATAAAAACAACTTTTTGGGAATTCCGATTCTAAATGGGCAAAAATCAGTAAAATATTGGTACTTTTTAGTTTCCTGCAAAAATGGTCAAAAAAAATTGAAATATCGGGCATTTTAACAAAAAAAAATATTGGATAAAAAGGTTAGGTTAGGTTGAATGGGCGTCCCCCAATTTTAAAAATTCACTTGGAGACCATAAGGCCAAAAAAATAGTGTTTGGTACTTTTTCATTTTCTAGAAATAATGGTTCTAGAAACTTGAAATTTTGAATGTAGAATCACCCAATGAAAAAAAAAACATTTTGACAATACATTACTTTTTAGAAATTTTCGACACTAACAATAAGAGGGTAAAAAAGTGTAATTTGGTACTTTTTGGAGCTCAAATAATGCTCATAAAATCTGAATTTTTGGAATGTAGGATCCTCCACAAAAAAAAAAACAAAACATTCTAGCAAAAATACTTTAAGGAATTTGTGATACTCAGAGAGTAAAGAAGTATTCCAAAAATTGTACTTTGGTACTATTTCGATTTTCTAAAGTAATTAGCAAAAAACATATTTATAAACAATTTTTTTTTTTTAATTTCTATTTTAGTGGGCCAAAAAGGGGGTTTAAAGGAAAAATCTGTACTTTTTTATAACTATTGTACTGTTATTGAAACCCCAGGGAATCAACATTTTATATGTAGGAGCCTTCTATTCATCAAAGAGAAAAACATTTTTGGAAATTAAAATTTTTAAGGGGTACATGGGGGGTAAACAATGGGTAAAATCAGAGTAAAATGGTACTTTTTATATTAAGGGAAATAAAGACTCTGGAATTCTTCTATTTCTTTAACGCGTGTTATACTAAAAGGAATAAAACCTACATGGAACAAAATTAATTGGAACAGGGAACGAAATAGAATAGAAAGGGGAACGGAATGGAATAGGTAGCGACATGAAATGCAATTTTTTTACTCATAATTTGTTCACTCAATTTATTTTTACTCAATATTTTTGTTATACTGAAAGGAAAAAAATCTACATGAAACGAAATGAAAACGAACAGAGAACTAAGTGGAATAAAATGGAATACGAAATATAATGGAATAGGGAACGACATGGAATAGTTATTATACCCTCCAACTACAGTGTGGGGGTATACTCACTTTGTCATTCCGTTTGTAACTCATCGAAATATCGGTCTGGGACCCCATAAAGTATATATATTCATTAGGGTGGCAGCTATTTTGCAAAACTTCGAATTTGAAGGAGTGCACCCCTAATTTTTATTACATTTGGTCTAAAAATGCTATGCTAAAAATTTCAGCCAAATCGGACAACGTTAACACGAGGCTCATCGAGGTCAAAGGTCAAAGGTGTTGTTTTTTGAATATATTGTTAAAAAGTGGTACACGAGTTCTTTTTAGTATAAGAAGATAAATTAAAAATTTTTGGGTTTTCAAAAATTAACCCTTGTAAGTCTTTCGGGGTCAAAATGACCCAATTTTCACAAAATGACCCCTAAAACTCGAAAATCAGCCCCAATTTTCTAAATTTATTGAAATAAACCAATGTAAACCCATATTTATATTCTTTTCTATCATAAATACTCAGATATGAAATACTGACTTTCTAGGATGGCATTCACCCGTTTCACGGTAAGGCTAAAAATATACATTTTATTTAGCGTGGTTCTCAAAACTGATATTTTGGTTTTTTCAAAATTTTCTTAAACAAAATTAGGAAAAATGCTGAAAAAACCACAGAATCTTATAAAATATATGTTAACATATAAAAAAAAATTTTTTTGGGGGATATCCCTCGGATAGTTTGGCGGGGGCATCGATTTAAACTCAGCGGATTTCGAGGAAAATGCCTTTTTTGCCCACAATTTATTCAATATGGAAAAAATTTGGTAAATATTTTAAAACTTGACAAAGTCAGGGCCATTAATTATTAAAAACTATGTTAGACATTAACCCTTAACGTTTGAGGAAAATGGAATAATATTAACCCGGTTTTTATTCGGGTCAAAGGTCAAATTTAGGGATATTTGGATTTTTTTTAGAAAAAGGCATCTAAATATGAAATTTTTATTGCGATTTTTTATAAAACTTGGTATTATTATTGTACGAGCTCAGACAAGTAATTATTTAATTTTTTTAAAATTTACCCATAAATGAACATGGGGTCAAAATGGCCCAGCACATTAAAATTTCTTTATATAGATTTTTATATTTTCTTTCGATTTTTATAAAACTTGTTATGATTATGTGCGAGGTCAGAAAATTAATTATTTGATTTTTTAATTAACCCATAAATGGACATGGGGTCAAAATGGCCCAGCAAGTTCAAAATTCTTGATATACATTTTTTTATTTTTTCTATTTCTATAAAACTTGTTATAATTTTTATGCGACGTTTGAAAAAATAATTATTTGATTTTCGTAAATTAACCCATAAACGAACAAGGGGTCAAAATGACCCAGCACGAAAAATTCTTAATATATAATTTTTTTATTTCTATAAAACTTGGTATAAACATTGGGCAAGGTCAGAAAACTAATTATGTGATTTTTTTAATTAACCCATAAATAAACATGGGGGCACGTTAAAAATGCTTAATGATTTTTTTTTGTTTTCGATTTCGATAAAACTTGGTATAACCGTTGTTCGAGGTCAGATATTTTTTTTAATTAACTCATAAATGAACAATGAAAATCAAATAATTATTTTTTCAGACGTTGCATAAAAATAATAACAAGTTTTATAGAAATAGAAAAAATAAAAAAAAATATATTAAGAATTTTTAACGTGCTGGGCCATTTTGACCCCATGTTCATTTATGGGTTAATTAAAAAATCAAATAATTAGTTTTCTGACCTCGCACATAACCATAACAAGTTTTATAAAAATCGAAAGAAAATATAAAAATCTATATAAAGAAATTTTAATGTGCTGGGCCATTTTGACCCCATGTTCATTTATGGGTTAATTTTAAAAAAAATAAATAATTATTTTCTGAGCTCGTACAATAATTATACCAAGTTTTATAAAAAATCGCAATAAAAATTTCATATTTAGATGCCTTTTTCGAAAAAAAATCCAAATATCCCTAAATTTGACCTTTGACCATTGGCGTAGATAGCCCTGTCTGGGGGGGGCTTAGCCCCCCCAGAATAATTTTAGCCCCCCCCCCAGAATTTTAATCATTAACAATTTTTTTTTAATAATTTAATGATTTCATTAATTTTTGCAACAATAAATAATTATATGTAATGAGTCTTTAGGACTCGTTATGATTATTCAATAAGTCTTAAGGACTCGTAATGATTATTATATAAAATCTAATAGTTTTTCCCATTGAAAAATAGTCTGAATGATTGAACAAAGTTTTTATATGAATCTGATGTTTTTGTCAGTAATAAAAACTTTACCGAATCTTAGGGTTTTACCTTCAGGAAAACATTTTAACTTTTTTAATTAAAAAAAATTTCTAAATTCTAAGGGGGTTTTTATAGACAAAAGTAATTGAAAGAATGAATCTGAGAATTTTGACTAATAATCATCAACTTTTGCAATCATCAGAACTTGTTCTTGAAAAAAATCATAGTAATCTAATGATTTTACTATAGGAAAAACATTAAAAATCGTTCATTCTCAAAACATATCTGGGAGTTCTAAATTTCTGAAAAATCTACAGAATCAAAATTTAAAAAAAAAAATATACATGTATTTTTAACTGCTTTCGGGGGGCATTTGTTTCTAGGACACCTACCGCATGTTAACGGGAACGTTTCAGGAATACGTCTGGGTTTTTCTATTAAAAAATAGCAAAAAATTAAAAAAATCCTGGGGGGGCTTTAGCCCCCCCCAGAAATGTTGGCTTCCTACGCCAATGCCTTTGACCCGAATAAAAACCGGGTTAGTATTATTCTATTTTCCTAAAACGTTAAGGGTTAATGTCTAACATAGTTTTTAATAATTAATGGCCCTGACTTTGTCAAATTTTAAAATATTTACCAAATTTTTTCCATATTGAATAAATTGTGGGCAAAAAAGGCATTTTCCTCGAAATCCGCTGAGTTTCAATCGATGCCCCCGCCAAACTATCCGAGGGATATCCCCCAAAAAATTATTTTTTTATATTCTAACATATATTTTATAAGATTCTGTGGTTTTTTCAGCATTTTTCCTAATTTTGTTTAAGAAAATTTTAAAAAAAACCAAAATATCAGTTTTGAGAATCACGCCAAATAAAATGTATATTTTTGGCCTTACCGTGAAACGGGTGAATGCCATCCTAGAAAGACAGTTTTTCATATCTGAGTATTTATGATAGAATAGAATATAAATATGGGTTTACATTGGTTTATTTCAATAAATTTAGAAAATTGGGGCTGATTTTCGTGATTTAGGGGTCATTTTGTGAAAATTGGGTCATTTTGACCCGGAAAGACTTACAAGGGTTAATTTTTGAAAACCCAAAAATTTTTATTTTATCTTCTTATACTAAAAACAACTCGTGTACCACTTTTTAACAATATGTTCAAAAAACAACATCATTTATTTAATGTTTTTAATCAAAATATGGCTATTTTTTTACCTTTGACCTTTGACCTCGATGAGCCTCGTGTTAACGTTGTCCGATTTGGCTGAAATTTTTAGCATAGCATTTTGAGACCAAATGTAATAAAAATGTAATTGAAATTCGAAGTTTTGCAAAATAGCTGCCACCCTAATATTCATATTCCCCGATCGATTTTAAGACATTCTAGCGATGTCCTGTGGAAATGGTGATCACGGACAAAATATTACACGGAGATGACTAAAACTAAACATATTTATTGGAAGTTCTCCCGAGAAGTTTGGTATTGCATTTTAGCGAATCGGTTCAGCTGTTCAAAAGTTATGAACGAAAATGTAAGGACACCACAAAAATTTTAGTACATTCAACATAACCTAAAAAAATAAAATGCTTTAATTCGGCCGCTGGTTGACATATGTTTACATAATTGAACACCAAATGGAATTTAAA
This sequence comes from Pegoplata infirma, assembly GCA_963921195.1. Taxonomy (NCBI): domain Eukaryota; kingdom Metazoa; phylum Arthropoda; class Insecta; order Diptera; family Anthomyiidae; genus Pegoplata; species Pegoplata infirma. The sequence goes on from OY992536.1 coordinate 31,474,863, forward strand.
CAAGTACGAACATATTTTTGACAAAAAAATAAAAAAATCTTGGATTCTTTTTTTACCAATTTTTTTTTTTTGCGGAAATTTTTTTTAAAATAATTTCCTTTTAAATAAAGTTTTTTTCAATAATCTTTTTGAAATTGTGGAGGGTATCACTACATTCGGCAAGGCCGAATTTAACTTTTTTACTTGTTTTCACTCAAACGAAATAGAATTAAAAGGGGAACGGAACTGAATAGGTAACGACATGGAATGCAATTTTTTTACTCAAAATTTGTTCACTCAATTTATTTTTACTCAATATTTTTGTTATACTGAAACGAAATGAAAACAAAGAACGAAGTGAAATAAAATGGAATACGAAATATAATAGAATAGGGAACGACATGGAATAGTTATTTTTTTACTCGAAAAGATTTTATAATTCAATTTTTTTTTCTCAATTTTTTATACCATCCAATTCTAGTAATGTCCGTCTAGTAAAATTTTAACCATCCAATTCTAGTAATGTCCGTCTGCAATCCAAAATATTTTTTTTTTCACCAAAATAATTTTTTTCTAAATTTTTTTCAGGAAAATTTTTCCACTAATTTGTTGTCCAATTGCGGAGGGTATTAACTTTTTTACTTGTTTAATCTGTAATTTTTAATTTATTTCAATTTTAATTATTCTAATTTAATTTCCCTTTCTATTTTCCAGAGGAAACCCGTACTGCTTTATTAAAACTTTGTTTAAAAGATGTAAATCTAACACCTTCTTTGGATACCAGCAGTATTGGTGACCAATTGAAGGGCTATTCAGGTTTTGATATAAGTAATGTTTGTCGCGATGCTGCCATGATGCCGATGCGTAGACAAATCTTTGGTCGTTCACCCGAAGAAATTCGACAAATACGACGTGAAGAAATTGATTTGCCCATAACATTACAAGATTTTCAAGACGCCATGCAACGTACTAAAAAATCGGTATCAGCTGATGATGTTAGTCGTTTTGAAAAATGGATGGAACAATATGGTTCTTGTTAAATCGAATTTGAATGAAATATATAATTTGCTCATATTTAAGACTTTAATGCAAGATTTAACGTAGATAGATTTTGAAATACTCAACTGTACAAGAACGTTAATAATTTTTATTTTAAAATTGTATTTATTTTCAATTTCAATTCAGTTTTTAAGTCATGCATTAAAGAATTAAGTTTTATTAACGATAATTGTAATCCAAACTTTGGTTATATCAAGATAAATTTTTTTATTTTAATATTAGCAATACTTCCATAGTTTAAAAAATGTAAACATTTTTTTCAAAAATTCAATATTTTCTCCATAAATAAATATTTTGCACAAATATTCTATATTTAAATATTTTAACAAAAAAAAAATATAAATAATTTAGTAACCCCTTATTAAAAAAATAAATCATTTTATATAAAAACCAAAAACAAAAAATATGTGTTATATTTATTAACTATTCAAAATATAAGGGATCTCAAGATTTAAAGAACTATTAATCTGAGAAAGAATTATGTTTATTTTTTTTAACTTCAGACCATCTTGTTTACTAATAAACTACAATTAAAGTTTTTTTTTTTTAGAAAAAATCGTGTAAAAATGGATTTTTTTAGAAATTTTTAGTGGTGTTCCCCAAGTTTTACTATTTTTGGTCTAGAGCCTCTAGTTAAATAATAAATTGCAATTAAAGGTTTTGAACAAGCTTAAAGCTGAAGAGAGGTCAAGATGGAAATCTATAGTTGAGGAAGCACTGATCCACCAAGCACTGTCATGCTAAGAAATTAGAAGAAAAAAAATTTTTTTTTTAGAAAAAAAAAAAAAATTAGTGATGCTATTTTTGCTGAAGTTATTGGCAATAAAAGTCTTTTTTAGCAAAAAATCTGTTGAAAATGTATTTTTTGAAACTTTTAGCGATGATCCCTAATTTTAGATATTTTTGCAAAAAATGTTTGTTTTAGAAAAAATTCAAAAAAGGGTTTTTGGAAATTTTTTGCGATGATACCTAATTGCAGCTTTTTTTGCTCTAGCACCTCTAGTTAACTAATACATTGCACTTGAAATTTTGTTTTCAAAAATTCATAAAAAATGTACTTTTATAAATTTGTAGCGATGATCACAATTTTTTGATATTTTTGCTCTAGCACCTCTAATTAAATCATAAATAAATTGCAATTAAGGTTTTTTTTCAAAAATCATGTAAAAATTTATTTCTGAAAATTTTTAGTGATGATCCCCAATTTTTTGCTATTTTTAAAATGTTGTTTTTTTTTAATTTTTAGCGATATTAAACTTATAAATTGCAATAAAAGTTTTATAGAAAAATTCGCGTAAAAATGGATTTTCTTAAATTTTAAGCGAAGATCTTCAATTTTTACTGTTCATGTAAAAATGGATTTTTGGAAATTTAAAGCGATTATCTCTTATTTTTGCTATTTTTCTCAATCACCTCTAGTTTACTTTTGATCCCCAAGTTTTACTATTTTTGGTCTAGAACCTCTAGTTAAATAATAAATTGCAATTAAAGTTTTTGAAAAACCTTTAAGCTGAAGAAAGGTCAAGATGGAAATCTATAGTTGAGGAAGCACTGGTCCACCGAGCACTGTCATGCTAAGAAAGTAGAAGATGACAAAACTTAAAAAAAAAAAAAAAATAGTGATGCTATTTTTGCTATAGTTAACTAATAAATTGCAATTACTGTTTTTTTAGCAAAAAAAATCAGTTGAAAATTGATTTTTGGAAACTTTTAGCGATGATCCCCAATTTTAGATATTTTTGCAATTTGTTTTAGGAAAAATTCAAAAATGGGTTTTTAAAAATTTTTTGCGATGATAACTAATTGCAGCTATTTTTGATCTAGCACCTCTAGTTAACTAATACATTGCACTTAAAGTTTTTTTTTTCAAAAATTCATAAAAAAAATGTACTTTTATAAATTTTTAGCGATGATCACAAATTTTTGATATTTTTGCTTTAGCACCTCTAATTAACTCATAAAAAATTGCAATTAGTATTTAGTATTTAGTATTTATTTATTTCATTTTCTATAACCTAGCCTATTGGCCATAATCGGTTACTAAGGTTTTTTTTTAAAATAATATAAAAATTATTTTTGGAAATTTTTAGCGATGATCACCAATTTTTGCTATTTTTAAAATGTTTCTTTTTTAAATTTTAGCGATATTAAACTTATAAATTGCAATAAAAGTTTTATAGAAAAATTCGTGTAAAAATGGATTTTCTGAAATTTTAAGCGATGATCTTCAATTTTTGCTATTCATGTAAAAATGTTTTTTTTTTTTAATTTGAAGCGATTATCATAATTTCTTCTATTTTTTTTCTAACACCTCTAGTTAACTTTTAAATTACAAATAAATTTTTTAGAAAAAATTTGTTAACTCATATCCAAATTGCAATTAAGGTTTTTTTCAAAAATGATGTAAAAATTTATTTTTGGAAATTTTTAGCGATGATCCCCAATTTTTGCTATTTTCAAAATGTTTCTTTTTTTTAATTTTTAGCAATACTAAACTTATAAATTGCAATAAAATTTTTTTAGAAAAATTCATGTAAAAATATATTTTTGGAAATTTTAAGCGATTATCATCAATTTTTGATATTTATGTAAAAATGGATTTTGGGAAATTTTAAGCGATTATCTTTAATTTTTGAATTTTTCTCAAACACCTCTAGTAAACTTTTAAATTGCAAATAATTTTTTTAGAAAAATCTGTTTAAATGTTTTGGAATGTGATAATCCCCATTGTATTTTTTAGCGATGTCCACCAATTTTTGCAATTTTTGCTCTAGCACCTCTAGTAACCTGATAAATTTCAATTAAAGTTTTTTTTTACAAAACCTCTAGTTAAATAAATTTTTGAAAATTTATAGCGATGATCCCCAATTTTTGGTATTTTTGCTCTAACACCCTTTGTTTTCTAAAAAATTATAATTGAAGTTTTTTTTTTCAGAAAAATTTATGTAATATGTTATTTTTAGACATTTTTATCGATTTTTGCTTTAGGACCTATAGTAAACTAATAAATTGCATTAAAAGCATTAAGGATTTTTGTAAATTTTTAGCTATGTTCCCCAATTTTTGCTACTTTTGCTCTAGTTAACTTATAAATTGCAATTAAGATTTTTTTTAAAGAAATCTGTTAAATTTTTTAATTTTTAGCGATGATCTCCAATTGTAGCTATTTTTGCTCTAGCACCACTAGTAAATTAATAAATTGCAAAATTTAAAAAAAAAAAAAAAAAATATTTAAAAATGGCTATTTGGAAATTTTTAGCGCTGATCACCATTTTTTACTATTTTTGATATATCATCTCTAGTTACCTATTAAATTGCAATTAAAGTTTTTTTAAATTCATAAGGGGCTTTGGACTTTTAGCACCTTTAGTTAACTCATATTTAAATTGCAATTTTTTTTTTTTATTCATGTAAAAATTGATTTTTGGAAAATTTAAGCAATGATACCCAAATTTCGATATTTTGCTCTAGCACCTCTAGTTAACTTAAAATTGCAATTTATTTTATTTTTTTTTTTTTAAATCATGTAAAAATTGATTTTTGGAAAATTTAAGCTATGATTCCCAAATTTAGCTATTTTTGCTCTAGCACCTCTAGTTAACTTATAAATTGTAATTAGTTGTTTTTTAAAAAAAATGAAAAAAAAAGATTTTTGGAAATTTTTAGCAATGATCCCAATTTTTTGCTATTTTTGCTGTAACACCTCAAATTAACTTATAGCTTGCAATTAAATTTTTTTTTTTTTTTAAATCAGTTAAAATGTTGTTTCGAGCGATGATCCCCAATTATAGCTATTTTTGTTCTAGCACTCATAAATTGCAATTAAAGTTTTTTTTATAAAAATCCATGTAAAATAAATTTTTGAAAATTTTTTAACAATGATCACCAATTTTTGGTATTTTTGCTCTAACACCGCTAGTTAACTAATAAATTGCAATTTGAAGGTCAATGTAATTCGAAGATTCCAATTGTAATTCGAAAAAGATCAATGGAAATTCAGTTGATATTTTTCGAATCACAATTGAAGGGCTTACTGCAAGAACTTGATAAGCAACATTTTATTTTTTCGTGTTTTTCGCCTTCTGCTGATGTTCCATTGACGGTTTTTGGGCTGAAGTCTTGCTTTAACCCTTCCGTACAAGTATATTGAGAATAAAAGATCTGGAAAAGTTCTATTTTTTACATTACTTAAAAAGTTTTAAGGCAAAAAACCCGATAAAATAAAATGTCGAATTTTTACAATAATCCCTTCAATTTATCTTTTTCAAATTACAATTAATCTTTTTCGCATTACATTTGATCTTTTTCGAATTACGATTAATCTTTTTCGCATTAAAATTGATCTTTTTCGAGTTACAATTGATTTATTTCGAATTACAAGTGATCTTTTTGAATTACAATTGATCCTTTTCGAAATACAATTGCAATTGATCTTTTTCGAATTACAATTATCTTTTTCGAATAACAATTGATCTTTTTCGAATTACAATTAACGTTTTTCGAATTAAATTGATCTTTTTCGAATCACAATTGGAATCTTCGAATTACAAATGGAATTTTTTTTAATTACAAATGAAATTTTCGAACTACAAGTAGAATCTTCGAATTATAAATGGAATTTTCGAATTACAAATGGAATTTTCGAATTACAAATAGAATCTTCGAATAACAAATAGAACTTTCGAATTACAATTGATCTTTTTTGAACTACATCGGTAAATGGTGTAGTTGTTTTTAGAAAAATGCATATAAAAATTGATTTTTTTTTTTTTAATTTTTGACAAAGATCCTTAATTTTTGCTGTAGCACCTATAGTTTTAAACTTAGAATTAGCAAAAATTTTGATTTATTTTAGCAAATCGATAACAGACTAAGATTTAGGTAGTGTATTAAAATAATTTACAAAAAAAAAACAATAATGCTTGTAATACAATCACTTTTTTTATTTGAAATAATTTAATAAAGAAAAAAACAAAGAGAAAAATATATAGTAAAATGATACGAACATGAAAAATGACATTTATGATTTGTTAATGATTTTATGCTGCTCTCAGTTTTTCAATAACTTGTTGATACTCCTTTTCAACTTGTTCATATTCCTCATGCAATTGTTCAATGCGTAGCTTCATGTTCGGTAAACGAGCTCTCAGCCATTCAGTATCCATTTTAGCTTTTTCCATTTTTTTAATATCACTCAATTGCTTGTGATAGACAGCATTTAAACGTTTTTTAACATCTAAACGATAGGAGGTATAGTCTTCTTTATCATGAATATTGGTATAGTAGAGACGAATAATTTCATAAACTTTACGACACTGACGAGGATTTAACTAGTTTTGGAAAGGTTAATAATATAATATTAGTAAAATTGTCAATTTCATTTTTTTTTCGTAGAGATTTCACCTTTAATGCTTCTCTAGCTTCTTTAATCATTTCTTTATTGAAACCTTTTTTAACTTCTTCCCTAGCAAACGATTTTAATTTCATACAGAGTCTGGAATCGACAAAATTACGCAAACGTTGAAAATCATCCGAAGGATCCTCCACCGTTAAATCGATGACATTCTTTTGTGATTGATAAAAATTATAAACGGTTTCTACGAATTTTGTACCAATGCCCAATTTTTGAAAAGGTGGTAAAACCAGCATTTGTGATATACGTGGACGTATATTTTGCGGATAAGCATAATACTCATAGATTGTAGTATAACCCACTGTAGCGTATAATTCAACGCCGTTATCATTTTTATATTTTTCATAGCTAAAAGTGTTATTAAAAGAATGTAAGAATTTTATATGTATTTACAATGTTACCAAGGAATCAATAGGACAATAAAAAATTAGCTTCAACAAAAAATACTTTAGAATCTGAGATTTTTAAGACAGAGTCTCAGAATTAAAATGTCTCAGATTCTGAGACATTTTTCTTATATAGAAAAAGTCTCAGATTCTGAGACATTTTTCTTATATAGAAAAAGTCAGATTCTGAGACAATTTTCTTATATAGAAAAAGTCTCAGATTCTGAGACAATTTTCTTATATAGAAAAAGTCTCAGATTCTGAGACATTTTTCTTATATAGAAAAAGTCTCAGATTATGAGACATTTTTCTTATATAGAAAAAGTCTCAGATTCTGAGACATTTTTCTTATATAGAAAAAGTCTTAGATTCTAAGACATTTTTCTTATATAGAAAAAGTCTCAGATTCTAAGACATTTTTCTTAAATAGAAAAAGTCTCAGATTCTGAGACATTTTTCTTAAATAGAAAAAGTCTCAGATTCTGAGACATTTTTCTTAAATAGAAAAAGTCTCAGATTCTGAGACATTTTTCTTAAATAGAAAAAGTCTCAGATTCTGAGACATTTTTCTTAAATAGAAAAAGTCTCAGATTCTGAGACATTTTTCTTAAATAGAAAAAGTCTCAGATTCTGAGACATTTTTCTTAAATAGAAAAAGTCTCAGATTCTGAGACATTTTTCTTAAATAGAAAAAGTCTCAGATTCTGAGACATTTTTCTTAAATAGAAAAAGTCTCAGATTCTGAGACATTTTTCTTAAATAGAAAAAGTCTCAGATTCTGAGACATTTTTCTTAAATAGAAAAAGTCTCAGATTCTGAGACATTTTTCTTATATAGAAAAAGTCTTAGATTCTTAGACATTTTTTCTATATAGAAAAAGTCTCAGATTCTGAGACATTTTTCTTATTTAGAAAAAGTCTCAGGTTCTGAGACATTTTTTCTATATAGAAAAAGTCTCAGATTCTGAGGAATTTTTTTATGTAGAAAAACATTTTTCCTTTAATGAAAAAGTCCTCAAAATAGATATTTATTGATTTTGTTACAAATCTTTGTATCTATTCTCAATAACCCTTGGTAAATCTTTTTTTTTAAGGTTATTTAACTATACTTACCATAAAAAATATGACCATTGTGGATCATCTATATCTATATAGGAAGCTGCATCGACAAACCATAATACAAACGTTTGAAGGCGTGAGAAAAATTTCAAGAATGATGCATGTTTATAGTTGCAATTGTAAAATTCAAACGTTCTTTCCTTGCCTTCATCATCTTTAAGTTGGAACTCAAATATCTTCTCGCCAAATGGTTTAAATTTATCGGCTTTATCTAGTGTCTTTAAAAATTCATCCATATTTACGAAATAACAACCGTCCGGTAGCTTTTCAGCTATAGTGGCCACTACATCATCCGCCTTAATATCGCCCTTGGAGAGCTCATCGACTTTTTTGTCATATTCTATGCCCAAGTAAATATGTAACGGACCGGCCGTGTAGAGAATGCGTACCTTTAAATCTTGATAACCAAATATACTCTCTGATTCACCAAATATTTGATGGGCCATTAAGGGATGAAAGGCCAAGTCTTCGTTATCCAAATCATTTTTTGATCGTACTTTAAAAGAAATTCTAATAATTACCTGATCTGAATTTAATTTTTTTTTTGGAAAACTTACTCAATTTAAATTCTACGACATCTACAGCATCCAACACCAGATCTTGGAAATCTTGTATTTGAGCCATGCTTGTATTAGTTGCAGTTCCAGAGCTTTTGTTGCAATTATTGGCGCGCAAAGTTTTTAGTGTGTTTGTTTTATTTAGTTCTTTTGAGAAGATTATTTAAAATTTATATTGTTAAATCTTGTTAATTTGTATTGTTTTTTTCTTAAATTGAACAATTTTTAATATTTTGCAAATTTCACACAAAAAGTACACAGAAAATTTAACAAGACTCCATCAACAACAAAAAAATAATTGTGCCAAAAATTTCTTTTTGTTTTTGGCAATCACTTTTGATTAATAGCGTAAGGGTTACCATGCGTTTTAAAAATACATTAGGGGAATACACGCGACATAGACAGCATTTAATGGCACATTTGCATTGCAATGTTAAAACACGGTTTTAGTTCACAGACAGCATTTAATGCACATTTAAATTGCAATGTTAAAACACGTACAAACTCCGTAGTTTACGTAGTATAAAGCCAAGAAAACTAACTAGACCATCCGAGATTTAAGCGATTTCGCTTTAAACTTTAAAGCTATATAACTCCCGAAATATTTATCGCCGGTCTTTGATTTTTATTTCTTTAGATTCTCCTCGAAAAGCTATTTAAAAAAAAAACAAGTAAAAAAGATAAATTTGACCTTGCCGAATGTATTGCTACCCTCCAAAAAAAAAATATTTGCAAAAAAAAAAAAATACAACAAAAACAAATTTATCGAAAAACAAGAAGTTAAATTCGGCCTTGCCGAATGTAGTGATACCCTCCACAATTTCAAAAAGATTATTGCAAAAAACTTTATTTAAAAGGAAATTACTTTTGAAAAAAAAAATTTCCGCGAAAAAAAATTTTGGTAAAAAAAAATCCGCGATTTTTTTCTTTTTTTGTCAAAAAAATATGTTCGTACTTGTTAAAATACCATTTAGTGTTCAATTATGTTCACATATGTCAACTAGAAGCCGAATTAAAGCATTTTGTATTTTTAGGTTATGTTGAATGTAATTTTTGGGGTGTGCTTACATTTTCGTTCATCGTTGGCTTATATGGAGTTCACACTAGCGACTTTAAACAAGTTGTTTAACAAAACACCAGTAACAGAATAAAAACGTAATGGATACAGAACAAAGACTTTTTTAAACATCTCACTTTTAAACACTTCAAAACAGCAAGTGTGAATGCCGTATTAGTCGGCAAACCTGTCAAGTCCAATTTTTATGCAAATTGAGTTTTTGATGTAGTATGCTAGTATAACTCAAAACACATCATTTACAAAAAACAAAATGCCGTTATGTTGTTTTTTCTTGTTGTTATAAAGTGGTAAGAAATTGTGTCAAGTCCAAAAAAAAAAACAAAACATCAAAAGCCACGTGCTAAGTCCAGCTGAAAACAACACATTTTGTTTTTCTTCAATAGATTTAAATTCGATGTTTGTTTATTTCTAAAAAGACAAAATATTATTAAAGATTAACTAAAATGTTATTTAGTTATTTTAACTTTTGAGGTAACTATTAATTATAAATTGTTTCAGGAAGAACATTGTTAAAGTATAATTGCATTAGGCGATTGTCATGGATTCTGCAGGAACAAATAACTTTAATATTGACGATTACGGGATTGAATCGGATGACGGAGTTCTTCGAGTTGTTCCCTATGGGTTTAATAGTGATTCCGATGATTCGTACGAGTTACCATCGACATCAAAAGGACGCAAGAAGAGAACTCGTATGGAAAATCCAGCTTGGTTTGGGCCCAGAAATAAAGAGCGTAGAGAAAAGGGTAAAACCTACTTGGGAAAACAAAAATCAGGTAATAGTTGGACTTATGAAATAAGAAAAGAACCACGTAAACTAAAGGAAAGATGTGGATGTAAAAAAAATATCACCATGAAGTGTGCAACGATTACAGATGATGATAGAAACAAAATATTTACAGAGTTTTGGAAAATGACATGGATTGAGAAAAAAGTTTACGTGAATACATTATTTCAAATCGTTCCAACTATTAGACCCCGAAATAGAAAAGTAAACGATGAATCTAAAAGATGTCGAACGTTACAGTACTATCTAAAAGTAGAAGATACAAATTTCCGAGTGTGCAGAACATTTTCATGAACACTTTAAACATTGGTCGGCATACTGTTTTAGATTGGCTGAAAAAGCCTTCGGTTTTAAAAATGTCAAAGAAAACTGCTCAAAAAAGAAACTCAACAGGTGAAAGACAATGCCTTAATTCTTTTTTTGATTCTCTGCCATCAATGGAGTCTCATTATTGTCGCGCTTATTCTAAAAAAAAATATTTACTAGCAGAGTGGAGCTCAAAAAATAAGCTTTACGAGTTTTATGTTAATGACTGGTGTAAAAAAAAGAACATTCGACCGCTTTCAAATTCGGTTTTTTATCAAACGTTTGATGCCAAAAATATGGCCTTGTTTGCGCCTAAAAAAGACCAATGTGAAATATGTACAAGATTTTCAGTCAATAATCTCTCGCAAGATGAATACAATCTTCACATAAAAAAGAAGGAAGAGGCCAGAAATGAAAAAAACAAAGACCGGGATGAACAAACACATGTTTTTACCGTAGATCTTCAAGCTGTTTTAATGGCTCCAAAATCACAAGTCAGCAGCTTATACTACCGCACAAAGTTGCAGGTTCATAATTTAGTTTTTTATAACCTTAAAAACCAAAAAGCTTACTGCTTTTTATGGAATGAAGTGGAGGGTGGATTAGGTGCTGAAGAGTTTGCAAGCATATGGACTTATTTAATTGAAAAAAAAGTTCTTTGTGGAAACGATAATCCAGAAAAAATTATTTTTTATAGTGATGGTTGTACTTACCAAAATCGAAATTCTGTGATGAGTAATGCATTGCTTAATTCAGCAATCCAAAATAATATAACTATAGAACAAAAAATTCTGGAAATAGGCCACACGCAAATGGAAGCCGACAGTGTACACTCCACCATTGAACGAGCTATGAAAAATAGAAATGTTGATGTCCCTGCTGAATATATTGGTATCTGCAAAACAGCTCGAAAAAAGCCAGAACCATATGATGTCACAATTTTAATACCGTCCAATTTTATAAAAGTATTCGACCTGGACGCGGTACACACAAAAAATTTTAGGGGAAAATATTTCAATTAAAAATTTTAAAAAGTTCAATTTTGTTTTTAATCATTTTTTTAATTGATGCAATTAAATTTTTTGATTGATTTTAAAATTTTTTGTGAATACTGTCGACAACATATAAAAACAAAAAAATCGTCAAACATATTTTAAGTTTATTTTTAATTTTTGCTCAAATATACTTAAAACGTAATTCTAGGACTCAAAATACATAAAGCGAGTAACAAAATTTGTTTACAACAAAAAAAATAAAAGATAAAAGTAGAGTTATATTACTTAATTTATTAAATTTTTTAAACGTTTTTATTAAAGTCAAATCACGATTTTTTTTAGTCGCATGTAAACACCACTGACGCTTGTTGAAATTAGAAAAAGCACAAGATAAAAAAGATTAAAAAATAATAAAAATACAAAGAAAATAGTGAATTTTGTGACATTCTGATATTCCGGTAAAAACTTTTATTACCAAGTAATGAGGATTTCGCTTTAAAATAGATGGTGGTAGATAGTTACACATTTAATAAGCTACCAGCCCTAAAGTGACTTGTTACCCACTCGCTTACAAAAATTCCACCAACCACAAAAGATCCAACGTGGAAATGTCAATGGAACTAATGTTTACGTTTGTATATATCAAATGTTGGATTATAAAATTCCAATAAGATAAGGACCGCAAAGATATCTTGGAACGTGGAAGAGAGGGACGGATGGCTGCTTAGTGTAAGGACAATAGCAAATATTCCGAAAAGACTCCTGCTCAGCTCATGGAAACCGCATCAAAACACCATCTTAAGTTCAGTCTATATACAGTTGTTTCTTCTATAAGCGTGAGTTTGGTTTTAATGGAAATACTGTCTGTGATGGCTGTTTGTCTTTTAGCCGGCTTTTATATAATTTAAACAACTAATTGAAGAGGCTAACTTATTGTGTCAAAGTTCGAGTTCAGTGCCATTTTATTTTATATGTTCTGATTTTATTTTGTTAATAATAAACAATCAATTGCAATTTTTATCCATATTTGTTTTTATTTAGAAAGTGGGACATTTTTAAGCTATAAATTTTATTATTTTATGTAATTGATACAATCATTTTTTTAATTATTTTTTTTTTAAATTTTCAATCACTTTTTTAATTGAAAAAAAAATGCACTTTTTCCTTATTAAACTTTTACAAATTTTAGTAATTCATACTATCATTTTCGTGATAGGTGCAAAATCAATTAAAATAGTAATTGATATCATCATTTTAGTGATTGAAACTCATTTTCATTTTTTTGTGTGTAAAGGCGATTCCAAAGTAATGGATATTCGTGCTATTAAATACACTGCAAATAGTGATATATATTTTAAACTTCGATTCTCTGAAGAATGGCAAATTTTACCTCAAAAAATAAATAAAAATATAGAATCTATGGAGTTTTCGAATTTACCAGGAAAGAAGAAAAATAACAGCTAGAAAATACGAAGACTTGCAAATTTTTAAAATCAAGTTTACCCAAAGATCACCATATATTTTATGATAATTTACCTCACCTATAAATTGTTTTTTAATTATTAATTCTTTTAATTTAATAGTACAAACATGTATAAATTAAGTTATTTATTTTTTTAAACAGCAATGAAATAAGACTGTATTAGGTTATAAGTAATTTCTTTTTTTAAACAGCAATGAAATAAAACTGTATTAGGTTATAAGTAATTTCTTTTTTTGTCAACAACAGTGAAAAAGTATGTTATATTATAAAAAAACACAAAAAAACTCAATAAAAATAATATTGAAAAAAAAAAATCTGCTAAGTCCACAAAGTTGAAAGAAAATGTGCTAAGTCCACATTTAAAATAAAGAATTATAAACAGCAAATGTGCTAAGTCCAAAAAGAGCCTATAAGTCTGCAAACTTTATTTTGAAAATTCTATGATTTTTTAAGGTTAAATAAGATGAACTAAAGAAGAAAACTGCGTTTACAGATTTAAAAAAAGTTAACCCAAAAAAAAGTTAGACAGTTTTTTGTCTCTCCTGAAAAATTTAAAAAAACGGACTTGACAGGTTTGCCGACTAAGCCAACGTCATAACTTTTGAACCGCTGAACCGATATCGCTTAAATGTAATACCAAACTTCTCGGGAGAACTTCCAATAAATATGTAAAGTTTCAGTCATCTCTGTGCAATATTTTGTCCGTGACAGCATTTTCCAAAGACAGACAGACAGACAGACATCGCTAGAATGTCTTAAAATCGATCGGGCATTATGAATATATATTCTTTATGGGGTCCCAGATCGATATTTCGATGAGTTACAAACGGAAGGACAAAAATATGTTTGTACTTGTTTAAATACAATTCGCCAATCAATTCAGTTTACATGTATCAACCAGCAGCCGATTTAAAGCATTTTGTATTTTTATGTTAAATGTACTTTGTGTGTTTTAATTTTTATAATAAAAATTAGTTATTTCTTCGACCTTTTAATTGTGCAATAAAAAAGAGTTTATTATTGTGGTCTGTTATTAAATAAGGGTCAATCAAGGTTACAGATGCAGACGGATCGGTGATCTGTTATTCATAAAGGGCCTTCAAGGATACAGATGCGTAAGAAAAAAGGATTCAAGATGCTTTGGTTCACATGGATTATAGATTCAGGTACAAGTTGCCATAATGCCCTAAAAGGAATTAAATGAATAGTAAACAAAGAGGAGGAGTGTGGAAACAAAAATATTTTGTTACACATTAAATTAGAAAATAAGCTTTGAAAATTGTATTAATTTGTTATCAGAAAAAAACAATATTTTTCTTTATTATTCCACAAAAGTTCGTAAAGTTAACATATTTTTACAACAAATTTTAAAACTTAATCATAAATGAGGAGCCGCCTAAATTTCTATAATAGACCTGTTTTTTGCAGACCGGATTAAGATTAGGATTAACTTTATTTAGTTAAAAAATGGGTCAAATCAAGTCCAGATTTTTTTTTTTATAATTTTTTCTAAAATTACATACAATTAGTAAATATAAACAGAAAAACAAATTAAGCTTTGTCCAAAATGTAAAGAATGAAAAATTAATTTAGTTTAATCCTAGGATTAATTAAGATTTATTTATAGAATTTTACATTTTGGACAACGCTTAATTTGTTTTCCTGTTTATATTAACCAATTGGATGTAGATTTAGAAAATAAATATAAAGAAAATTTCTGAACTTGATTTGACCCATTTTTTAACTCAATAGAGTTAATCCTAATCTTAATCCGGTCTGCAAAAAACAGGGCTAATATGTACCAACATTGTCGAGGTGTCCTTACATTTTCTCTCATAACTTTTGAACCGCTGAACCGTTTTTTGGATTTTTTAGTTTTTTGACGATTTTTCACATTTCTTCAGAAAAAACTATATTAACATTTTATACAGATCGTAAGGTTTTTTGAAGGCCTATCTAATGGTGCATCGATCGTTTCCAAATTCGGCTTCGTTAAGATCCTATTTTTGGAAATGTAAAATCGTAGATGTAGTTTGTATGGAGAGGTGAATACATAGGACCGCCAAAATCACATATAATAATCTCTATTAAAATTAAGCTGACCCATATTTTTGCGTTTCAAATTCCTGCTAGTTCGGATGTTATTCGGATTTTCCAGAAAGACCTGGGGGCTAATTATGTAACTTGATAATCGTCATCGTTAGCTGATCATTCTATTTCAATAAAATGACGGTTATCAAGTTACATAATTAGCCCCCTGATTTTTTCATAAGGTGAAAAAATTTGATATTGGGCAGCTTAAAAAAAGGTAACTCTTATATTCCTCCCCTCATTCCCATATGCAAGTTTCAGGACAATCGGCGGGTGCCCTCTGAAAGACCTTCCTCGTAAGTGAATTGGAGTAATGCCAGTAAAATAGAGTTGTTAATTTCTTAATTCCACTTTTACCACATTTTAAGAGGTTGAACATTTTATTTTTTTTATATGACGAAAATACATTTTTAAAGCTTTAAAAATTTTAATCTATCAAAATTTCGGATAAATGAACCAAAACATTTAATTTTTGTAATTTCAGTTATCCATGTTCGACTGTAGCAATATGTTTTTGATATTTTAATTAATGCTTACTAAACACAGCTTTATCCGTTTGACTACTAAATTTTTCAACTATGGCATGAAAATCCAAAAAATTTTGCGAAGAAAAAACGCCGCATTTAAGAAATTTCTCAAAAAAAATTGTTTTAACATAAATTAAACAGTTTATAATTATTAAAGGAGCTTAATACAGAAGTTAGTAACCCTATAAATATATTTAAATAACTAAAAAGGTAAGTCGACACCTTTAAAGTGCAAAAATTGTAAACGGCAACAAATAAAAATGCTTCGTCATTAGGTTGACATTCATTTGTTGTCTGATTTTGTAAATTTTTGCTTAATATATTTTTTTTTTGTGTTTAGGTTACAAAATGGATACCTATTTATTTGATGGAGGTCGTATACAAAAAATGGAGGTAGATTACGCTCCAGCTTGTGATGAAAAAATTCCCGCAGCCAAGGAATTGGCCAAAAAAAATCCAGATTCATTTCACGAGGCCATCGAAATATTGCTGTCATTGGAAAAACAAACACGTTTGGGAGCGGATATGGTATCATGTTCTCGTGTGTTAGTGGGCATTTGTCAAGTTTGTTTTGATGCTGGCAACTGGAATGCTTTAAATGAGTATGTTACTCTGTTGGTGCGTAGACGTTCTCAACTAAAACAGGCCGTATCAAAAATGATACAAGAGTGTGTTACCTATGTTGATAAGACACCAGACAAGGAAACAAAATTAAAATTAATTGATACTTTGCGTGCCGTAACGGAAGGTAAAATTTATGTTGAAATTGAAAGAGCTAGACTGACAAAAATTTTGGCTGATATAAAGGAGGCCGATGGAGATATTGCAGGAGCCGCGGCAGTAATGGAAGAATTACAAGTGGAGACTTATGGTTCCATGGATAAAAGAGAAAAAGTAAGTAATCTTAAACCAATATATGGATTTTTTTTTTTAAATGTGTATTTTCATCTCTAGGTGGAATTAATTTTGGAACAAATGCGCTTATGTCTTCTCAAAGAAGATTTTGTTTCCACCCAAATTATAGCCAAGAAAATTAGTATTAAATTTTTCGATGATCCAGCCCAACATGATCTTAAATTGAAATTCTATAATTTGATGATCAATCTAGATCGTGATACTTCCTTTTTAAAGACCTCACGTCATTATCAAGCCATTGCAGAACCTCCAAAAGCTGTTGTGCCCAAACCTGAACCTATGGATGAAGATAAAAAGAAAAGTGAAGAGAAAGAAAAGAAAAATGATAAGGAGGAAGACGCTAAGCCCGCCGAGCCATTAGTTCCTATCGAACTTACGCCTGAACAGGAAAAGGAACTTAAGGAAAAACTTATCTGTGCAGTACTTTATTGTATATTGGCTCCCTATGATAACGAACAATGCGATATGATGGCTCACTTATCAAAAAATAAAAAATTGGAAGAAATTCCAGTTTACAAGTAAGTTGAAACTTTTTTAAAAAATTCAAAAACAAAATGAACTTATTGGTTCATAGATTTTGATCAAAAATTTTAGTCTGCCGTTTTAGTCCTCAGTTTTTGTGATACTGGAATTTAGGGGCCCTATGGGGTCTTAAGAATTTTAAAAACTGGATAACTAAAAAACTATTTACAAGGAGGCGATTTAGGTATTTAGAGGCCGTGTTTAATTGTCATGTCGGCCGTATTTTGCAAAATAATTGCATTTTTTAAATTTTGGGAATGCCAAATTTTTGAACACAAAAGGGGCGAAGATTTTCGAAAAAAACGTAATCGATTGTTGAGAAAAAAATCATTTCCACTTTTAAAATCGAATATTAAATTATTTAAATTTTAAAATTGAATAGAAAATTGTTGAGTGATAAATTTGGCTGTGCCAAATCTTTTACACACTCCAAAATATCGGGGACCGTTGGGGACACATGCCTCTTTTACACACTCCAAAATATCGGGGACCTTTGGGGACACCTTATGCCTCGTGATAAATGCTAACGAATTCATTAAATATGATTTTTTTTTAATGTCGTAGTACAATTTGAAATAATATTCTATATCGACGCACACAAAAGAGGGTGACCCGAAAAAAATGACATTTTTCTAGTCTCCTTCAAATGCAGGACCATAGAGTAAAGGTGATCAGAGATTTTTATAGACCCCAAAACAATATGTGACTTTATATAAAGCATTAGGCTTTATTATTTTACACTTCCGAACTAAGCGCCGCTAGATTGGGTATTTCGGCCACTGTGCGACGGTCATTGCTACTGGTTCTCGGTTAGGTGGCCACTTTTAGAGTCCTAACAAAACAATCGTTTTTTATTAAATTAAATGTTTTCTCCTTTTAAATTAAATAATGTTTTCCTCCTTTTTTCAGAGAAATTTTACGCTTATTTATGTCAAAGGAATTGATAAATTTCGATACCTTTAATACTGATTTTGGCACCGTTTTAGCTGAGAATGAAATGTTTCAAGAGAGCACAAAACATGGCAAAAAATGTATTACTGAACTAAAAGATCGTTTAATAGAACATGTAAGTTTTGATATCATCATAATAATAATAGAAGTTTTCATATTATTTAAACCTGTATTTTCTCTTCTTGCAGAACATTCGCATTATTGCTATGTACTACTCTCGTTTACATTTGAAACGTATGAGTGAATTATTGAATTTACCCACAAATCGTTGTGAAGAATATTTATCGAAATTGGCCAATAGTGATACTATACGCGTTAAAATCGATCGTCCTGCTGAAATTATATACTTCACGATTAAGAAGAGTGCTTCGGATGTTTTGAATGCTTGGTCTAAGGATGTCAGTCAATTGATGTCTTTGGTTAATAAGACTTGTCATTTGATTAACAAAGAGGAATGTATTCATTCTGTTAAAACCATTGCCGTGGAAGATTAAATTTCATTTGCAAACATAATTTTTAGTTTGCAGGCATTTTTATTTTTCATTGTCGCTTTAAGTACTTGTAGTTTACATACATATATTACAATCACAAAAACTAACAAAAAAAATCCCAATTTAAGTTTTCAGTTTTAATTTAACTAAAAAAAAAATAACATGCTGCATTCTTAACAAAATGTTTTTCTCCTCTTATTTGTAGTCATTGATTGATACAATTATAATAAAAATTTATATTAAAAAAAATGTTTTTTAATTGTACAATATACGTATTAAGGGTGGGATAGTGTTGTGTGAGATTTTAAGCAGCAATATTTGGAAGCGCTAGAACCGCTCATTTTGTGAGGTTGGTAAAAAAAGTGTATGAGCCAAAAAATGGGGGAGGTCGGATAGGATCTAGGGGTCGCTCATCGGGGTCAAAGTTGGGCGTAGAGGGGAAAAAATCCACAAAAAGTCCCAAAACTCCCCTGGTTTTGCTCCTAGAGGGGTCAAATGTGAGACCGGCCCCCATTATTTTTTCCCCCTGAACACTTTTGCCAAACATACCTAAGCCCTATCTCCAATCCCTAAGGGGGGTCCCATACAAAGCTTCAATTTTTAAAAAATCTTTCTCCCACCGCTCTAGCTGTCCTAAAAGTCACCCTAGAGGAATCAAATGTATGACCGACCCCCAATATTTTTTCAACCCCAACATTTTCTTAGAACATACCTACCCCCTATCTTCAATCCTTAGGGTGGTCCCCATACATTTTTTTTTATTTTTTCTCAAATTGTCATATTAAATCAGCTCCTACCGGTCCAATGGTGCCTCCAAGAGGGGTCATTATCAAGACCAACCCCCATTAATTTTTAGCCCCCAACACTTCTTCTGAACATACCAATTCCATATCTCCAATTCCTAAGGGGTCTCCCACACAAAATGACATTTTTGTAAAACTTGCTCTCACCGCTCTAACTATCGCAGGGGTGACCCTAGAGAAGTTAAATGTGTGACCGACCCCCAATATTTTTTCAGCCCCAACATTTTCCCCAAACAAACCTACCCTCTATTTTTAAGCCTTAAGGGTGTCCCCACACAATTTATTTTTTTTTTAATTTTTTTTTATAAAATTTGCGCCTACCGCTCCCGCTTTGCCTTTTAGGGACGGGAAATGCAGACTGACCCCCATTTATTTTTGCCCCCTACATTTTTTCTGAACATACCTACGCCGTATTTCCACTTTGTAGGGGTGCTCCCCTGGAGAAAACTAAGTATTTGAAACCAAATTCGGCAAAGCGTCTGGACCAGGAGTGCTAATGTTTGCGCGTTTTAAAGAGCAGTGGGAAAATATAAAAGACAAACCGTACAGTCTTGACATATAAGATAAGGAAGTGGCAGGCAACATACCAGCTCAAGTCCAAACTGACATCAAGTTGTTTTGTTGGGCTCAAATAAAAGATAAGCAACCCAGAGACGACTACAAGGAGTTTCTTGAAATTGTTTTATTATACCTTGGCGAAAATATTCCTAATAAGCATTTTAGCCCACCAGAACCCATCAGTCATGCTCGGTGGATGGCAAAAGGCATATATTGCCTAAAAATGTTTTTGTTCCGAAAATATATCGGTTTGGCCAAAAAAGAATTAAATGCACTTCTTGATGTGACCGTTTTCATCATAACAATTTACGTAAAAGCTTGGTTTAGCGCTACCAAAGCAATAGAAGCTCCAAATAATGATTTGAATTTTTTGAAAGCGATTGCCAATTATGCTTCAATTGATAAGATTCTGTCGCAACGATTAGTCAAGAGATTCTGTGGACATCTCTGGTATCTCAGTGGCGAAGCTGTTGCTCTCGCACTATTTGATCCGAATATCTCTTGTGAAATAAAACGAAAAATGTCGAATGCAATTCGTATATTTGAAGAAGAGAAAGAGGAATTGGAGGAAGAGTTATCTGACGATGAGATGGACGAATCGTCTAACGAAGACAGCGAGGAAGAAGAAGACGATGATATCGGGGAAGAAGATGCCTCAGAGGATAGCGGCGACAGTGGCAACAAGGATTGTAATCCTCCAGTACATGTTGTTGGATTCGAAGGTGTGAAAAGAATTAACATGGCATCGAAACAAGTGAATCAAGAACTCATGAAAACTGATTTAAGCCACTACGTCACACCTGAGACTCCAAAATTTTTTGCACGCTTCGGAATAACAACAAATTTCATTGCTTCCGGCCCAAATACTTGGGAAAATCGTCAGGACTACCAGCGAGCGCTGCAAATATTACGTAAATTACGTGTTGTCAACGACGCTGCCGAAAGAGGCGTAAAATTAATAGAAGACTATAACAACGTGTTGTGCCGTAACGAGGAGGAAAAAATAATTTTGCTTCAGGTCGTGGCCGAAAATCGGAAACAATATCCATCACACGATAAAAATAAATTAATCTTATTTATAGTTATATTATTTATCATTTTTAATTATTTTCAAGTTAAAAAAAAATATTTTTTTACGCTTAACAAAAGTTACTATTAAATTACAAATTAAAGACCTCGGATTTCTCGATAAAATAAATAAAAAAATTGTGGGGTAACACCTTGAAGATAGAGGGTAGGTATGTTTGAAGAAAATGTTTTGGCTAAAAAAATATATGGGCAGGTCATACATTTGACTTCTCTA
Organism: Pegoplata infirma; assembly: GCA_963921195.1. NCBI lineage: Eukaryota > Metazoa > Arthropoda > Insecta > Diptera > Anthomyiidae > Pegoplata > Pegoplata infirma. The sequence goes on from OY992536.1 coordinate 31,496,185, forward strand.
CATACATTACTTATTTAGTTTTCCCCAGGGGAGCACCCCTACAAAGTGGAAATACGGCGTAGGTATGTTCAGATAAAATGTAGGGGGCAAAAATTAATGGGGGTCAGTCTGCATTTACCGTTCCTAAAAGGCAGAATGGGAGCGGTAGGCGAAGATTTAAAAAAAAAAAAATTAAAAAATAAAAAATATGTGTGGGGACACCCTTAAGGCTTTAAAATAGAGGGTAGGTTTGTTTGGGGAAAATGTTGGGGCTGAAAAAATATTGGGGGTCGGTCACACATTTAACTTCTCTAGGGTCACCCCTGCGATAGTTAGAGCGGTGAGAGCAAGTTTTACAAAAATGTCATTTTGTGTGGGAGACCCCTTAGGAATTGGAGATATGGAATTGGTATGTTCAGAAGAAGTGTTGGGGGCTAAAAATTAATGGGGGTTGGTCTTGATAATGACCCCTCTAGGAGGCACCATTGGACCGGTAGGAGCTGATTTAATATGACAATTTAAGAAAAAATAAAAAAAAATGTATGGGGACCACCCTAAGGATTGAAGATAGGGGGTAGGTATGTTCTAAGAAAATGTTGGGGTTGAAAAAATATTGGGGGTCGGTCATACATTTGATTCCTCTAGGGTGACTTTTAGGACAGCTAGAGCGGTAGGAGCAAGATTTTTTAAAAATTGAACCTTTGTATGGGACCCCCCTTAGGGATTGGAGATAGGGCTTAGGTATGTTTTGCAAAAGTGTTCAGGGGGAAAAAATAATGGGGGCCGGTCTCACATTTGACCCCTCTAGGAGCAAAACCAGGGCAGTTTTGTGGCTTTTTGTGGATTTTTTCCCCTCTACGCCCAACTTTGACCCCGATGAGCGACCCCTAGATCCTATCCGATCTGCCCCATTTTTTGGCCCATGCATTTTTTTTACGAACCTCACAAAATAAGCGGTTCTAGCGTGTCGAAATCGAAAACTCGTGCACTATCCCACCCCTAATACGTATATTGAACATATTAGTGGTATTCAGAGTCTTGCTTGCCAGCCCTGGCACTGGTGGTAAAAGAGCACTTTTCAAAATTACTTTTCAAAATACATGTATTTTTTGAAAGAAGTACTCTTTTGCTACATTGCCAGGGGTGGCAACAAGACTCTGAATACCTCTATTATGTATAGAGAAAACAATCGGTCATGTTCTGCATTTGGAATTGATTTCAAATCAATATAAAAATGTAATTCGAAAAAGAACAATTGTAATTCAAAATAGATCGATTGTAATTCGAAAAAGATCAATTGTTAGTCGAATTGAAATTCGAAAAAATCAATTGAAGGCCTTACTGCAAAAACTTGATAAGCAACATTTTATTTTTTGTTGGTTTTTGCCTTTTTTTGACAGATTTTTGGCAGAATTTTTGGTAAAACCCTTCGTACAGTATCTTAAGTATGGAAGTTCTTCAAGAGATATATTTTCTTCATAACTTCAAAAGTTTTAAGGCAAAAACCACCATAAAATGAAATGTTGCTTATCGAGTTTTTCCAATAAGCCCTTCAATTGTAGTTTGAAAAATATCAATTGTAACTCGAAAAATATCAGTCGTGTAATAGGGGATTTTAATAACCTTTAAACCTTAAACTTTATTTCACTAGAATCTGCATTTTGAGATCTATTTATGACTTCATATTTTAAGAAATTTTTGATTTATGTCAGTAAACTACAGGTAAGCCGGAAGGTTTCCCACGCAGCCCCCTCTTTCCCACATACGTCGCTGTCAATATATTTTTTTTTTATTTCTGTAAACATTTCGGAGGGAAAAAACTATAGCCTGCGATCAGTGCCGTAGTACCGTTAATACCGGTTCTCGGTATTATCGAGATGTGTTACCGGTTTCCCGGTTCTTTGAAAATTCCCCGATACTTTCGGGAATTCCCGGTACTCCGGAATAATTTTACAATTATATATTTATGAAATTCAGATGTAAATGATGTAATTAAGTTTTATTAAAATCATAATTTATATTTGTATCTCGAAAACGGAGTATGCTAGAATAATTTGGATTGCAGTTTTAGAATCATGACACCTATTTTATAAATAATCAAGTCCTATTTTGTGGATGGAACATAAGAATACGTAACAGTAGACCCCCAAATGTTCTAAATTATTGTTTTTAGAACAATAATTTGGATGGCAGGATCAGTTAGATATGTATTTCACTAGGAAATTTCTAGTGTCGAACAGTGTAATAAACTGAAGAAATAACATCAGGTAGATCGAACAATTTGCTTTTAAAATATGTATTAAGCAAAATCGGCTACTGAAAAATATCAACACAATAACAAAAAAATTTGAAATGAAGGAAAGAAATTATGAAAGCTTGATTCGGAGAAAAGGTATCAATTATGGCAAAATTTTTCCATCTCTGGCGAGGGAACCATGGTTTTCAAAACACCAACTGGGCCGTAGTGGTCCCCAAATAAGACGGACTAACAGACTGATGGTTGGCCACTCCTTTAGTAGTCACTCGTTATCGAGGATGAAGGTGTCATCTGCAGGTGATGGCCTGTGCGAGCGTTGCAATGTGGCTGAAGACGATTCTCACATTATTTTCAGCTGTAGTAAATACGATCAACAGAGGGCCAGATATCTGGTCCATAACGAATATGACGACATAACTTAATTTTTTATCAAGGAGTGGGTAACCAGTTACAAATCCGTAGTCGAAGTGAACCTGTAAACCACTGCGACGAAATTGTTTATGGCGCTTTCCTCCTTGGACCAGCCAAAAAATGCTCCTATCCTTTAATTTTTTAGAGGGTTTTGGAGTAATTCCAAATCATTAAAAAAAAGTTGACAAAATTGCAGTTTTTGGGGCAAAAAAAAATTATTGATTAAAAAAAAATTATTGATTAGTGGGGCCGGGCCTTTTTTTTTGGAGTGTTCTTTTTAATAGGGGCATCTTAAAAAAAATTGTTTTAAAATTGTTTTCTGCGTAGTAGGCCTTTGGCCGGGCATAGGGATTAGAAACTCCATAAATTAATTTAGTGGCTAAATATTTTTTTTTATGTATCAAGCCTTTTTTCCGGTTAAAATCAGTGCTAAATTCGCTACTTTATGGGAAGATCAGAGGTGCTTTCCGAGACCGGCGCCACTGATCATTAATTTCGTTTTTTTTTTTAATTTTTAATCGGATGGCGTTTTTAGTTTATTTAATTTCCTTGTGCCTTATAAACGGCAATTCAGCCAAAAAGTCTGGGGTGGGCAAAAGCAAGGATGATGTGGGTTTTACCCACTCCAGCCCCCTCCCTTTCTACACCCTATGCATTCTATTAAATTTCTTCAACGATACCCAGCAAAAAAAGAACATACTAAAATGTTAATAAAAAGTAGTTCAACTGCTGCTAAAGTAGTTCTAACTTTGCTGAAACTCTAGTGAATTTAACAAGGCGGTGTCGCTCAAAATAAGTAGTTTTTTTTACATTTTTTAAGTACATATAAAGTAGTACTCATACTGTTGTCATAGTTTAAGTTTTTGTATGAAAAGTTTAATTACATCTTTAAGATCACTATTTAAGAGCATTTTTGCACTACTTAAAAAGTGTATTTTTAGAATTCATTAGGAAGTAGATTTAGTAAGCGATTCTGACGATGCCAATGTTCTAATAACGTTACTAAACATCGAAAATGCGACTGGGACGCGACCTTATACACTTGATTACATTAGGTCTGCTGGTCAAAAATCCAGTCTCCGCACTTTTCCATCACATCTGGTTTTTGAGAAAATTGTGGTCAAAGTTAAAAAAATCGCCGTTTTGGGTTAAGCTAAAACTTTCCTCTTTAAGATGCAGAACTCATTTGGTCAGTCGCCCTTACTTTTTGGGCACCAATTGTATTTCAATGCTGTCATATCAAAAGTTTTTGGGGGAAAACACTTTATTAAAAGATTGGTGCTCCAAAGGTTGAAGCGACTGATGAATTGAGTTATACGTCTTTAAGAGCAATGTTTGAGCTTTACCCTTAAAAAGTATGGAGACCGGATTTTTGACCAGGAGAATAATTGTAATCATGTTTATAAGCCTTATACTATAAGGTGGCGTTCCATTCGAATAAGGTTTTTTTCATATAATTTGTAGCGGCAAAAATCGTTTTTTTTGGGAACAAGACATCATTGAGAGATAATTGGTGCCCTAGGGGTTAAGGCGACTGACCAAAAGAGTTCAGAATCCTTAAGAGCAATGTTTAAGCTTCAGCCTCGACTTATTTTTAAGTCGCTATCATATCGGGTTCATCCGCTATGATTTGGCAAAAATTAACAAAACGGCGATTTTTTTTAACTTTGACATCAATTTTCCCAAAAACTTGATGTGATGGAAAAGTTTGGACACCAGATTTGTGATGAGTAGAACAATTGCAATTAACCGTGTAAGGTCGCGGACCAGTCGCATCAATAAAAGTGTTCGTACCTAAAAAAAATTGGTCCAAGTTCAGGACTTTATACTTCATCCGACATAAAATTGTTTCATTTGCTTGACAAAAAAACAATGATCTCTCGTTGGTTCGCTTCTCCAAGGTGAAACTTTTCCCCTCCGTTCCGATTTTAACCTACCTAGGACTATAAAAAATATTTGTACCAAACGTCAGGTGGATAGCTGTTTTATTTTGGACTACATCGTGTTACATACAGACAGACGGAGGGATGTTCATAGAACTTCTCAGAATCGATCACTGATCAATATAATATATCGTCACCAACAATCCAACACATTTTGCTTTTTTAAAGTAGCAGCGAAAAACGTTGTGAAACATTTTTTTTAATTTTGTTCATAAGTCCGTCATTTTTCATCGGATAGGTCTGAATTTTTGGAAATGGTTTCAGTTAATGAATTGTATCACAACTAGCAAATCACATTTTGATAATTTTATAGGGGGACAATGCATCACAATCAATAACTTGATTTTAAAAAAAGTGTTGTCACTTTGTTTTGCATTTTAGGCGACGATTCTCTTTATGGGGAATGACAAAGTGAGTGTACCCCCTATACTGTAGTTAAAAGGTAAAAAAACAAAATCAGTTTACACCAAATTAAAAAAATGTTTTAATTCCTGGAATTGTAACCTATCAAATATTAACTTTTTGCCTTTCAATTATATATAAAACTATAGTTTAGACTAAAACTCTATTAAATAAATATGTTCTTTTCATTACGTTAGAAAAATATTTAAAAAAAAACTCATTCCGACTATAGTGTTCTAAAGTAGTGGAATCCATATTATTGTCCTTCTTATTGACATATTTGGATGTTATTTTAAACTACTTTTTTTGCAACAAAAAATATTCACTAATTGCTACTTTTTATGTAGTTTAAGTCTACTTCGTTTTGAACTACTTCGATTTTTTTTTGCTGGGATATAGAGTATTTTTTTCCAATTACATGCAAGGAGAAAGCTAACAAAAAAAATGTTGTAATACATTCGCTAGATTTTCCATTGTATTTGGTAATTTTAAATTTTTTTTGGAAAATTTTTGCATAAAACTAATATATACATTTAAAATAATAAGTTCACTTACCTTGAATCTATATTGTTTAATAACGTTACTTTTGGATGCATTTTTTTTAATTATCACTAATTATCTATTCCCAAGTGCTTACTAAACACACTTTTTCTTTCCGTATATTTTTTTATGCCGTTATCTTTTTTTTTTTATTATTAATCTTTCGGCGTTATTTTTTGTAGTATTTGGTAAAATTTATTGTGTGTGACATGGCTTATTACATAAAGAATTAGTAAATTACGTTTTTTAAAGTAGTTGTTTATATTTTTTCAGAAAAATTCTAATTTTGTTTTAAATTTGCACCGACGCTTTTATATCACGATCACATACACTGTTGCTAATTTAGCGTTTTTTAGATAAATTTATCAGGGTTTTCAGCTTTCGTCAAAAAAGTCGGTCAGAAACAGTGTTGCCAGAACTGTTCAGTACAGAATCGCCAAAATGTACGATTTTTATAAAAAAAAACGTCAAAATCGTCAAAATAAAATTAGCAATTTTTTTTAGTATTTTACAGCCTCCAACCACAAAACAGTTGCATACTCGCTTTGTCATTCCATGTGTAACGCAATAAATTACGGTCTATGACCCAATAAAGTTTAACATTTTTTACGATTATTTATTTTACAATTTGGAGGGAAAAAGTTATTGTAATACAAAATTCGCGTTCATTTTTTAAACATGTTTAACCACTTAAACATGTTTAAATTTAAAAATAAACATGTTTAAGTGCTTAAACTAGTTTAAAAATATGAATGTTATTAATATGGCATAAAACCAGAGCTTCGAACGAATTAATTCTATTGAGAATTAATTCACAAAAAGTTCAATTCTGTTTTAAAAAGTTTTGAATTATCATTCCTTACTAACATTCAACACGAAGTAATTCAAAGGCTTAAATCAAATTGAATAAATTTCCAAGAGAATTAATTCCTTGCAAGCTAATCATTCAATTGAATGATCAAAACTGTTCATCATTCAAATCTATTACATATTGAATGATAATTTTTTTATTTTATTCCCTTTATATTTTTAAAAATGTGTTACTTGTGTGCATTTTAAGCATCTTCGTGTGAAAACGATCGGCTGTTGTTTTGTAGACGTCTCGTCTGCTGCTTCCCACACAAGCATAAATGTGTGTGTATGTGTGTTGCTCATCACAGTTTTAAATTGAATGATGAGATAATTCATCATTCAATTTGTAGTAGATTGATTTGGATAAAAAAAAAATATGATTTAAGTTGAATGATCATTCTTGAGGAATGAATTCTTGAAAGAATTAATACAGCGATTTTGAAAGTTAAATGAATTTAGGGAATGCCAAATTCTATTTTTTTAAATTCGAATAAGAAAATTGAATTAAAGAATTAACTCTTTCGAACCTTTGCATAAAACTCTCACTTGTATATATTGGACCTTTTTGTTAACACAAAATTGGTGGATGCTTTTTTTAACTAACAATAAGCAAAGAAATATTCCTTAAATACCAAAATGTTATAATTTTTTTTAAGTAAACAAAAATGACGGGTTTTTGTAATTAAAAAAAACGTATTTTTTTTTGGCAAAAATCGTCATATCAGCATGTTGCTATTTTGGGGAGTAAAAATCGTCAAAAATGCAGTGAAATCTTCACATCTGGCAGCAGCAGGGTTGTCAGATTTTTTTTACGCTCATCGCCAAATCGGATGTCAAAAATCGCCAGAAATCGCCAAAACTGAAATTTTTTTAGTTTTTGTTAAAAAAAATAATTATTTTTATTAAAAAAAAATATATATATTGTGTTTTCTTTATGATGGCTAGAAAATAATAATACTCAAAAATCGCCAAAATCCAAAAAAATACATAAAATCGCCAAAAGTATTTTTTTTTAGTTTTTGTATTTTTTTACTTCAATCGGTAATTTATAAATTACTACATTTAAAAATTTTGATAATTACTTCTAAAATCTTTCTATAGGCAATAAATTTCACTCAAAATTCATTTATGCTTGTTTTCTGCACTAATGCAAAAACCCCAATCGATCCATGATAATCGGTCTTAAATATTTCTTAATTTTCTTATCGCTATTTTTACTCAACAACATTGTAAACAGTGTAAAATTGGAGAAAAAAAGGAATTAATTTTTTTGTGATTCTCATATTATAGTTTTTGACTCTCCTGGACACTGGACAAATTTCCCAAATGTTTTTTGTTTTGTTTTAATTCATAAAGAGCCACTTAGACGGGCAGACTTGTAGAAAGTCTGTCGAAAATGTTAAAAAAAGTTTTAACTGTCTAAGCGCAGCAAAAGTAAAAAAAATTTGATAATTTGAAATAGTGGCTCTACTAATCTTTTGAAAATATTCAGGAAATAATTTGACAAAATCGCCAAAGAAATCGCCAATCATTTTGTAAATCGCCAAAAAATCGCCACGTCGCCAAATCGAAAAACTCGTCGCCAAACACATTTCAAAATCGCCACGTTTGGCGAGAAATCGCCATATCTGACAGCCCTGGGCAGCAGTGGTCCCAAACAAATGTACTCATTAAACATAGCACTGAATTATCTATCATTAATACTCATTAAACAAAGTACCGTCGATTATCTTTTTTTGTTTATTGGAAAATTTGAAAAATCTGGCAGCATTTAATTTTTTTTTGCATATTGCAAATTTGTAAGTACATATTGTGAAATTTTTATGCATAAAATATAATAATTTTTTATGCATAAAATAATTCAGTGCTATGTTTAATGAGTACATTTGTTTGGGACCACTGCTGCCAGATGTGAAGATTTCACTGCATTTTTGACGATTTTTACTCCCCAAAATAGCAACATGCTGATATGACGATTTTTGCCAAAAAAAATACGTTTTTTTAAATAACAAAAACCCGTCATTTTTGTTTACTTAAAAAAAATTATAACATTTTGGTATTTAAGGAATATTTCTTTGCTTATTGTTAGTTAAAAAAAGCATCCACCAATTTTGTGTTAACAAAAAGGTCCAATATATACAAGTGAGAGTTTTATGCAAAGGTTCGAAAGAGTTAATTCTTTAATTCAATTTTCTTATTCGAATTTAAAAAAATAGAATTTGGCATTCCCTAAATTCATTTAACTTTCAAAATCGCTGTATTAATTCTTTCAAGAATTCATTCCTCAAGAATGATCATTCAACTTAAATCATATTTTTTTTTTTATCCAAATCAATCTACTACAAATTGAATGATGAATTATCTCATCATTCAATTTAAAACTGTGATGAGCAACACACATACACACACATTTATGCTTGTGTGGGAAGCAGCAGACGAGACGTCTACAAAACAACAGCCGATCGTTTTCACACGAAGATGCTTAAAATGCACACAAGTAACACATTTTTAAAAATATAAAGGGAATAAAATAAAAAAATTATCATTCAATATGTAATAGATTTGAATGATGAACAGTTTTGATCATTCAATTGAATGATTAGCTTGCAAGGAATTAATTCTCTTGGAAATTTATTCAATTTGATTTAAGCCTTTGAATTACTTCGTGTTGAATGTTAGTAAGGAATGATAATTCAAAACTTTTTAAAACAGAATTGAACTTTTTGTGAATTAATTCTCAATAGAATTAATTCGTTCGAAGCTCTGGTTTTATGCCATATTAATAACATTCATATTTTTAAACTAGTTTAAGCACTTAAACATGTTTATTTTTAAATTTAAACATGTTTAAGTGGTTAAACATGTTTAAAAAATGAACGCGAATTTTGTATTACAATAACTTTTTCCCTCCAAATTGTAAAATAAATAATCGTAAAAAATGTTAAACTTTATTGGGTCATAGACCGTAATTTATTGCGTTACACATGGAATGACAAAGCGAGTATGCAACTGTTTTGTGGTTGGAGGCTGTAAAATACTAAAAAAAATTGCTAATTTTATTTTGACGATTTTGACGTTTTTTTTATAAAAATCGTACATTTTGGCGATTCTGTACTGAACAGTTCTGGCAACACTGTTTCTGACCGACTTTTTTGACGAAAGCTGAAAACCCTGATAAATTTATCTAAAAAACGCTAAATTAGCAACAGTGTATGTGATCGTGATATAAAAGCGTCGGTGCAAATTTAAAACAAAATTAGAATTTTTCTGAAAAAATATAAACAACTACTTTAAAAAACGTAATTTACTAATTCTTTATGTAATAAGCCATGTCACACACAATAAATTTTACCAAATACTACAAAAAATAACGCCGAAAGATTAATAATAAAAAAAAAAAGATAACGGCATAAAAAAATATACGGAAAGAAAAAGTGTGTTTAGTAAGCACTTGGGAATAGATAATTAGTGATAATTAAAAAAAATGCATCCAAAAGTAACGTTATTAAACAATATAGATTCAATTTCGGTAAGTGAACTTATTATTTTAAATGTATATATTAGTTTTATGCAAAAATTTTCCAAAAAAAATTTAAAATTACCAAATACAATGGAAAATCTAGCGAATGTATTACAACATTTTTTTTGTTAGCTTTCTCCTTGCATGTAATTGGAAAAAAATACTCTATATCCCAGCAAAAAAAAATCGAAGTAGTTCAAAACGAAGTAGACTTAAACTACATAAAAAGCAAAGAGTATATTAAGAAAGAGATGGCAGTGGAGACTTATTCAATTTTTGGAGAAAACTCAAATCTCGGACCAACATTTTTTGTCACAAAATGTTCTAAAATGCGACAGTATTAGTGATTCTTATTAGGTTTTGTTATTATTCTAATTTAAATATGTGGTAGTATTAGTGAAATTTTTGTATACAAATAGAAAATGTTGGTCCAATTTTTGAGCCCACAAAAAAGCCAAGTGAACAACTTTATAACTTTTAGCTGCTGCATACCCTTTGATAAAAAGTAGCAATTAGTGAATATTTTTTGTTGCAAAAAAAGTAGTTTAAGAGAATAATCACAATTGGAGCGGGAAGCGGAAAAACGCAATTGTCCTCATAAAAATAGAATTGAATCTAGTTTGGCGGAAAAACGCGGCGGAATTTTGTTGTCATATAAAACGTGTGTGAACAGTTGCGGAAAAACGCTTCCCGCTCCAATTGTGTTTATTCTCTAAAATAACATCCAAATATGTCAATAAGAAGGACAATAATATGGATTCCACTACTTTAGAACACTATAGTCGGAATGAGTTTTTTTTTAAATATTTTTCTAACGTAATGAAAAGAACATATTTATTTAATAGAGTTTTAGTCTAAACTATAGTTTTATATATAATTGAAAGGCAAAAAGTTAATATTTGATAGGTTACAATTCCAGGAATTAAAACATTTTTTTAATTTGGTGTAAACTGATTTTGTTTTTTTACCTTTTAACTACAGTATAGGGGGTACACTCACTTTGTCATTCCCCATAAAGAGAATCGTCGCCTAAAATGCAAAACAAAGTGACAACACTTTTTTTAAAATCAAGTTATTGATTGTGATGCATTGTCCCCCTATAAAATTATCAAAATGTGATTTGCTAGTTGTGATACAATTCATTAACTGAAACCATTTCCAAAAATTCAGACCTATCCGATGAAAAATGACGGACTTATGAACAAAATTAAAAAAAATGTTTCACAACGTTTTTCGCTGCTACTTTAAAAAAGCAAAATGTGTTGGATTGTTGGTGACGATATATTATATTGATCAGTGATCGATTCTGAGAAGTTCTATGAACATCCCTCCGTCTGTCTGTATGTAACACGATGTAGTCCAAAATAAAACAGCTATCCACCTGACGTTTGGTACAAATATTTTTTATAGTCCTAGGTAGGTTAAAATCGGAACGGAGGGGAAAAGTTTCACCTTGGAGAAGCGAACCAACGAGAGATCATTGTTTTTTTGTCAAGCAAATGAAACAATTTTATGTCGGATGAAGTATAAAGTCCTGAACTTGGACCAATTTTTTTAGGTACGAACACTTTTATTGATGCGACTGGTCCGCGACCTTACACGGTTAATTGCAATTGTTCTACTCATCACAAATCTGGTGTCCAAACTTTTCCATCACATCAAGTTTTTGGGAAAATTGATGTCAAAGTTAAAAAAAATCGCCGTTTTGTTAATTTTTGCCAAATCATAGCGGATGAACCCGATATGATAGCGACTTAAAAATAAGTCGAGGCTAAAGCTTAAACATTGCTCTTAAGGATTCTGAACTCTTTTGGTCAGTCGCCTTAACCCCTAGGGCACCAATTATCTCTCAATGATGTCTTGTTCCCAAAAAAAACGATTTTTGCCGCTACAAATTATATGAAAAAAACCTTATTCGAATGGAACGCCACCTTATAGTATAAGGCTTATAAACATGATTACAATTATTCTCCTGGTCAAAAATCCGGTCTCCATACTTTTTAAGGGTAAAGCTCAAACATTGCTCTTAAAGACGTATAACTCAATTCATCAGTCGCTTCAACCTTTGGAGCACCAATCTTTTAATAAAGTGTTTTCCCCCAAAAACTTTTGATATGACAGCATTGAAATACAATTGGTGCCCAAAAAGTAAGGGCGACTGACCAAATGAGTTCTGCATCTTAAAGAGGAAAGTTTTAGCTTAACCCAAAACGGCGATTTTTTTAACTTTGACCACAATTTTCTCAAAAACCAGATGTGATGGAAAAGTGCGGAGACTGGATTTTTGACCAGCAGACCTAATGTAATCAAGTGTATAAGGTCGCGTCCCAGTCGCATTTTCGATGTTTAGTAACGTTATTAGAACATTGGCATCGTCAGAATCGCTTACTAAATCTACTTCCTAATGAATTCTAAAAATACACTTTTTAAGTAGTGCAAAAATGCTCTTAAATAGTGATCTTAAAGATGTAATTAAACTTTTCATACAAAAACTTAAACTATGACAACAGTATGAGTACTACTTTATATGTACTTAAAAAATGTAAAAAAAACTACTTATTTTGAGCGACACCGCCTTGTTAAATTCACTAGAGTTTCAGCAAAGTTAGAACTACTTTAGCAGCAGTTGAACTACTTTTTATTAACATTTTAGTATGTTCTTTTTTTGCTGGGTATCGTTGAAGAAATTTAATAGAATGCATAGGGTGTAGAAAGGGAGGGGGCTGGAGTGGGTAAAACCCACATCATCCTTGCTTTTGCCCACCCCAGACTTTTTGGCTGAATTGCAGTTTATAGGGCACAAGGAAATTAAATAAACTAAAAACGCCATCCGATTAAAAATTAAAAAAAAAAACGAAATTAATGATCAGTGGCGCCGGTCTCGGAAAGCACCTCTGATCTTCCCATAAAGTAGCGAATTTAGCACTGATTTTAACCGGAAAAAAGGCTTGATACATAAAAAAAAAATATTTAGCCACTAAATTAATTTATGTAGTTTCTAATCCCTATGCCCGGCCAAAGGCCTACTACGCAGAAAACAATTTTAAAACAATTTTTTTTTAAGATGCCCCTATTAAAAAGAACACTCCAAAAAAAAAGGCCCGGCCCCACTAATCAATAATTTTTTTTTAATCAATAATTTTTTTTTAATCAATAATTTTTTTTGCCCCAAAAACTGCAATTTTGTCAACTTTTTTTTAATGATTTGGAATTACTCCAAAACCCTCTAAAAAATTAAAGGATAGGAGCATTTTTTGGCTGGTCCAAGGAGGAAAGCGCCATAAATAATTTCGTCGCAGTGGTTTACAGGTTCACTTCGACCACGGATTTGTAACTGGTTACCCACTCCTTGATAAAAAATTAAGTTATGTCGTCATATTCGTTATGGACCAGTTATCTGGCCCTCTGTTTATTGTATTTACTACAGCTGAAAATAATGTGAGAATCGTCTTCAGCCACATTGCAACGCTCGCACAGGCCATCACCTGCAGATGACACCTTCATCCTCGATAACGAGTGACTACTAAAGGAGTGGCCAACCATCAGTCTGTTAGTCCGTCTTATTTGGGGACCACTACGGTCCAGTTGGTGTTTTGAAAACCATGGTTCCCTCGCCAGAGATGGAAAAATTTTGCCATAATTGATACCTTTTCTCCGAATCAAGCTTTCATAATTTCTTTCCTACATTTCACATTTTTTTGTTATTGTGTTGATATTTTTCAGTAGCCGATTTTGCTTAATACATATTTTAAAAGCAAATTGTTCGATCTACCTGATGTTATTTCTTCAGTTTATTACACTGTTCGACACTAGAAATTTCCTAGTGAAATACATATCTAACTGATCCTGCCATCAAAATTTTTAAAATACGCTGTTAAAAACAATAATTTAGAACATTTGGGGGTCTACTGTTACGTATTCTTATGTTCCATCCACAAAATAGGACTTGATTATTTATAAAATAGGTGTCATGATTCTAAAACTGCAATCCAAATTATTCTAGCATACTCCGTTTTCGAGATACAAATATAAATTATGATTTTAATAAAACTTAAATTAAGTAATTACATCATTTACATCTGAATTTCATAAATATATAATTGTAAAATTATTCCGGAGTACCGGGAATTCCCGAAAGTATCGGGGAATTTTCAAAGAACCGGGAAACCGGTAACATTTCTCGATAATACCGAGAACCGGTATTAACGGTACTACGGCACTGATCGCAGGCTATAGTTTTTTCCCTCCGAAATGTTTACAGAAATAAAAAAAAAAATATATTGACAGCGACGTATGTGGGAAAGAGGGGGCTGCGTGGGAAACCTTCCGGCTTACCTGTAGTTTACTGACATAAATCAAAAATTTCTTAAAATATGAAGTCATAAATAGATCTCAAAATGCAGATTCTAGTGAAATAAAGTTTAAGGTTTAAAGGTTAAAGGTTATTAAAATCCCCTATTACACGTTTGATATTTTTCGAGTTACAATTGATATTTTTCAAACTACAATTGAAGGGCTTATTGGAAAAACTCGATAAGCAACATTTCATTTTATGGTGGTTTTTGCCTTAAAACTTTTGAAGTTATGAAGAAAATAGATCTCTTGAAGAACTTTCATACTTAAGATACTGTACGAAGGGTTTTGGACCAACATTTTTTGTCACAAAATGTTCTAAAATGCGACAGTATTAGTGATTCTTATTAGGTTTTGTTATTATTCTAATTTAAATATGTGGTAGTATTAGTGAAATTTTTGTATACAAATAGAAAATGTTGGTCCAATTTTTGAGCCCACAAAAAAGCCAAGTGAACAACTTTATAACTTTTAGCTGCTGCATACCCTTTGAATGGAACATCAGTAGAAGGCAAAAATCAACAAAAAATAAAATGTTGCTTATCAAGTTTTTGCAGTAAGGCCTTCAATTGATTTTTTCGAATTTCAATTCGAATAACAATTGATCTTTTTCGAATTACAATCGATCTATTTTGAATTACAATTGTTCTTTTTCGAATCACATTTTTATATTGATTTGAAATCAATTCCAAATGCAGAACATGACCGATTGTTTTCTCTATACATAATAGAGGTATTCAGAGTCTTGTTGCCACCCCTGGCAATGTAGCAAAAGAGTACTTCTTTCAAAAAATACATGTATTTTGAAAAGTGCTCTTTTACCACCAGTGCCAGGGCTGGCAAGCAAGACTCTGAATACCACTAATATGTTCAATATACGTATATTGTACAATTAAAAAACATTTTTTTTAATATAAATTTTTATTATAATTGTATCAATCAATGACTACAAATAAGAGGAGAAAAACATTTTGTTAAGAATGCAGCATGTTATTTTTTTTTTTAGTTAAATTAAAACTGAAAACTTAAATTGGGATTTTTTTTGTTAGTTTTTGTGATTGTAATATATGTATGTAAACTACAAGTACTTAAAGCGACAATGAAAAATAAAAATGCCTGCAAACTAAAAATTGTGTTTGCAAATGAAATTTAATCTTCCACGGCAATGGTTTTAACAGAATGAATACATTCCTCTTTGTTAATCAAATGACAAGTCTTATTAACCAAAGACATCAATTGACTGACATCCTTACGCTCCGGCTCCACCAACATAAAGTTGTAGATAACATAAGAGATAACGTCGGCAGAATTTTTTTGTATTTTCATTTTATGTTAAAGGGTGGTGTAATCGTAATTTATGTTAACTCATTTTTTTCAGGAATTCGTTGATGAAGGTTGTATGGATTTTATTTTTTATTTATTTTTTTAATACATATAACAAAGGGTATGCAGCAGCTAAAAGTTATAAAGTTGTTCACTTGGCTTTTTTGTGGGCTCAAAAATTGGACCAACATTTTCTATTTGTATACAAAAATTTCACTAATACTACCACATATTTAAATTAGAATAATAACAAAACCTAATAAGAATCACTAATACTGTCGCATTTTAGAACATTTTGTGACAAAAAATGTTGGTCCGAGATTTGAGTTTTCTCCAAAAATTGAATAAGTCTCCACTGCCATCTCTTTCTTAATATACTCTTTGACATATAACACATTTTTTTTAATTAAAAAGCTTAAATTTAACGTTATTAAGTTACTTTCTTTCAAAAAACAACCTTTATTATTAATAAAGTGAAAGTTTTTTGCGTATTTGTATTTTTCCAAAATGTCGGCATCAACAAACTCATGAATTTGACGTTTCTTATGTTAACATAATTGTTAAGACTTATGTTTGGAGAACTATGTTAACATTTATTTCCAACACAAATATGTATAACATTTGACTATGGCACCAAAGGGTATGCAGCAGCTAAAAGTTATAAAGTTGTTCACTTGGCTTTTTTGTGGGCTCAAAAATTGGACCAACATTTTCTATTTGTATACAAAAATTTCACTAATACTACCACATATTTAAATTAGAATAATAACAAAACCTAATAAGAATCACTAATACTGTCGCATTTTAGAACATTTTGTGACAAAAAATGTTGGTCCGAGATTTGAGTTTTCTCCAAAAATTGAATAAGTCTCCACTGCCATCTCTTTCTTAATATACTCTTTGTATGGCACACGAGAAATAACACAATTTTGACGTATGTCGGAATAAATGTCCACATAATTATAGAAGGTGGAGCCAGTGGGTTAGACCAAGCATTCAAAACATCCGAAGCACTCTTCTTAATAGTGAAGTATATAATTTCAGCAGGACGATCGATTTTAACGCGTATAGTATCACTATTGGCCAATTTCGATAAATTGAGGAAGTTTTAGAAATTTCATTTGGTGCGTGACCTTTTTTTCCACCATTAAAAATGTATAAGACTAAATTGCACAGGTTAGCAAAGAGTATATTAAGAAAGAGATGGCAGTGGAGACTTATTCAATTTTTGGAGAAAACTCAAATCTCGGACCAACATTTTTTGTCACAAAATGTTCTAAAATGCGACAGTATTAGTGATTCTTATTAGGTTTTGTTATTATTCTAATTTAAATATGTGGTAGTATTAGTGAAATTTTTGTATACAAATAGAAAATGTTGGTCCAATTTTTGAGCCCACAAAAAAGCCAAGTGAACAACTTTATAACTTTTAGCTGCTGCATACCCTTTGCAGGTTAGTAGAAATTACAAAAAAAAAATAATGCTTTGCAAGCAGATCCATTTTAACCCATTAATGGCAACAGCCATATCTATACCATTTTCAATTGTATTTTAAAAATTTTCAAATGTATTTTAAAATTTTCCAAATGTATTTAAAAATTTTCCAAATGTATTTTGAAATTGTCTAAATGAATTTTAAAATTGTCCAAATGTATTTTAAAAATGTCCAAATGCATTTTAAAAATGTCTAAATGAATTTTAAAATTGTCCAAATGTATTTTAACCCTTTCACTCCCCTTGTACACTACAGTGTACACTAAAGGTGTCCTAACGACTAAGGTAATTTTTCAAAATCACTTTTTTATACGTGGTAGGGTCCTAAATTGTAGTTTTGTATCTAAAAATGAGTGAGCCAAAATTTGGAGACAGTCGGATAAAAATAACTCGTGCCGAAAATGGATTGAAGTTTTGGGACACTCTTATCTGATGAAAAAACACGTTTTTTCTAGTTTTTTGAAAAATATTGGTATATGCTATTTTTTGTTAATTTTTTTGTTAAGTAATATTAAAATGGTAATAAATTACCTTTGCAAAAAGCTTAAAGAAATTCAAATCGGATGAAAAAAAAGCATTTTACGCATACATGCCCCAGACCATTGCTTGGTTTTTAAAGCCATAATTTGAAAATTTTCAAAATTTTTAGGCAAAAAAATAAAAAAATACATGTTATAGCCACCATCGATCTAAATACGATCTAGCGATGTCTGTTGAATACATGCTTTTTTTCGAAAGCATGTATTCTGAAGATTTTCAGTATATTTGCAACTATCCTTGACAGATTGCTATTAAATGCCATCGAAATCGTTCCAGTTTTTCAAAAGTTTAGATAAAAAACCGTGAATTTCAGAATTTGTTTCCCTTAAATTCACGCGAAGAAATACACGTAAAACACGCTTCGAACAACATTTGTAAACTACAAAAGTATTATATTTGACTTTTTGAACAACTGGTCACAAACAAAAAAAAAACATTCATCCTTATTTCTAAATACGCGCATCACTTCGACGTCGAATGAGTTTCACTTTCGACGACCGAGTTTCGACACATTCTACAATACTTCAGTGGTATCGGTGAAGGAATATCGATTAATTTTTGTCATCACTAGCAAAACACAAAAAAACAACAAAACATATAAAATAACATGAATTGTAAATTAATTAAAATTATATTGCGGGTCATATTTTATATTTATTTTCAATCTTACTATAATATATATAATTAAAAAAAAAAAGAATAAGTATTTTAAACTTCAGAAATTTAACAAAAAATCGCCATAAACAAAAATCCGTCCCTGTGTGGCACAGTCCGGGAACAAATGCAGTTTGTATTTTCATGGTTTTTATTCTGCCGGAGACATTTTTATTACATAATTTATACAAAAATAAAACACTTATTTGATATTTAAAAGAAAATTCTATTATTTTTAATGATTTGGTTTAAAAAAACACAATTTTCTATAAAAACGCGCCAAAAAAGATGTCGAACAAAAGTGAATGAATCTGGCGTCGAAGACGAATTGAGGAATACGTCGAATGTCGACGATGACAAAAAAACATATGTTTTTCGTCTGTATCATCTCCAACGTATTCAGGAATACCAAAAATTACATTCGTCGCGTTTTTAACGCGTTTATGACCACAGGAATAGCCCCGATTATTTAAAAAATGTACGCACAATTTTTTTTTTTTACAAAAATTAAAAAAAAATTTAACTAAAACTATTTTTTTTTTTAATTTTAAGCCGAAATAAGCCGAGTAAACCGGCGGCGGCTGGAGTACCCAAAAAAACATCGGCGGCGGCTAAGTCGCGGCTGTTAGCCGATCGGCTTCGTTCTCTGTAACCTTTATTAAAAAATCTTTCCAATTTTCAAATTGTAAAATATGGCTTAATTTCATATTTCGTCCCGAAAAAAGCAAAAAAAAAATGCAAAATTTCACTGAACTTTAAATTTTGCTGAAAATTTTGAATGATTTTTGAAATTTTAGTTTCTGAAATTTGTTTTTGTATAAATAAGTGTTTCGTGAGTGTGAGTTAACGTGAGTGTGAGTGAAGCTTGCGTGAGTGCACGTGAGTGTGAGTTGTATTAAATTTACTCACGTGAGTGTGAGTAGAAAAAATATGCTCGTGAGTGTGCGTGATTCAAAAATTTCTGTCGTGAGTGAGTGTGAGTCCAAAGTCTCTCACTCGCCCATCTCTAGTTGAAACTCATTCTAATTGGAAACCTTCCCCCGTGCCGTGCTTGTTCACTTCCTTTTTTGAGTATTAAACGCTTTTTGTATTAAATTAAGCGATTTTTTATAATAATTAGCAACAGTGTTTCTATATTATATTGAACATACCCCGCATGTGAAATTTTTATGCAAAAAATATAAGTACATATTGTGAAATTTTTATGCAAAAAATACACAAAAATGCCTAAAGAAGATTGCAAATACTGGGATAAATGTTATCAAAAAAATGAGGCGCATTTAGAAAAGTACAATCATCCAAAAAAGGAAGATTCTGAAGAAGCAAAAAAAGATTCTCCTAAGAAAGATTCAGAGAAGAAGCATTCTCCTAAAAAGGAGCCACCAAAACGCAGATCTTCTGAAATGGAAAAACATGAGGACGACAAACAGGTTTCTACAGATAAGAACGAAAAACCTAAATATGATACAGAGGATTTGAGAAAAGAAGCCATATCCAATATTAGTGGCAAAGATTGGATGGCTATGTTGCAAAAACGTATTAAGTTCTCAGAGCAGCAGGAATATGATAACTTGTTACAAACTAATGAGTTTTTGCGACACAAATTTCTCGTTGAAATGCCACCAGATTTTTATGCATTTTGGAAATTCTTGGAGCAATTGAAACCCGATCTAAAAGGTGAAGATTTATTGACTCACGTGGAGAAACAATATCAAGTGGTGTTAGTGGGACCATTTGAATTTTTGGCGGGAAAATTTACTAAAGCTAAACTACATGAACCCGGTGATTATCTAAGGCACTGGCGTTTTTACTATGATCCACCAGAGTTCCAGACAATTTTTGTACGCAAAGGAACAGGCATCCATTATGGTTATTGGCGTGATGATCCTCATGATAAGGAAACTCTTTTGGTGGCTCGAAATGATGCTTTAAAAACGTGTGAATTTGAATTCGTAGCCGGTAATGCTTTTGATGCATTTATGCATTATTTAGATAAAGACTTTCATGGAACACCCTTTACAGCTGCTGCTGTGGCAAATGTAAAGAAATCTTCACATAAATTCATCGAAACTAATGAAGTAAAAATGGAAACATTGGAAAACTTACGCAAGCAGCGCCAACAAAAAGTTGTCTGCAAAACATTTCATCGTGCAGGCATTGTTGTACCCTATGATTCTAAAACTCAAATTGGCTATAGACCACTAATTGAAAGTGATTCTGAACTAAAGAAAATATTGAATATTTTTGAAAAGGCTGGTTCTTCACATGATGACAAAGATGATACTGTTAAAACGGCTGTAATGGAAAAATTGCAGCCGGTTGCTACTGCGGCCAGTATAGCAGTCGATGAATCTGATTTTGGTACGGCCCTAGAATTAGGCATTGATTTGTTTTGTAGTGGCTATCCTCAATTACATATGCTTATACATTCTCTGTTAGTGCAGGCCTATTCGTTGTTGCACCGCCCTCAGTATATAGCCATAGCAAAGGCACATTTGGAAAATAGATTGAAATCAATACATTTAAGTATGTTTGAACTAGATAAGTAAAAAATGTAAACATTATTTTACCATAAGTTCTTTTTTAACTCGAAAATTTTTTAAAATAAAATACAGTTGAAATAATAATAACATAGACAAATTTTTAATTAAGGAAGACGTTGGGGGATGTACCTCTGGTTGGGTGACACCTTCACCCTCCCGATAAAAGTTGGAAAATAGATGAATTATAAATTTTTAACATAATTATTTTATTTTTTGGAACTCATTAAGAATACCGAACTTGCTAAAAATTAAAAAAAAAAAAAATTACCTTGACCTTTGGCCTCTAAAAAGTCGAGTGTGGTGTTCAAACCCGTGGGGACGTACCCCGTTTTGGAGGGGCAGGGGTTTAAAGTTAAGGTGGTTTTTCATATATGTACTGTATTGGGTCTTGGATGGGGGGCAGAGATGGGCACTTGGATGAATGTGCGAGACCAAACGAAAGATTTGGCTTTCTCCTAATCAGAAGCGCACAAGTGCTGTTATTACCGGACACTTATTTATAATGACTTGCTGGAGTTGCATGTATGAGGAGCATACTTTGGACCTGAGCATTAAGGCATTAGTTTTTAGAAGTTTTATATGGAGCTTAAATTGGTTTAACGGCAGGGACCAGTAGGCTAACCCCATTACCGTCCCCTGGCATCAAAACAGAACTCAGAGTCTATGTGTGCTTACGTAAAGCGTCAGCAGCCACCTTCAACCTAGCCTATGGGATCCTAGACCGATATTTCGATGTGTTACACACGGAATGACAAAAAAAGTATATCTCCATACTGTAGTACCCTGCAAACAATAGGGCGGTATATCGTCGAAAAGATATTGCGGCAATACATAAATTTATCATTTCAATAAAAAATCAAAGTAGTATTTTTATTATATAATTTCTTATATTTTTAGCCCTGTTAACATGACCAAAATATGAATAAAAAAATATGGATTATAATTATAGTGATATTCCGGCGATACATAAAAATCTTTTACTTTTCGTTTAAATGATTATTTGGCGATATTGACCTTTTATCGCCAAGACAAATTGTTGTCGTATCGCCGAGATATATTGCCGTCGCGTAACTGTTTCTCCCGAAGGGTGTACTGCGATACGAATTCGATAATTGCCGCAATAAAATTTATCGTCACCACAATATAACCGTCGAATCGATGTCGTATCATTTTGGGCAAAAAAATTTAACATTTGTGAACAAATACAAAAAAAATATTTTTTAATAAATCAAATTTTAAAAATCACATCTTATATTAGAAAACCCTTACCGATGAGTTGCCGGAACTAAAAAAGAAACGGAATAAAAACAATATTCTGGATTTCTAACATATCGTCAGCTAAAATGCACTTGGATGTAACTTAAAAAATTAACATAAAAATATTAATCAAAATCCACGAATTTTTATTTTTTGTTACGTCCGTTTACATTTAAAGTGACGATATTCAAACCAGTTTACCGTCATTGCTTTAATTGCGATTAATCTTTTTAACGTTTTTTTTAACGCAAAATTTTGTATCCTGGCAACTCTTTTTAATTAAATCTTAAAATAACGGTTTATCAGTTTTACCGTTTTACATATATAAATGTGAATCATCTCGTTTCTTGGGGGTATACGACTCCAAACATTCAATATCCAAATCTCGTAAAAGTTTAAATATTGGCTTAGCAGCTAAAGAATCTAATGCAATATTATCGGTATAAGCCACATACGATTGGACCTTTAAACCCTCATTAGAACGCCAAGAACAAACTAAAATGATAAAGATATTAAATAAATATAAGATAATAATGAATGAAAAAATCAACGTACTTCCTGCAGCTACTCCCGCTATGAAATTAGGAGCTTCCAATGTTTCTACATTGTTTAAATTACCATCAATGGATCTCAGGAATGTAATCTCATCTCTTATCGAAGCTATATTTTCACTTTTAAAGTCTACCTTAGGTTTAACCGTTAAAGTGATGACCACTTCCGGTTTCGTAAAATTTAATAAAAGTTCACAGATTTCACCACTATTTGTTAAGTCATCTTCCACTATAGCCACTAACATTTGTTTGCTTTCTATATAGTGCAAAGTGGATTTCTTACTAGGTATCTCTGCCAGTTTTTTTGAATTATTTAATAATGAAGCTTCAGCAAACTCTGCAATAGAGGGTCCTTCTATAACAAACATTAATTTTGCCTTGGAGGCATAATCTTGGGCATTGTTTGATGTCTCATATTTTAATTGCAGTCTGCCGCGTAGAAAAAAAGATAAGTATTTCCAAAGCAACATGTATATGGAGGAACTTACTTTTCAATTTCTTTTTGTGGACATTCATCTTCATCACAGTCATCCCAAAATGCACGAGATGAAGGTATATTTAATTCACCAAAACCCATAGGACAACCCATAATTATTGAAAGAAAATTGGAATAAAATTAAGTTGACAAAATTCTTAAAAATGCAAATAATAACAAACACAAGTCATGCGGGGTATGTTCAATATAATATAGAAACACTGTTGCTAACTATTACATAAAAAACGCTTAAATTAATCCAAAAAGCGTTTAGTACTTGAAAAAGGAAAAGAACAAAACGGCACGGGGGACGGTTTCCAATTAGAATGACTTTCAACTAGAGATGGGAGAGTGAGAGACTTTGGACTCACGCTCACGACAGCAATTTTTGAATCACGCACACTCACTCACGAGCATATTTTTTCTACTCACACTCACTCACAAATACGTGAGTAAATTTAATACAACTCACACTCACGTGCACTCACGCAAGCTTCACTCAAACTCACGTTGACTCACACTCACGAAACACTTATTTATACAAAAACAAATTTCAGAAACTAAAATTTCAAAAATCATTCAAAATTTTCAGCAAAATTTAAAGTTCAGCGAAATTTTGCATTTTTTTGCTTTTTTCGGGACGAAATATGAAATTAAGCCATATTTTACAATTTTTTGTTGCTTTTTTTGGTACAAAAGGAAATATGAAGAGAAAATAAGTCACCCGAGTAAAAATTTTTATATGATGCAATATATAATGATATATGACACAATATATATTAATACGCAATTTGATCCGAATAATGGTGGATGTTTTTGTATTAAAAAAGATCTACTTGTATAAAACATGATTTGATTTCATCCGAGTTTTGACCAGACATCCCGAGTAAAAAAAAGTTATATGACGCAATATTTAATTATATATGAACAGATATGCTTTTATGTAAATCCATATTAATTTTGATCCGAAAATTGGCGGATCGAATATTATACGATTATATCAAATTCTATTATTTTTGATAAAATAATATCAAATTTGATTAAGTTTGATCCCAAAAATGGGTCTATCTAATTGTATTAAATCATATCTTATACAGTTGAACCTCGATTATCCGGCCCTCTATTAACCGGTGCCTCTATTAACCGGCATGCTGTGTGTTTGTTTTTTACCTCTATTATCCGTGCTTTACCTCTACTATCCGTGCAATTCATACATGTACGTACATATTGTATTTTTTGTTATTGTTTTTACCTCTATTAACCGTGCTTTACCTCTATTATCCGTGCAATATATTCACGAACATATACAAATGTAGAAAAATATATAACCTCTCTCAACCGTGTTTTTCGATTATCCGTGCTTATTCCGGTCCCGTGCAACCCGGATAATCGAGGTTCAACTGTATGTTAAAATTAGATAAATTTTTATATAATTAGATGAAATCTGGTAAAATTTTTTGAAATTTTAAACGTGAAATTAGAAATTATTTTATCAGATTGGATACATTATCAATTAGAAGATTTTTTATTACATTCTTCGGAATTTTTTTCGCGACTTAGCAATTTATTAAAAATTTTTTAAATTTTTTTCTAAAAAAATTTTTAAGGGATTTAAAAATTCCAAAAAATGTTTTTGTCTTAGAAAATTTAAAAACATTTTTTCGAAACTTAAAAATTTTTCAAATGAATAAAATTTCTCCTAAAAACATTTTCAATGATCTTTTTAGTCAAAAAAAAAAAAATTGCCAAAAAAAATTTATGTCCGGGACTTTAGAAAATTTTTATAAAATTTTTAAGACTTGAACATTTTTAATTTTTTTTTTTTAATTGTACGGGACTTAGAAAATTTTAAATTTTTTTTCGGGATATAATTATAAATAAAATCATATATCTTTTTATCTGCCTTATCTAAAAATTTCCGAACTTATATGTCATATCTAATTTCATATAGATCGGTAGATTAGATTAGATTAAAGAGGCCCTATGCACTGCGACCAGAAAGATCTATTGTGCAGCCTAAAAAAGGGTGCCCTAAATGTTCAGGCTTTTAATAAAGCCGAGAATCCTATTCGGCAGAGAGTTCCACACGTCGGTCGGAGATATTAAGTGTCCCCCTAGATGTTGAAGTCTTCTACCAGTCAGTCTTGGGCATGTACAAAGTATATGTTCTGCTGTCTCCTCCTCTATCTCGCAGAATCTGCACGTGTCCGTGTCAGATAGATTTTTCTTCCTAAGTTGGTAACGTAGGTTACAATGTCCAGTTAGGTAGGACGTTAGGATTCGAAGATCCTTTTTGTCTAAAGACAGTAATCGTTTAGATACAGTGCTGGATGGAATTATGAATCTTTTTGCCTGCCGCTGCCCAGCGCAATAGTTCCAATGTTCCATGAACTTAGATTCACTCCATATTTTGAGTCTTTCCCTAACATGTCCCGATGGCAAACCAAAGAATGGTTCAGGGCCAATAAAGGGTCGCCTGGCACCACAATTTGCCAAACAGTCAGCGCGTTCGTTTCCCGTGTGACCCTCATGTCCTGGGATCCATACGAGTGTCAGGTCGTTATGTCGTCCTAGTTCGTTAAGTGACTCAATGCAGTTCATGACCAGTCCGGATGTCACCTCATAAGCTATGAGAGCTTTTAGTGCAGCCTGACTGTCAGACATTATGTATATATGGGAACCATTTGTTTTCCTGCGAAGACATTCGGTTACACATACATGAATGGCATATAGTTCCGCCTGGAATATTGATGGGGATTTCCCCATGGGTAGAGCGCGTTGGAAATTTAGTCCGAATATCCCCGCCCCTGTATCCTTATTGGTTTGCTTGGACCCGTCCGTATACCATATTATGGAATTTGGTTCTGGGTCCCAGGTCATGTTTGACCACGCGTTCCGTTCAAGGATTTTAGTGTCAAAGTTCCTGATACTTGTGTCGGTAAAATTCTGTCCATGACCTTCAAAATAGGGTCATCAATGAAGAATTTTGCAATTCTCAAATGTCCCCGTAAGTCACCTTCCTTCATATTACCAAGTTCCGTCAGCCTTAGGGCGCTTTTCAATGCATTCTCCATTACAGAAATGTGTAGTGGTGGAATGTTAAGTAGGGCCCCGATGGCATAAGTTGGGCATGTTTTGCCAGCACCGGTAATGCCAATGCAGACGAGTCTGTAGACTTTATCTAATATAGTTCTGGCTGTACTTTGTTCCACCTTGGGCCACCATACTAGAGCAGCGTATGTTAGCATAGGTTTCACAATAGTGTTGAAAGACCAGAAAATCATGTGCGGTTTCAGTCCCCATGTTTTCCCAAAAAGTCTCTGACAGGCATAGGTAGCTCTTGTGGCCTTTATGGTTAAATTATTTAGATGTTGGTTCCATAACAAGGATTTATCCAATGTAATCCCAAGGTATTTAACCTCATCTGAAAATCCTATAGTTATGCACCGAAAAAAATTCCTGCTTTATATGTACGAAAACGTTCGTACATTGTACGAAAAATTTCGTTGTTTCGCACCACGAAATTCTTGCGTACAATGTACGAAATGCACGAAATTTTTTCGTAAAATAAACGAAATTATTTTTGTATTTTACAAAAAAATTTCGTAAAATAAACGCAATAAATTTTTGTGTTTTACGAAAATTTTCGTAAAATAAACGAAATATTTTTTTTGTTTTACGAAATATTTCGTAAAATAAACGAAATATTTTTTTTTTTACGAAAATCTTTTGTAAAAAAAAAATCGTTAAATAAACGAAATTACATGTAAAAATTATTTCTTGAGAATACGAACAACGTTTTCAACGTTTTGACAGCAACATTTCCAAGCAATTAATTGTTTCTTCTTCACAGAGACTTATAAGATTTCATTCATTATTTACAGTGATTTTGTTGAAGGCTACGTTCACACTACAAGAACTTATGATGATATGTTGAGATGATTTTTTTTGGAGGACCACCTCCCAACATGTAAAAAAAAACTTATATCATCAAGCGTCAAATTTTATTTGATCAGATTAGCCTCAAATTTTAATTGATCCTTAAAATAAATAAAAACCAAGTGAGAACTTTAAATTCGGCTGTGCCCAATCTTTTATATCCCAAATAAGTAAAAAATTATCAGAGTTATCATTATTGAAATTAATTATTTATACCCACGACCACAAGACATTTTCTAATCCCCTGGGTCGAAGCACAGTATTTAAAATGTTTTTGACATAAAAATGTTTCATTTGTTTAACAAAAATGCAAAAAACGCTTTAAAAAAATTAGATTTTTCAGAGGTTGGTTTATTTCTTTAAGGGGAATTTTTTTTTTTGCATGGACCGATTTTGCCCACATACGAACATACGAACTTAACCTGCTGATGACCAAAAGACTTGTTCGTGCTAAACTTCAGGAGTCTATCTTTTTTATTTTGGATGGTATCCGTGTTTTATGCAGACGGACATTAATAGAATGCCTTAGAATCTATCATGGATCAATAATATATATACTTTATGGGGTCCCCGACCGATATTTCGAAGCGTTACACACGAAATGACAAAGTGATTATGCCCCAATACTGTAGTTGGAGTGCATAAAAACACTCTTTAAGCATGCATTTAAAGATTTCTTCTATTTTTTTTTTTCGTAATATAAAGTCCACTTTCGTATATTTTACGAAAGAAGTTTTTACGAATTATTTTCGTAAAAATACGAAAGTCCGTACACTTTTTTTGTGATATGTAGTCAACATTCGTATATTTTACGAAAGAAGAATTTACATTCTTTTTTTCGTTACTTTCGTAAAATTACAAAAGTTTTTACAAATTTTTTTTCGTAATATGTAGTCAACATTTGTAAATATTACGAAAAAAATATTTACTAATCATTTTCGTTACTTTCGTAAAAATACGAAATTCAGTACTAAAGTTTTTCGTACTATGTAGTCAACTTTCGTGTATTTTACGAAAAAACTAAGTACGAAACTTTTTTTCGTAAAATGTTGCATGGATTTTTTTCGGTGTGCCATTCAAAGTTGGCATGGTAAGTCCTAATTTTCTTTTTCTAGTGAACGGTACTAGTATAGTCTTGGATGGGTTAATTGATAACCCCTTTGACTGACACCAATTTTGAGTCATGATATAGATCGGTATATAAATAGATATAAATATGTACTTATGTTATCATATTAAAAAATAAGGAAAAATACAATGCTATATATAAACTTATATGTCCATATCAAAGTTTATGCATAACCATATATAAATATAAATAACTATATACTAGCATATATGGTTATATCAAATCTTTTTTACTCGGGATTGCCTTATATTGGTGGATCTAATTAGATCTAATTGCACAAAAACATATAAAATCCTGGTGTTTTTTGGTTTGGGTTGAGATACACCACAGGTCAACGATACATTCACCAAACATATAATTTTCAAAAACAAAAAAAATGTTTGGGTACGCTTCGAACCAGATAGGTGATATACATAACCCTACCAAGAAATGTTTAGAAACATTTTAAAAAGTTTCTTGTACTTTGCCTAAAAAACTTAGAAAATTTTTGGTTGATTGTAAACATATATAGGTTTATATGGAACAGCATAAGCTATATATAATTTTAAGTTAAATTATACAGAAAAAGAAATTTTGTATTGACCCTCATATAATTTTATATAATTATATCAACCGTACACCTTTTAATCTGAATCATGATTAAATTATATATTACTACACTCATAGAAATATCTTAGTAGAAAAATTAGTAAACCCATTGTAGATCAAGTTTTACAGAATATTGCCGTATTCAACAAAAATTAATGTTGATATCGTTGAATAATCAGTAAAGTTGAATCAACTTTTTACAACGCTTATACAGAATTCAATAGATAAAACCAAAAAAAGAAAAAACAACCCTGTTCGTTCATTTTTGTATTATCAAGTTGGTAGCAATGCATTGCAATGTGAAATTTGTTTGTATCTTATAAAATTATTTTATGTGTTTGTTTCTTATAAAAATATTTAATATTATAAAAATAAATAGAAATAAGATCTGATGATCAGATTCTGATCTGTAAATATTTGGTAAGTAATAAAATACATTGGTTACTTTATGTATTCATACTATATTATAATTTTTTGTTTTGTTTTTTTAAGGTTTTTGATTTGGTGTCATTAGAAAACTGGAGAATGGCTTACGAGTGCATAATATAAATAAACGAAGTGTGTGTGAAAATCTCGTGCAGCTTAAAAAGCCGGCGATAATTTAAAAAAATATTGTGATTTTTACTTAATAAAAGAATATTAACAAATAACAACAAGCTTTTTTTTTATTAATAAAATTTCTTATATCAACAAAAATATGAGTTGAGTTTACAAAAAATACGAGTTGATTTACAAAAGAACGAGTTGATCAACTTTTACAAAAACTGACAACAATTTTTATTGAAATCAACATAAATATATGTAGGGTCAAAATCAACAATGATTTCTGTTGAATTTACAACGATTTTCTTTGGGAATACAATGATTTTTGGTTGAGTGTACATATGACTGCATTAAAAAAATTTAGAAAATATCTCAGGGATGTATAATCATATACAATTTATTATGTTTGTATCAAGTTATATATTGTAATATATGTTTATTTTTACTCGGGCACGCAAACTCACGCAAGAAAATCGACTCACGCACTCTCACTCACGAAATTTTTTTCTCCACTCACACTCACTCACAATCACGTGAGTAAAATTGAAATCAGTCACACTCACGTGTGATCACGCGTGAATAACGTAAATCACGCTCTAATCTGCTCATGTGCACATCTCTAGTTTCAACACGTTTAATGCAGGAACAGAACAAGCACGGCACGTGGGAAGGTTTCCAATTAGAATGAGTTTCTGGAAGAAATCGTGCCGGGTTTTCTGGAAGAAGTCGGCTATCGTGAGTGTTAAAGGAGGGAAATGGCAGGGTGAATAACGGGATTTTTTTTTTCGTTTTTTCGTATTTCTTCCAAAGGAACTATTTTTTGTCACAATATCAAACTACACGCAAATTTTTAATGTTCGTCATTCGTTCGTCATTCAGAAACTGGGGATATTTGTCACAATTACACTTTTTTTACTGAAAAGAGTTGGCATTACTTTTTAAAAACCGTTAGGTTTCCCGTTTATCACTGAAACCCATTTTTCCCGGTTGAGGTAATTTAAAACAATAGATTTTGCTGGAAAACCTCTAAATTGACAACAGTGTTTAAAAACAGAGTGGTTCAATTACAATTGTGTGGTGTGTGAAAATATTACAATTTGTTAAAAAAAATTAAAAATTTCTTAATTTTTCATGGATAATCCATAAAAAAATTTAAAAATGGTGTACAATACTTTAGAAAATGACAGCGGTAAGTTTTTAAACCATTTAGCTATAGAGAAAATATAAAAACGACATACATTTTTGTTTGCAGGTTCTGGCTCAGATTCAGACTCCAGCGGCAGTGGTAGCCGCAGTTCCAGCCGTAGTCGCAGCAATACACCGGAAAATGTTAAAGCTAGGTAAGGCAGAAAATTTCAAAAAGAAAAATGGAGTTATCTAAAAATATATCAAACAGTTCCCCAGGTTCCCATAAATCTGGAAGTGGTAGTGACCGTTCTCGTTCTGGCTCACCAGCTGCCTCGGCTTCTGGTCGTTCGAGGTCACCTTCTAAATCAAGATCACGGTCCGGCAGTCCACATAGTAAACATTCAGAAGCAGCTGCAAGTCCTCGAAAATCTCGTTCCCGTTCTAGATCTGGCACACCACACAGTAATCGTTCGGGTTCGGCGGGAAGTCATCCTTCAGCTGCTTCGAAACGTTCTGGTTCGGCGGGAAGTCACCATTCAGCGGCTTCTAAACGTTCTGGTTCGGCGGTAAGTCATCATTCAGCTGCTTCGAAACGTTCTGGCTCAGCTGTCAGTCATCACTCACCTGCCTCCAAACGTTCTGGATCGGCTGGAAGTCATCATTCACCTGCCTCAAAACGTTCAGGGTCGGCTGGAAGTCATCACTCTGCAGTTTCTAAACGTTCTGGTTCAGCTGTTAGTCATCACTCGCAAGCTTCTAAACGTTCTGGATCAGCTGCAAGTCATCATTCTCATACTTCTAAACGTTCTGGTTCAGTTGCAAGTCATCATTCACAAGCTTCTAAACGCTCTGGCAGTCGTACACCACCAGGTTCACCTAAAGCCACTAGTGGAAAGGCTGAAAATACTGTCGAAAATGAAGAATCCAGGTCTCAGTCACCTAATCTACAAATTGATGACCAAGCTGCATCACGCTCTAGATCTGCAAGCCGATCAAAATCTGGTTCACCTAGAAAATCGCGATCTAGATCACGTTCAGGCTCCTCAAGATCGCGATCGGGTTCTAGATCCCGTTCAGGCACACGTAGCCGTTCAGGAACACCACATTCGCGGAAGTCTGGCAGTGGTTCGGACTCTGGCAGTGATTTTGGTAAAGCCAAAAAGAAACGCAAGGCTGTATCTAGTGGTTCAGAAGATGAACAGGATAAAGAATCACCCACTAAAGCTAAAAAATCTCGAATTATCGATTCAGACAGTGGCAGTGATCAGGAAGAACCTGTTAAAAAAGTAGATGCTCAAGATATTTTTGGTGATGCCGACGATATTAGTGAAGACGAGGTGGATGAGGTCGCTGAGGATAAAAAGATCTCTGATAGTGGTTCAGAGAAAGGTTCAACTAAATCACGATCTAAATCTCGTTCCAGATCATCATCAAGAGGTTCGGCCAGATCAAGATCCAGATCTCGTTCTAGATCAAGATCTAGATCACGCTCTAGATCTCGTTCTCCTGAACGCGGAGAACCACAACGCAAAGAAGATGAACCTGAACCAATACCAGAAACTCGTATAGATGTTGAAATACCACGTATAGTAACAGACTTGGGTAGAGAAATACACTTTGTTAAGTTGCCAAATTTCTTGTCGGTCGATACACGTCCATTTGATACGGAAACCTATGAAGATGAAATTGACGAAGAAGAGACCATGGATGAAGAAGGTAGACAACGTGTTAAATTGAAAGTCAGTAATACCATACGTTGGCGTGAGAATATGAACAACAATGGTGATATGATTAAAGAATCAAATGCCCGTTTTGTACGCTGGTCTGATGGTAGCATGTCTCTACATTTGGGTAATGAAATCTTTGATGTCTTTAGGCAACCTCTGCATGGTGATCACAATCACATGTTTATACGTCAAGGTACTGGTCTACAGGGTCAAGCAGTATTCCGTACGAAACTTACCTTCCGTCCACATTCAACGGAATCATTTACTCACAAGAAGATGACTATGTCTTTGGCTGATCGTTCCAGTAAAGTATCGGGTATTAAGATTCTTACACAAGTTGGCAAAGATCCCAATGTGGACCGTTTGTATAATCTCAAGAAAGAAGAGGAAATGCTAAGACAAGCTATGCGTAATCAAAATAAACCACAACCGAAAAAGAAAAAAGGTCACGATGCTCATGGCAGTGGTGCACACGGTGCCTACCATCAAGAAGAGGGCAGTGATGATGAAAATGTCATCTCTTTGAGTGCCATTAAAAATAAGTATAAAAAAGGTTCCGCCCCATCGGCTGCTGACCCAAAAAATGCTTCTGCTATTTATTCTTCTGACGATGATGATGGTTCCGATTTTGAGGGTAGACGTAGCAAGAAAAAAGTGGATAAAACTAAAGCTGTTAAAGCTTTAAGAGATTCTGACTCTGAATCAGATGTTGAACGTGGCACGGATAAGGGTTCGCATAGTGAGCATAGCGATAGTGGTGAGGAGAGTGCTGGAAGCAAGAGTGGTGGAGGTGGTAGTGCTGCAGGAAGTGGCAGTGGTAGCGGCAGTGGAAGTGACGATGAATGAATGTTTAAAAATAAAAAAATGAAATGACAAATATTTTATGATTTGTAAAAGTATTTTGTTTAATAAAATGATATATGTAAATCCAAACGTATTCAATAAAACAAGTGTTTGGCGCTAAAAAATTAAAAAAAAATACAAAAAAAAAACGACAAAGCTTCATCATGCTGATGATCTGCAAGCCGATTGAAATCTGGTTTACAATTTCGATTAAGATCGTTTTTGGACTCTAGGTGATTTTGTGAAGGATAACGTCGGTTTAATCAAACCCAGAGGCCCCTCCGTACACACCATTCTTCAAGCAAAATAGGTTGTGTCAAAATCGGCAAATGGTATTTCATTCCTCTTTATTTTAAACTTTAAAAATCTTTAACACGAAAATCCTTGCTGATCCTGTTTTAAAGTTATTGCTGAATAATTACACTGTTCGACAACAAAAACCTCCCAGTGAAATATCAAACTGATTCTTATAGGTCAGTTTGATATTTCAAACTGATTCTTATAGGTTTTGCCATTAAATTTTTTCTAGCATGTACCGTTTTTAAGATATTCGTTGTTAAAAATTCAAAAACCAATAATTTTGCACGTTTGGTGGTCCACTGTTACAGATTGTTCCAAAAATATGACTTGATTGCATATAAAATGGACCTACTGATTTCAAAACTGCAATCCAAATTTTTCTATCATGCTCCGTTTTTGAGATATTCGCGTTTGAACATTTTTCCAGCGAAAATCTCGAACGCGA
Organism: Pegoplata infirma; assembly: GCA_963921195.1. NCBI lineage: Eukaryota > Metazoa > Arthropoda > Insecta > Diptera > Anthomyiidae > Pegoplata > Pegoplata infirma. The sequence continues at coordinate 31,529,921 of OY992536.1, forward strand.
ATATCTTGAAAACGAAACAAGATAGAAAAAATTGGATTGTAGTTTTGGAATCAGGAGGTCAAAATTATATGAAATCAAGTCGGAAGCAACACAAATCATTAGTGCCCGACCGAACAGTTCGGCCAAAAAACGTAATTTAATCAAAAATTTGGTATTTGGAAGTAATTTTAACAACTTTTTTATATGTGGTAGAATTGTTGAGGCGATGGAAGACGATTCTGAGTGTAAAATTTAAGAACGAGTACGAAGATAAGCCACAATTTCGAAGTTCTGTAACCGAACTTTTTTCAATTTGGCCGAACGTTGGGTTACCGAACATCTAAATTGGTGCTTAACTTCGTCCTCGCCATTAAATTTGAAAGTCAGAATAGTCTTCTATCGCCTAAACAAACAAACGGCCATCAGAAAAAGCTGTTAAAAATGCTTGCAAATATTAATTTTTGGCCAATACCGTTTTTTGGCCGAACTGTTCGGTCGGACACTAAAAATCATGTTGGAAGCAACATAACAGTGGACCACCAACAGTGCGAAATTATTGGTTTTTAAACTTTTTAACAGCGAATATCTCAAAAATGGCACGTGCTAGAAAAAATTGGATGACAGATTTGGATTCAGAAGAGCAAAATCTATAAGAATCAGTTGGATATTTCACTGGGAGGTTTTTGTTGTCGAACAATGTAATTTTTTAGCAATAACTCCAAAACTGGGTCGGCTAGGATTTTCGTGTTAACGATTTTTAATGTTCAAAATAAAGAGGAGTGAAATGTCATTAGCCGATTTTGTCACCATTTTAACACAACCTAAACCTGCTTGAAGAGGGGTGTGCGTAAAAGTAATAAAAACGACTTCCCAAAACAAGTAAAAAAGTTAAATACCCGCAATGCAAAAGTATTACTCTCAAATAATTTATTTGAAAAAAATTAGGCGGACAAATTTTGTTTTGTGAAAAAAAATTAGGCGAACAAATTTTGTTTTGTAAAAAAATTTTTGGCGGAAATTTATTAGTTAAAAAAAAATTTGGCACAAAAAAATAGTTTTGTGGGAAGAAAATGTTTGCGTTTGTATAAATACCATTCTGAATCAAATTCCACACTTCCATTATTTCTTGATCTTGTTTTCTTTTAAAAGGACTTCAAAGTTTGAGAGGATTACATTTTTGTAACATAAATATTTTGCTAAAGTTTTAAAAGGACACTATTTATATCTCTTGTTCTGATATGACAAAGTAAAAAAATGGAAAGTTAAGCGATGATTCTCCTCTTTCATTTGCCATCAATGGTGAATTTATAAGACAAGTACAAATATTTAAAAAATATTTTACAAAATGTAGTCCTTTAAAACTTTAAAGTCCTTTTAAAAGGAAACAGGATCACGAAATTGAAAAACTGTAAATGCAGTTTTACCCTATTTGAACTCTACATGAACCGGGTGATATGTCCTGTTCATGTTAAATACTGGCTGTCGGACGGTGTAATCAGACCAGTTTTGGACTTTTAAATGAAAATTTTTCCCGATATTCATATAAATCGTTCTATTGGCTAAAAATAGAAGTATATTTTACTTAAATTTTGGTTTGCTTGTGTTTTCTATACTTTTTAAAGATCTAACAAAAGATAAATGCAATCGGTCCATGTTTGGACTTGAGACCCGTTTCACGGAAAACACTGGACAGTATGATATGGTCGGTCTTAACCAACTTTAGTTTTCTTACTTGTTGGTAGGGTATAATAACACTCTGTGATACAGGGTATAATGAGTTTGTGCTGATGTTTGTAACTACACGAAATATTGGTCCTAGATCTACCTTCAAGTATACCGATCGACTCAGAATTACTTTTTGAGTCGATTTAGCGATGTCCGTCTGTCCATCTATCGGTTTAAGCACGATACAGGTCGCAATTTTCAATCAATTGACTTGAAATTTGAAACTTAAGCATCTTTTGGCCCAAGGACGAAGCCTATTGAAATTGAAGAAAATCGGTCCATGTAAAGACCTAGCCCCCATACAAACGCCCCCTTTGGATTCGGCTTAAATGACTCTAATATCCGTATTATAATAGATATCGCTTTGAAATTTAGCAGGTAAACAAATCACTATTTCAAAGGAATCGGGTCAGTCCTTCTGGTAGTCCCCATACAAACCACCCTCCCGATATTCACATAATTCCCTTAAAATATATAAAAATGGAAATATTTGATAAAAATTTTATTTTTAGGTATTAAACGTGCACGTTAGTAACCTTATCAAATCGGAATATAATTGGACCATTTTTGGACTTAGTCCCCCATATAAAAATTCTGACCGCTTTTCAGTTAAATCGGTCTATTGACAACATAATAAACCAATTCCACTAAAATTTGATCTGTGTGTGTTTTATACACCAAATAAAGATCTAGCAAAAGACAGATCCAATCGGTCCATGTTTGGACTTGGGACCCATTTCCCGGAAAACACTGGTGTAGGGTATCATATGGTCGGTCTTGACCAACTTTAATTTTTTTACTTGTTTTTTTATTTGTTTTTATCTTAAAATAATTAAAAGTTTGTGTATTTTTAATAATTTAAATCTTTATTAAATATTTATATTTTTTATATATATTTATAATAAATCTTCATTAAAATTTAACGCTAACATTTGTTAATAGATGATTTTTATTTCATTTAGCAATTTTTTCAATTTATATATTTTATCTTAAAATTCAAACGATATTTAATACATTGTTTATACTTGATACATATTTTAGTTTTTGAAACCCCTTATTCTAATAAAAATATGACAAATGTTAATTTTGAATAAACTTATATCTCTATTAAAAAAAATTATTCATATGTATATGACAAAATCATGTCATTTATGCTAAAATCTTGTCATTTATGATAAAATCATGTCATTCATGACAAAATTATGTCATTTATGCTAAAATCTTGTCATTTATGACAAAATCATGTCAATCATGACAAAATCATGTTATTTATGACAAAATCATGTCATTCATGACAAAATCATAAAATATGACAAAATCATGTCATTTATGACAAAATCATGATATATAACAAAATCATGTCATATATGACAAAATCATTTCATATATGAAAAAATCATTGACAAAATGTCATATATAACAAAATCATGTCATATATTACAAAATGATGACATCTATGACAAAGTCATGACATCTATGACAAATGCATGTCATCTATGACAAAGTCATGTTATCTAGGACACTAATTGTCATCTATGGCAAATTGATGTCATCTATGACGAAATCATGTTATCTATGCCCAAATCATTTATGACAAATAAAATTTGTTCAAACTCTTTGTCACATTTTTGTCATTGTCCATTTCTTTAGAATCCAGAGTTTAGAAAATGTTTCCGTGAAAAAGGTGTTTAACATTATAGGTATATGGGATAATCTACCAATCATGTATTATTTATGCTTAAAAATAATTATTTTCTTTTAGTTTAATGAATTAAAAAAAAATAAAAAAAATACTTCAATTCTATATAATTAAAAGGAGGTACATACACACATTATTTTTGTTTTTAATTGATATATTCAATATTAATGTTAAATTAAAAAAAAAATACATATTTTTTTTTGCACACAGTATGAGATGTATACAAATGGTTAAAATGGTAAAAATAAAAAAAACGATATCAAAATTCTGTTAAAAAAACAAGATTTTTTTAAAAAAACTTAAAGCTAATATTTTGTTTTGTTAAATACACAGATATTTTTTTTAATGCTTTTTTGTTCAATTTTTTGCAATATAAGTTTTTGTTTGATTCAGACTATTCAAGAATGTTTAATTAAATTGTGCGCGTTTTAAGTAAATGCAAATACAATTTATTTTTAATTAAAAAAAAAAAATCAGACTATTTTAGTATTTAATAAAATGTTTAAGAAAAAAAAAAGTGAAGAAAATATAAGTGATTTTTTCGGGGATTTGAAAAAAACATTTTTAAGTTTTTTTTTTTAACAAAAAAATGTGAAAAATGTTAATCAATTTTTTCTAATATCCTTATAAAAAAAATTATCATCTAAGAAAAAATCATATCATCTAAGAAAAAATCATGTCATATATAACAAAATCATCTTATCTATGAAAAATTCATGGATTATATGATGAAATCATCTCATTTATGACGAAATCATGAAACGCTGTAAAAACTATTTTACTCCGTCTGATCTCCTCACTATTTACACCAGCTATATCCGACCGAAAATGAAATACAACTCCCACATATAGGCAGGAGCTTCAGAGTCTGTTCCGAGGCTTCTGGACCGTGTACAAAGGAGTGCGGTGAAGCTTATTAATGACAGTAGGATATCCAACTCAATTGATTCTTTAAAGCATCGTCGGAATGTGGGTTGTGTGACACTGTGCTATCGATATTACCATGGGAGGTGTTCATCTGAGAAAAGTGAACTTATTCCCGAAGCTCGGGTATTTGTCCAGTAGATCGCATTCATTTGTAATCGACTGTCCTTTGTTTCGCACAACGCATTATACAGAAAATTCGTTTTTCGGTCGTACAATCCGTATGTGGAATAAATTCCCTGCGGAGGTCTTTCCTGCCACTTTATATACATAGGAGTTCAAATAAAATGTCCACAAACACTACTCCCTTTTTCCTCCTTCCCACACCTTAATTTCCTGATCAACACAATGCACTGCATAAGTAGGGGGCATCCCCTGAGTGTTGGTTTAATTAAAAAAAAAATCAAATGTCCGCAAACACTACCCCCTCTTTCCTCCTTCCCACACCTTAATTTCCTGATCAACACAATGCACTGCATAAGTAGGGGGCATCCCCTGAGTGTTGGTTTAATTAAAAAAAAAAAAAAAAATGACATAATTATGTCATATCTGACAAAATCATGTCATATCTGACAAAGTCATTTCATATATGTATGACAAAATCATGTCATATATGACAAAATCATGTCATATATGACAAAATCATGTCATTTATGACAAAATCATGTCATATATGACAAAATCATGTCATATATGACAAAATCATGTCATATATGACAAAATCATGTCATATATGACAAAATCATGCCATATATGACAAAATCATGTCATATATGACAAAATCATGTCATATATGACAAAATCATGTCATATATGACAAAATCATGTCATATATGACAAAATCATGTCATATACGACAAAATCATGTCATATATGACAAAATCATGTCATATATGACAAAATCATGTCATATATGACAAAATCATGTCATATATGACAAAATCATTTCATATATGACAAAATCATGTAATTTTTGACAAAATCGTGTCATATGTGGTTTAATTATTAGAAAAATAAGAATACAATTCTTTTTTAGTTCAAATGGTATAACATAAGGCACGTTATAACCTTGTGACGTGCCTTATGTTATACCATTTGAACTAAAAAATAATTGTATTCTATTGTTCTAATAATTAAACCCAAATAAATCTAATAATAAATATATGACAAAATCATGTCATATATGACAAAATCATGTCATATATGACAAAATCATGTCATATATGACAAAATCATGTCATATATGACAAAATCATGTCATATATGACAAAATTATGTCACATGTGACAAAATCATGTCACATATGAAAATATTATGTCGCATATAACAAAATCATGTCACATATGACAATATCAAGACAAATATGATAAAGTCACGTCATATATGACAAAATCATGTCATATATGACAAAATAATGTCTCATATGACAAAATCATATGACAAAATCATGTCATATATGACATTTACATTCTGGACTCGTTTTTGCGCTGGGGCCAAGTTATTAACAACATTTTTTATTTAGCACGATCTGACTCTAGTTCAGAATGTATGTGTTGTAAGTGAATGGACTCAATAGGTGGCGCTGGAGTGGAGTTATTTCAAATATTCATGTTTACGGCTGATTTTACTCAAACGGAGAACTTTTTCATGTTTTTCATGGCATTGATTTTTTTAATATTAGTTCAGGAATTTTCACGGGACTTCTGTTCGTTCACATATTTTTTTTTAAAATCACTTTTAAAAAAAATCACTAAATTTTCACCACCTTCACCTGATTGCTTTTGTTTTAGTAAATTGAACAAATAAAAAAAGCTTTTGTTTGTTTTTATTTAAAATTAAGTACATAAAGTACTTATAATTATAATTAATATTTGTAAGAAAATGTTTTAGAAACATTTTTATTAGATTGTTTTTTGTTTTATTTTAAAATAAAGGCCCAATTGATTTTTTTTCTTCTTTTCATTATTAAATCTAAACACAACTCATTATTATATGAAAAAAAAAAATTATACTCTCTCACTTACTCTCTCTCCAAAACGGCAGGGTAGTAGCATAAAAGAGTGCGAGTTATTCTCTAAAGATCTTATTAAAAAAATGGCTTAACAATTAATAAAAGCGAGATTGCACTACAGAGTTTTGAAACCCACTTTAACTCTGTATTTAAATTTTTATAACAAACTTTAGGCCAAAAAGTCCATAGAAGTGTTAAATCCTAAATAAAACTATCAGCAGGCCTAGAAAGTTAGAAAAAGAAAATATTAATTTTTAAAATAAATTTTAACACACCCGAGTAACAATTTATTAGATTTGAACTGTTTAGGTATACTTAAACTACTTTGATTTTATGTTCTTATTTATATTTGACCAGATCTACACCACTTGAAGATGTAATTTAAAAAAGATCAATTGTAATTTGAAGATTCTTCTTGTACTTTGTGGATTCCATTTGTAATTCAAAGATTCTACTTGTAATTCGAAAATTCCATTTGTAATTCGAAAATTCCATTTTTAATTCGAAAATTCCATTTGTAATTCAAAGATTCCAATTGTAATTCGGAGATTCCAATTGCAATTCGAATACCATCAATTATAATTTGTAAAAGATCAATTGTAATTTTATAAAGATCAATTGTAATTTGATAAAGATCAATTGTAATTTGAAAAATATCAATTTTTAGTAGTTTTTTTTTTAATTATAATTGGAATTCGAATTACAATTAATGTTTTTCGAATTAAAATTGATGATTTTCGAATTACATTGATCTTTTCCGAATTATGGGAAAACACGGCGTTGGCACCATGACCATGAATGGCGAATTGTTTACAGAGTTGTGCTGTAAATACAATCTCGTAATTTGAAAAACACTTTTTCCACACAAAAGGCTGCATAATATATCTTGAGTCCCACCAGACCATCGTACAGAAAACCAAATTGACCACATTTCAATCTGTGGGAAATAGAGAGGCTATCTTATCGATGTACGAAATAGAAGAGAGTCGATGGCTCTACCAAGCATCATCTTTTGACTGGTGAGATAAGACTCAAGGATGCTGCCATAACAAAAGATCGAAATCGTGCACCACAGAGATAAGGAATTAATGATAGTATTTTTAATCTCTACTACACAACATGAGGGTTACACCAATAGAGATAGAAAAGATGTCTGATCAAACTTGGAGTAAATTTGAAGAAAGGTTAGGTTAGAGGTGGCAGAGTCAAAGACTTCTCAAACAGACCGGGTGGTCCATAGCGAAACCACAATAATTCCGCAGCGACGCTGATAGAAGGCATTTGTTCTCATCGCGAATTACAAATGGCCTTAGGTCGACATTCGAAACCGTTTCCAAGCTCCCGAAGACATGTCTGCCCAATATGTGCAGTAGGATTCTGGCCAAAGCAGGACAGTGGCAAAGAATATGTTTGACCGTTTTCTCAGTGTTAGGTTCATCGCACATCCTAAAGCTGGCATCGGAAATAAGTCCCATTTTCTTTCTATGATAACCTATAAGGCACTGTCCGTTGATCACTCCAGTCAATATACGGCAGTTCTACCTAGTAAGTGAGAGTAAATACTCAGTTTTCTTTAGATTGTAGCATGACCACAATCTTCTACTGATCGTACTTGTTGTAAGCTCTCTCCACTTTCTGTTAGTAATTGCAGTGTTTTGATTGTCGCGTAGCGATCTGAAGTTTAAAATCAAAATTAAACAACGCCAAAACTTGATCTGCAAAATAAAATTTGCAAAACTAGTATACTACTACAGATCGACAAGTAAAGAAAAGCGCTCGACAGGATAAACGAAAATGGGCGGAAAATTTAGCCATTGGAGCCCAATCTGCAGCTGAGACACATAGATCAAGGGATCTATATAGAACTACAAAACAACTCACTAGCCGATCATATATCACTGGTCACCAAACAAAGACAACAATGGCGTACCTGTTACGTCTAAGGAAGAGCTACTAAAAATATGTACCGATTTTTACAATAATATGCTCTCAGTCTCTGCCTACAGTGGCAAAATGGAGCTGCCAATGCGAAAATCATGCTTGGATTGAGCCTGGCTCAACGACTGCCAGATCATTGCAGTATTTACCAGGCAGATATGCTGGCAATAAAGGAAGTGGCTGACTGTTTGAGTTGTAATGTCTTGTCTACAACAGTAGTCAACATCTATTCTGACAGTCAAGCCGCGGTCAAGTCCCTGGAGTCAATGGCTGAAAACGAGATCTGCCCTTAACTGCCGCACGTCTTTAAATGAGATAGCCAAGCAGAAACTTGCAAGCAAAATCTACGGCTTTGTTCCGCGACAGCGACTTATCAGAGATGGACAAATGGGTGGACGTGTGAGACAACACGTCCGATTTGGCCTTCTCGTAATCAGAAGCGAACAAGCGAGCTGTTGTCGCTTCCAAGAGGAGAGAGTTGCATGGATGAAGAGTAATTGGAAACTATTGAACTTTTCATCTGCCATTGCCCGGCACTTTCTGGTCAAAGACTTGCTTCACTGGAATCTAGGGGGAGCTGCACGATCTTCTGATTTGTCGGATGTCGAAATTCAATATGGAACTTCTAAAAGTCTACGGAACTTCTAAAAGTCGATCCTTCCATCAGTGCACTTCTCATTAAACCGATCTTTGACGACTTTTGGAACCTTAAGTTGATGTTATTATCAAACTTTCCAAAAAAGGCGACCTTTCAAAATGCAAAAACTTGAGAGGAATAACACTTCTAAGTATGACAGGGTAGATTAGAGAATTTGGACTTTGCAGACGATATATGCTCACTTTGAGGATATGCCGATTAAACTTAACATGATTCATGACTTAGGAATAAAAGTTAATTTAAAGATCAACTTTGCTAAAACAAAAGAAATGCGAATTAACACCAACAATACAGCAAAATAAAAGAAAATTAATAATAAAATGTGAGTTTCGCCCAATTGCAATTTGTTCTGCACTCTCGAAGGTTATGGAGAGCATGTTAAATTTTCATCTTGTGAACTATCTGGAGTTCAATTCACGTCTCTGCAATCGACAGTATGGCTTTAGTAGAAGTCCTTCTACGGAAGACATGTTAGAGTTCCTTACGGAATGTTGGAGTCGATCCATACACCAGTTTAGTGAAAGTAAATTTTTGGCTCTAGATATTTCCAAGGCATTTTTTCAGGTTTGGCAACGTGCCCACTTATCAAAACTTATTACATCAGGTGTCGGTGATGACTTCTCTCGATTTATATCGAACTTTCTCTGGAACCACATCATTCGCGTTGTTATGGATGGAGTTTCATCCGACGAGTTTCAGTTTAATGCAGGGTTACCTCAAGGTTCTGTTCTTTCTCCTACTCTTTTCCTTATTTTTCTTAACGACCTACTTAGTCAAACTTTCAATCCTACACACTCGTTTGCAGATGACAGCAATATTTGTCATTCATTTTCTTTATGTAGAGGCCATGAGACCGAATATGAATGGCACACTTAATCATGACCTGTCTACAATCTCCAGTGGGGTCAAGCGAATAAGGTTGATTTTAATGCTTGCAAGACCAAATGTTGTACGTTAACCCACAGACAATCAGTGGAATCAACGTCATCTGTAGCAATAGGTGGCATAAGTGTTGAAAAATCAGATACTCTTAATGTGTTGATCATGAAAATACAGCGCGTTGTTCGTTGTAATCCACATGTTTTTAGGTGTCGAAAGAACCATTCAAGTGCGTTGAAGCTTATCAATGATAGATTGGAACATCGTCGGAACGTGGGTTGTGCATCATTGTTCTACCGATATAATCATGGTAAGTGCTCCGCTGAGATGTATGAACTTATCCCTGAGACACATCCCTGACGAGTGTTACGATGTTCGTAACACTCGTCAATCCAGTAGATCACATCCATTTGTTGTCGACTGTCCAAAGAATCGCACAATGCATTACAGAGAAAATTCGTTTCCCAGTAGAACAAGTCGTTTGTGTGTTTGTCTTCCCAGTCAGCTACGACCTGGAAAGGTTTAAGAGAAATGTCCATAAACACCACTCTCTCTACTCTCGTCCTCATAACCTACTTTCCTAATACCAACACAATGCACTGCATTAGTAGGGGGCATCCCCTGAGTGTTAGCTCAAAGTAAAAAAAAATACAACCATTTATAGATTGTAAATCCTGGAACACATCTTAACGCTAGATTACCAGCCATTAGGTTTTTAAAAAAAAATCCCTAAGAAGAGTTCGTCACATGTTTTGGCTAGCAACAATATCAAACACTAAGCTGTGGAAGAGAACAAACCAAATACCTGTGAAAATTTAAATCCTCAAGAGAAAATGAAATTTGTTGGGTCATATCATAAGAAGACCACAAGAAGATATTACAAGAATGGCAATTGACTCGAATCCACAAGGCAGTAGGCGACCAGGAAGGCCATCACATACTTGGAGTAGGATGCTTAAAAGCGAAATGCAATAAAAAAGTTGGCGTGAAATAAAAAATTTAACAGAACACAAATGAAAAAAGTTGGTTGTGGCCCTATGTTCCTCCATGGAACATTGGGATGGAATATATATATTTCTCGAATTACAATTGATCTTTTTCGACTAACATCTGTAAATGGTGTAATGAGACCCAATTTTGAAGTCATCTTATATACATCTAAAAAATCTGACGAGATAAAATAAGATCTAAACAAATGAAATCTAATAAAATTTTGACACGAGCGTATATATGTATTATTAATTAATACAAAAATCTTACCTGTAATTGTATTGAATTCATTTCATAGCCCCCTTTACTTTGCATTTGTGTTTGTATTGCATTTAGGTGATTAGTGGACAATTCTACATCAGCTGAACCAATATGACCGGTATGTTGAAAATTTGTTGGATTACCAATCATTGAACGATCTATACGTAACCGTTGATGTCTTCGTCTTGAGGGTGATTGCGGTTGATGGAAACAGCAGGAAAACCATTGTAACCATATATCACCGGAATTGGCCATTTTATTTCGTCTATTTGATTTATTATTGGTGGCCACGATTGTAAGTTTATTAAAATGCTAAGGGGTTAAGGATATATAGGGACACCCTAAGGTTTATTGTCGGCAAGGGAGGGTAAACGTTTTATTTTATGTATTGCAATGATTTTCACGATATTGGCACACAAGCTGTAATGAAAAAAAAAAAAATAAGAAATAATTTTATGTTTGTTAGAATTTAAGAGAGTAATACATTTTTTACTAAATTTGAGTCATATAACTCTACGTTAAATTAAAAGTTTTCTTGCAATTGTTGGCATATGACGCCGTTAAACAGTTAGCAGCCCACTGGACATTAATGGACCGTACTGAAATTAGCTCCTCAGATGGAGGCAAGTATCTTAGAGTATTTCTAGATAGGAAGTTGAATTCCTGGCGTAATATTGAGGAACGGGTGAGAAAAGGAACGATTGCTTTATATGCCTGTAAAAGGGCCATTGGAAGACGATGGGGCTTTAGCCCTAAAGTCGTTCATTGGATTTATACAGCAGTGGTGCTTCCAATTCTGCTGCATGAAATAATTGTCTGGTGGCCTGCTTTAGAGTCAAAATGGACCTGTGTCTTAATTACGAAGGTGCAGAGAATGGCGTCGAGTTGCATCACTGGTGCTCTTCGTACTACACCTACGGCTGTATTAGAAATCCTTTTTCACCTGATGTCATTGGACATATTGGGTAGGCAGTATGCGGATACGTCGGCAATTCGACTGAATAGTCGAATTGTGGCCATAGCGCGATGTTAAAGAAGATAACAATACCCGGGTAAAAATGAAATATATATGATCATATATGAAGATATATGGATCATATATGGATTTATATAACCATATATTATCATATATGCCTCCATATATGTTCATATATGATCTGATCCGAAAATTGGCCCGATATGACCTCACCCAAAATGTGGACTGCGCATTTTGGGTGAGGTCCCAAAATGTGGAGTCTTGGATAAGGGGCATTTCGGGTACTGGAGGCTCCATAAATTTTTACAAAGATGGAGCGAAGCTAAACGAACAAGTGAATTTTGGAGTCTATTTGGAAGAAATTGGGTTGAGATTGACGGATCATTGCAGTGTTTACAAGGCAGAGATGCTGGCAATACAGAAGGACTGGTTGAGTTGCAATGTCTTGTCAACATCTATTCTGACAGTCAAGCCAAGATCTCCCTCTAACTGCCGCACGTCTTTAAATTTCTGTAAACAAGATCTGCCCTTAACTGCCGCACGTCTTTAAATGAGATGGCCAAGCAGTTTGACATACGACTCATATGGATCCCAAGGCACAGAGACATTACAGGGAATTGAAAAGCCGATGAGCTTGCAAGACTGGGAACTACCTATCAGGTTCCAACATAATTGAAATGTTACTTGCAAGCAAAATATTCGGCTTTGTTCCGCAACGGATACTAATCAAAGATGGGCCGTGTGAGACAACACACCAGATTTGGCCTTCTCATAGCTGATACCGCTTCTAAGAGGAGAGATTTTGACGGTGCTTGCTATAATTACCGGACATTGTCTGCCATTGTCCGTCACTTTCTGGTCAAAGACTAGCTCACTGGAATCTAGGGAGCTACACGATCTTCCTAATTTGTCAAATGTCAAAATTCAATATCATAGGAGTTTCATAAGGTGCTTAAATTGGTTTAATGGCAGGGACTAGTAGGGGATCCTATTACAGTCCCGTGGTATCACAACGGATCTCGAGTCTATGTGTGCTGGCGTAAAACGCCAGCAGCCATTTATAACCTAACCTAGGGGTGCCTCTCTAATTTAAAGGTCGTATCAAAGGGAAAGGAAATGGGGGAATGTGTCCTCCCATTTTTTTAACATAATAAAGTTTTTAGGCTGGTGTCCAATTTTAAAAGCGACGCACCTCAGTTTGACTATTACTGTTTTTATTTTCTTAAAACCAAAAAGGTTTGTAACTTGGATAATAACACTGTGCTACAGTGAAAAAATACTTCTGATGTGACATAGTATAGGTTGTTGGTCTTGTCGAGTAGATCACAAAAATGCCCATTAAACTTGCCAGACACCCTCAAATTTTAGAGTTATTGTCAAAAAACGTTTTTTGGGACTTTTCTCACTAAACCTCGAGTAATTCAGAAAATGTTCAACCGATTTTAAATTTTTAAACTGTTTTGGATAGAAAAGGGATAGGGCTTTCCATGTGTGTGAATTGGTCAATACGTAAAAGAAAGATATCTATTGATTTTTTCTATAAAATCAATTTTTTTTGTTATTTTTTGAAAATTTTTCGAGTTTATCGATATTTTTCTGCTATAGTTCGTTTAACAACCTTTATATTTATGAGCGTTTTTTAAAGATAATTTAATTCTAAATACGATAAACTTTATCCTGAAAAAATCGGATAATAATTCATAGAGTTGTGTTTAATTTTTCTAAAAAAGAAAATTAAGATTTTGCAGGAAATCGCCGTTCAGGTAACCCAGGCAAAAACAATAAATTTATCATAAATGGTCATGTACAATATTTTTAAAGGTTGTTGGCGCGTTGAATCCGAATCTGGCCTTTAAATTGCTCTATCTCGTCTGGTTTTTGAGATATTTAACATAAATTGATATATCAAAAACTTAATAAGATAGCGCAATTCAAGCTCAAATTCGAATTCAGGAGGTCAAAAACCTTTAAAATAATGATACGCGACCTCTTAGTATGTTCGTTTATATTTAATTTTTTTTTGCCTGGGTTATCCGCACGGCAATTCCATACAAAATCATAATTTTCTTTTTTAGAAAAATTATCACAACTCTGTTAAGTGTTATCCGATTTTTTGGCTCAAAGCTCATCGTATTCACAATTAAATTTTCTTTAGGATTACGTTTATTAATAAATGTTGTTGAACAAACTTTAGCAGAAAAAAATCGATAAACTCAAAAAATTTTCAAAAAATTAGATATTGATGAAAAAATCCATACATATCTTTCTTATATGTGTAGACCAATTCACACACATGAAAAGCCCTATCCTTCTTCTATCCAAAACAGTTGAAAAGTTTAAAATCGGTTGAAAAATGTTTAAGTTACACGTGGTTTAGTGAGAAAAGTCCCAAAAAAAACGTTTTTTGAAAATAACTTTAAAATTTGAGGGTGTCTGGCAAGTTTGATGGGCTTTTTTGTGATATTTTCGACGAGACCTACAACCTTAACTACCTCATTTGAAAAGTATATTCGATTTTGTGTTTTTTGTAGCACAGTGTAATTCACCTCATGGTGAATTAAAAAGCTGGTGAATAAAACGTAACATAATTATTTTTCAGCGTTTGTAATGGATGAAAAATGTTTTTTTTAAAAATTTTTCTTTTTTAATTTTTTTTTTATCAAAAAAAAAAAATTTTCACAAATTTATTTTTTTATTTTTTTCGAATTTCAATATCTTTTTACAGATGTATTAGGTATATTTCCGATATGTTCTTTGCATAAATCAACTTTTTTAATTATATTTTTTTTTTCAAAATTAAGAATTTGTTTTTTAATAAAGTACATTAAAAATATCGAAATATTATCCACTTTATTATTACAAAAGTTTTTATAAAAAAAAAATAAAATAAACATTTAAAACAGCAACCACAAATAGTACACTTTTGTAATAATTTGAGGTTTACATGGATTTTAAAGTTTTAAAATGAGGCAGCAGCCTCATTTATTTATATTTCTCATATAAAGTTACAAATATTCACACCTTTTTGCAAAGTAAAGTTAGTGCAATTGCGTGCTAATGCACTTGAATAATAATAAAAAAAAGTCACAGAATAAATAAAATGCATGTGAAATGATGAACGAAAAGAATGTGAAACAAAAAATTTTTTTATTGTTATTTAATTTTTTTTGAATGATTTCTAATTTCAAAAAAATGACACACTATAGAAAATTTGCTAAAAAAATTAGTTGTTTAACAACTTTTTTTAAAAAGCTTATTTGTTTTTGTAAAGTAATTAAAAAAATGTTTTTAAATTTATGATTTGTTTATGTTGAAAAACACTTTGAGCCAGTTAATTTTTTTTTAGTTTTGTCTTCATTTATATTATTAGTGTGGGGAAAAAGTAATTTTTAATGTAAAAATTTATGAAGACGCATAAGTTATATAAAAGAGGTAGAAAAGTTAAATTTGACTTGGCCGAATTCATGAATACCCTCCACAATGCCCTTTTTAAGTGATGGTTAATTTTCTAACGCGAAAAAATTAACCAATTTTAATTAGAAATATTTTATTTAATAAAAAACTATTTTTATTATTTTTTGGTTAAAAAAATTATTAATTTTTTGTTTTGAGTGTAAAATTTTTTTTCGAGTGTATTTTTTTTCTGTGTAAAAATATTTTTGAGTGACAAAAATACGTTGTAAAATATTTTTGTGACTTAACAATGTTTTTAAAATTTGTTTAACGGTTTTTCAACACGTGAATTTATGGAGAAACCATTCTGAAATTCTCGGTTTTTCTTATAACTTTTAAACCACTGGAGCAAATTTGCGGAAATTCAATAACAACTAGACCAGGAGAACGACAAATATATATGCCAAGCTTAACTTCTATCGATTCTACAAATTTTTTGTCCAGGAGGATCATGGGAAAACGATTATTACTATTTTTTAAAATTTTTTGAAAAAAAATTATTGTAATTTTCCAATCTTAAAATCAGTTCCACTGCTCCAATGGTGCGTCATAGAGGAGTCCTTTATAAAACCGACCCCCATTAATTTTTACGTCTTAACATTTCTTAGGAACAAACTAATACTCCCACACAAAACGACATTTTTTTAAATTTGCTCCAACCGCTCTAACTGCCCTAATAGTGCCCTTAGAGCAACAAAATGTATGACCGACCCAAAATATTTTTTTAGTCCAAATATATTCTCTGAACACACCTACACGCTATCTCTAATTGTTAAGGCGGTCCCCATACAATTTTTTTTATTTTTTGTAAACTTGTTTTATTTATTCAGCTTCTACCGGTCCAATGGTGCGTCCGAGAGGGGTCATTAGTGAGATCGACCCCCATTTATTTTTACCCTACAACATTTTTTTTAAATATAACTACGCCCTATCTCCACTCCCTAAGTAGGCTCCCATACAAAACAACATTTTTAAAAAATTTGCCCCAACTGTTATTTGTAGGGGAGCCTACTTAGGAAGTGGAGATAGGGCGTAGGTATGTTTTAAAAAAATGTTATTGGGTAAAAACAAAAGGGGGTCGGTCTCACTAATGATCCCTCTAGGACGTACCATTGGACCGGTAGAAGCTGATTAAATAAAACAAATTTACAAAAAATAAAAAAAATTCTATGGGGACCGCCTTAACAATTAGAGATAGAGGGTAGGTGTGTTCAGAGAAAATGTTTGGATTAAAAAAATATTGTGGGTCGGTCATACATTTTGTTGCTCTAAGGGCACTATTAGGGCAGTTAGAGCGGTTGGAGCAAATTTAAAAAAATGTCGTTTTGTGTGGGAGCCCCCTTAGAAATTGGAGATAGGGTATTAGTTTGTTCCTAAGAAATGTTAAGACGTAAAAATTAATGGGGGTCGGTCTTATAAATGACCCCTCTATGACGCACCATTGGAGCAGTAGAAAAGATTTCAAGATTGGAAAATTACAATAAAAATTTATCAAAAAATTTTAAAAAATAGTTATAATCGTTATCCCACGATCCTCCTGGGCAAAAAATTTGTAGAATCAATAAAAGGTTTACACAAAAAAATTTCAAAAAAATCGCAAAGTACAAACATTTTTAAAAATGAGATTTAAATTTTAAAACTTAAAAATCGCATACTAGAGCGCTTTTAAGAATTTTTTGGTAATGTTTTTTTAAAAAGTACGTAAAAAAACAAAAATTTTGAAAAAACAAAATTGAAATTTTGGCCATTATTGAAGAAGTTATGAGTAAAAGAAGTTTGAGTAAAGGAACAAACTACCAATTTTTAAAAATTCGATATCTTTTGAACGGGTCATCAAAAAAATCTGAAAATTTACCACGAAGGACTTTTCGAAGGGTACTAAAAACTGTAAACAAATTGGGAAAATCTAAATGAAAAATTTCAAAGTGTACGATTTGACATGGAATGCCCCATATATACTTTAGCGTCCAACCTGAATCAAATTACGTCGCGTAAGGCGTAACGCCCAATAATTTTTCGTTTCTAATATTTAAATGTGAGTTACCTAAATCAAACGGAAGTAAAAATTTCAAATTTGATGTTTGTTTTTGTTTTTTTTTACGTCTTGCGCTACGCATTTGATTCTGGTTCGCCCCTTATGGGATCCCCGACCGATATTTCGATGCGTTACAAACGAAATGACAAAGTGAGTATATTCCCATACTGTTGGAGGGTACACTGAGGGAAAAAGCATATTTAAATCAAACATTTTCGTTTTTAATTTGAAAATGCTCCATTATTTTCCAAAAATTTTATTATTTATATTGAAATATGTTGATTTAAAAATAAATATTTTTGTTTTAAAGTTGTTAAACTCTTAATTTAAAAATGAATGATCTTAAATTTATTATGCTGTCATAAAAAATCGTTAAAAATTTGAATTATTGTCAATTCAAATTTTCATTATAAAAACAACATTGTTTCATTTTCAATTTGATGTTAAACAATTTTAATTTTAGTTGTGAATTGACATTTCGAAATCATATGTCAAATTTTAAGTTGAAAACATTTTCAATTTGAACATATTTATCATAAAAAAAATATTGCGTCATTTCTTAATTTTTGTAAAAAAAATGGAAATTTTTGTTAAAAAAGGAATAGCCCCTAAGATATAATGAATTATATCTGTAAAAAAAATTAATTTATGTTTAATATCTATAATCGATGGTAAGTTATAAACTTAAATATGTTTTTTTTCACTCAGAAAATTATTGCAGTTACTACATGACGGTCGTTTGTGTAGTAAGTAGTAGCTGTTGTTTTTAACTACAATTTCGGTCGTTTTTGTATGAAAAAATCTCAAACAACTTTTTTTTGTAGTAGTTTCAAAAAATAAATACAAAAATTATACTACACTGTAGTAATAGTTGATTTATGTAGCTGTTTTAAGTTTTTTTCTAAAAACTCGTTTTTTTCTAGAAATTTTTATTGCAAACGAATGTGTCGAACGAGTTGGTCGTGCGGGATGCGGAAGGAATTATTTTTATACCAAATAAATAATATCTAAATAAATTAAATTACAATTTATTAAATATAATTATAACAAAAAATATGTTTTTGGAAAAATATTATTGAGCGAAAGAAAATAAGTGGATAAATGAGATAACAAGTGTGTATAATATAGTGCTCACATAAGCGTGCGTAAAAACCAATCGGAAAAAACCAAAACAAAATGTATGCAATGTTTTGTTTTCTTATGAGCGTGCCACTGTTGCCAATTTGGTGTTTTTCCCGCTAAAACTAGCGTTTTTATTTTGCGTCTAGCGGGAAAAAAAGTGATTTAGCGGGCAGCGGGAAATCTAGCGATTTTTACCAGCCACAACTTAACAATGAAAAAAACTTAAAATTTTTCACACTTTTAATTTTTTGTTTTTATTAAGGAGCAGTTTAGATGAGCGGACTTGTAGAGCGACCTGTCAAAAATTAACAGAATTAACAAATGAACAGTGTATGCGAATAAGGACGAATATTCTGTTTGTATAATATTACAAATGACTATTAAAACGCAGGAAAGGGTTAAAAACTAATATTTTTGTGAACTTTTTTGCATTAATGGATTAATGAATTATGCAAAAATGTTTAAAAATATTACTACCTGTCCCGAAATTTTCTTTACATTTCTATACTTTGGCAGGGATTATGGAGGGTTTTGCGAAAAGTTTTTTTTTGTTAATACATATTTGGACACATCAGTAATTTATAAATTCTCTATAGATTTGCAATTTTTTAATTTACGTGAAAAATGCATCCAGATAAATGAGACAACGTGTTTATAACGTTACAAACAGGCAATGGCGTTCATTATGGTGGGAAAGGTGGAAATAATTACAAAATGCAGCATATGAAATGAGAAATTCCAAACTGAGAGGCCCTTTTAGCTGTTTTTAATAAATGCATTATGGGCATCTCGGAAACATTATTAATTTTTTTTTTGCAATTTTAGTACACGAGATTGATATAAGAATGTTTTTTTTAACGTTGTCGTGTATTAAAAAATCGATAGAAATGTAAAGTTTATTTCGGGACGGAGGTAGTAGTTTTTAATCGTTTCCTGTGTTTTTATTCCTCATTTTGCACCGAAACATGAACTTAAACCGCTTAAAAAAAAACGTGTCCCTAAGGAGTCTTCCCTTGGCCAAACATGCACGCACAGCTTTTCGTCATACTGAGTAAAGTAGCAAAATTTTAGGACATTTTTGTTAATTAGTCGAAAAATATTAACTTTTTTGGCACTAACATTAAGAGTAGATATTTTAAATACCTTTAAGTTTAGGCCGCTAAAAAAAATACGTATCCAAATTTCATGAAGATTGGAAGGTGAACCAGGGAGACCTCCCTTGTAAGTCTTATTTAATTTGTTCGCTTGTTTCTCCTACATAAATATTTATTTTTAATATTCGGCTTTGGTTTCGGCAGAATAGCAACAATTTTGCCGAATATTTGGCTATGGCCAAAACAGGTGTATTCGATTCTGTAATTTTTAAACTTGCTATTAGAGATGGGCGCGTGAGTGAATTTTAACTCACGCACGGTCACGAAATAAAAATATTGCATGCACACACTCACGCACGATTTTTTTTTCTTACGTTCACGCTCGCTCACGTGAGAAACTAAAATTTTTTCACGCTCACGAAATTTAAATTAACATATTTTTATTTTACTGTTTTCGATTTCTTGCACAAAAAAGTATTTAATTTCCTTAAAACAATTATAAAAATTTATTGAAATCACAATTTTGTATTAATTACCCTTTAAATTCAATATAATAACGATTTTTTTACTTGTTTTCTGTTTCAAGCAGCACAAAACAATCACGCAAAGTCACGAAACAAAAGTAACTCACGCACGCTCACGTAAGAAAATATTTTTGCTATAATAGTGAAATAAATTTCACTCACAAGCACGCGTGAATCACGAACAATTCGTGACACGCTCGCATCTCTACACACTTTGTTAAAAAACTCTCGTTTTATAACATTTAAACTGTTTTAATAGCTAATACATACATTATTTAAAAAAAACCGTTACATTTTTTAAAAAAACCGTTACATTTCAAATTTCATGATATTTAGCTATTAAATAGCTAAATTTATTTTCTGTTTTTGAATTTGGTGTTTTCTGGAGATTTTTTTTCCTGATTTAGCGGGTTTTTGTCAAAAAAAGTTGGCATCAGTGGAGCGTGCCGTGCCATCTTTCTTTTCTTTGTATACACAACAGAACAGGTACATACTCTTTTGAAACATTGCAAATTAATTCTTTTTTTATAAATCAATTTTACCAAAGCATTTTTTTTTTTTTTTTTATTCCAGACAAATTTTGATCAGTTGCGATGATAATTTGAACTATTAAAAAACAAAGGTAAATACAATAAATAATAGTAATAAATTTTGTTTAACATTTTATTAATATAATTTTTTTCTTCTATAATTCCAGATAAATACACCAAAAAATTTTAATTTCATGTCGAAATTCTATACAACCAAATGAAATGTATTGCTTTTTAAATAAATAAATAAATAAATAACAATCACTTAAACGTTTAAGAAATTTTTTTAAATAAAATTTCAGGCAAGTGTAGTAAAAGCAACTGTATACCGTCTTTTGTAGTAGTTTTTACTACATTTTGTAGTTGAAAATCAATAGTTAAAAACAACAACATGTTCAGTTGTTTTTACCGTAATATGTAGTGGACGCCTTTTCAACAACAAAATGTAGTCAAAACAACTGTCTTTTGTAGTAGATTTTACCGACATACTTTTTTGAGTGTTGTTAACTAACTTGATTTTGTTTTTCTTTAGTTAAAGGGCTTCTCTGGTTGTTGTCGTGGAAAAAATAATTGATGAGAATTATAAACTGGACTTTAAAATTCGATTCCCGGAAAGGAAATTAATAAAATAATTAAGTTTAATCAAGTTAAGTATAATGTGCAATTTTTAAGTAATTTAAGTTTTTAATACAGTCAATATAGTCTGATAACAAAGTTTACCATTTTACCAGGCTACATAGACTGGGTTTCACATACAAATATCAAAAATCTTATACAAAACTGCATATTATTTCTTTATTATTTTAAATAAATTGTTTGATATTAAAATTAAAAAAAAAAATGTTTTAATAAATAAAATAAAATGGTATGGAACAACATAAAAATAAAAATATATCAACCTTAAATCAACAATTTCTCAACTTTAAATTGAAAATGAAACAACTTTGATTTTAAAACGTTAGTTTTTATTCGACCATTTTAAAAATAAAAATAAACATTCTCAAATTAAGCAAAAACAAAGTTTGTTGACTTTTGTCACTGTTTTCTTTTTAATTTGAGAATGTTTCTGCTTGATTTGAAAATTTTTTTTTCTTAGTGTATAAAACAAAATGGAGGAGCTTACAATAAAATAAAAAATATTTTTTTTCCCCCAACCAATATATAAAGTATACATTTAAGACTTCTGCTCTAATTGTTGATAGTTTTGTTGTATGTAGGTTTTATTTATAAGTTTTTGTTGTTGCCTTTTTATATATTTTAAATTTAATTTATTTCTTTTATATGTACGATGATCATGATGATGATGATGATTGTTTCAAGAGAATACAATACATGTAGTGTGTGTAGTCGGTACTGTAAATCTAAAAATGAAAGTTGTTCAACCACATTAAGGAAATTTCAAGAACTTTTTTCTTTTACTCGTACAAGAATAAAATAATTGCTGTAGTACAAGTATGATGAATAATTTTAATATTTTAATTTGTTTATTTATACGTATGTACGTATTTTATGCAATTTAAAAATTTTCTTGATTTTGACCTTTGTATGTAAACAAAAAATAAATAATCATTAACATTAATAAGGGTATTCACATTGTTAAATTGCGCTCAGAAGGAAAGGATTCTATTGGGACTTCTACAAGAAGGTATAGGTTATCAAGAAGGTTAGCACTACTAAACGAGCTGATTAGATGTAAGGATGCCAACCCCGGAATTATAAAAACGATAGTCTTAATCGCGTTTCTAAATCAACAACACATACAAATGTCACATAATTTTAATATTAATTTAATTTTTACATTTAAACTAAAATAAATACTTCTTGAAAACTTTAAATAAAAAGCTTGTTGCTTTTATGAAGCTTCTCATTCCGTTTATAACTCGAAATACCGGTCTGAGACCTCATAAAGTATTTATGTTGCTGATCCTCCAATATGTATTGTACATTCGGAAAAATATTATTTACGAACTTAAACTCCAAGAGGAGTTAAATTCCAAATTAGGTACACATTTTGCACTTCGGGTTCGTCTATAGAAGCCCACATTTGCATAAGGTTAACTCCAACAATTTTTTTGACTCCTTATACACAATTCGTTGTGGCTACGCCATTCTAGCCATACCACTCCCGAGGTTTTATATGTTGTTGTTGCAACATCTTTACCTTTAAAGCTGTTTCAACAACAGCTTTAGAGAATTGAGCCGACTACAATACCCGGATCTTAATTGTGCCAGTACCACTCTTGTTCTTCTTGGCAGACTTCTCTTCTTCTTCTGCGATGGGTGGGGGACGGCCTTCAAGTAGGAGATTCACTCGGTAGTTTGCTGTCGTCGATTCTACCGTATTCCTGTGAATGTCATTCAGAGTTGCCCGATATGAGATGGAATCTAGCTGTTGGATGTCGCATTGCTGGATATCCATCTCATAACACCGAAGATCTTTTCTGACATGTCTCGGGGGAGGATCAATTTCCGTAAGGTGAGGATCAATTTCCGTAAGGTGATGGAACTGTTTCGTCAACATGTGACTGTGTTCCTTAACCGGAAGTATCTTCGTCTCCTCGTATAGATGGTGTTCTGAAGACATCTGAAGGCAGCCCGTTACGGTTTTTAGGGGTGCATTTAGACAACTCTGAAACTTCTTCCACTGCGATTCGCTCACACTGGGTGACCACATCGTCGCTGCGTAGTTTGACACTGACCGGCCAATTGTTTTATAGGTAGCCAACAAGGTTTCTTTGTCCTTACCCCAAGTGCTTCCGGTTAGCGACTTGAGGACCTTGTTTCTACTGCGCAATTTATTGCACGTTGCAGTGGCATGCGCCGAGGAGGAATACAAACTGTCGAATGTTACCCCCCAATATTTTGGGGTGGTTCACTGTCAAGGTTCGTTTCCACGACAGTCGGATCTTCGACAAGCCGAAACGACTCGGAGAGTCATCTCCGACCAAGGACTGCCAACCCAGCAACCCCAGTTTATGTAGATTTTATATGTTGAACTCTTTGCTGCACACGATTACCTTGTGTAACTTGTAAATGAACCAACATCCATTCTGTGTGTTAAAGTTTGGCAATTTCGTAATACCCTCGATTTTTTTCTTCCTTCGCATCCTGACAAATACAAAGCTGAGTTAGTTACCGATTCTTGAAACTCTGGTCATAATCATTCTTATTATCATCATCCTTTTCATTTTCAGACCTTCGTAGTGCTTCAAACTCAGCAACGAAGCGCTCCATTTTTGTCTATGAAAAGGCTCATTATACTGAGCTTAACGATATCTTTCAAATTTTTAACTCGAAACTCTGTTTTCTTTATGACAATGTTAACGCCGCAGCGAAATGGTGGTAAATGTGATACTGCTGGGAATTAAATTATTTATTCCATCTAAGCAAATTTCGACGTAACCAAAACATAAATGCTGGTTTAATAAGCAATTGGCGTAGTAACAAAACCCCACTTACTGACGACTTACGTAAACAGGTAAAAACCGAATTTCAGGCGTGAAAAGCTTTCTTAAGAACAGCGCATACGTGCTAAGGTCCTTGCAGCTTAGAAAGTATCGGTAGTGCGAAGTATCAATTGTCGGTAGTGATTTCTCTCGATTAATATCGAACTTTCTTCGAGATATCTCTATACGTATTCTTATAGATGGGTTCTCATCGGAAAAGTTTCAGTAAAATTCAGCGTCATCTGTATCCATGGGTGGTATAGCTAATTAGAAATCAGACACTGTTTAACTCCCATATCTGGGCAGGCGCTTCAAGGTCTATCTTGAAGCTTCTGGATCGGATAAAAAGTAGTGCGTTAAAGTTCATCAATGACAGAAGGGTATCCAACTCTATTGACTCATTGGAGCATCGTCGGAATGTGGGCTATGCGTCATTGTTCTACCAATACGGTAAGTGTTCAGCTGAGGTAGATGAAATCATAAATAAAGATTTTCGGATCTTGTTCTTCAGATAGTAGCTAGACTGTGTTGTCGTGCCCTGAAAGAGAAAGTGGCTTGTACGGGAGAGATCGGGGCAATCCTGGCATCTCGCCTTCGGGAAATTTGTTTTGGAGTATCGATCTGAAAAAGCCATGCTAGACCAAAGTGTCTAAAACTATTTTCCAAGTGGTTCCACCCGAGCAACGGATCAGTAATTTTCAAATTCTGGACGATTAAAGTCATGTTTATGCTGGAATTGCACCTGTGTTAAAGTTTTGAAGCTAATTAACGTAGTGTCAGACGATTAGTGTGCCGAAGATTTGTGACAAGCACATTGTGTCTCACTAGTGTGATGGATACTGAGGATCACAAGATCGGTTCTAGACGAATTAGTAGGAGTTCTTCAGATAGTCTTCTTAAGGCACGAAGATTTGTTTGTTGATTGTCAGACGTATATTGGTCAAAAGACTTATAAGATCGAAATTTAGAAGCGGGTGTTCCGGAGGCTAGTTGCTTTTGTGACTAAAGCGGAAGAGCAATCAGGACCTTATATGGTGCGATGCAGTAGAAGATGTGCCGAAGTCTTTTTATAGCGCGAAGGAAATCGAAATGTCGGTGATATTAGAAATGGAGGTAAACACAATGTGAAGATAAGAACGATGTGGACGTAAGAACGATACAATCCCTTTGTCAAATCTGTCAGCACACAGTCAATCTAGTCTGTGTCCCTGGACACAGAGGACTCATCGGAAACGAATTGGCTGATGTATGTCCGATAAATGTCTCTGTGAGCTGAAAATCATACGCTAAATGTATTACGTAACATTTCTGAATGTGAATACCATTATTATGATTATTTGATCAAGCCAATATTTTATTTAAAAATCATGTATTGTTGTATGTACCTTGTTTCCATTAAACTTAAATATTTGTATACGTACGAAATTGTGCAAATACTTTATTATTCAAAAGTATTTAAGAAATAAATATTTTCTTTTGAAATCATTTGCGTTTTTTTGTTGTTTTATCATAAACATGTCTGATATCAAGTTCATTGGTTTAGCTACTTCTACCTTATATTTTAATATTTTTACATTTTCTTGCTCTTGATTCATACGAACTTGTTCGTCTGCATTATTTAAACGTGAGGGGTTAAAAGAGAAGATTATCGATTCATTTTTAATATTAATCGTGAGGTTAAAATATTAAAAATAAAATTTTAATTTAATCCTGCTATATTTAAAGAAAATATGAATGGACATTAGGGTGGTGCGTATACCAACAAAGTGTTCAGACCAACTATTAATAGTGAGGAAAAGTTGGTACAAGATAATACAAGCATTTTAAAACCAAAATGATCAAAATCGGTCTATATCTTCTGTTCGCGCATCGCGGGTCAAAATTGCAGTTTTAAAAAATGGACATAATTAAAAAAAAAAATATTAGGAAGATATAGACCGATTTTGATCATTTTGGTTTTAAAATGCTTGTATTATCTTCTACAAACTTTTCCGCACTATTAATAGTTGATCTGAGCACTTTGTTGGAATACGACCCATCCTAATGTACAGTGACTCAAACTAATAATGGAACAGTATATTTTTGACAGCAGTTCTTTAAAGGAAAATTTATCAATACTTTTCTTTGTTTACAAAAAATTGCTGGTCTAAAGAGTTGGAGGTAAAAAAATGCGGATTTCTTCCACTGTATTTAAAAAATTTCATTTCACTTCCAATTTAAAATATCCATTTAGGTTAGACCAATTGGTCCATAGCGATACCACAAAACTTTTTCCGCTTATCGATGTAAACTAAATACATTGACCTTCATTGCGAATTGTTTCAAGCTCTTCAGGTCTATCCTCGTAATTTCCTCCAAAGTCTCGAACTGTGAACTTCCTATAATTGATAGTCGAGTTCGTGCCAAAGCCGGGCAGTGACACAGGATGTGTTCAATGGTCTCCTCGAGGTCTGGTGTCTCGCACCTTTTACAGCTTGCGTCCGTAATAAAATTCATGTTCTTGGCATGTTTTCCGACAAGACAGTTTCCCGTTATTAAACCTGTCAACATTCGACATTCTATTCTCGTAAGTGTAAGTAAGAATTTAGTTCTTACTAAATCATAGCGTGGCCATAAAATTCTGCTTATACGACTTGTCCCAAGTTTCTTCCATCTTCGATTTGCTTTGGCGACAGTAAGGGTATTTCGTTTTAGTTTGTAATGCTGGAGTGGCGGTGAAAGCATTATGGTGGTACCTATGCCATCTGCTCCAAGTTTCGCGAGTTTATCTGCTTTCTCGATTCCTTCTATTCCTTCGTCCCCTGGTACCCATAATAAGGTAACTTCATTTAAAACCGTTTTCGATTTAATTTGGTAGCTCAAGAGTGACTTTAGAGCAGCTTGACTATCCACGTAGAAATTAAGGGTGGCACCTTTTTCCTTTGACATATATTCCACAGCTTTTGATATAGCAGCTATCTCAGCCTGAAAGATACTCGAGTCTACGGGTAATTTAAAAGATAAGTGTTGGTCTCGTTCCAGTATCGTAAAACCAGCTCCCACACCATGCGATTGCCTCGATTCATCGGTAAAGATATTTATTGAGTTCGCAGGAGGGCCCTGCCAGGTCGACCAGAATTCTCGATCCGGAAATCTAACTTCATATTTCCGGTCGAAAAATAGTTTGGGCACTGTGTAATCAGAGTCAATACGGTCCATATTAGCAATGTTACTGTGTCCAAAGTTGCGATACTTGAACCAATTGGACTCTTTGAGTCTGAGGCAAGCTTTGTAAGCCTCGCCCTTAGCAAAGAGATTAATTGGTAATAAGTGCAATAAAGTGTCGATAGAGTCGGCTGATGTTGTTCTCAAAGCGCCAGTGATACTCCGTCCCATTTGCCGTTGAATCTTCTGAAACATTTTAAGCGTCACATCCTTTTCGAGTGCCTTATGCCAGACTAAAACTCCATAGAGTAAGATTGGTCTTACGATTGAAGTATAAATCCAGTAAGTGGCTTTAGGTTCTAGACCCCAGGTACTGCCGAACATTTTCGTTGTTCGCCTTTTTTACTCTTCTTCAGAGTTCTTGTTCCAGAACAGCTTACTGTCCAAGAACACTCCAAGAAATTTGGCATGCGGTGATATTGGAATTTCAACTCCTCCCACTCGAACCTTTCTAAATTCCGGGATTTTGTATTTTCTAGTAAAAAGGACCATTTCCGTTTTCTGCGGGTTGACATTAAGTCCATTTCCTGAAGCCCACTTCCACATAGCCTTAAGTGAGCCCTCTAAAATCTCGGATACAGAATCCAGATATTTGCCACATGATAGAATAACCACATCATCAGCGTATGCTATTGTTGTGGTTCCTAAAGTTTTCAGTTCCTTTAAAATGGGGTCCAACACCAGGAGCCAGAGCAGTGGTGACAGAACCACACCTTGTGGTGTTCCCCTAGTAGCGTAACCAGTGGGTATCAGGTTGGTTGGCTACCATTCAATTTCCTCTCTCAAAAAGTTGGTTCTCTTAATGTTGCCTATGCTATTGCATGTAAAAACTCTCATAAACATTAAGAGAACCAATTTATATAAAGTGACATATTGTTTTTGGGGCCTATCAAAATCTCTGATATTATTCTTTACTCTATGGCGTAACGAGATGTTTTTACATGACCCCATTCGGCCGTTATTTCCCGATATGAAAGCATTTGTTCTCTCCATTTACTCAAACAACCGTTAGTTGAAGCCTTCTCCAAAGCATTAACTATCGTCTTTGTATTTACATTGTTAAAAGCCCCTTCTATATCCAGAATTGCTACAAGAGCAAATTCCTTATACTCCAGGGATACTTCTACCTTCTGTACAAGTGAATGAAGCGCAGTCTCTATGGATTTACCCTGCTGGTAAGAATGCTGTGCATCCGATAAAAAATTTGTACCTAATTGCTCTCGTATATATAGATCAAAACTTTCCAGTGTTTTTAAAAGAAAAGATGTGAAACTGATTGGTCTGTAATCTTTTATCCATTTATTCACCTACATTTAAAAAAAACCACCCACAATTTCATAATATTAAAATATTATGCAATTATGATTATTAGAAGAAAATCATTAATGAAATATCCACAAAAAATTGGCATAATCGCTACTTCTATAGGGCGTGTCTCGTGTACTGATGTCAATTTTTTTTTTTAGGAGGCAGACAACAAAAATATACTTACAATTTCCGATTGTTCCAAAGACAAAGAGACAATAAGTAGTTAAAAGCTTGTAAACAAGACTTGAATTTTAAAATAGCATATTGGAAATCATTAAATACAAATAACACGTATTTAAAACATACATACAAATAATAAAAAAATATAATGTAAAAAGTAGATTAGTTAAGCAAAAATTAAAAAAAAAAAAAAAAAACCTTAAATTATAACAAAACTAAAAAAGGGTATCAGTTTACATCTTTAAAAACGGAAGTAGGTATATATGTAATTTAAATATTTAAAACAATTAAAGTAGAAAGTATGCATGTTAATCACAAAATCCATACAAATTGTGTTAAAAACATGCAACTTGTTTAGGACTCACTAGGAAGGACAATTTGGGACCTTTTGATTTTTTTTTTTATTTAAAGCGGTAAGCCACAAAAATAATTTACAAAGTAGCCCTGTTTTCGCATAACCGTATATACGCTTAGGTTAGGTTGTAAGTGGCTGCTGACGTTTTACGTCAACACACGTAGACTCTGAGGTCCATTGTTATACCACGGGACCGTAATAGGTTTCCCTACTAGTCCCTGTCGTTAAACCAGTTTGAGCTTCTTATGAAACTCCTTAGATGTTGAATTTTGACATCCGACAAATCAGAAAGATCGTACAGCTCCCTAGATCCCAGTGAAGCAAGTCTCTGACCAGAAAGTGCCGGGCAATGGCAAATAAAGTGTTCGATAGTTTCCAACTCCTCTTCATCCATGCAACTTCGGCAAAAGTCATTCGACGGCACATTTAACCGCTCTGCGTGCTTCCCTATAAGACAGTTTCCGGTAATTATAGAAACCACCGTCGAAATCTCTCCTCTTGGAAGCGATATCAGCTCACTTGTGCGCCCCTGATTAAGAGAAGGCCAAATCAGTTGTGTTGTCTCACACGTCCATACATTTGCCCATCTTTGATTAGTCTCCGTCGCAGAACAAAGCCGTAGGCTTTGCTTGCAAGTTTCTAGAGGCATACCAACACATTCCAATTCTGTTGGAACCTGTACACTCAAAGAATTATGTAGGTAAATTCCAGTGAATATTCACTTAAAACAAATGAAATTTTATTTAAAAACCATTCCACTGTTTTTTCATTTAAAATAAAAACACGTTACAGTCAATTTTAAATGTTAATTTAATGACTAACCAAAACATTAAAAAACTAGTGAATATTCAGTTATTTTGTATTGAAAAGCAGTAAAACTATAGAAGAAATATTTTACTGTCGAATTTAAATGTAACAGAAAATTCGTTTTTAATACAGTAAATTATTTTTTTTTAACTACAGAAACAGTAAAAAAATTAAATCCTTTATAAAATAAGTGATTTTTCTTTTAAAATGACTTTACTGATTACTTTTTAAAATAACCTACAAACAGTTAATGATATAATTTTCTTAGTGTAAGGTAGTTCCTAGTCTTGCAAGCTCATTGGCTTTGCAATTCCCTGAAATGTCTCTGTGCCCTGGGACCCATATGAGTCGTATGTTAAACTGCTTGGCCATCTCATTTAAAGACGTGCGGCAGTTAAGGGCAGATCTTGTTTTCAGAAACATTGAATCCAGGGACTTGACCGCGGCTTGACTGTCAGTATAGATGTTGACTGCGGTTGTAGACAAGACATTGCAGCTCAACCAGTCAGCCACTTCCTTTATTGCCAGCATCTCTGCCTGGTAAACACTGCAATGATCTGGCAATCTACGAGCCAGGCTCAACCCAGGCTCTTCCGAATAGACTCCAAAGCCCAATTGTTCGTGCAGCCTCGATTCATCGGTATAAAAATTTATGGTAGCTCCACTACCCGGAGTATCCCCCATCCAAGACTCCCTGGATGGTATCATAGTGGTAAAGTGGCGCTCAAAGAGGCTCAAAGAGGAAGCACAGTCCACATTTTGTGGTATTGTTATCTTTTTCAAGATCGCGTTATGGCCACAATCGCTGCTCCTCCATTGCAGCGTGCTATTAAGTCGAATTGCCGACGCAGCCGCATACTGCCTACCCAATATGTCCAAGGGTATCAGGTGAAGGAGGATTTCTAATGCAGCCGTAGGTGTAGTACGAAGAGCACCAGTGATGCACATTGACGCCATTCTCTGTACCTTCGTGATAAAGACACAGTTCGCTTTTGTTTCTAAAGCAGGCCACCAGACAATGATTCCATACAGCAAAATTGGACGCACCACTGCTGTATAGATCCAATGAACGACTTGAGGGCTAAAACCCCATCGTTTTCCAATGGCCCTTTTACAGGAATACAAAGCAATCGTTGCTTTTCTCACCCGTTCCTCAATATTACGCCTGAAATTCAGCTTCCTATCTAGAAATACTCCAAGATACTTGGCTCCATCTGAGAAGGTGATTTCAGTACCGTCCAGAGAAATATGATCAAAAGCAGGAATCTTATTTTTCATTGTAAATAAAACAAGCTGTGTTTTACTAGGATTAACTCCTAGACCACAGTCTCTTGCCCATTTAGACAGATCTTTCAGAGAACCCTGAAGAATGTCCCGCAATGTTGGCAGATGCTTCCCCTTTACCGCTATCGCGACATCGTCAGCATATGCGACAACATGACAACCACCTGCTTCTAGAGATAGTAGCATTGAATTCAGTGCCAGGTTCCAAAGTAGCGGCGAAAGAACACCTGGTGTGCCCCTATTGACAAATCGAGATATGACGGACGCTCCCAATTCAGACGTTATACGTCTACTTGCAAGTAGGTTTTCCACCATTAAAACGATTTCATGCTTTACATGACATTATTAAAAGCCCCCTCAATATCAAGAAAGGCCACCATAGTGTACTCCTTTACCGAAAGCGATCTCTCAATGGTACCAACGAGCTCATGAAGAGCTGTTTCCGTTGATCGTCCCTTGCTGTATGCATATTGCTTTGTCGAAAGCAACCTCGGGTCAATCACTCTACGCAAATATGAGTCTATGAGTTACATTGTCTTTAACAAAAAAGAAGACAGACTAATTGGTCTGAAATCCTTCGGAGCTGTGTGGGAACTTATCCATACAAATTTTAAATTATCCACGCTTATTTTTAGCGTGTATAATTCTAGGCGTTAATTTTAAGATTCGATAAAAAGTGAAGCCAAGTTCACATTTTTAATGAAATATCATGGGCACAACCTTTTTTCTTGTTTAAACCAGCAGGAAAAGTGACCGGTCCTTGAAAGGTCACGTGACATGTCACACGAACCCAAATGACCTATCACAAACTCGACCTCTTTCATATAAAAACACAAACCACTTTTGTAAGGAAATGTCTCAACCCTTGATACACCACTTGTGGCATGTCAGTGGACCTGACATGCCACAACTGTGTCCAGCTTTTTGGCTTAAAAAAATTTCAAACAAATTTTTGGGACTTAAAATTTTTTTCCTAAAAGAATTTTTAATGATTTTTTGTACTTCATAGCGCCCAAAAAATGACAGAACATTTTTGGGTTCGGAACAAAACCTCGGAACTAATATAATTTTTACATTTTTTTCTAAAATTGTTTTTAATAATTTTTTTTACTCCAAAACGCCAAAAATTTTGTGTCCAGGACTTGAAAAATTTAAAATTTTCGGAAGATTCTTAAAAGCATTTTTAATGTTTTTTTGTACTTCAAAATAAAACAAGTAAGAAAATTATAGTCGGTCAAGACAGACCATATAATACCCTACACCAGAGTTTCCCGAAAAATGGGTCCCAAGTTCAAAAATGGGCCGATTAGATCTATATTTCGTCAAATATTTTAAGTGTAAAAATAACTCACAAATCAAATTTGAGTGAAATAGGCTTCGATTTGTTGTCAATAAACAGCTTTAAGTGAATATCGGGCGAAATTTTCACATGGAGCCTAAGTCCAAAAATGGTCCGATTGTAATCAGATTTGATAAGGTTATTAAAGTACGCTTTTAACATACACAAACAAAATTTTATTAAAATATTTTCTATTTTCATGTAATTTGAAAGATTTATGTGAAATTCGGGAAGGTGGTTTGTATGGGGGCTACAAGAAGAACTGATCCGATTCCTTCAAAATTCGGAATGGTGATTTGTGAGGACAAAACACGTTTACCTGACAAAAGGTACCTATTATAGTACGGTTATTAGAGTCATTTGATCCAAAACTAAAGAAGACCTTTGTATGGGGGCTAGGTCTAAATATGTACCGATTTTTTTCAATTTCAATAGGCTTCGAGAGGCCAAAAGAGGCTTAAGTTTCAAATTTCAAGTAAATTGGTTAAAAATTACGACATGTATCGTGTTTACACCGTTTACATGGACAGACAGACAGACGGACGGATATCGCTAAATCGACGCAAAAAGTGATTCCGAGTCGATCGGTATACTTAAATATGTCTAGGGCCAATATTTCGGGTAGTTACAAACATCAGCACAAACTCATTATACCCTGTACCACAGTGTGGTGTAGGGTATAAAAAGCAAAAAAAAATGTTTGTTTCCGGGTTTAAGAAAATTGATCAAAAAAATTGTGTGTCCTGATATTTAAAAATAAACCAATTCCACAAAAATTTAATCTGAGTGTGTTGTCTACACTAAATTAAGATCTAACAAAAAATAGGTCCAATCAGTCCATGTTTGAACTTGGGACCCATTTTCCAGAAAACACTGGTGTAGGGTATCATATGGTTGGTCTTGACCGACTATAACTTTCTTTCTTGTTTTTAATTGTTTTCTTTTATTTTTGTTAAAAAAATGAAACCCCGAGTAAAAATAATCTGTTAAAATTTGGGCCTCCAATCGGGATTGGGTTTTCCGAATCCCAGGATTAGGGATTGAAAGCAAATTTTTTTAATCCCGGGATTTGCGGATTTTTTGAACATTTTCGGTATTTTTAATAATATTAGGAATTATATTTTGAGTAGATTTTTTTCTAGCTCGAGGTCATTATTTCCTTTACTAATTAAAACTATGATATTCTCATAGAATAATTTTCAAGAAAATTATTTTTCTGTTTTAAATTTATTTATGTTTGTAATTTTTTGCATGACTTAGGCTGGATTACTCAATGCTCCGTTATAAAATAACTCTCCGTTAAATTTAACTTTTTCATACAAATTTTGACATAAGGCTCCGTTAAATCAGCAGTTAGCAGCTAACTTTTCATTGAGTAATCCGCCCTTAATCGACACGTGTCGAATAAAACAATTTTTATTTTTTAATAAAAATTAATCAGAATATTAGGAATTTTTTGGAAATTTAGCAAATTTGCAAAGTTCTGTTGAAGTATTGAACTACGAAAAAGGAAAACTATCGAGAGCAGTTATCAGGGCAATAACTACAGGTAGGGAGTCCTCCTACGAAGGATAACTGTATTCGGTTATCTTTCGTGGCTCATCGTTATTTTTAATGATTTTTTTACACCAAAACGCTTAAAAAATGAACAAACAGTTTTGTGTCCAGAAAAAAACAAAAAGAAAAAATTTGTGTCCGAGATTTAAGAAAAAAATTTGTGCCCAGGAATTCAAAAATTTTCAAAAAATTTTTCGGGACTTAAAAATTTTTTTCAAAATTTTGTTTCAAAAAATTGGTTTTTCTAAAATTATTTTTGATGAAATTCTTGACTTCGAAACGGGTAAAAATATTATGTCTGGGACTTCTTGATATGTCCTATTGTCTTTGATGACGGGATAAGTATTTTTGAGACAAGTGGTACGTCTAATTTTCATCTGTCACATGATAAACATTTTGAGATATTCTAGTGAAATCGATCGACACCCTTTTTCCTGCAAGTTTGTTATTTATTCTGTTTGTAACGCGTCGAGTTATCGGTCTTGGACCCAATTAAGTATGTATATCGATTAGAGATGGGCACATGAGCAGATTAGAGTGTGATTCACGCGTGATCACGCGTGAGTGTGACTGAATTCAATTTTACTCACGTGATTGTGAGTGGAGAAAAAAAATTGTGTGAGTGAGTGTGCTCGAGTAAGAGTTTTGCATGAGTGAGTGTGCGTGAACTGATTTTTTTGCGTGAGTTTGTGTGATTTATTTTCTCTTAATATTTCCTTGCATACCAAAAAAAGCAAGAAAAAAATTTTTAAATTTGGCTTAACTTAAGATTTCGTTCCGAAAAAAAAACAAAAAAAAAAGTAGTTTCGCTGAATTTTAAATTTTGCTGAAAATTTTAAAAGATTTTTGAAATTTTTTTTTGTATAAATAAGAGTTTCGTGAGTGGAAAAAATATGCTCGTGAGTGTGTGTGATTCAAAAAATCCTGTCGTGAGTGAGTGTGAGTCAAAAATCACCCACGCACCCATCTCTAATATCGAGTTTTCGATATATTTCGTACATTCCACATTACCTAAAAACACAAAATGCTTTAATTACGCTTTTGTTGGACGGTAATCTCAGAATCAACCATATAATTAATATAAAATTGATTATAGGGCTATAATTCACCGAAGTTTTGTCATTCGAAACGTTTCTTTATCTGTAGGTATGTGTGTTAACTTACCGGTTACAAATAAAAGTTTAAAATACGCATTATTTTGTAATTTTAATTTAAAAAGCAAGAAAACGAATATTTTTTTCTTTTAAACTAAAAATTGCTTAATCTTTACTTTATTTGTATTTTTTTGTTGTTTTTTTTTTTGTAAAGAAAAATTGATTTTTTATTTTCTTTTAAATTATAGTTGCTGCTTCAGCCATTTAATATAATCACCAAAGAACATTCACTGCACTCAACAATCAATTCGCCGCCGCCCTCTTCTTCATTGTCTCCATTAAAAACTACGCCTTCACTACCGCCGTCGACTTTATTACCAGCAGCAGCGTTAATACCACCACCATTATTATATTTGTTTGTATGGTTAGGGCTGTTATTGTTTTGGGTGATGTTGTCTGCGTCATCATCATCATGAACACCATTGAAATCTACTTGTTTGTCGTTGTTTTTAAGTTGAGAACCACGATTGCCTGTGCTGCGGCAATATTGTTCAGCTGACTCATCAACAATATATTGACCGCCACAACGGCAATCATATGTATAAAGATACTTTGATGGAATATTACACACTTCTTTTTCATCATCGGCTTCGTTAAGACTTTGTTGTTTTCCTTTAGCCCCCTGTTCCACCTCATCCACATCGTCATCATCATCGTCGTCGTAGTCTTCATCAGTATTAAGTTGCTTTTTCATTTCACTCAATTTAATGTGGGCATAAATATTATTGTGCGTATGAAATTTATTTAGCAATAGTTCAGCATCATATTGTTTACGTTTGGAAGGGTCTTTTAAACAATTCCAAGCCTCAGTTATGGCAACAAACTCTAAATTATTGGGGTCATCTATATTTTCTAATTTATTTGTGTTAACTTCTAATTGCTGCTGCTGCTGCTGTTGGAGTAATTTATCTGGATGACATTGTAAAATCATTTGTTTATAATTTGATTTCAATTCATCTTGGCTTGCAGTAGACGTTGCATTTAAAATCTCATAAAAATTGCGTTTGAAATTGGACATGCTGACAAGATTTCTTTTGGGGGGTATCTGTAAATAACAATAACATTTTTGATGATATTTTTAAACTTTTTTCCATATTTTTGAAAATGTACTTACACATAAATAGTAGCATTAAATGTATACTAAATGAGTGGAATACGATATATGATTTTTTTTAAATCTAATGTTTTTACAATTAATCCCAGCAGATAAACAGTTTTTTTTTTAAATTTTTTTTTAGAGAAATTACTTTGTCGCGTGCTTACACACCTTTCAAGACGACATATACACGTATTTTTAAAAGCCATACCTTTATTTTTTGTTGTTTACTATAGTAAACTTTATTATTATTCATTTAAATTGTATACAAGGATAAAAAAAAATGTTATTATAATGACGATATGAATTTATGGATGGATATTCGATAACTTACACTACCCTTATTTATTTTTAACCCTGTCAATAATTACACAGTGATACAAAATCAAACTTTCCGAATCGGAATGGGATGAAATCAAAAGCAAATGAAAGTTGACATTTTACATAACAAAACCCTCAAGGCCTTTTTTTAGTTTAGAGGTAGAATTTTTTTTACACGCATTTAAAGTTGGTGATTTTAAATCATATCTTTAAACTCAGAGACCATAACTGTTATGAGATTTATTGAAAAAAGTCAAATTAAACAGTTTAAAAATATTTTTTCAAATAAAAATTAAAAATAACGGGTTGAAATGATTTATATAAATATATCGGTTCAAAATAACAGAAATAAAAAACTTTTATTACAACTGTTATCAAAAACTCTTTAAGCCTTAAAAAATTTGAGTTATTTAAATAAAACTAAAATAAACTCATGCAGAAGAATCCTATTGAAAGCTAATAGTTTAATCATTGATTTGAAGACAAAAACTTTGATTGAATTTTTTTAAGTAACTGTTATAACAGTTTTTTACTCCAATAAATATAATATAAACAGTGTGCTCGATTCTCGAATACGACTTCACCATTCACCCAATTTTTAAAAATTTTATATTCTCTCGAATTTTAAGATATAAAATTTTTTTTCTTGTAACAACTAAAGATCTAGTTAATATCTTTAATAATTACAAGAACAAATTTAAAAGTCTTAAAAATCGAAACAATATCAATTTTTAAAAAATTAGGTGAATGGTGAAATCGTATTCCAGAATCGAGCACAGTATTTTAAATTGTTTGAATAAAAAGTTTTTAATACTTGTTATTTTATACTTTTATGATAAAAATCAAAAAATAAAAATATTAACACGGGGCATCTCCAGAAGTCCTTTCATATATAAAACACTTATTGTTAGTTTGGATGATTTTTATACCCTCCACTTAGTGATAGAGGGTATATATAAGTTTGTCATTCCGTTTGTAACTCATCGAAATATCGGTCTGGGACCCCATAAAGTATATATATTCATGATCCCCTATCGATTTTAAGTCTGTCTGTCCGTCTGTCTGTGGAAATGGTGATCACGGTCAAAATATTACACGGAGATGACTGAAACTTAACATATTTATTAGAAGTTCTCCCGAGAAGTTTGGTATTGCATTTGAACGATATCGGTTCAGCAGTTCAAAAGTTATGAACGCAAATGACACCTCAAAAATTTTAGTACATTCAACATAACCTAAAAATACAAAATGCTTTAACTCGGCTGCTGGTTGACATATGTGAACAAAATTGACCACCAAATAGTATTTAAACAAGTACAAACATATTTTTTGAAAAACAAAAAAATAAAAATCGCGGACTTTTTTTTTTTTCAAAAGGACGCCTTTAACCCGCAGAAAATTTGAAGTTTAGAGCTTAAATTTTGTGCTATAAAAAAGTATAAAATGGATTCTGTACAGCCCCTGGTGGTGCCCTTATTGGACATGTGGGGTCCAACGAAGTCCAAACTTAAGCTCAAAATTACGTTAGCTATAACCGGTATGAATTTCTCTACAATCGGTCCAGTACCTATTCTCTGAGTAGCCAAATTAAAAATGAACCATTGTAATCCGTTGGGTATGATTATTATTTAAAGGCAATTACAAAATTACTCATACGCCACAGTTTTCAAGCAATTATTATGTAAATTATAATAAAAGTTCACCAACTTCAAATGCGGTAAAAAAAAATTCTACCGCTGAACTAAAAAAGCCTTAAGAGCTTTATTATGGAACATGCCATCTTTCATTTGCTGTCATACCATTCTTTTGGTTGTTGCACTGTGTAATTATATGTGTATAAAAATAAAAAAATTTTTCATTTAAATTTTTAAAATTTTCTAAAAAAAAAAAAAATTGGTTTGTATTAGAGATGGGCACATGAGCAGATTAGAGCGTGATCACGCGTGAGTGTGACTGAATTCAATTTTACTCACGTGATTGTGAGTGTGAGTAGAGAACAAATTTCGTGAGTGAGTGTGCGTGAGTGAGATTTTTGCGTGAGTGAGTGTGCGTGAGTCGATTTTTTTGCGTGAGTTTGCGTGATTTATTTTCTTTTCATATACCGTTTTTTACTAAAAAAAGCAACAACAAAATTAAAAAATTTGGGTTAACTTAAGATTTCGTCCCGAAAAAAAGCAAAAAAAATGTAAAATTTCGCAAAACTTTGAAATATTTTTGAAATTTTAGTTTTTGAATTTTTTTTGTATTCATAAGAGTTTCGTGAGTGTGAGTCAACGTGAGTGTGAGTGAAGCTTACGTGAGTGTGAGTGAAGCTTACGTGAGTGTGAGTTGTATTAAATTTACTCACGTGATTGTGAGTGAGTGTGAGTAGAAAAAATATGCTCGTGAGTGTGCGTGATTCAAAAATTCCTGCCGTGAGCGTGAGTGAGTGTGAGTCAAAAACCACTCACGCGCGCATCTCTAGTTTGTATTTTAAAATTTACCATACACACAAAAAAAAAATATAAAAAAATTCTGTACGTTTTGGGGATAAAACAACCTATAAAGTGGTTTTGGATAATTTACCTAAGTTTTTTTAGAGCAAAAACTTTGGTAATTTATCCAAAACCACTTTATAGTTTGTAATTAAACCAAAAACTGGCACAATTTTTTAAATTTTTTTTGTGTGTACGATTCAAAATATTTTTTTTTTTAGAAATTTCTGAAATGTTTTGGAATTTGTTTAAATATATTTGGAAGTTTTTAATATACATATAATTTAATATCGAAATTTTTTTAAGTACATACAATTTTTATTTTCTAAAATAATATTGGAAATGGTGTATACTGATTTAACTAATATGCAGTATCAAACTTTTTAACCGGTTTTTTGTCAATTTAAAAAACCGAAACCGGTTTATTTAAAAATGGTGATTTTTGAACTATTCGAAAACCGGTTTTTGGAAGCAGTCGAATAATTGATCACCCTAATATTTACAGAAATCTCTACAAGTCACAGAAATCTTTAAAATTCAAGAAATTTTTGCTTACAATTTTGTTTTTTATCTGATTTTTGTGTACTTTGGTTACCTGATTAGATCAAATTTTCTTAAGACCATTTTTGGGTTTAGTCCCCATATAAAAATTTCGCCCGATATTCAGTTAAATCAAGGTATTAGCGACAAAATGAACTCTATTTCATTATAATTTGGTTTGAGAGTATTTTCTTCACTTACTAAAGATCTAACAAAAGATATATTAAATCGATCCATGTTTGGCCTTGGGACTCATTTTCCAGAAAACACTGATGTAGGGTATCATATGGCGGACTTGTCCGACTATAATTTTCTTACTTTTTTTATTATTTAAGTTTAGTAAACTTTATTTATGTCAATTTAAGGTAGGCTGGTTGGTGGCGTGCAACCTTTGAGTGTGGAGATTGCGGGTTCGATTACTACCATAGGGGTTGGTTGGTCTCTTTCGATACAGGTTAAATGAGTATGTACCTATATGATTTGTAATGGTAATTAATTAAAAAAAAATAAATTTGCAGATTTGCAGACCAAATGGCAAACTACGTTTATGGTAAAAAGCCCAGAAGAAATAGTCATCTTAAATAAAACTCTCACATTTTATTTTAATTACTTTGACTCTTGTTTTCAAAATTAATCATTTAAATATGTACAAATCAATTAAAAAAAATATCATTAAGGTTTTATTTTTTTGTGTGTTTTTGTTTTAACGCACAAAAAGTTAATTATCTTTCAATAGATATTTAACTTGTGCAGAACAACCCATCAACAAAGAAGTATTTTAAAAAAGAGGGAACAGAAAATAATTGCAGCAGTTTTAGAGATAGAAATTGGGACAAAATGACATTTAGAAAAACAATTTATAAACGAAAAAAAAAAAAAAAAAAACAACAGAAATCAAACCGAATGAATTAATGAATGACCGACACAAGGACAGACAGTCATACAAAACAACTCAACGACCGACCGGTAGTAACGGTTTAAACAGCGCAAAAGCAAAAGAAAGTTGTTGTAGTAGTAGTAGTAGTTGTAGTAATGTAAAGAAGTTGGGGAAATAAAATATTTTTTTTTCTTTCCTTGTAATCTAGAATAAAGTATATGGAATGACAGTTTAACTGGATATGATACGAAATTTAAAATGCAATGACCTAATTTTTAAGGAAAAATTATACAGGAATTACTAAAACTAACGAAAAAGGAAGAGAAACAAAAATAGGAAAAATAAATCTTTAACCTTTTTAAAACTTTATTTGACTTTATCACAAAACAGGAAATAAAAATAACAGTAATATTTATAATGAAGTGATATTATACGGTATAATTAAAAAGATTTGTATCTTTGAAAAAAAAAACTCCAAATGATGGTAGACACAAAGACATAATTTTTTATGTAATAATTTTTAGACATAATTTTTTATGTAAATCTTCACAAAAAGAAATTAAGAAAAATTCTCATTTGTAACCAATTCACAAAACACAACAACAACAAATATTAACACAATGAATAATTACAAGATAAAAAAAACTGAACAACAAAATAAAATCCCACATTAATTATTATTTACTTAATACTGCCATTATAAAATAATAAAATTTATATGCGTTTTCATTGGTACTTTATATTAATGTTGTATAGAGTGTGTTGGTATTATTTATAATATAAACAAGCAAATATACTTGCCTTTTTTGGGAAGTTAAGAAGATCCAATCCAGACACAACTGGAATTAAATTCAATAAATTCGATATGTTGAAGGCGGAGGTATTAAAAAAATAGTTTATTTAATTATATATCATCACTTTAGGTTTAATAATTCACACGCTTTTTATAATGATTTATAAATTATTGTTATAGTTTAATTAATGTTTAAATTATTAAAAATAAAAGCACACATTAACTAAATTGTATAAAATCACTTAATAGAAAACGAACGACGAATAATCACTGAAAAGAAAATGAACAATGTGGTGAAGAAAACGGTAATAAAACATAGTTGTATAAAAAACTATTAATATTTAAGAAAAGGGTTACCAGAGTCTACAAAATGAAAATAAATTTACAGAGTTGTATTTAAGAATAGTAATTGCAAATACAACTGTGTGTATTAGCGCTTTTTATAAACATTTGGTTTTTGGTTTTGTTATTTTCCTAAAAAGTTATTAACAAATAAAACTGAGATATACCTAAATAAATGTTTAAAACAACTTCTTTTGATGTTTGGCGTAAAGAGCAACAATTACCCAATATTATAACATTGGTTAAAGACCTTGATGATTATTTGGGAGGCGGTCTTCCATTGGGTATCGTTACAGAACTTTGTGGTGCTCCTGGTGTAGGAAAGACACAATTTTGGTATGTTTTTAACTCTAAACATTGATATTAATAAATCTAGTTTATTGTTTATTGTATCTTAAGCTTACAGTTATGTATAAATGTTCAATTTCCCGAACAAATGGGTGGCTTGGGTGCAAAGGCTTTTTATATAGACACCAATCAAGGATTTTCGCCTATGCGTTTAAAAGGTGAGTATCGTGTTCCAAGTTAAATGGCAAAAATCGAATCAAGGGAAAAAAGTTCTCTGGTGAAGAATTTGAACAACCTCTAAAAACAACCTTTTGTGGGTGTGTCTTATAATCTTAATAATTTCTTCGGCTATACTCTAATTTACTGGCATTTTTCCAAACGTCTTAAAACTAATACCATTGATAAATCTCATCAAGCAGATTCCAACAATAAAAAAATCAAGGATCGGCGAGAAATATTTCGCGAGATATATCGCTTTAAAGCTAAAAGTGAAATCGCTTATATCTCCCTTCTCGGTTAACCCGTTCCGAGCCAAATCAAGTTTTTAAAAAAAAAAAAACTTAAAAAATTTAAAATGTATGTATCTAAAAACAACACATATATAGTAGCATAGTTTTTTTACATAGTAATAAAGCCAAGGAAATAAGCTTTCATTTGGAACCAGTCTCGACCTAGTAGCTCTTCTAGGAACGAAGTTATTAAGGTTCAAAGTTAAGCGGGGTTTTTTTTATGGTGTATTATTTTTTTAATGTATGTTAATTTGTTTTATTTTTATTTAATTGCAATACATACAATATATTCTTTATAAGATTAACCAAAAAAAACTTCATTTTGCAAAGAGAGTGAGCCCCCCATAAAGTAGCGACTTTAGCACTGATTTTAGCCGGTCATAAACCCCACTCATATCATGGGGACTAAGTCCAAAACAATTTCGGTCATAATCCCTTTATTTTGCGGAGAGGGTGGGTTTAAGCCATGGAGTTTGTAATCCCTAAGCCCGGCCGAAGGCCGGCTACGCAGAAAAACTTTTAAGACAAAAAAAAAATTTCACATAAAAATCTTCCTAACTTTGAACCTTAATAACTTTGTTCCTAGAAGAGCTACGGGGTCGAGACTGGTTTTAAATTAAAGTTTATTTCCTTGGCTTTAATACCATGTAAAAAAACTATGGTACTATATATGCGTTGTTTTTAGATATACACATTTTAAAATTATTTTTTTTTTTTTTTTTTAGAAAAACTTGATTTGGCTCGCAACGGGTTAACCGATTTTAATGAAATTTGGAAAAATTACCTTTCCAACGATACCCTATTTATTCCGATCGGACCATTACAAGCCGAGATATAAGCGATTTCGCTTTTAACTTTATAGCGATATATCTCGCGAAATATTTCTCGCCGATCCTTGATTTTTTTTTGTTGGATTCTCCTTAAAAATGGCTACTTAAAAAAAAAAAAAAAAAGTAAATTTGGAGCAATGCCAGCCAAATAGAGTTGTTCCGCTAGCCTCCTACAATTTGGCATGAATATGTCTTATGGTCCTAGGCAGGTTAAGTTCGTAAATGGGCAAAATCGGCTTAGGGGGAAAAAAGTTCCCCCATGAAGAACTGAACCAACCTCTGAAAAATACACTTTTTTTACGTTTTTTTGTATTTTTGTTAAAAAAAATGAAACACTTGTTATATTTATCGGGATGGGAAGGTGCTCTCAACGCCCCCACTGACCCCCATCACCCCCCCCCCCCTTCCAAAAAAAACAAACGCGCCTGACAATTTTTATACCCTCCAACCACAGTATGGGGGTATACTCACTTTGTCATTCCGTGTGTAACGCATCGAAATATCGGTGTAGGACCCCATAAAGTATATATTTTATTGATCAGTGATCGATTCTAAGACATTCTAGCGATGTCCGTCCGTCCGTCCGTCCGTCTGTCCGTCTGTAGAAGACACGATTCAGTCCAAAATAAAAGAGCTAGACTTCCGAAGTTTGGCACGAATATGTCTTATATTCCTAGGCAGGTTAAGTTCGGAAATGGGCAAAATCGGACCAAGGGGAAAAAAGTTCCCCCTTGGAGAACTAAACCAACCTAAGAAAAACAGCATTTTTTGCAGAGTTTTTTGTACTTTTGCCAAGCAAATGCAACATTTTTATCTCAGAAGAAGTTCAAAATCGCAAGGGGAAGGTGCCCCCTAACGTCTCCCACCAACCCCCCCCCCCCCCAAGAAAAAAAAGACGCCCCTGGATTTTTTTATGTTGTTTTTTTACATATTGGAGGGTATAAAAGATTCGGCACAGCCGAATGTAACACTCTCACTTGTTTTTTATTATTTTTTACAATTTGGAGGGTATAAAACATTCGGCACAGCCGAATTTAACACTCGTTATTATATCAAAAGTGTTTTTGATTCTGAAACATGTTACCTTTACGAAAAATGTCTCGGTAACATGTTTCAGATTCAGACATACTTTTCATATAAGAAAAATGTTTCAGAATCTAAAACATTTTTTTTATACGAAAAATGTCACAGGATCTGAAACGTTTTTTCAATACGGAAAA
The DNA here is from genome assembly GCA_963921195.1 of Pegoplata infirma. Lineage (NCBI taxonomy): Eukaryota > Metazoa > Arthropoda > Insecta > Diptera > Anthomyiidae > Pegoplata > Pegoplata infirma. The sequence goes on from OY992536.1 coordinate 31,574,643, forward strand.
AGGTCTCAGAATCTGAGAATTTTTCTATACGAAAAATGTTTCAGAATCTTAGAATTTGTTTTTAATACAAAAAATATCTCAGAATCTGAAAGTTTTTCTACATGAAAAATGCCTTAATCAGATAATATTTCTATACAAAAAATATCTCAGAATGTGAGAAAAATGTCTCAGAATCTGAGAATTTTTCTATACGAAAAATAACTCAGAATCTAAGAATTTTTCTATACGAAAAATGTTTCAGAATCTTAGAATTTTTCTATACGAAAAATGTCTCAGAATCTCAGAATTTTTCTATACGAAAAATATCTCAGAATCTGAGAAGTTTTCTTTACGAAAAATGTCTCAGAATCGAAGAATTTTTCTATACCAAAAATGTCTCAGAATCTGAGAATTTTTCAATACCAAAAATGTCTCAGAATCTGAGATTTTTTCTATACGAAAAATGTCTCAGATTCTGAGAAGTTTTCTATACGAAAATTGTCGCTGAATCTAAGAATTTCTCGTGTAAAAAAATTTCTCAGGATCCCACACCTTTTATCAGTACGAAATTTGGCTCCGGATCTGAAACATTTTTTCTGTACGAAAAATGTCTCAGAATCTGAAACATTTTTTCTGCGTAAAAAATGTCTCAGAATCTCATTTTCAGATTCTGAGATTTAGAAAATGTTTCATAATCTATAATACGGTATTTACACCAACGAAAACAACTTGTTTTTGAATATTTTTTTGGTTTTTGGCAAAAACTACATGTATTTTCCATATAATTTAAAAACTGAATTGCCAACTAAAACTGAACAAAAACTAGAATTTAGGTTGTGGTCTATGCTACTATTAATTCAGTGTGAATGTTTTTTTCAATTTTCTTTTGGTAAAAACGAATGTCAAAATAAAAATATTTGTTTTTTTGTAAAATTAATATTCAAATCTTTTGAAAAAGTAAATAAATGTGTAATTTAATTTTTTTAATAACGTGTGGCTATTGTAATTTTGTGTTTTTTAGTGAATTTAGAAAATAATTAATTTGATTTGACAAACAAAAACTCTTTTTATTCGGTGTAAACAGTTTGGTTTTCCAAAATGCTTTTTTGCCAAAAACAAGTAAGTTTTTGTGTGGTCTAAACATAGTATAAGACATTTTTTTATAAAAAAAGAATCTTCTAACATTTTTATTTTACTTTCGTTTCTCTTACAGAAATTGCTGAACATACGGAAAAACGTTTTCAGCATACCCTTAAGAAAATATGCGCCAATACATCTTCGTCTTCCGCCCACAACTTTACTGCCGAAAGTCTACTTCAAAATATTTCCTATGTTTATTGTTCAAACTACATTGAACTTATGGCATCCATACTTAATTTACGTAATATTTTTAAAGAAGACATTAAACTAAAACTCATCGTTATTGATTCTTTTTCATTTACCATACGCCAATTAGATGATGTTTCTTTGCGTACGCGTATTGTTTATGAAATTATAACTGATTTACAAGCCATGGCCCTGGAATTTAATGTTGCGGTAATGATTAATTTTGTTTGATTTAATTTAGAATTTATTTTAATCGTTTTAATAATTTTTTATTAATTTTAGATCGTTATAACAAATGAATTAACCACACGTTGTGTGGATAATAATTGGATTGTAGCACCAGCTTTAGGTGATACTCATACACATAAAATAAATCAAAGACTGATTCTAAGTCGAGATTCTGAACATGATTGTAATGTTGTTATGATTGATAAATCTGTAATATGTGATAAAATTGCTATACGTTTTAAGGTAATTTTTGTTTTTTACTTTTTTTTTTATACCCTCCACTCTGGTGATAGAGGGTATATATAAGTTTGTCATTCCGTTTGTAACACCTCGAAATATTGGTCTAGGAACCCATAAAGTATATATATTTATGATCCTCGATCGATTTTAAGTCGATCTAGCGATGTCCGTCCGTCCGTCCGTCCGTCCGTCCGTCCGTCCGTCTGTCTGTCTGTCTGTCCGTCCGTAGAAAACACGCTAACTTTTGAAAGACTTTACAGAGGCTACTGAAGTTTGGCATATATGTTTGTCATTTACCTGGTCAGGTTGGTATTGCAATCCAGCCAAATCGGTCCAGTGGTTCAAAAGTTATGAGCAAAAGAGTAAATTTCGGCAAGGGTGTTTAGCGAATTTACGAGATAAAAAACACGATAACTTTCGAATGACAATAATGAGACTACTCAAGCTTAGCATGTATCTTTGCCGTTCCCCGGGTCTGTTTGGTTTTAAATTTCAGCTCAATCGGTAAAGTGGTTCAAAAGTTATAAGCAAAACCCTGAATTTCAAATTAGTTTCATCTAAAATGCCACGTGTTTTAACAAGTTTAAAAAGCATTGGTGGTAACTAAACAATGCTTTTTAAACTTGTTTAAATTTTAAGCAATGCTTTTTAAACTTGTTTAGTTTTAAAAGCATTGGTAACTTTAAAACCACAGTCGAAAAAAGTTTTACACTCAAAAAAAAAATTACACTCAAAAAAAATTTTACACTCAAAAAAAATGTACACAAAAAAAATTTAGTTTTTTTTACAAAAATTACAATATTTTGTGTACATACGTACGTGCATTCACTCAGAAATATTTTTACAGTAAAAAAAAATATTACACTCGAAAAAAATTTTACACTCAAAAAAAATAGTAATTTTTTTTTTTTTTTTTAATGACAAAAAAAGAGTTTTTTACTCAAAATAAAATATTTCTAATCAAAATTGTTATTTTTTTCACGTTAAAAAATGTACTACCCTTTAAAAAAAATGCATTGTGGAGGGTATTCATAGATTCGGCAAAGTCGAATTTAACTTTTCTACTTGTTATATAAAAACTCGCTGAAGCGCCCGGCGTTGCCCGGGTCGAATTAGATATGAACATCATTTTGGTGGAATAAATCCTTCCACTTTAAAAATTTTTAAATGATACATTTTAGTACACGATAAAGATGTCACGATAGGAATAATATTTTTTGTGTATATGGGGCTTTTCATGTCAAATCGGACACTTTGAATATTTTTTTTTTTAGATTTTCCCAATTTGTTGACAGTTTTTAGAACCCTTCGAAAACTCCTTCGTGGTAAATTTTTTTTGATGACCAGTTAAAAAGATATCGAATTTTTAAAAATTGGTAGTTTGTTCCTTTAGGGAGTGGAGATAGGGCGCAGGTATGTTTTACAAAAATGTTGGAGGATAAAAATAAATGGGGGTCGGTCTCAATAATGACCCCTCTCGGACGCACCATTGGACCGGTAGAAGCTGATTAAAAAAAAAAAAGATACAAAAAATAAAACAAATTGTATGGAGACCGCCTTAATAATTTAAAAATAGAGGGTAGGTGTGTTCAGAGAAAAGGTTTGGATAAAAAAAGGGTGGGTTCGTCATACATTTGATTGCTCTAAGGGCACCCTTCGGGCAGTTAGAGCGGTTGGAGCAAATTTTTAAAAATGTCGTTTTGTGTGGGAGCCCCCTTAGAAATTGGAGATATGGTATTAGTTTTGTAAGAAATGTTAAGACGTAAAAATTAATGGGGGATCGGTCTTGGAAATGACCCCTCTATGACGCACCATTAGGGCAGTAGAAATGATTTTAAGATTGGAAAATTACAATAAATTGTATGGAGACCGCCTTAATAATTAAAAATAGAGGGTAGGTGTGTTCAGAGAAAAGGTTTGGATAAAAAAGGGTGGGTTCGTCATACATTTGATTGCTCTAAGGACACTATTACAGCAGTTAGAGCGGTTGGAGTAAATTTTAAAAAACGTCGTTTTGTGTGGGAACCCCCTTAGAAATTGGAGATATGGTATTAGTTTGATCCAAAGAAATGTTAAGACGTAAAAATTAATGGGGTCGGTCTTATAAATGACCCCTCTATGACGTACCATTGGAGCAGTAGAAATGATTTTAAGATTGGAAAATTACAATAAAATTTTTTAAAAAAATTTTAAAAAATAGTAATAATCGTTATCCCACGACCTCCTGGGCAAAAAATTTGTAAAATCGATAGAAGTTTTACACAAAAATTACATTTAAATTTTAAAACTTAAAAATCGCATACAAGAGCGCTTTTAAGAATTTTTGGGGATTTTTTTTTTTAAAGTACGTAAAAAAAACAAAAATTTTGAAAAAAAAAATGAAATTTGGACCATTATTGAAGTAGTTATGAGTAAAAGAAGTTTGAGTAAAGAAACAAACTACCAATTTTTAAAAATTCGATATCTTTTGAACGGGTAATCAAAAAAATCTGAAAATTTACCACGAAGGAGTTTTCGAAGTGTACTAAAAACTGTTAACAAATTGGGAAAAACTACAAAAAAAAAAAAAAATTTTGAAAGTGTCCGATTTGACATGGAATGCCCCATATATTTTACATAAAATCTATATTTTTTATTTCTTTTTAGATTAAATCAAGTGGCATACGCAGTTTAGCAAAGTGATTTATTAAAATACAGTGGTAAAATATATGGTAAGTTATTTGACTAAGAATAATTCTTTACTTTTTGAGACCATATAATCATGATCCTTAATTGATTTTAAAATAATCTAACGATTTTCTTCTGAAAAAACAAGTAAAAAAGTTAAATTTGGCCTTGTCGAATGTATGAATTACACCGTGCGACAGAAAATATTAAACATGAAACGAATTAAATTTTTAAATATTTGTACTAGTCTTATAATGTCACTATAGATGGCAAATGAAAGAGGAAAATCTTTGCTAATTTTTCCATTTTTTTTATTTTGCTATATTAGGAAAAAGGATTTGAAAAAAGAGAAAATTAGCAGAGATCCTCTTTCATTTTCCATCACTAGTTTCATTCTAGGACAACTACAAATATTAAAAAAAAAAAAATACAAATTAATCCTTTGAAACTTTAAAGTCCTTAAAAAAATCAGGATCACGAAATGAAAAACTGTAAATGCAGTTTTACTTCATTTTGTCGGACGGTGTTATACATATTAAAATACAAGATTTTATTTTCAATTGGATAAGGTGTATTGTATCTTAAAATAAACTTTATGATAAATGATCATATTTCATAGTGGTGGTTGAACTTATTTGTTGTATACGTCATGATTTTTTTCACAAATGACGCATTTATTTTTTTTATCCAAATGCTTGTATCTATCTATGTATATCAAAATGATCACGTGATTTAAGTTGAACTTTTAATTAAAAAAATCTTATGATGTTAAATCTCATTTGTAAAGAGATACATTTACAATTTAATATCAAATTCAAGAATATAACAGTTAAAACTGTTATACGGCTTCATAGTCATTCACCTTTGTACTTGTATGTATTTGATTTTATATAAAAAATTCTATTATTTTCTTACTTATTATTATTATTTTTATTTTGCCTTGCATTCTTGCGTTATATATTTTTTTCTACAACCCGAGTAAAAAAGTCCTGCGAGAAAAAAGGGTGTCGGTCGATCCGAAATCACCTAGCCCGAGAATGGTTAAAACGGGACTTAACACTATCATGTGATAGTAGACTGACATATTTCTGCATGGAAAATTTTTTTCTTCGATTTTCAAATTCCGAGCATTTTTTTATTCTACTAGGCCTAAACCTTGTGTGGTACCAATTTGAGTCCAATCGGATTAAATTAACCCGTGGCGCACGGCGGTCAAAGTTTTGGATTTTTGAAAAATCAAAAAAAAAATATATATATAATTTTGATGCGCTGAGCACGAATATCAACAAAATTTTAAAATCTGTCGAACAGTTTTCGAGATATCGCTATTTGGCGGTTTTTTCCTAAGTTCAAGAATTTTTTTTTTTTAAATCTCGAAATTTAATTAAGCCGACCCTTTTGTAGAGTTTGCGACAGTCTTTCATTTAAAACAAATTTGAGCAAAATTCGATCATTTTAACCCGAGGCGCCCTTCGATCTAAGTTTTGGGCTTTTGAAAAAATTCCACCAAAATTTTGGATTTTTGAAAATGAAAAAATAAAAAAATATCTTGCGATACATTATTTTTATTAATTTTAGCATGCTGAGTACGAATATCAAAAAATGTATAAAATCGGTCGAACGGTTTTCGAGATATCGCCATTTAAATTTATCAAAAAATTTTAAAATGAGTGGTTTCTTCCTGCGATTAAGATTTTTTTTTTTTAAATCTAATTAAATCTAAATTTTTTTTTACTTTAACACTTTCATAGTGCTTGATACAATCTTTCATTTAAGCCTAATTTGAGCCAAATCTGATAATTTTAACATGTGGCACCCTTCGATCAAAATTTAGAGTTTTTTTGTAAAAAGTTTCTAAAAAGACGAAACTTTGGTCGATGGGCGCCACTGATTAAAATGATCGGATTTGGCTCAAATTAAGTTTAAATAAAAGATTGCCTTAAACTTTACGAAAGGGTCAACGCAAAGAAATTTTGAGGCTTTTTTTTTAAATTTCTTGATAGTAGGAAAAAATCTCCATTTTGTTTACAAATTTGAAATGGCGATATCTCGAAAACCGATCGAGCGATTTTTTTTTGATATTCGTGCTTAGCGCATCGAAATTAACAAACATGATAAGCCAAAAGATATATTTTTTTTAAATTTTATTTTTTAAAATTTTTAAAAAATCCAAAACTTTGACCGACGGGCGCCACGGGTTAATTCAATCCGATTCACCTCAAATTTGTACCACATAAGATTTAGACCTAGGACAATAAAAAATTGCCCGGACACTTCTAATGTGACAGGTAAAAATTGTACTAATTACTTAACTGTCGCAAAAATACTATTCCCGTGATCGGAGACAATAGGTCATATAAAAATTTTCCATTTTATTGATCAGTGATCGATTCTGTCGGTTGAAATGGCGAGCATGGCTAAAAGGTATGACTGTAACTTAACAAATTCACTTGTTGTTGCTTCGAGAAGTTTGATATTGCATTTGAGCGATATCAGATTAGCGGTTCAAAAGTTATGAAGAAAAATATCAGGACACCACGAAAATTTTGGTACATTCCACATATGTTAACGGAATTGGATACCGAATGCTATGCCAACAATTGCGAACATATGTTTTCCAAAAAGAAATATTTTCGCGAAATTTTTGTTTTACAATAAAAATTTTTTCACGGAAATTAAAAAAATTGTTTTTTTTTTGTTTTTTTTTTGTTTTCAATAACACTGTCCGACTAAAATGAAAAAAGTTGTTAAACACGAACTGAATAATATACGTTTGAAACTATAAACTAAATGTAGTAAAACTGCATTAACAGTTTTTCTTTTCGTCATCCTGTTTCCTTTTAAATGGCCTTCAAAATTTTGAAGGAATAAATTTAATAAAATATTTTTTTAATATTTGTAGTTATCCTAGGATGTCACTAGTGATAGCAAGTGAAAGAGAAGGATCTCCCCTGATTTCCCTATTTTATTATTTTTACACATCAGGAAAAAGGAGGTTAGTTACGTCTTTTCAAAAATGTATCCTTAAATGTCATTCAAAATGTTCAACAAAATATTTTGATAAAGTTTTCAAATGACTTTATTTACATTTTTTTATCCTGATATGGCAAAATAAAAAAGGAAAAATTAGAGAAGATCCTCCTCTTTCATTTGACATCACCAGTGTCATCCTAGGACAATTACAAATATTTCAAAAATATTTTACAAAATGTTTCCTTTAAAACTTTGAACTGTAAAGGCAGTTTTACTCCATTTGATCTCTACTTTCAGACGTATGTATATCATCCAGTTCATGTTTAATATTGGCTGTCAGACGGTGGTATCTTTTTATACCCTCCACTTAGTGATAGAGGGTATATATAAGTTTGTCATTCCGCACAAAGTATATATGGGGCATTCCATGTGAAATCGGACACTTTGAAAAACTTTTTTTTTAGATTTTCCCAATTTGTTTACAGTTTTTAGTACCCTTCGAAAACTCCTTCGTGGTAAATTTTCCGATTTTTTTGATGACCCGTTCAAAAGATATCGAATTTTTAAAAATTGGTAGTTTGTTCCTTTACTCAAACTTCTTTTAATCATAACTTCTTCAATAATGGTCCAAATTTCAAATTTTTTTTTTTCAAAATTTTTGTTTTTTTAAGTACTTTCTAAAAAAAAATCCCAAAAAATTCTTAAAAGCGCTCTACTTACAAGGGAAGTCTCCCTGGTGTCACCCTCCGATCTTCATGAAATTTGGATATGTTGTTAAGAACGAAAATTAATTCGACACGTATTTTTTTTTAGCGGCCCAAATTCATTTTTTAGAGGGGTCGATTTGTATGGGGGGAAATTGACCTTTTTCAGTTTTTCACGATTTAAGCCTATTTAAACAAAATTAATATAGGCATGTGTGGTATCTGATTAAAGGTATTAAAAATACCTATCTCGTGGTGTTAACAACGGGCCATAGAAGTTAATATTTTTCGACTTATTAACAAAAATGTCCTAAAATTTTAGTATTTTACTCAATATGACGAAAAGTTGTGCATGTTTAGACACGTTCTTAGCACACGTAGATAGGTTTTCCAAATACCTTTCATTTGGTATGCAACATGACTAGGTTTCTTTGCATAGTATAGGAGATAAACGAAAAAAACTGAAAAATGGCCTTGTCTTCCCCCCTCCTTTTTACCCCCTAAATATGAATTTGGGCCGCTAAAAAAAAATACGTGTCCCTTTATTTTTTCTGCTCTACAAAATAAAACCAATTCCATAAAGATCCACGGGTGACACTAGGGAGACTTCCCTTGTTAGTATGCGATTTTTAAGTTTTAAAATTTAAATCTCATTTTTGAAAATGTTTGTACTCTTCGATTTTTTTGAAATTTTTTTGTGTAAAACTTCTATCAATTCTACAAATTTTTTGCCCAGGAAGATCGTGGGATAACGATTATTACTATTTTTTAAAATTTTTTGAAAAAATTTTATTGTAATTTTCCAATCCTAAAATCATTTCTACTGCTCCAATGGTGCGTCATAGAGGGGTCCTTTATAAGACCGACCCCCTTTAATTTTTACGTCTTAACATTTCTTTGGAACAAACTAATACCCTATCTCCAATTTATAAGGGGGCTCCCACACAAAACGACATTTTTTAAAATTTGTTTCAACCGCTCTAACTGCCCTAATAGTGCCCTTAGAGCAACAAAATGTATGACCGACCACAATATTTTTTTAGTCCAAACATTTTCTCTGAACACACCTACCTACCCTCTATCTTTAACTGTTAAGGCGGTCCCCATACATTTTTTTTTATTTTTTGTAAATTTGTTTTATTTAATCAGCTTGTATGGGGACCGCCTTAACAGTTAAAGATAGAGGGTAGGTGTGTTCAGAGGAAATGTTTGGACTAAAAAAATATTGTGGGTCGGTCATACATTTTATTGCTCTAAGGGCACTATTAGGGCAGTTAGAGCGGTTGGAACAAATTTTAAAAAATGTCGTTTTGTGTGGGAGCCCCCTTATAAATTGGAGATAGGGTATTAGTTTGTTCCAAAGAAATGTTAAGACGTAAAAATTAATGGGGGTCGGTCTTATAAAGGACCCCTCTATGACGCACCATTGGAGCAGTAGAAATGATTTTAAGATTGGAAAATTACAATAAAATTTTTTCAAAAAATTTTAAAAAATAGCAATAATCGTTATCCCATAATCCTACTGGGCAAAAAAATTGTAGAATCGATAGAAGTTTTACACAAAAAAAATTTCAAAAAAATAGAAGAGTACAAACATTTTCAAAAATGAGATTTAAATTTTAAAACTTAAAAATCGCATACTAGAGCGCTTTTAAGAATTTTTTGAGATTTTTTTTTAGAAAGTACTTAAAAAAACAAAAATTTTGAAAAAAAAAAAATTTGAAATTTGGACCATTACACAGTGGAAGATGGACGCGCACCGTAACAAAATCAAAATTGTCAGCGATTTGATTGGTTGAACATGGGTTTGATAAAAGACATCCTAGGGGATAGAAAACCATTCATAAAATATTTATATGTCATTTACTTTGACCAGGGCGTCTCTCCAAAGTCCAAACATTTTCAGTTTTTTTTAAGAAATGAAAATTTTTTGGAAACCTTTTTTAAATGATTGAGTAAAACTATTTCTAAGTAAGCTAACATTCTGAAATTTTAACACAGCTTTGACAATATATGTAACTAATTAAAACTGCCCTTATAAGCTAAAATTTTAAACCACGTTATTCGTTAATTGACTGCCAAATGTTGTCATTTTTTAAGAAATGTGTAAAAACGGCTCTTAATTATAGACTGCATCTTTTGTGGAACCTTGTGGATACAGACAAATTCAATATGGGGTGAAACTAGAGGTATTTATCTAAACGAGGAACTTTATTTCGTCTGCAGTAACTTGCAATTAAATTCAGGATAAGGCTCCAAAGTAGGGTCCATAAAAAGAAAAAAAAAACTTACATATATTTATTTTTTAAAATTTTTATTTTTCGAAATTATTAAATATCAGCTTCAACCTATTTAGATATTTACAACAAAAGATTGGTGATGCTGCATAGGCTTGAGAAACTAACTAAATACCCAGCAAAATTTGGCATTACTAGTAATGGGATTTGTAATCCGGAACAAATGTTAATAAGTAGTTACTTGTTGAAACACTAATTATTTTAACAAGGGCTTAAGACAAAAATAAATAGTGATGAGAATTAAGATAAATATGTACTTAGTTACTCTCGTTTTACTAAAAAGAAGTAAAAAACCATTACCAATAAAAAGTAAAATAGCTATTTACCAAATGGGAGTAATAAACACATTAAAGTGTTAAAAATAAAAAAAAAAGTAAAAAATTGTCAAATTTTTTTGAGTTAAGTAATTCGACACAGCAAAACTTATAATCTCAATGTATGGATGGTGGACAATGAGTCCAACCGTACATAAGGTCCTGATACACGGAAATGAGATTATTCAAAATTCGGTGTTACCAGTTGGTAATAAAAATATTTTGAACTATATAAATTTAAATATTAGGGCAGTTATCAGAAGAATCGTTAGAAAAGTCGCATAAATATTTTAAGATTTACAAAAGCAATTTTAGCAGAAAAAATTCAAGAATAAACAATCTAAAAGAAATTTTTCAAAAATTTATAGTAGAATCAGATCCAAAAATTTCCATTTTACTTGAAGAAACATCGAACTTCGTAAAAAAGGTTCCTTATCTAAAGGAACTATTGCAACTAATACAAAAGAACTATTTTTTTTTTTTTATTTTATTTATTACAATATTGCATTATCGTGTCTATGTTAATTTGTTTTTTAATGTTTTAATCCTGTTATTATTCATTTTTGGTTTATTAGTACTATTTATTTATTATAAATCAATAAAATAAAATTGATAAAAAAGTCATACGTGCCGGATATTTTAGTGTAGGGTGAAAGGTAATGTTTGCAAATATTAAATTTATCTTTTTTGTGCAATTTTAAATAGGTTTGATACAAGCAATTCCACTTATATATTTATATTGTCAGATTTGTTAACTAAAAAAGTCGATACATTTGGTCATAATTTAACTCAATTTTTTATATGTATTTTAACTAATAATGTTTAATGATGTATATTTACTCTATCCGAACGACATTCAGTAATAATATATCAAAAATGTCAATGATCTTAAAATTTTTTTAGCATTTGTTCATATAAATAAATTAACCAACTTTGCATTCAATTTATATGTAGGGTGCAAGGAGGACAACAAACTTTGATCACTGCTTTAATTGCTTAAGGTCCCTAGTTTTTAGAATGCCTAATTTTGTTTTACAACTCCTAACCGTTTAGAAGATATAGTCAAAAAACTTCGATGCGCGCGTTTTCCATACAAACCGTCCACTGTGCATTATTGAAGAAGTTATGATTAAAAGAAGTTTGAGTAAAGGAACAAACTACCAATTTTTAAAAATTCGATATCTTTTGAACGGGTCATCAAAAGAATCGGAAAATTTACCACGAAGGAGTTTTCGAAGGGTACTAAAAACTGTAAACAAATTGGGAAAATCTAAAAAAAAAAGTTTTTAAAAGTGTCCGATTTCACATGGAATGCCCCATATATTCATGATGCCCGATCGATTTTAAGACATTCTAGCGATGTCCGTCTGTCTGTCTGTCTGTCTGTGGAAATAGCTCTCGCGGACAAAATATTGCACAGAGATGACTGAAACTTAACATATATATTGGAAGTTCTCCCGAGAAGTTTGGGAGAGCGATATTTGAGCGATATCGGTTCAGCGGTTCAAAAGTTATGAATGAAAATGTAAGCACACCTCAAAAATTCCAGTACATTCAACATAACCTAAATATACAAAGGCTTCTGGTTGACATATGTGAACATAATTAAACACCAAATGTTATTTAAACAAGTACGAATATATTTTTTGACAAAAAAAAAAAATTTCGTGGAAATTTTTTTTTCAAAAATTTTTTTTTTTTCAAAAGTAATTTCCTTTTAAATAAAGTTTTTTGCAATAATCTTTTTGAAATTGTGGAGGGTATCACTACATTCGGCAAGGCCGAATTTAACATTTTTACTTGTTTATATTGTAAAGAGTATCAATACATTCGGCAAGGCCAAATTTATCTTTTTTACTTGTTTTAATTTATAATAATTTTTACTCGGGTAGTACAATTGAGAAATAAAAAGTGTTTCTTCGTATTTAACTACGTATCAGTTTTCATTTCACATACTAAGTATTTTAGACAAATAATGATTGTTTCAATATGATTCATCTCCTGATTCTGAGGTGTCGGTGAATAGTCGTAGTCTATATAAAATACGTTGTCATTTATGATGCTAAAAAGAATTCAATTTCATAACTCATGATTCAAAGAAAACTTAAAAATACTGAGTAACTAATTTGTTTTTAAATTATTCTATCATTATAAAAATATTATGAGATTGCATACGGGAGAATTTTCATTACAATTACATATTTGTTAATTTTCAAATATTTAAATAAGTTAATGACATTTCTTGTTAGCATTATTTTATAATCTTTTGGAAATTAAGTAAGAGATTTAAAATTCTCTTATTTGATTTTAATTGAACTCTCATATATACATAAATAATGACGTTTTTATTGCCGATTTTTTTTTTTCAAGGTTAAGAATTACATACTCGTCTGTTCTGTTTCAATTTGTAAATATACTTGGGAATATTGAAAAACAATCGTTGTCTTATAATAAAGTTGCTAAAATTTTTAGAATGTATACTATTTTCATTTATCATCCAAAACATATAAATTTATATTCGAACATTTAATTTTTATGGCGGACACCTTCCCCTCGCAATGAAAGTTACCAAACGCGGTGAAAAGATAACGCTAGTTTAAGCCTACAGGCGTCACGATTTGCTAGTGAAGCGGAGTGCTAGAAGTGACAAGAGAAGAGAAGAAAAGCATCTGAAGAGTATAGGTCCAAGGATCTTTACACAATCACCAAAAAACTCACAGGTAACAATTTCCTTAACACAAAACTACTAAAGAACAGTGAGGGAGTACTATCAACATCCAAAAATGAACAATTGGAAATATGGAGACGTCATTATTCTTCAATGCTTTCTAACGCTCCATCCAACCTTTCGAACATTCGCTCATGCGAAACCCACACAGTTAGGCAAGACATCTCAACTGAATGCCCTGACATTTCTGAAGTTTTAAACGCTATTAATGCTTTGAAGGCAAACAAGGCCCCCGGTGCCGATAATATAGCCCCTAAAATGCTTAAAGCTGATCCCCAAATAACAGCAAATATTCTGCTACCCCTCATCGAGAACTTTTGGCTCACACTCGAACTCGTCTTAAAACTTAAAGAAGGTATCATTGTCAACCTCCCAAAGAAAGTCAACCTTACCGATTGCCGGAACTAGAGAGGTATCATAATTTTTAGTGCAGTAAATGAGATTATAGCGCATATTATCAACAAAAGAATTTCAGATGCTGTAATGGATGATATCAGGTCTGAGCAGGCTGGCTTTCGTCACCAAAAGTCTTGCGTTGACCATATAAATACTTTGCGAATTATTACACTGTGCTACAAAAAACACAAAATCGAATATACTTTCGAAATGAGGTAGTTAAGGTTGTAGGTCTCGTCGAAAAGATCACAAAAATGACCATCAAACTTGCCAGACACCCTCAAATTTTAAAGTTATTGTCAAAAAACGTTATTTTGGGACTTTTCTCACTAAACCACGTGTAAATTAAAAAGTTTTCCACCGATTTTCAATTTTTTAACTGTTTTGGATAGAAGAAATATAGGGCTTTTTAGGTGTGTGAATTGGTCTATACATTTAAGAAAGATATGTATTGATTTTTTCAACAATATCTAATTTTTTTGTTATTTTTTAAAAAATTTTTGAGTTTATCGATTTTTTTCTGCTATAGTTCGTTTAACAATATATATATTTATAAACGTATTCTTAAAGAAAATTTAATTGTGAATACGATGAGCTTTATGCCGAAAAAATCAAGTAACAATTGACAGAGTTGTGATAATTTTTCTAAAAAATAAAATTAAGATTTTGCATGAAATTGCCTTTCGGACAACCCAGGCAAAAAAAATAAAAAAATAAACGAACATACTGAGAGGTCGCGTATCATTATTTTAAAGGTTTTTGGCCCCCTGAATTCGAATTGGACCTTGAAATTGCGCTATCTTATTAAGTTTTTGTTATATCAATTTATGTTTAATATCTCAAAAACCTGATGCGGTAGAGCAATTTAAAGGCCAGATTCGGATTCAGCGCGCCAAAAACCTTTAAAAATATTGTACATGACCTCTTATGATAAATTTATTTTTTTTGCCTGGGTTGTCTGAACGGCGATTTCCTGAAAAATCTGAATTTTCTTTTTTAGAAAAATTATCACAACTCTGTCAATTCTTATCTGATTTTTACAGGATAAAGCTCATCGAATTCAGAACTAAATTTTCTTTAAAAATATGTTCATAAATATAAAGGTTGTTAAACGAACTATAGCAGAAAAAAATCGATAAACTCGAAAAATTTTAAAAAAATAACAAAAAATTAAATATTATAGAAAAAATCAATAGATATCTTTCCTATATGTGTAGACCAATTCACACACATGTAAAGCCCTATTCTTCTTCTATCCAAAACAGTTAAAGAATTTAAAATCGGTTGAAAATTTTCTGAATTACACAAGGTTTAGTGAGCAAAGTCCTAAAAAAACGTTTTTTAACAATAACTCTAAAATTTGAGGGTGTCTGGCAAGTTAAATGGGCATTTTTGTGATCTACTCGACAAAACCAACAACCTATACCATGTCACATTAGAAGTATTTTTTCACTGTAGCACAGTGTTATTGAGCAGTCCGCCGAGTGGCAGTCCCCCCTGTACATGATCTTTTTAGATTTTGAAAAAGCATTGGACACCGTGAGCCACGATGCGATATGGTGTGCTCTCGCGTGTAAAGATGTTCCACCAAAGATTATCATACTTACTTAAGCTCTGTATAAGCAACAGTTTTAACGTTGTAACCGGAGTGCGCCAGGGATGTATACTAGACCGGGTCGAAAAAAAAAAGTTCCAATTGTGCGGGCTTAATTTTAAAGCTTACCTCGAAAAAGTTCCATAGCCAAAATATTAGATTTTTAGGTCGCGATTTGGTACCGCCGAAATCGTTATTTGTCCATAGCATTTTCATTTGATGTCCGATCGTTATAAAAAAAAAATTGTTAGAAAGTCCTCAGCGAGTACTAATTTTGACCCATATCCGGTTTGGACCTCTGAGGTCATCTTCGTGTTATGAGTGTTAGTTTCTCAACTTTCTACCCACCTAAATGATTTTTATTTTTCCATTGAATTATTATATGTAACTTTTTTGTTAATTAATTTAAGAGGGTACTTCAAAGGGAAGAATTTCATGAATTTTTTAGTGCTATTATTCAATGGAAAAATAAAAATCATTTAGGTGGGTAGAAAGTTGAGAAACTAACACTCATAACACGAAGATGACCTCAGAGGCCCAAACCGGATATGGGTCAAATTTAGTACTCGCTGAGGACTTTCTAACAAATTTTTTTTTATAACGATCGGACATCAAATGACAAAGCTGTGAACAAATAACGATTTCGGCGGTACCAAATCGCGACCTAAAAATCTAATATTTTGGCTACGGAACTTTTTCGAGGTAAGCTTTAAAATTAGGCCCGCACAATTGGAACTTTTTTTTTCTCCTTTATGGTCGACCCAGTCTAATGTAATCTATCCCCTCTTCTCTTTAACATCGTCCTAGACGTCATAGTCCGCAATGCTACACCCTAAAAAAATGAGTCCAGTTTCCTACTATAAATTGAGTAAATTTCAACGAACTCAAAAAATATACTACTATAAATTGAGTAAATTTCCAATATTTTTAAGTAGAATTACGCATTTTGTGTAAATTTACCCAATTTATAGTAGGAAACTAAAATCATTTTAGAGTGTACTCAGGCCAGCAGAGGTATACGATGGGGACTAACTCAACAACTCGAGACTCTGGAGTACGCATATATTTGTCTTCTGTCTCACAGCTATCGGCATATGTCAGCTAAACTTAAGTCCCTCGAAACCGAAGCTGTAAAAGCTGGTCTAAAAATAAATATTAAAAAGTGTAAGGTACTGCGCTTCAACACCTTTAATAACAGCAGATTTAAAATACAGCATGTTGAGCTAGAGGAAGTAAGGCCGTTTTGCTATCTTGGTAGCATTTTAACTATAGAATGTCAAAGTCCAATCAGGCATTCGGTATGCTTCGCCCTGTATGGAAATCTACTGCTATTTCAAAGCACACTAAGTTCAGCATTTTCAATTCGTGCTTCAAATCGGTGCTCCTTTACGGTTATGAGTCATGGAACACAACATCACGTGAAATAAACGACATACAGGTGTTTGTTAACCGCTGTCTACGAAGGATCCTTAAGATATTCTGGCCAAGCACCATATCTCACACTAAACTACACTAAAAAAAAAAAACTGTAATGTTAGCAAAAAAAGCTTGTAAACCTACAAGAAAATTTGCTGATTTTGAACCCACAATTTTTTTGCTAAAGTTAGCAAAAATGTTTTGCCAATAATTAGTTAACTAAATTTTTTTTAACTTAGTTCATACACATCTGACGACCCCATTGGGTTCGGACCCGATAGGTCCAGACCCCGATGGGCCTAGACCTAGTTGGGTTCCTTAAAAATCGTCATAGTTTTTGATCCAAAATTTGTGTCCGTTTCGCTCTACCTTGCTTAGTTTTTGAGATACGTGATTATAGGGGACCACTGGGGTCTTGAGAATTAAAAAACTCGATAATTTCAAAAATATTACTCGGAGAGCTTTTGACTATTTGTTCTACGTGTTGAGAGCTACAAAAATGCTTTTGGACTTTTTGTTGTGTCGGCAATATTTACCGAGATATGAGCATTTTAAAATTTCTCTCTTCCACACATGTGAAGAGGACCGCGATACTATGGAGAGCTCGAGAACCAAAAATGGCCTCCATTTTGCTCTATCTGGCTTAGTTTCCGAGATAGCGCCATTTTAAGTTTTCTGAAAATAAGAAAAAATTTACCATTTATTTTGCTAATATTAGCAAAAAAGCTTGTAAAAATTTTGTCAACTCAATTTAAAATCTAGCAAAAAAAATTAGTTCAAATTTTGTTTCAAATTGCTAATGCGCTAAATGAAGTTTACAAGATATTTTTGCTAACATGCTAATCTCAACTAAAAATTTGCTAAAAGTTAGCATTAGCAAAAAAATTAGTAAATCTTCTAATGTATTATTTTGAGTGTATGGTTACAAACAAATCAAAGTCCAATCAATATCGAGATCCTCAAGCGAAAATGGAGCTGATTGGTCACACGCTCCGTAGACAACAAGGCGACCCTACTAAAACTGCTATTGACTGGAATCCCCATGGAAATACACGAAGAGTTGGACGCCCGTCGCACTTCTGTAGACGTCAACTCGAAGCTGAAGTAGTCCAAAGCGGGCTAAGCTGAAGGATTTTTTTTTATTCTACTAGGCCTAAAACTTTTGTGGTATCAATTTAAGACCAATCGGATAAACTTAACACGTGGCGCCCGGCGGTCAAAGTTTTGGATTTTCAAAAAATTAAAAAAATAAATAAATAAAAAAATAAAAATAAAAATATCTTTCGACACATCATATTTGTTAAATTTTATACGCTATGCACGAATATCAAAAATTCTCGAAACGGTTTTCGAGATATCGCTATTTGAAATTTGCAAAAAATTGCTGTTTTTTCCTACGCTCAAGAAATTTTTTAAAAAAGTCTAAAAATTTCATTCCGTTTACCCTTTCATGGATCCGAGACAATATTTTATTTAAAACAAATTTTAGCAAAATCCGATCGTTTTAACCCGTGGCACCCTTAGAACAAAATTTTGGACTTTTTGAAAATTTCCACCAAAAATTTTGGATTTTTGAAAATGAAAAAAAGAAAAAATATCTTGCAATGCATACTTTTTATTAATTTTGGCATGCTCAATCAAAAAATTTCTAAAATCGGTCGAGAGGTTTTCAAGATATGTATCACCATTTAAAATTTGTCCAAAAAATTTTAAAAATGACATTTTTTCCTACGTTTAAGAAATTTAAAAAAAAATCTCAAAATTTCTTTACCTTACCCCTTTCATGGAGCTTGATACAGTCTTTTTAGTCATTTAAACCTAATTTGATCCAAATCCGATCATCTTAACCCGTGGCGCCCTTCGATCAAATTTTAGAGTTTTTGGTGAAAAGTTTCTAAAAAATGCTCTAATGCCACATTCTTAACTCGCCGTTATAAGAGTTTTTGGTGTATTGAAAATTTATAAAAAAAAATTTAAAATTTTTAATTATACAGCAGAAAGGCAATTGCTTAAACAAATTTATGTAGAGCAACATAAAAAATTAATGTATATCTGGAATCCTAATGAAACCAACTAACTAAAAAAACATGACTCATTAGGGTGGACATTAAAATGTAAACAACATCCCAGTGAGAGAGAGAACATTATAAAATTGACATACATTTTTAACACGAACAAACAAATATTTTCCATTACTATCATTATTTTTTTTTAAATAATAAAAAAACAGATTTATTATAAAAAACTTGTTTTCATTACAAGATTTTCACTTGTTCTCTTTTGCTTCTTTCGATTAATTTTTTTTTTCAATATTATAACAATTTTACTCTCCTGCTGGGAACCAAAAACGATACTCAATATAATGACGTCATTATATGAACCACACCGGTATAGTCTAATCAAATACTTGTGTACCACATACCAATTAAATAGAATGCATCAGGGATGATAAATGAAAATGTTCCATATTGTACCAATTTAATGTCGAGTACAATACAATATTGTTAAATTCGTTCTTGCCGAATCTTTTGATTCCCTCCGATTCGAAAAGATACATACATATAAAAAAAAATATTTTGGAGAAAAAAGCTCCGTTCGATAACTTTACTACAATCTATAAAAAGTAAACACAACTTTCTAGTTTTTTTTACCTTGAGCCAAAACTCGGGATACTCCCTAGAGAAGACGTCTGCAGGGAATTTGTTCGACCGAGAAAGGAATTTTCTCTTTAATTAGTTCACACAACTGTTCGACTTTCCCATCGCCTGTTTTACAATTGATCTTACGTGTTTAGCGTTAGGTCCCCATTGTTGAGGAGCGAGGCCCATCTAAACTTCTGTTGATATTTGGGTCACAACACCCGGTTACAATGCAACTCCACACCGAGCAATGAAACATTAATCTCCCTGCGATTAAGGTGCAAACCGCAGCCTCTCCAACTAAACCATAACTAAGATTGCTCGTAACGGGCCAACACATCGTTCTTACCTCCATTACTAATATCACAACGTTTCGATGTCCTTCCTGCTATCAATAGCCTCGGCACATCTCCATCCAATTCATCACTTTGCTTCAACAACTTTCCTAGTCTTGCAAGCTCATCGGCTTTGCAATTCCCTGGAATGTCTCTGTGCCCTGGGCCCCATATGAGTCTTATATCAAACTGCTTGGCCATCTCATTTAACGACGTGCGGCAGTTAAGGGCAGATCTTGTTATCAGAAACATGGACTTCAGAGATTTGACCGCGGCTTGACTGTCAGAGTAGATGTTAACTGCGGTTGTAGACAAGACATTGCAACTGAACCATTGAACCATTATTGCCAGCATCTCTGCCTGGTAAAAACTGCAATGATCTGTCAATCTTCGAGCCAGGCTCAATCCAAGCTGTTCCGAATAGACTCCAATAGACTTGCTCGTGCAGTCTCGATCCATCTGTGTAAAAATTTATGGTGGTTCCACTTAGCGGAATGCCCCCATCCAAGACTCATAGTGGTAAAGTGGCGCTCAAAAAGGCTTATAGAGGGACTACAGTCCACATTTTGTGGTATTGTTATCTTCTTCAAGATCGTGCTCCTCCATTGACGTGCTATTAAGTCGAATTGCCAACGTAACCGCATACTGCCAACTCAATATGTCCAATGGTATCAGGTGAAGGAGGATTTCTAATGCAGCCGTAGGTGTAGTACGAAGAGCACCATTCTCTGTACCTTCGTGATAAAGACACAGTTCGCGTTTGTTTCTAAATCAGGCCACCAGACAATGATTCCATACAGCAGAATTGGACTCACCACTGCTGTATAGATCCAATGAACGACTTCAGGGCTAAAACCCCATCGTTTCCCAATGGCCCTTTTACAGGAATATAATGCAATCGTTGCTTTTCTCACCCGTTCCTCAATATTACGCCTGAAATTCAACTTCCTATCTAGAAATACTCAAAGATACTTGGCTCCATCTGAAAAGGTGATTTCAGTGCCGTCCAGAGAAATAGGATCAAAAGCAGAAATCTTATTTTTTCTTGTAAACAAAACAAGCTCTGTTTCACTTGGGTTAACTCCTAGACCGCAGCCTCTTGCCCATTTAGACCAGCGACAGGCAAACACATACTATCATATTTTTTCTTTGTGTGTGTAACATGTAGCACTCTCATACTCAATGCACTTAAAGAAACTTATAGTAAAAATAATAACACATTTAACCATTTAAAAAATAAAAAAGATAATAAATGACATTGGTTAAAATGTCTAGCAATGTAATATTTAGTGAATAGTGACAAACTAAGCATTCTGGTTTACCAAAAAATGTTCCTTAAACAAGAATTTGACATTAAAATTCTTTATTGATTATTTCTCTACGTATATTTTAAACAAGAAGAGAGGAGAAAATTGTGTTTTTTTGATTTTGTTTAATGAGTGAGAGCATGTAGGTGTGAGAATAAAAACGCCGCGTAGTGCTTTTGCCTGTCGCTGATTTAGACAGATCATTCAGAGAACCTGAAGAATGTCCCTCAATGTTGGCAGATGCTTCCCCTTTACCGCTATCGCGACATCGTCAGCATATGCGACAACATGACAACCACGTGCTTCTAGAGATAGCAGCATTGAATTCAGTGGGTTCCAAAGCAGCGGCGAAAGAACACCTCCCTGTGCATGTTGCTTTGTCGAAAGCAACCTCGGGTCAATCACTCTACGCAAATATGAGTCTGTCATTCGTTCCATTGTCTTAACAAAAAAGAAGACAGACTAATTGGTCTGAAATCCTTCGGGGCTGTTGGGGAACTTTTCCCAGCCTTCGGGATAAAGACGACTCTGGTATCCCTCCATTTTAAAGGAATATACGACCAGTTGATGCATGCTGTGTATAGATTATACAACCAAGGGGCTATATAGTCCGACACTTGCTGCATCTTAGCCGGGATTATACCATCAGGTCAAGGGGATTTAAAGGGCTTGAAACTTTTAATCGCCCAGATTAATGTTGGCATATTTATTATTTCCGAAGCAATTTCTAAAGCTTGAAACGGCGTCATTGAATTGCCCGGAAAATGCGTGCTTAGAAGGAGACCCAGCGACTCTCCATTGGAGGAAGACCACACCCCATTAGAATCTTTCAGGTATCCCAGGGTGTGAGGAGAAGAAGCCAGAACTTTGTGCATCCTGGATGCCTCAGAAACGTCTTCTATGTTTCCACAGAAGTTTTTCCAAGAGTCACATTTGGCAATTCTGATCATCTTCTATAACTCTTAAGTTGAAGCCTGTATGCAGACCAGTCTTCGTACGATCTTTAAGAAAGCCGACATCTTGACGGGTTTGTTTCATGCTTCACTTTACCACCATCTTTGCTCGATTTGAATTCATAAGCACTGAATATTTGTAAAGCTTCTTCTCTAGTTTGCGAGGTCTTTTAAAGTACGATATATTAAATCTCAATTTTTTTACACGGGCTGAGAAAATGACTTACATGGGAGGTCTTTTAGAGGGCACCCACCGATTGTCCTGAAACTTGAGTTAAGCAATTACGTATGGGAATGAGAGGAGAAAAATACCTGTTTTTTTAGCTGCCTAATCTCAGATTTAAAAAAGGGTTGCCACCTTATGACAAAATTAGGTCTTTCGGGAAAATCCGAATAAAATCCTAACTAGCAGGAATTTCGGCAAACGCAAAAATACGGGTCAGCTTAATTTTAATAAATATTATTATATTTGATTTTGGCAGTCGTACGATTGGGCAGCTAAGAAAAAACATGTAACTCTTATTTTCTTTCCCTCTTTACCATATACAAGTTTCAGGGTGCCCAGTGAAAGACCTTATTAGAGATAACCTTATCTAAAACATAGGTAATTGTGGGTGAAGTGGTGGAGCACAACATTTTGAACTCCTCGCATAGACCGGCTGGTCTATATCTATGATACTTGTGGATGCTTTTTAAATTCTTTATTATCTTGATTATTGAATCTGCCCATTTTTGGCCTAACAATAAGTGTGTAAATCTTAAAAAACTAACTTAAATACTAGTTACTCCCAAGGAGCCATTTTGAAGAACGGGCCTCTAAATTAAATGGGCGGCAAGTCTTCACGTTGCAGTCTGGTGTGCGTTTGGATTCGGGTAAGGGCTCTCGCCAATGGATTTGGGTGGTTGCTAAGCTTTTCCAAGTATTTCGTTCTGATGCCTATAAACTCTTCTCTTACTAACGGAATATTTAAATCCTCGTGAATGTTAATATTCCTGACATACCACGGGGCTCCCGTAATGATCCTTAGAATTTTCGATTGTGCCCTCTGTATAAGCTCAATATTAGACATACTGGCTGTACCCCATAGTTGGATACCATAAGTCCATATTGGTTTTATAATACAATTATACAGGATGACCTTAGAGTCAAGGCTAAGTTTTGAATGCTTATTAATTAACCAATGTAACTGGCAGGCCTTCAGCTTCATATGAAGCCTCTTGGCTTCTAAGTGTTTTCGCCATGTAAGACGTCTGTCTAAGTGAATACCAAGGTATGTAACACTCTCAGGCTGTGGGATATTAACACCATTTAACGAGACAGGGGCACAAGACCCCATTCTAAGTGTAAACGTAACGTGCTTGCTCTTAAGTTCGTTAACTTTAATTCGCTAGTTTTTGAACCACGTCTCCACAGCTCTAAGGTTGTTGTTAAGTCTCAAGGAGGCAACATTAGGGTCTGAGTGAGTGCTTATCAAAGCTGTATCATCCGCAAATGTTGATGTAGTTATATGTTCAGATATCGGCAAGTCCGACGTAAATATTAGATAAAGAACGGGGCCGAGAACACTTTCTTGAGGAACACCTGCATTCATTTTATAATCAGAAGTTGTAGTTTCCTTATATTTTACCCTGAAGTAGCGATTAAGAAGGTAAGATTCTAGAAGTTTGTGTGTAACAGTTGGTAGGTGATATTTTATTTTATATAAAAGACCCTCGTGCCATACTTTATCAAATGCCTGAGCGACATTCAGAAAAACGGCAGAGCAGTATTTTTTTTCTTCAAAGGCTTTCCTTATCTCGCAAGTTATGCGGTTCACTTGCTCTATTGTTCCATGCTTTTCACGAAAGCCGAACTGATGAGCTGGAATGCTATTTGTGTTTTCCATAATAGGAAGAATCTTTTGAAGAAAAACCTTTTCAAATAGTTTTGATAGGCACGGAAGTAAACTTATAGGTCTGTATGACGAAGTTAGAGTTAAATCTTTTCCAGGCTTGGGAATCATCTTGATTTGAGAAATTTTCCACATGTCCGGGAAGTAACCTTTTTGCAAGATCGCATTAAATATTTTAGTCAGAACTTCAACCGCCAAGTCATACCCAGGCGCTTTTTTTGGACTTATTGTTAGCTGAGTTCGAATAATTTTCTCAACGTCTTGGGCGTTAAATAGTATGTTACCTGAGTTGTGATCCATATGCAGAGGCAGATCCGGAAGTGTAAAATTATTCTCTGCCAAGTTCGGCTCAAAGACAGTCCTCAAATATTCCGCAAATGAGTATGCTTTCTCCTCTTCACTGCGTGCCCAATTGCCACATTGCTTTCTCAGCGGTGGTTCGCCCTCTACCGGTGCACAGTAGGTAATTTGAACCAAAATCTTGGCCAAAAATCATTTTTCGAACTAACAATAATAATGTTTTTGTTAATTACGTTCGATTTAGAAAATATTAAAGCAAATAACTGCATATTTGGTTTTTCCAAAAAACAAATATAAACTGATTGACGGGCAGTCGAATTCGGCATTTTCAAGCAACGTGCACAGTGCAATATAAAACGCCTAATTTTGATATAAATTCAAACGATTTTTTCAGCTATTAAACATAAAGAAGGATATCGTGTATAATATGGAGAAGAGACGGGATATTAAGTAATAAAAAAATAGCAAAATATTTTGGTGGACGTTATTGCTTTTTTTAACAAAACGTGTAATTATAACTTAACCTTAAATAAATGACTTTTTCAATGAATATAAACTTCGCATAAGCTTTTAATAATGTTAGCCGTGGTGTGCCGTGTTTTTGATTGATGAAAAATTTAAAGAAAATAATTCTGAATTCATTTTTTTTTATTTTCCGTTGCACTTTTTTGCACTTTTTTAGATATCAATTTTCTTTCAGACAGCCTCATCTTGCCATATCTTGAACTTTCTAACGTTTGGATTGGGAAAAGAACTAACAAGGGAAGTATCTCAACCCTTATGAACCGATTTGCATGAAAGGTAAAATATATATAAAAGAGACAATTCTAAGGTTGGGGTGTATCGGCTTATCAGCCATATCGGGGATTTAGGGGTTCAAAACATGGGTCAAAAAATGGCGAAAAAATCGTTTTTTGGATTTTTCAGCCATTTCTTTCTAAGAAACTATATGATGTTTACATATGAGAAGAAAGGTTTTTTTAATGCCTATCCAACGGTGGCATAACCTTGTAAAAGTTTGGCTTCGTTAAATACTTTTTTCATGAAAATGTGAAAATTTTGGGGGGTATTTATATGACGACACAGTGCTACGATGTCCATATGAATACGAAATAATCTTTATTAAATTTAAGTCGACACGTATTTTTTCTATAGAGGATATTCCTGTTAGTTCGTGAGATATCAAAATTTTCCCGGAGGTCCATATGGTTTCATAAGGGGACAACGAAATTTTGAAACACTGATATGGCCGAAAAGCCGAGACACCGCAACCTTAAAATCGTCTCATTTATATATATTTTAAGTTTCAGGCAAATCGGTTCATAAGGGTTGAGATACTTC
Source organism: Pegoplata infirma (assembly GCA_963921195.1). Classification (NCBI taxonomy): domain Eukaryota; kingdom Metazoa; phylum Arthropoda; class Insecta; order Diptera; family Anthomyiidae; genus Pegoplata; species Pegoplata infirma. The sequence continues at coordinate 31,600,272 of OY992536.1, forward strand.
CCTTGTAAGAGAAAAAACCCTGTTGCTGTTTATAATTTTGTTGTCAGTAAAATTGATTAAAATAATGTTTTAAACCAATATTTGGCTTCGATGAAGGAAATAGTACGAACTTTTTTTGAAATTTTTTCGTTAAGGTGGTACAAGGCCCACTCAAAAAATAACAGCTTTTTTCAGCAAAATCAAACAAAATGGTTTATGTGCCATTTTGTTAGCCTTCTTGCGTATTTTCTTCGTGCCGAGTTTCAAAAAAATTAGCCTATTCGTTTTCGAGATATTCAGTATTTTCCCTTTTTTTCCTTTGGTGGCAACCCTAAAAATTTCCACGATTACCAAATTCATAAAATCCAGCTGTGCGTGTTCACAAAAAACTCTTAAATTTAAAATTTCAGCCATATCGGTCTAAAACTTTGGCTGTAATTATTTTTGGCCTAAAAATTGGCTCAAATTACCCAGTGTGCGGTGGTTTAATTTTAGTAGCTTTCCAAAGTGAATAGTTCGCTGAACTTTTATGCGATAAACTTTCCACATACATGCTATTAATGCGATCCTCTTCCAAATGAAGGGCTTTTCTAAGGTTTCTAGTAGCTTCAGACAGCCTCTGCTTCGCAGCAGGGGATCTACTGTTTTGCCATTCTCTTCTTAGCCTTCTTTTAATTGTTAGAAGTTGCTCGATTTCAGAGTTTGAAACATATAAACTGCGATCTGAGGAAGCAACGGTTATGGGAGCCGAAGAGTGCTCTGCTGCTGATCTCAGAATGGACGTAAAGTCCTGGACACATTCACTTATATCCCCTTACATTCCAAAGATGGACTAATGTGGATGTGGCTACTAATGAACTTTTTATATTTTAACCAATTCGTCTTTGACGAAGTGAGTCCACAGGGTGTCTTAACCGAAATTGGTTCATCGTAATATGTTAAAATTACTGGAGAATGGTCTGAATTGAGATCAAATGATGTTTCAGCATATAACTTACTTCTGTCGATATGTTTCATTATTCCAAAATCGATAAGATCGGGAATTTTCCTTGGATCTGAAGGCCAATAGGTCGGCTGTCCAGACGATATAACGTCCAAATTATTACTTCGATCAATAAGAGCACAGTAAAGCTGTCTTCCCCTAGGGTTCGCTAGACGTGAACCCCAATAGGTGTGTTTCGCATTGTAGTCTCCACAAGCTAGGAAGCGATTACCAAGAGTTTTGAAAAAATTTTTGAATTATATCTTAGATACTGAAAATCGCGGAGGACAGTAAACTGATGTCAGAGTAAGTCCTCCTCCTACACAATCAAGATGTATTGAGGTAGCTTGAAGGTAGATTGTAGAATAAATTTCCATAGCATGGTGCTTAATTCTACTTCTTATCAAAATACCTGTTCCGCCGTGAGCCTTACCGTCAGGGTGATTTGTTTTGTGGAATGTATAACCTGAAATCTGAAAATTATATCTGTTCGTGAGGTGGGTTTCTGATAACAATAACACATCAATGTTATTGTTGTGCAAAAAATTAGATATCTCAGCCTTATGCTGGTTATAAACGAAAATGTAAGGTCACCTCGAAAGCTTTGGTACGTACATTCCCCAAATCTTCTAAAGAAAATGATAGTCGGTCAAGACCGACCATATAATATCTTACACTAGTGTTTTCCGGAAACTAAGTTCCAAGTGCAAACATGGACCGATTAAATCTAGATTTTGAAAGTTCTTTAAATCAAAAATTATCCGATAAAATTTCGAACGATTGTTTATGAATGCAAAAACAATTATTTTTTTTTTTTGTTTCAAAGGCCATTGTCACATTATTTAAAGTTTGGAAAGCTGTATCCGTTTTTAGAGGTCAAAGGTCATACATTTTTTTTTAAGTTTTAAGCAAGTTCGATAATCTTTATGTGTTCCAAATTCGTTTTTTTCAAACATTGTATTTTACCAAAAATTTTTTTTACTAAAATTTTTTTTAACATATTTTTTTTTCTCAAAATTATTTTCTTTCACCAATTTTTTCACTAAAATTTTTATTTTCCCCAAAAAATGTACTATTTTCCCAATATGTTCATCCCTTTACAACACACTAACAAATCTACAGAGCCGGCATTATTGTATTGTTTGTATATAAAAAAGTTTTGTCGCTGATTGTTTGTTCGTTAGTTCGTTTTCTCAAAAGTTTATCGAAATTATAAAATTCATTGTAGAAGAGAAAATAATTTCAGTCCTATAACAAATTTCAACGCGTTAACATCGCTAAAATAACTTTTATATTTACTGGTAAATAGATTTCTATACATACATATATATTTAAAAAAAAAATTATTTGTTTAAATTTTTTTTATTGCAAAATTTGTGTTTATTCAGAGAGAAGTATATGAAAAAGAAAATTAAATAATAATTTAAAAAAACGAAGATAGATAAAGTGCAAAAAAATCTATGCAAACAAGTGATTAAGTGTATTTAAGTACAATTATTTTCAAATATTTCTACTGATCTTTCTTTTGAAAAGATGAATTTGAAATAATGGGTGCGGCATTTTAATAAAAAAAATTGTAATTTAAAAAAAAATTGTAATTTAAAAAAAAAAATTCTATGAATTTCTTTAAATTATAAACAAATATTTGTGACTACATGTTTTCTTATTAAATTTTTTTAATTTCCTTTGAAAATTTGTGTAAAAAGAAATATTGAAATTACTATGACTTAAATTTAGATGACATCATCAGTTTTAACAATATTCAGCAAAAGCAGCAGCCAACAATAATAAAAAAACTGTACAGACAACGTTACTATAAAATCACACCAAATTTGTTTTCCCAACTTGTTTTATTCACTCATATCCATATTAAAAAAAATCTACAAAAATTTCAAAAACTTTTTCTTTTAAACAAATTGAAATTCCAAATTCTTTTTTATAAAACCACTTTTTTCGAAAGTTTATTTTTATAGGCTTGAGAGAAGGTAATAAATCTCAGCTTTAAAGCTTTTTATTAATTCTCTTACTCAAGTGACCTTAATTATAAAAAAAAAGTTACTTATATCTACTATGCAACACCCAGTTAAAGAAGATGGAGTGGGTACTACTAAAATTTTAAATTTTCACATGCCAGTTTAATTTTTTTGAAAACCGGTTCTATTACCTGTAGTTCTCTAGCACATGTTCTGGAACTGTTTGTTGTGGGCGTATATTAAAAGGTGTTGATTCCCATAACCGGTTCTAAAACTGGTCCATCTGCTTTTTAAAATCACGCTCAAAATAAGTTTGTAAAGTGACAAATTTTTAACAAAATATTTGTTTAGTCGAACTTATTCTTTTTTTTATTTAAAAAAACTTAAAAAAAATCGACGATTTTCTTAGCCCCATAGTTAACAGTGGTTAACTGTGGGGATTTCAGCAGGGAGTTTTTTAAATGATTCATAAGACTTCATTATAAACAGCTGATATTGTTTTGATAGAAATTGGCATAACTCTGCAATAAATCGATGATTTTCTCTATGAGCCCCACGGCAAACAGCTGATTTTACAACAATTTTGTTTAACACTAAACGTATCAGCAAAGCATACACACACAAAAATGAAAATGAGTTTCAATCACTAAAATGATTATATCAATTACTTTTTTAATTGATTTTGCACCTATCACGAAAGTGATTGTATTAATTACTAAAATTTGTAAATGTTTAATATTGCAAAAGTGCATTTATTCTCAATTTACTGAAATTTTCGAAATCAATTAAAAAATGTAATTATATCAATTAAAAAAAAATGATTAAAAACGAAATTGAACTTTTTAAAATTTTTAATTAAAATTTTTTTCTCTAAAATTTATTGTGTGTACCCATTCCTACACACAATAAAAATGAAAATGAGTTTTAATCACTAAAATGATTATATCAATTACAATTTTAATTGATTTTGCACCTATCACGACAGTGATAGTATTAATTACTTAAATTTGTAAAAGTTTAATATCGCAAAAGTTCATTTATTGTCAATTTACTGAAATTTTCGAAATCAATTAAAAAATGTAATTATATCAATTAAAAAAATGATTAAAAACAAAATTGAACTTTTCAAAAATTTTAATTAATTTTTTTTTTTATTACAATTTTTTGTGTGTACAGTTGGTGGTCAAATGACATTTCCGGGTATATGTTTGGAACCAGTGAACCGATATTGATAAACTAAAAAAAAAAAATCTTGTAAAATTACCAAAAAAAACTTCGTAAAATTATTTTTTGCTACCTCCTATTTTAAGAGAGTTCCTACACTCAACCAAAAATCATTGTATTCCCAAAGAAAATCATTGTAAATTCAACAGAAATCATTGTTGATTTTGACCCTACAAATATTTATGTTGATTTCAATAAAAATTGTTGTCAGTTTTTGTAAAAGTTGATCAACTCGTTTTTTTGTAAATCAACTCGTATTTTTTGTAAACTCAACTCATATTTTTGTTGATATAAGAAATATTATTAATAAAAAAAAGCTTGTTGTTATTTGTTAATATTCTTTTATTAAGTAAAAATCACAATATTTTTTAGAATTATCACCGGCTTTTTAAGCTGCAATATTTCAACACAAGATTTTCACACACTTCTTTTATTTATGTTTTGCACTCGTAAGCCATTCTCCAGTTTTCTAATGACACCAAATCAAAAGCCTTAAAAAAAAAACAAACAAAAATATAATATAGTATGAATACATAAAGTAACCAATGTATTTTATTACTTACCAAATATTTACAGATCAGAATCTGATCATCAGATCCTATTTTAATTTATTTTTATAATATTAAATATTTTTATAAGAAACAAACACATAAAATAATTTTATAAGAGACAAACAAATTTCACATTGCAATGCATTGCTACCAACTTGATAATACAAAAATGAACGAGCAGGGTTGTTTTTTCTTTTTTGGTTTTATCTATTGAATTCTGTATAAGCGATGTAAAGAGTTGATTCAACTTTACTGATTATTCAACGATATCAACATTAATTTTTGTTGAATACGGCAATATTCTGTAAAACTTGATCTACAATGGGTTTACTAATTTTTCTACTAAGATATTTCTATGAGTGTACAATCAAAATAATTCTACAGTAAAAGGTTTAGTAAGTGATTTTGTACCAAAATCTACTAATTAGTTACTAATTTTAGTATCTTCAAAGTACTAAAATTAGTAATTTTTACTGGTTTTGAATAATATTAGTAAAAAATTCTAGTATTGGTTACCAATTGCTGCACTAGGTCCTTTTGGACTAAAATTTAGTTAAATTTTTAGTATTGAATACCCTCGTTTTTTTGGGTGTAGTGAAAATTATATTTTTTTTTTGTAAAAATTGTAAAATTACAAACAATTTACAAGCTTTTTTTACCAATACAACTTTTTTGACGCGATAAAAATTACAAGGACTTCTCGTGACCTTACTTAATTTAGTGCTACCTTCTATTTTACGAGAACTTCCAGTAATTTTACAAATTTTTTACCAAAAAAAATTGTAAATTTACAACTTTTTTGATGCGATAATACTTACAAGGAGTTCACGTGACTTAACTAGATTTTTTTGTTCAAAAATTACCTTGGTAATTTGGACATTTACGAAAAAAATTTTAAAATTACAAAGAAATATTTAAGTTTTGATCGAAATTTTTTTGTTAAAAAACAAGGAAAACTGTCAAATATTGGTAAAATGAGATCACGAAACTTTTTCTAGTAATTTGAAGAGGGGTTTTTTGAGTGTATGTGATAATTAGGGCTGTGATTTCTATGCAAATGCATTTTTTTGGTGATAGTCTAAAAACGATATCGGCCAATTACACCGCTCAACAAATCGAAGGTTTTTGACTCCGGTTTGAAGTTTGATACAAAATTTTTAAAGATTTTGACTCGCTGATTCCAAATCTGTGCTCCAAATTTTTCCATCACGTCTAGAATTTTAATTATTTGCGGTTGAAAATGCGAAAAAACGCGATTTTGCATTTTTTGAAAGCCTGCACAGTGCCACATTTGGCCAATCTAGCATGACAAAAATCAAAAAAAAAAGTTCCCCGATTTTTATGATTTGTTTGTATGTATTATAAAACATTCATAATAACACTTAAATACTCATATAAGAACTATAATTCTATTCGTTATTAAGATGTTGGTGCATAAAGTTGCATCTTGTAAAATCCTGAAAGTAGTGTTCATTATTTCGCATTAATTAAGTCGATTTTAAACTGTTGTAACTTTTTAACAAAAAAAGATATTTATACACTCCGTTTTGGTAATTTTAAAGGATATTCAAAGGCTTTAAGTCATATCTTTTCTTCTTTTTTTAAACAATTTTTTCTATGTTTTATTAAATATTTAACATAATAAAAATTTTTGAAAAGAAAATTATATATTTATTTTTTTTTTGATGGAATAGAACTTTTGTGCTTGGTCTCTATTGGTCGCCGGACTTTTTCAGACATATTGACCAACATCCATAGTACTTATTTCAACGGCTAACTTTTGCGACCGTCCGCGACGCCGACTACAGTTGGACGATATGTAAACCTTGTTTTACATATTTTTAAAAAGTGGGAGTGGCAGTTGTCTGACCGCCCCCTTTTTTTGTGATATTATTTCTGCAGTCCTTGTGAGTATATATACCAAGTTTAAAGAAATTACAACCAAAATTAAACATTTTTTAAAAAGTGGGCGTGGCCGTTAACTGGCCTCCCATATTTTGCATAATGTTGTTTTTAAAGTCAAAAAGAACATTTATACCGAATTTCTAGTCAATATAAATAAAATTGAATTTTTGTCGTCCTAGATTGGCCAAATGTGGCACTGTGCACTGGTTGGAATAAAAATCTGGTATAAAGCGTTAGAGTATAATTGAACTATGATCTCAAATATATGATCAAAAAAATTTTAAGTTGTTGCACTATTATTGGCCAAACATGTATTTTAAAAAAACACTGTGAAAAAAATTAGAAAAAGCTCCATTTTTAAAAGGCTCTAAAACAAAAACCAGATGTTCAATCTATACTGTGATGAGCTCAAAATTTAGGCAAAACTTCATTCTTTCTTATAGACTTTTAAACCCATTAAAGATATCTTCCGGTTTGTACGAAAACCCAGTTGGCAACGTCCTCGAGCCATCCTCAGTGACGGAGCGATGACATGTCAGAGTCACACCTGACATCCACAAGACATCTCTATGTACTGGGTTGAGGACAGTTTCATACAAATTTTCAAAATGTCCTCACTCAAAGTCAGCAGTGGTCCGGGCTGACCTTCTGGGGACTTGTCACCTAAGACTTCTTTGCGGAAATGTCTGACATAGGTCATGCGAAAATACAAAAAATTTTCGTATTTCCTTTAGTTTTTACTTTTATCCATTTTCCTTTATAAATTGTCTTTCTCATATTTAGAAAAAACTTTTCGCCTTTTTTAGTCCCAACTGGATTTGAACCTGGAACCTCCAGTTTATTAGTCCCACACCTAACCACTTGTTCCAAACTTTATTTTTAAAATTGTTTGTCTATTTATTACTTTTATTCTACTTGTTAGATTTTGATTTTATTTTAATTAAGTCGATAATGTGGCCATTTTTTTCTTGGAAATTAAAGAGTTGCCCAGATTTAAACTTCTAATTTAATATACTGTTATTCTGAAGACATTTCCTTTTAGACGTCTTAGAGGAATTGTCCACACTCTTAAAGCAAACATTCAGTGCTGACAATGTTAGGACATGTCATCAAGGATTGCCTATGATTTGTCAGAACCTGAAGACATTTCCTCAAGGAATCACTGTGGAAATTTCCTCAGTGACACATTTTCCAACTGGGAAATAACACAGAAAACTTAAATTTGTAATATATTAATTTTTTTTTAGTTTTTCTTTGAAAAATATCAAATACCTTATAAGGTATCATCTACCTTATCTTTTTTACAAAAATGATAATTTTAACAGAGTCATTTTAAAACGCAATTGTAACCCAACCAAACGCAATAACTAGAAAAAAATTGTTTTCTATGTTGGAGACCAAAGACAAATTATACTTTTGCGCTTTATACCAGATTTGTATTCCACTCAATGGCTGCTGTGCAGGCTTTCAAATAATGCAAAAATCGTCATTTTTCGCACTTTTAACCGTGAATAACTAAAAATCTGGACGTGATGGACAAATTTAAAGTACAGATTTGGAATCAGGAGATCAAAGTCTACTAAGATTGATCACCAGTATTCAAACCGGAAAATGACTGTTGAGCGGTGTTATCTTTTCGAATTATGAAATTTGCGTTAAAATGGCATCGATTTGTGTTTTAATATTTTTTCATATTTGGTAAAAATGCATATTTTTGCAAATTTTGATGAAAATGCATATTTTTGCATATTTTGGTTTTAAATGCAATTTTTGTGCATATTTCCGTTTAAGTGCATATTTTTTTGCAAAAAGTACAAATTAAAATTTATTTGTTTTAATAATTATTTAAATTTTATAATTTTATTTTCAAAATACGAAAAATTATTTTTTTTATTGTTTTGTAGATTGTTTTTATTTCTTAAGAAAATTTTGCACTTAACTGTTCATATAAAGTTGTAAATCTTAATATTAAAACCCGGTGTTATTTTTAGCTTTTTAAAAATTTTTTCGTATAAAAAGATTTTTAAAGCACAAATTTCATGATTTTGTTGCATATTTTTGATTTTTTAAGCGCACATACTGCTGACCATCCGTTTACTAAATTGCTGACATCTTCATACAATTTTTCCAAAAATGTCCCCGAGGACAAGTCAGCAGTTGGTAAGCGTTGTCTAAAAGCATTTTCTATCCATAGTGTTGCCGGTCCTTTTCACATGTGTGGACTCCAATTAATCCTAATTTTAAATATAAAACTTTTGAATTTCTGCATTTTTACTCAAATGCACGTAACTTTTGTATTTTTCAACGGATATATAGGCACGTAACTTTTACATTTTTTAACACATATTTTTGAAAGACCTCTTATTTTCTTCGTTATAGATAAGACTTGATTTGTAAAGAGAGAAATGAATATTATTTTTTTTTTTCTTTCTGAAATTTTCAATAGAATTTACTTTTTTCCCCCTAATTTCGATATATCGATTAATAGCTTTTAAGGCAGTAATCAGATTGAGAAATTTTGTTTGTGATGTTGTATAAAATCCACCGAATTGTTCTGGAGATATGTTTACTTAAGTAAATCCACTTTTTTTTTAAAGTTGAAAATTTGAAAAGTTAGCAATATCTCGAAAACGGTTCTTTTTAAATTTTTTGGACTTCATTTTCGGATTCAGCGTTGGATTTTACATCGAAAATCAATGCAAAATGTCGTGGATCGCATTTTTTTTTTTAGTTTGTAAACTAGTGTATTATCTCTGAGTGTTTTAACTCAATTTTTATTAAATTTCTCTTTTCTTTATTATGATTGCACCATCAATTCTCAATGGGTTAATAAAAAGCTTTAGTGCATATTTGTTTATTTTAAACAATCACTTTGATGATGCATTGATTTTCTAAATAAATTAAAACATTTCAGTTTCATTTGACTCATTTAAACGTACACTCAAACAAATTTGTTGGTTGAAGTAAAAAAAAAAAGCAAAATATTTTCTATATTTTTACAACAAATGTCAAGTGTTTTACAACAAATGTCTGCTGTTTTTACTGCACATGTTAGTTGTTTTTCGATAGTTTAGAATGTTTACAATTGAATTATACAGTGACGAGCAAAAGTGTAACAGGGTTCACATTGCTTAGATAATCTGCTCTATATTTTAAACTACACTCTAAAAAATGCATGTAACTTTACTATTATTAAATAAGTAAATTTTCATGTATATTTACAGAAAATACGCAAATTTAAACACGTAGTGTTTGAACAAAATAGTTACACATTTATTTGTAAGGAATTAAACACAAAGTATAGTACAGTGTGTGTTGTGAAACATGTTTATAAGATTATAAACAATTTCACTTTAAATATACATTTTTTCCATGTAAATTTTGTTTCAGACACAAAATATGTAATCGTACATAATTTAACAAAGTATTGTGGAAATTGTCAAAACTTCATTTTTAAAAAACAATTTGGAAAATTAGACAAACAAAAAATCAAATACGAGCAACACAGCTTGCAACTGAGGAATCTAATACCATAATCTCTGCTTCTGTTTGTAAGTAAATGAATTCATTTTGATAGTTTCGCACATGAGGGAATTTTGGTTTCTATGAAGATTCTTCTTCACGTGTGCTGGCCCTATTAGATTCAAATGTTTAATCTTAAAACTCGCATTTTAATTTTCTATTTCTTTTTTTTTATTTCTTAAGGTCCTTTTGGTTTGAAAGGGATATGGAAATCATAGAGCGAAACGCATCCAAAATATAGAGCCACAATTTGCATCAAAATTTGGGTAAACATTTGAACCAATAGGCCAAACAATGTTCGGTGGAAGTATTCAACTTCAAGAAATTCAATATTTTGTGATATGGAGAATGGGTCGTTTGGGTAGGTTGCAGCATGTTCTAAAGCACAACAGAACAGAAATTAATTTTGATAAACCAACAATTTGAAAAAAAAAATTCTTGTAAAATACAGATTGGTAAAAAAATCTCAGATTCTAGATATTTTTTATAGAAAAGTTTAATTCTCCGATTCTGAGACATTTTTGCTGTAGAAAAATTCTAAGACTCTGAGACATTTTCTCTAAAGCAAAATTCTAAGATTCTGTGACATTTTTTCTGTAGCAAAATTCTCAGATTCTGAGATATACTTTTTTAAAGAAAACTTCCCAAATTCCGAGTCATTTTTTCTATAGAGTATATTTCTATAGATATTTTTTTCTATCGAAAATGTCTCAGAATATTGTTTCTATAGAAAATTACTCTACATTTTTTTATTTTTCCGTAGAAAAAATCTTTCAGAATCTGAGAATTTTTCTATAGAGAAATGTCTCAGAATCCGAGAATTTTTCTATAGAGGAAATGTCCAGAATCTGAGAATTTTTCTATAGAGAAAATGTCTCAGAATCTGAGAATTTTTCTATAGAAAAATGTACCAGAATCTGTCAATTTTTCTATAAAAAAACATGTCTCAGTAACTGAAAATTTTTCTATAGAAAAAGTGTCTCAGGAACTGAAAATTTTTCTATAGAAAAAAATGTCTCAGAAACTGAAAATTTTTCTGTAGAAAAAAATGACTCAAAATCTGAGAATTTTTCTATAGAAAAAATGTCAGAATCTGAGAATTTTTCTATAGAACAAATGTCTCAGAATCTGAGAATTTTTCTATAGAAAAAATGTCTCAGAATCTAAGAATTTTTCTATAGAAAAAATTTCTCGGAATCTGAGAATTTTTCTATAGAAAAAATGTTTCTGAATCTGAGAACTTTTCTATAGAAAAATGTCTCAGATTCTATAGAAAAAATGTCTCAGAGTCTGAGAATTTTTCTATAGAAAAAATGTCTCAGAATCTGAGAATTTTTCTATAGAAAAAATGTCTCAGAATCTGAGAATTTTTCTATAGAAAAAATGTCTCAGAATCTGAGAATTTTTCTATAGAAAAAATGTCTCAGAATCTGAGAATTTTTCTATAGAAAAAATGTCTCAGAATCTGAGAATTTTTCTATAGAAAAAATGTCTCAGAATCTGAGAATTTTTCTATAGAAAAAATGTCTCAGAATCTGAGAATTTTTCTATAGAAAAAATGTCTCAGAATCTGAGAATTTTTCTATAGAAAAAATGTCTCAGAATCTGAGAATTTTTCTATAGAAAAAATGTCTCAGAATCTGAGAATTTTTCTATAGAAAAAATGTCTCAGAATCTGAGAATTTTTCTATAGAAAAAATGTCTCAGAATCTGAGAATTTTTCTATAGAAAAAATGTCTCAGAATCTGAAAATTTTTCTATAGAAAAAATGTCTCAGAATTTGAGAATTTTTCTATAGAAAAAATGTCTCAGAATCTGAGAATTTTTCTAAAGAAAAAATGTCTCAGAATCTGAGAATTTTTCTATAGAAAAAATGTCTCAGAATCTGAGAATTTTTCTATAGAAAAAATGTCTCAGAATCTGCTTTCTATAGAAAAAATGTCTCAGAATCTGAGAATTTTTCTATGGAAAAAATATCCAAGTATCTGAAAATTTTTCTATAGAAAAAATGTCTCAGAATCTGAGAATTTTTCTGTACAAGAATTTTTCTGTAAAAAATGTCTCAGAATCTGAGAATTTTTCTATAGAAAGAAATGTCTCAGATTCTATAGAAAAAATGTCTCAGAATCTGAGAATTTTTCTGTACAAAAAATGTCTCAGAATCTGAGAATTTTTCTATAGAAAAAATGTCTCAGAATCTGCTTTCTATAGAAAAAATGTCTCAGAATCTGAGAATTTTTCTATGGAAAAAATATCCAAGTATCTGAAAATTTTTCTATAGAAAAAATGTCTCAGAATCGGAGAATTTTTCTGTACAAGAATTTTTCTGTAAAAAAATGTCTTAGAATCTGAGAATTTTTCTATAGAAAGAAATGTTTCTGGTCACATTTTTAATTAATTTTTTTATTTGTTTTAGCTTTTTTTATTTAATTTTAACACGTTTGTTTTAAGCCTTCATTAGCCTTTTTTATTTTAAATAAAATTTATAAAAATGCATTTATTGTTTTTTGATATTTGAATTTGGAAAAGTTAGGGTGGTTTTATAAAAAGCAATTTCAATGTATATGTACATAATTTTCATGTATTTCCAGGCGTTTCTACTTTAAGTTTACTAAATAAACATGTTTATTTACACACAAAACGTGTAAATTTTCCTGAAACATTTTTGTTGCGAAGCATTTTGTAGACACATGAATATGTACGTTTACATACTTTGTGTCTATCACTTTAAGCACAACAAGTATTTTTACACGGTTTATAGTAGGAGACAAGTTACCTACTATAAACAGGGTAAATTTACATGAAAATTAATTAGAGTGTACACAAGATAAAGTATTGAAGTTTTTTGATAATTTTATTAGTTAATTGATCAGAATTTATAAACATTATCGAAATATGCTGTAAAATTTTTTATAAAAAAAATATAGTAAAAATTCCATAAAAAGGCAAGTGTTACATTATTGCACTCATGATTTTTCTACATAAATCTTTAGGACAACTTTTATATTTCGCGCATATAGACCCGGATTTTGCAATGTTTTTATAAAACTTAATAAATATCATACAAATAATTCATTTGTTGAAAAGAAATTTTGGCTAAACATTTTTTTTAACTCAATAGTCCGTCCTTTTAACGATTTTAGGAGAGCCACACATATTACTCAAGCTTAGAATATACAGACATTATTTTTTTGGAATGGCGTTTATATCCGGCGATAGTAGAGCCCATTTATAATCAAATTCATAAGTGGTTTGTTTATTTTGCAATTAATACAATTTTTTTATTGGGTACTCAATTTGGGTTTTTGGCGGAATTTCAAATATTTTTGCAGATATTCAACATTTTTCTGATGAATACGAGCCAATTCTGGCCGATGATGTTTTTTCTATATTCGGTCTTAAATATATCGTCAATTAAAATCATCAGTAGATTGACAATATTGTTATAAAGAATGTAGTTATTATTAAATCCCTATTTAAAATTATTGTTTGGGGTACCTAAATTGAATTAGTGAATTTCGTCCAATGATAAGAGCAGCAAAAGACTTTTATTTATTAAACATTATTTATTTTTGTTCTTTCTGAAAAAATTAACTCCAAAGATTGCGTTCTGATTCGATAATTTGACACTATGGCACTACCCCGAGGATAATGTCCAAAACCACGAAATGTGATAGTGGTTTTAAATGGCATAAACCCATTCTTAACAAAATTTATGATCAACTGGTGATATAACTTGTTAATTTATTTACGGCTGAATTAAGAAAACACTTCTTGAGGCAAAATTGGCCTTTATTCAGCCGAAAAATGTCGAATTTCGGCAAAAATATTTGAAATTCCTCCAGAAACCCAACCCCAGTACACAATAACTTTTTTTTTACTAATTGCAAAAGCAACAATCCATTTACGAAATTTTTTATAAATGGTCTATATTATCGCCTGATATAAACACCATTCAAAAAAAAATAATTTCTGCAAATTCTGAGCTTGATAATATGCGTGGTTCCCCAAAAAACGTAAAAAGGACGGACTTTTGAGTTAAAAATAATGTTTACCCAAAATTTCTTTTCAACAAATGAATTATTTTTATGTTATTTATTAAGTTTTATAAAAAAATTGCAAAATCCGGGTCTATATGAGCGAAATATAAAAGTTGTCCTAAAGATTTATGTAAAAAAATCATGAGTGCAATAATGTAACACTTGCCTTTTTATGGAATTTTTACTATATTTTTTTTATAAAAAATTTTACAGCATATTTCGATAATGTTCATAAATTCTGATCAATTAACTAATAAAATTATCAAAAAACTTCAATACTTTATCTTGTGTAGTTTAAAATATAGAGCAGATTATCTAAGCAATGTGAACCCTGTTACACTTTTGCTCGTCACTGTATATTGCCGACAAAATTTTTTGGTTTAGTTTATTTTTGAAAATAAACAAACAGATCTATTGATTTTCAATGGATTCTGTACATATTGTTAACATATTTATTTTTCTTTATATACAACGTAAATATAATTAACTTATATGTCGGTACTGCAAAATGAGTCACTCTTTTGTAAACAATTAACTTTAGTTGAAATTAATTTTGAATTTTTTTAATTTAGTTTAGTTTGAATATTAGTTTTTTTTTTAGGTATTTAACTTGTCTTGTTTTCAAAGATAATGTCAGTATCAATATGAATTTTTGCTTTATTAAAAAAAAAAAAATCACGAGTTTTTTCCAGAAACTTGTTGTTAAAATATTTGTGTCGTAAATAATTAGCACAAGATTTTTTATTACCCTACGTCACATGGAGCATTTAGTAATATTAAATAGACTTGTTTTACGTTTATACACTCAACCAAAAATCATTGTATTCCCAAAGAAAATCATTGTAAATTCAACAGAAATCATTGTTGATTTTGACCCTACAAATATTTATGTTGATTTCAATAAAAATTGTTGTCAGTTTTTGTAAAAGTTGATCAACTCGTTTTTTTGTAAATCAACTCGTAATTTTTGTAAACTCAACTCATATTTTTGTTGATATAAGAAATATTATTAATAAAAAAAGCTTGTTGTTATTTGTTAATATTCTTTTATTAAGTAAAAATCACAATATTTTTTAGAATTATCACCGGCTTTTTAAGCTGCAATATTTCACCACAAGATTTTCACACATTTCGTTTATTTATGTTTTGCACTCGTAAGCCATTCTCCAGTTTTCTAATGACACCAAATCAAAAGCCTTAAAAAAAAAACAAACAAAAGTATAATATAGTATAAATACATAAAGTAACTAATCTAGTTTATTACTTACCAAATATTTACAGATCAGAATCTGATCATCAGATCCTATTTTAATTTATTTTTATAATATTAAATATTTTTATAAGAAACAAACACATAAAATAATTTTATAAGAGACAAACAAATTTCACATTGCAATGCATTGCTACCAACTTGATAATACAAAAATGAACGAACAGGGTTGTTTTTTCTTTTTTGGTTTTATCTATTGAATTCTGTATAAGCGATGTAAAGAGTTGATTCAACTTTACTGATTATTCAACGATATCAACATTAATTTTTGTTGAATACGGCAATATTCTGTAAAACTTGATCTACAATGGGTTTACTAATTTTTCTACTAAGATATTTCTATGAGTGTATATTCGAGGTTTTTACTATAAACTAGTGTAGATGAATTTTTGATACCCCTAAGTTAAAAAATAAATGTCCGACATTTTTTTTGATTCACTGTATAAATATTTCATTATATTTTTCAATGCTAGTCGTCTACATTATGGCAAAATTGTTTTTTTCTTATATTTTGTAAATTTCTTTATCAGATATTTTTGTGAAAGTTGTGATTTTAGAACTTCCTGTACATGTTTTGAAACTGAAGTCAATAATCGTACACTGAAAAAAGGCTTTGTGAAATTAGTAAAAATTGATATAAGCATAATGAAAAATGACTCACGTTTTTAACCGAAGACAGGTTTCATTTGATCAATAAAACTGTTATCTTTAAAGTTCCTTTCGATGAAAACTTACATGGAAATAATGAAAATATTCGTAGAAATTGTTTTAACGTTTTATGAAGTTCTTCATGAAATGAATGAAAATATTTAACGATTAACTGAAGAATAGCAGTAGGCAAGTGAAGGAAAACTGGAACTTTAAATTGAAATTAATGAAAATACTCGTTAATACTAATTTTTGTTGAGTCACGTGTAACCATCACTAAAGTGTTATTTAATTTACGTGACTGTTGTATACATGGTAGGAAAAATACACTTTCCAATTTTTTTTAAGTTTTTACTTACAAATTCCGATTAATTTTTATTAAAAAATAAAAAATGTTTTTATTCGACCTTTGAAATATTATATTTTGAGTAGGTTTATTCTAGCTCCAGGTCATTATTTTGTTTACTAATTAAAACTGTGATATTCACAAAGAATAATTTTTAAGAAATAATTTTTCTATTTTAAATTTATTTGAGTTGCTAATTTTTGCAAGACTTAATCGACACGCGCATAATGTAGACAAATAAAAAACAGCTGATTAGAGCGGCACGAATTTATTTTGTGATTTTTTTAGACTTTTATACGAAATTTAAAATGAAATGTTGTTGATTATTTATAAGTATTTACTAAAACTCGCGTTGTTTTATATTATTTCGTGGTTTTACTTATGTATTTAAATTAATGGATTTAGTAAAATTTTGTGTGAGAAAACTGATCTATAAATAAAAAAAATGTGAAAGTGTATTTTTCTAACTTGTTTTTATGATTTTTTCAGACTGTTTATACGATATTTAAAATGGAAAGTCAATTATTAATGTGTAAGATAACTAATTGTAATTGAAAACCATAGAAAACGTAAAAGTGTATGTTTTCTACCTTGTATACTACATTCACGTAAATTAAATAAATTTTCAGTGACGGTTATACAGTCAAACTCGGTTATAACGAACTCGGTTATAACGAATTCTCGGTTATAACGAACTAATTCTGAAGTCCCGACGTTTTAACATCAATTTTCACACGAAATACTTCTTTTATAATGAACTCGGTTATAACGAATCCTCGGTTAAAACGAACTGCTTATTATGGTCCCACAAACACAACTTTTTATAACGAACTCCCGTAAATATTTTTTAATGTTTGGCAATCATGTTTATCAAACTAACATAAGGTTGGAATTTTTTGGATTATATAATAATTTTCATAGAATTTATTTATATTTTTATTGATTTCTTCTCAATAAGTAGATTATTTTATAAAAAAACCTCAAATAAAACGAAATTGGATCTATTTTTTTTGGAAATAAAACTAGGTTGATAAGAAATATACCCCGCTTATAGCGAACTTCGCTTACACCGAACTATTTTTACTGGTCCCTCGGAGTTCGTTATAACCGGGTTCGACTGTACGTAACTCACCCGAAATTGTTATTAATGAATATTTTCATTAATTTCATAAAAATTTAAGGTTGACATTTTTCTTCGCTTACCTACTGCTAATCACGTTTAATCAATGAAATTTCATTAATTTCATGAAAACTTCATAAAACGTTTCAAACAAGTTCTACAAATATTTTCATTATTTCCATGTAAGTTTTTATTAAAAGAAACTTTAATGACACCAGTTTCATTGATCAAATGAAACCTGTCTTCGATTGAAAACGTTTCATTACTTTCACGAAACTTTTATTTTCAGTGTGTTATTCTTACAGAAAATTCTAAAATTGAAAACATCGGGACACCCTAAATGTCATGGGCACGGTATTTTTATTTTTTTTTTGTGTTTTGAAAACCATTTTTGTTTATATTTGTTTAAAACTTGTTTTAAAAGACCGCTTGTGTTTTGTTTTTCTGCCAGCCACGTCATTTATTTATGTTATAGGCCATTTACATATGCCTCGAAATCCAAAAAAAATGGGATTTCAATGAAAATCCAAGTAAATCCAATTACTTTTTTGGATTTCAAATGTCAAATCCCATACAAAAAAAAACTTGGATTTTGGGAAAATCGTAATTTAAAATCCAAAAAATTTCTACTACTTAATTGTACAACTATGGGTTTTCCCAAAATAATCATCCCTAATGCTTTTTTTACAACGCTGCACACGATTTTTTATCAGCTGTTGTTGTTTTTTATAAAGTAAAAAAACAATTAAAATTTATTTTTTTAAAACTATATAAAAACAATGTTAAACAATGTTTCATTTAAAATTTACCATTGCAAATGGTAAACGCACAATTTAGTTGACCAATTTGGTCTTCCTAACAAAGAAAAACACTCAATGGTGGCGGCCCCAAACTTGGCAAAAATGTTAATTTTCTTGCATTTAAAGAAGCAGCTCTACATAAAAACACATTTTTTGATATTGTGGTCCCAACATATACTAGTGGGATTGAAAATATTGGCTCCGGCAAAGAAAAATCATTGTTTTTAGAAATATTTATAAAATTGGGTAATTTTCCAACTAACAACCCTGTACACAAATCAAAAAAAAAATACAGAGTTAGTACAAACAAAATCCCGCTAAATGTCAAAAAAGCATATGTAAACGGTATAGATTTTAATTGGATTTGAAATCCAAATTTATGTGGATTTCGGGCTATATGTAAATAGCATATTAAGAAATTCTTAAACTTTCTTTATTTCGTAATTTGAAATTTTTTTGATAAAATAAAATAAAAAAATTAAATTAAATCACATAATGGTTTTGCGTGTTTTATGGATACATTTTTAATGATACACTACACTCAAAATAAAGTTTGAGTAGTACGTAGTAGTTTTTTTTTTCAACTACAATTTTAGTTGTTTTTGTATGAAACATTTTTAATCTGTTTACTTATTAATTAAAAAAATAAATTATTAATTAAAAAAAAAATAATTATTGTAAAAATATTTGCAACCCAAAATAGTAGTATCTTACTGTAGTAACAGTTGTTTTATGTAGTTGTTTTTAGTTTATATAAAAAAAACATTGTAGTAACAGTTGTTTTAAGTAGTTATTGATTTTTGATATTTGGTTAATAAACAATTGTAAAAAGAAACTACATTGCATGAATTAAATTTTTTTAAAGTTTGTTTACAGATTTGTAAACAGTTTTTTTAGTGGTTTTTACTACATTTGCCAGTTGTTAATCAATTTCTAAGTTTTTTTTTAGTTGTTTTTACTACATTTGCCAGTTGTTAATCAATTTCTAAAAACAACAACATTTTTAGTAGATTTTTACCGAAAACAACTTTTCAACGAACAAATGTAGTTGTTTTAACTTTCTTTTTCAGTGGTTTAAAATTAAACAAAGTTAAAGTTATTTTCAAAACAATTTACTTCTTTAGTCTAGCCATTCATGTATTTTCTTCTTTGAAAACCCAAAGCAATATTATGATGTCATCATGTTTGTAGTCAAATTGTATGTATAAGTTTTTACATCTTTATACAAAAACATTACAGTTTGTTTTATATGTAAATCCCAAAGTATATAATATAAATTGTTTTATAGTTTTTACGATTTGCCCACTACACATAGTAAATTTATATTTCATTGTTGAAAATTCATTTGAATTTGAACTGTAATCATTTTATCTCTGTTTATGTTATTTTACAACCACGCAAATCGAGTGTGGTGCCACCATCGACCGACCGACCATTATTTCAATAGACACTAAGGGTGGGATAGTGTTGTGTGAGATTTTAAGCAGCAATATTTGGATGCGCTAGAACCGCTCATTTTGTGAGGTTGGTAAAAAAAGTGTATGAGCCAAAAAATGGGGGAGGTCGGATAGGATCTAGGGGTCGCTCATCGGGTTCAAAGTTGGGCGTAGAGGGGAAAAAATCGACTAAAAGCCCCAAAACTCCCCTGGTTTTGCTCCTAGAGGGGTCAAATGTGAGACCGGCCCCCATTATTTTTTCCCCCTGAACACTTTTGCCAAACATACCTAAGCCCTATCTCCAATCCCTAAGGGGGGTACCATACAAAGGTTCAATTTTTAAAAAATCTTGCTCATACCGCTCTAGCTGCCCTAGAAGTCACCCTAGAGGAATCAAATGTATGACCGACCCCCAATATTTTTTCAACCCCAACATTTTCTCAGAACATACCTACCCCCTATCTTGAATCCTTAGGGTGGTCCCCATACATTTTTTTTATTTTTTCTTAAATTGTCATATTAAATCAGCTCCTACCGGTCCAATGGTGCCTCCTAGAGGGGTCATTATCAAGACCAGCCCCAATTAATTTTTAGCCCCCAACACTTCTTCTGAACATACCAATTCCATATCTCCAATTCCTAAGGGGTCTCCCACACAAAATGACATTTTTGGAAAACTTGCTCCCACCGCTCTAACTATCGCAGGGGTGACCCTAGAGAAGTTAAATGTGTGACCTACCCCCAATATTTTTTCAGCCCCAACATTTTCCCCAAACAAACCTACCCTCTATTTTAAAGCCTTAAGGGTGTCCCCACACATTTTTTTTATTTTTTTTTTTTTTATAATATCTGCGCCTACCGCTCCCATTCTGCCATTTAGGAACGGTAAATGCAGACTGACCCCCATTAATTTTTGCCCCCTACATTTTTTCTGAACATACCTACGCCGTATTTCTACTTTGTAGGGGTGGTCCCCTGGGGAAAACTAAATTAGTAATGTATGTAGAGAAGTCAAATGTATGACCTGAACATATATTTTTTTAGCCAAAACATTTTCTTCAAACATACCTACCCTCTATCTTCAAGGTGTTACTCCCAATTTTTTTATTTATTTTATCGAGAAATCCGAGGTCTTTAATTTGTAATTTAATAATAACTTTTGTTAAGCGTAAAAAATATTTTTTTTAACTTGAAAATAATAAAAATGATAAATAATATAACTATAAATCAAATTAATTTATTTTGATCGCATGATGGATATTGTTTCCGATTTTCGGCCACGACCTGAAGCAAACCTATTTTTTCCTCCTCGTTACGGCACAACACGTTGTTATAGTCTTCTATTAATTTTACGCCTCTTTCGGCAGCGTCGTTGACAACATATAATTTACCTAATATTTGCAGCGCTTGCTGGTAGTCCTGACGATTTTCCCAAGTATTTGGATCGGAAGCAATGAAATTTGTTGTTATTCCGAAGCGTGCAAATAATTTTGAGTCTCAGGTGTGACGTAGTGGCTTAAATCAGTTTTCATGAGTTCTTGATTCACTTGTTTCGATGCCATGTTAATTCTTTTCACACCTTCGAATCCAACAACATATACTGGAGGATTACGATCTTTGTTGCCACTGTCACCGCTATCCTCTGAGGCATCTTCTTTCCCGATATCATCGTCTTCTTCTTCCTCGATGTCTTCGTCAGACGATTCGTCCATCTCATCGTCAGATAACTCTTCCTCCAATTCCTCTTTCTCTTCTTTAAATATACGAATTGCATTCGACATTTTTCGTTTTATTTCACAAGAGATATTCGGATCAAATAGTGCGAGAGCAACAGCTTCGCCACTGAGATACCAGAGATGTCCACAGAATCTCTTTACAAATCGTTGCGACACAATCTTATCAATTGAAGCATAATTGGCAATCGCTTCCAAAAAATTCAAATAATTATTTGGAGCTTGTATTGCTTTGGTAGCGCTAAACCAAGCTTTTACGTAAATTGTTATGACGGTCACATCAAGAAGTGTATTCAATTCTTTTTTGGCCAAACCGATATATTTTCGTAACAAAAACATTAGGCAATAGGCAATATATGCCTTTTGCCATCCATCGAGCATGACTGATGGGTCCTGGTGGGCTAAAATACTTATTAGAAATATTTTCGCCAAGGTATAATAAAACAATTTCAAGAAACTCCTTGTAGTCGTCTCTGGGTTGCTTTTCTTTTATTTGAGCCCAACAAAACAACTTGATGTCAGTTTGGACTTGAGCTGGTATGTTTCCTGCCACTTCCTCATCTTCTATGCCAGGACTGTACGGTTGGTCTTTTATATTTTCCCACTGCTCATTAAAACGCGCAAACATTAACACTCCTGGTCCAGACGTTTTGCCGAATTTGGTTTCAAACACTTCTTTTAATTGAAGTTCATAAATATGATGCCTGCATGGCAGATAGAAAAGATCTCTTTCAAGTATTTGCTTAAGTAATATTGACGCAGAGGAGAGGAAAAAATATTACCCTAACAAAGTGGAAATACGGCGTAGGTATGTTCAGAAAAAATGTAGGGGGCAAAAATTAATGGGGGTCAGTCTGCATTTACCGTTCCTAAAAGGCAGAATGGGAGCGGTAGGCTCAGATTTTATAAAAAAAAAATAAAAAATAAAAAAAATGTGTGGGGACACCCTTAAGGCTTTAGAATAGAGGATAGGTTTGTTTGGGGAAAATGTTGGGGCTGAAAAAATATTGGGAGTCGGTCACACATTTAACTTCTCTAGGGTCACCCCTGCGATAGTTAGAGCGGTGGGAGCAAGTTTTCCAAAAATGTCGTTTTGTGTGGGAGACCCCTTAGGAATTGGAGATATGGAATTGGTATGTTCAGAAGAAGTGTTGGGGGCTAAAAATTAATGGGGGTTGGTCTTGATAATGACCCCTCTAGGAGGCACCGTTGGACCGGTAGGAGCTGATTTAATATGACAATTTAAGAAAAAATAAAAAAAATGTATGGGGACCACCCTAAGGATTGAAGATACGGGGTAAGTATGTTCTAAGAAAATGTTGGGGTTGAAAAAATATTGGGGGTCGGTCATACATTTGATTTTTCTGGGGTGACTTCTAGGGCAGCTAGAGCGGTAGGAGCAAGATTTTTTAAAAATTGAACCTTTGTATGGGACCCCCTTAGGGATTGGAGATAGGGCTTAGGTATGTTTGGCAAAAGTGTTCAGGGGGAAAAAATAATGGGGGCCGATCTCACATTTCACCCCTCTAGGAGCAAAACCAGGGGAGTTTTGGGGCTTTTTATGGATTTTTTCCCCTCTACGCCCAACTTTGACCCCGATGAGCGACCCCTAGATCCTATCCGATCTGCCCCATTTTTTGGATCATGCATTTTTTTTACGAACCTCACAAAATAAGCGGTTCTAGCGTGTCGAAATCGAAAACTCGTGCACTATCCCACCCCTAATAGACACATGTAAATTTTTGTAGATATTCCCAAAAAACTTTCCCTTTTAATCTATATATTTAAAATAGAGGTGCTTGCTGCACAAATTCAAGAGTAAATTGGAGTAACATGAACTTGTATATTTTTTTGCTACACTGTGAAAAGTTTAACAGTAACTACTTAATAGTTTTTTGTAAAATTATTTTAGTTTATGTAGTTGGTTTTCTATAAAAAATGTCAAACTATTTTTGACAGCTGTTTTTGGAAAAAATTTTGAAAGTACTGCATGTTAGTAACAGTCATTTTAAGTAGTTGTTTTTAAAAACATATTAGTACTCAATTTTTTTTATTTTTATGCTAAAGTGGGTTAAAGCTTTTCTTTTTAAAAACTTTTTTTTTGTCTTAATGTAAGGTTTAAAAAATATCAATTTATTTTAAAGTAATTTTAAATTTTTTTAAAGAAATCTCTACAAAAATAAAAGAAACAGTTTTGTAATTTTTTATTTTTAATTTTGTTGAAAAATTGTTTAATTTTAAATGTTTTTACAACATATACCATTTAGCTTTTTATATGCTAAAATTTGTAGTTGACCTTAAAACAACTAACATTTTAGTTGTTTTAACTGTCATTTTCATAGGTGCCAAAAGTCTCCTGTCGTTATACAACCTAAAAGTTTTACAAACTTATTAGTTTGAACACACATAATTGGCTTGTCATCAAAATTTTTAATAGCAAAAAATTACATGGCGCCACTTGTTCTACTAGGCGGTGTATTTTATAATAAAACTAGAAAAGCTAAACGACCAAACCTTAAAAATACTTTGTAGTATAATATGATAACTAAATAGAGTTTATTATACTACAAGATGAAAATGAGGGTTATTTACAAGGTTGTTTTTGTTTTTTGCACCCACAGAAAATTATGATGTAATTTAATAAAAAATTATGAACATATTTTCTACACTTAAAATAAAGTAAACTAGATTTAAAACTCAACTAAAATATTAGTTGTATGAAAAATTGAAAATAATTTTTTTTACAGTTGTTTTTAAAATAACTACAAAAAAAACTCTACTTAAATTTTAGATGTATGAAAAATGGGAATTACATTTTAACAGTTGTTTTTAAAATAACTACAAAAAAATTCTACATTGTAAAAACAGTTGTTGTATGTAGTTGTTTTTGTTTTGTTAAAAAAAAAAAAACAACTGTAAAAAATATTACTATAAAATGCAGTTGTTTTTAGTAGTTATTTTGAATTTTTTTAATAAACAACTACATTAGTAATTATTATTGGAAAACAGGATCAAAGTTTTCAGTTTCAAAAAAAATTTAAATTTTTTTCTAAAGAAAAAGTTGTGACACATGTAAAAAGTAAATTAGTTTTTTTAAAGAGGCCAGCTTATTTTTGAACAGTATTTAAATATTTTTCTATATCTTTTCAACTGTTTTTTTTTTTAAATCTTACTTTATAATCCAAAGGTAAAAAACATTTTTTTTTTTAAATTTTCCTCAAACAATTTGTGGTAAATTTGTTTAACCATAAATACTTCTTTTGTTACAGTTTGAATAGCAGTAAAAACAACTGTAGAAAATACTGTTTTTTTATACAGTATCCGAATTTGTTTTGGCACAGGTTGTTTTTACTGTTTTTGTGCCAATTTTAAATCCAAAGTTAAAAAGAACAAAAATTTTAGGCGATTTTACCGAACTGACTGATTCTAACAAAAACAAGTGAGAGTGTTACATTCGGCTCTACCGAATCTTTTATACCCTCCACAATGTAAAAAACAAAATAAAAAAAATCCAGCGGCGTCTTTTTTTTTTTTTTTTTGGGGGGGTTGGTGGGATACGTTAGGGGGCACCTTCCGCTTGCGATTTTGAACTTCTTCTGAGATAAGAATGTTGCATTTGCTTAACAAAAGTACAAAAAACCCCGCAAAAAATGCGGTTTTTCTTAGGTTGGTTTAGTTCTTCAAGGGGGAACTTTTTTCCCCTTGGTCCGATTTTGCCCATTTCCGAACTTAACCTGCCTAGGAATATAAGACATATTCGTGCCAAACTTTGGAAGTCTAACTGTTTTATTTTGGACTGCATCGTGCCATCTACAGACGGACGGACGGACATTCACAGAATGCCTTAGAAATTTGGCACGAATATGTCTTATGGTCCTAGGCAGGTTAAGTTCGTAAATGGGCAGAATCGGACCAGGGGGAAAAAAGTTCCCCCTTGAGGAACTAAACCAACCTCTGAAAAACACGATTTTTTTACGTGTTTTTTATATTTTTGTTAAACAAATGAAACAATTTTATGTAAGAAGAAGTTCAGAGTACTGCGCTAGGACCGGGGGGACTAAAAAATTTTTTTTTTTGCCCGCCCCCTTTTTAGGGCGTGGATATAAAAAATAGTTAAAATAATGATAAAATTGTATAACTTTAGTACAAAAAGTATAACAAATAAATTAGTAAACATTTTTCGAGAGGGGTGTGTCCCCCACTGCCCCCGCCAAAGCACCCTCCCAAAAACGCCCCTGATTTTTTTTTGGAGGGTATAAAAGATTCGGCATAGCCGAATTTAACGCTCTTGTTATTGACTAAAATGTTACTTTATATTCTTAAAAAAATGTTGTTGGTAGAATCGACTACAAAACACAGTTAAAACAACTACATTTGTTCATTTTTAAGGCGTTTATTACATTTTATGGTAGTTTTAAACTATTGATTAAAAACTAAAAAATGTGTAGAAACAACTACAAAAAACGGTAAAATAACCTGTGGCAAAACAATTACGGAATATATATAAATAACTGTTTAGTAAAGGTTGTTTTTACTGCTTCTTAAATTGCTAGTATTTTAGTATTCTTGGAAAAAATTGTAGCAAAAATAGTTCAAATTTTCCTTTGGATAAAAAAAACTTTGTTGAAAAACTTTCGAATACTGACTAAATTTAATAAAAATATCTAAACATTTCAAAACTTTTTCTTTTGATTAAATAAAATATTTCTCTTAAAAAACTTAAAAAAAATATTATTTTTTAAAAATCTTTCAACTGAAATTTTTTAAATGTTGAAGTTTAAACTAAAAACAACTGTTGCTACAATGTAGTAGTTTTTATGTTATTATTATCATTTGAAAAAGAATATTTGAAAAAAAATGTTTATCATACAAAAACAACTGAAATTGTAGTTGAAAACAACTACTACTGGCTACACAAACAGCTGTCATGTAGTAACTGCAATCAATTTCTAAGTGTAACCAATTTTTTTATAAATTATAAAAACAATATTCATAAGACACTTGTCCTGGTAATATGGCAAGACAACAGTTTTTCCAAAAGTGCATGTGATTTTTATACCCTCCACTAAGTGATAGAGGGTATATATAGTATAAGTTTGTCATTCCGTTTGTAACTCATCGAAATATCGGTCTGGGACCCCATAAATTATATATATTCAGGATTCCCTATCGATTTTAAGACATTCTAGCGATGTCCGTCTGTCTGTCTGTGGAAAATGCTATCATGGACAAAATATTGCACAGAAATGACTGAAACTTAACATATTTATTGGATGTTTGGTATTGCATTTGAGCGATATCGGTTCAGCGGTTCAAAAGTTATGAACGAAAATGTAAGGACACCTCAAAAATTTCATTACATTCAACATAACCTAAAAATACAAAATGCTTTAATTCGGCTGCTGGTTGACATATGTGAACACAATTGAACACTTAATGGTATTTAAACAAGTACGAACATATTTTTTGACAAGAAAAAGAAAAAAATCGCGGATTTTTTTTTACCAAATTTTTTTTTTCGCGGAAATTTTTTTTAAAATTTTTTTTTTTTCAAAAGTAATTTTCTTTCTTGTGGAGGGTATCACTACATTCGGCAAGGCCGAATTTAATTTTTTTACTTGTTTTTTATAAAAGTGACAACTGCCACAATTCCACACTTAGAAAATTATTGTATGTTTCTATATGATAGTTATTTTAAGAATAAAAAAACAGAAAATGTTGTAGCAATACAATTAGCTGCAAAACAACTGTATATAAAACAACTATTTTTACTAGATTTGTCTGTTGTTTATCAATAGTTAAAAACAACATTTTCAACAAACAAATGTAGTTGTTTTAACTGTGTTTTGTAGTAGTTTTTGTAATAGTTTCTATCGAAATATTTTTTTGAGTACAGGTTCTTACAAATTTAAAAATTAACTTTATTTATCTATATAAATTTATAACCAATTTCTTTTTTTTCTAATTTCAGTTAAATTTTTAAATAAACCAAAAAACAAAACAAAATGAGCTCCGCTGAATACTATCCCTTCAAGGTAAATATTTTATTAATAGAAACAAATATTAAATACATAATTATAATTAGGTAATAGAATTTTTAATAAGTTTAAAAATTTATTAATGACGTACAATTGTGTTAAATTTTAAACATTTTACAACGTATTTTACAGTCATTACTTAAGTCTTTACCTATCCTTCTTTACACAATCAAAATCATTAAACATGTTTTCTAAAACACAATAAAATCTTAACGAGTTTTCCTTAAAAACACAATAATGGAATTCACGTCAGAAATTTTAGTCTTGCAAAATTGCGAAATGTCAAAATTGCAACTTTATTTGCTTGTTATTTTGTAAATAGAAGCAATTATATTACAATTGAAATAAATTGCAAATATTTTCTTGCAACGACAAATCATGTAAAAGGTAATAAAAAAATAAAAATCTTGTTAAAATTTTTTTTTTTTAAGAAAAGTTGCAATATTGCACTGTTGCAAGTGTCAAAAACTTCTGAAGTGAATACCCCGAATAAAAACTTAATTTTTTCAAAATTGCATTTTTTTTTGCAAAATAAAAACAATTGATTTTCTTATATTAATGGAATTCACGTCAGCCATTTTGGTCTTGCAAAATTGCAAAATGTTAAAAATGCAACTTTACTTGATTTTTGTAAGAAGTCACGTCAGCATTTTTTACTGTTGCAAAATTGCGAAATGCAAATTTTTCCAACAAACACTTGGAATGACATAAAACGAAAAATAATTTTATTTATGTTTGTTGTAATAAATGTGGCATTTCGCACTTTGCAAGGGTATACCGTCAATATTCAGGGTATTCACTTCAGAATTTGTTGACCCTTGCAATAGTGCAACTTTTTTTTTAAAAAAAATTTTAATAAAATTTTTTTTTTTTTTTATTACCTTTTATATGATACGTATTTGCAAGAAAAGATTTGCAATTTATTTTAATATAAATACAATTGCTTTTATTCACAAAGAAACAAGCAAAAAAAGTTGCAATTTTGACATTGCGCAATTTTGCAAGACTAAAATTTCTGACGTGAATTACATTATTAATTACTATTAAAAAAAAGTAAAAATATTCTCTTGCAACCACTCATCATGTAAATGGTAATAGAAAAGTGTTAAAGTGGATTCAAAATTTAAATAAAGAAATTTTGCAATCTTGCACTGTTGCAAGGGTAAAACTATCTGCAGTGAATACACTGATTATTTCAGATATATTTTTAAGGAAATCACTACTTAAAAATAATTTTTATGATTCATTTTCTTATAAACCAAACCTTTAAGCAATTATTATTGCAAACCTAATTATCCATTTAAAATAATTACTTAATATTCTTTGCAAGTACATTTGTGAAATTAAAAATATTTTTTTTTTATAAATTCCACATCATAACCGCACTAATATAAATGAATCATTTAAATGTGGGTATGTTTATGAATAAATTATTTAAAAATAAAAATATAAGCTTTTGTTTATAACTCAAACAGTTTTATCTTTTTTAACCAACTGAAAAAACAGATAAGGTTTTTTTTTTATAAACTTTGTGATAATATATAAACATGAGTGATTAAACAATATAATTATTAAAAAGAACAAGTATAAGTACTTGACAAAACTTAAGTTTTAGTAATAGAACAATTAAAAGATTAGTTTATTGATTTTTATCTTAAATACATGATTTAATTTAATGGTACAATATGTTTACAACTAAATTCTACACAATTTTTGTTAACAATTTAAAAACTCCGTTTTAAGTTTGCAAATATTTTTTTAAATTGAAGATGATCTTATAAAATTTGAAATAGATCAATTGAAAATTAATGAAGATAAAAGATTTGAAAACAATCCATTGAAATTTTAAAAAGATAATGTGGTCGATTTTGGAATACGATTTCACCATTCACCAAATTTTTTAAAATTTGATAGTCTGTTGAATTTTAAGACAAATTTAAAAATCTTAAAATTCAAAAGAATATCAAATTTTTAAAAATTAAGTGAATGGTGAAATCGTATTCCAGAATCGAGCACTATATAAATTCGAAAAAAACTATAAAACTTGAAAAAGATCCATTCAAACTCGAAAGAAATCAATTCAAATTTGATGAAGATTAATTAAATTTCGTAAAACTTCAATTGATATTCGAAAAAGATCAATTACACAGCCCGATAAAAAAAGGTTTTGACCCAGAAACAAGACCCACTAATCCTTATGTATTTTGATCTCCTGAATTCGATTCCACCATTAGAATTGAATTCTATCGTTAGATTTTCTGTAATTTACAAGCAAAGTCCGCAAAGTGAACCTACTTGATTTCTTTGTGAATAAGCCGAGACACCCCAATCTTAGAATTGTCTCTTTTATCCATATTTTAAGTTTCAGACAAATCGAGTTGAGTTTCAGACAAATCGAGTTGAGTTTCAGACAAATCGAGTTGAGTTTCAGACAAAGTTAACTTACAAGTTAACTTGTAACTTAACTTACAAAAGTTAACTTGTAAGTTAACTTTTTTTTTTAAATTTATTTCTGTATGTAAAGTTTAAGCCTAATTTTTAAAACGAAGAAAATAAGAGTTTTTTTATTAATAAAATTGTAGAAGTTACATGCATTTTAACAAAAATGCATAAATTCAGTTTTATTTAAAACCAGTAAGAGTAATAAATTTGGCTGAGCCGAATCTTTTATACCCTCCAACATGCAAAAAAAAAAAAATGCAGGGCCGTTTTATTTTTTTGAGGGGGACGTTAGTGGTATTTCCTCTCGAAATATATGTTTAAAAACTCATTATTATGCTTTTTGCACTAAATAAATGAAAGTTTATCATTATTTAAACAATTCTTTTTAATCCACGCCCACAAAAGGGGGGCGGACCGAAAGCCGAGAGCCATTTTTTAATCCTCTTGGTCCAAATGCAGGACTTTAATCTTCTTGTAGCATAAAAATATTGCATTTGTTAAACAAACACACAAAAAATCATGTAAAAAAGTGCACTAACAAAATTATTGCAGTTACTACATGCCGGTCATTTGTGTAGTAAGTAGTAGTTGTTGTTTTCAACTACAACTTCAGTTGTATTTGTATGAAAAATCTCAAACAACTATTTTTTGTAGTCGTTTTAAAAAATAAATGCGAAAAATTACTACATTGTAGTAACAGTTGTTTTATGTAGTTGTTTTTAGTATATAAAAAAAACTTGTAATTTTCTAGAAATTTTTAGAAAAACGGATGTGTTGAACGAGTTGGAAGTGTCAGATGCAGCAGAAATTATTTCCAAATAATTTTAACCGTTTTTAACGTTTAGAAGAAAATTCAGACAATTTGAGTTACAGTAAAAACAACTGTAATTTGAAGTAGTTTTTACCGTTTTTTGTAGTTGTTAATCAATAGTTAAAAACAACAACAATTTTTGGTTGATTTTACCGTAAAATGTAGTGGACGCCTAAACAACAACAAATGTAGTAGTTTTAACTGTCTTTTGTAGTGGAATCTACCGTCATAATTTTTTGAGTGTGGTGTTTTTCAGAGGTTGCTTTAGTTCTTCAAGGGGGAACTTTTTTTCCCCTGGTCCGATTTTGCTCGTTTACAAACTTAACCTGCCTAGGAACATTAGACATATTCGTGCCATATTTCGGAAGTCTAGCCCTTTTATTTTGGACTGCATCGTGTTAACTATAGACGGACAGACGGACGGACATCGCTAGAATGTCTTAGAATGGATCACTGATCATAAATATATATACTTTATAGGGTCCTAGACGGATATTTTGATGCGTTACACTCGGAATGACAAAGTGAGTATATCCCCATACTGTAGTTGGAGGGTATAAAAAGCTGTTTTTGTATAAAACTGAATTAATGCATTTTTGTTTAAATGCATGTAACTTCTACAATTTTTTGCGGTTTTTATTGAAAAACCTCTAAGTTTCTTCGTAATTAATCATTTTACAAATTAAAATAAAATTTAAACAATTTTTAACTTACAATATGTCAAATTTACAAATTAAATCGAGTAGTTTCACTTTGCGGACTTTCCCTGTAAACTACAGGAAAACCAAACTATAGAATCCAATTCAATAGGTCAAAATACATAAGGATTATTGGTTCTAGTTTCTGGGTCAGAACTTTATTAAAAATATGTTTAAAACTCGTAAAATTTGAACAAATATTCTAGAAGAATAAATTCAAATTCGAAAAATTGCAATTAAAATTCGAAAAAAAATCAATTGAATTTGTAAAATATTTATTCGAATTCCAATTGGTCTTTTTATACCCTCCAACCACAGTATGGGGGTATACTCACTTTGTCATTTCGTTTCTAACGCATTGAATACCCCATAAAGTGCATATATTATTGATCCACGATCGATTCTACGAATGTCCGTCTGTCCGTCCGTCTGTCTGTAGATAACACAATGCAGTCCAAACTAAAACAGCTAAACTCCTGAAGTTTGGCACCAATATGTCTCATGTTCATAGGCGGGTTAAGTTCGTGAATGGGCAAAGTCGGGCCAGGGGGAAAAAGTTCCCCCCTGAAGAACTGAACCAACCTCTGAAAAAATACACTTTTTGTGCATTTTTTTTGTATTTTTGTTAAATAAATGAAACATTTGGTATATTTTTCGCGATGGAAAGGTGCTCTCAATGTCCCCGACTGACCACCATTTTGATGTTTTTTTTGAATTTTAACTAATCTTTTTTAAAATATCAATTCAAATTAATATTTTTAAAGTTTTCTAATATCAATTGATTTTTTATGAATTTAGTTAAAATTTTCAATTAATCAATTCAATTAATCTTTTTCGAATTTCAATTAATCTTTTTTTGAAAATATTTATTGGTAATTTACGAATTATAATTGATCTTCTTTAAATTTCAATTGGTCGTTTTTTTTTTGAAATTTGAATGTTATTTTTGGAGTATCAATCGATCTTTTTCGAATACCAATTAATCTTTACCGAAACTCAATTGACATTTTCGAGATTCAATTGATATTTTTCGAATTCCAATTGAACTTTTTCGTATGCGAATTAATTCTTTTTGAAATTATCAATTGATCATTTACAAAATTTAGTTGGTCTGATTCGAATTTCAATTGATTTTTATTGAATTTAAATTAATGGTTGTCTTTTAAATTTCAATTGATCTTTTTTTAATTTAAATTGATATTTTTCAAATTTATTTTTTTTCGATTGATAAATAAATTTAAATTGACTTTATTCGAATTGCAATTTATGATTTTCTTTAAAAATTTAAATGATCCTTTTGGAATACGGATTTCAGTTAACATTTTCGAGTTTCAATTGATATTTTTTGAATTTTAATTAATCTTTTGTTAATTTCAATTGATATTTTTCGAGTTTCAATTGATATTTTTCGAATTTAAATTGATATTTTTCGAATTTGAATTGATATTTTTCGAATTTGAATTGATCTTTTTCGATTGACCATTTACAAATGATTTAATTCGAATTTTAATTAATGTTTATTGAATTTCAATTAATATTTTTCTTTCGAATTTTAATTTGTCTTTTTCTAATATTGATCTTTTACGAATTTCATTTGAAATTTTTGAGTTTCAATTGATATTTTTCGAACTTTAATTGATTTTTTTCGAATTTCAGTTAATTCTTTTAAACATGTAAAGTGACCAATAACAAATTTCAATTGCTTCTCTTCAAATTTTATTTTATGTTTTACGAATTTTAATCGATTTTTTCGAATTTCAATTTATCTTTTTTGAGATCTTTTACAAATTTCAATTTATTTTGTTGAAATTTCAATTGATCTTATTCGAATCTCAATTGATCTTTATTGAATTTCAATTAATGCTTTTCCTTTGAATTTAAAATGAATTTTAACTGATCTTTTTCTAATATCAATGGATTATTTATTTATTTCAGTTGAAAGTTTCGAATTTCAACTGGTATGGTTCGAATTTCAATAGATCTTTTTCGAATTTCAATTAACTTTTAATAAATATTAAGAAAAAATATTTTTCGAATTTCAATTGATTTTATTCGAATTAAATTAATTTAAAATAGTTCGAATTCCCCTTTAAAATAGTAAATATTTTATTTGTTAAATTAATTTGTATTCAATTCTTTTTTTTTCTCCCTTAGTGCACCCCCACTGTTTATCCCGCTGATCCCTTTGATCCCGTTGAAGATGCCAACATTTTGCGTAAAGCTATGAAGGGCTTCGGCACCGACGAGAAAGCTATCATTGAAATTTTGGCTCGTCGTGGTATTGTCCAACGTTTGGAAATTGCTGAAGCCTTCAAAACCTCCTTCGGTAAAGATTTAATTTCCGAATTAAAATCTGAATTGGGTGGTAAATTTGAAGATGTTATTATTGCCTTGATGACACCCCTGCCACAATTCTATGCCCAAGAATTACATGATGCTGTCTCTGGTTTGGGTACCGATGAAGAAGCCATCATTGAAATTTTGTGCACACTCTCAAATTTTGGCATTAAAACTATTGCCCAATTTTATGAACAAAGTTTTGGCAAAGCATTAGAATCTGATTTGAAGGGTGATACCTCAGGACACTTTAAACGTTTGTGTGTGTCATTGGTTCAAGGCAACCGTGATGAAAATCAGGTTAGTTTTTGTATTTGTTAAGCAAGCAAAAAAAGTATTTGTCTAACATCTATTGTTGTTGTTATATTGATTTTATCTTTTAAATTTGTTATTTTCTATAAAAATAAATAAAAAAAATAGGGTGTTGATGAAGCTGCTGCCGTTGCTGATGCACAAGCTTTACACGAAGCCGGTGAAGGTCAATGGGGCACTGATGAATCAGTATTCAATTCTATTTTAGTTACCCGCTCTTATCAACAATTACGTCAAATTTTCTTAGAATATGAAAATTTGGCTGGTCATGATATCGAAAAGGCCATCAAACGTGAATTCAGTGGTGCCGTCGAAAAAGGTTTTTTGGCCATTGTTAAATGTTGCAAATCAAAGGTAGATTACTTTGCCGAACGTTTGTATGATTCCATGCACGGCATCGGTACCAAGGATAAGACTTTGATTCGTATTATTGTCAGCCGTTCTGAAATTGATTTGGGTGATATTAAAGAAGCATTCCAAAATAAATATGGCAAGAGTTTGGAATCCTGGATTAAGGTGAGTTTTTGTTTTATATTCCTTCTAACTTTTTACTACTCCAACTGGTGATTGGTTTTCTTTTCCTATATCACTTACTACTCATACTAATTATTAAAACAAAAATCTAAGGAAAAAGAGAAATTTGTAGTTTATATTAAGTTTTTTTTTGCATGTTTTTTTAAACTCATACTTAATTGTAGTTGGGCTTTTTAAAATAGCGTTAAATGTTAAATAGAGAAAAATAGAACATAATGCCAAAAATACTATAATTTGGTTTTAAAAGATAAAAATATTCCGAAAAAATTAAAACTGAGCTATAGATGGTCTTGAGGAATTAGCTAAAATTGTGTAATAAAAAATTCAGAAATTCATTTGATAATTTTTGAAAGCGAAATTATTGAATTTAATTAGGGTTCTTCTTGACAACAATTGATATTTTCTAAATTTCATTTAATATAAATGTTTTCTGAATTTTAATTCACGTTTAATTAGATTTGTTAGAACTTTACTGCATTGATTCAGTAAAACACGAATCTTTTGAGTAAACTTTTAGTTTCCAAATAACTGTAGGTACAATCCTTTATGCTTTGATATAATCTGTTCTATTTGTATACTAGGATTGATTACACTGTTCAACACGAAAATTTATTTGGCTTAAAACTAAGTTTTTTTAAATTCTCGTGGAATAAGTGAAATAAATTATGTAAATGTACTTCTGAGCTAAGTAACGTTCTTAGATGTCTTTAGTCAAATTTTGTGCTGCTTCTTATCTTAGAACATATAAAACCTCTAACGCTCAATCTAAGGGGGTCATTTGTCCTTTTTCAAAAACACTGTTTTAAAAAAATACTAAAATTTTTTCAAATTTTAAATAATCTTTTTCGAATTTCAATTGATTTTTTTAGAATTTCAATTGTTCTTTGTGGAATTCCAACTGATGTTATCCGAATGCCAATAAGTCTCTTTCGAATTTCAATTGAAATTTTTTGAATATAAATTTTTTAATATTTTTTCGAATTCTCGATTTATTTTATTGAATTTCAGATATTTTTTGGATTTCAAAAAAAGTTTTGAAATGGAATTCTCGAATTTTTTTTTTTATAAAGTAAAATTACTGATGGTATTCAGTCAGAACTTTTTCCCTTGTAAAGTGGTTAATGCGCCCCATGCTACTACTGTTTTTGCTACTCCTTACAAAAACACGCAAACAAAGTTGCAATTTTGTTATTTTTCTTTTTTTCAACACTAAAATTGCTGATGTGAATTCCATTCCAATCAGAATTTTTTAGTATTGCAAAGTTCAAAACTCAAGGCAAGGCTGCGAAGTCCATAATCACAAATTAAATAATATGGAATTCACGTCAAAAATGTTGGTCCTGCAAAATTACGCAAAGTCAAAATTGCAGCTTTATTTGCTTGTTTTTTTGTGAATAGAAGCAATTGTATTACTATTAAAATAAATTGCGAATCTTTTCTTGTAACGACGCATCATATAAAATGTAATGGAAAAATAAAAATTTTATTAAATATTTAAAAAAAAAAAGTTGCAATATTGCACTGTTGCAAGGGTCAAAAATTTCTGAAGTGAATACCCTGACTGTATTCACGTCTGAACTTTTTACCCTTGCAAAGTGGAACTTTTGTTTGCTACTGTTTTTGCTTCTCTTTATAAAAACACGCAAACAAAGTTGCAATTTTGTTATTTCTCATTTTTGCAAGACTAAAATTGCTGATGTGAATTCCATTCCAATCAGATTTTTTTTAGTATTGCAAAGTTCAAAATTCAAGGCAAGGCTGCGAAGTCCATAATCACAAATTAAATAATAATGGAATTCACGTCAAAAATTTTAGTCCTGTAAAATTGCGCAATATCAAAATTGAAACTTTATTTGCTTGTTTCTTTGTGAATAGAAGCAATGGTATTACTATTAAAATAAATTGCGAATCTTCTTCGCATCATATAAAATGTAATGTAAAAATACAAATTTTATTAAATATTGACGGTATTCACGTCAGAATTTTTTACCCTTGAAAAATGCGAAATGCAACATTTATTACAACAAACACACATAAAATTATTTAGATTTTTATTTCATCCTATGTATTTCTTGTAAAATTTTTTATATTTCGCACTTTGCAAGGGTAAAAATTCCTGACGTGAATACCACTATTAAAAAAAAAAAAGTTGCAATATTGCACTGTTGCAAGGGTCAAACATTTCTGAAGTGAATGCCCTGAATATTTTTTACAACGATGGTATTTACGTCAAAATTTTTAACGCTTGCAGAGTGTGAAATGCAACATTTATTACAACAAACACATAAAAACTATTTTGGTTTTTTTATTTCATTCCACGTGTTTGTTGTAATAAATGTTGCCTTTCGCCTTTGCAAGCGTTAAAAATTTTGACGTAAATACCATCGTTGTAAAAAATGACGCAATTTTGCAAGACCAAAATTGCAACTTTATTTGCTTGCTTTTTTGTGAATAGAAGCAATTGTATTACTATTAAAATAAATTGCGAATATTTTCTTGCAACGACGCATCATATAAAAGGCAATAGAAAAAAAAATTTAAACTTTTTTTAAAAAAAAATTTGCAATATTACACTGCTGCAAGGGTCAAACATTTCTGAAGTGAATAACCTGAGTTTTTGTTGCAACTAATTTTGCTATAAATATTTTACAAGGATAATTATTTCTTAGTTTAATACCAATGAAATTCACGTCAACAATTTTAGTCTTGCAAAATTGCAAAAATGTAAAAAAAACTAAAGTGGTATTCACGTAAGAAATTTGTACCCTTTTTAAGTGTAAAGCAAACACATGGGATCAAATAAAACACAAAATAATTTTATGTGTGTTTGTTTTCTGTTTGCAAGGGCAAAAAGTTCTGACGTGAATACCGTCAGTTGCAATCTTGCACAGTTGCAAGGGTAAAAATGTCTGAAGGGAATAATGGAATTCACGTCAGAAATTTTAGTCTTGCAAAATTGTGCAATGGCAAAATTGCATCTTTATTTGCTTGTTTCTTTGTAAATAGCAGCAATTGTATTACTATCAAAATAAATTGCGAAAAATAAAAATTTGATTAAAAATTAAAAAAAAAAAAGTTGCAATATTGCACTGTTGCAAGGGTCAAAAATTTCTGAAGTGAATACCGTGAATACCAATACCGTAATAAATTCAAAATTGTTTGGCGTAATAAATTTTGCAATATTAAAAATATCTTACGTTCATACTGTCATTTTTTGTAAATTATTTATGCGAATTGTTAATTGCAAATAAATGTAAAATACATATTTTCATAATTTTTTTCTCATAAGTGTTTTGATATTTATGTAGTAAACAATTTTTTATGATTTTTTTAAACAAAACCAGTTTTTTACATACGACAAATCTAGGCCTAGGACGAGACATTATCAATTGCTAAATGTTGTATTTTAAATGTGCTTTAAATGTTTTTTTTTTTTTTTTTTCAAAACATTTTAAATTTTCCTTTTTTCAAAATTTTTATTTACGGTGCGGTTTATAACAAAATTTCAAGCCCTTTTAGTTTTTCTTTTTATTAAAAAAAAAATATTAAAAATATGTTTCTTAAAAAAAACTCCTAATAAAATATAAAAAAATGTTTAATTCAAAATCCATTCGTTATTTGCAGGGCGATACTTCTGGCGATTACAAGAGAGCCCTATTGGCGATTGTTGGATTCTAAAAACATACCCTAAAAAAATATCTCTGAATAAATGCACAATTTTATTAAATTTTAATTTGAAACAAATTAAACTACAATTACATTTAAGCCTATTTACATAATATTAAAAGAAAAACAAAAAAACAAAATCTTAAAAAATCTGCCTTGAAAGTTAAACTGACATAAAATAACTTATAGTTCAAATTACAAACAACTTTTCAAATCGAATATATTTTTTTTTTTTTGATAAACATTTTTTAAATAACTTTTTGGAAAATAGTTTAATTTGGAAGCACTTTATTAATAAACTTTTTAATGACAAAAATAATAATAGTACTTGTACAAAAAAGCCCAATGACAACATTTTTTAATAATATATATAATCTAGTACATATATATTGTAAAAAAACAACAAACTTAAACTACTTACAGTTTTTTTTTTTAATATATTTCCTAGTTGTTGTAATTTTTTTTATACTATCTATACATTACATTAACTATTCTATACATACATTTTTTTATAAATTATTCAAATACGAATTGAAAAAACAACACCTACACTTGTATTGTATTTAAAATCACTATTTACTACTTTATTGTTATTATTTTGTATTTTTAATTTATATATTTTTTTTGATATGTATAAAAACATAAAATATAAAAAAAGTATAAAAACTATGCTGAATTTTTGATTTTTATTTATTTTTTTTTTTATTTATGTTGCTAAACATTATTTCTAAGTTGTAGTCTTTATGTATACAAACATTATAGGTATTCATGTGAGAAATGTTTAATATTACAAAATAGGATATGATAACGTTTTTACAAGATTGCCACCTCATTTCATTAGTAATGTTATTGCTACTTTTTACAAAATAGCAAGCAAATAAAATTGCAATTTTGACATTTCGCATTTTTGAAAGACTAAAATTTCTGTCGTGAATTCCATTACTTATACTAACGATATTCACATTAGAATTATTTACCCAAATTCCAAAATGCAAAATTTTTTACAAGAAATGGAATGTCTTTCAAAATTGCGAAATGTCAAAATTGCAACTTTATTTGCTTGTTACTTTGTAAACAGTAGCAATTATATTCCCAGGCAGAAACAGCCAACCGTTCCAAAGAAAAAGTCTCGGCAAAGCACTTTATTTTTTGTGTAGAAGGTAGTATGAATTCGAAAAAGTGCTTTCCAAGCGCTTTGCCAATGTTTTTCTATTTAAATCCGTTCAAAGTATAAATTTTTTGTTAAAATTTATTAGTTTTCATAACAATTGGAATATTTTTTATTTCCCTGCAGAATGAGTGGCCGGTCCTTGATAGTTCTCATGATATGTCACTTATACACAATGACCTACATATTACAAACTTGACACCTTTTATATAAAAACACCTGTTTCTTTCGTGAGGAAGTGTCTTAAACTCCGGATACATCACACTTAAACTCCGGTTTAATACACCACTTTTTTCGGGACTTTTCCAAATTTTTTCCCAAAAGCATTTTTATTCAATTTTTTATTCCAAAACGCAAAGAAAACTGCAAAAAAATTTTTTCTTGGACTTGTTCAAAGTTTGTTCAAAATTTTTATATCCTAATAAATGCGTCAATAAATTTGTTTATCCTAATTTAATAAATTTCTTTATTCAAATAAACACCAAAAAAAAGTTGTGTCTTATGGACTTATGTATACAATTTAGATACGTCCCATTTTTTGTTCTAAAAGTGCTAGTACCATATTTTTTGTTTTTAAAGTGCTTTCAAAGCGCTTTAAAATAGCAACGGCATACCGTTTACCGTGGTTATCATTTTGGACGCTGGGAGAGTACTAAACTGTGATGCTTTCCCAGCACACAAGCGACCATAAAAGGTACTTTGCCAGCGCTCTCCCGTTCGTATTTTTCTGCCTGGGTTACTATTGAAATAAATTGCGAATCTTTTCTTGCAACGATGCATCATGTAAAAGGTAATAGAAAAATAAAAGTTTGGTTCAAAATTTTTTTTTTAAAAAAAGTTACAATATTGGACTGTTGCAAGGGTAAAAAATTTCTGAAGTGCATCCCCCTAATAGTTATAAAAATGCCTAAAATGGTATTCACTTTAGAAATTTTTACCCTTGGAAAAGTGCAAAATGCAACTGAAAAAAATTTGAATCAACTTTTACACTTTTCTACTACCTTTTACATGATGCGTGGTTGCAAGATAAGATTTGCACTTTGTTTCAATTGTAATGATGGTATTCATGTCAGATTTTTTTACCCTTGCAAAGTGCAAAATGCAAAAATTATTACAACAAACACACATACAACTATTTTGTGTTTTATTTCATCCCGTGTGTTTGTTGTAAAAAATTTCGCATTTTGCACTTTGCAAGGGTAAACTTTTCTGATGTGAATACCGTCAATATAACAATCTAATAAAGTTGCAATTTGAAATTTCGTCATTTTACAAAACTGAAATTGCTAACGGGAGCTCCATTTATGTTTTTTATACCCTACACCACACTGTGGTACAGGGTATAATGAGTTTGTGCTGATGTTTGTTACTACCCGAAATATTGGTCCTAGACCCACTTTTAAGTATACCGATCGACTTAGAATCATTTTTGAGTCGATTTAGCGATGTCCGTCCGTCTGTACGTCCGTCCGTCTGTCCATGTAAACGGTGTAAACACGATATAGATCGCAATTTTTAATCAATTGACTTAAAAACTTAAGCCTCTTTTGGTCCAAGGACGAAGCCTATAGAAATTGGAAAAAATCGGTCCATATTTATACCTAGCCCCCATACAAA
Organism: Pegoplata infirma; assembly: GCA_963921195.1. Taxonomy (NCBI): domain Eukaryota; kingdom Metazoa; phylum Arthropoda; class Insecta; order Diptera; family Anthomyiidae; genus Pegoplata; species Pegoplata infirma. Next base: position 31,641,424 of record OY992536.1, read on the forward strand.
GGTCCTCTTTAGTTTTGGCTCAAATGGCTCTAATAGCCGCATTTTAATAGGTATCTTTTCGAAATTTGGCAGGTAATCATGTTTCATCCACACAAATCACCATTTCGAATTTTAAAAAATCGGACCAGTTCTTCTTGTAGCCCCCATACAAACCACCTTCCCGATGTTCACATAAATCTCTCAAATTTCATGAAAATATAAAATATTTAAATAAAATTCTGTTTGTGTATGTTAAACGCGTACTTTAATAACCTTATGAAATCTGATTATCAATCGGACCATTTTTGGACTTAGGCCATAATGAAAATTTCGCCCGATATTCAGTTGAAACGGTTTATTGTCAACAAAAAGAAGCCTATTCCACTCAAATTTGATTTGAGAGTGCTTTTTACACTTATTAAAGATTTGACAAAATATAGATCTAATCAGTCCATGTTTTGGGACCCATTTTCCGGAAAACTGGTGTAGGGTATTATATGGTCGGTCTTGACCGACTATAATTTTCTTACTTGTTTTTTATTGCAGCAAAGATAGGGTCACCTTTTTTCTAAACTTAAATCAGCACGCCCAAGTTTTTCTGTTTATTTTTCTAGAAATAACTCTCCAAAAAATAGGAATTGATTTCATATAAAATGAACCTCTTGATTCCAAAACTGCAATCCAAATTTTGTAGCATGTTCCGTTTTCGAGATATTCTCTTTCGAAATATTTGCGTAAAAAAAAATTCAAACGCAAATATCTCGAAAACGGAACATGAAAAATTTGGATTGCAGTTTTGGAATCAGGAGGTCCATTTTATATGAAATCAAGTCATATTTTTTGAAAGCTACCTAAGAATATGTAACAGTGGACCCCCTAAAGTGCTTAATGATTACTTTTTAAAATTTTTAAACGCGAATATCTCGAAAACGGAACATGATAGAAAAATTTGGATTGCAGTTTTGGAATCAAGGGGTCCATTTTGTATGAAATCAAGTCATATTTTAAGAAAGCTACCTAAGAATATGTAACAATGGACCCCTAAATTATTGGTTTTTAGACTTTTTAACAGCGATTATTTCAAAAACGGTACGTGCTAGAAATTTGGATGGCAGATTTGGAATCAGGAGAGATAACTCTATAAGAATAAGTTGTATATTTCACTGGGAGGTTTTTCTTGTCGAAAGGTGAAATTATTTAGCAAAAATCGAAAACAAACTGTTTTTCGAAGTAACCCAGCAAAACTTTGATTACCAAATAACTTATGTAATTACATGTTGCAAAAAATGCAAATGTTGCCAAGACCATATACAACGTTGCACTTATGATTTTGTTTATTTGTTTACAAACATATTGCTAGCGAACATATTTAAACAAGTTGCTTATAATATGTGTTTAACTGAACTAAAACTTATTTTTTTATGTTTTTTACAAAAACTTATAAAAATTATGTTTCCCAAATATTGAATATACAAATAAAAGCATGCTTTTTTTATTAAAATGTTTAACACTTTATACAATTTTATCTCAAATACTAATTTTTGGCACTTTAAAAAGAAAAATTTCATTTAAATTCTCAAAAAAAAATTTTAATTTGGTTTTTGTACAAAATTTGGCTTAATTTTGGTTAACCTATATTTTGGCTACTTCATTATTTCATTATTCTTTTCAACTAAACTGGGGTTTTATTTTTTATAAATCAACTAAAAAAAAATCTATCTTAGAAATTTTCTAAAATTCAACACAATTTTTTCTCTCTTTTTTATAATTCTTCTTCTTGCAAATTTCAACCCAATACCAAAAAAATACAAAAAAAAAATTACAGGAAGATTTGGAAACCGATATCGGTTATATGTTAGAGACTCTGGTGGCTTGGTAAACAAAATTCTAAACAACACCATAATTAAAAAAAAATAAACAACATCAACAATAAACATTTAATAGTTTATTAATATTCTACTCCAAAAGAAAGCCAAAAAAAAACAAACAAAAAAAAAACCAAAAGTATAAAAGAAATTTTTAAAAAATTATAACGAAAATGCTTTTAATTGTATTTATGTGTGTATTTTATAACATTTTTTTAAAAGTATTAAATGTAGTTTTTTCTAAGTTTGTCAAGTGCAATAATGTTTAAAATACAATTATGAACCAATTCGGAAATTTTTTTGTGTGACAAAATTATTATAAATTTGAGTTTTTTGAATAAGCATAGTAATGAAAAATTTTATTAAAAAAAATATTTAATTTATTGTTTAATTGATTTTATTAAAAAATTGATTGATATAAAAAGTTCCAAAAACTGATCTATATAAACATTTTTGCTTAAAAATTTTTTTTATTATTTATTTATTTTCTTAATAAATTCAATTAAAATATTAATTGAATATTTTAGTTTTTCAAGTGCAATAATGTTTAAAAAACAATTATGAACAAATTCGGAATTTTTTTGTGTAACAAAATTATAAGAAATTTGAGTTTTTTGTATAATCTTAGAAAAAAGTCGTGATTAAAATTGTTATTTAAAAAAAATACTTAATTAATTATTTAATTGAATAAATTAAAAATTTCATAACATTAAAAGTTACAAAAATTAGTCTATGTTTATAAACATTGCTGCCAACAAATTTGATAAGTGTTATTTTTGAACTCCCAATTTTTAGCTTTTTTTAATTGATTCAATTAAAATATTAATTGAATATTTTTTTTAAACAAAATTTTAATCACAGTTTAAGTATCTTATATTTATATCAAAATTTTAATTTCTTAAAGACCCATTATTTTTTTCTTCAGTTTAAAAAATTTAACTGAAGAACATATTTTTAAAAATTTTTCTGAAAATTAAATATAAACCAGAAAGTTTTTTTTTAAATAAAATTGATACAATTATATTTAAGTGTCACTCAAAAATTTCAGAATCGGCTCATTATTTGTTAATGCTATACGTCCATTTATATTTTTTCATAAATATTTGTCAAAAATTTCTCTAAAGAAAGTGCCTTTTAGCAGCTTATAGCTTGATTTACACGTTAACTACCCTTGACTACCCTTATCTACTATTTCCCAGTATTGGAGGATAGCAATTGTCAAGTTCAAATAATTTTTCATACAAAATTATTTAAACCCGGCAAACCGTATCACCAATACTGGGAAATAGTAGATAAGGGTGGTCAAGGGTAGTTAACGTGTAAACTGCCCTTATAACTAAACATTAATTGATCAGATTATAAAAAGAAAACATTTTTCAATAAAATATTATTAACAATTAGTAATTTACAACTATGTAGTTTTATTTTTTTTTTTGTTTAACACAATGCCCATCACTTATTTTATTTACAGGATGATTTATCTGGGGACTATGCAAGTGTTTTGGCAGGATTAGCTTCCTATTAATAATTTTTAAATAATTTATTTAATAATTTCATATTTATAATATAAATTTCGCTTCTTAAAATTGTTACATATTGTAAAAAAATATAATTTTATTTAAAATATTAATACTAAAAATGTTTTACTTAAAAAAAAGGTTGTGAACGTAATAGATTCACAAATAATGCTTGACACCAACCCAAATCTTCAATTGGATCCATGTTTAGTCAAATCTTTAAGAAGTGTAAAAAACTACACAAGTCAAATTTAAGTGAAATACTAAAAATCGAACGAAATTTTTATATAAGAACTTGCGTCACACTCCGATCTTGCAGAATTTTTATTTTATTTTGTAAAATAGGAAATGTAAAGGCTAGATTAGGGGTGGTGGAGCCTAAATGTGGGTTGTGTGACTCTGTTCTATCGATATTACTATGAAAAGTGTTCTGCTGAGATAAGTGAACTCATCCATAGAGCCCGAGTTTTTGTTCGCAATACTTGGTTGTCTAGTAGATCACATCCGTTTGTTGTCGATTGTCCAGTTGATTGCACAGCGCATTACAGAGAAGGCTCGTTCATCATTCGAACTAGCCGTATGTGGAATAATCTTTCCGCAGAGGTCTTCCCAGTCTCTTTCAATGTAGATAAATTCAAGTCAAATATCCACAAACACTACTACACTACACAAACACTACTAGCTCTTTCCTCCTCCTCATAACCTATTTCCCTGATATCAACACAATGCACTGCATTAATAGAGGCATCCCCTGCACAGAAAAAAATAAAAAAAAATTTTGAGTAAATTTTTAATACTATTGAGTAAAAAATTACTCAATTTTCCACCAGTAAACGATTTAATAGTATTGAGTAAACTTTTAATAAAAAATTATTAAATGCTTAATAAAAAATTTGAGTAAATTATTAATTCACACAATTAAATCTTTACTTAAAATTTTTTAATATTTTTAAGTAACTTTTTAATTGTGTCAAGTAAAAATTTACTCAAAATGTATCAAATTATTTTTTTAAAAAGTTTAAAAAGTTTATAATTTTTTTTCCAAAAAAATTGCTTTTACAAACTTTACCAAATATACTTATGTCTTCAAGACAAAGTAAAATTTTATAAAGATGATTTCAAACTTTCATATACATATACAAAAAACAATAAACTAAATGAGAATTCAAAACACCAAGAGAAAAAAAAATAAATAAAAAAAATATTAAATTTGTATTAAATTATTTACTCAAATTTTATTTTCAATTTTTGAGTAAATTTTTAATTGCGTCAATTAAAAAATTACTCAAATTTTTTTTAAAAAATTAAACAAGTGATTACTCAAATTTGTTTCCTCCATATTTTTTTCTGTGTGAGTGTTGGTTCCAGGTTTAAACAAGTAAGAAAATTATAGTCGGTCAAGACCGACCATATAATACCCTACACCAGAGTTTCCCGGAAAATGGGTCCCAAGTTCAAACGTGCACCGATTAGATCTATATTTTGTCAAATCTTTAATAAGTGTAAAAAGCACTCACTAATCAAATTTGAGTGGAATAGGCTTCTTTTTGTTGACAATAAATGGTTTCAACTGAATATCGGGTAAAATTTCCACATGGGACCTAAGTCCAAAAATGGGCCGATGAAAATCAGATTTGATAAGGTTATTAAAGTACGCGTTTAACATACACAAACAGAATTTTAATTAAATATTTTCTATTTGCATGAAATTTGAGAGATTTATGTGAAAGTCGGGAACCACCTGGGGGCTACAAGAAGAACTGGTCCGATTTCTTTAAAATTCGGAATGGTGATTTGTGTGGGATGAAACATGATTACCTGCCAAATTTCGAAAAGAAACCTATTAAAATGCGGCTATTAGAGCCAAGGACGAAGCCTTTTGAAATTGGAAAAAATCAATCAATATTTAGACTTAGCCCCCATACAAAGGTCCTCTTAAGTTTTGGCTCAAATGACTCTAATAGCCTTATTTTAATAGGTATCTTTTCGAAAATTAGCAGGTAATCATGTTTTATCCACAAAAATCACCATTCCGAATTTTAAAGAAATCGGACCAGTTCTTCTTGTAGGCCCCATACAAACCACCTTCCCGATTTTCACATAAATCTCTTAAATTTCATGAAAATAGAAAATATTTGATTAAAATTCTGTTTGTGTATGTTAAACGCGTACTTAAATAACCTTATCAAATCTGATTATCATTTTTGGACTTAGGTCTCATGTGGAAATTTCGCCCGATATTCAGTTCAAGCGATTTATTGTCAACCAAAAGAAGCCTATTCCACTCAAATTTGATTAGTGAGTGCTTTTTACACTTATTAAAGATTTGACAAAATTTAGATCTAATCAGTCCATGTTTGAACTTGGGACCCATTTTCCGGGAAACTGGTGTAGAGTATCATATGGTCGGTCTTGACCGACTATAATTTTCTTACTTGTTTTGAATTAGAATTGATCTTCGAATTACAATTGATTTACACCATTTCCAATTGTATTTTAAAACTGTCCAAATATATTTTAAAATTGTACAAATTAATTTAAAAATTGTCCAAATATATTTTAAAATTGTCCAAATGTATTTTAAAATTGTCCAAATGTAGTTTAAAATTGTCCAAATGTAATTTAAAATTGTCCAAATGTATTTTAAAATTGTCCAAAAGTATTTTAAAATTGTCCAAATAAATTTAAAAATTGTCCAAATGTATTTTAAAATTGTCCAAATGTAGTTTAAAATTGTCCAAATATATTTTAAAATTGTCCAAATGTATTTTAAAATTGTCCAAAAAAAATTTTAAATTGTCCAAAAGTAATTAAATTGTCCAAATATATTTTAAAATTGTCCAAATTAATTTAAAAATTGTCCAAATATATTTTAAAATTGTCCAAATGTATTTAAAAATTGTCCAAATGTAGTTTAAAATTGTCCAAATGTATTTTAAAATTGTCCAAATGAAGTTTAAAATTTTCCAAATATATTTTAAAATTGTCCAAATGTATTTTTAAATTGTCCAAATGTATTTTAAAATTGTCCAAATGTATTTTACAATTGTCCAAATGTAATTTAAAATTGTCCAAATGTATTTTAAAATTGTCCAAAAGTATTTTAAAATTGTCCAAATAAATTGTCCAAATGTATTTTAAAATTGTCCAAATGTAGTTTAAAATTGTCCAAATATATTTTAAAATTGTCCAAATGTATTTTAAAATTGTCCAAAAAAAATTTTAAATTGTCCAAAAGTAATTAAATTGTCCAAATATATTTTAAAATTGTCCAAATTAATTTAAAAATTGTCCAAATATATTTTAAAATTGTCCAAATGTATTTAAAAATTGTCCAAATGTAGTTTAAAATTGTCCAAATGTATTTTAAAATTGTCCAAATGAAGTTTAAAATTTTCCAAATATATTTTAAAATTGTCCAAATGTATTTTTAAATTGTCCAAATGTATTTTAAAATTGTCCAAATGTATTTTACAATTGTCCAAATGTAATTTAAAATTGTCCAAATGTATTTTAAAATTGTCCAAAAGTATTTTAAAATTGTCCAAATGTATTTTAAAATGGTCCAAATGTAGTTTAAAATTGTCCAAATATATTTTAAAATTGTCCAAATGTATTTTAAAATTGTCCAAAAAAAATTTTAAATTGTCCAAAAGTAATTAAATTGTCCAAATATATTTTAAAATTGTCCAAATTAATTTAAAAATTGTCCAAATATATTTTAAAATTGTCCAAATGTATTTAAAAATTGTCCAAATGTAGTTTAAAATTGTCCAAATGTATTTTAAAATTGTCCAAATGAAGTTTAAAATTTTCCAAATATATTTTAAAATTGTCCAAATGTATTTTTAAATTGTCCAAATGTATTTTAAAAATTTCCAAATGTATTTTAAAAATGTCCAAATGTATTTTAAAATTGTCCAGATGTAGGCCTCTGTTCTGTCTTTCATAACTTTTCAATTCACATGAAATCGAATTTGTCTTCTGTTTTTTTTTTAGATTTTTAAAATACGTTTGGATAATTTTAAAATACATTTGGGCAATTTTTTAAATATATTTGGACAATTTTAAAATACACTTGGACAGTTTTAAAATACATTTGGACAATTTTAAAATACATTTGGACAATTTTAAAATTCATTTGAAAAAAATTAAACTACATTTGGACAATTTTAAAATACATTTGGACAATTTTAAAATATATTTGTACAATTTTAAAATACATTTGGACAATTTTAAAATACATTTGAACAATTTTAAAATTCATTTGGACAATTTTAAAATAGATTTGGACAATTTAAAAATACATTTGGACAATTTTAAAATTCATTTGGACAATTTAAAAATACATTTGGTTAATTTTAAAATTAATTTGGACTATTTTAAAATATATTTGGACAATTTTAAAGTATATTTGAACAATTTTAAAATACATTTGGACAATTTTAAAATATATTTGAACAATTCTAAAACACATTTGGACAATTTTAAAACTCTGTTGGATAATTTTAAAATACATTTGGACAATTTTAAAATTTATTTGGACAATTTTAAAATTCATTTGGACAATTTAAAAATATATTTGGACAATTTTAAAATACATTGTAGTAATAGTTCGAATTACAATTGATCTTTTTCGAATTACAAATAGAATTTTCAAATTACAAATGGAATCTTCGAATTACCAGTAAAATTTTCGGATTACAGTTGATATTTTTCGAATTATATGTGTAAATGGCGTAGATAGTTTTCTAATTTTTATATAGCTAATATTTTTTTCAAAATCTCAAAAAAATTTCCTATCGAGAATTGAAATGTTTTGTTCGTGTTGTAAATATAAATTTACAGGGTTATTGTTATTTTTATTAAATTCTTAGATCTTCAAAGTTATTTCTGCATAAAATACAAAAAAATTGTAAAGTTAAAATGCTTAATATTATATTTTAACCTGCTTTTATTAATAAACTTGCATATTTATTATCTATATTCTAATATAATATTCAAACACATACACATTTCCATACTAAATAATTTTTAAGTTTTCAAAAATTTCAATTTAGTTTAATACAAAATTTGGCACTATTTTTGGTATTTTATTAAATCATTATTTAAAAAAATTAACTGGGACTTTAGACATAATAAAACACAATCATAAAAATAAATCTAGCAAGTTTTTTTTGAAATTCAAAACAATATTTCTCTTTCAATAAAAAATATTACAGGAGGATATGGATTCCGATGTCGGTTATATGTTAGAGACTCTGGTGGCTTGGTAAACATAAAAAAAAATCAACACCACAAATAAAACATACAGCAAAATTTAATAAGAAGCAACATATAAAATAGTTTAATAGTATTTATTTGTAAATTTCTCAAAAAAAAAAAAAAATAGTTTTCCTAGATTTTTATGTGCATTTATGTTATTAACTCAAATTTATAAGGCGCTATTCGTAATAAAAAATTAAATCCAATGGTCAACTTTTTTTCAAACAACATTTTAAAAATTTCTTCGGAAAAAAAGTAATGTTGGCTCCGCTCAATTTCAATTCAAACGTTGAAATATTAACAAAGAATTTAATTGTATTGACAAATTGTGTTGTTGAATAAAAAAATCAATTATATTTTTTGTCAGTACAATTAACTTTTATGTGCATATGACAAAACTTTAATTGAAAATGAGACAACAATTAAAAAAAGTAGTTTTCTGTGTTCTAAAATTATATTTTTTTTATTATGAATACGCCAGTTATTTAATTTTCTCCGTGTCGTCCATTTTTCCATAAATTTTGTGTCAAAAATTGTATTAAATAATTTTTTGGAGAAAGTGCCTTTTAGTGCTTGAAATTAACATTAGTTAGTTCAAAATATACAGTTTTTTTTTCAATAAATATAAAAAAATATTAACAATTTGTAATTTACCAAACTGGAGTTTTATTTTTAAACAAAATCAATTTTATTTTTATTTTCTTACAGGACGATTTATCTGGAGATTATGAACGTGTTTTGGTAGCTTTAGCTTCTTATTAATAATTACACAAAAAATATTTGTTTATAAATTTAATTTAATGTTCAAAATTGTTGTTCTCCTACTTTTTAATTAAATTAATTAAAAAAAAAATACATAAAATTATTTAATTTAAATTTAATTTAATGAAAATGTTTTTATTTACCAAAAAAAAGATGAAAAAAGATTTCGAGACGTTTTCATAAAGATTTTGTGAGATTTTGAGGTATTTTTTAATTAAAAAAAAATTCTCATATTATAAAAAATTCACACAAAAATTTTTTTTCCATGAACGATTTTCATAGTATTTATGAACAAATTCATACAATTTATTAACTTTTTCATAATATTTATAAACTTTTTCATAGTATTTATGAAAAATGTTAAAAATTCTTAAATTTCACATATTATGATTTATTCATAAATACTATGAAAAAGTTTATAAATATTATAAAAAAGTTAATAAATTGTATGAATTTGTTCATAAATACTATGAAAATCGTTCATGAAAAAAAAAATGTTTGTGTGTTTATTTATACAATTAAAAAAATTTAGGATTCTAGGACATTTTATATGCAACAGTAAGCATTTCCATCAAAAAAGAAACATATGTCGGATCCTGAGACATTTTCTATGCAACAGAAAGTTTACAGTAAGTATATTATTAAAATGTTTAAAACTCTAGTTTGGCTGCCCCATTTTACAGACAAATATTTTTTTTTGATTTTTGTTATAAGTTTACCAGCTGAAGGAGTGCCCAGCGTTTCCAGGATCGTCCTAATTTTTTATAGTGTAGGGTCGTTCATTGGAGTCAAAGCTGGGTGTGAAGAGGTAAACATCCACAAAAAGCCCCACAACTGCCCCGAAGTTGTCCCTAGAGAAGTAAAATATGAGACCAACCCCCATTAATTTTTGTTCTAAACATTTTTTCCATACATACCTAAGTTTTATATCCACTTTCTAAGTGGGCTCCCATACAAAGATTACATTTTTATACCCTACACCGCTCTGTGGTACAGGGTATAATGAGTTTGTGCTGATGTTTGTAACTACCCGAAATATTGGTCCTAGACCTACCTTCAAGTATGCCGATCGACTCAGAATGACATTTTGAGTCGATTTAGCGATGTCCGTCCGTCTGTCCATCTATCGGTTTAAGCACGATACAGGTCGAAATTTTCAATCAATTGACTTGAAATTTGAAATTTAAGCATCTTTTGGGCCAAGGACGAAGCCTATTGAAATTGGAGAAAATCGGTCCATGTTAAGACCTAGCCCCCATACAAACGCCCTCTTTGTATTCGGCTTAAATGACTCTAATAACCGTATTAAAATAGATATCGCTTTGAAATTCAGCAGCTAATCAAATTTTGTATGCACAAATCACCATTCGAATTTTCAAAGGAATCAGATCAGTCCTTCTGGTAGTACCCATACAAACCAACTTCCCGATATTCACAAAATTCCCTCAAAATTCATAAAAATGGAAATATTTGATAAAAATTTTATTTTTAGATGTTAAACGTGTACTTTAGTAACCTAATCAAATCGGAATATAATTGGACCATTTTTGGACTTAGTCCCCCACATAAAAATTTCGACAGATATTCAGTTAAATTGGTCTATTGACAAAAAATTAACCAATTCCACTAAAATTTGATATGTGTGTGTTTTCTACACTAAATAAAGATCTAACAAAAGATAGATCAAATCGATCCATGTTTGGACTTGGGACCCATTTTCCGGAAAACACTGGTGTAGAGTATTATATGGTCGGTCTTGGCCGACTATAACTTTTTTACTTGTCTAAAAATGGGCTCTTACCGCGGTATACCGCTCTAGCTGTCCCAAGAGTGCCCATAGAGAAATCAAATGTATGACCGACTCCCACCATGTTTTTAACCCCAAAATTTTCTTAGAACATGCCTACCCTATAACCCTTAAGGCGGTCCTAAGCTTTTTTTTACTAATTTTTTTATAAATTCGGTGCTACCGCACCAAAGGTGCCCCTTGAGGGTTAAAACGTAAGACCGGTTCCCATTTATTTTTTTTTCTTAAAACGTTTGTTCCAAACTTACCTAAGACTTATCTTCACCCCCCAAGGGGTCTCTTAATATAAAGTCTAATTTTTATAAAATTTACTCCTACTGCTGAAATGTTCCCAGGATGATTCTAGAGAAGTCAAATGTATGACAGACCACAATATTTTTTTAACCCCAACATTTTGACAGAATATACTTATCCTCTATCTTCAACCCTATAGGCAGTCCCCATACAATTTTCATTATTTTTTATAAATTTTGTTTTATTAAATCGAGTGATATCGGTTCAGCGGTTCAAAAGTTATGAACGAAAATGTAAGGACACCTCGAAAATGTTGGTACATTCAACATAACCTAAAAATACAAAATGCTTTAATTTGGCTGCTGATGGACATATGTGAACAGAATTGAACACCAAATATTTAAACAAGTAAAAACGTATTTTTTTTACAAAAAAAAAATATTTCGCAGAGTTTTTTCACCAAAAATATTTTTTCGCGAATTTTTTTTTCAAAAAAAAAAAATCTATTTGTTGTATCTATAAAATTTAATACATTCGGCAAGGTCGAACTTACTATTTTTACTTGATCGAATTACAATTGAACTTTTTTGAATTAAAATTGATCTTTTTCGAATTACAATTGATCTATTTCGAATTACAATTAATCTATTTGGAATTGCAATTAGAATTTTCGAATTACAAATGGAATCTTCGAATTACAAAAAGAATTTTCGAATTACAAATATAATCTTCGAATTACAATTCATATTTTTCGAATTACATCAGCAAATGGTGTAGTTTACTTAATTCAAAAGTTATATTACACAGCCCCACAAACTTCTGACCAGAAACCATATAGACCCAGAAACCAGATATGTAAAGTTCAAGACTGATTTAGCACGGCCCACACGAAATAAAACTGAATTTATGATATTTGGTTCAAATGCCTGTAACTTCCTCAAATTTTGACGGATATTATTAAAAATCCCTTATTTTCTTCGAAATAAATCAGACTTGAACTTTACATACAGAAATAAAATTTTAAAAATTTTAAACTTGGTCAAATTTACAAAATATGTAGGTACACTTTGCGGACTTTCCTTGTAAATTACAGGAAAACCCAACGATAGAATTCAATTCTGATGGCGGAATCGAATTCAGGAGGTCAAAATACATAAAAATTAGTGGATCTGGTTTCTGGGTCAAAACTTTTTTTATATTTTTGTGGGGCTGTGTTACTAGTTCTAAATAAAATCATAAAGATCTCAATGTCTTCTTACTTCATTCTAAATCCAATTTTTAACCCTATTTTTAAGAATTAAATATTTCCAAGTCAAAAATTTATTGTTTCATATTGTTTTGTTTATTATATGTATCATTCATTTATTTTTAACAAACTGAAAAGAAATTAAAAAGAATTACTTAATGATCTATCGAAAAAAAAAAATATTTGACAATATCTTAATAAGCAATAACTTAGTCATTATTGGATAAACGGGAGCTTAATATTAATGAATTATAATTCAAAAATTAATATATTTGAGCTTTAGGTACATGATTATTATTATCATTAAATGCTTTAGTACTGTCTTTTAGAAAAGATTAATAATTAAAGTGAAATAAATTGAAATGAAAAGTAGTAATAAAAAAAATAAATCTATGATTTAGTTATACGATCAGTGTAGGCAGCCCATAAACGATCACGATATAAGGCGGCAGCTTTTTCTACACACTTTGATTCCAAAATACCACGTCCCACAACACCAATATCGGCTCCCTTTTCTTTTACCACATGCTCGGGAGTATTATATTGTTGACCAAGTTGGTCCGCAGAATCATCGATCTTAACACCTGGTGTCAGTTGTATAAGACCAGGGAAGGCAAACGCTGTAGATGACTGACAAACCATACCAGCTACAAAATCAACATCAGCACCTTCAGTGGCAATTTTAGCAGATGCCTCTTGATATTTTTCATCAATTAAATTGCCAGTAGATGACATTTCTCCTAAGAGAAATACACCACGTGATTTAGAGCTATCAGCTTCTAAGGCAGATTTTAATCCTTGAAGTATACTTCTACCCGATATTGTATGAGCCGTAACCAAATCAGCCCAGGAAGAGATTTTATATACCCCCTTGCCATATTGCAGTGATACAGTATTGCCAATGTCAGCAAATTTACGATCTTCCATTAAAAGGAAATTATGTCTTTTAGCCAAAGCTTGCAAGTCCGTAATAAATTGATCATTAAAATCTTCCAAGATATCAACATGAGTTTTCAATACACAAATATAAGGACCACATTTGTCGGCAGCATCTAAAACTTCTTCACATTTAGTTAAATCGGCAGCCAAACAGAGATTTGTTTGTTTGCTAGACATTAAATTGAACAATTTTTTAGCCAATTCACATTTTGTCAAATTAGCACGACTCTCAAATGATATTTTAGTGCGTGTAAAATCATTTACTAGAAAAAGAAACAAAAGAAAAGATAAATAATAATTTAGATAAGTTTTATATATAGCGCACAAGTTAATTAAATAATCTCTAAAAATAGAAAGACTACCAATTAAACATGTGATTTTAATCAATTGGCAGGTAAATAAACATAAAAAATAACACAATGTCTCAGAATCTGAAAAATTTATTTAAAAGGAAAAACGTCTTAGAATCTGAGAATATTTTTTATAAGGAAATATGTCTCAGAATCTGAGAATATTTTTTATAAGGAAATATGTCTCAGAATCTGAGAATATTTTTTATAAGGAAAAATGTCTCAGAATTTGAGAATATTTTTTATACGGAAAAATGTCTCAGAATCTGAGAAAATTTTTTATAAGGAAAAATGTCTCAGAATCTGAGAATATTTTTTATAAGGAAAAATGTCTCAGAATCTGAGAATATTTTTTATAAGGAAAAATGTCTCAGAATCTGAGAATATTTTTTATAAGAAAAAATGTCTCAGAAAATGAGAATTATTTTTATAAGGAAAAATGTCTCAGAATCTGAGAATATTTTTTATAAGGTAAAATGTCTCAGAATCTGAGAATATTTTTTATAAGGAAAAATGTCTCAGAATCTGAGAATATTTTTTATAAGGAAAAATGTCTCAGAATCTGAGAATATTTTTTATAAGGAAAAATGTCTCAGAATCTGAGAGTATTTTTTATAAGAAAAAATGTCTCAGAATCTGAGAACTTTTTTTATAAGTAAAAATTTCTCAGAATCTGAGAATATTTTTTGTAAGGAAAAATGTCTCAGAATCTGAGAATATTTTTTATATGGAAAAATGTCTCAGAATCTGAGAATATTTTTTATAAGGAAAAATGTCTCAGAATCTGAGAATTTTTTTTATAAGAAAAAATGTCTCAGAATCTGAGAATTTTTTTTATAAGAAAAAATGTCTCAGAATCTGAGATTTTTTTTTATAAGAAAAAATGTCTCAGAATCTGAGAATTTTTTTTATAAGAAAAAATGTCTCAGAATCTGAGAATTTTTTTATAAGAAATAATGACTCAGAATCTGAGAATTTTTTTTATAAGAAAAAATGTCTCAATCTAAGAATTTTTTTTATAAGAAAAAATGTCTCAGAATCTGAGAATTTTTTTATAAGAAAAAATGTCTCAGAATCTGAGAATTTTTTTTTATAAGAAAAAATGTCTCAGAATCTGAGAATTTTTTTTATAAGAAAAAATGTCTCAGAATCTGAGAATTTTTTTTATAAGAAAAAATGTCTCAGAATCTGAGAATTTTTTTTATAAGAAAAAATGTCTCAGAATCTGAGAATTTTTTTTATAAGAAAAAATGTCTCAGAATCTGAGAATTTTTTTATAAGAAATAATGACTCAGAATCTGAGAATTTTTTTTATAAGAAAAAATGTCTCAATCTAAGAATTTTTTTTATAAGAAAAAATGTCTCAGAATCTGAGAATTTTTTTATAAGAAAAAATGTCTCAGAATCTGAGAATTTTTTTTTTATAAGAAAAAATGTCTCAGAATCTGAGAATTTTTTTTATAAGAAAAAATGTCTCAGAATCTGAGAATTTTTTTTATAAGAAAAAATGTCTCAGAATCTGAGAATTTTTTTTATAAGAAAAAATGTCTCAGAATCTGAGAATTTTTTTTATAAGAAAAAATGTCTCAGAATCTGAGAATTTTTTTTATAAGAAAAAATGTCTTAGAATCTGAGAATTTTTTTTATAAGAAAAAATGTCTCAGAATCTGAGAATTTTTTTTATAAGAAAAAATGTCTCAGAATTTGAGAATTTTTTTTATAAGAAAAAATGTCTCAGAATCTGAGAATTTTTTTTATAAGAAAAAATGTCTCAGAATCTGAGAATTTTTTTTATAAGAAAAAATGTCTCAGAATCTGAGAATTTTTTTTATAAGAAAAAATGTCTCAGAATCTGAGAATTTTTTTTATAAAAAAAATGTCTCAGAATCTGAGAATTTTTTTTATAAAAAAAATGTCTCAGAATCTGAGAATTTTTTTATAAAAAAAAATGTCTCAGAATCTGAGAACTTTTTTTATAAGAAAAAATGTCTCAGAATCTGAGAATATTTTTTATAAGGAAAAATGTCTCAGAATCTGAGAATATTTTTTATAAGGAAAAATGTCTCAGAATCTGAAAATATTTTTTATAAGGAAAAATGTCTCAGAATCTGAGAATATTTTTTATAAGGAAAAATGTCTCAGAATCTGAGAATATTTTTTATAAGGAAAAATGTCTCAGAATCTGAGAATATTTTTTATAAGGAAAAATGTCTCAGAATCTGAGAATATTTTTTATAAGGAAAAATGTATCAGAATCTGAGAATATTTTTTATAAGGAAAAATGTATCAGAATCTGAGAATATTTTTTATAAGGAAAAATGTATCAGAATCTGAGAATATTTTTTATAAGGAAAAATGTCTTAGAATCTGAGAATATTTTTTATAAGGAAAAATGTCTCAGAATCTGAGAATATTTTTTATAAGGAAAAATGTCTCAGAATCTGAGAATATTTTTTATAAGGAAAAATGTCTCAGAATCTGAGAATATTTTTTATAAGGAAAAATGTCTCAGAATCTGAGAATATTTTTTATAAGGAAAAATGTATCAGAATCTGAGAATATTTTTTATAAGGAAAAATGTATCAGAATCTGAGAATATTTTTTATAAGGAAAAATGTCTCAGAATCTGAGAATATTTTTTATAAGGAAAAATGTCTCAGAATCTGAGAATATTTTTTATAAGGAAAAATGTCTCAGAATCTGAGAATATTTTTTATAAGGAAAAATGTCTCAGAATCTGAGAATATTTTTTATAAGGAAAAATGTCTCAGAATCTGAGAATATTTTTTATAAGGAAAAATGTCTCAGAATCTGAGAATATTTTTTATAAGGAAAAATGTCTCAGAATCTGAGAATATTTTTTATAAGGAAAAATGTCTCAGAATCTGAGAATATTTTTTATAAGGAAAAATGTCTCAGAATCTGAGAATATTTTTTATAAGGAAAAATGTCTCAGAATCTGAGAATATTTTTTATAAGGAAAAATGTCTCAGAATCTGAGAATATTTTTTATAAGGAAAAATGTCTCAGAATCTGAGAATATTTTTTATAAGGAAAAATGTCTCAGAATCTGAGAATATTTTTTATAAGGAAAAATGTCTCAGAATCAGAGAATATTTTTTATAAGGAAAAATGTCTCAGAATCTGAGAATATTTTTTATAAGAAAAAATGTCTCAGAATCTGAGAATATTTTTTATATGGAAAAATGTCTCAGAATCTGAGAATATTTTTTATAAGGAAAAATGTCTCAGAATCTGAGAATTTTTTTTATAAGAAAAAATGTCTCAGAATCTGCGAATTTTTTTATAAGAAAAAATGTCTCAGAATCTGAGAATTTTTTTTATAAGAAAAAATGTCTCAGAATCTGAGAATTTTTTTTATAAGAAAAAATGTCTCAGAATATGAGAATTTTTTTTATAAGAAAAAATGTCTCAGAATCTGAGAATTTTTTTTATAAGAAAAAATGTCTCAGAATCTGAGAATTTTTTTTTATGAGAAAAAATGTCTCAGAATCTGAGAATTTTTTTTATAAGAAAAAATGTCTGAGTCTGAGAATTTTTTTTTTTATAAGAAAAAATGTCTCAGAATCTGAGAATTTTTTTTATAAGAAAAAATGTCTCAGAATCTGAGAAATTTTTTATAAGAAAAAATGTCTCAGAATCTGAGAATTTTTTTATAAGAAAAAATGTCTCAGAATCTGAGAATTTTTTTTTGTAAGAAAAAATGTCTCAGAATCTGAAATTTTTTTTATAAGAAAAAATGTCTCAGAATCTGAGAATTTTTTTATAAGAAAAAATGTCTCAGAATCTGAGAATTTTGTTTTTATGGAAAAATATCACAGAACCTAAAAAATTTTTTTTTATAAGAAAAAATGTCTCAGAATCTGAGAATTTTTTTATAAGAAAAAATGTAGAGTCCGACCGAATATTCGGTTTCGGTCTCGGCCGAATAATGGGGTTTCGGCCTCTATTCGGTATTCGGCAAAATTTTGGCCGAATATTAGCCGAAACCGAAACTTTTTGGTATTTCAAAAAATATGTAAATAAGTCGCTGAATTTTTTGTTTTCGTATTTCATTACACTTGATTCAGTTCAATTGAAGAAAATGTTACAAGTTTATTCAATAAATGTAAAACTGTTTCAGTTCAAAAATTATTTTCTCCTAATCTTCAAACGAAATATACAATTTTTTTTTAAGTTTTTTAAAAAACATATTTTTTTTCAAAAATACAACAATTCCTATGGCTTAAAAGCATTATATGTTGTATATTTATCTTTAACAACTTTTTAATAATTTTATTCATGCCAGGCGGTAATTTTTTTTTAAGTTTCGGTTTCGGTTCGGTTTCGGCCGAATATTACTTTATCGGACGAATATTCGGTTCGGTTTCGGTTCGGCCTCGAAAACTGGTTTCGGTCGGACTCTAAAAAAATGTCTCAGAATCTGAGAATATTTTTTATAACGAAAAATGTCTCAGGGCGGATTTTACAGTCTAAACTAAGTTCTAACTTAAGTAAAATCTTAGTTAAGATTTATTTAAGTATTTTTTATTACTTAAGTTAAATTAGATTTTTCGGTTTGTACTTAAGTTAAAAAGAAAATATGCTAAAAATATGGTAACACCATGGCACAATAATACCAGGTAGTATTATTAGAATTTGCTGTCAATAGCGTCCACCTATTAAATTCAAAATTTTAAAAATATAAATTTAAATAAATAAAAAAATCAAAACAGAAAAAATTAAAAAAAAGTAAAAAATAGTAAATATGGAAGAGGGATTGGAGGGTGCTTTTATGGTGCTAAACAGGACCTAAGGAAAAAAAATATTCTGATAAGCTTCAAAAGAACAGAAGAAGTCGACCTTCTTACATTAAAAACCAGCAACAAATCGATAAATATAATTCCATTGTATCTTAGAGAAGCAAATTGGAATGAAGATTTTCAAAATGTCAAAACATTTTTAATAAATGAAAACGTTGAAAACGTGATCTTGATTGGTGATCTTAATATACGCATAGGAAACTTACAACAACCTTTAGAAGAATTTATAAAAGCAAATTTTAAGTTCGGCTTTGAGACAAGAAATTCTAGAGATCCAATTGCAAATAAAAAGGGCAAACTTTTTCTTGAATTCTGTGGAGATAATGGTTTTCATGTTTTAAATGGGTGTACAAACGGGGATAAAAATGGTAATCTCACTTTTGTAAGTGGTGTGGGCAAATCAGTCAATGATATATGTGCTGCAGATCATAATATGTTGAAATGTGTTGAAAGCTTTAAAGTAGAAAGTAAAAATTTTTCTGATCACATGCCAATAATCTTAAATCTTATTGTTAATGAGAGTAATTTTTATAAACCACTGAACTTATTGCCTAAACTTAAATGGGATGAAAGGAAAAAGCAAAGTTACACAGAAAACCTTAATCAAAAACTTATTTTATACAAGCAAGATAAACATATAATGGAATTAAAAGATTTTGTAGAAATAATACACCTTTCAAATCCAAACAAATACGGAAACGAAACTCAAATCAAGAGAGAAAATAAGTGGTTCAATTTCCAATGTTTCAATTCAAGGGAGAAATCTTTTAAGGCGCTAAACTTATTCCGTCAAAATCCTACAAAAATTAATAAAGATAAATACGTTGCTGCAAATAAAAAATACAAGGAAATATGTCTTCATAATAAATCTGAGTATTATAAGAATATAGAAAACCAAATAAACGTAGTTAAAAGTAATAAAGATTGGTGGAAGCTCGTCAAAGAAATAAGAGGCACGGAAATACAACCAAATCCTGGTATACCCGCTTTTGAATTTATGCAATACTTCTCTGAGCTACTTAATCCTACTAATATTTCAACAAATGTAATGTATGCTCCAATGTTTTTTACCGACTATGATCTAGACTGTCTTATAACTCCTACTGAAATCAAAAAAGTGTTAGCAAAAGCAAAGCCTAACAAGGCACCAGGCGAGGACCGTGTCAGTTATGAATTTTTTAAAAACGCAACGGATATCTTTATAGAAGAACTCGCAAACTCATACAACGTTATATATGAGACGGCAAAATTAGATGAAAAATTTACTACAAGTATAATTTTCCCAATTTACAAAAAAGGAGACAGGCAATCTGTAAATAACTATCGTGGAATATCGTTTATTAACACAATAGCTAAAATTTTTATGGGTATTCTAAATAATAGAATCAATTCGTGGTTAACAAAGCATAATAAACTTACTGAATTCCAGGCGGGATTTAGGGAAGGATACTCAACTGTCGATAACTTGTATAGTTTAGCAGCAATTTTTCATCTAAAGAAAGCACAAAATAAAAGATTATACGCTTTCTTCGTAGATTTCAAAGCGGCCTTTGATAAAATTTCAAGAAAATCCCTAGTCTTCAAACTTCAAAACATCGGGGTATCAACAAAAATGAGTAAAATGATCGAATCAATATACAGTCATACAATGTTTAAGGTTTGGAATGGGGAAGATTTATCAGAAACATTTGAAACTGGATCTGGCGTAAAACAAGGCTGTCTACTATCTCCAACACTTTTTTCTATATATTTAAACGACTTGCATGACTATTTAGGAGGAGGGGTAAACGTAGGTCCAACTCAAGTACGTCTATTAATGTATGCTGATGATATAGTTATACTAGCAGATGATATCGAAGTCTTACAAAACATGATAAATAAGCTTGAAGAATACTGTAATATGTGGAATCTGGAGGTAAACATGATTAAATCTGAAATTATGATTTTTAGAAAAGGAGGAAGAATTGCATCACGGGAAAAATGGTTATTTAATGGAGAACTTATTAGAGTAACGAATCAGTACACATATTTGGGAGTCACGCTCTCACCAACAATGTCATTTAAGAAACATGTCGAAAACAGAAATGTGTCTTCTAAAAATAGCATAAACGCTACCTGGAAAGATTTTTTGGTAAAAAAAGAGATTAGTTTAAATGCAAAATGGAATCTGTTTAAATCAGTATGTCGTGCAATACAAGCGTACGCAGCTCAAATATGGGGATATGCTTTATTTGATGAAGTGGATAAACTTCAGCGCTATTTTCTAAAAAAGATTTTGAAACTACCACCATTTACACCTACATATATTCTAATGCTTGAAACTGGAATGGAAAATAATTACATATATACATTAGATTTACATCTCAGATACATCACTAAAACGTTGTATGAATATAATGAAAATAGATTGCCAAACAAGCTTACAAAACTTATTATTGAAAAAAAAGTATATTGGTATGAAAATATTGATTCTCTGGCTAGAACTTTAAACACGTCGACAATTGCGGAATGCACAACAAAAGAAAACTGGTATAGTTTTTGTATAAATATTTTAACTGGCTTAAAATCAAGAGAAAAGCTTAATTGCTTGGAGAAGGCATCTTCTACAAACCGTTTCTACGCGAATCTAAACTACAGAGAACCGCAATCATATTTTGGAATTACAAATAATCCCACCGCAGTAAGCTATATATTCAAAGCCAGATGTGACTTAATCGAGCTAAATGCTACCAGGTTTCAACAGCAAAGACCACTCCTATGCTCTCTGTGCAACCTTCGTCAGAATGAAAACATACAGCATTTCCTTGCCATATGCCCAATCCTTCGTCAAATAAGATTTTACTATTTTAAACAATATACCTTAACCGAAAATGAGTTAATTAACATTTTAAACAATGCCAGTTCAAACTATCACCAACTATATAGATATATTATAGATGCGCTAGGTTACAGAAAAGAACTTGTAAATGAATTTAATTATTAACTTTTAAGTAACACAAAGCAATATCATTTATTTAAAATTATCTTTTTCCGACTGACGACATTAAGTCAAAGTCGTATGTTCTAACTTTATTATTTTATAATATGTACTTTAAATCAATTGTTATACTAAAATGAATTCAAATAAAGAACAATTAACTAACTAACTAACTAACTAACAGAAAAAATTATAAACAATAGCAAACAACAAAATAAACAAGAAATCCCAGCAGACAATTTGAAAATATCTTCCAAAAAGTGGTTATGTTTATGCCCGTAGACAAAACTTTAAGCCACGGTTTTAGACAAATGGGTTAGTTTCCACAATAGGAACACAGTTTTTTCAATAAAAACCATCTTCGTCAATGAAAATCGATTGAAAATCTTCCTTTTATTTATTTGTTTGTTGGGTTGGTTTATTATTTCAGGTTGTTGAAGCCAAGGGGTTTTATGTTTGTTTACATATTTTTGATTGATTTTTCTAATGATAGTACCGTTATAGTTTTACAATGGGTAACACAAGGTATTTATTTTGATTTGACAATTCAAAAAGAATACAAAAAAATAAAATAATAAAAATATACAAAACAAAAATTATGTAAAATAACGAAAAATCCCACAAATCTTGTTATTTTCCGTTAAAATCTTTCACCGTGGGTATTGTTAGAACCATAACATTTTAGAACACGGCTAAGGGCATCATTTAAAAATACTCCACCCGCTTTACTTTGGATTTGTACACCAACAAACGTCTCCATGAAAATGTTGCTGTTATTTAATAGGAAATCTCCGCCACTCTTAAATAAAAGGTATTTATTTCCATAAAATTGAGTGATATTACCATAAAAAAATAATGTTTAAGAAATGTTAAAGCATTGGATATGGCCCATCAAGTGGGTAACATAACTGGTATTCTTAAGTCTTGTTGGAAATAACAGCAACCTTTTTACGGAGACGTTTACAACAATACATGGGCAATCAGACGGACGAACAGTAGATCAGTATTCTTAAATGTGGGTCTGGGACAAATAATTTGGGTAATTACAGTCTTCATCACATACTCATTATACCCTGTACCACAGAGTGGTGTAGGTTATAATCACTCAATTGCTCTTCTTTTCCAATACAATCATATGCCTTGTTAGAACCAAAACGACCAAGGCGCTAGGGTCATCATTGAAAAATGATCCACCCGCTTGACTTCGGATTTCCACACCAACAAACGTTTTTATTATTTTCAACAAAATCTTGAGGAAAAAGATTGGATGTTACTCTCCGCCAATCTCAAATTCCTTACAGATTTTTATTTATTTAATTATTTTTTTCGATATGATGGAAATTTCGCGAAATTTGATGGAAATACCTTGAATTTGAGAGTGGCGGGTGGAGATTTTAAAGGAAAAGAAGAGCAATTGTTGGGATTTTTGT
This sequence comes from Pegoplata infirma, assembly GCA_963921195.1. Classification (NCBI taxonomy): domain Eukaryota; kingdom Metazoa; phylum Arthropoda; class Insecta; order Diptera; family Anthomyiidae; genus Pegoplata; species Pegoplata infirma. Next base: position 31,664,618 of record OY992536.1, read on the forward strand.
TTTTTTTTTGTATGTTTTTATTATTAATTGAATTTGTTTTTGTATTTTTTTTTTGAATTGTCAAATCAAAATAAATTACTTAAGTAAAACTTAAGTTATGATAATAGATGACTTAAGTTTTACTTAAGTAGATTTTATAAAATAGTTTTTTGGATTTAAGAAATTTCTTAGCTTAAGTCACCACTTAGTGCTGACTGTAAAATCCGCCCTCAGAATCGGAGAATATTTTTTATAAGGAAAAATGTCTGAGAATCTAAGAATATTTTTTATAATGAAAAATGTTTCAGAATCTAAGAATATTTTTTATAAGGATAAATGTCTCAGAATCGGAGAATATTTTTTATAAGGAAAAATTTTTCAAAGGATCTTTAAATAATTAAAAATAATATCTCAACGTACCAATTTCCTTCTTGTCATTCAAAAACTTTCCATCACTATCAATTTGTACACTTGCAATATATTTGGCAACTGATTCAACAGTATCACGTTCAATTTTTCCCGCTTCCAACAAAGTATTCATAAGGAAAGATAATGTAAACAAAGAGTGCATACGTAGAGAATGTTTAGCTATATTGCCAGAACCACCTTGTTCCCGATCGACCACAACAACAGCATCTGTAACCACTATGCCTTCACTTTTCAAATCTTTAACAGTATCTAAAACACTAGACCCGGAAGTGACGACATCCTCAACGATCAGACACGTGTCACCAGCACTAAATATACCCTCAACTAATTTCTTTGTGCCGTATGCTTTAGCCTCTTTACGTCTTACCAACATGGGTATGTTTTCTTGTACAGAAACTATGGTGGCCAAGGGTAAGGCAGTGTAGGGAACACCACAAACATGTTTGGCCTTAAGATTATGTTCTTTAATATAATCAATGATTAAATTGGAAACAGTTTGCTGAAATTGTTGAAAAAAAGACATGTGTAAAAACTATTAAGATAAAAAAGTTTGTTTTTGTATTTACCATCACTTCTGGATAACTGACAATGACACGTAGGTCAAAGTACACCGGTGAATTGATGCCGACTTTCATCTTAAAATCACCAAATTTAAAAGCATTGATTTCGAATAGTTTTAGCGCCAGCGCTTTCATTTGTTCCGAATTTTTAGCCATCATTTTTTTTTTGTATTGAAATTTACTTAATTAAAAAAAATTCCACGAGTGTAGAATTAAATGGAGGTTTTTTGTTATGTGCTTTGTTTTATGACAACTGCTTTATTCAGTTTCTGCTTTTTATTAAAATAAATTTTTATCTTGTTTAGGTGTGTTGTTATTCAATTAATTTATTATAACTCACTTAATTCCGTATTTGCAAAAAAAAATTCTACACCAACCACCACGCGTGTTTACAATTTATTACAATTTCTTTTTTTTTCTTTAAAGTATTTTTCTTCAACACTACAAATTCAACACTGCTCAACACTGAAAACAAATTGGTTTTGTTTTATCTGTCTTTCTCTTTCGCTCTAATCAGGGCTGTCAGACTTGGGGATTTATCCCCAAAGTTAGGGATTTCATTCGAGAAAAAAGGACAAGAAATCACATTTGGGGATTAAGACTTTTAAGGGGATTTCAAAAATTATTTTGGGGACTTTTTGGGGGTATTTAAAATTTTATCTATTTAATATCACCATCTATTTTGGATGTAATCAACGATTTTTAATAAAAATGTTAGTGATAAGCACGAGTAAATGTTCATTTATCGGCTGTAAAATGTATATTTACACTGGCGAAAACCGCGTATTTACGAATTTGGGAATTTTTGGGGACTTTTAAATTATTAAATCTACGAAATAAAATTATAAAATTACCATCCATAATTTTTAATTTTTTTAAAATAAAGAAAAAAAATTTGTGCGATTAAAAAAACGTAATTTTTATTTTTTGGGGATTTTTGGGGACAACGGAAAAAGTACCTGGCAACGCTGATTACAAATGAAAAGAGTACGAACAGAACCAGAGTCACAGACTAAATACAGACTCGACAGTAGAGTTTTATAAGAAAAAATGGGGAAAAACTGAGCGATTTTAGGAGAAAACACAGCGGTTTTTAGTCCGTTTTACGCTAACATGGCAACACTTTCTACGATTTAGGAGTGAGTGAAACAACAAAAACCGATCTGGCATCCATTTTTCTAATGGCGTATTATATTAGCTTTCTCTTTCTAACCTAATTCGTAGAATAATTTGAAAACATTAACCATATGGTTCAAGACTACTTTTTTGACACCTGTCACTTATGTCGAGTCTGTATTAGTCTGTGCCAGAGTCATAGAGTAGTCCAACAAATGGCGTTTGAAAAAGTAGTAAACAAAAACCATATGGTAGTGTTTACGAAATTTTATCACAAATCGAAATGTGAGCGAGATGGAAGATACCAGTTTTACAGTGAGAATGCAGATTGTTTTTGTCTCTCTTTGCTTTGCGTTTGAACTTTAGTTTGGAATTGCCAGAATTTTCCAATTATCTTTGTGGATGCCAGATCTACAAAACGGTCGATGGATTACTATGTCACTATGAACAGAACAAGCGATTTGACAGTTAAAATCCGTGGACGGTTTTCTCCCCGGGTTCCACTGTTGCCAGATTTGACGATTTCTCTGCATTTTGACGATTTTTACTCCCCAAAATAGCAAAATGACGATTTGACGACTTATGCCCAAAAAAAGACGATTTTTAAAAATAACAAAAACCATCCATATTTTTGTACGAAAAGGGATAAAGGGAACAAGTGAGAGTTACATTTTCTTTTTTCCTCCAAAAGGTAAAAACATTATAGGGGGTTTTTTGGCGGAGGACACCTTTCTTTTCGTGATAAATGTTACAAACTTGATTTATTATGATATTTACGCAATTTTATCATTATTATTTTTTTATGGAAGTGTCCACAGAAAAGGGCGGACGGAAAAAATATATTTTCTAATTAACTTGACCCAACTGCATGAAATTTTCTTTTATAAAAATATTAAATATGTTTAAGAAGATGAACAAAGAATATAAAGAAGAAATTTCGGAGGTAGGTTCAGTTTTACCAGGGGGAAATTTGTTCTCCCTGGTCTGATTTTATCAATTTTCAAAATGAACCATCCAGACGGGCGGACATCGCTTGAATGAATCTTTAATCAATGATAAATATACCTTTTTTATTTTGACGATTTCTGCAAATGGGATGACGATTTTGACGATTTTTTTCGTACATTTTTGACGATTTTGTATCCAACAATTCTGGCAACCCTGCCGGGTTCACTCATTCTACTTTTCTCTCACTCTCCAGTGCTGCCAGATTTTAACAATAAATTAGTAATTTTTCATTCACAATGGTTAACCACACGTGCAGTAGGGTAGAGCGATTTGAATTTTTTAAAATTTTAAGGCCCTTATTCATATTGAAATTAACAAACTTACAACAGGTTTATAAAACGAATTTCGTATGGAAATCTGTTGTATAAACCTGTTATAAAGTGTTCAAATTTGAATATGAATAAGGGGCTAAGAATTTAAAAAAAAAATTTGGAAAAATTTAACTATTTTTTTTTACTTAATAAAGTTAATTCAAATCTTAATCCGGTCTTCAAAAAACAAGCCTATTGACACAATTAATATTGGGTTAGCACAAAAAATATTTGACCTGTGCACAATGGGCCAACATCTCCATTTTTTGCCAAATGACAGTTCAGGTGCTAAATTCAGTTGATTTATTTAGAATCTAGGAATATTTTTTAAGTAAAATGTTGTAATATTGTGATTTACCATTTTTTTTTTTTTTGGCAAGAGGTAAAATTCAAAATTTCATAATTTTATGACAATTTTTAAAATATGTAAAATGATTGAGAAATCATTAAAGAGGTACTTATTTGAAAATAAAAATGTAAATACTTAAGTAACACTGTGCTACACATGGCTATGTGTTTCTTCAAAATACAGCAGCAGACAGCAAAACTTTTACATGTATTTTGTTGTTGGCGCAACAGCAAAATACATGTAGAAATTTTGCTGTCTGCTGCTTGCTGCTGTATTGTGAAGAAACACCATACCAAAAAAAAAAAATCAGGGCTTCTCATATAAAATCCAAGTTGGTTGGTGTCCAAAGAGTACGGAACCACAGACTAATACAGACTCGACATAAGTGACAGGTGTCAAAAAAGTAGTCCTTAACCATATCGTTAATTTTTTCAAATTATTCTACGAATTAGGTAAGAAAGAGGCCGAACAATTCGTATGTGGAACACACTTCCCGCTTATGTCTTTCCCGACACTTTTAACATCTTCAAATTCAAGTCAAATATTAACAAATACTACTCCCTCTTTCCTCCTTCCCATACCTATATTTCTTGATTTCAACACAATGTAATGCATGTATAGGGGGCATCCCCTGAATGTTGCACAATAAAAAAAAAAAGTGTTGCCATGTTAGCTTCAAACTAGCTAAAAACCGCTTTGTTTTATCCTAAAATCGCTTAGTTTTTCCCCATTTTTTGTTATAAAACTCTACTGTCGAGTCTGTATATATAGTAGCCTGTGACGGAACTACTCATTGTTTTTCTAGATCACTTCGTTTAGTACTTTTTTAATAAGCAAATGTGTTGAAACCGCGAAATTCTTCCATTAAATTTAAAAAAATTATAACTTTGTTGTTTTATAACTAATTTTAGGGTTAGTTTGAAAGATAAGAGTCTTACCTCTTATAAAACATAAAAATATTGAGATTCGGGTTAAATAAATCGGTTTTTCAACAAATTTTAATTTTCAAATGAGTGTTTATCACTTAAACTTTTTTTTAAAAATCGTTGATTCCATAAAATTTTCCTTGTGGTTTTAAAAATAAACAATTTTTAAATATACCCAAAATAATTTTTAAAATCCCCATATGAATTTCTAGTCCTTATTGGTCGCATGAAATTCCCAACTTTGGGGACAAATCCCTAAGTCTGGCAGCCATGCATGTACACTCCAGTGTTGCCGGACTTGAAATATAAATCTGGAACGACATCTGGAACGACACTGGGTCTGGTTGGTGTTTGGACTACGCTAGCAAATGCTATATTGCTATGGGGAAAATGGCTACAGTATTTCAGACTGAAGTCACAGACTAATGCAGACTCGACATAAGTGACAGATGTCAAAAAATGAGTACATATTTAACCATATGGTTAATATTTTCAAATTACTCTACGAATTAGGTTAGAAAGAAAAAGTTAATATAACGCGCCATAAAAAAAATAGATGCCGATCGGTTTTTATTGTTTCCCATACTCCTAAGTCGAAGAAAGCGTTGCCATGTTATCTTAAAACTAGCTAAAAACCGATCTGTTTCCTCCTGAAATCGCTTAGTTTTTCCCAATTTTTTGTTATAAAACTCTACTGTCGAGTTTGTGCTGAAGTATATGCTATTTTGGACGTGGCGACCTGGATAAGTGATGGAGGGATAGGAGAATCAGTAACTGCAATGACAGCCAGGCTAAAATTGTCCAGAAGTGTAGACGCAGACTCAATAAGGTCTCATGCGGGAATGGGGCCAGTCTTCTGAGGGTTCCGGGTCATAGGGAAATACGGGGAACGAGATGGCCGACCCTTTGGCAAATGTTGACTTCGGCGAAATTTCTTACAATCCGGAACCTCAGATTGGTATAGGCTTGACATGGATGATGCGGTGGATCAACTCTCATATGAAATCCATTTTCTAGCAAAGATGGTCAGGCTGCAACTTAAGTGTTATAAGAAGATGATCAGAATTGCCAAATGTGACTTTTGGAAAAACTTCTGTGGAAACATAAAAGACATTTCTGAGGCATCCAGGCTGCGCAAAGTTCTGGCACTGACTAATACAGACTCGACAAATATGACAGGTGTCAAAAAAGTATTCTTTAACCATATGGTTAATATTTTCAAATTATTCTAGGTTAGAAAGAGAAAACTGATATAACGCGCCATAAGAAAAATAGATGCCAGATCGGTTTTTGTTGTTTCACTCACTCCTAAGTCACAGACTAATACAGACTCGACATAAGTGACAGGTGTCAAAAAAGTAGTTCTGAACCATATGGTTAATATTTTCAAATTATTCTACGAATTAGGTTAGAAAGAGAAAACTGATATAACGCGCCATAAGAAAAATGGATGCCAGATCGGTTTTTGTTGTTTCACTCACTCCTAAGTCGTAGAAAGTGTTGCCATGTTAGCGTAAAACGGACTAAAAACCGCTGTGTTTTCTCCTAAAATCGTTTAGTTTTTCCCCATTTTTTCTTATAAAACTCTACTGTCGAGTCTGTATTTAGTCTTCTTCTTCTTCTTCAGTGGTGTAGCAATGCTACACCTTGTCCACGAATGGACGAATAAAAAGGTGACCGAGACACAAAGTCTATGTGCCACCTTTGTGGGGATAAAGTTTTTGTGGGGTTTTAACACGTGGGAAACTCCGGACACAATACGACCATTGCCCTCACAATGGAAGAGTGAAACGACGCTTCCTTAACACGTGCGTGTGTTTGAGTATGGTTAGACACCGTTGTCTAACGGTACTCGCGGAGAAATAACCAATACTAGCGACCGACAAACACAAACACGTTTCTAAATTTATAAAATAATTTCAACGACGAATAGATGCTTCTCCGACGCGATCTCGATTAAGACTCTGTATTTAGTCTGTGCCTTAGTCGTAGAAAGTGTTGCCATGTTAGCGTAAAACGGACTAAAAACCGCTCTGTTTTTTCCTAAAATCGCTATTTTTCCCATCATTTTTTCTTATAAAACTCTACTGTCGAGTCTGTATATAGTCTGTGGTTCTGGGATACCTGAAAGATCCTAATGGGGTGTGGTCTTCCTACAGTGGGGAGTCGCTGGATCTTCTTCTAAACACGCATTTCCCGGGCAATTCAATAACACCATTTCAAGTTTTGGAACGTTTTGACGCCCACGCATCTGAAATTTCTTCGGAAATAATAAGTATGCCAACAATAATCTGCGGGGATTATACCTGGACCTGATGGTATAATCCCGGCTGAGATACAGCAAGTGTCGGACTATATAGCCCCTTGGCTGAATAATCTCTACACAGCATGCATTAACTGGTCGTATATTCCTTTAAAATGGAGGGATAACAGAGTCACAGACTAATACAGACTCGAAAAATATGACAGGTGTCAAAAAAGTATTTTTTAACCATATGGTTAATGTTTTCAAATTATTCTACGAATTAGGTTAGAAAGAGAAAACTGATATAACGCGCCATAAGAAAAATGGATGTCAGATCGGTTTTTGTTGTCTCACTCACTTCTAAGTCGTAGAAAGTGTTGCCATGTAAGCGTAAAACGGACTAAAAACCGCTGTGTTTTCTCCTAAAATCGCTTAGTTTTCCCTAATGTTTTCTTGTAAAACTCTAGTGTCGAGTCTGTATTTAGTCTGTGACAGAGTCGTCTTTATCCCGAAGGCTGGGAAAATTCCCACACAGCTTCGAAGGATTTCAGACAAATAAGTATTTCTTCGTTTTTGTTAAGACATTGGAACGAATGATAGACTCATATCTGCGTAGAGTGATTGAACAGAGGTTACTTTCGACAAGGCAACATGCATACAGCAAAAGTACATCAACGGAAACAGCTCTTCATGAGCTCATTGGTAACATCGAGAGACCGCTTTCGATAAAGGAGTACACTGTGGTCACAGACTATATACAGACTCGACAGTAAAGTTTTATAACAAAAAATGGGGACAATTTAAGCAATTTTAGGAAAAAACAGAGCGGTTTTTAGCTAGTTTTAAGCTAACATGGCAATACTTTCTACGACTTCGGAGTGAGTGAAACAATAAAAACCGAACTGGCATCTGTTTTTCTTATGGCGCGTTATATTAGCTTTCTCTTTCTAACCTTATTCGTAGAATAGTTTGAAAAAATGAACCATATGGTAGAGACTACTTTTTTGACACCTGTCACTTATGTCGAGTCTGTATTAGTCTGTGCAGTGGTGGCCTTTCTTTATATAAGTAGAAATAGCTTTTATTAATGTCATCCCAGACTCGATAATTGTGGCAGTGTCTGGTCTGGGAGTGAAGCGTGAGATCGTTTTAGTATTTACAAATCTACTTGCCAATAGACGTATAATTGGCAGAGGCTGGGTGTTGTTCTTTCGCCGCTTCTTTGGAACCTGGCAGTGGATTCAATGCTGCTCATTCTCTTGAAGCACGTGGTTGTCATATTGTCGCATATGCTGACGATGTCGCGATAGCAGTAAAGGAAAAGCATCTGCTAACATTTAGGGAAATTCTTCAGGGTTCTCTAAAATATCTGTCGAAACGGCTGTGGTCAGGGAGTTAATCCAAGTAAAACATAGCTTGTTTTGTTTACAAGAAAAAATATGATTCCTGCTTTTGATCCCATTTCTCTGGACGGCACTGAAATCACCTTTTCAGATGCAGCCAAGTTTCTTGGAGTATGTCTAGATAGGAAGTTGAATTTCAGGCGTGATTTTAAGGAACGGGTGAGAAAAGCAACGGTTGCTTTATATTCCTCTATCTATTCAGAGGAGCTTGGGCTTGGCTCGAAGATTGCCGGATCATTGCATTGTTTACCAGGCAGAGATGCTGGCAATAAAGAAAGTGGCTGACTGGATGAGCTGCAATATATTGTCTACAACTGCAGTCAACATCTATTCTGACAGTAAAGCCGCAGTCAAGTCCCTGGAGTCAATGTTTCTGAAAGAAAGATCCGCCCTTAACTGTCGCACATCTTATAATGAGATGGCCAAGTAGTTTGACATACGACTCATATGGGTCACATGGACGTGTGAGACAACACGTGGAGACAACACGACAGATTTGGGCTTCTCTTAATCAGAAGAGACAAGTGAGCTGATATCGCTTCCAAGAGGAGAGCTTTCGACAGTGGTTGGAGAATGAGGATACAATAGAACACCATGTTTGCTTTATCCAGCGTTTTCAAGGGCTAGTCTGCGTATAATGGGTTCTGATATTCGGTCAATAAACACGGTCCATAGACTTCCCTTTCGGATTTTCTTAAGCTTGTGAAAGCAACTGAGAAATTCTGAACAAGCACTTTTTCATTCTTTTTATTCTTCTAAATTCTACGGTACAATGAACTATTTTAAGTCTAAGCGTCATGGACTTGCCTAAAAAGGAAGTTTACTTGATTTTTGGGTTTGTACAACCCACCCTCAACTTAACTCCACTCATCCAAATGTGGGATGAACAGACAAACGGACATCGCCAAATCGACTCAAACACTAATTCTGAGTTGATCGGTGGGCTTGAAGGTGGATCTAAATAGATTCAAGAGGGAAGGGGTTAGTGCGTTTTTTTGAGAATGGGAAGAAGGTAAAGTGGCTACCTTCATAAACTCTAAGGTCTGATGTGACTACTACTGAATGCCTGAATTTCTACTACACTGGGTTAATAAGTTGTCTAGTTCGAAAACACATCCTTTAAGTTTAAAATAAATCTATTTTACTTACATACGCATTCTTTGCAAAATAAAATGGAAAGTCTGCCGTTTATTGTAAATCTTTTTTTTTATACACTACAATAGAGTTAGCTGACTAATTTCATTAACAACGAATAGAATAAGAAAGAAAAATAAAAATCTATACATTTATTAACAATTTACTAACGCATAGAGAGTGAGTATAACAAGTAGAAAAACTTACTCACTTACTCAAAAATTTCAATTTCACTCATTCCTCTTTTAAAACCAGAAACTAAACTCATGCTACAACAGTAAGAAATAAAATGGGGGAAAAGCTCCAACAATTATAGACATGCAAACATACACTTACATAGTACATATGGATATATGTATGCATAAGTGTGTGTGTGTGTGTAGTAGAAGAATAACAAAAAAATAAAACAAATACCAACACATATAAAAATAACCATAAAAAAACAACTCCTAAACTCATTTACACATGTGTAAATGTTAGTATATGTTTGTATATAATATACACCATACTAGTTACTTTATCAAGACACATAATATACTATTTTAGTTATTACATGCATATGTCCATACGTACATATGTACTAGTTATGCACTATTATTATTTAAAAGCTGGCTTTAATTTAAAAAAAAAAAAAATAACAATATTAAAAGGGGGATGCTTTAAGCATAATGAAAAAGGAGTTTAGCATTTCCCGTTGGATATCAATTTATCACATTATACATACACACTCTCCCCTACCATATTTCATTGCAGTTTTATTGTAAAAATTGCACTTGATAAAGTGGAGAGAGAAAAAAGAGTGTAACTTTAAATAATGGGGGCTCTCCCCTATTCTTTTATCAAAATACAGCTTGGAGATGATAAAATAGAGTTTAAAATTGGTACTTAACAGCTGTTTGGTACTAAACTATCAACTCGAAAATATGTTCAGTAGTAGTTCAACTGTGATATAATTAGGATTAAAGTTAAAAAACTGTGATATTTAATTAAATTGTGATTTATTTTTAATTATTTTTAAACAATTTCGTGTTTTATGTTGTGTAAAACGTGTGTGTTTTTTATTTTCAAATGTAAATTTACGAAAAGATAAAATATTTAATAAATCTAAAATCCCAGAAGAAGTTGGAAAATCCCAACGAAACGTAGGATGAAATAATGAATAAATAGTCTTTTATTTACATTTGAATGACCTTGAAAGCCTGCTTAGATTAATTCTAAAAAAATAATAATATATTAAAGAAAAAAAGGTCGATTAATAAATAACATTGATATGTTGGTGGAAGTTTTTACCTCTTAACTTGAGCTTGTCAATGTCATAAGTGACTTCGTTGGTTTGGTGCAATTGGATGGGTGTCCTACATTTTGAAGAGTTCACTCGGAGTATATAAGACTTATAGTAATTCCCTAGATTTTTCGCTATTTCCCCTATACAAGGTTAGGTTGTAAGTGGCTGCTGATGTTTTACGTCAGCACACATAGATTCTGAGGTCCATTGTGATACCATGGGACTGTAATAGGTTTCCCTACTGGTCCCTGCCGTTAAACTAATTTGAGCTTCTTATGAAACTCCCATATAGAATTTTGATATCTGACAAATCAGAAAGATCGTACAACTCTCTAGATCCCAGTGAAGCAAGTCTCTGACCAGAAAGTGCCGGGCAATGGCATGTAAAGTGTTCGATAGTTTCCAACTCCTCTTCATTCACACAACTTCGGTTAAAGTCATTTGACGGCACATTTAACAGTTATGCGTGCTTCCCTATAAAACAGTGTCCTGTGATTACAGCAACCACTGTCGAAATCTTTTCTCTTGGAAGCGATATCAGCTTACTTGTGCGTCTCTGATCAAGAGAAGGCCAAATCTGTCGTGTTGTCTCACACGTCGATCTATTTGCCCATCTCTGATTATTGTTCGTAGCGGAACAAAGCCGTAGATTTTGCTTGCAAGTTTCTAGAGGCATACCAACACATTCCAATTCTGTTGGAATCTGTAAGGTAGTTCCCAGTCTTTGCAAGCTCATTGGCTTAGCCATTCCGTGGAATGTCTCTGTGCCCAGGGACAGATCTTAAGGGCAGATCTTGTTTTTAGAAACATGGACTCCAGAGACTTGACCGCAGTTTGACTGTCAGAATAGATATTGACTGCGGTTGTAGACGAGACATTGCAACTGATCCAGTCAGCCACTTCCTTTATTGCCAGCATCTTTGCCTGGTAAGCACTGCAATGACCTGGCAATCTTCGAGCCAGACTCAATGCAAGCTCTTCCGAATAGATTCCAAAGCACACTTGCTCGTGCAGCCTCGATCCATCTGTGTAAAAATTTATTGTGGCTCCACTACCCGGAATGCTCCTTGATGAGGGCCATTCCGGGATGGTATCATAGTGGTAAAGTGGCGTTCAAAAACGCTCATAAAGGGAGCATAGTTCACATTTTGTGGTATTGCTATCTTCTTAAAGAACGAGCTATGGCCACAATCTTATGGTGGCTCCACTACCTGGAATACCCCTTTATTAAAAACTCCCTGGATAATATCATAGTGGTAAAGTGGAGTTCAAAAAGGCTCATAAAGGGAGCATAGTCCACATTTTGTTTTATTGCTATCTTCTTTAAGATCGAGCTATGGCCACAATCACTGCTCCTCCATTGCAGTGTGCTATTAAGTCGGATTACCGACGTAGCCGCATACTGTCTACCGAATATGTCCAATGGTATCAGGTGAAGGACAATTTTTAATGTATGCCATTCTCTTCGTGATAAGGAAACAGTTCCCTTTTGTTTCTAAAGCAGGCCACCAGACAGTGATTCCATACAACAGAACTGTTGTATAGATCCAATGAACGACTTAAGGGCTAAAACACCATCGTTTTCCAATGGACCTTTTAAAGTAATATAAAGCAATCGTTGCTTTTCTCACCCGTTCTTCAACTTCCTATCTAGAAATACTAAAATGGTTTACTTACTAAAGCACTTACTCTTCCTCCTTCACTTCGTCACAACTTCTACAATAATCCCTTTCAGAGATTTCCATTCGGACAGCCCTTCGGTCGATTATACAGTCTCCAATAGGCTCACCGTAGGCTTTCCAAATGTAAAAAGACTTTTCGTCCTCTTAGAATTTGGCGGCAGTAGTAGGGTCTGCGATACACGTAAACAACGATATCTTACTCTAGAGCTATTCCTATCATATTTATCAGCCAATTCGTTTCCAGCAACCTCAGTTTATCCTTATTCCTTTCGATTTCACCAATGTTCATGAGGGAAAGTGACTTCGTAAGTGATATCTCCTGGAAGTTTATTTCATGTATGATTGACTAAAAAAATTCTCTTTTCAATGCGTTGTGCGATTCACTGGTAAATCGATCACAAACGGATGTGCTATACTAGAAAAGCGAGTACTACGAACGAAATTTGAGTTTCTGGAAAAAGTTCAGTTATCTCATTAGAACACTTCCCTACCGATAAAACAGCTTCCCACTATTCACTCTTCGACGATGATCCAATAAGTCAATACTGTGGGAAACCCTACAGTCATTCATAAACTTTAAATAGACTTTGAAGTCCTTATCCAAATATAGGAGTTCTATTTGGGACGGATATAGGTGGTATAGAAAGTGGGGAGATTAAACAGAATGAAGTAACTTTTTTCTATTGACTAATTAGAGTATTGTTGTAATGTGGGTTGTGTGTCATTGTTCCGCTGATATTACCACGGTAAGTGTTCAGCTGATAGGTGAACTAATCCTCAAGATACGGTGCATGCTGTAGTATTCTCCTATTAAGCAGATCATATCCGTCCGTTGTTGAATGTCCAATGTATCACACAACTCATTACAGAGAAAAGTCGTTTCTCGATCGAACTAGCCGTATGTGGAATAAACCACCGAAATCTTCTTCCCCGTCATATACAATATGAAAATCTGAAAAACTTCAAAGGAAAGGAACAAGACGATTAGCTGTATGCGATTTTTTGCCGATATTTTTTGCTCACTGCAAGGGAGGGTAACTCTCGGGGTTTATTGCTGCAGCTTTTTTGAGGACTCGCACCTTACAGCATGAGGGAAGGATACAATTTAATGCGCTTAAAATGTCCCGAAAGCATCGAAGTAAATATGAAAACTATTGCGTAGCTGTTACCTCTTACTCGCATTGAGCGGTATGTCAGGTATATGATCGATTTCGTTAGAATGTGGAGTCGTCCCCTGCCTGGAAAATTCATCAAAAACACAGTTGCCAGTTTTACAAGTATGTCATAGCACCTAGATCAGTGGAATGTGGCCATTTATATGTCGTGCCACCTCATTAAGAGATACCCTGTAATCGTGGACAGTTCTAGATGTGGTACTCACACCCGACAAGGATTTTAAAGCTACTTAGTTATGGGTGAAAGCACAGAAATTCCTGAAAGGTATCCGTTGGCAATCGGTGTCTTGAAATACGCTATGATAGTTCAGTGATCTTAAAGAGAGTCTGTGTATGCCAGTCTTACTGTTACTCGCATTGAGCGGTATGCCAGGCATATGATCGATTTAAGAATGTAGTGTCCTTCCCTGCCTGGCTAATTCATCAGAAACACAGTTTCGAGTTATGCACATATGTCCCGGCACCTAGATCAGTGCCACATTTGAATGGCTTGCCATCTCGTTAAGAGACACCCTGCTTTCTCGGACAATTGTAAATGTATTAGTTACACCCGCCAGGGATTTTATTGCTACTAAATTGTAGGTGAAAGCACAGAAATTCCTGCATGATATCCGTTGGCACCCTATCCGATACACAGCCCATTTTTTGGCCATGATATTTTCTGAACTACGCTATGCTGGTTAGGTAGTCTTAATGAGAGCACGTAGTCCAGTTGACTCACGAAAACCCCACCTCTATGCACTTATTTCTTTCAGAACGTATTAGAAGTTCGACGCGGGAATCCTTGGACCTTACTGACTTTTATAAAGACTTCAAAATGGGATGCTTAACGAGAGACATTACTGACAATTCAACTGAAGAGAGGAGGTATTTGAACATAAAAGGAATCATAATGGGCCACATCAAGGCCTCTATGGACGTTGGATTTATATAAATCGACGTCATCCTTCGCAATCTAACCTAACCTCCACGCGTCCACCCATTTTGAAGCCATTAAAACTCTCAAGTGCCTCCTCAGGTATGTAGAGTCCGTCTTTTAGATCATATTAAACGCTTTAGAGTCGAGAAAGAAGAACTATACCAAGAATTGTACTGGGTCAAATTGCAATTTGTTGTATAATAAAGTTGTTTTCACATTTATTTCAAAGTTGACCAATATATTCGACAACCATTTCCGGAAGTATGTATATCTTGATAATGCTAAAGCTCATTTAGATTTTTCAATTTAGTCCTGCGGCATCAGTTCCAAAACCTTTTCTTTATAATTAAACTTAAAGAACTTATTCTAAAAAATATTTTTAAAATCTTCCCCCAAAAAAGGTACTTTTTAAGCAAACTTTTACACACTGTTTAACCATTAAAGCTTTTTATCAGTATGAGTTAACAACAGTTAGTGTATGAGTATTGGTGTATTGTGTGTACATTCAAATGATGGTGAGCATGAAGTTTCCGGTTTTTATATTTTGTATTAAGGGTGGTGGGTGGTTTTTGCTGCTGGTGGTTGGCATCAACATCATCATCATCGTCAACAACATGAACAGCTAACATGAAGCATGTAGCAAGTGCGCCATAAGAAAGTTATTAGTTTGGTGTCGGCGCTCGGCTTAGTTAGTCGCTATTTTGCACGCTTTTCGGTTTGCCGTTATAATAGTAGTTGACTTTTTAGTGTTTTATTAGTGTATCTCAGTCTCTCACACTCTCTCTCCATATATCTCTGGGTATAAGAGTGTAAAGCTGTGGTTTGTTTTTGTACTATTTTGTTAGGTTTCTAACAAAACTGAAATTGAAAGTTCAAAACTAAATACTACATAGTGCATATTAATTATTAAGGATTTTTTGTTTTCGGATATAAAACTAACCCCCACTCTATTAAAACAATCTTCTACACACTCTGTTTGACTCTTTAAGTTAGTTGTGTTATTTTTTTATTATTAAAGCACGCTAACAGTACTCTCTCTATTCTCATTACACAAGTTAGCATGTTTTGTTGTAATGGAAATTACTTTTAATAAGGATGTTTGTTAACTGTTAAAAACAAAAGTACAACAAAGAAGTGAGAAGAAAGTAGAATTGAATATTTTTGTAAAAGTGTATTGTTTTATTAATACTCATACAAAACTGAGTAATCGGGTAGTTAAGCTCGGACACCACTACGAACAAGGTGGTGGTAAATTATAATTGTATACATGTCTATGTGCTTGTGTTTATATAGAAGAAAGTGATTAAATCACCGCTACTAACTTTTATAACAACATTTTACTACACACGATTATTTTGGAAAACAGAAAGAGAATACAATTTTTGTGACTCGTCATCATCAATAGAAAAACAAAAAAAAAAAAACATCTCTACATCATCAGCCATAATAAACAACATCATCATCATCGTCAAAATCATCATCATCATATAGACGGTGTCATCGTCTGCATTGTTTGTTGGTGTTGCTGCTCCTCTCGTTGCTATCGTTTTTGTGTGTGGATACTTACTATACGGAAAACGAAAGTTATTTTCTACTCGTCTATTCATTGTATTTGTATAGTAACAATCTTGTTTTAACGTTATTTTATTTATATGGATTTTTCTATAGTAAATGTTATTGCATCGGTGTTTGTGTCTACTCATGTATGTGTTTGTGTAAAAGATCAATAAATTATTGAATTAAATTTTGAAAAAAAATAATAACGAACCAACTGGGCTTTCGGCTAACAAAAAAAGTGTAATGATGAATTTCTCCGCATTTGGTGGACCATTTTCGGGCATTCATCAGTTTGCTGCCAAATTTGGCCATGACACTCAATCACCGGGTGCCTTTACAACACCCGGTATTAATGGTAATGTTACAACGGCTACGGATAATCATGTACAACGTTATCAGACAAATGGTAATCATTTTCAGCAGAATACACCAAATGGTAAGTGAAAATTTAAAGCAATTTAAAACGAAAGTTATTTTAATACCATGGGTTTCAGTTAGAGTTGTGCTTACTCGTTCATTTCACTGAGCGAACATTTTAGTTCAGTACTTTAATAAGACCTAGTTCGTTCTTCCAATTCAGTAGTTCATTTTTAACTATGTTTAACAGTTCGTTCAAAAGAACGAGCACTATGTGCATTCACCGCATCTCAGGGAAGATTTCACCTATCTCTGCTGAGCACTTACCATTGTAATATCGATAGAACAATGACACACAATCCACGTTGAGTCAATAGATCTGGATACCCTACTATCATTGATGAACTTCAACGTTCTCCTTTGCATCCGGGCCAGAAGCTCCAAGGTAGACCTTGAGGCTGCTGCTTTAGTATGGGAATTGTTTTCCATTTTTGGTCGGATATAGGAGAAATAAATATTATGGAGATTGCAAGTAGTGAATTGATTCTTGGACCTTTTTAAAAAACCCAGACACTTGAATGTTTCTTTCAACACTTGAAAAATATGCTGGTTTTAGTTACATTAAATTTCCATACACTCAAAAAAAAAATATTGTAAAACTAGCAAAAAAAATGGTTAAAATTAGCAAAAAAAACTGTAGTTTTGGACGTTGCAAAAATTTTGGTAATATTAGCAAAACCATTTTGCTAACCAAAAAATTAGGAAAAAAATGGTAAAATTACAAGAATACCATTTTATTTTTGTAAAAAAATCAACCTTGTAAAATTATCAAAAAATATGGTAAAATTACCAAAAAAAAATGGTAAAATTGAAATAGATAAAAAAAATTGTAATTTGGTAAAAAAAACAGTTTTATTTAGTAATTTTTTTTCTCTGATTAGTAGTTGATTTAAAATTTGGTGAATATACTAAAAAAATGTTTGCCTGTTTTTGAGCACCACATTCTTTAAATGTAGTAATAGCAGCATCAACTATTACTTCAGTTATTGGATGGTTTCTTCGGCTTGATGGTGGCAGCATCTTCTTTTGCCTTCTTCTCAGCAGCTGTAGTTGCAGTAACTGGACTTCCAACAACATCAAAATCCAAAATGATTTTTTTTTCACTTAAACACTTTAAACAAAAAATTTAAAGAACAACACTTCACTTTTTTTATTTTTTTTGCGTCATTTTTTTAGCTTAAGTAGAACAAATGAGATTTGCGTAGTAGTCTACACAAGAAATTTCTTACATTTTCAGGTAAAATTTGTAAAAAATTAACAATTTTTTTTCGAATTTTTAATTTTTTTCACATGTATTTAAAAAAAAAATAAAAAAAAACTTTTGGATATTGAAGATTAGATATCTAACTATGTGTTAAAATTTAAAAAAAAATAATTTTTCAAAATTATCAACTTTTTATTAACAATTTAGGTGGCAAATTTTAAAAAATTTTCATATAAAATTAGCAAAAAATATGGTAAAATTAGCAAAAAATATGGTAAAAAATACTAAAAATTGTGTAGCCTATTTTTGAGCGCACATGCAGTTGATGGATGGCTACTTTGCTATGGTGTTGGCAGCATCATCAATCTGCAATGATTTTTTTTTCACACTAGAACACTTGAAACAATTTTTTTTTTTTAAACTAAGAAAAAAAAAATAAAAATAAAAAGTATTACCATTTCTTTAAGGAAAATACTAATATTTTTGCTAAAATTATAGTAAAATAAAAAAAAAAAACTAGCAAGAAAATATAGTAAAAATACCAAAAAATTTTTGTATTTTACACTCAACCAAAAATCATTGTATTCCCAAAGAAAATCGCTGTAAATTCAACAGAAAACATTGTTGATTTTGACCCTACAAATATTTATGTTGATTTCAATAAAAATTGTTGTCAGTTTTTGTAAAAGTTGATCAACTCGTTTTTTTGTAAATCAACTCGTATTTTTTGTAAACTCAACTCATATTTTTGTTGATATAAGAAATTTTATTAAAAAAAAAAGCTTGTTGTTATTTGTAAATATTCTTTTATTAAGTATAAATCACAATATTTTTAGAATTATCACCGGCTTTTTAAGCTGCAATATTTAAACAAGATTTTCACACACACTTCGTTTATTTATGCTATGCACTCGTAAGCCATTCTCCAGTTTTCTAATGACACCAAATCAAAAACCTTAAAAAAAAACAAAAAAAATTATAATATAGTATGAATACATAAAGTAACCAATGTATTTTATTACTTGCCAAATATTTACAGATCAGAATCTGATCATCAGATCCTATTTTTATTTATTTTTATAATATTAAATATTTTTATAAGAAACAAACACATAAAATAATTTTATAAGAGACAAACAAATTTCACATTGCAATGCATTGCTACCAACTTGATAATACAAAAATTAACGAACAGGGTTGTTTTTTCTTTTTTGGTTTTATCTATTGAATTCTGTATAAGCGATGTAAAGAGTTGATTCAACTTTACTGATTATTCAACGATATCAACATTAATTTTTGTTGAATACGGCAATATTCTGTAAAACTTGATCTACAATGGGTTTACTAATTTTTCTACTAAGATATTTCTATGAGTGTACCAATAGTAAATTGCCAAAAAAACTGTAAAAGTTAAATTTTTACAATTTTTTTTGCTAAAGTTTGGTTGAAGTAAATTACAACACCTTTTACTAATATTTTGACTAAGTTATTTTTTTGAGTGTACCTAAAACATCAAGAGTGTCTGATTTCTCTATTTGATTACCACCATGCATACAGATTCCGTTGATTCCACAGACCGTTTGTTAGTAACATACAACATTGTGTCTTATGAGCATTAAAATTGACCCTATTTGCAAGAACCCACTCAGAAATCGTCAAAAGGTCAAGATTAATTTCGACTTTCATGTTCTTTCTCATAGCTTAAACCAGAGGCTTGGCTTATGATTGAAAAATGAGCGACAAATGTTGTTGGCATCTTCGAAAGACTAGATAGGCTTGAAAGTTTGACCGTCATTAGGAAAAATAAAAAAAGTGTAAGAGAAAGAACAGATATATGCGGTAAACCTGAATTCAAATAAAATTCATGTGATGAAAACCCATATATTACACGTATAAAGCGAACTCTAAAAATGCTCGATATAAATCAAGAGAATTCACTACCGACACCAAACGCAATAAGCTTTAAAACGAGTGCACCGTGCCACACACGATCAAACGCTTTGGACACTTTGCTTTAAAAAAAAAAATGGTGAACAGAATGACTTCTACGAAAGCCATACTGTCGATCACACAAAGGAGAATTGGTCTCCAGATAATTTACCAAGTGGTGATTGATTGTGCTCTCCATGACCTTGGAGACCGTAGAGCAAATTGATATTGGGCGGTAGTTTTCAGGGTTTTACCCTTTTTTGGGATTGGCTTTAGGTTGGCCACCTTCCAGCAAGAGGGAAATACACCTACACTGTATAATGTTTTTAAGGACGAGACAACGACAATGAACACTTTTTTAGGACTACAGCCGTAACACCATCCGTCACCGGGAACTTATTTATATTGAGATCTTCAAGGACCCTTTTAACTGTACGCCCTCAAAAAAATTTCTTAGACATAGTAAAGGATACCTTTTCGAGTTCGGGCAGTGGTTGATTGCTTTCCGGAAAGTAAGCCTTTCTAGCAAACATGTAAGTAAAAAGCTTAATAATCCGGGTCTGTAAATATTTGGTCATTTATTAAAAGGGTTGGAATGTATCAGCTAGTATTATTCTTTACCCTTTTAACAAATGACCAAAAGGTCTAACTATCCAACAAGGGCCTAAGCACGCATACGCTGTTTGTAAAGAAGCTTTTTAAGTTTGAGTACTCTGGCACATTCGTTTCTCGCCTGTTTGAATGGAATGAATAACTTCATTCATAGCGTTATAACATGTACCATTATTTCTGCCGCGATAAAACCATTGTCAACAGAGTTTCAGGCCAACGAGCCGTTTCATAGACAAAAAAAGTTCGCTTCGTCGGCAAAGAATCGTCGCTGGTATTTAATCGCGTTATAATATAACAATCTGGAAGTCAAATCAAGTCGAGGGAACGCCGTGGCTTTTCAAATGATCGTCTTGAAAATATAACTTTGACATTTTCAACTAGAGCGTACTTTTAAATAATGGTGCCCAGCATGGGGCCCAACTTGTAGAGCTAGGGTAAACGACTGAAAGAACAGGTCTTATAGAGAAAGGACATTCTATCATTTGCTTTCATTCAATAGAAGCTTTAAATATTCCATTTTCAAAAGCACATAGTTAACATCTCTAACGAAAGCTTACTTCGGATTAATGACGACGCCCAACCTGGGGCCCAACTTGTAGAAATTAAAAACATATCATTGAAAAAAAAAAATGATTTTATGGAGAAAGGTCGGTTTCATCATTTGCTATCTAAACAAGTATTTTTCCAAATTTAATAAAAACACTTTGAAAATTATTTATAACGATTAGGAGTTAGTATTTAACGAATAGGATCAGTAAGGGTCGAACCAGAATCAAATGCGTAGCGCAAGACGTAAAAAAAAAATAAAAACAAACACATCAAATTTAAAATTTTTACGTCCGTTTGATTTAGGTAACTCACATTTAAATATTAGAAACGAAAAATTATTGAGCGTTACGCCTTACGCGACGTAATTTGATTCAGGTTGGACGCTAAGGTATATGACAGAAATAACAGGTCTTATAGAGAAATGACTGAAAGAACAGGTGTTATAAAAAAATTTATGATTTGCTATAATTCAATAGAAGCTTAAGGTCTTCCATTTTTCGAAGCACATAGTAGATATCTCTAACGAAAGTTGTTAGCGCCCAACTTGGGGCCCAACTTGTAGAAATTATATATATCACTGACAAATTTGTTTTTATAAAGAATGGTCGTTCTGTCATTTGCTATCATCTAATTAATTGCATTTCTTACTTTGAAAATTATTTCGAATGATTAGGAGAAGTGAAAGGAGAGGTCTTATAGAGAAATGAATGAAAGAACAGGTCTTATAAAGAAATTACATTCTATCATTTGTTATCATTCAATAGGAGCTTTAAGTCTTCCTTCCCGAAAAGAAAGTGATATAGAGAAAGGACATTCTATTATTTGATATCATTTATTAGACGCTTTAAATATTCCATTTTCAGAAGCACATAGTTGACATGTCAAGCAAAAGCGTACTTCGAAATGATGGCTCCTAACCTGAGGCCCAACTTATACAAATTAAACATATCACAAAAAAACTAGATTTCAACATTTGCTATCATCTAATAAAGTAAATTTCCAACTTTAACATTTTCAAAATTATTTACTGTGATTTTGAGTTTGCGGTTAACGAATGGGATCAGTTTCTTGCTAACCAAACTAATTAAAATCCCAAAAATCAAGTTAGGTCATGTCCCTTAAGAAGAATTATTTAATATCAATGATCTTGTTAGTCAAGGCTATTTTATTTTAAATGTTCGAAGAAGAAACATCGAATTTTAAAAAATGATGGCATTCTGATTTTGAAATGTTCTTTTGTATTTTATAGTTTCTACACTCAAAATAATTCTACAGTAAAAGGTTTAGTAAGTGATATTGTACCAAAATCTACTAATTCGTTACTAATTTTAGTATCTTCAAAGTACTAACATTAGTAATTTTTACTGGATTTGACTAATATTAGTTAAAAATTTTAGTATTGGTTACCAATTTCTGCACTAGGTCCTTTTGGACTAAAATTAGTTAAATTTTTAGTATTGAATACCCACGTTTTTTTTTGGGTGTATGAACTTTTCCTTTGCAAATAAATAGATTCCAAGATAAACACACATTCAAATAGAATTGTTGTTTACCTATAGGATTTTTGTGTAAATATTCCATTTTCAGAATCACATAGTTGACATCTCTAACGAAAGCTTACTTCAAAATGGTGGCGCCCACCCTGGGGTCCAAATTGTACAAATGAGATATATCACTGAAAACCCAGATTTTATAGAGAAAGGTCGTTTCATCATTTGATATTATCTAATAAAGTTAATTTCCAAATTTAACGATAAAAACATTTTGAATGCTTTTTAGAACGATTAGGAGTTTGCGAATCAATAGTTAAATGACTGAAAGAACAGTTGTTATAGAGAAAGGATATGCTATAATTTGCTAACATTCAATAGAAGCTTTAATATTCCATTTTCAGAAGCACATAGTTGATTTCTCTAACGAAAGCGTTCTTCGAAATGATGGCTCCCAACCTGGGGCACAACTTGTAGAAATTGATTATAAAAGAGAGGTCGTTTCTTCATTTGTTATTATTTGATAAAGTACTTTTCCAATTTTAATTCAAAATGATGGCGCCCACCCTGGGGCCCAACGTGTAGAAATGAGATATATCACTGAAAATCCAGTTTTTATAGAGAAAGGTCGTTTCGTTCTTTGCTATCATCTAAATAAGTAAATTTTAATGATAAAACATTTTGAAAATTATTTAGAACGATTAAGAGTTTGTTGTTAACGAATAGGATCAGTAAGGTATGTGACTGAAAGAACAGTTGTTATAGAGAAAGGACATTCTATCATTTGCTAACATTCAATAGAAGCCTTAGGTATTTATTTATTTCTCTAGCGAAAGCGTACTTCGAAATAATGGCGCCCAACTTGGGGCAAAATTTGTAGAGGTTAGGTATATCACTGAAATAGACAGGTTTTACAGAGAAAGGTCGTTTCATCCAAAGAAGAACATTTCCAAATTTAATGATAAGAACATTTTGAAAATACTTTAAATGATTAGGAGTTTGTGGTTAACAGATAGGATCAGTTTTTTGGTAACTTAGCTATTTTTTTATTCTATAAATCAAGTAAGGTCATGCCCAAATAGAGGAGCCATTAAATATCAATGTTCTTGTTAGTCAAGCTTCTTCATTTCGGACTGTCAAAGAAGAATCATCAAATTTTGATTTATAATGGCGTTTAGTTTTTAAAATTTTCTTTGAAAATTCTCTTCGAACGCAAAAATAAAAAAAATACTGATTGTGTGTATAATTCCTATTGCAAAATGTTTTTTTTTTGAATTTCATAGGTTCTATGAACTTTTCCTTTGTAAACAAATAGATTCCAAGATAAACACACTCTAAATAGAATTGTTGTTTACCTTTAGGACTTTTGTGTATTGTATTCCATATGGCACAACACTTAACATGTTGGTGGATGTATGATCAAAGAAAGTGCATTCTGTTTGTTTTTAAAGGTTTCACATCTCTTAAAAGAGGGGATTAAGTTTTACGGAAAACTTTAAAGTGTTCGTTCGTATGAATTGTATTCCTTTGATGAGATCATATGAATAGAAAAGGAAAATAAATGTCTCTGAATTGTCGACTTTAAAATTATAATTTTATTGATTATTTTTGTTTGTGCTTTAGTATCTGCTAATGTAAGTATATGTATGTATATGCATTAAAATATATGTTTGAGTGTGAGTTTAGCTTGACTCATTACCTTCACTACTACCATTATAATATTTACATGTATGTATGAACTACATACAACTAAACAAGAATAACAGCAAAAACAAATGTATTAAAAATATCCCCCGTAAAAGTTTTTATGCCGCCACCATATAAAACTCATTTATACGATACGATGAGTGTGTATGTTACTTATGATGTTGTTGTTGTTATTTTTATCAAAAGCCTTTAATGACAGGGATGATAAATGGTACTAAATTTAAAAAAGGACCAAAGTTAAAGATTTCCTTTTTTTAAACAATTGCAATAAAGTATTGGAATGTTATGCAAAGATACCAATTATATTTAAGCCTTGGAGATGCTCCTAGGGGGTTAAAATGTAAGATCAACTCCTCTCAATTTTTACTCCCTTAAATTTCCTCCCAACATACCTACACTCTATCTCTTATCCCTAAGGGGCGCTCCCATACAAAATGTAATTTTTAAAAAATTTGCTGCCATGAACAAATCTACACTCTATCTTCAACCATTAAGTCGGTGTTTGTGCCTCATAGGGGCTATTTTTTGCCCCGGTGGATATTGGGCCAAGAAAGTTGACGGGGACCAAATGGGCATTAAAACCAAAAGAGCTAGACTCCTGATGTTTGAGTGGAAAATGTCTTTCTTGTATTCAAAGACTGGTTAAGTTCGTAAATGGGCAAAATCGAACGAGAGGAAAAAAGTTTCGCCTTGAAAAGCTAAAGCAACTTTTGAAAAGAAGTTCAAAGTCTTGCACTTGGATCCAGTGGATTACAAAATATTTTTTTTCGGTCCGCATACATGAAAGGGGTTATGAGATTGAGTTACTTATGTACAAATGAATTTGCAAACATTTATCGCAAAGGGGAGGGTTTTCCCCCACGTATTGTAACACCATCCGACAAAAATGAAAAAAAGTTGTTAAACACGAACTGGATAATCTACGTTTGAAACTAGAGACTAAATGTTGTAAAACTGCATATACAGATCATGTTTCCTTTTAAAAGGACTTCAAGGTTTTAGAGCAATGGTTCCCAACATTTTTTCGACATGCCCCACTTTTAAGTTAAACAAGTGAGAGTGTTACATTCGGCTGTGCCGAATCTTTTATACCCTCCAAAATGTAAAAAAAAAACAATATAAAACAAAAATCCAGGGGCGTCTTTTTTTTGGGGGGGGGGGGGGTTGGTAGAAGACGTTAGGGGGCACCTTCCGATTGCGATTCTGAACTTCTTCTGAGATAAGTATGTTGCATTTGCTTAGCAAAAGTACAAAAACCCCTGCAAAAAATGCAGTTTTTCTTGGGTTGGTTTAGTTCTCCAAGGGGGAACTTTTTTCCCCTTGGTCCGATTTTGCCCATTTCCACTTAACCTGCCTAGAAATATAAGACATATTCGTGCCAAACTTCGAAAATCTAGCTCTTTTATTTTGGACTTTATCGTGTCCTCTACAGACGGACAGACGGACGGACGGACGGACAGACGGACGGACGGAATGTCTTAGAATCGATCAAATCAACTAAATAATTTACCTAAAACAATATTTTTTTAGTTTATTTAACAAAAAAAAAATCTTAAAAATTTGCTTGTTGCCCCTTAAGCATTCGCCCCCCAGTGGGGCGAGAATCAAAGGTTGGGAACCATTGTTTTAGAGTATTAAATTTTATAAAATATTTTTTTAATATTTGTACTTATCTTAGGATGCCACTAGTGACAGCAAATAAAAGAGGATTTCTCTATATTATTATTTTTACATATCAGGAAAAAGGAGGTACGTTACGTCCTTTCAAAAATTTATCCTTCAATACCCTTTAAAATTTTCAACAAAATATTTTGATAAAGTATTCAAATGACTTTTTTTACATCCTTATGGAAAAATAGAAAAATGGGAAAATTAGGGCAGATCCTCCTCTTTCGTTTGCCATCACCAGTATCAACCCAGGGCAGGTAAAAATATTTCAAAAAAATTTTACAAAATGTATCCTTTAAAATTTGATAGTCCTTTTAAAAGGAAACAAGATCTCGAAATGAAAAACTGTAAATGCAGTTTTAGTACATTTTATCTCTACTATTAGACGTATAGCATCCAATTCATGTTTAATATTGGCTGTCGGACGGTGTAATCATTTTAATAAAACTTTTTGTCAAGCATGCCAGCCTGACTTCTTTTCTGGTAACATTAGGTTATGTTAGGGTAGCGGTATTCGATTGACACCTCACATAGACCGAGAAGAGCAAGTCATTGCTAATCTTTTAAATATTCTGAGATCAATTCGCGTTATATCCTCCAAAGTACCGAAGCTTATTAGTAATAGATTGTCGACTGCTTGCTACTGCTGGGCAGTGACAAAGAATGTGTTCCATCGATTCATCTAGTCCTGGTGAAGCGAATTTTTTACAACTAGCGTCTAAAATAAGTCCAATATTTTTAGCACGAAAGCCGATAAGACAGTAACCAGTTATTATCCCAGTCAGAGCTCGACATTCCCTTCTCGTAAGTAATAGTGAATATTAAGTTTTCCTTGGATCTTGATAAGAGTCCGAATTTCTAAAATTCTAAATTAAAAAACCACCATTTACATTTTTAGTGTAAGTTTTTTAAGAAAAAGGGGTGAAAAATATTTTGGGTGAAAAGAATGTTTAAGTAAAATAAAATTTTAAGTGAAAAAAAATATGAGTGGCACAGAATTTAGAGTAAAAAAATTTTGAAGAAAGAAATAAGTTAATTGTATTTTGTTCCCTGTTCTATACCATTTCGTTCCCCGTTCTGTTCCATTTCAATTCGTTCTATATAGTTTTATTACATTTAATATATATTTTATCCTAGGGTTCCATGGAGGAACATAGGGTCACAACAAACTTCTTCCATTCTGATCTGTATTCTGCCAATTTTTTTGTTTCACGCCAGCTTTTTTGAGTTGATTGTAATTCGCATTCAAGCATCCTTCTCCAAGTATGAGATGTCCTTCCTGGTCGCCTACTGCCTTGTGGATTCCAGTCAATTGCCATTCGTGCAATTTCTTCCTGTGGTCTGCTTAAGATATGACCCATCCAATTCCATTTGCTCTTAAGGATTTCACTTTTCACAGGTATTTGGTTTGTCCTCCTCCATAGCTCAGTGTTCGATATTGTTGCTGGCCAAAATATGTAAAGAATTCTTCTTGGGGATTTATTGACAAATACCTGCAGGCTGGGGTTGAGATGTGTTCCAGGATTCACAACCAAAAAGCAGACTGAATGTAACATTTGATACCTGTTTAGCCTTATTTACACAGAAAGAATTGAAAACGAAAGTCAATCAACAAAAACGCGAATTCAATTAATTTTTTAATTGAAACTCCTCCGATAAAGAAAATTGTTATATCAATCATCAAATTGTAGGTGATTAATTGATTTTTATTTCAATTAATAATTTTTTCGATTTTGATAAAAAATTTTATCTATTTTTTATTTAAAGTCAATTAAAATAATGATTTATTAAACGAATGAATTTCATGCTTATGGAATAATTATGAAGAAATTCATATTCTTTGCTTTCCAATATGTTGCCGACAATAAAAAAAGTAAAACCGTAGTATAAAGTATATTTTTTAATTAATGTATTTAAATAAATTGAAGCAAAAAAAAAATTTGCTATGTTGAAGATTTGTAATTTGATAGTTAAAGAGAATAACAAAAATGTTGATCAAAACAATAATTGACTCATTTAAATTTTGTTGATCAATAGATTTAATTGAAATTTTTTAGCCAATAATTTTTTGTGTGTATACGACTTTTGATTTCGTCATCAGATCCTCCAGAGAACGAAATGATGCTTTCTAAGTAACAAAAGCTTATATCTTTTAATTCATTTTCGTTTATTTTGAGCTTTGCTGTATTGTTAGTGTTAATTTGCATTACTTTTGTTTTAGAAATGTTAATCTTTAAACCGACTTTCATTCCCAATTCATGAATCATGTTAAGTTTGGTCATCCACATATCCTTAAAGTAAGCATATATCGTCTGCAATGTCCAAATCCTCTAATCTACCTTGTAAGCCCCATGTAATACCTTTTCTCGTAGCCACTGCATGTCGCATCACTGTATCTAGAATGATATTAAATAGGAGTGGTGATAAAATGTAGCCTTGTTATACATCAACATTTATGGGAAGATTTTGCCCAGTTGACCTTCGTGCAAGACTTGACAACAGGCAGAATCATTTAGTTCTTTGATGAGTTCAATTATCTTCTCCGGCACACCTCTACACTTAAGTATTTTCCATATAGCTTGATGGTTAAGGGTATCAAAGGCTTTTTTAAAATGTATGAAGACTAAGTATAGTGGTAAGCGCCATTCAACAGATTGCTCTACGATTACCCGAAGACTATTTAGTTGGTCAACACAAGAGCCATAGAGAAACATAGAGGCGAAGGTGAAAGAAAAAAACAGTATTACTATCTTTTTCTAATTTGTCACACGTATGTACATTGTCGATGTGAATTCACCACACAATACATGTTTACAAGTCGTACTTTGACAAAAAATACATGCAAACAAGTTGTACTTTGACTACTCAATTTTTTATACCTTCGCCTCTATGACAAGAGTGGTCAGGTCTAAAGCCAGCTTGCAGCAGCAATTCCATGGCGCTCAAACATTATTTTAGGAAATAGATAAAGTACCAAAGTAAATTTCTATTCTTTTCCAGAATGTTTTTTGGGCAGGATCCACTTTTAAATTTTAAGTTTATAACACCACTAGCGAACCCCCTGCACACTTTGAAGTGCAAATGCTTAGGTACCCCATTTTATCCTAAAAATTTTAAATTTCAAAATATTCGTTTCTCTTGGATGTTAATTATGCTGGAGGATGCTGTAAGTTAAATTTTTTAATTCTGGGGTTTTTCTTTCAACAGTTATAAAAATAGTACCAATTTTCCCTGTTTACCCCCTTTTTGTTTACCCTATTTCACCCTCTTAGAATACCCTTCCAAATATTTCACCATATATAGTACACCATTCACGCAAACCTACAGGTATGTGCACTAAAATGCATGTAACTCATGAACCAATACACATACAAAAATCGTATACACATAAAAACCTTGCCATTGACATCACCATTCATGGGAAGTTTGCAGAAAAGAAATCGGTTCACGCATTACAGAGAACACGCATTACAACCACAATACAACTTATTTCTCTATTTAGTGCACTTAAATGCATATAACTCATGAACCAATACACATACAAAGATCGTATACACATTAAAACCTTGGTATTGACATCCCCTTTCTTGGGAAACTTACACAAACAAAATCAGTTAACGCATTGCAGAGAAAACGCATTACAGAGGTATTGCACTAAAATGCAACTTTTGAACCAATCCATGCACAAAGACCGCATACACATAAAAACCATGTAATTGACGAAACCAAAAATTGGCATAGAAATGAGCGTGTTCGATAAAACCTAGCTTAAGTATGTCCACCCTAAAGGATCATTCTTAATGCTGGTAAAAAGATTTTTATAATGAAATGAGTAGTTTCGAAAATTTTTAAATTTTACGTTTTTTAAACAAAAGTGGACGTAGAAATGGGCATTGTCGATGAAACCTAGCCTATGACCTCCTTGAAGGATCATTCTAAATATAGGTAAAAATAGTTTTAAAAAGAAACAGTAGTTTTGTAGAACTATTTGGCAAAAAGTGGGCGTGGTGAATGAAACCTAGTCTTTGTCTTTCCTAAAGGACCATTTAAAATATTTTTATTATCCCATATCCTTAAATACAACAATACCGACTTTCTTAAAATCTATCCAAAACATCTTCAGCACCAAAAATTCTGAAAAATGTCCAATTGTATCCACTTTATCATCTCTGCTTCATTTCATCCATTCTATACATTACACCACCCACCCTTGTTTAAACAACAACAACATTAAAATATACAAAAAAAAAGCTGCCAAAGTTGTTGTTGCTAAATTGTTTTTGTAGTTGCTGCTGCTGTTGTTGTTTGTAATTGTTGTTGCCATCAAAATGCAATGAACTCTGGTTGTGCTTTTTTACATTCACAGATTAATGTAGAAAGCAGAAGTTTTCGAATTCATGCAGTTTTTGATATTTTTAATTATTAGAGATTTTCATTTGTGTGAATTTAGCTTTTTACTTGTTTTTAAATTCAAGGGTGAGTTGTAAAATCATTTATTTCTCGTTTCTGTGTGTGTGTTGCTTTTCTGAAATTATTAAAATCCTTAGCTTTTAACATATTTTTATGATTTCTCTTTAGTAAAATAATAACTATTTTCCCCCTTTTATGGTTAAACAATCCTTAAAGGGAATTTAATTGTTCCAGTTTTCAGGATTTTATAATATGTATTTATGATTTTATGCCCCGTAGAAATACACACATGTATGTGTGAATGTGTAGAACAAGTTTAGTTTTAATTTATTTATGCATATAAGTTAACTTGTTCACAATCCACCCTTCCTTAATTCCTTCCTTGCGAATAAGAAGGATTTTATGATTGAAAACAGGCATTACATTGTAGACAGTTTTTTAAAAAGATTTAATTTTTACTTACAATTGAATAGATAATGGACTATCTCTACTTCATTTGGTTGATACAATTTAGTGGCGGATCAAGCTCCTGGAATTGTGAGGAGAGGACAGGACTTTGTGTGCCTTGCGTCACTCATCGATCTTAATGTTTTTTTTTTCATTCAACTCCATTTAAAAAAACAGCCAGCTTTACACCAGATTTATTTATTGCTCTAAAAATTTCACTGATGTTTTGTGTTCCCCGTTCCATGATCCCCCTATCGATTTAAAATCGATCTAGCAATGTTCGATCGTTTTAAAATCGATCGTCCGTCAATAGACTGAATATTTATGCTGGTCCAGTTAGTATCAAAGTAAAACTTATTTCTTTTTAAAGGACATTTTTAGCTTTGGCATGAGAGTCAGGATTTATATTGCATTATAACACTCAAAAAATTATGTTAGTAAAATCAACTGAAAATGTCAGTTAAAATAACTACTTTGTAAGTTGTTTTGGGGTCAACTACTTTTTCCGTTAAATCAACTAACAATGTAAGTTATTTTAACTGACAAAAAACAACTGACTTATGTAATAAAAACTACTAACATTTGTAGTAAAAACAACTAAAATGTAGTAAAAATAAAATAATCAATATATAATTTTTTTTTTTTTCAAAAAATTTTTCAGAAAAAAAAATTGAAGACCAAATTTCTTCCAAGTTTTTTTTTTCAAAAAAAGTTATGAAAAATAAAAAAAAAACGAAAATTTATTTTTATTTTTTGGAAAAATACTTCGTAAATTTTTCAGAGATAAAAAATAAAATTAACTACTTTAAATAACTGTTACTACAGCACAGTACTTTTTTGTTAGTTGTTCAAAAAAACTACTTAATATAACTAACAGAAATAGTTGTTTGATATTTTTCATACAAAAACAACTGACTTTGTAGTTGAAAACAACTAACTACTGTAAAATGTACAAACAACTAACATGTAGTAACTTATATAATTTTCTGAGTGAACTCACCCTTCTATTTGCGGTTTTTGCATTTTTTTCTAATTAGAAAATTTCCTTTAACATCATTTTAATTATAATCAGAATTTATTATCTTGCATAAATACATACAATGCCAGAATGCAATAGAGTGGGCTGAAACTTCAGAAGAGGATTTCCTAAATTTTGTCTGACTTTCCTGATTTTTTAAATTTTTTCGTGAATCTTTCTGCATTTATAACATATGGTATAATATACATCAATTAAGTGTTGATGTTTGTGTACCTACCTATTCCTGACCTCTACCACATTGCAGTGTAGAGGTTTGACAAAGGGATCGCCAATTGCTTCGATTTTGAGCTGAGATACTAACTGTTCTGGGATCTATAACGTTGTTTTCGAAAAATTCATTTATGAATTCGCTTCATACGGGTTCCAATTGCTCTCGTTTCAAAAACTTGTTTGGGAATTCTTATCATGTAACCATATCATCAGGCCTTTTATTTGTCAACTTTATTTTCGAGAGGGCATATTTGAAAACTGCTCCTATGTTAACAATTCTTATTTTATCTCTTCGTTCCAGTATACAGAAGGCGAACGATACACACGGACGAACATTTTGTATGTGCTATGTTATTGTAACAACAACAAAATACATGTAAAATTTTCGTTCGTGCACTCAAAAAATTATGTTAGTAAAATCAACTGAAAATGTCAGTTAAAATAACTAATTTGTAAGTTATTTTGGGGTCAACTACTTTTTCAGTTAAATCAACTAACAATGTCAGTTATTTTAACTGACAAAAAACAACTGACTTATGTAGTAAAAACTACTAACATTTGTAGTCAAAACAACTAAAATGTAGTAAAAGTAAAATAATCAATATATAATTTTTTTTTCAAAAAATTTTTCAGAAAAAAATTGAAGACCAAATTTTTTCCAAGTTTTTTTTTTTTTTTTTTTTTTTTAAAAAAAAAGTTGTGAAAAATAAAAAAACGAAAATTTATTTTTCTTTTTTGAAAAAAATACTTAAAAAATTTTTCAGAGATAAAAAAAAATAAAATTAACTACTTTAAATTACTGTTACTACAGCACAGTACTTTTTTGTTAGTTGTTCAAAAAAACTATATAAAATAACTAACAGAAATAGTTGTTTGATATTTTTCAAACAAAAACAACTGACTTTGTAGTTGAAAACAACTAACTACTGTAAAATATATAAACAACTTACATGTAGTAACTTACATAATTTTCTGAGTGTGTGAATCGTTTGCTTTCTGTAAACTGGCACCTCGGGTTTTATCACCTAAAGACTAATTAACATGTTAACTACCCGTGACCACCCTTATCTACTAATAGTACGTTTACATTGGATTTCTAATCTAGTAAATTCCGATTTTAATCTACTTTGCAATCTGTACCGTTTACATTGGCATTTTTTACATTTGAGAAGATTAAGATTGGCATTTATAACAACAAGTTGGTAATAAATGTGTGTGACTGCGTCAAAAGACAGCGACGGTAATTAGTCGTCGTATGATTAACAAGGACAGTGACGGCGTTTACAAATAACAATGACGGCGGCATAATCATACTTGGCGGCGTCATCAAAACGGCAGGCTTTGTGTCGGTGTTTTTCAGTGTTGGAAAATGCAAATAATAGAAATACAGAGTTGTATTTAACTTTACCAGATTGCGTTTGCCGATTAGAGCCTAAACTACTAGATTGAAAAAAATTAATTTGTATGGGCAATCTAATAGATTAAAACTGGATTGGAGCCACAATCTACTTTAAGCTAGCTTAGAGGACCAGTGTAAACGCACTATAAGACTGGTATAGAACGATCTCTAAGGAAGCTCGAAATAAATCGAGAGAAGTCATTATTAACACCAAAAGCCTTAAGCTTAGATATGAGCGCACCGTGCAACGCAAACCCCTTGGAAATATCCAGAGCAATCAAACGACTTTAACATTTCGAACTGAACGCCAAATGGCTTCCTGTTGATCAAGTTTTGCAAAAACTATACTGGCGATTGTTTAAAAAAGTAAGTAAGCCTAAGGGTACCTCATAAGATGATAAGTTACCATGCACTCCATCACCTTTGAGAGCGCAGAGCATATTGCGATTGGGCGGTAATTATCGGGGTTGTTAGCAACACCATTTTTAGGGAATTGCTATACATCGACAACCTATCAACAAGCTGGAAAGACTCCTGCACGGTACGACGAAATGAAAAGATTAGCCAGTGGTCGTGCTATAGTCGAAGAGCACTGTTTCAGCATCAGTGCTGGTGTACCATCCAGCCCCGATGACTTATTTACGTTAAGATCCGCAAGAGCTCTTTTAACTGCATGAGCTCAAAAAATATCTTGGGCATAGTATGGGATATTCTCTCGAGTTCTGGCAGTGGTTGATTGCTTTCCGGAAAGAAGGAATTCTTGCAAAGAAACCAGGCAACCGGTTAGTTTTATCAACCAGTTCAGTTAAAACTTGGTAGTCTTTAATCGGGATAGTGGTAATAACATTTTTCCTGACTCTTTTAACGAACGAAAAAGCTCTTACTGTCCCTAGGAGAAGAAAGAACTTTAGCACAAACACGCTGTTCGTAAAAACGCTTTTCGAGACTAACAAGGATGATCTCACTGGTGTCACCCGCCGATCTTTATGGTATTGGTTTTATTTTAGAGAGCACGAAAAGTAAAGGACACATATTTTTTTTAGCAACCCAAATTCATATTTACGGGGTAAAAATGAGGGGAGAAGAAACGGTAATTTTTCAATTGTTTTTGCGTTTATCTACTTTATTATACAAAGAAACCTAGTTATGTTACATACCAAATGGGTCGCTAAAAAAAAAACCGTCGAACTAATTTTCGTTCTGAACCTAATATTAAAATTTCATGAAGATCGAAGGGTGACACCAGGGAGACTCTCCTTGTAAGTACTCTTGCATACTCAGATCTCGCCCTTTTGCTTAGTAGACCTGTTTTAACGTTTTTGTCGTCAAGCCAATTTCTGACCGTTTCTTCACTAGATCTGACTGCATTCCTGGAAGTTTGGTTAAACCAACATTTTTCTCTGGGTTTAGTCGAAATCAGCTTCGATGGAATAATTAACTTCGTTTCAAGCACTATAATATTTTCAGCAATTGAACTATGGTTCCAAATCAATTTTTTTTTGGCATAAATTCCAAAAATGAAGCGAAGTCGCTAGTTTTTAATCTGGAATACTTTTTTATCTCTTAACGCAATCAATCATTTTTCTATCATCTCAACCAGAGCTTCTCACTAAGTTTTGCTTTGCGACCCCTTTTCAATATTTAAAAATTTTCGAGACCCCCCAATATAAAAAAAAAATATATTAACGTAAATTTAACCTAAATTTTTTTCAAAAACCTGAAGTAATGGAAAAATTTGGAAACCAAATTCAGAAGCAGCATTGAAAGATTAATCGAAACCGTGTGGTCAGATCCCTGACGCATACCAAAAATTTCAATTTTCTCAAAAATTTGGAAACCAGTTCGAAACTTACTATCTTCATCGATTTTTTATTTCCGAAAATAAAAGAAAAACACCAGTTCAACCTGATCAGAAATGAAGAAATGTTTACCAAGAAAGCATTTTAAGTCACATTTGGAGTAATCGTAGTTCTTTTTTCAAAATTATGTACGAATGTTTGGTATTGATCTAAATTTTATTCGATCACGAATCTAGATCCGTTATTCGGATCCAGATTTGGAAAAAGCAATAAAAAGTAAATCGAAAAAAGTGGTCAGATCCCAGACGCATCCGAAAATTTCACAAACAAAGCTCTTTAAAATGCACAAGAATACGGTTTTGTGAACTTTGCTAAACATTTTCTCAAACACCTAACGTACTAGAAAAACTTGGAACCCAGATTCGGAATCAGCATCGAAAAGTTAATAGGAGACAAACTGTCAGATTCATCCAAAACACTTCACAAATAAGTGTTGGGCAACCCAAGAAATTAACAACTGCACAGTGATTACCTTAAGTGATGGAAAAAATATTTTTCTTTAATAAAAGTATTTGTATATTTTTATAATACAACAATAAAAAAATGTGTTTTAAATTTACCAAAATTGAAGGTTTTAACAAATTTGTTCGCGACCCCCCTGAAACTCTTCCGCGACTCCCTAGGGTGTCGCTACCCACCGTTTGAGAACCATTTATCTAAACTCTATTAAATGTACAAAATATAATATTGCACTTAAAATTTTATTCACAAAAATTTTTCTCGCGATTTTTTTTTATTTCCCGAGTAAAAATAATCATATATAACAATATATAAATTGATGCAAACATAATAAATCATATATGATGATACATCGCATGCGATATTTTCTAATTTTTTTAAATGCAGTCATATGAAGTTATATATAATTTAATCATGATTCGGATTAAAAGGTGCACGGTTGATACAATTATATAAAAATATATGAGGATCAATACAAAATTTGATTTTCTGTATAATTTAACATAAAATTATATGTAGCTTATTCTGTTCCATATAAAACTACTATATATGTTTCCAATTAACCAAAAATTTTCTAAGTTTTTTAGGCAAAGTATAAGAAACTTTTTCAAATGTTCCTAAACATTTCCTTGTTAGGGTTATGTATATCACCTATCTGGTTCGAAGCGTACCCAAACATTTTTTTGTTTTAGAAAATTATATGTTTGGTGAATGTATCGTTGACCTGTGGTGTATCTCAATCCAAACCAAAAAACACCAGGATTTTATATGTTTTTATGCAATTAGAACTAATTAGATCCACCAATATATGGCAATGTCTGGTCAAAACTCGGATGAAATCAAATCATATTTTATACAAGTTGATATTTTTTAATGCAAAAACATCCACCATTATTCGGATTAAATTGCGTATAAATATATATTGTCTTACATATCATTATATATTGCATCATATAAAAATTTTTACTCGGGTTTAATATAAATTTATGAAAATTTGTAGAATACAACACATTACAGAAAAAAAGTTTTTGAAAAAAAAAATCGCCTAAAACTTTTCGCGGATTTTTTTTTTCGTAAAATTTATTTCTATTTAATTATTTGGAAACCATTTTTTTTGGATTTGATATTGATGGGGAACAAGTTTTAGATCTGTTCAGATCAATCACATTCAAATATTTTAATAGATATAAACATATAAGAGCATATCTAATCCATTTTAACACGCGACTAGTGTATTCAAAAAACCGGCCATTTTCAAAAACCGGTTTTCGGTTTATTCGAAAAACCTTATTTTTGAAAAACCGGTTTTCGGTTTCGGTTTTAGCAAAAAAACCGGTTAAACCGGTTTTTTCGGTTTTTATTCTTCAGGTTAAAAATTTATTAAATTTAATTATATTTTTACAAAACAGGCATAACCCAATGACTCCGTTAACGTCGCACAATTTCGCTGGAAACTTCGACAGCAAGTAACAACTAAATTTAAATTCTTTGCAATTGCAAGTGGAAATCCGTAGAGATTTTATTTACAAATTTGTTTTTATTGAATTGTTTAAAGAGCTTTATTAATAATAAATTCAGACATCTGTTCTGTCTTTCACAACTTTTCAATTCACACGAAAATTTCCGAATCACATGAAATCAAGTTTAGTGTTTTGTTGATCACGTTTTCATTCGAAGTTGAAATCGAATAATTAAAATTAAAAAAAAATATAAGGAAAAAGTGCATTAGTTTTACTTTCACCAAATTTTATTTATATGAAACAAAACGAAAAAGAAATTCGGATGTGAAATCTAGAACACCAAAAAAATTCGGAAATGTTCACTTTCACATTTTTTATGTGAATTACTTTTTTGGAACAGCGGCCATATATTTATATCAATGTTAAAAGAAGAGACGGACATCCGGAACTCATTGATATATTGATGTTGACATACCAACATATTCACAAACTGATTATGGTAGTATGTGAGTGTTTCTTAAAAACTGTGTAATGTCAATACATATTTTAACTCATTATATTAAACCTTTTTATAAAAACCGGTTAACCGACACAAAAAAACCGATTTCTCGAATATTCGAAATTCAAAACTATTCGAAACCGGTCGAGTTTCTAAAAATGAAAAAACCGGTTAACCGGTTTTCGGTTTCGGTTTTGAATACTCTACACGCGACATGACAATTTTTAAGTTTCAATTTACTCTTATCTCACATACATTAATACATCACTCACCTGCATTTTATTTATTTATAATGATTTCTTTTATATTCTACATATGAATAATTTATACATAAAGGTTGTGTGTATGTATGTACAAATTAAAATATTGTCAATAATAAAAGTAAACACCGGGAGGAGTTGATTTTAACTCACACCAAAAGCTTTCAATGCCTGTGCAAGTTCATTGCTCCTAAAAATGTAAAAGTTCATATAAAATGTTTCACTTGCAGTACAATAGGGGGTAGTTATTATTAATTACGCGATAAGCTGTGTAGCCTTGTTTGTAATATGAATCTTTGATAAGAAAGTAAAGAAAGTATTTAAAAAAAATGTTGCTTCTATTGTTGCTGACCCAAGCAAAAGTGTAAGTTTTTGGAGTGAGGTTGCTGCAAATGGAATGGATGGTGTTATAAAAATTTCAATTTCTTTTTTAAAAAGGGTGAATTTCATAGAATTTAAAACTGCTGAAATCTTTGACAAAGTGGATTTGCAAAGCTTTTATGTAATCTTTAGTTTGACCGAAGATGGATATGGATGGATAGAAGATTGGATTCAGTATGTGAACCTCTTGGATCTAAATTTTACTAGTCCTTATACATACTATATATATATTCACAAACATCTAAAAAAAAAAATGGGAGATTTGCGATTTACATTTTGTTTGTAGTCGTTTATCGAGACATCTATATCGGTCATTTACACGATATAGATATCTCGATAGAAAAAGCGAAAATATGTCACCTAGCATTCTAAAACAAAAAAAAAATGTTTTCGTTATAATTTTTTTATAAAACGAAGACTGTATTCAAATTAAAAATGCTTGACGCTTCATCAGACCCGGTCATTCACACAACAAGTGTTTCGCTGACACCTTCTTCTTCACTTCCCCACAACTCCTACAGTAGTCCCTATCAGAGATTTCGATAAGCACGGCTTTTTGGCTGATTACACAACGTCCTGTCAATACGCGCACCAGTAGGCTAACCGTCTGTTTGCCAAAAGTAAGAAGATTTTCAGTTCTCACACGGTTTGACAGTGCCCACAGGGTTCGCAGTGATCTACACGTTGTCAGTGATATACATCTGTCCTTCGTCCTATTCTTATATACGTTGATCAACTCCACTAAAGGAACCGAGATGACAGGTTCAACCTGTTCGCCCACAGACTATACGGTTCCTTAGGATTCCCGATTTCAAAGTCTGATTCGAAGGCCTTCAGTGCTGCGAGACTATCTACGAAAATAATTATGGAGCAGTGACGTAAGTCCCTTGTCGTAATCATCTGCGCGGCTTTATCAATTGCAAGTACGTCTACGTGGAAAACACTACACTTGTCCGGTAGTCTAAATTAGGCCTTAATTTCAAGGCTGTCAAAATATACCACCGCACCCTTACCAATACCCATCTTCGATACGTCCGTAAATATTGAAATCCCATTCTGTGTCAGAGATTTCCGAACAGTCTTCCCTAGTTTGTATTTGGACTTCGAAGGTTTTATAAAAGTTTGTCTGTGGTAAGATGTAGTAGATTTTGTGTTCCAGTTCCGTCCCGCCAAACTTACTTAATATGGTCGAGTGTCGCATTTGCGACTCTCTTAACCTGAGAAAATATTTTTCTACTGTACTCTTGACGTAGATATCCAAGGGCTACATGTTTAATATCACTTTCAAGCCGACTTGCGATGTCGATCTAACAGAACGCGAGTCGTTGTACCTGCTGTAGGTTGCAGAGATATGCTTTCTTATCCCCTGATCTCTCTGTATTCCTTTTCCAATAAAGCTTTGAGTTCAAGATCAAACCTGTCGATCGTTGTCCTTTCTGTGAACAAAACGATTTCGGTTTTTTCGGGATTAAATTCCAGACCGTTGTTCTTTGACCACATCGAGAGGTAAAAACCCAATGCGTTGAGTGACTCGAACATCTTATTTATAAGAAGATTCCACAGAAGAGAAGACATCACCCCTTTTGGAGTGTCGCTTGTTCCTTTGCCCGTCAATAGAGTAATCTGTGTTTTCGTTCCTGTATTTTCCTTAAGCCTGAAGGATTGATAATATTTTGACATTGTTGAACGCACCTTCCACGTCCAAGAATGATGACAAAACATACTCTTTCTAGTGAGGAGTATCCTCAATCAACCCGACAATATCACTTAAAGCCGTCTCCACACACCTACGGTAGGTATGTTTGGCTTTGCTGAAGTTGTCTGATGTAAGGGTCTTCTCACATATACATCTACCAGTCTTTCCACTGTTTTAATAAAAACGATGACAGACTGAGAGGTCTGTAATCCTTTTTGTGGTATATCTTTCCCGCTTTGCGGATAAGGACCACTTTTACTTTCCTCCATTCAGAGGGTATATACCCCAATGCCAAGCTATCTATAAAGACGAGCAGCAGCCATGGCATAATTATCCCGAGGAACACCTGCCAGAGTCCCGGAAATATCCATATAGGCCCTGCCGATTAATACGACATGAAGGAACCGCCCACGTTATATTGAGTTTGTTCACGATTGTTCTGATGAGTTCAGTTCGGTGAAAGTATACCCAAGGGGAGATTCCCTCTTCACCTCGTCTCTTCAATCCGGTAAATGAGTATCCATCAGAAGTTCAATGGTTTCCTGACTGCTTTCTAGGAAAGATCCATCAGGCTTATTAGGAAAACTTGGTACACTGGAATCTTTGTAAAGAACTTTACGGAGCCTAGCCGTCTCCATAGTTCCTTCAAACTCTCCACAAAAGATAGACCAAGAATCTCTCCATGGTGTATCTTTAAGATAAGATATCCTAAGGGTGGTCGTTACTTAACTAACAGATTTCTTCAAATCTTATATACTGACCGGTTTCCCCATTTCTGGAGGCGGTAGTGCTTTCACAATTTACCTACACAAGTAAAAATGTGAAGGATCTGTACTGATCTTTCAAATCTCGGATAATGTGGGAGATCCTTTTCTCCAATGCTGAAAGATATCCAGTAATGGTCCGAGAAGATCAATCCTAAAAAGTATCCAGTAACGGTTCGAGAAATAGCATTCTTGAGATACCCTTTAGTCTGAAGTTCTAACCGTGTCCGTATTTGAAACCAAAGTTATGTCAATACCTGTTCCCAAATTCTTTTATAGAACGTTGTCCTGTTTCCCTTTTTACATATAACTAATTTTGTGGATAAAAGGTAATCAAAAAGGGGCTCACCTCGGCGATATAACGCCGCCACTGTTATATCGCCATGACTAATGAGACAGAAGAAATAAATTAATACCCTTCCTATAAAAAATGCAGCTTTACAACCTACCTTTACCAGATGAAGAGATGAGCATGAAATTATAAGACTTAAGACCTCAAACCCTATTTGAAAGCATCCAGGTCTCTTGACTCAAAATCACTTATATTTCCTCCCTATCCATGAAACGCTGCAATTCATACGTCGCTGCTTCACAACAATGCAGATTAATCTGCATTATCTTTATGCACTTTGAATTTGTTTTGTTTTTCTTCTTTGGAAGAATCATTTTCAGATTATTAAACCCAAATTTCAACTTGCCTTTGGAGAGGCGCAGAGGACACAACGACTCTTAGCCACAGAGTCTTATCGTTTTCCTTGTTCCTATCTCGTCTCTTGAGTGCCATCTACCGGGTTCAAATTTTATCAGGAAACTTACTTTTGTTTAAGATATATATTTTGTGAATTTGAATCATATCGTACCATAAAGGTTAAAGCACAAGTTTGATTTTTAAGCCCGTATTTTGAGAGACTGGTGTAGAATGTTAAAACATTAAAAATATTTAGCACATCGTTTAAAACTAAGTTCGCTTTTTTTAGTATCGATTTTTCTATACGGAGTTATTTTCTAATGTTGACAGCAGTGAATTCATGAATAAGGGTGACCAGCTCAAACTGTTTTTTAAACTGTCCAAAAAGTTTGCTTGGTATATTAAAGTCAGAAGGCGGAAAACGGATTTACCGAAATTGTTATATTTGTTGTGAGGGGTTATTTCCAGAGGAAGTAACACAATTTAGGAATTGGTTGGATTGGCCTCTTTCTTGCATGAGATAAGAAGAGCTGAAAAGGTTGAAACGTACTTACAGAGCTAGTTTTAAAAAAGTTTGATGTCATAGATCCTGATGCTTTTTGCATCAGGATCTTTGATAAGGTCCGGAAGAACTTTGAAAGTTTTGAATTGAAACCCTTTTATTAATTTGGTCAACCAAGACTCTGAGGTCCTTTTTGACATCACGGGATGGTATTGTGGTTACCCTACTAGTCCCTGCCGTTAAACCAATGTGAGCTTCTTATGAAATTCCAATGGCATCTGACAAATTAGAGAGATAGTGCAGATGTCCAGATCCTAATAAAGTATGTCTCTCGCCAGAAAGCACCTGACAATAGCAGATAAAGTGTCCTTCTTATCCAAATCATGCAACTCCGGCAGAAGTAATTTGACGGCACCTGTATGCTTCCATGTATGCTTCTATCATATTTATACTTTGAATATTGATTCAATACAACTTCATTTCCAATTTATGCAGTTTAATAAATACCTCTGGTCACCTTATGTACTCAATCATGATTTTTAATGATAATAATGACGGCAAACATAATGATTATATGAAATATAAAAAAATACGAAACTTCATTAAGTTAGTCAACGAACAATTTTCCATAGAAAAATGATCCCCCCATAAAACAACCCCACTATATGAACACGTAGTACTTTTACTACCACACACATATTCTAAACTATAAATGCAAGTTGTTGTTGTTTTACACACATGTTTAGAGTGGTATGAGTAGTACCTGTAATAAAAACTGATTGTGAGTATGTATGGAGTTTTATTATAGAACAATATAAACACACACTAATACATATGCAATCACATAAAGCGCCATGCCGCCATTTATAAAAAGGCATATAAAAAATGATATTTTATATATGAGTGTGTGATTTTTATATACTACACATAAAACAAACTCATACAATCTAAAAAAAGTATGTAATACATATATGTAATGCATGTAATTGTTATCATATAATACATACATATGTTTAAGTGAAAGATTTAAAAATAGATTTGTTTAATTAATTAATGGGATCCCAATATTTATTTTCCAAATCCAATTGGAAATTTTAAGCTTGCTAGGATTTTTTTTTTAATTTAAAGACTTTAATTACTTTGTATTTCTAAATGAATGCTTTCATTTTATTCTCCCTTCCTTATTGTTATTTTAAAGTCATTTACTACTATCCCCCATGTTGTTATAATTACTCTCACTCTTAATGGTTTTTTGTTTATATGTGTAGTTCCCCCCATATGTGCTGGTGGTATGGCATGTTAACATGTACTACATACAAATAAAACTCATATATATACTTACTCTCCCTCTCTGTTATACTAACACTAACAGTTGTATCAGTGATGGTAAATGATTTGTTGGGGAAGTACTTTTTCCAATTTATGATTCTCATACAACTCTGGGTGTAATTCTGGACTTATAGCTTTTTTTGGGAAGAAATAGGAAAGAAAAGACGAAGAATCTTAAAGAAGACTTCTTTGAGGTATAAAAGAACATAATGCTTCTTCTTTTCTTCCTTGTCCAAAAAAGTATAGAGTCCATAACTACGCCAAGAGGTATATTAGAATCATAGGTTGGAAAATCTTTCTCTTTAGGAACAGGAAACAAAGGACAAAGAAACAACCTGAGCTTTTACTGCTAAAAAAGACTTCATAGCACTTCTTCGACCTTCTTTCTCTATTCCTTGGCCAAAAGGTTTTGAGTTCAGAGAGTGAATTCTGGTTCTGTGATAAATTTATCACTGCAAAAAAATAATGCCACATGCCTATTACAAACAACGCCCTTTGGGTAGGATAGGTTAGGTTTT
Organism: Pegoplata infirma; assembly: GCA_963921195.1. NCBI lineage: Eukaryota > Metazoa > Arthropoda > Insecta > Diptera > Anthomyiidae > Pegoplata > Pegoplata infirma. Next base: position 31,708,192 of record OY992536.1, read on the forward strand.
AAGTGTCTGCTATCGCTTTACGTCATCACACATAGACTCTGAGGTCCATTATGACGGACGGTTATGGGATTCCCCTACTAGTCCCTACCGTTAAACCAATTTTAGATCCTTATGAAACTTCTAAAATGTTGAATTTGACATCCGACAAATCAAAAAGATCGTGTAGACTGTTGTTTCTCCTACTGTATTTCTTATGCGGCAGAACATGAATGACACACTCAACCAGAACCTTTCCACAATCTCCGAGTGGGGTCAAGCGAAAAGAGTCAATTTTAATGCACGCAAGACCCAATGTAGTATGTTAACCCACAGACCGGTTGTGGATTTGTAGCTATGGATGGTATAGGTATTGAGAAATTGGATACTCTTGTTTTTCTGGGCATGAGAAAACAGTGTGATGTTCGTTGGAATAAACACGTATTTCAAGTGTCGAAAGAAGCATTCAAGTGTCCTGATTTTCTGAAACGGTGCAAGACTTACTATGGGCAGGGGCTTCAGAGTATATTCTGAAGCTTTTGGACCGTGTTCACGGGAAGCCTGTGAAGCTTATCAATGACAGTAGTGTATCCAACTCTATTGATTCATTGAAGCATCGTCAGAATGTGGGTTGTGTGACACTCTTCTATCGATATTATCATGGGAGGTGTTCATCTGAGATAAGTGAAATTATTCCTCAAGCCCGAGTGTTTGCTCGTAGAGCACATCCGTTTGTTGTTGATTGCCTTGTGTTTCGCACAACGCATTACAGAGAAAATTCGTTTTCAGTCGAACAATTTCCTTCAGAGGACTTTTCTGTCACTTATAATTACACAGAAATTTAAATCAAATATCCATAAACATTACTCCCTCTTTACTTCTTCCCATACCTTATTTTCCTGATCAATACAATGCACAGCATCAGTAGGGGGCATCCCCTGAAGAAAGAAGTCATTTGACGGCACATTTAATATGTTTTCCTATGAGTCGGTGTCCAGAAATTACAGCAACCACCGTCGAAATCTCTCCTCTTGCAAGCGACACCACTCATTTGCGCTGTTCTGATTACGAGAAGGCCAAATCAGTTGTGTAGTCTCACGCGTCCACCCATGTGCTCATCCTAATTTTGTTGGAACCTGTAAGGTAATTCCCTGTTTTGCAATTTCCATCGGCTTTGCAATTCCCTGGAATGTCTCTTTGCCATGGGACCCATATGAGTCATATGTCAAACTACTTGGCCATCCCATTTAAAGATGTTGAGTTCAAAAACGTTGAATTCAGAGACTTGACCGCGGCTTGACTGTCGGAATAGGTGCTGACTGCGGTTGTAGACAAGGCATTGCAACTCAACCAGGCAGCCACATCCTTTATTGCTAGCATCTCTACCTGTTAAAGTTGTTTAAAAAAACACCAGTAATAGAATAAGAACGTTATTGACACAGAACAAAGACTTTTTAAACACATCGAGCAGCATAATATTACTCTGTGCTGGGTACCTGGACACAAAGATATTTTGGGAAAAGAGAAAGCCGATGAGCTTGCACGACGGAGGAGACAGCGGAATCTGAAGTGTTCCCTTCACTGTCTATTATTTGTCAGAAAATAAGATCGGACACAAGGGCGAGTTGGTTGGATAAATGGTCCAACTCTGACAGGTGTATACAGACAAAATTATTATGGGATGAAAGCTTGGCAAAACACTGTAAAATTCTTCTAGATATAGACAGGAAGCAACTTAGAGCTACAATTAACCTCATTACTGGTCACAACACATTGGGTAAACACATGATAACAATTGGAATTAGAAATGATAATACATGTAGATGGTGCAAAGAATCCGTAGAAGATACCTATCATTTCTTATGCGAATGCCCTGCAGTATCATTTAGAAGATTAAAAATTTTTGGTTCTTATATTTTTCAGAATTTATCCGAATTACGAGGCACGAATCCTTGGACCCTAGAATTTATAAAGGCATCTAAATGGGACGCATAAAAAGAACCACTTTTGGCTACACAGTAGAAGAAGAGAGAGGATCAAAGTCAAAGGAATCATAATGGGCCACATCACGTCCTCTATGGGCGCTGGTTTATACCAGTGCCATCCTTCATAACCTAGCCTTTTAAACACATAGACCTAAACATTTAAAAACAGCAGGACAGGGCACTGTTTTCTATGGTTTCTACAACTTTCGGCATCTCGCAGCTTGTACCCAAAATAAGTTTAAGGTTACCCCATTTCCCTCGCCATATGTTCTCCGGTCTTAGATAAAGCAACTATCTCAGCATAAATAAGCCTTGATTCCGGGGGCACAATAAACAATTAACGTACTTGTAAGACTAGGTTAAAGGTGTCCACGATTATTGGTTTAACGGCTTAAAATGTACCAAAAAAAATGTATATACCATCTTCATCATATTTACATTATCATTGTTGTTACTCATACTCTGTGTTGAATTTCAATTTCTATCATTCCATAACTTTCATTTGCTACTCAGTGTTTCCCTTACTTTTAAAATAAATTCACTTTTTACTCACTCCCTATTAACTCCCTCATCCCCACCAAAAAACCCTCTCATTTTTTTTACACAAAACCACACTCATTTCAAAAATTTCTCGCAGTAGTTTTTGCACACATGTTTTTAGGTTTGAGCCTATTCCTCAATTTCTCATATCAATTTACGTTGTTTTCCCGGTGTGTATGAGTGAGTACTCCTCTCACTATCACTCTTTTGTTTTTGTGTTTTTTTTTTCTTCTCATTATAATGGTGACTTTGACACTATGCCATGCTCCACTTTGTATACACCACATCTTCCTTATGACTCAACTTTTAGTGAAATAATTTCTGATGAAATTTCTAGGTTGGTTGATAACTTGGCTTACATTTCTCTTCTTTTCAATAATTGTGTTGTTTTGTTTTTGTTCTATTCATGTTTTGTGTATGTGTTTCCGAGTTGTTGTTGATGATGGTGCTGATGATGGTTGTTGGTGGTGGTGACTCTTACAGTTAGTGAGAGTAAGTGTTTGTTTCTGTTTTATTTTGGTCTTTCATTTCCCATGTGAAAGTGATGTGTTGTTGTTGAAAAGTGAAAAGCCGTGTTCCACTATTCGCTTTTTAACAGCATTTTGTTGTTGTTGTTATTTTATTTACATTGTATGTTGTACGTATTTCTGGTATGTTAGGTTATGTTTTTTATGGTGGTAACGCTTTTTTATGGATGTAATGTAACCGTGTGTCTGTGTTTTTTGTCGCTATGTATGTTCTTTTTAAATTCTAGTCCTGATTTTCTACTTCTTTACATTTCTATTTTTGTCATTAGTTACTTGAGTAGATATGCAATCGTCTATCATTTCCTTTGGAAAATCAAGTTATTGTCTTTTTGTTGGAAGGGAGGTTTTTCTATTTCATCTGTTATCATTAAAATATCATGATTAATTATTTTAGCTCCAATTCTCCTAATGCACATTGACGCTTTTTTGACAGTGATTGCTTTAAATATTGACATTAGCATAGACAAATTTTGAAAACAAGACGATTTAATACTTTTTTTGAAAGAAGGGTAAAATATTAAAATACGTCAGGCGCGTATTATGACCTAATACTAAAATCGCCTTCTCAGATGGAGCCTAGTACCTTGGAGTATTTTTAGATAGGAAATTGAATTTTAGGCGTAATATTGAGGAACGGGTGAGAAAAGCAACGATTGCTTTATATTCCTGTAAAAGGGCCATTGGAAAACGATGGGGTTTTAGCCCTAAACTCGTTGCTTGGATTTATACAGCCGCGGTGCGTCCAATTCTTCTGTATGGAATCATTGTCTGGTGGTCTGAGAAGAGAAGCAGTGATGCACGTCGATGTGCATCACTAGTGCTCTTCGTACTACACCTATAGCTTCATTAGAAATCATCCTTCACCTGATACCATTGGACATATTGAGTAGGCAGTATGCGGCTACGTCGGACTTAATAGCACACTGCAATGGAGGAGCAGCGATTGTGGCCATAGAGCGATATTGAAGAAGATAACAGTACCACAAAATGTGGACTGTGCTATCTCTATGAGCGCCACTTTACCACTATGATACCATCCAGGGAGTCTTGGATGAGGGGCATTCCGGGTAGTGGAGATTCCATGAATTTTTACACTGATGGATCGAGGCTTCACGAACAAGTGGGCTTTAGAGTCTATTTGGAAGGGCATGGATTGAGTCTGGCTAGAAGATTTCCAGATCATTGCAGTGTTTACCAGGCAGAGATGCTGGCAACAAAGGAAGTGGCTGACTGGTTGAGTAGCAATGTCTTGCTTAGAACCACAGTCAACATCTATTTTGACAGTCAAGCCGCGGTCTAGTCCCTGGAGGCAATGTTTCTGAAAACAAGATCTGCCTTTAACTGTTGCACGTCTTTAAATGAGATCTCTAAGCAGTTTGACATACGACTCATTTGGGTCCCAGGGCACAGACATTCCAGGGAATTGCAACGCCGATGAGCTTGCATGACTGGAAGCTATCGTACAGGTTCCAACAGAATTGGAATTTGTTGGTATGCCTCTAGAAACTTTTAAGCTAAATCTACGGCTTTGTTCCGCGACGGAGACTAAGCAAAGATGGGCAAATGGATGGACGTATGAGACAACACGACAGATCTGGCCTTCTCTTAATAAGAAGCGCACACGAGAGCTGAAATCTCTTCTAGAGGGGAGATTTCGACAGTGGTTGCTGTAATTACCGGACTCTATCTTATAGGGAAGCACGCAGAGCGATTAAATGTGCCGTCAAATGACTTTTGCCAGAGTTGCATGGATGAAGATGAGTTGGAAACTATCGAACACTTCATCTGGAATCTCTGGTCAGAGACTTGCTTCACTGGGATCTAGAGAGCTGCACGTTCTTTCTGATTTGTAAAATGCCAAAATTCAATATCTTAGGAGTTTCATAAGAGCTCAAATTGGTTTAACGGCAGCGACCAGTAGGAAATCCTATTGTAGTCCCGTGGTATCACAATGGAGCTCATAGTATATTCACACTTACCTCGAAACCCCGTTGAAACCTCGTACTTTCAATTTCAAAACTCGACTGTTCACACACGAAAGTTTTGACATTTATCTAGTTTTCGAAAACTAGAACAAAAAAAAATATCTTAAAAAACGATTTAAACAATGCAGAAATTATTTTTCAGACGGTTTTATTTTTGTTTTATTCCAAATATATAAATATTTTGATGAAATTTTATAAATAAATTGATTTATTTATTTTTTTATTTTTGGCATTTTCCCATTTTCCCTATTTCTTATTGTTGCACAGTGGTAAAAATACGTAGAATTATGAAATTTAAAAGGTTTCAATCGTACTTTCGTTGAAACCTCACTATAAAAAGGTTTCAATTTGTTAGGGAAAATACGTATTTTCAAATGAGGTTTGGCACGAAACCTCGTTAAACGGGGTTTCAAGGCCAATCTGAACGTACTATCAGAGTCTATGTGTGCTGACGTACAACATCAGCAGCCACTTACAAGCTTACCGAACTTAATGACCAAATACACGACTATCCGGTATGAGGTCACCTATCTCAGCAGAACACTCCCCATGGAAGTAACGATAGAACAAAGACACACACTCTGACGATGAACTAAGGAGTTGATGGAGTTAGATATTCTATCGTCTTAAGCGTAAGTGCCCTTTTCTGTTCGCGGTCAAGTAACTCCAATGAAGATAATGAAGCACCAGTCCATACATGGGAAATGAATTCCAATTTAGGGTGGATTTATGTGGTATAGATCAAGAGATCACATGGTGTGAAGTATATTCTACAACGTTAATAAATTTGCACACGAAGAAATCTGAATTAAAAAGGAATGTTGGTTTGAAGTCTACTTAAAAGAGCTCGGACTAAGTCTGGCAGGAGCTCAGAGAATAGAGAAAATTTGCGAAATGCTTAAGATTCACTGTGCTGCCTAATAATGTCGTCAGATCTCTGGAATCAGTGTTCCTGAAAACTCTGATTTATTGCTAAGCAATTTATTATTTGACTCCTATGGGTAAAGGCACAGGGAAATTCCATAAAGTGTTAGATCGATGAGCTTCCAAGACTGGAAACTACCTTACATGTTCCTACATGTAGCTGGAATGTGTTAGTACGTATATTTTAAGAAAGAACTCAAAAAGCATTTTCCGAGATCGACATCAATCTACATTGAGGCAGTCTTAAGAAAACTGAAGAGAAACTGTGTAAAATATAGGGATACTTTTTCTTGGCTTTTTAATGAAAAAAACGAAATGCAATTAACAAAATGAAAAGAAGTACCCTAATCTGAACCGCATAGTTTGGTGAAAATTGAATGTCTGGCTTACATATAACATATACAAATTGTTTGTAATAGGTCGGTGGATGCCGCTTGCCCTTCGGCAAAGCCTTGGGGCAAAACCAACCCACCTTGGTGGTCAAATGAGTTGTAGACGAGCAGAGATTCCTGCAGAAAGTTCTTTAATATGACAACATTTTCAAGAGTGGTTGAGGTCTGTTAAATATGGCAACATTTATCATGGCGATTAAAAGCTTCAGGTCCTATAAATATGAATCCGGGCTGAGATGCGGAAAGTGTCAAACTATGTAGCCCCTTGGCTGTATAATCTCTACACAGCATGCATAAACTATTCCTTAAAAATGGAGGGACACCGGAGTTGTTTTTATCCCGAAGGCTGTGAAAATTCACACACAGTTCCGAAGGATTTCAGACCAATTAGTCTGTCTTCTTTTTTTGTAAAAGAATATGGAACGAATAATAGACTCAAATTTGGGTAGAGATATTGACCTGAGGTTGCTTTCGACTGGGCAACATGCATACAAGGGAATATCAAAGGAAACAGATCTTCATAAGCTCGTTGGTACCATCCGAAGATCGCTATCGGTAAAGATGTACACTATGGTAGCCTTTCTTGATAAAGAGGGGGCTTTTAATAATGTCATCCCAGACTCGATAATTGTGGCATTGTCTAGGAGTGAAACGAAAGATCGTTTTTGTATATCCGTTAATCTTCAGCTGGGAACAAACGGAATCAGTTAATAATATCCAATTTGTTCTGTTTGTTGCAGTTCGTATTGCATTTGCCCATGAATTGCCAATCGGTTGTAACTCTCTGCCTTCCCTCCTTTGGCCTTGGGGACTGTACTCTAGAGCGATTTTGGCAGTGGTGTTGTTTGACCTTAGTATGTGATCGATCCCAGGGGTAACTCATGAATAGTAGTGTCAGTAATAACGAAGTCGTTATCTACAGATGGCAATCTTTTTTTGGAAAGTATTTGGGAACGATTTGGGAATAACGAAAAATAAACATTAAAAAATTTAAAAATTATGAATGAAAATTATTGTTGTGTCACTTGAAAATAAAAAAATACATAATAAAAAAAAAGAAATGAATATAATTAAATCAAAACAACCAGCAAAATTAAACGAAAAATAAAAGGTAAACAAAATTTCCAACTTTCCCAGATACCATTTGTAAAACTAACACCACCTTTAAACGTCAAAAAGAATTGACTCTTGCATAGTCTTTATTTATTTAAGTTTTTGATCGATCCACCCACATTTCCGCATTTTTATTTCATAGGTGATAGATTTTTGGTTGGTTTGGAACTTACAGGTTCCAATAGAATTGGAATGTGTTCATATGCCTCTAGAAACTTGAAAGAAAAATCTTCGGCTGCTGGTTGACATATCGCTCATTTACTTGTATAGTGTCATAACTCAAAAAATGCGATTTTTGAGTTAATAATGCAGCATTTTTCGTTATATCATACTTTATATTGTGTCAAAAATTCGTATTTATATCTTTAAAACTCATCATTTGAGAAGAAAATACGTAATTATTACATTTTCTATGTATCGGCCATTTTCAATGAACAACCAGTTTCAATTGTAAACTTTAAACACGTTTTCTGCATAGGGTTGCCATTCGTACTGTTTTAAACAGTACATGTACTGTTTTTTATAAAAAGTACTGTTTTATGCACAGCACCTTAAACAGTACGCAAAAGTACTGTTTTTTAAAGCGTGTACTGTTTTTGTACTGTTTTTTTATACTCATCACCAAAATGTAACATTTTTCGAAAAATGTTTCATATTTGACAAAATTTTAATTCAATTTTAAAAAGGAGCTGAATGCAATTTAATTTTATACCACACTCAAAAAGAAAAAATATTTAAAAAGTGGAAAACTTAACTAAATTCAATAAGGATTTAGATTTAGCTCCATTGCCATGTTTTCCTTCTTTTTATCTAAATTTTTCTGAAAAATAAGAAAAAGAAAAAACTATAAAATGGGAATAAATTTATTTTATTGAGTACATCTCAATTAAAGTTCCGATTGCGGGCAGACCCCATTAGGTTCGGAAACCATGGGTCCAGACCACATTAGGCCCAGTCCCATTGGGTCTATTAAAACATTTTCCCAAAATGTAGTTAGGCCTTTGTTTGAGTGCAATAGTACCGTTTTCGTGTTTGCTTTTTAAAGTCGTGTTTTATTTAAAACACTGTTTTATGGATTTTTTCATATGTTTTTGATAGGAAGATCGGTGTTTTAGTTAAGCGAAAGCATAGACTACAAAAGCTTTTCAAGTAAGATATAGCGGCAACTAAGACAAATGCTCCAAAAAGTCAATCGCAATTTTTTTCAACACTGATAAAATTTGAGACGGTTTACCTAAAATGTTCCACCGTTCAGTTAACAACCTTTTATGCTCGTTTTGGCTGAGATCTATTTGAAATCAGGTTAAAAGGGCTAAGTTTTTGTAGTTTGATATAAAATAAGACTTTTAAAAAAGTACTGTTTTTATTTGCAATGTACTGTTTTTTGAGACCAAATGTACTGTTATTCCATATTTCAAATCTGGTAACCCTATTTCTGCAAAATGAAACATTTTGAGATATGACACTATACAAGTAAATGAGCGATATGTGAACAGACTTGGACACCGATAGGTATTTAAACGAATTGTTTTCAAACAAAATGAATTTGAAAGACCTTTTTACCCATAATATATTTTTATATAGAAATATAATATCGAGGGCCTATATTCAAAACCCTCTATCTTCCATTTTCACGAAAATGACTTTTTGATGGCAAAATATTCAGTAAAACGGCCCTCATCTATGGTGTAAAATTCAGAACAAAAATATTTTTTTTGCTATTTTATTTGCATTTTTGGTTTTCTCTATCTCTTACACAATTAATTTTTCTGAATGCAAAACCCTCTATCTTTTCAAATAATTAATTTACAAATATTTGTTTTGAATAATTTTATCATGCATTACATGTTTTCATACTAATTTTTGCATGCTGCACATGAATTTATCAACAAAATTCCAGAACCACGATTTTGGTCCACTGATGCTAATTTTTTCTGAAAATTCTTGTTTGACTTTTTTAAAAAATATGTCTCAAACTTTGGATGTTTTGTGTACATTGTGAAACAAAAATTTTTATCTTAAAAATCCCGATGCTGATTAGCATCTGTGGACCAAAATCCCGTTTTTATTTTTATACCCTCCAACTACAGTATGGGGGTATACTCACTTTGTCATTCCGTGTGTAACGCATCGAAATATCGGTCGGGGACCCCATAAAGTATATATATTATTGATCAGTGATCGATTCTAAGACATTCTAGCGATGTCCGTCCGTCCGTCCGTCTGTCTGTCTGTCTGTCTGTCTGTCTGTCTGTCTGTCCGTCCGTCCGTCCGTCTGTAGTTAACACGATGCAGTCCAAAATAAAAGAGCTAGACCCCTCAAGTTCGACATAAATATGTCTTATGGTCCTAGGCAGGTTAAGTTCGGAAATGGGCCTAATCGGACCAGGCCAAACCCCCTTGAAGAACTAAACCAAACTCTTAAAAATGCTAATTTTTTTTTTGACGTTTTTTTGTATTTTTGTGAACTAAATGAGACATTTTTATGTTCGTAGAAGTTTATAGTCCTGAGCTTGGACCCAGGGGATTAAAAAATTTCTCTTTTTTTGCCCCGCCCCTCTTTTAAGGGCGTGGATAAAAAATAACTTAAATAATTATAAAACTCTAATACTTAAGTGCACAAAGCAGACAAAAATGAACTTGTAAACATATACCGTGAGGGCCAAGTAGTCGCCCCAGCTCACCGACCCCTTACCTTGCCCCCCCTTAATACAACGCCCCTGTCAAATTTTTTTTTTTAATTTTTTTACATGTTGGAGGGTATAATAGATTCGGCACAGCCGAATTTAACACTCTCACTTGTTTTTACTATTTCTTACATAACATACTCAACAGTTTGTCAACTTTTGATACGAATTCGGTAAAAAAAATAATTTTTGTCTTAACAATCCGCACCTGTGGACCAAAACCGCGATTTTGAAATTATTTATAAGACGTTATCATTAATAAATTACGTTCAAAATTAACCGATCTCATAAATGAAATCATAATAATTCATTTTTATTAAAATGCAAAACCCTCTATCTGATCATTTTCATTCCTGTACTTAATATTTTTGAGAAACAAAACCCTCTATCTATCCTCTAAAATCCCCAATAGTGCAAAATTTTAAAAACGAATTATATGTCAGATTCAGTAGTTGATTTAAAAAAATATTGTAGAATATCGAATTTTAATTACTCTAACAATTCGCGAAATAAACAGTTTTTTGGCTCTCCTAAAAGTTGTGTTTTTTTAGATAGAGGGTTTTGAATATAGGCCCTCGATATATTAAATAACTTTTAAAAATTTAGTTAATTTTCTCTTTACCTTGAATTATTTAATGGGTTAATAAAATATTCTATTTTCTCAATATTTATTACTTAAATACGGAACTACACGACAAATTAGTTTTCCAAATATTTGTGTATAAAAACATAATACTTAAGTGCAGTTGACAACAATTTATAAAATCAACAAAAACGATTTAATAAACAACTTAAAGACATAAAAAAGAAAAAAAAAAACTACCGGCTTTTTGAATTTCTTTTCTAACAATTTCCCAGCGACTCCCTAAAATATATTGAAGGATTATGGTGTGTATGCATAAGATTTTTTATATATTATTACTGATGAGGCCATATTTTAGGAGCCTACATACTATTTACCTACCAAAAGAAAAAAACTGAATAAAAATGGAATATATACCTACTTACATACATATAGTATAATAGACACTGAAGTATATAAACAAATGGCCTTGGCACTCGAGACCAGAGTTTGGGGTATAATACCAACATTTTATAGAGGTTTCTCTGTTTCATGTTTTTGCCTTCATGTTTTTTGGTAATAATCTATACAACATCATCAACCAAGAATAGGTTCGTTCTTTTTTTTTTCTTTTAGCCTGTGTTTTACAAACAGAAAAATGCTAAAAAAAACGCTTAAATCAGAGATTTAAAAGAATTCGTTTAAATATCAATGACAGTGGTAGAAAAACTGTCTTAAACCATATGCATGAACTAAAGCTGCACACTTTGTCAGAAATGACGTTAACGTCAAGTAGCCTTTCTTGAATATGTATCTTTGCCCCATTACTATATTTTGAAGAAAATCAAAATATTCGCTAGAGCAGTGTTTTTGAAAAAATCGCGTTTAAATGCCCAAAAAATCATATTTCAAGCCTATCGCATAAACGATGAGAGATATGAAAAACTACTTAAGAAAAAACATCATTCCTCGGTAAAAATGCAATTAAACTGCAAATGTAAATTTTGCAACTGCAATGTTTTGTTAGCAAAAATTGCACTTTTTAATTTCGAGCCAAAAACTTCGCGTTTTCTGTAGAAAAATACCAAGTTGTAAATATCGCGGTTTGAATTTCTTTATTTACTTACATACTTGAGATTAAATTAGATTTGGTGCAAAAAAAAACAATGTTTTTTTCTAAATGTTTAACTGCAACTTTTTGTGATAATACCTCGAAAACGAAGCGAGATTTGAAAGAAAATGCCCCAAAAATTATGTTTTTGTGTTCTTTTTTAAAAAATGTCAACCCTTATAAAGAATATCGTGTTTTTTCTTAAAATAAAGTGCAAAAAAGTTGCACTTTTTACCCCGTAAAAAATCACGGGGTTGAAATCGCCTTATATAACACCTGAATTTTTCTGTGTTATTTTCTGAAAACAGCTTTTAATAAAATACAGGACAGAATATACAGAATATTGCTGTATGTTGTGCTTAGAGTTTTTCATGGGAATTCCCGGGACGGGATTTCACGGTAATTCCCGTAAATTTTCGATCCCGAAGTCCCGGGAAATAGAGCGGGAATTTTCGTTTCTTTGAAATTTTTGATTTTTCGACTTTTATTGATTATTGTGATTTTTTAGGGATTTTATTAAAATTCTTGATAATTGATGGCAGAAACGTACGCAGGGACCAGGAGGGCCCTAAAAGTATTCCAAGAGAGACCTTCTAACTAAAAAATGTCATAAAATCTGAGACTTACGAAATGAAAAAAGTCTCACAATATCTAAATCTAATTCTTCAATAGGATATAATTATCAGGACCTGATACTTTTTTTTCAGAAGCTGTAAAATTTTATTTTTGAAAATTGAAAATGAGAAATCCTGTTATTCGGGATTCGCCTAGTCTTGAAAACCCCTGCATTTCCGGGATTTTCGCTTAGGTATGTTTAAGCAATTGTTGGGGAGGGGGCTTTAGATGAGCCATTTATCTCACCTCCACTACTTTGTCGCTTGTGCATTTTTTTACGAACCTCACCAAATTAGGGAGTGTTGCGTATCAAAATCGTTCACTATTCCACCCCAAGTGTACATACACTAAGAAAATTATGTCATTAACTGTTTGTAGGTTATTTTAAAAAGTAATCAGTAAAGTCATTTTAAAAGAAAAATCACTTATTTTATAAAGGATTTAATTTTTTTACTGTTTCTGTAGTTTAAAAAAAATAATTTACTGTATTAAAAACCAATTTTCTGTTACATTTAATTTCGGCAGTAAAAAATTTCTTCTATAGTTTTACTGTTTTTCAATACAAAATAACTGAATATTCACTAGTTTTTTAATGTTTTGGTTAGTCATTAAATTAACATTTAAAATTGACTGTAATGTGTTTTTATTTTTAATGAAAAAACAGTGGAATGGTTTTTAAATAAAATTTCATTTGTTTTAAGTGAATATTCACTGGAATTTACCTACATAATTCTTTGAGTGTAGGCTTAAGAAATATGTCTTAAAAATAAAGATATTTTTCAAAGATTTGGGGACAATTTCTTGGGGGGTACTTAAGTGCTAAAAGCTAAATAAGTGAAATTGTATCGAGAGGGAGAAGGTGTCCCCGCCGCCTCTTCCCAAAACACCCCTTTACATTTTTCCTATTTGTATACACTAGGGTGGCTCGTTTTAGGGCTTTTCTCTCTGATCAAATTCTAATACCCGCCAAAAGTGTCGGTCCCCTAAGGGTAACTCACATGCAAAATATCACTCCGATCGGAGTTTATCTTCTGTCTCCACTTTGAGCCTCAAAATTCGGGTTTTCGCAAAAAAGGACTTTTAAAAATAAAAAAAAATTTAAGTTTTTTTATTAAAATAATTAAAAAATTATTTTTGTGTAATATTTGATCGTAAATACTTAAATATGAAATTTAAAGATTTTACGGTATCATTAACCCGTTCAAACTTGATACCAAAAAAATGGCATGACTTTGGGGGCGTTCTCAAAACACCTTTTTTCAAAATTTGAAAATTTTATTAAAAAAAAATTTTAAATATACCATTTTTTCTTTCTGAATTCATAGAGAACACCTTGGAGAAGAAAAATGTGAAATATGACGGATATCCGTCGAGCCACTTTTCGGGAATCGCGGGGGGGAAGTTAGCGGATTTCAAGGAAATGTTGGTTTTATCAATAATTTGGATTAATAAAATCTTATAAATTTCATTTTTGTGCAAATTAACGGTTTTTTGGTGTCGTGGCATTCTATTATATAACTTTAAGTCTGTCATGAAATCTTACAGATCTAGGACGTCTTAAACCCACATTGGCTGGGGGTAAAAAATTATCCCCGCGGAAAATTTGAAGTTTAGAGCTTAAATTTTGTGCTATAAACAAGTATAAAACGGGTTTTATGTTTTTTACCCCAACTATTATTTCGTATTATTATATTATCTTTAAAAAAATCGTTAACCCTTCTTGGTTGGGGGTCAAAAATGACCCATTCAATAAAAAATATATATTTTGTTGATATAAAAAAATTCAAGCACTATGCCTAAAAGTTTTTTTCGGGGTTTTGACCCTTGGCCAATGTGGGTTAAAGATATCTTAAATATGAGAGATTTAAGGGCTGATTTAAAGTTATCTAATATATTGCCACAAATTAATTTTATATGAAAAAATATATACTTTTTATTGAATGGGTCATTTTTGACCCCCTACCAAGATGGGTTAACGATTTTTTTAACGATAATATAATAATACGAAATAATAGTTGGGGTAAAAAACATAAAACCCGTTTTATACTTGTTTATAGCACAAAATTTAAGCTCTAAACTTCAAATTTTCCGCGGGGGTCATTTTTTACCCCCAGCCAATGTGGGTTTAAGACGTCCTAGATCTGTAAGATTTCATGACAAACTTAAAGTTATATAATAGAATGCCACGACACCAAAAAACTGTTAATTTGCACAAAAATGAAATTTATAAGATTTTATTAATCCAAATTATTGATAAAACCAACATTTCCTTGAAATCCGCTAACTTCCCCCCGCGATTCCCGAAAAGTGGTTCGACGGATATCCGTCATATTTCACATTTTTCTTCTCCAAGGTGTTCTCTATGAATTCAGAAAGAAAAAATGGTATATTTAAAATTTTTTTTTAATAAAATTTTCAAATTTTGAAAAAAGGTGTTTTGAGAACGCCCCCAAAATCATGCCATTTTTTTGGTATCAAGTTTGAACGGGTTAATGATACCGTAAAATCTTTAAGTTTCATATTTAAGTATTTACGATCAAATATTACACAAAAATAATTTTTTAATTATTTTAATAAAAAAACTTAATTTTTTTTTTATTTTTTTTTAAAAAGTCCTTTTTTGCGAAAACCCGAATTTTGAGGCTCAAAGTGGAGACAGAAGATAAACTCCGATCGGAGTGATATTTTGCATGTGAGTTTCCCTTAGGGGACCGACACTTTTGGCGGGTATTAGAATTTGATCAGAGAGAAAAGCCCAAAAACGAGCCACCCTAGTATACACTACACCGCTGTGATACAGGGTATAATGAGTTTGTGCTGATATTTTTAGCTACCCGAAATATTGGTCCTACCCCTACCTTCAAGTATACCGATCGACTCAGAATTACTTTTTGAATCGATTTAGCGATGTCCGTCCGTCTGTCCATCTATCGGCACGATGCAGGTCGCAATTTTCAATAAATTGACTTGACATTTGAAACTTAAGCATCTTTTGGCCCAAGGGCGAAACCTATTGAAATTGGAGAAAATCGGTCCATGTTAAGACCTAGCCCCCATACAAACGCCCCCTTTGGATTCGGCTTAAATGAGTCTAATAACCGTATTATAATAGATATCGCTTTGAAATTCAGCAGGTAATAAAATTTTGTAATCAGCATTTAAAATTTCAAAGGAATCGCGTCAATCCTTCTGATAGTCCCCATATAAACCACCTTCCCGATATTCACATAATTCCCTCAAAATTCATAATAATGGAAATATTTGATAAAAATCTTATTTTTAGGTGTTAAACGTGTACTTTAGTAACCTAATCAAATCGGAATATAATTGGACCATTTTTGGACTTAGTCCCCCATATAAAAATTTCGACCGATATTCAGTTAAATTGGTCTATTGACAAAAAAATAAACCTATTCCACTAAAATTTGATCTGTGTGTGTTTTCTACACTAAATAAAGATCTAACAAAAGACAGATACAATCGGTCCATGTTTGGACTGGGCACCCATTTTCCGGAAAACACTGGTGTAGGGTATCATATGGGCGGTCTTGACCGACTATAACTTTCTTTTTTGTTTTTACATATTGGAGAGTATAAAAAACTCGGCACAGCCGAATTTAACAATCTCACTTGTTTTATTTTTAATTAATTTCCATAACGAATGCATTACTTTAAATCTCTGTTCCCTACGCACATATGATTTCGTCCTACTACCAAAAATATGAAAAAAAATCCTACTGATTGTGTAAAAGTAGGAGTTAAATTGTGGTGTTTTGTTTACTAAAAATTTGTTACTGTAATTCACAAATTTTTTGTTCCTTACATTTGGTGTTGTTGTTGGCCCGGTTAATCCTACCCATGCGTCGTATACCTTCGTTTCAAGGATTCGTTTATAACAATATAAATGTCTATGTCTCTACAGAACACCAAAAAAAAAAAAAAATTACAAAAAAAATATTATATACGGCGTCAGCTGGGTAAAATGAGCCTCAAACAATAAGCCGCATTTTAGTTGGTAAATGGTAGTTGGCTACACAGTGAGTGCGTAACATATTAAACGGTTGGCAGTCAGGATTTTTTTCTACAAAAATCTAAATTTTTTCCATAATTATTTAAATATGTGTAATATATATAATATTCTTTAAAGATTCTACAAATAAAATTAATAAATTTTCTTTTCCTTACAGTTTCAGCCGTTAATAACACCATGCAGTATGGTCAAAATATTTCCATTCCATATTCTCAACCGCAAAGTGATTTAAATTTTTTAAATGCTGCTGCCTCTATGGATCATAAGGGTAAAATTCATCCAAAAATAGAACGTGATCGGGAAGAAGGTAATAATTATAATTCAAAAAAGTATTTATAATATTACAACAAAATTCCATTAGTTATAACACCTTTTATAATAAACTGCTGCTGCTGCTGCTGGTTCTCACCTGCACCTCTTAATTTGTCCTATCATACTCCTTTAGGCAACTCTATTGTCTCGTCGTCCATTTCTTTCGTCGTCTGTTAAAAAATGGTAATAATTTTTAATATAACAATAATTTCGGCATGTATAACGGTTGTGAATGTACATATGTCTGTATATAAAGAGTTTCAAGGACGTTTACTTAACATATACTATATAATACAGTGGTGGTTAAAAATGTAGCATAATTTTTATAAGCTACTTAAAGACGATTGTTTGTTTTTTTTTACATCAGACCAACACTCAGGGATGTTCCCTACTGATGCAAAGTATTGTGTTGACGGTAAGAAATTAGCTTTAGGAAAGCTGGAAAAAAGGAGTTGACTTTAACTTGTTTATGTCATAAGTGAAGAAATGTGGTTAAAGTTTATTCCACATACGTGTGTAGTTCGACCAAAGAACAAATTTTCTCTGTAATGCGTTGTGCGATCACAAACGGATGTACTCTACTACATAAGCAAGTGTTACGAACAAAAACTCGGGTTACACGAATGAGTTCGCTTATTTCATAAAAACACTTCCCGTTATAATAACGATAAAGCAGAGTCACACAACACACATTCCGACGGTGCTCTAATGAACCAATAGAGTCGGATACCCCACGTACTATAACAAGGTCCAAGAGCTCCAAAAATAGACTTTTAAGCCCCTGCCCATATATGGAAGTTGTATTCCATTTTCGGACGATATAAACGATATAAATAGTGAGGAGATCAGATGAAGTGAAGTAATTCTTGCAAGACAATTGAATGCATTTTTTGGAATTCGAAAAACGTGGTTGTTCCAGCGAACATCACACTGCCCAGAACATCAAGAGCATCCAATTCCTCGATATTGACACCACCCATTGATACAGATGACAATGTTGGCTCTACATCCAGTCAGTGGGTTAACATACAACACTGGGTCACAGACTAACATAGACTCGACATAAGTGACAGGTGTAAAAAAGGTAGTCTTCAACCATATGGCTAATTTTTTCAAACAATTCTACTAATTAGATAAGAAAGAGAAAGCTAATATAGCACGACATAAGAAAACAAGTAAAAAAGTTAAATTCGGCCTTACCGAATGTAGTGATACCCTCCACAATTTCAAAAAGATTATTGCAAAAAACTTTATTTAAAAGGAAATTACTTTTGAAAAAAAAAAAATTTTGAAAAAAAAATTTCCGCGAAAAAAATTTTGTTAAAAAAAAATCCGCGATTTTTTTCTTTTTTTGTCAAAAAATATGTTCGTACTTGTTTAAATACCATTTGGTGTTCAATTATGTTCACATATGTCAACCAGAAGCCGAATTAAAGCATTTTGTATTTTTAGGTTATGTTGAATGTACTGAAATTTTTGAGGTGTGCTTACATTTTCGTTCATAACTTTTGAACCGCTGAACCGATATCGATCAAATGCAATACCAATCTTCTCGGGAGAACTTCCAATAAATATGTTAAGTTTCAGTCATCTCTGTGGAATATTTTGTCAGTGATAGAATTTTTCACAGACAGACAGACGGACATCGCTAGAATGTCTTAAAATCGATCGGGCATCATGAATATATATACTTTATGGGGTCCCAGACCGATATTTCGATGAGTTACAAACGGAATGACAAACTTATATATAGAAGGATTCCAAAATTTTTGAAAACAAAAAAAACACTTTTTCGACCTTACCTATTTTAATTTGCATAAAAATTGGCATATCAATTCTCGAGATCTGTGTCGAATTTCGGTTTTTGTTATTTAGTCAAAATTGTGAATGGTTCGCGTTTTATCGCTGCTCAAAGTTGGTATTTTGCAACAATTTAATGAAAAATACATGATGTTTAAATGATCGTATCTTTGGAACGCATCATCCGATTGTCACGAAATAAAGCGCAAAATAATGGTTATGTCCTGGTCTTAAAATAGAATTTTGAAAAAGGATAGGATGCTTTGCAAAAAGGATATTGAAATTAAAAAAATGTCCTTAATTTGCAAATATCTCAAAATGCGTATCTTTAATTTTCCTATATTTTTTTGCACATATAGCCCTAAATATACTTAACAACATATGCAAATCCCAAATTGGGATGGTAAGCGGTTTAATTGTAAACGCGGTTTCATGAAACGCCTTATTGATTTTTGTTAATAACTCTCGTTTACAAATGAAAAACAATTTCTGCGCACTAACCGCGAATAATTTTTTTATATGTATTTTTGATCGCTAAACTCAAAAATTTCATCAAAAGAACATTTCGCGAATAACTTTTTGTTTAATGAATTTTTTAGCGTTTTTTGGAGGTATTTTGACTATTTTTCTTATATCTTAAGTTCTGTTTATCTGATTCTCTCGCAATAAAAACCAAATTAAAGACAATCAAATTTCCAACAACTCCTACATTCATCATTTTTTCATAAGTTCATAGCTTTACGCGCAAATAATTTTTTTAGCGTTATTTGGAGGTATTTTGACTATTTTTCTTATATCTTGAGTTCCGTTCATCTGATCTTTTCGCAATAAGAACCAAATTAAAGACAATCAAATTTCCAACAAATCCTTCATTCGTTATTTTTATATCAGTTCATAACTTTACGCGCAATAGGCAAACAAGGAAAAACTATTTTTTATTAACAAAGCTCATTTTTTAAAAATTTTAAAAACAGAAATTGTAAAAAAATATAATTTTTTTTTGTATTTTATCATGTATATTCATAAAATTTGTGATAACTTCGGAGTAAACCTATAGATTTTCATCAAATCAACTTTATTATATTTCTCAATGTTCAGGCTTTGCAGATAAATAAAAAGATGCAATTAATTGCAAAGATTTCTATTTCTAAAACTTTTTTTAAATGATTTGTTAATCAAAAAACTTATTTTAGTCATATGTTTGCCTATTGCGCGTAAAGTTATGAACTGATATAAAAATAATGGATGAAGAATTTGTTGGAAATTTGATTGTCTTTAATTTGGTTCTTATTGCGAAAAGATCAGATGAACGGAACTCAAGATATAAGAAAAATAGTCAAAATACCTCCAAATAACGCTAAAAAAATTATTTGCGCGTAAAGCTATGAACTTATGAAAAAATGATGAATGTAGGATTTGTTGGAAATTTGATTATCTTTAGTTTGGTTTTTATTGCGAGAAGATCAGATAAACAGAACTTAAGATATAAGAAAAATAGTCAAAATACCTCCAAAAAACGCTAAAAAATTCATTAAACAAAAAGTTATTCGCGAAATGTTCTTTTGATGAAATTTTTGAGTTTAGCGATCAAAAATACATATAAAAAAATTATTCGCGGTTAGTGCGCAGAAATTGTTTTTCATTTGTAAACGAGAGTTATTAACAAAAATCAATAAGGCGTTTCATGAAACCGCGTTTACAATTAAACCGCTTACCATCCCAATTTGGGATTTGCATATGTTGTTAAGTATATTTAGGGCTATATGTGCAAAAAAATATAGGAAAATTAAAAATAAGCATTTTGAGATATTTGCAAATTAAGGACATTTTTTTAATTTCAATATCCTTTTTGCAAAGCATCCTATCCTTTTTCAAAATTCTATTTTAAGACCAGGACATAACCATTATTTTGCGCTTTATTTCGTGACAATCGGATGATGCGTTCCAAAGATACGATCATTTAAACACTATGTATTTTTCATAAAATTGTTGCAAAATACCAACTTTGAACAGCGATAAAACGCGAACCATTCACAATTTCGACTAAATAACAAAAACCGAAATTCAATAAAAATCAGAAGAATGGATATATTAATTTTTGGATAAATTGAACCACCATCGGCTGATTGCCTATGCTATTTAAAATGGAACCAGTCTATACCCTCTATCACTAAGTGGAGGGTATAAAAAGATGCCAGATCGGTTTTTATTGTTTCACTCACTCCTAATTAGTAGAAAGTGTTGCCATGCTAGCTTAAAACCAGCTAAAAGCCGCTCTGTTATCTCCTAAATCGCCTAGTTTTTCCCCATTTTTTGTTATAAAACTCTACTGCTGAGTCTTTATGTAGTCTATGACTGGGTCTTGCGGGAATTAAGTTTGATGTACATGTTACCCTTGACCACCCTTATCTACTATTTCCCAGTATTGGGGGATAACAAATGTCGAATTCAAATAATTTTTCATACAAAATTATTTAAACCCGGCAAATCGTATCACTAATACTGGGAAATAGTATTTTCCCAGTATTGATGATACGATGTTCCGAGTTTCAATAATTTTGTTTGAAAATACAGGGAAATAGTAGATAAGGGTGGTCAAGGGCAGAGTAAAGGGCAGTTTACACGTTAACTACCCTTGACCACCCTTATCTACTATTTCCCTGTATTTTCAAACAAAATTATTGAAACCCGGAACATCGTATCATCAATACTGGGAAAAAGTAGATAAGGGTGGTCAAGGGCAGAGTAAAGGGCAGTTTACACGTTAACTACCCTTGACCACCCTTATCTACTGAGTAAGGAATCAACCGTTTTGTAGACCAACAATAATTGGAAAAATCTGGTAATACCACACTAAAGTTCAAACGCAAAACAAAGAGGGACAACAAACTATCTGCATTCTCACTGTATAACTGGTATCTTCCATCTCGCTCTGATTTCGATTTGTGATACAATTTCATAAATAATATCATATGGTTTTTGTTTACTACTTTTTCAAACGCCATTTGTTACATATCTCTGTACCTCTGGTCAAGGGTATTTCACTTGTAAACTGCCCTTTATCGACCTTATTCGCTCGACCCCCACTCTGAGAGATGGGTGCTGACGTGATTTGTGTGATTCACGTAAATCACGCGTGAGTGTGAGTGACTTTAATTTCAATCACGTGATTGTGAGTGAGCGTGAGTTGAAAAAATCTTAGATTCACAAACCTGAGAAAATCAGACAAGATAAGTCCATGGACCGTGTCCATTGACAGACATTGACAGAGTAATAGAATCCATTATCCGCCGTCTAGCCCTTGATAACGCTGGACAACAACAAAGGTAGTATGTTGTATCCTCAAGACAAGCTTCACACAATGGACCTGATACGACACCTAATCTCGTCATATGACTAGCACAGGCATTGTGTCCCGTAATAAAGCCAGTAAGTCTATTCTACTGAGACTGAGAAGATATTTAGCAACTTCTTGTCTGGTCTAATCACAAAACGTTTGGTATTCTTGCATGCCAACTCATTTGGCCATCTTTCCATGAAAATAGATTTCATATGAGAATAGATCCAAAGCATCAGCCATATCAAGCCTATACCAATCTGAGGTTCCGGATTGTGAGGAATTGTATCGAAGCCAACATTTACCAAAGAGTCGGCAATCTTGTTTCCCCGCATTCCCTTATGACCCGGAACTTACAGAAGACTGACACTTTTCCCGCATGAGACCTCATTGAGTCTGCGAACTGGGACCGAAATGAAACAGAACGGGGAATAAAATGGAATGGAACAGAGAGCAATGTAGAATAAAAAGTCAAAATTTGACATGTTGGATTCTTCATCTCATCCAGAATAACATATTTAGAAATTTTTATAACATATTTAGAAATTTTTATTTTTTAGGGTAAAATCTTTGTAAAATAGTACATTTTATATTTTTTGAGATAAAAACTATAGAATTGTTTAACGCAATTTATATCGAAAGAAATGAGACCTTTCTGAAAAAAGGGGAACGTGGAAAGAAATGAAAAATATGGGGGAACAAAATGGAATGAAACATACCTTAGACATGGTTTAAAAACTATTTGAAATGTGCTACATTTTTACCATTACTGTATAAATATATAATATACATGTAGATTACTTTAACAATTTTTTTTCTGATGTGCGGGTATGTCTGCCGTTAGTAACACAGCCTACGAAAGAGGAGGCATATAAATTTAAATATTAAGGAGCAGCAGCAGGCACGTTATAAGAAAACTTTTGTTTTATTTTTTAAATTCACTACAAATATGGTTTGATATAAAACATACTTCATTCATATCTGAGTTTATGTCAATCAACAAAAATTCTGATTGAATGTGTTAATTACACAGTGATACAAAATCGAACTTTCCGAATCGCGATGGGATGAAAACAAAGCAAATGAAAGTTGACATTTTACATAACAAAACCTTAAGTGTTTTTTTTAGTTTAGCGCTAGATTTTTTTACACGCATTTAAAGTTTTTGTAAACTAAACATGTCCTACTTTAGGGGCCCCTGGTGGTGCCCTTATTGCACATGTTGGGTCCAGCGTCCCAACTTATGCTCGAAATTCGTTAGCTATAACCAGTATGATTTCGCTGCAATCGGTCCAGTACCTACTTAAGCTCCTATGACACAAGATTTTTTTTGTATTTTATTTTTTATTAATTGAAAGAATGAAACAGCAGAAGAAGAAATGAAAAAGAAACATAAAATAAACAAACAAATAGTGGTGATTACTTTCTTTTTAATAAAAACCCGCTGTATAAATTCAAAAAACCGCCAAAAACAAACAAAAAATCGCTGCATTTAATGAAAAACAGAAAAGTTGGCAACACTTAATATCATTAATACATAAATGTCAAAAAAATATGTAAAATTTTTACATTTTTTTTGACATTCAGTCATTTGATAACCAAATTTATCGATAACACAAGAATACAATTTGACGTTTACTATTTTTTATTAGCATTCTTTTACTCTTCACACTTGTTCAGATTTCCTATGGTGATATATTTGCACTGTTCACATAAATTTCATCAATACAAAAAAAATGTAGTGTCATAGAGGCTTTATTAAATAGCCAAATTATTAAAAGTAAATCACTGTGCACCGTTGCGTATGATTGTTATTAAATGGCAATTTCAAAATTAAGCATACGCCAACTATACAGTTTTCAAGCAATTATTATTATAATTATAACAAAAGTTCTCCAACTTCAAATGCGTGTAAATAAAAATCTAGCGCTTAACTAAAAAAACCTTTAGGGCTTTGTTATGGAATATGTCAACTTTCTTTTGCATTTGGTTTCATTCCATTCCAATTTTGGTTGTTGCACTGTGTTGTTCAAACTTTTCTGCAAATGAATTTAAAATTTTGGTGAATTGAAAACAATTGTAAAATATTTGAATTATTGTTGTTACTTAATTTTAAAATTACTTAAAATTTTTTAATTTATTTTAATTTTGTTAAAATTTAAATTTTTGACTTTATTTTTGTTTAAAATTAATTATTTATTTTTATTTGTAAAAGAAAATTAAATAAATATAGAATTTTTCCTTAATTTTTATATAATTTTTGTTTTATTTTATTTTAATAAATTTTCTTTACTTAGTATAAACCTTTTTTCAGCTGTCTCCCCCTCCCCGTTTCAAAAAGAAATTTTCTTCTATTCATTGTTCCTAATATAAAATTGATTCGTCCTTGAATGAAGTAAATATATATTACAAATTTTTTTTTTATTATTTGTTAGAAAAAGCCTAAAAAATTATTACAGCCTGGGATTTATAGGAAGTAAATTGCTGTTTTTTTGTTCTTCTATACCTTCTTTATATTGGGGTAGGTTTTTTTTTTGTCTTCAAAGAAATGGAAAAAATTTATATACATATACTATATCTTAATTTCTTTATATAAAATATATTTTAGGGAATTTTATTTAAGGTTCTTGGAAAAATTAAATATAGGTAAATTAAAGTAAAATATCTTAAAGGTTTAAATTTATGTTTAAAAATTTTAAATTCAAGCTAATTGCACTTTCTAAAAGAATAATGGGTTAAGTAGTTATACAAGTTGATGCGCTGACCACGAATATAAAAATAAATTTTGAAATTTACAAAAAATTACGGTTTTTCCTACGTTCAAGAAATTTTATAAAAAAATCGTCTCAAAATTTCTTTCCCCTGGCCCTTTTATAGAGCTTGAGACAGTCTTTCATTTAAACTTTATTTGAGACAAATCGATCATTTTAACCCGTGAGCCCCTTCTATCAAAGCTTTGGTTTTTTAGAAAAATTTCCACCACGATTTTTCAAAAATGAAAAAATAAAAAACTATCTTGCGATACATCATTTTTATTAATTTTTGCCATGCTAAATATCAATATCGAAAATTCTAAAATCAGTCAAGCGGTTTTCGAGATATCGCCATTTGAAATTTGTCAAAAAATTTCCAAAAATAACGGTTTTTCCAAAAGTCAATAAATTGACTTTTTAAAAAATGAAAAATTTCAGAACGAGTTCTGAAAGTTTTCCAAAATAAAAAATTTGAATCGATAACCCATAAAAAACTATACCAGATTGTAAATTTTTGAGATTGTGTTGCATTTTGTTTTAATTTGATAATTAACACAGTGCAACACGCTTTTAAAGTTGGTGAACTTTTATTATAATTATAATAATAATTGCTTGAAAACTGTAAAAGGCGTATGATTAATTTTGTAATTGCCTTTAAATAACCATCATACGCAACGTTGCATAGTGGTTTATTTTTAATAATTTGGCAAATCAGTAAGTAGTTATGGGACCGAATGAATAAAAATTCATACCGGTTACAGCTAACGTAATTTCGAGCTCAAGTTTGGTCACCACATGTCCAATAAGATCAACACCAGGGCCCCTAAAGTAAAACATGTTTAGTAAACAAAAACTTTAAATACTTTAAAATCACCAACTTTAAATGCGTGTATAAAATCTAATTTTTTTAATCTAGCGCTGATTTAAAAAAAATTCCTTAAGGGTTTTGTTATGTAAACGTCAGCTTTCATTTGCTTTTGGTTTCATCCCATTCCGATTCGGAAAGTTCGATTTTTTATCACTGTAATATAAATTGAATTATAACGGAATGCACCACAAATTAAAAAAAAATCAGGAGGCCATTTTTCGTATTTTTCAAGAAAATCACATTTGAATATTGGATTTCAGTAAAATTCTGTTATTCTCTTGTATTTCATTGTGTCAACATCGCGTATGAGTAACATTATTTGAGAAATTTTGTTGTTTCGCAAATATTTGTTACTCATACGCGATGTTGACCAACTAATGTAATTCTCTTGTATTTTATTGTGTCACCATCGCGTATGAGTAACATTATTTGAGAAATTTTGTGGTTTCGCAAAAATTTGTTATTCATACGCGATGTTGACCCAATTAAATTACAGAAATTTTAGGAAATCCAGTGGTCGAATAAGATTTTCTTGAAAAATTTTAAACTTCTAAACTAAAAAAAAAAATATGTCGTATGAGTAACATTAAAAAAAAAATATGTCGTATGAGTAACATTATTTGAGAAATTTTGTGGTTTCGCAAAAATTTGTTACTCATACGCGATGCGATGTTGACCCAATTAAGTTACAGAATTTTTACGAAATCCAATGTTCAAATAAGGTTTTCTTGAAAAATACGAAAAATTTTAAACTTCGAAACTTAAAAAAAAATATATGTCGACGGATTTTTGATAAATTGACTTTTGTATAAAATGAAAAATTTCAGAACAGATTCTGAAAATTTTCTAAAATTAAACATTTTAATCGATAACCCATTAACGAAATATATTAAAAAAATACTTAAAAAAATATTTCTACGAAATGTTTCATAGTAATTATAAAACATTAAATAAAATTTCTGAAACAGTTACATTGGACGAACTTTAATGACAAGTTTTATTATATTTATGAAAATATTTCACAGTGTTAATGAAATGTTTCATTAATATAAGCAAATACATTAATTTTTTCATAAATAAAATTTATGATACATTAATGATTTTTTTTTAAATCATGAATCTGAAACTTTTTTTTATAGGAACAAATTCAGAGAATCTGTTTTTTTTTCTATTTGACAAATGTCTCTGAAGCTAAGATTTTCTGTAGGCAAGATGCCTCAGATCTGAGTCTTTTCTAAAGCAAAATGTGTCAGAATCTGAGTCTATTTCTATATGAAAAATGTTTCAGAAGCTGAAATCAGATCTAGGAAAATGCCTCAAAAAATATTCAAAAGGATTAAAGAATTGTTGCCCTCCAAAAACGTTTAAATTGGGCCCCAGTGACACCAATCAACTGTTAGGAATAAATGCTTAAACTATCTTCGAAAGAAACTATATGTGGCTTGTCACGGCTTAAGCTTAAATTGCTCTCATAGATCTCAGTATACACTCAGAAAATTATGTAAGTTACTACATGTTAGTTGTTTGTATATTTTACAGTAGTAAGTTCTTTTCAACTACAAAGTCAGTTGTTTTTGTATGAAAAATATCAAACAACTATTTCTGTTAGTTATTTGATGTAGTTTTTTTGAATAACTAACAAAAAAGTACTGTGATGTAGTAACAGTTATTTAAAGTAGTTAATTTTATGTTTTTTATCTCTGAAAAATTTTTAAAGTTTTTTTCCAAAAAATAAAAATAAATTTTCTTTTTTTTTATTTTTATTTTTCACAACTTTTTTTTAAAAAAAAAAAAACTTTGAAAAAATTTGGTCTTCAAATTTTTTTCTGAAAAATTTTTTGAAAAAAAAAAATATTTATTGATTATTTTATTTTTACTACATTTTAGTTGTTTTGACTACAAATGTAAGTAGTTTTTACTACATAAGTCAGTTGTTTTTTGTCAGTTTAAATAACTAACATTGTTAGTTGATTTAACTGAAAAAGTAGTTGACCCCAAAACAACTTACAAAGTAGTTATTTTAACTTACATTTTCAGTTGATTTTACTAACATAATTTTTTGAGTGTATTGTTTAAGGTTTTTTACTTGCAAATTTTGATTTATTTTTAGATTTTGTTTTTCTTTTCTCTTTTGATTTAATTTTAAATTTTAGTTTGTTCGTAATTTGACCCCATTTGCAAAAAGCTTCCTAAATCAAATGAATGTATGTGTGGAACAAGGTGCTAAAATCCAATTTTTGGAAATCGCGTTTTTTTGCAAAATCATGCCTTCCTACAATAGTTCGACCTATTTGTAAACAAATTTGTTAAAAACTTGATCGTTTTCTGTCATAAAAGTGACCTTAAAAGTTAAATTTTAACTATTTTTGGGAATATTTTATACTTTTTGCCTTATACTAACATGTGTTTTGCAGTTAAACTAAAGGTTATTTATTTAAATTCTTACATGTGAGATGGGTAATGTGTGGAAAACATCCTAGGCTTTAACATGTTCCCATTGGTTTGGCAAAAAACGCTTTATTATCTAATCTATTGACAGTTAAAGTGTAAACTGGAAAAAGGTGCTATATCCATATAAAAACATAATATTGTTTTACGTAATACTAAGGGCAGATTTTGATAATCTATAAAGTTTTTAAGTTCAAACTTTAAAATTTAATGGTTAGTAACTTATATCATAAATTGTGCAAATTTTTTAACCCATTATGGGAAAAGTTGTTTGAAATAACCCATATAACAGTTATTTTTTTTTTGTTAAATTTATTGCTTTTTATTTTTTTTATATAAAAATGATTACTGCTGGACCCCGTCTAAAATTTTCAGAATTCATCACGCTAAATTTTAGTTTTTAAAAAATAACACAAAAAACTTAAAACTACTTGGCAAATGTATTGAAATTCCTAGCAGAAATTGTAACATAGCACCTTATTCCACTAGAACAAAATTTCACATTTATTTTTTTGCTACTTCCGCTCATTTGTTTTTAATGAAATTTTGTACATAGATGAATATGGTCCATCTTCGTCAAGCTGCAAAAAGAAATTTCCAAAAATTAATTTTTTTCGCGACTTATTTAGTTTTTTGCTTCTCCTGAACAATTTTGTTTTTGGATTATAGCACCTTGTTCCACACCCACATTCAAATATAAACTTTAAATTATTACAGTTTTGAACCAACAAATTTTACAAAATGTTAATCAATCCTGGCAAACTTTGGCCAATACTGCCAATACCGTTGATTATTCATCGCATTTGCTCTCCGCTACACTGCCAATTTCCATACAACACTTCCTCAAATATTCCGAAACAATAAAAAAAGAATCCTCAGGTATTGTGGGCACACAAATCAACTCAGGGAATTTAAATTTGGGCAATTTTGATACATCGTCTGGTTTAAACATTAAAAATGATGTCCTCAAGAATGGTAGCAATTTAGCTAGTTTGGCCTTGGGTGGTGTGTCACTGGCACCCAGCCAGCACACCAACACAAATGGTAATCATCATACACATAATGGTAATGGTACTGCTGGGTTACTTAATATGGATCAAAGTCATCAGACGCATATACCAAATCTAAATGATGTCAATAATGGACAAATGTTAGCAAGCACGATGACAACAAATGGTATTAATGGTACGACTACTGCAAATGGGGTGACTAATGGTAATACCGTAGTGACAAGTACTGCACCAGCAGTACCAAATGGTACGGCACCCAATGCAGATGGAACTGCACCGGCTGCACCGACAAAGGGCAAGAAGGGTAAAAAGAAGAAGCCACCAAAGGAGAAGAAACCTAGACCAAAACCAGGTGAAATACGTGAAACAAAGGCATTAGATGGTTCGACACTCTTCTGTTGCCCTGAATGTCAAATGGCCTATCCCGATCGTAGTCTCATCGAACAGCATGTTATATCGCATGCGGTAGAAAGACGTTTTGTATGCGACATCTGTAATGCAGCATTGAAACGTAAAGATCATTTGACACGACATAAATTATCGCATATACCCGATAGGCCACATGTGTGCAATGTAAGTTGGTTTTGGGGGATGTTTTGGAGATTTTAGAAAATTTTAAATTAATTGTTTTTGGTACATTTTTCAGATTTGTATGAAATCATTTAAACGCAAGGAGCAACTGACACTTCATATTGTTATACATTCCGGAGAAAAGAAACATGTTTGCATTGAGTGTGGTAAAGGTAAGTTGGAAAAAAGAGTACTAAAGATATCAAATGGACACAATTTAAAAAATACTTACATTATAAATTTCCAAATTCTTTCTTGAAAGAGTACTAAAAATACCATATCTTCGAAACAGTTCTACAAGTATCCATTCTTCTAAAGAGTACTAAAAGTGTATTTTCTTCAAAAGAATACTATACGAATTACCCTTTTGAAAGAGTGCTAAAAGTACTAACCCTTGCAAGTGTACTAAAAGTAGTCCACTTCACCAAAATAATTCTTCCATTTATTAGTACACTTTCTTCAAAAGGGTTCTTAAAGTATCCTTTCGTTTTAATAATACTTAAAGTACCCTTTGTTTGAAAAAGTACTAAAAGTATCCTTTCTTCGAAAGAGAATCAAAATAATTCTTCAAATTATTACTAAGAGGAAACGAAAAAGAACTAAAATACAATTTCTTCATACGACAAATGAAAGTGCTATTTCTTTGAAGAGGTACTAGAGTACCATTTCTTCGAAGGAGTACTAAAAGTACTCTTTCTTCGAAGGAGTACTAAACGTACCCTTTCTTCGAAGGAGTACTAAAGTACCCTCTCTTCGAATGAGTAATAAAAGTACCCTTTCTTTGAAAGAGTACTAAAATTACCCTTTCTTTGAAAGAGTACTAAAATTATCCTTTCTTCGAATGAGTACTATAAAAAGTACCCTTTTGAACAACGGTAGTAATTGTAAGTAGTAACCTTTATTTGATATGAAAGATAAACCACAATACCGCAAAGGATTACAGACCTATCAGTCTGTCATCGTTTCTATTGAAAACACTGGAAAGACTTGTAGATGTTTATGTGAGAAGTACCCTCACATCAAACAAATTCAGCGAAGCCCAACACGCCTATCTTAAGGGTAGGTCTGTTGAGACAGCTTTAAGTGATATTGTCGGATTGATTGAGGATACTCTTCACAAAAAGGAGTATGTTTTGGCATCTTTTTTGGACGTAGAAGGCGCGTTCAACAATGTGAAAATATCATCAATTCTTAATGCCCTTCAAAATACAGGCACGGACAGACAGATTACTCTATGGACGGGCAACATGCTGGAAAGCAAGGCAATTAACTCGAAGATAGGTGATGGTGAAGCGAGGAAAGTTGTTACAAGGGGCACACCACAGGGGGGAGTGATCTCTCCTCTCCTGTGGAATCTTGTAATAAACGAAATCCTCGAGTCACTTAACGGAATGGGTATCAAGTTGGTTGCCTACGCTGATGACGTTGTGATCTTAATCAGAGGCAAGTTTTTGCCAACTATTAGTGAACTCATGGAATCTGCACTCAAGATACTCAGCGGCAAAATCGGCTCTCACGCTTAGAGAGTCGCAAATGCTTAAGCAACGCTCTTGGGGACACTCGACCATATTAAGTACGATGGGCGGGACGGAATTAGAACAGAAAACCTACTATATCTCACCGCAGACGAACTTTCATAGGAACTTCGAGGTCCAAATACCAACTAGGGAAGACTGGGCGGATAACTCTGTTATTACGGGGAATGCGATCTCAATTTTAACGGACGGATCGAAGATGGAGATGGGTACAGGTTCGGGGTTATACTCTGAATGCCTCGGAATCAGGGCCTCAGTGAGGCTCCCGGGCAAGTGTAGTGTTTTCCAGGCCGAAGTTCTTGCAATTGACAAAGCCGCGCAGATGGTTATGACAAAGGACCTAAGTCCTTGCGCCATTAACATTTATGTGAATAGCCTTGCAGCTCTGAAAGCCTTAGAATCAAATACTGTAAAATCGAGAATTGTTAGTAACTGTATACAATCCCTTCATCGAATCAGTCAGCACACAGTCATGCTAATATGGGTCCCTGGACATAATGGGGTCGATGGTAACGAATTAGCTGACGAATGTGTAAGAAATGGCTCTGAGTCGGTGGGGGAACGTGTCGAACCTAATATCTCGATTCCTATAGTGGAGTTGATGAACGAAATTGATAGGATATCGGAAAATAGGATGAAGGATAGGTGGATATCACTGACCACGTGCAGGATATCTGGAACCATGTGGCCACGGATCCTAAGAGGACAAAAAGTCTTCTTACCTTTGGCAAACGGACGGTTAGCCTATTAATAGGAGTACTGACAGGCCACTGTATAATCGGCCGAATGGCCGCTCGTATGGGAATTCCTGATAGGTACTTTTGCAGAAGTTGTGGGGAAGTGGAGGAGGAGGAGTCAGTGAAGCACTTGTTGTGCGAGTGTCCGGGACTGATGAAACGTCGTCTAAAGTACACAGAAAAAAATATGGAGGAAACAAATTTGAGTAATCACTTGTTTAATTTTTTAAAAAAAATTTGAGTAATTTTTTAATTGACGCAATTAAAAATTTACTCAAAAATTGAAAATAAAATTTGAGTAAATAATTTAATACAAATTTAATATTTTTTTTTATTTATTTTTTTTTTCTCTTGGTGTTTTGAATTCTCATTTAGTTTATTGTTTTTTGTATATGTATATGAAAGTTTGAAATCATCTTTATAAAATTTTACTTTGTCTTGAAGACATAAGTATATTTGGTAAAGTTTCTAAAAGCAATTTTTTTGGATAAAAAATTAGAAACTTTTTAAACTTTTTAAAAAAATAATTTGATACATTTTGAGTAAATTTTTACTTGACACAATTAAAAAGTTACTTAAAAATATTAAAAAATTTTAAGTAAAGATTTAATTGTGTGAATTAATAATTTACTCAAATTTTTTATTAAGCATTTAATAATTTTTTATTAAAAGTTTACTCAATACTATTAAATCGTTTACTGGTGGAAAATTGAGTAATTTTTTACTCAATAGTATTAAAAATTTACTCAAAATTTTTTTTTTATTTTTTTCTGTGTATTTGGGACAACGATTTTTTGATGACCTGTACCCGATTTCTGTAACTATGCGAGAAGTTTTCGCATCGAAAAAAATAAAATAACGTTAAAGTCCCCGAAACATTTTTTTTGCGTTTTGTAGTAAAAAATTTCATCAAAATGATTTGAGAAAAAAAAGTTCATAAATTTAAAAAAATTTTATAAGTTCCGACAATTTTCGAAGTCCTGGGAAAACAATTTTTTGGACAATTTTATTGCGTTTTGGAATAAAAAGTATTTTAAAGAAGAAACAATTTTTGAAAACTTTTCTAAGTTTCGAACATATTCTAAGTCCTGTTCACAAAAATGTTTGATTTTTTGGCGTTTTAGATTAAAAAATTTATTAAAAACGCGTGTAAGATTTTTTTTTACAAAAGTTTTATGTTTCAAAAAATGGTGGGTGCAGCATGTTACTAGTGATATATCCGGAGTTGAGATATTCCCTAACAAAAGTGTGATAGGTATTTTTATATGAAAGGTTTGTGTCCGGGTGATAGGTCGTGTGACCTATCATGGACCTATAAATTTTCTTGCAGGGTTTTTTCTTTGAAAGTTTTTTAACTATATGTAGTACATTTTTTCAAAAAAGTACAAAAGAAAATTTTCTTTCTTTAAAAGAGTTCTAAAGAATGTTTTTCTTTAAAAGAGTACTAAATCAAAATAAGACTGAAGATTTTTTTTTTTTTCAAAAAAGTAGTAACAGTACTAAAAGTAGTAACTTTTCTCCCAAAGAGTATTTTAAATAGTACATTTTTTTTTAAAAGTACTCTTAATTGAAATAGTACTTTAAGTAAACCCCCTTAAACTCCATATTTTTTATTTTTCCCTTTTTCAGGTTTCTATCGCAAGGATCATTTACGCAAACATACACGTTCTCATATTGCTCGTCGTGTTAAATCGGAGGTATCAGCCCAAAATGTGAATACCACTGGTAATGGTACCAATAACAACAATACCAATAACCAGAATAATACGTTACACGGTTCCTGAGGTACGTACAAGGACTTTTGGTAAATTGTTATAAAATTTCTAACGTAAAAATGTTTATTTCTTTTCAAATATAAAAGTTTTAAAAGTACTTATCAAATAAAGGAATGTAATCAGTGAATCTTGAAAGATCTCTCAAAAAATATTTGGGTTTTGAAACAGAAATAACTTAACTTTTTTAAAAAAAGCTTTCTTTTTACTAAAAATCTGATAATTTTTTAAAATTTTAAACAGAAAGTTTTTTTTTTTTTTTAATTTAGCTGTTTGGAAAGTATAAATTGCTTTTTAAGAGGATTAGCTTTTAAAAGCTCTTAAACTGTTTCCTTTATTTAATGAATGAGTTTTTAATTAAAAATTCAAATTAAAAAACTCCTTGTAATTCCCATTATCGATTTGCCAAGTATTTTTATACTCTATATTCTTGAAAAGAAATTGAACATACAGAAATTTTATATAAATTTACTAAATGTCCTGCTAAGCGTCATTTTTTCAATCTTTATTATTTTAAATTATGCATTTTAAAAATAAATTTTTGTTTCGTATTTTAAAATCTTTTTTTTTATTAAACAATTTAATAACGCACAACTTGCTAACAAACAAAAAAAACTTACAAATTGTTAATTTAAAAACCTAAAATTCTGAAAAAAAATATTAAACTGAAATGATAGCAATTAAAATGTACAAAATATATACAAAAATCCCCCAAAAATAATATTCATATTTAAAAAAAAAAAAAAAAAACTATTTTAAAGCAAAACTTTAAAAACCAACATTGCCAGCTGAAAAGCCCAAGTTATTAAAAAAAAATATCTAAATTTTATGTGAAAAACTAAAAATTATATTTGTGATCTTTGCTGGCAAAAAAACAAAAAATATTAAATTTATAAATTTGTGTATAATAAAATAGATATTTTTATGTGCAATTTTTTAAATACTTAAAATTTTTATTTTTTTATTATAAATTTTTGTTAAATAATTTTAGTTTGTTTTTATTTATTTTTTTATAAAAAAAAATTATATATTTTTATTAAGAAGAAAAACAGTTTTAAGTAATTAACAAATAGTCGGTTTGAATCGACTTTTGAATGCTCTACAATACACACTGGGCCGAGATGGTAGTTTATTTTGGTCAAAACTAAAAAAACAAAATTATTGAATTAAAAAAGGCGAATGCACTATTGTATTAAGTATGACTTGCTGCACCTTGTCTGTAATTTTTGTAAAAATTGGTACACCCATTCTCTTGGAATGATCCATCAAAAATAAAATATGTATCTCCATATAATGTAATCAAAAAAGCTAACAAATTTATACAATATTAAGATGGGACCTTGTTTTTTTTTGGGATTAATTTATTTGACATTAATTTGGGATTAATTTATTTGACAAAGGGAAGTACAACATGTAAATGGGTATGAACAGCTCTTTTCCCCTATTTGTTTTGATGATTTTTTGATATTTTTATGTAAATTTTGAAAAATTGTTCCATTTGATATAGTTTTTCCAAAATATTCCGCGACATAATCCAAAAGTTGGGATGCCAAAATGTTCGTTGGTTTAGTAGATTTCAGACTGACCTGCCCGCTTTTGCCCGTTTTTTCATCTGCGTATAAAATATCAATAGAAAGGGAGATGAACAAATCTAAAGTTGTTAATATTAGCCTTTTTTATACCCTCCAACTACAGTATGGGGGTATACTCACTTTGTCATTCCGTATGTAACGCATCGAAATATCGGTCGGGGACCCCATAAAGTATATATATTATTGATCAGTGATCGATTCTAAGACATTCTAGCGATGTCCGTCCGTCCGTCTGTCTGTCCGTCCGTCCGTCCGTCTGTAGTTAACACGATGCAGTCCAAAATAAAAGAGCTAGATCCCTCAAGTTTGGCATAAATATGTCTTATGATCCTAGGCAGGTTAAGTTCGGAAATGGGCCAAATCGGACTAGGGGGAAAAAGTTCCCCCTTGAAGAACTAAACCAACCTCTTAAAAATGCTATTTTTTTTTGCGTTTTTTTGTATTTTTGTGAACCAAATGAGACATTTTTATGTTCGTAAAAGTTTAAGGTCCTGCGCTTGGACCCAGGAGACTAAAAAATATCGCTTTTTTTTGCCCCGCCCCTCTTTTAAGGGCGTGGATAAAAAATAATTTAAATAATTATAAAACTATAGTACTTAAGTGCACAAAGCAGACAAAAATGAACTTGTAAACATATACCGTGAGGGCCAAGGAGTCACCCCAGCTAACCGACCCCTCCCCCAACCTTGCCCCCCCTTAAAACAACGCCCCTGTCAAAATTTTTTTTTTATTTTTTTACATGTTGGAGGGTATAATAGATTCGGCACAGCCGAATTTAACACTCTCACTTGTTATTGAATAAAATTAATTTTATGAATTAACAATTTTCAAGTTTTTCCTAAAGTACATACATAGTGTTTTTTATATTAATACGGGATAAAATGAAACCCGGTTACCCAAAAACCCGAATACACAAAAAACCGGTTACGAAAAAACCCGGTTACACGAAAAATATTTTTTTTTA
Source organism: Pegoplata infirma (assembly GCA_963921195.1). Lineage (NCBI taxonomy): Eukaryota > Metazoa > Arthropoda > Insecta > Diptera > Anthomyiidae > Pegoplata > Pegoplata infirma. The sequence continues at coordinate 31,744,337 of OY992536.1, forward strand.
TCGTATTAAAATTTTTTTTAATACATTGAAAAAAAATAAGTACCCGGTTAGGCGGTCCAGACAGTTTTTTGAAAGAGTGTGGAACTTTTGATAACGATGATTTAAAAAGGGTTTCACAATTTTTTTTTATTATTTTTTTTCAATTTTTGGTATTTCAATTCCATTTGTGTAAACGGGCAAGTTTTTTTTAAGGTAGGAATAAAAAGGATAATTCTGGCCCAGACAGTTTTTTGAAACGGCGTGAAACTTTCTGTAACGATGAGTTTTTAAAAGGGGGTTTTAAAAAAAAAATATTTTTTCTAATTTTTTTCTAAATTTTTAAATTTTGCTGGCAACTATTATGGAAAGTGTGGATAGGAAGGATAATTCTGGCCCAGACAGTTTTTTGAAAGGGCGTGGAACTTTTGATAACGATGAGTTTAAAAAGGGGGTTTTCATAAAAAAATATTTTATTTTTTAGAATTTTTAATATTTCATTTCCATTTGCCTAAACGGGCACAAGCGGGCAACATTTTTGGAAAGTAGGGATAAAAAGGATAATTTTGGCCTAGACAGTTTTTTGAAAGGGCGTGGAACTTTTGATAACGATGGGTTTAAAAACGGGGTTTACAAAAAAATCAGTTTTTTAAAAACTCTTATTTCAATTAAATTTTTGAAAACGGGCACAAGCGGGAACATTTTTTTGAAAGTGCGAATAAAAAGGATAATTCTGGCCCAGACAGTTTTTTGAAAGGGCGTGGAACTTTTGATCACAATGAGTTTTAAAAAAGGGGGTTTCACAAACATTTTTTTATTTTTTTTTTTTAATTTTTGGTATTTTAATTCCATTTGTGTAAACGGGCACAAGCGGGTAAGTTTTTTGTAAGGTAGGGTTAAAAAGGCTAATTCTGGCAGAGACAGTTTTTTGAAAGGGCGTGGAACTTTTGATGACGATAAGTTTAAAAAGGGGGTTTTCAAAAAAAGACAAATTTTTTCCAATTTTTATAAACTCTTATTTCAATTCAATTTTTGAAAACGGGCACAAGCGGAAAAGTTTTTTGGAAAGTGGGGATAAAAAGGATAATTCTGGCTCTGACAGTTTTTTGAAAGACCGTGGAACTTTTGATGAGTTTGAAAAAGGAGTTTTAAAAAAAAAAACTAATTTTTTCCAATTTTTTATAAGCCTTTATTAGAATTAAATTTTTAAAAACGGGCACAGGCGGGCAACTTTTTTGGAAAGTGTGGATAGAAAGGATAATTCTGGCGCAGACAGTTTTTTAAAAGGGCGTGGAACTTTTGATAACGATGAGTATAAAAAGGACGTTTTCAAAACAAAAACTTATTTTTTTCCAATTTTTTATAAACTTTTTTTTCAATTCAATTTTGGAAAACGGTATATTCACGTGATTTAAATGAAAATCACTCACCCTCACGCGTGAATCACGTTATTTTGAAACTCTTTTTCAATTCAATTTTTTAAAACTTTTAAACCACGTTATTTTTTTGAGTCACGCAAATCACGGGACCAGAAAACCATCTCCAATTCAAATACATAAACAAAAGACGAGTGTATCTTCATTTTTTTCACCTATAACATCTGTAAATTTTATTAAAAATTAAGTGTCCTCCCTGAAACAGTTTCCTTGTAGGTCCGATTCCAAAAAGTTTCAATTCACTTATTTATTACCCTAATATAGGATTATATTCTGAATTTGAACAAAATCGATTAACATTTACGACCTGTAGAGACTTTTGGCCAAAAAACCTACCATATCGGCCCAGTGTGCACTCTACAAATTAATAGAAAATGAAAGACACATAGTCCGATATTTAAAAAAATTTCCGATCTGATATTTTTACGATATTACATTAAATATGTTTCTAAATATTTTTGGAAAATAGCCAGATTAAAAACTTTAAAATTTTTTATTATTACCTGTTAAATTTGAATTATTTAATTTCAGATTAATTTTTTAACGGGTTATAAAGCTTCCTTTTCAAAACACGGCTCCCAGTTTTTATAGATCAAGTCGAATTTACCATTTTATCTAAATTTTTAGCATTTCCAAAATTTTTTAAGTGTACAGATCTCGGTGAATACGCCGACATGTTGTGAACGCCATCTGGTCTACAAATGTGTATGGACTAAATTGGAATATTTTTTCCCCCATTTTCTAGATAAAATTGACAAAATGTAAAATTATTTGGTTGTTCTTATTTAAAAAAAATAAGAACTAAAACGAAAGAAAAAAGCGGAAAATCATTACCAATTTTTCTCCATTTTAACCCCAGTTTGTGTATGACGAACGTCAAAAATTTACACACTCAAAAAATTATGTAGGTAAATTCCAGTGAATATTCACTTAAAACAAATGAAATTTTATTTAAAAACCATTCCACTATTTTTTCATTTAAAATAAAAACATATTACAGTCAATTTTTAATGTTAATTTAATGACTATCCACAACATTAAAAAACTAAAGAATATTCACTTATTTTATATTGAAAAACAGTAAAACTATAGAAGAAATTTTTTACTGCCGAAATTGAATGTAACAGAAAATTCAGTTTTAAGACAGTAAAATATTTTTTTTAAACTAAAGAAACAGTAGAAAACAAGAAATCCATAATAAAATAAATTATTTTTCTTTAAAATAACTTTACTGATTAATTTTAAAAATAACCTACATACAGTTAATGACATAATTTTCTTAGTGCGTGTATTTTTTTTTTACAGTAACAAAATACATGTATATTTTTGACGTTCGTCATACAGAAACTGGGGGTTAGTTAAATTTCCGATTTTTAGATTTTTTTTTACGTTTGGGCAAATGATTATTTTGCCATTTACCACACTAACAAGCTTGATACCGTGAAAACCCCTTCGGTATTTTTGAAAAAGCTTTAAAATAAAGAGCTTATTATTAGCGTTGCCAACTTAGCGCTTTTCGTGCAAGAGTTAGCGCTTTTTTATTGGATTATAAACTTTCCCAAACATGTTACAAAACGCAATTGAAAAGGGTAATTTATGAAAATTTAAACGTGAAGACAAAATTGCTTCTTTTTTCTGTTACTTTAAAATATTTTTCTAAATATTTCATATCTTGAATTCAAGAGTTTGGAATTAATGATTTATAAATTTAACTGCAAAATTTAGCCTTAATCTGATTTAGATAATTTTTTTGATTTTGATCTATTTTTAAAAGTTCTCAGAAAATGTTTTAATAGTAAAAGCTTTTTAGATATTGAATCCCTTTTTCAAATAGTTTTTTTAATTATTTCAAATTTATCAAATTTCTATTAAAAACAAGATTTTTTTTTCCTTTAAACCATGTAGAGCAGCGGTTACCAACCTTTTTGGCTCGCGTACCCCTAATTTTAAATTTTATCAGTCGCGTACCCCCTAACGAGTTTTTTGTTTTCGTTCTTCACATATAAATATTAGTGTTAATTTTGAAATTTTTTATCTGCGGTATAATTTTTTTGAAGGATTTAGGGGAGATCAAAACAATGGTGGTATTTTTTTGGAAAAACGTTCGCTCCTTGGGGTGGTTGGTTCAATGCATCTGAAAACGCGGATTTTGAGCTGATTTTTCTGCAGAGCAAAAATGGAGGAAAATATTGTAAATCTGATTTCACCAGTCAATTATACATCAAAAATTAAAACAACGGACGTTTTTTGAACTCTTAAAAAAAATTATATTTTTTTATTTTGTTTTTAAATGTATTTTTTATACGAGGGCAGATCAATAATTCTGTGATTTTATGAATGAAACACCCCCAATAACAATGAAAGGGCATTTTGAGCTTAACAAAATGGTACCAACATTTCCACTCTATTACAACCCGTCTTAAAAATTCCCAAAAACACGTTTTTTGAGAAATTTTACATAAATTTGCTCAAAAACCTGACATCATAGAAAAATTTGGGAACCATATTCGGAATCAGCATCGAAAGGTTAATCGAAAACAAGTGGTCAGATCTCAAAATATCATTCAAAAAATCGCAAAAAATGCTTTTTAAATTGCACAAAAATAAGTTTTTTGTGAACTTTGACCTCAACTTTCTTGAAAACCTGACCATATGGAAAACTTTGGAAGCCAGATGCGAAGCCAGCATTGAAAGGTTAATCTAAAACAGTGGTCGGCAGAAAGAGAGTTTATAAATGCATTGGTATATGAATATAAACATGCATGTGTTTGTGCATTTCTTAAACAAAGCGACATCAACCAGCTTGTTGTTGTATTTTTATGCTCTTAGCTGTGAGTTTTGTTGACAATCGTGTTATATACGTGTTAATTGCCGATTGTGTTCGGCTCCAGCGTGCAATGGGTGCCGACCACTGATCTAAAACGAATGTCCAAATTACTAAAAATTTGGCGTACCCCCGTGGACAGTTTCGCGTACCCCCTAGTGGTACGCGTACCATAGGTTGGTAACCGCTGATGTAGAGTATTTAAAATAATGAATTTTTATTTATTTATTTTTTTAAAAATAATTTTAACAAAAAATACTTAGTTTTAATAATAATGCTTTTAAGGCTTTATGTATTTAAGCTTATACATTTTTTATTATTAGTAGTTTCAAATAAGAAAATTAAAAAAAATAATTAACTCAATATTTTTTTAATTTCTTTATTAAAAAAACTATTACAAAAAATGTTAAATCTAATGAATTTGAAGTTTTGTTTAGATTCAACTCACTTTTAAAGCTGCAATATTTATTTTTAAAAACAACTAATTTTAAATGAAATTTTTAATTTATTTATTTTTTTATTATTTTTATTAATATTCTGTCAAGTATTTTTTTATGTCGAATCTTAAAAAACTCTACTACAATTCACAAAAAATAAAAAACAACAAAACGTAATGAAAAATGCAACAAAATGTTCAATATAAACCAATACAAATATTACAGTAATTAAAATACTTATAGTAAAAAAAATGCTAGTGTTAAAACAAATTACAAAAAAATATATATTTTGTAAACTAATAATAAAAAAAAACAGAAATTACAAAATTTGAATACTAAAATAATAAAAACCTTGACAAGTATTTTTACTTGCAAAACCCCAAAAAAAAAAAACAAAAATAAGAAAAAGTTAACTTCTCAGATAAAATTATGGTAAATTTAAAGTTCAAAAAACTAAACAATATTTATACATAATTTTAAAAATAATTACAAAACAAAAAATAACAGCATTTTTCAGCAGGAAAAAAAAAACTCTTGAAAAATACGATAGTTATACAAAAACAAAATAATCATTTTAAATCATATAATATACATTAATACTAGCATACAAAATAATTAATTAACAATAGTTTACACATTATAATCCATTTTACAAAATGAAATTACTATACACTGAAATATAAACACTTTTTGGGTTTTTAAGTTTCAAATAAAATATGCAGTGACTTTCTGAAAAAATGTTAGTACATAAAAACAAGCACTGATAATGAGAAATAATCGTAGGCCTGAATCACAAGAATTAAAAAAAAAATGTTATTACTATTAATAGTAACAAAAAGTCATTAAATTTGTACTACTCCATAGACGGTATTTACACACAGCGTTTTTTCATGCACGCCTTTTTTATCTGAGTTTTTTTTTAAGGCAATCGGGGGTGAGAAGCATAGAAGAAGGAAAACAGAATTCGTGATTTTTTTTTCTACCCCGTTTTCTGTTCACCCCCGTTTGCCTACAAAAAAAAGTTGCAAGACTTTATTGCAAGCAAAAAAAGGCTGTGTATAAATACCGTTATATTTTTTAGCATTTCATTAAAACTTTTAATCGATTTTATAAAATTTAAAAAAATTACTGCATATTTAGTAATTAAAAAATAAACAAATTTAATATATTATTAAATTTAAAAAAAAACTTTGATTGCGGAAAATTTAATGACTTTTTGTAATTTATTAATTAAATTAATTATTTTTTTTCCAAAAAATCGGGGGTAGTTTTAATACATTTAAATAATTCTCACACAAGGGTCTTTAAAATGCACTTAATTTTATAAGAAAGGTTATAGCATTTCTTTGAAACAAGAAAAGTGCAACAGACATTCAAAATACCATTGAATAAAAAGTCTTAAATTTATAGAGAAAAAAATTAAAACAGAAAAAAGTATAGGAAAGTCATTTTTTGTTTCCTTTAAGACGACCGTACATTTTCAGCAAATATTAGACCCTTTGACTCCCTCCTTCTGCATAATTTTGTAAAAAATTATTCCTTTGTCGATTACGTATTTTTTATGGATTTATCTTTGATTATAAAGTTTTGAAATTCAGCAATAATTGTTCAATAAAAATAATTTAATCCTAAATTTTGCTTAAGAAGTAAATATCCTTTTGTCACAAACTAATACAGATATGACAGTAGGGTTTTATTAGCAAAATGGGACAAAATTTAAGCAATTTTAAGAAAACCAGAGTTTTTACCTAGTTTTAGGTAAACACTTTTTACTGTTTAGGAGTAACTCTTCGATACTAAAATATTTTTTCATATAGAAAAATAACCCATTTCCTTTAAGAAAATGTTCAGATTAACTTTTTCTAAAGAAAAAATCTGAAATAACTCTCGTATTTCAAAGAACTTTTTCGTATACAAAAATCCTCGTATCCTAAAACATTTTCATAAAAGAAATTTTTAAAAAAAATTTTAGTATCTTAAACTTTCTTCCTATAAAAAAATTCTGATACACCTTTCCAAAAAATAAAATCTTAAATTTTATAACATTTTTTGATAGAAAATATTTGAGAATAGAAAACTTTTAAGGTTTCAAGGCTTTCTAATGTTTTCTAAGAAAATTTCTCGGATTCTGAAACATTTTTTATATAGAAAAGTTATTTTTCAAAAGACATAGACACATTTCCTATAGAACATTTTTAGAATCTTCCAACAGAAAATGTTTAGATTCTGAGAGATTTTTCATCAAAAAAAATTCTGATACAGTTTTTCTTAGAATAATTCCAAAACTTTTTTTCTTAAAAAAAATTACAATCGCTTTTTAAAAGTTTAAGGTAAAATGCTGAATTTGAATGAAGTCAATATAGGTTTTTTTCATAATTATTTAATTCATAATTTTCTGCTTAAATCATCAGATTTTTCAGCTGAGATCAGCAGATTATTCTGTTATATAATTAAAATATATCTTAGATGTTTAGGTTGTTGATATAAAATCAGTAGATTTTTCTGCTTAAATTATCAGATTTTTCAGCTGAAATCAGCAGATTATTCTGTTGTCTACAAAATTTTTTCATATGGATCAAAATGAGTGTATTTTCAGCAGATTTTACTACTGATTGGACAGAGTTTTTATTTTAAGTGTGTATTCTTCACAAAATTTCTCGATGTTAAGACATTTTTACTACAGAACAACTCTTAGATTCTAAAATATTTTTCTAAGAACTTTCATTTAGAATAATGTTCAGATTTAATTTTCTTAAAGCAAAATTCTTAAATAATTCTCATATTGTAAAGTAATTCCCAGATTCTGTGAAATTTTTTTAATAAAAAAAACCTCGAATCCTAAAAACTTTCCGTTCAAGAAATTTTTAAAAATTGTTTAGTTTTTAAATCATTCTGAAACACTTTTCTAAAAATTAAATCTTAAATTTTATAGCATATTTGGATAGAAAACATTTGAGAATTTTCTATGGAAAAATTCTGAGAGATTTTTCGTGCAAACAAAATTTCGGAAAAATTCTCAGATTCTAAAAGATTTTTTAAACAGAAAAAACTTTTATATTCAGATATATATTTTTCATATTTCTTCCTGTAGAAAAGTTACTCGATTCTGAAATTTTTGTTTTGCAGAAAAATTCTTGGCAGATTCTGAAACACTCTCAGTTGCTGAGGGATATTTTATATAGAAAAGTTATAAGATTCTTAGACTGATAAGGATTAAATGAGATACTCTTTGATTGAGTTTTTGTACAATACTAATTTTCTTTATTAACAATAAAACCTTAAGAGCTAAGTACAACAATCTTAAAACTAACTAGAACTAATCTACCAACGCGTGTGTGCGACCACATGCGCACAAGCATTTATGATGTGATAATAAAGGGAAATAAACATGGTTTGGGGTTTCTTTATTATTACACATCTTAAACCAATAAATATTTATGACCGTGGGATAATTTGATGTGGGATTTTCCTAAGGATAAGATACCATTCAATATGTATCAGTAGATCATAAAGAAAGTGGTCCCATGCAGACACTACATATTTAAACACTAATGAATTTTTAATTATTATTTTAGAAAATACAGACGTTGTAAATACCATGTTCATACTTGAACATTCTGCGCGGGGCCAAAAGTAATTGCGGCTATCTTCTTTGCTTTAATAAGTTTCCTGGTAAAGACTATAATTAGCATTATAATTACAACTGTTATCAGAATAAGAGAGGTATGTCCAGAGATGTGATGAAAAGTCAGCCCTCTTAGCTCGATGTTTTCCTTTTTGAGATCCTGGATATGCTCGTTTAACTTCGCAATTTCAGTGTTGTGGTTGATGATGACATTTCCAAGTGGTTTTATGAAGCCTTCATCATTTAGATTAACATCTTTCGTCAGGTAGTTGCGAAATTTATTCTTAAGTTCACCATTGGCCGCATGAACCGCCACAAGAGTTATTTGTTCTATTCTAGCGGTGCAGTCTGCTTCTAGGGTAAACATTCCTTGTTGTGGAAGCTGGATGATGGTTTGGTGCTGGTTTGAACACTTAACATGTGCAGATGTATTGCTGAATATCTTAAAGAGCCAGTGCCCCTTTAAACGCAACTCGACCCAGAAGGGCACCTTTTCGACTTCATCATAAGTACAGTTGAGTTTATTGTGTGGCTTGATGGGGGAAAGTTCGCAATAGTTGGTGTTGGCGTCAATCCAGGGAAAGTTTTCTTCACAAACTATTTGATTACTTAACGTTCTTTTGCAGTTGTTTAGGGAAGCTTGCGTCATAAAATGAAAGGAGTCCAATTCGTAATTATACACTACGTAGGGTGCCTTTACTCGTGCGACCATTGCAAGCCCATCTCGTTCAAATGGTACTGGTATGATTTTATAGAATTGCGAGACTTGCCTGTTAAATAGCGGAATCTTTAAATCTATAATGAGTTGACTTCCAATGAAGATCCCTGTACCAGTAAGGAGATGCCATATTTCTTTTAGTTCAGAGCCAGTGTGTCTTCCAGGTAGTATGAACGTATCTGGTAACGTATCTCGAATTTTTGCGATTTCAGTTTGCAGTTGCTGGGGACTGATTAATGCGGGATGAACTTTTCCATGGTTGATGTCCAATACTAAATCAATCGCCTCTTTCTGAACCTCGTTGCACTCATCAATAAATTCGTGTATTTCCTTAGTTATCATAAAAAATCTAATCGATTCTCTGTATACGAAATGTTGCTCATTCATCGTCGAACTAATATTGTCGACTTTTGTTTTGATGTCTGAAAAGTGCGAGTTTATTTCCTCTGATGTTCTTTTCAGTAGATTAACTGTTGAATCAACTACGGATGTTTGCTTCTTCGCCAACGCCTTCAGATCATATTGATTGTCTAATAAGTTCTTCATATTTGTCTCAAAGGCTTGGCGGTCGTCTTCATCCATCAATCCAAAAATAATATGACCCAATGATCCAATAAAACCAAGTGGGGCATTTCGTTTTGGTCTAGCATTTCCATTTAGTAGTAGTCGGTTATTAACTTCGATTTTATTTATCTGATACTCCATGTTTCGTAGAACTGACCAGCACTGATCCTCGAATGTTTGAAGTCTGGGACAAATTTCTTTAGATATGTTTATCAGTTGTGAAGCTTTGCTAAGTACTTCAAAATAAGGCTTCATTTCGTAATAAACTATAAGACTCCAAGATGATGATACTACATTTATCTGATTCATAGGATCCAAATATATCGCCGTATTATTGTTAAGGTCTCGTATCATTGTTGCGTTTGTTGAACTCGCCGTTAAAACCATACATATTGCTAAGAACGTAAAAGTGAGTACTGGGGTAATTGATGATTGTACTCTCGTTAGATTTGATTTAACGTTTCTTTTGAATTTCTCTTCATCTTGTTCGACAAGGACATCATAATTTGGGGTATGTTTTGTAATGGTGTGTTCTAATGGACATAGTTTATGGATGGGTCTTTTTAATATCCCATTTGCTGTTTTTAAGGTCACAACCCTAACCACCCCATCCTTTCCTAGGTGAACTTCTGTTACCCTTCCTAGCGGCCAACGAGCTGGATGTGTGTCCTCGTTTTTAATGATTACTACTTGACCAAGTTCAAGGTTTCTATTTTTAGTTTTCCATTTAAAACGTTGTTGTAAAGAGGATAAATATTCCCCTTTCCATTGATTCCAAAAATGAGTCTTTAGTTTTTGCAGAAGCTTCCATCGATCTAAACAGCTTATTTTGCTGTCCCTGTTTTCTTCAGGACATTCTATTACTGGTCGACCTATCAGGAAATGACCTGGTGTTAGAGTCTCAATTCCTTCTGGATTGCTACTCAGATCATGCAGTGGCCTAGAGTTTAACACGGCTTCAATTTGTGAAAGCAGCGTGCTAAGTTCTTCGTATGTGAGTTTATTTTCACCAATTATTCTTTTAAGGTGATACTTCATTGACTTCACTGCAGCTTCCCAAATTCCTCCAAAGTGAGGACTTGCGGGGGGGATAAAATGCCAATTTATTTTTTCATTTTCTAATATTGGGGCAATATTAGCGTTATTCTTTATTGCGGCGACGAAATCTTTATCCAATTTTTTGGCAGCACCCACAAAATTAGTGCCATTATCAGAGTATAAATGGCTGCTCTTGCCTCTTCTGGCAAAGAATCTCCTTAATGCACCAAGAAACGCTTCTGTTGTTAAGTTGCTGACAGCTTCAAGATGTATAGCTTTTGTAGCCATACATATAAATACAGCCACATAGCCTTTAAAAGACTTTTGCCCTCTTCCATTGGAGCATTTTATATGAAGAGGACCAGCGTAATCTATACCACAGTGGGTAAATGGTTGCGAAATATTCACACGGTATTGTGGAAGAATACCCATAAGTTGATGTTGTTGATCTGTTTTGTACCTCAAACATTTGGTGCATTTGCGAGTACATTTCTTAACAGAATTTTTTAGACCAATTACCCAATATTTCCTTCTGACTATACTTTCGACGAGCCGATTACCACCATGAAGAGTTGAATGATGAATTTCGTCAATAATCAAATCTGCCAATGGAGATTTTTGTATTATTATGGGATGTTTTGTATCATATGGTATGTTGGCAAATTCCAGGCGACCTCCCACTCTCATGACACCATTGTCGTCTAGACGTGGACTTAGAGATGCAAGTTTGCTACGGTGATCCACTATATTGCTGTTTCTTAACTGTATCAACTCGTTCGGCATTTCTGCATCTTGATGACTTTTTATAATTACTATTTCCGCTTCTCGTAGTTCTTCCGTTGTTAAATAAGATGGCAGACTGGCATTCTTTTTCAGTTTTTTGATGAAACGTAGTACGTAGGCAACAATTCTCTTCAATTTGTGAAATGATGAAAATCTTTTAGTTATTTCGTATATATAGCTAGACCGGTGTGTTGTTGTTACTGCAACAAAAGTTTCAATAGGTTGATCAGTTGTCCAATTATCTTCGCTTTCTATTAACCACTGAGGACCATTCCACCAAAGAGTGTCGTTTTTTAATTTTTCTGGGAGGATTCCTCTTGAGCCGATGTCTGCCGGATTTTCTTTTGACTTTACATAACCCCATTTTGCAGTTGGAGTTAACAGATTTATATCGGAAACTCTTGTTCTGATAAATTTGTCTTTATTTGCAGAGTTTCTGATCCACGCCAATGTTATCATGGAATCACTCCAAGCATAAATGTCAATATTTGGCTCAAATACCTCCTTTAGTTTGAATAATAATTTTGATAAAAGGTGAGCTGCACATAGTTCCAACTTTGGAAGCGTCTTCTTATTTTTGACTGGATTCACTTTACTCTTTGCTGCCACAATTGTTATTTTCGAATCAGTCTTCAAATACACTACCGCAGCATACGCCTTTTCTGATGCGTCTGCAAAGCCGTGAAGTTGAACAGACGAGTTGAAAGAGTGATAGAGCCATCTGTTGATTTTGATTGAAGTAAGTGATGAGAGATTTTGTGTAAATTTTAGCCATTCTTTTGTCAGGTTTTCATCTAAGGGATCGTCCCACTCAGATTGAATTTTCCATAAATGTTGGATAAATAATTTGGCTGTCACCGTGACTGGAGTGAGCCACCCCATTGGATCAAATATTTTAGCTAGGCAAGATAATGCCAAGCGTTTAGTCACAGGTTTGTCGTTTGCGAGGAGCATGTTGAATGAAAATGAATCGCTTTGTGGGCTCCATTGAAGACCTAGTGTTTTTAATGTTTCATCTTCGCTAATGTCTAAAACTTCATTCTGGGCTTTAACATTTATAGACCGTAGGACCTCTTCGCTGTTTGATATCCATTTTCTGAGATGAAAGCCATAATTTTCAAGATGTGATGAAATTTTGAACTGCAATTCTTTACATTCTTCTATGGTTTCAGCCCCAGTAAGAAGATCATCCATATAAAAGTCATCTCTTATAATTTGCGATATGCTTGGTATATTACAATGATTGGCAATTTCTTGAAGAGTTCTTTTTGCTAGGAACGGTGCTGATGCGGTGCCATAAGTAACTGTGGTAAGTTTATACTCTTGAATAGGATTGTCTTTGTTCTCTCTCCAGAGAATAAATTGATACTGTTGATCTTGTTTCGCAATTTTTATTTGCCGAAACATTTTTTCAACATCAGCTGAAATTACGTATCTCCAGCTCCTCCATTTAGCGATTATATCAAAGATGTCCTTTTGTAGTTTAGGACCCACATGTAGTATGTCATTGAGGCTTTTTCCGTTAGATGATTTGCATGATGCATCAAATACTACCCGAACCTTAGTTGTAATGCTGCTCTCTCGGAATACCGCTTGATGTGGTAGGTAGTATTTGCCTTGATGTTTTGTTGGTACATGTTCCATGTGACCCATGGAAATATATTCATTGATGAATTTGGTATATTCTGTTCGTAAATAGCAATTTTCTTGGAATCTTTTTTCAAGGTTTATGAAACGCGCCATTGCTCTGTTGTAAGAATTTCCAAGCACAGTATCATCTTTAAACGGTAACTGGACTATAAATTTGCCGTCACCTCCCCTTGTTGTTGTTGTAGAATATTTAGTTAGACAATGGTCGTCGTCTGTTGTAACAGTTTCATCTTCAATTTCCTCTAATTCCCAGAAGCGTTCAATACCAGTAGTTACTGCGGATGTTATCTTCTTTTTGGTTTGATCAACATGTAGTACTCCGGACAAAATCCAGCCTAATTTGGTGTTTTGACCGAGAATCTTGTCTTCTTTGTGGACACCGCTTTCTAGTATCTCAGCGAATAAGTCCCCACCGATGACCATATCAATTCGTTCCGACTTATTAAAATTTGGATCCGCTAAGTTGAAGTTGCGCCACTTTTCTATATCATATTCAAATGATGTATCTGGATGAGTGGATGCAAGGCGTGACAGAATTAAGGCCGTAGTCACCAATTTCGTGTTGCTCATAAATCTCGGATAAATTTCTATATCCGCTTTTGATTTGGCCACACCGACACATGTGTCGCCAAGGCCTCCTATTCTTGTATTTGCTTTGGTTCTTGGAAGTTGCAGTATTTGTGCGGCTTCTTCACTTATTGATGTTATTTGTGATCCCTGGTCGATAAGAGCTCTTAGGATCACTAATTCACCATGCAATGATTTTACACGTACTTGAGCTGTTGCTAGTAAAACGTTTGGTGCCGAGCTTGTTATCATTGATGTTACCTTTTCTTTATTTGAAGGAAAGTGAAGAATCGTGTGGTGTAGTTTTCCACAAGTTTGACACTTACTTTTACTGATACATTTTTTATCCATTCTGTGTGAAAGGCAGTTGTAGCATGTTTTTGATGATCTTGCCCAATTGTACCTGTCGTTAACTGTCATCGCCAATATCTTTTTGCAGCTGGGTGTCCTATGACCAGTGACTTGACAATAAAGGCAGTTTTGTTGTTGCTGTTCCGTAAAAAGAGATGTTGTTTTGATTGGTTTTTGAACTGCGCCACACTTTTTTGACTGCGTTGCTTCTAAGGCTTGATACTGCTGCTCTAGAAATTTTAGCACGTCTTCTAAGACTTGAATTTCTTTGGATTTTCTTGTAGTTTGTTCGTAATACAATAAGCCCTCTTTATCGAGTTTCCTTATTATAATTCGTGCTACTATAGGATCGGAATCTTCCATCTTGATTCCCATTGCGTTTAATGCCTGAACACATTCGTTTGTTGTATCAAGCAAATTTTTTATACTAGAGCTTGATGAGCTATTTACAGATGGTTGATCAAGAATCTTATCAATAAGAGATGTAAATAGTATTCTCCTGTTGCCAAATCGTTGATTTATAATGTCCCACGCACATTCATAATTGTTTTCTGTAGTGGGTATATGTTGAATAAGCTTTAGTGCATCACCTCTGAGTAATGTTTTAAGCCGGAAAAGTTTTTCGACTTTTGGTAGTTGTGTGTTTTCGTGCACAAACTTTTTGAACAGGTCATGAAATGAAGCCCATTCTTGCACTTGTCCATAAAAAAATGGTATTTTAATTTTTTCTAGCTCTATTGACCTTTTACTGTCTTTAAGTGAGCTGATTTTTTCAGTTAATTCATAGGATGCTATGTCATATTCTTTCTCGATCTCTTCCAAGTCTTCAAGAATATCATCTTTTACCAATAGCTCCGTGGTTAGTTTGATGTAAAGCTGATTCACAGACTCCATTTGTCTTTGCCACGAATTCTTCAGATTTTCTAGAATGTAAATGCTGCTTCCTTCTTTTACATCGCTTAGATTTTCTTTTAGTTTAAAAATTGCTCTTCTGTATTGACAAAGCCAGGCTGATGTCTTCTCGTCAGTATTCACGATATCATTTTTGGGAACTATTGGATCGTTGTTGGGAACTATAACTTCATCTTTAGTTTTTTGTCCCGCTATCATTTGCGCCATTTGTTGCATTTGAAGTTGAAATTGTTGCTGCATGAGCAATAGTTGTCGCTGCAATTTTTCCTCTAGTTGAGAATCAGGCGGCGGTTGCTGGGTTCCGGCACCTCTAATGAAGGCCATACTTGCCAGTTTATGTACCTGGGTTCCTGTAGCATCGTCATGTACAGTACTTGCCAAAGTTTGAAGCTGGGTTCCTGCAGCTCCCTGTAGTGCAGTACTTTCCAGTGATTGGTACTGGGTTCCTGCAGCCCCCTGTGGTGCAGTACTTGCCAGTTGTTGTTGCTGGGTTCCTGCAGCCCCCTGTGGTGCAGTACTTGCCAGTTGATGTTGCTGGGTTCCTGCAGCCCCCTGTGGTGCAGTACTTGCCAGTTGTTGTTGCTGGGTTCCTGCAGCCCCCTGTGGTGCAGTACTTGCCAGTTGTTGCTGGGTTCCTGCAGCCCCCTGTGGTGCAGTACTTGCCAGTTGTTGCTGGGTTCCTGCAGCCCCCTGTGGTGCAGTACTTGCCAGTAGATCTTTAATCATATTTCTAGTTTTAACCACTAAGTCTTCCACAATTTGAAGACTTTTTCGGGTGAAATACAGATCCGTATTTACTCCATGCGCAAGGAGTTTTCGATGGTTTAAAGAGTAGGTCTCCCATAGTTTGCTGAGGTTGGCCAGTATATCTTCTGATGAACTCAAACGAATGCCTTTTTGCTCAACTTTACTGTGTAGAGCTGCAACTTCAGCTTCAAGTTGCTTCTGCGATTTGTAAAGCGTAGCACGATCAGACATTTTTTAAAGTTTTTTTTTTTTTTTTTCGAAGAAATTTAAACTGTAAAAAGGTTACTTTCACTGTCGAAGGACCAAAATGATAAGGATTAAATGAGATACTCTTTGATTGAGTTTTTGTACAATACTAATTTTCTTTATTAACAATAAAACCTTAAGAGCTAAGTACAACAATCTTAAAACTAACTAGAACTAATCTACCAACGCGTGTGTGCGACCACATGCGCACAAGCATTTATGATGTGATAATAAAGGGAAATAAACATGGTTTGGGGTTTCTTTATTATTACACATCTTAAACCAATAAATATTTATGACCGTGGGATAATTTGATGTGGGATTTTCCTAAGGATAAGATACCATTCAATATGTATCAGTAGATCATAAAGAAAGTGGTCCCATGCAGACACTACATATTTAAACACTAATGAATTTTTAATTATTATTTTAGAAAATACAGACGTTGTAAATACCATGTTCATACTTGAACATAGACATTCTTTAGAAAAATTCTTTTAATTCAAGATAATTTGTCTATCAAAATGTAACATTCTAAGTCAATTAAGTATCAAAAAAGATAAAGTCTGGAATTCTGAGATATTTTTCTATAAAAAAATAAAAGATTATAGTTTTCCCTTAGAAAATTATAAGAACATTTATCTTCAGTTTAATTTTTTATATGAAAATTCTTTTTTTCTAAACATTTTATCCGAAATAGGTATATAAATTTCTTAAGATAGAGACTATATGTGCTGACTAGTGTTTGGGGTCCAGGAATTCCCGGGAAAACTTTGACGGGAATTCGCGGGATTTTTTTATTTTTTCTGGGAAATCCGGTAATTTTATAAAATAATATTTTTACATTAAAACGCTTATTTTAATTAAGTTTTTAATATATTGTACCAGAAAAATTTTTAAATTGTTTAAAAAGTGTCCACTCAAAACAGCATCTTTAGAAAAATATGCAAAATAACCCAGCAAAACTTAGATTACCAAATAAGGTATAAAATAAGGTAAAGGATCTCTTATTTTATACATTGCAGCATTGATGATTTTAACAGGCGATGAGACTCAAAGTAATGCATTATCACAAAGAATACCAGTAAGGTATAAAATAAGTCATAAATTTATAACGAAGAAAACGAGTAAGGTGTAAAATATATGATATTTTATAGGTTACGAGAAATGAAATAATATAGCATACCAGAAGATAATATATAAGGTGTTACGAGTAGTGAAAAAGTAATTTTGTATTGAATTTACTCACGTGATTGTAAGTGAGTGTAAGTAGAAAAAATATGCTCGTGAGTGTGTGTCGTTAGAAATTTCCTGTTGTGAGCCTATCTCTAGTTTAAACTTATGCATTTTTTATAAAATAATTATTTTTTATGTTATTGTAATGCATTATGCATCCAATTATGAATAATGCATTATTTCAAACTTTCAAATAATACATAATGTAACCAAATATAAGTCATCCATGATTTAATGTTTAGAAATAATAAATATGAAACACATTTTTTCCAATAATCATGCATTAAGTAGAAAATTATTAGTAATACATTATTTTTCACTTTCAAATATTACGTTGTTGAACAAATGTTTGGTAAGTCATCCCAAAATAATGCTACAAATAAGGGATATACATTACCTGGTAATGTGTTATATAATCACTACCCATTACCAACGTTTTGCTGGGAAAGGCCGGGAATCCTGGGAAATAAATTTTTTATTTCCCGTTTACTAATACTGACGTAAAGCATCAGCACACGTAGACCTATCCAAGGATTTTTTTAATATCCTGTTCATTTTCTTTCTTTCATGTTTCTTTTTACTTACTGTTTTCATTTTTGCCTTTCCTTTCCTTTCTTTTTCTTTTATTTTTTGATTCGTTTTGGGGAAAATATACCACATGTCCCCCTCTCCCTGAATCCGCTAAAGTGATTTCGCGATTTTTTTTAACACACTTTTTTAAAAGAACTCATTTTGGACTATTTTTTTTAGCAAAAAAAATAAAAAATATCAAGAACGGAGAATACATACCTAAAAATCGCTAAATTGGCAACAGTTAAAACGCTAAATTAACAATAAAAGCTTTTTTTATAGTAAATCGCCGTTTAATGAGGGGTTGGTGTTTCAATTGCCATCTCAATTTGAGATTCTCAAAAAGGAAACGCATTGAGAAAAATATGTTTTAGAAAAACCTCTTTTAATTCTAACAAAAAAGATAGATCGAAAGCTTACTAATAGAACACTCAAAAAAATATGTTGATTCAAAAATTAGAAAAACAAGTTGAAATTCAATTCAATTACAATTTGATAAATAAATTTGTTAAAATTGGATTTTAACAAATTTTTTAGTAATCTTTTTTTTAACGCTGTAGTTTTCTTTGAAATTTTAAGTTTATATTGCAGATTTTGTTTTTATTTTCAGAAAGTTTAGCAAAAATTTTAGTAATTTTACAAAAAATATATTTATAATTTTTTCAACAATAATCGTTTATGTTAAATTAATTAATTACAAGTTTTTTATAGACTTCAAGGCCGAACAAAAAACTAAAAAATTTTTTGGATATACCAACAAATATTCAAGTTTAATTTTACTAAAATTTTAATGAATTTCTTACTAACCTTACTAATTTTTTGGAAATTTTAATTTAGTAAAATGGTTTTGCTTTAGCTTTCTTGTTAGTTTTAAAACTTTTTTAGGGTATGGTAAAAATGAATTAATACGAATAACATTTTAATAGAAAATTTCTCAAAATCTGAGTTTTTTTGGAAGGATAAAACATTTTCAGATTCTCTTCTATTGAAGCAGGCCTTAAGACATTTTTACCATTTAAAAAAATAAAAAAGTGGATTTTTTCTCCGTTTGAAGTTTAAAAAACTTTTATAGTTTTCTTCAATTCGATTTTATGAGACGACTTAAATTTCCAAAATGGAAAATAAAGAAGTTTTAAATACTTAAAAGATTTTTTTGTACTATGATTCTGTTCAATACTAAAAAAATTAAAAGTACACAACAATAAACTTAATAAATATTTATAAATAAAAAAATAAAAAATAGTGTTATATTACAATATAAAAAATAACAATTTACAAAAACTTACTATAGAATACAAATACAACAATAAGAACAAATAATTACAATTACATACAAACAAATACAACAAAAATACTTGCAGAAAGTACAAATCTTTCATAAATACTTAGACAAAAACCCATACTAAATAATAAAAAACTTTATTTTTGCCGTATACTAAAAAATTTCTGTTTTAAAATAAATAAAAAAAAAAGTTAAACGAACAAAAATTTAAAATCATTTCAGACAAAACCAAAAATTCATCTAAAATCATCCCATTAACTATTTACAAATTTTATTAAAAACAAAAAAAAATTAAAATTATGGTAAAAATAATAATAATAAAAAAAAAACAAATTTAGCAATTCAAAACTCAGGGATGAAGCCTCCAAAAAATATTTAACAAAAAATAAAATTTTCGCAATATTTGAAAACAAAAAAATGCAAAATTAATGAATAAAACATAAATGATATTTTAAAAAATTTTAAACAACAAAAATTTAAAATTATTTAAAAAAAAATATTAGACATTTATAAAATTAATGCACAACATTTTTAATATTAATAAAAAGAAAATAATTAATTAAAAAAATAAAAAGAACAAAATGAAATTTGTTAAATACTTTAAGTAAAAATTTTAATTTTTTAGTCAAATCTATAACAAATTAACCAAAGTGATTGACGTCGATTTTTAAATCAAAGTTTTCCTTACCAGGCAGAAAAATACGGTGGTGCTACTTACATTTTCTAAGCGGCAAATTGGCAAAGTAAAAGAATACTTCAAATTCCAAAAAAAATCCATTTAAATTCAAATAAAATCCATTGAAATTCAAAGAAATAAATTGGACTTCAAAAAATTTCAATTGAAATTCAAAATTATTCAGTTAAAATTAAAAAAAAAACTGAAATTCAAAAAATTCCATTGAAATTTGAAAAAAGTCATTTGAATTCAACGAAATTAATTGGAATTCAAAAAATTTTAATAAAAATTTTAAAATGTGAACTTTAATTTAAAAAACATTAATTGAAAATCGATTTTAAGACATTTTAGCTATGTCCGTCTATCTGTCCGTCTGTCTGTGGAAATGAAGATCACGGGCAAAATATTAGAAGGATATGACTGAAACTTAACATATTTACCTGTTGTTGCCCCGAGAAGTTTGATATTGCATTTAAGCGGTTCAGCCGTTCAAAAGTTACGAACGAAAATGTAAGGACACCTCGAAAATTTTGGTACATTCAACATAACACTGTGCTACAAAAAACACAAAATCGAAAATACTTTTGAAATGAGGTAGTTAAGGTTGTAGGTCTCGTCAAAAAGATCACAAAAATGCCCATCAAACTTGCCAGACACCCCCAAATTTTAAAGTTATTGTCAAAAAAACGTTGTTTTGGGAATTTTCTCACTAAACCACGTGTAACTTAAAAAGTTTTCAACCGATTTTAAATTTTTTAACTGTTTTGGATAGAAGAAGGATAGGGCTTGTGAATTGGTCTACACATATAAGAAAGCTATGTATTGATTTTTCCAACAATATCAATTTTTTTTGTTATTTTTTGAAAAATTTTTGAGTTTATCGATTTTTTTCTGATATAGTTCGTTCAACAATATTTATATTAGCTCCATTCGATTACCCAAATTTCTTACTATTTTTTACTACAACTGGAAAGTCTTGTTTACTTTTTGTATTGAAAATTTCCAGCTGTAGTAAAATGAGTAAAAAATAGTAGATTGTAGTAAGGTAATCGAATAGACCTATTTATAAACGTATTCTTAAAGAAAATTTAATTGTGAATACGATGAGCTCTATGGCAAAATAATCGAATTACAATTGACAGAGTTGTGATAATTTTTCTAAAAAAGAAAATTATAAATTTGCATGAAATTGCCCAAGCAATAAAAAATAAAAAAATAAACGAACATACTGAGAGGTCGCTTATCATTATATTAAAGGTTTTTGGCCCCCTGAATTCGAATTTGACCTTGAAATTGCGCTATCTTATTAAGTTTTTGATAAATCAATTTATATTGAATATCTCAAAAACCTGACGCGATTGAGCAATTTTAAGGCCAGATTCGGATTCAGCGCGCAAAAAACCTTTAAAAATATTGTACATAACCTCTTATGATCAATTTATTTTTTTTGCCTGGGTAATCTGAACGGCGATTTCCTGCAAAATCTTAATTTTCTTTTTTAGAAAAATTATCACAACTCTGTCAATTCTAATCTGATTTTTTCAGGATAGTGCTCATCGTATTCCAAATTAAATTTTCTTTAAAAATACGTTCATAAATATAAAGGTTGTTAAACGAACTATAGCAGAATAAAATCGATAAACTCAAAAAATTTTCAAAAAATATCAAAAAAATTAGATATTATAGAAAAAATCAATAGATATCTTTCTTATATGTGTATACCAATTCACACACATGGAAAGCCCTATCCTTCTTCTATCCAAAACAGTTAAAAAATTTAAAATCGGTTGAAAATTTTCTGAATTACACAAGGTTTAGTGAGCAAAGTCCCAAAAAAACGTTTTTTTAACAATAACTCAAAAATTTGAGGGTGTCTGGCAAGTTTAATAGGCATTTTTGTGATCTACTCGACAATACCAACAACCTATACCATGTCACATCAGAAGAATTTTTTCACTGTAGCACAGTGAAATTGAATTTACATTGTGGAGGGTATTAATACATTCGGCAATGCCGAATTTTACTTTTTACTTGTTATTTTTTTTATACAATTCGATATCTCTGCAAAGCGTTGAATTTTTTGTACAGCCAACAGCACATTTTTTTGTACCGCTGCAAATTTCTAACTGGGTAGACCTCTCTGAAGCACCCTGCATTTTAAAGAAATTTTTGTAGCATCTATTGCATACCATAAGGCGAATATTTACAAAACGTTAATGCATTAAAAATTCAAATGGTTGATTTGTTATGGATAGGCTTTTTTATGTTTTAATAGTTTTTATTTAAATTTTCATATAATTTTTTATAAAATGTTAGAAAATAACGAAAAAATTGATTATGTAATGGACTGAAATTTAAGGCAAAAGTAGTATTTATAAAAGAAAAAATAAAAAAAAAATTATTAGAAAACAAATGTGAAGTAAAATTATTAAGAAAACAAAGTAAGGTTAGGTTATGAAAACAAATGTAAGGTTAGGTTATGAATTTGGCAAGTTTAAGTTAAACCATTTAAATTTGAATTATTTAACAAAACTCTACTATCCATTTTTACTTTCTGATTTTTTATTAAAACAAACATTAAAAAATTTATATTACTCAATAATTTCTAAAAAAAATATTATAAATTAACAAAAAAAAATATTTTTTTATAAAACAATAAAAATACTTAATAATTATAATAATATAAAAAAATCCTTGTAAACATTGATTTTTTTCTAAAATTTTAAGTGTGATGGATACAGTATATAACAAAAAAAATATTTAAAATTAAATGATTTTTAAAAATAAGGATTTGAAAAAATCTTCTCATACACAAAGAAAAAAAATCTTTTAAAAAACTGCATACAATATAAAAAAATTACATTTATTTCTTTTTTAAAAACTCACTTAAATATTGAATTATTGTAATATATAAGAAGTATATGAATAAAACAAAAACAAATAATACTTATTATATATATATAACTTTGTAATGATATATATATTGTATTTTAAATTTACCCTAAGTAAAGAAACACATAAAACAAAAATAATAATTACAAAAAAAAAAAAAAAAAACACATTAAACAAAATATTACAAAACGTTTAAATTGTAACCCATTTCAAATTCAATAAAGATTATAAAAAAATAAAAATTGTTTTTTTATTATTAACGTAATAAAAGGTAAGTCTATGAAAATTTATTTATACTTTCAAAACATTATTAAATTTATTACATGATTTATAAAAAAAAATTGTAATTTAAAATTTAACGACTTATATGCTGTGTTTTTCAAAAAGTGGATTTATTTTCAGATTAATCTTATTTTGTTTAAAATAAATATTTTAACATGCCAAAACAAATTTGGAACATTTTTTTCCGTAATCTATGATAAATTACACGCAAAAAAAAACTTGTGTCGGAGTGAGCAAAAATCTGGCATAATTTTACCAAAAATATGCTAAAACTACAACCGACGAAGTAGTTTTCGTAATTTAGCCAAAACACTTATGTAAAAAATTTTGAAGAAAATGCTAATGCTATTTAAGTAAAAACTTGGTAAAATATACCAAAAGAGATATGGTGAAATATTCCAAAATTATTAGAAAAGATGACTAAAAATAATGCTAAAAATTACCACATTTATGCTAAAATAAATTTTCAATAAATTTTTGTAAAAATTTGTATATTTGTTGAATTTAAAATTTTCACAGAATAAATCCATATTAATGTAATAAATGTTGTGTAGGATTTAATTTACCACCGACCAACTGACCCTTTTTGTACAATTTTCTCGAGTGACTGCTGCCTACGCTTCTTCTTGAAGTAAAGGATCCGCTATAGCTTCACGAATTTATTTAAAAGCATCCTGTAAAAATAGAAAATTATTACAAAACATATATTTTTAATTTAAAAAATTGGTAAACCCCATTGGTCTACACTGAAAGAATTTTGTTCATTACGGCTATGAAAACGTACATTGATTCTATGAAAAAAATCATTAGAAGTGAGCCAATGATGCCCTTCATAGAATCTATGAATCAAATTCATAGAAACCATATACCTATGAAAAAGTTCATAGGCTATGGAAAAAAAATTTTATTGTTCAATTCTATTTTTTTTATTTTATTATTTAATTTTTATTCACTTTATTATTTTATTTTTATTTATTTGCAATATTCTATTTTTAAAAATTTATTTATTTTTAACTGATCCCCACCGAGATTCGAACACAATACCTGTTGTTCGTGAAGCTTAGTCTCTAACCACTGAGCTAAAGTAAATAAACAAGTTATAACACTTAAAATCAATTTTGTTTAATATGCTGCTTTAAAATATTATGCTCTGCCACAATGCTCTGCCAAAATCTGTGTGTATGTTTGTAGAAAACAAAATGTTTGTGTATTTGCAAATAAAAAAATAACGAACATTACAAAACTAAGTGTTAGTCGGCGAGGTTTTCCTCCTTTGGTGGCGCTGATAGCTAAGGCGTCGATTATAAATTTCCCAGCCGGTAGGTCTTGGGTTCGAACCCCGCCTGGGCAGCACAATTTTTTTTTTTTTTTATGTTTTTTTTATATTTTTTAATATATTTATTCAAATTATTTAATTATTGTAACAATATTTTAATTTTTAAAATTATTAATGACATTTTTTTCTATGAATTTTTTCTATGAATCTTAAAAAATCTATGAATAAAATTCTATGAAATATATCAAAATACTAATGAATATTCATTCAGCCAATGAATTGTTTCATAGATTCTATGAATTTGGTTTTATGAAATATGTTCATAGATATTATGAACAATAATTCTTTCAGTGTATTGGTAAGAAGGAACACTTACTTTGTCATTCCATTTGTAACTCAAAACAGGTATGGACTCCCTTGGCTTTGGGTTTTTAGGTTTTAATTTTATACCTAAAGGCAGGATTGGTGTCCACGCTCTTTATTGTAGTGAAGGATTCGCCATAGCTTCAAAAATTTATTTAGCAGTACCCTGTAAAAATAGAAAATTATTACCAAACACTAATTTTTATAAGGGTTCAAGTTGAAAAAATGCAGAAGAAAAATTGAATTTCTAAAAATTATAGACATTTCTGGTATTTCCCATACCGGTTTCAAACACTAAAAATCTATTAAACCTTATTGGTGTCTTCGGAATGCGGGTATACTCACTTTATCATTCCATTTGTTATTCATCGAAACATACGTCTGGGACTCCATTGGTTTTTCTTAATGAATGGTGTTTTAAGTGATGAAAGCAAAATTAACTTTAACATTCTTTTATCTTGCATTTATTTATCTTTTAGAAAACTAATTATTTATTTTTATTTATTAATTTATTTTTATTTTATTTATCAATTTCCTTTTTACGTTTTTATAACACAAAAAATAAACAAACAACGCACACAAAAAAAATGAAAATGGCGGTCTGTATTTGTTTTTTTGTTGTTTTCTTTCGATAAATTTTTGTGCAGGTAATTTGCGTTATTGTGCAAGCTACTTGGTTATTTTACATAAAAAATGAATTATGTTACTTTAACATCGACAAGCATAATATTAGCAAAAATTTGGTAAAATTTTTTTTTTGGTATGAAAAAAGTTTTACCAAGTAGGATTGCTCAATCTTACACAGATTTTTTTTTTGCGTGTAGCAATTATAATCCGAAAACATGATAAAAAATTTGGAAAATTAAAAAAGATATAAATAAATCAAAATTAATACAATTAAATTTTAGGATGTAATAAGTCCACTTTGGATTAATTTTGATTTATTTATAACTTTTTTCATTTTCCAAATTTTTTTACCATTTTTTCGGATTATAATTGCTAATTTATCGTAGATTCCCAGCAAAAAATAAACGAAGTGGTTCAAAAAGAATTAGTAGTTTCACTACATACAAAGTAGCGATAGGTGCCGAACTTCATATTCCGTAGGAAGTACTTTTAAAATCACTTCCAAAAATGCTACAAAATAACAATAAAAACATCTTTCACCAGTTCTTTGCTTAATGATTTTGAAGTACCTGTTTCATATGTTCTTAGGAATCAAATCAGAACAACATATGAACTTCGAATGAGCTTGATACCAAGTCATTTGAATGTCAGGATATTATTTTATAAGCTTTTAAAAAGGGTCAAAAATGCGCTTTTTCGGCCCTTTAACCGCGAATTACTCAAAATCCTGATGTGATAGACAAATTTGGGCTCCGGATTTGGAATCAGCGCAACAGACACCATCCAAATCACTAACCAGAATCCAATACGCATTTTCTTGTTGAGCTGTGTTATTGATAAATTTTTCAAATTTCATATCTTATATCAAAAAAAGTTGGTCCTAAATTAAATAAATACATTTACGAACTAAAACGGATGTTGCTGCATCACATTATTAAAGATTGTTTAAGCTTTTTAGGAAATTGAGGTATGTATAGGCTTGTGGTCAAAACAAACTTGTGAATCAATTCGCCGTGAATTTTTATAGTTTTGTGATCTCTATAATTACTCCTTTTTTAATTAGAAGTATTATGCACTCATGATCATAATAATAGGTACACCACCTGAACTATTTTTGAAATGCCAATAACTTTCAAATTAAGATATTTTTTAATGAGCAAATGTGTTTTTTTTCAGTATTCGATGCGGCAAAGATGTTATATATCAAAGCATGGCAAGTCCATCTTTATTTATTGTTTGCCAGTTAACGGTTTATAAAAAATGCTTCCAGCAGGTGATCATAATAATAGGTACACTCGAAATTTTTCCTATTTTTTTTCAATTTAAAGGTCATATTTTGCAATTATTTGTATCGATTCAAATAATTTGGTAAAAATACTTGAAAAATACAATTAATTATCCAAAAATAAGTGTCCATTTTGTTAGAAAATGACTAGAAAAAAACACTGTTCTTCTGATGAACGGACCATAGCTAAAAACCTAAAAAAAGCTGGAAAATCTATATCCAAAAGCTTGGGCCGGTCCGTGAACTTCGTTCAAAATACCTTAATAATGGGAAAAAATTTATAAACACGAGTTAGATCATATAAAATATCCCCGACGACAAATTATTTGAATCGATATAAATAATTGCAAAATATGACCTTTAAATTGAAAAAAAAAAAAAAAAGGAAAAATTTCGAGTGTACCTATTATTATGATCACCTGCTGGAAGCACTTTTTATAAACCGTTAACTGGCAAACAATAAATAAAGATGGACTTGCC
The DNA here is from genome assembly GCA_963921195.1 of Pegoplata infirma. Taxonomy (NCBI): domain Eukaryota; kingdom Metazoa; phylum Arthropoda; class Insecta; order Diptera; family Anthomyiidae; genus Pegoplata; species Pegoplata infirma. Next base: position 31,771,180 of record OY992536.1, read on the forward strand.
ATGCTTTGATATATAATATTTTTGCCGCATCGAATACTTAAAAAAAAACACATTTGCTCATTAAAAAATATGTTAATTTGACAGTTATTGGCATTTCAAAAATAGTTCAGGTGGTGTACCTATTATTATGATCATGAGTGTATGTTAGATTATCAATGAAATTAATTTTTCTATTACGTAAGGTTTTTAAGATATTCGCGTTTTAATATTGAAATATTTAGGTCTCCTCTGTAACGTATTCTTAAGTTGCTCAAACACAATAGAACTCGATTTAGTAAAAATAAGGCATCTTTATTCCAAATCTGGCATCCAAATTTTTCTATCGCGTACTGTTTTTGAAATATTGGCGTTTGAAATACTCAAATTCTACTGTTACGCACTTATATTATTTATCAATCACACTAAAATTTTCAAACGCGAATATCTCAAAAACAGAACATGCTTGAAAATTGTGGATTGCAGTTTTGGAATCAGGAGGTCCATTTTATATGAAATCAAGTCCTATTTCGTGGAAGCAACGTAAGAATACGTGACAGTGGAACCCTAAAAGTGCTTTTTTACTTTTTAACAGCGAATATCTCAAAAACGGTACGTGCTAGAAAAATTTGGACGGTAGATTTGGAAGCAGGAGACCAAAATCTATAAGGAACAGTTAGAAATTTCACTGGGAGGTTTTTGCTGTCGAACAATATTTTAAGTGTAAATATTACAAAAAAATACTCTTTCAATCAATCTTACAAAAATAAGTGAAAAAAGAACTTCTAATTTAGAAGTTCTAAATCACCAAATAAAAATGACATAATCACACCCAAAATGCCAAGAAATATGTACTTCTAAAGAAGTGATGAAAAAAGTGCTTCCAAAAGGTCAAGTTATATTAACATCCGGATCACTACTTCAGAAGTTGTGATAAAAACACTAGTGATATATGTTATACTTAAGTGTCAATCTTTTGCCACTGAAAAGTGGCGATAAAAAGAACATACTTTGTGTGTCACGCCCATATCAAATTCATCAATGTTTCAGTTGAAGAAGAAGTACATCTGGTTCATAAGTTGTGGTGAATTTTGTAGTGAATGGTAAGCTCTTTTTTTGCTGGGTTACGGAAAAAAATATTTCAAATTTGTTTTGGCATGTTAAAATATTTATTTTAAACTAAATAAGATTAATCCGAAAATAAATCCACTTATTGAAAAACACAGCAATAGTAAAATTTGATGCACAAAATATAAGTAGAACATTTTAACCCTCTAACTGCCTTTTTTCATTGGCTTTTGGTATTTTTTTTTTCAAAAGGACCAAATTACTCCTTGAAACGGGAGCTAAAGTGTAAGTTGGCCAAAGAAAAGAACCGTCATAAAATTTTATAAAACACGTCAGAATGCAGTTTTTAGCTCAGAAGTATATTAACACTATTTTTTCAAGTAATAAACTCGTTGTGTTAAAAAACACAACCTTGGTAAAAAAATACAAAAAACCTATTGTTCTTTATTTTTTTTTCAATTTTAAAACATTTTGCGCATGCCGAACAAACTTTCAACCTTTCAAAACCACTAATGAAATTTTATAAGAAAAATATTTGAAGAGTTTCAGGGGGGTCGCAAACAAATTTGTTAAAACCTTAAATTTTAGTAAATTTAAAACACATTATTTTTATTGCTGTGTTTAAAAAAAATACAAATACTTTTATTAAAGAAAAAAATATTTTCCATCACTTGAGGTCCCTCCATAAGCACTGTGCGGTTGTTAATTTCGCGGAATGCCCAACACTTATTTGTGAAGTAATTTGAATGAGTCTGGGATCTGACAGTTCGTTTTCTATTAACTTTTCGATGCTGATTCCGAATCTGGGTTCCAAATTTTTTTTAGTACGTTAGGTTTTTGGGAAAATTAAAGGCAAAGTTAACAAAAGCGTATTCTTGTGCATTTTAAAGAGCTTTGTTTGTGAAATTTTCGGATGCGTCTGGGATCTGAACACTTTTTCGATTTACTTTTTAATGCTGATTCCAAATCTGGATCAGAATAACGGATCGTGATTGAATAGAATTTCAATCACTACCAAACATTGGTACATAATTTTGAAAAAAGAACTACCATTACTGCAAATTGGACTTTAAATGCTTTCTTGGTAAACATTTCGTCATTTCTGATCAGGTTTAACTGGTGTTTTTCTTTTATTTTCGGAAATAAAAAATCGATGAAGATAGTAAGGTTCGATATAAAATGCCGTAGTTGCCAAATTTTTGAGAAAATTGAGGTCAAAGTTCACAAAAATTGTGTTTTATTTTTATTTTTTAGAAGTTTTTTACTTGAAATTTTTGGTATGCGTCTGGGATCTGACCACACGGTTTCGATTAATCCCCAGCAAAAACATGGTAATGAGTTGTGAAAAGTAATCATTACCAAGCACATTATTTATAATGAGTACCCATTACCATTAACATTATTTTACGCCCAAAAGTAACTACTTTTTAGTAATATGTTAACAAAGCACTTCTAAGTAATAATATCTCCTTGCACTTACAGTTTTTAAGCTTTACACATCAATTAACTTAAAAAGTAATTAAAAACTTAATAAAAATTACGTATTTTTTAAGTTTTAGTAAAAACAAGTTAAATTTTAAATGTTTTAATTAACTAATTATTTTGCTTCTTATTGGTAATGGGTTTTTACTCCTTATTAGTAATCCGAGTCAGTAACTACTTATTTATCTCCATACTCTTCACTACTTATTTTTGTCTCACGCCCTTGTTAAAATAATTAGTGTTTCATTCAATAAGTAACTACTTATTAACATCTGTTTCGGACTACAAAACCCATTACTAGTAATGCCAATTTTTGCTGGGTCTTTAAATGCTGCTTCTGAATTTCGTTTCTAATTTTTTCCATTACTTTAGGTTTTTTTTTTATTTATTGAAAAGGGGTTTTAAATATTGAAAAGGGGTCGCAAAGCAAAAGTTAGTGAGAAGCTCTGCTCTAAATGCACGTTTTATTAGACTTCTGAGTTTGATTTTTAAAAAAGAACTAAAAAGATCCTTTAAAATGGCAGGTGTTCTAGGAAAATAACCGCCACACAGTTTTACCGCAGACATCCGACCATATTTTAAAGCAGTCATGCGCATTTTTGTAATTCCTATTCCCGTGGGAATAGGCAAAAAAAAATGCTGCTTGTGCGCTGTCGACACACATACACTATAAAATTCTGTTGCTTAGGCAAATTTGTTGACTTTTCCCTTGCTACTACCCACACAAGTATAAATGTTTTAATATGTGTGTGCGCACCGCTGTTTTAAAGCTTAGATGTGCATTTGATACAAAATTAAAAATTTCAGTGGGCCATAAAAAAGAAATTTGAACTTACTTTGCAAAACCCTTTTAACGATTTTGCTTTTTTTATGGTCTACTTTCATTTGGTATTGTAACAATTTAGGCTCATTATTCTTGTAGCACAGTGTTCTGAAACATTTTTTCTATATAGAAAAATTCTCAGATTCAGAGACATTTTTTCTATATAAAAAAATTCTCAGATGCCAAGACAATTTTTCGATATAGAAAAAATCTCAGATTCTAAGACATTTTTTCTATATAGAAAAATTCTCAGATTCTGAGACATTTTTTCTATATAGAAAAATTCTCAGATTCTGAGAAATTTTTTCAATATAGAAAAATTCTTAGATTCTGAGAAATTTTTTTTATATAAAAAAAAAATTCTCAGATTCTGAAACATTTTTTCTATATAGAAAAATTATCAGATTCTAAGACATTTTTTCTATATAGAAAAATTTTCAGATTTTGCTACATTTGTTCTATATAGAAAAATTCTCAGATTCTGAGACATTTTTTCTATATAGAAAAATTATCAGATTCTGAGATATTTTTTCTATATAGAAAAATTCGCAGATTCTGAGACATTTGTTCTATATAGAAAAATTATCAGATTCTGAGACATTTTTTCTATACACAAAAATAATCAGATTCTGAGATATTTTTTCTATATACAAAAATTATCAGATTCTCAGACATTTTTTCTATATACAAAAATTATCAGATTCTGAGACATTTTTTCTATATAGAAAAATTATCAGATTCTGAGACGTTTTTTCTATATAGAAAAATTCTCAGATTCTGAGGCATTTTTTCTATATAGAAAAATTATCAGATATTGAGACATTTTTTCTATATAGAAAAATTATCAGATTCTGAGACATTTTTTCTATATAGAAAAATTCTCAGATTTTGAGACATTTTTTCCATATAACAAATTCTCATATTCTGAGACATTATCAGATTCTGCGACATTTTTTCTAAATAGAAAAATTCTCAGATTCTAAAACATTTTTTCTATATAGAAAAATTCTCAGATTCTGAGACATTTTTTCTATATAGAAAAATTCTCAGATTCTGAGACATTTTTTCTATATAGAAAAATTCTCAGATTTTGAGACATTATCAGATTCTAAGACATTTTTTCTTTATAGAAAAATTCTCGGATTCTGGGACATTTTTTCTATATAGAAAAGTTATCAGATTCTGAGACATGTTTCTATATAGAAAAATTCTCAGATTCTGAGACATTTTTTCTATATAGAAAAATTCTCAGATTCTGAGACATTTTTTCTATATAGAAAAATTTTCAGATTCTGAGACATTTTTTCTATATAGAAAAATTCTCAGATTCTGAGACATTTTTGCTGTATAGAAAAATTCTCAGATTCTGAAACATTTTTTCTATATACAAAAAAATTCTCAGATTCTGAGACATTTTTTCTATATAGAAAAATTCTCAGATTCTGTGACATTTTTTCTATGTAGAAAAATTCTAAGATTCTGAGACATTTTTTCTATATAAAAAAATTTTCAGATTCTGAAACATTTTTTCTATATAGAAAAATTCTCAGATTTTTTCTATATAGAAAAAATCTCAAATTCTGAGACATTTTTTCTAAATAGAAAAATTCTCAGATTCTCAGATTCTGAGACATTTTTGACATTTCTGAGAATTTTTCTATATAGAAAAATTGTCTCAGAATCTGATAATTTTTCTATATAGTAAAAATGTCTCAGAATCTGATAATTTTTCTATATAGAAAAATTCTGAGATGTATTTTATTTAGATTTTGAGACATTTTTTCTATATAGAATTTTTTTTTTTTAATTTTTTAAATTTTCCTTAAATAAAACACATTATTTTTTGTTTATATATGTATGTAGTACAATCACTTCTTTTTATTTCAGTTTTATTGATAATAATATTTAATAAAGATTATTATTGTTTGGTTTTTTTTATTTAAAGTTTTTTTTAAAGATGGTTTTTATATGTATGAGTTTGGTTTTACAATATATCGTCGAACTATATTCAATAAATGCCAACTCGAAAAAGCTTACTGTTCAGGAGAGCTTAAAAACTAGTTATTTCGCATATTATTGCAAAAATAAACAATGTACCTTCCACAAGATGGTTTAAATATTCTAAACAATTTTTACCTATGCAAAAATTTTCATATTTTGCACTTGTTGGAGTATTTTTCTGAGATGGCATTTATTACTATATCAAAAAACAAATATTTTTTTAGAGTTGGCATATTTTGTCGGAAAATAAAAATATATTTTTTTTGGAAAAATTTTTAATATTTTTTTTTTTTTGGTTTTTGTTATCCTTAGTACGGTATTTGCAAAAACTGAACAAAAAATTAAAAATCTTTGCATATTTTTAAAAGTTACTAGCTCCGAAAGCCTTTTAATCTCAGGGTGGTCAACTTTGGCACTCTGTAACTAACGCTGTATTGCAATAGGGTCACTCCAAACTAGCTATTTTGAAAGATTATATCATTGACTTTATTTGCCCCATTCATAATGTTTCAATCTGATAAATAGTTTAAAAGTTACATCTATATAAGCAATTTATTTTTTTGCAAACACTATTAACCGATATTTTAAAAATGGCAATATCTCGAAAAATAGCCATTAGATATCAAAATCTGTACCAGATTCGTGTTCAGCATGGCAAATGCAATAAGATATGTGGTCTAATTTTTTTTTTAAAAAATTTTGAAAAATTTTTGGAAATTTACAATGGGAGTTGACATTTATTTTCACCAAAAAAATATGTACTTTGAGTTAGCAGAATAACAAAAATGGATGTAAAACGACAACAAATTACTTTTTTGCTCTAAAATTTTTATGGCAGATAGGTATTACATAGGGGAGCTATTTGCCATCGGAAACTCATTTCCGTCAAATTTGAGTTGGCATATTTTGAATATAGGTTCACGATATGTAGAAAAAAAAATATTAAAAAAGCGCACAGAAACTGTTTATTGTTTTTAATTCAACATGATTTTCAATTTTTATTAAGAAAAAAAATTAATAAATAACACAATAAGGCAAGTTTGTTCTTTTAGAAAAAGTATTAAGCAGGTTTTAGCAAAAAACTAAAGGATTTATGGCCGTATTCATAAACAAAAAAACGAGTGGCTATCTTTGATTTTTTTAACTTTTTTACTACCACTTTATAAACAAGAACAATTGAAGATGTCGATGTTACATCTAGTGTCAAGTTAGCTGCTCGATAATAGACACTCGTGTTTTCTCTTATGACTGCGGCCATTAAAATACAAAGTTTAAATTGAATTTGTTGATTATAACAATTGCTTTAGAATAAAGAAAACTATACAAATTTTAACTTAAATTTAGGGTAAAAAAAAATTATGAATAGATTGAATCAATACATTTTTAATTTTAATATTTTATTCATAAGGAATAAACTTAATTTGTGCTGGTTTCTTTATATTAACAAAAAATTGTTTAATTTTAAAAATGATTTCAATAACAAAAAATAATATTCAGAATTTTATTCTGAAGTTTTTCTAAAGTTATAAAAAAAAAACATAATATGTACCAGACATGAATGAGAATGTTGAAATTGATGAAAAAAAAAAACAAATAACTATGAAAAATGAAATTAAAATATATAAAAATATTAAAAATAAAATTCATAATTTTTAAGTGGATTCGTTTTTCAACTACAAATTCTTTTATATACACTACACCCAAAATCTTATACTAACAATAAGACTTATAAAAAAAATAATAAAATTCAATCCACTTTTAAATTAAATTCAGGAAAAAAATTCAAACATAAACTAAAGAGAAAACAAAAATATCACATATTAAAATTGTAAAAAATTAATATTTTAAATTGAAAACAAAAAAATACTTGGTATTTTAAAATGAAATCACCATATTTTATAAATAATACAATTAATGAAATGAATTCAAATTCGAATCCTTTAAATCATTTTGAGTATGTCTTAATTTTGATTTAAATAAATATTCAGTTATTTTTTTAACTGTTCATTCCAATATCTAGTATGTTTTTAATATCTTATAATTTGTAGAAGTCATTTGCAATGTAAAGTATTTGTCAAGCAGCATACAATATGGTTTTGTATAAATATTTTCTTTTTGAAGATTTTTTATAATATTTTAGTTATATTGCAAAAATATTTTCAGTTGTAGTAATATATTTTTTTTGTTAGATTTCCATTAATAACAAGCAGAATTTATAATGGATAACCTAATGCTGCCGATAATAGGGGTTCCCATGAACGATTTATGTCCATATACAACATAGTACATTGTTCAGCAATAATATCATCTTCATCCAATACTGTTATAGGAAATAGATCATTCTGAAATTAGAAAATTAGATAAAAGTTAAAGAAAAGTAAAAGAACGGTATTCGGTAATTTTAATATATATTTTTTTAAATTGTTTGAATTTTTTTTTAGTTTTCTGATGTTTTTTAATTTTTTTTAATTTTACTGAAATTTTTGAGCTGTTTTTTTCACTATTTTCTTAATATTCCAGAATTTTTCAAATTTAGTTTTTTCTAAATTTTCGGATATTTTAAGAATTTTATTTCTGATGTGTTCTTAATTATCATGAGCTTTTTAAATTTTTTTATAGATTGTCTTAATTTCTAAAAAAATCTTGCTTATATAAAGATTTTAACGTAACTATTTAAACACGGCGTTATTAATAAAAAGTTAACTGCCGATTTAACGGAGCCTTATGTCAAAATTTGTATGAAAAAGTTAAATTTAACGGAGAGTTATTTTATAACGGAGCATTGAGTAATCCAGCCTAAGAAGTTTTATCTATGAAAACAAGATTTTTATTGTACACATTTTATTTTTTAGTACAACAATACCCCGGTTTGCGTCGCTTCGTTTTGCGTCGTTTCAAAGTTGCGTCGTTAGAAAATTTCTGTGACTTCGAAGTTGCGTCGTATTTGTTTTTGTTTGCGTCGCATGGCTTGAAAGTAGTTGCGTCGTCAGTGTTTCGATTTGCGTCGATAATATTTATTTTTTAGCATAATTATAATGCATGTTTGTATAATTGTATTCACCAAGCTTAAACAGAAGAAGGGGATTCCCCATTTTAGTCTAATATTTGTGAAGGTGGTCTACTGGTTGCCAGTTTAAGTTAATTTTTATTAAAAAAAAAATGTTTTTTGTATTGAAAATTCACTTTTTCAGCTAAAATTATGAGTTTTGGAACCAATTAAATGAACCAATTAAGTGAAACGTATGGGAAATCGTGCTTCGGTTTGCGTCGATTCGGTTTGCGTCGCGTTTCTCCGGTCCCAATTAGCGACGTAAACCGGGGTATTGGTGTACATATTTTAAGGTTTTTTAGTGCATATTTTGAACTTTTTAGCACATATTTTTGATTTTTGATGGAAATCTCATCCCTATATTTCAATATATTATTTTCTTTCTTTCAAAAGCACAAAATAAACAGTCAATTCGTAGTCAACTGCGTTAAAAACTCAAAAAAGTTTTAATTAAATTTTCTGAAATTTTCTGAATTTTTTCTGATGTGTTCTTCATTATCCTAAATCCCTACCAGAAATTTCCAAATTTGTCTGATTTCTTCTTATTTTTATACCCACCACTTAGTGATAGAGGGTATATATAAGTTTGTCATTCCGTTTGTAACTCATCGAAATATCGGTATAAAGTATATGTATAATTAATCAGTGATCGATTTTAAGACATTCTAGCGATGCCCGTCTGTCTGTGGAAATGGCGATCACGGCCAAAATATTACACGGAGATGACTCAAACAGAACACATTTATTGGAGGTTCTCCCGAGTAGTTTGGTATTGCATTTGAGCGATATCAGTTCAGCGGTTCAAAAGTTATGAACTAAAATGTAAGGACACCTCAAAAATTCAACATAACCTAAAAATACAGAATGCTTTAATTCGGGTGCTGGTTGACATATGTGAACATATTTGAACACCGAATGATATTTTAACAAGTACGAACATATTTTTTGACAAAAAAGAAAAAATCGCGGATTTTTTTTATCAAAATTTTTTTTTTTTTGGCAGACATTTTTTTTCAAAAAAGATTATTTTTTTCTAAAGTAATTTTCCTTTTAAAGTTTTTTCGGCAAATCCGAATTGAACGTTTTTACTTTTTTTTTTTTAATTTTCCGGGATTTTTCTGTTTTTATACCCTCAAATTCGTTCAACTGTTGACAAGTGTGGACGTCCACTGGACGTGTTTTAATTTATCTCCGTGCTATTAATTGAATTTTTGAAATTGTTCGTAATAGGTATTTTTGTAATATTTTCATGACCACATCCAGGAAAATGAAAATATGGACACAAATGATACCGATTTAATTCGAGGCTCTGCCTCACCGACTGGTGCTGGTCCTAGCACTGGTCTTAGGGTTGCGACCTTGAAGTCCGACCTTGATCCTGGTAGGGGTGCTCAGCCTAATATTGGTGGTAAAAAGAAAAAGAAACTTAAACCATCAAAGGTCAGGCACAACCAGAGACGGCTTTGTTTGAAAATAATTAACAGACTAAGCCAACTTGATGGAACGAAGCTCCACTTAGTGATAGAGGGTAAATATAAGTTTGTCATTCCGTTTGTAACTCATCGAAATATCGGTCTGGGACCCCATAAAGTATACATATTATTGATCAGTGATCGATTCTAAGACACTCTAGCGATGTCCGTCTGTCTGTGGAAATGGTGATCACGACTAAGTATTAAACATATATGGCTGAGACTTAGCAAATTTACTTGTTGTTGTCTTAAGTAGTTTGGTATTGCATTTGAGCGAAATCCGTTCAGCAGTTCAAAAGTTATGAACTAAAATGTAAGAACACCTCGAAAATTTTGGTAACCTAAAAATACAAAATGTTTTAATTCGGCTGCTGTTGGCATATGTGAACAGAATTGGACACAGAATGGAATTTTTACAAGTACAAACCAATTTCAAAAAAAAAAAAAAATTCGCGGAATTTTTTTTTCATCAAAAATTTTTTTCCGCGTAATTTTTTTTTTCAAAATTTTTTTTTTTTGCAAATAATCTTTTATTACATCGTGGAGGGTATTAATCGGCATAACCGAATTTATTTTTTTTAGTTTTCTAAATTCTAACCTTGTCAGATTTTTTTGATTTTTTCTAAATTTGCTTACTTTTTTCTAAGTTTTTTTATATTTTCTGACATATTTCGTGTAAGAGAGCTACTGTTGGTATTTATTTGATAGTCTGTAACACAAACTTTATGTACGAAGGTATGTTTGAATTTCATAGACATGGTTTGGTTGGACATTTCGTTTAAAATTTGAAGCTGTATTATGTTGTTTATTTAGTACATAAATTCTAATTATGTCTATTTACATACGATTATAAGACTTTATGTTTTGCCACTATAATTGTCAATTTGCTAAATACTCTTGACAATGGACAAATTCCGAAACACGGTTTCAGTAAGTCTTGTAAAATGACCAATTAAAAACAAACAACTTTATAAATAGTTTCGTGAAAATTGTTACTTTGACAATATCATCGTAATTATTAACAGAAATATGACCTTGAGATAGAATAATCTTTTTCAAAAATATTTTTTTTTTAAGTTTTTCTACTATTAAAATTTTTCTAATTTTTCTGTTTTTAAATTTTCCAGAATTTTTCTATCCTTTTTCGAAATTTTCCTAATTTTTTTTTCTAATTTTTCAAGTTCTTTTAATATTTTATTTATGATTCCAAAATTTGTTTGTTGTTTCTTTTTCCCAAAATTTTATATACTTTTTTTTAAATATTTATTAGTTTTTCTGCATTTTCATAGATTTTAAACATTTTCTGATCAATTTTTCTTAGTTATTTCCAATATTTCCTGCATTTCTCTGATTTTTTCATATTTTTTTATTTTTTGTTATTTAAATTTTTCTTATTTGTGCGGAATTTTCCTGATTTTTTAAAAATTTTCTGAATTTTTCTAACTTTTCACCATTTTTTTTTATCAAACATTATTAACAAAATTATTTTCTTTAGCAATTTTTTTCATATTTTTTAAAAAGCTTCTTTTTCCAAAATTTTTTTAAAAAGCTTCTTTTTTAAATAAAGTTTTTTTGCAATAAACATTTTTTTTAAATTGTGTAGGGTATTGATATATTCGGTAAGGCCGAATTTAACTTTTTTATTTGTTAATTATGTACTCACATTTTTAGACTGCCACAATTGTTCTAATAGCCGCAAAAATCTTTGCATTTCCGTACTGCTAGCGAAAAATATAACTAAATCATCTGAGCACTCACGAACTTCTTGACACGAGAATTCCAAAATGCACCACCAAGTATCATTTAAAGAGGGAATTTTAATGCCAGTCATCTCTTTAATATCAGCACATGTTAAAATTTCTAAACCTGAATTTTTACCATAAACACTACTCATATTGGATTGTCGTTCCTGCTCGACTTGTTGATGCTGTTGCGGTTGTGGCAAATGACTACTAATGTTATGGGAATTTGTTGGTTGTGTATGTTTAGAATTGGTGGTGGTGGAAATAGATGATTGTGTAACATTGCTAGCTAGAGATGAAGAAGCTAAATTTGTATTACAGGTGGTAGTCGAACGTGAAAGTTGTGATAATTTGGTTGGGGTCGAATTAACTGAAGATAGTGAACGTTGGGTATTGCGAGTGGGTGTACTCATGGCGGAACTTAACTATAAGAAATAAGTTTATAAAATTTAGTTATATTTTATAAAACATTTAAAAAAAAGAAAACCTTACCAAACTTCCTGATTCTGGTAAATATTGATTTAAATCATCTTCTTGTTTATTTGTTAAAGGGTCTACAATTTCCTCCGCTTTAGGAGTTTCTTGATCCTCTATGGATTTTCTTAAGGGTGAGCAGAAATCTTCTCTAAGGGTAATCAAATGATTTTGTGTAACCACCAAAGTACAGCCTAAACTTTTATGTTTTTCTTGCATTTCAAAAAGCTAAAAAATAATTTAGAGTTTAAAAATTATTATTTTTTTGGAAAAACAAAAACTTACCCCACTAGCTGATTGTAACAAAGCCTGCAACCATTCAGAAGCCACATATTCATCAGGAGCAGCCAATTGTAATAACATTTTATTTTTCAACATAATTTCAAAACAATGTGGCCTCTGGGCTTTTACCGCTCTTCTAGCACCTTGACACTCGGCCAAAGCCATAGCCCAACTGGGAATTTTTTGGGTGGAATCATTAAACATATATAAAACTCCAGCTCTGTTAAGTGTTTAAAAAAAAATATTTTAATCATAGATAATGAAACAAGAACTACTTTAAGAGTTAATAATAATAGAGTGGTATGAAGCTATTATAATGCTTCATTTTGATTTTTTTTTTTTATTACTGTCGCTGATAACTTTTTTTTAAATTTTTTTTATATTTGTAATTTATTTATTATTGTAATAATTAGTATATAAGTATATAAAATTTATTTTTTTTATTTTGTTGTGCATTAGCAATTGAGTAGTCTTTGTAATTTAGTTTATTTGGCCCTAAGGGCTTTTAAATTGCAAAATAAATGAATAAATAAATAAATAAAAATTTTAATTTTAAATTCTTTTTCGGGTTACTTACTTTAACAAAAAATATCCTGGATTCCAGGGATGTTGTTTTGAATTCCCCATATGTTCTTTAATGCGTCTATGCATTAGGAAACCTTTTGCATGTGGCCCTAGTGGCTCTTGATCTGCTGGATCATTTAAAGCAGAACCAGGTACATTTACCACTGCATAATACATCCAAGCATCATTTTTACCAACACATGAATTTTCTCTAACAAAATGTTGTAATGGTGCCAAATGATCCAGGGTTAGTTGACCCACTGCTGGTAGAATAGAACCACTACGTCTAGCACATAATTCTAAATTTGCTACTAAGCCAGCAGCCGGGTAGGGACCGCCGGCTAAAAGAACCTGCTGCATATCGCGATTGTTATTAGAAAGCAATACTGTGTTGCCATAGGGCCCCATCTAAAATTAAGAGTAGACATTTAAAAACAATTAATATTTTTATAGTTATTTGACTTAAAATAACACATTTTACTAATTTCCAAGTGAGAACGTTATTCGGCTGTGCCGAATCAAAAATGTCCTTCTCACTTTGCGTTTTTTTTTTAATTTTAACTTTCTTGATTTTTCCAATATTTGATCTTCCTGAATTTCTCTTTCCTTTTCAGAATTATTTTGATGTTTTTCTGGGGGGTTACTGCGTAACTTTATTCGAAAGAAATCGTTCGAATTCGGAAATTTTTAATCGTTTGTAGCAAAAAATCTGTTGTTGCTAAATAATTGTTTTTTATATTTTTGCATTATTTGGTGATGAGCTGACAAACGCTGATTAATTTTTTTCCTAAAAAAATATTTTCTTTCAAATTATTTACGAAAAGAAATTTGTATTCGAAAGCATTTCCGTTTCGAATCGAATTACGCAGTAACCCCCCTGAATTTTCTAAAAAATTTTTTATTTGTTTGAATTTTTCTGATTTTTAAAAACATTTCTTGCTCACTGCAAAGATCTGTGGTTACGGCACCTAGAAGAGTCGGATAAAGGTTCTAAATGTATTTTTTCGACGATAAAGAACCTTTCTAATCCCCGCAGAAGCGAAAGACCCACACTCACTTTCGAGAGTGGCACGCCGTTTGACTCCCAAAGGTGCTGTGATGCCCTAAATCGACAGTTTATAGAGCATCTGGCTAGACCCAACAAGGATTATCGAGGCAACCGAAAGAAGATTCGATCTCCACCTTTGACAGAAGATGTAGAGATCGCTCCGGAAAATGTCTCTAAAGCTAATAGGGAATCGAAAGCAACCACGGCAATAAGTCATGATGGTCTTGCCATGATTATGCTTAAGCACGTGGGAAAAAATGGTCGGCAACAACGGCGTATGCAGGACTGTTTTTTCAGGTCCCAACAACAACAACAAAAAAATTTTTGTTGTTTTTTTCGTGAGATTTGTGTTTTTCAATACATATAAAAAAATATTTTTTTGTTGTTGTTGTTGTTGGGCCCCCCCCTCCGTATACGCCGATGGTTGGCAAACACATTTAGCCTGTGTGTCAACTCCTTGGAAATTCCAGATATGTAAAAGCTTTGGAAGATTATTCCCGTCCCCCACCCCTGGGAATACCCATAAACTTAGGGAGCTCCTACAGACCTACAATCTTGTTGTTGTTGCTGTAGCCCCTACATGATCGTACGTAAAAGAAAAAGGAAGAAAAATAGAAAAGAAAAGAAATTGTTAAATTAAAGAGAGGGGCATCTATGAAACTTGGTCCAATTCGAGGAAGAGAGCTGCCTCTATTGGATGGGTCCAAAGGGATAAGGGTGTCAGATCTGTGGGATTTGCAGGACACATAAACAAATGTCGGGTGATATGAGGTGACTGACCACATCGTGGACATTCATCGGGTATCTCGGGATTAAGGAGGGATAGGTAGCTATTCAGTGTCCTAGATAGTCCAGAACGTAGCTGTGACAGAATGGCCCTGGTCTCTCTTGGTAGTAGTTTCTCTTCACCGCTTATGGGTGGAGGTCTACCACCCAGAACTATACTGCTCGGATAGTCGTCTATCGCCTCTTTTACCATCTCAGTATGTGCCTTTGCCGTTGCCTTAATTATCCCTTCAGTCGTGTTGTCCCCTAGTAGATGTTGTACATAGGGTTTCTCCTTCCGCAGATCAAACCTTATGAGTATAGCTCTTTCCGATAACGGTCTTCTTGTTGAGCAGTGGTTTGGGTGTGCATGGTTCTCACTCCTGAGCAGATGCTGTCTCGTGAGGAGGTTGCAATGTCTGCGGACCGACAGCAGCTCGCATTCGTGTTGTAGGTGTTGTTCAGGTGCCTTGGAGTAGCATCCTGTTGTGACCCGTAGGGATGTGTTTTGGACCGTTTGTAGATTTCTCCACTGTGTGTCACTAATGCCTGGGGTCCACACGGGAGCTGCGTAGTCGATCTGGGGCCGGCCAATGGCCTTGTAGGTGTTAAGGATTGTCTCCTTTTCCCTTTTTTCCCTTTTTGGTCACCACCTCGGCCTGTTTAGAGAACATGAAAAGGTTGTCAAACGTGACGCCGAGGATTTTTGGGTTTCTGTTCGTGGGGATACTCTGGCCACGTATGTGGATGTCGAGTTCCAGGTTGACCTCTTTGGTCCAAGTGTAAGGAGGGTGGCTGTTGACTTAGGGGCAGATAGTTGTAGAAAAAGTCGGTTAAAAGCGGAAGGTAGCCGTTTATGTGTCTTTCCGCTTCGCTGATGTCCCTACTTGTGGCCATTATTGTACATTACTGCACTAAGAAAATTATGTCATTAACTGTTTGTAGGTTATTTTAAAAAGTAATCAGTAAAGTTATTTTAAAAGAAAAATCACTTATTTTATAAAGGATTTAATTTTTTTACTATTTCTGTCAGCGTTTGAAAGGCTACGTTAGCTACCCGTTTTTTTGCTTTTGCTTTTCATATCACTTCAAACAATTTCAATATTATAAGTTATAGCTTTTGTTTACTTTTCTTTTTTGTGTTTGCTTAAACTACAACAACATGAAAAAAATAAAAACTCCAAACAGAGCAGTAGCGGAAAACAAATTTTATTGTTGTAGCCTACAAATATACTACAGTAGTATATTTGTAGGCTACAAATATACTACAGTAGTATATTTGTAGGCTACAGTATTACTACAGTATTACTACAGTAGTATTACTACAGTATCACATTGTAAACAAATGTTGCAATATAAAAACGTGATCATATTAAAAATTTCGTTAAGATGGTGTAAAATGAATACAACATCGAAAAAAGAATAATAATAATTTTTACTAAAATTCTTTTAATTTTGGTCAAAAAAATATAAAAAATTTGGAATTTTGTCGAATTTTTCGATATTTTCGAATATGTACGCGATTTTAATATTATCGGTCTAGACGCTCAGAAGTTATGAGAAAAACCGTGACATTAACATTGGGTTAGAGATGGGCGCTGGTCACGTGATTTGCGTGAATCACGCCTGAGTGATTTTCATTTAAATCACGTGATTGTGAGTGAGTGTGAGCTGAAAAAAAATCTGAGTGAGTGAGTCATTTATTTTTTGCGTGAGTTTGCGTGATAAGATTTTTAGATTAGCCCAATTTTTTTTATTTTTTGTAAAAAAAAATTTTTGGAGTTGTTTTTTTGGTAAGAGAATTTTATTGCGTGAGTAGATTTTGCGTGACTCACGCGTGAGCGTGATTGAATCTGGCGTGAGTAAGATTTTTATTACTCACGTGAATAGTGAGTGAGCGTGAATAAAAAAAAAATTGCGTGAGTGATTCGATTATTTTTGCGTGAGCTTGAGTGAGTGTGAGTCAAAATCCACTCACGCACCCATCTCTACATTGGGTTTTTCGAAAATTCACGTGTTGAAAAATACACAAAACATGGTTTTAATTAGAGATGGGCGCGTGAGTGATTTTTGACTCACACTCACTCACGCCCTCGACAGGAATTTTTGAATCACGCACACTCACTCACGAGCAAATTTTTTCTACTCACACTCACAATCACGTGAGTAAATTTAATACAACTCACACTCACGTGCACTCACTCAAGCTTCACTCACACTCTCGTTGACTCACACTCACGAAACTCTTATTCATACAAAAAAAATTTAAAAGCTAAAATTTGAAAAATCTTTTAAAATTTTTAACAAAATTTAAAGTTCAGCGTAACTTAAAAAATCGACTCACGCACACTCACGCAAAAATCTTACTCACGCACACTCCACTCACACGCGCGTGAGTAAAATTGAATTTAGTCACACTCAAGCGTGGTCACGCGTGAATCACGTTCTAATCTGCTCATGTGCCCATCTCTACTTTTAATGACAAGGGAACACCACAACAATGTTTGCCAAAGTTTTTTTTTTGAGAAGTTGAATTATAATTTTACATTAACACAATCCAACCCTATTCTTTATACACATTAAAATAAAACAGTTATATTAAACAAGATAAGTGTGTGTGTTATAGTTTTATTAAATTTTCTCTTTGTAGGCTACAAAAACAATATTGGTAGGCTACCAAAAATAATTTGTAGGCTACAGGTAGGCTACCAAAAATAATTTGTAGGCTACAGGTAGGCTACCAAAAATAATTTGTAGGCTACACAATTCTAATGTTTTTGTTTTTTTTGCTACTTATTCATTTTTAAAAACAATCGTAAGCTCTCGCTACAAAAACAGAAATGTGCAAGTATTAGTAGTTATAGCAATTGAATGATTTACATATTGTTTGTTTTTAAAACTACACATATAGTCAATTTTGGTTGTTTAAGCTACTTTCTTCGTAGTAATTTAAACGCTGATTTCTGTAGTTTAAAAAATATAATTTACTGTCTTAAAAATGAATTTTCTGTTAATTTATTTTCGGCAGTAAAAAATTTCTTCTATAGTTTTACTGTTTTTCAATACAAAATAAGTGAATATTCAGTAATTTTTTAATGTTTTGGTTAGTCATTAAATTAACATTTAAAATTGACTGTAATGTGTTTTTGTTTTAAACGAAAAAACAGTGGAATGGTTTTTAAACAAAATTTTATTTGTTTTAAGTGAATATTCACTGGAATTTACCTACATAATTTTTTGAGTGTGGGTGGTGTGGGTGCCTTTGACACGTAGAAGTTTAAGAAAAGAGGGGAGAGCACGCCGCCCTGGGGTACACCTTGTTTGCTCTTTCTGAGCGTGGATTTGGTGCCTCTAAACTCTACGTATGATTGTCTGCCCGACAGGTAGTTGGCTGTCCATCTCTTCAGGGTGTTCGACAAGGTAGATTCAGAGATGTCACTTAGGAGGGTATTGCGGCAGACAGTGTCAAAGGCTTTGGACAGGTCCAGGGCTACTAGGACGGTCCTTTTGTGTGGTCGCACACTGTTTAGGCCTTTTGCCACTCTCGATCTGTCAAAGGCCGTCGACACGGTCTGCCACACGAATCTTTTGCAAGACCTTATTGATTCTTCAATCCCAAACGCCTACAAAAGCATACTACATGGCTGGAAGGCAGTCAAATGTAGAGGTCAGAGGTTCTAGGTCGGGATTTAAGAAAACTAAACAGGGTGTGCCACAGGGTTCTTCTTCCCCATCTTGTTTAAAACTTACATCTCCAAAATCCCGACCCCACCACCAGAACGGAAACTTATATATTATGCCGACGACTGCACAATTTTTTGCACAGGCAGGGATATCGAAGACTTGGAGGAACAGCGAAATAGTAATCTACCCACCCTGGACGACGGTCACATTCTTCACCACGTGGACTAAAGAGGTTACCAGGAAACTTAATATCCACATAAGTGGACACCGAGTTTCTACAGTGAAAAACCCAAGACTCTTGCGATCCACTTTGATGGCCTTTTTATGTTCGCCATCGCCAGAAATGCTGAAGAAATGACAAGGCGAGTGAGAGGTAGGAACTCCATTTTAAAAGCGCTACAGTGTTTAATACTTACATCTCCAAAATCCCGACCCAACCACTAGGGCGGAAACTTATCCCTACACAGGCAGGGATATCGAAGACTTGGAGGAACAGCTAAATAGTTATCTACCAACCCTGGACGACGGTCACACTCTTCACCACGTGGACTAAAGAGGTTACTAGGAAACTCAATATCCACATAAGTGGACACAGCGTTCCCACAGTAAAAAAACCCAAGATTCTTGCGGTCCATTTTGATAGCCTCTTTATGTGTGCCAGACATGCAGACATCACTCGCCTGGTCATCTCAGGCCAGTGAAAGGTAGGAACTCCATTTTGAAATCGCTAACAGATAGAACCTTGGGCAAAGATAAGGATGCGATCTTGACAACGTACAAAACAATAGTTCGTCTTCTTATCGACTATGTCGCCCGGTCTGGTCGCCGTCCATTAGAGATACAGTGGAGAAAACTCCAAACGATGCAGAACACATCCCTCAGGGTGGTAACAGGGTATCATGTGAAGACTACCTACATGAGAAGACCAAAATTCTGCGTATTCGGAGCCATTGGTGCCTTTTCACTCGTCAATTTGTGCTAAAGTGTTATATGACCGAGCACCCCAACCATGCTAGGACCGTAGGTACGTCGGCACCGTATGTGAGACTGGTGAGGTCTTACCTACGCTCCGAAAAATCGGACGCAAGTCACCTCACCAATCTGGTGCACAGTGGCAAATTAAAAAAAGACGCAGGCCCGTCTCCACTTCGAGATTGTCTCCGATTCCATCGGGAGGACGTTTTCGAAAACAGCCTGACACGTAAGGTCCGTATGACATTGTCCCAACTCATGTCAGGTTACTCTAGGGAGCTGAATAATTAACTGGCCAGAGTAAACTCGGACGCCTGCCTTATTGCAACTCTGCACCCCATAATACCGTACACCTTTTTGAATGCCTGCTCCGGCCCATCACACTAACTCCCAGGTCATTGTGGACCAATCCAATCGAGGCAGCGCGCTTCCTCGAACATTAACCTGTTTAATGTCTCCCATTCCCAATTTCCTTCCCTTTCCCATCCCCAATCGAAAATTTAAATTAAATTTAACTTACATATCTAGTAACTTTTCTCGCATAATATACGCAAAAATCTTGTTTAATGTGATTCCTCCCAAGCGCTTGTTTTTGTTTTTTTTTTGGTGTTCATCGGACGGGGAAAAAATACACAAGTTTTGATATTAAAATTGTTTAATTGTTTAATGGTCGCGCAAGACGTAAAAAAACAAAAACAAACACATCAAATTTGAAATGTTTACGCCCGTTTGATTTAGGTACATTACATATAAATATTAGAAACGAAAAATTATTGGGCGTTACGCCTTACGCGACGTAATTTGATTCAGGTTGAACGCTAAATTGGTACAGGATTTTAACAGACAGACTAGTATTTTGATGTGTTTCATCCGAAATAACAAATTCTTATATTCCCTATATCATTGTGGAGGGTATAAAAAATTTTAAATTTTATTATCTCTCAACTTACCAATATAACATCTAAATCTTTGTAAGCCAATACAAATTTTGAGCATAAACGATTTCGCACCAAATCCGTTACATATAAAGTCTTATCGGTTAACAAAACCAAAACCGGTGTCATATAGCCTTCCCTAGTATAACCCGTATATAATTTAAAAGCTTTCATCAACTGTTCCGTTTCATCTTTTAGAATGTGTAAATGAACTCCAGCAAAAACATCAATAGAAATTTCTCCAATTCCTAATTCAAAACGTGATAGATCTCCTGGTAAATCAGCGTCTAAATTTGTTAATTCTTTGCGTGGAGAATTAGCACCAGACATTTCAATTTCCATAGCTATTTCAGCATTTAGATCATCAATTAATTCTAAATTACGTGGTCTTGCACCTTTAACATACAAATTACCCGTAAGTAGTTTTTGTTCATTTTGCAATTTGTTTGCAAAGAAGTTATTGCGTCTTATTGAAGATTCGAGTATTTTCTTTTGGGTAACATTACGCAAAAAACGATTGATAAGCGATGTCTTAGCTGGTGGTTGTGATGGTGGTTTTAAGAGATTATTATAATCCGCTACACTTTGGCGGTCACTGACATCATGATAATCAACCATAACAATGTCACTTTCATTTCTTTCAGTATCTGTGGTTATAGTCAGAATATCATCAAAATCCTCACTTAAAATAGTGCTCTTAGAATCACGACCACACCCACCTCTACCACCCATATAAGTATTGAATAAATCCGGACTTAGGGCAGAGGTATAATCTGGTTGTGGTACACTTGTACCATAACGTGGTGGCTGTTGTTGCTGTATTAAATTGGAGCCTGAAGCACTTAAACGTTTCTTTAGGGGAGATGGTAAATGGCGTGATTGTTTTTCAAGATTTGTTCGTAAGTCGGTACCAATTGCAAGACTCTCTCTTTGTGCTCCACCAGCGGCTGCAGCTGCACCGCCGTTTGAAGAGCCACCACTGCCACTAGCTATACCGCTGGTTAGAGAAGTAGAAGATTTTTGAAGCATTGCTTGTGTATTCGAATTGGAAGTATTAGTATTTGTGGTTAATTCAGAAATGGTGGAAGATGATGTTGTGGAGGGAAATTTTGAGAGTTTTGTTGGAGTACTATTTGCTAAAGGTGTTGGTATGTTATTGTGCTTTTTAGGCATTTTAAGGGCTGAAATGTTAAAATGTTTAGACACCATATCATTATGTATTAAATTTTTTTTCATTTATTCATCATTTCAACTTACCAAAATAATGTTCGGTAGCTTGCTGCAATTGTTTTGCCTCCTCCTCCCGTTTCTTTTTATCTTCAAATTGTTTTTTATTTACTTTTTTTGGTGATGGTTGTTTGTCTTTGCCGGCATCTTTAAAACTGCGAAAGAAATTTGAAAATGTTTTTGCTATAGGAGCCGATATAAAAGCTGAACGATCCGGTTCAGGTTGAGCAATTGGTGTATCTTTTTCTACTAAACTAGCAATACTGCCTTCAGAATCTTCCATATTGGTGAGATCATTGAATGAGGTTGATTCATAACAATACGAAACACCGGTATGTTCAAATACGGTACTCTCACAATTGATAATGAACTTGTTGCGAAATTGTGTGCGCTCTGAGTTTTCACAAGCCGAAGTGGCAGCTGAATTAGCTGCTGAAGTAGCCTGAGATGATAAGGTGAATTGATCATATTCATTATCAGTAGCCTCAAATTCTTGTTGTCTTTGTAATTGTGGTGTCGTGGTTGTGCTAGATATTGGAATTGTTGTTGTTTTCTGATCTTTTTGATTTTCATCACTATTTTGCCGGGTAGGAGCATAAATATCTTCCTCATTTTGATGTCTCAACTGTTGATCGACATTATGAACATGCTTCTGAAGAGGTTGCTGTTGTTTTGAACCATCTAAACTTTTACTTAAGAACGGTTTTTGTTTTAATGGTGGTGATTCTGAGAGTTGTTGTGTAGTGTGTTGTTGCTTATCCATTACTTTTGGCTTATGTTCAGGTGTCTGTTCAAGTTCTGCTACACATTCTATTACGGCCTGTAAATCTTCTGATCCTTCTGGTACTCCACGTTCTGGTAGTGGCATAGTAAATATACTTTTTAATGAACCGAAAATCATTTTACTACTATTGTCAAGTAGTTGATTCATATCATGAACATTAAATTTCTTCATTTTTGTTGTTAAATCTTGTTCGTGTATAATATTAGTTTGGCATTTGGATTTCTTCAAACAACTAGATTTTGGTTTCTTTTCTTTATTCCATACGGACTTTTGTCGTGTTGGACTTTTATCAAAATCAATATTGGGTTCTGAGTAATAACAATTATCACCTGAAAAGAATAGAGTTTACAAAATGGTTTAGCAAAAAACACACAATGCTTTAATTCGGCTGCTGGCGGACTCATGCGAGTTGGATATAGCAAGATATTTAAACAAGTTAAACATTTTTTCACACACACATTTGTATACCCTCCAACTACAGTATGGGGTTATACTGACTTTGTTATTCCGTGTGTAACGCATCAAAATACCTGTCTAGCAGAATTATGTACGCCCGTCTGTCCGTCTGTAGTTATAATGCAGTCCAAAATAAAAGAGATAGACTCCTGAAATGTTGCATGATTATGTCTTATGTCCTAGGCAGGTTAAGTTCGTAAATGAGCAAAATCGGGCCAGGGAAAAAAAGCTCCCCCTTGAAGAATTAAACCAACCTCTGAATATTACCATTTTTATACCCTCCACTTAGTGATAGAGGGTATATATAAGTTTGTCATTCCGTTTGTAACTCATCGAAATATCGGTCTGGGACCCCATATAGTATATATATTCATGATGCCCGATCGATTTTAAGACATTCTAGCGATGTCCGTCTGTCTGTCTGTGGAAAATGCTGTCGCGGACAAAATATTGCACAGAGATGACTGACACTTAACATATATATTGGAAGTTCTCCCGAGAAGTTTGGTATTGCTTTTGAGCGATATCGGTTTAGCGGTTCAAAAGTTATGAACGAAAATGTAAGCACACCTAAAAAATTTCAGTATATTCAACATAACCTAAAAATACAAAATGCTTTAATTCGGCTTCTGGTTGACATATGTGAACATAATTGAACACCAAATGGTATTTAAACAAGTACGAACATATTTTTTGAAGAAAAAAAAAAAAAATCGCGGATTTTTTTTTACCAAAATTTTTTTCGCGGAAATTTTTTTTTTTAATTTTTTTTTTTAAAAGTAATTTCCTTTTAAATAAAGTTTTTTGCAATAATCTTTTTGAAATTGTGGAGGGTATCACTACATTCGGCAAGGCCGAATTTAACTTTTTTACTTGTTTTAATAATTTTTTGTGTTTTTGTTTAACAAATGCAACATTTTTATTATACAAGAAGTTAAAAATCCCCCATTTGGACCCACAGGATAAGAAAATGTCGGTTTTTTGTTTTTTCCTTGATATAATGAAAATTTAAATCGATCTTATTACACCGTCCGACAAAAAGAAAAAAAGTCGTTAAACACGAACTGGATAACATACGTTTGAAACTGGAGACTAAATGCAGTAAAACTGCATTTGCAGTTTTTCATTTCGTGATCCTGTTTACTTTTAAAAGGACTTTAAAGTTTTAGAGGATTAAATTTTGTAAAATATTTTTTTTTTAAATATTTGTACTTTTCCTAGAATGCCATTTGTGATGGCAAATGAAAGAAAGGGATCTCCCCTAAATTTCCTATTTTATTATTTTGACATATCAGGAAAAAGGAGGTAAGTTACGTCCTTTCAAAACTTTATCCTTCAACATCATTAAAAATTTTCAACAAAATATTTTAATAAAGTTTTTAAAGGACATTATTCACGTCCTTTTTTTCTTTATATGGTAAAATGAAAAATATAATGAAAAAATTGGGGGAGATCCTCCCCTTTCATTTGCCATCACTAGTGGCATCCTAGGACAATTACAAAATTCTAAACAAATATTTTACAAAATGTAATTCTTTAAAATTTTGATTTCCTTTTAAAAGGAAACAGGATCATAAAATTAAAAACTTTTAATGCGGTTTACTCCGTTTGATCTATACATTCAGACATAATAGGTGTGTTCCAGAACGTTACCGCGGGTGCCCGCGGGTACCCAAACCAGCCCGAAAAGCGTTCCCGTACGCAAAAATTGGGTAAATGAGAGAGTTTTTGAGAGAATAAATTACTTTCTCATTTTACCGAACTTACCCGCACTTTTTTTTCGGGTAAATTGGTAACAGTCAGATGTTAAAAAAACAGCTGATTTTTTTTGTGAAGCTAAATTGGAAATTTAAATAAAATAAAGAACTAAACCAAGGAAATGTGTTATTTCAATACAAAAAAAGATAATTTGTTATTAAAATAAGCTTTTACAATTTGTTTTCTTGTTTAAAGTAATTTTTCTTACGAAAATTTTTTTGCGTTATTGGTTTGTTTACATTTTCTATTATTTTGGGCTTGAAATGTGGTTTTTAGCGTTCCCGTACTTTTGTGCATTTTTGTGGTATCGTGAGAGGTTTTTTGATTTTCTCTCATTTTACCGAACTTTACCCGGAAAGTTCTGGAACACACCTAATCATGCGGTTCATCTTTAATATTGGCTGTCGGACGGTGTTATAAAATTTTAAGTAAATTTTTAAATAATTTATTTAAACCAATTTTAAATTTTAACTCACCTATTAAATTATTATTAACCTGTGACATTCCAATACAATCACATGAATTACTTTTAGCTTGACCATATTGTTGATTGGAATTTTTATCATTTTCATCCGAGTCCAAACTAGAATTTGAACTAGAGCAAGAACATTTATAAAGTTCTTTTTTAATTTCTGCTTTCTCTTCACATTTCCCCTTTTTATCTGCAGCTAAATCTTTAGGCATATATTCAAATACACCCGAGTTATCATATTTTAAAGCCGTACTATCGTTCATATCATAAACATCTGAGTTGCCATAATCCAAAACATCAGAGCAAGCATTACGATAAACAACACGACGACTTCGTTTTGTTCCATCTCCCGTTTCAGTATCTCCAGCATCGCCTTCTTGACCATGTGAAATTTCCGTAGGTTGTGCTTGTTTATCACCCTCCGAGCACCAGGAATAACGACCGGCTTGTCCAACTAAAGGTGCCATTTTACGTATTCCGCCCGATTTGTAAGTTATAAAACCATGTTCAATGTGTATATTATCAGTACGAGTATTTTTTAAAATATCTTCATGGAATGATACCCGTTTTTTGGGAGCTTTAGCCACATTTGGACTTTTACGTACTTTACGTCTATAAACAATATTTTCAGTAGTATCAAATGTTGACATTTGACTTGAAGTCATAGCTTCTTCTACCACTGCTGAGGGTACAGCCGGGATAGTTGTTACATTTGAATTAGAATCCATAACAGTAGTTTCTTCAGCCGGTGTTACTATCAAAGGCTCCTTAAGTTTTTCCACTTGTGGTGCCGATGTAGACATTTTTGTATCTTCAAACTCAAAACCAGACTGTGAAGTTATAGATTCTACCATTAATTCACTTGATTCTGAATCTAACATTTGTACTCCAGAATCACTGGGAGTAGTATCATCTAATGTACTATTCATGCTAGTCGACATTTTGTCTATATAATTAAGATTAGTTGTAGTAGTATCAGTTTTAGTAGTAGTCAATCCTCCAGCAGCTGCCATACGGGAACGTTCTAAATTAGCAGCCGCATAAAGCGGTGATTCCATTACGACATCATAGGCCGTTGGTGGCCTCTCCACTAATGTTTCTATGTATAGTAAAGTATTATGTATTTATAAAATATGATATTTTATGTTTTGTGTATGGTAAGTTAGAATATACAAATGCAATATTGAAAAAATAAGTAGTTTTGAAGGGATGTTAAAGGATTTTTTTTGTATTAGATTTGTTCAATTTTTATATTTTTTTTGTTCTTTTAGCCGATTATTTGATATTTTTGTGATGTGGTATGTGATGATTATCTTAAAATATAAATAGGAAAGTATTATAAAATGTTCGGTTCTGAAAATAAAAGGTAAAAATAGGAATTAAATAAAAAAAAGTAAAGCAAATATGATTGTAGGCAGTTTTACACTAACCCGAAATTTAACTAAAATGAAATTAATGTAAATACCCTTTTAAAAATATGAAAATTGAGTGGAGTTCGATTTGGGTTTTATGTCGTCACCCTGGTGTCACCCTCTGATTTCATGAAATTTGGATATGTTGCTCAGAACGAAAATAATTCGACACATTTTTTTTTTGAGCGGCCCAAACTCATTTTAAGGGGGTCGGTTTGTATGGGGGAAAGTTGACCTTTTCAGTTTTTTTACGATTTACGCCTAGTTACTCAAAATTAATATAGGCCTACTTGGTATCAGAAGGTATTTAAAAAAAAGGTATTTAAAATACCTATCTCGTGATGCTAACAGCGTGCCAAAGAAGTAAATATTTTTCGACTTATTAACAAAAATGTCCTAAAATTTTGGTATTTTATTCAATATGACGAAAAGTTATGCATGTTCGGACACGTTCTTTGAATACCTTTCATTTGGTATGTAACATGACAACGTTTCTTTGCATAATATAGGAGATAAACGCAAAAAACTGAAAAATAACCGTTTCTTCTTCTTATCAAAATTTTACAAATGTATTTTAAAAATTTTAATATGAGTTTTTAAGTTGTCAAAATATATTTTAAAAATTATTTAAATGTATTTCTAAATTGTCCAATTATGTTCTAAAATCCCCCAAGTATATTTTGAAATTGTCCAAATATTTTTTAATATTATTCAAATATTTTAAAAAATAAATTATACAAATACAGTTTCAAATTATCCCAATATAATTAAACAATTTTCCAAACACAATTTAAAATGTTTCCAATTAATTTCAAAATTGTCAAAATGTATTTTAAAATTTTCGAAATGTAGGTCAACATTTTCCAAATGTAGTTTAAACTTTTTCTAAATCGCTAATGATTTTAATCCACAATTTCAAAAATATTATTGCAAAAAACGTTATTTAAAAAGAAATTACTTTTGAATTTTGTTTTTTTAATTTCCGCGAAAAAAAATCCGCGATTTTTTCTTTTTTTGTCAAAAAATATGTTTGTACTTGCTTAAATACCATTTGGTGTTCAAATATGTTCACATATGTCAACCAGCAACCGAATTAAAGCATTTTGTATTTTTAGGTTATGTTGAATGTAATAAAATTTTTTAGGTGTCCTTACATTTTCGTTCACAACTTTTGAACCGCAGAACCGATATCGCTCAAATGCAATACCAAACTTCTCGGGAGAACATCCAATAAATATGTTAAGTTTCAGTCATCTCCGTGTAATATTTTGGCCGTGATCACCATTTCCACAGACAGACAGACGGACATCGCTAGAATGCACAGTTTGGCCAATCTAGGACCAAAAAATCCAATTTTAATTATATTGACTGGAAATTCTGTATAAATGTTCGTTTTGACTTCAAAAACAACATTATGAAAAATATGGGAGTCCAGTTAACGGCCACGCCCACTTTTTAAAAAAATTTTAATTTTGGTTGTAATTTCTTTAAACTTGGTATATATACTCTCAAGGACTGTAGAAATAATATTACAAAAAAACAGGGCGGTCAGACAACTGCCACGCCCACTTTTTAAAAATAT
Source organism: Pegoplata infirma (assembly GCA_963921195.1). NCBI lineage: Eukaryota > Metazoa > Arthropoda > Insecta > Diptera > Anthomyiidae > Pegoplata > Pegoplata infirma. Next base: position 31,799,208 of record OY992536.1, read on the forward strand.
GTTTAAAAAATATGTAAAAACAAGGTTTACATATCGGCCCACTGCAGTCGGCGTCGCAGACGGTCGCAAAAGTCAGCCGCTGAAATAAGTACTATGGATATTGGTCAATATGTCTGAAAAAGTCCGGCGACCAATAGAGACCAAACACAAAAGTTCTATTCCATCAAAGAAAATAAATATATATTTTTCTTTTCAAAAATTTTTATTATGTTAAAAATTTAATAAAAAATAAAAAAAATTGTTTAAAAAAAGAAGAAATGATATGACTTAAAGCCTTTAAATATCCTTTAAAATTACCAAAAAAGAGTGTATAAATATCTTTTTTTGTTAAAAAGTTACAACAGTTTAAAATCGACTTAATTAATGCGAAATAATGAACACTACTTTCAGGATTTTACAAGATGCAACTTTATGCACCCACATCCTTATAACGAATAGAATTATAGTTCTTATGAGTATTTCCGTGTTATTAGGAATGTTTTATAATATGTACATACAAACAAATCACAAAAATCGGGGAACTTTTTTTTTTTTTGATCTTTGTCGTGCTAGATTGGCCAAATGTGGCACTGTGGAATGTCTTAAAATCGATCGGGTATCATGAATATATTTACTTTATGGGGTCCCAGACAGATATTTCGATGAGTTACAAACGGAATGACAAACTTATATATCACTAAAAAGGAAGGTATTCCATAGCTTACACTCCGATTTCTCTGCAATTTATGTATGTTAATAAGTACCAAAAACTGAGTTTACCCTGCTACTTGTTATTGGCTATCCCGGTGGTTTAAAAAAGGGTTGCCACCTTATGAAAAATGAAGGCCTTTCGGGGAAATCTAAATAAAAGCCGAACTAACAGGAATTTCGCCAAAAGCAAAAACACGTGTCGGCTTAAACTTAACAGAGATTATTATATATGAATTTGGGAATCGTACGCATATACTTCTCCATATAAAGTAGTTCAACATTTACACATTTTTGACAAAAACCAATTTAAAAATTAGTAATTTTGCCAAGACCTTTACACAATTGGATAGAAAAACCTTTCCAACCATATATAATGTTCATATAGTCACTTTGAAAGAAATACAAAAAAATTGAAAAAACGAAAAAAATCCGGTTTTCACCCTCCCATTCCCCCCCTTTAATCTTCACGATAAAAAAAAACGGTAAATCTTAGATTTTATTCCTCTATAACATATTAAAAGTGCAGGACAATCGGAGTGTTAGCTATGGGATACCTTTCCTTGTAAGTGGAGGGTATAAAAATTGAAAATACATTTTAAAATACATTTGGACAATTTTAAAATTATTTTGGACAGTTTTAAAGCATATTTGGACAATTTTAAAATACATTTAGACAATTTTTAAATTCATTTGGACAATTTTAAAATATATTTGGATAATTTTAAAATACATTTGGATAACGTTAAAATACATTTGGAAATTTTTAAAATACAATTGGGAATGGTGTAGTCATTTATCTGGTATCATAAAGGTGTGAAATTTGGGATAGGTTTTTTGGGTCCGGGTCATGGCACAATAATACCAGGTAGTATTATAAGAATTTGCTGTCAATAGCGTCCACCTCTTAAATTCAAAATTTTAAAAATATAAATTTAAATAAATAAAAAAATCAAAACAGAAAAAATTATAAACAATAGCAAACAACAAAATAAACAAGAAATCCCAGCAGACAATTTGAAAATATCTTCCAAAAAGTGGTTATGTTTATGCCCGTAGACAAAACTTTAAGCCACGGTATTAGACAAATGGGTTAGTTTCCACAATAGGAACACAGTTTTTGCAATAATAACCATTTTCGTCAATGAAAATCGATTGAAAATCTTCCTTTTATTTATTTGTTTGTTGGGTTGGTTTATTATTCCAAGTTGTTGAAGCCAAGGGGTTTTATGTTTGTTTACATATTTTTGATTACTTTTTCTTATGATAGTACCGTTATAGTTTTACAATGGGTCCGGGTGATATGTCGCGTGACCTATTATGGACCTATCACTTTTCCTGCAGGGAAATTACAACCAAGATATTCTAATTGAATAATTTTTAAGAAAGTTATTTTTCTGTTTTAAATTTATTTATGCTACTTGTATAGCATAAATCGATCTTGACGAGATCGAGATACGTGTCGGCTAAGTCGTGCAAAAAAAGAACAACATAATTTAATTTAAACCAAGAAATTAATTTTCCTGAAAATCATTCTATGAGAATATCCCCATGAAAATTTTTTGAAACAAATTCCTGGTTCAATAGATTCTTGAATACATTCTACGGTAATCACAACAAAATTTTCTATGTAAAATTATTTAAAAAAACTACTTGCTCTAAAAAACGATTGCTTTCGGGACAATTTCAAACAAAAATCATTGATTCTGGAATGTTAAGTAGAACCGGTTGCAGGGTAGTTTGATGGGTTCCGGAACCGATTATTTGGCACAGAAAATTTTGCTGGGTCATAGTTGTAATTAGTAAAGAAAAATTACCTCGACCTAATATAACCCCAGTCAAAATATAATATTTTAAAGATCGAATAAAACAATTTTTATTTTAAATAAAAATTAATCAGTATTTGGACAATTTTAAAATATATTTCAGTAAATTTAAAATATTTATGTACATTTGGACAGACACCTTTAAAAATAGAAAAAAAGTTTATCTAATGAAGTTGTGTAATTTTCATTTTCCCTTAAAAATTCAATAGATGAGTGTCAGCTTTTTAGGCAAAATGAATGAGGGTCTAATGAAGTTTTCTAAGTTTCATAATCCCTTAAAAATCCAATAGAGATCATCATAATGATCAATTAATATCTGTTTTTTAATAAAAAATTTCAACAATGATAGCTAACAACTACAAATGTAAAAATATTGAGTCATAAAAACAGACAACACTATTGCGTTTTTGTTTTTCTTTTAAAACATTTTTTTTAAACTAAATAACGTCATCATCATACACTTGATAATAGCATCAAAGTCTTAACAAAAGGCAATTAAGAAATGATTTTGACACTCTAGCGCTTGTTAAAAGCTGAAATTAAAAATATGTTTTTTTAATACAAAAAAACATATTCAAGAATAAAAAAATCAATAAATACACAATGTACATTTTTCTATACAATGTTGTTTTTTTTTTAACAAAGAATGGAACACCGGCCAAATGTACAAAATGAAAAAAACAACAATCATAATGGAAATCTCAATACTATACCCAACAAAATCACTTGACTGATCCCCCTTCCGGTCTTGTTTTCGTTAAAAAAAAACATCCTCAACGATACAAAATAAAACAATAAACACACCCTTTTACCCCCAACTTTTTACTTTGCTTTTTTTATCCAACTTCTATACTGCACTTTACAAGAATGTGTTTGTTAATGTGATTGGGTTCCTGCCATACAAACACTTTACTATTGCAAACCTAACTGCCACCCACTTTTTCACATAGAAGTACAAAGCAAATGAAAATTGATTTTTTACTAAAGACAGAAAAAAATTATGGAAAGAAAAGTTCGAAATTATTAAGATTTGTGGAGAAATTTTGCAATACCTTCAATTTGTTGTGGAAAATCCATGTTATTAAATGTTAATATTTATTAATTTCACTTTTTAATATTAACTTTTAATAATTTTTTATTAAATTTTTACATTTTTTGTTAAGCACTATCAAAATTTTTCCTTCAATACTTTTATACTTTTTATAACTTTTAATAAATTTTTATTAAATTTTTACATTTTTTGTTAAGCACTAGCACTGATGCCAACTATTTTTTAAATAATGTAGCTAGATCGGACCAAAAAATAGCTAGAAATAGCTAAATTTAGAAACAGTAAAAAAATCTAGCTATTTTGTAGCTAGATTCTTATAAACAGTTAAAAAATCTAGCTATTTTATAGCTAGATTTAGGATTTGTGCATTTTAAAAGGATTTATTTGTTAAACTTTTTAATTTGACAATAAAATAAGTTAGTTTTGGTAATAAAAAGAATATTTTAATATATTTTTATTAAATTTTGCAAACAAAAAACTTCAAATAGTTATATTTTGTATCGCAGATATAATTAGGGAATTCACATGGGTATCGTATTTGTTGTATATGTTGTATGTCCTATCTAAAAACAGAGTTGGTTTAAATTATTTATCGCTCATTTGATCATTTTCTCTTAGATTCTCTTGTTGTTAGCATACTTGAAAATAGCACACTAAACAGAGGTATAAATGTTGTATCGTCATATCGTGTAAGTGTCGTATTATTAATTTGAAGTTTAACCAACCCTGTATTTAGATAGGACATACAACATACAACACCAAATACGATACCCATGTGAATTCCCTAAATATATATCTGGAAACAAACGATTTGCTGGTTATATTGCCGAGATGATAAATTTTATTGCGGCAATTATCGAATTCGTATCGACGGCCTTAGGAAGAAACGGTTACCCGACGGCAATACATCCCGGTGATACGGCAACAATTCGTCTTGGCGATAAATGGGCAATGTCGCCAAATAATCATTTAAACGAAAAATAAAAGATTTGTATAAATCGCCGGAATATCGGTAAAACGATAATCCGGCGATACAGCTATATCGATTCCCTGAAGCTGAAAATAGACATTATTTTTTTATTCATATTTTGGTTATATTAACGGATAAATGTGAAATCCTCTATTTGTATTTTTTTTAACAGGTTATATAGCAGATGTTAGTGGACCGTATTAATACGAGTTATGTACCAATATTGTAACACAACAAAAATGGCTTAATTTTTGTTTTATTATTTAATCTTGGTTTTCAAATTGGTCTTTAGTGCAAATAACGGACGTATTCATAACAAAAACTGGTGGCTATCAGCAGCTGCTAAAATTTTCAACACAAAATTTTATTAAAGCGAATTCTTGGTTAGAAGCTTGATGATAGCCACTCATTTTTTGATTATAAATACGGATGTAAAAGTTTTATCCGTTATTCGAAAAATGAAATTATTATATTTTTAGCCCCAATAGCTGTTTTCTCATTGTTGGTACTAAACTTCATTTTCTATGGGTTTTGCCTATAAAGCACTTGCTTGAATTTGAACATTTCAAGCAACTTTATCATGCAGGGAATTTCGATAATTTCTAAACTTTTGTTAGAAGTTATAGCAAATATGTATCATAAAAACTCTGATATAATTGTTTGAAAAGTTGAAAAACAAGCAGATGTCATACACACGTAAATAACACACACCGAAACAATTCCCCAGTTGGTTAGTTACGTAATTTCCCAGTTAATAATACATTTTTTAAAAATAACTGGGTTAGCCATCAGTAACTATGATTTCAGTTAATAATAACAGTTTTTAAGTTGCCCTGTATTTCAAATTCTTTTTAATTTGACAAAAGTTAAAAAAAAAAACAATTTCAAATAAAAAAAAAATATTGTGTCGCTTAATATCAAATCGAGAATTTATTTGGTACATGGTAAGGATGATTTATGTTCAAAGATATTTGTTAAATTGTAAGTTATATCAAAACATTTTTTTTTGGTTTTTAGGTGACGGACAAGAAAATCCGGCCAAAGGCGGAATTGCTTCAGTTACGGATGCTGATTCTGGAAAGTTAATGCGAATATATATTTAAAAAATGGTAGTAAGAAATATAAAACTTTGTCGTGTCATTACCCAGGAAAATTTTTCAGAACCGATTCTGACAACACTTGTTCTAGAACAGGTTCTTCGGTAATCATACACTATTACACTTTAATTATTCAGAACAAGTTAAGTGAAAATTGTTGTGAAACATGTTCTCTGCAATCAAAGTTTCATTACATTTTGGTTCTCAGGAATTGAAAAAAATATGTGTCAAAAAAATTAAAAAATAAAATCATTTCTTTTTTTGTTAATCAAGGAAAAACACGAAATTCTCTTAAATTATCAGGATATAATCGTGAAAAGTGTTAATAAAAAGGTGAGTAAGTTAAATTTTCATTGTATGGGTAGGGTCAAATACTAATAATATTATGTTTTTTAATTTTAGTTTGCAGAAAATCCATGTTCTGGTTAGTCACTATTGTAAGGCCCAAAATGCAATTTTGGAGGCGCAAAAGGATATATGTGTGTTAAGAACTGTGAATACTTCATGTCAGATATGATTGTATTTATCTTTTTTTAATAAATTAATGCAATTCAAAATATGTATTTCTTTAATTCTCATTTCAGTTCCAAATTTTACTTCTAGAACCGATTCCGAAGAACAAAAATATGTTCTAATTTTGCTTACAAACACCCGTTGCTTTTGGGACAATCCCTATGTAAAAAGAATCGGTGTTGCACAAGAATTAGAACAGGTTCTAGGAAAGTATAAGTTGTTCCACAATCGGTTCTTTGCAACCGAAAATTTTGCTGGGTAATGTATGAATAAAATTATTAAATAAATAATGATTTGGAGATTCCTTATTGCAGAAAAAAATTATTTAGAACAAAATTTCGGTTCTACACAACCAACCCCCATATTAATTTCGTTATTTTTAACTATGTATAAATAATTTTTCAAAGTAACTGGGAAAATCGTTACCATTACCTGTCGCAATAATTGAATTTGGATTTTTTAAAAAAATTAGTTACTATCAACTTATTTGAATAACTGGGCCTCAGTTAGGTGTATTTTAACTGGGGTTCAGTTGAAATATTAGTAGCCAGTAACTGGGAAATTTTTTGGGTGCATTAATAAAATGTCAAAATGAAAAAATTTACAATAAAACGGTTTAAAAAAACAATTTTTTTACAAATGTTGCGACTAAAAAAAAGTAGCTAGATTTGTAGCTAAGAGCTAAATGACTTTTTTTGTCGCTAGATGCAAAAAAAATAGCTAAATCTAGCTACAAAATAGCTAAGTTGGCAACAGTGAGCACTAGCACTATCCAGAGAACGAAGCCGATCGGCTAACAAGCCGCCGCCTGTTTTTTAGGTACTCCAGCCGCCGCCGGTTTGCTCGGCTTATTTCGGCTTCAAAATGTTTACAAAAAAATAGTTTTAGTTAGCCGCCGCCGATCGAGTTTTTGCTTAGCCGCCGTCGCCGACAATTTCATGGCGGCTTCGTTCTCTGTTCTCGACTCTTGACCCCTTTACAACACTTGAAATTTTTGTTAAAATTCATGTTTCACTTTACAACACTTGAATGTATTCTTAACCAAAACAATACGCAGGTACCAAGTCTATAAAAATTATTTTTTTGGCCCTGCTTTGGGATAATTTTGAGATTTTTGATGTGATTTCTTTTATTCTGCATCTAAGAAATAATTTTAATTTATTAAAAAATATTTTTATTTTTAAAATATTCTTTAAATTAAGGGACAACAAAATGCACCAAGAATTTGTGTTTGTGTGCAAATCAAAAAAAAAAAGAGAGTCCAAAGAGAGAAAACATACTCTGTTTCATTCGCACAAACTCTGTCATTTAAAGTGTGTGTAAAAAAAATAATTTTTGTCTCTTTCCCACAAAGTCTGTCGAAGAGCAAATTTTTTAAATATTTTACTTAACAACACTGGAAAAAGAGAACAAAATTTCATATCAGAGACAGGCAACCAAGCCGACGCGAAATTTTCGGCGCAACCAATTTTGCTTGCCGGCGGCGACGTTTGAACCTTTCGGTCGGCGGCGGCTCATTTTCCTTTATCATTTTTTTTCGTTGTAGAGTTGTATTTTTGCGAGTCTAAGCAAGTGCGGAGGGAAAAAGAATACTAACAAGTGAGAGTGTTAAATTCGGCTGTGCCGAATGAAAGGGGCGTTGTTTTAGGGGGGCAAGGAAGGGGGAGGGGTCGGTGAGCTGGGGGGACTCCTTGGCCCTCACGGTATATGTTTACTAGTACATTTTTGTCTGCTTTGTGCACTAAAGTATTATAGTTTTATAATTATTTAAATTATTTTTTATCTACGCCCTTAAAAAAGGGACGGGGCAAAAAAAGCTAAATTTTTTAATCCCCTGGGTCCAAGCGCATGACTATAAACTTCTACGAACATAAAAATGTCTGATTTGGTTCACAAAAATACAAAAAAACGTCAAAAAAAATTAGCATTTTTAAGAGGTTGGTTCAGTTCTTCAAGGGGGAACTTTTTTCCCCCTGGTCCGATTTGGCCCATTTCCGAACTTAACCTGCCTAGGAGCATAAGACATATTTATGCCAAACTTGAGGGTTCTAGCTTTTTTATTTTGGACTGCATCGTGTTAACTACAGACGGACGGACGGACGGACGGACGGACAGACAGACGGACGGACGGACGGACATCGCTAGAATGTCTTAGAATGGATCACTGATCAATAATATATATGGGTGAAATCAAAAAATGACAATGTTTTTGAGCCAAAATTGTACAAGCAAAAAATTTTAATTTTTGGTAAATTTTTTTATTAAAATCGATATGTTACATCACTACTAATATAACTATAAAAGATCTCTTCTACAAATTGTTTCAAACAAATTTTATCGACAATTTTATGATTTTTTTGGTGACGGAGTTTACATTCACCATAGAAAAATACGTTAAATTTTTTGAATTTTCTGTGAAAACATTTTATTGTAATTTTAAACACTTATTTATGTAATTGCTAACAATTTTTGCAATTAGGATTTTTTTCTGGTTTTTGTTATTAAAGATTTTACAATTATTTTTTATTTTAATAGGATTTTTCTAAGGAAATGTAAAATAAATTTATTATTATTTCTGTTAAAATTAGTTTTTTTACTTTTTTGAATGACTAGTGTTAATATTTGCGTTGGTTTTAACAACTACATAAGGTTTTTTAATACAATCGCAAAAAAAAAAAAAAAGTTGACGGAGTTTACAGAGACGGAGTTTACATTTTGTCACTTTTTGCCCTTTTTTCGAAAACTATTTGTCGGAAATTGGTTTCCGAAAAAAAATCATTAGATGTCAACTAGATACGTCAAAATATGACGATATATCAGATACACGCTAAGTAGTTTTGTTGTAAACGTGGAGACGGAGTTTACAGCATTTTTCGATTTCTCATTTATGAATTATCTTTTCATACCGGGAAATTAATATGCAATGAGCAAACTTGAAACTAATGATGCAAAATGATGCTTTATAGCCTCGCGTTTAATAAATGGGGCAATTACCTATTATTTTTCTATACATAATACGTCAAAAACAACAAAATTGTCAGGTTCCATAATGTCTAAAAAAGTGTCGAAAAATCGTTACACAATTGAAGCCGTGTTTGCATGGGTAAAAGAGATAGTTATGACTATATAAAAATATTTTTTAAGAACGTCAACATTCCCTCTTTAAAAATGTAGTCAATTATTAAGCTCTTGGGTTATTGGTTTTTAAGATATAACCGGTTAAAGTTTAAAAATTGAACTTGTTACTGGCGACGGAGTTTACATTTGGCCTACAAAAATGAAAATAAATTGCTTAAAATAGCCAACTAATATCCGGATTGTTGTTAGTTATGTAGAACGCCAATCTATACGACGTTGTACATTAAAAAATATGCGAATACTTTAACCCATGTATGAGATATTACACGATTACATGGTTTGGTTGACATTTTTTGATTTCACCCATATACTTTATGGGGTCCCCGACCGATATTTCGATGCGTTACACACGGAATGACAAAGTGAGTATACCCCCATACTGTAGTTGGAGGGTATAATAAAAACAAGTGAGAGTGCAAAATTCGGCTGTGCCGAATCTATTATACCCTCCAACATGTAAAAAAATAAAAAATAAAAATTTTTGAAAGGGGCGTTGTTTTAAGGGGGGCCAAGGTAGTGGTAGGGTCGGTGAGCTGGGTGACTCCTTGTCCCTCGCGGTATATGTTTACAAGTTCATTTTTGTTTGCTTTGTGCACTTAAGTACTATAGTTTTATAATTATTTAAATTATTTTTTTATCTACGCCCTTAAAAGAGGGGCGGGGCAAAAAAAGAAAAATGTTTAGTCCCCTGGGTCCAAGGGCTGGACTTTAAACTTCTACGAACATAAAAACGTCTCATTTGTTTCACAAAAATACAAAAAAACGTCAAAAATATTAGCATTTTTAAGAGGGTGGTTTAGTTCTTCAAGGGGAACTTTTTTCCCCCTAGTCCGATTTGGCCCATTTCCGAACTTAACCTGCCTAGGACCATAAGACATATTTATGCCAAACTTGAGGGGTCCAGCTCTTTTATTTTGGACTGCATCGTGTTAACTACAGACGGACGGACGGACAGACGGACGGACGGACGGACGGACATCGCTAGAATGTCTTAGAATCGATCACTGATCAATAATAGATATACTTTATGGGGTCCCCGACCGATATTTCAAGGCGTTACACACGGAATGACAAAGTGAGTATACCCCCATACTGTAGTTGGAGGGTATAAAAAAGTAAACGTCTATTTTATTCTTGTGTTATCGATAAATTTGGTTATCAAATGACTGAATGTCACAAAAAATGTAAAAACTTTACATATTTTTTTGAAATTTATGCACGGTATAATAAGATATACCTATAAGGTTAAGTAAGATATATAAGGTTAAGTAAGATTGGACAACTGGTCGCCATGTCAATATTTTGACAAGTTTCGGAGTTTTCTTTTAATTTTTATTATTTGGAATTCACACACTTTTAGCAGAAACAATTACTTAATTTTTAAAAATTAATTAGCAAAAAATATATGCTTGTGCGAAAGTAGCAAGAACTAAATCAACCAAACAACAACACTTTTTTTTGTAATTGTATTAACGTCGCAAAAGCAGCATTTTTTAGCTTATGGGCATAGCATAGCATATTATGGGCAATTATAAAGACTGTTATAAACCAAAATGTTTGCATGAGAAAACAAAAGTTTTTTTTCTTTTTTCCCCGAATCCCGTAAAAAATGAATTAAAAATGAATTAATTCAAAAAAACAATTAATTCAAAAAAAGAATTAAATCAAAAAAAGAATTAATTCAAAAAAAGAATTAATTCAAAAAATGAATTAATTAAAAAAATGAAAAAAGAATTAATTCAAAAAGAATTAATTCATGCTTGAATTAATTCTTTGAATTGAAATTGAATTATTCCCAAAATGAATCAATTCTTTTTTATATAATTCAAAGATTTAATTCAAGCATGAATTAATTCATTAATTAAAATTTTTGATTTGAGAAATTGAATGGTGAAAATTTCGAAGGTCTGCATATACCTTTCCTCGGCTACAGCCGGCTAAGAGCCGCCGCCGATAGATTTTATGCTTAGCCGCCGCCGCCGACAATTTCATGTCGGCTTCGTTCTCTGGCACTATCAAAATTTTTTCTTCAATACTTTTATACTTTTTATATACTGTGCTACTAAAGTAGTGGTTCACTAATGTGCACACTTGCTAAAAAAAAAGGTACTTTTTAATGCAGCTGTGGTTATTAGCAGATGTTTGTTTTATAAAGACAGGGTTGTTATAATGTAGTAACTTCCGCTTTATTGGAAAAAAGGTTGTGAGAAAATTTTAAAAATTTAAAAATTACTCATGTTATAACAAAATTTGGTGGTTTTCAGTTGCAGATATAAAAGGAGGTTAATTCTTTGTATATTTTCATGCTTATCTGCAGAAAAATTATCATATTCTGAGACATTTTTCTGATAATTTTTCTATAGAAAAAATATCTACGAATAGAAAAATGTCTCAGAATTTGAGAAATTTTCTTAAGACAAATTTTTTTTTAAAAACTTTTCTATAGAAAAAATGTCTAAGAATAGAAAAATGTCTCAGAACTTGAGAAATTTTCTTTAGAAAAAATTTCTCACAATCTGAGAATTTTTCTAAAGAATAAGGCTGGGTTTTTGAGATCTCAGTTATACTAGGTTGAGTTCATCTGAAAACAAATTTGTGTTGCCATTACAAAGTTTATTATTCAGACTCCGAAAAACTAGGTTTATACTTAATGCCTTAGAATCTGAGAAGTTTTCAATAAAATAAATATCTCAGAATCAGAGAACTTTTCTAAAAAAAATATTGCAAAATCTATGATCTTTTTTTATAAAAAAACATGTCTCAGAATCTGAATTCAACATCTCAGAATTTTTCTATAGAAAAAATCTATCAGAATCTGAGAATTTTTTAAGAGAAAAAATTTATCAGAATCTAAAAAAGTTTTGGGAGGTTTAGTACTTTTTAAAAATTCACAATTGGTATAAAAAAATGATAAAGAACACGCAAAAAACACTTATACTTATTTACCAAATTTTTGCAAAAAATTAAACTCACCAAGTGCTATTGCGTAATTTAACCAAATTTTTGTTCAAATTTTTTTTACTAAATTACGCAAAAGCACTTGGCGAGTTCAATTTTTACCAAAAATTGGTAAATGTGATTTCTATATAAATGTATGTTTTTTGTCGATAGTCTTAAAACGATATTGACCAATTACACTGTGCTACAGTGAAAAAATACTTCTAATATGACATGGTATAGGTTGTTGGTTTTGTCGGGTAGATCACAAAAATGTCCACTTAACTTGCCAGACACCCTCAAATTTTAGAGTTATTGTCAAAAAACGTTTTTTTGGGACTTTGCTCACTAAACCTTGTGTAATTCAAAAAATTTTCAATCGATTTTAAAATTTTTAACTGTTTTGGATAGAAGAAGGATAGGGCTTTCCATGTGTGTGAATTGGTCTACACATATAAGAAAGATATCTATTGATTTTTTCTATAATATCTAATTTTTTTGTTATTTTTTTGAAAATTTTCGAGTATATCGATTTTTTTCTGCAATAGTTCGTTTAACAACTTTTATATTTATAAACATATTTTTAAAGAAAATTTTGTTGTGAATTCGATGAGCTTTATCCTGTAAAAATCAGATAAGAATTGACAGAGTTGTGATAATTTTTCTAAAAAAGAAAATTGCGATTTTTCAGGAAATCGCCGTTCAGACAACCCAAGCAAAAAATACTTATAAATTTATCATAAGAGGTCATGTACAATATTTTTAAAGGTTTTTGGCGCGCTGAATCCGAATTTGGCCTTAAAATTGCTCTATCCCGTCAGATTTTTGAGATATTAAACATAAATTAAATTATATATCCAAAACTTAATAAGATAGCGCAATTTCAAGGTCAAATTCGAATTCAGAGGGCCAAAAACCTTTAAATAATGATACGCGACCTCTCAGTATGTTCGTTTATTTATTTTTTTTGCCTGGGTTGTCCGAACGGCAATTTCATGCAAAATCTTAATTTTATTTTTTAGAAAAATTATCACAACTCTGTCAATTGTTATTCGATTTTTTCGGCAAAAAGCTCATCGTATTCACAATTAAATTTTCTTTAAGAATTCGATTATAAATATTGTTGAACGAACTATAGCAGAAAAAAATCGATAAACTCAAAAATTTTTCAAAAAATAACAAAAAAATTAGATATTGTTGAAAAAATCAATACATATCTTTCTTAAATGTATAGACCAATTCACACAAATAAAAAGCTCTATATTTCTTCTATCCAAAACAGTTAAAAAATTGAAAATCGATGGAAAACTTTTTAAGTTACACGTGGTTTAGTGAGAAAGGTCCCAAAAAATCGTTTTTTGACAATAACTTTAAAATTTGAGGATGTCTGGCAAGTTTGATGGGCATTTTAGTGATCTTTTCGACGAGACCTACAACTTTAACTACCTCTTTTTAAAAGTATATTCGATTTAGAATTTTTTGTAGCACAGTGTTATCTTTACGAATCAAGAAATTTGCGTTAAAATAGCATCGATTTGTGTTTGCATAATTTTATGAAAATGCATGTTTTTGCATATTTTGGTTTTAAATGCATACACTCAAAAAAGTATGTCGGTAAAATCTACTACAAAAGACAGTTGTTTTGACTACATTTTGTCGTTGAAAAGGCGTCCACTACATAAACGGTAAAAACAACTGAACATGTTGTTGTTTTTAACTATTGATTTTCAACTACAAAATGTAGTAAAAACTACTACAAAACTGTTTAATACAGTTGTTTTTTCTACAATTGCCTGAAATTTTATTTAAAAAATTTCTTAAACGTTTAAATGATTGATATTTATTTATTTAAAAAGCAATACATTTCAGTTGGTTGTATAGAATTTCGACATGATGACAATTTTTTGATGTATTTATCTGGAATTATAGAAGAAAAAAATTATATTAATAAAATGTTAAACAAAATAAATTGATTGTATTTACCTTTGTTTTTTTAATAGTTCATTTCAAATTTTCACCGCTACTGATCAAAATTTGTCTGGAATAAAAAAAAAAACGAAATGCTTTGGCAAAATTGATTTATAAAAAAAAGAATTAATTTGAAATGTTTCAAAAAAGTATGTACCTGCTATGTTGTGTATACAAAGAAAAGAAAGATGGCGCGCTCATAAGAAAACAAAACACTGCACACATTTTATTTTGTTTTTTTCCGATTGGTTTTTACGCACGCTTATGTGACCGCTATATTATACACACTTGTTATCTCATTTATCCACTTATTTTCTTTCGCTCAAGAATATTTTTCCAAAAACATATATTTTGTTATAATTAAATTTAATAAATTGTAATTTAATTTATTTAGATATTATTTATTTGGTATAAAAATAATTCCTTCCGCATCCCGCACGACCAACTCGCTCGACACATTCGTTTGCAATAAAAATTTCTAGAAAAAAACGAGTTTTAGAAAAAAAACTAAAAACAACTACATAAATCAACTATTGCTACAGTGTAGTATATTTTTTGTAGTTATTTTTTGAAACTACTACAAAAAAAGTTGTTTGAGATTTTTTCATATAAAAACGACCGAAATTGTAGTTAAAAACAACAGCTACTACTTACTACACAAACGACCGTCATGTAGTAACTGCAATAATTTTCTGAGTGTATTTTGTACATATTTACAACTTTAAAGTGCATATTCTTGCATATAGGGCGTGTGTGAAACGGTAGCAAAGTATGCTTCTTGGTAAATTTTTGACACTATTGAGGTGAATAAAATTTCACTAGCCCATTGGGCTAGTAGAAATTTTGACATAAGCATAGAAAATTTTGAAATTCAAACATTTGACAAAAAAAATAAATAGCGGTTCTCACCCTTGATAGAAAACAAGAAAAGAATCGGAGAATTGAAGAAAACAAAAAAATGTTTGACAGATACAACAACAAAATACATGGTGGCTTGTTTTTCTCATTTTCTTGGTTTCTTCTTTTCTACATAGAAAATTTCTTCGACTTGATGCTTGAGTAAGTTGAAGTAAAGTAAAAAATAAAAGTTTCTAGACCAAAAAACAGCTGATTGGAGAGTCATTTAATTATTTTGTGATATTTTCAGACATTTTATACGAAATTTAAAGTGAAAATTAAATGATTAATTATATTTTTACTAAAAACCGCGTTGTTTAATATTATTTCGTGGTTTTAATTATGTATAATTATTTGAGGTTATAGAAAATGTTTTTGTGAGAAAACTTGTTTAAAAAGTTGCTCACTCTTTAAAGGAAAAAATCGGTAGAAAATTTTCTTGTAGAAAATTTCCTCAAAAGTTTTCTATCAAGGGTGAGAACCACTAATAAATATAAAAACAAACTTAAAAAAAATTTAAAGAATACAAAATTTCAAAATGTTTTTATGAAAAAATTATAAATTTGTTTAAATGATGGAAAAAATAATAAAAAAGAAAAAAGGCTGGGATTTTGTGATGATAATAATGCATATGCCGTAAGGAATGAACATTTTCAACCACAGTGAAATAAAAAGCTATGTGGAGGTTTGCATCATATGTTTGCATGCAGACAAGAAACACAAATTTGGAACGCTTTTCCAATAGAAAGCCTAACAAGAAAATCGGTAGCGGATCTTGCTTGCATCAGTCAGACGGTATAAATAGATTGAATCGTCGGGAATTTAACGTGCTAATTTAATTGTTTATATTCAGAATAAAAGTTTTTCATTCAATAAGGGACAGACGTTTTTTTTTTTGTAAAGAAAAATTTCTGAGATTTTTTATGGAACAGCTTGTTAGAATCGGAGAAAAATTTTCCATAGTAAAAAGTCTCAGATTAGGACACATTTTTGATTACATATTTTTCCTATAGCAGTGGTCTCAAATTAAAAAACAATTTTGAAATTTTTTGCGATATTTCTTATGAAAATTTTTGATCATAAACATTTTTTAGTATTAAAAAATTGATCAGAATTTGAGAATTTGCTGTTTTCGTAACCCAACAACAAATTTATTTAATAATTGCTACGATAGCATTTGTTAGTAAATTGCAATAAGCAAAAAATTTTTCCTAAAAATATTTAGTCTTTCCATCTGTTTTTCATTTTTTTTTCTATTGTCAAAAATTTACTGTTGTCAAAAAAGATATCATTTCACACAGCAGAAATAAGAAAATTTCTCACCACACAAAAATTATTATTTACCACAGCACTTTGCTACCGTTTCACACACACCCATAGTAGCATAAATTAGCTAAAATACAAATTTAAATTTATTTCACAGAAAAAAAATATTTGAGAAAACCTTTTGAGTAGTCATTTATTTAAATTAAAAAAAAAAATTTAAGTAATTTTTTAATTGACGCAATTAAAAATTTCTTCAAAAGTTCTTATAAAAATTTGAGTAAATAGTTTAATAAAAAATTAATAGATTTTCTAATTTTTTATAATTCTTTTAGCTTTTAAATTCTCATTTATTCTCATTTTCATTTAGTATATCCCAGCAAAACTTTGGTAATGGGTAGTGATTATATAACACATTACCAGGTAATGTATATACCTTATTTGTAGCATTATTTTAGGATGTCTTACCAAACATTTGTTCCACAACGTATTATTTTAAAGTGAAAAATAATGCATTACTAATAATTTGCTACGTAATGCATGATTATTGGAAAAATGTATTTCATATTTATTATTTCTAAACATTAAATCATGGATGACTTATATTTGGTTACATTATGTATTATTTGAAAGTTTGAAATAATGCATTATTTATAATTAAATGCATAATGCATTACAATAACATAAAAAATAATTATTTTATAAAAAAATGCATAAGTTTAAACTAGAGATGGGCTCACGACAAGAAATTTCTAACGACACACACTCACTAGCATGTTATATCTACTTACACTCACTTACAATCACGTGAGTAAATTTAATACAAAATTACTTTTTCACTACTCGTAACACCTTATATATTACGTTCTGGTATGCTATATTATATACCTTACTCGTAACCTATAAAATATCATATATTTTACACCTTACTGGTATTCTTCGTTATAAATTTATGACTTATTTTATACCTTACTGGTATTCTATGTGATAATGTGGATGCATTACTTTGAGTCTCATCGCCTGTTAAAATCATCAATGCTGCAATGTATAAATAAGAGATCATATACCTTATTTTATACCTTATTTGGTAATCTAAGTTTTGCTGGGATAGTTTTTTTTTTTGTATATGAAAGTTTGCAATCATCTTTCCAATTTTTTTATGTGTTTTCTTATTTTTTTGTTAAAAAAAAATCAAACTTTTTTAAACTTTTTAAAAAAATAAATTGAGACATTTTAAGTAACTTTTTACTTGAGTAAAGCTTTAATTGTGCCAATTAAAAATTTACTCAAATTTTTTGGTATGTATATCGTCGAACTATATTCAATAAATGCCAACTCGAAAAAGCTTACTTTTTAGGAGAGCTAAAAAACTAGTTATTTCGCATATTATTGCAAAAATAAACAATGTACCTTCCACAAGATGGTTAAAATATTCTAAATAATTTTTATCTATGCAAAAAAAATCGTATTTTGCACTTGTTTGCGTATTTTTCAGAGATGGCATTTATTATTATATCAAAAAACAAATATTTTTTTAGAGTTGGCATATTTTGTCGGAAAATAAAAATAATTTTTTTTTTGAAAAATTTTTAATATTTTTTTTTTTTTGGATTTTGTTATCCTTAGTACGGTAATTGCAAAAACTAAAAAAAATAAAAAGCTTTGCATATTTTTAAAAGTTACAAGCTCCGAAAGCCTTTTAATCTCAGGGTGGTCAACTTTGGCACTCTGTAACTCACGCTGTATTGTATTAGGGTCACTCCAAACTAGCCATTTTGAAAGGTTATATCATTGACTTTATTTGCCCCACTCATAATGTTACAATCTGATAAATAGTTTGAAAGTTACATTTATATAAGCAATTTTTTTTTTGCGAACACTATTTACCGATATTTTCAAAATGGCAATATCTCGAAATCTAGCCATTAGATATCAAAATCTTTACCAGATTCGTGTTCAGCACGGCAAATGCAATAAGATATGTGGTCAAATTTTTTTAAACAAATTTTTTGAAAATTTTTTGGAAATTTACAATGGGAGTTGGCATTTATTTTCACCAAAAAAATATGTACTTTGAGATAGCAGAATAACAAAAATGGATGTAAATAGACAACAAATTATTTTTTTGCTCTGAAATTTTTATCACAGATGGGTATTACATAGGGGAGCTATTTGCCATCGGAAACTCATTTCGGTCAAATTTGAGTTGGCATATTTTGAATATACCCAGGTAGAAAAATACAACCGTTAAAACGCTTTTAAAGCGCTTTGTATGCACTCTAATCAAAATTTGTTGAAATTTACCCAATTTATAGTAGGAAACTGGACTCCTACTATAAATTGGGTAATTTTACTCTGAATGTGTAAATTGAATAAATTGACCGCATGTGGTCAATTTAAATAAAAAAGAGGTGAATAAAATATAAAAAAAAAAACATACGGCGCCAGCCAGCATAGAACTCGCCACCTTCTGATTTGAAAGTACACTTCTTAACCACTACGCTACGGAAGCTTATAATTTTATCTGGCGTTTTAGTTATTTAACATGTGTGTGTGTATGTTGTTCGACAATTTTATTTACGCATTTGTGTGTAAAATATTTGAATTAACGGATAATATTTTTAATTTGCTGTGTTTAATTGGTTTGAATTTATTATACGCATTTAGTGTTTATATTAACACATAATGCGTGCTATTCAACAAAAATTTACCCAATTTATAATAGTAAGTTTACATGCGTTTTTTAGAGTGTGGTAGTACGAATGCTCTCAGACCATACTGAAAACCATCCTCAGAGTGCTTTCAGACTGTCCTAATGATAACACCGTTAGACGGTTTATTTGAAGCGTTTTTAGAACGCTTCGTTATAGCGCTTTAAAAGCATTGCAAAAACCAAAAATGTATCACTTTTGAAACGGTATGTAAAGCAATTTTAAAGTGCTTTATATGCAAAAAAAAAAAAAAATTATTATTTGCCAATATTTCGTTCCTCGTTGAAGAACATCATCTGGGCTTTAAATTAGAAAATTTACGCACAAAAAACAAAATAATTCTAATTGTGTTTTATCACCATCGTCTAATTATCAACAGTTGATATTATTATTTTCTTGATAAATATATTATTTTTTTTATAAAAAATTACTGTTTTTTATACCAAAATGATAACGTATGCCTACTTAGTAATGGGAAAATTATGATAGTAAATCAAATTTTTAGTACAAAACGAGCTAAACACAAATCTGATAGTATATTTTTGAAAAGCAATGTTTTCAATGAAATGAACGAGTTTTTTGATTACCCAATTTCATCAAAAGATATAGGGCTGTATAAGCTTAAACATTTGGATAAAAATGTAATTGAAATAAACATTAATATGGTAGAAGTTAAGTGTATTCTTTCTAAATTTTGTAACGAAACAATTGCTATAACTCTTTTACATAAATGATAATAAAACTTAAAATTATTAAAAATAAAGAAAAATGTATGTGAATATTATTTTATAAAAGTTAATAATTTCGACGGCGTTTTTGGTCGTCGTAAACCATATTTAAAAAGTAGTGTAAAAAAATGTTGAAAAAAAATGTATGTATTCCTAAACCAACATAAATTTGGCGAAAAAGTAATCTCAAAAGGCTTTTTCAAAACGTTCATAAAGCGTTATGAAATAATGCTTTAAAAATGCTTTATTTTTGATAATTCACGACTTTTTTTTTTACCGTCATGAATTTATACTTGGAAGTGCTTTAAAAATGCTATTTTTTTATTACCGTCATGAGTTTCTACTTTGGGGTGCTTTAAAAACGCTTTTTTTATAACCGTCATGAATATCTACTTGGGTAGGTTCACGATATATAATTTTTTATTAACAGTTTATTCAATACTATTAAATCGTTCACTGGCAATATCCCAGCAAAACTTAGATTACCAAATAAGGTATAAAATAAGGTATATGATCTCTTATTTTATACATTGCAGCATTGATGATTTTAACAGGCGATGAGACTCAAAGTAATGCATCCACATTATCACATAGAATACCAGTAAGGTATAAAATAAGTCATAAATTTATAATACTATGTTTAGACCAAACAAAAACTAACTTGTTTTTGGCCAAAAATGATTTTCGAAAACCAAACCGTTTACACCGAATAAATAGAGTTTTTATTTGTCAAATCAAATTAATTATTTTATAAATTCACTAAAAAACACAAAATAACAATAGCCACACGTTAATAAAAAAATTAAATTACATATTTATTAACTTTTTTAACAGATTGGAATAATAATTTCACAAAAAACAAATATTTTATTTTTGACATTCGAGTTAAGCAAAACAAAACTGAAAAAAATATTCACACAGAATGATTAGCTACCCAGCAAAACTTTGGTAATGGGTGGTGATTATATAACACATTACCAGGTAATGTATATATCTTATTTGTAGCATTATTTTATGATGTCTTACCAAACATTTGTTCCACAACGTATTATTTTAAAGTGAAAAATAATACATTACTAATAATTAGCTACGTAATGCATGATTATTGGAAAAAATGTATTTCATATTTATTATTTCTAAACATTAAATCATGGATGACTTATATTTGGTTACATTATGTATTATTTCAAAGTTTGAAATAATGCATTATTTATAATTGAATACATAATGCATTACAATAACATAAAAAAATAAATATTTTATAAAAAAATGCATAAGTTTAAACTAGAGATGGATTCACGACAGAAATTTGTTAATGACACACACTCACCCAGGAGTATATTTTATCTCGCTTACAATCACGTGAGTAAATTTAATACAAAATTAGTTTTTCACTACTCGTAACACCTTATATATTACGTTCTGGTATGCTATATTATATACCTTACTCGTAACCTATAAAATATCATATATTTTACACCTTACTCGTATTCTTTGTTATAAATTTATGACTTATTTTATACCTTACTGGTATTCTTTGTGATAATGTATATGCATTACTTTTAGTCTCATCGCCTGTTAAAATCATCAATGCTGCAATGTATAAAATAAGAGATCTTATACCTTATTTTATACCTTATATGGTAAGGTAAGTTTTGCTGGGTAGTAGTGAACACAGCCAAAACTCTAGTTTTTGTTTAGTTTTGGTTGGCAACGCAGTTTTTAAATTGTATGGAAAAACTATATAGTTTTTGCCAAAAACCAAAAAAATATTCAAAAACAAGTTGTTTTCGTTGGTGTAAATACCATATAACGAAGAATACCAGTAAGGTGTAAAATATATGATATTTTATAGGTTACGAGTAAGGTATATAATATAGCATACCAGAACGTAATATATAAGGTGTTACGAGTAGTGAAAAAGTAATTTTGTATTAAATTTACTCACGTGATTGTAAGTGAGTGTAAGTAGATATAATATGCTAGTGAGTGTGTGTCGTTAGAAATTTCTTGTCGTGAGCCCATCTCTAGTTTAAACTTATGCATTTTTTTATAAAATAATTATTTTTTATGTTATTGTAATGCATTATGCATTTAATTCTAAATAATGCATTATTTCAAACTTTTAAATAATACATAATGTAACCAAATATAAATCATCCATGATATAATGTTTAGAAATAATATATATGAAATACATTTTTCCAATAATCATGCATTACGTAGCAAATTATTAGTAATGCATTATTTTTCACTTTAAAATAATACGTTGTGGAACAAATGTTTGGTAAGACATCCTAAAATAATGCTACAAATAAGGTATATACATTACCTGGTAATGTGTTATATAATCACCACCCATTACCAAAGTTTTGCTGGGATGTAGTAATTTATTTAGAGTTGTCAACTATTCGGCATATTTCAAAAACCGGTTTTCGAATAGTTAAAAAAACCGCCGTTTTCGAAAAACCGGTTTTCTGTTTTTTTATTTGAAAACCGGTTCGAATAACCGGTTTTTTCGTTTTTTTTTTTAATAAAAATAGTTAAAAATAAAAAAAGGTTTTTATTTGTTTTTAACAAAAAAAAAAATACGAAAAAATTATTAAATAAATCAAATTAAAAGCTTAAATTAGCAAAATACAATCGCAAAAGCGTTGAGAAAGCGTTGTGGACAGATGTTCGAGCGTTTTGTATACCAACTTCAAAGCGCCTTCAGAAGATCTGAATCCATCTACGCTAGGTTTAAAGCGTTTTAAAAGCGATGTAAAAAAGTGCTTTGAGAACGTTTTTTCGAAGTCATCAAAGCGCTTTAAAAACCCAAAGTAAAGAATTTCTGTTTTAGTTCGGTTATAATAATTTGTTTGATACAAAGTGAAATGTAAAAAAAAATTTGTTTGTACTGCAAAAAACTAGGAAAATTTTCAATTTTTTTTTTTACTTAAAAAAATTGCCAAAAAAAATGCTATTTGAAAATAGTTTCGGAATTAGAACATTTTTCAAAAAAAAAAATCTAAAGAACCCGTAAAACGCTTTTCGAATACGCTCGCAAAGCGTTGTATTTTACAAAATTTGTAACAAATGATGACAAAAAAATTAAGTATTATAAATTCGAAATGTCGAATAATTCGACACAAAAACCCGGTTTTTCGAATAACCAGAAAAACGCCGGTTTTAAAAACCCGGTTTGGAAAAACCGTAAAAAAACGAAAAAACTGGTTTTTCGAATAATTCGGAAACCGGTTTTGACAACTCTAAATTTATTACTCAATAGTATTAAAATTTTACTCAATTTACTCAATTACTCACGATAAAATAAAAGAACTCCTATTTTTAATACTTTTCTAATTTGTTAAAGAATTTTTAAATCCCTGCACAGTGCCACATTTGGCCAATCTAGGACGACAAAAATCCAATTTTAATTATATTGACTTGAAATTCGGTATAAATGTTCGTTTTGACTTCAAAAATAACATTATGAAAAATGTGGGAGGCCGGTTAAGGGCCACGCCCACTTATTTTAAAATTTGTAATTTTGGTTATAATTTCTTTAATCTTGGTATATATACTCTCAATGACTGTAGAAATAATATCACAAAAAAAGAGGGCGGTCAGACAACTGCCACGCCCACTTTTTTAAAATATGTTTAAAAAATATATAAAAATAAGGTTTACATATTGCCCCACTGTAGTCGGCGTCGCAGACGGTCGCAAAAGTTAGCCGTTGAAATAAGTACTATGGATATTGGTCAATATATCTGAAGAAGTCCGGCGACCAATACGGACCAAACACAAAAGTTCTATTCCATCAAAAAAAATAAATGTATAATTTTCTTTTCAAAAATTTGTATTTTGTTAAAAATTTAATAAAAAATAGAAAAAATTGTTTTAAAAAAAAGAAAAGATATGACTTAAAGCATTTAAATATCCTTTAAAATTACCAAAAAAGAGTGGATAAATATCTAGATTTGTTCAAAAGTTACAACAGTTTAAACTCGACTTAATTTATGCGAAATAATGTACGCTAGTTACAGGATTTTACAAGATGCAACTTTATGCTCCCACCTGTTAGTAACGAACAGAATTATCGATCTTATATGATTATTTCCGTGCTATTAGGAATGTTCTATAATACAGTCAAACTCGGTTATAACGAACTCGGTTATAACGAATTCTCGGTTATAACGAACTAATTCTAAAGTCCCGACGTTTTGGCATCAATTTCCACACAAAATACTTCTTTTATAACGAACTCGGTTATAACGAATCCTCGGTTAAAACGAACTGCTTATTATGGTCCCACGAATACAATTTCATGTGTATTTACCTTTTTATAACGAACTCCCATAAATATTTTTTAATGTACGCAAACATGTTTATACACTCAGAAAATTATTGCAGTTACTACATGACGGTCGTTTATGTAGTAAGTAGTAACTGTTGTTTTTAACTACAATTTCGGTCGTTTTTGTATGAAAAAATCTCAAACAACTTTTTTTTGTAGTAGTTTCAAAAAATAACTACAAAAAATATACTACACTGTAGCAATAGTTGATTTATGTAGTTGTTTTTAGTTTTTTTCTAAAAACTCGTTTTATTCTAGAAATTTTTATTCCAAACGAATGTGTCGAACGAGTTGGTAGTGCGGGATGCGGAAGAAATTATTTTTATACCAAATAAAAAATATCTAAATAAATTAAATTACAATTTATTAAATTTAATTATAACAAAAAATATGTTTTTGGAAAAATATTCTTAAGCGAAAGAAAATAAGTGGATAAATGAGATAGCAAGTGTGTATAATATAGCGCTCACATAAGCGTGCGTAAAAACCAATCGGAAAAAAACAAAAAATTTCTTGTCGGCTTGGTTGCCTGCGTGCCATCTTTCTTTTCTTTGTATACACAACAAAACAGGTACATACCTTTTGAAACATTGCAAATTAATTATTTTTTTTTTATAAATCAATTCTACCAAAGCATTTCTTTTTTTTTTTATTCCAGACAAATTTTGATCAGAAGCGGTGGAAATTTGAAACAAACTATTAAAAAAACAAAGGTAAATACAATCAATTTATTTTGTTTAACATTTTATTAATATAATTTTTTTCTTCTATAATTCCAGATAAATACATCAAAAAATTGTCATCATGTCGAAATTCTATACAACCAACTGAAATGTATTGCATTTTAAATAAATAAATATCAATCATTTAAACGTTTAAGAAATTTTTTAAATAAAATTTCAGGCAATTGTAGAAAAAACAACTGTATTAAACAGTTTTGTAGTAGTTTTTACTACATTTTGTAGTTGAAAATCAATAGTTAAAAACAACAACATGTTCAGTTGTTTTTACCGTTTATGTAGTGGACGCCTTTTCAACGACAAAATGTAGTCAAAACAACTGTCTTTTGTAGTTGATTTTACCGACATACTTTTTTGAGTGTATAACTCACAAAAGGTTGACAATTTTTGGTTTATATTATAATTTTGATAAAATTTATTTATATTTTTAATGTTTTCTTCTCAATAAGTAGTTTATTTACAAAAAAAAACATAAAATAAAACAAAATTGGATCTACTTTTTTGGAAATAAAATTAGGTTGATAAAAAATATACCCCGCTTATAACGAACTTCGCTTATAACGAACTATTTTTACTGGTCCCTCGGAGTTCGTTATAACCGGGTTCGACTGTACATACAAACATATCATGAAAATCGGGGAACTTTTTTTTTGATTTTTGTCGTGCTAGATTGGCCAAATGTGGCACTGTGCCCTGTTTTTAAAACAAAAGTTGACAACACTGGCTCTTAAAAATCCCAAAAAATCGTCTAATATAAATTGCAATGGCTGATTTTGTTATTTATTCTTATTTTCATTTTTATTTTTTGGTTTCTGCAAAATTTATTTGCAAATTCATTGTACAATTGTCAGTTTTAAAAACATTTGAAATGTAAGTGTCAACCGAAAGAAATGTTAAAAAAAGAAACCTTAGAAATCAAATTTAAATATACCTTGATAGAAAATAAACGGAAAAAAGTAGTGTTTAAAATTTTAATAAAAACAATTTTCAAAAAATCATTATTAAAAATAAAATCTACAAAAAATAAAGCATTTATAAAATTCAAAAATCTAAAGTGTAAATAAAAAAAAAAAACATAATCACAAATAAAATTAAAATTCAAAATATTAAGTAATAAGTTCAAAATTAAAAAAAAATCCTATTCTATTAAATGATTATAGATTTCAATTCAAAAAAAGTTTTCTATCCCCAAAGAAAATACTATTTAATAGTTTTTAGTGTTCATTAAAATAAAATATTTGAAATCAATTAAAAAAAAATTTTAAAAACATGGTTTCAATTTCAAATCAATTAATACAACACAAATATCTTATAATTATAACACTCTATTTTTATCTTATATTTGAAAAATCAATATTGCTGTGCAATTGTGTTCATGGTTACAGGTATGTTGGTTGCATGGTTCTTGTTAGATGTCTCCAATTTTCTTTTATTTTTTAATATTTTCATACATATTGAAAAATGCGCTTATCGTGTCAACATTTCATAAAAAAAATATTAAAAATATCGTTAAGTTTTGAAGAGGTGGTCAGACATTGGTCATAATGAATGCTGAATGCATGTATGTTCGTCGGTCAATGTTGTATCAATTTCTTTTTTTTTTTTTTTTTTTGTTAAGCTGTCATGTTATTCGGGTTTTTGTTTTGTTAGACAAGGTTTTGAAAATGCAAAAAAAAAATAAAGGTGAAAGAATTGAAATAAATGCGGTTTCACAAAAAGAAAAAAAAAAAAAATACACAGAAAAACGTGACAAGCCAAGCGTGCAACATGTACTTAATATTGTACATAGAATGTTTTAAACAAAAAGAACAATAAACATTTAAAAAAAAACAATGTAAAAATTTAGATTTGTTATGTCCACAACAAATTTAGTCGGTAAATTTACCAATAAATTACTGTTTAATTAACTACTATTGAAGGGTTTATTGAAGAAACATAAACATTGATTTCAAATCGTAAAATAAAAAAATAATATTAGTCAAATCAATTGAATATGACAGTTAAAACAACAATACATTAGGGGAAAAAATTCAAATCAAGCAAAAACAATCTCATTTTAAAAATAAAAAAAAATGGCCAAAGTTATCAACGTTTTTTTTTTGTCAATTTGAAAATATTCACACTCAAAGTACAGTTGAACCTCGATTATCCGGGTTGCACAGGAGCGGACTAAGCACGGATAATCGAAAAACACGGTTGAAAGAGGTTATATATTTTTCTACATTTGTATATGTTCGTGAATATATTGCACGGATAATAGAGGTAAAGCACGGTTAATAGAGGTAAAAACAATAACAAAAAATACAATATGTACGTACATGTATGAATTGCACGGATAGTAGAGGTAAAGCACGGATAATAGAGGTAAAAAACAAACACACAGCATGCCGGTTAATAGAGGCACCGGTTAATAGAGGGCCGGATAATCGAGGTTCAACTGTATAAGCTTTTTCATATTGATGAAAAGTTACATCAACTTGCTATTTTCTACTTTAAAAAATGTACATCTTTTTTTATTTTATTCCCACCAAGATTTGAACACCGGACCTCTCGTTTGTTTGTTTTAGCCGCTAGCCACATACCTAAAGCATATCAACAAATAATTACACTAATAACACTACTAAACATCAAAAATGCGACTGGGACGGGACCAGTACCGTTAAACCATTAGGACACACTGGGCACGTGCCCAGGGCCCCTGGCCTAAGGGGGCCCGAAATGCCAATAAATTCGCTTATACGAAAATGGAGCAAATTTTATATATAAGGTATATCAAAGCGCCCCTGGTTGTTTATTTTGGTTGTGTAACAGACTAACCATTTGTTTATTCTGTTTCACAACCAAGAAATAAAAACTTCGCCAAAAATTTCCGGAAACCTCCTTTCATGTTTTCAAATTTAATTAAGCAGACATAACTCACCTCATGAATTCTCTATATCTATTTACTCTATGCCTCAATACTGTTTTAATTATTTTAATAATATTTTAATTACACTGTACAACAATTTCAAACTTTTCCCAAAATTGCGAGGTTCTAGTGTTTATAAAAAACCGACATTTTGGAAACCCGGTTTCACGGTTAACCTAAAATCAGTTTTTTCTGTTAACTGGTTTTCTCGATTAAACCGGAACAAAAAAACCGGTTAACCGGTTTTTTTCTTTAACTGACAAAACCAAAAAATACTTTAAAATTGCTAATTTTAATTAAATAAAAAAAGAGAATATAACTTATGTTAACATATTTGTTTCTTTCAGCAAAGTTGGCAACTGTATTCACCGAAGCTTTAATTTAATTTTTATTGGTTTTATTTAAAAAAAATATTCATCAATTCGTTGTAAATTGCAGTACCGTTATTTTGATGTTCTTTTATTGACATTTTCTCAATTAACAGGAATTTCAGTATCTGGGTTAACACTCACTTATTAAATTTTCAATGAAGTGTCAAAAAAACGCTTACAACAGTGAGTAATTTAAATATGTAATAGATTCTGAATAAATTTCCTATTTGGAAAATTGTTTCTTGAATACAAAAAACATTTTAGACTTTCTCTATCACGGATTTTCAAGGTGTTTTTAACGAAATTTTGAAAATATCATAAAAAATAAGTGAAAATCCCTAATATTTGCAAAACTATCCCGATTTGAATGTATTTAAAAAACCGGTTAACCGACAGAAAAAACCCGGTTTTCGGTGCACCGGAAATTTTCAATTCCGGTTAACGGGTTTGCAAAAAAACCGAAATTTTGGCAAAAAACCGGTTTGTCGGTTAACCGGTTTATAAACACTATGAGGTTCCGATAACACAGGTTGACAAAATTTGAACTTTTTAAATTTACCTGACCTTTGGCATCTGATTTATATGGAGTTAAGTGTGCTGATTCCAAATTTGTTATCCAATTTTTTCCATCAGCTTGCGTTCGCGAGCAAATCGCTGTTAATGATTCGAAAAAGTGCGTTTTTTACCACGCTCAAAAAATTATGACGGTAGATTCCATTACAAAAGACAGTTAAAACTACTACATTTGTTGTTGTTTAGGCGTCCACTACATTTTACGGTAAAATCCACTAAAAATTGTTGTTGTTTTTAACTATTGATTAACAACTACAAAAAACGGTAAAAACTACTTCAAATTACAGTTGTAACTCAAATTGTCTGAATTTTCTTCTAAACGTCAAAAACGGTTAAAATTATTTGGAAATAATTTCTGCTGCATCTGACACTTCCAACTAGTTCAACACATCCGTATTTCTTTTTGGATGTAAAACTGGTGTTGGTAAATATGGACACACAAACATGCCAAAAGTAGCTTACTTTCAAAGTTTCCTTAGGCTATATCTCGAAAACTAGAACTGACCCAAAAAAACGGTAGCTAGATTTGACATCAGTGTACTCCAGCTACCCAAAATTTGGTATCAGAACCCGGGCAAAAAAAAGTGTTGCCCTGTGTGATTGATTCTGGTATAAGAGACAAAAAAAAAGATATAAGTGTGTCGGCATTTTGACAGATTTTTTTAGAGGCGGTTAAAGTTTCCCAGCTTTGGCCTGTTCGTGCAGCATATCGGTATATAAAACTATGTTTTTTTCACATATGAGGTGTAGGGTATGTTCAGCGACTTTGTAGAAAATATTATGGCAAATAGTTTTGTGGAACACATTAACCTTTCAACTCCCACTCATAAAAAAACACCCCGAAAAATGGGGAGGGCGGGGAAGAAATGTTCTAATTTTACAATATACACTGAAAAAAAAATTTATCATTTTTAAAGCTTGTTGTACTTAATTTAAAAAAAGAAGGGGATGCGAGGGCTCCAAAGATATTAATTCTTCTTCCAAGTATATTTTTTCCTAAAACATAGTACAGCCAAACTCGGTTATAACGAACTAATTATAAAGTCCCGACGTTTTAGCATCAATTTTCACACAAAATACCTCTTTTAAAACGAACTCGGTTATAACGAATCCTCGGTTAAAACGAACTGCTTATTTATATAACGAACTTTATATATTTATATTTTTAATGATTTCTTCTCAATAAGTAGTTTATTTACGAAAAAACATAAAATTCAACAAAATTGGATATATTTTTTTTGATATAAAACTAGGTTGATAAAAAATATACCCCGCTTATAGCGAACTTCGCTTATAACGAACTATTTTTTCTGGTCCCTCGGAGTTCGTTATAACCGGGTTCGACTGTAATGCATTTACTTAAATATATCCTAAATGTAAGTAAAATTGTACTTAATAAAAGTTTAATTGTTTTTATTCAGAGGAAATTTTTTTTTTTAAATAAGTAAAAATTTCCTTAAACTTACGGATTCTGTGGACCTTATGGAGTCCCAATGTGAGTACCCTCCTACGGTGCCCCAATATATGGGGTCCGCCCATGAGTATGTGCGTACACTATTATAGGGTCAGTATTGATTTTGATCCAAAATTTTGGTCAGAATCGCTCTATCTTGCTTAGTTTTCGAGATATGGAAATGGGGTCTTGAAAAATTTGATCATGAAATAACTCGAAAACTATAACTCGGAGGGCTTTCGGGTCTTTGGCATTTTTTTCGTATCTGCAGTATTTGCAGAGTTATAAGAATTTGAAAATTCCGCAAAAATCGAAATTGGATTTAAAGTTAGGGTCTCATGGGGTCTCCAGATGGGGCCCCCAGATGGGGTCACCAAAATACCTAAAGTATTTTTTCTTAAGTAAATTCCTTCTTAAAGTGATGAAGATATGGATTCAAATAAAGTCAATGAAATCAATAAAATAAAGATTATTTTATTCTTAAATTAAAAAAAAAAAATGATTAAATTAAAGAAAATTCGTTTTGAAACTAAAGCTTAGTACTTATTTGATTCAAGGTCTTGAAAATGTCTATACTATTTTTAAGTAAGTTACGTAATTATTTTTTTTTTGCACACAATTTAATTTTTTTTTTCTTTTAAGTAAAACAAATTTTTTTAATAAACCTTTTTTCCTTAAATGCAATCAATTCGCCATAAATGTAAAGAATATTTAACTTAATTTAAAAAAACAAATTAAGGAAAACTCTTGTACTTTTTTAAGTACTTGCATTTACTATTTTCAAGTTTATTTTCTTTGTTTTAAGTAAAACCACACCCAAAATAATCACTCTGTTAAATTACAGAGATACTCTGCTGAGGCAGCAGAAAATACCATAGATTTCCAACCAGCAAGATTTTTTGTTATTTTACGAAGAAAACTCTGTAAAATGCTTTCGATAAAAAAAATTTAAATTTACATAATTATCTGTTAAATATTGATAAAACCAAAAAGAATTTTACCAAAAAACCTCTATAAATTTACAAGTTTTAGTTAAATGCATTTTATGAGTTCAAAATTTTACAAAAAAAAAAAACTTTGTAAATTTACAAAGTTTTAGTTAAATCCATTTTATGTGTAAAACTTCTCTGCTTCAAAAACATTTTAATTAATATTAGAAAATTTAACTTATTAAAATTAAAATTTTGTTATACTTGCCTGCTTTAAAGCTTCAAAATCGTAAATTTACTTTTTTTTTGTGAAAATTACGAGTTTTGAAGAGTAACTCCAATTTTACAAAATTTTGTTTTTCGGTCACAAGAAAATACAAAGTATTTTTTTAAAATCTGTATTTTGACAGATAACTTTGTCAAATATCTGTCGAATTAAGATTACAGTCATTTACAGAGTATTTAACAGAGTAATTATTTTCAGTGCACCTTATATAATTGTTAACTTAAATTAATAACAGTGTTTATTTAATTTCAGTATAGTTATTTTTTTCAGTGTATGTCAGATCAAAACCCAAAAATTACCACAAACACCAAAATAGAGTCCAGTTCAAGATTTAAATCTTGAACTGGAATTCATATTAAAAAAATTACAATAAATATTAACCCTTAGTGGGCAATCTTGAATTTGACTGGTTTTTGGTGTTTCTGTTAAGTTTTGGAATTTAATGTGTAGTTAAATATATTTTTGTAGAACATTTCATCCCCGCCCTCCCACTTTTTAGTGGTGTTTTATAGAATTTGTTAGAATAGAGCCAAAAACCCACAAAAATATTTGCCATAATATTTTCTACAAAGTTGCTAAACATACCCAAAACATTAGATGTAAAGAACACATAGTTTTATAGTCAAACTCAAGATTGCCAATTTAAAAAAAATACAAAATAAATTAACCCTTAATGGGCAACCTTGAATTTGACATTGTTTTGGTGTTTGTGTTAAGTGTTGGGCTTTGGGGTGCTCTGACGCATAAAGTAAAATTTTATGGCCAACATTTTTGTAGAACATTTCATTCCCGCCCTCGCCCTCTCCCCTAGAGGGTTAATATGTTACACAAAAATATTTGCCATAATATTTTCTAGAAAGTTGCTGAACACACCATGCACCTCAGATGTAAAGAAAACACAATTTAATATAACGATATGTTGCAAGAACAAAGCTGGGAAACTTTAACCGTCTCTAAAATAAAATTACGATGTGATCTTGCAAAACGCCAACACACGTACATATATATTTTTTTTTGTCTCCTCTATCAGAATCAATCGTCAGAACCCCGTAATTTTTTTAGTGTTGTACTGTATTATAATTATAATAAAAGTTCACCAACTTCAAATGCGTGTAAAAAAATAACTCGCGCTGAATTAAAAAATAACTTTGATGGTTTTATTATGGAATATGTCAACTTTCATTTGCTTTTTGGTCACTGTGTTAATAAAAATAACAATTTAAAAGGCATATTGATTACATTATGAAATGTGTCATCACTTGTTTCTTCAATTTTAATGACATGTTTCATCATATTGAGAAAAAGCTTCATCAATATAAACAAATTTGTACTCAAAATTGATGACAGCAAGCGATAAAACCGTTTCATTAACATAATGAAGAATTTTTCTTTGATTGTAGAAGTAAAAATGGTACGATTACGATAATATTTGGAACGATGGTTTATATTTACTAGTTTGGAAGGAGACATTTGTGTGGGGGCTAGGTCTAAACATGGACCGATATTTTTTAATTTCAGTTTCGTCCTAGGGCCAATAGATGATTATATTTTAAATTTCAGGTCAATTGATTTCGTTTTCGTTTCGTTTTTTCACCGTTTACATGGACAGAGAGACGGGCGGACAGACGGACTTGCATCGCTAAATCGACTTAAAAAATGATTTTGAGTCGATCGTTATACTTAAAGGTATTTTTCTGATAGTTACAAACATCAGCACAAACTCGTTATACGCTGTACCACAGAGTGGTGTAGGATATAACAACAATTATAAACCAAAATTATTAACATACCTAAATTTAAAAAAAAATTTTTACTTTCCAGAAATAATACCGAAAGTGCTGAATTGGTATCGCATTATGAATCCAGTTTAACACTGCCTGATATTTTGCCAAAACCCTCAAAAACGTATGATAAAAATCGAGCACCCAAACTATTGGGGCAACCGACAGTGGTGTATTTTCATGTAACCGTTTTATCGTTAGATTCAATTAATGAAGAATCAATGGTAATTGTAAAAACAAATTGCAAGCAGTAAAAAAATAAATATTTAAAAAACTTTTTTTCTTCTACTTCAACTCAACTTCTTTCCCGCACAGACCTATGTAACAGATATATTTTTAGCACAAAGTTGGCGTGATCCGCGTTTACGTTTACCTGAAAATATGAGTGAGGAATATCGTATATTGGATGTTGATTGGTTGCATAGTATATGGCGACCAGATTGTTTTTTCAAAAATGCCAAAAAAGTAACATTTCATGAGATGAGTATACCAAATCATTATTTATGGTTATATCATGATAAAACGCTGCTGTATATGTCAAAGTAAGTTTTGTAAGTAATTAATAAAAATAATTAATTCTTAGTTCTTAATAACTGTTTAGATTAACATTGGTGCTATCTTGTGCCATGAAATTTGAAACCTATCCACATGATACACAAATATGTTCCATGATGATTGAAAGTTGTAAGCATTAGTTTTTAAGAAAAAACTTAAAAATTTTTTGTTAATAAAATATATATATTTTTAGTGTCTCATACTGTACAAGATTTGGTATTTATTTGGAATATGACAGATCCTTTAGTGGTGAATAGTGAAATTGAATTGCCTCAATTAGATATATCAAATAATTATACAACAGATTGTACTATAGAATATTCAACAGGTATTTATTTAAAAAAAAGCTATTCCAAAAGAAAACCAAAGACTTAAGCAACAAACTTGCATTTTATGATGTTTTCATAAATGTCATGTTTGTGTCTTAAGTCTTTTGAATGATAACTCATTTAGAGGTTTGACTTTAAAACATTTTATGTAAAATTACAAAATTTCTAAACAACTGAATAGTTTTATAAAAATCGATGATTTAACGATTTTTTTATACAAAAAATTATTCAGGGAATACTTTTTTTACAAAAAAAAAAAAACTAAAAACGGAATGTGAGAATTTTTCTATATGCAAATCTTTAACAAACTAAGAATATTGGTTACCTAATTGAGGATTTATGAATAAGAAAATATAAATTTCGAATTAATTTTTGTTATTTTTAAAATATTTTAAAATAAGAGTCTTATACACGCAGAGAAGAGATATGATTGCGGCAACCATAATTTAAGAGCTTCATATTATGATTGAAATTTTTATTGTAATTGTTTGTAGCAACCATAACATTTTGCAGCAATCATATTATGATTCTACATATTCGAAAAATGGTAATTTAGGACCATAATATGATTGCAACAAAAATGTTATGATTGCTAGAAACATATTATAATAAAAATTTCAATCATAATATGACGCTCTTAAATTATGGTTGCCACAATCATATCTCTTCTCTGAGTGTAGTAAGTTCAGATTGGCGTCCAAACCACATTTATCGGGGTTTAGTGCCAAACCTCAATTGAAAATACGTATTTTCTCACACAAAATGAAACCTTTTTAAATAAGATCTCAACGAAAATCGAACGATCGAAACCTTCTAAATTTTTATAAATTTTTTTACAACTGTTAGAAAGCAAGAAACAGTTAAAATGGGTAACTGTGCTATTAACAGAAAATATTTGACATTAAAAGTTTTCTGATGATTATAATAACTGGATTTTATGAAACTAGGGCCGCTGTTCACATAAAAAATGTGAAAGTGAAAATTTCCGAATTTTTTTAGTGTTCTAGATTTCACATCCGATTTTCTTTTTCGTTTTGTTTCACAAAAATTAAATTTGGTGAAAGTAAAACGAATGCACATTTTTCCTTAAAATTTTTAAAATTTTAATTATTTAATTTCAACTTCGAATAAAAACGTGATCAACAAAACACTAAACTTGATTTCATGTGATTCGGAAATTTTCATGTGAATTGAAAAGTTGTGAAAGACAGAACAGAGGCCTAGTTATATGAACCGTAATGTGTTTAATTTTAAGAAAAATTACATTTTTCTTTCACACTTTTCTCATTTCAACACTTAAAAAATTATGTTAGTAAAATCAACTGAAAATGTCAGTTAAAATAACAACTTTGTAAGTTGTTTTGGGGTCAACTACTTTTTCAGTTAAATCAACTAACAATGTTAGTTATTTTAACTGGCAAAAAACAACTGACTT
Organism: Pegoplata infirma; assembly: GCA_963921195.1. Taxonomy (NCBI): domain Eukaryota; kingdom Metazoa; phylum Arthropoda; class Insecta; order Diptera; family Anthomyiidae; genus Pegoplata; species Pegoplata infirma. The sequence continues at coordinate 31,834,696 of OY992536.1, forward strand.
ATGTAGTAAAAATTACTAACATTTGTAGTCAAAACAACTTATTAGTTGTAGTAAAAATAAACAATATATAATTTTTTTTTTCAAAAAATTTTTTAGAAAAAAAATTGAAGACCAAAATTTTTCCAAGTTTTTTTAAAAAAAAAAAAAGTAAATAACGAAATTTTTTTTTGGAAAAAACTTCGAAAATTTTTGAGAAATAAAAATAATGTAAGAGACAAAAAAGTTGAAAGAAAGTATGAAGTGAGGTTGAGATTGCTAGAAATAGAATTGTAGTGTTGGAAACTGTCAAAATTTATTCTGTAGAAACTAAAAATATTCACATATATAAAAAACAGTTTTTATTAACAAGACAAACCGACATTTAAAATCCTACTGATGATGACACTAACTGGGGTGTTTGAAACCGGTATAGGTAATACCAGAAATGTCTATAATTTTTAGAAATTCAATTTTTCTTCTGCATTTTTTCAACTTGAACCCTTATAAAAAAAATAAAATTAACTACTTTAAATAACTTTTACTACATTACAGTACTTTTTTGTTAGTTATTCAAAAAAACGACTTAAAATAACTAACAGAAATAGTTGTTTGATATTTTTTATACAAAAATAACTGACTTTGTAGTTGAAACCACTAACTACTGTAAAATATACAAACAACTTACATGTACACACAAAAAAAATTTAAAAAAATTGTGCCAGTTTTTGGTTTAATTACAACCTATAAAGTGGTTTTAGATAACTTACCAAAGTTTTTGCTCTAAAAAACTTAGGTAAATTATCCAAAACCACTTTATAGGTTGTATTATCCCCAAAACGGTCACAATTTTTTTTATATTTTTTTTGTGTGTAGTAACTGACATAATTTCCTGAGTGAAACCATATATCGTCGCTGCGCCCAAAAATGGAGTCATGTGTAAACATTTTTTTTTAAGAAACCCAAGAATCAGCCAAATTTGGTTCTTTCGTGTTACTTTTATAAAAAAACTTCACATAAATATTAAATCAATATTAAAAATTTCATGTTGATTAAAAGTTGACTTTTAAAAAGTACTGCGAAAGGACCAAATAAGGCTACTTCTTGTGTCTGTTACAAAAAAAAATTAAATAGCACTTTTTTTAGTATATTTTTACGAAAAATATAGTTCTTTTTAAAAAGTACTAAAATAGTATTTTTTATAAAAAATACAAAAATAGTACTATTTTAAAAAGGAACAATATTTATTATTTTTAAAAAGTACCAGAATAGACAGTACTTTTATCAAAATTTTTAAAATTTGTAGTAGAGATGAGCAGATTAGAGCGAGATTCACGTGATTCACGCGTGAGTGTGACTGAATTCAATTTTACTCACGTGATTGTAAATGAGTGTGAGTGGAGAAAAAAATTGAGTGAGTGAGTAAGATTTTTGCGTGAGTGAGTGTGCGTGAGTCGAATTTTTGGCGTGAGCTTATGTGATTTATTTTCTCTTTATATTTCCTTTCGTACTAAAAAAAAGCAACAAAACAATTATAAAAATTGGCTAGACTTAAGATTTCGTCTCAAAAAAAGCAAAAAAAAAAATTAAAATTTCGCTGAACTTTAAATTTTGCTCAAAATTTTTAAAGATTTTTGAAATTTTAGTTTTTGAAATTTTTTTTTTTTTATAAAAAGTTTCGTGGGTGTGAGTCAACGTGAGTGAAGCTTGCGTGAGTGCACGTGAGTGTGAGTTGTATTAAATTTACTCACGTGATTGTGAGTGAGTGTGAGTCGAAAAAATATGCTCGTGAGTGAGTGTGCGTGATTAAAAATTCCTGTCGTGTGCGTGAGTCAAAAATCACTCACGCGCCCATCTCTAATATGTAGTACGTTTTTATGAAAAGGACTAAAAAAAATATATTTTTTTATAAATAGTAGTAATAATAGTTTCTATAATAAGAACTTAAATAATTCTGTTTAATAAAAAGTACTAAAATAGTACTTTTTTATAAAAAGTACAAAAATAATACTTTTTTATAAAAAGTACCAAAATATAAATCAATTACTTTATAGAATTTCTTTTAAATATTTATTTTTTTGAAACATTACACATGGATGCAGTCAAAATTATACATGAAACCTAAAATAAACATCTGATTCCTTCATCCAACACTTACGTTCACTACTAACTAACACTAAAGAAAAGAGAAACGAACAAAATTTGTCTTGTTATAAAAGTACTTTTTACTAATAGTCCAAAATATAATTTTTTTTAACTAGCACTTCTTTATAAAATGTATCAAAATTTTATTTTTTATAATATGTTCTAAAAAAGTATTTAAATAGTTACTACTCTTTTAATAATTTTTACTAAAATAGTACTTTTTACAAAAAAAGATTTTTTAAAAAAGAGAGAATTAAAATAGTAATTTTTTATAAAAAGTATTTTATATTTTTAGCAGTTTTTTATAGCAGATTTTTAAAAAGTACCAAAATAATTATTTTTTAAAAAAAGTACCTAAAGATTACTTAAATAAATAAATTGAAATTGTACGTCTTTCTTAAAAATACTGTTAGTATTTTTTTTAACAATAAAAATACAAAAATAGTACTTTTATACAAAATGTACAAAAATAGAATAGAAAAATTGTACCAAAAATATACTTTGTAAAAACATAACAATAAAAGTACTTTTTTTTTAAGGTTCCTATTGTTCAAACAGTATATTTTTTAAAAAAAAAAAAGTACCTTTGAAGTCCTTTTTTTTAAATGTTCCCAAAAGTAATTTACCAAAAGTAAAGTACCAAAATACTACTATTTAATAAAAAAATTATCAAAATAGTCGTTCTTCGTAAAGAGTACCAATATATTAATTTTTAATTTTTGGTTTCAAAAAGTACCTTTTTATTAAAAGTACCCAAATAGTACTTTTTTATAAAAAGTATCAAAATATTATTATTTAATAAAATGTACAAAAAATACTAAAACAGTTCTTTTTTTCAAAAGGTACTGAGAATGATACAAAACTTTTTTTTTAAAGTACTCATAGTAATTTTTATAAAAAAACAACAGTCCTTTTTTAAAAAGTATCAAAATATTTATTTTTTATAAAAGCATAAAAATAGTACTTTAAATACAAATTACTGAAAATATTTATTTATGTGAAATATGTTTGTTTTTAAGATAAGTACTAAAAAATAAATTTTAATAAATAGTAGCAACAAATGTACAAAAGTAGTATTTTGATAATAAGAACCAAAATAGTTTTTTTTTTTTTTTTTTAACGGAGTACTTTTTTGAAAAAAGTACTTTTTAATAAAAAATACCAAAATACCTCTTTATAATAAAAAAGGAATCTAATTAGTTATTTTTCGTAAAAAGTAGTTCTTCTTCGTAAAAAGTACTAATATATTTTTGATAATATATTTTTAATAAAAAAGTACCAAAAAAGGACTTTCAGGCAAAAAGTTTCAAAATAGTACCTTATGGTAAAAGGTACCTAATAGAACTTTTCGTTAAAGGAAATATTTTGGACTTTTATTAAAAAAGAAAATTTTTGCACCCTACACCTTTCTTTGGTACACGGCAACTACCCGAAATACATGAAGACCCACCTTCAAGTATGCTGATTGACTCAGAATCAATTTTTGAGACGATTAAGCTATGTCTTTCCGTCCGTCTGTCTATGTAAACACGACAGGCGCAATTATCAACCGATTTGGCTAAAATTTATTAAAATTTCTATTGAAATTAGAAAAAAATCGGTCATTGTTTTAACCCCATGTGAACTTCCGATTTTAATTTGACTCTAATGACTCTATCAACCGTATTTTAATATTAATCCTTTCAAAATATTTTGTATTCACAAATCATTATTTCAAATTTTCGGACCAGTCCTACTTGTAGTCCCCATACAAATCACACTTCCGATATTCACATAAATCTCTAAAAATTCGTGGAAATGTTTTATTAAAATTTTGTTTGTAGGTGTTAAACGTATACTTCGGTAATCTAATCAAATTATAATTGGACCATTTCTGGACTTAGTTTCCATATAAAAATCGGTAAATCGGTATATCGAGACCTTAGGACAACAAGGTTCTATTTGCTTAAAGAAATAAGCACAAATAGAACCTTGTTGTCCTAAGGTCGCGATATGGCAACAAAAACAATCTTATTTCACTAAAATTTCGTTTCTGTGGTATCTAACACCAATTAAAGATCTAACAAGAGTTTGATCTAATCGGATCCATATTTGGACTTGGACCCATTTTTCGGAAAACACTGATGTAGGGTGTTATGTTGTCCCTCTTGACCGACTTTAATTTTCTTAATTGTTTGTTGTGTGTTTGCAGTTCCCGTAAGGATCAAAATTGTCGGGTGTGAAGAGTAGAGTTTTTAAATTGAAAATACGAGGTTTTAATGGGATTTCAACGCCAATCTGAATATGGTTCATTAGGTGTTTAACTTTTAATAACATTATTTTTAATAGTTTTTCCATTTAAACAATTTCTTCTTTATTTTTCTAGGAAATTTTACCTGTTTAGCCATTGTTTTTAATTTACGCCGCCGTTTAGGCTACCATCTTTTACACACTTATATACCTTCCGCTTTGATTGTTGTCATGTCTTGGATATCGTTTTGGATTAAACCGGAAGCTATACCGGCTCGTGTTACGCTGGGTGTAACCTCGCTTTTAACATTGGCCACACAAAATACACAATCTCAATCATCACTGCCGCCTGTGTCCTATGTTAAAGCTATTGATGTTTGGATGTCTTCCTGTTCGGTGTTTGTGTTTCTATCCCTAATGGAATTTGCCATAGTTAACAATTTTATGGGGCCGGTGGCCACAAAAGCAATGAAGGGTTATTCAGATGAAAATATAAATGAATTGGATGATCTGAAAGTAAGTTATGGGATGAAAATCAAAATTTAAGAAATAAAATTTAAAAAAAAAAAATCTCGAGACTATGAGACACTTTTCCGTATAGAAAACTTCTCAGATTCTGAGACATTTTTTTCATACAGAAAAATTATTAGATTCTAAGACATTTTTCCATATAAAAAAATTCTCAGATTCTAAGACATTTTCGTATAGAAAAATTCTCAGATTCTATGACATTTTTCCGTGTAGAAAAATTCTCAGATTCTGAGACATTTTTCAGTATAAAAAAATTCTAAGATTCTGAAACATTTTTCCGTACAAAAAAATTTATCAGATTGTAAGACTTTTCGTATAGAAAAATTCTCAGATTCTAAGATATTTTCGTATAGAAAAATTCCAAGATTCTGGGACATTTTTCCGTGTAGATTAATTATCAGATTCTGAGACATTTTTCCGTATAGAAAAATTCGCAGATTCGGAGACATTTTTCGTATAGAAAAATTCTCAGATTCTGAGACATTTTTTCGTATAGAAAAATTCTTAGATTCTGAGACATTTTTCCGTATAGAAAAATTCTTAGATTCTAAAACATTTTTCTGTATAGAAAAGTTCCCAGATTCTGAGACATTTTTCCGTATAGAAAAATTCTCAGATTCTGAGACGTTTTTCCGTATAGAAAAATTCTCAGATTCTGAGATATTTTCCCATATAGAAAAACTCTTAGATTCTGAGACATTTTTCCGCATAAAAAAATTTTCAGATTCTGAGACATTTTTCCGTATAGAAAAATTCTCTGATTCTGAGACATTTTTACGTATTGAAAAATTCTCAGATTCTGAGACTTTTTTTCGTATAGAAAAATTATTAGACTCTGAGACGTTTTTCCGTATAGAAAAATTCCACTCTGTGGTACAGGGTATAATGAGTTTGTGCTGATGTTTGTAACTACTGGAAATATTGGTCCTAGACCCACCTTTAAGTATACCGATCGACTCAGAATAACTTTTTGAGTCGATTTAGCGATGTCCGTCCGTCCATGTAAACGTTGTAAACACGATACAGGTCGCAATTATCAACCGATTTGGCTGAAATTTGAAAGTTAAGCTTATTTTGGCCCAAGGACGAAGCCTTTTGAAATTGGTAAAAATCGGTCCAGGTTTAGACCTAGCCCCCATACAAACGTCCCCCTTAATTTGACTCAAGTGACTCTTATTAGCGTATTATAAAAGGTATCCTTTCAAAATTTGGTAGGTAATCGTTTTTCGTATTCACAAATTATCATTACAAATTTTAAAGGAATCGGACCAGTTCCTCTGGTAGTCCCCACACAAACCACCCTCCCGATATTCACATAAATCTCTCAAAATTCATAAAAGTATGAAATATTTGATTAAAATTTATTTTTAGGTGTTAAAGGTGTACTTTGGTAACTTACTTTTATCTGAGTATATTCAGATAATTTTTGGACTTGGTCCCCTTTATAAAAATTTCGACGGATATTAAGTTAAATCGGTCTATTGGAAACAAAAATAAGCCAATTCCACTAAAATTTTGTCTTTGTGTGTTTTCTACACTAATTAAAGATCTAACAAAAGATAGATCCAATCGGTCCATGTTTGGACTTGGGACCCATTTTTCGGAAAACACTGGGTTAAGGTATTATAGGGTCGGTCTTGACCGACTATAACTTTCTTACTTGTTTCTATTGAAAAATATCTTTAAAATTAATTTATTTTGAATTTCTTTTTTTCTTTCAGCATCGTCATCATCGGGAATCCATTATAGAACCACAATACGATCAATTTTGTCATGGTCATTCCACAGCGATATTTATAGATAAATTTTCTCGTTTCTTATTTCCATTTTCATTTTTTATATTAAATATAGTTTATTGGACAACATATCTTTAATAGTTAAGTTAATTTGTAAAATATTTTTTGTTAATAAAAAAATCATACACATTTGTTTTAAAAATGTAATTAAAAAAACCCGACAAAACAACAAAATAATTTGCATTAAATAGAAATTATTATTTTTTTTTATTATTTATTTGTTTTAATTTACTATATTCAGGATTATACATAATAGTAAAAAATTAAAAAAAAAAAATATTAAAACTTAAAGGGAACTAAAAAAAAACTCGTTAAAGATAAATATATATATTTCTTTAACCGATTCTTTGGCATAACATCGAGTATAAAGTTTTTTTTTGTAAAAAAAAAGAAAAAGTTTGACAAATTTATTTTTTTTACCATTTACAAATGTAATTCGAAAAAGATGAATGGTAATTCGAAGATACTACTTGTAATTCGAAGTTTCAAAAATTTCATTTGTAATTCTAAGATTCCAATTGTAATTCGTAAAAGATTAATTGTAATTAGAAAAAGATCAATTGTAATTCGAAAAATATCAATTGTTAGCCGAAAAAGATCAATTGTGATTCGAAAAAAGATCAATTGTAATTCGAAGATTCCAATTGTTATTCGAAAAAGATCAATTGTATTTCGAAAAAAATACAATTCATCTTTTTCGAATTACAATAGATCTTTAAAAAAAAAAACAATATGACCTTTTTCGAATTACAATTTTGAATTAGAAAAATTATCTTTTTCGAAATACAATTGATTTTTTTCGAATTACAATTGATCTTTTTCAAACTACAATTGATCTTTTTCGAAAAACAATTCATCTTTTTCGAATTACAATTGAACTTTTTCGAATTAAAATTGATCTTTTTTGAATTACAATTGGAATCTTCGAATTACAATTAATATCTTCAAATTACAAATGGAATTTTTCGAACTTTAAATGAAATCTTTGAATTACAATTAGATTTTTTTAATTTCAATTGATCATTTTTCGAACTACATCTATAAATGGTGTATATAAAAGTAAATACATTTAAATTATAAATTTATATATATATTTTTTATATGTTATTTAAACATTATATTTTTTTCAATTATAAAGGGGTTAATCACATTTAAAGAGACATGGTAGATTTACTTTCTTGTAACATATTCAGGGTTTTTGTTTTTTAAAAGAAAAGAATGGTGTAAATTTTGTTCTATAAATATTAAAGATAATTTTGGAAATTAAATTGGTTAAAAAAAAACTGAATTTCAAAAACAATCAACAGTAATAAGGAAATTGGGCGTGTTCTGCATTAAACTAGTTTCTATATTAAATAATATCAATTACAAAATTTGTATATTAGTTTTTTTTTTATAAAGTGGAAGATTTTTGCAATATAAAAAAACAATACTTAAAACAAAAAACAATTATTTAATATTTAAATACATATTTTTGCATATTGCAATTGAAATGCTTTCGTACTCTTCTAAATTATATACACAGAAATTATTTGTTAAACAAAAAAAAAATAATTAATGAATTTTACTTAAAAAACAAAACAAATCATGAGTAAATACTTGGCTACTAAATTTTTTTTTTAATATTAACTAGCGTATTTTGTTCTATTCCATTTACTGTAAGCAAGCTTGTATTTTTTCTATCCATTCTTGGGCCGAATTAGCATTCATGGCATATAAATTATAAGTGCGGCGTGAAGTTTTTAACTGTAGAATAAGAAAATATTAAAATCTTTTTAGACAGTTATTAAAGAATCATTTTTTTTAATTTAACTTACATCAAAGAATCCCTTTTCGTCAACTCGTTTTGTGCCAATTTGTGTTGGTTGTGCGGCAGTTACTGATTGAACTTCAGCTAATTCTGTAAAAGAATAATGATTAAACAGGTATTTTAAATATTTTAGAATTTATTTTAATTTTTTTTTAACAAATAGATAAAAAACTGATTTTACAAGAATTTAAAGAAAATTTTAACTTTAGCGATTTTAAATTTTCGTTTTGTTTAATTTTGGTGCCTTTTAATTTTTATGTTATTTTGATCTTTTTAGTGTTTTAATTTTTAAGGTTTCTTAAATCTCGCGTTTTTAATTTTTTAACTATTTTTATTTTTTTTTTTTTAAAGCTTTGCAGCTTTTTAATAATAGTGATTTTTTATTTTGGCGCTTTTTTCATGTTAGTTATTACCAGGGAAACCAAAAATATGCAGTAACGTGTTTTTTCCTGCGCTTTGTATTGATAAATGGGTAAGGTATTTATCCGTTTCAAAAGATTTTAAGAAATCTGGCATCGATTTTTTAAAGCATATTTTTGCATATTTTAGCCTTAAGAGCATATTTTAACATAAGAGCATATTTTTTGAGCATTTTTTCAATTTTTAAAGCATTTTTTCACTATTTAGAGCATTTTTTTAAGTTTTTAGAGCATTTTTTAATTTTTAGAGATTTTTTTCCATTTTTTTTTTATAACAACACATATTTTTAAAATTTTTTAATTTTTTTGGGAAGTTTTTTTTTTTTTAATTTTGTAAGTGGATGGAAATGTTTTTTTTTTTTTTTTCAAAATAACGGGGTTCTGACGATTGATTACGCTTTGTTTGGCCTGTTCTTGCTTCATTAACCCATATTACCCTTTAACTACCCCACATAACTGTAATTTTTGGGTCTATTCTCTAAAAGATTGTAAAAAAACACCTCGAAAAAGTGGAAATTTTTTTTAAGAGCATATTTTTATTGTTTTTAGAGCATATTTTCCGTTTTTAAGGGCATTTTTTAAGCGCATAAAACGTGTTTTTTAGAGCATATTTTTGGTTTCCCTGGTTATTACTTTGCAACATTTAAATTTTATTTCCAAATTTAACGAACTTTTGTGTTTTATTTTTAAAATTTGCGTTTTTTTACTCACGCGTTTTTTTTTTAATTTGTGAGCTTTTTAGTTTTAGCGTTTTTTTACTTTTTCACTTCCCAGTCAGAAATTGCCGACGGTTATAAAAATATAGCGTTGCCCCAACACTGTTTTTTTGTATCACCCGTGTTGCGTCAGCACCACTCCTGCAGTGCTGCGGCAGCACTGTATTTACTAAATTTACAACCATTTTCAAGTTTATTGATTTTTAAGTTTTAAATAAAAAAGTCTCTGTTTTGTTAAAAAATTAACAGCAGTCTAAAGAAAATTAAAAATTATAATAAAAAATACCACCCCTTAGGATAATATAAACTCCAGACAAGGAAAAACTCATAATTTAATTAAAAATTATGTCTGCGTGTTTTGCAATCACGCAAAACCGGCTAAGCCGAATCTGTCACTAAGATAGCACTAACCGAGCGGGAAATGTAGGTCATATAGTAGGGCGACAAAGGGGTCTTTTTTTATTAAATAAAAAGTAATTTCTTTTTCTTCCGCAATCACACAAAAAGTGCTAAAACGATTTCAATTAAATTTGCAGCACAGATAGTACTAACCGAGGACGCAAGTTGGAACTTTAGCCAATATTAATCCACGATTCGATAAAGATGCCTAAATGACAAATCTGCTTTGTACTATACTTAGCGTTACGTCTGTCCGTTTCGCAATCACGCAAAAATGGCTGAACCGATTTTGTTGAGATTTCTCTATAGATAATGCCCAACAGCGCGGACCGGGTACAGCTAGTTTTAAATTAAATATTAAAAAAATTATTTTCAAATCAATGTTTTGAATTTAATATCGAATTTCAATGTTTTTTCTTGTCTTAAATTCTGCTCTCTACCAAAAACTTTTGGTTTTGCTGTTTTTTTTTTTTTTTTGGTGCAGCAGTTTCCTGCTGCTGTATTATAAAGAAACAATAAATATGACATCAATTTAAAAAAATGCACCTCTGTTATTAAAAAAGCGTAATAAACAGTTACCACAGTACCTTTTTCACTGACACATTTTTTCTTGGGAAGTTTTTCGGTATATTAAAAAAATACATAAAATGGTTAAAAACAAAGAAAAACCACAAAAAATTCAGATGAGTATAAAAGTTCATTTACCGTCTTGGAAAATATTTACTCATATATTATTTTCTTAAAGATGTACAAAAGCATCGTAAAACCATCCTCTGACGTTATTTTTTGACGTTGGGTGGTCACTGTAAAATTTGTAAATCCAACGCCTTGCCGGCGTCAGAAAATAGCGTCGCCAGAACGTACTCCGACGTTACCATTTAGTCGTTGGGGAGACGTTGTAAATTTGTATAGCCGACGTTATGCCAGCGTTTGGGCCACTGTCACCAACGCTTTGCCGACACTGAAACGATTGTATTTTTCTGACTGGGTTGTTTTTATGAAGACTTTTTTGTTCCAATTCCGCGTTTTTTAGTTTTGCGATTTATATGTTGGCTAGGATTTTGTTATATATTCATTAGGGACTCCAATCCTGAAATCCCAATCCCGGAAATCCCAATATTATCGGGATTAGACAAATCCATCCATATCTCCAGATTTCTGATTTTCAATCCAAAGATTTTCGGGATCCCAATTTTTTTAGGATTTTTATTTTTTCAATAATTTGTAAAAAATATGGATTTTGGGGAACACAAGACAAAAAGAGCTTAACACTTTAAGTTGTAAACTGATTTAATTTTGCGTTTTTCTTAAACAACATTTTTTAAAGGTTCATAAGGTAAACCTGGAAAAACTTAATATGTAACGATGAGCCACTAAGAAAGTCAAGAAAGATAACCGAATACGGATATCCTTCACAGCAGGAGTCTCTACCTGCTGTTATTGCCTGGATGACAGCTCTCGATGATTTTCCTTTTTTTAAGTTTACAACAACAACAAAAACTTCGCAAATCTTTACGAACGCGTGAATTTGAAGTGCCAAAAAATCCCGAAAATTTTAAAAGTTCCGCGAGTCTCGGGATCCTAAAATCAGGATCTCTAGAAGTTTTCTTCAATTTCGAATCTCGGTATTCAGAAAAAACAAATCCCAATTGGAAGACCTAATATTCATGTTTATTTATTTTCATATTTTTTTTGGTTTCTAAAATTTGCGTTTTTTTTTTCGGTGCTTTTTAGTTACGCGTTTTTTATATTTGTGAGCTTTGTAATTTAAGCGTTTTTTTAATTTAGCTATTTTTTTTTTCATTGTTTTTATGAAGACTTTTTTGTTTTTGATATCTTACATTAATTTAAAAATTAATTTTCCCTTTATTTTAAATTCTGGGTTTTTTAAGTTAGCGTTTTTTTAATTTTGTCAAATATTTTGTTCACTTCACTAAATGTTAGAGGTTAAACATACATAAGTTTGTCATGCCGTTTATAAGGGGGTCTGTTACAGAGTCAATATTTTCAACATTTTCCAAATTATTTATCTTAATTTTAATATTTAAGAATTCTTTTTTTATACCTAACTTATAGAATTATTTTTTTTAATAAACAATCTTCCTTTACTTACCTATAAATCCCTTGCATGTTGAATCTTCAGAATCATAATAACGTAATTGATGTTTAATGGAATCCAAAACAAACCAACGTTGTTTCCAATTTTTCAACAAGGCACCACGTTTATAAAGATGTCTGTAAAAAATAAAAGAAAAATCACAAAAATGATATTAATAAAAATATAATCAGGGTCTACATTCACTTTAGAAATGATAACATTTGCAACGGTGCAAGATTACAACTTTTTTACCTTTCTATTGACGGTATTCACGACAGAAATTTGTACCCTTGCAATGTGGAAAATGCAACATTTGTTACAATAAACACACATACAATTATTTTTTGTTGTTTGTGATTGTTGTAAAAATTTAGCATTTTGCAAGGGTAAAAATTGCTGACGTGAATACCATTAGCGGTATTCGCTCTTGATAGCATTTTTGCAAGGGTAGTATAAAATTTATAAAATCATAGCATTTATACTATAAACGCTATGATTTTATGCTACAAAGCGTGAGCGTCTTTTTTTCGTTTTTATTGTGAGTTTCCAAACAGCTGTTGTTATTATATTCTGCTGTTGTCAAAATAGCTATTTTCTATCGAAAATCGCTTTTCTTGCGATATTTTTAGTAGGATTTAGCTACTTTCTGTTTAAAGAATAGTTGGCATCAGTGCTGCGTTCAAGAAGAAGATAAAATTGTTTAATTTTTTCATTTGTGTTGTTCTAATTTTTGGTTATTTTTTGTTATAATTCGTTCAAAAAATCTATTGTTATTTTTTTTACACAAAATATGAAAGTTTGTTAATTTTTCTTATTGTTTTCCGGAAAAACTAAAAGATGTTAAGTATTGTAAATTTGAAAGGCCAGAATATGCTATGGGTTTTAGTCTTGCATATAAATGAAAGTCTTGTATATTTTTATTTCATGTATTTTGTTGTTGTGGTCTTGCATACTCTTGTATTTATACAATATCTGCAAGCTTTGAAAGGTCTGCAAGGGTAGTTTGCTACCAAGAGCGAATACCGCTATTATTACCTTTTACATGATGAGTAGTTGCAAGAAAAAATTCTCACTAGCGGTATTCGCTCTTGGTAGCATTTTTGCAAGGTTAATATAAATGCTATGATTTTATGCTATAAAGCGTGAGCGTCTTTTTTTCGTTTTCATTGTGAGTTTTCAAACAGCTGTTGTTATTACATTCTGCTGTTGTCAAAATAGCTATTTTCTATCGAAAATCGCCTTTCTAGCGATTTTTTTAGTAGGATTTAGCGGCTTTCTGTTTGAAGATTAGTTGGCATCAGTGCTGCGCTCAAGAAGAAGATAAATAATTTAATTTTTTCATTTGTGTTGTTCTAATGTTTGCTTATTTTTTGTTATAATTCGTTCTAAAAAACCAATGGTTATTTTTTTTACACAAAATATGAAAGTTTGTTAATTTTTCTTATTGTTTTCCGGAAAAACTAAAAGATGTTAAGTATTGTAAGCTTGAAAGGTTTGAAAGGCCAGAATATGCTATGGGTTTTTGTCTTGCATATAAATGAAAGTCTTGTATATTTTTATTTCATGTATTTTGTTGTTGTGGTCTTGCATACTCTTGTATTTATACAAGATCTGCAAGCTTTGAAAGGTCTGCAAGGGTAGTTTGCTACCAAGAGCGAATACCGCTACTTTATTTCAAAAGTAATGGAATTCACGTCAGAAATTTTAGTCTTGCAAAATTGCGCAATGTCCATTAGTAATACTATAGCTGTTTTTTACAAAACAACAAGCAAAAAAATTTTTGCATTTTTGCAAGACTAAAATTGCTAACGTGAATTATTCAGGGTATTCATTTCAGAGATTTTTGACCCTTGCCACAGTGCAATATTGCAACTTTTTTTTTTTAATTTAATAAAATTTTTATTTTTCTTTACCTTTTATATGATGTGTCGTTGCAAGAAAAGATTCGCAATTCATTTCAATAGTAATACAATTGCTTCTATTCACAAAGAAACAACCAAAAAAAGTTGTAATTTTGGCATTGCGCCATTTTGCAAGACTAAAATTACTGACGTGAATTCCATTATTATATATTGGTATTCACGTCAGCAATTTTTTCCCTTGCAAAATTGCGAAATGCAAAATTTTTGCAACAAAGACATAGGATGAAATAAAACAAAAAAAAATAATTTTATGTGTGTTTGCTGTAATATATGTTGCATTTTGTACTTTGAAAGGGTAAAAAATTCTGACGTGAATACCGTCATTCAATTTTGAAATGTTTATCCTTGATACAGTACAAGATTGAAACTTTTTTAAAAGAATAAAAGTTGAATCCACTTATAGACTTTTCTATTACATTTTACATGATGCGTGGTTGCAAGAAAAGATTACCACCGTATTTTAATACGCGAATAAAGTTGCAATTTTTTTTATTTCACATTTTTGCAAGACTTAAATTGCTAACTTGATTGCCATTTATATTAAATTATAAAATAATTGTTAAATTAAAAATAATAAGAAATAACTTACCCTTCATGTGTACGATTTTCCGCAACATTACTACTAAATTGATTATAAAAATGATGTGATGAGGTTCGTGCAGTAGTAGCAGCACTCGAGGCTATACTTGATGTATCACCCTGTGATATATTAACATTTGGTGGTACCACACCCTCGACAGCTTTATATTTTGTGCAGTTTTTCAGTGAAAGTTCTGTGCAACGTTCATGATATGAATTACCACAATCCATACAACGATAACCCACCGGACCCCATAACAATTTTGTACAATGATTACAATTGGTGGGCGTGGTGTAAGGATGTTTTTCAAAACGATGAGGATGAAAGAATTTATCTTGATAGCCAGACAAACGTCCCTTCATAATAATCTCCAATGTTGAACGTTTATGTTGTAATTTACCATGATAGAAAATACTACTCAACGATGATTTACGTTCGATTTTTTCGACACGTGGCACCTCTAAACTACACCATACTTGTTGCCATTTCTGTGGTAAATGTCCTCTTTCCGTTTCGGCTTGTTTAACTTCACTCAAAAGACAAACAAATGTATTGGGATCGGATTTTTCAATATTATCATAACCAGCTGATATAACAATACGTTTGCCCTTTAATTCGGATAAATCTAATTCGTCGTCGGCATTTGTTAATTCTAAATCATAAGGAGGACCTTGGGCTAATTCTTCGTTAGTATAATAAGGCCATAAATCTAAAGCAGCCGCACAACTCTGTGGCCGTAAGACTTCATCTTGCAAACAATAGATAAAATTATAAAATATTTGAGATTTCGAGTGTTGTCGTTCGATATAATCGAATATAGAGTGACCAATGCGATTAAAATTCACCATTGTTTTGCTACGCATATCAACGGGATAGACACCAGATTCGTCATCAGAACCATTGTTACCTAGAAATAGAAAATCATATTAAATAAGTTTGTCATTTCGTTTGTACCTCATTAAAATATCGGTCTAAGAACCAATATATAAGATGTATTCGTTATCCTCAATCGTTTTAAAGATGTCCGATTAACTTTATAAAAATTACCAAAATAGTAAGTTTTGGTACTTTTTTTTAATAAGTACCAAAATAGTACGTTTTAATAAAAAGTTTAAAAATAGTACTTTCAAATAAAATATAAAATGGGTTTAACTTTTTAAGTTGTTTAATATTCGAGAGCTTAATAGTTGGTATTTTTTATAATACTTACATTTATTATTTCCAATCAAATGTTTAGTTGATAGCGATCCCCTTTTATCTTCCACTGATGTTATGCCCATATCAAATCGCTCAATTTCACAATCAAATAAAAATGTACGAAAACGACATGATACCGTATGATAGGCCAAAAAACGTATATAAAATTCATTAAATTCAAATGCCATAGGGAATTGTTTTTGTATTTGATAGACGGCATCCAAAAATTGTAAAAATGTAGGAGCAAATGCAATATTTGAACTATTATGTGAAGGTTTTAAATTACTACGATGAGCAAATCTATGACCAAATGCTATCCACTCTTTTTCGATCAATACACGAAAACCATCCAACGTACGATAGTAAGGATCTAAACATAATTGGGCTATGGCTGATATTTGAGCGGTTATATCCCAGCCATCTTCTAACGAGAGCATAACAGAAGCTTCTTGTAAATCAATTAAATCTACTACGGCACCGGCTAATTGCAGCAATGAAGAAATTTGTTGTAACCAATCAGATTGTTCGATATTTTTAGCAAATGTTTGATCAGTTTCATTGGTTATATTCGAGGGTAAACAGGCACGCATTAATTTTTTAAATGCTATACGTGAATGACGTATATCGGGATAATCAACGGGTATAAACTCTGCACCCAAATCAGCATTAACACTGGATTTTGTTTGTGATTTTTCTCCCAAAACATATAAACGTATTTTACGATAAGCAGAGTTTGTAGAATTCGTAACTCCTGAAGTATTTTTAATCGTGCCACTCTTTTGTTTGCCATCATGAGCCGAATGTCCAGATTTATTTTTTCTTGAAACTTCCGGCGTTAAAGAAGTATTTAAATAATGTAAATCATCTACGGCCGAGGTGTTTAATAATAATGAATTCATAGATAAATTTATACCCGATAAATTGTACTGAGCCAATGATATATTAGGTTTAGGCATTGTGTCGATTAAAGCCATAAAATATTTATCTTGTTCATGATAATTGGCCACATCATTGGACATAGTATTTGAACCGGTAGAATTTTTCAACATTCCTATTACAGATTTACTATGAGGCAAAGCACCTCTTATTAATAGGGCTCCATTGCGATGACGCCATGAGGGTACTGGTATACGTTGACTTTTATAGCAACGTCCTAAATGACTTAAAGCAGCATCGTGTACTTGCAAAGGTGCCACATATATAGCTGGATATGATCTACACATGCTATAATTTGAATTAACTGTTGTAACACGAAAACCACTTTGTGTTTCTTCAAATCCTAAACGTTTCCAGTCTTTAACATAATTTCTATCACGCATACGTTCAACATCTTTAGCAGTGGCTATGCGTGGTAATGTTTCATTATTACATTCAAACTCATCATCTTCCAATTCATCATTTTGGGAATGTGTTTCCAAAGCATCCACTGAAGCCACCATAGTATCAAAGTCCATGCCAGGATTAAGTAATTTACGTTTAGGGGTAAATTTTTGTTTAAACCCAGTTTTTATAGCCGTTCTCATAAGAGTTTTCTTAGCAAATCCCTTTAAAGTAGAATATTTCTCTTTAGTCTTTAATGGAGCCGCTCCATGTATAATGGTACCGTATGATTGAAAAGCAAAGTGCTCAAATTCATCTATAGGATGTCTAGCTTTATTTAATATCTTACGAAAAGTTTCAATCATTTCAGGTGTTACTTCGGCATCAAAAGCTATTTTCATTAGCTGAAATGTGGATGATCTCAATTGTAAACCTTCTGGCATAGTTTGATCCAAATGAGCTAAATACAATACCGATATTTTCTTTTCTTTTAATAACGATGATATAGGAAATGCTCGTATTATAGTTTGTTCACAAGCCAATGGATCACAAGGATTGCCTTTAAAGACAATACGATAATTTGTTAAAAATAATGCACCTTCGGCTGGTATTAAACACTGTGCATCATCTTCTCTACCATCAGGCATCAAATAACAACGCAAATGTTCAGTAACAATTTCCTCGCCGGGCAGCAAACATGGAGTTTGTATTTTTGGTTTTTGTACATGAGGATGACGTTTAGATTCTTGATATACAGATTCTAAAGATTCGATATGCATATGTACAACACCGGGCACCATATCATGAAGATTACGTATATGTTCTGAGGTAACACCGCCCTCGGTGCAAACACGATCAATGAAACGAGAAACAATTTTACCAACAGCAATACCAACTTCGGAAGCATCATTTTCTTCGAAACCTTCATCAGAGTGTTCACTTAAGCTATGGGAACCCATTATGCTGGAAGGTAAAAGGATTAGAATTATTATGAAAAACTAAACAGTTCTTTTAAATAAAAAGTACCAAAATAGTATTTTTTTTTTTTTAAATATAATAAACTAAAAATTTTGTATCGATTTTTATAAGTTTTTCTCTCTCCCTGTTCCAAAAAAGTAATTCACATAAAAAATGTGAAAATGAAAATTTTAGAATTTTTTTGGTGTTCTAGATTTCACATCCAAATTGTTTTTTCGTTTTGTTCCACAAAAAAAAAATTTGGTGAAAGTAAAATGAATGCTCTTTTTTCCTTATAATTTTTTAAATTTTAATTATTTGATTTCAACTTCGAATAAAAACGTGATCAGCAAAACATTAACTTGATTTCATGTGATTCGGAAATTTTCATGTGAATTGAAAAGTTGTGAAAGAGAGAACAGAGGCCTTAACCTCTGTTAAAAAAATTTGATATATTCATCAAAACACAAGTACTTTTTTTTTAGTACTTCTGAATAAAAAAATTAACAAAAAATACCTTACAACAGGTGTCAAAAAAGGACTTTTAACGAGACGTAAAAAATATCGTTTTTTTTATTAAAACTACCTTAATATCCCATTTTTTTAAAAAAGTTTTAAAATAGCACTTTTTTAATAAGAGGTACCATACTTTTTCGTAAAAAGTATTAAAAAAGTTTTTAATAATAAAAAATTTAAAAAAAAAAATTTTAATTGATTTTCATGTTTTTGTAATTTTCATACGTTTTGGATTTTTTGTAAAATTATCAAAATAGTACTTTTTAATGAAAAGACACATTTAAAAAAATAGTCACTTTTCATTAAAATAAAATAAAAAGTACCAAAATAGTCCTTTTTCCTAAAAAGTATAAAAATTTTTGGTATCAATACATTGTTTTCTTACCCCAAACACTGCAAAAAATTGGATTCATCTAATAAAAATTATAGCATTTATTTTGTTTTTATAAAAAATACCAAAATAGTAATTTTTGGTACTTTTTTGTATAAGTACTAAAATAGTACTTTTTTACAAAAAAAAAATCCAAAATAGTATGTACAAAATGTAAAAAATTGGATCCATACATTAAAACACAAGTACTTTTTGTTGGTACTTCTGAATAAACAATTAAAAAAAGTGTCTTTCTTATAACAGGTAATAGTACTTTAAAAGAGAAGTATGTACCAGATTTTCTATTTATCAAAAATACCAAAAATATTTTCTTTAAAAAAGCTTTAAAATTGTACTTTTTTATTAAAAATAATACCATAATACCACTTTTTCGTAAAAAGTACTAAAATAGTTTTAAATAATAAAAAATAAGAAAAAAATTTTCATTGATTATCATGTTTTTAGAATTTTCATACGTTTTGGATTTTTTTAAATGATCAAAATATGTAGTACCCCAGTCAGAAAAATACAAACGGGCCAACGTTGGAATGAAGTTGGCGGCGACGGTACCAACGTTGGCGAATCATACCCGTTTTTTTTTCGCTCGACTTTTGTTTTAACGTTGGGTTAACATTGATTTTGCAAATTTACGACATTGGATTTAACTTTTGCTTAGGGATGTATTGCAAATCTCGATGTCGTGCTTTTTAGTTACCATTTTGTACAAATTGGTTGAAAAAGCAACTACTTAAGTGTTCACTTAGATTTAAGAGTTGAGGTCTATGTAAATCGAAAATCTTTTAAAAAAATAAAAATGTTAAACTTTTAAATTATAATCTATAGTGTAGTGTTTTATGTAAACACAAAGTTGTGCCAACACAATATTTTTAGTAAAACTGTTTTACATTGTACAATGTTGTATTTTTGTCTAGCCCGATATTGTACCAACACAAAATTTTTGGTACGGTTGGCAATTTCTGGCTGGGACTTGTTAATGAAAAGACACAATTAAAGTTTTTTATATTAAAAGAAAAAACAAATTAAAAACTTTTTATAAAAAGTATCAAAATAGTACTGTTTTACAAATATAACAAATAAAAATATGTAACAGATTAATATTTTTTAATAAATAGTACATTTACAAAAAGTACAAAAGTATAACATTAAAAAAAAAATACCAAAATTGTCGCTTTTCAAAAAGTACCAAAAATAGTAATTCCAGATTAAAAGTACCAAACATATTTTTTTTTATCAATTTTAAACTTTTTACTCTGCTAAAATAAACTTGGGTGCATCTACTTAAGGATTTTTTAGTTGGTTTATTTTTATAAAAAGTACCAAAATAGTACTTTTTAATAAAAAAATTTACCAAATAGTAATTCTAATAAAAAAGTACCAAAATAGGAATTCTTAAAAAAAACGTACCAAAGTTTTTTTTTATAAAATTGCATACGTTTTTCTCTCTATCCTAACAACACTTCTCAAAGTACTTTTTTTCTTTTTGGTACTTTTTAAAAAAAAAAGTAGTGAAATAGTACTGTTTTTATTAAAAGTATTAAAAACGTACTTTTAAATAGAAATATGTTCAACATAAGTACTTTTAAATAAATAGTACTTAAAAACAGCATTTAAAAAAGGTAAAAATTAAAAAAAAAAAAAGTACCAAATATAACCTTTTGATATAAAAAAAAAACATTAAATTGTGGTTTTTCGTAAAAGGTACCAAAATACTAATTCCAAACTTTTTTAACAGAATTTCAAAGTTTTTTTCCCGCATACTCCTCTAAAAAACTTGGTTAAATCTACTTAGACTTTTTTGTTGGTTTATTTTTGTTTTTAAAAAGTACCAAAATAATATTTTTTTAATAAAAAGACCAGTTTTTTATTTAATTTCATACGTTTGTCTCTATCCCCTAACAACACCGCTCAAAGTACAATTTTACTTTTTGGTACTTTTTAATAAAAAAAGAATAATAGTACTTTTTAATAAAAAGTACCAAATCAAAATTATTTAGAAAAAGTACCAATATAATACTGCTTCATAAACAGTATCAAAAACGTTCTTTTTAATATAAAAATGTACCACATAAATACTTTTTAATAAACATTTCCAAAATAGTACATTTTAAAAATAAGTACAAAAAGTAGTACATTTCAGAAAAAATGCCAAAATGTTACTTTTTGATAAAAAAATATTAAAATTGTTCTTTTTCGTAAAAAGTACCAAAATTGTAGTAATTTCAAATCAAAAGTTCCCAATTTTTTTATCGAATTATAACATATTTTTCTCTCCTTTACTCAAATAAAAACAATGGGTTGATCTACTTATGGACTTTTTTTGTTGGTCTATTAGCACTTTAAAAAAAAAAAAGTATCAAAATAGAATTTTTAATAAAAAAAGTTCCAAAATAGTACTTTTTAACAAAAAAAAAAATGTACCAAAACGGTACATTTCGTTAAAAAAAGAACCATAATAGCATAAAAAATACCAAATTTTACATTTTTATAAAAAGTACTAAAAAAGTACTTTTTTATAAAAAGTACTAAAATAGTATTTTTATAAAAAGTAACAAAATAGTACTTTTTATAAAAAGTAACAAAATAGAACTTTAATTAAAATTAACATTTTAAATAAATACTTTTGATAGAAAAAAGTTCAAAAATATTACTTTTTATAAAAAGTACTATTTTACTTTTTCGTAAAATGGACTATTTTTGAACTTAGACATATTTTTCCATAGAAATATGTCTAAGAATTGAAAAAAAAAATCTTTTAAAAAAAGGTTCCAGATTTTGTTGCAGAATTTGTATATAGAAAGGAAGAAACAGAGAAACTTTCTGAACAAAAATATATTCAAAGGTTTCATTAGAAAACACGTAATATGTTTTGAAAATTTATTTCAAATTGCTTAATATATCCTTTAAAAAAAGAATACCCCAACAGAAAATTCAATAAATTTACTCACCTATTTGATACACTTTGATTATCATCAAAACGAAATGTCTGCTTAGGTTTCTGATGTCCCACAGCATTTACATCCGGTGGTATGAGCAATGAAACCATTCTATTCGAATAATGTATAGCTTGACTATATAATGTCGATTCTTCCGATTGAGCTAATTCCCTTTTCTTTTCCTCCTCGATGGTGGGTGCTTTGCGTAATTGTTCAGCTGTTATTTCCAATGCAGTTGGCTCCTCTAAGGGGACATCATCTAAAACACAATTTGATTCTTTTTTATGTTCATTTGCTCGTCTATGTTGCATATACAAGGCTTTGATATGAGTTTGTACATCTTGATAGAATGTGGATTCCCAAAATTGTAAATTTTTCCATATTGTATGATCCTGAATACATGTATAGGCAAATTGTATTATGCCCGTAGAAAGTTTACGACAAAATATTGTTGACATGGGCAACAAGGCAGCAGCTACTGTATATTCATCGATACCCGTGGAATTTTGTAATGTTTTATTCATAAATTTAATAACCAAATCAAATTGTTGATGATCCAAAATAGCTTTATTGCCATAAACATAAGCAAATAGTTCACGACAGAATATTAAACGAGCATCACGATGTTTAAGTGTCCGAGTTACAGCTGGTACCAATTTTCGAGCATCGGCAATTTTATTTTCAAATATATAAGAAACACAAGTTTTTAAAACTTCTAAACGTCTGGCAGAATTTAAAAGATTTGGTCTAACATCTAATACTTCGGGCAATCGTGGACCCATGGGTATAGTACGATTTTGATTACGTTGTGATGTTAAACGAGGTTGTATACAATTCTTTCGTATACCATCGGTAATTATCAATTCAACTTTATCTGAACTTATGCGAGGGAAAGCAGGCTGATGTATACGATGCGAGGAGCCTTCCGGAGGACGTAATACTTTTTGTATATACATTTGTTGATTGGGTAATTCATTTTCATATAATACTTTACCCAATTCAGAGATGTGTATGTGTAAAAGACTTTTATTATTAGCTTCAGATTTTACTAGCTCATTCATAGAACTATATAATTCATCCCAAGCATCGGATGGTCTCCACGGTGGCCCCCGCTCATTAACAAAAGTCGTAAAGAACATACTGTCCAAAACGCGAAATAAAAATTCACTTTCTATTAAATCTCTTGCTCCCAAAAAACCAGCTTTATGAAATGTTATTACCGGCTTGGGATGTATTCTTATTAAAGTCAAACATGATCTATAGCCCTGTAAAAGTTGGGCAAATAAACGCATAAATATTGCTCGTATCTCTTTATCGATGACAATTTCTGTTTTTGGATAATTCGTGGGTTTTTCTTGTGATGGAAATGCTAAATCAGCTTGTGATAAATTGGGAAATAATATCATTGTCAATAATTCCTGAGTTTGTTCCCACAACGGTGAGGGTAATACGGGTACGGGGGGTGTTAGAGTGGGTGGTATAGTTACCAAACCACCATCTAGATCCACAACAATGACATCTAATAAATCGGTGATTTCGGCTTGTAAAGAACTATGTATGCCCATAATAAAAGGGGTGGGTGTAGAGAGTACTTCCGTTAATGGGGCCGGTAATATGGGAATGTACACATGTGTATAACGGAAGGGATACATAAGAGCTACTAAAGCTTTACAACTTTCCGTAAGGTGGGAATAACTTTTCGAATGAAAGAGTATTTTATTTTCAGTCATAACGGCACACAACAAAATTAAAACGTTTTTAATGCCTGAAATTAAAAAAGAAAGATAATTTAAACATAAGAAAATAGCACTTTTTAATATAAAGTACCAAATCAGTATTTTTTATAAAAAAAAAACCTAAATAGTAATTTTTAAAAAAAAGTATCAAAATAGTACTTTTTATAAAAAGTACAAAAATTGTATTTTGTTGTAAAAAATCCAAAAAAGGTTTTTCATCGATTTTCATACATTCGAAAATCAAAATAATACTTTTTATAAAAAGTACCAATATAGTACTTTTTTGTAAAAAATAAGCAAAATCAATTTTTTTTATTGATTTTCATACATTTTTTCGTTCCCAACAACTCTGCTTAAAAAACAAAAATTGTTACAAATTATTTTTTTTTTAGAAAAAATCACTAAACTGTACGTTTCAATAAAAAGGACCAAATTAATATTTTTTTATAAAAAGTTCCAACAAATTGCCTTTTTAAAAAGTACCAAAACAGTATTTAAAAATAGAAGTTCGGTAGTACTTCTAGTAGTACCAAAAAGTCATTTCAAAATAAGTACTAAAATAGTACTTTAAAAAAGAAAGTACCAAAAGTACCATAAGTACTTTTTTGGTACTTTTTTTTTAAGTATCAAATCCGTACTTTTTACCAAAATATTACTTCTTTATTAAACGTGACAAAATATAACTTTTTTAAAGTACCAAAATAGAAGTTTTTAATAAATGTACCAAAACAGTACATTTAAAAAAACTACCAAAATAATATTATTTAATAAAACAAAGAAAAAAAAATCTATTTAAAAATAAAACAAAAATCCGAAAAAAAAAATATTCAGGGTATTCACTTCAGAATTTTTGACCCTTCAACAGTGCAATATTGCAACTTTTTTTTAAAAAAATTTTTTTAATAAAATTTTTATTTTTCTATTACCTTTTATAGGATGAGTAGTTGCAAGAAAAGATTTGCAATTTATTTTAATATAAATATAACTGCTTTTATTCACAAAGAAACAAGCAAAAAAAGTTGCAATTTTGACATTGCGCAATTTTGCAAGACTAAAATTTCTGACGTGAATTCCATTATTGATAAATTAATTTATTTTTTAAAAATAGCAAATAAAATCTTTACTAAACTGCTAGAAAGCTTTAAAATTAAAATTTATTGAAACTTACCCAATTGTTTAAACAAAAAATACACCGATGTGCCCGTTACAGGTAATGATGATGATTGTGGTGGCTGCAATGATTGTTTATCACCCGCTCCAATGGAAAAGCGTACCTGTGGACCGCCAGCCGGTGGCACTTGTATACAGCCCAAAATATTACCTATCAAAGTTTCCAAAGCATATGGTAAATTTTCTATATACACCGTGTATATGGTGCCCAGGCAATTTTTAAATGTCTCCCCATAATCGAGGCGTGAAATAAGAACCAAACATTTTGGAGCATACATAACACTATGGTGAGATATTAGAGATGTCGACGAGGACGCCGATGTATTAGCACAACCATTATTGGATAAATTAGAAGAGTTGAGCGGTGATGAATTCGGATATTTCGTTGAGGTGGTTATAGTTTCATCCTCTTCATCGACTACCTTTTTATTGAGTGTTATGGCGAGGGTTTCGTGAAAACTCAAACAGGCACAATAATGCTTATTAGCATCGATATCGGTGAGAACGGAAGTAAAAAATTTAGGTTCTTGTTTTTCATAAGATAAATTCCAGCCTAATGGTTGGCAAAACTGAGGAAGAGAGTATTAAGGAGACATAATTAGAAATGTTAAAAAAATAAATTCTGTAATCTCAGATTCTAAAACATTTTTCGTATAATTTTCAGATCCTGAGACATTTTTCGTATAGAAAAATTCTCAAATACCTAAAAATTTTTCGTATAGAAAAATTCTTAGATTCTAAAACATTTTTGTGTATAAAAATTCTTAGACTCTGAGACATTTTTCGTATAGAAAAATTCTTAGACTCTGAGACAATTTTCGTATATAAAAATTCTCAGATTCTGAGATATTTTTCGTACAGAAAAACTCTCAGATTCTGAGTCATTTTTCGTATAAAAATTTCTCAGATTCTGAGACATTTTTCGTATAGAAAAATTCTCTGATTCTGAGACATTTTTCGTATAGGAAAATTCTAAGATTCTGAGATATTTTTAGTATAGAAAAATTTTCAGATTCTGAGACATTTATCGTACGGAAAAATTTTCAATAGAAAATCTCAGACTTAGACATTTTTCGCATAGCAAAATTCTCAGATTCTGAGACATTTTTCGTATAGAAAAATTTTCAGATTTTGAGACATTTTTCGTACAGAAAAATTCTCAGATTCTGAGATATTTTTGGTATAGAAAAATTCTCAGATTCTAAGACATTTTTTGTAAAGAAAAATTCTCAGATTCTGAGACATTTTTCGTATAGAAAAATTCCCAGATTATGAGACATTTTTTGAATAGAAAAATTCTCAGATTCTGAGATATTTTTCGTATAGAAAAATTTTCAGATTCTGAAACATTTTTCGGACAGAAAATTCTCAGATTCTGGGACATTTTTTGTATAGAAAAATTTTTCAGATTCTAGGACATTTTTCGTATAGAAAAATTCTCAGACTCTGAGACATTTTTCGTATAGAAGAATTTTCAGAATCTGAGACATTTTTCGTATAGAAAAATTCTCAGATTCTGAGACATTTTTCGTATAGAAAAATTCTCATATCCTGAGACATTTTCCGTATAGAAAAATTCTCAGATTTTGAGACATTTTTCGTATAGAAAAATTCTCAGATTCTGAGAAATTTTTCGGGTTTAACAATTACAAAAATGTTTATTGGAATATCACAAAATAACTAAAAATGTCATGTCGAAATCTTGAGTGATAACAACATTTGTTTATTATATACACACCCATTCTATGCCTTCTATGAAGGGAGTATCCGGCCAATCTTTTTCGGGGAAACGTTGTATAATCTTGCCACATGTTAGCAATTGGTTATCTGTAGCTGTACCTAAAAAGCCAAAACAAATATAATTTAAATAATAGTAGTAATTTCCCAAAATGTCCTTTACTTGGAGCGAAAAACTTACGATCTTTTTCATTATCATAGCCGACAATAACAAAATAATCAGCAAGACGTGACATTTCTCCAAATGATGACAACTGCAGTTAATGCATTGCCTTATTTAAAATGGTCTGTTTTTTTATAGTTTTTAGTTTTTTTTATAAAAATTAAGAGATTTTAACAAAAAATTAAACTCTCAAATATTTTTTTTTTATATCACTCTCCTTAAACAATCTCTTTTAATTTCTTATAAGCAATTTTATTATTGTATAAAAAAAATTAAACTGTGGTTTTATTTAATAATATTATTTGTATAAATCGTATCTTTTTCTTGACCAAACCACTTTTTTTTATCACATCACATCAATTTCATATTCATCATTTGCATATACAAGAAAAAAACTTCTTTCTTTTCCACACCAGTTCGTCGCTGTGATTAAGATTTTAATTAATTCAATTCACGTTCTTTTTTTGTTTTAAATTCAAATTTTCATATTTCTGCGTTAGTTGTTGTTGTTTTTTAATAAATTTTTTACTTAATTTTTTTATGATATCTATTTTTTTAATATTTTTTTCGCGTTTTATTAATCCGTAAAAAAAATTGTTACCGTGTTGTGGAAGTTCAACCACACCCAGTAAAAATTACAATTTGTTTAGATTTGATTGTTTTTTACATTGGTTTTTAATTAATTTATATGTTTATTTCCAAGAAAACGTAGTTTTCTTTATGTAAAACACAATTATTTTTATTATAAACAAATGAATACGCGTCGTTTTTATTTTTAATTAATTCGTCCAAGTGTAAATGTATATTTTTTCTCATTTTTGTACAAACTGAAGTTCTGCTTCGGCTGTCAAAATCAGAGTCATAGAGTAGTCCAACAAATGGCGTTTGAAAAAGTAGTAAACAAAAACCATATGGTATTGTTTACGAAATTTTATCACAAATCGAAATGTGAGCGAGATGGAAGATACCAGTTTTACAGTGAGAATGCAGATTGTTTTTTGTCTCTCTTTGCTTTGCGTTTGAACTTTAGTTTGGCATTGCCAGAATTTTTTAATTATCTTTGGTGATGACAGATCTACAAAACGGTCAATGGATTACTATGTCACTATGGTCAAAATATATTTTATGTGTCAGGGATGTTAAAGTTGGTACAATTGTACTTTTTTTGGTACATTTTGACCTTCAAAAGTACCGTGGTACTACCGCGACTCATTTGGTACAATTTTAAAATTTCCAATTTCTTTCTTTTCTCATCGAAATATCGGTAAAACAACCCAGCTTTTTTATACCCTCCACTTTAGTGATAGAGGGTATATATAAGTTTGTCATTCCGTATGTAACACATTGAAATATTGGTTTAGGACCTCATAAAGTATATATATTCATGATCCTTGATCGATTTTAAGTCGATCTGGCGATGTCCGTCTGTCTGTCTGTCCGTCTGTCTGTCTGTCCGTCCGTCTGTCTGTTGAAATCACGTTTTTGGCAATAATCCGGAACCGATTTAAACGCTTGGGGTACCAAAAGTTGCGTAATTCTCCTAGGCAGAAACTGATGTATTTTTTTTTTTTGAAATCGGTTAAGTATTTTAAAAGATATGAGTGAAAATGTAAAGGTACCTCAAAAATAATGGTGAATTTTACACAAAAAAAATTCTATAATTTGACACATGTTGAATGAATGAGAACGAAACTTGGAATTTTATGTAATTTTATCATTCCTAACACTCACAAAAAATTTGGGCGGAATCGCACAATGGGGAGTGGCGCCAGAAATTTAACCCAAAATTTTAAAATGATTTATCCTGGCTCATGGTTGACATATTCAAATAAAATTTTAAATAGGTTCATATTTTATTGTTCTCAACGTTTTGCTGGATATTTTGGTACCAATTATGGCAAAATCGGTCAAGGGGTTAAGAAGCTATGAGCAATTGAGTTGAGTTTTAATATAAACCTCCATGATATGACTTGGCTGCGCGCCATTTTGTAGTTGTTGATGCTTATTTGGCTTGTTAGTAGTTATTTGTATCAATAGAAGTAAAAAATACGTAGTATGTGTCATACACGTGGTTGCTTTTATATAATTTTCATACATACTTATAAAATATTTTTTTTTTGTTTTTTAAATATTTACATTGCACTATGGTTCCGGTCATCGCTTTTCTTGGACAAAATTACAAAACTGGAAAAATTTCTGGTTTGAAATAGTTTTTGTGTTAAAAATTGTTGTAATTTTTTTATTTTCCATGTAGAGTATTAGGTTAATTCGATTACCTTACTACAATCTACTAATTTTTACTCATTTTACTACAGCTAGAATTTTTCAATACAAAAAGTAAACAAGACTTTCCAGTTGTAGTAAAAAATAGTAAGAAATTTAGGTAATCAAATATACCTGTTATAACAAATTTTTTATATTTAAACTCAAAAAATAATTGAAAAAATTTTAAAAAATACGTTTTTTTTTTATTTTTATCTAAATTTGTTTTTGAACGGTAAATAAGTGTACACAAAAACAAAATATGTTTTCTGTTGTTTGTAAACACAAAAAAATATTTTACCAATAACTTGGGAGGATATGCGTTTTTAAAGTTTTTTACATAAATAATGAAAAATTTTGCAACATTTTACCAAGTTTTTGCATAATTTTAGTTAAGGTTTGTAAAATTACACAAGGTTAAATACTCTTATGAATATTTTCTAAATTTTTATCAGAAACAAGCAAAAGCTTGGTAAATTGATGCTATTTTTTGCATAATATATGCAAAAAACTTTAAAAACGCATATCCTCCCAAGTACTTGGTAAAAATTTTTTTGTGTGTAATAGGCAATTCACACCTGAGCAAAATCTCGTTTAAACAAGATTTTGATTAAAATCTCTGTTATTTTATGAGATTTTAATGAGATTCCCCATATAAAGTAAAATTTTGGGGGTATACAAGATTCAGAACAACCGAATTAATATATTAAGAGTATACTCTCATTTGTTTTAGTTAAATTTTTATTAAATAAAAAAAAAATGGTACCGTCAGGGTCCAAAAAGTACAATTTTTTTTTAAAGTTGGTACAAAATCGAAAACCCCATTTAACATCCCTGTTATGTGTTTGTCAAAATTGATGTAACAGTGCTGCCAGACTGTTTAGAAAATTAAGCTTTTGTGAAGCTCCCTGTATTCGTAAAAAAACGTTAGATTGAGGAAAAGCGCTTAAAATTAATTAAACGAGTCCCTTGAATGTCGGCATTGTTTCTCAGGTCGGAATATTCTAATTTTAAAAAAGTAATTCGAATTACAAAAAGCTGTATTAATAATAACCTTGAAATCCAATTAAATTCAAATTTCAATTTTAATTTTATATACAAAATGTCATTTTAAATCCGAATCTAACTGGATATTTAAAATTAACTTGAAATATCTACGCCGACAAAATGGATCGGGACCAAAAAAAGTTACATCTTAGAATACCCTGGATCTAAATGCGTACAGGAATTTAAACCAGGGACGGAGAATAATCGTTAAATTTTTATAAATTCAGTATTCAAACTGGGAAAAAGAGTCAATTACTTAACAAGAAATGTCTTGGAAGTCAATTAAATAATTAAACACAATTTTGCAAAGATTTTTAAAAGTTATTTTTTATTTTTTAGTTAGAAATTTATATATTTTTTTATTTATATTTTCAACTTGTTTATAAAAGATATTGATTTTTTAAAGTTTTCCAAAATTAAATATTTGGAATTAATTGAATATATAAATTGTTAGGTTAATAGATATTAATTTTTTTTTTCTTGTAATAACTTTTACATTTATTTTTTTTTATTAAGTTCGCGAAATTTTCTAAATTATGAGCCAAATTTACACTCAACCAAAAATCATTGTATTCCCAAAAAAAATCGTTGTAAATTCAACAGAAATCATTGTTGATTTTGACCCTACAAATATTTATGTTGATTTCAATAAAAATTGTTGTCAGTTTTTGTAAAAGTTGATCAACTCGTTTTTTTGTTAATTAACTCGTATTTTATGTAAATTCAACTCATATTTTTGTTAATATAAGAAATTTTATTATTAAAAAAAAGCTTGTTGTTATTTGTAAATATTCTTTTATTAAGCATAAATCACATTTTTTTTTTATTTCCGGCTTTTTAAGCAGCAATATTTGAAGATTTTCACACACACTTTGTTTATTTATGTTATATGCATCCATTAGACATTCTCTAGTTATCTGATGATACCAAAACAAAATCCTAAAAAAAAAAACAAAAAACGTTTTAATATAGTATGAATACATAAAGTAATCAATGTATTTTATTACTTACCAAATATTTACAGATCAGATCCTATTTTTATTTATTTTTCTAATATTAAATAATTTTATAAGAAACAAACACATTAAATAATTTTATAAGAGACAAACACATTGCTACCAACTCACTCGTTCACTCGTTGTAATAAAAAAAAAACGAACGAACAGGGTTGTTTTTTCATTTTTGGTTTATCTATTGAATTCTGTAGACGCAATTGTAACAATTGAACCAACTATACTGATTATTCAACGATATCAACATTATTTTTTGTTGAATATGGCATTATTCTGTAAAACTTGATCTACAATGGGTTTACTAATTTTTCTACTAAGATATTTCTATGAGTGTAACAATAAAACTCAAATGAATTTTGGTCAAAATACTAATTTCCCTGAATTTTGTGCACTGTTCGCCTTGAACATTTATTTTAAACTTTATTACACAATCAGCTCTTTAATGGCCATCGTCACTTTTCTCAAAAACTGTTTCCGAATACAAAATGTCGTTTATTTTACTAAAAAAAAAATTTTTAAGTAAATTTGACTAAAAAGTATTTTAAATTTGACTAAAAAATCTTGAAAATTTGCTCGTTGCCCCCTGAATCATTCAATTTTCCTCACAGTGGGGGCGAGAACCGAGAGGTTTGGAAGCAGTTCCAACACAAAAAAAACAAACAGCTTCTGCTGGGTGGGTCTATAATGACAACGGTTGGAGAATTTTCGGATTGGCCGGACAACTAAAAAGGTGTAAAGTGTTGTTAGGAGCATGATGCGATTCGTATATCGAACATACATTTGAAACAGTGGTTGGCAGAAATAGGGAACACTTTTAAAAGCTAACTTGATAATAAATAAAATATTTGTATTTTTTGTGTTATTAAGATGTATGCACCTTAAGATGTGATTGGGTTACGTAATCATTAAAGTTTCCTTTAAGGTACCTACAGACGACGCAATATTATGTACAATATTCAATTATATTGATGGTGTGTGGGTAAGATTGACCATTGTACAATCGTTAATCTAACCCACACACCATCAATATTATTGAATATTGTACATAATATTGCGTCATCTGTACGTACCTTTAGAACGACAAATCGTAAGAATCTATACGAAAACAGCAAGGTGACTTTAAAAGTTTTGCTCACTTGCCCATCACTATTTCTAATATATAAAAATCGTCAATTTTTCATACACGTTTTTGTCAATTCACAATCTGGCAACCCTTTAGAATTTAGAACACAACGCTGTTATACAAACTAAACATAGCTCCAATGACAGTTCATAGAAAAAAAGAGTGCAAATCGAGTAAAATTTGTTATAATCCCAGAAAAAAATAATTATTTTGTGAAAATTTAATAAAATTATGCCGTAAAAACTAAAATTATATGAATTATAGCCCATAATTAACATCAGAAATAACGGAAACTAAGAAAAATATGTCAGAAGAACCAAACACTAGTGTAGCAACACCAAAACCAAGCAATGATGAAAATTCTAAGGTTGGAGCTGCCGCAAATCAAGTGGTTAAAATTAAAAAGGAAAAAATAGACCCAGAAATAGAAAAAAAGATTAAACAACTCAAGCAAGAAGTGAAAAGTGAACCAAATAACGAAACACAGGATACTAATGGTCATTCTGAAAATAAAGAATCACAAGAATCTGAAGATGATGATGAAGATTCAGATGATTCCGATAGCAGTTCACAGGAACAGGAAGGTGAGAGAGAAGGAAATGAAGCTGAGGAAGAAGGCGTGGATGATGAAAAGAAAAACATCGAGCCTGTTAAAAGTTCCAATGAAATTCTAGCAGAACTTTTTAAAGTTTTTAATGCGGCACCGCCCGAAGAGCTACTGGATGATAAAAATTTAATTAAGAAGACTAAGAAAAATAAGAAGGAAAAAAAGAAAAAACACAAGAAACATAAAGGAATCGAAGGAGAAAACAGCGACAACGACGAGGGAGACAAAAGCAAACATAAAAAGAAAAAGAAACACAAACATAAAAATAAGGATGGAACAAAAGATAAGGACAAGGAAAAGGATAAGGCCAAGAATAAGGACAAGTCAAAAGATAAAGATTCCAAATCTAAAGAGAAAAAGAAAAGTAATGATATTGACAAGATAAAGGATACAGAGAAAAGCAAAGAGAGAGCTAAGAGTAAGGATAGAGACAAAAGTAAGGATAGGGCCAAGAGTAAGGATAGAGATAAAAAGAGTAGAGAAAAGGATAATATCAAAAAAGAACCATTAGATAAATACGACAAAGTTTCCTCAAAATCTTCTACGGAACGTAAAAGACATAGCGATAGGGATCCTGTTGTAGATAATTCTAGTAAGCGACGAAAAACTGATGATCGAAAAATTGATGATAGAGATAAAAATTCTTTTTATAATGGTTTTAAAGATAGTGATCGCTCGCGTGATAAAGATAAGCATCGAGAAAGCCGTAGAAACAGCAGAGATCGTGATATAAAAATTAAAAAGGAACACGTAGAAAGAAAATCTCGTAGAGTATCAGAAGAGGGCCAAATTTCGGAAGTTTCTCTTTCAGATGAAGAAACTTACCTTAAGCAAAAAAAAGAGGTACGTTCCGACTATTCAAAACGTAAAGTACACAATAGCTTTTATGATGGTATTAAACGAAGTCGCAGCCGGGATAGAGATCGTGATCGCAATCGTGATGTTGGACGTGATAGTAAAGATTATTATAGGGATCGTGATAGAAATCGTGATAGCTCTTATCATAGTCGAGGATTTTCGAGACGGTATCATTCTCGTTATTCACGATCGCGTTCTCGCTCTAGATCCCACGACTTGGGTATAGACAAAAAACGTCTACTGGAAATTGCTCGTAAAAATGCTATTAGTATGTTTAAACGTGGTAATCTTCCTGGTTGTGATAATATGTCACAAGAAATCAAAGATAAAGTTCTGCTTAAAATGCGCTATGGAGGCCGTACGGTAGAAGATTTGACCGAATTTTGCAAGAAAATTTCTGTTGGCGAAAATCTTTCAGAACTATCTTCCGATGAAGATTCAGATGTCGATAAGGCTGGTAATACTAAAGCTTTCCATCATCCTTTCCAACTGAAAGAAAGAGAACCCATAGTCATGCATATACGCAATTCTAAACCTATATTACCGATTTTACCTAAAACTGATGAGCAAACTAAAGCAATAACAATGCAATTCCCTGTATCGTCGGGGCAACAACATCGTATGACCGAACATTGGGTACCCGTAGAGACAAAAGATAATTTAGCTCCCCTGCCTGCCTTGCCAGCAGCTGCCCAATCTACTTCAATATTTAAATCAAATTTACCTAAAAATGCTTTAGGTAAACCACTACCTAAGGCTGAGGAACAAGAACCAGCTTTTAAGCCGGTACCGCCACCAGAGGAAACATCAGATACTCCAGCCAAACTTGATGATATTGTTATACCGACTGCATCATCAGCAACAACTGAATTTCCAACCGGTGTTCCTGCTCCTGCGGCTGTACCTCCACCCTCAACTACAGCAGTTGCTGTAGAAACCAGCAGCGCTACGGTGGCTAGTACTTTTGTGCCCGATGTTCCTGTACCTTCTACAACAAGTTCTATATTCCCTAAAAGAGCAAGTTCTTCAATAGATGTTTCATCAATAATTTCCAAAAGACTTAATGCCATGAGAAGATTACAGGTAAGTTGTATTATTTCTATATGTCATTTTTTTTAGACATGCTAATAAATCTTAATTTTTCACATTGTTAAGGATAATCCCATGGACTCGGAAGCTCTTAAAATGATGTATAATTCTCAAAGAGAAATGACTTCGTGGGCCTCATCAAAACATCTACCAGGACAGTTTATCGGTAGTACTGGGGTTAATGTTCTGAGACCCAATGAGTTACATTCTGGACCACAAGCATGGGCACGCAAAGATCAATTAACATCCACAAAAGCCGTTACCGGTGGTATGGGTATGCATCTATTACAAAAAATGGGTTGGAAACCTGGCGAAGGTCTGGGTCGTGAAAAAAATGGTTCTCTACAGCCATTACTACTTGATGTAAAACTTGATAAGCGTGGTTTAGTTGCCCAAGAAGACTGTGGTGGTGGTCGTACTAAAAAACGTGGTGGTCCCATTAACCAACAACAAGCTCAACAAAATCTTGAAGAAAAACATCCTGTTTGTTTGCTCAATGAATTGACTTCAAAGCGTAAATGGACACCACCATTGTATACAGTTGTCAATGAAAAGGGACCATCTCATAGTAAAATGTTTTTATTCTCTGTACAAGTTAATGGTCAATCTTTTACGCCGGATCGTGCTTGTAATACAAAGAAAGAGGCAAAAATGGTAGCAGCCAAACATTGTCTACAACAAATAGGCATATTGCCGGGATGTTAACCTTAATAATTTTTTTTTAATTTGTTAGTAAATTTGGAATTACTATATATAACTTATATATAATAATCGCTTTAAGACTTTTTTTGTATGTTATTTGTATGATATATGTAATTATAATATATTATATTACGCTCTCATCTCTCCTTAAGTTTAATGGATTTCATTATTGTTTTAATTATATGTAAATAAACAAAATTACATTAGTTTTTTAAATATAATTTTGATATTTTTTTATACCTTTCAATCTAGTGATAGAGGGTATATTTAAGGTTGTCAGTCCGTCTGTAACAGATTAAAAAATTGGACTAGGATCCCAAAAAGTGTGTATCTTCAATGATCCCTCGATAGATTTTAAGACGATCTAGCGATGTCCATCCGTCTATTTGCCTGTTAAAAATACGCTCACTTTCGAAACACAACTACTGCCTCTGAAGCTTGGCATATATATGGAGAATTTCATGCCAAATTGGACACTTTTTAAACTTTTTTTGGTGAAAAACTTCTATCATAATCATCGTCTTTGTGTCGACTTTGTCTTGAGGAAGTAGAAACAACGCAACACATATTATGTGAGTGCGTAGCAATATGAAGGATCAGAAAACGGTTTTTAGACAAAGAATTGCTTAATTCTGCGGATATAAAGCTAGCTTCTCCATCCTCTGTTATAATGTTCATTAGGAACATTGAACAGAGTTTGAATTAGATTAATGGATCTTGGCACAAAAGACCCATAAGGGTCGCAGTGCCGGCCGTTAGGGCTAGATCACCCCTTGAATAAATAAAAATAAAATCATAAGGGTTCAAGTTGAAAAAATGCAGAAGAAAAATTGAATTTCTAAAAATTATAGACATTTCTGGTATTTCCGATACCGGTTTCAAACACCCCAGTTAGTGTCATCATCAGTAGGATTTTAAATATGGGTTTGTCTTGTTAATGAAAACTGTTTTTTATATACACGCAAAAAAAAAATCTGTGTAAGATTGAGCAATCCTACTTGGTAAAACTTTTTTCATACCAAAAAAATTTTTTTATCAAATTTTTGCTAAAATTATGCTTGTCGATGTTAAAGTAACATAATTCATTTTTTATGTAAAATAACCAAGTAGCTTGCACAATAACGCAAATTACCTGCACAAAAATTTATCGAAAGAAAACAACAAAAAAACAAATACAGACCGCCATTTTCATTTTGTATTTTTGTGTGCGTTGTTCGTTTATTTTTTGTGTTATAAAAACGTAAAAAGGAAATTGATAAATAAAATTAAAATAAATAAAAATAAATAATTCGTTTTTAAAAAGATAAATAAATGTAAGATAAAAGAATGCTAAAGTTAATTTTGCTTTCATCACTTAAAACACCATTCATTAAGAAAAACCACTAGAGTCCCAGACGTATGTTTCGATGAATAACAAATGGAATGATAAAGTGAGTATACCCAAATTCCGAAGACACCAATAAGGTTTAATAGATTTTTAGTTAAAAATTAGTGTTTGGTAATAATTTTCTATTTTTACAGGGTACTGCTAAATACATTTTTGAAGCTATGGCGAATCCTTCACTACAATAAAGAGCGTGGACACCAGTCCTGCCTTTAGTTATAAAATTAAAACCTAAAAACGCAAAGCCAAGGGAGTCCAGACCTGTTTTGATGAGTTACAAATGGAATGACAAGTAAGTGCTCCTCCTTAACAAGAGACCAATGGGGTTTACCAATTTTTTAAATTAAAAATTTATGTTTTGTAATAATTTTCTATTTTTACAAGATGCTTTTAAATAAATTCGTGAAACTATAGCGTATCCTTTACTTCAAGAAGAAGTGTAGGCAGCAGTCACTCGAGAAAATTGTACAAAAAGGGTCAGTTGGTCGGTGGTAAATTAAATCCTACACAACATTTATTATATTAATATGGATTTATTTTGTGAAAATTTTAAATTCAAGAAATATACAAATTTTTACAAAAATTTATTGAAAATTTATTTTAGCATAAATGTGGTAATTTTTAGCATTATTTTTAGTCATCTTTTCTAATAATTTTGGTATATTTCACCATATCTCTTTTGGTATATTTTACCAAGTTTTTACTTAAATAGCATTAGCATTTTCTTCAAAATTTTTTACATAAGCGTTTTGGCTAAATTGCGAAAACTACTTCGTCGGTTGTAGTTTTAGCATATTCTTGGTAAAATTATGCCAGATTTTTGCTCACTCCGACACAGATTTTTTTTTGCGTGTACATATGTGAATATTTATAGTTTCTACAGAATAAATTTTGACAGTTTCCAACACTACAATTCTATTTCTAGCAATCTCAACCTCACTTCACACTTTCTTTCAACTTTTTTGTCTCTTACATTATTTCGCAAGGGTTACCAACATGATCTGGAATTGCAGACACAAATGAAGGAATTTGCATTTTCTGTTTCGGAGACGTGCCTAATGGCGACATATTTTGTCAGTAATTTTATTTGATTTTTTCTGTAAGTACAGGTCGAGCACGGGCTCTAATTATATTTGTTATAAGGAAGGCACAGACTAAATACAGACTCGACAGTAGAGTTTTATAAGAAAAAATGGGGAAAAACTAAACGATTTTAGGAGAAAACACAGCGGTTTTTAGTTCGTTTTACGCTAACATGGCAACACTTTCTACGACTTAGGAGTGAGTGAAACAACAAAACCCGATCTGGCATCCATTTTTCTTATGTCGCGTTATATCAGTTTTCTCTTTCTAACCTAATTCGTAGAATAATTTGAAAATATTAACCATATGGTTAAAAAATACTTTTTTGACACCTGTCATATATGTCGAGTCTGTATTAGTCTGTGAGGAAGGGTTCAAGTTGAAGAAATGCAGAAGAAAAATTGAATTTCTAAAAATTATAGACATTTCTGGTATTTCCTATACCGGTTTCAAACACCCCAGTTAGTGTCATCATCTATCGATTCTACAAATTTTTTGCCCAGTAAGATTGTGGTATTATGATTATGACTATTTTTTCGATTTTTTTAATAGTGCATCCTAAAGGGGTCAATTCCAAGACCGACCCACATTAATTTTTACCACTAAACATTTTTTCCAAGAAAAATTCGATGTTTTATTAGCGTAAGCGAAAAATAATAACGAAAAAAGAGCATTCGTTTTACTTTCACAAACATTTTTTACGTGAAATAAAACGAGTAAAAATATTTGGAAGTGAACTAGAGTTTCGATGGATTTCATTACCTAACTCGATTTGGCACTCCGAATGAAAAGTTGGTGATAGCATTGGACTCATTCGGTTTAAAAATATCGAATGAATTCGATTTATTTTTTATTCGACTTTCAAAAATCAAATGCATTCGATTTATTTTTTCATTCGACTTTAAAAAGTAGAGATAGAACAAAACGGAGCAAATTTTTGGCCCTTCGAATATCCATTATATCGTCGACCCTCTTTACATGTATCGATCGCAATGGGTCCTAATTTTGAATTTAAAAAAAAAAAAATGTCATTCCGGAAAATTTAAAAATGCACATATCTCGCTAGTCACTGCCGGCACAACAAAAAATCCAAAAGCATTTTTGTAGCACTTGGCTCGTTAAGCACGACTGCAAAATATCCGAAAGATTTCCGAGCAACAGTTTTTTAGTTACTCAGTTTTTAAACCTTAAGCCTTGAGATTTTTAAAAACGGGATAACTAAAAAACGATTACTCGGAGGCCTTTCAGATATTTTGCGGTCGTGTTTTACGAGTCAAGAGCTAAAAAATTATTTTAAATTTTTTGTCGTGTTAGACCAAAAATTTGCTCCGTTTTGCTTCATCTTTATTAGTTTTCAAAATATCGGATTTTAAGTTTGTTGCATTCAAATGACAGGAAAAACCTTTAAATGGCAGGAAAAAAAAATTATTGCAATCGAATGTATTTGATTTTTGTTTTAAAGAAAATAAATTCATTCATTTCTATTAAAATCGAATGGATTTTTTTAAAGAATTCATTCGAAAAGGGTTTTATTCTTCAAGGCTCTGTCTAGAACGCCAAACAAATTTCGGAAATTTTTATTTTAATATTTTTTATATTTTTTTCGAACAGCGGCCTTAAATGTTTCTTGTTTAAAAAAAATTAGTTGGTCACGTTAATTATGTACAACGATAAAAAAACACTCGAGCGTATGAGTAACGTATATAATAATATGAAATTAAATATTAATCATACGCACCAATAAACAACACATCCTCATTTAATATCTATTTGCCAGAGAAAATTAAAAAATTAGAAAAATTCAATAGGGTGGAGCAAATTTAGCCTTTTTCGAATTCATGTCGGGAAAGTTGCCTTTTATGGTTGATATAAGACAAAAATATTGAATCTTTAGGACAATGGCTTTGGGTTCCCTTTTGACTTGAATTGGAAAGTTCCAAACAAAGTGAAACATTTTTTTTTGCTTAAAATATTAGTTTATATTTGGACATTACTAAAAAAGTGTTTTAATAGTAAAAAAAATTGTTTTTCCTCAAAAACTTTTTTTATCCAAAAATATTTTTTTTTATCAATAACTTTTTTTTTATCAAAAAAAAAAAATTTTATCAAAAACTTTTTTATAATATTTTTTTTTTTCATCAAAAGCAGTTTTTTTGTCAATTTTTTTTTTTTTTTTTTATCAAAATTCTTTTTTTTTCACTAAAATTACTTTTTTACCAAGTCTCAACTTCTCTGACATAAAAATGTTCCATTTGCCTAACAAAAGCACACAACAAGCGATAGTGTTGAATGCGTCTGTGCCGAAACTTTTTTAAACCTCCAAAATGCAAAAAAAAAAATTTGTTTGCTCTAAAAAACTTAGGTAAATTATCCAAAACCACTTTATAGGTTGTATTATCCCCAAAACGGACACAATCTATATATATAATTTCCCTATTTGTGTGTTCCTCTTTTTTTGTCTATCCAGAGCTTTTTGAAGCCCACTGATGAGCTACAAAGCTGAAAATTGGCATGCTTATAGTAAAACACCTGGGGCAGATCCTAACGTAGCCGGATTTTCGATTTTTTGCCTGTGGGCGGAGAAATAAGCTGGAAAGTGGGCGTGGAAAATGTAATTTTTTTACGTTTTTGCTTAATTTAAAGCCCCCAAATGACTTAGGAATCTGAAAATTTCCTAGAATATAGTCCTAACGATGCCGAATATCCCCAAGTAGTCGGATTTAAAATTTTCGCAATGTGGGCGGAGAATTGAGGGGAAAAGTGGAGTAGCAAAATTTAGATTTTTGTAACATTTTTACTTCTTTTGAAGCCCCCAAATGACTTAGGAATCTGAAAATTTCCTAGAATATAGTCCTAACGATGGCGCATATCCCCAAGTAGTCAGATTCAAAATTTTCGCAATGTGGGCGGAGAATTGAGGGAAAAGTGGCGTGGCAAAATTGGGATTTTTTTTAATTTTAACATCTTTTGAAGCCCCCAAATGACTTAGGAAGCGGAAAATTGCATAGCATTTAGTTCTAACAATGAGGCATATCCTGAAGTAATCGGATTTAAATTTT
The DNA here is from genome assembly GCA_963921195.1 of Pegoplata infirma. Classification (NCBI taxonomy): domain Eukaryota; kingdom Metazoa; phylum Arthropoda; class Insecta; order Diptera; family Anthomyiidae; genus Pegoplata; species Pegoplata infirma. Next base: position 31,875,664 of record OY992536.1, read on the forward strand.
TTAAACTGTGGAAGGAGAATTAAGAGAAAAATGGGGCGTGGCAAAATTGTGTTTTTTAATATTTAATTTGAAGACCCCCAATGATCTATGAAGATGAAAATTGGCATTTTTGCTTATTTTAAAGTCCTCTAATGACTTAGGAAGCTGAAAATTTTCTAGCATATAGTCCTATTGATAAAGCATATCCTGAAGTAGTCAAATTTTAAATTTTTGGACTGTGGGCGGAGAATTGAAGGAAAATGAGGAGTGACAAAATTGAGATTTTTAACATTTTAACTTCTTTTGAAGCCCCCAAAGGAAGCGGAAAATGCACAGAATTGGCATGTATATAGAAGGTTTCATGTGGAAGATCAACACGAGCCTGGATTTTTGATATCCAGTGTATGGGTGGAGAATAAGAAAGGCAAAGAGCGTGGTAAATTTATTTCCATCTATTTTCTGAATATATATTTTATTTTTTTGTGTTTCTCTTATTTTTTGTGTATCCAGCGCCTTTTGAATCTCATTGATGGACTTAAAAGCTTAAAATTGGCATGTATGTTTATAATAAAACACCAGGGACAGATTCTTACGAAGTCGGATTTTTTGTCTGTGGGCGGCGAATTACGAAGAAAAGGGGACTTGGGAAAATTAGTTTTTTTTTAACATTTAAGAGTATTTTTAAGCTCAGCCCCAATAAATACGGAAGCTGAAAATCCATAACATGTAGTCCTTACTATGAAGTATATTCTAAAGTAGTCCGATTTAACATTTTTGGAATGTAGATGGAGAGTTGAGAGGAAAAAGGGGCAAGGCAATATTGTGTTTTATTTTTTTTATTTGACTAACTTTAAAGCCCTAATGACCTACGCAGCCGAAAATTGCAAGCATATTGTCCTGACACTGGAGCATATCCTTAAGTAGTCAGACTTAAAATTTTTGGACTGTGGACGGAGAATTGAGAGGGAAAAGGGGCGTGGATACGAGTATAGTACTTACGATGGAGCTTATCATAAAGTAGTCAGATTTAAAAATTTTGGAATACACAGAAAAAACAGTTTATTTGTGCCAGCCGAATTAAGAGCCATGGTTTAATTACAAGAACTGAAATTTTCGGCTGCGATTACCGAAATTTATTTGGACCAACAGAAGTTAAATTTTCAAAACAAATTTTGGTTATGGCAACCGAAAATTTCGGTTGTTGTTATTAAACTATGCAGTTGGCTCTAAATTCGGCTGGCACAACTAAACTGTTCTCTCTGTGTAGGGACGGAGAATTAAGAGAAGAAATGGGCGTGGAAAAATTATGTTTTTACATCTTACCTTATTTTGAAGACAACTTATGACCTTGAAAGATGAAAATTAGAATACATATGGTACGGACTATGGCAAAGATCAACTCTGACCTGGATATCCAGTGAAAGGGCGGATATACAAAAAAAAATCCGTTGTGAATTTTGTTCAGTTTATATATATAATCTGTAACGTAGCCGAATTTTCGTCCTTTAAGACAGGGGGAGTGGCGGAAGACGGCGAAATTTAGTTTTTAAACATTTAAACTATTTCTGAAACCCCTAATGACTAAGGAAGCTGAAAATTGTAAAGAATAAAGTATTGACAATGGATCATATCCATATGAAGTCAAATTTAATATTTAAACTGTGTACAGAAAATTATAAGGAAAAATTTAAGTGAAAAAATTGTGTTTTTTAAAATTTTATCTAATTTTAAAACCCTTCATGATAAAAAGAAAGATACAAATTGCCATGTATATAGGAGTGACCATGGGACAGATCCACATGATGGATTTTTGATATCCGGTTTATAAACGGAGAGACGAAATGGGCGTGCTAAATTTAGTTCTAAAATTTTATCAATAAAACCTTTTATACTCATTAAATTTTTTCCAGTTTGGGAAATACATATGGGGGTTTTCGTGTCAACTGACACAACTTTTGAAACCGATGTCTTCCGATCAGGATGAAATTTGCACCAAGGTTAGTCCTATTGGATAGTAGTTCAGACACAATTTTTCAACGAGATCGGTCAAGAACTCTCTGAGTTAGAGGGGGTCGAAATTTGACATTTTGGCCAAAGAGGTGTTGATTCTCATCCATGTAACTTCTTACCTATTGCTTTTAGCAAAATGTGTCCCGAAGAGTTTAGATAGCTATTTCTTCAGTCTTTCGAAAAAAAAATATAAAAAAAATAAAAAAAAAAATTTTGATTTTTTTTTTTTTTAAATCCAAAACTTTTTTGACTTTTTCCTCAAATTGGGCCCTTTTTTTTTTTTTTTTTTGATTCAAAAGAAAGCTTAGGTGATTTCCTTTAAGAGCTATGGGGTCGCTTAGTGGGATGCGAGTGGGATATCTATGAAAAAATTTTTTTTTTAACTTTGGAACACAAAAAACGGTTCTTCAATTTGCACTATTAGGCGTGGGATAGCTAACCAGTTTTCGATTTCGATCCGCGATACCCTCTAATTTTTTTAGGTTCGAAAAAGAAAGTGCGAGCCAAAAAATGGGGGCGGTGGGGAAGGGCCATATGGCCCCTCATTGGGGTCAAATTTGGGCGTAAAGAGGTAGAAATCCTCAAAAAGCCCCAAAACTCCCCTAGAAACGCCCTGGAGGGGTGCAATGTGAGACCGACCTCCAATAATTTTCTGCCCCCAACATTTTTCTTGAACATACCTTACCCCTATTTCCACTTCCTAAGGGGGCTCCCATACAAAATGACATTTTTATAAAATTTGCTCCTACCGCTCTAACTGTCCATAGGGTGCCCCTAGAGATGTAAAATGTATGACCGACCCCAAATATTTTTTCAACTCCAACATTTTCTTAGAATATACCTACCCTTTATTTTCAACTCTTAAGGGGGTCCCCATACATTTTTTTTTATTTTTTTATTAGTTTTTAAAAATACATGTTTTTATAATGTATGGGAGCCCCTTAAGGAGTGGAGATAGGGTGTTATGATGTTCGGACAAAATGTTGGTAACTAAAAAACAATGGGGGTTGGTCGTAATTTTTGCCTCTCTAGGAGGCACGGTAGGGGCGGTAGGAGCTGGTTTAATAAAACAAATTTATAAAAATTAAAAGAAATGTATGGGGACCACCTTAAGGGTTAAAGATACATTGTAGGTATGTTTGCAAAAAATGTTGGAATTAATAAAATAATGGAGGTCGGTCATACATTTGGCCCCACTAGGGGCACTTTAGGGTAAGTTAGAATGGTAGGATCAAATTTTTTAAAAATGTTTTGTATGGGAGCCCCCTTAGGAGGTGGAAATAGGGGTAAGGTATGTTCAAGAAAAATGTTGGGGGCAGAAAATTATTGGAGGTCGGTCTCACATTGCACCCCTCCAGGGGCGTTTCTAGGGGAGTTTTGGGGCTTTTTGGGGATTTTTACCTCTTTACGCCCAACTTTGACCCCAATGAGGGGCCATATGGCCGCTCCCCACCGCCCCCATTTTTTGGCTCGTGCTTTCTTTTTCGAACCTAAAAAAATTAGAGGGTATCGCGGATCGAAATCGAAAACTGGTTAGCTATCCCACGCCTAATCATAGCTGTATGCTATGATTGAAATAACGAAATGAATAAATAACAATATTTTTTCAAAAATAATCAAATAACAGATTATTTAAATATTTGAAAATGAATAATATTTATTTTGATTTTATTTGAATAACGAAAAATCGAATAATTTTTTCTGATTTTTTTTATTCAAACAAACAAAATATAATTTTTCAAAATAATCAACAAAAATTTGTGATTTTTTTTGGTTATTCACAAAAATTCAAATAAATAACGTATTATTCAAACAACAAAAAATAAATATTCTTGAAAATTTTGTGTTTGAAAAAAAAACTATTTTATTTATTTTGTACAGTTTAACAAAAAATTATTCTTACAAAACAGTTTTGTTTTAATATCAGGTTCTTATAAATTGTAATTTATAAAAAGTCCATTTGAATTCAGAAAAGTTAAGTTGTGATTTAGGAAATTCCAAGTGCAGAGCTATAAACTTATGCAAATATTTACTTAACAAAAGTTTTTTTTAAAGAAAAGTATAAAAATCTGTAAAAATTGGCGACTTTCATAGGTTGGTTTAAGGAGTATACTCACTTTGTCATTCCGTGTGTAAGCATCGAAATATCTATCTAACAAACCATAAAATATATATTATTTATTAGTGATCGATTGTTACACATTCTGCAGATGTCCGTCCGTTCGACTGTGGAAGACATGATACAATCCAAAATAAAAGAGCTAGACTGCGAAAATTTGGCAGAAATATATCTTATGGTCTGAGGCTGGTTAAGTACGGAAATGGGCCAAATCGGATCATATTTAAAAATTTGAAAAAAGGCAGAAGCAAATGAAATATTTCTATGACAGAAGAACTTCAACGTCCTGCAGTTGAATCCAGGGGACTAGAAAATGAAATTTTATGATCAAATTTAGCGGTCATATAACCAAATTTAAAAACATGCGATTTGCGAAATGGAATGATATCTGATAATAATGATAAATACCGAAATTTATTATATACACTCAAAATATTATGTCAGTAAATTCAACAGAAAATACGTTTGAAACTAATGAAACTTTATTTAAAAAAAAGACTACTTATATAAATAACTGTAAAAATCCGTAAAAACTGACAATAAATTTTACAAACAATTGTTATAGAATAAAATTTCTATTATCTAGAAAAATTTATACAAAATGACAATTTTTTTTAAGTTTCTTTGTTTGATTTTTTTTTGAATTTCAAATATTTTTATTAAAACATACAACAGAAACAGAAGAAATTTTTTGTAAAGTTGACGTAAGTGAACCAAAACTACATATCGTTGCCTGGCCATCAGTATGATTATATAGTTTTAAGAAATTTCGAAAAGTCTTCGTGGGCGTATTTATGTAATATAGGACCACTTTGGCATCAGACAAACAAACCAACCGGCTTAAAAGCCGGCCATTATGTTTTACAAAAAAAAATAAAAAATTGAGCCGCATCCGAGCAAAATTGGTCAGGCCGATGCCAATTTCTCTCCAGCTTGATTAACTATTGGCATAATGGGATAGTTAAAAAAAAATATGAAAAGTCACAGTCAACGATATACATATTTTTTTTTTGACCTGACCTTGTTTCTGCAGAAGCAAGGAAGAGAAAAACTAAGGAAATTAAGAGCTTAAAAGTCTAAGCAATACCTGTTAGGATTCTAAAAAATCAACACTTCATTTCCCATTTAAGGTGTTAGGACTCTTACAAGAAATCAACAATTAATTTCCATTTTCCCTTTTTTAAAAGAAATGCCTAAAAGTATTTAAATTTTCAGAGTACGTTTTGACCATTAAGGTCTAATTGTAAGTAGTTAGTCTAAAAACGTAAACGTACCGCATACTCTATGAAATATGCAATCTCTCTATAGCTTCTCGTTTTCGAGATATTCGGAATAGAAATTTAAAAAATGTTATTTATAAGCGTTTTTGTAGCACCACTGTTAGACATTATTGCGTTAATGTCAAAAACTAAGAGTGGATTTTATATAATATGGACCTATAGAATCCAAATCTGTCATCTAAAATGCTGTAGCTTGTTTCGTTTTTGTGTTTTTCGCGCTTAAAAATGTGCCCAATTCCATACCATATAAAATACATTCAAAATAATTATGTTTATTTTTGACCGTTTGAATACTGCAATGTAAATTTTTTTGAATACTTTATATAAATGCATAATTCCAAATAATATTTGTTTTTTTTGATATCTCTAGTTTTCGAGAAAATTCGAATATAATAATCTTTTGCAATTCAACTGCGATTTTTTAAAAAAGTGCTCGATCGATGTTTTGGTTTTTGTTCCTATATTATTCTTAGACATTCCAAATACGTATTCAAAAAAGAAAATATAGTATTCGCACTTTTAGGCAAAAACTGTTTCCAACCACCCGTGTTTTACTTGGTTGGTCAAAGTCACAAATTTTACCTGGCCTATGTGATATAGTTATAAAGTAAATTTGAAACATTTTTGATATATTATAACTTATTATTTTAATTATTTTCAATATGATACTTCCCCAGTGAAATTTCATGCACTAATTCGTAGAATATTTTTTCCCTTTTGGTAGACTTCAATGTATCTCGCTTAAAAAATATAACAGTTAATCCGTAAAATGAGGGATAGACGGATAGATCGTTATGTGCTAGAGAATCACAATAAATTACATCATCAGTACAACATCAGTTTTACCTCAAAAGTAGTCAAAAATAAAAAAATATTATAAGCAAATATGCATTTAAATTTTAAAAATAGAATAATGCATTTTCTATTGCAAAAATGTTCAATTGTATAAAGAATGAAATTTTTTTCGATTAAAATAATTTTTGTGTAGTAGAAACATTTCACAGTTAATACTAAAGAATATTTTCTTAAAAATGTCACCAAAGCAAAAACCCTTAAAAATCTCAATGTTTTGCAAAATAAACCTTTACAATTAAGGGAATTTAAGTAATTATACATCCTTTCACGACTTTTTATTGTTTAAGAAAAATATCGAATTTTCCATAAGAAAATGTTTTAAGAACATTTTTTAATCAGTAAAAGTCAATTTGGGAAAAAATTAAAAATAATCTAATTAATGTTTTAGTAAAGAAAACCTTAAATAAGTAAAACAATAGTGGTTTGTAAGAATAATTGTGTGTTTTACTGTATAATAAAATTCAAAATAAATAAAAAAAAATTATTTTTCAAACACAAAATTTTCAAGAATATTTCTTTTTTTTGTTTAAATAATACGATATTCATTTGAATTTTTGTGAATAACCAAAAAAAATCACAAATTTTTGTTGATTATTTTGAAAAATTCTATTTTGTTTGTTTGAATAAGCAATCAGAAAAAATTATTTGATTTTTTTGGAAAGAAATATTATTTCATTTTTATGAATTTGAATAAAATAAAATTTTATTTTATTCAAACCAAAATAAATAAAATAACAAAACATTTTATTTTTTGATAGCCAACTAAAATATCAAAGTATTTTATTTTTTTCCAAAAAATCCAAATAAAAAAAATCAATAATACAGCTATGCGCCTAATAGTGCAAATTGAAGAACCATTTTTTGTGTTCCAAAGTTAAAAAAAAAAAATTTTCATAGATATCCCACTCGCATCCCACTAAGCGACCCCACAGCTCTTAAAGTAAATCACCTAAGCTTTCTTTTGAATCAAAAAAAAAAAAAAAGGGCCCAATTTGAGGAAAAATTCAAAAAAGTTTTGGATTTTCAAGAAAAAAAATCAAAATTTTTTTTTTTATTTTTTTTATATTTTTTTTTCGAAAGACTGAAGAAATAGCTATCTTAACTCTTTGGGACACATTTTGCTAAAAACAATAGGTAAAAAGTTACATGGATGAGAATCAACACCTCTTTGGCCAAAATGTCAAATTTCGACCCCCTCTAACTCTGAGAGTTCTTGACCGATCTCGTTGAAAAATTGTGTCTGAACTACTATCCAATAGGACTAACCTTGGTGCAAATTTCATCCCGATCGGAAGATATCGGTTTCAAAAGTTGTGTCAGTTGACACGAAAACCCCCATATATTGATGTAACTCAATCTAGCAATATTAAATTTTTGAACTACAAACATAATTTTTTATAAAGTTTGGTAAAATATTAGAACTATTGAGAAAAGTGATTTGGTGTTCCGCCTGGCAGGGACAGGCTATTCGACTAGTTTTTTCATATTTTTTGTGTGTAAAATCATCGAATTTGGAATGTTAAGTAGAATCAATTGCAGCATAATATGATGCGTTCTGGGACCAATTATTTGGAATGGAAAATTTGCTAGGAACTTAACTTCGTGGCATGTCACAGACTCAATTCTGTTCGGAATTGGAATAAGTGAGTGGTTTGTTTCGGAATGAAATCACTTTTAAAAATCAAATTGGAATTGAATTGCATGTAAGTTACTACATGTTAGTTGTTTGTATATTTTACAGTAGTTAGTTGTTTTCAACTACAAAGTCAGTTGTTTTTGTATGAAAAATATCAAACAACTATTTCTGTTAGTTATTTTAAGTCGTTTTTTTGAACAACTAACAAAAAAGTACTGTACTGTAGTAACAGTTAATTAAAGTAGTTAATTATATTTTTTTGTCTCTGAAAAAATTTCAAAGTTTTTTTTTCCAAAAAATAAAAAATAAATTTTCGTTTCATTATTTTTTACAACTTTTTAAAAAAAAAAAACTTGGAAAAAATTTGATCTTCAATTTTTTTTCTGAAAAATTTTTTGAAAAAAAAAATTATATATTCACTCAGAAAATTATGTAAGTTACTACATGTTAGCTGTTTGTATATTTTACAGTAGTTAGTTGTTTTCAACTACAAAGTCAGTTGTTTTTGTATGAAAAATATCAAACAACTATTTCTGTTAGTTATTTTAAGTAGTTTTTTTGAATAACTAACAAAAAAGTATTGTGATGTAGTAACAGTTATTTAAAGTAGTTAATTTTATTTTCTTTATCTCTGAAAAATTTTCAGTTTTTTTCCAAAAATTAAAAATAAATTTTCGTTTTTTTTTATTTTTCACAACTTTTTTTTTTTTAAAAAAAAAAAACTTGGAAAAAATTTGGTCTTCAATTTTTTTTTTTTTTGAAAAATTTTCCGAAAAAAAATTATATATTGATTATTTTATTTTTACTACATTTTAGTTGTTTTGACTACAAATGTAAGTAGTTTTTACTATATAAGTCAGTTGTTTTTTGTCAGTTAAAATAACTAACATTGTTAGTTGATTTAACTGAAAAAGTAGTTGACCTCAAAACAACTTACAAAGTAGTTATTTTAACTGACATTTTCAGTTGATTTTACTAACATATTTTTTTAAGTGTTGATTATTTTATTTTTACTACATTTTAGTTGTTTTGACTACAAATGTAAGTAGTTTTTACTACATAAGTCAGTTGTTTTTTGTAAGTTAAAATAACTTGTTAGTTGATTTAACTGAAAAAGTAGTTGACCCCAAAATAACTCACAAAGTACACTGAAAAAAAAACCTTCGTGATATAAATGAAACGGATTCATTATTTTGTTTTTATTTAACCAATGAAGGAATTCATAAGCTTAGTAAAATATCATGCATATTGGGAACAACTTTCATAAAATTTGCTTCATTAGATTTCATAATTTCATGTCGCGTCTGTTTAGTCTTAGAAAAACGCGCCAAATATAGAGAAAAAAAAACAGCTGATAGAGTGGCACGAGTTTTTTTGTGTTTATTTTTTTTACGAAACTTAAAATAAAATGTATTTGGTTAATTATATATTAACTAAAATTCGTGATGTTTTATATTATTTTGTGTGAGAAAACAGAGTGAAATATAAATACATATAAAAAAAAAAAATAAAAGTGTGTTGTTTATTTTGTAGTTTTGGAGAAAATCTGGTGAAACTGTGCATCGACTAAGGACCTCATCCTGAGTCCAGTGGTACCACTTTTGTTGGGGGGCAAACGTACACAATGGAGTTGGGGCGACTTTAAAGTTCCAAATTTTGCAATGAGGACGATGGGTTCAATGCATGGTGTTTGTAATCCGTAAGCCGTCCGAAGACCGGCCACACGAAAAAAAATATTGTTTTTTGGTGGACGTAAATATGACTTGTTTCGTGAAATTTTCAGAGTTTTTATACGAAATTTAAAATGAACCGTAAATTATTAATTTGGCATTTACTTAAATTCGCGCTGTTTTATATTACTTCGTGGTTGTGTGAGAAAACTAAGTGAAAAACATAAATAAAATGTGAAAGTGTTATTTTTACCCTTTAATCACGTGACGGTTACACGTGACTCATCAATTTAAATTTTTGGTTGTAATTTTTCTAACTAATACTATATTTGTATTCATTTAAACTAGTTTAATTTTTCGTTTTCTCCATATAATTTACATGTCAAATTTAAACAAATTTTGACAAATGAATTGCAAGGGGAAAGCGAATAATTAAACTAGTTTAAATAAATGCGAATATGGTGTTACCTACTGCTATTCCACATTTAATAAATGAATACTTTCATACATTTAATGAAAAACTTCATTAAATGGTTTATACAAATGCTACGAATATTTTCATTATTTCCATGTAAGTTTTCATTGAATGGAACTTTTATGACACCAGTTTCATTGATCAAATGAAACCTGTCTTCGGTTGAAAACGTGAGTCATTTTTCATAAAACTTATGTCAATTTTCATTATTTTCACGAAGCTTTTTTTTCAGTGTAGTTATTTTAACTGACATTTTCAGTTGATTTTACTAACATACACTCAGAAAATTATGTAAGTTACTACATGTTAGTTGTTTGTATATTTTACAGTAGTAAGTTGTTTTCAACTACAAAGTCAGTTGTTTTTGTATGCAAAATATCAAACAACTATTTCTGTTAGTTATTTTAAGTAGTTTTTTTTGAATAACTATCAAAAAAGTACTGTGATGTAGTAACAGTTATTTGAAGTAGTTAATTTTATTTTTTTTGTCTCTGAAAAATTTTCAAAGTTCTTTTCCAAAAAATATAAATAAATTTTCGTTTTTTTTTTATTTTTCACAACTTTTTTTAAAAAAAAAAAAAAAACTTTGAAAAAATTTGGTCTTCAAATTTTTTTCTGAAATTTTTTTTTGATTATTTTATTTTTATTACATTTTAGTTGTTTTGACTACAAATGTAAGTAGTTTTTACTACATAAGTCAGTTGTTTTTGTCAGTTAAAATAACTAACATTGTTAGTTGATTTAACTGAAAAAGTAGTTGACCCCAAAACAACTTACAAAGTAGTCATTTTAACTGACATTTTCAGTTGATTTTACTAACATAATTTTTTGAGTTTGGTTTCTTTCCGAAAAATTATTTCGTTTTACGTTTTAGAAGAAAACTATGAAACCACTTCCGAAAGGAATTGACTCTGTGACAAGACCCAAAAATCGTTTTAAAATTTCAAAAAACAAATCACTGTTACAATAGTGATTTGTTTTATGATTTGTTTTTTTGAAATTTTAAAATATTACATATTCTAATCTTAAACTAAAAAAAAATATATTCGTTTTATTTTTCAACAACAAAAAATTAACAATGTCAACAACTTATGATGACAATATAATTATAATTAAATGCAAATAAATCAAATAATTGCCGCTCTTTTAAAATATAATTATAATATTTAAAGTACATTTAAACCTTTTATTTTAAAAATGAGATAAGTAAATTTTTTTGAATAAATCAAATTCATGGGATGATAAAGCTGATGTTATAAAAGTATTTTAAATTTAATGACCAAAATAAAAGCTGGAATATTCTCGGAACATTCAAAATGATGACTTTATAATTTAAAAGCTTTTCTATGTAAACCTTACAACATAACTAAAATGGACTTAATTCACTTTTGTAATAACAGGCTCATTTTTTACATTGCGCAAAATCTAAAACTCAAATTATGCTGAGAGTATGATTACAATTGTAGCATCAACCATAAGTTTAACTTATACATTTTGTAAAAAAAGAAATAAGAAATCGCCCAGTAAAATGTTCAAAGAACCGATTGTGGAACAACTTCCCTAGAACCTGTTCCAATTCCTGTTCAACACTGATTCTTTTTATGTAGGGATTGTCCCAAAAGCAACAGGTGTTTGTAAGTAAATTTAGAACATATTTTTGTTCTTTGGATCGGTTCTAGAAGTAAAATTTTGGAACAGAAATGGGAAAGAGAAATGGGAATTAAAAGATATTAAAAATTGCAAGCATTTATGAGAAAAATTTAAATATATTCATTGATTAATTTCATGGAATATTTATATTTTCTTACATCCTTTTTCGCCTCCAAAATTGCATTTTGGGCTTTATGATTACACATCTAGGGGGAAAGTTAGAGCGATAAGAGCAAATTTTATAGAAATGTCATTTTGTATGGTAGTCCCCATAGTGAGTAGAGATAGGGTGTACGGAAAAAATATTGAGGGGTTAAAATTAATAGGGTCGGTCTCACTTTTGACCACTCTAGGAGGCACCATGGAAGCGGTAGGAGCTGATTTTATAAAACAAATTTATAAACAAATAAAAAATTGTATGGAGACCACCGTAAGGGTTGATATAAAAAATGGGTATGTTCTGAGAAGATGTTGGAATGGACAAAGTATTAAGGGTCGATCATACACCCAAAAAAAAAAACGTGGGTATTCAATACTAAAAATTTATCTAAATTTTAGTCCAAAAGGACCTAGTGCAAGAATTGGTAACCAATACTAAAATTTTTTAATAATATTATTCAAAACTAGTAAAAATTACTAGTTTAAGTACTTTGAAGATACTAAAATTAGTAACTAATTAGTAGATTTTGGTACAATATCACTTACTAAACCTTTTACTGTAGAAATATTTTGAGTGTACATTTAACTCCTGAAGGGGCACTTTTGACGCAGTTAGAGCTGTAGGAGCAGTTTAATAAAATTTAATCATTGTAAAGGAGCCCCCTTAAGAAGTGGGGACAGTGCTTAGGTATGTTTGCAAAAAATGTAACAGGGAAAAACTAAATGGGGATCGGTCTTACATTTTATTACTCTAGGGGCGACTGCGGGGCGGTTGTGGGGCTTTTAGTGGATTTTTTTAGTCAAAATCGACCAATTTTATGGTACGGAGCGGTCTTTATTTGTTGCATAGTGTAAAAAATCTTTTCTGAGCTTAATAATGTCAATAGCACACACATAAAAAAAAAAACAATAAACACACTGTTTTCAAGAACAGAAACTAAAATAGAAAAACCAAAGTAATGTGGTGTATGAAATCAAATGTGTAGGAAAGAAAGACGAAGAGTACACTCAGAAAATTATGTAAGTTACTACATGTTAGTTGTTTGTATATTTTACAGTAGTTAGTTGTTTTCAACTACAAAGTCAGTTGTTTTTGTATGAAAAATATCAAACAACTATTTCTGTTAGTTATTTTAAGTACATAGTTATTTTGAATAACTAACAAAAAAGTACTGTGATGTAGTAACTGTTATTTAAAGTAGTTAATTTTATTTTTTTTATCTCTGGAAAATTTTCAGTTTTTTTCAAAAAAATGAAAATAAATTTTCGTTTTTTTTTATTTTTCACAACTTTTTTTTCCAAAAAATAAAAATAAATTTTCGTTTTTTTTTTTATTTTTCACAATTTTTTTTTTTTTTAAAAAAACTTTGAAAAAATTTGGTCTTCAAATTTTTTTTCTGAAAAATTTTTTGAAAAAAAAAAAATATTTATTGATTATATTATTTTACTACATTTTAGTTGTTTTGACTACAAATGTAGGTAGTTTTTACTACATAAGTCAGTTGTTTTTTGCCAGTTAAAATAACTAACATTGTTAGCTGATTTAACTGAAAAAGTAGTTGACCCCAAAACTACTTACAAAGTAGTCATTTTAACTGACATTTTCAGTTGATTTTACTAACATAATTTTTTGAGTGTATGGGATGCTTTACATTGGGGCTACAAAAAGAAGCTTAGGGACGAGGTTAGCTAAACATGAAGCTGATAGTAAAAATAATAGAACCACAACTGCACTTGCAATTCATTGTATGTATTGAGATGGAGCATAAAATAAATACTAATGATGTGAGAATATTAGATAAGGGAAGAGTTGAAAATGAGTGCTACTCATTAAAAAGTTTGAGAATTTAACAAAAATCAAAATATGTAGTTAAAAAAGAGATGATTTACTTAGTTTAAGTCTTCCACTGTGATAAGTAACATTAAGGAAAAAAACAACTGTTATATTTTTATTTTTTGCAATTATTAAATTTTTAAAACTAAATTTGTGTTTTCTGTAATTTATTTTTATTGTGTAAAACTTTAATTTCAAGATCAAGATGGTTTGATGGAGTACACTCAGAAAATTATGTAAGTTACTATATGTTAGTTGTTTGTATATTTTACAGTAGTTAGTTGTTTTCCACTACAAAGTCAGTTGTTTTTGTATGAAAAATATCAAACAACTATTTCTGTTAGTTATTTAAGTTGTTTTTTTGAACTACTAACAAAAAAGTACTGTAATGTAGTAACAGTTACTTAAAGTAGTTAATTTTATTTTTTTTTATCTAAAAAATTTTCGAAGTATTTTTTCAAAAAGTAAAAATAAATTTTTGTTTTTTTTTTTATTAAACTTTTTTTAAAAAAAAAAAAAAAAACTTGGCAAATATTTGGTCTTCAATTTTTTTTCTGAAAAATTTTTTGAAAAAAAAATTATATATTGATTATTTTATTTGTACTACATTTTAGTTGTTTTGACTACAAATGTTAGTAGTTTTTACTACATACGTCAGTTGTTTTTTGTTCGTTAAAATAACTGACATTGTTAGTTGATTTAACTGAAAAAGTAGTTGACCCCAAAACAACTTACAAAGTAGTTATTTTAACTGACATTTTCAGTTGATTTTACTAACATAATTTTTTGAGTGTAGAAGAAGATTGTAGGAAAGTTGGCATTATCAACTGGAAACACTCAGCGCAAGATTAATCCGAATGGAAGAAGAAAGTGGATAAGGTTAAGGCCCACCCCGTGCTGTAACACCGAAAGATGATGATGATAATGAAACTTTGATTTTCTAAAGAATTGATGTTAAATCTTAAAATGTTCTACAAACATTTTTTGCATCAAATTTCAACACGGGTTGTCAAAGGTCAATAGATTGCACAACTCCTAGATAAATTTGATGCAGAACATTTTTGTGGAAAATTTTAACCCTTTAAACGTAAGTTTAAGTTAAGCGTTTTAGCGGTATTCTATGAGCATATTTGAAAAAGGGACTAACAAGGGAAGTATCTCAACCCTTATAAACCGATTTGCATGAAACTTAAAATTTATATAAAAAGAGACAATTCTAAGTTTGGGGTGTCTCGGTTTTTCGTCCATATCGGGAATTAAGGGGTTAAAAAAATAGGTAAAAAAATGGTTAAAAAATATTTTTTTGGATTTTTCAGCCAAAGGTTTTTTAATGCATATCCAACGGCGGAATAACCTTGTAAAATTTCGACTTCATTAATTATTTTTTCCATGAAAATGTGAAAATTTTGGGGGTTATTTATGTGAAGACTTAGACCTACGATATATATGAATGCGAAGTAATCTTTATTAAATTTAAGTCGACACGTATTTTTTCTCTAGACGATATTCCTATTAGTTCGGGAGTTATCGAAATTTTCCCGAAGGTCCACATTGTTTCAAAAGGGGACAACAAAATTTTTAAACCCTTATATGACCGATAAGCCGAGACACCCGAGTTTCGTTAAAAATTGTTCGTCTCCATGTTATATTTGGTCCTCCTCGGTTTCTTAAGCTCATTTTCAAAAAAAATTTCGTTCACTCACGGCATAATAAAAAATTAAAATATTAAAATTTAATATGCTAATATCTCGAAAACTAAGCAAGATAGAGTAAAACAGATCAAAATTTCGGATCAAAATCGATGGCGACCCTATGTTGAAAGTTGACATCTACACATGTGTGGACCCAATTGGATCCTAACTTTGAATCAAAAAATTCGAATTCCGGGATATTTAAAAATGCTAATATCTCGGTAACTGCGGCCGATTCGAGCAATAGTTTATGAGTAATTTACGTTTCAAATGTGTTGAACCTATTGGGTCCTAAAAATAAGGTCCCAAAACTAAAATACCAATATCTCGAAAACTAAGCAATATAGACCAAAACCGAGTAAAATTTCGGAACAAAATCGACGGCGATCCTATGGGTAAAGTTGACATCTACACATGTGTGGACCCAATTGGGTCCTAACTTTGAATCAAAAAATTCGAATTCCGGGAAATTTTTAAATGCTAATATATTTTCCTTTTTGCTCTTTCTTGCTTAGTTTTCCAGACATTATCATATTAAATTTTAATATTCTAAATTCGGTGAGTAAGTGAAAATATGAGCATTCTCATGAGAATTTTCATTTATTCACCAGATCACGAAATTTTGTATTTTTTTATTTCTCACACACAAGCAGTGAAGCAAGAAATAAATCTTCTTTTTTCATAGCACACTAACTGTTTGTGTTTATTTCATTTTCAATGCTTGGTGAGAATGAGTGAAATTGAAAGAGTAAATCCGAACCTTGGAATATTCCGTAAACATCTTTTGGTAAATGTTTGGAAAATGTATCCTGTAGTTTTATTTCAACCATTCACCCTCTTATTGTAGCCTTAATCCTTTAGCCTTGAATGTAATTAATCTCTAATGTAAACAAAAAAAAAAAAATTTTGCTCCTTTCTCCTATTCAAAAAACAAAAAAAAATCTCTGCCAGGCGTAAGAAACCCAGCTGAGATTTTTGCCAAACGACAATACAACACAAATAAAAGTGTGTTACGAAAATATGAACAAGGTGCCAGGTTTTTAACCCCTTCTAATTGTGTATAGTAGTAGAACAACAACACAGAACATGAACAACAACTGCAAAACACTTGTATTCTATTTGACTTAAGTTGGATGGAACAAAAAAAAAAAAATTGTGAAAAATATATTATGAAGGTCGTCTGTTTTAAGTGTAGAAATTGCTTGTTGTACGAATGAGTATGTATCCATACAACCACTGTACTCAACCCAGTAACAATTATTTGCTCCCGCAGGATGTATATGAACATGAAATATTTTTGCACTCTTCTTTAAAACGACTGACTGGCAAGGCAAAACAAGAAACTAAACTACTCGTACTACACCAAAGCAAATTAGTTTGACCGAGGCTTTCAAGCTGAAAAATCTGTGTTACTACTGTGTAGTGTTGGCTGGAGTTAGAAAAGCGAAAAAAAAAAAAATATTGCAAAAAAATTTTTCCATGTTATAAAATTATGTTATGTTGGCTGCAAACAAATCAAAAAAAAAAGGGGACAAAACTTTGAAAAAACATTATTTATGAAATCAAAACAAGGACTACTTTTTTAAGGAGGTATTACATCAGTTGCCAATTGGAGCTTGTAACAAACGAAGCTAAAAATTTAAACATTCACTAGTATACGCCACAAAACAGAAAACGGGAATATTTGATTAAGAGGCTTAAAAAGGATTGTATTGTACAAAAAAAAAATCCTTTGTACATTAAAATTGAGTGCGTGTGTTTAAGTGTATTGTACTTTATTATCATTATGGAAACTTGTCGTACTTGTGCCAAATGTGATTTTGATAATGAAACTCAATGGTTTGATTTATTTAATGCTCCACGCTGGAAACTTGAAACAGAACGTTTACATTTTGAATTAAATGCTTGGAAAATCAAGGTAATTATAATAATTCCCTAATGAATTGTGTTTTATTTTTTTTGCTCGTGATTTATATTTGACTCTTTGTATGTCTGCCTTGACATGCTAACAATAAGCAAAATATTAACCCATTTTTTGACACACATTAAAAGAAATCCTTAATGTATGAATTGTTATTGCTTTACCACGCCCTCTGCTGGTGGTATATAATATATACGAAATAAGTAAAAGAAAATATACACTGCAAGTAAGATACCCTATAATAACACTACTCTACACGGTTTTGACCAGACATATTGAAAACATTTTCTAAAGTATTTTGGCCTCCTAAACACGAATCTGTCATCAGAAAAGTTGTATCAAATCGCCTTCTCAAGATAAAGGCATTTTTATTTTTTGTGGACCAGGCCCTCAAAACTGACAAAATTTTTAATATTGGAAAAGTGTATGTTAAAGCTATTCATATTTTTTTTTATTCGAATTCCTAATTTGCAAGAAATCCGGACTCAAGGATACCATCAGAAAAAAAATTTGCATATTTTTCTTATACATTTTTTCGCATCAATATTTATTGTTTTTTGTTAACATTAAAAAAAAATTTGAAAACATATTTTTTAAAGTAGTTTTGCCCCCTAAACACGAATCTGACAACAGAAAAATTGTATTAATTTTTGTGGACCAATCCCTTAAAACCGAAATTTTTTTTAATATTGGAGAAGTGTATGTTAAAGTTATTCATATTTTTATACCCTCCAGCCACAGTATGTGGGTATACTCACTTTGTCATTCCGTGTGTAACGCATCGAAATATCGGTCTAGGACCCCAGAAAGTAGAGATGGTCGCGTGAGTGATTTTCGAATCACACTCACTCACGCTCAGGACAGAAATTCTTGAATCACGCACACTCACTCACGACCATATTTTTTCTACTCACACTCATTTACAATCACGTGAGTAAATTTAATACAACTCAAACTCACGCAAGCTTTACTGACAGTCATGTTGACTCACACTCACAAAACTCTTATTTATACAAAAAAAATTTCAAAAACGAAAATCTCAAAAATCTTTAAAATTTTTAGCAAATCTTAGGTCAAGCTAAATTTTACAATTTTTTTGTTGCTTTTTTGGTACGAAAGGAAATGTGAAGAGAAAATAAATCACGCAAACTCACGCAATTTTTTTCTCCACTCACACTCACTCACGTGAGTAAAATTGAATACGGTCACACTCACGCGTGATCACTCGTGAATCACGCTCTAATCTGCTCATATGTCCAATATATATATTAGAGTTAATTTTTAAAAATAGATTTTTGGATATCATCACTTTTTAGAAGGTTTTTGTATCAATAAAAATAATGGCGTATTTTTTTTGTTTAAAATTCCAACTCCTTCCCGTGCCTATGGGCGACTCAAATCGCGGATTTTGGGTCCCTTTTCACATACAACAAAAACGGCTGAATATATGTCAAATCTGACATCACTATTCGATTCTACAGGAAAACTTAGGCCCATAAGCTTTTTTTTAGTTTTTGGAATGCACCAGAATGCATGATTAGAGTGGTCCAAAAAACTAATTTTTTTAAAAAAAAATTAAAATATTTTTTTTGTTAATATACAATTAAAAAATACTTACATCTGAGAAAAATGGTCCCAAAATTTTAATTTTGTTGTTACCCGTTCAAAAGTTATTAAAGTTTAAAATTTTAATTTTTTAGTGAATACAAAATAATTTATTAGTTTTGTTATTTCTATTTAACAACAGTAATTCTAATCAATTATATTCCTTTCAATAGCAGATAAAGCTAAACAATTTAAATTATCTTTATTTTTAACTAAACACGAGTTGTTCAGGCGCGAAATTTTACCACCGAACAACTTGTTGGTAAAATTTCGCGCCTGAACAACTCGTGTTTAGTTAAAAATAAAGATAATTTAAATTGGTTAGCTTTATATGTTGTCAAAAGGAATAGAATTAATTAGAAATGCTGTTAAATAGAAATTACAAAACCAATAAATTATTTGTATTCACTAAAAAATTAAATTTTTAAACTTTAATAACTTATGAACGGGTAACTACAAAATTAAAATTTTTGGACCATTTTTCTCAGATGTAAGTATTTTTTCATTGTATATTAAAAAAAAAATATTTTAATGTTTTTTTTTAAAAAATATTTTTTTGGACCACTCTAATTATGCATTCTGGTGCATTCTAAAAACTAGAAAAAAGCTTATGGGCCTAAGTTTTCCCGTAGAATCGAATACTGAAGTCAGATTTGACATACATTTAGCCGTTTTTGTTGTATGTGAAAAGGGACCCAAAATCCGCGATTTGAGTCGCCTATAGGCACGGGAAGGAGTTGGAATTTTTTAAAAAAAAGTACGCCATTATTTTTATTGATACAAAAACCTTCTAAAAAGTGATGATATCCAGAAATCAAAATCAAAAAAAAATTTGAAAACGAACTCTAATATATATATATATCCAAAAGTCCATCCCATAGTCGTATAGCCCATGAAAAAATATTTAGAAATGATGTCTTACTTTTTCGCGATCGTTAAAAAAGTTCACGCACCAAACGCGATGAAGTTTTGAATATTAGTTTTTCTTTTAAGTATAAACAAATTAAATTTAATTGCAAAATATTTAGGATTTTCTTGTAATTTCATTAATAAAAAAACAAAATCTCATCAATTGAATGGAGGGCGCGAAAAAATCGCGATATTATGACGCTATTTCGCAGATTTTTTAAATTAGCTACATTTTAGTGTCAAGTGATAGGTGCTATGAGGCAGTAATTCTTTTCAGCAACTAAAGATTATAATCGCGGAATTTTGGTGCCTTTTCGCGGATGTTATAAATAAGTTAAATGTTGGTTCCTTCTGATATGTAGTCATATGTAGTGTATGATAATTTTCAAATAATTAAGATATGACGTCATAATATAAAATTTATAAAACAAAAAAATAAAAAAAAAATCATTCTTAGGGGAGTTTTAGAAATTGCATTCGGTGCGTGAACTTTTTTCACCGAAATAACGAAAAAAATTGATTTTTGTTATCTGTACAACATTGCCCATAGCGTGGTGGGATGGACTTTTTTTGTCCAAAAAAAGTTATAACCCTAATGGTCATAGGCTGGTTAAGTTCGGAGATGGGCAAAATCGGACAATGGGGAAAAAAGTTTCCCCTTGAGGAACTTAACCAACACCTAAATAAAAAACTCAATTTTTAACAGATTTTATGAAACATTTTTAAGCCGGAAGAAGTTCTAGATTCCTGCTCTTGAACCCCGCAGATAAAAAAATGCCCCCTTTTGTGGGCGTTGATAATGAAAAATTATTTAAATTATGATAAAATTGTGTTACTGAAGTGCAAACCCCAAATAAATGAATTTATAAAAAAGAACCGTGAGGGGAAGAGATCCCCATTAACCTCTGCCAACCCCCACCACAAAAAATGCCCCTGTCATTTTTTTTTTTAATTTTGTTACATGTTGGAGGATATCAAAGATTCGGCACAGCCGAATTTAATACTCTTACTTGTTTTTTTTTTCGAACTTCCAATAAAATTACCTAACTTTTGCAAAAAATCAGGACTCGATACGATCAGGGAGGGATATCAGGACATTAAAAGGAATCTTAAAATGTGCTTTTATCGGTTTTATCCTTAAGTGTCCGAATTTTGCAAGAAATTTCCTATTCAACGCAGAGATGTAAAGAAGACACTCCAATAAAGGGAACTTGGGTCTGAAATCCAAAATTCTTTTTTGACTTGGAAATCGGAAAGTTTCGAGCAAAGTGAAAAAAAAAAAAATTGGACTTTTGGTACCATTTGAACGCAATGTACCATTTGAACCCAATGTACAGTGACTGAAACATATAATGGAACAGTATATATTAGAAAGCAGTTCTAAGGATTAAGCAAATATTTAATGATATACGAGGGCCATGCTGGAAAATGAGATTGCACAGTGATACAAAATCGAACTTTCCGAATCGGAATGGCATGAAACCTAAAGCTAATGAAAGTTGACTTTTTACATAAACACTCAAAAAATTATGTTAGTAAAATCAACTGAAAACGTCAGTTAAAATAACTACTTTGTAAGTTGTTTTGGGGTCAACTACTTTTTCAGTTAAATCAACTAACAATGTTAGTTATTTTAACTGACAAAAAACAACTGACTTATGTAGTAAAAACTACTTACATTTGTAATCACAACAAATAAAATGTAGTAAAAATTAAAAAAATTAATAAATTTTTTTTTGTTTTTCAAAAAAAAATTTAGACAAAAAATTTAAGACCAAATTTTTTCAAAGTTTTTTTTAAATAAAGTTGTGAAAAATAAAAAAAAATATTTTTATTTTTTGGAAAAAAACTCTGAAAATTTTTCAGAGATAAATAAATAAAATTAATTACTTTAAATAACTGTTACTACATCACAGTACTTTTTTGTAAGTTATTCAAAAAAACTACTTAAAATAACTAACAGAAATAGTTGTTTGATATTTTTCATACAAAAACAACTGACTTTGCAGTTGAAAACAACTAACTACTGTAAAATATACAAACAACTAACATGTAGTAACTTACATAATTTTCTGAGTGTATAACCCCTCAAGGTTTTTTTTTTTAGTTCAGCGCTAGATTTTTTTTTACACGCATTTAAAGATGGTAGTTTTAAAGCATTTTAAGTTTTGTGTACTAAACATGTCCTACTTTAGGGGCCCCTGGCGGTGTCCATGTGGGGTCCAGCGTCCAAACGTAAGCTCGAAATTATGTTAGAAATAACCGGTATGAATTTCGTTGCAATCGGCCCAGTACCTACTTACTGAATAGCCAAATTATTAAAAATAAGCTACTGTGCATCGTTGCGTATGATTGTTATTTAAAGGCAACTACAAAATTAAGCATACGCCACTTATACATTTTTCAGGCAATTATTATATTTATGTAAAAAAAAGTTCACAAACTTCAAACATAGCAGTCATGTTTACTAGAGTGTTCCTTATTTTAAAAATTTCTAAATTTAAAATTATTCGATTAATCGACCAATTTTAAAATTTTATTCGTTTAATCGAATATGTCAAAAATGACAAATGTCGATTAATCGTTTAATTGAACAATAAAAACCCCGATTAATTGAACAGTAGGGTGTACACATGTCAGAAACTTCCAATTTTTATTTTATTTGTGAACACTTAATGAGTAACTCTAATGCAGTCTTTAATTCCCATAAAAGTGAATAATTAAAATCAGAATATGACAGCCTTGCGCATTAGAGGGTTAATTTCTTTTAACTTCAAGTCAAATTATAATTAATTACCAAAATCTTCTCCCCAGATTTCCTGCAATGATGGTTTGCCCCAGAAAATTTGCACAGACTGTTTTTCGAAATTTTGCACAGTCTCTTCATTTCGTTTACAATGTTTGGAAGCTCAAACGATATTAAGCAATATATTCGATAAAATCGATACACAAAGTATGCAAGATGATGAAGTTTTTGAGGGGTTTGCTAATGAACAGGATAATGATATAAATACTACGACGACAACAGCAATATCCTCATCTACTGCAGCTACACCAGAAATGGTAGTACCCTTAAAGCCAATTGAGCATACATTAGAGACAAAAGAAGAAAAGAGCAATAGTAGTGGTTGCAGCAACAATAATAACAATGGTGAGTACGTAAATATATGCATGTGTATGAGTATGTAACAAAAAAAAAATAAATAATAACAGTAAAAAAAGAAAAACAAACAGTAGTAATATTAAGAGTCCTTTTGTTTTTAATTGAGGTAGGTCAATGAAATATTATTTGCTTCAGGATGTTTGTTAAGAAGAAAAATAAATTTATGCCATTTAATTTTTGATGTGATTTGATACATATATTTAAAAAAAATTGATTGGCACTCAACCAATATTCGAGAAGGATTGGTCTACAAGTCTCACATGTGGGGCTAACAGTTTAAAATTGAATCTGAACAGTGAAGTCCACTTTTTGGTCACGCCCGCAAAATGCAAAATTTCAAAATCTCCGAATTTACTTATCCTATTTAAAAATATTCCGAAAAAAGTACTTTTTGGAAATTCCAATTCTAAGGGGGCAAATAGGGGTAAAGTGTGTACTTTGGTACTTTTTCTATCTTCTGAAATAAAGGTCATAGAAACCTGTTATTTAAAATGTGAGGCCATTCATCCCAACATCCGAAAAAGAAAAAAATAAAGAAATACAAATTTTAATGGGGTTCAAAGGATAAATAATTGTACTTGGGTAGTTTTTGATTTTCTAAAATTTAAAATATGGGATCATTCAGCAAAAAAATACATTCTAAAACAAGTTGTTTTTGGAAATTTCGATTCTAAGGGTACAATAAGGAGGTAAAAGGGGAAATTGGTACTTTTTGTAACTATACACCATTTCCAATTGTATTTCAAAAATTATCAATTGTATTTCAGAAATTATTAATTGTATTTCAGAAATTATCAATTGTATTTCAGAATTTATTAATTGTATTTCAGAAATTATCAATTGTATTTCAGAATTTATCAATTGTATTTCAGAAATTATCAATTGTATTTCAGAATTTATGAATTGTATTTCAGAAATTATCAATTGTATTTCAGAAATTTTCAATTGTTTTACGAAGGTTAGTTTCTGAATAATTTGATAATTTCTGAAATACAATTGATAATTTCTGAAATACAATTGATAAGTTCTGAAATACAATTGATTATTTCTGAAATACATATATAAATTCTGAATTTTATCAGTAAGGCCAAGCTGAATCGCTCGAAGTCCCGGATGAATGAGTTTATCCTACTGCCAAAATGTTTGGCCCTCCGATGGGTATATGCCGGACAAGAAAGTGCAATGCAGTATCTTCCTCATCCACGACCCGATAACTCCCGCAATAGTCGTTGTGGGGTCTTTCCATTTTACTATCGTGTCCACCGAAGCGTGTCCACCGAAGCTCCGAAATGGTTCCGAGACAATTGAGTGATTTTATCCGCACGCAGGCGATCATATCGGGGCCACACCATCCATCGAATGTGTGTTCACGTCGCCATCTGTCGTTGCCGATCTGTAATAGCGGAATTTCTATCCGCCACTTACTCGCATTGAGCGGGATGCTAGGCGTATGATCGATCGCATTAGAATATAGAGTCGTCCCCTGTCTGGCTAATTCATCGACAACAAATTGCCACTTTAACCCATAGAAAGGCAGCTAGAGTAAACTCATTGTTCTCAAGAAACCTCACGATGTGTTGGGCAAGAGAGTGTAGTTCTGTCTCCACTGACTTGTCCTTATTGTAGGCATGCTGGGAGGCAGATAGTACTCTGGATTGATCGAGATCCTAAGGGATGAATCTATAATCCTCCAGAGTCTTTCTTGGAGAAAAGATTGGCGTTTCATTGAAGATCAACTGGGGCGATACCGTCAGGACGCGGTAATTTATAGGGCGCGTACACTCAAAAAATTATGTTAGTAAAATCAACTGAAAATGTCAGTTAAAATAACTACTTTGTAAGTTGTTTTGGGGTCAACTAATTTTTCAGTTAAATCAACTAACAATGTTAGTTATTTTAACTAACAAAAAACAACTGACTCATGTAGTAAAAACTACTTACATTTGTAGTCAAAACAACAAAAATGTAGTAAAAATAAAAAAATCTATAAATAATTTTTTTTTCAAAAAATTTTTCAGAAAAAAAAATTTAAGACCAAATTTTTTCAAAGTTTTTTTTTAAAAAAAAAGTTGTGAAAAATAAAAAATAGAAAATTTATTTTTATTTTTTAGAAAAAAACTTTAAAAATTTTTTAGAGATAAAAAAAAATAAAATTAACTACTTTAAATAACTGTTACTACATCACAGTACTTTTTTGTTAGTTATTCAAAAAAACTTCTTAAAATAACTAACAGAAATAGTTGTTTGATATTTTTCATACAAAATCAACTGACTTTGTAGTTGAAAACAACTTACTACTGTAAAATATACAAATAACTGGCATGTAGTAACTTACATAATTTTCTGAGTGTAGCTTCTGTTGCCCCAACGAAGGCTATCCTTCCCAATGGGCAGGTATGTCTTCCATGCAGCGATGGTTGTTTAACTGCCGCCTTGTTTTTGGATTTTTCGATTGGGATAAGTCCATTTCCTCTGACTACAAATGATCTGAGTATGAACATTCATTTTAACCCCCACATTTACCTATGTAAGCTATTGCTATATAATTCCTAAAAATAAAATCGAATAAGGACTCACCTCTCGCATAAATGTCTCAGCTGCCCCAGATGGTATGGTGCGCATTAGCGCTTGAACACAGAATGACTGCGTGTTTTTCTTATTCGCCTCACGAAGCAATTTCCGAACCATGGTATAAGGTGGATTTTCTCAGTGGTCATGAGCCATGTAGCAGGATGCCAACCAGAGTGTCTCCTTCTTTGATTCCATAGCTACAATAGTAGTGTCCTGATCACTTACACCATATAACTTAAAAATATTAAGGGATTTCTTGGCCAGTATGCAGGCTTGAGGCTTACCTGTGCCTGCTGTGTATAGCGTGTACCCGCTTGTCTTGAGTCCACGAACCCGACCCTCAGAGAACCAAGATTCCTGAGCTCCGCCCCACTCTCGCCCACCGAATGAGCAGTGTAGTGGATGCTGATTTGGAGTGGTGAAGGTTAATTTGCGTAACGTGACGTTGGTGTTCTACACTCAGAAAATTATGTAAGTTACTACATGTTAGTTGTTTGAATATTTTACAGTAGTTAGTTGTTTTCAAATACAAAGTCAGTTATTTTTGTATGAAAAATATCAAACAACTATTTCTGTTAGTTATTTTAAGTCGTTTTTTTGAATAACTAACAAAAAAACTGTAATGTAGTAGCAGTTATTTAAAGTAGTTAATTTTATTTTTTTTTATCTCTGAAAATTTTTCAAAGTTTTTTTCCAAAAAATAAAAACAAATTTTCGTTTTTTTTATTTTCACAATTTAAAAAAAAAAAAAAATACTTGGAAAAAATTTGGTCTTCAAATTTTTTTTCTGGAAAATTTTTTGAAAAAAAAAAATTATATATTGATTATTATATTTTTACTACATTTTTGTTGTTTTGACTACGAATGTAAGTAGTTTTTAAGTCAGTTGTTTTTTTGTCAGTTAAAATAACTAACAGTGTTAGTTGATTTAACTGAAAAAGTAGTTGACCCCAAAACAATTTACAAAGTAGTTATTTTAACTGACATTTTCAGTTGATTTTACTAACATAATTTTTTGAGTGTACTGCTCTAAGTCCAGAAGGGCATCTTCGTCTGCCGCTTCATCCATCTGTTCAAAGTTTTGAAACCGAATTTGTGTCTTCTGAGTCAGACGGATTTGCGGCATCGTCAGCACAGGAAAGGAGGTTCGTCTCTACCGTAGCCTCAGGCTTAGTGCCAGAGGGTGGGAAAACGTCCTTGTCGTCAGCACGATACACACGAAGGTAGATGGTTTCGAAACCATAATAGATCATCACAGTCTCTCCCAAAGTGGCTCAAAGGATTGTTCGTTAAGAACAACGTTTACCCTTCTTGAACACTCTTCAGGCTAGGCAACCTTTACTACTTTCCAATCATGGGTCGGCAGTTGAGGATTGCTGTTTTGAAGGATTTTTAAAATCTCAGTGGGTCCTGATCCTTCTTTAAACTGATATTTAATATTAGCGGTAACAAAGCTCCAATATGGTATTTTAATATCTATTAAGATAAATACTCTAGAAAAAGAATGAAACCTAGATGAAACGAAATTAATAGAAGTAGGAAAAAAAGGGGAAAGAATGGGGAAATAAATCTAATGGAACAGGAAACGAAATGGAAGAATTTTTGTGGAAGACTTTAATGTCCAAAATTAAATAAAAGAAAAATTCTTTAGGGGATGTATTTTAGAAATGGAAACTATAACTGATCCTTCTTTAAACCGGTATTAAATATTAGTGGTAAAAAATTTCCGGGCGGGCATGCTTGTATTAAATACAACCTTAATTATTACTGCACTCGAAATGAAATCTGTGTACAATCAGCGAAAAAATCTTCCAAATTTATACCAATTTTGAGCCATGTGAGAAATTTGCTGATTTTAGCAGACGCGGTTTGCTAAATTTTTATCTTGATATCCCGATCGAATCATCAAAAAAAAATCAAACTTTTTTTGCTCAAATCAAAATCAAATCTGCTCAAATCAAAATCAAATCAGCTCAAATCTGAACAAACATATTTTGAAATTCAGCAAACAGCATCGATAAAATTACTTAAAAGTTCAGTCGTTTTCTATAACTGAAAGACAAAGAATTAAATTAAAATATTTATTCTAGCAGAAAAATTTGCTAAAAGTTTGCAAATTTAAATTCTACAGTTTTTCAAAGAGTTTTTCTTTCGAGAATTTATTCAAATAATTTTTTCTCAATTCAAATCTTTTTTTTTCTAGATAATATTACAACTTTTAGTGAACTTATAAATATCAATCCTAACAACACCGAGGTTTCATTTAGAACCATAATAAAATTACCAGACACTGCCGTTTTAGAAAACGAAAATAAAACCCAAAATTTTAATGACATCTTAATAGAAGATAATACGAATAGTAATGCTTCCACAAGTATAAATATTATTAATAGCAATAATAATAATAATACCGAAATAACTACAACACTACCAGAAAATACCAACGATTTAGATGAAAATGATCTTATTGAAGAACTTATCGAAGAATTAGATATCATAGAAGAAATCGAAGAAGAGGGGGAATATGAAGACGAACTAGAAGAATTTGTTACCATCCATCATATGGATGAGAACAACGTCGATGAAGATGATCATTTAGCCGATAATTTAAATATAACATTTGAATGTAAATATTGTTATAAGTGGAAGAATAGTTCATCGGAAAATTTTCTAACACAGCAAGAATTATTGGCTCATATAACAAAGTTACACAGTTCAGAACAACCCTATAATTGTCCTTATTGTAAACAATACTTTATGGATGCGGCTTCAAGGACCACCCACTTAAAGGACGAACATAGTCAAAAAGTCTTTGAATGTGAAACATGTGGTAAAAAATATGCTGATAAATTCAATTTAAAAAATCATGTAGAAAAATATCACAGTGGTACAGATTTCGATTGCACGTTGTGCGGTAAGAGTTTTTGTTCCAGTAAAAGTTTAAATTATCACATGAAATGGCATAATCCTAAGGAACAATTGAAATGTAGCTATTGTGATCGATTGTTTATCAACCAGAGACATTTAAAGTGTCATGAAGAGACACATACGGGATATCGAAGTCAAGAAGTTTGTTCATTTTGTGGTAAAAGTAAGTGTAGTTGTATTTGTTTAAAAGTGAAGTGGTTTGAGTTTAATATAATTTTTAAATTTTTAAAATTTCTTTTTAAGATTTTTTCCATTTAAAAACCTTACGGTGGCATATATATCGTCAACATGGTGGTGAAAAACCATATAAATGTGGTAGATGTACAGAGGGTAAGTGATTAAATATTAGGGTGGAGCAAGAAATGCTTTTTCGCGAATTTTACTTTGGCGTTATGCGGGATTGGAAAAAAAATAGATGCCAAAACGACGCAGTTAAACTTTCAGGAACATCGCACTTCATCTTGGGGTGCCCTTTCAACGCTGAAGTTCTAATTTTCCAATTTTGGATTTTATATGGTCTATAGACCACATCGCTTACCTCCAAAAACCAGAGGTGGAAAAATATTCAGACACAAAAATCAACTTTTTGCAATAATGTGAAAAGAAATCACATTAAACTTGCAAAATATGAATTTTTTCTTCCCGACTTCGAAAAAAGGGTACCTAAGATTCAAAAAATCATTCATGAAAAAAATACAAAGTTCTTAAAAAAAATGTTTTTTTTTTTTAATTTCTTGAAATTATCGTGAATTCAGATCGGTCCACACGCCATTTAAGAATTTCGTATTTTTTGCTTTGACGGTTTTGGAATCGTTGGGTAGTATTTTTTCTAAAGCCGTGAAGAAAAAAAAATATATTTTGCTATTTTAATGTAATCCTTTTTACAATATCGCAAAAAGTAGATTTTTGGATTACTTCAAAATGTCAACATTTGCAAGTGCAATTTGACATAACCCCGATTCTTACCATGTGTTTTGCGAGTTTGTTATGGCCCGTGATAAGATTTATTACAGCTCTTAGTTGCTTTCTATCTATATCTAGAAGAATTTTGATATTACCTCATGATTTTTTGTCCCATAACATCTTTGTCTGAATTTGAGGTCATCCATCTATTTAACCACTTGTCCCTAGTGTCAAGCTTAATTCCCGAAAAGCAAGAGAGAGTGGTGCAAAACTTTCCTCAACAGCGAGCTCTTGTGAAAGGCTTTCACCTGCCTTTGCAAGCTCATCCGCTCGTATTTGTAGATCTCTGTGAATTTGTAGTTCCATAAAACTTTGTAGTTCTCTGTGGCATCAGGTAAATATCTTATACTGTATACAGACTAGCGTGATTTTAAAATCACTATGTGATTTTCCTTTGAACAAAATCACATAGTGATTTACAAAATCATCTCAGATTGTACTAGCATAAAGAAAAATTGCAAAATCATCTCAACTTACCATGGTAAGTTCTTGTAGTGTGAACATGGCTTTAGAATTAATATTAATCTTAGTTAACGTCTTTAAAGGTGCGGTCGGGGAAAATCCCAATATTGCTGTTTTAATCGCTGAAATTATATAGATCTCATTATATAGATCGCATAGATCTCCGCCTGAAAAATCGACATTGTCCTTCATCCAATTATTAAGCGAGGAAATCGACTGGTTTATTTTCCCTCTCGAATATGTTAAAGTTTCATTATGTGTGTTAAGATTCGTGACCAGCCTTCCCATAATCTTAGTATGGCGGACTGTTTGATTTCGTAAGCACCCTAGTTGATTAAATCTTGTAAGTGTAATGTTGGTTGTCTCTTTAAAACATGGAGGTCCAAAGGCGTAATGCCTTATATCGTCTCTAAAGATGCTGTAGAGGTTGAACCCATTGCACCTGTTAAGCTTAATAAAGCTTACCTATTTATATTTACTCTGGTAAATCTATTCGCATGTGCCCCTTTTTTACCTCTGGCCACCAAAAGTGACAGCCGTATGTTGCCACAGGTTTTATACCCCATTTCCCAGCTATAAGTGCTATAAGTTGTTGGCCGCGTACGCTCTTCTTGCCCTTTCCCTTACATTATCAGTTCAATTTAATTTAGATTTCAGTCTAACACCCAAGAATTTAGCTGATTGTGGTAGAACCAGCGGCTTCCAATGATTTTCGGAGGATTAAAATTCTAAATTATTTTTTTCCTAGTAAAAGTAACCAACTCAGTTTTTGTTGCGTTCATATTTGTACCAAAGCTGCTAACCCATTATGACAAAATTTTAAAAGAATTGTCTAAGAAACTTGATACTTCGTCAATGTATTAACCTGATCATAAAACGACAAGATCGTCAGCATAAGCAACAACAGTTACACCCTTTGCATTATGCACATCGAGGATTTCATTCATCAGTAGAAGCGACAGCAAAGGATAAATTACAACCCCTTGAGGTGTGCCCCTTGTAGCAGCAGAATGCAATTTCGTGTTACCCATATCCGAAAAAATGTGTCTATTTACCAGAATTTCCATTTCCATCTAGAAATAAAAGCTTAATTTTTCTTGACACTTGAAATTTTAGTATTTTTTTTTAAAGTACTTTTTTAAACCAATTTTAGTGAATTGGAGACTGAAAATAATAATTTTTTATTTCTTTCTTAGACCCCAAATGCAAAACAAATGACTACCGGGCTTCGAAAGACTTAACAAAAAATTGTCGGGACTTGGAAAAATTTGGATACTTTCCCTGAAGTAGTTTAAAGGAAACGGGAAAAAATTGTAGAAAAATCTAATATATTTGTTAATGCATTTCCGATCTGTGCAAAAGTTTGTTAAGTTCACCAAATTTTAAATGCGTTCTGCAAAAGTTTTTTAACTTTTTAGTTATATTTATTTTTTTGCTGATTTCAGTTAACTAACTTTTGGCAAGTAATCATTATAAAAAAATTGGAACTAGCTAATTTTTGACTAAACTTTAAGCTTTTTTTGCTATCATTGGAATTTTTTTAGTGGCGTTTCAGAAATATACTCCTTAAAATCAAGCCCGTCTGGCAACCCTAAAAAAAGTGTTTTTTCACTTTGATGAACCAAAGCATGTAGAGCTGAGTCAACAGATTTACCCATAAGCATGTTGACTAGCCGAAATTCCCACTGGAAGAATTTTCCTTCTTATAAATTCGTATAAGATCCGCTTTAAAGCCTTTAGCATAAAAGAGTAAAGACTTATTGGTCTTTAGTCCTTTGCGTTAAATTGTTAAATCTTACTCGCTTTCGGTATAGTTTTCCATTTAATTAAATATATATTTTTTTTACTAATTGCAACCTAACCGAGAACTTGTAACATCGACCGTAGTCTGGTTGTAGCGAAATCGACCAAGGGTTTTTGTGGGAATCGAACACACGACCCCCTGTTTCATAGGCTAGCACGCTACCAACTACCTACTGGGTACCTCTTTCGGTATAAAAACTACCTTTACCTTAAGTTACGAATTATATATATGAACAAGATTCTTCCCAATAACCGCCAAAGCCTCCTGTAACATTTTTGTATGAATTCCATCCATGCATGGTGATTTGTATGGTCCGAATCTGCCGACTACCCATGTGAAAGTGTCCAAATTTATAATATCCCTAACCTCTGGATATGTTACTAACCGATGAACCGAGATGATAGTATCGTCCCAGTTTACATCCTAGAAAATGTGTCTAAAACAGTGTTCTCAGCGAATCCACCGTTGTTTCGGTCCAGGTGCCATCAGAGGCTCGAATATTACTACACTCATAAAAATTTGTTAGTATTCCTTACAAAAAAGTCTGTTACCATTACTAATAAAGTTTTCAATTTGTGCCCGATAACTTTTTCAGTTACCATTACAAACTTTGGTTTTCAAAAATTAGTAATCTTAAAAAAAACTAAAAAAATTAGTATTACTAAATTTTTTTGTAAAAAAATTGTAAATTGTGTATTTTAAATTTTTGGTCTTTTTTTACTATATGTAAACTGCGTATTGCGCTTGTTGTCGCCATTGCTATTTCAATGCAAGTCAGATTTTGTTTGAATTTTTGACCTGAAATATGTAAGAGAAAATATTGAATACATTTTTTTAATACAAAATATAAATTACATACCACATAAAATTAATGCTTTGAAAATTGTGTTGAATAAATTGACATGTTGAATAAGTTGGTGTTCTAGAATAAAAAATACATTATATTGATATTATTTAAATGGAACACATAAATATACAGTTGTTACCTGCTTTCATCATTTTCTATTTTGTTTTATTTATTGTCATAAAAAAGAGTTAATTTTAAACAAAAAATACTTTAACATTTGGTTACCTGTATTTTGTTGTTTGTACATTTTTTTATTTCTTCCGCTCCGCGATGTTGTTGTTTGTACATTTTTTTATTTCTTCCGCTCCGTGACGTTGTCATTTCAAATGCTATTTTTCAACTGAATAATAGAAAGAAAGGCATGAAGAAAAGTACACAAAATTACAAATACTATTCTGAGTATTAAGAAATCAACCCTTTGTGTACACTGTACACAAGAAAAAAAAATTCGCAGATAGCGTAAAACAAAAAAGGACCGCTAGTGGAGTAGAAAGAAAAAAGAATTGAAAAAGTTCGGTGTTTTTTTGAATTTTGCACATCTTCTCTTTACTGCATTTTGTTCCCTTTTTAATATACTTTTTTATTTGAAAGAAAACAAAGTAGTTACAATGAAGCAGACAAATAAGTGTAATTCAATATTGAAAATAATAAACATATTCATACTCATCAAAGCGCAGTTTTACCATTAAAATAAACAAATAACTAACTGTATATTTTTTTTAAATGCTCTTTTTAATTTCCAAATATTTTAATAACATTTTCTTTTTGTATTTCATTAGTGCATTACTTTTCTAGAAAAAAAATCGAAAAGTTAATACGAAATTTTTAAAAAATCAACTGAAAAAATTATTAAAAAATCAGTAAAAAATTAATAGTTTGTAACGCGAGTTTACTAAAACGTATTACAAAAAAACATTTTTTTAGTACAATTTAGTAAAAAAGTTGTAAAGTTGGGATACAAACAATTTTACAAACTTTTTTACTAACGTATTTTTTTGAGTGTAACAATAAGTTAATATTGTTGTTTGGACACCATTTTTCTTAGTCTTGACATGTCCTTAATATTTTCCAATTTCTCAATTAAGATTTCGAAACTCTCGCGTCTCGATTTTCATCTGTTCCTTCTTCGCTGGCTTCTCGCGTCTCGATTTTTATCCGTTTCTTCTTTGCTGGCTTCATTAAAAGCCGTTCTAGATTCTTGCCTTAATTTTATATAGACCCAGGCAGAAACTGCCAACCGTTCCAAAGAAAAAGGCTCGGCAAAGCACTTAATTTTTTGTGTAGAAGGTAGTATGAATTCGAAAAAGTGCTTTCCAAGCGCTTTGCCAATGTTTTTCTATTTAAATCCGTTCAAAATATAAATTTTTTATTAAAATTTATTAATTTTCATAACAATTGGAATATTTTTTATTTCCCTGCAGGATAAGTGGCCGGTCCTCAAAAGTTCTCGTAATATGTCACTTAGACACAATGACCTACATATTACAAACTTGACACCTTTTATATAAAAACACCTGTTTCTTTCGTGAGGAAGTGTCTTAAACTTCGGATATAAAATGTCACTGGGCCTATCCCTTTGGAACACAACCCGTTTCGGTTCAATACACCACTTTTTTTTCGGAACTTTTCCAAAATTTTTCTTAAAAGCATTTTTAATAAATTTTTTATTCCAAAACGCAAAGAAAACGGAAAACAAAATTTTCCAGGAAAATATTTCAAAGTTTGTCGAAATTTTTTTTTATCCTAATAAATTAGTCAATCAATTTTTTATCCTAATTTAATAAATTTCTTTATTCAAACAAACACCAAAAAAAGTTTTGTCTTATGGACTTATACAATTTAGATACGTCCCATTTTTTTGTTCTAAAAGTGCTATAATAGTACCATATTTTTTGTTTTTAAAGCGCTTTCAAAGCGCTTTAAAATAGCAACGGCATACCGTTTACCGTGGTTATCATTTTGGACGCTGGGAGAGTACTAAACTGTGATGCTTTCCCAGCACTCAAGCGACCATAAAAAGTACTTTGCCAGCGCTCTCCCGTTCGTATTTTTCTGCCTGGGGAGTATTTGTGGCGGCCTTATTCAATTAATCCCAAAATATCTTAACTTCTTCTAGTTTTTACATCATATTTTGAAAAACGTTTACATATGCTGGAAAATCATTTGGATAACCTAACCCTTATCGAAAAAACGGAATGTATGCTATGCCATAAACGTTATGAAAGTGAGATAGAACTAAAAGATCACATGCTGGAAGATCACAAAGAAAATAAAGGAGCGGTTAAAATAGCCAATAACAAGAGAGTTATAATGAATAAGAAACCAAAAAGCTTTACCGGTATATTCCAGTGTGAAAAATGTGATAAACGATTCAATATGAAATCAGCTTTAGAAAGACATATGGCTGTGCATTCCACAGAAGGAAGGTAAGATCGGAAATAAAGTATTTTGTATATTGAAATTTATAAATAAAGGATTTTATTAGACCTCATGCTTGTCCCCAATGTCCTAAACGTTTTAAAAGATCTCAAGATATGAAGTGGCATTTAAAGACGCATTCCTCGGAAAAACCTAATATCTGTGATGTTTGTGGTAAAGGATTTGCTTTGAAATATGTTTTAACACAGCACCGAAGAAGTCATGAAGGTATTTCGACTACACAGAAAAGAATATATATGCTAATGAACGAAATTCATAGTATTTATGAACAAATTATGAACTTTTTAATTAAATTTTTTAATTTTTCATATTATTTATGAAAAAATGTTAAATATTTATTAAATTCCACATATTATGATTTATTCATAAATACTATGAAAAAGTTTATAAGTATTATGAAAAAGTTAATACATTTTTATGAATTTGTTCATAAATACTATGAAAGCATTCATTGGCAATTTTTTTTTGTGTATAACTTAAAAAATTGATAAGATTCAAAGGATAATTGTTTTTATTTTTTTAGTTTTAGAGAAAAATTTTACTTGTACAACCTGCGGACGATCATATCTTTTTGAAAAATCTTTACGTTTACATGAACGTATACATAGTGGTAAAACTTATTACAAATGTGATTTGTGCAGTGAAAGTTTTGTAACACATATTAAATTTAAATGTAAGTATGGTCATTTTAGAAAATTATTAAAGGAAAACCAACTGCAATTTAAGTTATTTTTGGGTGCTACATACTACATTTTCAGTAAAAACAACTGTATTTTTTATTCTTGGAGTTAAAAAAATGTGGTTGACACCATAGTCGGCTTAACCGACAAAACATTTTAGTAAAATGTTTTATAGATGGCGCTGCTTAAATTCACAAATTATAATCATCTTTTATTCTTTTAGGGCACATGAAAAAAATGCACGATGAAGATGAAGTGGCCGCTACAAATTTAAATCCTAATAATAATAATAATAGAAATACCATTGAGCTGCCATTGGATGACTTGGTCAATATTGTGATTACTTAGCAATAAATTTTAGACACTTAAGACAATACCAATTAAAACTACCAAACAGATTTGATAAAAAAAACTGCACAAATTTTTAAACTAAATATTTTTTTTAAAAAACTGCACTATTGACCATTAGTAATTAAACAAACAAAAACGGTAGTAATATTAGTAGTAAACAAATTTAGAAAAAAAGAAACAA
Organism: Pegoplata infirma; assembly: GCA_963921195.1. Lineage (NCBI taxonomy): Eukaryota > Metazoa > Arthropoda > Insecta > Diptera > Anthomyiidae > Pegoplata > Pegoplata infirma. Next base: position 31,911,846 of record OY992536.1, read on the forward strand.
AAGCTCAAAAAATATATTATTGCATTTATTTTTAAAGATTTTAAATTAACTGTTTAGAAAATTTTAGCATGTAACTAGATAAGCCAAAGGCTTTTAAGAAATTGCCGTCACCAAAAAAAAAACGAAATCAATATTAATTTGCATTTAAATTTGACTATTTAGGGTATAATTATTTAATAATTAGTTAAAAAATAGTTCTTTGTTAAATTTAAATTTTTTATATATATTTTGTTAATGATCCGTCTAAATCGTAATTCAAAAAGTAAAAATAATGATTTTTTTTTTAAACACAAATTAACTATTTTGAAAATTAAATTCAATTTAATTATAAATCCATAAACAAACAATTCCCATTTTCCAGTTCCTGCTTAATTTATACTTGAACTCAATAACATACTGCTACAAAATTGGTATGGGTTTAACATTTTTTTTAAAAAAAATTCGAAATTACTAAAAAATATTTAGTAATTTAATGATATATCAGTACATGTACTGATTTTTGATCACGTGTACTAATGGAAAAACGTTGTACTGATTTGTACTGATTTTTTAAAATATGTACTGATTGTACTGATTTTTGAGTATTTCAACATAAAAATAATTTTATTAGAAAATTCTGTACAAAAACTTGAATTTCCATAATATAAGTCGTCAGATAGTGAATTTATTCTAAGGAGATTAGAGTTCGTGAATCAAAAGTTTCTTTAACTCAAAAATGAATTTGGGCATGAGGTTTTTTGATCTTCCTAAATTTATATGAAAATGTGCACAGAATCTTTGAGGTTTTCTATAACGAAAAGTTCAATGGGCCGATGGACTTTTTTTATATTTTTAGAAAGGTGATGTAAATTGCATGAACCCAAATGATTCTGAGATCTTAGATGAGGTAATGCCATCAGAGCTTATTCCAAAAAGCGCTTAGAAAATCGGGGCCTTTAAAGAAAACAGGTGCTTATTAGCTGTGAAGTTTTCTTAAAAGTTGTCAAAACTTACGGAAAAAGGTTTTCAAAGTCTGAGCGATTTTCTAATTCTCAAAACCTGTGGAATTTTGTTATATTTTCTGCACTGAAACGATCAAAACATTCAAATGAAGTCGTTTAAAGTCAACTAAACTTTCTGCAAAATAACGACAACAGTTGTTTTTTGCAGTTGTTTTTACTCCAAATACTTGGGGTCAAGTTAGTTAAACCGACGTTTTTGGGTGTTGAAAAAACATCAGAGTTTTTTTATTGAAAAAAATTTTAGAGAGTTATTTTTAGAAAAAAAAACTGATTTAAGCTCAGAAAAAAATGGTCACCCTACTTATATATGAATTGAGCTCGGTTTTTACAGTGTAAAACACTGTAAATTCAATGGCAATTATGGCCTAATTTATATTTGAATTCCATTAAATTTTCAAGTGGTTTAATATTTTTTTTAATAACTATTAAGTATTGAGTTTTAATATTAAACAAATTCGTTAATTAATTTTTTAATTATATTTTAATTAAACTGTATGCTCAATTTAATTAAAAACCTAAATAAAAGCGATGGCTACATAATAAAATAAAATTTAAAAAATCAAAATCAAGTCATTTTTATTCCACAAGTATTTATTAGTAGACAGTCAGATTTTTGTATGGCAAAAAAGTTTTTCTTCCGATCTTGAACTCCAGAGCAAAGTTTTATACTTCTAGACCAAAAACTTATGTGGTATTGGATTAAATTAACCCGTAAAATTAAGCCCGGCGATCAAAGTTAAACACGAATATCAAAAAAAAAAAATCTGTCTCACGGTTTTCGAGATAAAAAAACGGGGTTTTCTTTCCTACATTGTAGAATTTAAAAAAATCTTTAAATGCCTAAATCCGATCATTTTAACCCAAGGTTGGCAATCGATACACACCCAGAATAACGGTATTTGGCTATTGTACCGCAACCAATAAAGATATGGACATTTTTAACAGCGATTATGAAAGTAGATGAAATTTATAGTATTTTTGATATGTTACTTCGTGTTTGTACCGGTTCATTTTCTTTATATAGGCCAATAGCTTTAAAATACCGTTTCAAATATAAAGAAAATCAAAAATACTAGAAATTTCATCTACTTTCATAATCGCTTTTAAAAATGTCCATATCTTTATTGGTTGCGGTACAATAGCTAAATACCGTTATTTTTGATGGGTATCGATTGCCAACCTTGTTTTAATCGGTCGAGGTGTTTTCGAGTTATCGCCATTTGGAATTTGTCCAATAGTCCAAATTCTGATTAATTTTTATTAAAAAAAAAATTGTTTTATTCGACCTTTAAAATATTATATTTTGAGGATGTTTATTCTGGCTCGAGGTCATTATTTTCTTTACTTATTAAAACCATGATATTCTCATAGCATAATTTTCAAGAAAATTATTTTTTTTTTGTTTTAAATTTATTTATGTTGGTCATTTTTGCAAGACTTAATCGACACGTGTTTCGGAATTTGTCAAGATTCCATTGTCAAGATTATTTATCAAAAATAGAAACGATTTACTACAAAGTATCAAACGAGTCTAATGACAAATCGTTTGTGCACAAACTTAATACATATTCGACTCTATCCACAATGTGAATTAGAAAGACGAAGAAATTGTACTATTCTAGTAAGGCAACGATTGTCAATAACCAACAAAAATATTTAAAACATTTTTACATACGATAGTCCATTGTCTATTTGTCCAATAGTTTTAAAAATTTAAGAAATTTTTTAAAAAAATCTCAAAATTTTGTTTTCGTTAACTATTTTATAGAACCGGACCCAAACTTTCATTTAAACTTAATTTGAGCCAAATCAGACCATTTTAACCCATGACGCCCTTCGATCAAAATTTTGAGATTTTGTAAAAATTTTGTAAAAAAGCAAAACTTTGATCGAAGAGCGCCACCGGTTAAAATTATCGGATTTGGCCCAAATTAGGTTAAAATGAAAGATTGTCTCAAGCTCTATGAAAAGGTAAAGAAAAAGATTTTTTTTAAATATCTTAAACGTAGGAAAAATCAGCCTTTTTAGCAAATTTAATTAATTAATTTAAATTCTGATTGACTTTAAATTTGTACCACATATTTTTTAGGCCCATTTGAATAAAAATTTGCCCTGACACTTGGAAAAATCAAATGTTGAAGAAAATGTCACTGTAAAGTCTGGTGCCAGACAGAGATTAAGGTACAAGAAAAACTCTGTCGAAAAATTTGTAAACCAACTAATATTTTGACAAAAAAAAAAATAAAAAATTTTATTAAAAAAACATAACATAACATAAAAAAAAATAAAATAAACCGTTTTTAACCGTTTCCTGCATTTTTATCGTCATTTGTAAATTTATACAAATGGCAAATGGTCTATTCGACCTTATTTGCATGAACTGTTGAATTATTTTAAAAATCAATGCATATATTTGCGACATATTCATTTTTTACTTCCGTTTATTTATGCTTACTAAACATGACTAAACTTAACGGTTTTTTTTAATACAACCCTGCAGGAAACATAGAATGAACTGTCAGTGGTATTCTGCTTTATCAAAATAAATTAACCAATCACAAATAACCACATATTAAATGCAACTCTGTATTTCTATCACGGTTGGGAAATGTGGCACAATAGTGCCATTTTTGGCACTATTGAATGGTCAGTGGCACCACAAATAGCAGTATTGGCCCTTTTTCATTCTATCCAAATATTGTCAAAATTAATTTAAAATAAATTTTAAAAAATATTTTAACTAAAATTTAATTATTATAAGGATCAGTTGTTTCACTTTTAAGAACCCTACCCTTTTTTGGACCAATGTAAGTTTTTTTTCTTTAAATTAAGATTTTAAAGTCCCTAAGGAAAATTGATTGGTCCTACAGGAAAAATTGATCCGATAAACCTATCCTATCACTGATTCATCGAACACTAGTTCTAAGATCAGTAAAAATGTATCAAGTGATCTAAAAGATCAGTTCGCGACAAGTCCTGGCACATATCACATGGTGTAAAGGTACCTACAGACGACACAATATTATGTACATTATTCAATTATATTGATCGTGTGTGGGTAAGATTGACCATTGTACAATCGTCAATATTACCCACACACAGACCTTTGAAGAATTAATTCAATTTGTGAATTAATTCACATTATTTTTCATTAATTTTTTAATTAATGAATTAATTCATGCTTGAATTAATTCTTTGAATTAAATTTGAATTATATAAGAAAAGAATTAATTCATTTTGTGAATAATTCAATTTTAATTCAAAGAATTAATTCAAGCGTGAATTAATTCTTTTTGCATTAATTCTTTTTTCATTTTTTGAATTAATTCTTTTTTTTGGTTTAATTCTTTTTTTTTGTTTAATTCTTTTTTTGAATTAATTCTTTTTTTTTGGTTTAATTCTTTTTTTTGGTTTAATTCTTTTTTTGATTTAATTCTTTTTAATTCATTTTTTGGAAAGCACACACATACTATAAAATTTATGCTTGTGCGAAAGTAGCAAGAAAAAAATCAACTAAACAACAACATTTTTTTTGTACATGATTCAACGTCGCTATAGCAGCTTTTTTTAACTTATGGGCATAGCATACATATATGTATATTAGGGGTATAACCAAAATAAGAACCTATCATGCCGGTATGGGCAATGTTATACTGACAACAAAAAACGTTATACGGTGTCATTTTGGTCAAAAAACCTTCGGCACCGATTGCATTTTCTAAAACCCCACAAATTTATTTTTTTTTATGTTTAGAGGTGGGAATCCTTCCCTTCAACGGGCTTTTGGGTTTTTGTCGTTTTACAACATAAATGAAACAAAAATAAAATAATAGTATGGTTTCCAACATTAGAAATATGGGTTGCCTGAATAATTGAAAAAAATATTAACGAAAGCTTCATCGCGATTGGTGCCGAACCTTTTTTAACATTCGCGGAAAAAAGAGCACACATTTCTTATTGATTTTTCATGTACTTTCTCACTATGATAGGTCCTTTTTGATATTTGCAAAAAAATGCAAATGGTTATATCCCTAACGTATATGCTTGTGCGAAAGTAGCAATAACTAAATCAACCAAACAACAACGCTTTTTTTTGTAATTTTATCAACGTCGCAAAAGCAGCATTTTTTAGCTTATGGGCATAGCATAGCATATCATGGGCAATTATAAAGACTGTTATAAACCAAAATGTTTGCATGAGAAAACAAAAGTTTTTTTTCTTTTTTCCCCGAATCCCGTGAAAAATGAATTAAAAAAGAATTAGTTCAAAAAAAGAATTAAATCAAAAAAAGAATTATTTCAAAAAAAGAATTAAAGGGCAATTTACACGTTAACTACCCTTGACCACCCTTATCTCCTATTTCCCAGTATTGGTGATACGGTTTGCCGGGTTTAAATAATTTTGTATGAAAAATTATTTGAATTTGACAATTGTTATCCTCCAATACTGGGAAATAGTAGATAAGGGTAGTCAAGGGTAGTTAACGTGTAAATCAAGCTTAAACCAAAAAAAAGAATTAAACCAAAAAAAAGAATTAAACCAAAAAAAAAAGAATTAATTCAAAAAATGGAAAAAGAATTAAATCAAAAAGAATTAATTCATTCTTGAATTAATTCTTTGAATTAAAATTGAATTATTCTTAAAATGAATTAATTCTTTTTTTATATAATTCAAATTTAATTCAAAGAATTAATTCAAGCATGAATTAATTCATTAATTATAATTTTTGATTTGACAAATTGAATGGTGAATTAAAATTTCGAAGGTCTGCCCACACACCATCAATATAATTGAATATTGTACATAATATTGAGTCGTTTGTAGGTACCTTAAGGTGTTAGTTTTTGACAGGTCGCTATTGTACAAAAGTACCACTCTATGACCGGTCCTCGACTAATCACCTTTCCCACAGGGGGAAGTAATAAGTTGGATGTATTTTAATAAGAAAACTATTGATTGCTATTGTAAAAAGTGTTGGCCCTTTTTAACTAATGTTGGCCCTTTTTAGCCTTCAACTTGGCACTAATTGAAAATTCTCAAATACCAACACTGATCTGTATTCAATAATCAAATTTTTCTGACGTGTTTTTTATTTTGAAAAAGAAGAAAAATAAGAAGAATATAAAAAATATATTTCCGACAATAAAAAAGTTTTCAATGCATTATTAACTTATATATCCGATAGTGCACATAAGAGAAAAATTATTAACAAAAAAAAAAGAACAGCAATCATTAAAATAGAACAATAATAGAGATATTTAAGGGAACAAACCCAACATTAAGAAATATTGCAGCAAGAATAAAAATAAAAGCAACAAAATCAGAGTAAAGAAAAATACTGATAAAAAAGCAATAGAAAGTTTTTTTGGCCACGCTACCAAAACGCACAAATCTATTTATCTAATAAATAGGAATTTCTAGAATTCATTAAATATTAAAAACTATTTGCTTTAATGTTTACCTGTTTATAAATTCTTACAATATGGTAGTATCATTGCCAGATTTATTGCTCCTGGGGGGCGAAAAGAAATTGACAGCCTGTTTGCTACTGCTGCTTATAGAACTATTTTTAGAAGGTCAGTAGTAATTTCCATAATAAGTAATAATTTTTATAATGAAAACGATATTTTATAGTTTAGTTGGCATATGACCAGAATACCGAAATCACTCCCAGCATAATAAAACTTTGTGTATCGACTAAGGGGTCTTTCCTACGTCGAGTGAACTTCTGACTTTGGAGGGGTCACGCCCTCTTTCCAGTGGGCGGGCCTTCAAAGTTAAAACGTTTTTCTTAAATATCTTAAAAAGTACTTATCCGATTTGGATGAAATTAGTATCATTCGAAAGCTTAAAGAAATTCCTTTCGAACATTCTTTGACATGAAGAAATTTCATTAACCCTTTAAGCGCCAAAACGCGATTTTAAGTTTTTATTTTTTTTAATTTTCAAATATCTCAAAATTGTTACGTATATAAGACCATAAAGAGTGTACATGGGTTTGTAGCTAAGGTTCTAAGCTTTCATTTGGACTTTTATTCGACTCTCTAACTCTTCTAACACCGGAGATATAAGGGGTTAAAGTTTTGGTGTATTTTTTTTAACTTTTTTGCAGCAATTTTCTAGTTTTTACATTTGCTTGAATATCTTAAAAAGTACTTATCCGATTTGTTAAGCTCCAAAACACAATTTTAAGTTTTTTAATGTTTTTAAATGTATTGTATATAAGGTCATAACCCCCATTCACATTATGGGGAGTAAGTCCAAAGCAATTTTGGTCATAATCCCCGTTATCTGCAGAGAGGGTGGGTTTAATGCATGGAGTTTGTAATCCCTAAGCCCGGCCGAAGGCCGGCTATGCAGAAAAACTTTTAAGTAAAAAAATCTTTTTTTTTTAATTTTGGGGATTATGACCAACTTGTATAGTTGGTCATTATCCCCATAAATCTGGGAATTATGTCCGTTTTTTATTGGGGTTATGTCCAAATAATTTTCAGTCATAGTCCCCACTACCATTATTAGGATTATGACCGAAATGAATGTGGTCATAATCCCCATAACGGAAATGGGGATTATGTCCGTGGGGATTATGTTATGTCACCTAGAAAATTGCAACGAAAAAGCTAAAAAAATAGCACAAAAACTTTAACCCTTTATATCTCTGGTGTTAGAAGAGTTAGAGAGTCGAATAAAAGTCAAAATGAAAGCTAAGAACTTTGGCTACAAACCAATGTATACTCTTTATGGTCTTATATACGTAACATTTTTGAGATATTTAAAAATTAAAAAAAATAAATATAAAATCGCGTTTTGGCGCTTAAAGGTTTAATGAAATTTCTTCATGTCAGGGAATGTTCGAAAGGAATTTATTTAAGCTTTCGAATGATACTAATTTCATCCAAATCGGATAAGTACTTTTTAAGATATTTAAGAAAAACGTTTAAACTTTGAAGGCCCGCCCACTCGAAAGAGGGCGTGACCCCTCCAGTTTTACTGCACATTTTTGCTCTGTGAGGTCAAAGGTTAAAAGTTAAAAAAAGAAAAATAAAAAAATCGCAATTTCGGTAAAGTGGTTTAGTTCCGTTTAGTTTTTAATAAAATACCTTAAATGACCTTGAACTTCTTTGTTTTTGGAAAAATAGAAACATCTGCATTTTATCAATTTTATTCATAGTCAATGACATTGTTTATTTTTTGTTTAATTAACACTTATATATTTAAGTGGTTGAGTTTAAAACTATTATTAGTTTATTAATAAGTGTTTTCTTTAAACAGGTGCTGAAGCTGTTCCAAATGCAGCCGATATAGAAAATCATTTAGAATTGGGCAAACAATTTTTAGCACATAATCAATTAAGTGATGCTCTAACACATTATCATGCTGCCGTGGGTGTGTACAAAAACTTTTTTTAGAAAACAAAACCGTTGTTTTATGTTGCGTTTTTTGTGTTTTCAGAGGGTGATCCTACCAACTATTTGACTTTGTTCAAACGTGGTACTGTTTATTTGGCTTTGGGCAAAACCCGTTTTGCTATACAAGACTTTAGCCGGGTTTTGGAATTAAAACCAGATTTTACCGCTGCCCGTTTACAACGTGGTACGGTATTTATGAAGACTGGTGAATATGAGCAAGCTGCACAAGATTTTGCACAAGTGGTAAGTGAAGTGTTTAACAAAACTATTTATATATTTAGATTTACGTCCGAAAAATTCTAACGTCCGTATTCAAATTCACAACGAGTGCCAAACATTTTCTACTCTTTATACTTACAACGGAAATTTGGATATGATCAGAACAAAACATCATTAGACACTTGTTTTGTTTAGCGACCCAATGACACGTTCAAAGGAAGTCGATCTTAATGGGTGAAAAAAATTAGTTTTTTAGCTTTTTATGCCCTACATAACTGCTTTACAGGGTATTTACCCTACACCACTGTTTTACAGGGTATAAAGATTTACAGAGTTGTGCTGATGTTTGTAACTACCCGAAATATTGGTCCTAGATTCACCTTCAAGTATTCCGATCAACTCAGGATCACTCTGAGTCGATTTAGCAATCTACGTCCATCTGTCTGTTCATGTACACGGTTTAAATACGATGCAAGTCGCAATTATCAATCGATTTGGCTGAAATTTAAACCTTAATCTTCCTTTGGCCCAAGGTTTTTAATTTTTAATATAAAATTCTTTGTTGATGATAAAAATGATACGAAAGAATGCTTTAATTAGCACCGAAAAGACACATGATTTCACTGCATCCAAAGATCGCCTTTTTAGTGCTACTAGCGCTCTAAACTATGACATCGCCTTAGGGAATCATGCATGAATTTAAGTGGTTGGATGCGCTCATTATCTCGAGATTCCTTTTCAAGGGGGGGGGGGGGGGGGGGGGGGTGAAATAAAGCCATAGGCAATAAGGCCATATGGCCTTATTTCTCAATTCAATGGGAAATAAGGCCATATGGCTTTATTACCAACACGATTGAGCAATAAAGTCATATTGATTTTGCAACCAAAGTGGAAATAAAGCCATATCAGTTGAAAATGTGGAAATATATTTCCCCGTAAATCCTGCTTCCTAAAAAAAATTATTTAGCGAAGCCGCTAAGTTAATTTATGGAGTTTGTAATCCCTAAGCCCGGCCGAAGGCCGGCTACGCAGAAAATTTATTTTTTTTGACTATCTTTAAATTAAAAAACCACATATACCAGGAACCTCAGAACTTAGAGGGTTCTAGAGGCACCAATTTTTTATTGGCAGGGTTTTTAATTTAAAGATTGTTTAACAAAAAAAGTTTTTCTGTGTAGCCAGCCTTCGGCCGGGCTTAGGGATTACAAAATCCATGCATTAAACCCACCCTCTCCGCAAAGTAAAGTTTTCTGGGGTAGCAGGCCTTTGAGCTATCAAATTTGTTATGCCTTAAAAAGGCCTGATAACCGAAATAGCTTTGGTTTGCAGAGAGGGTGGGTTTAATGCATGGAGTATGTAATCCCTAAGCCCGACCGAAGGCCGGCTACGCAGAAAACCTTTATTACAAAAACACAAATCATAGAAGTCGTAATTTCGACATTTCGCCCAAAAAAAAATATTTTGGATTTTTTGACAATTTTGTTTTGCGAGAAATAACATTTTTAGACCTATCATTTTGGGCTATATGTCGCAGCTTGGGCAATATGACATTTACGGTTTTGGGCGATAAGACCTTGGGCGCTATGTCCGTATGCCAAAGCCATATATGGCTTTATTTCCAACAGCGGTTGGTAATAACGCCATATGGCCTTATTTCTCAACTCTTTGGGAAATAAGGCCATATGGCCTTATTGCCTATGGCTTTATTTCACCCACCCCCTCCCCCCCCCCCCCCCCCTTTTCAAAGGCTGCAGCTACTTTAGCAAAATTTCTGCTGGGAAAATTTTCTTGTGGAAGGATTCCGATGTTGCCCATAAAAATAAGTATTCGATTCTTAGACGAATCTGTACTCAGAATTTCTCACATCAGGTTTTCGAGATATCTTAGCTTGAAGTTTGAAAAAACCGTGTTTTTCAACATTTTCGAGACGTCATATCTTCGCAAACTTACCTTTATTTATAAAACCTGATGATATGTAGTCTGAAAGTCCTACTTAATACCTTTCAAATAAATGTTTAACCACTGTTAAAAATTCAGGTTTTCGCTGTATTCACGATATTTTTCCTGTGAATGCAAATTCGCCTTTATTTTACGACGAAATTATAAAAGTTTTAAATTCCCAATAAAAAAACAAAAAAATGCTTTTTGGATTGTTTAAATATCCTTACTATTTGCTAAGATATCGCCCGTTGAAATTTATATGATGTGTTTAGTGAAAACATATCACTTTCAGCCGCATCCAGAGTCACGAAACGAGAAAAAATTTCAGGTGAAGATATCTAAGAGATGAAACAAGGTTAATTTTTGCAGTTATAACATCTCGAATATGGCGAAAAACGGGGTTTTTTCAACTTCAAGCTAATATATATCTCGAAAACCTGGCAAATTCTGAGACCAGATTCGAATTCATCGTGTAATTTATGTTATGAAAATGTTTTCCATTAAAAACAATTTACAGATTTTGTGAAATTTTTCTATAGAAAAACTCTTGGATTGTAAAACATTTTTGCTATGGAAAATTTGATAAAATCTGAGACATATTTCTTTTGAAAAATTCTCAGATTCCTCAACATTTTTCAGTACGATAAATTATAAATTCTGAACCATTTTCCTGTAGGAAAAATCCATATTCTGAAACCCTTTTCCAGTAGAAAAATTCTCAAATCCTGAGAAATTTTTCCTATAGAAAAGTTTTTAGATTCTGAAACATTTTTCCAAAAGAAAAATTATCAAATTCTAAAACATTCATCGTAAAAAAATGTTAAATATTTTTTTCGAATAATTATAACTGCCGAACATCGAATGTTTAACTTTTTTATTTCCATTGTTCTGCAGCAGGGCTTCTCGCTAACTTTTGCTTCGCGACACCTTTTCAATATTTAAAATTTTTTGTGACCCCCAACATAAAAAAAATATCGCAATGAAAACAATAACATTGATAAGCTATAAAGCTGAAAATCGGCATGCAATACCAATGCCAGATTCTTACGTAGCCTGATTTTTTAGCCTGTGTCGGAGGGTTTCGTCGAAAAATGTGCTTGGAAAAATTTTGTTTTTTTAACTGAATTTTGCAGGGTTGGCTATGGATCATATCCTGAAGTAGTCAGATTTAAAATTTTTGGACTGTAGAGAATTGAGAGAAAAAAAGGGTGCGGCAAAATTGTGTTTATTTGCAATATTTTAGGAAATTTTGAAGCTAAAAATTGAAAAAAAAACTTAAAGTACTGACAATAAAGCACTAATTTAGTCAGATTTTAAATATTTGAACTGTGTTTAAGATGAAAAATGGGTGTGCCAAAATTTTTTTACATTTTAACTAAATGTTTACAAAAAAATAATATATACTTTAAAGGGTTTTAACATGTTTCGCGACCCATCAGATATTCTACCGCGACCCACCGTTTGAGAATCGTTGTTTTAGGTTATTGAAAATGATTAAATAAAATAATAACCGATGTTAGTCGCTCTTTCCTATATTTATATGATAAATTGTTTAGATTCTAAGAAAATGACAACAAAAAACTAATTTCTAAATTTAATTCCAGCTTGAATTAGAACCCGATAATGGAATAGCTCACGAAAGTTACACACGTATTGGGCCAGCTGAAGAACAATGGGAAATTGTTCAAGATCTTCTTGAACGTGGTGATCATCGTAATGCCATACAAATGTTAACACAACTCCTGGAGATATCACCCTGGTCAACGATATTCCGTCAGGCCCGTGCTGATGCCTACATTGAAAGTAATGATCTCTTAGCCGCCATATCCGATTTAAGATCTGTCAATAAACTATCACAAGATAGCACAGAAGGTTATTATCATTTGGCATTGTTATTGTATAAAATTGGTCATGCTACCAGTGCTTTGAAAGAAATCAGAGAATGTTTGAAATTTGATCCAGAACATAAAGACTGTTTCCCATTTTACAAGAAATTAAGGAAAGTGGAAAAGGGGCTATCAAGTGCTGAGGCAGCCCGTGAAGAAAAACAATATCAAGACTGTATAACTTACGCAGAATCAGCGTTGAAAAATGAAAAAGAAGAACCTATGGTGATATTTGAGGCTAAACGGCTATTGTGCAGCTGTTACATGCATGATGAACAACATGCCAAATCATTAGGCTATTGTAAAGATGCTTTAGAAATAATGCGTGACGCTCAAGTTTACTGTGATCGTGCCGAGGCGTATCTCGGCTCTGAAATGTATGATGATGCCATACATGATTTCCAAGAAGCCTTAGGTATTGACGAAAGTCTACAACGTGCCAAGGATGGTATAGAAAAAGCCAAAAGACTGCAAAAACAAGCCGAACGTCGTGATTATTATAAAATCTTAAATGTAAAGCGTAACGCTAATAAACAAGAAATTGTTAAAGCCTACCGAAAGGCCGCACAAAAATGGCATCCAGATAACTTCCACGACGATGAAAAGAAAATAGCTGAAAAGAAATTTATTGACATTGCAGCAGCCAAAGAAGTGCTAACAGATCCTGAAAAGCGAAGACAATTCGATCAAGGTGTAGATCCTTTAGATCCCGAAGGTCAACGAGGACCCAATGGTTTCCAGGGTGGTAGTCCGTTCCAACACTTCCATCACGGGTCACCGTTCCAGTTTAAGTTCCATTTCAACTAACATACAATTACGGAGATAATGAAAGGCATCTTAAGCTTAATTTTTTAGTCAAGTTTCTTTAAAAATTTAAGTTATTCATATAGTAATATAGTTAAACCTTTTTAAATTTCTACCAAACACTCCACACCGCACCACCAACCGTCTAATGTAATCAACATTCTTAAGAGTTTGTTTTCCTAAAATTCGTACAATTCAAAGCATTTATAAGTAAAATGTTGTTTAATTTTCTATAATCCTGTGTATAGTACTTTGTAATGCCTTCTTGCTTTAGTGTTTTCCTATAACTACCTCCTGAGTTTTAATCCTTGTTATCTACCTTTCTTTAAAAAACAAAAGAATTTGCCATCATATCATTTTTTTTAGTTTTCTCTTTCCAATTATCTTATTGTTTTTGTAAATAGTAGGTTATTCTAAATGAAATTATGAAACAAATTTAAATAAAACTAATTAATTTTTAATTTATTAATACAAAATTCAAAAATACTTGATACTAATTCTAAACAAACTAAATTTTTTTTGAACATTATTGATATAAAAAAAGTAAAAGTATTTGGAAAAAAAGTTTAAAACCTGTTTATGTTTTTGTACCATGATTAAATAAAAAGAAGACTCTGATAAGATGAAATAATAAAAAAATAATTAACTAAATATAAAAAATAGATAATAAAAAATTTTGTTATTTATTCTTATCATTATTATTTAAATCTTAATGGACAAGGGAACTGATAATCTGGAAAAAAATGGTACGTAATCAAAAAAAAAAAAAAATATTTATTTTGCCAATATTTCACTATTTTAACAGAATTAAAAATAATTGAATTTCCAGGTATGAATTGACGATCGTTTGATTGATTTTTCTGTAAAGTTAAAAATCCATTAATTTCTTAAAATTACCAAAATTTTTGATATCAGAAACTCTAAAAGTATTTTTTGGGAAAATATCATAATAAAGGGAGAAAATAAGAACTTACATACATATCTTACGAGGAAGGTATCCCATAGCTTACACTCCCATTGCTTCGCAATTTATAGATGTTAATAAGTACCAAAAACTAAGTTTAATCTGCTACTTTTTATCGGCTATCCCGGTGGTTTAAAAAAAGGGTTGTCACCTTATGAAAAATGATGGCCTTTCGGAAAATCTGGATAAAAGCCGAACTAACAGAAATTTCGCCAAAAGCAAAAACACGTCTCTGAGATGGATATCCGGCAACACGACATACAACAGCTAGATTCCATCTCATATCGGGCAACTCTGAATGACATTCACAGGGATACGGTAGAATCGACGACAGCCAACTACCGAGTGAATGTCCTACTTGGAGGCCTTCCCCCACCCATCGCAGATGAAGAGAGAATTCTGCCACGAAGAACATGAGTGGTGCTGGCACAATTAAGATCCGGGTATTGTAGTCGGCTCAATTCTTATTGGTCGAGAATTAACCCGACTATACCCAATACGTGCCCTGCATGTGGAGATTCTCCACATGACCTACCACACCTCTTCAACTGCACAGCAAACCCGACTCGTTTGAATCCAACATCTTTATGGACCCAGCCCATAGAGGTGGCACGTTTTTTGGAGCTCGATTTGGACGAGTCAACAGAACAGGAAGAGGAAACATAACAAAATACTAACCATAAACTTACATGCATTTACAGGTCGAGCTGTTACAACTACAACAACACGTGTCTGCTTAACCCTTAATATCCTACAACCAAAAAAATAGGTAACTTTGTTAAACAAATTTTGTTGAAACTTCCTTCAGTGACATAAACAATGTTTATTGATACAATTTCTAACATTTTCGCCTTTCACCACTTAGAAGCACTTTTTTTACACCCGTATGCTCATCAGAGTGTCCCAACCTCAAAAAAATTAGTGAAATTTTCGAATTTTCAAAAATTCGTTTTTTGTGTTAAATACATCAAAATCGAAGCTGAAAAAAATATTTCAGAGAATTTTCAGAATGTTTAAAACAAAAAAAAAATGTGTTACAAAAAGACCTTGGTAAAATTTTGATCTCCGGGTGCCAGGTGGATTCTCAAAGGTCCAACCAGGTTTTCTTCATATAGTTCAGGTAGAATTGAATATTAAGGGTTAAACTTAATAAGGATTATTATATATGAATTTGGGGGTCGTACGTACATACGGTGGCTCGCAGCTTATTTCGTGTGAAAGATATTAGTTAGCATTCATTCATGACAAAGTTAACCAAAATAGACCTAATTATTATCAAATAAGTATTTTTGTGAAAAGTCCTGTGTATGTAATTAATCAAGCTTTTATTAAAGCTTAATGACGTTCAGATTGTCTAAATATTAAATGTGCTACGAGGGTCGAACTGGAAATTGAAATTATTGAAAGACCTTTTTTAGAAAATTTCTTAAAAATATTTCTAGGTCGATTTTATCCAAGGTCAAACATAAAAAAATTAAAAAATAGTCCAATAGTTAATATTCATTTATTAAAGAATTTTTCCAAATACCCAAACAAAAATCAAAATTTTTAAAACACAGTAGAAGAAATCAGAATTTTTTGACCTCCAATTCTTTTGGCCACCAATTTTTGGTAAACAAAGAAAAGATTTAATTGTTTAATAATTTTAGTGCATCTAAGTGTATAGTAATGAGATATAAAAATAATTAAACATTTCCTTTGTTTACAAAAAAATTGGTGGTCAAAAGAATTGGAGGTCAAAAAATTCGGATTTCTTCGACTGTATTTTAAAAATTTTGATTTTTGTTTGGGTCATTGGAAAAATTATTTGATAAATGAATATTTTAATGTTTGATCTTGGGAAAAATCGACCTAAAAGTATTTTTAAGAAATTTTTTAAACAACGTCTTTCAATAATTTTAATTTCCCTTTCGACCCTCGTAGCACGATTAATATTTACTCAATCTGGATGCCATTAAGCTTAAATTAAAGCTTGATAAATTACCTACACAGCGCTTTTAACAAAGATACTCGTTTGATAATAATTAGGTGTATTATTGGAAACTTTGTCTTAAATGGATTGCTAACTGATATCGCACACACAATAAGCTGCGAGTCACTGTATATGGGGCATTCCATGTGAAATCGGACACTTTGAAAAACTTTTTTTTTAGATTTTCCCAATTTGTTTACAGTTTTTAGTACCCTTCGAAAACTCCTTCGTGGTAAATTTTCAGATTTTTTTGATGACCCGTTAAAAAGATATCGAATTTTTAAAAATTGGTAATTTGTTCCTTTACTCATATTTCTTTTAATCATAACTTCTTTAATAATGGTCCAAATTTCAAATTTTTTTTTTAAAAAATTTTTGTTTTTTTACGTACTTTTTAAAAAAAAATCCCAAAAAATTCTTAAAAGCGCTCTAGTATGCGATTTTTAAGTTTCAAAATTTAAATCTCATTTTTGAAAATGTTTGTACTCTTCGATTTTTTTGAAATTTTTTTGTGTAAAACTTCTATCAATTCTACAAATTTTTTGCCCAGGAGGATCGTGGGATAACGATTATTACTATTTTTTAAAATTTTTTGAAAAAATTTTATTGCAATTTTCCAATCTTAAAATCATTTCTACTGCTCCAATGGTGCGTCATAGAGGGGTCCTTTATAAGACCGACCCCCATTAATTTTTACGTCTTAACCTTTCTTTGGAACAAACTAATACCCTATCTCCAATTTCTAAGGGGGCTCCCACACAAAACGACATTTTTTAAAATTTGTTCCAACCGCTCTAACTGCCCTAATAGTGCCCTTAGAGCAACAAAATGTATGACCAACCCACAATATTTTTTTAGTCCAAACATTTTTTCTGAACACACCTACCCTCTATCTTTAACTGTTAAGGTGGTCCCCATACAATTTTTTTTATTTTTTGTAAATTTGTTTTATTTCATCAGCTTCTACCGGCCCAATGGTGCGTCCAAGAGGGGTCATTAGTGAGACCGACCCCCACTTATTTTTACCCTACACCATATTTTTAAAACATACCTACGCCCTATCTCCACTTCCTAAGTAGGCTCCCATACAAATAACAGTTGGAGCAAATTTTATAAAAATGTAATTTTGTATGGGAGCCTACTTAGGGAGTGGAGATAGGGCGTAGGTAGGTTTTGAAAAAATGTTGTAGGGTAAAAATAAGTGGGGGTCGGTCTCACTAATGACCCCTCTCGGACGCACCATTGGACCGGTAGAAGCTGATTAAATAAAACAAATTTACAAAAAACAAAAAAAATTGTTTGGGGACCGCCTTAACAGTTAAAGATAGAGGGTAGGTGTGTTCAGAGAAAATGTTTGGACTAAAAAAATATTGTGGGTCGGTCATACATTTTGTTGCTCTAAGGGCACTATTATGGCAGTTTGAGCGGTTGGAACAAATTTTTAAAAATGTCGTTTTGTGTGGGAGCACCCTTAGAAATTGGAGATAGGGTATTAGTTTGTTCCAAAGAAATGTTAAGACGTAAAAATTAATGGGGGTCGGTGTTATAAAGGACCCCTCTATGACGCACCATTGGAGCAGTAGAAATGATTTTAAGATTGGAAAATTACAATAAAATTTTTTCAAAAAATTTTAAATAATAGTAATAATCGTTATCCCACGATCCTCCTGGGCAAAAAATTTGTAGAATTGATAGAAGTTTTACACAAAAAAATTTCAAAAAAATCGAAGAGTACAAACATTTTCAAAAATGAGATTTAAATTTTGAAACTTAAAAATCGCATACTAGAGCGCTTTTAAGAATTTTTTGGGATTTTTTTTTAAAAAGTACGTAAAAAAACAAAAATTTTGAAAAAAAAATTGAAATTTCGACCATTATTGAAGAAGTCATGATTAAAAGAAGTTTGAGTAAAGGAACAAACTACCAATTTTTAAAAATTCGATATCTTTTGAACGGGTAATCAAAAAAATCTGAAAATTTACCACGAAGGAGTTTTCGAAGGGTACTAAAAACTGTAAACAAATTGGGAAAATCTAAAAAAAAAGTTTTTCAAAGTGTCCGATTTCACATGGAATGCCCCATATACTTCTTTTTTTGACAAAAAACAACTTAAGATGCACCATTGGATAGGCTTCAAAATAATATTTCCATCCATATATAATGTTCATATAGTTCCTTTGGAACAAATACGAAAAAATCGAAAAAAAAAACTCCCGTTTTTCAACCACCTTTTTCCCCCCTTAAACCTTCACGATAGCCGATACAAAAACAAACGGTAAATCTTTGATTTTGTTCCTCTATAAGAGAATAATCACAATTGGAGCGGGAAGCGGAAAAACGCAATTGTCCTCATAAAAATAGAATTGAATCTAGTTTGGCGGAAAAACGCGGCGGAATTTTGTTGTCATATAAAACGTGTGTGAACAGTTGCGGAAAAACGCTTCCCGCTCCAATTGTGTTTATTCTCTAACATATAAAAAAGTGCAGGACAATCGGAGTGTAATATTGCTTAAAAAGTGCATTAATATTAAGGGGAACCATGTAGGTAAGTTGGTAGCGTGCTAGCCTTTGAACGTGGGTTCGATTCCTACCAGAACTCTTGGTAATTTTCGCTACAACGAGACGTCGGTGATTGTTACCAGTTCTCGGTTAGGTTTAAATTATTAAAAAAAAAGAATAAATAAAAAAAATATTATTTCGTTATTATAATGGATTGTATTCATGGATTCAGCCAAGTCGAATTTTTTTCTAAAAAGTCATGAAATTTTTACTTTTAATAATTTTTTAAACACATATTTCAATTCATTAGCATCCGTAAAACACATTTTTTTTATTAAACCATAAAAAACACTTTTTCTTAATCAAAAAGCCTTTTTTCAATTAATCCTTCATTATATTAATCTCAGCCAATTGACGTTTGAGTGTTTGAGGTACTCGAAGACCCCCTGCCATAACTATATAACCAATTTATCTTCTGTTACATGTTTTTTTTAATTTATGTCCTTTGTCATTTCAGGTGACGATATTTTAATTTCTCTCACGCTCGGAACACTTACTCCCATTATGGAAATATCTCAGGCGTATGAGTGATATTTGTTTACATAAAAATCGTATAAATCATTCGCCCATGTATTTTTCTCATATCCAATTAAGGATGTTCTGAGACGTATGATTAATATTGCATTTGGTTAAAAGTTATATAAATTATACGCCCACGTATTATATTTAAAAAAAAAGAAAGTTAAGTCTTTTAAGAACAAGGAGCACTATTTTTCCACCATTTTAAGGAAAACTACTTCAGAGTTTACAATTTTTGTGGGGAAAAGGTTTTATAATCTGAGTTTTTTTTAAAGGGATTACGAACCTGGAAATCTGAAAAAAAAATAATTTTAAGAAAAACAAATGTTAAAGCTAAATAATTTTCATTTGATAAATACATAGCTTACGCCCGTATTCAAAATGAAAAACGAGTGCCTAACATCGAGTGCATCATTTTAATATAAAGTTTTCTAGAAGATGAAGATTTTCAGTCGATGTTATGTTCTTTTTTCTTTATTATAATGATAAAATGATTGACTTTGTTCGCGAACGTAACTTTACGAAAATTGCGAATAAAAAAAGTTAGACGCTCGATATTAGGCACTCGTTTTCTATAGAAAATTATTTCAGTATTTGTGAATTTTGCTAAAAGAAAAACTGTTTCTATTTAAAAAAAAACATACCAAATCTCAACTTTTTCCAAAACTGTCTTTAAGGCCGCTGTTCCAAAAAAGTAATTCACTTAAAAAAGGAAATGAAAATTTCGGAATTTTTTTGGTGTTCCGAAAATGTTTCTCTTTTTGTTTCACATAAATTTTCGTGAAAGTAAAACGAATGCACTTTTTTCGTTATAAAATGTTTACCTTTTTAGTTATCCGATTTAAACTTCGAGTAAAAATGTGGACAACAGAATACCGAATTCGATTTCATCTAATTCGGAACATCTCATGTGAATTGAAAAGTTGTGAAATACAGAACACAGACCTAAATTTTAAACGATTTTAACTACGAAATTCACAAGCATGGTTAAGCGAAAACGCCATGAAACGTAGAGCAATTTACTACGAAAATTGTGTACTAAGCCGGAAATTCTTATTTTTAAATTATAACTCTTGTTTATTTTTTTGTGTTCCGCAGTGTTATCTAACTAAAAAGGATCTTCATTAAGTTAAATATTTAAAAATTAAACAAAATTTGTTTATTTTTCTTGTGAAAGTATGTTTAACATTTTTTTTATTAAAAAAAATTTATTAAAAGTATTACAAATTGTTTTTGTTTTAAATTAAATCAAAATTCATAAAATGAGTAAATACAAGTTACAATAAACCAATAAACATATAAGACAAAAAATAAATCAAATTTCAAATAAACATTAAACACTGGTAAAAAACTGGACAATATCAAAAAATAATAAATCGACAATTACATTTTTTGTCGTTTTGTTTAAACGCTTTGTATAAAGAAAACATATATAAAGACGGCTACAATAAATATAGAAATTAATATTAAAGTATGTTTCAAATGATATTTTTCCTCCATGGCCAACATCAATTGGCGGAATGAGGAATCTCCTTGATCATTAGACTTTATGGTGCGACGAGAATTAATATTGGCTGATGGATTGGCAATAGTACGTCTGGAATAAGCAGCATCACGATTACGTAGATTTGTAGATCTGGGTGGTGAGATTTTTGTTGGACCCACTGAATGACGTATAGGTGTAGCCTTGAGTGTTTCCAAATTACGAGCAAATTGACTTAGGAAAGGAGTTTCTAAATCTTTTATGGGAGATTCTTCCACCAATACCACCTCATCATCATCTACATAATAGTCCTCTTCGTCATCTTCAACTTCAGACTCATACTCCTGATTATATTGTGTATGATGCAAAGGAGGTAGAGAAGGTTTATTGTAGTTGCTTGAAGGCGGTACATAACTTTTGCGTATATTTGTAGTGGATAGAGTAGCAGGGGCTTTGTTGTAGTTATAAGAACCCAAAGAACTATAACGAGTACTAGAACTGAGTGTAGAGGACACAGGAGCTGTAGTAGTAACTTTCTGTTCAGATACTGGTACGTAACTAAACAATGGTGGAGGATTATTTAGAACTTTCTGTTCAGTTTGTGGGGCATAACTAAACAATGGTGGAGGATTACTTAGAGTCTTCTTAATGGGTTCTTCAACTACAAATTCCTCAGCAGAATCAACTTCATCTGGTGCTGCATAAGTTTTATTAACAGCTTTTGTTTCCTGCATATAAGAAGTTGTAACCACGCCAGTTTTACTTAATTGCTGCGGCTTAGGGGAGGGCTCCTTAGCTGGCAATTTCGGATATAAAGTTGGTGGCTTTTCTGGTGTTTTAGTTTTAACTGGTATTTCTACTCTATCTGGTGAAACATCTGAATATTCTGGTTCACTTACTGTGGTAGTAGTGGTTACATGTCTCTCCGGTACTGCTATAGTTCTACGTGATGGCCTGTTACTTGTTGCTTGTTTCGTTGCAGCATTATTATTAATCGTTATTTTGGGTGATGACGCCACTTCTGAAGGTTTAGAAACATGCATAGTTTCACGGCGATTTGTCTTAGCCGGAGTGGTGGCTAAAGGTTTACCCGACATTGCCGCTTCCAGGCGTCTTATTAATATTTTGCGACTGGAATCGGTTACGGGAACATTAGGCAAACCAAATTCCATACATTTTTGTTTTAATTCTTTGTTGCTCAGTGCTTCTAATGTCGCCATTGTTGTCTGCAAATTTTTTTGTCAATCTTAATTTAAAATAATTATTAGGTTTTTGATTAATTTCTATAAACACACTTGGTACACAAAAAACGGGACTTGTTTTTTACAAAATTCTTGTTTTTTACACGGTTTGTAATGAAATAAACTGGAATGAATTTCAAAAAATTTGGCAACAAAAAAAAAGTAAGCCAAAAAATACAGGGTTGTATATGAATGATTAATCAAACGTTTGAGAACAGTGCTGCCATATTTTCGGAGTTAAGACAGTTTAGTTGGGGGCATTTTACACAGTCAATAATCCCTAATACCCTGTTCTCACTTACACTTAAAAACCATTTTTAGCAACATTTTTCGTTTTATGCTTAAAAACCATTTTTATGACTCGTTTTACCATACATTTTTTTGTTGTAATATGTCAAAATAAAAATGTTTTTAGCTCGTTTTAAAATTAAAACGATTTAAAACGAGTGGAATTCCAGGGGTTGAATTGAGTATTTTTGAATGTTCAGCGTTTTTAAAGCATTTTATTAATATTGGCAACATTGTTAATTACTAAAATGTAAATAATACAAAAAAAATCGTGCTATTTTTATCTTGAAACAATTCTTCAACATTATAAACAGTTATATGTATAATTAATGAATATAATTTCAATATTTTAATATCGTTTGTTGTTAAAATGTGTAGATGTTTATCAGCTGATAATGCAAATGTCAAAATAAAAACATAAAAACCAAAATAAAACGAGTGAAATTACATGTGAACACTTTTTTTTTAATTAAAACAAATGTCGTTTAAAACCGTTTTTAGATGCTCGTGAGAACAGGGTATAAGTCAAAGTAAAGTACACGCAAAAAAAATCTGTGTTAGATTGAGCAATCCTACTTGGTAACATTTTTTTCCAAAAAAAAATGTACCAAATTTTGGCTAAAGTTACATAATAAATTTTTTATGTAAAATAACCAAGTAACTTGCACAATTACGTAAATTACTTGCACAAAAAAAATAACGAAAGACAACAGAAAAAAAAAAACAAATGCAGACCGCGATTTTCATTTTGTTATTTTATTGTGCGTGTTTCGTTTAATTTTTTGTGTTATAAAAACGTAAAAAGGAATTTATAAATAAAATTAATAAATAAAAAGAAATAATGGCCCTTACCACAAGAAAATAAAAAGTCTATTTTGACAAGTTTTATTTTAAATTTCAAATTTTCAATACATTTTTTGAAAGTCGATTTTAAAACAAAAACAATTTGTATGGAAATAAAATTAAAAGCAGGTTTTAAATTTATTTTATTTTTCTGTAGTAAGGCTGAATTAGTTTTCTAAAATGTAAATAAATGTAAGATAAAAGAATGCTAAAGTTAATTTTGCTGTCATAACTTAAAACCAGACCTTCGAAATTTTAATTCACCATTCAATTTCTCAAATCAAATATTTTAATTAATGAATTAATTCATGCTTAAATTAATTCTTTTAATTAAATTTGAATTATATAAAAAAAGAATTAATTAATTTTGTGAATAGTTCAATTTCAATTCAAAGAATTAATTCAAGCATGAATTAATTCTTTTTGAATTAATTCTTTATCATTTTTTGAATTAATTCTTTTTTTGAATTAATTCTTTTTTTTGGTTTAATTCTTTTTTTAAATTAATTCTTTTTTTGATTTAATTTTTTTTTTGAATTAATTCTTTTTTGAATTATTTCTTTTTTAATTCATTTTTCACCGCATTCGAGGAAAAAAGAAAAAAAACTTTTGTTTTCTCATGCAAACATTTTGGTTTATAACAGTCTTTATAATTGCCCATAATATGCTATGCCCATAAGCTAAAAAATGCTGCCTTTGCGACGTTGATACAATTACAAAAAAAAATTGTTGTTGTTTTGTTGATTTAGTTCTTGCTACTTTCGCACAAGCATATATTTGTATGCTATGCCCATATGCCCATAAGTTAAAAAATGATGCCTTAGCGACGTTGAATCATGTACAAAAAAAAAATTTTGTTGTGTAGTTGATTTTTTTCTTGCTACTTTCGCACAAGCATAAATTTTATAGTATGTGTGTGCTTTCCAAAAAATGAATTAAAAAGAATTAAATCAAAAAAAGAATTAATTCAAAAAAAGAATTAAACCAAAAAAAAGAATTAATTCAAAAAAAGAATTAATTAAAAAAATGAAAAAAGAATTAATTCAAAAAGAATTAATTCATTCTTGAATTAATTCTTTGAATTAAAATTGAATTATTCGCAAAATGAATTAATTCTTTTTTTATATAATTCAAATTTAATTCAAAGAATTAATTTAAGCATGAATTAATATATTAATTAAAAAATTAATGAAAAATAAAGTGAATTAATTCACAAATTGAATTAATTCTTCAAAGGTTCCTCCTTACAAGAGACCAATGTGGTATACTAGTTTTTTAAATTGAAAATTTGTGTTTTGTAATAATTTTCTATTTTTACAGGGTCCTCTTAAATAAATTCGTGAAGCTATAGCGGATCCTTCACTTCAAGGAAAAGCGTACACTCATAGAAATATCTTAGTAGAAAAATTAGTAAACCCATTGTAGATCAAGTTTTACAGAATAATGCCATATTCAACAAAAATTAATGTTGATGTCGTTGAATAATCAGTAAAATTGAATCAACTATTTACAACGCATATACAGAATTCAATAGATAAATCAAAATAGAAAAAACAACCCTGTTCGTTCATTTTTTTTTATTATTAACGAGTGACGAGTGAGTTGGTAACAATGTGAATCGTGTTTATCTCTAATAAAATTATTTTATGTGTTTGTTTTTTATAAAAATATTTAATATTATAAAAATAAATAAAAATAGGATCTGATTTGTAAATATTTGGTAAGTAAAAAAATACATTGATTACTTTATGTATTCATACTATATTGAAACCTTTTTGCTTTTTTAAGGATTTTGTTTGGTATCATCAGAAAACTGGAGAATGGCTTATGAGTACATAACATGAATAAACGAAGTGCGTGTGAAAATCTTCAAATATTGCAGCTTAAAAAGCCGACGATAATACAAAAATATTGTGATTTATGCTTAATAAAAGAATATTAACAAATAACAACAAGGTTTTTTTATTAATAAAATTTCTTATATTAACAAAAATATGAGTTGAATTTACAAAAAATAAGAGTTGATATACAAAAAAACGAGTTGATCAACTTTTACAAAAACTGACAATAATTTTTATTGAAATCAACATAAATACTTGTAGGGTCAAAATCAACAATGATTTCTGTTGAATTTACAGCGATTTTCTTTGGGAATATAATGATTTTTGGTTGAGTGTAGGCAGCAGTCACTGGTGGTAAATTAAATCCTACATAACCTTCATTATATGGAGTTCACACTAGCGACTTTAAACAAGTTGTTTAACAAAACACCAGTAACAGAATAAAAACGTAATGGATACAGAACAAAGACTTTTTTAAACATCTCACTCTTAAACACTTCAAAACAGCAAGTGTGAACGCCGTATTATACTAATATGATTTATTGTGTGAAAATTTTAAATTCAACAAATATATAAATTTTTACAAAAAATTTAATACATACAAAATTTATTTTAGCATAAATGTGGTAATTTTTAGCATTATTTTTAGTTACCTTTTCTAATAATTTTGGTATATTTCACCATATTTCTTTTAATATATTTTACCAAGTTTTTGCTTAAAAATCATAAGCATTTTTCTTCATAATTTTTTACATAAACTTTTAGTCTAAATAAGGAAAACTACTTCGTCGGTTTTAGTTTTACCATATTTTTGGTTAAATTATGCCAGATTTTTGCTCACTCCAACGCATATTTTTTTTGCGTGCAGGATTTAATTTACCAACTTTGCGTTATTGGTCAAGTAACTTGGTTATTTAACATAAGAAGTTAATTATGTTACTTTAACATCGACAAGCATAATTTTAGCAAAATTTGGTAAAAGTCTATCCACTAAATATAAAAAAATTTTACCAAGTAGGATTGACACAGTTTTTTTTGTGTACACTCATAAAAATATCTTAGTAGAAAAATTAGTAAACCCATTGTAGATCAAGTTTTACAGAATAATGCCGTATTCAACAAAAATTAATGTTGATATCGTTGAATAATCAGTAAAATTGAATCAACTATTTACAACGCTTATACAGAATTCAATAGATAAATCAAAATAGAAAAAACAACCCTGTTCGTTCATTTTTTTATTTTTATTATTAACGAGTGACGAGTGAGTTGGTAGCAATGTGAATCGTGTTTATCTATTATAAAATTATTTTATGTGTTTGTTTTTTATAAAAATATTTAATATTATAAAAATAGGATCTGATTTGTAAATATTTGGTAAAAAAATACACTGATTACTTTATGTATTTATACTATATTAAAACTTTTTTGTTTTTTTTTTTAAGGATTTTGTTTGGTATCATCAGAAAACTGGAGAATGGCTTATGAGTGCATAACATGAATAAACGAAGTGTGTGTTAAAATCTTTGTGAAAATCTTCAAATATTGCAGCTTAAAAAGCCGACGATAATACAAAAATATTGTTATTTATGCTTAATAAAAGAATATTAACAAGTAACAACAATTTTTTTTATTAATAAAATTTCCTACACCCAAAAAAATAACTAGTGTTAAACAGTCTAATGTGACTTAGGTAAATTTTTTTTATATTGAGTTCAAGAAATTGCTCAAGTTTTAACTAAATTGTATATGACATTTATTTTGTAAAATAGCATTGTTTACAATATTAAATTTAACATACACAAACTTGAATCTTTTACCTAAGTTTTTTTTATAAATATAAATAAATTTAATTCGATAAAGTCGACATATTAATACCACATTGTAAACAACACATTGACAACAAATTGTCTTTAATTTTTTATAAAATATATGTATGTATGAGGAACTAATTTATTTAATTAATTAAAAAGGTAAGCAAAAACAATGAGTTTATATATTTGATAAACGTAACCAAAATATTAACTTTCAATTGCAGACGGTGGTGGTTTATCCGAACATTTGCGGCATCCGCCACGCAACTTGTAAAAGTACATTACTTGGAATCTCCACCCAATGTAGGCTGTTTAAATTTTAAGGAACGCCATAAAAAACATAAAACAATTGGTCTCCGGTTCGCAGTGTTGGTTCAATAGTAGACACAAAAGCAGATCCAGAAAATGACTTGAGGTTTTTGATTGCAGATTCCGGTTAGTGATAATTCAGCATCTACAGAAAAAATTCTTTAGAAAAATAGTCTCACAATATGGTACTTTATATAGAACAATTGTCTCAGAATCTGAAAATTGTTCTAAAGAAAAATTGTCTTAGAATATATGATTTTTTCTATTGCAAAATTGTATCAGAACCTGAGACTTTTTCTGTAGAAAAATTGTCACAGAATCTAAAATTTGTTCTGTAGAAAAATTGTGTCAGAATCTGAGTTTTTTTTCTATAGGAAAATTGTTTAAGAATTTACGACTTTTTTTTATAGAAAAATTGTCTCAAAATGCAAGACTTTTTCTATAGAAAAAATTTCTCAGAAATAGAGAATTTTTCTATAGAAAAAAATTCTCAGAATTACAGAATTTTTTCTATAGTAAATTTCTGATAGAAAATTTTTGAACAACAATTTTTCTATAGAAAATTTTTTATAGAAAGTTTCTGAAAGACAATTTTTCTATAGAATATTTCTCAAAGACAATTTTTCTATAAAATATTTCTCAAAGATAATTTTTCTTTAGAAAATTTTTGAAAGACAATTTTTTTATAAAAAAATTTTCAAGCAATATTTCCATAGAAAATATCTCTAAAAACAATTTTTGTATAAAAATTTCTCAAGGACAATTTTTCTATAGAAAATTTCTGAAAGACAATTCTTCTATAGAAAATTTCTTAAAGACAAGTTTTCTATAAAAATTTTTTTAAATACAATTTCTTATAAAAAATTTCTCATATAATTTTTCTATAGAAAATATGTATTAAGCAATTTTTCTTTAAAAATTTCTCAAAGTCAATTTTTCCATAGAAAATTTCTTATACGGAGTTCACACTAGAGAATTTGTACTCGTTTAAGCCACTTGTTTAAAAAAGTAAACAAAATCGTTCACACTACATTTTACGCGTTTAACTTTGAGTGTTTAACGTTTGTAAACAAACGTACATAACCTAATTCTGAAAAAATTTGCGAAAATATTTCTAAAAACCTTTTAAACTTTGGCGGAAGACAAGATATTTATTTTTTTTATAACATTTACATTACACCACTACACGGAACACCTTTTTATTGACTCATTCCAAGTAAATAGGAAGATTTTTCTGTTTTTTGTTCCGGACCTGACCGAAGGTGTTTGCGTATTTATACTTCGATGGAAGGCAAAATTCACTATTAGTGCAGCTTTTCCAATATAATTATAATTAAAACACACACTTTTTTCTGAATTTTCAGTTGTTTTTATTAGTTTTTTAAATATTTATAATTTCTCAATTTTCCAATGTTTTGCTAAGAAAATGGCAGACAGATACAGAAGCTGGTTGCTATGAAATTTTTTTTTTTTGGCATAGAATAAAGAAAAATTAAAAGGAAATATACCTAACCCTGCCTTTGAAATGTTTAGCGAAATGTTCAACAGGGAAACAAGTCGAATTTGATTGTTTAGCTAAACAACCAAATGTATGGGGGAACAAGTCAAATTTTGATTGTTTAGCGCTTAAACACTCATGAGATGTTTAAAGTCGGTAGTGTGAACTCCGTATTAAAGACAATTTTTCTCTAGAAATGTCTGAAAGACAATTTTTCTACAGAAAATTTCTGAAAGACAATTTTTCTATAGATACTTTCTAAAAAAACAAAAAAATATCTAAAGAAAAGTTGTTTTTACGAAATTTTTTACAGAATAATTTTCTATAGAAAAACTGTCTTTTCTATAGAAAAATTATCTTTAACAAATTTTCTTTACAAAAATTGCCTTTTGAAAAAGTTTCTATTAAAAATTGTCTTTCAAAAATTTTCTATAGAAAAAAATGCCTTTAAGACATTTTCTATAGAAAAATTGTATTTGAAAAATTTTCTATTTAAAAATGCCTTTAAGACATTTTCTATAAAAAAATTGTATTTGAAAAATTTTCTATTTAAAAATTGTCTTTTACAAAGTTTTTATAGAAAAATTGTCTTTAAGAAATTTTCTATAGAAAAATTGTCTTTCAGAAATTTTCTATAGAAAAATTGACTTTCAGAAATGTTGTATAGAAAAATTGTCCTTGAGAAATTTTCTATAAAAAATTTTCTATAAACAAATTGTCTTTGAGATATTTTTTATGAACATTTTTTAAAAAATTTTTTACAGAAAAATTTTCTTTTAGAAATTTTCTCTGAAAACCTGTCTTTCAGAAACTTTATATAGAAAAATTTTCTTTCAGAAATTTTCTGTAAAAAAATTTTCTCTCAGAAAAATTTTTTTTTTTTAGAAATTTTCTATAGAAAACCTGTCTTTTAAAAATTTTATATAGAAAAATAGTTTTTCAGTAATTTTCTGCAGAAAAATTGTCTCTCAGCAATTTTCTATAAAAAATTGTCTTTGAGAAAGTTTCTATAGAATTTTTTTTTTTAAATTTCTATTAAAAAATTATCTTTGAGAAGTTTTCTATATAAAAATTATATTTGGGAAATTTTCTATAGAAAAATTATCTTTAGAAAATTTTCTATTGAAGAATTGCCTTTGAGAAATTTTCTGTAGAAAAATTGTCCTTGGGAATTGTCTTTGAGAATTTTTCTATGGAAAATTATTTTTCAAAAATATTCTCTAGAAAAATTTCTCTCAGAAATTTTCTATAGAAATATTGTCTAACACTCAGAAAATTATGTAAGTTACTACATGTTAGTTGTTTGCATATTTTACAGTAATTAGTTGTTTTCAACTACAAAGTCAGTTGTTTTTGTATGAAAAATATCAAACAACTATTTCTGTTAGTTATTTTAAGTCGTTTTTTTGAATAACTTACAAAAAAAGTACTGTAATGTAGTAACAGTTATTTAAAGTAGTAAATTTTATTTTTTTATCTCTGAAAAATTTTTTAAGTTTTTTTCCAAAAAATTAAAATAAATTTTGGTTTTTTAAAAAAAAAACTTGGAAAAAATTTGGTCTTCAGTTTTTTTTTCTAAAAAATTTTTGAAAAAAAAAATATATATTGATTATTTTTACTACATTTTAGTGTTTTTGACTACAAATGTAAGTAGTTTTTACTACATAAGTCAGTTGTTTTTTGTCAGTTAAAATAACTAACATTGTTAGTTGATTTAACTGAAAAAGTAGTTGACCCCAAAACAAATTACAAAGTAGTTATTTTAACTGACATTTTCAGTTGATTTTACTAACATAATTTTTTGAGTGAAGAAATTTTCTATAGAATAATTGTCTTTGAGAATTTTTCTATGAAAATTGCCTTTCAGAAGTATTCTATGGAAAAATTGTGTTTTAGAAAGTTTCAATAGAAAGATTGTCTTTCAGAAATTTTCTACAGAAAACCTGTCTTTCAGAAATTTTATATAGAAAACTGTCTTCGAAAAAGTTTCTGTAGAAAAATTGTCTTTGAGAAATATTTTATAGAAAAATTGTTTTTGAGAAATATTCTATAGAAAAATTGTCTTTCAGAAACTTTCTATAAAAAATATTCTATAGAAAAATTGTTGTTCAAAAATTTTCTATAGAAAAATTAACTTTCAAAATTTTTTTTAGAAAAATTGTCTTTCAGAAATTTTCTATAGAAAAATTGTCTTCCAGAAATTTTCTATTGAAAAATTTTCTATAGAAGAATTGTCTTTCAGAAAATTTCTACAGAAAAATTGCCTTTCAGAAATTTTCTATGAAAAATTATCTTTGTGAAATTTTCTATAGAAAATTATTTTTTTTAATTGGTTTAAAACCAATTTTCTATAGAAAAATTGGTTTTAAAACATTTTCTATTAAAGAATTGTCTTTGAGGAATTTTCTGTAGAATAATAGTCTTTGAGAAATTTTCTATAGAAAAATTTTCTTTAAAAAATTTTCTATTAAAAAATTATCTTTGAGAAATTTTTTATAGAAAAATTGTCTTTGAGAAATTTTTTATAGAATTTTTTTTTTTTTAATTGGGGCTTGAAAAGGTTTTCTATAGAAAAATTGTTGTCAAAAACTTTCTATAGAAAAATTATCTTTCAGAAATTTTCTTTAGAAAAATTGTCAACCAGAAATTTTCTATCGAAAAATTTTCTTTTAGAAATTTTCTATAGAAAAATTGGCGTTCAGAAAGTTTCTATAGAAAAACTGTCTTTCAGGAATTTGCTATAGAAGAATTGTCTTTGAGAAAATTTCTATAGAAAATTTTACTTTAAGAAATTTTCTATAGGAGTATTATCTTTCAGAAATTTTCTGTAGAAAAATTATTTCTCAGAAATTTTCATTAAAAAATTGTCTTTGAAAAATTTTCTATAGAAAAATTGTCTATTAAAAATTTTCTATAGAAGAATTGCCTTTGAGAAATTTTTTAAAAAAATTGTCTGTTAAAAATTTTCTATAGTAAATCTGTCTTTTAGAAATTTTTTATAGAAAAATAGTCTTTCAGAAATTTTCTATAGAAGAATTGTCTTTCAGAAAGTTTCTATAGAAAAATTGTCTGTCAAGAATTTTCTAAAGAAGAATTGTCTTTTTATTTCTATAGAAAAATTGTTTTTGAGAAAGTTTCTATAGAAAAATTTAGTTGTCACTGATCATGCTAAGTATGTATTTTAAGCTTGTTACTTAGTATTTATATTTTATTATAAAATTGTCCTTTATATTAAAAAAAAAATATTAAAAATAAATGTAATTAAAATTTATAATATTGAGCATTTTGTATGGAAGGGGATATATAAAACTATTAAATCAACCTAAAAAAAATACGTTATTTGACCAATCAAACTGTACCATTTATTTAAATATAGTGGTTAAATAAACAAAATTAAATTTGAAATTATGCTTAAATGCATTTTGTAAGTTTACCTAAGTTGATTCGGGTAATATGCAAAGAAACTTTTCAAGTTGGATTCCTGCGAAAAATCTTAGGTAAATTATACCCTAAAATTAAATAATTTCACAATTGTTTTTTTTTGGGTGTATATTAACAAAAATATGAGTTGAATTTACAAAAAATAAGAGTTGATTTACAAAAAAACGAGTTGATCAACTTTTACAAAAACTGACAAGAATTTTTATTGAAATCAACCTAAATATTTGTAGGGTCAAAATCAACAATGATTTCTGTTGAATTTACAGCAATTTTCTTTGGGAATACAATGATTTTTGGTTGAGTGTATGTACAACTCAACTGTTGACTAAAGGTACATATAGACGACGCAATATTATGTACAATATTCAATTATATTGAAGGTGTGTGGGTAATTTGACGATTATACAATGGTCAATCTTACCCACACACCATCAATATAATTGAATATTGTACATAATATTGCGTCGTCTGTATGTACCTTAACAGGTTTCTCTGCTGAACAACTCATTGCGATTTTTGATTTTCTTTTTTTTCTCATTCGGTTTTGTAATGAAGGTGTAAAAGCCCCCTAGTTAAACTAGTTCAGTTCTTACCAATTACTTTCACAAAATGCAGCTCTGGTTTAGTTCATTAAAAAAAATTACACTAGATGTCGCTGACAACATTAAGTAACTGTCAAATTCATGAAATGACATTTCTGTCATGCCTTCTCTCTTTCGCCATTTGTCAAGTTTCCGGTACGTACGCGATTTTTGTGAATTTCTATAAAAAATAATAAAAATATGCTAAATAATGCTTTAAATTTAACAAAATTAATAATGCAAATGATAAATTACCATCCAAACTATTGTAATTAAATATTATATAGTGTTTATAATGCAAAACTGGCTAGATGTTTTAAGATGAAAAATTATAGCAAAACAAATTTAAATGATAAAATAAAAAGAATTTATAATTAAAGCAATATTTACATATAAATACAAATAAAGAAATTCAAAGAATTGCTTGAATGAGATTTATATTTAAATTATTCTATTAATGTCGCCGAGATTTTATTTAATGGTTTTGTTTTTTATTTTTCTGTTACTGTCTGTAGTTAACTATGGCTGACACACAAGCTGCCCCCGCTGCTGCTGCTCCCGCTGTTAAGGCACCCAAGGCTGCTAAGGCTGCCAAAGCCCCTAAAGCCACCAAAACTGAAAAGGCTGCTGATGTTAAATCAGCTGCCAAGTACAAGCGTCATGGTCGTTTGTTTGCCAAGGCTGTCTTCACTGGTTACAAACGTGGTTTGAGAAATCAACACGAAAATCAAGCTATTTTGAAGGTATGTTTATAAATTTCAATAGAAATAGGATGTCAATCATTGATTTTTGTTTGTGTTTTCTTCTATATAGATTGAGGGTGCCCGCAGAAAGGAACACGGTCAATTTTATATTGGCAAACGTTGTGTTTATGTTTACAAAGCTGAAACCAAGAAGTGTGTACCACAACATCCAGACCGTAAGACCCGTGTTCGTGCCGTTTGGGGTAAAGTAACCCGTTTACATGGTAACAGCGGTAGTGTACGTGCTCGTTTCAATAGAAATTTACCTGGTCATGCTATGGGTCATCGTATTCGCATTGTAAGTATTTGGGAAGAAAAATAAAATTATTATTAATTAAAGTTAAGTAGCAGTTTTGGGGTTTATGCTGCAGAGTTTAGAGATAATCTTTTAAACACGTTGGTTTTCAATGATTTGTTATCAGTTTGAGTTTTAGCAATTCATTTGTTATTGAATAGAAAATCATTTTTATTTCCTTAAAATCGGATAAAAGTTCTTATTGGATATTGTTGAACAATAGTGAGGGCTACAGGAAAACTGTTTTAAAATCGGAGAGATTTCAGAATTTTTCTAAAGAAGAAACTGGCAGAATTTTTTTATAGTAAGACTACTTAAGATTAGTATCCCTCATTTCCCGGTTCACGGTATTTCCAATAATGCCGGTATTCCCGGTTCTGGTACCAGTTTCCCAGTTCAAGATATATTGCCGGGAATACCGGTATTCCCGGTTCTTATCCTGGTACCAGTTCTCATAAAACAAAAAAATCGATAACATAAAATATTTAAATTTAGTAATTACACCAATTTAACCAGTATTTCAGAAATATTTAGTTGTGTTTTTAAAACTATATGCATTTTTATCAGGGTAAGGAATGGCACGTGTGCCCAGGGCACATGTGCGCACATTTGGCACATAGCACATCTGAAATGTGCCCCGTGTGCCATAAAATGGCACACGACACATAGGCCGTGTGCCATGTGCTGGCACACGGCACATTTCTGGTGTGCCATGTGCCATACACAAGGCACATGGCACATCTGAAATGTGCCGTGTGTCCTATTATGACACATGGCACATCTGAAATGTGCCGTGTGCCAGCACATGACACATGGTAAGAGCGCCATGTGCCAGTTATTGGCACATTTCAGATGTTTTTTTTTTGAATAATTGTTTTTAGAAATAAAATACTTTTTTCAGAAAAAATACTACTTTTTTAGAAAAAAAAACTAATATTTTTTTTTAAAATAGCACTTTTTTAGAAAAAAAAGTACTTTTTAGAAAAAATTTAATTTTTAGAAAAAAAAGTACTTGTTCGAAAAACAAGTACTTTTTTGTAAAAGTTTGTACTTTTTTAGAAAAAACAGTTCTTTTTAGAAAAAAATAGTACTTTTTTTTTAGAAAAATAGTACTTTTTTAGAAAAATAGTACTTTTTTTTAGAAAAAAAAGGCCTTTTTAGAAAAAAATTTACATTTTAAGAAAAAGTAGTACTTTTTAGAAAAAAGAGTACTTTTTAGAAAAAACATTTCTTGTTAGAAAAAATAGTACTTTTTTAAGAAAACTGGTACTTTTTTAGAAAAAATAGTACTTCTTTAGAAAAAAAGTACTTTTTAGAAAAACAAGTACTTTCTACCAAAAAAGTACTTTTTTTAGAAAAAATAGTACTTTTTAGAAAAAAAACGTACTTTTTTAGAAAAATAGTACTTTCTTAAAATAAATAGTACTTTTGTAAAAAAAAATACTTTTTAAGAAAAAAAAGTACTTTTTAAGAAAAAATAGTACTTTTTAGAAAAAATAGTACTTTTTCGAAAAAAATTGTACTTTTTTTAGAAAAAATAGTACTTTTTTAGAAAAAATAGTACTCTTTATAAAAATTAGTACTTTTTTAGAAAAAAAGTACTTTTTAGAAAAAAATTTTACTTTTTTAGAAAAAAGTACCTTTTTAGAAAAAATAGTACTTTTTTAGGAAAAATAGTACTTCTTAGAAAAAAAGTACTTTTTAGAAAAAATAGTACTTTTTTAGAAAAAGTAGTACTTTTTAGAAAAAAATTTACTTTTGTAGAAAAAATAGTACTTTTTAGAAAAAATTTTCCTTTTTTAGAAAAAAAGTACTTTTTTACAAAAAATTGTACTTTTTAGAAAAATTAGTACTGTTTTAGAAAAAAAGTACTTTAAAAAAAAAAACAAGTACTTTTTTAGAAAAATAGTACTTTTTTAAAAAAAAAAGTACTTCCCGGTGAAAAATGGTACAAATATGATCATATATGCGTTCATACAGCTTCATGTATGTCCATATATGTAGCATATATGAATATATATGATACTGTATGAAGTCATATATGATCATATTTGCAACATATATGTCCATATACGTAAAATGAGGGCATATGATCATATATGACATATATGCTCCATATATGTCCACATATGTCATATATGGGCATATGCCCTCATTTTACGTATATGGACATATATGTTGCAAATATTATCATATATGACAGCATACAATTTCATATATGACCATATATGCTCATATATTTACATATATGCATCCATATATTTACATATATGTATCCATATATGGTCTTTTTTCACCGGGTTGTTAAAAAAGATAGTACTTTTTAGAAAAAAATGCCTTTTTAGAAAAAATAGTATTTTTTAGAAAAAAATACTTTTTTAGAATAAATAGTACTTTTGTAAAAAAAAAAAAATACTTTTTAAGAAAAAAAAGTAAATTTTTAGAAAAAATAGTACTTTTTAGAAAAAACAGTACTTTTTTTAGAAAAAATAGTACTTTTTGGAAAAAAATAGTACTTTTTAGAAAAAGTAGTACTTTTTTTAGAAAAAATAGTTCTTTTTAGAAAAAAATAGTACTTTTTTTAGAAAAATAGTACTTTCTTAGAAAAAATAGTACTTTTTAGAAAAAAAAGTACTTTTTCGAAAAACAAGTACTTTTTTGGAAAAGTTAGTACTTTTTTAGAAAAAACAGTTCTTTTTAGAAAAAAATAGTACTTTTTTTTAGAAAAAAAGTACTTTTTTAGAAAAAATAGTACTTTTTAGAAAAAAATGTACTTTTTAAGAAAAAATAGTACTTGTTAGAAAAAATAGTCCTTTTTTAGAAAAGACATTTCTTTTTTAGAAAAAAAAAGTACTTTTTTGAAAATATAGTACTTTTTTAGAAAAAAAGTACTTTTTAGAAAAAAATTTTACTTTTTTAGAAAAAAGTACTTTTTTAGTACTTTTTTAGGAAAAATAATACTTTTTAGAAAAAAATTACTTTTTAGAAAAAATAGTACTTTTAGAAAAAATAGTACTTTTTAGAAAAAAATGCCTTTTTAGAAAAAATAGTATTTTTTAGAAAAAAATACTTTTTTAGAATAAATAGTACTTTTGTAAAAAAAAAAAAATACTTTTTAAGAAAAAAAAGTAAATTTTTAGAAAAAATAGTACTTTTTAGAAAAAACAGTACTTTTTTTAGAAAAAATAGTACTTTTTGGAAAAAAATAGTACTTTTTAGAAAAAGTAGTACTTTTTTTAGAAAAAATAGTTCTTTTTAGAAAAAAATAGTACTTTTTTTAGAAAAATAGTACTTTCTTAGAAAAAATAGTACTTTTTAGAAAAAAAAGTACTTTTTCGAAAAACAAGTACTTTTTTGGAAAAGTTAGTACTTTTTTAGAAAAAACAGTTCTTTTTAGAAAAAAATAGTACTTTTTTTTAGAAAAAAAGTACTTTTTTAGAAAAAATAGTACTTTTTAGAAAAAAATGTACTTTTTAAGAAAAAATAGTACTTGTTAGAAAAAATAGTCCTTTTTTAGAAAAGACATTTCTTTTTTAGAAAAAAAAAAGTACTTTTTTGAAAATATAGTACTTTTTTAGAAAAAAAGTACTTTTTAGAAAAAAATTTTACTTTTTTAGAAAAAAGTACTTTTTTAGTACTTTTTTAGGAAAAATAATACTTTTTAGAAAAAAATTACTTTTTAGAAAAAATAGTACTTTTAGAAAAAGTAGTACTTTTTCGAAAAAAATTTACTTTTTTAGAAAAAAATTTACTTTTTTAGAAAAAATAGTACTTTTTAGAAAAAATTTTCCTTTTTTAGAAAAAAAGTACTCTTTTAGAAAAAAAATACTTTTTTAGAAAAAATAGTACTTTTTAGAAAAAATTTTCCTTTTTTAGAAAAAATTTACTTTTTTAGAAAAAAATTTACTTTTTTAGAAAAAAATTTACTTTTTTTTAGAAAAAATTTTACTTTTTTGAAAAAATAGTACTTTTTACGAAAAATAGTACTTTTTAGATAAAAAATTTACTTTTTTTTAAGAAAAAATTTTACTTTTTTGAAAAAATAGTACTTTTTACGAAAAGTACTACTTTTTTTCTAAAAAAGTACTTTTTTTCCAAAAAAAAGTACTTTTTTATCTAAAAAGTACTATTTTTCGTAAAAAGTACTATTTTTTCAAAAAAGTAAAATTTTTTCTAAAAAAAAGTAAATTTTTTTCTAAAAAGTACTTTTTTTTCTAAAAAAATACTTTTTTTCTAAAAAGAACTATTTTTTCTAAAATGTACTATTTTCTCTAAAAAGTACAATTTTTTCTAAAAAAGTACTTTTTTATCTAAAAAGTACTTTTTTTCTAAAAAAGTACTATTTTTTCTAAAAAAGTAAAATTTTTTCTAAAAAGTAGTATTTTTTTAAAAAAAAATACTTTTTTATCTTAAAAGTATTATTTTTTCAAAAAAGTACTATTTTTTCAAAAAGTACTATTTTTTCAAAAAGTACTATTTTTTCTAAAAAAAGTAAACTTTTTTCTAAAAAAGCATTTTTTTCTAAACAAGTAAAATTTTTTCTAAAAAGCAATGTTGGCAATCGATACCTTTTCAATACCGTTATCCGTTTCAAAACCCTTTAAATTGAATACCGGTACCAATACCAATACCGAAACTCAGTTTTGGTATCGGATACCGGTATCCAAAAACCTTTTCCTTCGGTACCGGTAGCATTTTTGTGACTCACAAATATTTTTACAACTTATTGTTAGCAAAAACAACTTACACTCGAAAAAAAATTTTACACTAAAAAAAATTTTGTAATTTTTTTATTTTTCAAAAATGACTAAAAAAATGTCTTTTACTCAAAATAAAATATTTATAATAAAAATTGTTAATTTTTTTTAAGTTAGAAAAGTAACTATGACTTTAAAAGGGAACCGTGGATATTCATGGCTTCGGCTAAGTTGAATTTAACTCTTCTACTTTTTTTACATATTTTTTTTTTACTTTAAGTGTCGAACCAGAATCAAATAGCGTCGCGCAAGACGTAAAAAAAAACAAAAACAAACACATCAAATTTTAAATTTTTACGTCCGTTTGATTTAGGTACCTCAAATTTAAATATGTATTAGAAACGAAAAATTATTGGGCGTTACGCCTTACGCAACGTAATTTGATTTAGGTTGGACGCTAACAAATAAAAAAAATTTATGTCAGAATAACTTCAAAGTCCTGCACTTTGATCAAGGGGATAAGAAAATTACAGTTTTCTCGGCCCGCCCCCTTTTGTAAGTGTGGTCCGGCAACGTTCCCGCCGACACCCTAAGAAAACGATATTTTATTTTTTTCACATTTTTAAGGGCATTTTAGCAAAAATGCTAAAAATAAATACGTAAATACGTGTTTTAGCATTAAAATTGAAAAAAAATAATATTTTTTAAAAGTTTTTATGCGTTTTTTATATTTTTAGCATATTTTTCGATAATACCGGTACGTACCGGTATCGACGTTTCGGTATCGGTAATACCGTAACCGATTCAACTCAAATACCGTAATCAATACCGATACCGAAATAAATAAAAAAACGATACCAATACCGATATCGATACCGTTATTCGTTTCGATTGCCAACCTTGCTAAAAAGTTATATTTTTCCTAAAAAAGTATTTTTTATCTTAAAAGTAAATTTTTTTTTAAAAATGTACTATTTTTTCTAAAAAAGTAAAATTATTTCTAAAAAGTACTATTTTTTTAAAAAAAAGGACTTTTTTATCTAAAAAGTACTATTTTTCCTAAATTTACTACTTTTTTCTAAAAAGGTACTTTTTTTTCTAAAAAAGTAAAATTTTTTTTTAAAAAGTAATATTTTTTCTAAAAAGTACTATTTTTCCTTAAAAGAACTATTTTTTCAAAAAAGTAAAATTTTTTCTAAAAAAAAGTAAAATTTTTTCTAAAAAGTACTATTTTTTCAAAAAAAAGTTCTTTTTTTTCTAAAAAGTACTATTTTTTCTAAAAAAGTACTTTTTTTTTTTAAAAAAGTAAAATTTTTTCTACAAAGTACTATTTTTTCTAAAAAAATTACTTTTTTATCTAAAAAGTACTATTTTTCGTAAAAAGTACTATTTTTTCAAAAAAGTAAAATTTTTTCGAAAAAAAAGTAAATTCTTTTCTAAAAAGTACTATTTTTCTAAAAGAGTACTTTTTTTCTAAAAAGTACTATTTTTTCTAAGAAGTACTATTTTTTTCTAAAAAGTACTATTTTTTTCTAAAAAAAGTACTTTTTTATCTAAAATGTACTTTTTTTCTAAAAAAGTAATATTTTTTCTAAAAAAGTAAAATTTTTTCTAAAAAGTAGTATTTTTTCTAAAAAAAATACTTTTTTATCTTAAAAGTACTTTTTTTCTAAAATAGTATTATTTTTTCAAAAAAGTACTATTTTTTCAAAAAGTACTATTTTTTCTAAAAAAAGTAAACTTTTTTCTAAAAAAGTACTTTTTTTCTAAACAAGTAAAATTTTTTCTAAAAAGTTATATTTTTCCTAAAAAAGTACTTTTTTATCTTAAAAGTACATTTTTTTCTAAAAATGTACTATTTTTTCTAAAAAAGTACTTTTTTTTCTAAAAAAGTACTTTTTTTTCTGAAAAAGTAAAATTTTTTCTAAAAAGTACTATTTTTTCTAAAAAAGTACTTTTTTTTCTAAAAAGTACTATTTTTTTCTAAAAAGGTACTTTTTTATCTAAAAAGTACTATTTTTTCTAAAAAAGTAAAATTTTTTCTAAAAAGTAGTATTTTTTCTAAAAAAAATAATTTTTATCTTAAAAGTACTTTTTTTCTAAAATAGTATTATTTTTTCAAAAAAGTACCATTTTTTCAAAAAAGTACTATTTTTTATAAAAAAACAGTAAATTTTTTTAAAAAAAGTACTATTTTTTCTAAAAAAGTACTATTTTTTTCTAAAAAAGTACTATTTTTTCTAAAAAAGTACTATTTTTTCTAAAAAAGTACTATATTTTTCTAAAAAGTACTATTTTTCTAAAAAAGTACTATTTGTTTTAAAAAGAACTGTTTTTTCTAAAAAAGTACTAACTTTTCCAAAAAAGTATTTGTTTTTCTAAAAAGTACTTTTTTTTCTAAAAAAATACTATTTCTTCTAAAAAGTACTTTTCTTCTAAAAAAGTACTATTTTTGTAAAAAATATATATATTTTTTTTTAAAAAGTAGTATTTTTCTGAAAAAAGTATTTTATTTCTAAAAACAATTATTAAAAAAAAAAATCTGAAATGTGCCAATAACTGGCACATGGCACACTTACCATGTGTCATGTGCTGGCACACGGCACATTTCAAATGTGCCATGTGTCATAATACGACACACGGCACATTTCAGAAGTGCCATGTGCAATGTCTATGGCACATGGCACACCAGAAATGTGCCGTGTGCCAGCACATGGCACACGGCCAATGTGTCGTGTGCCATTCTATGGGCACACGACACATTAGTAAAATGTGATGTGCAGCACATGTGTGTGCCATTCCTTACCCTGATTTTTATACCCTCCAACCACAGTATGGGGTTATACTCACTTTGTCATTCCGTTTGTAACGCATCGAAATATCGGTCGGAGACCCCATAAAGTATATATATTATTGATCCATGATCGATTCTAAGACATTCTGTGAATGTCCGTCTGTCTGTAGATGGCACGATGCAGTCCAAAATAAACAAGTAAGAAAATTATAGTCGGTCAAGACCGACCATATAATACTCTACACCAGAGTTTCCCGGAAAATGGGTCCCAAGTTCAAACATGGGCTGATTAGATCTATATTTTGTCAAATCTTTAATAAGTGTAAAAAGCACTCACAAATCAAATTTGAGTGGAATATGCTTCTTTTTGTTGACAATAAACCGTTTCAACTAAATATCGGGCGAAATTTTCACATGGGACCTAAGTCGAAAAATAGTCCGATGATAATCAGATTTGATAAGGTTATTAAAGTACGCGTTTAACATGCACAAACAGACTTTTAATTAAATATTTTCGATGTTCATGAAATTTGCGAGATTTATGTGAAAGGGGGCTCCTGTAGGCTAGTTGGTAGCGTGCTAGCCTATGAAACAGGGGGTCGTGGGTTCGATTCCCACCAAAACCCTTGGTCAATTTCGCTACAACGAGACGACGGTCATAGTTACCAGTTCTCGGTTAGGTTAAAAATTATTTAAAATGAGTTGTAAATAAAAATTGGAAAAATAAATAAAAACTGATCATTGGATCAAATTATTATTATATTATTATTATGTGAAAATCGGGAAGGTGTTTTGTAAGTGGGCTACAAGAAGAACTTGTCCGATCTAATGGTGATTTTTGGGGATGAAACATGATTACCTGCCAAATTTCGAAAAAATACCTATTGAAATGCGGCTATTAGAGTCATTTGAGCCAAAACTAAAGAGGACCTTTGAATGGGGGCTAGATCTAAATATGGACCGATTTTTACCAATTGCTATAGGCTTCGTCCTTAGGCCAAAAGAGGCTTTAGTTTCAAATTTCAAGTCAATTGATTAAAAATTGCGACCTGTATCGTGTTTACACCGTTTACATGGACAGACAGACGGACGGACGCACATCGCTAAATCGACTCAAAAAGTGATTCTAAGTCGATCGGTATACTTAAAAGTGGGTCTAGGACCAATATTTCGGGTAGTTACAA
Source organism: Pegoplata infirma (assembly GCA_963921195.1). Classification (NCBI taxonomy): domain Eukaryota; kingdom Metazoa; phylum Arthropoda; class Insecta; order Diptera; family Anthomyiidae; genus Pegoplata; species Pegoplata infirma. The sequence continues at coordinate 31,954,173 of OY992536.1, forward strand.
ACATCAGCACAAACTCATTATACCCTGTACCACAGTGTGGTGTAGGGTATAAAAAGCTAGCCTCCTGCAATTTGGCATTAATATGTCTTATGGTCCTAGGCAGGTTAAGTTCGTAAATGGGCAAAATCGGCCCAGGGGGAAAAAGTTCCCCCTTGAAGAACTAAACCAACCTCTGAAAAAATACACTTTTTTACATGTTTTTTTGTATTTTTGTTAAATGAAACATTTGGTATATTTATCGGAATGGGAAGGTGCTCCCAACGTCCGCCATTGAGAGCTATTTCCCTGTATTGAAGATACGATTTGCCGGGCTTAAATAATTTTGTATAAAAAATTATTTAAATTTGGCAATTGCTATCCCCCAATACTAGGAAATAGTAGATATGGGTGGTCAAGGGTAGTTAACATATAAATAAACCAATCTAAAAATTTTTCAATATCAAAAAATTTTCAGATCCTGAGAACTTTTCTTTTCCTTGAATTTTTCTACATGAACAATATCTTAGAATCTGAGAAGTTTTCTAAAAAAATGCCTGAATTTTTCTACGTGAAAAATATTTGAGAAGTTTTCTAAAAAAACAAAACTATCCCCCATGTAATGGAAATCGATCGTTTTTGAATTTTCAATTTCGATTATTTGAAATATTTATTTTCCATTTTCCATTTTCTGTTCACTTTTCAAATTTCTATTTTTAATGAAATCGATCGAAATTGAATTCGTTCGAGTTCCGTCACATACCAGTACATATCTGAATTTAAGCGAGATCTTTTCTTTGAAGGAAAAATGTCTGAAACAGTTAAAAAAGTCTGAATCAGTTAAAAAAAAAAAATATTTTAAATAAAAATTATCGTCATTTTTGATTTTTCGAGCACATTTCTATAAGGGTCGAACCAGAATAAAATTGCGTCGCGCAAGACGTAAAAAAAACAAAAACAAACACATGAAATTTAGGTAGCTCACATTTAAATATTAGAAACGAAAAATTATTGGGCGTTACGCCTTACGCGAAGTAGTTTGATTCAGGTTGGACGCTAAAATTTAAGAATTTTAACCTCAAAATTCGGAAAATAAATTGAATTTTAGAAAACTTAAAATAAATTAATTTTAAATTTTGGCATGCATCATTAAAATTTTCCCAATATTAATTCACATTTTCTGATTTTTAATTAAGTTATCTAAGCCATTATCTGATTTTCTTTGAAAAGCTGTATTTTAAATTTGTAGATTTGATTTTTAATAAAAAAACTTCATTTCAAATTCAAGAAAAGTCAATATTGAAATAGTTTAAAAAAAAACAGATCGTAAATTGGGCATTGACGAATCTTTTGTATTCTCCAAAACGAAAAACGTTTTTAGGGAGTCGGCGAAAAACGTTGAGGGCAACTTTCTTTGTCTTTAAAATTTTATCAATATTTAAATTATTAAATTTTCTAATAATAGTCTTACATTTCAAGCGAATTTTTAAATTTCAAATCTGCTCTTCCAAATTACATTTGAAATTATTGTTTATGTTTTACGCCGCCCACCCCCTTTTGGGGGCGCGGCTATAGAAAATAATTAAAAATAACCATAAAAATGTAGTATTTAATCATAAATATCATAAACAAATAATTTGTTAACATTTGTAGCGGGGGAAAATGTGTCCCCAACCGACTTTGCCGACCCCTCCCAGAAAAAGACGCCCTGCCATTTTTTTTTTTAATTTTTAAAGTCGAATTTAAACTATTCTTTTTTACTAATTTCCCTATTTCTTTTTTCTCTTTTCAGATGTTGTACCCATCTAGAATTTAAGTTGTTTAAAACTTATTTTGACCTAATGTAAAGAAAAAAATCTTTTTTTTTTTATTTTAAATTAATAAAACAACAAACTTAAAATCCTATGGTGTGAAAAGTGTTATTCATTTTTATTGTTATAAATAGAATATATAAACAAATTTTGGCTTAAAAATCAAATCAATATTAGTTTTTATTATAAACGAAGACATAAAATTTGAAATATACAATGAAGGGGCATGTCACAGAATCTATTCCGTTCGGATTCGGAAAAAGTGGTTTACTCGTAAAACGAAAAACAAATATTCAGGGTATTCACTTCAGAATTTTTTGACCCTTGCAACAGTGCAATATTGCAACATTTTTTTAAAAAAAATTTTTAATAAAATTTTTATTTTTCTATTACCTTTTATATGATTTGTAGTTGCAAGAAAAGATTTGCAATTTATTTTAATTTAAATACAATTGCTTTTATTCACAAAGAAGCAAGCAAAAAAAGTTGCAATTTTGACATTGCACAATTTTGCAAGACTAAAATTTCTGAGGTGAATTCCATTATTATTTTTGTCGAAATGAAATCACTTTCAAAAATCAAAGTGGAATTGAATTGCATAAAAGTGGTTTCATTCCGAAAAAATACTTGCTTTACGTTTTACGATTAAACCACTTTTTCCCAATCCGAACGGAATTGAGTCTGTGACATGCCCTGAAGGCTGGTTTACATGTTAACTACCATTGACTAACCTTATCTACAATTTCCCAGTATTGGGAAAACGATTTTCCGGGTTTAAATAATTTTGTATGAAAAATTATAAAAATTTGACATTGTAATCCCCTTATACTGGGAAATAGTAGATAAGGGTGGTCAAGGGTACCCAGGCAGAAAAATACGAACGGGAGAGAGCTGGAAAAGTACCTTTTATAGTCGCTTGTGTGCTGGGAAAGCATCACATTTTAGTACTTTCCCAGCGTCCAAAATGATAACCACGGTAAACGGTATGCCGTTGCTATTTTAAAGCGCTTTGAAAGCGCTTAAAAAACGAAAAATAAGGTACTATTATAGCACTTTTAGAACAAAAAATGGGACGTATCTAAATTGTATACATAAGTCCATAAGACACAACTTTTTTTGGTGTTTATTTGAATAAAGAAATTTGTTAAATTAGTATAAAAAATTAATTGACTCATTTATTAGGATAAACAAATTTTGAACAAACTTTGAACAATTTGCCAAGTCCCGGAAAAAATTTGTTTGCAGTTTTCTTTGCGTTTTGGAATAAAAAATTTACTAAAAATGCTTTTAGGAAAAAATTTGGAAAAAATCCCGAAAAAAAGTGGTGTATTGAACCGAAACGGGTATGTATCCGGAGTTTAAGACACTTCCTCACGAAAGAAACAGGTGTTTTTATATAAAAGGTGGCAAGTTTGTAATATGTAGGTCATTGTGTATAAGTGACATATCATGAGAACTATCAAGGACCGGCCACTTATCTTGCAGGGAAATAAAAAATATTCCAATTGTTATGAAAATTAATAAATTTTAATAAAAAAATGTATACTTTAAACGGAATTAAATAGAAAAACATTGGCAAAGCGCTTGGAAAGCACTTTTCGAATTCATACTACCTTATACACAAAAAATAAAGTGCTTTGCCGAGACTTTTTCTTTGGAACGGTTGGCAGTTTCTGCCTGGGTAGTTAACATGTAAATCAACCTTAGACAATAATCACAATTGGAGCGGCAAGCGGTTTTCCGCAATCGTCCTCATAAAAATAGAATTGAATCTAGTTTGGCGGAAAAACGCGGCGGTTTTTTGTTTTTATACAAAACGTGTGTGAACAGTTGCGGAAAAACGCTTCCCGCCCCAATTGTGGTTATTCTCTTAATTTGGCAACGTAATTTTAATGAACACTGTTATAACTTTAAAATACTGGTGTTTTAGTCGCTTACCTCAAATTCACTATGTCGGTTAAGAAGTGAAATTAGGCGTTTTTAACAATTAGGCATCAGTTCCGACTTTCAGAACTTTTGAAACATGAAATTTTTGGAATTAACCGTTACAGAGAAAAAATACACCTCTGAAATTGGCAATTCTAAAAATGACATTAAGAAAAAAATAAAAAACAGAACAATTATGTAGAATTTTTATGATATTTAGAAAAAAATTCAAAACTTTTTAATTTAAAGAAAAAAATACACAGAGGTATTCAGAGTGGATTGACTCACATTGACGACATTGTGAACGTAGCTTTACTGTAATAATACTATGTTTAGACCAAACAAAAACTAACTTGTTTTTGGCAAAAAGCGTTTTGGAAAACCAAACTGTTTACACCCAATAAAAAGAGTTTTTGTTTGTCAAATCAAATTAATTATTTTCTAAATTCACTAAAAAACACAAAATTATAATAGCCACACATTATTAAAAAAATTAAATTACACATTTATTTACTTTTTTAAAAGATTTGAATATTAATTTCACAAAAAAACAAATATTTTTGTTTTGACATTCGTTTTTAGCAAAAGAAAATTGAAAAAAACATTCACACTGAATTAATAGTAGCATTGACCAGAACCTAAATTCTAGTTTTTGTCCAGTTTTAGTTGGCAACGCAGTTTTTAAATTGTATGGAAAATTTATGTAGTTTTTGCCAAAAACCAAAAAAATATTCAAAAACAAGTTGTTTTCGTTGGTGTAAATACCGTATAATACATTTCGGTAACCAATCTTGTTTTTAATAAAAAAAAAGGGTTGGCAACGCAAGTTTTGAATACATATAAATAACATTTTACTCTGGCAATGGCTAGCTCAGTATAGTTGGTAACGTTATTTTTAATCGTTACATGTACAGATCATTTAAATGTTAATAGTGGATTTAATATTACAACCACTTTGTGGTACATGGTAGAGATGGGCACATGAGCAGATTAGAGCGTGATTCACGCGTGAGTGTGACTTAATTCAATTTGCGTTAGTAAGATTTTTGCGTGAGTGTGCGTGAGTCAATTTTTTTGGGTGAGTTTGTGTGATTTATTTTCTCTTCATATTTCCTTTCATACCAAAAAAAGCAAAAAAAAAATTTAAAATTTGACTTAACTTTACATTTCGTCCCGAAAAAAGCAAAAAAAAAATATAAAAAAATGCCTGCGAATTTTGTACTCTTGCCCAAAACATTAAATCATGATAATGTTTTGCGGAAGATTTGGGTGTACTTGCCAAAGCAAAGTTTTCTTAGAAAAAATAATGTTATACTTTGCTATTCCATGCACAACAAATTGAAATATCAGTCAAGGACCCCATTAAAAAACCAAAAGAGCTGTACATTTCGTAAGTGAGTGCAAAAATAAGTGCAAAAAACTGTTTTTACATTTTGGAGAGTATAAAAGATTCGGCACTTGTTTATGTACATTTGATAAACAAGTGGAAAATTTTTATGCAAAAAGCTTAGATTGGTGAAAAAGTACTTTTGGTAAAAAATTTTTTTAAAAAAATTTAATGAACCCAAAATTTTTAGTGAAAAAAATTTTGATGAAAAAAGTTTTTGATGAAAAGAAAAATTTTTTGATAAAAAACTTATGAAAAAAAAATTTGATGAAAAAAAAAAATTTGATGAAAAAAAAATTAATGAAAAAAAAAAAAAAACTGATGAAAAAAAAAATTAATGAAAAAAAATTGATGAAAAAAAACTTAATGAAAAAAAAAATTGATGAAAAAAAAAAATTTGATAAAATTTTTTTTTAAAAAAAAAGTTTGATAAAAAAAAAAAATTATGAAAAAAAATTGATGAAAAAAAAATTTGATGGAAAAAAAATTGATGAAAAAAGAATTTATAAAAAAATTGATGAGAAAAATTAATGAAAAAAAAATTGACGATTTTTATTTTTGTTAAAAAATAGTTATAGGTCTATTCGATTACCTTACTACAATCTACTATTTTTTACTCATTTTACTACAGCTGGAAATTTTCAATACAAAAAGTAAACAAGACTTTCCAGTTGTAGTAAAAAATAGTAAGCAATTTGGGTAATCGAATAGACCTTATGTTAATTTTTATTCAGCATCTGGTGAAAAACGGTTTTATTCACCACGAGGTGAATTATTATCCAAGTTACAAACCCAAGTTATTAAAATTTTTGGTTTTAAGAAAATGAAAATTAATCCTTGTTTTCTTTTTCGTTAATTGTTAGCTTATATAGTCAAACTGAGGTGGTGTCCTGCAATTTTTCTAAAATTAGACACCAGCCTAAAAACATTTATCATGTTAAAAAAAAAAACAATTTTGACCAGCGATGTGCGAACAGAAGATATAGACCGATTTTGATAATTTTGGTTAAAAAATGCTTGTATTATCTTGTACCAACTTTTCCGCACTTATAATAGTTAATCTGAGCATTTTGTTGGAATACGCACCACCCAAATATACAATAGGTCTATTCGATTACCCAAATTTCTTACTATTTTTTACTACAACTGGAAAGTTTTGTTTACTTTTTGTATTGAAAATTTCCAGCTGTAGTAAAATGAGTAAAAAATAGTAGATTGTAGTAAGGTAATCGAATAGACCTAATCAGTTATGTTACATTTTTCTGAAAATATTTCTAATATTGCATCCAGGACTACTTTACTTTTGTTTTTTGGTTTTCCCACACATCTATTATTAATAGGAAATTCTATATAATTCCTTAAATGAGTTTAGAAACACCCTATAATTTCCTCTCTTTATGATTTTCCTGCTGCCATTAACAACTTCTGTACAAAATAAACTTTTACTTTAACCAAGTTATAATTATAATCTAAGACGTTCGTTCATCTTCCTTCCATCTTCCTCTTTCTCCGTTTCTTCCTTTTTTCAATATGATAAACTATAAATGATTGTTTTAAAGATATTTTTTTTTTTTGGTTTTTTTGTAGAAGATTCTTATAAGATCAAGAAGAAGAAAGAATGAAAAAAAACTTGTAGTCATATTTTCCCACAATCAAACAAGTTTTGTTGCTGTTGTTGTTTGTTCCTTTTCTTCTGCAACGATAAACTTCCATACATGATACTTGTTAGGTTTCCTGTATGTCTACTGCTGCTGCTGATACAGCAAACACTAAGTAACATACCACAATCACCACCAGCACCACTACCGGCCGATTATAGTCATCATTATCATCATCATTGCCAACATCGTCGTCTTCATCGTCATCCTCATCATCATCCTGTGTTAAACACTACCAAAAACAACCAGCAATGATTGTTAAGTTGTGGCAAATGTTGTTGGTCGGTTATTTAGATGGATCGATTGTTAGTTAGTGATGTTCTTATGTGTGCAGAGAACTATAATCATTTGAGAAAATTACTTTATCCTGTCCTGGATTGTGTTGTTTGGTGGTTGGCTGGTTGGTTTGTAGCTGTTGGTCGGTTAGTTTGGTTTGGTACATTTGAAAAATGTTCTTTTGCCGCTTTTGATCTTGTTTTGTAAGATGTTTTAACGTTTTACATTCTTTATCTTGTTGTTATTATTATTGGCCCTTTTTTTTAAGTTTTTGTGCTCCATCTACTTCATCTTCAAAGATGTGGAAGAAAACTTATACACACACACACCCTTTCGTTACAATATATGATGGTCCACTCTACTACTCAATTGATTATTTTTTTCTATTTTGATATTCTTGTTGCAGTTGGCTATTAACAATCAAGCTACATGTATGCTTAGGTTTAAATGGTCTACTAAATTTGACCAACTAACTACTTTGGAAGTTTTTTTCCACTATTACAAAATGGTTCTTTAACAGAGAAATAAAAGTGTCAGATTGGAAGGTTAGTTAGATGTGTAGTTCGCTAAATACGAGCACAATTGGAGGACACGTGCTTGTGATGCCCTCTAGTTTGATAGTTTGTAAATGGAAACAATGGATATAGAACCTATACAACGTAATCGTGTTCTAAGGCTCTTATTCATAAAACTTATAACAGACTTATTGTAGGTTTATTTGACAATTAATCCTGCAATATCTGTCAAATAAACCTACTCTAAATATATTTCAGGTTTTATGAATAACCACCTAAACCTTCGCTTAACGCTTCTTCTGGTATCCATCTTTGGATAATACAATGAATAATGGATAATCGAATGTGGAATACTCTAGAAGAAGACAATTGTGTTGATTTTTCTCCTATATTCTTCATGAATGACTTTCGAGAGTTCTGATAAGGGGAACTATTGTATCGTCAAACGGTCCAGAGCTCTTTCGTTTACTATGTTGCTAGCTTCGAAAACCCCACTGTGGTCTAGTGTCTTTCTCTGACTGTACAATGTCAAATTTTGCTGAGAGACATAATACGTTCCTCTACAAAAAACTGAATATCAACAACTTTGGAGGAACCACTGACCTTTACCTTCAGGAAATAGAACCTACACAACGTAATCGTGCTCTAAACCTTCTCTTAACGCTTCTTCTGGATTCCATCCTCAGGAAATAGAACCTACACAACGTAATAGTGTTTTAAACCTTCTCTTAACGCTTCTTCTGGAATCAATCTTTGGATAATAAAATGAACATCGAATGTGGAATATTCTACAAGAAAACAATTTTGTTGAATTTTCTCCTAAAGTCTTCACGAATAACTTTCGAGAGTTCCGATAAAGGGAACTATTGTATCGTCAAACTCTTTAGAGCTCTTTCGTTTACTATGTTGCTAGCTTCAAAGACCCCACTGTAGTCTCGAATCTATCTTTGACTGTATGCTGTCGAATTTTGCTGAGAGACACAATACGTTCCTCTACATATTAAAAGTTTATGAAGTTGCTAAGAAAACTGAATATCAACATCTTTGGAGGAACCACTGACCTCTACCTTTTAACTCCTATAGTCTTCATTACTGACTTTCGAGAGCTGCGATAAGGGAAACTATAGTACCGTCTAAAAACTCAGAGATCATTCGTTCACTATTTTGCTAGACTTCAAAGACACCACTGTGGTCTAGAATCTATCTCTGATTGTATGCTGTCGAGTTTTGCTGAGAGACATAATATGTTCCTCTATACATTTAAATTTTATAATGTTCGATTCTAAGTTTTTGAAACAGGAAGACTACAAGAATCTCAGCTTAAGAGAAACTAAAAGTTTCTAAGAAAACTGGATATTAAAATCCTTAGAGGATCGACAGATCCTCTAAGGATCTGTCTTCATTAATGACTTTCGAGAGTTGCGATAAGGGGAACTATAGTACCGTCTACAAACTCAGAGATCATTCGTTCACTATTTTGCTAAACTTCAAAAACCCCCACTGTCGTCTAGAATCTATCTTTGAATGTATGCTGTCGAATTTTGCTAGGAGATAAAATATGTTCATCTCTACATTTCAATTTTATGATGTCCGATTCAAATTTTTTTAAAAAAGGAAGACTGCAAGAATCTCAGGTTAAGAGACACAACATTCATCATGAAGTTTCTAAGAAAACTGGATATAAAAATCCTCAGAGGAACGACTGATCTTTACCTTTTATCAACATCTTTGGAGGAACCACTGACCTTTACCTTTTAACTCCTATAGTCTTCATCAATGATGGTACAATGGACTATTTTAAATCTGAGCGCCATGGACTTGCCTGAAAATTTCCATATTTCAGGCTTGTGCAACCCACCCTTAACTCAACTTCATCAATGACTGTCGAGAGTTGCGATAAGGGAAACTATAGTACCGTCTACAAACTCAGAGATCTTTCGTCCACTATTTTGCGAGACTTCAAAGACTCCACTGTTGTCTATAATCTATCTCTGATTGTATGCTGTCAAATTTTGCTGAGAAACATTATATGTTCCTTTATACATTTCAATTTTATGATGTCCGATTCAAAGTTTTTGAAACAGAAAGACTGCAAGAATCTTAGCTTAAGAGACAAACCTTCCACATGAAGTTTCTAAGAAAACTGTATATTAAAATCCTCAGAGGAACGACTGACCTTTACCTTTTATCAACATCTTTGGAGGAACCACTGACCTTTACCTTTTAACTCCTATAGTCTTCATTAATGACTTTCGAGAGTTGCGGTAAGGGAAACTATAGTAACGTCTACAAACTCAGAGATCATTCGTTCACTATTTTTCTAGACTTCAAAGACTCCACTGTGGTCTAGAAAGTATCTCTGATTGTATGCTGTCCAATTTTGCTGAGAGGCATAATATATTCCTCTACACATTTCAATTTTATGATGTTCGATTCAAAGTTTTTGAAACGGAAGACTGCAAGAATCTCATCTTAAAGGACACAACATTCATCATGAAGTTTCTAAGAAAACTGGATATTAAAATCCTCAGAGGAACGACTGACCTTTACCATATATATAGTTCTTATCAATGACTTTCGAGAGTTCCGATAAGAGGAACTTTTGTCGTCAAACAACTAAGAGCCCATTCGTTCACTATTTTGCTAGTTTTTAGAGACTCTACTGTGGTCTAACATATATCTCTGACTGTATGCTATCAAATTTTGCTAATACGTTCTCCTACATATTAAAGAAGGAAGACTGCAAGAATCTCGGCCTAAAAGACACAACAAGAGTTTCTAAGAAAACTGAATATTAAAATTCTCAGAGGAACCACTGACCTAAACCTTTTTTCTCCAATAGTCTTCATCAATGACTTTCGATAGTTCCGAGTTCTGCGCTCTCGAAGGTGTTGGAGATTGCAATCTTGTGAAGTATCTGAAGGCTTAATTTTTTTTTAAGCAATCGATAAATCGTTTTTCGAGAGACCTGTTGGTGTTTCTTTTCGAAATGTTGGAGCCGTTTGATCCATATTTTTGGGAAAAATAAAGTGATTGCTCTAGACATTTTGCCACTTGTGTCTTTAACAGTTCTGGAGGGATGTTATATGGACCAGGTGCTTTATGATTTTAAAGGGCTTTAATGTCTTCTATTATTTCTTCCTGATTTGGAGAATTGGTGGGGACATCGTGCCTTTCTAGGTGGTGCTGACATCTACAAAATTTTTGACATTGGTGATGGGGAAACTGAGAGTATATTATCGCAATAATTTTCCCAGATTGTAAGTTGTTCTTGAAGTGATAATACAATTTTATATTTCAAAGGTTTTGTAACGTTTAAAGTCTTGTTTGTCATCTGTTTTACGATTTTGTACAGGTCTCTAGCACGATTTCATTCCGGGAACTTTTCTTAACTTTATGACCCATCTCAGAGTATTTCTTCTGCAATTCTGTTTTGCTAGATCTGGTTTTTGATTTTAACCAAATTCCAGGTAAATACAGAGATCTAATACTATTGTGGGTTTTTAGATTCCAGTAAGACTTCGATATTGTTTTGCAACGTCTCAGATAACTGACTGCATATCGAGGGCTGTTGTAGTTTTTTACATTTTTCTGTAGATTGCATGTTTTACTGTTCTTTCTCCTACACTTTTTTTTATCTTTCTTAACGACAGCCTGGGTCTAACTTCAAATCCTATCTATTCTTTCGCAGATGACAGAAACATTTTTCATTCATTTTCCTTTAATCACAGACCAAGCCTTACTGAGGTTGAAGCTATGAGGCGGAACATGAATGACACACTCAATCATGACCGTACGACAATCTGCGAGGGGGGTCTTGCAAATAGGGTCGATTTTAATGATCGTAAGATCCACACTCAAAAAATTATGTTAGTAAAATCAACTGAAAATGTCAGTTAAAATAACTACTTTGTAAGTTGTTTTGGGGTCAACTACTTTTTCAGTTAAATCAACTAACAATGTTAGTTATTTTAACTGACAAAAAACAACTGACTTATGTAGTAAAAACTACTAACATTTGTAGTCAAAACAAATAAAATGTAGTAAATTTTTTTTTTTAAAAAAGTTGTGAAAAATAAAAAAAAAAGAAAATTTATTTTTATTTTTTGGAAAAAAACTTTAAAAATTTTTCAGAGATAAAAAAATAAAATTAACTACTTTAAATAACTGTTACTACATCACAGTACTTTTTTGTTAGTTATTCAAAAAAACTACTTAAAATAACTAACAGAAATAGTTGTTTGATATTTTTCACACAAAAACAACTGACTTTGTAGTTGAAAACAACTAACTACTGTAAAATATACAAACAACTAACATGTAGTAACTTACATAATTTTCTGAGTGCAATATTGTGTGTTGACCCACAGACGGCTTGTGGAATCAGCGTCATCTGTATACATGGGTGGTATAGCTATTGAGGAATCAGAAACTCTTGATGTTCTTGGCATGAAAATCCAATGTGACGTTCGTTGGAACCAACATGTTTTTCAAGTGTCAATAGGAGCATTCAAGTGTATTGGTTTCTTCACTCAGAAAATTATTGCAGTTACTACATGACGGTCGTTTATGTAGTAAGTAGTAGCTGTTGTTTTTAACTACCATTTCGGTCGTTTTTGTATGAAAAAATCTCAAACAACTTTTTTTGTAGTAGTTTCAAAAAATAACTACAAAAAATATACTACACTGTAGCAATAGTTGATTTATGTAGTTGTTTTTAGTTTTTTTCTAAAAACTCATTTTTTTCTAGAAATTTTTATTCCAAACGATGGGTCGAACGAGTTGGTCGTGCGGGATGCGGAAGGAATTATTTTTATACCAAATAAAAAATATCTAAATAAATTAAATTACAATTTATTAAATTTAATTATAACAAAAAATATGTTTTTGGAAAAATATTCTTGAGCGAAAGAAAATAAGTGGATAAATGAGATAGCAAGTGTGTATAATATAGCGCTCACATAAGCGTGCGTAAAAACCAATCGGAAAAAAACAAAAAATTTCTTGTCGGCTTGGTTGCCTGCGTCAGTGAATCAAGCCGACCGGCTCAAAATCGGCTGCGCGGCGCCGCCGGCCAATTTTTAACCATTTTTCGCGCCGCCGCCTTTCAAAACACAGATTTTACAACAAAAATAGAACAAAAAAGTTCAGCCGAAACTGAGCCGCCGCTGAGCAAAATTGGTCGAGCCGCCGCCGCCGAAAATTTTGGGTCGGCTTGATTGACTGGCCTGCGTGCCATCTTTCTTTTCTTTGTATACACAACAGAACAGGTACATACCTCTTGAAACATTGCAAATTAATTATTTTTTTTTTATAAATCAATTCTACCAAAGCATTTCTTTTTTTTTTTTATTCCAGACAAATTTTGATCAGAAGCGGTGGAAATTTGAAACAAACTATTAAAAAAACAAAGGTAAATACAATCAATTTATTTTGTTTAACATTTTATTAATATATATTTTTTCTTCTATAATTCCAGATAAATACACCAAAAAATTGTCATCATGTCGAAATTCTATACAACCAACTGAATTGTATTGCTTTTTAAATAAATAAATATCAATCATTTAAACGTTTAAGAAATTTTTTAAATAAAATTTCAGGCAATTGTTGTAAAAACAACTGTAGTAAACAGTTTTGTAGTAGTTTTTACTACATTTTGTAGTTGAAAATCAATAGTTAAAAACAACAACATGTTCAGTTGTTTTTACCGTAATATGTAGTGGACGCCTTTTCAACAACAAAATGTAGTCAAAACAACTGTCTTTTGTAGTTGATTTTACCGACATACTTTTTTGAGTGTTAAAACGGTGCAAGAATTACTTCACTCCTTCTGATCTCCTCACCATTTATACTGCCTATATCCGACCGAAAATGTAATACAACTCCCGTTGTCAATGACAGTAGGGTATCCAGCTCTATTGACTCATTGGAGCATCGTCGGAATGTGGGTTGTGCGTCATTGTTATATCGACTTACCGCGGTAAGTGTTTAGCTGAGATGTCGACTGTCCACTGTCTCTCACAACGCATTACAGAGAAAATTCGTTTCTCGGTCGAACTTGCCGTATGTAGAATGAACTCCCGGCTGAAGTCTTCCCAGTCGGCTACAATTTAAAAAAAAATCAAACTAAATGTCCACAAACACTTCTCCCTTTTCCGTAACCTATTTTCCTAAGACCAACACAATGCATTGCATTTGTAGGTGGCATCCCCAGAGTGTTGGCTCAAAGTAAAAAATAAATGTCTATGTGGTCAGTTTGATTCTCGGTTCTATGATACCCAAGTAACTTTAAACACATTCTTATGGATGGTAGAAAACAAGTATTTCAATCAGGTAAGCACCAAATAAAAAGAAAATAGAAATTTCGATTTATGTTTATGTCGTGTTAAGTTTCATAAAAATTGTTGAAAACCCCCAAAAGAAACTTTCCGTTTAAAATCTTCTTATTTTAACAAACCCTTTCTTATTTAGCCTATCTTAACAATCCCGCCCCACATATAATCTAGTTGGTCACACTTTATCCAACTGCATTATAGGCATATTTTTGTGTTCATTTTGTTCTGCATTCTTTTAACTATTGAATGTCTCAAGATTTTTTGTTGTCGTTTTTAAGATTTTTTCTTGTTAAAGCCCCTTTTGTCTTTGTTGGTTGGATCGTTGGTTGGTTGTGGCGTAGTAATGTTTTGACATTCTATTGGATTTTATAAGTGAAAATAAAATATACTCGTACTCGTATGTAGATTGTTGTCTATTGATAGAAAATACCCAACAACAACAACAACAACGACAACACCAACTATATTACTTGGACAAAGTGGTATGGTTTTATTTCTTTGAAGTCGATCGAATATAAAAACTAAAGACGAAAAATGAAATCTACATAGTTTTTCAATTAAAATTGTTTTAATGTTATCAAGATAATACTTGAGTTTTGGATTATGATTATCGTACATACAATTGACATTAATATGTCGTGTCCAATCATTTATACATTTGTGGATGTGCACGAATTATAAAATCTGTCAGTTTTATTTTAAAGAATACACCCACAATTTTCGTTGTAAAAGGATTGACATTTCCGGGTATTCTCTTTTGCATATACTTGCAGTTATCTTTGTCGTTACACATTAAGGGTTTTATCCTTTCAAGTGAAATAAACTTTTTGGTACGTTGTAATTGACAATTGGAGAAACTTTTAAAGGTTTTTAGTTTTCGTTGTTTCGAAAATAATTCCTGGACTATGATCACGTAAAACGATAGTTGATTATCGTAGATTTTTGGAGCCTTGTTGTTCCTAAACTAAACAAAATGTTTCCGATTTTTTTAATGTCATCACTCTTTAATAATATAATAAAGAAAAACTTTCAAATTTCCCTTCAAAACGATATGTATTTTGATGTCGTTTATGCATCGTCAATCGTTTCCGTTTTACGTGATTAGCCCCCTGATTTTTAAAGTATAACTCAATCGCAATATGCTCTGCACTCTCGAAGGTGATGGAGAGCACGATAAATTGCCATCTTGCAAGGTATCTGCAGGCTAACTTACTATTACACGATCGACAGTATGGTTTTTTGCAGAACTCGCTGGAAGGTAACCAACATTCAACCAATCCCTAAAAAGGGTGCGTCTTCTAACCCTGAAAACTATCGCCCGATAACAATTTGTCCTACGCTCCCGAATGTTAAAAGGCTTTTTGCGGATCTTTACGTAAATAAGTCTCCAGGACCAGATGGTATACCAGCACTGAAGCAGTGCGCTTCGACGTTAGCACGTCCACTGGCTAACCTTTTTATCTTATCCTTCCGTGCGAGCATCTTTCCATCATGTTGGAAGATTGCCAATGTGCAACCAATGCCTGAGAAGGGTGCGGCTAATAACCCTGATAATTAGCGCCCAATCGCAATATGCTCAGCGCTCTCAGAGTAAATGGGTTGCTTTGGATATATCCAAGGCATTTGATTGTGTTTAATGCCATTGGTGTCGGTAATGACTTCTCTCGATTTATTACGAGTTTCTTCAGAGATCGTTCTATACGTGTTGTTATAGATGGGTTCTCATCAGATGAGTTTCAGCTTCAATCAAGAATACCGTAAGGTTCTGTTCTTTCTCTTACCCTTTTTCTTATTTTTCTTAACGACCTCCCAAGTCAAACTTCAAATCCTATCTACTCTTTCGCAGATGACAGCAACATTTGTAATTCATTTTCCTTTGATTGTAGGTAAAGCCTTGTTGAGGTTGAAGGCAAAAGGCAGATTATAAATGACACACTTAATCAAAACCTGTTGACAATCTCTGGGTGGGGTCTTGTGAACAGGGTCAATTTTAATACACACAAGACTCAATGTTGTATGATATTGAATTTTGACATTCGACAAATCAGAAATATCGTGCAGTTCCCTAAAACCCAGTGAAGGAAGTCTCCGTCACAGACTAATACAGACTCGACATAAGTTACAGATGTCATAAAAGTAGTCTTGAACCATATGGTTAAATTTTTTAAATTATTTTACAAATAAGGTTAGAAAGAGAAAGCTAATATAACGCGCCATAAGAAAAATGGATGCCAGATCTGTTTTTATTGTTTCACTCACTCCTAAGTCATAGAAAGTGCTGCCATGTTAGCTTAAAACTAGATAATAACCGCTCTGGTTTCTCCTAAAATCGCTTAGTTTTTCCCCATTTTTTGTTATAAAACTCTACTATCGCGTCTGTATATAGTCTGTGTCTCCGTCCTGAAAGTTACGGCAGAGGCAGATAAAGTGTTCGATAGTTTCCAACTTCTCCTCATCTATGCAACTCCGGTAAAAATTATTTGACGGCACATTTAACCACTCTGCGTGCTTTCCTATAAGACAGTGTTCAGTAATCACAGCAACCACTGTCGAAATCTTCTTAATTGTGACTAAGAGAAGGCCAAATCTGTGGTGTAGTCTCACACGTCCGCCCATTTGCCCATCTCTGATTAGCCTCCGTCGCGCAACAAAGCCGTAGATTTTGCTTGCAAGTTTATAGAGGCATTCTAACACATAGCAATTCTGAAGGAAAGCGTAAGGTAGTTCCCAGTCTTGCATGCTTATCGGCTTTGCAATTCCTTGGAGTGTCTCTGTGCCCTCGGACCCATATGAGTCGTATGTCAAACTGCTTGGGTATCTCATGTAAATACGTGCGGCAGTTAAGGGCAGATCATGTTTTCAGAAACATTAACTACAGGGATTTGACCGCGGCTTGGCAGTCAGAACGGATGTTGACTGAGGTTGTAGACAAGACATTAGACATTGCAACTCAACCAGTCAGCGACTTCCTTCAGCATCTCTGTCTGGTAAACACCGCAATGATCTGGCAATATTTGAGCCAGGCTCAACCCAAACCCCGGAATTTCCCTTATCCAAAACTCACTGGATGGTATGTTATTGGTAAAATGGAACTCAAAAAGGCTCATAGAGGGAGCACAGTCCACATTTTGTGGTGTTGTTATCTTCTTCAAGATCGCATTATGGCCACAATCGCTGTTCCTTTATTGCAGTGTGCTATTAAGTCGAATTGCCGACGTAGCCGGATTCTACCCAATAAAAATTTTACCCAATATGTCTAATCGTATCAGGTAAAGGAGGATTTCTAATGCAGCCGTAGCATGAATGACACACTTAATCAAGAATTGTTGACAATCTCTGAGTGGGGTCTTGCAAATACGGGCAAGTTCAATGCACGCAATACCAAATGTTGCTTGTTGATCCACAGGTCTGTGGAGCCGACAGCGTCATCTATGCATATGGGTGGTATAGGTATAGGTTAGGGTGATGGTGTCCTATTTACACCTCGCATAGAACTAATGGTCCATAGCGACAATTTCAAGTTATATCTGATCAGTAATCGATCGGCGACTCCTTGTACCTCTACTATTGGTGAGGTGCATCTTTTACAACTGGCGTCTGAAATGAGTCTAATATTCTTGGAATGAATGCCTATAAAACAGTAACCAGTTATTATTCCAGTCAGAGTTCGACATTCTCTTCTCATAACTGTTGGCCATTAAGATCTGCTGATTGGCCATTAAGATCTGCTGATTTACCATGTTGTTAGTATTTTCCACTTCATATTCGCTTTTGCAACATTAATGTATTTTTGTCTTAGTTTGTAGTATTGGAGCGGTTGTGATACTAACCGTGGTACCTACACTATCAGCTCCAAGTTTTGCGAGTTCGTCTGCCCTTTCATTTCTTTGTATCCCGTTGTGGTAGAAATATCGAAGAATCGGAAACTCTTAATGTTTTACCATGCAAATTCGGTGTGATGTCCGCTGTAATAAGCACGTTTTTAAATTATCGAAAGAAGCATTCAAGCATATTATTTTTCAACCCGGTGTAAGAAGTACTTCACATTATCCGAACTCCATACTATTTATGCCACCTTTATCCGACCGAAGATGGAGTACAACTCCCACATATGGGCACAGGCTTCAAAGTCTATTTTTGACAAAGGAGGGCGTTGATGCTTATCAATAACAATAGAGTTTCTAACTCTATTGACTCATTGGAGTATCGTCGGAATGGGGTTGTGTGACTCTGTTCTATCGATATTATCATGGAATATGTTCTGCTGAGTTAAGCGAACTTATCCCCAGAAACCGAATTTTTGTTCGTAGCACTCGGTTGTCTAGTAGATCACATCAGTTGGCCGTGATTGTCCAGTTAACCGCACCCCGCATTCCACAAAGGTTCGTTTATCAGTCAAACTATCCGTATGTGGAATTAACTTTCCGCAGAAGTCTTTCCAGTTTCTTTTAATGTAGATAAATTCAAGTCAAATGTCCACAAACACTACTCCCTCTTTTCTCCTCCTCATAACCTATTTTCTTGATATCAGGCATTTCATCATTTAAAATTATCACTGTTTAACAAACAAATAACACTTTTTTACCGTCGTCGTACACCGTCATTGATTTAGGTACATATATTTTCTCTAACAACGGTTTTGTTTTGTTTAGTGTTTTTCTATTATTTTGTAGCCCTGTGTAATTTTTACTTTTATGTCAATACGTGCCCAAATAAATACATGTGTAAAAAAATATGGAATGCATATGGGCATAAAATAAACAATTAAATTCGTATGACTTTTACAATAAATATTTTAGGGTAGGAAATGCATTGTTTGGACTCAATTGAACAAAAATATATTTTCTACAAAATAAATGAAATCAATTTTTGTGATCGCACACCTCTTCTCAACAATATCACTACTTGTTGCATATTGCACCGATTCCAAACTCTCTTTTAAAATTCTTATTCATAAACTTATTCATAGAGAGAGAGAGAGGGTGAGCGAAAATGTTTGTAACTCTCTCTTTTACAAAACACTTGTTAATTTTATAATACAAAAAACCATAGTTGCAAGCAGCCATCACAAAAAAAAAATCAAAATATTACTTTAACAACGACACAGGCAACTTCATAACTAGTACAGTGATAGTGAAGCACACAAAACACCCGGTTAACAGAACACGATTGGTGATATATATGGGCTGTTTCACGTCAACGGGAGACCCCCCCGCCCCCAAAATTCTATTGGTCGTAGAGAGTTGTATTATGGCTTAAAATTTAGCCAATGATCTCTACTTTTGAAAGCTGAGTGGCGGAAGTTGAACCCAATGGTAAGTGAGCCAATATGGCGGTGCGAATCGGGATACCCCGATCGGGATATGCTGGAAACTAATGAAGGAGTTATGGGATTTTTCTGAAATTTGTTATCAGGGGGTATATTTAGACGCTAATTTCGAATTTTCATTCAGATTTCCAAAATTCAAAATGGCGGATCCAATATGGCGGATGATTTTTTCGAGGTTTTCGCATTCAAACAAAACTCGGTTCCCGGGTGTATTATGGGTCACTAAACACGATTCTGAATTTAGATTTCCAAAATTCAAAATGGCGGATCCAATATGGCGTTTATTTTTTTGTTTTATTGTTTCGATTTCCTTGAAACTTGTTATCTGGGGGCTATTTGAGACGCTGATTTCGAATTTTTATTCAGATTTCAAAAATTCAAAATGGCGGACTCAATATGGCGGATGGTTTTTTTTTTAAGTTGTCGCATTCAAATAAAACTCGGTTCTTGGATGTATTATGGGTCACTTAGCACGATTCTGAATTTAGATTTCCAAAATTCAAAATGGCGGATCCAATATGACATTATTTTTATTTTTTTTTTAATTTCGATTTCCTTGAAACTTGTTATTCCGGGGTTATTTGGGACGCTGATTCCGAATTTTTATTCAGATTTCAAAAATTCAAAATGGCGGATCCAACATGGCAGATGATTTTTTTTTTAATTGTTGCATTTAAGTTAAACTCGATACCCGGGAGTTTTATGAGTCACTTAGTACGAATCTGACAACAGATTTAAAAATCGTTATTAAAAAAATATAAGAGCCATGTTGGATCCGCCATTTTGAATTTTGAAAATCTGATGTCAGATTCGTACTAAGTGACTCATAAAACTCCCGGGTGTCGAGTTTAACTTAAATGCGACAATTTAAAAAAAAAATCATCTGCCATATTGGATCCGCCATTTTGAATTATTGAACTCTGAATAAAAATTCGGAATCAGCGTCCCAAATAACCCCGCAACAACAAGTTTCAAAGAAATCGAAATTAAAAAAAAAATAATGTCATATTGGATCCGCCATTTTGAATTTTGGAAATCTAAATTTAGAATCGTGCTTAGTGACCCATAATACATCCGAGAACCGAGTTTTATTTGAATGCGACAACTTAAAAAAAAAAACATCCGCCATATTGAGTCCGCCATTTTGAATTTTTGAAATCTGAATAAAAATTCGAAATCAGCGTCTCAAATAGCCCCCAGATCACAAGTTTCAAGGAAATCGAAACAATAAAAAAAAAAATAAACGCCATATTGGATCCGCCATTTCGAATTTTGGAAATCTAAATTCAGAATCGTGTTTAGTGACCCATAATACACCCGGGAACCGAGTTTTATTTGAATGCGAAAACCTCGAAAAAATCATCCGCCATATTGGATTCGCCATTTTGAATTTTTGAAATCTGAATGAAAATTCGAAATTAGCGTCCCAATATACCCCCTGATAACAAATTTCAGAAAAATCCGATAACTCCTTCATTAGTTTCCAGCATATCCCGATCGGGGTATCCCGATTCGCGCCGCCATATTGGCTCACTTACCATTGGGTTCATCTTCCGCCACTCAGCTTTCAAAAGTAGAGATCATTGGCAAAATTTTAAGCCATAATACAACTCTCTACGACCAATAGAATTTTGGGGGCGGGGGGGTCTCCCGTTGACGTGAAACAGCCCATATATAAAAACTTATATTAAATACAATAACAATATACATACACACTCTTAGAAAACGACCGATACGATTTTTTAGGCCGATATTCACAAATATATTCAAAACCAACAATTCCAAAATCATTGAAATTATTTCCAAATATAAAATTTTGGACAGATTAACTCTTTAGCAGCCCCGTAGACAAATTACCTAATGACTAAAATTAATCATCCACCTGTGGATAAGGGTTCCAAATGAAAAAGTGAAGTATGTAATGACTTAAAGTCTAGATCCGATCGATTTTAAAAAGTCTGTCAATACGGAAATTTAAGCCCTCGTCTCGTCATTACAGCCAAATTCGGAGGCGACTTTTTCATAGGGCTAGGTCGGAACGTGGACAATATTTGTTTCGTCTTTGGGTTGCTTAAATTTCAAAAATTTAATTTTAATCTATTTGCGACCTGTATCGTGGTAATATCGTTAACACGGACAGACAGACGTTTTATTGAATCAAAAAGAGATTCTGAGTCGATGTATGTACCGAAAGTTGCGGCTACTAACCCTGAAAATTACCGCGCAATGCCAATTTGATCTGTCTCCGCTTTCCAAGTTTAGGGGGAGCATGGTTAATTACCATCTTGTGAATTATTTAGAGACTAATTCACTTTTAAATAATCGACAGTAATCGTAATCGACGTAATTACGGAAGATCTTTTAGAATTTCTTTCGGAACGCTACAGTCGGTCCCTTCACCATTTTGGGAAGAGTAAAGTGGTTGCTATAGATATTACGTTTGATCAAGTATGACACGGAGCACTCATGTCAAATCTTATTTCTTTTGGTGTCGAGTTTCGAGTTTTCGAGTTTTTTAGAGATCGCACCAATTGTATTGTTTTAGATGGGGCCTAATCATTCGAGTTTCAGCTTATTTTAGGGGTACCGCAAGGTTCTCTCCGTTCTTAAACTGTTTTTTTCTTTTGTAGACGACAGCAATATTTTTCAGTAATTTTCCTTCGACCATATGCCAAGCCTTAAGGTTAAGATTAATCAAGATTTTTCTACAATCTTAGAGTGTGGCCGAGCTATTAAGGTAAATTTGAATGCACGAAACACGACGACTCACCCAAGAGCTGTGGAGAAACGGTATCGTCTTTACCAGTAAATGATATAGGTATCGAGGATTTGGAAACTTCTGTTGTTCAGGGCATAAGAATAAACACTTTTTCAAATATCGAAAGAAGCAGTCAAGAAGGAGTTTGTCTGAGATAAGCAGGTTGGGTTTCTTAAAACGGTGTAAGATGCACATTACGCCATCCCATCTCCTTACAATTTATAGCAGCTATATTCGACTGAAATTGAAATACAACTCTTACATAGGGGCAGAAACTTCAGAGTCTATTTGAAAGCTGGAGAGTCTATTAATCCCGTGTAATCGCCTTCTCAGATGGAGCCAAGTATCTTGGAGTATTTCTAGATAGGAAGTTGAATTTTAGGCGTAGTATTGAGGAACGTGTAAGAAAAGCAACGAGTGCGTTATATTCACGTAAAAGGCCATTGGAAAATAATGAGGCTTTGGCCCTTAAGTCGTTCATTGGATTTATACAGCAGTGATGCGTTCAATTCTTCTGAAGAAAATAATTGTCTGGTGGCCTGCTTTAGAGACAAAAGGAAATTGTGTCTTTATCACGAAGGTACAGAGAATAGCATCGATGTGCATCACTGGTGCTCTTCGTACTACACCTACGGCTGCATTGGAAGTCCTCCTTCACCTGATAGGTCGTCGGCAATTCAATTGAATAGCACAAAAAATGGAACAGAATCGATAGTGTCCATAGCGTGATCGTGAAGATAACAATACCACAAAATGTGGACTGTACTGTAGCGCCAGTCAGTCTTGGGTGATGGGCATTCCGGGTAGTGGAATCTCCATACATTTTTACTAAGATGAATTAAACAAGTGGGCTTTGTAGTCTATTTGGAAGAGCTTGGGTTGAGCCTGGCTCGAAGATTGCCAGATCATTACAGTATTTACCAGGCAGAGATGCTGGCAATAAGGGAAGCGGTTGAGTTGTAATGTCTTGTCTACAACCACAGTCATCATTTATTCTGACAATCAAGCCGCGGTCAAGTCCGTGGAGTCAATAAAAACAAGATCTGCCATTAACTGTCGCACGTCTTTTCTGGAGATGACCAAACAGTTTGAAATTCGACTTACATGGGTCCCAGGCCACAGAGACATTCCAGGGAATTGTAAAACTGATGAGCTTGCAAGACTGGGAACTACCTAACAGGTTCCAACTGAATTGGAATGTGTTGTCTACAACCACAGTCATCATTTATTCTGACAATCAAGCCGCGGTCAAGTCCTGGAGTCAATGAAAACAATATCTGCCCTTAACTGCCGCACGTCTTTTCATGAGATGACCAAACAGTTTGAAATTCGACTTACATGGGTCCCAGGCCACAGAGACATTCCAGGGAATTGTAAAGCCGATGAGCTTGCAAGACTGGGAACTACTTAACAGGTTCTAACTGAATTGGAAAGTTTCCCTCTAGAAACTTGCAAGCAAAATCCACGGCTTTGTTCCGCGACGAAGACTAATCAGAGATGGGCACATGAATGGAAGTGTGAGACTACACGACAGATTTGACATCCTCTTAATCAGAAGCGTTCAAGTGAGCTGATAACGCTTCCAAGATAAGAGATTTCGACAATGGTTGCTGTAATTATCGGACACTGTCTTATAAGAAAGAACGCAGAGCGGTTAAATGTGCCCTCATATGACTTTTGCCAGAGTTGCATGGATTAGGAGGCGTTGGAACCGATCGAATACTATATCTGCCATTGCTCGGAACCTTCTGGTAAGAGCGTTGATTCACTAGGATCTATCAAGGGAATTCCATGATCTTTCTGATTTGTCGGTTGTCAAAATTTAATATCTTATCTTAGGGACTAGTAGGGAAACCTATTTGCATTCAATGGTCTCATGACGGACCTCAGAGTCTATGTGTGCTGAAATAAAAGGGATTTTGGAGAGATATCAGGGGGCTAATTATGTAACTTGATAGTCGTCAATCGTCATCGTTAGCTCATTATTCTATTAGCATAAAATGATACTATATGGTTATGGAATAATTAGCTAACGATACGATTTAACGACAATCAAGGTACATAATTACCCCCCCCCCCCCCATCTCACTTGTGCGCTTCTAATTAAGAGTAGGCCAAATCTATCGTTTTGTCTCCATCCATTTGTCCATCTTTGATTAGTCTCCGTCGTAGAACAAAGTCGTAGATTTTGCTTGCAAGTTTCTAGAGGATTACAAACACATTACAATTCTGTTAGAACCTGTAAGGTAGTTCCCAGTCTTGTAAGCTCATCGGCTTTGCAATTCCCTGGAATGTCTCCGTGTCCTGGGAACCTTATGAGTCGTAATGCAAATTGCTTGGCCATCTCATTTAAAGACGCAAATCATATCGCTTTACTCTTTATGCTATTACCCAGCAAAATTTTCGGTTGCAAAGAACCGATTGTGGAACAATTTATACTTCCCTAGAACCTGTTCTAATTCTTGTGCAACACCGATTCTTTTTACAAAGGGATTGTCCCAAAAGCAACAGGTGTTTTTAAGCGAAATTAGAACATATTTTTGTTCCTCGGAATCGGTTCTAGAAGTAAAATTTGGAACAGAAATAAGAATTAAAGACATATTTTGAATTGCATTAATTTATTAAAGAGAGATAAAGACAATGATTTATAAAATGGAATATTTACATTTTTTAACACACATTTATCCTTTTCCGCCTCCAAAGTTGCATTTTGGGCCTTACAATAATGACATACCAGAACATGGATTTTCTGCAAACAAAAATAAAAAACATAGTATTATTAGTATTTGACCCGACCCAGACAACGAAAATTTGATTTACTCACCTTTGTTTCAACAATTTTCGCGATTATAATCTGCTATTTTAACAGAATTTCACGTTTTTTTCTTGATTATCAAAAATAAATTGATATTTAATTTTTGAATTTTTTGGACAAATAATTTTTACTTTATTCCTGAGATCCAAAATGTTATGAAACTTTGATTGCAGAGAACAAGCTTCACAATAATATTCACTTAACTTGTTCTGAATAATTAAAGTGTAATAGTGTATGGTTACCGAAGAACCTGTTCTAGAACAAGTGTTGTCAGAGTCGGTTCTGAAAAATTTTTCAGGGTACAATTGAGCAATACTTCTGTTACAACATGTTTTGTGAAATCGGGTGTTTTTGAATGCAGTGCAAACACAACATTAGATATGCTCTAAAAAAATTTCGTTTCGGTGAAAATTTAGCCAATAGTGGCCCAAACTCACTTTATCTGTCAAAAATCTCTACACCGAAATCGAATATTCAAATGGTTTACAAAAGTCCTGGGGGATAATTATGTAACTTGATAGTCGTCAATCGTATCGTTTCCATCGTTATTCCATTACCTATAGTGTCATTTTATGGTAATAGAATAATGAGCTAACGAAGACGATTGAGGATTATCAAGTTACATACACACAAAAAAAAAACTTTGTCAAATTACTAGGAAAAGTCTCGTAATCCCATTTTACCAATATTTGACAGTTTTCCTTGTTTTTTAAGAAATACAAATTTACATATTTTTTTGTAATTTTACAATTTTTTTTTGTAATTTTACCAATTTTTAAGATAATTTTACAAAAAAAATCTAG
Organism: Pegoplata infirma; assembly: GCA_963921195.1. Lineage (NCBI taxonomy): Eukaryota > Metazoa > Arthropoda > Insecta > Diptera > Anthomyiidae > Pegoplata > Pegoplata infirma. Next base: position 31,979,765 of record OY992536.1, read on the forward strand.
TAAATTCACGATTATTCCTTGTAATTTAAATTGCGCCAAAAAACTTTAAATTTACAATTTTATTGGTAAAAAGCTTGTAAAATTACAAAATTATTGGTAAAAAGCTTGTAAAATTACTAGGAATTCTCGTAAAATAGGAGGTAACAAAAAATATAGTAAAATTACGAAACCTCCTTGTAAATTTTATTGTGTCAAAAAATTTACAAATTTTTCTTGTAATTTTACAAGTTTTTTTTTTTGAGTGTAATTATCCTCCTGTCTAGTGCAGAACATCGTGTAAGACAAATCGTGCTATGAAAAGTGGGGATAAAAAACAAAACTACAGCAGTAACACACAAACCTGTATTGGCTTACATTATGTGTGTGTATTTTTTTTAGAGACACACCAGGGATGGAAAAGTTAGTACTTTAGTACTTTTTTCAGTACTTTTTCACTCTCAAAGATACCGTAGTACCCCCGTGACTGATTTAGTACCTTTTCTATACCAGACAACTTCATACATTTGTTCAACCAAATCTAAAAAAAAATTCCAAAAATCTAACGATTTTCGTTGCCAAAATGCTTCAAAAGCTTCAAATAAATAAAATTTTTAAATTTAGTCAACCGGTAATGGAGTTTACGCAAAAAAGTGATAAATGGATAAGGATGTCATCAATTTAAGAACTTTTATATTGAATTTTTACCCAGTTTCTATATGATGAGTTGTTACAATAACAAAACACATGCAAATTCGTCGCAGACGAATGACGTTCGTCGTAAAGAAACTGGCCATTAATTTTTTTAGTACCATCGAGGGCGAAAAAGTACTTTTTTTGTTGAGCTCCAGTACCATTTCAAAATTTCGATTTTCCATCCCTGAGACACACTAAACGACCACTAACTAAACAAGAGACAACTTCAGTCAAACGACATTAATCGTGTAGAGAGGTTGTATCTTAAAAATTTCGAAAATAACGGCGCGTTAATGTAAAGTTTTTGTGAGCAAAAAACAAGTATGAAAATGTTAAAAAGTGTTTTTTTGAAAACAATACTAAACAAAAAGAGCAGTTATTTATAAACAAATTTTAAAGAAAATAATAAACAAATTTATAAATACATATTTTAAAGAATTTTTTAAAAAAATTGGAATAAATTTTAATAAAAACAAAAAAAATTAAAAAAAAGAAAATTTTAGAGCAGTTAAAAAAAAATTATAAACAAAAAGGTATACAAAATTATTAAAAAAAAAGAGAAATATATTGAGAGTAGTAAAGTTTAAAGTGGAAAAAATACTAAAAAATTTAAGAAAATTTTCTTAATTTTGTTTAAAAAACAATTTAGTGAACAAATTTTATATAAAAAACTAAAAAATTCCAGACCCCCTTAGATGTTTTATTAAAATTTTTCTTAAACAGACAAATTTCAACTCTTCTTCTTCTTATTTTCTGATAACTTCGGGAGTAAATTTTTCTCTCCTTGTGGGTCTTTTGGAAAATTGTACTAGTATAAAAAAAAGTTTATATTTAAAAAAACCACACACACTCTCATTCGTTAAAAAAACCGGTTACTAAAGCTAGTACTCGTACTTGTTGGGCTGCTCCTCCAAAACATTAAAAAAAATATATACAAAAATACCAACAAACAAAATTTATGTTGTTTTTGTTTGGATACAAAAACAAAAACACCAACAACAACGATCATAACGAAAACGAAATTTTTACGTTTTTTTTTAGAGTTTTAACAGTTTTTTTGATCATAAATTCCATTAGCCAAACAAACGAACCGTCTAAACGGAAAAATATACTAAACAAAAAATCTACAATAACAACAACAATAACACTAAAATATTCAAGTTAAAAAACAACAACAACTACAAAAAAACGAAAAACCACAAAAACAACAACCAAGTTTTTGTAAAGTGAAAAATACAAAGTTACAAAAACCCATATTTAGTGGCCCTCAGGGCATTGTAAAAAAGAAGTTTTTAACATTTACATTAAATTAAAAAAAAAAGAAAATCTACGGTATTTTAGAAATTTTTTGTTCCAAAACAACTTAAAAATAAAGTATTAAAATTAATTGTGTGTACTAAAAAAAAAAAAAAAAAACTAGTACTAAAAAAAGTGCATAACCCAAAAACGAAGTAGAAAAGTTTAGGTGTTTCTAAAAAACAACATCTAATTTATTAATTTTGTTGTTCAAATTGTTTATGGTGCATTATTAACATTTGTTTTTTTGTTTTCCTGAAAAAGATAAAATTTGGTTCTTTTGTTCTTTGCAAAAATTATATGGTGTGGATTTTTTATTAAGAAATAATTTTTTATCGCTGAATATTAAATTTTTAGTACATATGGTAAGTGTTAAACATTTTATGTTTTTTTGTTATACCCTCCTTTCTACACCATTTACATTTGGAATTTGAAAAAATTCAAATGTAATTTGAAAATTTCAATTGTAATTCGAAAAATATCAATTGTAATTCCAAATAGACCATAGAGTAAAAATAGTAAGAGTCTTAACGGGTGAAAAACCTTTCCTTTTCGAAATTTGATTTTTAGCCGTAAACTCTGATTATCTCGGGAGTGAAAACCAGAATACACACAAAAGGAAATCGAAGAAAAAAGGAAAAAAAACGAATACATTCAAAAGGAATTGAAGGAAAAAACGAATACATTCAAAAGGAACCGAAGAAAAAACAAAAGATAAACGAATACATTCAATAGGAACCGAAGAAAAAAAGGTAAATAAACGAATACATTCAAAAGGAACTGAAGAAAAAAAGTTTTCTTCCTTGAGATAATCGGAGTTCATAACAAGGTTTTCACAATACTTTTTCCCATTAAGACTCTTACTATTTTTACTCTATGAATAGACCAATTGTTATTCGAAAAAGATTAATTGTAATTTGAAAAAGATCAATTGTAATTCGAAAAAGATCAATTGGAATTCAAAACACATCAATTGTAATTCGAAAAAGATTAATTGTAATTCTAAAAATAGATCAATTGTAATTCGAAAAATAGATCCATTGGAATTCAAAAGAGATCAATTGTAATTCGAAAAATGTCAACGGTAATTCGAAAAAGATCAACAGTTATTCGAAAAAGATCAATTTGAATTCGAAAAAGATCAATTGTAATTCAAAATCTATCAATTGTAATTCAAAATAGATCAGTTATATTTTGAGGATTCCAATTGTCGGAATGTGCACAGAAAATAAAATCGTCAAATTTAAATCAACAAACATCAATTGTAAATCAACCAAACATGATATCAACCAAACATTTAGTAAAAACAGCAGCCTGTTAGTCCAAAATACAAAACTTCGATTTTGTTTTCAACAAACTCTGTCAAGTAAATTTATTACAAAACTCTTTTATCATGTCAACAAATTGTGTTTGTATTTGTTAAATTTCTTTATTGAAAAAAAAAATTCATTTGTCAGATCAACAAATTGTGTTTGTTAAATTTCTTTGTTGAAAAAAAAACGGATTTTTTACTTTTGTCAGATCAACTAATTGTGTTTGTTGAATTTCTTTGTTGAAAAAACAAAATTCTTTTTTTCAACAATCAAAATTTACAAATATTTGTTGATATTACAAATTTCCGTGTAGGAGCACTTTCAGTAAAAAAATTTATTGTATTCACAAATATGGGGGTCAATATAATAATTCGTTTTTTTCTGTGTGGGTTGGGTTGGGTTGGGTAACTCTATTCTATCGATATTACCAAGGGAATTCTTCTGCTAAGATATATGACCTTATCCCCAGAGCCCGAGATTTCGTTTGCAAAACTCAGTTGTCTACACCATTTACAGATGTAATTCGAAAAAGATCAATTGTAATTCGAAAAATATCAATTGTAATTCGAAAAAGATCAACTGTATTTCAAAAATTGTACTTGTAGCTCGAAGATTCCATTTGTAAATCGAAAATTCTACATGTAATTCAAAGATTCCATTTGAAATTCGAAGAGTCCATTTCTAATTCGATAATTCCATTTGTAATTTTATTATTACTATAATATCCAAGAAAATCAATTGTAATTTAAAAAAGATGTACTGTAATTTGAAAAATTATAATTTGAAAAATATCAATTGTAATTCGAAATAGATCAACTGGAATGGTCGAATTACAAATGAATCTTCGAATAAATTCGAAAAACATCAATGATAATTTGAAAGAAATAGAATTACAAATGGTATTTTCGAATTACAATAGAACATTCGAAAGACACAAGAAATCTTCGAATTACAAATGGATTTTTTGAAATATAAGTAGTATTTCGAATAATAGTTCATTTACGAATAATATCCGTAAATAGTGTAGAATAATCTTTCTGATCAATCTGTGTCAAAACTCATTAGCAAACAATTAAACACCAAACACCTCAAGTGAAGTATGGCATTTAAATTACACAGTGCGACAGCCCAAATCGGCGGGTTTTCTGCTTACCGGAAAAAGTTATATCGGTCTATAAAAATTAAACGTATCCCGGCGTTTCGCTTTGTTAGCTCTAATAATCGAGATATATCGATTTGATGTTATAGGGGAAATTGTATTTTTTTTTTTTTGCATTTTTCGTACATTTTGACTATTTGAAAAAGGCTAATTAAACTGTAATTTCCCTATACTTACTAACTTCATCTAAATGTCCGAATATCGCAAAGTGATGTTCTGCAAAGTTGTTAAGATCAACGCAGTCTAAAACTTTCATGAACATTACTTTACGATATTCGGACATTGAGATGGTCAAAATGTACGAAAAATGCACAAAAAACTATATAACTTCAAAACGATATAACTCAATTACTAGAGCTAACCCAGCGAAAAGCCAGGAAACGTAAAACCCCTTTTTTTCCGATATAACTTTCCCCGGTAATCAGAACCCCCCCACCCGATCACTGAGCCCTACAACTTGTCTCACAGTGTTATTAGTAAAGAAATGTGACCTCCAGCTAGAGTAATCTTTCTAAAAATAAAAATTAATAGGTCGAATAAAAACTAGGATGTATTATTATTTATTAAATTAAAAACAAAAACATAGTTTTTATAAAAAAAATTATTAAACATTTCATCATGATGCTTTTTCTTTCAGTGGATAAATTAAAAATATTGCTATGTGCGCAATCCACTTAATTGAACAATTGCAATTTGTTATCATTAATTTAAAATATCCTCTGGAATATTACTGACAAGGGAAGTCTCCCTGGTGTCAGCCTCCAATCTTTATGAAATTTGGATATGTTGTTCAATACAAAAATTAATTAGACACTTTTTTTCAACGGCCTAAACTCATTTTTATGGGGAGTCGATTTGTACAGTGGGTTGACCCTTTTCAATTTTTACGATTTACGCCTATTTAATCAAAATAAACATATGCATATTTGGCATCAGATTAAAGGTATTTAAAATGCCAATCTCGTGCTGCAAACAACGTGCCAAAAAAGCTATATTTTTTGATTTATTAAGAAAATTGTTCTAACAATTTTTTAATCAATATGACAAAATATTGTGCGTGTTTGGACACGTTCTTTTCACATTTAGATAGGGTTTCTAAACCTTTTCATTTGCTATGATACATGATTAGGTTACTTCCCACTGTATTGGAGATAAATGAAAAAAAAAACTAAAAAATTACCGTTTCTTCTTTCCTCATTTACAAGCCTAAAATATGAATTTGGGCCGCTTAAAAAATAATTGTCCCTTTATTTTTCCTAATCTACAAAATAAAACCAGTTCAATAAAGATCTGAGGGTGACACTTGGGATACTTCCCTTGTGAGTGTAGTAAGTATAGGTGAACCAGGGCTTTTAAAGAATTAATTCAAATGGGAATGAATTTACTTAAAGTTCAATGTTGAATCGAAAAGCATTACAACTACTTTTAAAATCACATTAGTTTAAAAGAATTTAGACAATATTTATAAACCTTCATTAAAACCTTTACAAAGTGCATAGTATAATAGAATTATTAGATGTATTCATAGGTTAGATTTTAAAAGCATTACAACTTTTTTTAAAATCACATTTGTTTAAAAGAATTTAGACAATATGTATAAACCTTCATTAAAACCTTTACAAAGTGCATAGTATAATAGAATTATTAGATGTATTCATAGGTTAGATTTGCCCTGCGACCGATTTGATCTTTTGTACAGCCTAGAAGGGTCCCTATCCTATTTGTCATATATTGCCATATGTCAATTGGAGCTAATGAATTTCCCCTAAGCTGTCGAGTTCGTAGGCCAGACAATATACCTTGTCCAGTATAAATCTGGCCGTACTTTGTTCCACCTTTAGCCACTAAACCAGAGCGGCATAAGTGATCATTAGTCTTACTATCGCAAGAAATAACCCATGTTCAAAAGGATATCAAACTTTGATATCCTTATGAATTTTAAGATTTTTAAGTTTTAGAATAGCATTAAGCGATTTATTAAAGAATTAATTCCTTTTCCAACCTGTGGTTTTTATTATAAAATCTACTTCCTATCTCTAGAATTATTATATTTTATGTTTAAATTAAAAATAGGTCAAAAAATAGTTTAATTTTTTAACATTTCAATAACAAATTATTGTTTAGTTCTACTTAGTTCTATTATTAATTACAAAAAAAATTGTTTACTATTATTTTTTTGTTGTTGCACATTGTAATCGTTAATAAATATCGATTTACAATTTATCCATAAAATATGTATAAAAAAAAATATTATTAATAAACAAGTACGTAGATACTAAAATTTAATACAACATTTTTACTGGAACAAGGTCATTCATAATTTTTATTATTATTAACTTTTTTTTAAATGTAAAAGCGATACAACATTAAATAAATAATAGTAATGTCAATTTACGTTGTATAAATACATAAACCAAATAATGTCTTATTCTTTTCAATAATAAACAATACTTAATAATTTTTATTTATTAACCATTCATACACATATTCGTTCGCTTGCTCGCGTGTACTTGTTGAATGAAATGAGTGAAGTATTTATGCATACATAACATATTTACATAACGAGGGTTTATATTCAAAACTTACTATCTGCATTGTTTTCGAGTACGAAGTTTCGAAAGCAATCTGATCATTGATTTTTTTTTAACTAAAAAAATATTTACAAAACTATGTTCTTAAAGTAAAGTTGTAAAAAAAGATTAGCAATTTCAAGCTAAACTAACTTTAATCAACAATTTGTTGACTGTCCATAAAACATTCGGTTTTTCAGATAGCAAGTTTTGAATATAAGCCTTAGATATGTACATATTTCTTGGTACTCGTATATTGTTTACCACTTGAACATAAGTGCTTTTATGCACCTGTTTCAATTGTTAAAAAAAAACTTACAAAAAACAACATAAATACATACGCGATACTAGTTATTAGTATTTTATTCTTATATATTTTTCCAGAAAACATACACTATAAATCATGGTTTCTCAATCTTTTATGCATTCTGTCTAATAAAACATTAGAAAATAACCTTGTAGCCAACCATTTGTCAAGCTATGATCCTTAGGATAATAACATGGTTTAAATTATAATTGTTGAGCGGAGGGTGGGTTGTAGAAGAGAAATAGCCAAGTCCATGGCGCACAGACTTTAAATATTCCCTGAACCAAAACACACGAGACAAATTTAACTGCGGCAAGAAAAATAGCCTAGTGTAAATTGGGTGTGAGAAAAAGGTTAAAAAAAGTGAAAAAGCGCTTGCTTAAAATTTCTCAGTTGCTTTCACAAACTTAAGAAAATCAGACAACTGAACCATGTACATTGGAAGAATATCAGAACCTATTCTCCGCAGTCTAGTTCTTTAGAACGGTGGACAACAACAGACTTAGTATTATGTTGTATCCTCATCCTCAAGACTAGTTGCACACAAAGGGTCTGATAAGGCATCCAAGCTCATCATATCAGGAGCACATGATTGTGTCCAATAATAAGGTCAGTAAGTCTGCGACTGCATATTTTACTTATACTGAGAAGATTGTTAGCCACTTTCTTGTCTGGTCTAATCACAAAGCGTTTAGTATTCTTAAATGTCAACTCATTTTACCATCTTTCCATGAAAATTGATTTTATGTGTGAGTTGATCCAACACAGAGAAAAATAAATTTCCAACTGAATTTTTCAGTTGTATCAACTCAAAGTTCGGCTGCTTCTGTATTTCGCTATAGCAAACGAATTTTGTAGTTGTTTTAATTAAAATACTGTTGTATCAACATAATTCAGTTGTAGCTACCGATATTCAGTTATTATAACTATAATACAAATGCATCAACCGAATTTTTTTTGCAACAACTGAATTTTAGTTGGAAATTTGCAAATTTGTTTTCTGTGTGAACGCATCATCTATGTCATGCTATAAGTTGTAAGTGGCTTCTGACGCTTTTCACCTCACACATAGACTTTGAGGTCCGTTGTGATACCACGGCACGGTAATGGGCTCCCCTACAAGTCCCTTCCTTTAAACCAAATGAGCACCTTATGAAACTTCTAAGATATTGAATTTTGACATCCAACAGATCAGAAAGATCTTGCAACTTGCTATATTCGTACAGCCAATCTCTGACCAGAAAGTGCCAGGTAATGGCAGATAAATTGTTTTATAGTTTCGAAATTCTACTCATCCATGCAACTCCGGAAAATGTCATTGAAGGCACATGCTTTTCTATAAGGCAGTGTCCCGTAATTACAGGAACTACCGTCGAAATCTTTCCTCTTGGAAGCGATATTAGCGCACTTGCACGCACATTATTAGAAGGTTATTAGTTTATGCGCCCATCTCTGACTGGTCTCCATCGCGGAACAAACCTGTAGATTTTGCTGGGATACCAACATATTGGAATTCTAAGTTGGAACCTGTAAGGAGTTCCCAGTCTTGTAAACTTACGGCTTTGCAATTCCCTAGTATATCAAGCCTATACCAATCTGTGGTTCCGGATTGTAAGGAATTGTATCGGAGTCAACATTTGCAAAAGATACGACAATCTCGTTTTGCCGTATAACTCTATCAACTGAAACCTACAGAAGACAGACCCTATTATTACTATTAAGTCTACGTCTACATTCCTACACAATTTTAGAAGTTCCTTCTATGTGCCTATCTCTGATTGGTTTCTGTCGCGGAACAAAGCCGTAGATTTAGCTTTCAAGTTCAAGGAAGCATACGAACGTATTACAATCCCGTTAGAACCAGTAAGGTAGTTCCCATTCTTGCAAGCTCATTTGGTTTGCAATTTCTTCAAGCCTGTACCAATCTGAGGTTCCGGATTGTATGGAATTAAATCGGTGTCAGCATTTGTCAAAGAATCGTCAATCTCGTTTCCTTGTGTTGTATCTTGTTTCCTTGTATTGCCCGATGACCTGGAACCCACAGATGACAGACCTATTATAACTTCTTTGAGTCTACGACTACATTCCTAGACAATTTTGAATAAAGTGGCTGGAGAATCCAATGCTCATTTATCCGCTAACTTTGCTTTCTATAAGGCAATGGCAACCACCGTCGAAATCTCTCCACTTTGGCTCGATACCAGCTCACTTGAGCGCTTCTGATTAATAGAAGGCTAACTCTTTCGTGTAGTTTTACACGTCCGTCTCGAATAGGTATCTGTCGCGAAACAAAGCCGCAGATTTTGCTTGTAAGTTTTTAGAGGCATACCAATATATTCCAATTCCCTTGGAACCTGTAAGGTATCTTTCGGTCTTGCAAGCTATTTGTTTTTGCAATTCCCAGGAATGTGACGTCTATACCAATTTGAGGTTCCGGATTTTAAGGAATTGTATCTTAGCCAACATTTTCCAAAGAATCTTCAATCTCGTTTCCTTGTATTGCCCTATAACCCGGAACCCACAGAAGACAGACCTATTATCACTTCGTCAGTCTACGCCTACATTCCTAGATAATTTTAAATGAAGTGACTGGAGAATCCAGTGCCCTAAGCGCAGCTTGGCTTTTACTGAAGATGCTCCTATCCCTCCATATATTTTCACTTATCCAGGTCGCCACGTCGAAAATAGCATACACTTTGGTCTGAAATACTGTAACCATTTTTTCCATAACAATATAGCATTTGGTCGCATCGTCGAAATACCAACCAGATCCAAAGCCATTTAAGATACTAGATCCATCCTTGAAGAAGTGTCAGTGTAATTTGCGAAGTAGATCTTCTGAATTACCACAGTCTTCCTTAATCAAAAAGATTATAGTAAACTTTCTACTAAACTCGATGCAAGAGGTTTTGCATCGAGTTTGGTAAACATTGTACTCCTCATGTCATATCCTATATCCACTTGAAAGGTATGGAAAGGAAAAATGAATAATAAGTGTTTGTGGATTTTAGACTAGATTTGACAAATGTTATAAGTGCCACGTGTGCGAGATTATTACTACTAAAATATACAAACGTCTGAAAAAAGGTTACTAATCTCAGCAGAACAGTTTTTGTGGTAATGTCGATACAAGGTACGAGAACACACAATCAATAATTCGACCATTCTCTAAGGAACTAATGGAGTCGGATACCTCATATTCATATAAACATGAATAAAGTCAATCCAATTTCATTGTTCTAAACTTTTGAGCAGCAAGAACCTGACGGCGAAGTTAGTACAGAATATGTTTTAGTAGTTTCGCGCATTCCAATAAGGCTTTTCAAAGTCTATTCACAAAGCTGAGCATAATTGCGAAACTCTGGACTGTTTGATCAAATTTTTCTAGAACATTTGGGGGTACTTACAACCGTTTGTGGATTGCTGGTAAGAGGCAAGATATGTTTGTGCACTACCTAAGAATGTGTACTTTACTCCACTCGTTTTTATTCATTCAGTGAATGGATAAAAATTATTGCTTTACTAGCAACAATTACTAAAAATGCAATACAAGTATTTATTTGAGAAACAAAAAAAAGCAACAGAAGAAATACATGTTTATTTTAGATGATTCTGGATATAAGCTGATTTTTGTAGTTGGTTAAACAAGTGCTGAAACAATATTAGGGAAATACGTAATTGAAACCAAATATTCAGTGGGACACATTAAACCCTTCCCGTTTCAAAAATTTATTTTTTAAATTTTCGCTTCTCAGATTTGGGGCTGTAACTTGTGAAAGACCCAATCATTTTTGCACAAGATAAACTTCATAATAAAGAAGACTTTTTAAGAGACGATTGTGTAAAATGGATAAAAACAAAATGTATTTGGAAGAATCGAATTACTGGACACAAACAGATAAGGCAAAAAATATCACTGAGAAACTGAAGATCTGTGTGAGGCCTACAAACCTCACCATAAAGAATATCACTGTGAATTTGAAGATGGGTATCTGTTTTAAAAACCTCACCAGTAAAAAATTTTTTAATAACATCTCAAAAGTTTTCAATTACTAAATTGTACCTGACATTGTCTTCAAGTCAAAATTTCTAACTGGGTCATTCATTATACGTATATACACTGTCAAATAAGTACGAGTAAGAATGGAAAATAGTTTTATACATGTAGTATAATTATTTACTTTGATTCTTTATTTTTTTTTGCAATGTTTTTGTTGTTGTTACTTTTTAAAATCATGTTGAAACTTCTCGTAAATACTTGTACTACAAGCAGCTCCAAATAACCAACGGTTTAAGGCAGAGTTTCTCATTTACATGCAACACCTGGGGAATACTGCGTAATTAAAGTTGAAAGCCTACGAATGTTTTCCTTTAATAGAAAAATTTAACAGTGGAGCCATTGAGGTTACCTTACGATAAGGTAAGTTATAGGATCAGAGAGTGGAGATTTTTAATGTGTATAATTGCCGGAATACTGCTATATTGAATTTAGACTTGGAATTGATAACCGAAAATTTCACCGTGATGATATTCTTGAAGAAGATTTAAGAAACTGTAACATTAGAGATCGGGTAAAACTTTTACTAACTGCTATGAGACTGTATGTCCTATTAGGATAAGCAGACTGGGGGCTGACTGCATAAGTCGACAATGATCTAAATTCTACCCGAAATATAGAAATTCTTGATACAAATACATCACTCCGATAATTTACCCCCAGATTGCTTTATCCCTTGAGGGAGCATGGAGCTGAACGCTGATACTTGTAGATGGTGTGGGAAAGCTGTCGAAGACAGTGATAACTTATGTGAAAATCCTGCATTGACATTTAGAAAATTTAAACTATTTGGCTCTTATTTTTTCTAAACGTCTAAGAAATTTGACGCAAGAATCCTTGAACCTTACTGGCTTTAATATAGGCTTCAAAATAGGACGCATAACTGGAGACAGTTCTGGAAATTAAACTGAAGATATGAGGTATCGAAAAACAAAGGAATCATAATCTATGGACGTCGAGTTTAGAGTGTGTTATACATGTCTAAACAAGATAAATAGGCAAGTCCATGGCGCACATTGGTTGATGTTCATAGAACGAGCGGCTAAAAATAGAAGAAGTTGTCGAAGGACAATGAAACTTGGCACATAGGCATTTTTTGTTTGAATCAAGAAAAAAATGCAAAAATCAAAATGATCCGCCCACTTTTACGCCCACCTCCCATACAAAGTGAAAATTAAATTTTGATCTACTGCGTTGTTTTTTGGCACATACCATTTTTAAACACTCAGAATCATTTGTGTGAAATTTGAAAAATATCCGCCCACTTTTACGCCCACTTCCCATACAACTTGTATTAAAAAAGTAACATAACTCACTTGATTTTTAATGTATCAACTAAATTTTCACAAAAAATAAATATTATAATTGTAGAATGGGCTCCTGAAAATATATACCTGATCCGCCCACTTTTACGCCCACCTCCCATAGAAAAAAAAAAAACAAATAGAAACAAGTAAGGGTGTTAAATTCGGCTGTGCCGAATCTTTCATACCCTCCAATACGTTTAAAATAAAAAATAAATCGCAGGGGCGACCTTTTTTTTGGTGGGGGGGTCGGCGGAGTTGGTGGGGGACACCTGTATCCCCGCTATATATGTTAACAAATTATTTGTTTATGATATTTACGCTTAAATAATAATTTTTTATCGTTATTTTTAATTAATTTCTATAACCACGCCCTCAAAAGGGGGCGGCTAAAAAAAATCGAATTTTCTAACCCCCTTGGTCCAAGCGCAGGTCTATGAACATAATATGGCATACAAATGTTACATTTGTTGAGCAAAAATTAAAAAAAAACTCGTAAAAATATCGTATTTTTCAGGAGTCGTTTTAGTTCTTCAAGGGGGAAATTTTTTCCTCCTGTTCCGATTTTGCCCATCTTCGAACTTAACCTTAACAGTAACATAGGAGATATTCTTGCCCAATTTCAGGGGTCTAGCTCTTTTTGTTTGGACTGCATCGTTATTTCTACAGACGGACGGACAGACATCGCTAGAATGTCTTAGATTCTATAATAGATCAATATTATATATACTTTTTGGGGTCCCCGACCGTTATTTCGATGTGTTACACACGGAATGACAAAGTGAGTATACCCCCATACTGTGGTTGGAGGTTATAAAAATCAGAGTTTCTGAAACATGAACGAAAATTCATGTTTTGTTACTTTATTATTTTATAGTTTTTACTGTTTTTTTTTGGAAATGAGCATGTATGAGCAGCTGAATTTTTTTTTAACTTTTAGCTGAGACTTCAAGCTATAATTTGACATCTTTCGTTAAACAGCGCTCCACAGCGCTAAAAAGATGCAGTCCACTAAAGTTGATGAACATTGAAATTTTGATGTTGTTTATATTTTGTTCTACGAAATTTTTTATATGGCACTTTTTACAACTTTTTTTAGTGCAAATCTCATTCATGACAATTGTTATTTACGAAAATATACAACAAAGTCAAATGATAAGTTTACTTTGATTGTAACAAAAGATTGAATATACAGTAAATTTGCATGCCATTTTAAACAAGCGAACATATATGAACTTAGACCGTGTCTGTCCAAACAAATAATAAATATATCAGCCTAATATTACGGAATCATAATATTCAGATATCTGACAACAAAATACCAAAAAATTATCCAAATCGGCGAATATGAAAAAAAATAATTTCGGCCACTCTTCAACCAATGTGTGGCGCTCAGGCTTAAAATTGTCCATTGTACCGTACCTTGAAAAGGAAATAAGTAAAGGGTTACAAAAGTTTAAAAGCAGAGTGAAAAGTGCTTGTTTAGAATTTCTCAGTTGCTTTTACAAACTTGAGAAAATCAGACAAGGTAAGTTTTTGGACCATGTCCATTGACAGAACATCAGAACCCATTATCCGCAGTCTAGTTCTTGAGAAAGCTGGACAACAACAGACATAGTGTTCTGTTGTGTTCTCATCCTTAAGACAAGCTGCACACAAGAGGTCTGATCAGACACCCAATCTCGTCATATATGACGAGCACAGGCATTGTGTCCTGTAATTAGGCTAACAAGTCAGCGACAGTCAATTCTGCCTAGACTAACCAGATAGGTAGCCACTTTCTTGTCTGGTCTAATCAGAAAATGTTCTGCATTTTTGCATGTCAACTCATTAGACCATCATTCCATAAAAATTGATATCATGTGAGAGTTGTCCAACGCATCATTCATATGAAGCCTATACCAATCGGAGGTTCGGGATTGTGAGGAATTGTATCGGAACCAACATTTGCTTAAGAATCGGCAATTCCGTTTCCCAGTATTCCTCTGTGACCTGGAACCCACAGAAGACAGACCGTATTCTCACATGAGATTTCATTGATCAATGGACGTTGGTTTCAAAACTAATTCCCAGGGAATACCCCAACAACTGTAATGTGCTGATACTTAGAAAGATGGGTTACGGGAAGGAGAAAGAGAGAGAATAGTTTGTGGATATTTAATTCGTTTTTTTTCGAAATTTCGACCCTTACAGGGTGTTTATTCTATATAAACCCGAACTACTCAACTAATTAATTATTTAAGCAGAACACTTTCCATTAAAATATCGAAAGAGTATTGATCTTTAAAGGTAATGTAGTAAGGGGATATTCTAAATGATGAAGTATTACGAACAAAACAAAAAATTTCTCGGGCATTCAAAATTTTCTGGAAGTGAGCTTTAAAGAGGTCATTGGTTTAGAGATCTGCTAAAGTACACTTTATGAATTATTTAGATCTAAGGTGGACTGCAAAGAAAGGTTGCTTTGGGAATTACTGGTGATATAAGCACATTTGACTTATAAAGTCTTTGTGAACGCTCCGAAAAGGGGAACTTGATATGGGAACCACTATGTAGTAGTTTAATCTGCCTGGTCAGGGGTCCCACATTAACCCTTAGCGTTGTCAGTATGTATCAATTACCTGTTTGTCCGCCTCATTACGACGCTATAGCACCCAGGACCTGTCACACTTTCTTGGCGGAGGTATGAGGTTTCATTATTCCAAGTCAAGAGATTTCTTTCAAATCGCAAAACATGTGGTCTGCTAAGTACCTATGAGAGGAGTAGAGTTAGACTAGTAGTCAGTCCTCTTCATCCACAGTAACACATGCACTCAAAATAATAACTCTGTTAAATTACAGAAAAACTCTGCTAATTTAACAGAGTACACCATACTTTTCCAGCTAACAACATTTCTTGGTAATTTTACTAAAAAACTCTGTAAAATGATTTTGACAGGAAAAAAATGTTAATTTACAGAGTTTATAGTAAAATATTGGTTAAATATGAAAGCTTTTTTACAGAGAAAAGTCTGTAATTTTACTATAAAACTCTGTAAAATGATTTGGACAAAAAAAACTGTTCATTTAAAGAGTTTCTAGTAAAATATTGGTTGAATAAACCACCATTTAGCAAAAAAACTATGTAAATTTACATATTTTTGTAAAATACAATTGATGCAAAAAAAAAAATTACAGAAAAAACTCTGTAAATTTACAGAGTTTAGTTAAATGCATGTTATTTTGTAAAGTTTTTATAAGATTTCTGAAAAAAAAATTTTTGATAACTCTTTTTGCACCTCTTTCTACTTTTTCTCAAAAAAAAAAATATACAGATAAAGTTTTGATGTTTGGTAACAAAAACAAAAACTACTCAAAACAGAAAACTTTTTTGGTTATAAAAAAATAAGAAGTATTTTGCTTAGATCTGTATTTTAGCAGAAAACTCTGTTAATTATCTGTAAAATTAAGATTACAAAGTAAAAAATAATATACTTAACAGACGAAACTTTGTTTTTTTGTTACAACAAAATACAAAGTATTTTCTTTAAATCTGTATTTTGACAGAAAACTCTGTCAAATATCTGTTGAATTGAGATTACAGTCATTTTACAGAGTATTTTACAGAGTTATTATTTTGAGTGTGGTTTTCTCTAAAAATCTGATTTGGAGTTAAGTAGTGCCATAGATTTCCTAGGTTAGAGGTGAGGGTGTCGAAGACTCCTCACATAGACCGGATGGTTTTTAGCGAAACCACAATAATTCCTCAGCGATGGAAATAGTAAGTCGAATTGTGTTATCTGCCTAAGGCAACATTCGAAACCGTTTCCAAGCTCTCGAAGGTATGAGCAGGCGGGTTCTGGCCAAAGCAGGACAGTGGCAAAGAATACACTCAAAATAATAACTCTGTTAAATTACAGAAAAACTCTGCTAATTTAACAGAGTACACCATACTTTTTCAGCTAGCAACATTTCTTGGTAATTTTACTAAAAAACTCTGTAAAATGATTTTGACAGAAAAAAACTGTTAATTAACAGAGTTTATTGTAAAATATTGGTTAAATATGAAAGCTTTTTGACAGAGAAAACTCTGTAATTTTACTTAAAAACTCTGTAAAATGATTTGGACAAAAAAAACTGTTAATTTACAGAGTTTCTAGTAAAATATTGGTTAAAAAAACCACCATTTAGCAAAGAAAACTATGTAAATTTACATATATTTGTAAACTGCATTTGATGCAAAAAAAATTTACAGAAAAAACTCTGTAAATTTACAGAGTTTAGTTAAATGCATGTTATTTTGTAAAATTTTTATAAGATTTCCGAAAAGATTTTTTGATAACTTTTTTTGCTACTTTAGCTATACAGATAAAATTTTGATGTTTGGTAACAAAAACAAAAGCTACTCAAAACAGAAAACTTTTTTGGTTATAAAAAATTCGAAGTATTTTGCTTAAATCTGTATTTTAGCAGAAAGCTCTGTTAATTATCTGTAAAATTAAGATTACAAAGTAAAAAGTAATAAAACAGAGGAAACTTTGTTTTTTTGTCACAACAAAATACAAAGTATTTTCTCCAAATCTGTATTTTGACAGAAAACTCTGTCAAATATCCGTTGAATTGAGATAACAGTCATTTTACAGAGTATTTAACAGAGTTATTATTTTGAGTGTATGTTCGATCGATTCCTCTGTGTTAGGTTCATTAAACCTCTTGAAGCTGGCACTGGAGATAAGCTAATTTTCGTTCTATGATAACTTTTAAGACAGTGCCCGGTGACCACTCCAGTAAGTGTACGTTAGTTCCATCTGGAAAGTGAGATTAAATAGTTAGCTTTCTTCAGATTGTAGCATGACCACAATCTGCTCCTGATCGTACTTGTTGGTAGCTCTCCATTTTCTGTCAGCCAAAAACTTAGCTGAAACTCTTTTGATGAGAACCCATATATAACAACTCGTATAGAACGATCTCTGAGAACGCTCGAAATAAACCTTGAGAAGTCATTACCGACACCAAAGGCAGTAAGCTTAGATATGAGCGGACCGTGCCACACACAATAAAACGCCTTTGAAATATCTAGAGCAACCACTTTACTTTCTCCACAATGATGGATCGAACTACTTCCCGAAAGGAACACCACACTCAAAATAATAACTCTGTTAAATTACAGAAAAACTCTGCTAATTTAACAGAGTACACCACACTTTTCCAGCTAACAACATTTCTTGGTAATTTTACTAAAAAACTCTGTAAAATGATTTTGACAGAAAAAAACTGTTAATTTACAGAGTTTGTAGTAAAATATTAGTTAAATATGAAAGCTTTTTTACAGAGAAAACTCTGTAATTTTACTATTAAACTCTGTAAAATGCTTTGGACAAAAAAAAACTGTTAATTTACAGAGTTTCTAGTAAAATATTGGTTAAATAAACCACCATTTAGCAAAGAAAACTATGTAAATTTACATATATTTGTAAAATACATTTGATGCAAAAAAAAAAATACAGAAAAAACTCTGTAAATTTACAGAGTTTAGTTAAATGCATGTTATTTTGTAAAATTTTTATAAAATTTCTGAAAAAAAAATTTTTATACCTTTTTTTTACTACTATTTAAACTTTTTCTCAAAAAATAAAAATATACAGATAAAATTTTGATGTTTGGTAACAAAAACTACTCAAAACAGAAAATTTTTTTTGGTTATAAAAAAATACGAAGTATTTTGCTTAGGTCTGTATTTTAGCAGAAAACTCTGTTAATTATCTGTAAAATTAAGATTACGAAGTAAAAAGTAATATAACAGATGACTCTTTGTTTTTTTTGTCACAACAAAATACAAAGTATTTTCTTTAAATCTGTATTTTGACAGAAAACTCTGTCAAATATCTGTTGAATTGAGATTACAGTCATTTTACAGAGTATTTTACAGAGTTATTATTTTGAGTGCAACAGTTCTCCCGTGGAACGAATTCTGCGAAAACCATACACTCAAAATTATAACTCTGTAAAATACTCTGTAAAATGACTGTAATCTCAATTCAACAGATATTTGACAGAGTTTTCTGTCAAAATACAGATTTAAAGAAAATACTTTGTATTTTGTTGTGACAAAAAAAATAAAGTTTCCTCTGTTATATTACTTTTTACTTTGTAATCTTAATTTTACAGATAATTAACAGAGTTTTCTGCTAAAATACAGATCTAAGCAAAATACTTCGTATTTTTTTTTAACCAAAAAAGTTTTCTGTTTTGGGTAGTTTTTGTTTTTGTTACCAAACATCAAAATTTTATCTGTATATATTTTTTTTTTTTTTTGAGAAAAAGTTGAAAAAGTACCAAAAAAAGTTATTAAATTTTTTTTTTTCAGAAATCTTATAAAAATTTTACAAAATAACATGCATTTAACTACACTCTGTAAATTTACACAGTTTTTTCTGTAATTTTTTTTTTTTGCGTCAAATGTACTATTTTACAAATATATGTAAATTTACATAGTTTTCTTTGCTAAATGATGGTTTATTTAACCAATATTTTACTAGAAACTCTGTAAATTAACAGTTTTTTTTTGTCCAAATCATTTTACAGAGTTTTATAGTAAAATTACAGAGTTTTCTCTGTAAAAAAGCTTTCATATTTAACCAATATTTTACTATAAACTCTGTAAATTAACAGTTTTTTTCTGTCAAAATCATTTTACAGAGTTTTTTTTTGGAGTTACTCGTTAAAAACTCGTAATTTTCACAAAAATAAAAAAGTAAATTTACAATTTGGAAGCATAAAGCGGGCAAATTTAACAAAATATTAATTTTAATTAACTTAATTTTAATTAATGTTTTGAAGCAGAGAAGTTTTACTCATAAAATGGATTTAACTAAAACTTTGTAAATTTACAGAGTTTTTTTTGGAAAATTTTGAACTCATAAAAAGCATTTAACTAAAACTTTGTAAATTTACAGAGTTTTTTTGGTAAAATTCTTTTCGGTTTTATCCATATTTTACAGATAATTCTGCAAATTTACAGTTTTTTTATCGAAATCATTTTACAGAGTTTTCTTCGTAAAATAACAAAAAATCTTGCTGGTTGGAAATCTATGGTATTTTCTGCTGGCTCAGCAGAGTATCTCTGTAATTTAACAGAGTGATTATTTTGAGTTTACTGTTAATCATTCAAAAGAAAGTTAGCCTTCAGAAACTTCACAAGATGGCAATTTACCATGCTAATTAGGTGGTAATTATCAGGGCTGTTAGCTGCACAGTTTTATCAACCGGTGGTCTTTAAAAGACTCGGATTAGAAGAAGTCGCATTTTCCTAACTTTTTTAATGAAAGTTTTACTGCCCCGAGAAGCCAAAAGAACTTTAACACGAAAACGATGTTCGTAAATAATCTTTCGTGACTAATTGTTAATACTTTTGATCACTCAGATCTCGCCTAATAAATTCAGCTAATGTAATCTTTTGTTCCAGTACCCAAGTTACACCAAACATTTTTATACCCTACACCACTATGTGGTACAGGGTATAATGAGTTTGTGCTGATGTTTGTAACTACCCGAAATATTGGTCCTAGACCTATCCTACGTGTACTTTAGTAACAAAATCAAATTGGAATGTAATTAGACAATTTTTGGACTTGGTCCCCCATATCAAAATTTCGACCGATATTCAGTTAAATCAGTCTATTGGCAAAAAATAAACCAATTCCACTAAAATTTGATCTGTGTGTGTTTTCTACACTAAATAAAGATCTAACAAAAGATAGATCCAATTGGTCCATGTTTGGACTTGGGACCCATTTTCCGGAAAACACTGGTGTAGGGTATCATATGGTCGGTCTTGGCCGACTATAACTTTCTTACTTGTTTTATATGCTTTCTAGAGTCTTTTAACCGTGTTTTGCTTCCATGACAGCTAAATGTCTTAAAAATGATTCTTAAAAGTTTCGCTTGGATTAACAAAGGAACTCGGACTCGGGTTTTATACCGATTTTCACTCCTAAAGAATATTTAAAATTTTTTGTTGCATATTTTTAGGATCATATTTAAATTTATAAATGCAAATTCTTTGGTTTCTTTTATATTAACCACATGAATAGCTCTGCTTTCCAAAGTGCTCTTATACGAGTACATTTACAAAACACTTACCTAAAGCGACTTGAGAAAAACAAAATGATCAGAGTTGAATTGAAGCCAAGTTTTTTGGTGGTGGTAAAACCGCTTTAAGCCATTGCAATGAATATTTTTTGTTGTTTTTATTTTTATTTTTTTTGTTGTTAAATCGAAACACTTGCCAATAGCCTCCCCTCTGATGTTTCAAAATCCACGTACACAATGATTGCATTTTAACGCAATATACTTGTACTGACTTAAAAAAAAACTGACTGGCAAGAGTCCATGGCAAAAAAATGTATATATTTTTACAGCAAACATTATTTTTTCCAATATTTTCTTGGCTTTGGTTGAATATTTTTTCAGCTCAGTTTTTTTTTCTTACGTTTTTAAAATCTTGTCTTACTGTGTGTGGCAGCAGTCAGCAGTAGTAAGAAATATTAAGTAGAACTTAGCGGCTGAAAGAGGGGGAAATTTTTTTATCAAAAGGCTGCTACTTTTTTTTATATATTTTTTTATGGTTTAACAAATTTTGTTTGAGTTTAAAAATAAAAAAAGTTTATATCATTTAGCAAAAGTAAGATTTTTTTTCTCTTTATTTTATTCATTTTTTTGCCAAATGGTGATTACTTTAACTTACCACCAGATTTGTTTTTTTTTTCTCCTCTTGATTATTCCCCGTTACCAATCAAAATATTTTTTACTACACTAAGAAAAAAAATATTAAAATCAAGAAGAAACAACTTTAATTTAAATATAAATCATCGATAAAATAGAACAAAGTTTATAACTACTTATTTTAAATATTTTCATGTTTAATTTTAAAATTACTAAATAAATAGGGTTATGTTAAAATTAAAGTTGTTCCACTTTAATTTAAAATTGAAAGCAATTTTGATTTAACGTTGTTTAAATGAAATATGTTTTTATACTAAATTTTAACACATGGTTTTGAAATGTCAGAAAATAAAATTGTTCAACATAAAATTAAAAATAAAACAATATTGTTTTTATAACAAAAATTCAAATTTGATTTATTTTGAATTATTAACAAATTTAAACAACATCAAACTCAAAATAAAAAGTTGTCAATTTTAAAACTAAAATGTTATTTTTGATTTAAATACGTTTTTTTCTCTCAGTGTTTTTGCCACGATCATTATGCATCATGATGATCATGAAATGATGGTGGGAATGATTTCTGTGCGTTTTTTAGATAAATACTAAAAAAAAAACAATGGAAAAACTTATAAAACAATTATATTTATTTTAAAAAAAGTTTTAAACAAATAGTTTTATTTCTTTTTTATTTTTAACTCTTTAATAAACACCTTCATAAATGTGGAGTGTGTGCTTAAGTTGCATGCAACAAGTTGCTAGTTAGTGTATGCATTGCGTGTTCATTATCTTAGCGAAGTTGTTAGAAAACGCTTCTGATTTTTGGAGTTTTCTTCATTTGCGCGTTTAATATTGATCAGGGATACACTGAAAGTAACAGTTTGGAGTTTAATGGCCTGTTGAGCGATCAGTACGGTTTCTGTAAGGGCCGTTCTACAGTGGAGTAGATCAATTCACCGTCTTAGTAAAAGTAAGATTATCGCTCTGGATATTTTCATGCATTTATCTCAAAGATAAGGCTTTTAAGAGTTGGTGTTCTTGCAGATTGGTTCTCCTCTAGGAACTTCATATTAACCCATTTCGATCCTCTGTTCGATTTTTCGAACAGTAGAGAACATCTTTTTTCAAAAAATATTTATGTATGAATGAGGTGGAATTTCGGGTAAATATGGTTACGAATGTTAAGTCTCATCTTTCTGCATTAACAAAAAAAATATCCCCGCTTGCCACCGCAATTTATATGTCCATGAAATGCAATGCAAATCAGCACAGAAATTGTTTCAAGCAAAAACGAAAACTTCCATTTTTTGACTTTCGGCTTTTAATTTTTTTTGACTAATTTAAAATTTTTTTAGATTTAATTTATTTAGAATTAATATTATTCCACTAATTTGAATTATTTTGAAACTATTTATTTTAAAAATAATGAAATAAATTTATAAAATAGCAAATAAATCCAATATAAATTGAAATGCAGGCTTTTCTTGGAAAACGGCACATTGAAAAAAATTTTTGACAAGATTTTTGAGATCAGCGGGAGCTAATTACCCTAAAAAAGTACCTTTTTTCAAAAAAGAAAAATAAAATTGAATCTTGGACCAAAATGGGTTAAACGCAGATGTACCGCAGGATTCTGTTCTTTCTCCATCCATTTTTTTTTAGTTTTTGTCAACGACTTACTGAATCTTACTGTGAATCCTATTTATTCTTTTGCGGATGACAGCAATATCTGCCACTCTTATTTTTTTGTTCATAGATCGGGTCAGTTTGAAATTAGACTCATGAGATCGCATATTTATCTCTTAACTTTAAACTATCGAGAATATGTTTATGGGGTCTTGAGAATAGGGTCGATTTTAATGCACAGAAGACTCAATGCTGTTAAGTTAAGTTGTGGGTTGTACAAGCCTAAAATAAGGAAATATTTTTAGGCAAGTCCATGGCACAGACTAAATACAGACTCGACAGTAGAGTTTTACAAGAAAAAATGGGGAAAAACTAAGCGATTTTAGGAGAAAAAACTGCGGTTTTTAGTCCGTTTTACGCTAACATGGCAACACTTTCTACGACTTAGGAGTGAGTGAAACAACAAAAACCGATCTGGCATCTATTTTTCTTATGGCGCGTTATATCAGTTTTCTCTTTCTAACCTAATTCGTAGAATAATTTGAAAATATTAACCATATGGTTCAGAACTACTTTTTTGACACCTGTCACTTATGTCGAGTATGTATTAGTCTGTGTCCATGGCTTTCAGACTTAAAATAGTCCATTGTACCGTAACCTGAAATGAAAAATTTGTAAGGGTGAGAAAAAGTTTAGAAGAAAAAGAATGAAAAAGTGTTTGTTCAGAATTTCTCAGTTGCTTTCATAAAACTAGAGAAAATCATACAAAGGAAGTCCATGACAGAATATCAGAACCCAATATCCTCAGTCTAGCTCTTGAGAACGCTGGATAATAACAGACGTAATGTGCAGTTGTGTCATCATCCTCAAGACATGCTGCACATAATAGGTCTGATAAGACACCTATTCTCGTCTTATGACGAGCACAGGCATTGTGTCCCGTAACTAAGCCAGTAAATCTGCGACAGTCTATTCTACTGAGACTGAGTAGATAGTTAGCTACTTTCTTGTCTGGCCTAATCACAGAGCGTTTGGCATTCTTCCATGTTAACTCATTTGACCATCTTTCCATTAAAATTGATTTCATGTGAGAGTTGATCCAACGCATCATCCATGTTAAGCCTATACCAATCTGAGGTTCCTGATTGCGAGGAATTGCATCGGAAGCAAGATTTGCCTATGACCCGGAACCCACAGAAGACTGACGCTATTTCCACATAAGACCTAATTGTGTCTGCGTCTACATTACTGGAAAATTTTAAATGAAGTTACTGGAGATTCAAGTGCAATGAGCGCAACCTGGCTGTCCAGTAGGTCTGCTGGGTTGCCCCAGTCTTCCCTACTCGGAAAAATTACAGTAAACTTCCTACCAAACTCAATGCAAGAGGTTGTACTGTCTAAAGGCATAGAAATCATGACAAAGTTCCGATAGCCTATTGAACAGATGACCATGCTCCACATTGTACTCCTTATACCATGTTCCGCTTTTGCGAAGCCTGCACAAAGATTTCATGGCTTCTCCATGAATAGGTCCAAGGAAAGCATATCTAACATAGCGTCCAGAGCTGCGCCTGGGGTGTACTCTAACACACAAGTGAATTCGGAGTGTGGAAGCTTTTAATCTATCTCTTGGTTCTACGAATATTGATGAATCTAAAGCTCTTGCCGTTCTGGGCATGAAAATGCAGCAAGATTTCCGTTGGAATAAACACATTTTTGAAGTAGCGAACGATGAATTTAAATGTTTAGAGTTTTTGAAACGTTGTGGAAGATACTTTACACCATCTGATCTCTTGACCGTCTATACCAAAATGATTCGTTCACGAACTGTTGAACGAAATCAACAAATGAGCTATTTATTGAACTAGATGAACGAACTAGGGCTTTTATCTGAAATGAACGAAAATGAGCGCTCACTCAGTTGAACGATTAAGCACAGGTCTACTGACAATCACTTCCCGATCAGGTTGTTAATGATAAGGGCTAAAAAAGAGATTCGTGTTTTAATACTCACAAGGGAAGTACTCCAACCCTTATGAACCGATTTGATTTTAAGATTAGCGTGTCTCGGCTTATCGCCCATATCAGTCTTTTAAAATTTCGTTTCTCCCGAACTAACAGTCATATCCTATAGAGCGAAATTACGGGTCGAATATTTCAAATTCATATGGATATTGTAGGTCTATCTCTTTACATAAATACCCCCTAAAAAACGATCCACACTGTGATACAGGGTACAATGAGTTTGTGCTGATGTTTGTAACTACCCGAAATATTAGTCCTACCCCCACATTTAAGTATACCGATAGAATCAGAATAGCGATGTCCTTCCGTCTTTCCGTCCGTCTGTCTGTCCGTCTGTCTGTCCATGTAAACGGTGTAAACACGATAATTGAATTGAAATTTGATACTTAAGCTTCTTTTGACCCGAAAACGAAGCCTATTGAAATTGGGAAAAATCGGTCCATATTTACCAAGCCCCCATACCAAGGTCCTCTTTAGTTTTGGCTCAAATGACTCTTATAACCGTATTATGATAGGTATATTTTCAAAATTTGGCAGGTAAACGTGTTTTGTCTTCTCTAATCACCATTCCGAATTTTAAAGGAATCGGACCAGTTCTTCCTGTAGCTCCCATAGAAACCACCTTCCCGATTTTCACATAAATCTCTAAAATTTTATGAAAATAGAAAATATTTAATTAAAACTTCGTTTGTGCATGTTAAACGCGAACTTTAATAATCTTATCAAATCTGATTATCATCGGACCATTTTTGGACTTAGGCCCCATTCGAAAATTTCGGCCGGTATTCAGTTATAGCGGCTTATTGTCAACAAATAGAAGCCTACTTCACTAAAATTTGGTTTGTGAGTGTTTTTTACACTTATTAAAGATTTTACAAAAAATAGATCTAATCGGTCCATGTCTGAACTTGGGAACCATTTTCCGGGAAACTCTGGTGTAGGGTATTATAAGGTCGGTCTTGACCGACTATAATTTTCTTACTTGTTTTTTCTCTTATATTGTGGAACCTCCATACATTCGGAAAGGCCGAATTTCAATTTCTTCACTTGTTTTTTTTTTTTGAACTTTTTTTTTTTACTCAAAATGTTTTGGAATACTTCGAATTGATAGTTGATAGTTTTGAACTTTAATTGATCTCCGAATTTCTATCAAACTAATTTTCTAGTTTCAATTGACCCAGTAAATATCATAAATTCTTAGAAAATATTTTAGCGATGTCCGTCCGTCTGTGTGTATAGGCCAGGATGCAGTCGAAACTTAGGCGCTAGACTCCTAAAGTTTTGCAAGAATATTTTCTATGTCCATAGGCTGGTTAAGGTCGACAATGGCCAAGACCGGACTAAACTAAACTCTAAAAAACAAATAAACATTTTTATTTTAGAAGAATTTCAAAGTTTTGCACCTTAAAAAATTTAGTTTTTCGGCCCGCCCCTTTTGTGGGCGTATACAAAAATAATGAAAAATGCCCACCAATGTCTCCCAAAAAATTGATTATTTTATTAATTGATTCAATTAAATATTTTTTTTTTTAATTCAACAAATATTTTTATCAAAAAAATTTTTTTTTGATATGCCGAGTTTCATGAAAATCGGTAGAGGAATAAATAAATTACCGTAAATTCTTAAAATCTAGCCAATACAAAAATATTATAGTGCTGTTAAACTAACTTAAGGAAATAGTTTTCAAAAATTGTCGATTTTTCACATGCATACAAATGTTTTTATTTTTAAATTATTTTCTCCACTTTTATGTTTAAAACCTGCTTAAAATAATAAATACGTATCGGATTTTAACAATGAAACCTTATAATCTTATTTATTATTTTGTTGTGTCGATATTTATACACATATGTAGGTACAACAATAATGGAAAATATTCATGTATTTAAGTACATAGAATAAAATTATTTAATCGTAGTAATTTAATGAAGATCTAACCAGTTGTAAAATCTCATTTCCTGTTTATTTAAACTATTTTATTTTTTATTGCATGTATAAACTTACTCGTATTTAAATGAAAATTCTTTATATATATAAAAAAAAATTAAACAGGCATAAATAACACGGTACGACAAAAAGAACAAAAAAAAATCTTTCAAAATGAACTGGAAGATATAAGTTTGAAACTAGATACTAAATGTAGTAAAACTGCATTTACAGTTTTTCTTTTCTTGATCCTGTTTCCTTTTAAAAGGACTTCAAAGTTTAAGAGGACTAAAATTTTTTGTAAAAAAAAATTTTAAATAAAAATAAACTAGAGACTAAATGTAGTATAACTGCATTTCCAGTTTTTCATTTCGTGATCCTGTTTCCTTTTAAAAGGACTTCAAAGTTTTGGAGGACTTAGTTTCCTGTTACCTTTTAAAAGGACTTCAAAGTTTTAGAGGACTAAATTTTTGTAAAATATTTTTTAAATAAAATTAAACTAGATACTAAATGTAGTACAACTGCATTTACAGTTTTTCATTTCTTGATCCTGTTTCCTTTTAAAGGCACTTCAAAGATTTAGAGGACTAAAATTTTTTGTAAAAAAATTTTTAAATAAAAATAAACTAGAGACTAAACGAAGTAAAACTTGACTAAATGTAGTATAACTGCATTTCCAGTTTTTCATTTAGTGATCCTGTTTCCTTTTAAAAGGACTTTAAAGTTTTGGAGGACCTAATTTCCTGTTACCTGTTAAAAGGACTTCAAAGCTTTTAAGGACTTAATTTTTGTAAAATATTTTTTAAATAAAATTAAACTAGAGACTAAATGTAGTAAAACTGCATTTACAGTTTTTCATTTCGTGATACTGTTTCCTTTTAAAGGCACTTTAAAGTTTTAGAGGACTAAAATTTTTGTAAAAAAATTTTTAAATAAAAATAAACTAGAGATTAAATGTAGTATAACTGCATTTCTAGTTTTTCAGTTAGTGATCCTGTTTCCTTTTAAAGGGACTTCAAAGTTTTTGAGGACAAAATTTTTTGTAAAATATTTTTTTAAATATTTGTACTTGTCCTAGGAGTCCACTAGTGAAGGTAAATGAAAGAGAAGGATATCCCCCAATTTTCCCATTTCAATTTTTTGACACATCAGTAAAATGGGAGGTAAGTAACGTCCTTTCAAAACTTTATCCTTCAATATCATTTTAATTTTTTAACAAAATATTTTGATAAAGTTTTGAAAGTACATTATTCACATCCTTTATCCTGAAATGAAAAAATTAGTGGAGACTCTCCTCTTTCATTTGCTATTACTAGTGGCATCCTAGGACAAGTACAAATATTTAAAAAAAAAAACTTGACAAAATATAATTCTTTAAAACTTTGAAGCCCTTTTAAAAAGAAACTGGATCATGAAATGAAAAACTGTTAATGTAGTTTTACTCCATTTTACTTCTACATTTAGACCTACATCATCCGGTTTATGTTTAATTTTGGCTGTCGGCAGGTGTAATAAAATTTTATGACATTTAACAAAATAAAACTTTGAATGAACTTTTATAATTCAAAGTTTTTGTTAAAAATATTTTTTATTAATATTATGTAATTAAATTTTTATTTTTTTTATTTTTTTGTTACAAACTAGAAAATTTAATTAATTGAATTATTTTTTTTTTTATCTAATGTATATGTTTTTTCAATTGACGTCAGCCATAATCGACACAAGTTTTCTGCAAAGTTTTAATTATAAAAGCAAAAAAAAAAATATTAAAATTAATTGAGTTTATAAAAGGTTAGATTTGAAATTTTCAATTAAATATGATAAGAACTTTGAAATAGAATAGATTTTCAAATATGAACACGATATTTTATGATCTAGTTTTGGGCAGGGTAAGGAATGGCACACACATGTGCCGTGCCGCACAACACATTTAGCAATGTGTCATGTGGCAGGTGCCAGTTTAGAAAAAAAAGTAATTTTTTCTAAAAAAGTAGTAAAAAAGTCCTTTTTTTTCTAAAAAAAAGTGGTAAAAAAAGGACTTTTTTAAAAGTCCATTATGTTGTAAAAAGTAGAGATGGGCACGTGAGTGATTTTTGACTCACACTCACTCACGCTCACGACAGGAATTTTTGAATCACGCACACTCAGTCACGAGTGTGTTCTACTCACACTCACAATCACGTGAGTAAATTTAATACAACTCACACTCACGTGCCCCCACGCAAGCTTCACTCACACTCACGTTGACTCACACTCACGAAACTCTTATTTATGAAAAAAAAAAAAAAATATAAAACTAAAATTTCAAAAATCTTTCAAAATTTTCAGCAAAATTTAAAGTTCAGCATAATTTTAAATTTTTCTTTGCTTTTTTCGGGACGAAATCTTAAGTTAAGCCAAATTTCACAATTTTTGATACGAAAGGAAATATAAAAAGAAAATAATCACGCAAACTCACACAAAAAATCGACTCACGCACACTCACTCACACAAAAATCTTACTCAAGCACACTCACTCACGCAATATTTTTCTCCACTCACACTCACAATCACGCTCTAATCTGCTCATGTGCCCATCTCTAGTAAAAAGTACTTTTTTTGTCTAAAAATAAAATTTTTTTCTAAAAAGTACTTTTTTTCTAAAAAAGTAATAATAATAAGATTTTTTTTGAAATTTTGCGTTTTTTTTTTTAAATTAGCTATAGTACTTTTCTAAAAAAGTACTATTTTATTATAAAAGTGAGACTTTTTTCTATTTTTGTAAAAAAATGTACAATTTTTTTTAAAAATTACTATTTTTTCTAAAATAATACTATTTTTTCTAAGAAATTACTATTTTTTCTAAAAATGTACTATTTTTTCTAAAAAAGTAATAATAATAAGTACTTTTTTCCTAAAAAATTGCGTTTTTATACCCTCCACTTAGTGATAGAGGGTAGATATAAGTTTGTCATTCCGTTTGTAACTCATCGAAATATCGGTCAGGGACCCCATAAAGTATATATATTCATGATGCCCGATCGATTTTAAGACATTCTAGCGATGTCCGTCTGTCTGTGGAAAATGCTCTCGCGGACAAAATATTACACAGAGAAGACTGAAACTTAACATATTTATTGGAAGTTCTCCCGAGAAGTTTGGTATTGCATTTGAGCGATATCTGTTCAGCGGTTCAAAACTTATGAACGAAAATGTAAGCACACCTCAAAAATTTCAGTACATTCAACTTAACCTAAAAATACAAAATGCTTTAATTCGGCTACTGGTTGACATATGTGAACATAATTGAACACCAAATGGTATTTAAACAAGTACGAACATATTTTTTGACAAAAACAAGAAAAAAATCGCGGATTTTTTTTTTTACCAAAATTTTTTTCGCGGAAATTTTTTTAAAAAAAAAAAAATTTCAAAAGTAATTTCTCTTTAAATAAAGTTTTTTGCAATAATCTTTTTGAAATTGTGGAGGGTATCACTACATTCGGCAAGGCCGAATTTAACTTTTTTACTTGTTTGCTATTTTACCAAAAAAGTGATACTTTTTTCTATTTTTCCTAAAAAACTACTTTTTTTTCTAAGCAAGTACTATTTTTTCTAAAAAAGTACTATTTTTTCTAAGAAATTACTATTTTTTCTAAAAATGTACTTTTTTTTTCTAAAAAAGTATTTTTTTTTTCTATAAAAGTACTATTTTTTCTAAAAAAGTACTATTTTTTTTTTAAGTATTTGATTTCTTAAAACAATTATTAAAAAAAATATCACCTGAAATATTCTTTATTATCTTAAATAATACTTTTTAGGAAAAATTAAAATTTTTTCTAAATAAGTACTTTTTTTCCTGAAAAAGTACGTTTTTTTTCTTAAATTTGCTATAGTACTTTTCTAAAAAAGTACTATTTTACCAAAAAAGTGCTACTTTTTTCTATTTTTCCTAAAAATACTATTCTTTTCTAAAAAAGTACTATTTTTTTAAAAAAAGTACTTTTTATACCCTCCAACCTCAGTATGGGGGGTATACTCACTGTGTCATTCCGTGTGTAACGTATCGAAATATCGGTCTAGGACCCCATAAAGTATATACTTTATTTAAGACATTCTAGCGATGTCCGTCCGTCCGTCTGTCCGTCTGTAGAGGACACGATGCAGTCTAAAATAAAAGAGCTAAACTTCCGAAGTTTGGCACGAATATGTCTTATATTCCTAGGCAGGTTGAGTTCGGAAATGGGCAAAATCGGACCTAGGGAAAAAAAGTTCCCCCTTGCAGAACTAAACCAACCTAAAAACAAGTAAGAAAGTTATAGTCGGTTAAAACCGACCATATGATACCCTACACCAGTGTTTTTCGGAAAATGGATCCCAAGGCCAAAAATGGACCGACTGGATCTGTCTTTTGTTAGATTTTTATTTAGTGCAGAAAACACACACAGATCAAATTTTAGTGGAATTGGTTTATTTTTTTGTCAATAGGCTGATTTAACTGAATATCGTTCGAAATTTTTATATTGGGGACTAAGTCCAAAAATTGTACAATTATATTCCGATTTGATTAGATTACTGAAGTACACGTTTAACACCTAAAAATAAAATTTTTATCAAATATTTCCATTTTCATGAATTTTATGGGATTTATGTGAATATCGGGAGGGTGGTTTGCATGGGGACTACCAGAAGGACTGACCCTATTTCTTTGAAACTTGGAATGAAGATTTGTGCATACAAAATTTGATTACCTGCTAAATTTCAAAGCGATATCTATTATAATACGGTTAATAGAGTCATTTAAGCCGAATTCAAAGGGGGCGTTTGTATGGGGGCTAGGTCTTAACATGGACCGATTTTCTCCAATTTCAATAGGCTTTGTCCTTGGGCCAAAATATGCTTAAGTTTCAAATTTCAAGTCAACTGATTAAAAATTGTGACCTGTATCGTGCTTAAACCGATAGATGGACAGACGGACGGACATCGCTAAATCGACTCAAAAAGTCATTCTGAGTCGACCGGTATGCTTGGAGGTAGGTCTAGGACCAATATTTCGGGTAGTTACAAACATCAGCACAAACTCATTATACCTTGTACCACAGAGTGGTGTAGGGTATAAAAACCGCATTTTTTTTTGCAGGGTTTTTTGTACTTTTGCTAAGCAAATCCAACATTCTTATCTCAGAAGAAGTTCAAAATCGCAAGGGGAAGGTGCCCCCTAACCGTATAAAAAGTGTCTCAGAATATAGATTTTACCAAGAAATCATGTTTTTAACTTTAATACACTGCCAATTAAAATCTGAGAAAGGTTCAAACCGTATTAAAAACAAGTAAGAAAGTTATAGTCGGTCAAGACCGACTATATGATACCCTACACCAGTGTTTTCCGGAAAATGGGTCCCAAGTCCAAATATGGACCGAATGGATCTGTCTTTTGTTAGATCTTTATTTACTGTAGAAAACACACACAGATCAAATTTTAGTGGAAATGGTTTATTTTTTTGTCAATAGACCGATTTAATTGAATATCGGTCGAAATTTTTATATGGGGGACTAAGTCCAAAAATGGTCAAATTATATTCCGATTTGATTAGGTTACTAAAGTACACGTTTAACACCTACAAATTAAATTTTTATCAAATATTTCTATTTTTATAAATTTTGAGGGAATTATGTGAATATCGGGAGGGTGGTTTGTATGGGGACTACCAAAGGGACTGACCCGATTCCTTTGAAATTTGGAATGATGATTTGTGAATAGAAAATTTGATTACATACTGAATTTCAAAGCGATATCTAATATAATAGGGTTATAAGAGTCATTTAAACCGAATCCAAAGGGGGCGTTTGTATGGCAGCTAGGTCTTAACATATACTGATTTTCTTCAATTTCAATAGGCTTCGTCCTTGGGCGAAAAGATGCTATAGTTTCAAATTTCAAGTCAATTGATTGAAAATTGCGACCTGCATCTTGCTTAAACCGATAGATGGACAGACGGACGGACATCGCTAAATCGACTCAAAAAGTAATTCTCAGTCGATCGGTATACTTGAAGGTAGGTCTAGGACAAATATTTCGGACAAACATCAGCACAAGCTCATTATACCCTGTACCACAGAGTGGTGTAGGGTATAAAAATTACTTAGAATTTAAAAAAATTTGTGGAAAAAAAATTTTTAGAACTTAAGAATTTTTCTATAAGAAAAATTTTTTTTTGTTTAAATTTCAATTCTACACTTAAAAAAACCTAAATTTCAATTCTACACTTAAAAAAACCTTCATATATCAACCTAATTGTTAGTGACAGGTTTTAAAAATAAATTCTTTCAAAATCCTTTATTTTTATGGTTTGTTAAACAAGTTTTGTAAAATATTTTTTATTATTTATTATTTATTAATCTACGTACAAACCAAGTTAACTGTAATTTTCTGTTCTTTAAACGCGTCTAAAACAACAAAAACTAAGGCCATAATTATTTCAAAATAATACTAGTTATAATTTTTGATTCTTGATAAATATTATTAATACTATACATATGTTTTCAATAAAAAAATAATAAAAACAAAATATAATTGTTTTGGTAATAAAACCTTGAACTACTAAAAAATAAAAAAATAATATTATTAAAAATAATATTATTTATATTTTTTTTGCAAAGTACTTAATAAAAGTGAAAACTCAAAACCGGCTATGTTTGCAAAATAAAAAAAAATAAATACTCTACAAGTGTTTAACAAAAAAATAATTCATAAATAAATAAAAGAAGAATATTAAAAACAATAATAATAATAATCCCACATATATGCACATTAAACGATTAAAAAAATAAATAATTGGGATATTCACGTTGAGAATTTTAACCTTGTGAAAAGTGTGAAGTACCTAAGTTACAATATTGATGCAAATAACACATTATAATTTTGGCGCCCAACTTGGGACCAATCAAAAAATTAACAAAAAATCATCAAGACCCCAGCAGAAATGTTGCTGAACTGGAAGCAGCTTTTTAAAAGGAATTACAAGTCAAAGAGCGCATCCAAACCACTTAAATTCATGCTTTATTGCTGTGGTAGAGGTCACAGTTTAGAGAATTCTTTGGTTATACTGATAAAGTGCTATTAAGATTCAGTGAAATCGTGTATCTTTTCGGTGCCAATTGAAGCATTCTTTCGCATGATTATTTTTGTCAAAAAGAATTTGATATTATATTTTAATAATATCGATGCAAATAACACATTATCATTTTGGCGCCCACCTTGGGGCCAATCAAAAAATTAACAACAAATCACTAAGACCCCAGCAGAAATTTTGCTGAATTGGAAGCAGCTTTTAAAAATGAATTACGAGTCAAAGAGTGCATCCAAAGCACTTAAATTCATGCTTGATTGCTGTGGTAGATGTCACAGTTTAGAGAATTCTTTGGTAGCATTTTTAAAGTGCTATTAAGATGCAGTGAAATCGTGTGTCTTTTCGGCGACAATTGAAGTATTTTTTTCGTATGATTCTTTTTGTCAAAAAGAATTTTATATTATAATAATAACACATTATCATATTGGCGCCCACCTTGGGGCCAATCAAAAAATTAACAAAAAACCAATAAGACCCCATCAGAAATTTTGCTGAACTGGAAGCAGCTGTTTAAAAGGACTTACGAGTCAAAGAGCGCATCCAAACCACTTAAATTAATGCTTGAATGCATTTAAGCAATCGCATTAAGTGAGCGCACTTAAGCAAAAATGCTTTTAAGCGGGAGTATTATTGTATTATCCAGTGCTCCCTTTTTAAAGCAAATGAAATCATAAAAGCTTTTAATGGGTGATTCAACTAGAGATACTTTTTTCAATAGTCTTTTTTTGACAGATCACGTATGAGTCGTGACATGCTGTCATGTTATTTTTATTTAGTATTGTTTGGCATTTCATAATGGAAAGTCTAACGCCTGAACAACGTTTACAAATCGTTCAACTTTATGACGAAAATGCACGTTCTGTGAGGAATGTGTTTCGTACATTTCGCTCAACTTATGATCAACATAATCGGCCTAATGAGCGTACTATTCGCAACACCATCACCCATTTTGAGACCCAGCATTCATTATTGGATAATATTCGACTGAATAGACCACGTCCAGCACGCTGTGAAGAAAATATAGCGGCCGTAGATGTGAGTGTACACGAAGACCGTGGGGGCCGTTCGCAGCAATTCGGTTTGACGTATGGAACAACTTGGCGCATTTTACGTCGAGATCTTAAATTGGAAGCGTACAAAATACAGCTTGTGCAACAACTGAAGCCGCTCGACCTTCCCAAGCGACATCTCTTCGCTCTATGGGCTATTGAAAAGTTCCAAGAAGATCCGACGTTTTCGAGGCAAATTTTGTTCAGCGATGAGGCCCATTTCTGGCTCAATGGGTATGTAACCAAACGTTGGAATTATCGGTCCATATTTCTTTAAAAATGATGCCGGTGCGAACGTAACCGTCAATGGCGACCGTTATCGTGCCATGATAACCGACTATTTGATGCCTGAAATTGAAGCTCGTGATCTTGGCGACATTTGGTTTCAGCAAGACGGCGCCACTTCCCAGACATCGCATTAATCAATGGATTTATTGAGAAAACACTTCGGTGAGCACATAATTTCAGGTTTTTGGCCGGTAGATTGGCCACCAAGATCGTGTGATATCACACCGTTAGACTTTTTCCTGTGGGGATATGTAAAGTCTAAAGTTTATGGGGACAAACCCGCTTCGATTCAGGCCTTGGAGGAAAACATCACGCGTGTCATTCGCCAGTTACCAGTCGAAATGCTCGAACGAGTCATCAAAAATTAGACTCAACGGATGGATCATCTGCGACGTAGCAACGGTCACCATATGATAGACATAATCTTCAAAAAATAAATGCCAAAGAATGTTCTTTCAAATGATAATAAACATTCCCCATTAAATTTGAATTTTCTGTGTTTTTTTCTTTAAAAAAGTAAAGAACCTCGAAATGGATCACGCTTTACTATTAAAAGATTAATATTGTGATTTCGGCGCCCAACTTAGGGCTACCATTTATAGCAAAAACAATCCCTGCGGGGGAGTAAATAAGGATGACAAAAGCATGTTAAAAATTAAATAAAGGAAAATAATACAGCATAAGGAAGGAAATAGAATTGTATGTGAAATATTTCCATATTTTCGTGGGGATTACTCTGAAAGACACATTTCTACAGTACGACACCTTATTGTTAACAACTTTATTTATTGCAAATTGAATATTTTATTGTAAAATGAATATTTTCAATGCAAAAAAAGAGATAGAATATTTTGTCTGAATAAAGGATTCTCATTGCCATTATGGCGCCCAACGTGGGGCTACTGGTTATAACAATGACAATACCTGCGGGAGAGTAAATATAAAAAAAATCAAAGCGTTTTTAAAATTAGAAAAGATGTGGTATAATCCAAAAGAAAAGAAAGATAATGTTTGTAAATTATTTTCGTCTGAGAATTTGCATTATCAAAATTTTCCTGGTTTTCGATTCTTATATTTATGGAAGTCTTATTGCTTCAATTTGTTACACAATAATAAAAAATAACTTTTTTGAATTTATAATCTTAACTTTATTTATTTTAAATTAAAAATTTTTAAAAACAAACAACCGAATTGTCATTTTGGCGCCCAGCGTGGGGCCACAAGTTATAGCAATAACAATCCCTGCGACAAAAACTTTTTAAATGAGAAAAGGAATGTAAAAAGATAAAATTTTAAATATTGGCAACCCTTGCGAAATAATGTAGGAGACAAAAAAGTGAAAAGAAAGTATGAAGTGAGGTTGAGATTGCTAGAAATAGAATTGTAGTGTTGGAAACTGCCAAAATTTATTCTGTAGAAACATAAATATTCACATATATAAAAAACAGTTTTAATTATCAAGAAAAACCGAAATTTAGAATCCTACTGATAATAACACTAACTGGGGTGTTTGAACCCGGTATGGGAAATACCAGAAATGTCTATAATTTTTAGAAATTCAATTTTTCTATTGCATTTTTTCAACTTAAACCCTTATAACAAATATGATTAGAGCCCCAGCTTAATCTGTACTTACAGAAAAACAAAAATTAAATAAAATTATAAATAGGCACGTCTCCGAAACAAAAAATGCAAATTCCTTTATTTGTGTCTGCAATTCCAGATCATGTTGGTAACCGTTGTGAAATAATGTTAGAGACAAAAATGTTGAAAAAAAGTATGAGGTGAGGTTAAGTTTGATGGAAACATAATTTTAGTGTTGGAAACTGTCAAAATTTATTCAGTAGACACTATAAATATTCACATATATAAAAAAACAATTTCCATTAACAAAACAAACCGACATTTAAAATCCTACTGATGATAACACTAACTGGAGTATTTGAAACCGGTATGGGAATACCAGAAATATCTATAATTTTTAGAAATTCAATTTTTCTTCTGCGTTTTTTCCACTTAAACCCTAATGTCAAATATTTGCATCCAAAAATTTTATTTAGAAAAATTTGTATGGTGTGCGATTTTGTTAATGTGAAATTTCTTCTCCATATTAGAAACTACTTTGGAAAATCTTTAAATTTTAAAATACATTTTCCATGAAACGAATTTGTTATCAATTAAAAATTTTTAAACAAATAAAATTAGGAAAAAGTTTGCAATTGCAATTATAACATTGTCATTTTGGCGCCCAATGCAGGGCAACCGTTTAAAGAAATGTGAATACCTACGGGAGTTAATTAAGACGATAAAAGCGTATTGAAAACTAAACAAGTAAGAAGTTATAGCCGGTCAAGACCGACCATATGATACCCTACACCAGTGTTTTCCGGAAAATTGGTCCCAAGTCCAAACATGGACCGATTGGAGATCTTTATTTAGTGTAGAAAACACACACAGATCAAATTTTAGTGGAACTGGTTTATTTTTTTGTAAATAGACCGATTTAATTGAATATCGGTCGAAATTTTTATATGGGGGACTAACAATAAGTCTAACAATGGTCCAATTATATTCCGATTTGATAAGGTTACTAAAGTACACCGTTAACACCTAAAAATAAAATTTTTACCAAATATTTCCATTTTTATGAATTTTGAGGGAATTATGTAAATATCGGGAAGGTGGTTTGTATGGGGACTACCAGAAGGACTGGCCCGATTCCTTTGAAATTTGGAATGGTGAGTTGTGCATATAAAATTTGATTACCTGCTGAATTTCAAAGCGATATATTTTCTAATACGGTTATTAGAGTCATTTAAGTCGAATCCAAAGGGGGTGTTTGTATGGGGGTTAGGTATTAACATGGACCGATTTTCTCCAATTTCAATAGGCTTCGTCGTCGGGCCAAAATATGCTAAAGTTTCAAATTTCAAGTCAATTGATTGAAAATTGCGACCTGTATCGTGCTTAAACCAATAGATGGTCAGATGGACGGACGGACAGACATCGCTAAATCGACTCAAAAAGTAATTCTGAGTCGATCGGTATGCTTGAAGGTAGGTCTAGGACAAATATTTCGGATAGTTACAAACATCAGCACAAACTCATTATACCCAGTACCACAGAGTGGTGTAGGGTATAACAAGTAAGAAAGTCATGGTCAAGACCCACCATATGAAACCCTACACCAGTGTTTTCCGGAAAATGGATCCCAAGTCCCAACATGGACCGATTGAATCTATCTTTTGTTAGATCTTTATTTAGTGTAGAAAACACACACAGAATTGGTTTATTTTTTTTGCCAATAGACCGATTTAACTGAATATCGGTCGAAATTTTTATATGGAGGACTGGTCCAATTATATTCCGATTTGATTAGGTTACTTTAGTACACGTTTTTAACACCTAAAAATATATTTCTTATCAAATTTTT
Source organism: Pegoplata infirma (assembly GCA_963921195.1). Classification (NCBI taxonomy): domain Eukaryota; kingdom Metazoa; phylum Arthropoda; class Insecta; order Diptera; family Anthomyiidae; genus Pegoplata; species Pegoplata infirma. Next base: position 32,018,603 of record OY992536.1, read on the forward strand.
CCATTTTTAGGAGTTTTAGTTTTTATGTGAATATCGGGAGGGGGTTTGTATGGGAACTACCAGAAGTACTGACCCGATTTCTTTGAAATTTGGAATGATTTGTGCATACAAAATTTGATTAGATGTTAAATTTCAAAGCGATATCTATTAAAATACATTTATTAGGGTCATTTAAGCCTAAGCCAAAGGGGACGTTTGTATGGGGGCTGGGTCTTAACATGGACCGATTTTTTTAGGCTTTGTCCAATTTCTTTAGGCTTCGTCCTTGGACCAAAAGATGCTTAAGTTTTAAATTTCAAGTCAATTGATTAAAAATTGCGACCTGTATCGTGCTTAAACCGATAGATGAACAGACGGACGGACGGACATCGCAAAATCGACACAAAGAGTAATTCTGATAGATCGGTAGGTCTAGGACCAATATTTCGGGTATTTACAAACATCAGCACAAACTCATTACACCCTGTACCACAGAGTAGTGTAGGGTATAAAAAGTTTGCAATTACAATTATCACATTGTCATTTTGGCGCCCAACGTAGGGCAACCGTTTAAAGAAATGTGAAAACCTACGGCAGTTAATAAAGACGATAAAAGCGTTTTGAAAATTAAAAAAGGAATGCAATAGGGCAACGAAAAAGAAGAGAATTGTATGCAAAATATTTTTATCTAAAAATCTACACTAAAAAAGTCTTCTAGTGTGGCATTCCTAAATTCGCAGTTATTTAATGTGATACACTATATTAGAAACTTCTTTGAAAAATATTTAAATTTTGAAATAGGCTTTCAATAATATGTATGTATTGTAAATTCAAAAATTTGTAAACAAATAAAATCGGAATTACGTTAACAAATAAAAGACTCAAATTGACATTTTGGCGCCCAACAAAGGGCTACTATATAAATCAAAATCAAAGAAACCCATTAGCTTTAATGGACTGCCAGCTATATTTTCTAACGTTAATTCCCTTAATACTTAATAAAAGTTTATTAATTTGGCGCTTTAAAATAAATAAACATAGAAAACACGCGTTTAGAATTTATAAAAAAATAATGGAATTTTTATTTGCAAAAATTAAAAAAAAAAAACAAAACATAAACATATGGAAAAATATTGTATAAATAAAGTATTAACAAAAATAAGGTCGTTATTGTATATTAAAACAAAAATAATTCCTCTATCCTTGAATATGAAATTTATTTAATTTTTTATAATGTACTTTATGTCTGTTAAATATTAATTCATCAAAAAATATTAAAAAAAAAAATGCGTGAACAAAATATTTAAATAAATATGAACTTTATAAATCGTATTCTATCCAAGGTGTAGATAAATCGCAGAATGCTATGAAAACTTGCTAATTTTCAGACACATTTCAGAACAATAATATTTAAAAAATTTTCAAAATTGATTTGAATGATTTGATATAAATCCATCAAGGCAGGTACATATTTGGTTGACATAAGAACATTTTTTGTGACATTTATAAAAACATAAATATTTACAAACTTTCGAAGAAGAATGAAAAAATTTGATTTGGCATAAATGATTTATTGCACCCTTAATGATTTACTCTTCAAAAATGTTAATAATTCATTCATGATTGTATCTATTGTTTAATTCCTCATAATCATTTATATTACAAATTTAGTTTTGTCATGTATTAATTTCAAAACTATTTCAAAAGCCAAAAAAACAAATGTTAAATAATATTTATTGTTTGTTTTCATTAATAATATTTTATGCAGATTTAAAAAAAACAATAACAGAAAAAAAACATCATTAAAATTCGCATATTTAAGTACTTTTTTTTTTCATTTTTTATTGATGAAATATATAAGAAAACGTCATTATTTTAAATATTTCATCAATCCAAAATAAGCAAATGAATATTTAAAATATGCAAATTATGCAATATTAACCGTTAAACAAAAAAAATGTTGAATAAAATTTATATGATTTTTTTTGTTTTATTAAATAAATCTTCTTTTTTTGTAAGCCGACAGATGTTAACTGAAATCAAAGTAAACAAGAAATTTTGTAATAAAAAGTATAATGAAATTTGTAGTAAAAAAGAGATGATTTTTGCAGTTATGCAGGTACGGATACAGGGAGTTTATAAATTAAAAGGACGAGGAGTAAGACAAAAAGGGGAACAAATTATAACTAAACTATTTCTATTTGAAAATTTTCTTTAAAAAATCTTTAGGATCATTTTTAAGATAAAAAACTAACATTTTAATTTTGGCGCCCAACGTGGGGCCACTTTATATTGTATCAATTCCAGAGGGAGAGTTATTAAAAATGAAAAAATTGGCAAAAAATAAAACTCAAAAAAGGAAATAAAATTTTCATCTGAGATTTTACATGAAAAGATCTTGTGATGTGGGTTAAAAATAAAATCAAATAAACTCATATAATTTTTACGATCAAAACACTCTCATCGTCCTTTTGGTGCCCAACATGGGGTTGCTTTTAATATCAATATCAATTTTCTTTTTGTAAACCGACAGATGTTAACTGAAATCAATATAAGCAAGTAATTTTGTAATAAAATGTTTAATCAAATACGAAGTAAAAAAGAGATGCTTTTTTACTACATTTTAAAAATTTAAGGGCGAGGAGTAAGGCAAAAAAGGGGAAAAAATTATAACTAAACTATTTCCATTTGAGAATTTTCATTAAAAAATCTTTAGATTAATTTTTAAGATAAAAAACTAACATTTTCATTTTGGCGCCCACCGTGGGGCCACTTTATATTGCCATATCAATTCCTGCGAAAGAGTTATTAAACATGAAAAAAATGATAGGAACAACACCCAAAAAGGGAATAAAATTGTTTGTAAAATATTTTGATCTAAGAATTTACATAAAAAGATATTGTGGTATGAGATTTCTATATTTCTGGAAGTCCCAATTCTTCTTCACTGGTTTAAAAACAACTCTGTTAAATATTTAAATTTTTAAATAGATTTTCAATGATAAGCATTGATGTACTTCAAATTTTTAATTTTAAAATCAAATTAAATCATAATAATTTTAACGATAAAGAGACTTACATCTTCGTTCTGGTGCCCAACATGTGGCTACTTTATATGCCAATATAAATTTTTTTTTGTAAGCCGGCATATGTTAACTGAAATCAAAGTAAACAAGAAATGTTGTAATAAAAAGCCCAATGAAATATTAAGTAAAAATAAAAATGCATTTTTTTTACTATATGCAGCTAACCAGGTCCGAATACAGTAATTTTAAAAATTTTAATCGAGAGGAGTTAGGCAAAAAAGGAAAGAAAATTGGGAAAAAACTATTTTTATTTGAGAATTTCCATTTAAAAATATTTAAAAAAATTTTTTTGATAAAAAACTAACATTGTCTTTTTGGCGCCCAACGTGGGGCTATTTTATATTGTAATATCAATTACTGCAGGAGTGTTATTAAAGATGAAAATATTGATAGGAATAAGAACCAAAAAATGGAATTGTTTGTAAAATATTTTCATCTAAGAAATTACATAAAAATATCTTGTGGTGTAGCATTCCCATTTCTCAGTCTCAATTAGTCAATTTGAAACACTGTTTTGTAAACTTCTTTGTAAAATATTGAAATTTTAAAATGGATTTTCAATGATATGTATTTTAAACTTAAAATTTTTTAAAATAAATATAATCAGATTAATTTTTATCATCAAAATACTCGCGTCGGTCTTTTGGCGCCCAACAAGGGGCCGCTTTTTAATATCTATCCCTCAGGAGATTTAAAAATGATGACCAAAACGTTTTAAAAAATAAACAAGTAAGAAAGTTATAGTCGGTCAAGACCGACCATATGATACCCTACACCAGTGTCTTCCGGAAAATGGGTCCCAAGTACAAACATGGATCGATTGGATCTAACTTTTGTAAGATCTTTATTTAGTGTAGAAAACACACAGATTAAATTTTAGTGGAATTGTTTTATTTTTTTTTTCAATAGACCGATTTAACTGAATATCGGTCGTAATTTTTGTATGGGGGACTAAGTCCAAGAATGGTCCAATTATATTCCGATGCGATAAGACTATTAAAGTACATGTTTAACACCTACAAATAAAATTTTTATCAAATATTTTAATTTTTGTAAATTTTGAGGGAATAATTTGAACATGGGCAGGGTGGTTTGTATGAGGACTCCGAGAAGGACTGACCCGATTCTTTTGAAATTTGGAATGATGATTCTTGCTTACAAAATTTGATTACTATCCCTGCGGGAGAGTTAAAAAGGATGACAAAAACGTTTTAAAAAATAAACAAGTAAGAAAGTTATAGTCGGTCAGGACCGACCATATGATACCCTACACCAGTGTCTTCCGGAAAATGGGTCCCAAGTACAAACATGGATCGATTGGATCTATCTTTTGTAAGATCTTTATTTAGTGTAGAAAATACACAGATCAAATTTTAGTGGAATTGGTTTATTTTTTTTTGCCTATAGACTGATTTAATTGAATATCGGTCGTAATTTTTATATGGGGGACTAAGTCCAAAAATGGTCCAATTATATTCTGATGTGATAAGATTATTAAAGTACATGTTTAACACCTAAAAATAAAATTTTTATCAAATATTTCCATTTTTGTGAATTTTGAGGGAATTATTTGAATATCGGCAGGGTGGTTTGTATGGGGACTACGAGAAGGACTAATCCGATTCTTTTGAAATTAAGAATGATGATTCGTGCATACAAAATTTGATTACCTGTTAAATCTCAAAGCTATTATCTATTATAATACGGTTATTAGAGTCATTTAAGCTTAATCCAAAGGTGGCGTTTGTATGGGGGCTAGGTCTTAACATGGACCGATTTTTTCCAATTTCAATAGGCTTCATCCTTGGGCCAAAAGATGCTTAAGTTTAAAATTTTAAGTCAATTGATTGAAAATTGCGACCTGTGTCGTGCTTAAACCGATAGATGGACAGACGGACGGACGGACATCGCTAAATCGACTCAAAAATCGGTATACTTGGAGGTAGGTCTAGGACCAATATTTCGGGTAGTTACAAACATCAGCACAAACTCATTATACTAGAAATAAGACAAACTAAAAAGTGCAATTCAGTGAAGTATTTCCAACTAGGAATTCTCGTGGCGTAGGATTCCTTTACGGACGTCCCATTTTTTAAAGTGAAATACTATATTGGAAACTGCTTTGTAAAATATTTAAATGAATGAAATTTAATTATTTTAAATTTAAATTTTTGAAAACAAATAAAATCTTATTAATTTTTACAATCAAAAGACATTTTTACAAATCAAAAGACATCTTACTTTTGGCGCCCAACGTGGGGCTACTGTTCATAGCAGTATCAATATCTGCATTTGGAAATTTTGTAATTTACATAAAAATACTGGTGTAAGATTATCAAATTTACGACTTTTGGTACACTTTATTGAAAACTTTTTTTTTTTTTTTAAATTTTAAAACAGATTTTTTATTGTAAATGAAAAATTATTAAAAGACTTACCTTGTCATTCTGGCGCCCAGCCTGGGGAAACTTTTTGTACCAGTATCAATCTCTGCGGTAGAGTTAATAAGGGTGACCAAAGTGTTATACAAATGAAAGTTATCTTCCATTGGAAGAATTTCACAGAATCTGAGACTTTTTCTATAGGAAAAATGCCACAGAATATGAGATTCTGTGAAATAGTCTCAAAATCTGAGACTATTTCTGTAGGAAAAATGTTTTAGAATCTGAGACCTTTTCTATAGGAAAAATGTCTCAGAATCTGGGACCTTTTCTATATGAAAAATGTTTCAGAATCTAAGACCTTTTCTATAGGAAAAATGTCTCAGAATCTGAGACTTTTTCTATAGAAAAAATGTTTCAGAATCTTTAACTTTTTCTATAGGAAAAATGTCTCAGAATCTGAGACTTTTTCTATAAGAAAGACTGTCTCAGATTCTAAGACTTTTTCTATAGGAAAAATGTTTCAGAATCTGAGACTATTTCTGTAAGAAAAATTTCTCAGAATCTGAGACTTTTTCGATAGAAAAAAAATTTCTCAGAATCTAAAACTTTTTCTACAGAAAGATGTCTCAGAATCTCAAACTTTTTCTATAGGAAAAATGTCTCATAATCTGAGACTTTTTCCATAGGAAAAATGTCTCATAATCTGAGACTTTTTCTATAGGAAAAATGTCTCATAATCTGAGACTTTTTCTATAGGAAAAATGTCTCATAATCTGAGACTTTTTCTATAGGAAAAATGTCTCAGAATCTGAGACTTTTCTATACGAAAAATGTCTCAGATTCTGTGGGAGAGTTTATCTGGATAACAAAAATGTGTATAAGATAAAAGTCGGTTATAAATAAGATAAAAAAACAAGAAGAATTTTTACGATTAAAAGACTGACGGTGTCAATTTGGCGCCCAACCTGGGGCCACTTTTTCTACCAATATCAATCAAATAGTTATATAAATGAAAATATGAAAGTTATTTGTTCATTCGAAGAATTTCTCTGAGATGTTTTCTATATGAAAAATGTGTTAGAGATTTTTTCTTTAGGAAAAATGTTTCAAAATCTAAGATTCTATACGAAAAACTAAAGTGTTTTTAAAGTAATGGTCGGATATAAATAAGATACCAAATTAGAGTCAAAAAAAATTTTACGATAAAAAGACTTACGGTGTCAATTTTGGCGCCCAACGTGGGGCCACTTTTTATACCAATATCAATCAAATAGTTATATAAATGAAAATATGAAAGTTAGTTTTCCATTCGAAGAATTTCTATGAATCTAAGACTTTTTAATATGAAAAATGTGTTAATGTCGTTTTCTTTGGGAAAAATATCTCAGAATCGCAAACGTTTTTATGAAACAAAAATTTTTTAGAATTTGTGATTTTTTTTTGTTGGCAAAATGTCTCAGAATCTGAGACTTTTTCTACAGGAAAAATATCTCAGAATTTGAGACTTTTACTATAGACAAACTGCCTCAGAATCTGAAACTTTTTCTTCAAGAAAAATTTCTCAGAATCGAAAATATAAAAAAAGAAATACTTTGGTTATTTTCCTAACTTTTCAGATAAATTCATATATATCGCCTTAAAACTGTAATTAAACGGTTCCAGTTTTAACCAAGTTCATCTTATAAAATGTAGGTTAATCAATAAACTGACCGCTAAAATAAAAAAAGTATTTTTTTTTACAAAAACCAATTAAATTTCATTACATTCACTTTATCGTTTTATAAAGACTTGATGTTCCCAGAAAAAAAAATATTTTTTTATGTACAACATATTTATGTAAATTCACATGTTCCACTTTTTTGTGTTTAGTAACGTATGTTATTTTTATTTTTTGCATAAATCTATCAAGATATTAACATAACGTTTTTAAATTTTTGTTTCTAAACTTTTTCATTAAACTGATTAATGTTTGCTATAACATATATGAGGTAATTCACACTTAATATACTTAATGCAATCACATAATAAATGCAGTTGTAGAAACCGCAAAAATACCGTTCATATTTTTGAGGTTACCCAAACCGGTTCTTTGGGTATCATTGTTTTATTGCGGATTGGGGCAATCATATTGCGATTGTCATAACTGAATTGAAGTTGTGACTAACGCAAAATGGTTGTCACAATCGTATTGTGGTTGTGGCAACTTAAGGAAACGTTGCGATAACCTCAAAAGTTTGGGGTGGAATATTTTCCGATTGTGGAACTATTTTCGTTTTCACAAAATCAAAAGGTTTCAAAATAAATGGCTAAGCATGGGCTAGAATTTCTACATTTTCGTTTCCAACATTTTTTTTTAAATTTCTGCCACCTTTTTTCTAATAAATTAATACATTTCTTATAAAATTCCTCATATGTAAAGCCTCATCATCTCCAACAACAAAACTATGATATTATAATGCATAAATATATGTTATCTTTGATGTAAATTCCATTAATGGGTTAATTACCTGACAGCCACCAAACATCTAACCAATCTTAAAGCGGGAACTAAAAAGTTTAAAAAAAAAATAAATATTCATAGCATCAAACTACTGAAGCATTTAATAATTTAACAGTTAAAAGGTGTAAGAAAAAATTTTACACAAAACTAGAATAACAAAAATATAGTATTTTTTTTTAAATATATTTTTGATTGCTAGCAATTTAAGGTAATTTAAATTTAATTTGGTTTTTCATTAGCGTTTTTAGAGCTAAAAACAAAAAAAAAATTTAAAATAAAAATCAAACGTTATTTTTGTACTAAATAGTTAGAGGGGATTTATGATTTTATTGGGTAAGAGAAAAGTTGTTTAAAAGAATGTTAATAAGAAAGATTTTTCAAATACATGATCCTAAATTTCATATTTCAAGTCTTTAGAGCCATTATTTTAAAAGATAGAAAAAGTACGAAAGTACAATTGTTTACCCTTTTTACCCCATTAAAGTCGCAATTTCCAAAAAAGTACTTTTTCAAAATTCAAGTTTTATAAGACTTTTTGCCCTTTTGGCATCTTAGAATAATTCAAAAAAGTTTTAAAAGAAACAAAAACTTTTTTCCTAAAAACTCCTTCTCTGCGTTTCAACTTCTAAATGATCATACTTGACAAATTTTGAGATTTTAATGCTATTAATAAATAAGTAAATAAATAAGTAAAAAATACCAATATCCCTTTTTTACACCTTTTGTTCCCTGAAAATCAGAATTTTCAAAATCAAATGTTTTCATCATGCTGTTTTTATTAAAGTATTCGAAATAAAAAATTTCAAGTTTCTAGGGCCTTTATTTAAGGAAATTGAAAAAGTAGTAAATTCCAATTTTTTACGCTTTTACACTCAAAAAAATAAAACTGTAAAGTTAACAAATTTTTTTTTGTTAACTCGAGTTTACTGGCTTTTTAGAAAATTTTTAGTTAAAATCAGCGTTTTAACTACTTTTTTAGTTAAGTTCAATTTACGAAAATACTAGTTTTGAACAAATTTTGAATTAATTTTTTTTGTTGACTTTAAAACTGTGTTTACGAATTTTTATTAATTAATTTGCTGATTTCTCGTAACATATTTGTCGAGTGAAAAAATGTTAGAAATTTCTTGTGTAGCCTCCTATGCAAATCTCATAAGTTCTACTTAAGATGAACTTAATGCTGTGAAAAAAAAGAAAAAAATAAGTGAAGTGTTAGTGTAAAAAATCAATATTTAACAAACTTACAATTTTTTTACAAAAAGTTTAGCTAAATTTAACTAATGTTTTTGTTAATACATACATAAAAATATTACGAAATTTTCAGCTGAATTTTTAGTTAAAGTTACGTCTTTTTTTGCTACATTCATTCTACGAAAAGTTAACTAAATATTTTTAGTTAAATTAACTAGAAATTTAGTAGGTTCACAATCAGGTGTTTTTTTAGTTAAATTTAACTAAATTTTTTGCTAACTTTACAGTTTTATTTTTTTGAGTGTACCTTTTTTGAATCTTAACTTTCAAACAGTATTTTTTCTCAGTTTTTTTCCGCTAGAGGATCCAACATTCACATATTAAATTTTTGTGACCACTTTTTTAGAAGATTGAAAAAAGTACCAAAGTATATAACATTTTTGCCTACATTCATTTTTACAGTAGGAGTCTGGGATTTTCTAAAAAGCTCTTTTAGATAGCTTTTTCCGCTGAATGATCCTACATTCTATATTTCAAGTCTTTAAAACCATTATTTCGGAATTTCCAAAAAAAAAAATTTCCAAACTGATTTTTTCGCTGAGGGATACTATATTACAAGTTTTTATTACCATTTTTTTTAGGAGATGGAAAAAGTACGGAATTTTTAAAAAGAACTTTTTTCGGTATGTTGAATCAACTCATTTTTAGTGAAACTTAAATTTTATCTTAAAAAAATGTCTTGAGTGAAAAAAATTTAGTGAGAACAAATTGAGTAAAAAATAAGTAAAAAATTTAAATTCGACCATGCCGAATGCATTGATACCCTCCACAATGTAAAACAAGTAAAACGTATAAAAGTTAAATTCGACTTGGCCAAATCTATGAATACCCTCCACAATGACCTTTTTAAAGTATAGTAAATTTTTTAATGTAAAAAAATTAACAATTATGATTAGAAATATTTGTTTTGAGCAAAAAAAAATTTTTTTGTCATTTTTGTAAAAAAAAATAATTTACTAATTTTTTTTTTTGAGTCTAAAATTTTTTCGAGTGTAATTTTTTTTTGTATAAAAATATTTCTGAGTGACAAAAATACTCTGTAAAGTAATTATGTGGCTTATCATTGTTTTTAAAGCTTGGTTTTCTAAAATTCGGGGTTTTCAACACGTGAATTTTAGTCAAAACCAATCTGAAATTCAGGGTTTTCCTTTTAACTTTTGAACCAGTGGACCGATTTGGCTGAGATTCAAAAGGAACCGGGATAGAGGAACGACAAATATATATACCACACTTCAGCACTCTCAGAAAGTTCGAAAGTTACCGTGTGTTTTGTTTCGTAAATTCGTGAAAAACCCTTGCCAAAATTCACTCTTTTGCTTATAACTTTTGAACCACTAGACCGATTTCGTTGGATTGGAATACCAACCTGACCAGGTAAATGCCCAACATGTATGCCAAACTTCAGGAGCCTCCGTAAAGTCTTTCAAAAGTTAGCGTGTTTTTTTTCAACAGACAGACAGATGGACAGACGGACGGACGGACATCGCTAGATCGTCTTAAAATCGATCAAGGATCATGAATATATATACTTTATGGGATCCTAGACCAATATTTCGAGGTGTTACAAACGGAATGACAAACTTATATATACCCTCTATCACTAGAGTGGAGGGTATAAAAAGTTTATTTGCCAAAAAAAAAAAATTTTGAAAAAAAAAAATCCGCGAAATTTTTTTTTTTTAATATGTTTGTACTGGTTTAAATACCATTTGGGGATCAATTCTGTTCACTTCTGTCAACCAGGCGCCGAATTAAAGAATTTTGTATTTTTAGGTTATGTTGAATTTTTTTTTTTTTTTTTTCATATTTTATTTATTGAATCTTCACTTTAATTCCGTGAACTAACAATAAGTGTTCATGTCTTATATCTAAATATTCTTAATATTAAGTCCAGCCAGTGCCAGACAAAATTTCATTTTCTCATATATTTCTTAAATTTATTTGTTTATTTTTTGCGCTAGACGATATTCCTGTTAGTTCGGGAGTTATCTAAATTTTCCCGAAGGTCCACGTTGTTTCATAAGGGGACAACGAAATTTTTAAACACTGAAATGGCCGATAAGCCGAGACACCCCAACCTTAAAATCGTCTCTTTTTTATATATTTTAAGTTTCAGGAAAATTGGTTCATAAGGGTTGAGATACTTCCCTCGTTAGTCATATATGTTTAGTGCTTTAGCCGTGATCACCATTTCCACAGACGGACAGACAGACGGACATCGCTTGAATGCCTTCTTGGGGTCCCAGACCTATATTTCGGTGAGTTAAAAACGGAATGACAAACTTATATATACCCTCTATCACTAAGTTATAGTCGGTCAAGACCGAACATATAATACCCTACACCAGTGTTTCCTGAAAAATGTGTCCCAAGTTCAAACATGAACCGATTTGTCAAATACAAACACAAACAAACAAAATTTTAATTCAATATTTTCTATTTTCATGAAATTTTAGAGATTTATGTGAATATCGGGAAGGTGGTTTGTATGGGGTATGCAAGAAGAACTTTAAAATTTGAAATGATAATTTGTCAATACAAAATACGTTTATTTGCCAAATTTCAGTTATTATAGTCATTTGAGCCAAAATTGAATAGGGCCTTTGTATAATAATAATATAATATTTTTTTTTTTTTTTTAATTCCAATAGGCTTCGTCCTTGGGCCAAGAGAGGCTTAAATTTCAAACTTCAAGTAGGTTTATAAAAAAATTTCGACATGTATCGTGTTAACACCGTTTACATCAATGCTTCTCAAACGGGGGTAGCGACCTCCAGGATATTGTACCAGCAATCCAGAAAGATTTAAAAGATTTTTGAAACAATAGTTTTGAGAACATATTAAGGGGTTCTTTTACCTAATGCATCTGTTTTATAAAAAAGGCGATTCAAATGCCGAAATGATATAATGAAAAAACGCTAATGAGAACTACTGGCTCACATGGACAGACGGACGGACAAACATTGCTAGATCGACTCAAAGTGATTATGAGTCGATCGGTATACTTAAAAGTAGGTCTAGAACCAATATATCCTTCTGTTGAACGTTTAATCTGCTGGGTGATCCTACTTGTAAAATTTTGTGAGACCATAAATTCAATAGTAGATGTACCATTTTCCTCCTTTTACCTCCTTTTAGCCTCCTTAGAATCAGAATTTCCAAAAACAAATTTTTACGCCATGTTTTTTTTTCCGTTGGAGGATCCTAGATTTAAAATTTAATATTTCTAGGGCTACAATTTTAGGAAATCGAAAAAGTACCAAAGCATGTTTTTACCCTCCTACAAGGGAAGTACTCCAACCTTTCTTCGGTTTCGCAAAATAATGATCTAATAAATTTTAAATTTTAAATCTAGGATACTTCAGAAAAAAACAAAAAAATAATAAAAAAGGTTTTTGAAAATTTCGATTCTATCGGCTCGAAAAAGAGGTACAAATAGATAATTGGCTGTTTTTACAACTATTGAAAACCCCAGAATCTTAAAATTTGTCATGTAGGATCCTTATGATGGACATATTTAAAATTTTTAATTTTTTATAGTAAACAATAGGTAAAAGTAGAGTAAAATGGTACTTTTTTATCTATTGAGATAAAGATTATTTTTATTTCTTTAACGCGTGTTATACGGAAAGGAATGAAACCTACATGGAACGAAATGAAATGGATCAGGAAACGAAATGGAATAGAAGGGGGAACACAATGGGATAGAATAGGGAACGACATATAATAACTTTTTTTTTTTATTCAGCATTTTTTTTACTCGAAAGTGTTTTTTCCTCAAAATTTATTTACTCAAAATTTTTTTTCACAAAATTTTTTTTTTACTGAAATTTTTTTTCATGAATTTTTTTTCACTCAAATTTTTTTCCACTAATTTTTTTTTATTTAAAGAACTCTGCAATTTTAAGAATAGTATCTTGCTCTAATCCAATAATTATCATAATCTAAACATTATTCCAAACGCTATAAATTATTGAGGCCAGTTTTATGTTGTTCGATATTGAGTTTTTTTCTGAGTTTTTAGTTAAAGTTTTTAAGCATATGTAGTGCGAAATCTTGCTTAGTTACGTGTGGTTTTAAATTGATAATTCTATTATTATTTTTTCTTAACACTCCGCTCTTGTGGTAGAGGGTATATATAAGTTTTATCATTCCGTTTGTAACTCATCGAAATATCGATCTGGGACCCCATAAAGTATATATATTATTGATCACTGATCGGTTCTAAGACATTCTAGCTATGTCAGCCTGTCCGTCCGTCTGTGGAAATGGCGATCACGGCCAAAATATTACACGGATATAACTGAAACTTAACAGATTTACTTGTTGTTGCTGCGAGAAGTTTGGTATGATATTTGAGTGATATCGGTTCAGCGGTTCAAAAGTTATGAACGAAAATGTAAGGACACCTCAAAAATTTTGGTATATTCAACATAACCTAAAAATATAAAATGCTTTAATTCGGCTGCTGGTTGACTTATGTGAACATATTTGAACACCAAATGGTATTTAAATAAGTACAAACATATTTTTTGACAATAAAAGAAAAAAATCGCGGATTTTTTTTTTTACCAAATTTTTTTTTCGCGAAATTTTTTTAATTTTTTTGCCATAATCCTTTACATTGTGGAGGGTATCATTACATTCGACAAGGCCGAATTTAACTTTTTACTTGTTTTTTTATGAAATTTTTTTCTATAACTTGGTTTAACTTTTGGTATTTGCAACAAGTTGTTTTTGGATCTAATGTTGTTATGCCAATGTTGTTGGCTCTAAATGTTGTTGCTGTTTATTGGTATATTTTTTTTTGTATCCAATAAGTTTTTATTTTATTATTTTGTCGTTAGTATTCCAACCATCTAGTGGACTTTGTTGCGGTTTATGGCAAATTTATGTAGTTTTTTTTTCTCTCTACTAAATTTTGTTAATTTTTTTTTTCATATTGTTAGCATTCAATACTCATAGTTTTGAAGACTTTAAATAAAATTGTATTGTATACATTTTAATATAAATATTTGCTTAAAATTCTTAAGTTTATAAGAAAAATAAATATAACATAATAATGTGTTACGTTAACGTTTTTTTTTTAACTGACTGACTGTGAATTGAATTTGAGATTGAATTTAATTGATTGAGTACAGTGGAGCAATTTTGTTAGGATTGAAGATATGAAGTTTCAATTTTTTTTTACTTGTACATTCATCTTAAAAGATTTTAGTAGCCTGAAAATAAAAAAATTTACTTCTTTTTGATTTTATCTCCTCCAAGATTTAAACACCGGACCTCTGGTTTGTTATGCTTAGCCTCTAGCCACTTACCTAATGCATATCAACAAATAATTCCACTAAAAATCCACTTTGTTTATTGTGTGCTATAACATTCAAAGTTTGTATGTCACTATGCTCTGCCAAAAGCTGTGAGAGAGAGAGAGAGGAATACAAAACTAAAAATCTTGATTCTTTACAAATCCACATAAGTAAGCGAAAAACAGTTATTTTGCATAAAAGTGCTAGGCCGCCCTACACTACAACTGGTAGGGCGGCCGTGGGTTCAAGTACCAGTTAGAGCAGACATTTTTTATTTATATTTTAATATATTTTGAGCAGGTTTTTATCTAGCTCGAGGTCATTTTTTCCTTTACTAATTAAAATTATGGTATTCTCATGAAATAATTTTCAAGAAAATTATTTTTCTGTTTTAAATTTATTTATGCTGGTTATTTTTGCAATATTTACAAGAAAGGTCTCCCTGGTGTCACCCGCCGATCGTAATGGAATTGCTTTTATTTTGTAGAGCAGGAAAAATAAAGGCACACGTATTTTTTTTTTGCGGCCCAGATTCATATTTAGGGGAAAATGATGGGGGAAGAAACGGTAATTTTTCAGTTTTTTGTGCTTATCTCCTATATTATACAAAGTAACCTAGTAATGAAACATAACAAATGAAAGGTCTTTGGAAAACCTATCAACGTGTCCAAAATTTTAGGAAATTTTTGTTAATAAGTCGAAAAATATTTACTTTTTGGTCAAGTTACTACTTTTAATCTGATACCAAATATGCCTTTACTAATTTTGAGTACATAAGCGTAAATCGTAAAAACCTGAAAAAGGTCAAAAATGAGTTTGGGCCGCTAAAACAGTACGTGTCGAATTGATTTTCGTTCTGAACAATATATCAAAATTTCATGAAGATCGGAGGGTGATACCAGGGAGACTCTCCTTGTTAGAGGATGACCATAAGGGGGAAGAAAAGGTATTTTTTCAGTTTTTTGTGAGAATAACGTGTCCAAACATGCAAACTTTTCGTCATATTCAGTAAAATACCAAAATTTTAAGACATTTTTGTTAATAAGTCCAAAAATAATATTTTTGTGGCACGTTGTTATCACGAGATATGTCCTTAAAATACCTTAAATCTGATACCGAATATTTCTTTATTAATTTTGAGTAAAAAGGTGTAAATCGTAAAATAATGAAAAAGGTTAACTTTCCCTCATACAAATCGACCCCCCTAAAATGATTTTGGGCCGCTAAAAACAAATACGTATCGAATTAAATTTCGTTCTGAACAACATATCCAAATTTCATGAAGATCAGATGGTGACACCAGGGAGACTTCCCTTGTAAGAGATTGTACAATTTTCTTCTTACAATTCTTATTGGATGTAGAGCTAAATATGTATTTATATTTTTATTTAAACATTATCGATTTGTCATTTAAATTCCCTTTGCTACTTGAAGTGTGGAGTTTTTATATTTGCTAAATAGTCTTGCCAATGGAATCTGACAAATTCCGAAACACGTGTAGACTAAGTCTTTGAAAAATAACCATCTTAAATTAAACAAGTAAAAAAGTTAAATTCGGCCATTCCGAATGTAGTGATACCCTCCACAATTTTAAAAAGATTAGTGCAAAAAACTTTTTTTAAAAGGAAATTACTTTGGAAAAAAAAAATTTTTTTAAAAAAAAAAAAATTTCCGCGAAAAAAAAATTCGCGTTTTTTTTTCTTTTTTTTGTCAAAACATATGTTCGTACTTGTTTAAATACCATTTGGTGTTCAATTATGTTCACATATGTCAACCAGAAGCCGAATTAAAGAATTTTGTATTTTTAGGTTATGTTGAATGTACTACAATTTTTGAGGTGTCCTTGCATTTTCGTTCATAACTTTTGAACCGCTGAACCGATATCGCTGAAATGCAATACCAAACTTCTCGGGAGAACTTCCAATAAATATGTTAAGTTTCAGTCATATCCGTGTAGTAGTATGTTGGTGGTGATCACCATTTCCACAGACAGACAGACAGACAGACGGACATCGCTAGAATATCTTAAAATCGATCGGGGATCATGAATATATATACTTTATGGGGTCCCAGACCGATATTTCGATGAGTTACAAACGGAATGACAAACTTATATATACCCTCTATCACTAAGTGGAGGGTATAAAAAGAAAAATAATTTCCTTGAAAATTGTTCTATAGAAATATCATAGTTTTAATTAGTAAAGGAAATATTGACCTCGAGCTAGAATAAACCTAGTCAAAATATAATATTTTAAAGGTCGAATAAAATAACTTTTATTTTTTAATAAAAATTAATCAGAATTTTAACAAAATGGTTGGCACGACAAGGTGAATACCTCTTATATGGTATAACCAGAGTTTTTTTCGTATTCCCCAAAAAATATAACAAAATATCTCCAAAATTACCCAAATAATAAAAAATATGTCTTTTTTTATTTACACACAAAATGTTTTCTTAAATTTTTAGAGAAAATTAATGAATGGTAATTTTATAATATTATTTCGTAGACTTAGCAATTAAAAAATCCCCAAAAGTCCCCAAACGCGTAAATACACGATTTTTGGCAATGTTAATATACGTTGTACACCCGATAAATGCAAGTTTTACTAAATGCTTTCCGTAATATCGTACCAAAGAGTGCTTATTACTAAAATTATTTTTAAAAACCGTTGATTGCATTTAATTTAGCTTGAGGTATTAAATAGATTTAATTTAAAATATTACCAAAATAATTTAAAAAATCCCCATAACAATTCCCAATCCAAAAAAAAAAAGATTTCTTGTCCTTTTTGCTCGCATGAAATCCCCAACTTTGGGGATAACTCCCCGAGTCTGGTAGCCCTGTTACAGTCGCAAATAGCCCATATATTTGAGAATTTGCATCAAAAAACTGCTTATAGTGTTGTCCAAAGGAGAATTATGCGTAAATCTATTTTTAATAGTTTTTTGTTGGTTATTTGACGATCGTGGTCTTACAAAGAGAATGTACAATTTTATTCTTATAATTCTCATTGAATGTAGAGTTTAATATGTATTTGTATTTGAACAAAAGCGATTTGTCATTTAAATTCCCTTTGCTACTTGTAGTATAGGTTTTTTATTTTTGCTAAATAGTCTTGACAATGGAAGCTGACATATACCGAAAGCTTTAAAATTAATTCCGAAAATGGAAACTTTTTTTGACCCGTTCTAATATCCTCTATGCCCACTGTTCGTGTCAATTGTTTGTTATTTTTCTGTTTCTTTTTCTTAGATATTGTTTGATTTTCTATGGAAAAAATGCCCATCTTTTGAAAATCCCCCTTTTTTGTTTTATATTTATTTAAAAACGTTAAAGTTGGTTAACAAGTTATTGGTAGTTGCTGTTTTTAGTTTAACTAACTACGAGTATTAGCTTATTTTTTTAATTTTTTTGGTATGCTGTTTGTGTTTACTCAATCTTTTGATCATTACGTGATGATCATTGATGATTACGTAGTTATGTTTGAATGAAGAAAAAATGGATATATTTGACAAATAAAGTTCAATATTAAATTGGGTTTGTTGTTTCAAAAAAATTAAATTAGTAGAAAAGGTTGTTGTCATACCGTTTGTAACGCCTCGTAATCAGAAATATCGAAATTTCTGATATATCGATCTTTCAGTCTGGTCTGTCTGTTGAAATCACGCTTATTTTTAAAAGACAAAATGGAGGTTCCTATAACTTGGCTCAAATAAGTGTAATGACTCTAGTCAGGTTGTTATTCCATTTCAGCGAAATCGATTCAGTAGTTAAAAAGTTATGAGTGAATATGTACACGCAAAAAAAAATCTGTGTCAGATTGAGCAATCCTACTTGGTAAAAATTTTTTCATACCAAAAAAAATTTTTTACCAAGTTTTTGCTAAAATTATGCTTGGCGATGTTAAAGTAACATAATTCATTTTTTATGTAAAATAACCAAGTAGCTTGCACAATAACGCAAATTATTTGCACAAAAATTTATCGAAAGAAAACAACAAAAAAAAACAAATACAGACCGCCATTTTCATTTTGTATTTTTGTGTGCGTGGGTTGTTTATTTTTTGTGTTATGAAAACGTAAAAAGGAAATTGATAAATAAAATTAATAAATAAAAATAAATAATTACACCCAAAAAATTATATAGTTACTGATTACTATTTTTTAACTATGTCATAGGTGAAATAACCCCAACTATGCCATAGTTGATGTGGCATAGTGGTTGGTAACTATGTTTCTTTCAAATCTACAAATCAACTACGGAAAAAGTTACTGACAACGATGTCTTTGATAAACATAGGTAAATATCACTATGTCCATAGTAAAATGCAAGAAAAAAGCAAAAATAGTAAATAATCACTATTTAATCGTTGTTTTCATCATTGACGTAGACTTTATTTATTTTTAAGAAAAATACTATTTGTTTTTATTTTTTATGATATTTTTTATTAAATTACATACACATAATTAAATATTTTGTTGTTTTTACAATAAATATGGTTTCAACCCATATCATCATCGGATTCCTCAGGTTCTTCCTTTCAGCAGCAGCAGGATAGGCATCACCACCATTAAAAATAAATATGCATATATTATCCAAATATTTAAATTTAAAATGGGAAAATTTTAATTATGTTTTTTTTTTTCACATTTTACAATTATTCACAGTTTTCACAAATTTTTGGTTTTTTTTGACATTATTGATATTTTATTTATTTTGAAAAATTGAACTGTTTAAACATTTTTAAAAAATACATAGTTGTCATCAACTTTGTCCATAGTTATTATTGATTATAAATAGTTGATTTAAAAAATATTTAAAATAACTATGGATTTTGTTAACTATGCCACTATGTAATTTTTTGGGTGTAGTTTTTAAAAGATAAATAAATGTAATATAAAAAAATGCTAAAGTTAATTTTGCTGTCATAACTTAAAACACCATTCATATAGCAAAACCAATGGAGTCCCAGACGTTTGTTTCAATGAATTACAAATGGAATGATAAAGTGAGTACACCCCTATTCCGAAGACACCAATAAGGTTTAATAGATTTTTAGTTAAAAAATTCGTGTTTGGTAATAATTTTCTATTTTTACAGGGTACTGCTAAATAAATTTTTGAAGCTATGGCAAATCCTTCACTACAATAAAAAGCGTGGGCACCATTCCTCCCTTTAGTCATAAAATTAAAACCTAAAAACTCATTTATATAGCAAAGCCAATGGAGTCCAGACCTGTTTTGATGAGTTACAAATGGAATCACAAAGTAAGTGTTCCTCCTAACCCAAGACCAATGGGATTTACTAGTTTTTTTAAATTAAAAATTTATGTTTTGTAATAATTTTCTATTTTTACAGGATGCTTTTAAATAAATTCGCGAAGCTATAGCGGATCCTTCACTTCAAGAAAAAGCGTAGGCAGCAGTCACTGGAGAAAATTGTACATAAAGGGTCAGTTGGTCGGTGGTAAATAAAATCCTATACAACATTTATTATATTAATATGGATTTATTCTGTGAAAATTTTAAATTCAACAAATATACAAATTTTTACAAAAATTTTATAGACAAATTATTTTAGCATAAATGTGGTAATTTTTAGCATTATTTTTGGTATATTTTACCAAGTTTTTGCTTAAATAGCATTAGCATTTTCTTCAAAATTTTTTACATAAGTGTTTTGGCTAAATTACGAAAACTACTTCGTCGGTTGTAGTTTTAGCATTTTCTTGGTAAAATTATGCCAGATTTTTGCTCACTCCGACACAAGTTTTTTTTTGCGTGTAATGTGAAACCTCAAATATTTTAGAATATTAATACGTTTGTACGTAAGTCAATAAAAAAAATTTTACACTTAAAAATTTTACTCAAAAAAATATACAATTGAAAAAAAGATTCGCACTCATTTTTTTTAATTTTAAGTAGATTTATTCTAGCTCGAGGTCATTATTTCCTTTACTAATTAAAACTATGGTATTCTCATAGAATAATTTTCAAGAAACTATATTTTTGTTTTAAATTTATTTATGTTGGTCATTTTTGCAAGACTTATTCAACACGTGTTTCGGAATTTGTCAGATTTCATTGCCAAGAGTATTTAGCAAATATAAAAACCCTATACTACAAGTATAAAACTTACAAGGAACGAAATGGAATCAAACGGCGAACGAAATGGAATTTAGCAAGGAAGGACTTTTTTAAATACTTTTTTTACTCAAAATTTGTTCATTGAAATTTCTTTTCATTCAACATTTTTATACACGCAAAAAAAAAATCTGTGTAAGATTGAGCAATCCTACTTGGTAAAACTTTTTTCATACCAAAAAAAATTTTTTACCAAATTTTTGCTAATATTATGCTTGTCGATGTTAAAGTAACATAATTCATTTTTTATGTAAAATAACCAAGTAGCTTGCTCAATAACGCAAATTACCTGCACAAAAATTTATCGAAAGAAAACAACAAAAAAACAAAACAAATACAGACCGCCATTTTCATTTTGTATTTTTTTGTGCGTGCGTTGTTCGTTTATTTTTTGTGTTATAAAAACGTAAAAAGGAAATTGATATATAAAATAAAACTAAATTAATACATAAATAAAAATAAATAATTAGTTTTCTAAAAGATAAATAAATGTAAGATAAAAGAATGTTAAAGTTAATTTTGCTTTCATCACTTAAAACACCATTCAATAAGAAAAACCAATGGAGTCCCAGACGTATGTTTCGATGAATAACAAATGGAATGATAAAGTGAGTATACCCGCATTCCGAAGACACCAATAAGGTTTAATAGATTTTTAGTTAAAAATTAGTGTTTGGTAATAATTTTATATTTTTACAGGGTACTGCTAAATAAATTTTTGAAGCTATGGAGAATCCTTCACTACAATAAAGAGCGTGGACACCAATCCTGCCTTTAGTTATAAAATTAAAACCTAAAAACCCAAAGCCAAGGGAGTCCATACCTGTTTTGATGGGTTACAAATGGAATGATAAAGTAAGTGTTCCTCCTTACCAAGAGACCAATGGGGTTAACCAATTTTTTAAATTAAAAATTTATGTTTTGTAATAATTTTCTATTTTTACAGGATGCTTTTAAATAAATTCGTGAAGCTATAGCGGATCCTTTACTTCAAGAAGAAGCGTAGGCAGCAGTCACTCGAGAAAATTGTACAAAAAGGGTCAGTTGGTCGGTGGAAAATTAAATCCTACACAACATTTATTATATTAATATGGATTTATTCTGTGAAAATTTTAAATTCAACAAATATACAAATTTTTACAAAAATTTATTGAAAATTTATTTTAGCATAAATGTGGTAATTTTTAGCATTATTTTTAGTCAGCTTTTCAAATAATTTTGGTATATTTCACCATATTTCTTTTGGTATATTTTACCAAGTTTTTGCTTAAATAGCATTAGCATTTTCTTCAAAATTTTTTACATAAGTGTTTTGGCTAAATTACGAAAACTACTTCGTCGGTTGTAGTTTTAGCATATTTTTGGTAAAATTATGCCAGATTTTTGCTCACTCCGACACAAGTTTTTTTTTGCGTGTACCCTCCAACTACAGTATGGGGGTATACTCACTTTATCATTCCGTGTGTAACGCATTGAAATATCGGTCGGGGACCCCATAAAGTATATATGGGGCATTCCATGTCAAATCGGACACTTTGAAATTTTTTTTTTTAAATTTTCCTAATTTGTTAACAGAAAACTCCTTCGTGGTAAATTTTCAGATGTTTTTGATGATATCGAATTTTTAAAAATTGGTAGTTTGCTCCTTTATTTAAACTTCTTTTAATTATAACTTCTTCAATAATGGTCCAAATTTCAAATTGTTTTTTTCAAAATTTTTGTTTTTTTACGTACTTTTAAAAAAAAATCCCAAAAAATTCTTAAAAGCGTTCTAGTATGCGATTTTTAAGTTTTAAAATTTAAATCTCATTTTTGAAAATGTTTGTACTCTTCGATTTTTTTGAAATTTTTTTGTGTAAAACTTCTATCAATTCTACAAATTTTTTGCCCAGGACGATCGTGGGATAACGATTATTACTATTTTTTAAAATTTTTTGAAAAAATTTTATTGTAGTTTTCCAATCCTAAAATCATTTCTACTACTCCAATGGTGCGTCATAGAGGGGTCATTTATAAGACCGACCCCCATTAATTTTTACGTCTTAACATTTCTTTGGAACAAACTAAAATCCTATCTCCAATTTCTAAGGGGGCTCCCACACAAAACGACATTTTTTTTTAAAATTTGCTCCAACCGCTCTAACTGCCCTAATAGTGCCCTTAGAGCAACAAAATGTATGACCGACCCACAATAGTTTTTTAGTACAAACATTTTCTCTGAACACACCTACCCTTTATCTCTAGTTGTTAAGGCGGTCCCCATACAATTTTTTTTAATTTTTGTAAATTTGTTTTATTTAATCAGCTTCTACCGGTCCAATTTTGCGTCCGAGAGGGGTCATTAGTGAGACCGACCCCCATTTATTTTTAACCTACAACATTTTTTTAAAACATACCTACGCCCTATCTCCACTCCCTAAGTAGGCTTCCATTCAAAATTACATTTTTATAAAATTTGCTCCAACTGTTATTTGTATGGTAGCCTACTTAGGGAGTGGAGATAGGGCGTAGGTAAGTTTTAAAAAAATGTTGTAGGGTAAAAATAAATGGGGGTCGGTCTCAGTAATGACCCCTCTCGGACGCACCATAGAAGCTGATTAAATAAAACAAATTTACAAAAAATCAAAAAAAATTGTATGGGGATCCCCTTAAAATTTAAAGATAGAGGGTAGGTGTGTTTAGAGAAAATTTTTGGACTTAAAAAATATTGTGGGTCGGTCATACATTTTGTTGCTCTAAGGGCACTATTAGGGCAGTTAGAGCAGTTGGAGCAAATTTTAAAATATGTAGATTTGTGTGGGACCCCCCTTAGAAATTGGAGATAGGGTATTAGTTTGTTCCAAAGAAATGTTTAGACGTAAAAATTAATGGGGGTCGGTCTTGGAAATGACCCCTCTATGACGCACCATTGGAGCAGGAGCAATGATTTTAAGATTGGAAAATTACAATAAATTTTTTTCAAAAAAATTAAAAAATAGTAATAATCGTTATCCACGATCCTCCTGGGAAAAAAATTTGTAGAATCGATAGAAGTTTTACACAAAAAAATTAAAAAAAAATCAAAGAGTACAAACATTTTCAAAAATGAGATTTAAATTTAAAAACTTAAAAATCGCATACTAGAGTGCTTTTAAGAATTTTTTGGGATTTTTTTTTAAAGTACGTAAAAAAACAAAAATTTGAAAGAAAAAATTTGAAATTTGGACCATTATTGAAAAAGTTATGAGTAAAGGAACAAACTACCAATTTTTAAAAATTCGATATCTTTTGAAGGGGTCATCAAAAAAATCAGAAAATTTACCACGAAGGAGTTTTCGAAGAGTACTAAAAATTGTAGACAATAAAAAAATTTTTTTTCAAATTGTCCGATTTGACGATTTGAATGGAATCAAACGGGGAACGAAATGGAATTAAGCAAGGAACGACTTTTTTAAATATATTTTTTTTACTCAAAATTTGTTCATTGAAATTTCTTTTCACTCAATATTTTTTTTACTAAAAATTTTTTTAATGCATTCAAAATTTTTTTTATTCTCTTAAAATTTATTTTCATTTGGTCTTCTTTTTGTGACTGATATTTTGTCTATGTTCATCAATCAATCAAGCGTAGCATATAACGTAGTTATTATACGTAGTTAAGAAAAAAACTGTAAAATTACTTTGCAAATGTTTTAAAAACACGCATATTTCAAATATTAATATCTTTTTAATGCACAAAATATTACATTCGGTATGTAAATATTGTGTAAAAATATTTATTGTTAGTAAACAAAGTAACAAAACAACTATTAAATAATATTAACTAATATTACCTGCCAGATAATATTATATAGAAAAACAAATAAATTTTCTAATAAAAAAAATATTTGCATATTAACAATGGAATGAAATAAAAATTTTAATACGCAAATATTTATTACAGCTAAGGAGTGAGATCATAAAAATGTTAACACACATAAAGTTAAATAAAAACCAGACTACTGAATTTTAAGACTTCAAACCAAATTTTTATTAAATAAAATTTAATACAAAATCATAACAAAAAAACCGCATGGAACTCTAACCACTACGAACAAAGTTATCCACTTTTTCGGAAACCCTCCCATTAAGGCTTTTATGGTAGTTTCTGTCACCTTTTTAGAGCAGGTGGTCCATCTACGTTTGAAATCTTGCATGTCCTGGGAGACCTTTTTTGTGCCCTTTAATTCTTTTTTAACAAGAGCCCAATATCTCTCCACTGGCCTGAGCTCCGGGCAGTTTGGTGGATTTGCCTCTCTTGGTACAAAAACCACATTATTATCATTATACCACTCCAGCGCTTTCTTGCTGTAGTGACAAGATGCTAAATCGGGCCAAAAGTAAGTGGATACATTGTGCTGACTCAAGAACGGAAGAAGTCTCTTCTGCAAACACTCCTTGATATAAATTTCGCTGTTTATAGAGCCAGATGTCACAAATGACTGGCTTCTTTGGCCGCAGCTACATATGGCTTGCCATACTAGGAATTTTTTGGGGAATTTCGTTTGCTTTTTTGACCGAAATTTTTCCGCAACATTTCCTCGAACATCGGAAACATAAAATTCTTGACCAGGGAGCTGCGCAAAATCAGCCAGGACATAAGTTTCGTCGTCCATTACACAACAGTTGTATTTTTTTATAAAATTTGATTTCAATTTTCTAGCTCTGGTTTTGGCCTCCAAATTTTTAAAAGCGTTTCTATCGGGAACTTTTTGAACTTTGTAGGACTTTAGTCCCGCCTTACGTTTCACTTTACGTACAAAAAAGTCTGAGCATTGGGCTAACCGAGCTGTTTTTCTGCCAGATGTGTTAGGAGCTCTCTTAAGGATGCTTTTAACTTTATATGCCTTACCAATGTTACGATAACCAGTCGTTGTTCCTGTTCCCGGCTTCCTTTCAATTGTTAGGTGTTCCAGATACCTTTTTACCACTTTTGAAACTGTTTGGCGGCATACATTAGTTTCTTTGGCAATTTTTTTGTATGTCCATGTTTGGTTTTGTTGAAAATATTTAATTATTTTTGAACGCACTTTTCTTTCATCGTCCATTGTGTAAAAAATTGCAAATTAAAACTCATGATGTAAATTAATTTATTAACTGACATATTTTTAAAATGTAAACTGCCGAAAAAAAAAAAATTGGAAGCTTTACACCAAAGTTGTAGGCAAAAATGTGTGTTAACATTTTTATGATCTCACTCCTTACTAAGGATTTTAACAGGTAGTTCAGATAGGAAAAACGTGGCTAAAGTTAAAAAGAAAATACAATTTTAAGTGGTAAAAATATTAAATTTTAATTTCAATAGTCTAAAGCAACAAAATATTTAAAACTATAAAAAAAATAACTCACAAGATATAATTATTCAAACGTAACGTATCAGTTGATTGCAGATGTTATGCAAACAAGTTAAAAAAAGCATGTAAACACCGATCAGCTGATATAAAATGTATCAGCTGATAGCAAATCATAGCTTTAAATATGAGTAATGACCACTAAAAAACTAAGCATCCGTTTTTCCCCTTGAAAATTGGAGCGTGGCATAGAGGATACCTTCCTTGACAGTTAAGTGATAAAAAAAAATATAAGAAAATATTCATGTCACTAGATTTAAGTGAAATGAAACTACGTATTGAAATTCAATTAATAAATTAATACTTGATACTACCATAGTCTATATTTACTAAAAGTTGATAAAAAATAATTCAAGTATGTACTTGAAATATTAATTTTAATTAATTTATTATATAAAAACTAGTTCGCCCGCCGGAACTACGTTACCGGTAATATAAAATACCGTATATTAGAAGGATCAGGATATGAGCCCCGATTTATAAAACTTTTTCTTTCGGAGTCTTTGTGCTATTTAAATGTGGAAGTTTAAGTCTTTAAAAAAAATAATATTTCATAAAATAATTTAAACAAAAAAATTTAATTTAAATGCGCTGGCACGTTATCACGTTCGTTCCGGTGAAAAATTATATTGACAATTTTCGAGCCCTTATAAAGCGATTATCCTATGAATCAAATTGAAAATATTTTAATAGAAAAAAAAATTTCTGCGAAAAAAGAAATTTTAATAAAAATAAGTTTGAATGAAAAAATAAAAAAAAAAGTAGTAAGAAATAAAAATTTATTAAAACAAGTAGAAAAGTTAAATTTGACTTGGCCGAATCTATGAATAATTTCCACAATGCCCTTTTTATAGTCAATTTTCTAACATGAAAAAAATGACAGTTTTGATTAGAAATATTTTATTTTGTGTAAAAAAACATTTTTTTAGTAATTTTTGAAAAAAAAAAATAATTTACTAATTTTTTTTTGAGTGTAACATTTTTTTCGAGTGTATTTTTTTTGATTTGTTATAAAAATATTTTTGAGTGACAAAAATACGTTGTAAAATATTTTTGTGACTTATGTTTTTAAAACAGGTTGAACGGGTTTTCAACACGTAAATTTAAGGTGAAGCTTATCTGAAATTCACGGTTTTGCTCATAACTTTTTAACCACTGGACTGATTTCGCTGGAAACTCAATACGTACTAGGCTAGAGGGATGACAAATATATATGCAAAGCTTCAGCATACTCAGAATTGCCTTTCGAAAATTATAGTGTTTTTTATCTCGTAAATTCACGAAAAACCCTTGCCGAAATTCACTCTTTTGCTCATAACTTTTGAACCACTGGATCGATTTTGATCGATTGCAACACCAACCTGACCAGGTAAATGCCCAACATATATGCCAAACTTCAGGAGCCTCCCTAAAGTCTTTCAAAAGTAAGCGTGTTTTCAACAGACAGACAGACGGACGGACATCTCTAGATCGTCATAAAATCGATCGAGGATCATATATATACTTTATGGGGTCCTAGACCAATATTTCGAGGTGTTACAAACGGAATGACAAACTCATATATACCCTCTATCACTAGAGTGGAGGGTATAAAAAAATTGAGTACGAGAAATTTGAGACATCCCTATTTTTATCCCATTAGAATTAAATTTTCCAGAAACGTTTTTTTTTGCTGTATGATCCTAGATTAAAAATATTAGAAACTTGATATTTTTAATCTAGGATCATGCAGCAAAAAACGTTTTTGGAAAATTATTTTATTTTTTGAATATTTCAAAAAATATAAAAAGTACCAAATGTTTAAAATGTATAAAAGTATAAAAAGTACAATTTTATGACACTAACAATAAGAAATAAAATTAAATAAAAATACTTTTTTTCCAAAAGATTTTTTTACTAAAGTGCATAGGAACATTATTTAAGGATATAAAAAAAGTACCAATTTAGAAACGGAAAGTACACATTTAGAAACGTAATTTTCAAAAAATACTTAATGCTGATTTTTTTTTTCACCGAAGTATTCAACAAAAATTTCAAGCTTATAGGACCATATTTTCAATAAAGTACCAAATGTACACTTTATTACCCACCGTTAAAAACGGAATTTCAAAAAAGTACTTTTTGCAAAGAAAAATTTCACCGAAGCTACATTTCAAATTTCAAGTGCCAAGGATTATTATTTTAGTAAATATTCAAAGTACCAAAAGAACAATTTTTTACCCCTTTTACCCCCCTTAGAAACGAAATTTTTAAAAAGTACTTTTTTTACCTCTTTTACCCCCATTAGAAACGAAATTTTTAAAAAGTACTTTTTCCAAAATATTTTTTTTTGAAAGAAGGATCCAACATTCCAAATTTCAAGTTTCTAGAATCATTATTTCATGATATAGAAAAAGTACCAAAAGTACAATTTTTTACACCTTTTTCAGTATTTTTTTCTCCGAAGGATCTTACATTCCAAATTTCAATCTTCTGGGACCATATTTTCAGGAACTATAAAAAGTAACAAAAGTACACTATTCTACCCCCGTTAGAAACGCAATATCCAAAAAGTACTTTTTCCAGAATATTTTTTCACCGAAGGATCCTACACTGAAAATTTCTAGTATATAGGATCATTATTTCAGAAAATATTTAAAGTACCAAAGGTACACTTTTTAACCCCGCTAAGAAACTGAATTTTCAAAAAGTACTTTTTCCAGAATGTTTTTTCACCAAAAGATCCTACATTCCAAATTTCAAAGTATGAAAAGTACTTTATCTGAACGATTTTTTCACCAGAGGATGTTATATTCAAAATACAAAAAGGACCGAAAGTACACTCCCCCGTTAAAAACAGAATTTACGAAAAGTATTTTTCCAGAATGTTTTTTCATTTTTTACAACAAAACAAAACGGAAAAGTACCTTTTCCAGAATGTGTTTTTCATCGAAGGATCCAACATTCCAATTTTTTAATAAAACTTTTTACACCGCTAAAAAACGGAAAAGTAATTTTTCCACCATGTTTTTTTTATCGAAGGGTCCAACATTCCAAATTTCAAGTGTCTAAGATGATTATTTCAGGAAATTCTAAAAGTACCAAAAGTACACATTTTTCCCCTTTTACCCACGAAATTTTCAAAAAGTTATTTTTTATAGGATTATACATTCCAAATTTTAAGTTTCTAGAACTATTATTTAAGGATATATAAAAAGTACCAAAAGTAAAATTTTTACTCCTTTTAGATCCATCAGAATCAAAATTTCCAAAAAGTATTTTTTCCAGAATGGTTTTTTACCGAACGATCCCACATTCCAAATTTATTTCGGGAAATACAAAAAGTACCAAAAGTAGACGTTTTTACCCGAAACTTCCAAAAAGTAACTTTTCCAGAATGTTTTTTTTACTAAATAATCCCACATTTCAAATACCAAGTGTCTATGATCATTATTTTTGGAAATATAAAATGTACCAAAAGTACAATTTTTTACCCCTTTTAACCCCTTAGAATTAACATTGCCAAAAACCCAGCCTTTGTAGATCCATTTTCCGGAAGGCGAATATTCCAAGTTTCTACACTCAAAATAATCACTCTGTTAAATTACAGAGATACTCTGCTGAGCCAGCAGAAAATACCATAGATTTCCAACCAGCAAGATTTTTTGTTATTTTACGAAGAAAACTCTGTAAAATCATTTCGATCAAAAAAAAACTGTAAATTTACAGAATTATCTGTAAAATACTGATAAAACCAAGAAGAATTTTACCAAAAAACTCTGTAAATTAACAAAGTTTTAGTTAAATGCATTAATGAGTTCAAAATTTAAAAAAAAAAAACTGTAAATTTACAAAGTTTTAGTTAAATCCATTTTATGAGTAAAACTTCTCTGCTTCAAAAACATTAATTAAAATTAAATTAATTAAAATTAAAATTTTGTTAAATTTTCCCGCTTTAATGCTTCCAAATTGTAAATTTACTTTTTTATTTTTGTGAGAATTACAAGTTTTTAGCGAGTAACTCCAATTTTACAAAATTTTGTTTTTCGGTCACAAGAAAATACGAAGTATTTTCTTAAAATCTGTATTTCGACAGATAACTTTGTCAAATATCTGTCGAATTGAGATTACAGTCATTTTACAGAGTATTTAACAGAGTAATTATTTTGAGTGTATGACCGTTATTGCAGGTTATATAAAAAGTACCAAAAGTACACTTTTTTACCCTTTTGACCACCTTAGAATCAACATTCAAAACATCAAAATCCAGCCCCATTTTATCTACTTACCAGGAGGTTAACCTACATTCCAAATTTAAAGTTTCTAGAACCATTATTTCAGCAAATATAAAAAGTAACAAAGGTACACTTTTTTACCCTTTCTCCCCTTAGCATAAACATTTGAAAAATCCAGCCTAAATGGCCGGCCTAAATCCGGAAGGTGAACCTACATTCCTCATTTTAAGTCTCTAGCTTCAGCGATTTGGGCTGAGCGATGTTGAATGAGTATCTCAGTCAGTCACGTTACTCTTTTATATATCGACGAATATTCAAAACTTGCTATCTGCAATATTTTCGAAAGACAGTTTTCGATAAAAATATGTTCGCTGAATAAGTTGCCATCTGTCAAATTAATTTTTTACTAAAATATTATTTAAATAAGAATTGTTTTTAATTATATTGTAGAAAAAAGATTAATAATAACTAGGGATGTGATTTCCGTGCAAATTCATGTTTTTTGTCGAAAGTCTAAAAAAGAAATCGACCAATTAACTTTCCGAATCAATAAATTTGTGTTAAAATAGCATCGATTTGTTTTTGAATATTTTGGTGAAAATGCATATTTTTGCATATTTTGGGTTTAAATGCATATTTGTTGCATATTTTCAACTTTTAAGTGCATATTTTTACAAATTTTGGCATAAATTAGCAAAAACACAAATTGAAATTTATTTATAATTTTTATTTTATTTTATTTTTTTATTTTATTTTAGTTTATTTTATTTTATTTTATTTTATTTTATTTTATTTTATTTTATTTTATTTTATTTTATTTTATTTTATTTTATTTTATTTTATTTTATTTTATTTTATTTTATTTTATTTTATTTTATTTTATTTTATTTTATTTTATTTTATTTTATTTTATTTTATTTTATTTTATTTTATTTTATTTTATTTTATTTTATTTTATTTTATTTTATTTTATTTTATTTTATTTTATTTTATTTTATTTTATTTTATTTTATTTTATTTTATTTTATTTTATTTTATTTTATTTTATTTTATTTTATTTTATTTTATTTTATTTTATTTTATTTTATTTTATTTTATTTTATTTTATTTTATTTTATTTTATTTTATTTTATTTTATTTTATTTTATTTTATTTTATTTTATTTTATTTTATTTTATTTTATTTTATTTTATTTTATTTTATTTTATTTTATTTTATTTTATTTTATTTTATTTTATTTTATTTTATTTTATTTTATTTTATTTTATTTTATTTTATTTTATTTTATTTTATTTTATTTTATTTTATTTTATTTTATTTTATTTTATTTTATTTTATTTTATTTTATTTTATTTTATTTTATTTTATTTTATTTTATTTTATTTTATTTTATTTTATTTTATTTTATTTTATTTTATTTTATTTTATTTTATTTTATTTTATTTTATTTTATTTTATTTTATTTTATTTTATTTTATTTTATTTTATTTTATTTTATTTTATTTTATTTTATTTTATTTTATTTTATTTTATTTTATTTTATTTTATTTTATTTTATTTTATTTTATTTTATTTTATTTTATTTTATTTTATTTTATTTTATTTTATTTTATTTTATTTTATTTTATTTTATTTTATTTTATTTTATTTTATTTTATTTTATTTTATTTTATTTTATTTTATTTTATTTTATTTTATTTTATTTTATTTTATTTTATTTTATTTTATTTTATTTTATTTTATTTTATTTTATTTTATTTTATTTTATTTTATTTTATTTTATTTTATTTTATTTTATTTTATTTTATTTTATTTTATTTTATTTTATTTTATTTTATTTTATTTTATTTTATTTTATTTTATTTTATTTTATTTTATTTTATTTTATTTTATTTTATTTTATTTTATTTTATTTTATTTTATTTTATTTTATTTTATTTTATTTTATTTTATTTTATTTTATTTTATTTTATTTTATTTTATTTTATTTTATTTTATTTTATTTTATTTTATTTTATTTTATTTTATTTTATTTTATTTTATTTTATTTTATTTTATTTTATTTTATTTTATTTTATTTTATTTTATTTTATTTTATTTTATTTTATATTTTTATTTATAATTTTTAATTTTAAAAATATATTTTGAAAATAAGAAAAATTTCTAAAAAATCTTCCTTAAAATTTTTTTAAATGTTACTATTAAAATCCGGCGTTTTTTTTGCTTTTTCAAAAGTTTTTCGTATAAAAACAAGATTTTTATTGCACACATTTAATTTTTAAGTGCATATTTTTAGGTTTTTGCATATTTTCAGGTTTTTTAGTGCATATTTTGAATTTCTTGGCGCATATTTTAGATTTTTTAGTTCATTAAAGTCTCGTCCTTAATAATAACTTTTAGAATTACCTAAAAAACATTTTTTTTTGATCTTCTAAAAAGTGTTCATTATGCAGATAGCACGTTTTGAATATTCGCCCTAGATTGCTAAATTTAAAAGTGCTAAATAATTATAAAGAAGTTAAAAATGTATACAAACTGGCATTTAAAACGATAATTATAGAATAATAATTGAATTTGCAGGATCGCCAAAAATTAATTTTTAAAAATTTCAACAATTTCTAATAGTTAGTAATTGTAGCAGTTGAATAGCGAAATTTGTTTTTTTTTTATATCAAAATAAATTATTTAAAATATCTAAAAATTAATATTCTAAATATGTTCAAATTTTTTTTAAACCACAAAAACAAATTGCACCTTTTGTCTGCTGCATTATTAAAGCTTGTCCTCCAAATATATAAATAATGTATATTATTTGTCATTTGATGATGATCATTGCATATTTTCTAACCTTATTAACAAAAAAAAAAAAAGAAGCGGCAGATATTTAATATGAAATCACGTTTCGTATTCAATGCGGGTGTAACTATTTCACAATTACTACTCCTCTAATGAACAATAACAAAAAATTGTTTTTTGAAATCAAAACCATTATTCAACCATAAAGTAGGGGCGAAGGGGTAGCTGAAGAGCAGACAATTTGGTATACAAATTCTTTGTAGTAAAAATAACTAATAATTTATGGTTTAAAGTTTTTATTTATTACATGAATTAGAATAATGTATTACATATGCAGTGTTGTTTGTTTTATGCATAATGAAAAAGGGCAAGGAAGTTTATGGCATAAAAAACTGGGGGGTTTTGGTGGTAAGAAATATGCAAAAAAATTTTCAAAATTTGAAGTATAAATAAAAAATATGCATTATTAAAATATTTTTCAATAAATAAGTTTAGTTGTTATTCGAGCTTCTTATTAATTTAAATAATGGTAAATAATAAAGCTCGAGGTCTTTCTTTTATATAAAAAACTTCTTAATTTCATTCCTCTAATATATCTTTAATCATTAAATAACACCATCAGGGAAAAAATATATATAACAGTAATTAATAGGGATGAGATTTTCAATCGAAAATATGCGCTTAAAATATGCGGCAAAAAAATCAAAATATGCACTAAAAAACCTAAAAATATGCACTAAAAAATAAAATGTGTGCCATAAAATTCTTGTTTTCATAGAAAATACTTCTTAAAAAGCAAAAAGTAACTCCGGGTTTAAATATTACCATTTAAAACTTTATATAAGCAAAACTTATTTAGATATTAAGATAATCTGTAAAAAAAATAAAAGAAAAAAAATAATTTTTCTTATTTTTAAAATAAATTTTTAAAATTTAAAATAGTTTTTGAAACAAATAAATTTTAAATTGTGTGTTTGCTAATTTATGCCAAAATATGCAAAAATATGCACTTAAAAGTTGGAAATATGCATAAAATCTGCATTTAAAACCAAAATATGTAAAAATATGCATTCTTACCAAAATATGCAAAAACAAATCGATGCCATTTTAACGCAAATTTCTTGATTCGGATAGATAATTGGTCGATATCGTTTTTAGACTATCGACAAAAAACATGCATTTGCATGGAAATCTCATCCCTAGTAATTAATTAAGCTTAAGTATTTCTTTTATTTAAAGCTCTTCTTTATTTCATTCCTCCAATATTTTGTTATTCATTGAATAACATCATCAGGGACAGTACAAAAATGTTTATTAGCTAGTACGTTGCTGTTGCTGCTATCGTCGTCAGTACTATTATGACGACAATAGCAGCAACGCACTAGCTTATAAGACATTTTGTACTGTCCCTGATGATGGTTTTCAATGAATAATGAAAAATTTGAGGAATGAAATAAAGAAGACTTTTAAATAAAAAACAGACCTCGAGCTTGATTATTTACTATTATTTATAAATTTTTTAATATTTAAAACATTTTTGATTAAAATATGCTTAGAAAAATATGTTTCCAGCCAAAAATTAATTTCAAAAATATTATTTTTTTTTAAAATAAACAGATGCAAAAAACTATACATTTTTACAAAAATATGCATTTTCAGCAAATTATCTAAAAATAGGCACTAACCAGCCGATAGCATTTTTAAGCAGGTTTTTATATTTTAAATTATATCTTATGCATGTGCAACTCCAAATGGATTTACACAAACTTCCTTGCCCTGTTAAAAAAAAAATTGAAATTTAAAATTTGTTTTTGTTTATTTTTATTTTGTTTTTTTTGCAATAATTTTTCAAAACAAATTTTTATTTAACATGCAGGCATACACATTGTGCAAATAAATAAACTATTTTAGAATTATTATTACGAATCGCGTCGTATTGCTACAAAACTGGTAGAAAAAAATATTTAATAAGTAACATACGTTTTATAACGAAAGCAAAAAATCAAAAATTAGTAATATAGAATTCTAAAAAAAAATTACACCATTTACAAGTTAACATTTTAGAAAAGCGGAACTTAAAAAAAAGTTGGATTTTTATTCAACTTTTCTTTTTGGAATACATATGATTTAATTTCGAAATTTGGCTTGGACTACGCTCAATAAAAATGAGAACAGAAGTTTGAATGTAAAGTAGTTTAATCGATAAAAAAATTAGAGGAAATAAAATAATTGCATTTCGTTTCAATTCCATTTCGTCCCCGTTCTTTTTCATTTTGTTACCAGTTCTATTTCTAAAGAATTTCTATTTCAAATTTTGTTCTTCTCTTGAATGTTAATTGTGCTGGAGGTTTCTTCATGCAAAATTTTCAGATTCTAGGTGTTTAAGTTCAATAAGTTGGATAATCCAAAATTAAAAATTTCAAGTTTATAAGACAATTATTTTAGAAACTCCAAAAAGTACCAAAGTACAATTTTTTACCCCATTTTACTACATAAGATTCAGAAATTCCTAAAAGTCTTTCTTCAGAATGTTTTCTTCTGATGATGGATTCTACAAATTCAACAAACCAAATTTTTATGAACATTATTTCAGGAGATCAAAAAAGTACCAAAGTACTCTTTAAGTTTTTCGCTTTTCTTCGCTAAATGATCTTACATTCTTTATTTCAAGTTTTCAGACCGATTATCTCAGGAGAAAAGTACCAAAGTACTATTTTTTATCCTTTTTAACCCATAAAAATCGTAATTTTCTAAATGTACTTTTTTCAAGTCATGTATTTTCGGCTGCAAGATCATTATTTCAGAAGATAAGAAAGTGCCAAAGTACACTATTTTTCTCCTTTTTGGAAATATTTTGGGTGCAAAAGAAAAATTGAGTAAAAACAAGTAGAAAAGTTAAATTCGACTTGGCCGAATCTATGAATACCCTCCACAATGCCCTTCTTAAGTGATAGTAAATTTTCTAAAGTAAAAAATAAAATTTTTGATTAGTAATATTTAATTTTGTGTAAAAAAACTTTTTTTTTAAGTAATTTTAGAAAAAAAAAAAATTATTTACTAAATTTTTTTTTGAGTGTAAAATTTTTTTTGAGTTTAAAATTTTTTTCGAGTGTATTTTTTTTTTTGTTAGTGTAAAAATATTTTTGAGTGACAAAAATACCTTGTAAAATATTTTTTTGACTTACAAATGTTTTTAAAACATGTTTAACGGGTTTTCAACACATGAATTTAAGGTGAAACTAATCTGAAATTTACGGTTTTGCTTTTGAACCACTGGACCGATTTGGCTGAAATTTAAAACGAAGCAAACCAGAGTAACGGAAAATATATATGCCACACTTCATTCAGAATTGCAGTTCGAAAGTTACCGTGTGTTTTATCTCGTAAATTCCAGAAAAACCCTGGCCGAAATTCACTAATTTGCTTATAACTTTTGAACCACTGGACCGATTTCGCTGGATTGCAATACCAACCTGACCAGGTAAATGCCCAACATATATGACAAACTTCAGGAGCCTCCGTAAAGTCTTTCAAAAGTTAGCGTGTTTTCAACAGACAGATGGACGGACGGACATCGCTAGATCGTCTTAAAATCGATCGAGGATCATGAATATATATACTTTATGGGGTCCTAGACCAATATTTCGAGGTGTTACAAACGGAATGATAAACTTATATATTAGGGTGGGGCGATTTGAACATCTTAATGGGCGCTTCGCGTTTCTGATTCTTGGGATTGTACTGAGCAAAAAAGTCAACTAGACCATACGTCTACGGTGAAAATCGAGCCTCCCGATTTTGACTTGAAGTTTTTTCTCAGACTTTATTTTTTTGGAAAATTTGCAAATTTTCTTGGGCTCATATTTCGTAAACTATATGAAATTTTGACTTATTTTCAAAAGTAAAGTTGTAGCTATTGTCTCGGGCTACAATTTCTCTGAACATATTTCTTAGAAAAAACTTCGTTTTCATGGTCAAAAAGTCGAAAATGTAGAAAATTCACCACTTTTTGTAATTTTTTTTGATATTTTGGCCTATAACAGCCAAACCATTGAGATTTTCGATCCAATACTAAGACAAAAATTGTAGCCAAGACAATAGTTAAGAACTCTCTAGTACATCGCAAAAGCATTAGAATGCTCCTTCAGTCAGTTTTGGCCTTGTGAAAGTGCAAATTTTTTGTGAAAATATTGATAAATTACCATTTTCAGTTGTTCATAGCGCAAAATAATAAAAATGTTCTATTTCTTATTTTTTCCACTTTTTTTATCCAAAAATATAATGTTTTTTTTTGTTTTGTTCAATATTTATTTTGAAAATTCATTTAAAGTACAAAGTAATTGTGTTGGTAGAGACAAGGTATAAATCAAGAAGAATTCCAATTTAGTGTATTTTTCATTCAAAGATTGCCTTCCAAATCTTTTCGAGATTCCATACGAGGCGATTTCTTTCGGCCTTCAGATACAGATGCCATTATACCTTCACGGTTTTTGTCGATTGAGCGCATAGCAACACTAGCTAGTAGCTGGACATGACGCTCCGTGCCTTGAATATGACAAGGTATTAGTGGGTCTGGAAATGGTCGATCTTCATCATCTACACATTCGAGGTATTGTTGTAAATGCTCATACGAATTTTCCTGGTAAATGGCGGTTCAAATAACAATGCTTTGTCCTCTAAATCGATCATGTGAACGAAATGCGTACAATCAAAATTGATGTTTGGTTTTACATGTTCGCGAAGCTCAGTTAAATCGCATACGTTGTCGCGAATATACAATATTTTTTTGAGTGCCAATGTACGAATTTCTTTACAATCATCGTATAACATGCTCAAGAAACATTTTCACTGTGTGCGAAATAGGAATTATTCTGTATTACGGGATTTATGATGTTACGTAAGTTGTCTGGTAAATATTGCGTCCACTGGATGAATTTTCCAAGCAGAGCACTACCGTATACAGCCGAATTGTAGTATTTGACATTGAAATACATGGGAACATACACTTTCATGATGTACATACCTTGCCAAAACTTGTAAATTTTGTGATGGATTTTTTGTCGCAATATACACACGGAGCAATCTACTAGCTTTTGATATCCATCTCAAATGTCCTACTGGTCCAGGTTTGATGTTTGCAAGATTAATTGAGCAACTACCATTTGAAACGGCTTGGGCAATTTGGTATAGATATCACCGCTCAACACTCATTTTCCGGTTTGAATTCTGGTGATCAATTTTAGTAGACTTTGATCTCCAAATCTGTTCTCCAAATTTTTCCATCACGTCCAGATTTTTAGTTATTCATGGTTGAAAATGCGAAAAATTACTATTTTTGCATTATTTGAAAGCCTGCACAGCAGCCATTCAGTGGAATACAAATCTGGTATAAAGCGCAAAAGTATAATTTGTCTTTGGTCTCCAACATAGAAAACAAATTTTTTCTAATTATTGCGTTTGGTTGGGTTACAATTGCGTTTTAAAATGACTCTGTTAAAATTATTATTTTTGTAAAAAAGGTAAGGTAGATACATACCTTAGTTTTTTTTGATATTTTTCATAGAAAAACTAAAAAAAATAAATATTTTACACATTTAAGTTTTCTGTGTTATTTTTCTTATAAACCGGAAGATATCTTTAATGGGTTTAAAAGTCTATAAGAAAGAATGAACTTTTGCCTAAATTTTGAGCTCTTCACAGTAAAGATTTATCATCTGGTTTTTGTTTTAGAGCCTTTTAAAAATGGTGCTTTTTCAAATTTTTTTCACAGTGTTTTTTTAAAATACATGTTTGGCCAATAATAGTGCAACAACTTCAAATTTTTTTTATCATATATTTGAGATCATAGTTCAATTCTACTCTAACGCTTTATACCAGATTTTTATTCCACCCAGTGGCCGCTGTGCAGGCTTTCAAAAAAGGCAAAAATCTAGTTTTTTCCGCATTTTCAACTGCGAATAATTAAAATTCTAGACGTGATGGAAAAATTTGGAGCACAGATTTCAACTCAGCGAGTCAAAATCTTTAAAAATTTTATTTCAAACTTCAAACCGGAGTCAAAAACTTTCGATTTGTTGAGCGGTGTATTTAACGTCCGTGGAAAGTTGATTTTCACAAAAAATTTGCACTTTCACAAGGCCAAAACTGCCTGAAGGAGCGTTCCAACGCTTTTGCGATGTACTAGAGAGTTCTTAACTATTGTCTTGGCTACAATTTTTGTCTTAGTATTGGATCGAAAATCTCAATGGTTTGGCTGTTATAGGCCAAAATATAAAAAAAAAAAAATACAAAAAGTGGTGAATTTTCAACATTTTCAACTTTTTGACCATGAAAACGAAGTTTTTTCTAAGTAATATGTTCAGAGAAATTGTAGCCCGAGACAATAGCTACAACTTTACTTTTGAAAATAAGTCAAAATTTTAAATAGTTTACGAAATATGAGCCCAAGAAAATTTGCAAATTTTCCAAAAAAAATAAAGTCTGAGAAAAAACTTCAAGTCAAAATCGGGAGGCTCGATTTTCACCGTAGACGTATGGTCTAGTTGACTTTTTTGCTCAGTACAATCCCAATAATCAGAAACGCGAAGCGCCCATTAAGATTTTTTTCCTTCCTTACTAATCGCCCCACCCTATTATATATACCTTCTATCACTAGAGTAGAGGGTATAAAAAAATAAAACGCCCCTTCAATTTTTTTTTTTTTTTGCAAGTTGGAGGGTATTAAAGATTCGGCACAGCCAAATTTAACACTCTTACTTGTTTTCTATTAGATTCTGAGGAATTTTTCTTAAAGAAAAAGTCTCTGATTCTGAGGCATTTTTTCTGTAGAAAAAGTCTCCGATTGTGACACATTTTTCCTATAGAAAAAGTCTCAAATTCTGCGACATTTTTTCTGTGGAAAAAGTCTCAGATTCTGAGACATTTTTTCTGTAGAAAAAGTCTCAGATTCTGAGACAGTCTCAGATTCTGTGACATTTTTGCTATAGAAAAAGTCATAAATTCTGAGACATTTTTCCGATAGAAAAAATTTCAGATTCTGAGAAATTTTTCCTATAGAAAAAGTC
This sequence comes from Pegoplata infirma, assembly GCA_963921195.1. Classification (NCBI taxonomy): domain Eukaryota; kingdom Metazoa; phylum Arthropoda; class Insecta; order Diptera; family Anthomyiidae; genus Pegoplata; species Pegoplata infirma. The sequence continues at coordinate 32,058,700 of OY992536.1, forward strand.
TCAGATTCTATAGAAAAAGTCTTAGATTCTGAGACATTTTTCCTATAGAAAAAGGCTCAGATTCTGAGAAATTTTTCCGTTAGAAAAAGTCTCAGATTTTGAGACATTTTGTCTCTAGAAAAAGTCTCAAAATCGGGAGGAAATCTACATTCGAAATTTCAAGTCTGAGCATGCATGGGGATAATTTAGGGTTGCCAGACGGCCTGGAATGGCCTGGATTTTCCAGTTATTTGAGGTCTGGTCCAGTTTCCAGTTATAACATAATTTATCCAGTTGAAAAAGGATTTCTTTTATTTAAACAATTATTTTTATACCCTACACCACACTGTGGTACAGGGTACACTCAAAAAAAAAAAAACTGTAATGTTAGCAAAAAAAGCTTGTAAACCTACAAGAATTTTGAACCCACAATTTTTTTGCTAAAGTTAGCAAAAATGTTTTGCCAATAATTAGTTAACAAAAAAATTTTTTTTTGACACATTTGAGGACCCCATTGGGTTCCGACCCGATAGGTCCAGACCCCGATGGGCCTAGACCTAGTTGGGTTCCTTAAAAATCGTCATAGTTTTTGATCCAAAATTTGTGTCCGTTTCGCTCTACCTTGCTTAGTTTTTGAGATACGTTATTATAGGGGACCACTGGGGTCTTGAGAATTAAAAAACTCGATAACTTAAAAAATATTACTCGGAGAGCTTTTGACTATTTTGCGGTCTTGTTCTACGTATCGAGGGCTACAAAATTGCTTTTGGACTTTTTGTTGTGTCGGCAATATTTACCGAGATATGAGCATTTTAAAATTTTCGGGAATGCTAACTTTTTTGGATCCAAAGTTAGGGTCCATTAGGGTCCACACATGTGAAGAGGACCCGCGAAAGTATGGAGATTCTAAGAACCAAAAATGCCCTCCATTTTGCTCTATCTGGCTTAGTTTCCGAGATAGAGCCATTTTAAGTTTTCTGAAAATAAAAAAATATTTACCATTTATTATACCCTACACCACACTGTGGTACAGGGTATAATGAGTTTGTGCTGATGTTTGTAACTACCCGAAATATTGGTCCTAGACCCACTTTTAAGTATACCGATCGACTTAGAATCACTTTTTGAGTCGATTTAGCGATGTCCGTCCGTCCGTCCGTCCGTCCGTCCGTCCGTCTGTCTGTCCATGTAAACGGTGTAAACACGATACAGGTCGCAATTCTTAATCAATTGACTTGAAATTTGAAACTTAAGCCTCTTTTGGCCCAAGGACGAAGCCTATTGAAATTGGAAAAAATCGGTCCATATTTAGACCTAGCCCCCATACAAAGGTCCTCTTTAGTTTTGGCTCAAATGACTCTAATAGCCGCATTTTAATAGGTATCTTTTCGAAATTTGCCAGGTAATCATGTTTTATCCACACAAATCAACATTCCGAATTTTAAAGAAATCGGACCAGTTCTTCTTGTAGCCCCCATACAAACCACCTTCCCGATTTTCACATAAATCTCTCAAATTTCTTGAAAATAGAAAATATTTAATTAAAATTCTGTTTGTGTATGTTAAACGCGTTCTTTAATAACCTTATCAAATCTGATTATCATCGGAACATTTTTGGACTTAGGTCCCATGTGGAAATTTTCCCCGATATTCAGTTGAAGCGACTTATTGTCAACAAAAAGAAGCCTATTCCATTCAAATTTGATTAGTGAGTGCTTTTTACACTTATTAAAGATTTGACAAAATATAGATCTAATCAGTCCATGTTTGAACTTGGGACCCATTTTCCGGGAAACTCTGGTGTAGGGTATTATATGGTCGGTCTTTACCGACTATAATTTTCTTACTTGTTTTTGCTAATGTTAGCAAAAAATCTTGTAAAAATGTTGTTAACTCAATTTCAAATCTTAGCAAAAGAAATTAGTTCAGCGTTTGTTTAAAATTGATAATGTGCTAAATGAAGTTTACAAGAATTTTTTGCTAACATGCTAATCTCAACTAAAAATTTGCTAAAAGTTAGCTAACTAGCATTAGCAAAAAAAAATTAGTAAATCTACTAACGTATTTTTTTGAGTGTATAATGAGTTTGTGCTGATGTTTGTAACTACCCGAAATATTGATCCTAGACCCACATTTTAGTATACCGATCGACTCAGAATCACTTTTTGAGTCGATTTAGCGATGTCCGTCCGTCCGTCCGTCTGTCCGTCCGTCCGTCTGTCTGTCTGTCTGTCTGTCCATGTAAACGGTGTAAACACGACACAGGTCGCAATTTTTAATCAATTGACTTGAAATTTGAAACTTAAGCCTCTTTTGGTCCAAGGACGAAGCCTATTGAAATTGGAAAAAATCGGTCCATATTTAGACCTAGCCCCCATACAAAGGTCCTCTTCAGGTTTGGCTCAAATGACCTTAATAGCCGTATTATAATAGGTATCTTCTCGAAATTTGGCAAGTAAACATGTTTTGTCTTCACAAATCGCCATTTCGAATTTTAAAGAAATCGGACCAGTTCTTCTTGTAGCCCCCATACAAACCACCTTCCCGATTTTCACACAAATCTCTCAAATTTCATGAAAATAGAAAATATTTAATTAAAATTTTATTTGTGTATGTTAAACGCGTACCTTATCAAATCTGATTATCATCAGACCAGTTTTGGACTTAGGCCCCATGTGAAAATTTCGCCCGATATTCAGTTAAAGCGGTTATTGTCAACATATAGAAGCCAATTTCACTCAAATTTGATTTGTGAATGGTTTTTACACTTATTAAAGATTTGACAAAATATAGATCTAATCGGTCCAAGGGACCCTTTTTCCGGGACCCATTTTCCGGGAAACTCTGGTGTAGGGTATTATATGGTCGGTCTTGACCGACTATAATTTTCTTACTTGTTTTTTATTAAATACTTTTAACAATTTTTTGGGACTACTTTTTGAATAAAACATTAATCATCAATATAACATAAATGCCTCTTTTGTATACGGAAAATGTTCTATTTTTGCTGCATTTTCACAAATTTTTTTACAACTTTTTCGAGCATTTCGGCCAGTCTAGCGTTGATTTAGGCACGAATATTTTCCTTGAGCTCGTCGATGATTTATGGATTCCTGGCGTACATTTTGCTTTTAAAATAACCCCTCAAAAATATGCCTGGATGGGCCAAATCTACAAATGATGGTTAGTTGTTATCGTTTTTTTTTGACTTCGCACGTCCCGGAAATTTTAACTGTCCTTCTAGATTTCCAGATTTGACCACCTAATTTTGTGGGGTTATTTAAAAAGAAAAATATACTCTAACAATCCTCAGACCAATGACGAAAATGTTATATAAATGCTTAAAAAATGCACCTTTTGCCGTGGCAAATAGAGACGGCCATTTAGTCCAAAATACAAATATCTGTCTCACATATGAAAATCTGTTGATTTTTTTCTTTCAAATTATTAAGAAAAAAAATTATGTATGGGTCCAGTTACGTTTTTAAAATCCAGCTGAAAATTTTCTATTATCCAGTTATTTGACTTCTAGTATCTGGCAACCCTAGGATATATGGTTATAAATAAGACAATTCTAAAACTAAAATCTGTTGAAAAACAATATTTTTGGAAATGGTGTAGAAGAGTAGATTTTTTTTTTCACTTGTAGTTTGTTTTTAGAATATAGGCGTTTTCAGTACATGGATTCTGTTGTTCTTGTCCGTCTTTCTGTAGTTATATTGTTAAACATGCTGTTTTTTTGTAGGTTCATACAGCAATTGCTGTTAACAATCAATTGTTATGTTATTGTAAAGGTCAAGTTTAACAGATTTTTATTCATTCATGGATTAAGAAAACAATAAAAACATTAATTGAAAACAATCTAGTAAACAAGTGGGTGGGAATTTTTTTTGTTCTTTTGGTAAAAACTTATGTTCTTTATAAACAAAATTTAAACAGTCATGCCAGTCAGAAAGAATAAGGTAAACTGACGATAAGTGTTTAAGAATTTTTATAATCTAAAACTCGAGTGATTTGAGTTGTAGCTTCGTTGAAAAATATGCAACCTAGGGGTTCTGAGTTCAAATCACGACTTGTTTTTTATTAAACAGCTCGTTTTAGACTGAACAAAAAAAAAAATTTGTATTAGTTGGTAATTTTTTATTATATTAACAAACATTTTAATCGCAATGACAAATATTGTTGTTGAATAAAAAACAATTAATTTTTTTGTCAATACAATTAAATTATTTGTTAATACAACAACGTTTAGTATAAAAATAAACCAAATATAAAATTTATTTTTCTATGTAATTTGTAGTAAATTGTTTTTTTTCCATGCCCCGTGAATACCCCTAATAATTTATTAAACCCCACTATTAAAATCGATCATTAAATGTGTAACAAACAATTTTTTTTTAATAATTATTATTTTTTTTTTATATTTTCAGGTGTTTTCATGGGGCGTTTTTTAAAATATCGTAAGTGTTTTCAACCACTTCCTTTTAGTTTATTATAGTTTAAAATATTTTTTAAGTTTTAAAAACATTTTTAAACAGTTTTTAAACATTTTTACCGCATATTTGCGTTGTTAATTAAAAAATTTTATTTTAACAACAAATTACCCCAGCCAGTAGTAATAACTTAATCTATTTTAAACTAACATAATTAGTTATTTAACCATAAACTACATAAAAAACGAAAAATTTATAAAAAAAATAAAGACAACAAAAGTTATTAAGTAATTTCACTGCAGGTAAATTATATTTTTTTGACTTTCTATTTTATTTGTATACATTTTTTTTTGTTGTAAATTTAATTTTTTACAATTATAAAAAAAAAAAAACTTTGCAATTTTTCCTTCATCATACACTTTAAACCAACTACTGGTGTTTATGTTTTAAACATAAAAATAATTAATGACTCGAAACTATTTGTGAACAAAAGGAAGAATAAAAGGAAAAATATTTAAAATAAATAAAAATGTAGTAATAAAATTAAAAGAAAAAAAAATTAAAAATTAAATTCGACTTGATCGAATAAATGAATACCCTCCACAATGCCCTTTTTAAGTGATAGTAAATTTTCTAACATGAAAAAGTAAAATTTTTGATTAGAAATATTTTATTTTGTGTAAAAAAACTTTTTTTTTAAGTAATTTTGAAAAAAAAAAAAATAATTTACAAACTTTTTTTTTTCGAGTGTAAAATTTTTTTTGTGATGTAAAATTTTTCTCGAGTGTATTTTTTTTTAGTGTACAAATATTTTTGAGTTACAAAAATACGTTGTAAATTATTTTTTGTGACTTACCAATGCTTTTAAAACATGTTTAACGAGTTTTCAACACGTGAATTTAAGGTGAAACTAATCTGAAATTCACGGTTTTGCTAATAACTTTTGAACCACTGGACCGATACGGCTGCAATTAAATACGAACCAGGCCTGGGGAACGGCAAATATATATGCCTCAGAATCCTCAGAATCGCCTTTCAAAAGTTAGCGTGTTTTTCATCTCGTAAATTCGCGAAAAACCCTTGTCGAAATTAACTCTTTTGCTTATAACTTTTGAACCACTAGACCGATTTTGCTGAATTGCAATACCAACCTGACCAGGTAAATGACCAACATATGTGCCAAACTTTGGAAGCCTCCGTATAGTCTTTCAAAAGTTAGCGTGTTTTCAACAGACAGACTGACGGATGGACATCGCTAGATCGTCTTAAAATCGATCGAGGTTCAAGAGTATATATACTTTATGGGGTCCTAGACAAATATTTCGAGGTGTTACAAATGGATTGACAAACTTATACCTTCTATCACTAGAGTGAAGGGTATATAAACAAAATCTGATACAAACAACATGACAACAACAAACTTATTTGTTTTTAACTTTTAATAATACCCCAAGTAGTTTTAAATTGTTTCAATACTAATAATGTAATAAACCATTTCCGATTGTAAATTATTTGCCTAAAATCTTATAATTTAATATTATTTCAGTTTTGGTAAAACCGGTCAATACCGGGTAATCTCATAGAAAAGTCTGCTGACTGATTGATAAACATCGCTTAGCCACAAACCACTGAAGCTAGAGACTTGAAATTTGGAATGTTGATTTACTATTCAAAAAATATATTCGCTGCCAAGGGAAGAACTCCAATCTTTATGAACCGATTTTCTTGAAACTTAAAAAATATATGAAGGATACGATTTATCGTCATATTATGATTAATCATTTGTATGACTGTAGCGATCATGTTATGATCCTATCTGATCATAGCTTCCATGGGTTTCAAAGTGGGGCCATATATTAAAAAAAAATGCACACAAAAATTTTTTTTCATGACCGATTTTCATAGTATTTATGAACAAATTCATACCATTTATTAACTTTTCATAATATTTATGAACTTTTTCATAGTATTTATGAAAAATGTTAAAAATTCTTAAATTTCACATATTATGATTTATTCATAAATACTATGAAAAAGTTTATATATATTATGAAAAGTTAATAAATTGTATGAATTTGTTCATAAATACTATGAAAATCGTTCATGGAAAAAAAATTTTTTGTGTGTGTCACATAAATTTGGCTCCCAGCCTGGCGCCGAAAATTATGATAAAAGCTGTAGTCGTTAACTTTATAGTATTGCTATATTTTGTAAAATTATTTACCATAATGACACCAAAATTAATTAAAAAAAATTGTTTAAATTTGGCTCCCACCCTGGGGCCGAATATTATAGGAAAAGCTGTCGTCTTTTCTTTTGTAATACTAGCTTACCATCCCGGTACTTCGTTACCGGTTGCATTGAATACCGGATAATAGAAGGATCAGAATTACTCTACCGATTTCAAAAAAAATTCCCCTACGTAGTCTTTGTTTTATTTACTTGTGCAAATTAAAGTCTTTCATAAAATAATATGTCAATGAATAATTTAAACAAAAAAATTTAAATAATTTTCGAGCCCTTATTTCGGGATTTTGGATTTTGAGTGAATGAATATTTCAGTGAACATAGAAATTGGAATGAAGATAAGTTTAAGTGAAAAAACATATAGAGAGAAAAGATATGGAGTAAAAAAAGTTAAATACGAAAAATTTGAGTAAAAAGTATCATTCCATATTGTTCCCTGCTCTATTCCATTTCGTTCCCCGTTCTAAAATTTAAAATTTTAAAACATGTCCTTCTCTTGTGTGTTATTTTTGGGGCTTTTAGTTAAATAGTTAGATAGGTAAAAAATAATCATTTGCCCCCTTTTCCCCTTAAAATTTTATTTTCCAAAAACTGTTTTATATTTTGTGCTAGGTGATCCTTTATTTAAAATGTCAAGTTTTCAAGAAATATAAGAATAACCATAATTTACACTTTTTCATTATTATAGGAACAAAGAAAAAAGTACCAAAAGGACACTTTCTTACCCCCGTTAAAAACGGAATTTCCAAAAAGAACCTCTTCCAGAAAGATTTTTCTTCACCGAAGGATCTTCTTTTCCAAATTTCAATTTTCTAGTATCATTGTTTTAGCAAATATTAAAAGTACAAAAAGGATTTTATATTCCTAATTTTAAGTTTTTAGAATTATTACGTCAAAAAATATCAAAGGTACCGAAAATACACTTTTTTAGCTATTTTATCCCACAAAGAAGCGGAATTTTAAAAACATATTTTCCCCAGAACGTTTTTTTTTTTTACCGAATTATCCTTCATTACAAATTTTAAGTTTCTAGGAAATATAAAAAGTTTCTATAAATTAAATTTCAGGAAATAAAAAGTACCAAAAAGTGTACTTTTATAAAAGATACTTTTAATGAAAGGTACTTTTTATAAGAAGTAATTTTTATAAAAGGTACTTTTTATAAAAGGTACTTTTTATAAAAGGTATTTTTTATAAAAGATACTTTTTATAAAAGGTACTTTTTATAAAAGGTACTTTTTATAAAAGATACTTTTTATAAAAGGTACTTTTTATATAAGGTACTTTTTATAAAAGGTACTTTTTATAAAAGGTACTTTTTATAAAAGGTACTTTTTATAAAAGGTACTTTTTATAAAAGGTACTTTTTATAAAAGGTACTTTTTATAAAAGGTACTTTTTATAAAAGGTACTTTTTATAAAAGGTACTTTTTATAAAAGGTACTATTTATAAAAGGTACTTTTTATAAAAGGTACTTTTTTGAAAAGGTTCTTTTTATAAAAGGTACTTTTTTTAAAAGGTAGTTTTTATAAAAGGTACTTTTTATAAAAGGTACTTTTTATAAAAGGTACTTTTTATAAAAGGTACTTTTTATAAAAGTTTCTTTTTATAAAAGGTACTTTTTATAAAAGGTACTTTTTATAAAAGGTACTTTTTATAAAAGGTACTTTTTATAAAAGGTACTTTTTATAAAAGGTACTTTTTATAAAAGGTACTTTTTATAAAAGGTACTTTTTATAAAAGGTACTTTTTATAAAAGGTACTTTTTATAAAAGGTACTTTTTATAAAAGGTACTTTTTATAAAAGGTACTTTTTATAAAAGGTACTTTTTATAAAAGGTACTTTTTATAAAAGGTACTTTTTATAAAAGGTACTTTTTATAAAAGGTACGTTTTATAAAAGGTACTTTTTATAAAAGGTACTTTTTATAAAAGGTACTTTTTATAAAAGGTACTTTTTATAAAAGGTACTTTTTATAAAAGGTACTTTTTATAAAAGGTACTTTTTATAAAAGGTACTTTTTATAAAAGGTTCTTTTTATAAAAGGTACTTTTTATAAAAGATAATTTTGATAAAAGGTACTTTTTATAAAAGGTACTTTTTATAAAAGTTTTTTATAAAAGGTACTTTTTATAAAAGGTACTTTTTATAGAAGGTACTTTTTATAAAAGGTACTTTTTATAAAAGGTACTTTTTATAAAAGTACTTTTTATAAAAGGTACTTTTTATAAAAGGTACTTTTTATAAAAGGTACTTTTTATAAAAGGTACTTTTTATAAAAGGTACTTTTTATAAAAGGTACTTTTTATAAAAGGTACTTTTTATAAAAGGTACTTTTTATAAAAGGTACTTTTTATAAAAGGTAATTTTTATAAAAGGTACTTTTTATAAAAGGTACTTATTATAAAAGGTAATTTTTATAAAAGGTACTTTTTATAAAAGGTACTTTTTATAAAAGTTTTTTTTTATAAAAAGTACTTTTTATAAAAGGTACTTTTTATAAAAGGTACTTTTTATAAAAGGTACTTTTTATAAAAGGTACTTTTTATAAAAGGTACTTTTTATAAAAGGTACTTTTTATAAAAGGTACTTTTTATAAAGGGTACTTTTTATAAAGGGTACTTTTTATAAAAGATTCTTTTATAAAAGGTGCTTTTTATAAAAGGTACTTTTTATAAAAGGTACTTTTTATAAAAGGTACTTTTTATAAAAGGTACTTTTTATAAAAGGTACTTTTTATAAAAGGTAATTTTTTTAAAAGGTACTTTTTATAAAAGGTACTTTTTATAAAAAGTACTTTTTATAAAAGGTACTTTTTATAAAAGGTACTTTTTATAAAAGGTACTTTTTATAAAAGGTACTATTTATAAAAGGTACTATTTATAAAAGGTACTTTTTATAAAAGGTACTTTTTATAAAAGGTACTTTTTATAAAAGGTACTTTTTATAAAAGGTACTTTTTATAAAAGGTACTTTTTATAAAAGGTACTTTTTATAAAAGGTACTTTTTATAAAAGGTACTTTTTATAAAAGGTACTTTTTATAAAAGGTACTTTTTATAAAAGGTACTTTTTATAAAAGGTACTTTTTATAAAAGGTACTTTTTATAAAAGGTACTTTTTATAAAAGGTACTTTTTATAAAAGGTACTTTTTATAAAAGGTACTTTTTATAAAAGGTACTTTTTATAAAAGGTACTTTTTATAAAAGGTACTTTTTATAAAAGGTACTTTTTATAAAAAGTACTTTTTATAAACGGTTCAGAATTTTCAGAAAGTACTTGTTCCAGAATGTTTTATTTCACTAAAGGATCCTACATTTCAAATTTGAAGTTTGAAAGACCATTTTTTCCGTATATAAAAAAAAGTACCAAAAGTACACTTTTTTACCCATTTTACCCCCGTAGAATCAACATTGGCAAAAACCCAGACTTAGTGAATCTTTTTTCCGGGAGGTGAACCTACTTTGCAAATTTCAAGTTCCTAGTACTATTATTTAAGGAAATATAAAAAGTGAATCTTTTTTCCGGGAGGTGAACCTACTTTGCAAATTTCAAGTTCCTAGTACTATTATTTAAGGAAATATAAAAGGTACCAAAAGTACAGTTTTTTACCCTTTTTACCCCCTTAGAATCATCATTGGCAAAAATCAAGCCCTAGAGGATCTATATTCCGGGAGGTGATCATACAGTCCAAATTTGAAGTTTTTGTGACCATTTTTTAAGGAAATATAAAAGGTACCAAAAGTACAGTTTTTTACCCCTTTTACCCCCTTAGAATCAACATTGGCAAAAATCCAGCCTTACTGGATCTATATTCCAGGATGTGGACATACAAACCAAATTTCAAGTCTTTACAGTTTTTTACCCTTTTTACCCCCTTAGAATCAACACTGGAAAAAATCCGGCCTTAGTGTATCTATGTTCCGGGAGGTGAACATACAGTCCAAATTTCAAGTCTCTATGACCATTATTTTAGGAGATATAAAAAGTACCAAAAGTACAGTTTTTTACCCTTTTTACCCCCTTAGAATCAACACTGGCAAAAATCCAGCCTTAGTGGATCTATATTCCGGGAGGTGCACCTACAGTCCAAATTTCAAGTCTCTAGCTTCAGCGGTTTGGGCTGGGCGATGATGAATCAGTCAATAAGTCAGTCAGTCAGTCAGTCAGTCAGTCAGTCAGTCAGTCAGTCAGTCAGTCAGTCAGTCAGTCAGTCAGTCAGTCAGTCAGTCAGTCAGTCACATTACTCTTTTATATATATAGATTACTCTTGTAACAATTATAATTAAATATCGTCATACTATGATTGATCAATTGTATGGTTGTAGCGATTAAATTATGATCCTATCTGATCATAACTTCCATTGCTTACAACATGGGGTTATTTAGTAAAAAATAAAATTGTCATTTAAATTTGGCTCCCACACTGGGGCCAAATATTATACTCCCTTCCTTTTGTGATATTACTCTTGTAACAATTTTAATAAAATATCGTCTTACTATGATTGATCATTTGTATGGTTGTAGCGATCATGTTTTGATCCTATCTAATCATAGCTTTCATGGTTTCCAACATGGGGACATTTATTTAAAAAAGAAAAAATTGTGTTGAGTTTGGCTCCTACCCTGGGGCCGAAAATTATTGTAAAAGCTGTCGTCTTTCTCTTTATAATATTGCTCTGCTAACAATTTGAATAAAATATCGTCATACTAAGGTCCATCATGTGTATGATTCTATATGATCATTACTCGCATGGCTCCCAACATGGGGATATTTATTATTTGCTCGTTTCAAAACTATTCTAAGAGATCGTGATGAATAGTATATTCAAAAAATATTACTTTGGGTTAGGTATGATAGTGTGATTGCTACAAACATATATTTAGTAAAATTATTTATCATAATGACACCAAAATGCATTAAAAAAAAATGTTTAAATTTGGCTCCCATCCTGGGGCCAAATACTATAGTAAAAGCTGTCGTCTTTGCTTGTGTGATATTGCTATTGTAACAATTGTAATAAAATATTGTTATACGATTTATCATTTGTATGGTTGTAGCGATCATTTTATGATACTATGCGATCATAACTTTCAACATGAGGCATTTATTGAAAACAAAAATTGTCATTTAAATTTGGCTCCCATCCTGGGGACGAATATTATGGTATAGCTATTGTAGCAATTATAATGACAGATCGTCATACAAAGGTAATTCTATATGATCATAACTCTCATGGTTTCCAACATGGGGTCATTTATTAATTGTCCTTTTCAAAATTATAATAAAAGATCGTGAGGGATCATAACGATGATATTTAATTCTGTCTGACCATAGTTTATTCAAAAATAATGATGAAATTATCTATCAAAATGAAACCAAAATCCATCGAAAAAAAATTTTCGTTTAAATTTGGCTCCCACCCTGGGGCCGAATATTATAGAAAAATCTGTCGTCTTTCCTTTTGTGATATTGCTGTTTTAACAACATCTTCATACTAAGATCGATCAGCGCCACTTTATCACTCTGATACCATTCAGGGAATCTTGGATTAGGGACATTCCGGGTAGTGGATCCACCATAAATTTTTACACAGATGGATTGAATCTGCCCAAGCAAGTGGGCTTTGGAGTCTAGTCGAAAGAGCTTGGATTGAGCCTGGCATAAAGTTTGCCAAATCATTGTAGTGTTTACCAGACAGAGATGCTGGCAATAAAGGAAGTGGCTGACTGGTTGAGTTGCATTGTCGTGTCTACAACCACAGTCAACATCTATTCTGATAGTCAAGCCGCGGTCAGGTCTCTGGAGTCCATGTTTCTGAAAACAAGATCTGCCCTTAACTGCCGCACGTCTTTAAACGACATGGCCAAGTAGTTTGACATACGACTCATATGGGTCCCAGAACCCACATAGACATTCTAGGGAATTGCAAAGCCGATGAGCTTGCAAGACTGTGAACTACCTTACAGGTTCCAACAGAATTGGAATGTGTTAATATGCCTCTTGAAACTTGCAAGCAAAATCAACGGCTTTGTTACGCGATGCAGACTAATCAGAGATGGGAAAATGGACTGACGAGTGAGACAAAACGACAGATTTGGCTTTCTCTTAATCAGAAGCGAACAAGTGAGCTGATATCGCTTCCAAGAGGAGAGATTTCGATTGTGGTTGCTATATTTACCGGACCCTGTTTTATAGGGAAGCACGGACAGCAGTTAAATGTGCCGTCAAATGACTTTTTCCGGAGTTGCATGGATAAAGAGGAGTTGGAAACTATCGAACACTTCATCTGGCATTGCCCGACTTTTTCTGGTAAGAGACTTGCTTCACAGGGATCTAGGGAGCTGCGCGATCTTTTTGATTTGTCGGATGTCAAAGTTCAATATCTAAGGAGTTTCATAAGAAGCTCATATTTGTTTAACGGCAGGTACCAGTAGGAAAAAAAGCAGGTACTAGTAGGAAAACAGTCCAGTAGTATCACAATGGACCTCAGAGTCTAGTTGTGTTGACTTTAAACGGCAGCAGCTACTTACAACCTATCCTAACCTAAGATCGATCATATATATGATCCTATATCATCACAACTCGCATGGCTCCCAACATGGGGCCATTTATTGCTCATTTCAAAATTATAATAAAAGATGGTAATGAATCATAACATATTGTTTGATTCTATCTGATCATTCGACTTCAGACACGTGACTCGAGTTTTATACACTTGTACCCGGAACGAAAATTTTTCGTTTAAAAACCTTTGTGTTGGTAACAGTGTAAAACCCATATAAATAAAGGAGACGTAATAATTAACACAAGTTATTAAATAAAGTAATAATGCAAATTTTCCTACAAATATGCACTATATTAAACAGTTGTAAATATATAGTAGTAGCAGCAGTGCTGTAACTCTATATTAAACAATTACCATAATAACATGGAAATAAACATGGAAATGTTTAAAAGTCATTTTAAAAATATATAAAAATATGGTAACGTTTTTTAATTAATACAACTCAAAGTGAATACTTGCAACAATGTTAATACAGTTGATGATAAAAAAAATGCTAACTAATGGTGGAAGTTAGGAAATTTTTCAGTAAAAGCGACTTTTTTAAAGATTTGGTCAGATGAAAAAGCAGCAGTTTTTTAAAAGATTTACCCTGTATTTAATGAATTACCATATAATTACAAATCATACACTAATTTAAAGTAACCGAGTAACATTGACCATTGTCTCGTTGTAGCAAATTAGACTAAGTCCCATGGTGAGAATCGAACCCACGACCACCACACTCATATTATAGTATGTTTAACAAACAACTGTTACCGTTTAACTTAAAACAACACATTTTTATGTCGCCGCGTGTATAAATAATTCCATTTCCATAATATTTCCATTTTAAACTCTAACAACTAGTAGATGTTACCAAAACTACTTAAAAAGTATGTACATTTTTGTTTCGAAAGGTGTATAATCAAGCGTAATAATTATAATTACTATTAAATAACATTGTCTCTTTTTTCCTATTTTCATTCACTTTGTGAAATAATATATTTATAAAAAAATTGTTTTCTTTCGAAACAGACAGACAGACAACCATAGAGAAACCGTTAAATCAAATGCAACAAACAACCAACCACCTATTGGTGTTGAACTCATTTTCAAAAGTCAAGTTTAAATTTGTGACATGACTCTGGTTAAAGAGGTCTGTTGTTGTGTTTTTTACCACATAATATTCACTGTCAGCTTTTCATTCGATGAAAAATGGAAGAAACAAAATCGTAACTGAATCTACTCCTCCCTCTTCATTAGATGTTACAGATTTGTTTATAAGAGGTGCTTTGGTTTGTGTGTTGCTTGCAGCCTGATCATACCCACGGAAGTAATATGATTTTATGTGTTGTCGGTTGCAAGTTTATGTTGTGTGTGGCTTTTCTTCTTCTTCTAACAATTGCTGTTGTTGTAAGCGATGATGTTGCTGCTGATGTTATGTGATATTGTTTGTTGTGCTTAAGTTAGATTTTGTTGCAAAATTTGTTAAGTTTTCTAACAATTTTCTTTTCTTGTTTGTGATTTTTTTTATGTAAGTTTTTATTGTAACAACAACTTAACTAGTAATCAGAGATTTGAAGGATTATAATCTGAGAATTTTAAGAGGGAATTGGAGGTACAAAAAACAACAATAAAACTTTTCTAAGTAAAACACCCAACTGAGGCCCCATGTTGGGCGCCAAATATTAAACAACCAGATTCCAACAAACTCACGGATTACGGATGGTTTAAAAACTGAGGCAGGCAGGCACAGGAAGTGATGTGCTAGGTATTGACGAATCTTATAGCTTGGAAAATTATTGTAGTATTTTCCAGGGAGAGATCTATGCGATCGCCAAGGCTGCGAAGCAAATCTCGATGAGGCCAATATTCTGCAGCGATATTGCATTTTTCATCTACAAGCGGCCTTGAAAGGGTTAGCTATGGATAGTATCAACTCCAACATAGTTGAACCTAAGCCCCATGTTGGGCGCCAACTATTAAACAACCAGATTTCACCAAACTCACGGATAACGGATAGTTTAAAACCCGAGGCAGGCACAGGAAGTGGTGTGCTATTTGTTGATGAATCTTATAGCTTGAAGAATGATTGTAGCAGTTTCCAGGGGGAGATCTATGCGAACGCCAAGGCTGCGAAGCTAATCTCGATGAGGCCAATTTTCTACATATTGCCATTTTCATCGACAGCCAAATGGCTCTCAAGGCGTTGGCTACGGATAATATCAACTCCAACGTAGTTGGACCGAAACCCCATGTTGGGCGCCAAATATAAAACAACCAGATTTCACCAAACTCACGGATTACGGATGGTTTTAAAAGCGAGGCATGCACAGGAAGTGGATGATATTGATGAATCTTGTAGCTTCAATAATGGTTGTAGCATTTTCCAGGGGGAAGATCTATGCGATCGCCAAGGCTGCATAGCTAATCTCGATGAGGCCAATGATCTACAGCGATATTGCCTTTTTCATTGAAGGCGTTAGCTACGGATAACATCAACTACAACGTAGTCGCTGCCTCAGAGCACAACAAGTTCTTAGGGAGCAACATAATTTACGACTGTGCTCAAACCACTCTTCCCCTCTTCAAGAAAGTTTAGGTTGTGTTAAAATGGTGACATATTCGCCTAATGACATTTCACTCCTCTTTATTTGTAACTTTCAAAATCGTTAACACGAAAATCCTAGCAGATCCTGTTTTCGAGTTATAGCTAAAAAATTACACTGACTGATCCTGATAGATTTTTCTCTCCTGAATCCAAAACTGCCATCCAATTTTTTCTAGCACGTACCGTTTTTGAGATATTCGCTGTTAAAAAGTCAAAAAACCAAAAGTTTCCCACTTTTGGTGGTGCACTGTTACAGATTCTTCCAAAAATTGTACTTGAGATTCGCGTTTGAAAATTTTTCCACGCGAAAATCTCGAACGCGAATATCTGGAAAACGGTACATGCTAGAAAAATTTTGATTGCAGTTTTGGAATCAGAAGGTCCAATTTATATGAAATCAAATCCTATTTGTTGGAAGTAACATAACAGTGGACCATACAACGTGCGAAATGATTGGTTTTTTGACCAATAATTTCGCACGTTTTGACAGATCTGCCCTAAACTGCCGCACGTCTTTAAATGAGATGACCAAGCAGTTTGACATACGACTCATTTGGGTCCAAGGACACAGAGACACTCTAGGGAATTGCAAAGTCGATGAGCTTGCAAAACTGAAAACTACCTTACAGGTTCCAACAAAATTGAAATGTTTTGGTATGCCTCTAGAAACTTGCAAGCGAAATCTACGACTTTGTTCCGCGACAGAGACTAATCAGAGATGGGCTAATGGATGAACGTGTGAGACAACACGACAGATCTGCCGTTCTCTTAATCAGAAGCCCACAAGTTAGCTGATATCGCTTCCAAGAGAAGAGATTTCGACGGTGGTTGCTATAATTACCGGACACTGTCTTATAGGGAAGCACCCAGAGCGGTTAAATGTGCCATCGAATGACTTTTACCTGAGTTGCATGGATGAAAAGGAAACTATCGAACACAGCCATCGAACACTTCATCTGCCATTTCACTGGGACCTAGGGAACTGTACGATCTTTTTGATTTGTCAGATGTTAAAATGCAATATCTAAGGAGTTTCATACGAAGCTCAAATGGTTTAACGGCAGGCAATATGGTATCACAACGGACATCAGAATCTACGTGTGTTCACGTAAAAACGTCAGCAGCCACTTGCAATTAACCAACCGACAGAATTGAAAACTTAATATAATTAAAAAGGATTCAATAGGCATCAGCAGCTAGATCTTCAATACACAAATTCTCGCAGTTACACAAACCAAAACCCCATGTTGGGCGCCAACTATTTCGTAGGGTTTCCAGCTGAATCAAATTCTTATAGTTATGATAATGGAATATTTATAGATCCCTTAAAATTTTGACAACAATCGTTAGAATCTGAAGCAAACCTACTCCATTCTAAAGGCAGCAACATCTGAGAAACACGATAAGAAATCATGGGAATTTTTAGCTACCAACATAAATAATCAAAATGAAAGTCAAAGGAATAAAAATTTAGTAATGGAAGAGACACTACAATACACGCAAAACTAAATTAATTAAGTTACAATTAGAACAAGCTTCTAGATCAAAAACACACAAATACACGCTGTCAAGAAAACCGTCGCCCCACGTTGGGCGCCAAATAATATGTAAAAACTCTTCGCAAAAATACACTTTTCAACCTGTTTCTAAAAAGAGTTTAGAATAATACTAGTTCGATATCTGCTAAAACCATTAATATATTATACAAGTCAACTTGTATAAAATAAATTCTTTAAAAACTCTGCCTGTCAGTACATTGTAAATGTATATTTGCACATATAATACTTACTTACATTCCATTACCACCTCTTTTTTTCTCGTTGCTTGCAATTGTTGCAGTTTGCTGGCTAATGCTAGAGGATAGAGATTATTTTCCACTTCTTTTTCTTCTTCTTCTTCTTGTTGATTTTCAATCATCTGAAACTTGTATTGTTTCCGGCGGTGTCAAGTTTAAACTTTTTGTTACAAAATTATAAGCCGTTAAGAAAAAAAATAATAGAAATGTGTGTTTAATACTATTAAGATTTATTTGTTAGAGATTAACTTGAAAAGCAACATGATTTCTCGTTTCCACATTCCATGCCAGTGTCAGTCAGTCAGTCAGATGAATATATAGATTTGAAATGACTGAATGATTTGATAAAGAGGACATTTTACAATGAAAATAACACAATGTGAAAATGACGTATGTCTTGTTATACATCCTTGGAATTTTAAAAGAATCTAATGATGATGATGATGGCAATAGATTTTACAGTTATGGTAAAGTTTATAGATTTTGAGTAGAATTGCGGATAACAATTGGGGTTTTGTTTTATAACTGGAGATTTGTTATTCGGAAACCTGAGGAATTCTTTCTAAAATTACAAATGAAGTTGTGTAACATTTTATTTAGGTCTAACAAGGGAAGTATCTCAACCCTTATGAACTGATTTGCCTGAAACTTAAAATATATATTAAAGAGACGATTTTAGGGTTGGGGTATCTCGGCTTATCGGCCATATCGGTGTTTAAAAATTTCGTTGTCCCCTTATGAAACCATGTGGACCTACGGGAAAATTTTGATAACTTCCGAACTAACAGGAATATCATTTAGGGCAAAAATACGGGTCGACTTAAATTTAATAAAGATTATTTCTTATCCATATGGATATCGTAGGTCTATGTCTTCACATAAGTACCCCCCAAAATTTACACATTTTCCTGAAAAAATATTTAAAAAAGCCGAATTTTTACAAGGTTATGCCACCTTTGGATAGGCATTAAAAAAACCTTTCTTCTCTATGATAACATCATATAGTTTCGTAAAAAGAAATGGCTGAAAAATCCAAAAAACAATTTTTTCTCCATTTTTTTACCCATGTTTTGAACCCCTAAATCCCCGATATGGCCAATAAGTCGAGACACCCCAACCTTAGAATTGTCTCTTTGATATATATTTTAAGTTTCAGGCAAATCGGTTCATAAGGGTCGAGATACTTCCCTTGTAAGACTTTGTGTATTTAAAATTTAATTTTGAGATGTTAAAATGTTATAGATCATTTGCAATATAAAATCAAATAAATAGTGGATTTGGGAGCACAACTTAAAAAAAGTTGCCTTGGAAAAATTCAACTATGTGGGATAAAATGATATTCAAACATTCACCCAGTTACTCAATTTAAAGGTAACCATGAAATTTAAATAAAACTATTGTCTTTCAATCAAAACTAATCCCATCATAATAAGAACAGTTTTGTTTATAGCAGAACTACACTCAAAATAATATAAACAGTCGAAACACATAGTTTCCAAACTGTGATATAATTTCAGACAGAGTTACACGCTGGTCAGTTAAAATCGGTAAATTGTAGCCTAAGAAGATGACATTATTCATCAAATT
This sequence comes from Pegoplata infirma, assembly GCA_963921195.1. NCBI lineage: Eukaryota > Metazoa > Arthropoda > Insecta > Diptera > Anthomyiidae > Pegoplata > Pegoplata infirma. The sequence goes on from OY992536.1 coordinate 32,077,902, forward strand.
CCATTCTATAGATCCACTGAGGCTGCTGTTTTAGAAATTCTAGTTCTAAGGGGGGAAAAGGGGGGAAAAAAAAGTGTATTTAAGTACGGAAAAAAGTACTTTTTGGAAATTCAGATTCTAAGGGGGTAATATTGAAATGTGGCATCCTCCAGTCAAAAAAACAGTTTGAAGAAGTGCCTTTTAGAAATTCAAATTTTACTGATGTGATGTGAAGAAATAAAAAGTACCAAATGTACTTTGGTACTTTTTATTTCTTCTGAAATGGTTGTAGAAACTTGAACTGTAAAAAAAAACATTTTTAAAAAAGTACTTTTTTAAAAAGTTTTGATTCTAACAGGGTAAAAAAATGTTCCGTTGTACATTTTTGATCTTTTGATGGTCATAAAAACTTGGTAAACATTCTTCAAAAAGTACTCCTTAGAAATTCCGATTTTAATGGTGTAGAAAGAAAAATTGTATATTGGTACTTTTTCTATCTCCTGAAAAAATGGTTCTTAAAACTTGAAATGTGGATGTATTCTGACAAAAAGTACTTTACACAAAGTTTAAGTGCTAGGTGGGAAAAAAGTGTGTTTTAGTACTTTTTTGATCTTTAGAAATAATGGCCACAAAAACTTGATTTTTGAAATGTAGTATCCTCCATAAGTAAAAAACATATTGAAAAATACTTTTAGGAATTTCTGATACCGATTTCTGGTTAAAAATGTACTTTGATACTTTTTTAATTTCCTAAAATAATGGTTCTCTAAACTTGAAATATTGAATTTATTGTGAAAAAAGGCCTTTTGGAAATTTAAATTTAAGGGGTAAAAAAGAAAAATTGGTACTTTTTTATGGCTATTCAACTAAAAACCCAGAACTTAAAAATTTGGCATGTATGATCCACCAACAGAATTAAAATCGACGAGAAGGACATATTTTTAAATTGAAAACTTTGAGGTTAAAAAGGGGAACCTCTATTGAGATTAACACTAAAAGTTGGAATGTAGGATCCTTCGGTAAATAAAATTTTTTGAAAAAAGTACTTTTCGAAAATTACGAATCTTAGGGAGCAAAAAAGGGGTATATAGAGTACTTTGGTACTTTTTTCTTTCTTCTTAAATAATGACCATACTTGAAATTTGAAATCCTTCAGAATTTCCAACCAATCTTTTAAAAATTACGATTTTAATGCTACAGGAAGGGTAAAAGATTGTACAATGGTACTTTTTCTATCTCTTGAAATAATTGTTCTAGAAACTTGAAATTTGGAATGTAGAATAACCCAGTGAAAAAAAATAACACTATGATAAAAGTACTTTTTAGAAAGTTTATATGATAAGAGGGTAAAAAATGTTCTTTGGTACTTTTTCAATATCCTGAAATAATAAAAACTTGATTTTTGAAGAAAAAAATTTGAAAAAAGTGTTTTAGGAGTGTCTGATTCTAAGAGGCTAAAATGGGGTAAACAATAGTACTTCCATAGTCTTAGAAGGAGAGAATTGAAAGGGTTTTGGATTTAAAATTGGATCATGGTCGGTGCAATTGCACAATTGAATTATTCTAATCATTTACACAATGTTGACCTTGACCACGATAAGATTGTTTTAAAAGTACCATAAATTCAAAAAGTACCAATTAGCATTATTACCTAATTTAAACTATTCTGTGAGCAAACATTTTATGATTTTTTTGTTGCTATAATTACCGCAAAATGTTAACACTGGTGGCAATCAAGTTTCTTAAAAAGTACCAAAAAAATTTAAAAAGTACCATAGTACCAACATAGTGTTAGCATCTAATAAAATGTAATTTTTTGCTTCGAGGAGATAAAAGGGCACTGATTTAATGTTTTGTTGAAGCTGAAATTTTTTTTATAGATTTTTTATATTAAAAACTCTTAAAAGTTGTTATTCGAGAATCGAATGGGTTTTGGATATCAAATTGGATCATAATACATTTAAAATTGTTTATATTAAACTGATGAATTATTCTCAACACTTACACCATGTTAAACGTGGCTACAATAAAATTTTGAACCAAAATGTCTTAAAAGTACCAAAAATTTCAAAAAGTACCATATTACAAACTTATTGTTTAGAACCAAAAATTTTCTGTGAGTGTAAATTTTATGATTTTTTCTTGTTTCTTTTTGTTTTTTTTTTTAATTTAATCATCTCTCCTGCTAACAATACACTAAAAGCCCATATATACTGGCGTATTTTATTTTGTGAGTCCATTTAATATTTCCTAAAAGCACCAAAAATTAGAAAAGTACCACATAATCAACATAATCAACTTATTATCCAGCTGAATCTAAACTATTTTTTTCTCAACACTTACACAATGTCTAAGTTGGCTACGACAAGATTTTGAACCTAAAACTACAAAAAGTACCAAAAATTCAAAAAGTACCACATAACCAACTTATTGTTAGTATCCAGCTGAATCTAAATCATTTTTTTCTCAACACTTTTACAATGTCAAAAATAGCCACGACAAGATTTTGAACCTAAAACTACAAAAAGTACCAACAATTTCAAAAAGTACCACATTACCAACTTATTGTTTAGAACCAAAAAATTTATGTAAGTGTAAATTTTATGATTTTTTTTTAATTTAATCATCTCTTTTGCTAACAATACACTAAAAGCCCATAAATATATACTGGAGTATTTTGTGAGTAGGTACATTTTAATATTTTTTACTTTTGCTACCATTTCCGTTGGTTTAACATTTAAAATGCGTATCCGTTCTGGCCGCTGACTGAATCATTCATAAAAAATATATACAATGTGCGAGTAAAATAAACTATTGGCATATGTTGCCACTACACTTCCACTCATTCACTACATAAGTGCCAGGCCTTTCAGTCAGTCAAGTCAGTCCATTCATCCGTCCGTCCGTCCGTCAGGTACACTCGTAAAACCTGCATAATGATTATGAGGATGATTGTTATACGCAGCAAGTTGATGGTAGAGTTTAATAATGTTTTGTTAGTTTGTTTGGTTAAAACTACTGCGGATGCTCGCATTTAAATTAAAAATAATAAAAAAAATATTAAAAAAATCTAATTGAAGTTCTGAATAAAGAACTTTATAACAACACACAGAACTTTAGTACATTCGAAAAATAATAATATAGTTTTTTTGAATTTCATGCAGGTGTCTTGTATACTTGTTGCTTTTTACCATTAGTTGTTTTGCTGTAATAAATTCTAAATTCTGTAGATGAGCAGAGTTTTAAGGAATGTATTGATTTAAAATTATATAAATTGAAAATAGGAGTAAAATAGTGTACTTTGGCAAAAAATTTTACTTTGGTACTTTTTCTGTATCCTGAAATAATAGTCATAGAAACTTGAAATTTAGAACTTTGCAGCCAAAAAACACATTCTGAAAAAGTACCTTTTAGAAATTCACATTTTAATGGGGTTTAAAATGGGTACCAATTTTGGTACTTTTTTGATCTACTGGAAAATTAGTCATAAAAACTTAATTTTTGAAATTTAGGATCCTTCACCGAATCAAAATATTCTAAAAAACAACTTTTAGGAATTTCTGATTTGAAATTTAGGATTTTCCGGCCAAAAAACACATTCTAAAAAAAGTACCTTTTAGAAATTCACATTTTATGGGGGGTAAAAAATTGTACTTTGTTACTTTTTCGATCTCCTGGAAAGTTAGTCATAAAAACATAATTTTTGAAATTTAAGACTCTTCACTAAAACAAAACATTCTGAAAAAAAAAACTTTTAGGAATTTCTGATTTCAAAAATGTAAACTTTAAAAGGGGTAAAATAGTGTACTTTGGTACTTTTTCTGTCCACTGAAATAATAGTCAAAGAAACTTGAAATTTAGCATTCTCCAGCCAAAAAACCCATTCTAAAAAAAATTACCTTTTAGAAATTCCAATTTTGATGGGGTAAAAAATTTGGTACTTTTTCGATCTCCTGGAAAATTAGTCATAAAATCTTAATTTTTGAAATTAAAGTCCCTTTACCAAAACAAAACATTCTGAAAAAATTAGGGATTTCTGATTTTAAAAGTGTAAACTTTAAAAGGAGTAAAATAGTGTACTAGAAACTTGAAATTCAAGATTCTCCAGTCAAAAAACACATTCTAAAAAAGTACATTTTAAGAATTCACATTTTAATGTGGTTAAAAAAGGTAAAAAATTGTACTTTGGTACTTTTTCAATCTCCTGGAAAATTAGTCATAAAAAACTTAATTTTTGAAATCTAAGACACTTCACCGAAAACAAAATTCTGATTTCAAAAGTGTAAACTTTAAAAGGTGTAAAATAGTGTACTTTGGTACTTTTTCTGTCTACTGAAATAATAGTCAAAGAAACTTGAAATTTAGCATTCTCCAGCCAAAAAACACATTCTTAAAAAAAAAATACCTTTTAGAAATTCCAATTTTGATGGGGTAAAAAATTTGGTACTTTTTCGATCTCCTGGAAAATTAGTCATAAAATCTTAATTTTTGAAATTAAGGACCCTTTACCAAAACAAAAAATTCTGAAAAAAATTTGGGATTTCTGATTTCAAAAGTGTAAACTTTAAAAGGAGTTAAATAGTGTACTTTAGTACTTTTTCTGTCTCCTGAAATAATAGTCATAGAAACTTGAAATTCAAGATTCTCCAGTCAAAAAAACACATTCTAAAAAAAGTAAGTAATGGTCCTAGAAACTTGAAATTGGGAATGTAGGTTCACCTCCCGAGAAAAAGATACACTAAGGCTGGGTTTTTGGCCAATGTTGATTCTAAGGGGGTAAAAAAGTGTACTTTTGGTACCTTTTATATTTCTTTAAATAATGGTCTTAGAGACTTGAAATTTGGACTCACGGAATATAAATCCCCTAAGGCTGGATTTTTGCCAATGTTGATTCTAAGGGGGTAAAAAGGGCAAAAAACTGTACTTTTGGTACCTTTTATATTGCCTTAAATAATAGTCCAAGAAACTTGAAATTTGCAATCACCTCCCGAGAAACAGATACACTAAGTGTTTCTTCACAATACAGCAGCAAGCAGCAGACAGCAAAATTTTTACATGTATTTTGTTGTTGCCGCAACAACAAAATATATGTAAAAATTTTGCTGTCTGCTGCATGCTGCTGTATTGTGAAGAAACGCTAAGGCTGGGTTTTTGGCCAATGTTGCTTCTACGGGGGTAAAATGGGTAATAAAGTGTACTTTTGATACTTTTTTTTTATTTACTGAAATAATGGTCACACAAACTTGAAATTTGGAATGTAGGATCCTTTGCTAAAACAACAATATGGAAAGGTATTTTTTGAAAATGTTGATTCTAAGGGGGATAAAAGAGGTAAAAAGTGTACTTTTGGTACTTTTTTTTTTTTTTTCTTAAAATTATGGCCATAGAAACTTGAAAAATTGGAATGTAGGATCCTTCGGTAAAAAAAAACATTCTGGAAAATGTAATTTTTGGAAAATGCGTTTCTTAGGGGGAACATTTTATAAAAAGTACCTTTTATAAAAAGTACCTTTTATAAAAAGTACCTTTTATAAAAAGTACCTTTTATAAAAAGTACCTTTTATAAAAAGTACCTTTTATAAAAAGTACCTTTTATAAAAAGTACCTTTTATAAAAAGTACCTTTTATAAAAAGTACCTTTTATAAAAAGTACCTTTTATAAAAAGTACCTTTTATAAAAAGTACCTTTTATAAAAAGTACCTTTTATAAAAAGTACCTTTTATAAAAAGTACCTTTTATAAAAAGTACCTTTTATAAAAAGTACCTTTTATAAAAAGTACCTTTTATAAAAAGTACCTTTTATAAAAAGTACCTTTTATAAAAAGTACCTTTTATAAAAAGTACCTTTTATAAAAAGTACCTTTTATAAAAAGTACCTTTTATAAAAAGTACCTTTTATAAAAAGCACCTTATATAAAAACTACCTTTTATAAAAAGTACCTTTCATAAAAAGTACCTTTTATAAAAAGTACCTTTTATAAAAAGTACCTTTTATAAAAAGTACCTTTTATAAAAAGTACCTTTTATAAAAAGTTCCTTTTATAAAAAGTACCTTTTATAAAAAGTACCTTTTATAAAAAGTACCTTTTATAAAAAGTACCTTTTATAAAAAGTACCTTTTTTTTAAAAAGTACCTTTTATAAAAAGTACCTCCCGTGTAAAAATGGATTAGATCTTATTTGATCTGTTTATATCTATTCATATATAATAATGTCTGATTAGATATAATTATATCTAAAATGACCAAAATCGAGATCTAATTATATCTCGTATTTGGTCCAAATTGGCGCAAATTTTACAATTTATTATATCTGATCAGATACAATTATATACAATCAGATGCAATTATATATTATCAGATCAAAGCAGATCTGATAAGAACAAATCGATTTTTACATGGGCTTTTATAAAAAGTACCTTTTGTAAAAAGTACCTTTTACAAAAAGTACCTTTTATAAAAAGTACCCTTTATAAAAAGTACCTTTTATAAAAAGTAGTTTTTTTGTAAAAAGTACCTTTTATAAAAAGTACCTTTTGTAAAAAGTACCTTTTACAAAAAGTACCTTGTATAAAAAGTACCTTTTATAAAAAGTACCTTTTATAAAAAGTACCTTTTATAAAAAGTTTTTCAAAGTCAATTCTTCTATAGAAAGTTTCTTAAAGATAATTTTTCTATAAAAAATTTCTCAAAAATAATTGTTTTATATAAAATTTTTGAAAGACAGAAAATTTCTTAAAGATAATTCTTCTATAGAAAACTTCGGAAAGACAGTTCTTCAATGAAAATTTTTGAAAGACAATTTTTCGATAAAAAAATTTCTAAACGACAATTCATCTATGGAAAATTTCTCAAATACAATTCTTATATAGAAAAGTTCTCAATGACAATTTTTCAATAGAAAATTTATAAAAAACAAAAAAATATTCTAAGGAAAAATTAGTATTCTAAGGAAAAATTAGTAGTAAAAGTATTACAAACGAATTTGTAAAAATTAAGCGCGAAGGGCAGGTTGTTCCCCAATGATCTCTGCCTCTTCGGTGATTGCTCATTAGTTGATAACTCCAAATCTAAACTAAAAACTAATTTAAAAACATTAAATTCTTTTAAAACTCTGTCCATCGTTTTACCATTTAGTTAATAGTTAGGGTAAAAAAGGTAATAATTGTTGCCGGCTGCCGCTGTTCTTACTGTTTGCTTGTTTATTTGTTAAGGCAGGTAATGAAAAGATAAATGAGTTCCGTTCCGTTCTTCCAAAAGACAAATTCATTATAGTAACGACGACTGCCAGGAAAACGTGAAAAAGAAAATAAATTCTAACGTTGTATTTCAAAGTACAATAATATTTAAATAACAACAGACAGATTTTCAACACGTGAAAAAAGGTTAACACAATATTTTATAAACAAACTGAAAAAACAAAAACTGGTTTCAAATCAGTATTTAAATGTAAAACTCATTATTAAAAAAAAAAGGTTTATAAATATTTATTTAAAAACGCATTTCAAGAACAAGATCAAATATTCTTAACTAACCAACCAGTTTTGATACTTAGAATTTTAATTGAAAATATATTCAAATTGAATTCTAAAGAAATTATAAGTTATTTTTGATAAAAAAAAACCTGTAAGATAAGAAAATCACGCCCTATACAATGAAACAATAGATATTTTGGGTTATTGTCGAAGCAATGACCGAATGTCGCATGTTTAAGTCAAAACACTTTTTAAGTTCATTAAAACATTAGAGTCAACGGAATTATTTAAACATTTTTGTGCATTCCCCACTGTGCAACGGCAACGCCAAGTTAAAAAATCAAAAGCATTCGAATTCGCTTGATTCTGTAAAGTTAGATTGGGGGGAGGGGGAGTGCAATCATTAAAGTTTCTTTCGAATCATATTTTTGGTACTTTTTTTTAAATTCAAAATCTATGATCCTTCGGCAAAAAAAATATTCTGAAAAAGTACTTTTTGGATAGACCGATTCGTAGGGGATAAAAAGGGGATAATTTTACGGTTTTCGTAGCAACAAACAGAATACAATATCAGCAAAAATCGACAACTTAGCTTAAGAGGGTAAAAAATGAACTTTGATACTTTTTCGATCTCCTGAAAAAATTTTCATGAAAACTTCATTTGAAAAAAAAAAACATTTTCAAAAAGACTTTTAGGAATTTCTTGTTGTAAAAGTATAAAATGGTGTAAAATTTTTTTACTTTTTGATCTCTTAAAATAGTAGTTTTGGATTCACTAACAATAAGTTATGGTGTTTTCTTTTCTGAAAAAAAATTTTTGCCTTTTTAGGGCATACATTTTTAAAATGTTTAACTCACACCTATAAAAATTTGATTTTTATTTGGCTGGAATAGAACACAACATACAGAAATACTCTGCCCTGTATTTTTTTAACAGCTGTTTTGAGAAAACAACACAGAAAAAGTCAGTTGTTGTATAAGGCAATTTCAACCCCGTGATTTTTTACGGGGTAAAAAGTGCAACTTTTTTGCACTTTATAGGGCAGACATTTTTAGAAAAGAACACAATATTCTTTATAAGGGTTGACATTTTTTAGAAAAGAACACAAAAACATAATTTTCGGGGCAAAATGCAAAAAAGGCACATTTTTTGCCAGAAAAGAAAACACCATTAGTTTTTATACCCTCCACTTAGTGATAGAGGGTATATATAAGTTTGTCATTCCGTTTGTAACTCATCGAAATATGGTCTGGGACCCCATAAATGTCCGTTTGTCCGTCTGTCAAAAGTTATGAACGAAAATGTAAGCACACCTCAAAAATGTCAGTACATTCAACATAACCTAAAAATACAAAATGCTTTAATTCGGCTTCTGGTTGACATATGTAAACATAATTGAACACCAAATGGTATTTAAACAAGTACGAACATATTTTTTGACAAAAAAAAATAAAAAAATCGCGGATTTTTTTTTTGTACCAAAATTTTTTTTCGCGGAAATTTTTTTTCGAAAAATTTTTTTTCGAAATTTTTTTTTTTTTAAAAGTAATTTCCCTTTAAATAAAGTTTTTGGCAATAAATTTTTTGAAATTGTGGAGGGTATCACTATATTCGGCAAGGCCGAATTTAACTTTTTTACTTGTTTTTTTTTTTAATTTTTCCAATTCTAAGGCAATAAAAAAAGGTAAAAAAATCGTATATTGGTACTTTTTTATATTTCTAGAAGTAGTGGTCCTTTAAATTTGGAATGTTAGAATTGGATAAATTCCGATTCTGAGAGGCCAAAAGAGTAAAAGTATAGTACTTACAAGGGAAGTCTCCCTGGTGTCACCCTCCGATCTTCATGAAATTTGGATATGTTGTTAACAACGAAAATTAATTCGACACGTATTTTTTTTAGCGGCCCAAACTCATTTTTAGGGGGGTCGATTTGTATGGGGAGAAATTGACTTTTTTCAGTTTTTTACGATTCACGCCTATTTAAACAAAATTAATATTGGCATGTGTGGTATCAGATTAAAGGTATTAAAAATACCTAACTCGTGGTGCTTACAACGCACAGTGCCACATTTGGCCAATCTAGGATGACAAAAATCAAATTTTAATTATATTGACTTGAAATTCGGTATAAATGTTCGTTTTGACTTCGAAAATAACAATTTGAAAAATGTGGGAGGCCGGTTAAGGGCCACGCCCACTTATTTTAAAATTTGTAATTTTGGTTATAATTTCTTTAAATTTGGTATACATACATACTCTCAATGACTGTAGAAATAATATCACAAAAAAAGGGGGCGATCAGACAACTGCCACGCCCACTTTTTTAAAATATGTTTAAAAAATATGTAAAAACAAGGTTTACAAATCGCCCCACTGTAGTCGGCGTCGCAGACGGTCGCAAAAGTTAGCCATTGAAATAAGTACTATGGATATTGGTCAATATATCTGAAAAAGTCCGGCGACCAATACGGACCAAACACAAAAGTTTTATTCCATCAAAAAAAAATAAATATATTGTTTTCTTTTCAAAAATTTGTATTTGTTAAAAATTTAATAAAAAATAGAAAAATTTGTTTTTAAAAAAAGAAAAGATAAAGAGTGGATAAATATCTCTTTTTGTTCAAAAGTTACAACAGCTTAAACTCGACTTAATTTATGCGAAATAATGTACACTAGTTACAGGATTTTACAAGATGCAAATTTATGCACCCACCTGTTAGTAATGAACAGAATTATCGATCTTATATGATTATTTCCGCGCTATTAGGAATGTTCTATAATACATACAAACATATCATGAAAATCGGGGAACTTTTTTTTTTTGATTTTTGTCGTGCTAGATTGGCCAAATGTGGCACTGTGCAACGGGCCAAAAAAGTTTATAATTTTCGACTTATTAACAAAATTACCAAAAATTTTGTTTTTTTTCTCAATATGACGAAAAGTTGTGCATGTTTGGACACGTTCTTAGCACACGTAGATAGGTTTTCCAAAGACCTTTCATTTGGTATGTAACATGACTAGGTTTCTTTGCATAATATAGGAGAGAAACGAAAAAAAACTGAAAAATGGCCTTTTCTTCCCCCCTCCTTTTCACCCCCTAAATATGAATTTGGGCCGCTAAAAAAATACGTGTCCCTTTATTTTTTCTGCTCTACAAAATAAAACCAATTCCATAAAGATCCGCGGGTGACACTAGGGAGACTTCCCTTGTTAGTACTTTTTCTATCTCCTAAAATAATGGTCAATAATACTTGAAATTTAAAATGTAGGATTTCCAGCAAAAAAAAAATTATGTTCTGAAAATGGTACCTTTTGGAAATTTAAATTTGATTGGTGTAAAAAATATTTCTTTGGTACTTTTTCTATCTCTTCATTAAAAAAAACTTATCAAATTACTAGAAAAAGTCTCATAATTCCATTTTACTAATATTTGACAGTTTTCCTTGTTTTTTAACAAATAATTTTTGATCGAAATTTACATTTTTTTTTGTAATTTTACAGTTTTCCTGTAATTTTACAAATTTCCAAGATTTTTTACAAAAAAATCTAATAAATTTACGAGAATTTCTTGTAAGTTTTATTTCGCCAAAAAAGTTGTAAATTTACAATTTTTTGGTAAAAATCTTGTAAAATTACAAAAAAAGTTCTTAATTTTTACTGTGAATTCTTGTAAAATAGGAGGTAGCAAAAAATCTAGTAAAATCACTAAACCTCCTTGTAAGTTTGTTTGTAAAATTACAAAATTATTGCTAAAAAGCTTGTAAAATAACAAGGAATTCTTGTCTAGGTGGGAATCGAACCCACGACCCCCAGACTCATAGGCTAGCACGCTACCAACTATTATTGAAATTAGAAAAAGTTAAAAAATTTCCTTTTTGTAATATCAATGACAACGAACTACTCAATTGGAAATACTTTTTAATTAATTAGCACCAACTCTGAACAAAGTTTTTCAGTGAACCAAGGTATTTATTTTTTTTGTTTGTACCTTCTAAAATCAATTCTAGGAATGTTTTTACAAAAAACTAGTTTTAAATCAATAATAATAAATGAAGTATAACTAAAATACCAGTACTGATTGTCTAGAATGTGGTTACCCGTGTAAAAATGGATTAGATCTTATTTAATCTGTTTATATCTATTCATATATGATCATGTCTGATTAGATATAAATATATCTAAAATGACCAAAATCGAGATCTAATTATGTCTCGGATTTGGCAATGTTGACCAAATCCGAGATATAATTAGATCTCGATTTTGGACATTTCAGATATAATTATATGCAATCAGATACGATCATATATGAACATATATGAACAGATCAGATAAGATCTAATACATTTTTACACGGGTATTTAATATGCTAGACTAGTCTTTCAATAGGGTAGAGGGTAAGAAATCGGCACCTTTTTAATTTTTTTGATAAAAAACAAAAAATGAGACAAGTTTTCTACTATAAACTTTTTCAACATATTTTAGTTATATACAACAAACTGGGTAATTTTCAACTAATTTCATGTAAAATTACACAATTTGTTAAAAATTTACACAATTTATAGTAAGAATTTGATCTAATTTCAATTAGAGTGTTACTTACTCGTAGGACTTTAATTTAGATTATTTTTTTTTTTACATTTTTATTACTAGCTCGAGGCCATTTTCCTTTACTAATTAAAACTATGAAATTCTCATAGAAAAATGTTCAAGAAAATTATTTTTCTGTTAAAAAAATTCATTTATGTTTGTCCTTTTAACCGACACGTATTTCGTAATTTGTCAGATTGACTACAAGTAGCATAGGGAATTTAAATGACAAATCGCTAATGTTCAAACAAAAATATTAATACATATTTAATTCTACCCTCATTGAGAATTAAAAAAAGAAAATTGTACATTTTCTTAGTTTGATCACGAACGTCAAACAACTAACAAAAACTTCAAAACAGATTTACATATGATTACCCATTAAATAATACTATATGGGGCATTCCATGTAAAATCGGACACTTTGAATTTTTTTTTTAGACTTTCCCAATTTGTTTACAGTTTTTAGTACCCCTCGAAAACTCCTTTGTTGTAAATTTTTAGATTTTTTTGATGACCCGTTCAAAAGATATCGAATTTTTAAAAATTGGTAATTTGTTCCTTTACTCAAATTTCTTTTACTCATAACTTCTTCAATAATGGTCCAAAGTTCAAATTTTTTTTTTTCAAAATTTTTGTTTTTTTACCTATTAAAAAAAAAAATCCCAAAAAATTCTTAAAGGCGCTCTAGTAAAATTTAAATCTCATTTTTGAAAATGTTTGTACACTTCGATTTTTTTGAAATTTTTTTGTGTAAAACTTCTATTGATTCTACAATTTTTTTGCCCAGTAGGATCGTGGGATAACGATTATTACTATCTCCACTCCCTAAGTAGGATTCCATTCAAAATTACATTTTAATAAAATTTGCTCCAACTTTTATTTGTTTGGGAGCCTACTTAGGGAGTGGAGATAGTGCGTAGGTATGTTTTAAAAAAATGTTGTAGGGTAAAAATAAATGGGGGTCGGTCTCACTAATGACCCCTCTCGGACGCACCATTGGACCGGTAGAAGCTGATTAAATAAAACAAATTTACAAAAAAAAAAAAAAATTGTATGGGAACCGCCTAAAAAATTAGAGATAGAGGGTAGGTGTGTTCAGGAAAAATGTTTGGACTAAAAAAATATTGTGGGTCGGTCATACATTTTGTTGCTCTAAGGGCACTATTTAGGGCAGTTAGAGCGGTTAGAGCAAATTTTAAAAAATGTCGTTTTGTGTGGGAGCCCCCTTAGAAATTGGAGATAGTTTGTTCCAAAGAAATGTTAAGACGTAAAAATTAATGGGGTCGGTCTCATAAATGACCCCTCTATGACGCACCATTGGAGCAGTAGAAATGATTTTAAGATTTTAAAATTACAATAAAATTTTTTCAAAAAATTTTAAAAAATAGTAATAATCGTCCAGGAGGATCGTGGGCCTCCTGGACAAAAAATTTGTAGAATCGATAGAAGTTTTACACAAAAAAATTTCAAAAAAATCAAAGAGTACAAACATTTTCAAAAATGAGATATAAATTTTGAAACTAAAAAATCGCATACTAGAGCGCTTTTAATAATTTTTTGGGACTTTTTTTTTAAATACGTAAAAAACAAATATTTTGAAAAAAAAATATTGAAATTTGGACCATTATTGAAGAAGTTATGAGTAAAAGAAATTTGAGTAAAGGAACAAACTACCAATTTTTAAAAAATCGATATCTTTTGAACGGGTCATCAAAAAAATCTGAAAATTTACCACGAAGGAGTTTTCGAGGGGTACTAAAAACTGTAAACAAATTGGGAAAATCTAAAAAAATTTTTTAAAGTGTCCGATTTCACATGGAATGCCCCATATGCTTGTTGTTGTTGCAAAGCTCAAATATTTGGGATATTGCGAGTGTAATTTATAAATGGGATACCCCACCTTGACGATCTAACCATTTTGTTCAAATTCTGATTAATTTTTATTAAAAAATAAAACTTATGTTAATTATTTTAGCTCGAGGTCAGTTTTCTTTACAAATTTTAATGTTGTACTAATTTTCTACAAATGTTCCCCCCTTTTACCCTACATTACATAATAGAAGATTCTATTGTGTCTCCTTTTTTATAACAACAAATATATTTTTTATTTAAATTATTTGATAATATTGGAAATTGATTTTTATTCAATAAAGTCTATCCATCTTTATTAAAAAAAAACTAAAAAGGGGTAGGGTATGGTTGGGTTAATAAAAACTTCTACTACTTCTTTTGTATTCAAATATAACGTGATCATATAAATGATAATAAGTTTTTTTTTTAAACAGAAACAAAGAAACATTATAACGATGATGATCATGATGATCAATCTTTATCAATTATAATTTATGCAATGAATATTAAAATAAAAAAAGACCGTAAAAAAAATAAAAATAAACAGATTCATTGAATTCTTAGAAAGTCTCTACCCTTCTTTAACGTCATCAAATGTTATGGAGAACAACATCCAAAATTGTATAATACAAAAATAAAACTACGAATATAAATGTGATTCACTTGTCTTAATTTTTGTATTCTCCAAAAAAAAAAATATATATTTTTTGTTCATCACCATATTTAGTTTTAATGGGCAATTATTACATGGATACACTGGGAGAAATATAAACTAAAACAAACAAGAACAGAAAAACTTGTTTAACAAAAAAGTTTTTCTTTCGATTTTTAATGTACGGGCCATTTTTTATTCTACTAGGTCTAAAACTAATCTGGTACAAATCGAACCCATGACTCCCGGCGCTGAACGTTTTGAATTTTTGAAAATTAAAAAAAAAAAATGTCTTGCGTGTACCTTTATCAATTTTGATGCGCTTAACACGAATATCAAAAAAAAAAATTAAAAGCGGTCAGACGGTTTTCGAGATAGCGCTATTTTAAATTTGAAAAAGCTGCGGTTTTTCTCCTACGTTCAAGATTTTTTTTTTTAAAAAATCTCAAAATTTCTTTCCCAGTTTTTCATTCAAACTTATATCGTACGATACATTATTTTTTTTATTAACTTTGGCATGCTTAACAAAAATATATACCAAAATTTCTGAAATCGGTCAAGCGGTTTTCGAGATATCGCAATTTGTCCAAAACTTTCCAATAATGGCGGTTTTTTCTAAACTTTATTATTTACAAATTCTAATTAATTTTTATTAAATAGTTAAAATTGTTTTTATTCGACCTTTAAAATATTATATTTTGAGAAGGGTTTATTTTAGCTCGAGGTCATTATTTTTTTTACTAATTAAAACTATGATATTCTCATAGAATAATTTTCAAAAAAAATATTTTTCTGTTTTAAATTTATTTATGTTGGTCATTTTTTGCAAGACTTAATCGACACGCGTTTCGGAATTTGTTAAATTAATTTTAATTTGATCATTAACGATTTGACATTAAAATTCTTTTGCTACTTGTCGCATAGGGTTTCAATATTTGCTAAATAATCTTGACAATGGAATTTGACAAATTCCGAATCACGTGTTGATTAAGTCTTGCAAAAATTATCAACACAAATAAATTTAAAACAGAAAAACAATTTTCTTGAAATAATTTTCTTGAAAATTATTTTATGGGAATATCATAGTTTTAATTGGTAAATAATGACCTTTTTTTTTTTTTTTTTTTTTTTTTTAAAAGAAGCAACACTCAGGCAATGCTGCCTATTAATTACCAATGTAACCGTGATGCTTCTTTCGGAAAGGGGATAGAGAAGAGATGAAAGATTTGAAAGATAGAAGGGCTTCAGTATGGCAACACTGTAATTGCGCGTGTTGATAATTTTTAGTACAGTTGTTGCATCGCCATCTGTTATTGATCTGGCGAATTATTTTTGAAGCTGTGTTTATAGCCATTATTTTATTATTTTACTTCGTTGACGTTTTTAGTGCTATTTATCAACGAAGGAGGGTGCTGCGATAGATATTAGTTATAAATAGAAACTAATAAATATCTGAAAAAAATTTTGTTCTGCCTGAGCTGAGAATCGAACCCAGGCTTGTTGGCTAGTAGTCCAACGCGCTAACCACTAAGCCACAGCACCCTCGAGCTAGAATAAACCTACTTAAAATACTATATTTTAAAGGTCAAATAAAATATAGTAGTAAAACAAATTTACTTGTTGTTGTCCTAAGTAGTTTGGTATTGCATTTGAGGTTCAGCGGTTCAAAAGTTCTGAACTAAAATGTAAGAACACCTCGAAAATTTTGGTATATTCTACATAACCTAAAAATACAAAATGCTTTAAATTGGCTGCTGGTTGACATATGTGAACAGAATTGGACACAGACTGGAATTTTGATAAGTACAAAACAAATAAAAAAAAAAATTCGCGGAATTTTTTTTTTTTTCGCCAACAAATTTTTTCGCGTAATTTTTTTTTTTCAAAAAATTTTTTTTTTGCAAATAATTCTTTATTACATTGTGGAGGGTATAAATACATTCGGCAAAGCCGAATTTAACTTTTTTACTTGTTTTTTAATAATTTTGGCATGCTTAATATAAATATCAATAATTTCTGAAATCGGTCAAGCGGTTTTAGGGATAACGCCATTTGAAATTAGTCAGAAAATGGCAGTTTTTAAAGAAATTAAAAAAAAAATAAAATTTTTTTCACGGACTATTTCATAGAGCTTGAGACAAACTTTCATTTAAACTTAATTTGAGAGAAATCAGAACTTTAAAACCCATTGCGCCTTTCGACCAAAGTTAAGAGTTTTTTGCAGAACATTTTATAAAAAACTAAAACTTTGATCGAAAGGCACCATGGGTTAAAATGATATATCATCGATTTGATTGGGCTCAAATTAATTTTAAATAAAAGTTTGTATCAAGCTCTTTGAAAGGGTCAAGGGAAAAAATTTTAAGATTTTTTTTTAATAAAAATTCTTGAACGTGGGGAAAACCCCCCATATCTCGAAAACCGTTCAACCGATTTTTTATATCCCTCCATTCTAGTGATACACAGAAAAAAAAATTTTTCAATGAACAACTTTCATAGTATTTATGAACAAATTCATACAATTTATTAACTTTTTCATAATACTTATAAACTTTTTCATAGTATTTATGAAAAATGTTAAATATACTATGAAAAACTTAATAAATTGTGTGAATTTGTTCATAAATACTATGAAAGTCGTTCATTGGATTTTTTTTGTGTGTAGAGGGTATTTATAAGTTTGTCATTCCGTTTGTAACACCTCCAAATATTGGTCTAGCACCCCATAAAGTATATATGGGGCATTCCATGTCAAATCGGACACTTTGAAATTTTTTTTTTAGATTTTCCCAATTTGTTTACAGTTTTTAGTACCCTTCGAAAACTCTTTCGTGGTAATTTTTCAGATTTTTTTGATGACCCGTTCAAAAGATATCTAATTTTTAAAAATTGGTAGTTTGTTCCATTACTTAAACTTCTTTTACTCATAACTTCTTCAATAATGGTTCAAATTTCAATTTTATTTTTTTTAAATTTTTGTTTTTTTACGTACTTAAAACAAATCCCAAATAATTCTTAAAAGCGCTCTAATTTGAGATTTTTAAGTTTAAAAATTTAAATCTCATTTTTGAAAATGTTTGTACTCTTCGATTTTTTTGAAATTTTTTTGTGTAAAACTTCAATCGATTCTACAAAACTTTTTGCCCAGGATGATCGTGGGATAACAATTATTACTATTTTTTAAAGTTTTTCGAAAAAATTTAATTGTAATTTTCCAATCTTAAAATCATTTCTACTGCTCCAATGGTGCGTCATAGAGGGGTCCTTTATAAGACCGACCCCCATTAATTTTTACGTCTTAACATTTCCTTGGAACAAACTAATACCCTATCTCCGATTTTTAAGGGGGTTCCCACACAAAACGACATTTTTTAAAATTTGCTCCAACCGCTATAACTGCCCTAATAGTGCCCTTAGAGCAACAAAATGTATGACCGACCCACAATATTTTTTTTAGTCTAAACATTTTCTCTGAACACACCCACCCTCTATCTTTAACTGTTAAGGCGGTCCCCATACAATTTTTTTTATTTTTTGAAAATTTGTTTTATTTAATCAGCTTCTTCAATGGTGCGTCCGAGAGGGATCATTAGTGAGACCAACCCCCATTTATTTTTACCCTACAACATTTTTTTAAAACATACCTAAGCCCTATCTCCACTCCCTAAGTAGGCTTCCATTCAAAATTACATTTTTATAAAATTTGCTCCAACTGTTATTTGTATGGTTATGTTATTAAAGAAACAAACTACCAATTTTTAAAAGATCGATATCTTTTGAACGGGTCATCAAAAAAATCTGAAAATTTACCACGAAAGAGTTTTCGAAGGGTACTAAAAATGGAAAATCTAAAAAAAAAACAAAGTGTCAGATTTGACGTGGAATGTCCCATATATATTCATGATCCTCGATCGATTTTAAGACGATCTAGCGATGTCCGTCCGTCTGTCTGTTGAAAACACGCTAACTTTTGAAAGACTTTACGGAGGCTCCTGAAATTTGGCATATATGTTGGACATTTACCTGATCAGGATGGTATTGCAATTCAGAGAAATCGGTTCAGTGGTTCAAAAGTTATGAGCAAAAGACTGAATTTCGGCAAGGGGTTTTCATGAATTTACGAGATAAAACACACAGTAACTTTCGAACAACAAATCTGAGAGTGCTGAAGTGTGGCATATATTTTTGTTGATCCTCCATCCCAGTTCGTTTGAAATCTAAGGTCCAGTGGTTCAAAAGTTATAAGCAGAACCCTGAATTTCAGATTGGTTTCACCTAAAATTCACGTGTTGGAAAACCCGAGTTTTAAAAAAAAAACAAGTTTTAAAAACAATTATAAGCCACAAAATTACTTTGCATAGTATTTTTGTCACTCAAAAATATTTTTAAACCAAAAAAAAAAAAAATACACTCGAAAAAAATTTTACACTCAAAAACAAAAAATTAGTAAATTATTTTTTTTTTACAAAAATGACAAAAAAAAGTTTTTTACTCAAAATAAAATATTTCTATTCAAAATTCTTATTTTTTTTACATTAAAAAATTTACTATCCTTAAAAAAGGACATTGTGGAGGGTATTCATAGATTCGGCCAAGTCGAATTTAACTTTTGTACTTGTTACTTATTTCGATGTACAAGTTATCTTTTTGAATATAATTTTGAAAAGATCAAAATTTCTTTTGCGAAATCCAATTAATATTTTCCAATTTTAATTGATCTTCTTTACCTAATGTGATCTTTAACTAATTTTAAAATAAAATTTAATTTTCAAATTTCAAATGGAATCAGCAAATTTTCATTAGAATCATCGAATATTGATGTTTTCGACCAAAAGATCGCAAAGTTCCATATATTCGAAATTTTGTTCGACCTAGATTTCAGCTTGGATGTGAAATTTATATTAAAGGATTTTGTTTTAAAATCCCTAATATTTTTACCTGTATTTTTTTTCTCTTTTAAATAATTTAATTCTTCCTTGTTTTTCTCAGTGTACCATAAATAATTCCACACAAGTTTATTCTTTCATCTTGATGAGTCTATGGTCAAAGGTGACTGGCATTCATTTAAAAAATGTCATTCGTATGTGATAAACATCATATTTAAACATCTACAGTATGAGAATTTTATTTTTAAATTCTGTAAAATGTTTGTATAAGAATTTTTTTTTATTAAGAATTTTAAAAGATTGACTTACTTTTTTTTCTTGTATGTCGTTTCTGTCAGCGCCATCAAACATTAATTGTAGCCATTTATTATTCTTACAAAGTCAAGTCTGAGGAGATAATTAGTCTTATAAATTTTATGTAATTGCTAAAGATTAAATGACGTTTTTTTTTTGTAATTGTGTAATTAATGGTTTATTTTACATATAATTTAAAATGATTTTTTTATATAAAAAGTTCTATTAAAGGTTATAATTAATAGTAATTAAAAAATGACAGATTTAAATGAAATGATCTATGGCTAAAGGGTTTGTAGTTAAATCAATAAAATTACTTTTAAATTTTTTAAAAGTTAAATTGCCCTTAATTAATTGCTTTGTTTACTGTACCTTTTTCGAACACATTTTAGACATTAAAATTTTATAGACTCAATTATTACTAGGGTAATAATTGATTTATAACAATATAAAAAAACTGTTTTATAACAATAAAAATTGATTTATAACAATATAGTTATCGTAAAAATAATTGTTATTGGGCTAGTTAGAGTTAGGTGAGTTTAAAGTGGCTGTTAAAATTAGTACCACCTTTCGAACTTACAGTGAATGAGCAATTTTTAAACTGGACAAAACTGTCATATAATTTGGATCGATCTAACTACGTCATTTCCAATTGAAATTAACAAAAATGTTTCAGAAACCCTATACAAATTCAGAAAAATTCGAACTTTAAATTGGGATTTTCTGCATTGAGCTTTTCTGAATTTCAATTGAGATTTTCTAAATTTTAATTGCAAATTCCTGAATTTCGATTGGGATGTCAGTTGTTGATGTTTTTCAAAATTTTAATAAATCTTTTCTGAATTTTAATTTTAATCCAATTGGTATTCTGATTTTTTTTTTGGGCTTTTCTGAACTTCAATTAAACTTTTGTGAATTTCAATTGGGATTTTCTGAATTTTGATTAGGATTTCCGTTGTTGATGTTTTTTAAAATTTCAATTGATCAATTCTGAATTTTAATTTGTATTTTTTTAATTTTATTTGTAACCAAGTGCCACCGACAGTTTTTTTCCTTTTTTGAACTCACCTAAATAATCCCTTGATCGGTGACGCCGTGCCGACGAATAAGAGTAGAAACAGAACAAGCACGGCACGGGGGACGGTTGCCGTTTCCGGAGAATATAGGCCCAAAACAATGACGGGGGACGGCGACGGCAAAAAATGTCATTTGTTTGTTCAGTGGTGCTAACTTTTAATAAAATTAGAGTAATTTTACGGAAAAAAATCGCTTATCACATAGTCAATGTGATTAAGTTGGCACTAATGTACGTTTGTTACACCATTGTGAATGAAAAAATAAAAATTGTTGTGAAAATGCGGCAACACTGGAGTGTGAGAGGGAGGGAGATTGAGAGAACCCGGATATAAAATAAAATAAGTTTTAATTTTTTGTCGTGCCGGTTACGGTTTTTAACTGTCAAATCGTATTGAAAAAGTAGTGCCGGGCTTGTTCTGTTCCTACCATAAAGCACCTTATTTGTTACAATTAAAATTTTCATAGAAAATTTTACTTTACAGGATTTGCTAGAATTTTAGATTAAAATTTACGAATTTTACAGCATTTTTCAGAATTTTCCAAAATTTTTCCGAATTTTCCAAAAAAAATTTTAATTTTTCTGATTTCAAGAATTTACCCTTTTTATACGATCGATTTTAAGACGATCTAGCGATGTCCTTCCGCCGTCTGTCTGTTGAAAACACTTTAACTTTTAAAAGACTTTACGAAGGCTCCTGATGTTTGGCCTATATGTTGGTCATTTACCTGGGCAAGTTGGTATTGCAATCCAGCGAAATCGGTCCAGTGGTTCAAAAGTTATGAGCAAAAGAGTAAATTTCGGCATGGGGTTTTCGCGAATTAAGGAGTTTAAAAACACGCTAACTTTAGAAAGACGATAATGAACGATGCTGAAGATTGGCATATATTTTTGTAGTTCCCCTGGTCTGGTTCATTTTGAATTTCAGTCAAATCAGTCCAGTGGTTATTAGCAAAACCGTGAATTCTAGATCAGTTCTAACTAAAACAAGTGAGAGTGTTAAATTCGGCTGTGCCGAATATATTACACCCTCCAACATGTAAAAAAATTAAAAAAAAAATTTACAGGGCCGTTGTTTTAAGGGGGGGCAAGGAAGGGGGAGGGGTCGGTGAGCTGGGGTGACTTCTTGGCCCTCACGGTATATGTTTACAAGTTCATTTTTGTCTGCTTTGTGCACTCAAATATTATAGTTTTATAATTATTTAAATTATTTTTTTATCCACGCCCTTAAAAAAGGGGCGGGGCAAAAAAAGCAATATTTTTAAATCCCCTGGGTCCAAGCGCAGGACTGAAAACTTCTACGAACATAAAAATGTCTCATTTGGTTCACAAAAATACAAATAAACATCAAAAAAATTGCATTTTTAAGAAGTTGGTTCAGTTCTTCAAGGGGAAACTTTTTTCCCCTGGTCCGATTTGGCCCATTTCCGAATTTAACCTGCCTAGGCGCTTAAGACATATTTATGCCAAACTATAGAGGTCTAGCTTTTTTTATTTTGGACTGCATCGTGTTAACTACAGACGGACGGACAGACGGACTGACGGTCCATGTTAAGACCTAGCCCCCATACAAACGCCCCCTTTGGATTCCGCTTAAATGCTCTAATAACCGTATTATAATAGATATCGCTTTGAAATTTAGCAAGTAATCAAATTTTGTATGTACGAATTACCATTTCAAAGGAATCGGGTCAGTCCTTCTGGTAGTCCCCATACATACCACCCTCCCGATATTCACGTAATTCCCAAAAAATTTATAAAAATGGAAATATTTGATAAAGATTTTATTTTTAGGTGTTAAACGTGTACTTTAGTAACCTAATCAAATCGGAATATAATTGGACCATTTTTGGACTTAGTCTCCCATAAAAAATTTTCGACCGATATTCAGTTAAATCGGTCTGTTGACAAAAAATACTCCAATTCCACTAGAATTTGATCTGTGTGTGTTTTCTACACTAAATAAAAATCTAACAAAAGACAGATCCATCCAATCGGTCTATGTTTGGACCCATTTTCCGGAAAACAGTGGTGTATGGTAGAGATGGGCGCGTGAGTGATTTTTGACTCAAACTCACTCACGCTCACGACAGGAATTTTTGAATCACGCACACTCACTCACGAGCAAATTTTTTCTACTCACACTCACTCACAATGACGTGAGTAAATTTAATCCAACTCACACTCACTTGCACTCACGCAAGCTTCCCTCACACTCACGTTGACTCACACTCACGTTGACTCACACTCACGAAACTTTTTTTCATACAAAAAAAAAAATCTGAAACTAAAATTTCAAAAATCTTTCAAAATTTTCAACAAAATTTAAAGTTCAGCGAAATTTTAAATTTTTTTTGCTTTTTTTCAAGACAAAATCTTAAGTTAAGCCAAATTTTACAATTTTTTGTTGCTTTTTTGGTACAAAAGGAAATATGTAGAGTATGTAAATCACGCAGACTCACGCAAAAAAAAAATCGACTCACGCACACTCACTCACGCAAAAATCTTACTCACGCACACTCACTCACGCAATTTTTTTCACCACTCACAATCACGTGAGTAAAATTGAATTCAGTCACACTCACGCGTGATCACGAGTGAATCACGTGAATCACGTTCTAATCTGCTCATGTGCCCATCTCTAGTGTATGGCATCATATGGTCGGTCTTGACCGACTATAACTTTCTTACTTGTTTTTTATATGTTAACGATTTTCTTAAAGTTTTTATACATTATTTTGAGTAGCTTTATTCTAGCTCGAGGTCATTATTTTCTTTTCTAATTAAAATTATGATATTCTCATAAAATAATTTTCAAGAAAATTATTTTTCTGTTTTAAATTTATGTTGGTCATTTTTGCAAGGCTTAAGCGACACGTCTTTCGGAATTTGTCAGATTCCATTATCAAGACTATTTAGCAAATATAAAAACTCTATACTACAAGTAGCAAAGGGAATTTAAATGACAAATCGCTTATATTCAAACATTCCCATTGGGAATTAGAAGACGAAAATTGTACCATCGTTGTAAGATCATGATCGTCAAATAACCAACAATAAAAAAAAATATTTAGAACAGATTCACATACGATTACTACTGGAAAATACTTTATTTTTGTTGTTGCAAATGTTTGTATTTGCGAGTGTAATAACCATTTTTTCTCGAAAATTGTTCTATGAGAATATCAAAGTTTTAATTAGTAAATGAAATAATGACCTCGAGCTAGAATAAACCTACTCAATATAAAAAATTTTAAAGGCCGATTAAAACAATTTTTATTTTTTTATTAAAAATTTATCAGAACTTGTGAAGTTTTCCAATTTTTTTTTAATTTAAAGGAATTTCTGAACGACTTTGTTTAGTTTTCAAAAAAATTACATGAGTTTTCAGATTTTTTTTTAATTTTTAGAACTTAAAATTTTTTTAGTTTTAAGTTTGTTGATTTTTTTAAATTTTTCCGAATTTCAAATATTTCCGAATTTTCCTAATTTTTTCTTAATTTTTCAAAACTTCCGTTTTAATAATAGTTTGTTAATTTCCGTTTGCTAACTTCACATTCTCAGAAATACAACGCTGTTGCTAGTTTATTCTATGCGCTGCATGAAGTTGTCAATAAAAACTGGGTTTGGTTAAAAATTTAAATATTTCCTTCCTTAACATATAAAAAAACTTGTAACTAATTAAATTATTGTTATAAATAATAGAAATTCCAATATAAATACATGATATAAGAAAGAAAAAAACAAGTGTTTTCCATAAATAAAAAACAATCTTCAAATCTTTTCTAAAGAAGTGTTGAAAAAAGTGGTCAAAATAAACTATGGTTTCTTTTATTATCTTTTAAAACTTTTACATAAGGTGTGTTTTTTTACGAATTCTGTGTAGGTCTAACAATAACTTTTAAAATTTGACAGCATCTTTTCACAACGGATTTTGCTGTCAAAAAGCTTTGGCAGCGGCTTACCCAAAGTTATAAAGTAATCCATCGACCGTTTTGTAGATCTGGCAGCACCAAAGACAATTGGAAAATTCTGGCAATGCCAAACTAAAGTTCAAACGTAAAGCAAAGAGAGACAAAAAACAATTTGGATTCTCACTGTAAAACTGGTATCTTCCATCTCGCTCACATTTCGATTTGTGATAAAATTTCGTAAACAATACCATATGGTTTTTGTTTACTACTTTTTCAAACGCCATTTGTTGTACTACTCTATGACTCTGGGCTTACCTACCTTGTTTTCTGGAATCTACACAGATTCTTAGTGACAACCGAATTTAACAACCAATTTTTTAGTTATAACAACAGAAATTCAACTGAGGCAACAAAAGTTTAGCTATTTAAAAACAAAATTCTCTAGTCAGAATTAAAATTCTCTAGTCAGAATCCAAAATTTTGATTGATCTATTCGATTGGCAACAAATTCTTTTTTCACAATAAATCTGTCTTGTTTTATTATTTTATTAAATTTAACACATAATTACAAATCAGATACTAACCGAGAATGGGTAACCATTATATCGTTGCATCGAAGCAGACTAAGGCCTCTGGTGAGAATCGAACCCACGACCCCCACACTCATATGCTAGCACTCTACCAACTAGCCTACTGGGCCGCCTTGCAAAATTTATAACCAAAGCAATAAAAAACACACCTATTATCTTATCTTCTAAAGATCTAAAACATGAAAGGGGGTCCATAGACAAACATTATAATACGCATTCAGCATAAACAATGGAAAAATTCTGTATGGAGTATAAAAAACATTATAATAATAAAGTATGAATGAAAACAATTGTTTTTTTGTTTCTTGAGCTGATGAAGAAGTTACTCATATTTGTTAGTATTTTTTTTTGAACAATAAAAAAAAATTGTACAAAATAAACTTTATTAGTTTATTTTACTTTCTTTCTGATTCATGTTATTCTTATTTTTTTTTGTTCTTTGAAGATGTTGAAGTTATACAAATAATGTTAGAAGATCTGAAAAAAGATATCAAGTCATCGGAGTGTTCTGTTATATGTTTACCTGAAACTTGTTTAACGGGAGGGGTACGAATTTTTAGATTTTCTTTAAAATTTGTTTAAAATTTGAAGTTTTTATTTAAAATTATAAAACTTGGAAAATTTGATTTGAAACTTTAAAATACATTTTACATTGAAATTTAAATTCGAAAAAGATAAACTGAGATTCGAAAAAGATTAGTTAAAATTCGGGAAAAACATTTAAAATTCAAAACAGATCATTTAGAATGCATAAAGAACGAACTGAAATTTCAAAAAGATCAGTTGAATTTCTTTAAATATCTTTTTATCATTTGAAATAGATAATTTAAAATTCGATAAATGTCAGCGTGACGATCGTGATTTTACTAAAAGATTTTACAATTTTCTTCTTATAATTCTCAATGAAGATAGATATTTATATTTTTGTTTGCACATTAGCGATTTGTCATTTTAATTCCCTTTGCTACTTGCAGTATAGGATTTTTGTATTTGCTAAATAGTCTTGACTATGAAATCTGACAAATTCCGAAACAAGTGTCGAGTAAGTCTTGCAAAAATTACCAACATAAATAAATTTAAAGCAGAAAAACAATTTTCTTGAAAATTATTCTATGCGAATATCATAGTTGTAATTAGTAAAGGAAGTAAAGACCTCGAGCTAGAATAAACCTACTGAAAATAAAAAAAAGAAATTTTAAAAATATATCTTACGACAGACACTTTATATTTATTAAATTTGAACACGCTGAACACGAATATAAAAAAAAATATAAAATCGGTCGAGCGGTTTTCGAGTTATCGTCAGATCAATAATAGATGGCGATGCAACAACTACTCAAAATAATCAACACGCGCAATTACAGTGTTGCCATACTGAAGCCCTTCTATCTTTCAAATCTTCCTTCTCTTTTCTGTCCCCTTTACCCATTGCCTAAGTTTATTTTTGTAAAAATCTCTAAATTTCTTTCCCTTTTCCCTTTTATGGAACTTGAGACAGTCTTTAATTTAAACTTATTTTGTACCAAATCCGATCATTTTGACCTGTGGCGCACTTCGATCTAAGTTTTGGATTTTTGGAAAATTTCAAGCAATATTTTGGATTTTTAGAAAATTTTAAATTTAAAAAAACATAGTCTTGCAATAGCGTATGTGTATCAATTTTCGAATGCTGAATATAAATATCAAAAACTTTTTGAAATCTGTCAAGCGGCTTTCGAGAAAATGCCATTTGAAATTTGTCAAACAAATTTCTAAAAATGACGGGTTTTTCCTACGTTCAAGAAATTATTTAAAGAACTGTTAATATTTTTTTACTTATTATTTCATAGAGCTTGAGACAAACTTTAATTTAAACTTAATTTGAGCCAAATCAGAACATTTTAACCCATGGCGCGCCATGGCGCCCTTTAATCAAAGTTTAAGTTTTTGGTGAACATTTTCTATAAAACGAAACCTTGATGAAAGGGCACCTCTGGTTAAAGTGATCGGACTTGGCTCAAATTAATTCTAAATGAAGGTTTGTCTCAAGCTCTATGAAGGGCTTAAGAAAATTAAATTTTGAGACTTTTTTTTTTTAAGATTTCTTGAACGTAGGAAAAACCCGTAATTTTTTACAAACTTTAAATAGCGATATCTCAAAAACCGTTCAACCGATTCGAATTTTTTTTGATATTTGTGTTCAGAGCATCAAAATGATGCGTCGCAAGGTGTATTTTTTTTTTTTTTAATTTTAAAAAATCTTAAACTTTGATCGCCGGGCACACTTGGGAAAATCCAAAGTTTTAGAAAAAATGTCACTCTTATGTCTTTTGGTGATAGGCTGTTCAAAATTGAACCACACTTAGAAAATTATTGCAGTTACATGATTGTGGTTTGTTCAGTAAGTATTAGTTGTTTTCAACTACAATTTCAGTTGTTTTTGTATAAAAAATCTCAAACAACTTTTTTTTTGTAGTTGTTTTAAAAAATAAATACAAAAAGTTACTACATTGTAGTAACAGTTGTTTTATGAAGTTGTTTTTAGTCTATTAAAAAATTGTATTTTTCTACAAATGTTTAGAAAAACGGATTTGTTGAACGAGTTGTAAGTGTGGGGTGCAGCAGGAACTATTACCAAATAAATAATACCTAAATTCATTTAATTACAATTTATGAAATTTAATAAAAATAAAAATAATTTTTTATACCCTCCACTTAGTGATAGAGGGTATATATAAGTTTGTCATTCCGTTTGTAACTCATCGAAATAATTGATCTGAGACCCCAGCAAGTATATATATTCATGATGCCCGATCGATTTTAAGACATTTTAGCGATGTCCGTCTGTCCGTCTGTCTGTCTGTGGAAAATGCTCTCGCGGACAAAATATTGCACAGAGATGACTGAAACTTAACATATTTATTGGAAGTTCTCCTGAAAAGTTTGGTATTGCATTTGAGCGATATCGGTTCAGCGGTTTAAAAGTTATGAACGAAAATGTAAGCCCACCTCAAAAATTTCAGTACATTCAACATAACCTTAAAATACAAAATGCTTTAATTCGGCTTCTGGTTGACATATGTGAACATAATTAAACACCAAATGGTATTTAAACAAGTACGAACATATTTTTTGACAAAAAAAGAAAAAAATTGCGGATTTTTTTTTACCAAAATTTTTTTTCGCGGAATTTTTTTTTCGCGGAATTTTTTTTTTTCAAAAGTAATTTCCTTTTAAATAAAGCTTTTGCAATAATCTTTTTGAAATTGTGGAGGGTATCACTACATTCGGCAAGGCCGAATTTAACTTTTTTACTTGTTTTTACCAACTTTACCATTTTTAACGTTTCAGAAGATTTTTTTTGTTAATAAAAAAAAAAAATTGGAAAATTTGAGTTACAGTAAAAACAACTGTTATTTGAAGTTATTTTTACCGTTTTCTGTAGTTAATCAATAGTTAAAAACAAGGTTTTTTTTTTGATTGATTTTTATCGTATAATGTAGCAGACGCCTAAGTTAACAACAACAAATGTAGCGTTTTTACTGTCTTTTGTAGTGGATTATTTTTTGAGGGCAGGGGAAAAGAGCTCTCCCTTAACCATAAGAACTAGAACCCTGAAGTGTGGCAGAAATATGTTTTTTTTCACTAGAAAAGTAAAGTTCGTAAATGGGCAAAATTGGACTAGGAAAGAACTAAAACAACCATAAAAAACACAATTTTCACATATTTTAAATTTATCAACAAATGAATCGTTTTTATGCCAAATGAAGTTCATCAACCCTAAAACAAGCGGATTTAGAAATTAAATTTTTTCGACCATCCCCATTTCGTGGGTGTGGTTATATAAAAAAAAAATTATAATAAAATTTAAAAAATAATCGTTAAAATCCCCAGCAAAAATAAATCGAGATTTTGGCGGCACAGCATCATTTTATAGCATACCGAAGCGCATCCAAAGATCGCTCTTGAGGATGCAGTAAAAGCAAGGGGATAAAATTTTAATTTTTTGTTAAGATTTTTTGTATAAAACTTACAACATAAAATTATTTTTTAATAAAATTTCACACTTGCTTTCCTTTTTTAAAATTTTTCAAAAATTTCTATTCGTATTTCAAAATTTTCTTTTCAGAAAATTTATTTATATTTCTATCATTTATAAAAATTTTGAAATACAAACGGAAATATCTTAAATACAGTTGAAAATTTCTGAAACATAAATAGATGTTTCTGAAATATAAATGGGAAAAAATAAAAATAGAAATTTCTGAAATAAAAATGGAATAATAGTAAAGATGGTGTAGTCAGACCTTTGAACTTTTTTTTGACATAAAAATCTTTAATTTTTTTTTAACAATACTACAAAATAACTTAAAAAATATTTTTATTTCGGAAATATCTAACAGATTTTCTGAACTAGTCAATTGTATTACAGATTTTCCAATTGTATTTCAGAAATAGTCAAATGTGTTTCATCTTTATTCTGCTTAAATCAGCTCTGAAAAGATACATGCTTTAATCAGCGCTCTAAAGACACCTGATTTCAGTGCATCTGAAGAGCGCTTTTTATGTGTATCCAACTAGCGCTCTAAAGTGTGACATCGCCTTATAGATTCATGCATGAATTCAGTAGGTTTGGATGCGCTTCTTGACTCGAGTTTCCTTTCCAAAAGCTGCAGCCAGTTCAGCAAAATTTCTGCTGGGATCATAATAAATGAGCTTGTCAACAATTATGGCGAGAAGAAAGAAAAAGTATTATTATTTCTCAGAAATGATTAAAATGGACTCAAAACACAGTTACGCCCATAAAAAAAATCAGAATAATTCAGAAAATATTAAAATTTAATAAGCTGCAATTTATATTTAGAAAAGCTCAACGAAAATTTAAAAAAGCACAATTTAAAATTTAAAAATATTTTTTTTTAAACATTTATGAATTTCCAAAATTCTGGCGATCCTGCACACAAATTACTTATCACTAAGATTATATTTATTTTTTGTTAAAAAGCTGGAGATCATAAGATTTTTTTTTACCGTATTACTAGTTATTGGTGTAAAAGTTAGAAAAAAAAGTTAATAATACATAAAAATATAGGTTGCGTTTAATTGTCTTTAGACACACACAGACATCTGAGTAAATAAATATTTTATATTTTATTTGTACATAAAACAAGTACTAGTACGATATGATAACAAACCAATTGTAAGACAAGTTTTTTTTTTATCTAATAAAAATTAAAAGAAAAAAAAAAACTAACAAAACAAACGTAAATGACATAAAAACAATGTTTATGATAGTCACAACTATGACTATTTAGAACGTGTTTAAAAAAAAAATGATTTCAGGTGAGTTTTTTGAGATGACGATTATCTTTGATTTTGGTTTAAGTGGAGTTTAAACAAGAAATTATGGTTTAAATTTAACTCATCATAAAATGAATTTTTAATACTGATGGAACAAATACTTAAATCAAGAATGATCATGCTTAATTTAAAAATATTCTATTATATAAAAAAAAACATTTATTTAAAAAAATTTCATCTTAAAAAATTAAAAATGTTTTTTACCATAAACAAGTAAAAAAGGTAAATTCGGTCTTGCCGAATGTAGTGATACCATCCACAATTTCAAAAAGATTATTGCAAAAAACTTTATTTAAAAGGAAATTACATTTGAAAAAAAAAATAAAAAATTGAAAAAAAAAAATTTCAGCGAAAAAAGTTTTTTTTTTTTTTTTGTCAAAAAATATGTTCGTACTTATTTAAATACCATTTTGTGTTCAATTATGTTCACATATGTCAACCAGAAGCTGAATTAAAGCATTTTGTACTTTTAGGTTATGTTGAATGTACTGAAATTTTTGAGGTGTGCTTACATTATCGTTCATAACTTTTGAACCGCTGAACCGATATCGCTCAAATGCAATACCAAACTTCTCGGGAGAACTTCCAATAAATATGTTAAGTTTCAG
This sequence comes from Pegoplata infirma, assembly GCA_963921195.1. NCBI lineage: Eukaryota > Metazoa > Arthropoda > Insecta > Diptera > Anthomyiidae > Pegoplata > Pegoplata infirma. Next base: position 32,109,162 of record OY992536.1, read on the forward strand.
TCATCTCTGTGCAATATTTTGTCCGTGATAGCATTTTCCACAGACAGACAGACGGACATCGCTAGAATGTCTTAAAATCGATTGGGCATCATGATGAGTTTCAAACGGAATGACAAACTTATATATACCCTCTATCACTAACAAGGGAAGTATCTCAACCCTTATGAACCGATTTGCATGAAACGTTAAATATATATAAAAGAGACAATTCTAAGGTTGGGGTGTCTCGGCTTATCGGCCATATCGGGGATTTAGGGGTTCAAAACATGGGTCAAAAAATGGCGAAAAAATTGTTTTTTGGATTTTTCAGCCATTTCTTTCCAATAACTGTATGATGTTTACATATGAGAAGAAAGGTTTTTTTAATGCCTATCCAACGGTGGCATAACCTTGTAAAAGTTTGGCTTTGTTAAATATTTTTTCATGAAAATGTGAAAATTTTGGGGGGTACATATATGAAGACATAGAGCTACGATGTCCATATGAATACGAAATAATCTTTATTAAATTTAAGTCGACACGTATTTTTGCTCTTGAGGATATTCCTGTTAGTTCGTGAGTTATCGAAATTTTCCCGGAGGGCCATATGGTTTCATAAGGGGACAACGAAATTTTGAAACACTGATATGGCCGAAAAGCCGAGACACCCCAACCTTAAAATCGTCTCATTTATATACATATATTTTAAGTTTCAGGCAAATCGGTTCATAAGGGTTGAGATACTTCCCTTGTAAGTTGAGGGTATAAAAACATTAAAATTATTTGTTTTATTTAATTTCATAAAATGGTATGGAACAACATCAAAACAAAGTTATAGCTATATTAAATTAAATATGTTTCAACATTAAAAGTGTTATTTAATATTCCCCCATGTTAAAAATGATTATGAAAATGTTTAAATTAAGCAAAAACAAAATTTGTTCCATTTCGTCACTGTTTCATATTTATTTTAAAGTTGTTTCTGCTTAATTTAAATAAACTACCATTTTAACTAAGTTTAAGCGACATTTGAAAAACTCACCCTTAGTGTTAGAATATAAAAAAAAATAAACAATTCCAATTTGTTTAAAAAAAAATCCAGTAATTTGTTCAATCTAAAGAACGCAAAAAATTTTCAGATTATATGTATACTGGTTATTTGTCGTTGGTAATCGTTTTCATATTCATTAAGTATTATAAAATTAATGTAAAATTAATTTTATATTAAACATTAATTAGCAATATTTTAGATATTAACTCATTCATGATGATGACAGTTTTTTTTTTTTACATGACATCATTTTAAAAAAAAAAATAATTTAAAAAAAATATTTTGTTTAAATTGATTTTAAATGTTTAAAAAATTTTATGAGGTAATTACATTTTAATATTTCTAAAACAAAATTATAATAATTATCCTTATTTTACATACATTTTAAAATTTTAAATCAAAATCACTGGTTCTCAAACTTTAGTTCACGCTTCTATAATTTTTAAATTTTATTTTGAGTGGGTTTAATCTAGCTCGAGGTCGATATTTTCTTTACTTATAAAAACTGTGATATTCTTATAGAATAATTTTTAAGAAAATTACTTTTTTGTTTTATGTTTTAAGACATTTTTCCTATAAAATTTTTCCTACTGTTTTATTTCACATAAAAGGTTTAAAAAAACATGTATTTTTTTTGTTAATTTACACACAAATTTAAAAAAATAAAACTTAAATCTCTAAATTGTTTATTTTATTACTTTCTTAGCATGTGTACTTTTTCTAAAACATAAATTTTGTTAAACAAAAAAAAAACATAAATAATTTATTTGAAGTGTTTTTAATCACTGTGGGAGATATTTTTCCCAAGAAAGTTTTATTTTCTTTTTTTTTTAAATGTTTTGTAAACATTTCATCAATAATTTTTTTATTTATATATTTTTTAGGCTAATCCCCACATTTCTAATAATAAATATATTTTACATGTTGTATTTTTTATGACTTTCATGACAGCTAATAAATTTTTTAAATTAATTAAATTTTTTTATTATCTTTTTTCTATTTACAGATGTTTTATACACATTGAGTTATTGACAAACGAATTAATTTCATAAAGGGTAAGTTACATTTAAAATTTTTAAAATATATTGAAATTATTTGGTAAAATTTCTAAAGGGAATGATGTAAAAAAGTACATTTTACCTCATTTTCTAACCATTGTTTACCCCTATTTTCACTAAACAAAATAAATTCCTAAATATTTCCTTCTCTTGGATTAGAACGAGGATCATACATGTCAAATTTTGAGATTCTGTGGGTATTTAGTTCAATAATTATAAAAAAGTACCAATTTTCCATTTCCATTTAATTTTTTTGCTGCACTGAAAATAATAACTCTTTAAATTACTCTATAAAATGACTGTAATCTGAATTCAACAGATATTTGACAGAGTTTTCTGTCGAAATACAGATTTAAAGAAAATACTTTGTATTTTGTTGGGACAAAAAAAAACAAAGTTTCATCTGAATATTACTTTTAACTTTGTAATCTTAATTTTACAGATAATTAACAGAGTTTTCTGCTAAAATACAGATTTAAGCGAAATACTCTGTTTATTTTATAACCAAAAAAAAATAAGTTTTATCAGTATTTTTACTTATTTCTATGTAAAAACAGAGTTTTCTGTAAAAACACCAAAATTTTACTGCATTTTTTTTAACGTTAAAAAAATATAAAAATTTTTTTTTCAAAAATCTTATAAAAATTTTACAAAATAACATGTTTTTTACTAAAATCTGTAAATTTACAGAGTTTTTTTCTGTAAAATTTTGGTTGCATCAATTGCATTTTACAAATCTATATAAATTTACAGAGTTTTTCTTTGCTAAATTGTGTTTAATTTAACCAATATTTTACTAGAAACTCTGTAAATTAACAGTTTTTTTGTCAAAATCATTTTACAGAGTTTTATTGTAAAATTACCAAGAAATGTTGCTAGCTGAACAAGTTTGGTGTACTCTGTTATATTAGCAGAGTTTTTATGTAATTTAACAGAGTTATTATTTTAAGTGTGGATTATCTTACAAAATTCGAAGATTCAAAAATTTCAAGTTTAAAAAACCATTACTTAAGGAAAAGTAATGGTTTTATAAAAAGTACCAAAGCACTATTCTTAACCCTATTTTACCCACTTTGTATCAGAAATTCCTAAAAGTCTTTTTGAGAATGTTTTGTTTCGATGGAGAATCCAACATTCCAAAAAACGAGTTTTTAGGATCACCATTTCGAAAAATCTAAAAAGTACCAATGTTTTGTTTACCCTTTTTCGTTATTTCAGGAGATAAAAGCAAAAGTACCGAAGTACACATTTTTTGCCCCATTCAAATCGAAATTTCTAAAACGTAACTTTTTTATACCCTACACCACTCTGTGGTACAGGGTATAATGTGTTTGTGCTGATGTTTGTAACTACCTGAAATATTGATCCTAGACCTACCTATAACGATCGACTCAGAATTACTTTTTGAGTCGATTTAGCGATGTCCGTCCGTCCGTCTGTCCGTCCGTCTGTCCATCTATCGGTTTAAGCACGATACAGATCGCAATTTTAAGTCAATTGACTTGAAATTTGAAACTTAAGCATCTTTTGGCCCAAGACGAAGCCCATTGAAATTGGAGGAAATCGATCCATGTTAAGACCTAGCCCCCATACAAACGCCCCCTTTAGATTCGGCTTAAATGACTCTAATAACCGTATTATAATAGATATCGCTTTAGATTTATTAGGTAATCAAAATTTGTATGCATCGGGTCAGTCCTTCTGGTAGCCCCCATACAAACCACTCTCCCGATATTCACATAATTCCCTCAAAATTAATAAAAATGAAAATATTTGATAAAAATTTTATTTTTAGGTGTTAAACGTGTACTTTAGTAACCTTATCAAATCGGAATATAATTGGACCATTTTTGGACTTAGTCCCCCATATAAAAATTTCGACCGATATTCAGTTAAATCGGTCTATGACAAAAATATAAACCAATTCCACTAAAATTTTATCAGTGTGTGTGTTTTCTACACTAAATATATATCAAACAAAAGTAAGATCCAATCGGTCCATGTTTGGACTTGGGACCTATTTTCCGGAAAACGCTGGTGTAGGGTCTTAACCGACTATAACTTTCTTACTTGTTTAAATTATTTTTTTTTTTCGAAGGCTCCTTTATTTTAAATTTCAACACCATTTAAGGATGTAAATCGAAAAAAGATCAGTTGTAATTTGAAATTCTAAAAAGTACCAGAGTAAACTTTTTCAAAAATGAAATTAGAAGTTTAAAACTTTGAAAATCGCTAATAAGAGTACTGTTGAGATTTTTTTAGGATTTTTTTTTAAAGTACGTAAAAAACAAAAAAAAAACACAAAAAAACAAGTAGAAAAGTTAAATTCGACTTGGTCGAATCTATGAATATTCTCCACAATGCCCTTTTTAAGTGATAGTAAATTTTCTAACGTGAAAAAAATAACATTTTTGATTAGAAATATTTTATTTTGTGTAAAAAACTTTTTTTAACTTATTTTTGAAAAAAAAAATAATTTACAAAATTTTTTTTTGAGTGTAAAATTTTTTTCGAGTGTATTTTTTTTAGTGTAAAAATAATTTTGAGTTACAAAAATACGTTGTAAAATATTTTTATGACTTACAAATGTTTTTAAAACATTTTTGAAAATTCGATATCTTTTGAAAGGGTCATCAACAAAATCTGAATATTTAACAGAAAGAAGTTTTCGAAGGGTACTAAAAACTGTTACAAAATTGAGAAAATCTTAAACAAAAATTTTGAGGAGTACGATTTTTTGAAAATTTGATATTTTGAATGGGTCATCAACAAAAAGGACTTTTTGAAGGGTACTAAAACTGTAAAAAAAATTGGAAAAATTAAAAAAAAAATTAAAAAAAAAAATTTGAGGTGTCCGCTTCGGCATGGAATGCCCCATTTATAAATTGTAAAATACATACTATCAATAAATTAAAATTGAAAAATACATATAAATGATGATATTAAATTTCTAAATTATTAAAATTTTAAATACTTTGTATGACGTTAATTGTATAATTCTTTAAAAATCCAGTTTTTATGCCCTACACTAAAAAATGGTGGTGTTTGAATATTTTCATACCATGTGTAACATAACGAAATATCGGTCTAGGACCCTAATAAATTAATTCTGAAACAAAAATTTAAAGACACCTTGAAAATGTTTTACATTCCACATAACCTAAAAACACAAAATGCTTTAATTCGGCAGCTGGTTGACATATGTAAACAAAATTGGGTTCTGAAAGGTATTTAAACAAGTACAAAAAAAATTTTTACTCCAACAATTTTTTCGCAGATTTGTTTTTACCAAAATTTTTTTTTCACATGTTTTTTTTTGGTCATTGTGAAGAAAATTCATGAATGATGTAGGGTATTTTAGATTCGACACAACCGCATATCATAATCTAACTTGTTAGTTTTTATATAAAAAAAACTTCATTTGTATAAAGAAACTACTTTTATAATTAATTCAAAAATTCTTATCACAACTTAGAAATTATATATAATTTATTTGTTTTATATTAAAATAAAGAAAAATTAAAAGAATTTTTTTGACGTGTGCTTTTTTATACAAATGAATTGATCGAAAGAAAAGAACAAAGTTTTATTAATTAAGTTAATTAATTTTGAGAAAGATAATTAAATTAATAAATAGTTTAGTTATAATTTAAATAAAATATTTAAATACACAAAAATGCTCAGTAGTAAAAATTAATGGGGGTTGGTCTTGCTATTGACCCCTCTAGGACGCACTTTTTTAGCAGTAGAACTGATTTAAACATTGGAAAACTGCAAACAAAATTTTAAAAAAATCTATGAAATTTTAATATTCGTAATTCCACGATCTTACTGGACAAAAAAATTTGTAGAATCGATAGAAGTTTTCCACAAAAAAATTAAAAAATTTCAAAAATGAGATTTAAATGTTAAAACTTAAAAATCTCATACTAAAACACTTTTAAGATTTTTTTTTAAGATTTTCTTTAAAAAGTAACTACATAAAAAAAATAAATTGAAAAAAAGGGTTTTTGGACCAAACAAATTGCTTTAAAATTGCATCGATTCCTTTGTTTATATTTTTGCATATTTTTCTGAAAATGCATATTTTTGTATTTTTTGTTAGTATTCTGCTATAAATGCATATTTTTGGGTCATATTTTGTATAAAATTTTAGTTTTAGTTTATTTTTTTTTCGTTTTTTATGCATTTTTTTTTTGTAAACATCATTAATATGAGGCATTCCACACCAAATGTCCCGCTACAGAAAAACATGTGCCCCGCAAATTTCTGAATAGGTTGTTTGGATAGCCCTATACGAAACTAAGAAAATTGCGTTTTTGGTTTTTCAAATTTTTAGGGCTTAGGAGGCGTGGTCAAATGTTGGAAAAATGGTCAAATTTGGGGCAAGTTGACTTAAATATTTATCACATTAAAATGGAATGCACCACAATGTCAAAAATTTACATTCTTATATAGTTTTGTATGGCCTATCGATTAAATTTTTTTTTGGAAAATTTTCAGAACCCGTTCTGAAATTTTCCATTTTTTTAAAAAGTCAATTTATCAAAAAATCGGCCACTTTTTTTTATTTTTTAAATTTTTTTTTAAAAAGTTAAGATGTTTGTCCATCCACACAAAAAAATTCAGAAACACGTTCATCGTTTTTTTTCGAGAAAATCGCATTTGAACTTTAAATTTCATAACAATTTTGTAATTTGCTTGTATTTCTTTGTTTTAACGTTGCGAATGAGTATTATTAATTGCATAAATATTCCTCATACGCTCTGTTGAAACAAGAAAATACAAGCAAATTACTAAATTGTTATGAAATTTAAAATTCAAATGCGATTTTCTCGAAAAAAACGAAAAATGTGTTTCTGAATTTTTTTGTGTGGATAGACAAACATCTGAACTTAAAAAAAAAAAAAATAAAAAAAAAAAAAAGTGCCCAGATTTTTGATAGATTGACTTTTTTTAAAAAATGGAAAATTTGAGAACGGGTTCTGAAAATTAAAAAAAAAAAAATACGATTTTTATCGATAGCCTATACAAAACTTTACAAGAGTGTAAATTTTTGAGATTGTGGGGCATTCCTTTTTAATTTAAAAAATATTTAATCAAGGCAACTCGACACAAATTTGACAATTTTTTTAATATTTTTTGAAAAATTGAAAAACCAAAAAACGCAATTTTCTTAGTTCTACTTATATAGGGCTATCCATACAACCTATTCAGAAATTTACGGGACACATTTGGTGTGGAATGCCTCATATACTTTATGTGGCTCCAGACCGATATTTCGATGAGTTATAAACGAAATGACAAACATACTCGTATATATACGATATACATGTAACTAACAATAAGTGGAGGGTATAAGAAACAATTTCAAAATTTTTTTGCTTATTTTGAAAATGTTCATTTTCATTTTTAAAATGGGCAAATAAAAACTAACTGAAAGTTGTTTTACAGATTTTTCGAAACTTATCCGAACTTCGATTGATATTTCCAATTTGAATTGATTTCTTTGAATTTTAATGGATCTCTTTATAATTTTTGGAATTATGTATATAAAATTATATATGCAGGCTAAATTTCTCAAAAATTGGATAAAATTATACTACTATAAAATTTGATAAAATTATGTAATTATATCCAGGATTAGGTGAATATAAATTTTATAAAATTAGATCAAATTATGTATACATAATTATAAATTAGATATAATTTGATATAATTTGATCTAATTTTATAAAATTGTATCCATCAAATCCCCTACATAATTATATGTATTATTTTATCAAATTATATATTGTTTTATTAAATTTTACAAAATTTTTTTAAAATTTGACCTATATATATTTTTATATAATTATACTTAACTATATATAATTTCATCAAACTATATATAATTTTAAATAATTTCATCAAATTATATTTAATTATAAAAACCTTTTTACTCGGGCTTTGAAAAAAGTTTTCACATAAAAATTAATGCCACTAATAAATATTTTTTTTTATTATTACTTTAGTTTGTATCCATAAAAATCCATTTAAAATTAATTTTGTTTTTTTATTACTTTCATATTTAGTGCTTTTGGAATTTATTGCGCAATAACTTTTCCTGATTTTTACTTTTTTTAAGCAGTGGCATAATTTTAAATTTTATACTTTTATTTTTTTTTTCACAAAATTTTGCAGTTTTTTCAATTTTCCTATTAAAACTAATATAACAATAAAAAAAAATTTAATAAGCTTTTGAAAAAAAAAACAAATAAATAAATATACATAAACAACAAATAACAAAAAAATTTTGTTAAATAATAAAAACGTAATTTGCAATCAAGCTGTGACAAAGTAAATCACTCAACCATAACAATTTGGACTTATGTATACAATTTTTTGTATTTTGTAAATGAATACAACAAAAAAAAATTATAATAAATTATTAAAAAAAATCATTATTAAGAAAATATTATAATCTTAATCCTTAGTAATTTAAAAGAAAAAAGTTTTAAATATTCAAAGAATACGTTTGACGGTTCTACGAATATATTTTCCGTAGCAGAAAACGTATATTTTTTTAGAATTTACATTTACGAAAGTTTTTCTTTGTTAAAAATCACTTTACATCACTATTTTCTTATTAATTTGCTGTCACTTTAAACAAATTCTTTAGAATTTTTTATTTATTACAATTTTTTTTATACATTAATAATTTTTTTTTATATTAGACATTAAATGTCAAACCATTAATATACAGTGTCAATATATTTAATTGCATATTAATGTTGATAGTTTAGAAATACGTGATCAGAGTTACAGAAAAAATATCATAGAGCATAATTTACCTAAGTTTCTTGTGTAATAGATGTAAGAAAACAACACGTAAAAAAATACACATACATAAATGCAAAAGTGACATTAATGTAATAGGCTTAACATTTTTTCAATACAATTTTGAATTTATATCCCGTTTTTAAAAGTCCAAATTCATTAGAATTTTTTTACCTAAGTTTTTGTATAAAATCATATGTTTTTATACATAGATAGAGGGTATATATAAGTTTTTCATTCCGTTTGTAGCTTATCGGAATATCAGTCCGGGACCCCATAAAGTACATATTTTATTGATCAGTGATTGATTTTAAGATATTCTAGCGATGTCCGTCTGTTTGTCTGTCTGTTGAAATGTCGATCACGGTGAAAATATTACACAGATATGACTGTAACTTAACATATTTACTTATTGTTGATTCGGGAAATTTGGTATTACATTTGAGCGATATCGGTTCAGCGGTTCAAAAGTTATGAACGAAAAAAGGACACCTTTAAAATTTTGGTACACCTAACCTAAAAACACAAAATGCTTAAATACGGCTATTGGATGACATATGTGAACAGAATTGGATACCGAAAGGTTTAACTCCTGCAAAGTAGATCCACTAAGGCTGGATTCTGCCAATGTTGATTCTAAGGGGGTCAAAAGGGTAAAAAAGTGTACTTTTGGTACCTTTTAAATTTCCTGAAATAATGGTCCTAGAAATTTTAAGTTTTGAATATTGGCTCACCTCCCTGAAAATATATCAACTAAGGCTGGGTTTATGAAAATGTTACTTCTAAGGGGGTAAAGGGGTAAAAAAGAGTACTTTTGGTACTTTTTTTTTTATTTGTTGAAATAATGCTCATAAAACATTTAAATTTAAATGTAGGATCCTTCTGGAAAAAGTACTTTTTGAAAAAAGTGTGCTTTTGGTACTTTTAACATTTAATGATCCTAGATACGTGAAATTTGCCATGTAGGAGGATCCTCTGGTGAAAAAAAACATTCTGGAAAAAGTACTTTTTAGAATTTCCGTTTCTAAAGGGGAAAAAATTGTACTTTTGGTACTTTTTGTATATCCTAAAATAAAGTTTCGTGAAACTTGAAATTTGGAATGTATGATCCTTAGGTGAAAAACATGCAAAAAAAATCCGCCAGCATGAATAACTTTCAAGAGGACATATTTTAAAATTTAAAATTATTGAGTAAACAAGATAAAAATTTCAGAATTTTTTTACATAGAACGAAATTATGAAATTGGGAACGAAATTGAAAAGAACGGGAAATGAAGTTGAGTGGAGCAGGGGACGATATGAAATGATAATTTTTTTGAGTCGGTGGGGGCACATTTTTCCCAACTATAAATGTTGTTCTGATAATTACGCTTTCGTAATTTTTAATTATTATCTATAAACACGCCCCCAAAAGGGGGCGGCTTGAAAAAATCGAGTTTCCTAATCCCCTTGGTACAAGTGCAGGTCTTTGAAATTACAAAATACTTGTAAAATTGTGTTTTTCAAGGGTTGTTTTAGTTCTTGAAGGAGGAACTTTTTTCCCCTGGTCCGATTCTGCCCATCTTCGAAATTGACCTTACTAGTAACATCAGAGTTATTCTTCCTAAACTTCAGGGGTCTAGCACTTTTGGTTTAGACTACATCGTGGATTCTACAGACGGACGGACGGAAATCGCTAAAATTTCTTAGATTCTACATTGTGGGGGTCCCCGACCAATATTTACACACGGAATGACAAGGTGAGTATTCCCCCATACTATGGAGGGTATAAAAAAACAAAAACTTCGTCGGGGAAAATTTTTTAAATCCGGTTTTCCGATCCTTTTCGAATTTGAATTGATTTCTATACCTTCCACTTGTATATATAAAATTGTCAATTCATTTGTAACTCATCGAAATATCGATCTAGGACCCTAAAACGGTAATATATTATTGGCCAGTAATCAATTCTAAGCAATCTTGCGATGTCAGTCTCGCAACAGCAGACAAGCGGACATTGTCTGCCGTAAATGCAATATATGGCGCCCAACGTGTTTAGTTACAGTGTTTTTAAATCATAATTATAGTGTCGGCCGGGGTAATATTAAAAAGACTTTGTTTCCTTTAAAGTAGCAGAAAGCCGGCAGATAGATGGCGCCCAACGTGGAGCCATTTTGGTTACACTTGCAAATGCTGTTGCATAATAAATAATTATACTAAATGTTTAAAAACACCCAGACAATTTTTTTCTTTTAAAAGTCTTAGATTCTGAGATATTTTTCATATTGAAAATTTTCTGACTGATATATTTTTTCAATATTTTCTTTCAGAAGAAGTGTTAGATTCGGAGACCTGTTTCTCTCAGAAAAGTTTCAGATTCATTTTAACATTTTGATATTTATAAATAATTTCTTAAATGTCTGCCCGTTTTTAGGTTAAAATGAAAATGATATTGTCTTTCTCCAGGTACTAGAGTGCCGGCACATAAATGGCGCGCAACATAGGGACATTTTAGGTACAATCGCAAATGGTGCAGTATAATGAATATTTCTACAAAATGTTATAGAAAAAGTCTCAGATTTCCGGACTCTTGTCGTATAGAAAAGTCTTACATTGTACGATATGTTTCCTAAAGAAAAAAGTCTCAGATTCTAAAAAAAATAAATCTATAGAAAAATCCTTGATTTAGAGACATTTTTGCTTTTAAAACACTAAAATTAAAAGCAAAAATGTGTCAGACTCAAGGATTTTTCTATAGAATTTTTTCTTAAAAAATTTTTTTCTTAAAAAAAGTCTCAGATTCTGAAATATTTTTCGTATTGAAAAATTTTCTAACTCTGAGATATTATTTTGATTTTTTCTTTTAGAAGAAGTGTTAGATTCTGAGACATTTTTCTCATAGAAAAGTCTCAGATTCATTTAACATTTTGATATTTATAAATAATGACTTAAATGTCTGGCCGTTTTTAGGTTAAAATGAAAATGATATTGTCTTCCTCGAGGTAGAAGAGTATCGGCACATAAATGGCGCCCAACATGGGGCCATTTGAATTACAGTCGTCATTAGTATAGTAAAGTAAATATTTTAATTACATTTTTGACATTAAATTTCACACTTTAACTGACTTCGCATGCTAAGTTTCAAATAATGTTGTGCTGAAACTGTTTTCCTGGAGACACATTTTTAGAAAAGGCTGAGATTCTTAGATATTTTTCCAATTGAAAAAGTCTCAGAATCTAAGATATTTTTCTAATTGAAAAAGTCTCAGATTTATAAAATGCCCTACCGCACTCTGGTAGGGCATTTTTCCAATTAAAAAAAGGCTCAGAATATAAAAAAAATTCCCGCATAGAAAAAGACTCAGATCTTAGGACATTTTTCTTATAACAAAAAGTCTCAGTTGCTAAGAACTCTTAATTCAAACTTAAATGACTCCTGGGTGTTATAAGAAAAATATATAAATATTAAAACATTGCATTTTTGTGTTAATATTATTAACATTATAATTAATGTCGCCGTAATAGTTCAGTTGTCGCAAACACGAACATTAACAATTATAAATTACAAAAAATCTAAAAAAAATTAAATAATATTCTCAACACAATGATTAAAATCATGAATAATAAATATTCCGTAGAAACAAAAAGTAACTTCTAAAACAATGTTGTTTAAACAATGATAATTAATTAAATTATAATTAACACAAAAAAATGTTAAAATTATTGTTTGGAAAGCCCCAAAGGGGCTTTAGGAGGTGAAAACGAAAAGATATTAATATCTAGAAAATATAAATTCTAATGATAAGTTTAAATTTTGTTCAAACTTTAAAAATTAAATAAATACACAATTAAAATATAAAACAAAAGAATCATTAAAATTATATAGATATTTTGCTTGGCTATTTGTTTCTAAACATTAAACGATTTAATTAACAATAAACAATTTGTTATTAAAATTTGAGTTATTAAATACAATAAGAATATTTAAAATGCTTATGTTTTTAGAGTTTAAATGGAAACTTTATTGAAATTTTTTGAAATCTACACTATTTTTTATTGTAATTCGAAAAATTTTAATTTATCAACTAAAATAAAAAACAAACAAAAATTTTAAAAGTTCTCAAAAATGGCGCCCAACTTGGGGCCATGGTTATTTTTACGGAAATGCTTGTCTTTAATACTTTTTTCAAAGTCGGCCATGAATACCGCGTGAAATAAATCATTTTGGCTATTATAGACACCATTTAAAAAATTAATTATCATTATTAAAAGTTCTCATAAATGGCGCTCAAATCGGGGCCAAAGTTTTATTAGCTGAAATGCTTGTAGGTAATATTTTTTCACAGTCGGCCATGATTACAGTCTAAAATAAAGCGTTTTGGCTATTAGAGGTTTCATTTAAAAAATTAATTATAATAAAAATAAATAAGAGTTCTCATAAATGGCGCCCAACTTGGGGCCATGGTTATATTAACTAAAATGCTTGTCGTTAATTTTTTATTTTAAAGTCAGCCATGAATACCACCAAAAATAAAGCATTTTGGATATTATAGGTTTTATTTCAAAAATTAATTATAATAATTAAGAGTTGTCATAAATGGCGCACAGTGGACGGTTTGTATGGAAAACGCGCGCATCGAAGTTTTTTGACTATATCTTCTAAACGGTTAGGAGTTGTAAAACAAAATTAGGCATTCTAAAAACTAGGGACCTTAAGCAATTAAAGCTGTGATCAAAGTTTGTTGTCCTCCTTGCACCCTACATATAAATTGAATGCAAAGTTGGTTAATTTATTTATATGCACAAATGCTAAAAAAATGTTAAGATCATTGACATTTTTGATATATTATTACTGAATGTCGTTCGGATAGAGTAAATATACACCATTAAACATTATTAGTTAAAATACATATAAAAAATTGAGTTAAATTATGACCAAATGTATCGACTTTTTTAGTTAACAAATCTGACAATATAAATATATAAGTGGAATTGCTTGTATCAAACCTATTTAAAATTGCACAAAAAAGATAAATTTAATATTTGCAAACATTACCTTTCACCCTACACTAAAATATCCGGCACGTATGACTTTTTTATCAATTTTATTTTATTGATTTATAATAAATAAATAGTAGTAATAAACCAAAAATGAATAATAACAGGATTAAAACATTAAAATACAAATTAACATAGACACGATAATGCAATATCGTAATAAATAAAATAAAAAAAAAATTAGTTCTTTTGTATTAGTTGCAATAGTTCCTTTAGATAAGGAACCTTTTTTACGATGTTCGATGTTTCTTCACGTAAAATGGAAATTTTTGGATCTGATTCTACTATAAATTTTTGAAAAATTTCTTTTAGATTGTTTATTCTTGAATTTTTTCTGCTAAAATTGCTTTTGTAAATCTTAAAATATTTTTGCGACTTTTCTAACGATTCTTCTGATAACTGCCCTAATATTTAAATTTATATAGTTCAAAATATTTTTATTACCAACTGGTAACACCGAATTTTGAATAATCTCACTTCCGTGTATCAGGACCTTATGTACAGTTGGACTCATTGTCCACCATCCATACATTGAGATTATAAGTTTTGCTGTGTCGAATTACTTAACTCAAAAAAATTTGACAATTTTTTACTTTTTTTTTATTTTTAACACTTTAATGTGTTTATTACTCCCATTTGGTAAATAGCTATTTTACTTTTTATTGGTAATGGTTTTTTACTCCTTTTTAGTAAAACGAGAGTAACTAAGTACTTATTTATCTTAATTCTCATCACTATTTATTTTTGTCTCAAGCCCTTGTTAAAATAATTAGTGTTTCAACAAGTAACTACTTATTAACATTTGTTCCGGATTTCAAATCCCATTACTAGTAATGCCAAATTTTGCTGGGTATTTAGTTAGTTTCTCAATCCTATGCAGCATCACCAATCTTTTGTTGTAAATATCTAAATAGGTTGAAGCTGATATTTAATAATTTCGAAAAATAAAAATTTTAAAAAATAAATAAGTTTTTTTTTTTTCTTTTTATGGACCCTACTTTGGAGCCTTATCCTGAATTTAATTGCAAGTTACTGCAGACGAAATAAAGTTCCTCGTTTAGATAAATACCTCTAGTTTTACCCCATATTGAATTTGTCTGTATCCACAAGGTTCCACAAAAGATGCAGTCTATAATTAAGAGCCGTTTTTACACATTTCTTAAAAAATGACAACATTTGGCAGTCAATTAACGAATAACGCGGTTTAAAATTTTAGCTTATAAGGGCAGTTTTAATTAGTTACATATATTGTCAAAGCTGTGTTAAAATTTCAGGATGTTAACTTACTTAGAAATAGTTATACTCAATCATTTAAAAAAGGTTTCCAAAAAAATTTCATTTCTTAAAAAAAACTGAAAATTTTTGGACTTTGGAGAGACGCCCTGGTCAAAGTAAATGACATATAAATATTTTATGAATGGTTTTCTATCCCCTAGGATGTCTTTTATCAAACCCATGTTCAACCAATCAAATCGCTGACAATTTTGATTTTGTTACGATGCGCGTCCATCTTCCACTGTGTGGCGTCCAACTTGGCGCCATTGTTATATTAAAAGAAATGCTTGTCGATAACTTTTTTTTTTAAGTCAGCCATGAATACCTCCTAAAATGAAGCATTTTGGATATTATAGGTTTTATTTCAAAAATTAATTATAATAATTAAGAGTTCTCATAAATGGCGCCCAACTTGGGGCCATTGTTATATTAACTGAAATGCTTGTCGGTAATATATTTTTTTAAGTTCCTATGAATTCCTCATAAAATAAAGCGTTTTTGGCTATTATAGGTTTCATTTAAAAAAAAATAATTCTAATAATATCTGAAGATTTGTTAAATCATTAAGAATTTAAAAAAAAAAATACACAATTAAGATATCAAACAAAAGAATCATTAAAGTTTCATATAGATATTATATTTGGTTATCCATTCATTTGTTTCTAAACATTAAACGATTTAATTAGCGATAATGAACATTGTTATTAAAATTAAAATAAATAAAATTGTATTTAAATACATATTCTTTTGTAGTTTAATGGAAATTTAAAGAAATTTTTTGTTAAAAACTACACTATTTTCAATTTATTGAAATTTAAAAAGATATCATAAATGGCGCCCAACTTGGGGCCATTTCGATATTAATAGACCCTAACCAGTTTTAAGTTTTAATATATTTAAGGTTAATTGAAATATAAAAAAAACATTGGAAATTAAAAATATCAATAGAAATTTATAAAAAATCATGTGGTTTGCAAAAGAATATAAGGAGTGAGATCATAAAAATGTTAACACACATTTTTGCCTACAACTTTGGTGTAAAGCTTCCAAATTTTTTTTTTTTCGGCAGTTTACATTTTAAAAATATGTCAGTTAATAAATTAATTTACGTCATGAGTTTTAATTTGCAATTTTTTACACAATGGACGATGAAAGAAAAGTGCGTTCAAAAATAATTAAATATTTTCAACAAAACCAAACATGGACATACAAAAAAATTGCCAAAGAAACTAATGTATGCCGCCAAACAGTTTCAAAAGTGGTAAAAAGGTATCTGGAACACCTAACAATTGAAAGGAAGCCGGGAACAGGAACAACGACTGGTTATCGTAACATTGGTAAGGCATATAAAGTTAAAAGCATCCTTAAGAGAGCTCCTAACACATCTGGCAGAAAAACAGCTCGGTTAGCCCAATGCTCAGACTTTTTTGTACGTAAAGTGAAACGTAAGGCGGGACTAAAGTCCTACAAAGTTCAAAAAGTTCCCGATAGAAACGCTTTTAAAAATTTGGAGGCCAAAACCAGAGCTAGAAAATTGAAATCAAATTTTATAAAAAAATACAACTGTTGTGTAATGGACGACGAAACTTATGTCCTGGCTGATTTTGCGCAGCTCCCTGGTCAAGAATTTTATGTTTCCGATGTTCGAGGAAATGTTGCGGAAAAATTTCGGTCAAAAAAGCAAACGAAATTCCCCAAAAAATTCCTAGTATGGCAAGCCATATGTAGCTGCGGCAAAGAAGCCAGTCATTTGTGACATCTGGCTCTATAAACAGCGAAATTTATATCAAGGAGTGTTTGCAGAAGAGACTTCTTCCGTTCTTGAGTCAGCACAATGTATCCACTTACTTTTGGCCCGATTTAGCATCTTGTCACTACAGCAAGAAAGCGCTGGAGTGGTATAATGATAATAATGTGGTTTTTGTACCAAGAGAGGCAAATCCACCAAACTGCCCGGAGCTCAGGCCAGTGGAGAGATATTGGGATCTTGTTAAAAAAGAATTAAAGGGCACAAAAAAGGTCTCCCAGGACATGCAAGATTTCAAACGTAGATGGACCACCTGCTCTAAAAAGGTGACAGAAACTACCATAAAAGCCTTAATGGGAGGGTTTCCGGAAAAAGTGGATAACTTTGTTCGTAGTGGTTAGAGTTCCATGCGGTTTTTTTGTTATGATTTTGTATTAAATTTTATTTAATAAAAATTTGGTTTGAAGTCTTAAAATTCAGTAGTCTGTTTTTTATTTAACTTTATGTGTGTTAACATTTTTATGATCTCACTCCTTAGTAAAAAATGTATCCTCCACATTTCACAATTTTAATTGCGTTTTCCTGAGGTTGGTTTAGTTCTTTATGAGGAAACTTTTTTCCCCTGACCTGATTTTGCACATTTACGAACATAACCATAAAACATATTCGTGAAAATGTTCAAGACTGGTTTTAAAAAAACACTAAGAGAAATTCAAAAAATGACAATTAAAATTCAGAAATGATTAGGGCATCAGAAAACTAGCAGTTATGAATTTATTTTGATGCCTAAAACTATGCTATACAAAATAAGAGTACCGTAAAATTAAATATATGAAACCAAATGTTTTTAGATAGTGTAACACATACTAAAACCTCCAAGAGAAGGAAATCAGGAAAATCCTTCACAATTCATTATTGTTTTAAATCAAATTTCAATAAAAATGTGTTTGATTTCTGACTACTGTTTTAAATATGTTGTTGCATAGTTTTAGGCCTCAAAATAAATTCATAACTGCTAGTTTTCTGTTGTCTTAGAAATGATCAATTGTAAATCAAAACAAGTAAAAAAGTTTGATTCGAACATGCCGAATACCCTCCATAATTTACCGTTTTGTTTCTCGGACCGATTCTGCTGAAATTCATTTCCAGCCCACCAAAAAAATCATATATATAAATGCCAAGTCTCAGTAGCCTCAACAGGCTGGCAAACGGACAAATCGTCCGTTCGTCTTCAAATTTATTGACGATCATAAATGAATCGAAGAAGAATTTTCGGGATTGCGGGATTTGGATTTTTTTTTCAATTTTCAGTATTTTTCGGGATTTTTAAAAATTGTCGGGATATTTTTAGGTTTAGGTTTATATTAGCTCGAGGTCATTATTTGTCTTTGCTAATTAAAACTATGATATTCTCATAGAATAATTTTATTTATGTTGTTCATTTTTGCAAGACTGTTTTGGAATTTGTTAGATTTTATTGTCAAGACTATTTAGCAAATATAATGATTAAACAATACCATTGGGAATTAGGAGACGAAAATTGTACCATCGTAGTAAGATCACAATACAATTTTCGTCTTGTAAAGCCCTTTCGTCGAACCACTTTTAGTTTAAAGAACATTTTTGCAAAGCTTTACGTTACGCAAACGGTTCACTTTTGCTTCCACAAAAAATGGTACCAGATGGAACTTCTGTCGTATTTTTTTGTTTTGTATTCCACAAAATTCATATTTGATAAAAATTATTTAAAAAAATATAAAAATAATAAAACATATTAAGGGAAATCGGGATCCCGAGATTCGGAATTCACTTAATCTCCAAATTCCGGGATTTCCGGGATGCTTAATTGGGTACTAAACTGTTAAATTTAAATACTTTTTAAGAAACAAAGCAACTAAAAGTCCTGGCCTTTTTTATTTACTAAAATAATTGTCATTCAAAATATTTATTAAGTGCATAGCTACAACGGGAGCAAAATGGCGCCCACCTCGGGGCCATATCTATATGAAATTAAATACTTATCGTTAACAATAATATTTTTTTCTACGACTAAGTGCAACTATTATTATTTTTATTATTAAAGAGGACATCTAGCCCTTACAGCCGCAACTGCGACCTTTATGGGTCTTTTGTGCTCAGATCTAAAATAAATTTTAATCAAACTCTGTTCAATGTTTCTAATGAACATTCGAATGAAGAAGCCAGTCTTATATCCTGAGATATAATTCCCTGTCTTAGAAGTGTTTTCCCTGTCTTAGAAGTGTTTTCTGATCCTACCTCATAACCCTCAAGCCCTCTGTGTCCACGGATCCAAAATAGGGTAATTATGTTTTGCCCGACTAGCTGTTGGAGTGTTTTAAAACTTTCTAGTGTAAGTTTCGGCTTAAATTCCCAAGAAGACAGTACTTGAAATACTGCCTGGCTATCAGAGAAGATTAAAATATGAGTACTCTTCATGATCTTTGAAATATTAACTCTAGCGAATATTATAATAACCTGAATTTCAGCCTAAAAAACTGTAGCCACCTACCCACGGGTTTGGAGATCCTCGTGTTTGGATCGTAAGCATCGGATCCTACTTCAGAGGTAATTTTTGATCCATCAGTATACCAGTTTAGGTTTCTAGAGTCCACACATGGCCCACCTTCATTCCAATCTGATCAAAGCGAGGCTCAGAGTTTATCCTATCCGAAGGCATATCCAATGTTTCCTTAATTCCTATTGAAGAAAGGATATTGAAGTGACCGCTCAAGTTGCGAGGATCAAAGTTATCGATATTTATCCTACGCGCTGTCATAGTTGCAGTAGATCTGATGAAAATCTCGAGAGGATTGGATTTAAATATAATTTTCGAAGTCTTTCCTATTTTCACCGAAATTTTTTTCAGGGAAATAAAAAATGTGGATTTTATAACGCTTTTGAAAATAGAACTAACCCAAATTTAAATTCTTATCTTATACCGTTATATAAGAGTTATGTCCGGAAACAATCAGGTTTAAATGGAATGCATCTTGTCTGCCTCAAGGTAGAAGAAAGCTGTCATATAAATGGCGCCCATCTTGGGGCCATTTAAATTACACTTGATTTATGTATTTAATGGGTTAATGTACTGCGTTATATAATATTGAAGAATCATTCAGGTGCTGACATTATTTAGGTCATATTTAAAATGTGTATTTATGTTTTTATAAAAATGGAGAAGCTGGTGACCCTGGTTTTATATTGCATTTAAAAATGATATAAAACCAAATTTAAATTTTTATAGCATACCGTTATTTAACGGTATGTCTGGAAGCAATCAGATTTAAATGTGATGTATCTTGTTTGCCTCAAGGTAGAAAAAATAGGTCATAAAAATGGCTCCCATCTTGGGGCCATTTAAATAACAGCTTTACCTTGAGGCAGACATATAAATGGCGCCCAACTTGAAGTTAGTTATACAATAAATTTATGTATTTAATGGGGTTATGAACTGCGTTAGATAATACTAAAGAATAATTTTTCTGGGCACATCAGGTGCTGAGAATAATTAATTCAATTCTTATAGCATACCGCTATTTAACGGAAATCTCCAAAATGTCCGGAATGAATCAGGTTTAAATAGGATGTTGTTTGTTTGCCTCAAGATAAAAAAGCTGTCAAATAAATGGCTCCCAACTTGGGGCCATTTAAATTACAGCTCTTTTCTATCTTGAGGCAGACTTATAAATGGCGGCCAACTTTGGGCTAGTTAAATTACAATTGTTTTATGTATTTAATGGGTTTATGCACAGCGTTACATAATACTAAAGAATTATTCTTCGGGGTACATCAGGTGCTGAAATTAATAAGTTTAATTCTTATAGCATTCCGTTATTTTACGGTAATCTCCAAAATGTCCGAAAACTATCAGGTTTTAATTCGAATGTATCTTGTTTGCCTCAAACTAGAAAAAATCTATCATATAAATGGCTCCCAACTTGGGGTCATTTTAATTACAGCTGTCTTCTACCTTAAGGCAGGCATATAAATGGCGCCCAACTTGGGGCTAGTTAAATTAAAAATGATTTATGCATTTAATAGGTGTATGTACTGCGTTACATAATACTAAAGAATTATTCTTCGGGGTACATCATGTGCTGAAATTAATAAGTTTAATTCCTGTAGCATACCACTATTTAAAGGTAATCTCCAAAATGTCCGAAAACTATCAGGTTTTAATTCGAATATATCTTGTTTACCTCAAACTAGAAAAAATCGATCATATAAATGGCTCCCAACCTGGGGCCATTTAAATTACAGCTCTCTTCTACCTTGAGGCAGGCATATAAATGGCGCCTAACTTGGGGCTAGTTAAATTAGAATTGTTTTATGTATTTAATGGACTAATGTACTTCGTTACATAATACTAAAGAATCATTCTTCTGGGTACATCAGGTGCTGAGATTAATTAGTTCATATGCAAAATGCGTTTTTATGTTTTTATAAAAAAAAGAAAAGCTGGTAACTCTGAAAAATAAATATGAAATAGCAAGTAATTAAATTTTTGTATTTAACTTTTTCTAAATTATCTCTTTCATGCTAGTTATCCATGCCCTCTGGAATTTAGTGTTTAAAAACAACTTTTAACCCTTTTCTAAAGATTTTTTTATTGCTTTTTTTGGACTTTGTTTAAAACACAAATTTAATTTGTTTGTTAATCATTCCCCGTCTAAATTAATTATCTTTAACACCTTTGTTAATTGTAAGATAAATTTAAACATCTTAAAAAGTAGTACTAAAAAAATAGTACTAAACTTATCTTCGTCGTAATTGTCTTAAATTTATTAATAAAAAAAATATATATAAATAAAAATAAATCATTTTTGTTAAACAATTTAAAAATTTCAAACACGTTAATTAAAGCAACATCCAAGTTAATTGTGAATGCATGTCATCAGCTATAAAATATTTTAAAACTTTTTTTTAAATTTTTTTGTTATTCACAATTATTTTTTTGTTATTGCTGTATTTTTTTTTTACTTTTTTGATATTTTACAAATGTCTTTAATTGTAACCATGACATAAAATGTTACTAACACTTTGTTATATTGTTTGTACTTCGGTTAATTGTATTGTTTATAAATTTTCTATATAAATAAAAAAAAAATTTAACAACAAATCGTATTTTTTTTTTTTATTTATAAAATTCAATGAATTTCACTTGGCACGTTTATTGTATTTGACAGTTTGTGAGTTTTTTATTTTTTTATTTTTTGTTTTATTATTCTGTTATTATAGTTTTTATAACTTTTATATAAAATATAAATTACATTTAGAAATTATTTTTATGTAGAGAGAGAGTTGAAGAAAATTTAGATCAATATGTTTTTTTTTTGTAAATAACGATGGCAATAATAGAATATAGAAAATAATTGAAAAAAAGTAAAAAATTTAAATCAATTGTCTTGAAATAAATGTAGAAAATTAACAAAGTTATTTGTCAAAAATCAAAAATTTTATTTGACAAGTTTAAAAATATTTGTTATTTATACTTTTTTAACAAAAGGGAATGTAAAAATCAAGTGTCCTACGTTGGGCGCCATTTAAGTAATACATCTCTTCTACCAGTAGGGATACAAGATCTGTCTTAATTTTTTTATAAAACTGATGTTAATAATAGCATACAGAAAAGAATTTAAAAATTTAAAAAATGTTATTTGTTAAAAACTTAAGATTTCAACTTGACAAAATTAATAAGTTTTAGGTTATAAATAACTTTTAAACAGAAGAGCAGAACTTAATAACCTTTGACTGAATCAACTATACCATTTTCAACTGTATTCCAAATGGCCCCAAGCTGGGCGCCATATATGTCACGGCTCCTGATTGCTTTCGGATTAAATGTATTACTGTAAAATTAAATTTTCCACAGTTTTCATCCTTTTTTTAAGAAAATTTTAAAATAAACAAAATGAATAGTTGCCCAATCTTTAATGTAGCTGGTCAAAGGGAAGTGCGGAAACGGGATGTTGTTGCTTCTTAAGGATTTTTCAAAAGAAACTACGAACATTTTTATTTGAAGGCCTTAGTCGTTTCCGAATTCGTTTATGTTAAGTTGTTTTTGCTGTGGTAAAGTTTTTGCTAGTTCTAATTGCTAATTCCTTATTGCCCCACGTTGGGCGCCTTTTTTGTAACGGTTCTATTCCACCTGAAGGGCTACAATATCTGCCTAATTTTTTTTTTATAAAATTAATGTTATGATTAGCCTAAAGAAAATATTTGAAAAAACTCAAATACTTTTAATTTTAAAAATGTATGATATTGAAATCAATTGGAACAAAGTCTTTAACTTAATGTACAAATTTAACAATGTTATTTGTTAAAAACTTAAGATTTCAACTTGACAAATTTAATAAGTTTTAGGTTATAAATATTTTTTAAACAGAAGGGCAGTACTTAATAACCTTTGACTGAATCTACTATACGATTTCCAACTGTATTTCAAATGGCCCAAGTTGTGCGCCATTTATGTTACGGCTCCTGATTGCTTTCGGATTAAATGTATTACATTTAAATTAAGTTTTCCAAAGTTTTCAAAATTTTTTTGAATGAAAACTTTAAAATAAACAATATGAAAAGTTGCCCAATCTTTCATGCAGCTGATCAAAAGGGTGCGGAAAAAACGGTATTTTTTCGTTTTTTGAGGATTTTTCAAAACAAGCGAACATTACTCTTTGAAGGCCTTTCCGAATTCGTTTATGTTAAGTTGTTTTTGCTTTGGCGAAATTCCTGCTCGTTTTAATTGCTAGTTAACCGTAATGCCCCATGTTGGGCACCATTTTTGTAACGGTTCTATTCCACCTGAAGGACTACAAGATCTGTCTCGTTTTTTTTTTATAAACTAATGTCAATAATAGCATACAGAAAATAACTGAAAAACTAAAATACTAATTATTTTAAAATAATCTGATATTGAAGTCAATTGTAACAAAGTTTTTAGCAAAATCTAAAAATTTAACAAAGTTATTTGTTGAAAATTTAACATTTAAATTTGACAAATTTAATAAGTTTTAGGTTATAAATAATTTTTGAAAAGACTGATACTATTATACCATTTTCAACTGTATTCCCAATGACCCCAAGTTGGGCGCCATTTATGTGACGGCTCCTGATTGCATTCGGATTAAATGTATTACAGTAAAATTAAATTTTCCACAGTTTTCATCCTTTTTTAAAGAAAACTTTAAAATGAACAAAATGAAAAGTTGCCCAATCTTTCATGTAGCTGGTCAAAGGGGAGTGGGGAAACGCGATTTTTTTGTCTTTTGGAGGATTTTTTAAAATAAGCTTTACGAACATTTCTCTTTGAAGGCCTTTCCAATGGAGTATTAGTCGTTTCCGAATTCGTTTTGTTAAGTTATATTTGCTTTGGTAAAGTTTTTGCTAGTTCTAATTGCTAATTATACCTTAATGCCCCACGTTGGGCGCCATTTTTTAACGGTTTTATTCCACCTGAAGGGCTACAATATCTGTCTAATTTTTTTTATAAAATTAAATTTAAGATTAGCGTACAGAAAATAATTGAAAAACTCAAATACTTTTTATTTTCAAATTGTCTGATATTAAAATCAATTCTAACAAAGTATTTAACTAAATGCAAAAATTTAACAATGTTGTTTGTTAAAAACTTAAGATTTAAACTTGACAAATTTAATAAGTTTTAGGTTATAAATAATTTTTAAACAGAAAGACAGATCTAAAATGCCTTTGACTGATTCTACTACACCATTTTCAACTGTTTTCCAAATGGCTCCAAGTTGGGCGCCATTTATGTCACGGTTCTTGATTACTTTTGGTTTAAATATATTTCATTAAATTTAATTTTCCACAGTTTTTAAAATTTTTTTAATGAAAACTTTAAAATAAACAAGTAGAAAAGTTTCTTAATCTCATATTTAGCTGGGGAGTGAGGAAAACGGGAATTTCACGTCTTTTAAAAATTTTCAGATCTTTTCGAAAGATGCTTAATGAACATTACTTTTTGAAGGCCGTTGAAGGATACCTTCCACATCGCGGTAAATGTTATTAAAGCCTTAAAAACTGCAATTTTATCATTACATAAAATACTTTTTAAATCCACGCCTACAAAAGAAACAAGTATGAAAATTGTAGTCGGTCAAGACCGACTATATAATACCCTACTCTAGTCCAAACATGCACAGATTGGATTTATCCTTGTTAGATCTTTAAAGAGTGTACAAATCACAAACAAACTAAATTTAAGCGAAATTGACTCATTTTTGTTGTTATAGACCGATTTAACTAAATCGATTAAAATTTTTAAATGGGTACTGACAAGGGAAGTCTCCCTGGTGTCACCCTCCGATCTTCATGAAATTTGGATATGTTGTTAAGAACGAAAATTAATTCGAAACTTATTTTTTTTAGCGGCCCAAGCTCATTTTTAGGGGGGGGGGGGGCACAGTGGGGAAAAATGGACTTTTTTTGTCCAATTTTGCCTACAGGTCGCAATTCTTAACCGATTTTGATTTTTCTTTTTTTGTATTTTAGCTAATAAAATTCCGCATCGATCTGTCATGGTGGACTTTTTAAAAAAAATTTCGCATTACTTTTTATATTTTCCTAAAGTTCAGAAAATTTTAATTTTTTCAGTTTTTTTTCAATAAAAAATGTATTAGGCATGGGACGAATATGCTTTATGGACTAAATTAAAGGTATTAGAACCCCTTATCAACGAAGTTATTAGTATTTAAAAATATATTATTATTTTGGTTTTTATAACCAGACAAAAATTGAAGAATTTTCACTTTTAAAAGCCTATATCTTTAAAAATAATGTACCAATTTCAATGAAATCTTTTTTAGATTAAAGCTTATGTTTTGTTTAGTCATAAATTTTTTGAAACAAATATTTTATTTTTTTGCTTAAATTTTACCTTATGATTTTTGAAATTTCAAAATTATTTTTTAGTCTGTTTTTAAAAAAAAAAAAGTTGTTAAGTACATTGTAAATTCGAAAAAAAGAGTTAAACAATTTTGCAAAAATACTTTATATACCAATAATGGTTAAGAAAATGATAAGCTTTAATTTAAAAAAATTTCATTGAAATTGGTACATTATTTAAAATGATATAGGTACTTAAAAGTGAACATTTTTAAGTTTTCAGATGTTTATAAAAACCAAAATAATAATAAATTAACAAATGCTATTAATGTCATTTATAAGGGGTTCAAATACCTTTAATTTTGTCCATACACCTTATTCGTCCCCTGCCTATTGCATTTTTTAGAGCAAAAATTATAAAAAAATTAATATTTTCTGAACTTTAAAAAAATATTCAAATAAAACAAAAACGATTTTTAGAAATCCACCATGACAGACCGATGAGGAATTTTATTATCTAAATTTCAAAAAAAGAAAAACTAAAATCGGTTAAGAATTGCGACCTGTAGGCAAAATCGGAAAAAAAAAAGTCCATTTTTCCCCACTGTGGGGGGGGTCGATTTGTATGGGGGGAAATTTACCTTTTTCAGTTTTTTACGATTTACGCCTATTTAAACAAAATTAATATAAGCATGTGTGGTATCAGATTAATGGTATTAAAAATACCTATCTCGTGGTGCTAACAACGGGACAAAGAAGTTAATATTTTTCGACTTATTAACAAAAATGTCCTAAAATTTTGGTATTTTACTCAATATGACAAAAAGTTGCGCATGTTTGGACACGTTCTTTGCACACGTAGATAAGTTTTCCAACGATCTTTCATTTGGTATGTAACATGACTAGGTTTCTGTGCATAGTATAGGAGAAAAACGAAAAAAACTGAAAAATTACCTAGTCTTCCCCCTCCTTTTTACCCCCTAAATATGAATTTGGGCCGGTAAAAAAAATTCGTGTCCCTTTATTTTTTCTTCTCTGCAAAATAAAACCAATTCCATAAAGATCCGCGGGTGACACTAGGAAGACTTCCCTTGTGAGTCCAAAAATGATCCAATAATAATCAGATTTGAAAAGATTACCAAAGTGCACGTTTAACACCTGCAAACAAAATTTTTGATCAAATAATAAAATTTGTTTATGAAAATGAGATATTTTTGTTAATATTGGGAGGGTGGTTTGTATGGGAGCTACAAGGAAAACTTTGTACCCCTGCACAGTGGGGAAAAAGGACTTTTTTTGTCCGATTTTGCCTACAGTTCGCAATTCTTAACCGATTTTAGTTTTTCTTTTTTTGAAATTTAGCTAATAAAATTCCTCATCGGTCTGTCATGGTGGATTTCTAAAAATCGTTTTTGTTTTATTTGAATATTTTTTTAAAGTTCAGAAAATATTAATTTTTTTAGAGTTTTTGCTCTAAAAAATGTAATAGGCAGGGGACGAATAAGGTGTATGGACAAAATTAAAGGTATTTGAACCCCTTATAAATGACATTAATAGCATTTGTTAATTTATTATTATTTTGGTTTTTATAAACATCTGAAAACTTAAAAATGTTCACTTTTAAGTACCTATATCATTTTAAATAATGTACCAATTTCAATGAAATTTTTTTAAATTAAAGCTTATCATTTTCTTAACCATTATTGGTATATAAAGTATTTTTGCAAAATTGTTTAACTCTTTTTTTCGAATTTACAATGTAACAACTTTTTTTTTTTTAAAACAGACTAAAAAATAATTTTGAAATTTCAAAAATCATAAGGTAAAATTTAAGCAAAAAAATAAAATATTTGTTTCAAAAAATTTTTTGTACCAATTATGACTAAACAAAACATAAGCTTTAATCTAAAAAAGATTTCATTGAAATTGGTACATTATTTTTAAAGATATAGGCTTTTAAAAGTGAAAATTCTTCAATTTTTGTGTGGTTATAAAAACCAAAATAATAATATATTTTTAAATACTAATCACTTCGTTGATAAGGGGTTCTAATACCTTTAATTTAGTCCATAAAGCATATTCGTCCCATGCCTAATACCTTTAATTTAGTCTAATACCTTTAATTTAGTCCATAAAGCATATTCGTCCCATGCCTAATACATTTTTTATTGAAAAAAAAACTGAAAAAATGAAAATTTTCTGAACTTTAGGAAAATATAAAAAGTAATGCGAAATTTTTTTTCAAAAATCCACCATGACAGATCGATGCGGAATTTTATCAGCTAAAATACAAAAAAAGAAAAATCAAAATCGGTTAAGAATTGCGACCTGTAGGCAAAATTGGACAAAAAAAGTCCATTTTTCCCCACTGTGCCCTGGTCCGATTTGGCCCTTCTTACTGTTAAAATAGCGATTACTTAGCATATTTATCTGTTCTTGCTTTGGTATTACATTTGAGCGGTATCCGTTCAGCGGTGCAAAAGTTATGAATGAAAATGTAAGGACAGCTCGAACATTTTGGTGCATTCGACATAATCTTAAAAAACAAAATGCTTTAATACGGCTCCTATTTAAACAAAATTTAATATCGAAGGGTATTTTAACAGGTACAAACATATTTTTTTTACCACAAAAATTTTTTTCGCGCATTTTTTTTTCAAAAACTTTTATTTCGCGGAAATTTTTTTTTATTTTCAAAAAAAAATATTTTTTTACCAATTTTTTAACACAATTTTTTTGCAATAATATTTTTACACACTCCATTTTATTATAAAGGGTTTGTTGTCCGTTTGTAATTTATCAAAATATTGATCAGACCGTATGACCGAGAATTTTGGCATTGCGGTATCGGTTCAGCGGTTTAAAAGTTATGACCAAAAATGTAAGGACACCTCGAAAATTTTGGTACATTCGACATAACCTAAAAATACAAAATGCTTAAATTCGGCGCCTGGTTGACATATAAGAACAAAATTTGGTATCGAAAAGTATTTTAACAAGCACAAACATATTTTTTTACCGCAAAAACTTTTTAACGGATTCTTTTACCAAAAATCAATTTTTAAAATGTTTAATACTTATGTAATGTATATAAAAATTAGATAAATTTATAATTTTAGTTGCCTACTAGCCTCTAAAAAGCGATATTTGGCGCTGAGGCGTACATTTGTAAATTTTGTAAAATAAAACACTTGAATAAACAAAAAAAAAAAAAAACTTTTATTCCGCAGATTTTTTATTTTAATTAAATTTTTTTACCAATTTTTTAACACAATTTTTTTGTAATATTATTTGTACACCCTCCACTTTGTGATAAAGGGTTTGTTATTCCATTTGTAATTCCTCAAAATATTGATCTGACGGTCTGATCGAGAATTTTGGTATTGCATTTGATCGGTTTCGGTTCAGCAGTGCAAAAGTTATGAACGAAAATGTAAGGACACCTCGAACATTTTTGTACATTCGACATAACTTAAAAATACAAAATGCTTTAATTCGGCTGCTAGTTGACATATGTAAACATAATTTGATATTGAAAGGAATTTGAACAATCACAAACATATTTTTTTACCCCAAAAATTTTTTAACGGATTCTTTTACCAAAAACTTTTATTTCGCGGATACCGAATTTTACTTTTTTGTTGATTTTTTTTTTTTATTTATTTTTTTTTTTAATTAACAAAAATTTAGTATATATTTTTTTATTTTTCAAAACGATTATAATACAGGTTAATTGTCATATAAAATATTCAAAACCGCAAAAAAATCGCACAACAACAACTGGTTGTTGAAAAAACTCAACATGTAAAATATAAATTTAAGTATAAAAATGTCTTTATTGCATACAACAATTTTGTTAAACAAAAAAGAAACCTTTAAAATCTTTTTTATATTTTTACAACATATGTCGTTTTAAAAAATAAAACAAGTCATTTTTAAAATTATGCCACAAAAATTGCAAATAATTTTTAAGATTTTAAAAAATATTTTTGTTAAAAAAATTTAAAAAAAAAATTTAAATTGTTTACAATTTACCATGAATATCAATAATAATAATTTTTTATTATTATTGTTATTTTTTTTATATATATTTTGACATATTTGGCCTTAAGTTAAATTTGGTTTTTTATTACTTAACGCACTTTAATAACAGATTAAAAATATATATTTTTTTTTGTTATCAAAAAAATCTCTTATTGTGTAAAAGTTTTCAATTGCAAATTTACTTGGTAAGTTTACTTTAAATAATTTTTTTATACCCTTCACTTACAATTAGTGGTAGAGGGTGTATATAAGTTTCTTATTCCGTTTGTAACTCATTGAAATATCGGTCTGGGAACCCATAAAGTATATGGGGCGTTCCATGTGAAATCGGACACTTTGAAAACTTTTTTTTAGATTTTTTCAATTTGTTAACAGTTTTTAGAACCCTTCAAAAACTCCTTCATGGTAAATTTTCAGATTTATTTGATGACCCGTTCAAAAGATATTGAATTTTTAGAAATTGGTAGTTTGTTCCTTATCCAAACTTCTTTCACTCATAACTTCTTCAATAATGGTCCAAATTTCATTTTTTTTTTTCAAAATTTTTGTTTTGTAACGTACTTTTAAAAAAAAAAAATCCCAAAAAATTCTTAAAAGTGCTCTAGTATGCGATTTTTAAGTTTTAAAATTTAAATCTCATATTTGAAAATGTTTGTACTCTTCGATTTTTTTGAAATTTTTTTCGTGTTAACCATCTATCGATTCTACAAATGTTTTGCCCAGGAGGATCGTGGATAACGATTATTACTATTTTTTAAAATTTTTTGAAAAAATTTTATTGTAATTTTCCAATCTTTAAATCATTTCTACTGCTCCAATGCTGCATCATAGAGGGGTCCTTTATGAGACCGACCCCCATTAATTTTTACGTCCAAACATTTCTTTGGAACAAACTAATCTCCAATTTCTAAGGGGGCTCCCACACAAAACTACATTTTTTCAAATTTGCTCCAACCGCTCTAACTGCCCTAATAGTGCCCTTAGAGCAACAAAATGTATGACCGACCCACAATATTTTTTTAGTCCAAACATTTTCTCTGAACACCAACCCTCTATCTCTAATTGTTAAGGCGGCCCCCATACAATTTTTTTTATTTTTTGTAAATTTGTTTTATTTAATCAGCTTCTACCGGTCCAATGGTGCGTCCGAGAGGGGTCATTAGTGAAACCGACCCCCATTTATTTTTACCCTACAACATTTTTTTTAAATATACCTACGCCCTATCTCCATTCCCTAAGTAGGCTCCGATACAAAATAACATTTTTATAAAATTTGCTACTTAGGGAGTGGAGATAGGGCGTAGGTATGTTTTAAAAAAATGTTGTAGGGTAAAAATAAATGGGGGTCGGTCTCACTAATGACCCCTCTCGGACGCCCCATTGGACCGGTAGAAGCTATTAAATAAAACAAATTTACAACAAATAAAAAAATTGTACGGGGATCGCCTTAATAGTTAAAGATAGAGGGTAGGTGTGCTCAGAGAAAATGTTGGGACTTAAAAAAATATTGTGGGTCGGTCATACATTTTGTTGCTCTAAGGGCACTATTAGGGCAGTTAGAGCGGTTCTAGCAAATTTTAAAAAATGTCGTTTTGTGTGGGAGCCCCCTTAGAAATTGGAGATAGGGTATTAGTTTGTTCCAAAGAAATGTTAAGACGAAAAAATTAATGGGGGTCGGTCTTATAAAGGACCCCTCTACGACGCACCATTCGAGCAGTAGAAATGATTTTAAGATTGGAAAATTACAATAAAAAAATTTTAAAAATTATAGTAATAATCGTTATCCCACGATCCTCCTGGGAAAAAAATTTGTAGTATCGATAGAAGTTTTACACAAAAATATTTAAAAAAAATCGAAGAGAACAAACATTTTCAAAAATGAAATTTAAATTTTAAAACTTAAAAATCGCATACTAGAGCGCTTTTAAGAATTTTTAGGGATTTTTTTTTTAAAGTACGTAAAAAAACAAAAATAAAAAAAAAAATTGAAATTTGGAACAAAAATAAAAAAAAAAATTGAAATTTGCCCCATATATTATTGATCTCTGATCGATCCAAAGACATTCTAGCGCTGTCCGTCTGTCTATAGAAATGGCGATCACAGTCAATATATAACAGGGATATACCTGAAACTTAACATATTTACTTGTTGTTGTCCCGAGAAGTTTCGTGTTGCATTTGAGCAATAACGGTTGAGCCGTTTAGAAGTTATGAACGAAAGTGTTAGGACACCGCGAAATTTTGGTGAATTCACCATAACCTAAAATTATAAAATGTTTTAATTTTGCAACATATTTGAACGGAATTATATAAATAATGGTACTTAAATAAGTACAAACATATTTAAAAAAAAATTGCGAAATTTTTTTTTTCACCAAAAATTTTTTTTCCGCGGAAAAAAATTTACACAACCTAAAATTATAAAATTCTTTAATTCGGCTGCTGGTTGACATATTTGAACAGAATTGGATAAATAATGGTATTTTTTACAAGTAAAAGCATATTTTCTACAAAAAAAAAATTGCGGAATTTTTATTTTCACCAAAAATTCTTTTTCCGCGGAAATTTTTTTAAATTTTTTTTTTCGAAATTATTTTCTTTTATTAATTTTTCACAAAATTTTGTTTAAATAAAGTTTTTTTTCAATAATATTTTTTAAATAGTGGAGGGTATCAATACATTCGGCAAGGCCGAATTAAACTATTTTACCTGTTTTTTTTTTGTTAAAAAAAATTAATATTTACTTTTGCAAAGATATATTTTTTTTTATTACCTCAAGTTATTTTTTTTATTATTATTTGTATTTAAGTTTTTTGGCCAATCGTTTTTAGTAGTTGACCAAGTTAACATGTTGGTTTTTTTTCGAGTTGGGTTGTTTTATTAGTATGGGAAAGTAACTTTGAACTATGATTTCCTATGAAGTTTTTTAGTTAAAAACTGCATTCCAAAAACTTTGGCAAAAAAATTGTTGTAAGTTGCCACAACTCTGTTAAAGTGTTGCAATTTTCAATTTAACAACATATTTTTAAGGTGTGTTTTTTTTCTGAGTTTGTTTTAACTTTAATACCTGACTTACTAACTGTTTCAAAGTAAATAAATAAATATCTATAAAATGTAGTATTTTGCACCGTTAGTTTTTGTCTTAAATAAATGTTTGTAATTACAGGTAAATAAACTATTTATGAATGACATTGTTTAAAAAGCAATATAAACGTAGTAATTAATTTTTAATATCAATAAATAAATTAATTAATTAATAATAACGATAGTAAATAGTATTTTAATAATAGTATTATGTTTATAAATTAATTAAAATATTTTTTTTTCTGATAACAAATAAAAACAAGTAGAAAGGTTAAATTTGACTTGGCCGAATCCATGAATACCCTGCACAATGAAAAAAAAATATATTGCAAAAAACTTTATTTAAAAGCAAATTACTTTTAAGAAAAAACTTTTTTTTTAAAAAAAATTTTTCGCGAAAAAAAAATTTGGTTAAAATAAAATCCATGATTTTTTTCTTTTTTTGTAAAAAAAATATGTTCGTACTTGTTTAAATACAATACCGTGTTCAATTCTGTTCACATATGTCAACAGCGAATTAAAGCATTTTGTATTTTTAGGTTTTGTGGAATACACCAAAATTTTCGAGGTGTTGTTTTCGTTCATAACTTTTGAACCGCTGAACCGATATCACTAAATGCAATACCAAACTTTTCGGGGCAACAACAAGCAAATATGTTAAATTTCAGTCACATCCGTGTACTATTTTAACCGTGATCGCAATTTCAACAGACAGACGTACATCGCTAAAATGTGTTACAATCTATCACTGATCAAGAATATATATACTTTTTGGGATCACAGACCAATATTTCGATGAGTTACAAATGGAGTGACAAACTTACAATATGTACCCTCTACAACTAACAACGGACAGGAACGCTTTAAGGTATGACGGGATCCCTGAGCACACAAGAATTTGGGGCCCCGCTGGAAAGTAAAAAGTCGTACGACAAAAAAAACATTCTTTTATAGAAAATAAATTTATGTTATTATCTGTTTTAAGAAAAAGTAACGGAAAAACAAGAAGAAAAGATAAATTCGACTTGGCCGAATCAATAAATACCCTCCACAATGCCCTTTTTAAGTGATAGTAAATTATCATACGTGAAAAAAATAAAATTTTTGATTAGAAATATTTTATATTGTGTAAAAAAAACTTTTTTTTGAATAAAAAAATAATTTACTAATTTTTTTTTGAGTGTAAATTTTTTTCGAGGGTAAAAATACACTCGATTTTTTTTTAATTGTAAAAATATTTTTGAGTGACAAAAATACGTTGTAAAATATTTTAGTGACTTACCTATGCTTTTAAAACATGTTTAACGGCTTTTAAATACATGAATTTAAGGTGAAACTAATCTGAAATTCACGGTTTTGCTAATAACTTTTGAACCACTGGACCGATTTTGCTGGATTGCAATACCAACCTGACCAGGTAAATGCCCAACAAACGGAATGACAAACTTATGTATACCCTCTATCACTAGAGTGGAGGGTATAAAAATATTTTGAGTAGGGATATTCTAGCTCGAGGTCACTTTTCTTTACTCACTAAAACCATGATATTAGTTTGGAACAATTTGGTTTTAATGAGACCTTTACCATAGCAGAATCTGAGACTTTTCCATACGAAACATGTCTCAGAATCTGAAACCCTTTCTATACGAAAAATGCCTTAGAACGTGAAACTTTTCCATACAAAAAATGTCTCTGAATCTGAAATTTTTTCTATGCGAAAAATGTATCAGAATCTGCGACAATTTCTTTAAGAAAAATATCTCAGAATCTGAAAATATTTTTTATAAGAAAAATGTCTTAGTATTTGAGATTTTTTTTATACGAAAAACGTCTCAGATCTGAGACTTCTTCAATAAGAAAAAGGTCTCAGAATCTGAGACGTTATGTACACGAAAAATGTCTCAGAATCTGAAACTTTTTCTATATGAAAAATGTCTCAGAATCTGAGACTTTTTCTATACGAGAAATGTCCCAGAAGCTGTTACTTTTTCTATACGAGAAATGTCTCAGAATCTGGAACTTTTTCTATATGAAAAATGTCTCGGAATCTGAGACTTTTTCTATACGAGAAATGTCCCAGAAGCTGTAACTTTTTCTATATGAAAAATATCTCAGAATCTGAGACTTTTTCTATACGAAAAATGTCTCAGAATCTGAGTCCTGATTCTATAAGAAAAACGTCTCTGAATCTGATACTTTTCTATACGAAAAATGTCTCAGAATCCGATACTATTCCTATACGAAAAATGCCTCAGAATCTGAGATTTTTTCTACACGAAAAATGTCTCAGAATGTGAGATTTTTTCTATACAGAAAATGTTTCAGAATCTGAGACTTCTTAATTTGGATAAACTTATATGAACTTTAGACTTTTAAAATCTCAGAATCTGAAATTTTTTCTATACAAAAAATATTTCACAATCTGAAACTTTTATATAGAAAAAATCTCAGAATTTTTCTGTAAACAAATGTGAAATTTTCTTTTCAAACAAACAAAAAAACTGTGTTAAATTTTCGTATAAGCGAATTTATTTGCATTTCGGGGCCTCGGGCACGTGCCCTAGTGGTAAAAAAGGTACTGACGACGTTAATACTCCAACCCTTATGAACCGATTTGCCTGAAACTTAAAATGTATATAAAAGAGACAATTCTAAGGTTGGGGTGTCTCGGATTATCGGCCATATCAGGGATTCGGTGGTTCAAAAATTGGGTAAAAGATGGCAAATTTTTTTTTTTTTTTTTAACCATTTCTTCTAAGAAACTTTATAATGTTTACATACGGGAACAAAGGTTTTTTAATACCTCTCCGTTGCAACGGTAGCATTACCTTGTAAAAATTTGGCTTCGTTAAATATTTGTTTTTCCCCGAAATTTGTAAATTTGCTGTTGGTTTATGTAAACATCTACGATATCCATATGAAGACGAAGTAGGTAACACTGTGCTACAAAAAACACAAAATCGAATATACTTTTAAAATGATGTAGTTAAGGTTGTAGGTCTCGTCGAAAAGATCACAAAAATGCCCATCAGACTTGCCAGACACCCTCAAATTTTAAAGTTATTGTCAAAAAAACGTTTTTTTGGGACTTTTCTCACTAAACCACGTGTAACTTAAACATTTTTCAACCGATTTTAAATTTTTCAACTGTTTTGAATAGAAGAAGGATAGAGCTTTTCTAAACATTTAAGAAAGATATGTATTGAGTTTTTCAACAATATCTTTTTTTTTTTGTTATTTTTTGAAAATTTTTTGAGTTTATCGATTTTTTTCTGCTATAGTTTGTTCAACAACATTTATATTAATAAACGTACTCCTAAAGAAAATTTAATTGTGAATACGATGGGCTTTATGCCAAAAAAATCGAATAACAATTGACAGAGTTGTGTTAATTTTTCTACAAAATAAAATTAAGATTTTGTATGAAATTGCTGTGCGGATAACCTAGGCAAAAAAAATAAAAAAATTAACGAACATACTGAGAGGTCGCGTATCATTATTTTAAAGGTTTTTGACCTCCTGAATTCGAATTTGACATTGAAATTGCGCTATCTGATTAAGTTTTTGATATATAAATTTATGCTAAATATCTCAAAAACCTGACGAGATAGAGCAATTTAAAGGCCAGATTCGGATTCAGCGCGCCAAAAACCTTTAAAATATTGTAAATTCATTTTTTTTGCCTGGGTTTTCTGAACGGCGATTTTCTGTAAAATCTTAATTTTCTTTTTTAGAAAAATTATCACAACTTTGTCAATTATTATCCGATTTTTTCAGGATAAAGCTTATCGTATTTATAATTACATTATCTTAAAAAAAAAACGCTCATTAATATAAGGGTTGTTAAACGAACTATAGCAGAAAAAAATCGATAAACTCGAAAAATTTTCAAAAAATAACAAAAAAAATTGATTTTATAGAAAAAATCAATTGATATCTTTCTTTTACGTATTGACCAATTCACACACATGGAAAGCCTTATCCTTTTTCTATCCAAAAACAGTTTAAAAATTCAAAATCGGTTGAAAATTTTCTGAATTACACAAGGTTTAGTGAGAAAAGTCCCAAAAAACGTTTTTTGACAATACCCAGCAAAACTTTGGTAATGGGTAGTGATTATATAACACATTACCAGGTAATGTATATACCTTATTTGTAGCATTATTTTAGGATGTCTTACCAAACATTTGTTCCACAACGTATTATTTTAAAGTGAAAAATAATGCATTACTAATAATTTGCTACGTAATGCACGATTATTGGAAAAAATGTATTTCATATTTATTATTTCTAAACATTAAATCATGGATGACTTATATTTGGTTACATTATGTATTATTTGAAAGTTTGAAATAATGCATTATTTATAATTGGATGCATAATGCATTACAATAACGTAAAAAATAATTATTTTTAAAAAAATGCATAAGTTTAAACTAGAGATGGGCTCACGACAGGAAATTTCTAACGACACACACTCACGAGCATATTTTATCTACTTACACTCAGTTACAATCCCGTGAGTAAATTGAATACAAAATTACTTTTTCACTACTCGTAACCTTATATATTATCTTCTGGTATGCTATATTATTTCATTTCTCGTAACCTATAAAATATCATATATTTTACACCTTACTCGTATTCTTCGTTATAAATTTATGACTTATTTTATACCTTACTGGTATTCTTTGTGATAATGTGGATGCATTACTTTGAGTCTCATCGCCTGTTAAAATCATCAATGCTGCAATGTATAAAATAAGAGATCCTATACCTTATTTTATACCTTATTTGGTAATCTAAGTTTTGCTGGGTAACTCTAAAATTTGAGGGTGTCTGGCAAGTTTAATGGGCATTTTTGTGATCTACTCGACAAGACCAACAACCTATACTATGTCACATCAGAAGTATTTTTTCACTGCAGCACTGTGTAATCTTTATTAAATTTAAGTCGACACGTATTTTTGCTCTACACGATATTCCTGTTAGCTCGGAAGTTATCGGAATTTTCCCGAAGGTCCATATTGTTTCACAAGGGAGCGGCGACATTTTTTAAACACTGATATGTTCGATCATACTTGGGACCTAAGCATTGAGGCATTAGTTTTTTTCATGTAAAAAGCCAATGAAATAGCAGGCATTGGCATTGTTTTTTCCAGGGTTGGCAACCGATACCCACCTAGAATAACGGTATTTGACTATTGTACCGCAACCAATAAAGATATGGACATTTTCAAAAGCTATTATGAAAGCTTATGAAATTTCTAGTATTTTAAATGTGTCACTTCGTGTTTCTACCGGTTCGTTTTCGAAATATAGGTCAATACCTTTATAATACCGTTTGAAACTGTATTATAACGGTATTGGCCTATATAACTAAAACGAACCGATAGAAACACGAAGTGACACATTTAAAATACTAGAAATTTTATCAGCTTTCATAATCGCTTTTAAAAATGTCCATATCTTTATTGGTTGCGGTACAATAGCCAAATACCGTTATTCTAGGTGGGTATCGGTTGCCAACCCTGGTTTTTTTCATAGAAAAGTAATGCCAGGTCCCAAGTATGTGTTCGATGAGCCGAGAAACCCCAACCTTAAAATCGTCTCTTTTATACATATTTAAAATTTCAGGCAAATCGGTTCAAAAGGGTTGGAATACTTCCCTTGCAAGTGGAGGGTATAAAAAATTGTATTTTACAATGGGGGCCTGACACTTTGTTACCGACATATTGGCACTCGTAATGTCTGTATGTATTAAACGACAATATAAATTCCTACGATCGAGTTTAAATTATTCCGGCCTTCCAAAAATAAATATTCCATTCTCCATTTTATCATGCAATAATAACCCATATTTTAAAAAATATTCCTTCGTTTCTGTTCTATTTTTAAAATCACTTAAATACACACATTTATAAATTTAATTATTCTTTTTTTTATCCCCATAATAAAGCAAATCGCTTTGTTTTTATGTTTAAAAAAAACTATCCATATAATGCGTAACAACAGTCAATGTCAAATAATCACAGTTTGATAATTTTAATTATTATATTAATTCCAATAAAACCTTTAATATCTACGAAATAAATATTTAATTGCTATTATTTAGGTGATAAATATTAATTATTACCCAGCTAACAATATTTAGTTCCATAAGTATAAATAAATACTTAAAAAAATATTATTTCTATGAAATGTTTCATAGCATTTATGAAACATTTTATAATATTTATGAAACAGTAACATTGGACGTTCATCAAAAAAGGCTTAAAAGATTCCAAATTAAATTAAATTCATTAAAATTAAATTTATTAATTTTGAAAAAAATCAATTTAAATATCAATTTAAATTAAAAAAAAAATTAAAAGTTAAATTCGGCCTTGCCGAATGTATTGATACCCTTCACATTATAAAAAAGATTATACACTGCAACAACGAAAATCGGAATGGCATGAAATCAAAAGCAAACGAAATTTGACATATTGCATAATAAAACTTTCAATCCATTTTTTTTAGTACAGCGCTAGATTTTTTTTTACACATGAAAACTGTATAAGTGGCGTATGCTTAATTTTGTAATTGCCTTAAAAAAACAATCATACGGAATAGTGCGCAGTAAGTAGGTACTGGACCGATTGCAGCGAAATTTATACCGGTTATAGCTAACGTAATTTCGAGCTAAAGTTTGTAAGCTGGGCCCCCCATGTCGAATAAGGGCACTACCAGGGGCCCCTAAAGTAGGACACGTTTAGTACACAAAAACTTTAAATGCTTAAAATCACCAACTTTAAAATGCGTGTAAAAAAAATTTAGCGCTAAAGTAAAAAAAAGACTTGAGTGGTAAAATTTCAATTTTAATTTGCGTTTGGTTTCATCGCATTCCGTTGGATTTTGTTTCACTGTGTAATTAATTTCTTAACAATATAAACAATGCATTTATTCACTTTACTCTAAATGGTTGCAAAGTGAAACTTGCAATTTTTTGGTACCTTTTTTTTAAATTATTAACAATCCATAACGAATTACAATTGTATTATTATTTTTTATTTCGCATATTTTACTACAAATATGGCTATTAAGTTAAAAAACAAATCAAATTATAAAAAAAAGAAACAATTTTTGTACTTGTGTAGGTGTGCCAAGAATTTCAATTTGATTTGAAAAAGAAATAAATACATACTGACTGACACATTTGAAATTATACATAAATAATAGTAAAAAAAAACAAAAATGTCCCCCGAGTCATTAAACTTTTATAAGGCAAATTGTACATTATTTTTATACCCTCCACTTAGTGATAGAGGGTATATATAAGTTTGTCATTCCGTTTGTAACTCATCGAAATATCGGTCTAGGACCCCATAAAGTATATATATTATTGATCAGTGATCGATTTTAAGACATTTTAGCGCTGTCCGTCTGTCCGTCTGTCTGTGGAAATGGTGATCACGACCAAAATATTACACGGAAATGACTGAGACTTAACATATTTATTGGAAGTTCTCCTGAGCAGTTTGGTATTACATTTGAGCGATATCGGTTCAGCAGTTCAAAAGTTATGAACGAAAATGTAAGGAAACTTCAAAAATTTTGGTACATTCAACATAACCTAAAAATACAAAATGCTTTAATTCGGCTGCTGGTTGACATATGTGAACATAATTGAACACCGGAGGTACTTAAACAAGTACGAACACATTTTTTGACAAAAAAATAAAAAATCGCGGATTTTTTTTCCAAAATTTTTTTTCGCGGAAATTTTTTTTCAAAATTTTTTTATTTTTTTTAAAAAGTTTTTTGCAATAATCTTTTTGAAATTATGGAGGGTATTAATACATTCGGCAAGGCCGAATTTAACTTTTTTACTTGTTTTTTACAATAAATTGAAAATTAAGAAAATCTAAAACATTGAGTACAACTTCTTAACGTTTTTTTTTGTCTCTATAAATTTGTTATAATTTCGTTTAACTTCTTAACACGTTTTTATGGTAATTTTTATAACATTAATATTCAGTTTACAAGTAATTTAATTGAAAAGAATGTGTCGTTAATTTTTTTTTATAAATTTTTATACATTAACAGCCTACATACTTTAGAAGAGATGGCGGTTTACAATTGTGAAGGAAAACTACGGGCATCAAATTTGAAATTCAAAATAGATCTACTGAATTTAAAAATTTTAATTGAAATTTAATTGAAATTTTAAGGGGCTCCTATACAAATTTTTTTTTTTTTTTAATTTGCTCTAACCGCTCTAAATGCCATAAGAGTCATACATAAGCCCTAGGGCAGTCAAATGTATGACCGACCTGCAGAATTTTTTTAATCCAAACATTTTCATACAAGACAAGTACATATCTCCCCCCGTTATGAACCGATTTGCCTGAAACGTAAACATATATAAAAGAGACGATTTTGAAGTGGGGTGTCTCGGCTTATCGGCCATATCAGTGTTCAAAAATTTTATTGGCCCCTTCGTCGGGAAAATTTCGATAATTCCCAAACTAACCGGAATATCGTCTAGATTCTAGAGCAAAACTACGTATCGACTTAAATTTAATAAGGATTATTTTGTATTCATATCGATATCGTAGGTCTATGTCTTCACATATATACACCCCAAAAATTTATAAATTTTCATAAAAAAAAAAATTATTTAACGAAAGAGCCTGACAGTTTCGACGTATCGTAACGTAACGTGGTTCAGTGTTGGAAAATATTGACAAATTCAGTAAAGACTTATTTTAAGAATTTCGGTCCCTACAATGGATTCAAAATTATAAGAAACATTTTTTCAAAGTTAAAAATATTGGAGCTTACAATTGTACTTATTGTAGGCAAAGAAAACTTTGAAATTTGCCTGTACTGAATATACTTCCCAGCACTGAACTACGTTACGATACGATACGTTGAAACTGTTGGGACCTGAAGCCGAATTCTTACAAGGTTTAGCCATCGTTGGATAGCCATTAAAAATCCTTTCCTGTCATATGTAATCATCATATAGTTTCTTAGAAAAAAATGGCTAAAAATTAAAAAAAAAAAAAGATTTTTCGCCATTTTTGAACCCCTAAATCCCCTACATGGCCGATAAGCCGAGACACCTCAACCTTAGAATTGTCTCTTTATATATATTTTAAGTTCCATGCAAATCGGTTCATAAGCGTTGAGATACTGCGCTTGTTAGACAAGACCTACCCTCTATGTTCTGTAAAAAAAATGTTTGAAATTTGGTTAATTTTTGGAGAAGTTATGAGTAAAAGAAGTTTAAGTAAAGCAACAAGCTCCGAACTTTCAAAAATTCGGTATCTTTTGAACGGGTTATCAAAAATTCTAAAAATTTACCACGAATGAGTTTTAAAAGAGTACTAACAACTGTGAAAAAAGTTAGGAAAATCTGAAAAACAAATTTTTTCTAAAGTGTCCGTTTTGGCATTGAATGCCCCATATATATATTATTGAAGATTGATCGATTCTAAGCCATTTTAGCTATGTACATACAGTCCAAAGTAAAAGAAAAAGGCACGAATATGTCTTATGGTCTTGGGCTTCGAAAATGGGCAAAATCTAATCAGGAGTAGAAAAGTTCCCCCTTGACAAACTAAACCAACCTCTGAAAAAACTCAATTTGTTACAGGTTTTTTGGTGTCTTTTGCTAAACAAATGAAACATTTTTATGTCAGAAGAAGTTTAAAGTCCAGCATTTGGATATAGGTGTCCAGAAAATGTCTTTTGTTTTGGTCCGCCCTCTTTTGTGGGCGTGGATACAAAAATAATGAAAAAATTATACAATTGTACAACTGTAGTGCAAAAAGTATAAAAAATTAAGTAGTAAACATTTATAGCGAGGGGAAAGGTGTGTCCCCGTCTTCGTCGAACCCACCCCCACCCTAAAAACAAAAGATGCCTTTGCAAAATTAAACTACATTCGGCAGAGCCGAATATAAAATATTACTTGTTTTTTATAAAAAGGAACTATTATGACATTTTTTCAGAAAAAATATTATTTTCAACATTCGGCAAAGCCGAACTTTACATTTTACTTGTTTTTTTGTAAAATGAACTATTATGACATTTTTTCAGAAAAAATATTATTTTCAACAAAATGTTTTTTCAGCAAAATTTTTTTTTTTTTCAAATAAAGTATTTTGCAAAAATATTTTTTTATATTTGTTTACGAAAGCGTAAAAATTAATAATACAATTTTTTGGTACTTTTTATTAGTAACTACTATTTTGATACTTTTTAACTATTATTTTTGTACTTTTTTTATCAAAAAGTTATAAAAAAGTAACGTATTGGTCGTTTTTGAAATTCCTTTTACCGTGCTATTAACTAAAATGTACTTTTCTAGTAAATACTTTTATTTAAACGTACTTATTTTTTTACAAAAAAGAAAAAAGTAATTGTTTTTGGTACTTTAGTACTTTTTATAAACACTTTGGTACTTTTCATTAAAATGTACTATTCTTGTTTTCTTTATAAAAACACTTTTTTAATTTTTATTATCAATTTTATTTTTATAATTATTTTAGTATTTTTAATTACAAAGTACTATT
Source organism: Pegoplata infirma (assembly GCA_963921195.1). Taxonomy (NCBI): domain Eukaryota; kingdom Metazoa; phylum Arthropoda; class Insecta; order Diptera; family Anthomyiidae; genus Pegoplata; species Pegoplata infirma. The sequence goes on from OY992536.1 coordinate 32,152,686, forward strand.
TGTACACATTCTAAATAAAAGTAAAAATAACAATAAAAATAAAATTGGTAATAAAAAAATGTGTTTTTTTATAAAGAAAACTAGAAAAGTACAAAATTTTCCATGAAAAATATCAAAAAGTTCTGTTTAATAAAAACTATCATTTTCCTTTTTATAAAAAATATTTTAAAAAGGTGCGTTTAAAAAAAATTATCAAAAACCTCTTGTCTCGTAAAATATACCAAAATAGTAGTTAATAATAAAAAGTACCAAAAAAGTTTTTGTTATTAATTTTCATACGCAATTTTCTCCGTTCTTAATTTGCAAAAAAAAATATTGCAAAATACTTGATTTGAAAAAGAAAATTGGTGAAAAAATATTTTGTTGAAAAAAAGTACCAAAAATATCCTTTTTTATAAAGTACCAAAATATTTTATAAAGTACCAAAATATTAGTTTTTTATAAAAAAATACCGAAATATTACTTTTAAATAAATTTATTTCCAGAACAGTACTTTTAAAAAATAGTATCATAAAAGTACTTAAAACAAAATACTAAAACAGTACTTTTTATAACACGAAAAAAAATACTTTTTGATAAAAAATGTACAATAAAAGTCCCTTTTCTTAAAAAGTACCAAAGTAGTAATTCATCAAAAGTACCAAAAAGCTATTTTTCGTCAATTTTTATACGTATTTCTCTCCCCTCTCACTCTGATAAAAAATGCCCATCAATACTTTGGCAAAAAATAAATTCAAAAAGATCAAAAATTTGAAATTATATTAAAAACCATGCAAAAAGATTGATTGTAAAATGTGAAAAAGATTATTAAATACTTTATTTAAAAAAGAAATTTTGTAAAAAAAAATTTTTGAAAAAAAAAATTTTGAAAAAATTTTGGAAAAAGTACCAAAAAAAGTACTTATTTATAACAAGTAAAATAGTTAAATTCTGCCTTTCTGAATGATTATTGCAAAATACTTTTTTTGTAAAACAATTTAGTGAAAAATCATTTTGTTAAAAAAAAATGTTGGAAAAAGTACCAAAAAAAGTACTTATTTGTAACAGGTAAAACTGTTAAACTCGGCCTTTCTAAATGATTATTGCAAAATACTTTATTTGTAAAACAATTTAGTGAAAAATCATTTTGTTGAAAAAAAAAAATTTGAAAAAGTACCAAAAAAAGTACTTATTTATAAGAGTAAAAAAGTTAAATTTGGACTTGCCGAATGTATTGATACCTTCCACAATGTAAAAAAAAAAATTTCGCGGAAAAAAAACTTTGGTGAAATAAAATTTGTCGATTGTTTTTCAAATAATATGTTTGTACTTGTTTTAATAATATAAGGTATCCAATTTAGTTTACATATGTCAACCATCAGCTAAATTAAAGCATTTAGTATTTTTAGGTTATGTGGAATAAACCAAAATTTTCGAGGTTCCTCACATTTTCGTTCATTCATAAAAAAGTACTATTTTAGTTTAATAAAAAAAAACACTCTTTTATGATACTTTTTACTTATTAATTGGGATGAGATTTTCATCCAATAAAACATCGAAAATATGCGCGTAAAATATGCGCTAAAAAAAATCAAAATATGCATTAAAAACCCTAAAAATATGCACTAAAAAGTAAAATGTGTGCAATAAATAAATCGTGTTTTCATACGAAAAACTTCTTAAAAAAAAACACCGGGTTTACATAGAGACATTTAAAATTTTATGTAAGCAACATTTGATTTAGAAATTAAGACAATCTATAAAAAAAATAAATATTAAAAAAAAAAAAACTTCTTACTTTTAAAATTTAAATAGTTTTTGAAACAAATAAATTTTAATTTGTGTTTTTGTTAATTTATGCCAAAATATGCAAAAATATGCACTTAAAAGTTGGAAATATGCACAAAATGTGCATTTAAAACCAAAATATGCAAAAATATGCGTTTTCACAAAAATATGCAAAAACAAATCGATGCCATATGTAAGCAACATTTGATTTAGAAATTAAGACAATCTATAAAAAAAATTAAATATAAAAAAAATAAAATTCTTACTTTCAAAATAAATTTTTAAAATTTAAAATAGTTTTTGAATTAAATAAGTTTAAATTTGTGTTTTTGCTAATTTATGCCAAAATATGCAAAAATATGCACTTAAAAGTTGGAAATATGCACAAAATATGCATTTAAACCTAAAATATGCATTTAAAACCAAAATATGCAAAAAAATGCGTTTTCACAAAAATATGCAAAAACAAATCGATGCCATTTTAAGGCAAATTTCTTGATTCGGAAAGATAATTAGTCGATATCGTTTTTAGACCATCGACAAAAAAACATTCATTTACATGGAAATCACATCCCTACCTATTAAATTTTTATTCATGTTTTGGTACTTTTAGTAAAAAGTACTATTTTGGTACTTTTAGTTAAAAGTACTATTTTGGTACTTTTAATTAATCATGTACTCATCTTTTTCTAATGCTAATTTGTAGCCTATCGCTGGTGTCTTCATTAAATTTATAATATTTATGGCTTTCGTGTCAAGAGTAATTTGTATTTTGAAATTTAAAAACGTGATTGCATAGATATGTACAAAAAAAAACTTAAGAAAAACATACAATTAATAGATCAATAACCTGCCTTATAAGTCCATCTACAAACAATTGGCAACTCTAGGCCAAATTGTATAAAATTAAAAAAATAAAGCGCCAAAAGTTTAAATTAAGATTAAAAACATGTTGTTAAAACATGTCTATTGAATTTTTTTTTTATTTAAAATTTTATTTTTAGCCTAAATTGCAATTAAAACTATTAAATGTAACCGTTGAATTTGAAATCAGAAAAACATGCACCAGTATTTATTACAACAATTCCATCGATATGGACAGACAGACAGACATATGGCCATTAAACCAAGGTTATTTCTAAACATAGATTTATTCTGTGTATTTTAAAATATTTTATTTAATTTTTTTTTATTAAATCTACCATAGTTTTTCCACAATAAGATATTGAAAATGTTTATAGTCTATTAATTTAAAGTCAATTGAAAGGTGTTTTTATTATAGTTGCGTTTTTAGAAGGGGACCTACAAGTGTTTTTTCTATGTTTTTCTTAGGCCTAGTTTTTAAAATGTCAGTTAATCTTGGTTTAGTAAATCTGATAAAAAAAATTGAGCTTGCTTTGGCAAGTTTGTAAACAAAATTTTGAAGGATCGCTTTATGTATGCTACAAATTTGTTATATATTTTTTAAATACCCTAAACTAAGTTTAAACTTAATCCACTTTCTTTAAAATCTACCTTAATATTTTCAATGCAAAAAAATCTGAAGTTTAAAAGTCATTTTCATTATGACGTGAGAAAATGTTGATTATATCTTTTATGTGCTAAATATTTGAAAATATTTTAATTAATTTATGGAAAATTTAAACATTTTAAAATTAAATATTAATTGATATTGAATGCGCGCAAAAATGCCTTTTCTTAATTACTTTTAATTTTTTATTGTTTTCAATCCTATTGATTGGTTTTTAATGTCATAAAAAGTTTATTATTTGTTTATGGCGTTATACAGTTACACAGTGCAACAACCAAAGTCGGAATGAGATGAAACTAAAAGCAAATCGTCGCTGCGCCTAAAAATGGAGTCATGTGTTTTGGGGCAAGTGTTCAGGAGAGTAAAAAAACTGTTTATTTTCGTCCCTTCGCGATATTTTTTAAAAGTTTGTTCTACAAAAAATTCTTGTACCGATATTCTATCCACATACTGCAAAAAAATTATGAAACATTTAGCGGTTTTCCAATGGTGCAGAAATTTTCAAAAAACATACACATAACTCCTTTTTTAAGTACTTTTTGGAACAAAATTTAAATAAATGGAAATATTTTTTACACATAACTCCTTTTGCTTATGAAACCATTCTTATTGTTAATTTCTTTTCGAGAGGGACAAAGACTAAAAATAGTTTGTTGGTGGTTTAAAGAAACATTAGTTAGACAAGGTCCTTAAAATTTTGATATTTAAAAGCTCTTCACTAAACAGCGAACAACAGATTTTTCGCAAAACTGATGCTGATTTTTTGTTTTTTCTTGTAAATATTTAAGAGCTTTGACATAAATTGACATCTGCAAAAGATGATGTACTTTAGATACTAAAATTTACCTCCATCAATGATTTAATTGCTTTCACAAGCCTTTATTACCAGCCATTTAGGATTTAGATAACAGGATGAAAATTTGCAAATATTTTCCAAAAAATCTTGACAAATTCATTACAAATACTTGGATGCTATGTGTGAACCTCATATTACTAAAATAGTGGTCCATTTAGTCACGTGCTGTTACTTTTTTATCAAAAAAAGTTATGTGCAGCTTAACACATAACTCCTTTTCAGACCTTTTTTTAGTATGACGAACACATAGCTCCTTTTACTAACTTTTGAACCAATCAAGATATCAAAAAACGGTTTAGTGAGTAAACGTATGACCAATAGGGGATCAGAAAGATGTAATAAACAAAATTTAAAAAAACTACACATGACTCCATTTTTAGGCGCAGCGACGAAATGAAAGTCTATAACAAACCCCTCAAGTTTTTTTAGTTCAGCGGATTTGTTTTTACACACATTTAAAGTTACTGAACTTTTATGTATTATTACACCGTCTGACAGCCAATATGAACCGGATGATATACGTCTGAAAGTAGAGATCAAATGGAGTAAAACTGCATTTACAGACTTTCATTTCGTGATCCTGTTTCCTTTTAAAACGACTTCAAAGTTTTAAAGGATACATTTTGTAAAATATTTTTGAAAAATTTGTAATTGTCTTAGGATGACGCTTCATTTGCTATCAATAGTGGCATCCTAGGGCAAGTACAAATATTGAAAAAATATTTTATAAAATTTAATCCTCTAAAACTTTGAAGACCTTTTAAGAGGAAACGGGATCTCGAAATGAAAAACTATAAATGCAGTTTTACTACATTTAGTCTCTAATTTCAAACGCATATTATCAACTTCTTGTTCAACGACTTTTTTCATTTTTGTCGGACGGTATAATTATAATAATAATTGCTTTAAAACTGTATAAGTGGCGTATGATTAATTTTGTAATTGCCTTTAAATAACAATTATAAGCAACGGTGCACAGTGGTTTATTTTTAATAATTCGGCTATTCTGTAAGTAGGTACTGGGCCGATTGCAGCGAAATTCATACCGGTTAGAGCTAAAGTAATTTCAAGCTTAAGTATGGACACTGGACCCCACTTGTTCAATAAGGGCACCACCATGGGCCCCTAAAGTAGTACATGTTTAGCACACAAAAACTTTAAATGCTTTAAAATCACTAACTTTAAATGCGTATGAAAAAAATCTAGCTCTGAACTAAAAAAAATACCCTTAGGGGATTTTTATGTAAAATGTCAACTGCCATTTGCTTTTGGTTCCATCCCATTCCGATTCCAAAAGTTCGATTTTGTAACACTGTGTTATTAAATAATAGTATACAGATTTGTTAATTTGTTTGAAATACTATAAAAAGCACTTAAATTATTTATTAATATTTGCGAAGTTTAGTATTACTTTGTAAAATTATTTAATTCCCGAGTAAAAATAAGCATATATTACAATATATAACTTGATACAAACATAATTAATTATATATGATTATACATCCCTGAGATATTTTCAAAATTTTTTTAATGCAGTCATATGTAGTAATATATAATTTAATCATTATTCGGATTAAAAGGTGTACGGTTGATATAATTATATAAAATTATATGAGGGTCAATACAAAATTTATTTTTCTGTTTTTGTGCAATTAGATCTTATTAGATCCACCAATATAAGGCAATGTCTGGTCAAAACTCGGATGAAATCAAATCATATTTTATACAAGTAGATCTTTTTTAATGCAAAAACATCCACCATTATTCGGATCAAATTGCGTATTAATATATATTGTGTCATATATCATTATATATTGCATCATATAAAAATTTTTACTAGGGTTGTTGTGATAATAAGCTTATTGGAGTAATTTTTAACTCATTTTGGCTTGGTCTTGGATCTAGATCCAGGGCTAGAGGTTATTGAAATGTTTTCATTCCGATTGTGAGTCATCGAAATATCGGTATGGGGCAGCACAAAATATTTGTATTCGTGATTCTTCATGGATTTTAAGTCATTTTAGCGATTCCCGTCTGTCTGTTGAAATGCAGATCACAGCCAAAATAGGAGATGCAGAAGAATAAATCAATACTATAGATTCTTGTCGATGCTTCAACCAATTTCGTTCTGGATTAAGCGATATCGGTTTTGTGGTTCAAAAGTTATGAACAAAAATGTAAGCACACCTCAAAAATTTTGATAAATTCAACATAACCTAAAAATACAAAAAAAGTTTGAATTTAGCTGCTTGTTGACTCATGTCGACGGAAGTTAATGCAGAATGGTACACACAAAAAAGTATTGGCTAAAAATTTTCAATTTAATGTATTGATCAACAAAATTTAAATGAGTCAATCAATGTTTTGATTAACATTTTTGTTACAAAATTTTAACATACCAGATTTTTTTCGCTTTAATTTATTTAAATAGTTTAATTCAAAAATATACAAAATAATCAGGCTTTTTTTATTGTTGGCAACAAAAAAGATGAATTTTTTGATAATTTTGTCATAAGCTTCATTTGTTAAATCAATCATTATTTTGATTGACTTTGAATAAACAATTTATCAAATTTTTGATCAAAATCAAAAAAATGTTTTATTGAAAAAATGTTCAATCAATCACCTACAACTTGATGATTGGTATAACAATTTTTTAATTGGAGGAATTTCAATCAAAAAATTGATTGAAACCGCGTTTTTGTTGATTGAAATTCGTTTCAATTTTTTTCTGTGTATTTAAATAAGTAAAAACTCGTTTTTATACACAAAAAACTTTTTTTCGGCAAACATTTTTTTTTTTGTTACTAATTTTTTTTTTTCGAAGACATTTTTTTGTCAAAAATTTTCGTAAATTATTTTGTTTCAGTAAAATTTTTTGTTTAACAAAAATGTTGGAAATAATCTTCTTTACAGTTTGAAGGACCGAATTTAAACGTTTTACTTGTTTTCTTAGTCCTAACTAGAGATGGGCACATGAGTAGATTAGAGCGTGATTCTCGCGTGATCACACGTGAGGGCGACTGAATTCAATTTTACTCACGTGATTGTGATTGAGTGTGAGTGGGGAAAAAATTGCGTGAGTAAGATTTTTGGGTGAGTGAGTGTGCGTGAGTCGAATTTTTTGCGTGATTTATTTTCTCTTCATATTTCCTTTTGTACCAATAAAGGAACAAAATAACGCGTGATCACACGTGAGTGTGAGTGAATTCAATTTTACTCACGTGATTGTGAGTGAGTGTGAGTGGGGGAAAAAATTGAGTGAGTGAGTGTACGTGAGTAAGATTTTTAAGTGAGTGAGTGTGCGTGTGTCGATTTTTTTGCGTGAGTTTGCGAGATTTATTTTCTCTTTATATTTCCTTTCGTACCAAAAAAATCAACAAAAAAGCTTAAAAATTTAAACTTAAGATTTCGGCAGAAAAAATCAAAAAAAAAAAATTTTAAAACTTCGCTGTACTTTAAATTTTTCTTAAAATTTAGTTTATGATTTTTTTTTGTATAAATAAGAGTTTCGTGAGTGTGAGTCAACGTGAGTGTGAGTGAAGCTTGTGTGAGTGCACGTGAGTGTGAGTTGTATTAAATTTACTCACTGATTGTGAGTGAGTGTAAGTAGAAAAAATATGCTCGTAAGTGAGTGTGTGTGATTCAAAAACTTGTGTCGTGAGCGTGAGTGAGTGTGAGTCAAAAATCACTAACAAGTGAAGTCTCCCTGGTGTCACCCTCCGATCTTCATGAAATTTGGATATGTTGTTAAGAACGAAAATTAATTCGACACATATTTTTTTTTAGCGGCCCAAACTCATTTTTACGGGTGGTCGATTTGTAGATTTGTATGGGGGGAAATTGACCTTTTTCAGTTTATTACGACATGTGTGGTATCATATTAAAAATACCTATCTCGTGGTGCTAAGAACGGGCCAAAGAAGTTAATATTTTTCCACTTATTAACAAAAATGTCCTAAAATTTTGGTATTTTACTCAATATGACGAAAAGTTTTGCATGTTTGGACACGTTCATAGCACACGTAGATAGGTTTTCCAAAAACCTTTCATTTGGTATGTAACATAACTAGGTTTCTTTGCATAATTTAGGACATAAACGAAAAAAACTTTAAAATGGCCTTGTCTTCCCTCCCTCCCTCCTTTTTACCCCCTAAATATGAATTTGGGCCGCTAAAAAAAAATACGTGTCCCTTTATTTTTTCTGCTCTACAAAATAAAACCAATTCCATAAAGATCAGCGGGTGACACTAGGGAGACTTTCCTTGTAAGTCCAAACCTGTAAAAAATGTGTACGAAAGTTATAGTCGGTCAAAATCGACCATACCAACCCCTACACTAGTGTATCCCGGAACATGGGTCCCAAGTTGATCTATCTTTTGTCAAATCTTTAAAAAGTGTAAAAAACACTCACAAAACAAATTTAAGTGTAATAGGCTTCTATTTGTCAATAAACCTGAGTATCGGGAAAAATTGTTCTAAATCCAAACATGGTCTGATCATAATCAGATTTGATTGGGTTACGTTATGCAACACAATTTTGTATCTTGGATACGACAAAAAAAATGTAAGTACACCAATAGTAGACTTAAGCCTCGCTTTTCCCAAGGACGAAGCTTATCTCTCACACATCTCTCAAATTTTATGAAAATAGAAAATTTTGTTGTGTGTGTTAAACGCGTACCTTAATAACCTAATTAAATCTGATAATCGGACCATTTTTGGACTTAGGTCCTATATGAAAATTTCGCCCGATATTCAGGAAAATCGGTTAATTGACAACAAATAGAAGCCTATTTCACTCAAATTTAGTTTTTGAGTGTTTCTACATTTATTAAGTAATGGACAAAAGATAGATCAAATCGGTACATGTTTGGACTAGGGATCTATTTTTCGGGAACACTGGTATAGGGTATTATATGGTCGGTCTTAACTGAAATGATTTTCCCCCATATTTTTTCCTGTGTATTGATCATTAATGTGCTACTCATTGGTTGATAAAGTGGAGGCTATAAAAAAACTGTATTTTTATAAATTCGGGAATTTGGGAATAGTTGTGTTTTATTTTAGATGATAGCGTAAAAAAATATCTGGCAACGCTGATTTTTGTCATCACAGTTCATCATCATTGTCTCCGATCTATTGACTCTTCCATGCCGTTTTTATTTTGCTCTCGCTCTTAACCGTCATTAATTTCCTTAACTGTTTTACCCCCAGTTTCTGTAACACGAACGTGATTCGTTCGTGACGAATTTGTGTGTATTTTGTTATTGTAACAAAAACAAAATGCATGCAAATTCAGACGAAAGGCGTTCGTTTTTAAGAAACTGGGGGATAATGTTCAGTTCGTGCAATTTAACAAGTTTTATTTTTGAAACGAATTTTATGTTATGACACGAATAACACCCATTTCTAATCACATGCATTTGTATTAAACATCATCATCATCATTATTATTATCGTGACAATGACGACAATGTCAATGATGACATTCCCATCCCCTGCACACTATCCAATATTATAAACTACATGACTTGAGTGGGTGTTTGATTTCCTGACCCAACCTTAAACTTGTAATAATGCACAAACAAATTTTTTTTTTTTTTTTGTTTAATTCTTCATAATAATTGTAACTAATTGTCGTGATTGAAATGTTTATTTCTGTTTGTTTGAACGATTTCCCAGTAAAAAATTTTATAAAAGTCGTTTTAATAAAAGCTGTTTTAAAAAAGATGATACTGTGGATTTGGAATCAGTTGTCTTCCTAAAAATTGAGTTACAAATTGTACTTAAGGTACTTTAAAAAAAAAGTACTTTAAAAAAAAAAAGGACTTTTTGCGTAGAAAAAAGTACTTTTTGGTAATTCCAATTCTAGGAGGGCTGGCAACAAGGTGTCAAATATGTGCTTTGGTACTTTTTTCTTTCTCAAAAAATTTTTTTTCTTTCAATTTTTTTTCACTTAACTTTTTTTTACTCAAAATTTTTTTTCACTCAAAATTCTTTTATTCGACTCAAACTTTTTTTTAGTACCAACGAACTTTTTTAGTTATATAATTTCAGGGGATAAACAGGGTCTAACAAATGTAATATAAGTATAAGTTTGTCATTTTGTGTGTAAGTCATCGAAATATCGGAAATATTATTGATCTGTGAACGATTCTAAGACATTCTAGCGATGTTCGCCTGTCTGTTGAAATGGCGTTCACGGCCAAAATATAAGAGAGATATGACTGTAACGTAACAGATTTACTTGATGTGGGCCTGAGCAGTTTGGCATTTCATTTGATCGATATCGGTTAAGCGGTTCAAAAGTTATCAACGAAAGTGTAAGGACACTTCGAACATTTTGTTGCTACATTCCACATAACCTAAAAATACAAAATACTTTAATTTGGCTGCTGGTTGACATTTGTGAACAGAATTGGATACCAAGTGGTATTTAAACGAGTAAAAATAAATTTTTTACAAAAAAAAACAATTCGCGAAACTTTTTTTTCCGCCAATTTTTTTTTTCGCGGAAATTTAAAAAAAAAAAAATTCTTGCAAATAATATTTTTGACATTCGGCAAAGTCGCATCTAACTTTTTTACTTCTTTTTTTCTCAAAAGTAAAAAAACAAATTGTCTGAATTGAGAATCCGTTAAAGAACAGATTCTGTATTAAAAAATCCTTCACTTTAGTTTCACAGTAAGCTACCAGATAAAACCAGATCCATTAGAACGTCTTTTAAAAAAATTTTGCTGGGTTATTTATTAATTGTTTTATTTTTTTTTTTTACAGAAATAGAAAAATATGATTCATGTAATAATTAAATTAAAACAAACAAAAATTATTGGGTCACATTATAAAGAAATGTATGTCAAATAGATAACAGCATTTTTAAATTTGTTTAATCAATTTTTTTTTTTTTGTTTTTAACGGCTTACACAATTTTGAATATTGTATTTTATTATTAAATTAAATTAAGATATGAATGACCTATTAACTTTGAAGTTTGTTTTAAAAAAAAATTTAATGCAAATTAATTATACATTAATCATAGATATTAAGCGGACATTTTGTATATAATCGATACAACTTAATAATTTGTTAATCGCAAGCAAATAGTTAATGTCATAGTGGCAATAGGTGATAATTTGGAGTTAATCGTTGGACTTTACAAAATTAATTAAAATTTTGAAATTTTAAAGTTTTGACACAAAAGTTATAGAATTTTTCTTGTAGTTTGTACTTAATTTATACTGACTACAAAATTAAAATAAAATCGGATTTTGCTCATATAATCAACTATTTTTGTATGGTCAACCCTAATCTGAGAGGACAGACTAAACAGACGCAAAACTTATGACTAGGGATGTGATTTCCACGCAAATGCATGTTTTTTGTCGATAGTCTAAAAACGATAAATTCCAATTATCTTTCCGAATCAAGAAATTTGCGTTACAATGGCATTGATTGGTTTTTGCATATTTTGGTGAAAATGCATATTTTGGTTTTAAATGCATGTTTTGTGCATATTTTCAACTTTTAAGTGTATATTTTCACATATTTTGGCATAATTTATCAAAAACACAAACTGAAATTCATTTGTTTCAAAAATTATTTTAAATTTTAAAAATTTATTTTGAAAATAAGAAAAAATATTTTTTTTTTAAATTTTTTTTTAGATATTCCTAATTTCTAAAAAATATCTTGCTTATATAAAGTTTTATTTTTTGCTTTTAAAAAAGTTTTTTCTATGAAACAAGATTTTTGTTGCACACATTTTTTAGTGCATATTTGTAGGTTTTTTAGTGCATATTTCGAATTTTAAGCGCATATTTTCGATTTTTTAGTGCATGAAAGTCTTATCCCTACTTATGACAGATGTTAAAAAAGTTATATTGAACCAAAATATTTTTTTTTTTTTTGTGCTAAAAAGAATAAACTAATAGAACACCGGACCAGACCATTAAATTCTAAAAGTATGACCGATATTAAAATATCCATGTCCCTCAGTTTTTCTAGATCAAATGGCGTTATTGCCAAAAATGCAAAAAAAAAGTTGTTTGCACTATAGAAAAAGATCACTCTATACAGAAAGAAGGGCTTAGAATAACATAACCGTATCTCTCAGGGTTTCTAGATAAATTCGGGTTTTGCGCAAAAAATGCAAAAAAAATATTGTTAAATTGTTTTTCACCAAAGTAGTGTGAAATAAGTCAAAAAAATTTATTAAAGCTTTGACGACCATACATTTTCTACAGAAACGATTTTCAGTTTCTGTTCATTGTCCCCTCTCCATCCCCCTTATTTTTCTTGCACTCAAAAAAAAACCGTGTAAAATTACAAAAAAACTTTATAACTTTATTTTGCTACCTCCTATTTGACAAGAATTCCTTGTTATTTTGCAAGCTTTTTACAAATATTTTTGTAATTTTACAAGCTTTTTACCAAAAAGAAATTTAAATTTACAATTTTTTTGACTCGATAAAACTTACAAGGAGGTTTCGTAATAGAAACTAGATTTTTTGCTACCTCCTATTTTACGAGAATTCCTAATAAAAATTACGAACTTTTTTGTAATTTTACAACATTTTTACCAATAAAATTGTAAATTTACAACTTTTTTGGCGAAATAAAACTTACAAGAACTTTTCGTAAATTTACTAGATTTTTTTTTGTAAAACATCTTAAAAATTTGTAAAATTACAAGAAAAACTGTAAAATTACAAAAAAAAATTAAATTTCGATCAAAAATTGTTTGTTAAAAAACAAGGACAACTGTCAAATATTAGTAAAATGGGATTAAGAGACTTGTTCTAGTAATTTGATAAGGTTTTTCTGTTTTTCTAAATCAAATCGCGTTATTGCGAAAAAAAAAATTGTTTACACTTTAGAAAAAGTTCACCCTATTCATAAAGAAGGGCTTAAAATAAAATACTCCTATCTCTCAGGGTTTCTAGATCAATTCGGGTATTTTGCGAAAAATGCAAAAAAACCTCTTAAAATTACAACAAAAACTTGTAACTTTTTTTTGCTACCTCTTCTTTGACAAAAAATTCCTAGTAATTTTACTAGCTTTTTACCAATAATTTTGTAATTTTACAAGGTTTTTACCAATAAAATTGTAAATTTAAAAATTTTTTGACACGATAAAATTTACAAGGAGGTTTCGTTACTTTACTAGATTTTTTGCTTACTCCTATTTAACGAGAATTCCTAGTAATTTTAGAAGCTTTTTACCAATAATTTTGTAATTTTACAAGCTTTTTACCAATAAAATCGTAAATTTACAGTTTTTTTGGCTTAATTAAAATTACAAGGAATTCTCGTGAATTTACTAGAGTTTTTTTGTAAAATTATCTTGGAAATTTGTAAAATTACCAAAAAATTGTAAAATTACAAAAAAAAATTTAAATTTCGATTTGTTAAAAAGCAAGGAAATCTGTCAAATTTTGGGAAAATAACATTACGAGACTTTTCCCTACTTTTTTGCTAAAGTTAGCAAAAATGTTTTGCCAATAATTAGTTAACCATATTTTTTTTTTTTTTGAACTTAGTTCATACACATCTGAGGACCCCATTGGGTTCGGACCCGATGGGTCCAGACCCCGATGGGCCTAGACCTAGTTGGGTTCCTTAAAAATCGTCGTAGTTTTTGATCCAAAATTTGTGTCCGTTTCGCTCTACCTTGCTTAGTTTTTGAGATACGTGATTATGGGGGACCACTGGGGTCTTGAGAATTAAAAAACTCGATAACTTCAAAAATATTACTCGGAGAGCTTGTTCTACGTGTTGGGAGCTACAAAAATGGTTTTGGACTTTTTGTTGTGTCGGCAATATTTACCGAGATATGAGCATTTTAAAATTTTCGGGAATGCTAACTTTTTTGGATCCAAAGTTAGGGCCCATTAGGGTCCACACATGTGAAGAGGGCCGGCGATACTATGGAGAGCTCTAAAACCAAAAATGGCCTCCATTTTGCTCTATCTGGCTTAGTTTCCGAGATAGCGCCATTTTAAGTTTTCTGAAAATAAAAATAAATTTACCATTTATTTTGCTAATATTAGCAAAAAAGCTTGTAAAAATTTGGTCAACTCAATTTTAAATCTAGCAAAAAAAATTAGTTCAAATTTTGTTTAAAATTGCTAATGCGCTAAATGAAGTTTACAAGATATTTTTGCTAACATGCTAATCTCAACTAAAAATTTGCTAAAAGTTAGCTAACCAGCATTAGCATAAAAAAATTAGTTAATCTACTAATGTATTATTTTGAGTGTAGTAATTTGACAAAGTTTTTTTTTGTGTGTACTAGTCCTAACACATATGTGATACCAATTTGAGGCCAATCGGATTAAATTAACCCGTAGTGCCCGCCCGGTGGTCAAAATTTTGGATTTTTTTAAAAATTAAAAAAATAAATAAAATAAAAAAATAAAAAAAATCTTTCGACACATATCAAAAAAGTTTTAAAATCGGTGGAGCGGGTTTCGAGATATCGCTATTTGGAATTTGCAAAAAATGGCGGTTTTTTCCTACGTTTAAAAATTTTCTAAATTAATTCTCAAAATGTCATACCCCTTTATGGAGCTTGAGACATCATTTCATTTGGAACAAATTAGGACCACATCCGATAATTTTAACCCATGGCGCCCTTCGATCAAATTTATTTTTTTTTATCCGCTGGGTCCACATGCAGGGTTTTGAGCTCCTCTGACATAAAAATGTTGCATTTGCTTAAAAAAAGTACAAAAAAACCCTGCAAAAAAATACCGTTTTTCCGATTTTGCCCATTTTCGATTTTGCCCATTTCCGAACTTAACCTGCCTAGGAATATAAGACATATTCGTACCAAACTTCAAAAGTCTAGCTCTTTTATTTTGGACTGGATCGTGTCCTCTACAGACGGACGGACATCGCTAGAATGTTTTAGAATCGATCACTGATCAATAATACATATACTTTATGGGGTCCTAGACCGATATTTCGAATAGTTACACTCGGAACGACAAAGTGAGTACCCCCATACTGTGGTTGGAGGGTATAAAAATAATATCATGCGATTTTTATTAATTTGGCATGTGGAATATCAATATCAAAAAATTTCTAAAATTGGTCGAACGGTTTTCGAGATATCGCCATTTAAAATTTGCCAAAAAAATTGCAAAAATTGCGGTTTTTTTACTAAGTTTAAGAATTTTTTTTAAAAAAATCTAAAAAATTCTTTCCCTTGACCCTTCATAGAGCTTAGGACAATCTTTCAATTAAGTCTGATTTGAGTCAAATCCGATAATTCTAACCCGTGGCGCCCTTCGATCAAAGTTTAGAGTTTTTGGTAAAATGTTTATTATAAAGCCAACATTTTGATCGATGGGCACTACGGGTTAAAATGATCAGATTTTGCTCAAATTAAGTTTAAATGAAAGAATGTCTCAAGCTCTATGAAAGGGTCAAGGCAAAGGAGTTTTGACTTTTTTAAAAAAATTCTTGAACGTAGGAATAAACCGCTATTTTTTTTACAAATTTCCAATGGCGATATCTCGACAACCGTTCGACCGATTTTAATTTTTTTTTGTATTCGTATTCAACATGCCAAATATAATAAAAATAATGCATCGCAAGATATTTTTTTTTTGCATTTTCAAAAACCCAAAATTTTGGTGGAAATTTCCCAAAAGTCCAAAACTTTGATCGAAGGGCGCCATGGGTTCAAATGATCGGATTTGACTCAAATTTATTTGGAATGACAGACTGTCTCAAGCTCTATAAAGCGGTCAATAGTATGACATTTTGAGATTTAATTAAGAAAATTTCTTGAACGTAGGAAAAAACCGCCATTTTTTGCAAATTTCAAATAGCGAAGACTTGAAAACCGTGCGATCGATTTTAAAACTATAATGTATCGAAAGATATGTCTTTTTCATTTATTTTTTTTATTATTCGAAAATCCAAAACTTTGACCGCCGGGCGCCAGGGGTAATTTCATCCGATTGGCCTCAAATTTGTACCACATAAGTTTTAGACCTAGGACAATAAAAATTTTCCCAGACACTTGGGAAAATCGAAAGTTGAAGAAAAAATGCCAGTCTAACGCTATATACATCAAAATCCACATTTAACTAGATTTTGCTGCCAGTGTGTAAATTGGTCAAAAGAGAAAAATTAATAATTTTAAAGTTCGGGTACTTTTTTTTCTATAAAAAAAAGTTTTATTGCACTTGTTAAATATTAAAGTATCTTATGTCGACAAGTACTTTCTGTTTTTAATTAATTTTAATTGCTCAAAGATCACTTTTTTTTAATATAGTTTTTTATATTCTCAATGACCTTTAAAATTAAAAAGAAAAAAATGTATAATTAAATACATCTTGTTTTTTCCTACTTTACATAAAAACATTTATCATCATGATGTTCTTTTCTGTTCTTTGTACTTTTTTTTTATAAAACTTTAATTTATATACACTGAAAAAGTACACAGGGATGTACAAAAAGTTCATTATTTACATAATTAAAATTTGTTAATTTTTACTATAGCAACAATAGTAAATTAAATTTTTTCATAATTTAAAAAAACGGGATATTTTATATTATTGTTGTCAAGGGAAAAATAATTCGTATCAGGTGGATTTTTTTTATAATTTAAAAAATTATCGGCCTTGGAACACATTCGAGTTTCTCGATTGATATTAAGACGATATTCTTTTGTATGTCTGTTAAAATTGCGATCACGGACAAAATGTTACCCAGATATGACTGTTACTTTAGAGATTTACTTATTGTTTCGAGAAATTTGGTATTGCATTTGAGCGATATCGGTTCAGCGGTTCAAAAGTTTTGAACGAAAATGTAAGGCCACCTCGAAAATTTTGGTTTAATCTACATAACCTAAAAATACAAAATGCTCGTTTTTCGAATGCTTTAATTTGGCTGCTGGTTGACATATGTGAACAGAATTGAATACCGAAAGGTATTTAAACAACTAAAAACCTATTTTTTAACCCCAAAATTTTTTTCGCGGAATTTTTTTTTTCAAAATTTTTTTTTTCGCCAAAATTTTTTTTCAAAAATTTTTTTCGCCAAAATTTTTTTCAAAAATTTTTTTTCTTTAAAATTAATTTTATTTTACCAATTTGTTTACCCCAATATTTTTTTTGCGAATTTTTTTTTCAGTAAATTTTTTTTTTTCAAATATTGCAATAATCTTTTTATTCCCTCCACTTACAATTAGTGGTAGAGACTTTTTTCGAAATTTTTTTCCCGCTGAAATTTTTAAATAACTCGAGCTCGACTATTTATTTACAAAATATGCTGAAATTTTTTTTTATTATTTTTTTTTTTAATTTTGTTCTCAACTTACTTTCTTTTTTCGACTTTTTTACCCCAAAATTTTTATTTCGCAAAATTTAATTTCACCAAACTTTTTTTTTCACCAAAAAATTTTTTTTTAACAATTTTTTTTTTTAAATAAGTTTCATTGCAAATAATATTTTTTACATTTAGTAGGATATCAATACATCCGGCGAGGCCGAATTTGACTTTTTTTTACTAAAAAACAAAGTTTTTTAGAATATTATTTTTTACATTGTAGAGGGTACTGGATTTTACCTAATTTTTTAAGTGACAGCGTTACAAAATGGTTTAATAGATTGTTTACCTAAGTGTTTAAGTGTTACCTAAGTGTTAAGATGCAATTAGATATTTCTTAAAATAACTAGATTAGATAATCCAGATTATTTACAGTTTAATCCAGTTTACAATTTTGTGAAAATTAATTAAAAAGTTAAAAAAAAAAAACTTAAGGGGATTTTTAAAATCAGTTTGTTTTAAATTTTAAATAATTCAAGTTAGAGTGTTAATTAATTAGGATGTGCCAAAAAAACTAAATAAATAAATAAAAAAATATTTGGGCGCCTTTCTTAAGAGATGTAAAATTTTCTTAACTTTGTTATTCCGTGTGTAACACATCGAAATATCGGTCTAGAACCCCATATTAGAGTGACATTTTGCAAATTTGAGGTCAATCATATTAAATTAATTAAAGTTTTGGCTTTTTAAAATTAAAAAATAATATTATATTTTAATAATATTTATATTTATTATATTTATTTATTATAATATTATAAATTTTCATTAATATAATGAAACAGTTTCATTGGACGATCTTTTATGATGAGTTTCATTATATTAATCAAGCTTTTTCTTTGTAAGTAGGAAAAACCCGCTTGTAAATTTCAATAGCAATATCTCGAAAACCATTTTACTTTACAAACATACTCTTTTACCCCATTTTATTTATTTTTTTTGCGTAAATTATTTTTTTCGGAAAAATTTTTTCCTCAAAATTTTTTTTTCCGCATATTTTTTTTTTTTTTAATTTTTACTCTCAAAATTAATTTCTTTTATCAATTTTTTAAGCTCAAAATTTTTTTTGCGGAATTTTTTTTTTACCAAATTTTTTTTTCGCGGAATTTTTTTTTGCAAACAATTTTTTTCTGCGAGAATTTTTTTCATACTTTTTTTAAATAAATTTTGTAACTTTTTCACACAGTGGAGAGTATCCAAACATTAGGTAAGGCCGATTTTTTTTCCGCGGAAATTTTTTTTTCGCCAAAAATTTTAATCGATTGCCCCAACAAAACTATACAAGAATGTAATTTTTTGATATTGTAATGGATTCCGTTTAAATTTGATAAATATTTAATCAAGGCAACCAGACTTAAATTTGACTCCTTTTCCAATATTAGACCACGCCTCCAAAGCCCAGTTTTTGAAAAATTGAAAAACCAAATTTTTTTAGTTCAATATAGGGCTATCCATACAACCTATTCAGAAATTCACGGGCCACATGTTTTTCTGTAGCGGGACATTTGGTGTGGAATGTCTCATATATAAGTTTGTCATTCCGTTTGTAACTCATCGAAATATCGGTCTGGGACCAAATAAAGAATATTTATATTATTTATCAGTAGGGATGAGATTTTCATGCACTAAAAAATCAAAAATATGAGCTAAAAAATTCAAAATATGCACTAAAAAACTTAAAAATATGCACTAAAAAAAATACGTGCAATAAAAATCCTGTTTTCATACGAAAAACTTCTTAAGAAAAACAAAAAATAACATCGGGTTTAAATAGTAATAATAGAAACTTTATGATTTTTTAGAAATTAGGACAATCTAAAAAAAATTAAAAATAAAAAAAATAATTTTTTAAATTTAGATTTTTTTTTAAAGAAATAAATTTTATTTTGTGTTTTTGCTCATTTTAGCCAAAATATGCAAAAATATGCACTTAAAAGTTAGAAATATGCAAAAAATATGCATTTAAAACCAAAATATGCACAAATATGCATTTTCATTAAAATATGCAAACATATGCAAAAACAAATCGATGCCATTTTAACGCAAATTTCTTGATTCGGAAAGATAATTGGTCGATACCGTTTGTAGACTATCGACAAAAAACATGCATTTGCATGGAAATCACATAGCTATTGATCAGTGATCGATTTTAAGACATTATAACTGAGACTTAGCACACTTACTTGTTGTTGCTCTAAGCAGCTTCGTATTGCATTTGAGCAAAATCGGTTCAGCGGTTCAAAAGTTATGAACGAAAATGTAAGAACACCTCAAAAATTTGGGTACATTCGACATAACCTTAAAATACGAAATGCTTTAAATTGGCTGCTGGTTAGCATACGTGAACAGAATTGGACAAAGAATGGTATTTTATTAAGTACAACAATATTTAAAAAAAAAAAAAAAAAATCGCGGAATTTTTTTCGCCAAAATTTTTTTTCCGCGTAATTTTTTTTTGTAAATAATCTTTTTTTCATTGTGGATTTTTGCACGATTTTTCTCAAAAAAAATTTGAAAATTTTGATTTTTTGAAGACCCCTACAAAAAGACAAGAAAAAGTTTCAAAAAACGGCAACATCATATGGGATCAATCATATCTTTGGTTGTATTATACAGGGATGGGCAATGCCTCTTGGGCATTATTGATCACTTTATATTAATTGTTAGGTGAGCGCATGGTTGGGAGGTATTTGACTTTATAATATTATCCGTCTAATAAAAATTCCAAAATTATAAAAAAAAATTTTTTGATTAATAAAATTTTTGACACGTTTAAAATATTTCTATTGATAAATATACTTTACATGTATACAAACATATTTATTTAAATAAATATCTTATAGATTTCTATTTGTTAAAATTTTTTTGCTACAAAAAATTATAGAGTTTATTTAATCTTAAAATTAACGTTAATTTAATATTTGCTAAAAGTTTTTTTTTTTTATTATTGCCAATATTCTTCTATTAATTATAAAAATTTTAACACCTGAATATTAAAAAAAAAAATGCGAAATAAAAATAACTTGCCATGTTTAAAAATAAAATTTGTTAATTTTTTATTAAAAATTTAAAACGTTAATATTTTGTTAACTTATCATTTAGAAAATTCATTCAATTTTAGATTTAATTCTAAAACGTATTTTTTTTTTTACAAAAAAAAAATAATAAGAAAACACTTGTGTTATTAAAAAAAATAAATAAAAAACTTTTTTATTTTATCTTTGTAAAAACAAAAACTATCTTTAATTAAGTTTACAAAAAAAATTATAAATTATATTTTTAAAAAAATTTAGATAAAATTACTATTGTAGACAACAAACACGCGAAGTACTTCAGGGCAGACAACAATATTTACAGTTTTTTTTTTTTTTTTTTGCAAAATTTTAAAATTGTTGACACGAGTTTGAAATGCATAATAATTTAGGAATTAAGTGGTTAAAAATGTTATAATAATTTACAAAAATTATAACTAAGTACTTAGGTATTATTTATTAGATAATTATTTTAAATAACTATAGTTAAAATATTAATTAATTCCAAACAACAATACAATTAATAGATTTACAAACATTAATCAGGTTAAAAGTGTTAAAAATGGTAGGTACCCAAGCAGAAATTGACGACGGTTCTAAAAAAAAAGCGTTCTAAAAGCACTGTAACAAAAAAAAAGCATTCTCAAAACGCTATTTTCAAACGCTTTGCGAGCGTTTTTGAAAAGTGTTCTGAAAGCTCTATAACAAAAAAAAAGCAATTTCAAAACGTTTTTTTGGAACGCTTTGCGAGCGTATTCGAAAAGCGTTTTAAGAGTTCTTTATATTTATTTATTTTTATACCCTACACCACACTGTGGTACAGGGTATAATGAGTTTGTGCTGATGTTTGTAACTACCCGAAATATTGGTCCTAGACTCACCTTTAAGTATACCGATCAACTCAGAATCACTTTTTGAGTCGATTTAGCGATGTCCGTCCGTCCGTCCGTCCGTCCGTCCGTCTGTCTGTCTGTCCATGTAAACGGTGTAAACACGATACAGGTCGCAATTTTTAATCAATTGACTTGAAATTTGAAACTTAAGTCTCTCTTGGCCCAAGGACGAAGCCTATTGAAATTGGAAAAAATCGGTCCATATTTACACCTAGCCCCCATACAAAGGTCCTCTTTAGTTTTGGCTCAAATGACTCTAATAACCGTATTATAGAAGGTATCGTTTTGAAATTTGGAAGGTAAACATGTTTTGTCTTCACAAATCATCATTCCGAATTTCAAAGAAATCGGAACAGTTCTTCTTGTAGCCCCCATACAAACCACCTCCCCGATTTTCACATAAATGTCTCCAATTTCATGAAAATAGAAAATATTTAATTAAAATTTTGTTTGTGTATGTTAAACGCGTACTTAAATAACCTTATCAAACCTTATAATCATCGGACCAGTTTTGGACTCAGGCCCCTTGTGAAAATTTCGCCCGATATTCAGTTAAAGCGGTTTATTGTCAACAAATTGGAGCCTATTTCACTCAAATTTGATTTGTGAGTGTTTTTTACACTTACTAAAGATTTTACAACATATAGATCTAATCGGTCCATGGGACCCATTTTCCGGGAAACTCTGGTGTAGGGTATTATATGGTCGGTCTTGACCGACTATAATTTTCTTACTTGTTTTTTTTTAATTTCTTTTTTAAAGTCAATTTTTTTTTTTGTTTTATAAGTAAAAAAAATCATAAAAAATGTTTTTAGATTTTTTTTTTTTAATTTTCTAAGTTTCGAAAATTTTTTTGTAAAATTTTTTTTGAGTACAAAAACTTTTTTTTTCGGATTTCACTTTGTATCAAACAAATTATTATACCCGAACTAAAACAGAAATTCTTTACTTTTGGTTTTTAAAGCGCTTTGATGACTTTAAAAAAACGTTCTCAAAGCACTTTTTTACATCGCTTTTAAAACGATTTAAACCTAGCGTAGATCGATGTTATCATTCGGATCATCTGAAGGCGCTTTGAAGTTGGTATATAGAACGCTCGTACAACCGTCCACAACGCTTTCACAACGCTTTTGCGATTGTATTTTTCTGACTGGGTACCCAAGCAGAAATTGACGACGGTTCTAAAAAAAAAGCGTTCTGAAAGCACTGTAACAAAAAAAAAGCATTCTCAAAACGCTATTTTCAAACGCTTTGCGAGCGTTTTTGAAAAGTGTTCTGAAAGCTCTATAACAAAAAAAAAGCAATCTCAAAACGTTTTTTTGGAACGCTTTGCGAGCGTATTCGAAAAGCGTTTTAAGAGTTCTTCATATTTATTTTTTTTTTTTTTGAAAAAAATTTCTAAGTTCCGAAACTATTTTTGAATAACAATTTTTTGTCAATTTTTTTAGGTTTTTTAAGTAAAAAAATCATAAAAAATGTTTTTAGATTTTTTTTTTAATTTTTTTGAAAAATTTTCTAAGTTTTTTTGAGTACAAAAACTTTTTTTTTTCGGATTTCACTTTGTATCAAACAAATTATTATACCCGAACTAAAACAGAAATTCTTTACTTTTGGTTTTTAAAGCGCTTTGATGACTTTAAAAAAACGTTCTCAAAGCACTTTTTTACATCGCTTTTAAAACGATTTAAACCTAGCGTAGATCGATGTTATCATTCGGATCATCTGAAGGCGCTTTGAAGTTGGTATATAGAACGCTCGTACAACCGTCCACAACGCTTTCACAACGCTTTTGCGATTGTATTTTTCTGACTGGGTAGTTTTTGGAGTAAAATTTTTGGTAAAAATAAGTATGGCAAAAAATTTGAAAAACTATTTTTTTGAAAAAAACTTTTCCGCGAAATTTAGAGGAGCCAACAACAAAATTTGTTTGTTTATCTTTTTGGGACATTTGTGTTTCCCAATACATATAAAACAAGTAAAAAAATTAAATTCGGCCTTGTCAACCGATTAAGAATAATTCGATTAATCGATCAAACAAAACCAAATTCTTGTACGATTAATTTAAAAAGGATGTTTTTCGAATAACAAATAAATCGATTAATTTATGTCTATTAATCGAATAATTATTTTTTTTATACCCTCCAACTACAGTACCGAAATATCGGTCTAAGACCCCAAAAAGTATATATATTAATGATCAGTGATCGATTCTAAGATATTCTAGCGATGTCCGGGCATGATACAGATGTGGAGACCATGATACAGTCCAAATCGTATCGTTAGCTCATTATTCTATTACCATAAAATGACACTATATATAGGGTGACCATTTTTTTCTGAGCTTAAATCAGTATGCCCAAGTTTTTTTCTAGAAATACTTAACTCTCTAAAATTTTTTTCTATGAGAAAACACTGATCTTTTCTCAACACTTAAAAAAATGTCGGTTGAACTAACTTGACCCCAAATATTTTGAGTAAAAACAACTGTTAAAAACAACTGCAAAAAAACAAATGTTAAAAAACAACTGCAAAAAGCAACTGTTGTCGCTATTTTGCAGAAAATTTAGTTGACTCTAACGGTTTCATTTGAATGTTTTGATCGTTTCAGTGCAGAAAATATAATAAAATTCCACAGGTTTTGAGAATAAGAAAATACATCAGATTTTGAAGACTTTTTCCGTAAGTTTTGACAATTTTTCCTGTAAGAAAACTTCACAGCTAATCATCAATCAGCACGTGTTTTTTTAAGGCCCTGATTTTCTGAGCGCATTTTCGAAAAAGCTCTGATGACATTACCTCATCTTAAATCTCAGAATCATTTGGATTCATGCAATTTACTTCATCTTTCTAAAAATATAAAAAATTGAACTTTTCGTTATAGAAAACCTCAAAGATTCTGTGCGCATTTTCATATAAATTTAGGAACATCAAAATAACCTCATGCTCAGATTAATTTTTGCGTTAAGAAACCTCTTGATTCACGAACTTTAATCTCTTTAGAATAAATTCATTATAAATTATCTCATTTTCAGACTTAAGTTAAAAAAAAAACAACTCTGACGACTTATATTATGGAAATTCAAGTTTTTGTACAGAATTTTCGAATAAAATTATTTTTTATGTTGAAATGTTCAAAAATCAGTACAATCGTACATATTTTAAAAAATCAGTACGAATGGTCAGCCTAACTATATATGACAATTATCAAGTCACATTATTAGCCGTCTGCATTTGGACCAAGATAGGGAAATGCTATTTTTTCGGCCCGCCCCTTTTTAAGGGCGTGGTTATAGAAAATAATACAAAATATTGGTAAAAGTGTTTTATAGGCGTAAATAACAAAAAAATGAATTTTTAAACATTTTTGAAGAGGGAAATGGTTTCCTCCAACGTCCCCCAACGATTCACACTAACTTACATAAAACTTAAAATTATACAAATTTAAGGTTTTTTATGCGTTTTTTACATAAAAAAGTAAGTTCAGTTATTCAATTTAGATGTTTTTTACTTATTTTATGTTAATAAAATATTAATTACTACTATTTTATTTTTAAGTTTTTTGTATGAATTGTTTATTTTTTGTTAATAAAAATATTTTTTAATACCACTTTTTTATTCGTTATTCTCATCGATTAATCGAATAATTTTTTAGATTTATTCGTTTGATCGAACGAACAAAAACAATTATTTGATTTATTCGAACAAAGTTGAAAAACGAATAATTGACAACTCTAATTGACACTAGAGATGGGCGCGTGAGTGATTTTTGACTCACACTCACTCACGCTCACGACAGAAATTTTTGAATCACGCACACTCACTCACGAGCATATTTTTTCTACTCACACTCACTCACAATCACGTGAGTAAATTTAAAACAACTCACACTCACGGGCACTCACGCAAGCTTCACTCACACTCACGTTGACTCACACTCACAAAAATTACTAAAACTATAATTTCAAAAATCTTTCAAAATTTTCAGCAAAATTTACAGTTTAGCGAAATTTTACATTTTTTTTTGCTTTTTTCGGGACGAAATCTTAAGTTAAGCCAAATTTTACAATTTTTTTGTAGCTTTTTTGATACAAAAGGAAATATAAAGAGAAAATAATTCACGCAAACTCACGCACACTCACTCACGCTAAAATCTTACTCACGCACACTCACTCACACACTTTTTTTCTACACTCACACTCACTCACAATCACGTGAGTATAATTGAAATCAGTCACACTCACGCGTGATCACGCGTGATTCACGTGAATCACGCTCTAATCTGCTCATGTGCCCATCTCTAATTGATACCCTCCACAATTTCAAAATGACGTTATTTAAAAGGAAATTCCTTTTGAAAAAAAATATTTTTTTTTTTGAAAAAAAATTTCCGCGAAAAAAAAAATAAATAAAAAAATCCGCGATTTTTTCTTTTTATGTCAAAAAATATGTTCGTACTTGTTTAAATACCATCCAGTGTTCAATTATGTTAACATATGTCAACCAGCAGCCGAGTTAAAGCATTTTGGATTTTTAGGTTATGTAGAAATTCTACAGTAAAATGTACCTATATTTTTGAGGTGTCCTTACATTTTCGTTCATAACTTTTGAACCGCTGAACCAATATCGCTCAAATGCAATAACAAACTGCGTGAGAACTTTCAATAAATATGTTGAGTTTCAGCCATATCTATTTAATATTTTGACCGTGATCGGCATTTCAACAGACAGAGAGACGGACATCTCTAGAATGTCTTAGAATCGATCACTGATCAATAATATATATACCTTATGGGGTCCCAGACCGATAATTCGATGAGTTTCAAACGGAATGACAAACTTATATATACCCTCCATCACTAGAGTGGAAGGTATACAAATTTTAAATTGGTCGAACGGTTTCGAGACATCGATATTTAAAATTTGGGCAAAATTGGGGTTTTTTACTATATTTAAGAAATTAAAAAAAATTCTAATTTTCTTTTCCTTTCCTTGACCCTTTCATAGAGCTTGAGATTAATTTTTATTTAAACTTAATTTGAGTCAAATCCGGTCATTTCAACCCATGTTTAAAGTTTTGGATTTTTAAAAAATTCCCGAAAAAAAATATAGATTTTTAAAAAATAAAAAAATTATCTTGCGATGCATTATTTTTATTAATTTTGATTATGGATATCAAAAAATTTCTAAAATCTGTCATGCGGTCTTCGATATATCGCCATTTGAAATTTGACAAAAATTTACCAAAATCGCGGTTTTTTCCAACGTTCAAGAAATTAAAAAAAAAAATCTCAAAATTTGTTTCACTGAATTTTTCATGAGACTTAATTTGACCCAAGTCAGAACATTCAAAACAATCCCATAATTTTAACCCATGACATCCTTCTATCAAAGTTTAGAGTTTTTGGTGAAAATTTCTAAAAAAAAACAAAACTTTGATCGTAGGGCGCTACGGGTTAAAGTGATCGGATTTGGCTCAAATTCATTTAAAATTAAAGTTTGTCTCAAGCTCTATGAAAGGGTCAAAGGAAAAAAAGTTTGAGATTTTTTTTTTTAAATTTCTTTAACGTAGGAAGAAACCTGCCATTTTTGTAAATTTTTGCCAAATTTCAAATGGCGATATCTTGAAGACCGCAAGTTTTAAATAGCGATATCTCGAAAACCGTTCTAACGATGGTATTTTATTGTTTCATTCAGCGTGTCGTGTCGCAAGACATATTTTTTTAATTTTAAAGAAATCCAAAACTTTGATCGCCGGGTTTCACGGGTTAATTTAATCCGATTGGCCACAAATTTGTATCCCGTATCCGTTAGGTCTAGTTTAAATTCTGATTAATTTTTATTAATCAGAAGTAAAAATTGTTTTATTCGACCTTTAAAATATTATATTTTGAGTTGGTATATTCTAGCTCGAGGTCAATATTTTCTTTACTAATTAAAACTATGATATTCTCATAGAATAATTTTTAAGAATATTATTTTTCTGTTTTAAATTTATTTATGTTGATAATTTTTGCAAGAATTAATCGACACGTGTTTCGGAATTTTGTCAGATTCCATTGTCAAAAATATTTAAAAAACATATAACTACAAGTAGCAAGGGGAATTTAAATGATATATCGCTAATGTTCAAACTAAAATATTAAAACATATTCGACTTTACACCCATTGGGTATGACAATGGGACAAATTCCGAAACACGTGTTTATAAAGTCTTGCAAAAATTACTAACAGAAAGAAATTTAAAACAGAAAAATAATTTTTCATTTTTCACTGGGTTGTCAAAACAACTGATGTGCAAAATATAACCAAACATATGACTGTCAAATTTTTTCCACAATTTAACTGATGTTTGAAAATATTTTTTTCACCTGTGAAGATTGAAAGAAAAATTTGTTTTGGCAAATATGTACACACAAAAAATGATTGGCTAAAAATGTTCAATTAAATTTATTGATCAACAAAATGTAAATGAGTCAATCAATGTTTTGATTAAAATTTTTGTTATTTTCTTCAACTGTCGAATTACAAATTTTCAACATACCAGATTTTTTTTTCGCTTTAATTTATTTGAATAGATTAATTCAAAAATATATAAAATAATCGGGGTTTACTTTTTTATTGTTGGAAACATTTTGAAAAGCAAAAAAGATAAATTTTTTGATAATTTTGTCATAAGCTTACAATTCATTTGTTGAATCAATCATTATTTTGATTGACTATAAAAAAAAAATTGATCAAATATTTGATCAAAATCGAAAAAATGTTTGGTTGAAAAAATTTTCAATCAATCACCTACAATTTGATGATTGGTATAACATTTTTTTTTTGATTGGAGGAATTTCAATCAAAAAATTGATTGAATCCGCGTTTTTGTTGATTGAAATTCGTTTCAAATTTTTTCTGTGTATGAAAAAACTTTTAGGGATATTTTGTTATATTATTTTTCTGGGACAACGTAAAATTGTTAAGCTGTCAATTGTTTTAGGGAAGCATGATTTCATACTCTTTAATGGATTTGTGATACCCTTGAATAGTGAGTAACTCAACTGCCAATCAATTCCCTAAATATTTGCTGGGTATCTTAACAAATCTAATCTAATAATAAGTAAATAACCTTGTATAATCAAACAACAATTACCAATATTAATAAATTATAATTTTCGGAAGTTTACACTTTCAAATCATAACCAATTAAGAAATTTGTAATCCAAAAATTATACACTTTATTTTGTATAACAAACAATATCTTTATCACTTGTTTAAATAATCTTTTAATACAATCACCATAACAAATTGTATAATTCAAAATTATACAAGTGTAAACATTGACTTATGCAGGTACTTACATTGTACAATATTCATATGTGACTAATTTTCAATTTTATAACTATTTAAATTATCTTTTTTTTACTAATTAAAGCGCAAAACTAATTTTTATTTTGCAATCACTTTTGTTATCTTACACACTTTCTTCTTAAGTAGTAAATGCTTGTGATAATTCTTAATATTTGAAGTTCAAGTCCACTTGTGTTCCTAGTTATTTATATAAATAAAAAAAAAATATTCGCAGAAAGAAATTTTTTAAATTATACTTATGTTAACTACACCATTTGCAAATGTTATTTTGAAATAACAGCAATTGAAATTTAAAATAACTACTTGAAGTATTGCCTAAGTTGACACATTACCTAAGGCATTAGGTAAATTTTTCAAGGTGTTTTTTTCTCAGCATTAAAAGTGAATTGTGACGATATCACTGAAAATTAGTCAAACGATTTTTGTTATTTTGTGTAGAAAAAGAGTGCATACTTTTAGGCTTTACGAAAAAAAAAATAATATTATGTATGATTTTTAGAAATATTTCTAAAAATGTTAAAAATTTTTGGTCTCAGAGGTATTAAAAAAACAATTATCCTTTGATTGTAACTGTTTGCAGTTTGTTTAAAAAGTTTTACGTTTTGTTATTTTTTTATAAATAACTACTGCTGTGAGTTTTTTTAGAAATGGCATCATAAAAAATATAGAATTTTATTAACATTTAATTTGTTTTATTTTTTATAATTTTTTCACATTTTTTTTTTTTAAATTGTATGGGACTCCTTTAACGGTTAAATATAGAATGTAGGTTCTGAAAAAAACGTTAAGGATCAAAAACTATTGGGGATAGTTCATACATTTAACTCATCTAGGGCCACGAATGGGACAGTAACAGCGGTGAGAGCAAATTTTATAGAAATGTCATTTTGTTTGGGAGACTCATAGGGGTTGAGGGGTTAAAATTAATAGGGGTCGGTGTTGCTTTTGACCTCTCTAGGAGGCACCATAGAAGCGGTAGGAGCTGTATTTATAAATTTATTAAAAAAAAAATAATAATAAATTGTATGGGAACCGCCTTAAGGGTTAGAGATAGATCGTGGTTATGTTCTTAGAAGATATTTATTCATTTTTATTATTTTGGTTCTTTATTTATAAAATATATCAGGATGGATAAAATATTAATTAATATGGGTCGGTCTTGCATTTTATGCCTCTAGGGGCAATTGCGGGGCGGTTGTAAGGCTTATTATGGATTGGTCAAAATCGACCAACTTTAAGGTACGGAGTGGTCTTCATTAGCAAATTAGGATGCCTAAACACGTTCAGATTGTTTTGGTGTGTTCATAACAGTTGTTCAGCTTGACCGTGCCTACAATTTTGCTAATTACACAGTGATACAAAATCGAACTTTCGGAATCGGAATGGGATGAAACCAAAAGCAAATGAAAGCTGACGTTTTAAGTAACAAAACCCTCAACGGCTTTTTTTAGGTCAGAGCTAGATTTTATTTTACACGCATTTAAAGTTTGTGATTTTAAAGCATTTAAAGTTTTTGTGTACTAAACATGTCCTACTTTAAAGGCCCCTGGTGGTGCCCTTATTGGACATGTAGGGTCCAGTTTCCAAAGTTAAGCTCAAAATTACTTCAGCTATGACTGGTATGAATTTTGCTGCAATCGGTCCAGTACATATTTACTGAATAGCCAAATTATTAAAATAAACCACTGTACACCGTTGCGTATGATTGTTATTTAAATGCAATTATTAATATAAATCACTGGACACCGTTGCGTATGATTGTTATTTAAAGGCAATAACAATATTAATCATTCGCCACTGATACAGTTTTCAAGCATTTATTATTATAATTATAATAAAAGTGCACTAACTTCAAATGCGTGTAAAACAAAATCTAGCTCTAAACTAAAAAAAAGCGTTAAGGGGTTTGTTATGGAACATGTCAACTTTCATTAGCTTTTGGTTTCATCCCATTCCGATTTTGGGTGTTGCACTGTGGTAATGTTAGGAAATATCAACAGTCCCTGTAAGTTATTCTAAAAAAGTGAAAAACGATTTGTTTTCCTATATTCTTTCAAACAAAGTCCAGGAAAAAAATATTTTTTAGCACAAAATGTTAACGGAATTTGTTCAACGGACTATTGGGCACATTTTTGTCAAACTACTCAAGCACCAACTCTGATTAATCTGTTGGGCAAAAACTAATGACACCATATTTTTATAGTCCCACTACTTTTCTGAATCTTTGGAGGCCCATAAAAAGGAATTGGTCACCAAACTGGACAATCCGAGTATAGGGTTTTACTACTTTTTGGTAGTAGACTCGAACCTATATAGTCAAGTTCTTGTGTTTTTCGAAAATTCTTTATTTGTCGCATAGTGTAGTAGATTTTCTTAGAATTTCAATTCGAATACTTCAATTCAATTTCATTTCTTTAAGATTATAGCTAGAAATGGTGTAGTATAATATTTTATAACTTTTATTGTTTCTTCTTAAGTATCTTATCAGAATATGTCTAATATTTTTTTATTTTTTTTATTTTAATATTCAAAACAATGCAAAATTGATGTTTAACGTCAGAAAAAGTTAAATGAACGTATTTAAAATATTTAAAAAGTTAAGTAGAAATTTATAAAGTTAAGTAGAAAAGTCTAGCACAATATTTGTATTTAGAAGAATTTAAAAAATGTGACAAAAAAAATTAAATGTCAAATTTATGACTATTTTGTAGCAATAACGTCATATTTTTTCTTCATTTGCTTTTTTATTTTGCTAAATTTTTGGGATTTTTCTAATTTTCCCCAAATTATTATAATATTTTCTGACAAGGAAAGCATTTTAACCGTTATGAAGCGATTTGCCTGAAACCTAAAATATATGTATGTAAAAGAGACGAAGGTTGGGGAGTCTCAGCTTATCGGCCATATCTGTGTTTATAAATTGCGTTGCCCCTTATGAAACAATGTGGATCTTCGGGAGAATTCCGATAACTGCCAAACTAACAAGAATATCGTATAGAGCAAAAATACGTGTCGACTTAAATTTAATAAAGATTATTTTGTATTTATATGGATATCGTAGATCTATGTTCCAGTAAAAATTTGGTAATGGGCACCCCTTCCTGCCTCGCTTGCATGGTAATGGCTTTGCATACTACTAATTACCATTAACATTACATTGCGTCAAAAAAGGCAAAATGTGGTTACCTCCAATGACATCACCGTGTTAAAGTAATTAACATTGAAATTGGGTGGTAACTAGTTACTCATATTTTTGCTAACCCCTTAAGTTAATTACTTGGTAAGCGAAGTTTTTGCTGGGGTCTTAATGTAAATACCCCCCAAAATTTCAAAATATCACCATTTACAATTTGTCAACAAATTTCTAAAAATGGCGGTTTTTTCTACGTTGAAGAAATTTTTTTACAAAAAAATCTCAAAATTTATTTCCTTTGATCTTTTCATAAAGCAAACTTTTATTTAAAATGAAATTGAGCCAAATTCAATCATTTAACCCGTGGTCCCTTCGATCAAATTTTTGGGTTTTTTTAAGAAAATGTTCACCAAAAACTTTAAATGGCCATGGGTTAAAATGCTCTGATTTGGCTAAACTTAATTTGAAATAACAGTTTGTTTCAAAGTCAATGAAATAGGCAGTGGAAAAATGTTTTCCATTTTGTTGTAATCTTTGAACATAGCAAAAAACAAAATTTTTTTTAAATTTTTTGACAAATATTAAATTGCGATATCTCGAAAACCGCTGCATCGTTTTCAGAAATTTGTCTTCAACAAGCCAAAATGAACACAAATAAAGCATCGCATTATATTTATACCTACACCACTCTGTGGTACAGGGTATAATGAGTTTGTGCTGATGTTTGTAACTACCCGAAATATTGGTCCTAGACCTACCTTCAAGTATACCGATCGACTCAGAATTACTTTTTGATCCAATTTAGCGATGTCCGTCCGTCCGTCTCTGTCCGTTTGTCCGTCTGCCCTTCTATCGGTTTAAGCACGATGCAGGTCACAATTTTCAATCAATTGACTTGAAATTTGAAACTTACACTCAAAAAAAAAACTGTAATGTTAGCAAAAAAAGCTCGTAAACCTACAAGAAAATTTGCTGATTTTGAACCCACAATTTTTTTGCTAAAGTTAGCAAAAATGTTTTGCCAATAATTAGTTAACTAATTTATTTTTTTTTTTTTTGAACTTAGTTCATACACATCTGAGGACCCCATTGGGTTCGGACCCGATAGGTCCAGACCCCGATGGGCCTAGACCTAGTTGGGTTCCTTAAAAATCGTCATAGTTTTTGATCCAAAATTTGTGTCCGTTTCGCTCTACCTTGCTTAGTTTTTGAGATACGTGATTATAGGGGACCACTGGGGTCTTGAGAATTAAAAAACTTGATAACTTCAAAAATATTACTCGGAGAGCTTTTGACTATTTTGCGGTCTTGTTCTACGTGTTGAGAGCTACAAAAATGGTTTTGGACGTTTTGTTGTGCCGGCAATATTTACCGAGATATGAGCATTTTAAAATTTTCGGAAATGCTAACTTTTTTGGATCCAAAGTTAGGGCCCATAAGGGTCCACACATGTGAAGAGGGCCGGCGATACTATGGAGAGCTCGAGAACCCAAAATGGCCTCCATTTTGCTCTATCTGGCTTAGTTTCCGAGATAGCGCCATTTTAAGTTTTCTGAAAATAAAAAAAAATTTACCATTTATTTTGCTAATATTAGCAAAAACGCTTGTAAAAATTTGGTCAACTCAATTTTAAATCTAGCAAAAAAAATTAGTTCAAATTTTGTTTAAAATTGCTAATGCCCTAAATGAAGTTTACAAGATATTTTTGCTAACATGATAATCTCAACTAAAAATTTGCTAAAAGTTAGCTAACCAGCATTAGCAAAAAAAAATTAGTAAATCTACTAATGTATTATTTTGAGTGTAAGCTTCTTATGGCCCAAGGACGAAGTCTATTGAAATTGGAAAAAATCGGTCCATGTTAAGGCCTATCCCCCATACAAACACCCCCTTTGAATTTCGCTTAAATGCCTCTAATAACCGTATTATAATAGATATCGTTTTAAAATTTAACAGATAATTAAATATTGTATGCATAAACCATCATTCCAAATTTCAAAGGAATCGGGTCAGTCCTTCTTGTAATCCCCATACAAACCACCCTCTCGATATTCACACAATTTCTTCAAAATTCATAAAAATTAAAATATTTGATTAAAATTTAATTTATAGATGTTAAACGTGTACTTTGGTAACCTAATCGAATCTGAATATAATTGGACCATTTTTGGACTTATTGTTAGTCCCCTCATATAAAAATTTCGATCGATATTCAGTTAAATTGGTCTATGGCAAAAAAATAAACCAATTCCACTAAAATTGCATCTGTGTGTGTCTTCTACACTATATAAAGATCTTACAAAAGATAGATCCAATCGGTCCATGTTTGGACTTGGGACCCATTTTCCGGAAAACACGGGTGTAGGGTATCATATGGTCGGTCTTGACCGACTATAACTTTCTTACTTGTTTTTTTTTTTTGTTTTTTAATTTTTTAAAAATCCAAAAATTTTGGTAACAATTTTCCAAACTCTGAAACAAATGGCCACGGGTTAAAAATTTTAACTTAAAATGGACGGAAAGTAATTTTAAGATTTTTTTCAAAAAAAAAAAAATCTTGAACATCGGAAAAACCGGCATTTTTTACAAATTTATAATAACGATATCTCAAAAACCTTTTGACCGATTTTTTTTATACTTTTAATACCCTCCACACCTCGAATTATTGGTCTTGGATTATGATCCTCGATCGATTTTAAGACGATCGAGCGAGGTCCGTCCGTTCGTCCGTCTGTCCGTCTATCTGTTGAAAACACGCTAACTTTCGAAAGACTTTACGGAGGCTCCTGAAGTTCGGCATATGTATTGGGTATTTACCTGGTCAAGTTGGTATTGCAATCTAGCGAAATCGGTCCAGTGGTTCAAAAGTTATGAGCAAAAGACTGAATTTCGGTAAGGGTTTTTCGTGAATTTACGAGATAAAAAACATGCTAACTTTTGAAGCTTGTCATGTATATTTGTCGTTCCCTTGGTCTAGTTCGTATTGAATTTCAGCCAAATCGATCCAGTGGTTCAAAAGTTATTAGCAAAACCGTGAATTTCAGATTAGATTCACCTTAAATTCACGTTTTGAAAACCCGTTAAACATGTTTTAAAAACATTGGTAAGTCACAAAAATATTTTACAACGTAATTTTGTCACTCAAAAACATTTTTACACTAAAAAAAAAATTACACTCAAAAAAAAATTTACACTCAAAAAAAATTTTACACTCAAAAAAAAAATTAGTAAATTATTTTTTTTTTTCAAAAATCACTAAAAAAAGTTTTTTTACACAAAGTAAAATATTTCTTACCAAAAATGTTATTTTTTTTACTTTAGAAAATGTACTGTCACTTAAAAAGGGCATTGTGGAGGGTATTCATAGATTCGGCCAAGTCGAATTTAACTTTTCTACTTGTTTTCGTTCACAATAGTAAACAAACGTACAGTGGTGCCAATTTAATGACATAAAATAACGTTTTTTTTCAATAAAAATTAGCACCACATTGTTTTGGGCCTATTTTCTCTGACAATTACTATTATTTTTATCAAGGTTACTCTTAACCTCCCTCTCTCTTTCACTGCCGCATTTTAACAAAAGTTTTTATTTTTGATTTCTTATACACACAAAAAATTATTGGCTACAAATTTTCAATTAAATCTATTGATAAATAAAATTTAAATGAGTCAATCAATGTTTTGATTAATTTTTTTTTTTTTATTTTCTTTAACTATCGAATTACAAATTTTCAAATTTGTTAAATGAATCATTATTTTGATTGAATATAAATAAAAAAATTGATCAAATTTGTGATCAAAATCGAAAAAATGTTTTATTAAAAAAATTTTTAATCAATCACCTACAATTTGATGATTGGTATAACAATTTTCTTACTTGGAGGAATTTCAATCAAAAAATTTATTGAATTCGCGTTTTTGTTGATTGAAATTCGTTTCAAATTCTTTCTGTGTATTTATAAAACAGTGATGTCAAATTAATGACATTGAAAATGTTTCACCGATTTTTTTTGTTCATAAAATTATGGGGTTTTCATTAAAAATTAACACACAAAAGACAATATTTACCGTCGCCGTCCACTGTCATTTTTTTGGATCTATTTCCTCTGACAACGGCAACCGTTCACCGTGCAATGCTGTTCTCTTTTATATTTTAAAAAGTGAAAACATTTATGTTTGTTACAAAAAACTCAACAAAAAAACTATAAAACTAATTAAATCAATATTCTAAATCATGGGTTGTTCTTCTAGCTTAAACATTTTCATAATTTAAATGATAATTTTTTTATACACTCAAAAAAAAAATTAGTAAAATTAATTTTTTTTTTGCTTTTTTGATTAAACAAATTTTTAACAAAAATGTCCGTCATTTACAAAAGTACTGATTTTTGACCAAATTTTATTTGCTGATCTCAAAATCAAGTTTTTCTAATTTTAAAAAATTAATTTGCTGATTTCAGTTAAATTGTATGTTTTAAAAGAATTTTTGACATATTTTTTTATATAAAATTTTGGTAAAACTACAGATTTTTTGCTGAAATATATTATTTAATAGCTAAGAAAAACAGTCCTGAGAAATTAGCAATAAACTAGAGGTTGGTCTTAGCTTTTTCCTAAGTTTTATAATTTTTTTTTGGTGTGCTTGGTGTCGACTTACATTTGTCATATGCTGTCAAGTTTTATCCACTTGACAACTTATTGATATTGCAAATGAGTTTCGAACATTTAAATATTTTCAATTCGAATAAATTTGTATAAATTGCAATCACAAGATTCTTCCTTATTTTATAAACATACAAAACAAAAATTGTATTGACAACAAAATTATGTTTATTGTATGGTAATCGTAATTGGGTAAGATTTTCACGTACCAACAAGTATAATTTTTATGATATTTGCACAACAGGAAAAACCATGAATCCAGTCAATGATCTTACAATTAGTACTATGTATTATAAAATTTCTAGAAATAAAAAAGAAAGATTTATTTCACGTTTTTTTTTTTTTTTTTTTGCAAAAACATTTTTACTATCTTTATTGCTTGAAATCACACTACTTTTTCCTAATATGACAGGTATAAATTTTAATAAAAAATTTCCCCTTATAAATTATAAAAAAAATACAGGGAATCGGTCTGAGTACTAGTTTAATCTTTATTTATCAAATAATTAGCATACAATTTAAAGTTAAATTTCACATGGGATTTTTTTTTTAAATTTTAGTTTTTTATTAATAAATCATTTTTATCTAGAAATATTGATAATTATTAAAAACATTAACAGCACAGAATAAATAACGTGACTGAAAATGGTTGTTGAATTAATAATTCTGTTCAATTATTTTTTTTATTGATTTAACTAAAATATTTATCAATATTGAAGCTTTTTTTAGTAATTTTATTTTTAAAATAAAATTGTGGGCAGTGAGACACTTTTCAGGGGACACACCCCATTGATCATTTTTATCCCATTTTTAAACAAAAAATAAAAATGGTGTCAAATTCGCTCATTTATCGCGGGCCAGATTATGAAGAGAACAAACACGCACGAGATTTGATAGCTAAAAGCCCTGGTCACGGGTTTTAACACGGCAAAAAATTTTAACTTAGAATACGAAAAGAAAGTTTATTTTATTTTATTTTATTTAATTTTAAAAACCTTCTTCGATTTTTCTCCGGTTTCTTAAAATCTCTAAATCTCTCACATTCCAGTATTGCCGCATTTTCAGAAAAAAATCTGAATTTTTTTCACAACAAGTCTGCCAGAAGTGACGATTTTCCGTCCTTTTGAAGGTATTTTTCACGAAATTTAGCAAAATGCAGATTTTTTGTATTGATTCCCTTTTTATACCCTCCACTCTAGTGATAGAGGGTATA
Source organism: Pegoplata infirma (assembly GCA_963921195.1). Lineage (NCBI taxonomy): Eukaryota > Metazoa > Arthropoda > Insecta > Diptera > Anthomyiidae > Pegoplata > Pegoplata infirma. The sequence goes on from OY992536.1 coordinate 32,190,473, forward strand.
TATAAGTTTACTAGTCAAATAGCCTGTCCCTGCCAGGCGGAACACCAAATCACTTTTCTCAATAATTAAAATTTTTTACCAAACTTTGTAAAAAATTATGTTTGTGCTTCAAATAATTAATATTGCTAGATTGAGTTAAATCAATATATTTCCCAAACTGAAAAAAAATGTAATGAGTATAAAAGGTTTTATTGATACAATTTTAGAACTAAATTTAACACGCCCATTTCGTCTCTCCGTCCTTAAACCGGATATCAAAAATCCACCGCGTGGATCTGTCCCATTGAGACTCCTATATACATGGCAATTTTTATCTTTCTTAGTCATGAAGGGTTATAAAATTAGATAAAATGTTAAAAAACACAATTTTTCACTTAAATTTGTCCTTATAATTCTCAGTATACTTTTTAAATATAAAATCTGACTTCTTAAAGATATGATCCATTGTCGATACTTTATGCTTTACAATTTTCAGCTTCTTAGTCATTAGGGGTTTCAGAAATAGTTTAAATGTTAAAAAACTAAATTTCGCCGTCTTCCGCCACTCCCCCTGTCTTAAAGGCCGAAAATCCGGCTACGTTACAGATTATATATATAAACTGAACAAAATTCCCAACGGATTTTTTTTTTATCTCCTCCTTTTCACTTGATATCCAGGTCAGTGTTGATCTTTGCCATATTTCGTACCATATGCATCCCAATTTTCATGTTTCGACGTCATAAGGTGTCTTCAAAATTAGGTAAGATTTAAAAACATAATTTTTCCACGCCCATTTCTTCTCTTAATTCTCCGTCCATATTCCAAAATTTTTAAATCTGACTACTTTAGGATAAGCTCCATCGTTAGTTATATACACGTATTCACGCCCCTTTTCCCTCTTAATTCTCCGTCCACAGTCCAAAAATTTTAAGTCTGACTACTTTAGGATATGCTCCAGTGTCACGACAATATGCTTGCCAATTTTCGGCTGCGTAGGTCATTAGGGCTTTTAAGTTAGTTAAATTAAAAAAAAATAAAACACAATATTGCCTTGCCCTTTTTTCCTCTCAACTCTCCGTCTACATTCCACAAATGTTAAATCGGACTACTGTAGAATATGCCTTATAGTTAGAACTGGTAGGGATTTTCAGCTTCCTAATTCATTGGGGCGAAGCTTAAAAATACTCTAAAATGTTAAAAAAAAATAATTTTTCCAAGTCCCCTTTTTCTCGTAATTCGCCGCCCACAGACAAAAAATCCGGCTTCGTAAGAATCTGTCTTTGGACCTCAGAATCCACGTTTGTTGACGTAGAACGTCAGCAGCCACCTACAACCTAACCTAACCTTAAGAATCTGTCCCTGGTGTTTTACTATATACATGCCAATTTTAAGCGTTTAAGTTTATCAATGAGATCCAAAAGGCGCTGGATACACAAAAAATAAGAGAATCATAAAAAAAAAAGTTATATATGCAGAAATAAAGTTACCACGCCCCTTTGCCTTTCTTATTCTCCACCCATACACTGGATATCAAAAATCCAGGTTCGTGTTGATCTTCCCCATGAAAACTACTATATGCATGCCAATTTTCATTTTTGTAAGTCATTGGGGGTCTTTAAATTAGTTAAAATATTAAAAAACCTAATTTTTCCACGCTCTCTTATCTTTTAATTCTCCGTCCACAGTCGAGAAATCTTAAATCCGATTACTTCAGGATATATTACATCGTTAGGACCATACGCTATGCATTTTCTGCTTCCTTTGGAAGCTTCAAAAGAAGTTAAAAAGTTAAAAATCCCAATTTTGTCACTCCCCATTTTCCGACCACAGTCCAAAAAATTTAAGTTCGACTACTTCAGTATATGCTTAATCGATAGGACTATATGATAGGAAATTTTCAGCTTCCAAAGTCATTAGAAGACTTTCAAATAAGCAAAAATTTTTTAAAAAATAATTCCACAGAAAAAATGTAAAAAAAATTAAAAATTAATGATTTCGTTGGTATTTTTTTTTTTTGAATTTGTTGGTAAAAAAACAAAAGTATCATTAATTTTTAAGGTTATTTTTTTCGAATTTGTTGGTAAAAAAAATTAAACTGGCGTTATTTTTCAATGTTCAATATTATTTATTTTAGAAAACACAGAACAGTAAAAAGTTAATGTTGATTTTTGTTAAAACAAATGAATAATTACTGGGATGGTTTTCAATTGTTTTATCACTTGTTTTAAATGTGTTTTTCATTTGTTTTTGCCTACAAAATTTTGCGTTCCAGATAATCGGTTCCAGATTCTACTTAACATTGTAGAATCAACCAGCCTTAGCATAGCAAAATAAAATATATTTAAAATCAAATTTTAATTTATTTCCATACAAATTGTTTTTGTTTTTAAAATCGACTTTCAAAAATGTATTGAAAATTTGAAATTTAAAATAAAACTCTAGTTAAAAATACTTTTTGTTTTCTTGTGGTAAAGGCTATTGATTTTTGTTTGAAGTTTTTTTGAAAAATAATTTTAAATAGAAACTTCAAAATGGGTTTAAAAAAATGTTGGAACTGATTTAAATTTGTTATCAAACCAGTGTGGTTAATAGAAAAATTTTAATCGTAATCGCATGATTTTTTTGTCGATTACGATTACGATTAATTGGCACGATTAATCGCGATTACGATTACGATTTTAATCGTTTTGCAAACTCTACCATAAACTATATATATTCATGATCCTTGTTCGATTCTAAGACGATTTAGTGATGTCCGTCCGTTCTTCTGTCTGTCTGTTGAAAACACGCTAACTTTTGAAAAACTTTACGGAGGCTCCTGAAGTTTGGCATGTATGTTAGGCATTTACCTGGTCAGGTTGGTATTGCAATCCAGCAAAATCGGTTCAGTGGTTCAAAAGTTATGAGCAAAAGCGTGAATTTCGGCAAAGGTTTTTCGCGAATTTACGAGATAAAAAACACGATAACTTTCTTAAGGCAATTCTGAAGATGCTGAAGCTTTGCATATATATTTGTCGTTCCCCTGGGCTGGTTCGTATTGATTTCAGCCAAATCGGTCCAGTGGTTCCAAAGTAATTAGCAAAACCGTAAATTTCAGATTTCGCTTCATCTTAAATCACGTGTTAAAAACCCGTTAAACATGTTTTAAAAACATTGGTAAGTCACAAAAATATTTTACAAGGTATTTTTGTCACTCAAAAATATTTTCACACTAAAAAAAAAAATACACTCAAAAAAAATTCTACACTCAAAAAAAGTTTTACACTCAAAAAAAATTAGTAAATTATATTTTTTTTTTCAAAAATTACTAAAAAAAAGTTTTTTACACAAAATAAAATATTTCTAACCAAAAATGTTATTTTTTTCACGTTAGAAAATTTACTATCACTTAAAAAGGACATTGCGGAGGGTATTCATAGATTCGGCGAAGTCGAATTTAACTTTTCTACTTGTTTTATTTTTTTTATTTTATTTTATTTTGTTTTATTTTAAAAACCTTCTTCGATTTCTCTCTGGTTTCTTAAAAATCTCTAAATCTCTCGCATTCCAGTGTTGCCGCATTTTCACAAAGAAAATCTGAATTTCAATTCACAACCAGTCTGCCAAAAGTGACGATTTTCCATCCTTTTGAAGATTTTTTTCACGAAATTAAGCAAAATGCGAATATTTTTACTTTTATCGTTTTAGTACTATTATGGCGACGATAGCAGCGACAGCAACGCACTAGTTTTTAAAAATATTTTGTACTGACCCTGAGGATGCTATTCTATGAGTAAGGAAATATTGTAGGAATGAAATAAAGAAGATTTTTAAATATAAGAAAGACCTCGAGCTTGATTATTTACTATTAATTAAGGGTTTTACATAAAAAAAATTGCAGAACTTTACCGTCCAGCGTCAGTGTTTTAGTCCTATTTTCTGTGGCAAACGAATGCTGCCCAATTGTCTTGCTTGTTTAATTTATGCTCTTAGATTTATAATTATAGTAAAATTATAGTCGGTGAAGACCGACCATATGATACCCTACACCAGTGTTTTCCGTAAAATGGGTCATAAGTCCAAACATGGACCGATTCGATCTCTCTTTCGTTAGATCCTTAATAATAGTAGAAAACACGCACAAACAACATTTGAGTGAAAATTGTTTATTTTGTTGCCATTATACCGATTTTACTGAATATCGGGCGAAATTTTTGTATGGGTCAAAGTCCAAAAATTGTCCAATTATATTCAGAGTTGATAAGGTCACCAAAGTACATGCTAAACACCTACAAACAAAATTTTTATCAAATATTTCCACTTTACATGAATTTTGAGAGATCTATGCGAATATCGGGAGGGTGGTTTGTATGGGGACTACAAGAACTGGTCCGATTCCTTTAAAATTTAGAGCGATGATTTGGGCAAAAGGAAGCTTAAGTTTCAAATTTCATATAAATCGATTGATAAATGTGACCTGCATCGAGCTCACAACGTTTATATGGACGGACATCGCTAAATCGTCTCATTAAGTGATTCTGAGTCGATCGGTATACCTGTAGGTGGTTCTGGGACCAATATTTCAGATAGTTTCAAACATCAGCACAAACTCAGGGTATAATAAAGATTTATGGTAATACTTAAATCTTCGTGCGCCGCTAGGTCTATCGATTTCTGCTACTTAAAGAACAAATAAAAAATTGTATAATATAACACTGGTCGACGAAAATTTTAATTTTTAATTTTAATTTCAGAAGTTATTCGAAGAAGAGCAGTCGAAATTCAAAAAACATCAGTTAAAGATTCAAATATCATTTAATGTTTGAAGATTCCATTTGATATTCCAAGTTAAATACTAAATTGAGTTCGAAAGAGGTCAACTAAAATTAAAAAAACAACATCATTTGAAATTCAAAAAAAAACATCAACGGAAATTGAGAATCCACCAATAAAATACCAAAAAACTTATAAAAATAAAAAGTTTTGAGCTCGAGGCCTGGATTTTGTAATTAAAATTCTTCTTTATTTATTTCCAATATTTCGCTACTCATCGAGTAGCATCCTCGATGAGTAGCGAAATATTGGAAATAAATAAAGAAAAATTTTAATTACAAAATCCAGGCCTCGAGCTCAAACATTTTATTTTTATAATTAAATTGGAAAGGTCGATTAAAAAACAACTATAATATACCAAAAAACATTAATTAATATTTGACAATCCTTAAAATTTTTGTTTGAGGAAACTAAGGGAAACCCTAAATAAAATAATGTGAAAGTGCATTTTTCCAACTGGTTTATTACAATCCCGTAAAATAAAAAAAATTTCAAATAAAACCTGACTTCGGTTGAAACTGCAAGTCATTTTTCATAACTTTCAAGAAGCTATTTTTAGCGCCCGTGTAAAAATGTATTAGATCTTATCTGATCTGTTCATATATGTTCATATATGATCGTATCTGATTGCATATAATTATATCTGAAATGTCCAAAATCGAGATCTAATTATATCTCGGATTTGGTCAACATTGCCAAATCCGAGATATAATTAGATCTCGATTTTGGTCATTTTAGATATAATTATATCTAATCAGACATGATCATATATGAATAGATATAAACAGATTAAATAAGATCTAATCCATTTTTACACGGGCGAAGAAGATTTGTGCAGATCTTTTTCAAATTTAAATTGATCTTTCAAAATTTCTGAATTTAAATTGATTTTGATCGAATTGTAATTGAAATATAACTGATCAATTTGGCATCTGAATGATTTTTATAAATTTCACTTGATCCTTTTCGAATATTTTTGTAATTTTAATTGGCCATTTTTTTGGCGAAGGATTTTCAATGGCGTCTAGTGTACTAAAAGATTTCATATTTTTTTCAAATCTTTATCACTTTTACGTGAGTTGATATGTGGTTTATGTTCAATTTAGAAATATTTGAAATGTTATTATTAGTGATTGATTATTTCACGTTCAATAAAAGCTATTTTTTATTTTTTTTGCAGTCATTTATCTTATCGCAATTTAATGAATTTTTGTGGTTTTTAATACCTTAATAGCTTAACTAACTCCCGTGATTTTTCGATTAGCAATCGTGTTTTTTTTTTTTTGTTGTTAAAAAGTAAAAATAATTTTCAACAAGTTGTTTTATAATTGAAAACAATTGTTTTTACAAATATATAAGGAAAAACTTATCTGAATAATAAAAATAAAAACTTAAGCGGTATGAGAAAAATAAAAATTACTTACACTTATGCATGCTTATAAATTAGGGAGGCACCTATCATGAAAAATATCAGTTAAAATTCGAAGATCCCAAACTCAAAGATTTACTGGGCTATTCATAATGAGTAAATTAAATCTAATGTAGGTTTATTTGACTAATATTGCATGAATATTTGTCAAACAAACCTACTTTAAGTATACCTTAAGTATTATGAATAATCCCCTTAATCTACATTTGCTATTTGAAAGCTCCACTTGCTTTGTGAATATTTAAATTCGAAAAAGATCAGTTGATACTATTTAAATACAAATTAATGTTTTTCAAATTTCCACAGATCATTTTTTAAATTTGAATTTATCTATTACGAATTTCAAATAATCTTAGAAATATGTTGATCCTTCTCAAATTTCAACTGAAATTTTAAAATCAATAAAAGTTCCAGAAAAACTTAATTGAATTTCAAATTAGTCTTCAATTGAAATTCGTAAATTATCAATTGAAATTCGAAAAATATCACATAAAATTCGAGAAATGGTTCCATATGATTTCGTAGAGTATCAAATAAAATTAAAACAAGTAGAAAAGTTAAATTCGACTTGGCCGAATCTATGAATACCCTTCACAATGGCCTTTGTAAGTGATAGTAAATTTTCTAACGTGAAAAAATAAAATTTTTGGTTAGAAATATTTTATTTTCTGTAAAAAAACTTTTTTTGTTAATTTTCGAAAAAAAAAATAATTTACTAATTTTTTTTTTTGAGTGTAAAATTTTTTTTGAGTTTAAAATTTTTTTTGAGTGTATTTTTTTTTTTGGTTTAGTGTAAAAATATTTTTGTGTGACAAAAATTCCTTGAAAAATATTTTTCTGCTTACAAATGTTTTTAAAACATGTTTAACGGGTTTTCAACACGTGAATTTAAGGTGAAACTAATCTGAAATTTACGGTTTTGCTAATAACTTTTGAACCACTAGACCGATTTGGCTGAAATTTAAATCGAACCGGACCAGCGGAACGGAAAATATATATGCCACACTTCATTCAGCACCCTCAGAATTGCCGTTCGAAAGTTACCATGTGTTTTATCTCGTAAATTCCAGAAAAACTTTTGAACCACTGGACCGATTTCGCTGGATTGCAATACCAACCTGACCAGGTATATGTCCAACATATATCCCAAACTTCAGGAGCCTCCGTAAAGTCTTTCAAAAGTTAGCGTGTTTTCAACAGACAGCCAGACAGCCGGACGGACGGACATTGCTAGATCGTCTTAAAATCGATCGAGGATCATGAATATATATACTTTATGGGGTCCCAGACCGATATTTCGATGAGTTACAAACGGAATGACAAACTTATATATACCCTCTATCACTAAGTGGAGGGTATAAAAATATCAACTAAAATTCTGAAATTTTTGAAAAGGATTTTACAAATATTTTTCGACTCCCAATAGATCTTTTTCGAATTTAAGAGATTTCTCAAATTTGAAAAAAATCACTTAAATTTGAAAAATATTAATTAAAATTCAAACAAGTATTAAAGTTAAATTCGACTTGGCCGAATCTATGAATACCCTCCACAATGCCCTTTTTTATGGATAGTAAATTTTTTAATGTAAAAAAAAAATTAACAATTTTGAATAGAAATATTTTATTTTGAGTAAAAAACATTTTTTTTGTCATTTTTGTAAAAAAAAAAATAATTTACTAATTTTTTTTTTGAGTGTAAAATTTTTTTCGAGTGTAATTTTTTTTTTTGTGTAAAAATATTTTTGAGTGACAAAAATACTATGCAAAGTAATTTTGTGACTTATAATTGTTTTTAAAGCTTGTTTTTACATCGCTAAATCTTAAAATCGATCGAGGATCATGAATATATATGGGGCATTCCATGTCAAATCGGACACTTTGAAAAATTTTTTTTTTACATTTTCCCAATTTGTTTACAGTTTTTAGTACCCTTCGATAACTCCTTCGTGGTAAATTTTCAGATTTTTTTGATGACCCGTTCAAAAGATATCGAATTTTAAAAAATTGGTAGTTTGTTCCTTTACTCAAACTTCTTTTACTCATAACTTCTTCAATAATGGTCCAAATTTCAATTTTTTTTTTTTCAAAATGAATTTTTTGATTTTTTTTTGATTTTTTTGTGTAAAACTTCTATCGATTCTACAAATTTTTTGCCGCACCATTGGACCGGTAGAAGCTGATTAAATAAAACAAATTTACAAAAAATAAAAAAGATTGTATGGGGACCGCCTTAACAATTAGAGATAGAGGGTAGGTGTGTTTAGAGAAAATGTTTGGACTAAAAAAATATTGTGGGTCGGTCATACATTTTGTTATTCTAAGGGCACTATTAGAGCAGTTAAAGCGGTTGGAGCTAATTTAAAAAAATGTCGTTTTGTGTGGGAGCCCCCTTAGAAATTAGAGATAGGGTATTAGTTTATTCCAAAGAAATGTTAAGATGTAAAAATTAATGGGGGTCGGTCTATGACCCCCCATTGGTGCAGTAGAAATGATTTTAATATTGGAAAATTACAATAAAATTTTTTCAAAAAATTTAAAAAAATAGTAATAATCGTTATCCCACGATCCTCCTGGGCAAAAAATTTTTAGAATCGATAGTAGTTTTACACAAAAAAATTTCAAAGAAATCGAAGAGTACAAAAATTTTCAAAAATGAGATTTAAATGTTAAAACTTAAAAATCGCATACTAGAGCGCAAAGAATTTTTTGGGATTTTTTTTTTTAAAAGTACGTAAAAAAACAAAAATTTTGAAAAAAAAATTTGAAATTTGGACCATTATTGAAGAAGTTATGAGTAAAGGAACAAATTACCAATTTTTAAAAATTCGATATCTTTTGAACGGGTCATCAAAACAATCTGAAAATTCACCACGAAGGAGTTTTAGAAAACTGCTAACAAATTGGGAAAATCTAAAAAAAAAATTTTCAAAGTGTCCAATTTGACATGGAATGCCCCATATACTTTATGGGGTCTTAGAACAATATTACGAGGTGTTACAAATGGAATGACAAACTTATATATACCCTCTATCACTAGAGTGGAGGGTATAAAAAAAAATTAATTGAAATTTGAAAAAAATTGATTTTAATGCGAAAAAGGATCCATTGACCTTTTTAAAAATTGTCAAATAGAGTTTTAAAATTTTACCAATACTCACCACTTCTGCCTGATAATTCGATCAGAGAGAAAAGTTTTTTAAAAAAACCTGCCACCCTATTATGCATGTGCTCTCCTCAACATGTTAAAATAATTTGACATATCGTTACGAACGATGTCGCTTTTAGGGGTACTCGTTGTCATCGTATATTTAGTACTTTATTAGTAAGTAGAGATAATACAATTACTAAAGTAAATGTTTCCAAAAAAATAAAATAAAAATATCGCTTAATGGTTTTGAATATTTATTTGGAGAAATTAAAAAAACACAGACAGTTAACAGTCATGTATCATCGCAGAACATATTTACGGAAATTTTGAAACAAAAAAATTTATTTTTTTATTTAAATAATTTCGCTAAAAAAATTTTTTGTTAAATTTACATTTAATGAACTTTGTGGGAATATTTTTTTTTAAGAGTTCACCACAAACCTAAAGTGAAGTGTTAATTGAAAACAATTAGTAAACTTTGTTAAATAAAATATAATAAATAAAACAAGTATATATTTTTGCTACAATTTTAAGTTAAAAAAAAAGTCAAAAACAATAATACGCTGCGGTGTTGTAGATAAAAAGGTATTTAACACTTGGGAAAATTTCCGCGAAAAAAATAATTTAAATATTGAAAGTGTCGCTAATAAGGCAAACAAAAATCAATGAATTGAATTAAAATGGAAATTTATGGAAAATTTACAAAAAAATATTTTAAAGAAAATAAAAATAAAAAAATAAAATACTTTACTCGACAAAAGGGCACGAAAATATTCTTGAGGAGAATTTTCAAAATAATATTAAAACCATAATCAATTCGCTTCTCATAATAAACGGTCATAATTAGTTCCGAAAATCGTAAACGAATTTTTGAGTAATTCCCAACATAAAAAAATTAAAACATTTGTTAGAGTGAAAAGTGCATCCAAATTCTGTTTTTATTTGATTAAAAACAAAAATTATTTTGTTTGACCTTAAAAAAAATTTATTTTTATTTAAAAAAAAAAAAAAAAATGTGGTGAAAAACAATTTTATAAAAAAAAATATTGTGGAAAAAATAATTAAAAAAAAATAATTAAAAAAACAAGTAGAAAAGTTAAATTCGACTTGGCCGAATCTAGGAAAATAGTAAATTTTCTAACGTGAAAAAGTTTACAATTTTGATTATTTTATATTTTATTTTTTGTAAAAAACTTTTTTTAATAATTTGGGCAAAAAGAAAAAAATTGTTAATTTGTTTTTTATTCTAAAATTTTTTTCGATTGTAATTTTTTTTAGTGACAAAAATACGTTGTAAAATATTTTTGTGACTTACAAATGTTTTTAAAACTTTTGTGAGTGTAAAATTTTTTTTGAGTGTAAAATTTTTTTTGAGTGTAATTTTTTTTTAGTGTAAAAATATCTTTGAGTGATAAAAACACGTTGTAAAATATTTTTGTGTTTTTAAAACTTGTTTAACGGGTTTTTTAGCACGTAAACTTAATAAGGTGTAACCAATCTGAAATTCACGGTTTTGTTTATAACTTTCGAACTACTGAACCAATTTCGCTAAAATTCATTACCAACCAGACCAGGGGAACGAAAAATATATATGTCAAGCTTCTGCACCCTCAGAATTGTCTTTCGAAAGTTAGCGAGTATTTTATCTCGTATGAATACCCTCCACAATGCCCATTTTAAGTGATAGTAAATTTTCTAATGTGAAAAAAATAACAGTTTTGATTAGAAATATTTTATTTTGTGTAAAAAAAAAAAAATTTAGTAATTTTTGAAAAAAAAAAAAAAATATTTTACTAATTTTTTTTCTGAGTGTAAATTTTTTTTAATGTAAAATTTTTTTCGAGTGTATTTTTTTTTTTTTTTTTTTTTTGTTTTGGTATAAAAATATTTTTGAGTGACAAAAACACGTTGTAAAATATTTTTGTGACTTACCAATGTTTTTAAAACATGTTTAACGGGTTTTCAACACGTGAATTTATGGTGAAGCTAATCTGAAATTCACGGTTTTGCTAATAACTTTTGAACCACTGGACCGATTTGGGTGAAATTCAATGCGAACTAGGCTGGAGGAACGAAAAATATATATAACAAGCTTCAGCATCGTCAGAATTGCTTTTCGAAAGTTATAGTGCTTTTTATCTCATAAATTCACGATAAACCCTTGCCGAAATTCAGTCTTTTGCTCATAACTTTTGAACCACTGGACCGATTTCGCTGGATTGCAATACCAACCTGACCAGGTAAATGCCCAACAAATTTGCCAAACTTCAGGAGCCTCCGTAAAGTCTTTCAAAAGTTAGCGTGTTTCAACAGACAGACAGCCGGACAGACGGACGGACATCGCTAGATCGTCTTAAAATCGATCGAGGATCATGAATATATATACTTTCTGGGGTCCTAGACCAATATTTTGAGGTTTTACAAACGGAATGACAAACTTATATATACCCTCTATCACTAGAGTGGAGGGTATAAAAATTAAAATCGGTCGAAAGCTTTTCGTGACTTCGCTATTTGAAATTGACAAAAAACGCAGGTTCAAGAAACTTTTTGAAAAAACCTAAAATGTTTTTCTTGACCCTTTTATAGAGCTTGAGACAGTCTTTCATTTGAACCAAATTTGAGCCAAGTCCGATATTTTATGCCGTGGCGCCCTTCGATCAATTGGTTTTTTTAGACAAATGAAAAAATAAAATATCTGGACATGTTGTAAAATTGTATGAAGATGTCATCAGTATGACAGGTGTGTCTTTTTTGCCGACTGGGTTTATTTTAGCCTAATAAGAACATTTTAACCATGACGCCCTTCAATCAAAATTTAGGGTTTTTGGTAAAAATTTTCTAAAAAACAAAAACTTTGATCGAATGGGTAAAAATATTCGAATTGGCCTCAAAATAGTTGCAAATAAAAGTTTGTCTCCATATCTATAAAAACCTAATATGTCGCAAGAAATATTTTTTTTAAAAAACTTTCTTTTAAAAATTGTCAAAAATCAATCCAATTGGCCCCAAACTTGTACCACATAACTTTTAGGTCTAGTAGAATACAAATTTGACCGGATACTTAAGAAAATCAAAAGTTGAAGAAAAAATATCACTCTAAAGGTGGACCTTATTTTGTTTATTATCGATTTTCCAAAATCGGAGCCCAGCTTTGCGTGAGGTTAGGGTAAACAAAAAATTGACAAAAAAATTAGCTCGATCGCCTAAAAATTATCGCGCATTGAAATTTTTGAGAACGAAATTGGGTCAAAATGGATAGAAAAATAAAAGTTCTTGCGAATACCAAACAATTTTTTAAATTGGTCGGGCGGTTTTCGAGATATTTGAAATTTAAAAAATGGCGGTTTTTTCCAAAGTTCAAGAAATTTTTTGAAAAAAAAATCTTAAAAATCATTTTTCTTGACATTTTCATAGAACTTGCGACAATCTTTAAAATTTTCATTTAAACTTAATTTGAGTCAAATCCGATCATTTAAGCCCGTGGCGCCTATTATTAAAATTCTGGATTCCAAAAAACGGCGTTTTCCGATTTCCTTGGTCTATTCATTTGTTGAACAAATATACAAAAATACTTGTAAAAAGTGATGTTTTTCTAGAGTTGTTTTAGTTTTTCAAGGGGGAACTTTTTCCCCCTGAACTGATTTTGCCTAGTCATGAACTTAACCAGCCCATGATAGACATAAGACATATTCGTTCTAAAATTCAGGAGTCTAGCTTAGAGAACTCGATTTTAAGAAAACTAAGAACTATTTAAATGAGCCCAGTTTGCAACGTCCTCGAGCCATCCTCAGTGACAGAGCGGTGAGATATCAGAGTCACTGCTGACATCCACAAGACATCTCTGTGTACTGAGTTGAGGGCAGTTTCATACAAATTTTCAAAATGTCCTCATTCAAAGTCAGCAGTGGTCAGGGCTGACCTTCTGGGGACATGTCACCTAAGACTTCTTTGGGGAAATGTCTGACATGCGAAAATAAAAAAATCGTATTTCCTTTAGTTTTTACTTTTATTAATTTTCCTTTATAAATTATCTTTCTCATATGTATGTATTTAGAAAAAAACTTTTCTCCTTTTTTAGTCCCAACTGGATTTGAACCTAGAACCTCCAGTTTATTAGTCCCACACCTAACTACTTGTTTTAAACTTTATTTTGAAAATTGTTTGTCTATTTATTAATTTTATTCTAATTGTTAGATTTACAGGCCTATTCTTAGTTATGACTGGTTATGACTAATTTTATTATTTTCAAACTTCATATTCCCTGTGTTTGTTGTAAACACAATCATAAAAAGTCTCAAAATTTAAAATTATTTGTCAATTTTGAGACGATGTGGGTAGCAGGTCTTTATTTTTTGAAATTTTCAAACGAAATTTGAATTTTTTTATGATTGTTTACAACAACCACATGGAAAAAATTAAGTTATGATTGAGTTATGACTTTTTTTGTGAATAGGCCCCTTAGATTTTATTTTAAATAAATCGATAATGTTGCCATTTTTTTCTTCGAAGTGGAAAAGTTACCCAAATTAAAAATTCTAATTTAATATACTCCTATTCTGAAGACATTTTCTTTTAGACGTCTTAGAGGAAGTGTCCACACTCTTAAAGCAAACATTCAGTATTAGGGCATGTCATCAAGGATTACCTATGATTTGTCAGAACCTGAGGAAATTTCCTCAGTGACACATTTTCCAGCTAGGAACTTAAGTAATTTCCTCTTAGTTATGAAAATTTCCCATATTTTAGTAAAATTTTACTAAATAAGTATTAAGAAATTTATATTTTGGAGGAAGTTTTTTCCCAAATTTAAGCTATGACTTTTTTCAGTGAATACTGTGGTGCCAACTTTATGACATTGACAATGGATTTAGCGATTTTTTTTTTATAAAATAACCCTTTTTTTTCAACATAACAATTTCCAATTTGTATGTGATTACTAGGGATGTGATTTCTATGCAAATGCATGTTTTTTGTTGATAGTCTAAAAACGAGATCGACCGGATATCTTTCTGAATAAAGAAATTTGCGTTAAAATAGCATCGATTTGTTTTTGCATACTTTGGTGAAAATTAATATATTTGCATATTTTGGTTTTAAATGCATATTTTGTGCATATTTCCAACTTTTAAGTGCATATTTTTGAATATTTTGGCATAAATTAGCAAAAACACAAATTGCAAATTTATTTGTTTCAAAAACTGTTTAAAAATTCAAACCCGACTTTATTTTTTACTTTTTTTATAAGTTTTTCGCATGAAAACAAGATTTTTATTGCACAAATTGAATTTTTCAGTGCATATTTTTAGGGTCTTTAGTGCATATTTTGAATTTTTTAGCGCATATTTTCGATTATTTAGTGCATGAAAATCTTATTCCTAGTGATTACACATGGAAATTATGTTTTGCAAAAAAAAATTATTTAATTGGATTTATGGTCTCAATGACATATCAAAATATTTGATTTGGCAGAAAACGCGTTTAAAGTTTACATTTGAAACTGGTTTTCCATTGAAAAAGGCCGGTACATAGAAAATGTTATAATGGTGTGTTCTCTTTTCAAACGGTGAATTTAAATGATATTAATATAAATTTTTGACACAATATAAAGCATGATATAACGTAAAATTCTGTGTCAAAAACAAGTTTTTTGAGTTATGACACTATACAAGTAAATGAGCGATATGTTAAACTTCAAAACAATCAGTGGGAAACCTTCCTTATATTTTCCACTTTTCCTAACTATAAATTTTAAATTTACACTTTAAAATTAACCTTTATACATATGTCAATATTTATAATTAAACTAATTTGTAATTATTTTTTTTTTCTACTTACAGTTTTGTTTAAAAAAATAAAGTGCTGATTTTAACAACCAGTTATTTTTTAATAATTATTATGTGTGTAATAATTGTTACTCCATTTATCAACAACATTAACAACAACGGAAATATAAAGTAAACAACAGCAGTAAACTCAGATTTAACGGTAATATTTTTTTAAAAATACAACCCTGTACAAATAACCCAACAAACAAAATCACCATGGATTCTACAAATTTACAACAGCAACAAGATACAACAACAGCACAAATATCCAAAGATGAAGTAGATTTTGTTAAGGTCACCCATAATAATAACAACAACACCAACAATAATAATTTAACAATACCAGTGCCAAAAACCTCCACAAATCCAACAACAACGACACCAATCATTAATACCAAACCGCCAAAGGAACGTTTAAATATATTTGGTTTTAGTAAAAAATCCAAATCATTGGATGAAAAATCCAAAACCCATCACCATAAAAAAGAGACTACAAAAGATAAGGATTTACAAAAATCCACCACAGATTCTGGTTTCCCCTGTCAACCTAATCCCGTTCCCATTGGGACACCACCCAGACAAAATAAATTTGTTAAAAGTTCCTCGATATCACGTTTGCTGGGCAACACCTACAATGCTAAGAAATTCGATAAGGAGGACAAGAAACTGGCGTTGGGAAAATTTAATACTTTTGGTGGTAGACGTCGTACAAATGGTCCTTATTTAGAACGCTTTAAACGTTATGCCAAAGATGACGGTGATGTTGCTACACCACCGGTGGTAATGTTAGAAAAATCTAGTGCTAACGATGATACGTTAGATAATGATATGTTTGCATTGGAACACTTTCAAGAGTCACGCAATAATGATTTGGGTTCAAAAGCGATGCGTACACTATCACGGGGTCTGGGAAAACTTTGGTGGAGACGTACACATAGCGTGGATATTAGTATACCAGATCCAGAATTTAAGGTGTCATATTTGGGCAATGTTTTAACGGGATGGGCTAAAGGTGAGTATTTTAGTGGAATTTAAATAAATTAAAAATTTTGCAGAGAAAATTGCATTTATGAAGTACTAGCATGACCTTCCGGTTCTTAAACACTGAATAAAAGAAGGATCAGGATTGGTGTTTCCATTTTAAAAATCCTCCCCTAAGGAATCTTTATTATATTTAATTGTAGACGAAAAGTGAAAAATTTTAATGCTCTGGGTTTTTCAGTTTAATAGTTATAAAAAAGTTGCATTTACCGCCTTTTTACCATCTTAAGATCAGAAATTTTTAACAAGGGAAGTATCTCAACCCTTATGAAACTATTTACCTGAAACTTAACTGAAACTGCCTCGGCATATCGGCCATATCAGTGTGTAAACATTTTGTTGTCCTCTTACGAAACAAATGTGAACCTTCGGGAAAATTTCGATAACTCCCGAACTAACAGGAATTACGTCTAAAGCTAAAATACGTATCGACTTAAATTCAATAAAGATTATTTCGTATCGGTCTATATCTTCACATAAATATCCCCAAATTTTACACATTTTCATCAAAATAATATTTAGCGAAGCCAAATTTTAACAAAGTTATGCCACCGTTGGATAGGCATTAAAAAAACCTTTCTTCTCATATGAAAACATCTTATAGTTTCTAAAAAGAAATGGCTGAAAAATCCAAAAAAGATTTTTCCCCATTTTTTTAACTCCGATAAGCCGAGACACCCCAACCTTAGAAGTGTCTCTTTTATATATAAGTTTTCTGCAAATCGGTTCATAAGGGTTGAGATACTTCCCTTTTAAGTCTTTTTTTTTAATGTTTAGTTCCGAAGGAGGATCCAACATTTCAAAACTCCAAGTTTTTATTACTATTATTTCAGGAGAAGAAAAAAGTACCAAAGTACATTTTTTTGCCATCTTAGCATCTAAACTTTCTATAAAGTACCTTTGTCAGAATGTTTTTTTTTTGGCTGGATGATCCCACATTCCATATTTAATGTTTTAGAACCATTATTTCAGGCGATAGATACAGCAACAAGGTAAAATTCTTTACTATTTTTACTGCATTTAAATGAGAATTTCCTAAAGGTACTTTTTTCAGAATGTTTTTTCTGCTCCAGTTTTCCACATTTCAAATTTCAAGTTTCTATGACCAATATTGGGGTGTGGTCTACCTCCAGAGGGGAATCGCTGGATCTCCTTCTGAACGCGCATTTTCCGGAAAATTCCTTGACGCCGTTTCAAGCTTTTGAAAGCTCTATCGCCCAGTCATCTGAAATTGCTTCGGAGATAATAAATATGCCAACATTGATTTGGGCGATTAAAAGCTTCAGGTCCTATAAATCCCCTGGAGCTGTTGGTATAATATCGGCTGAGATGCAGTAAGTATTATACCATCAGGCCCATGGTTCTGTAATCTCTACACAGCATGAATAAGCTGGACGTTTATTTCTTTTATAGTGGAGGGATATCAGAGTCGTGTTTATCCCAAAGGCTGGAAAACTCCTACACAGTTCCGAAGGATTTCAGACCAATTAGTCTATCATAATTTTTGTTAAAGATAATAGAGCGAGTGATAGACTCATATTTGCGTAGAGTGATTGACCCAAAGCTGCTTTCGACAAATCATCATGCATACAGCAAGGGTAGATCAACAGAAACAGCTCTTCATGAGCTCGTTGGTACCATTGAGAGATCGCTTTCGGTAAAGGAGTACACTATGGTGGCCTTTCTTGATATTGAGAGGGATTTTAATAATATCATCTCAGACTCGATAATTGTGGCATTGTCTGGGAGTGAAGCATGGGAACCTTTTGATGGAGGAAAATCTACTTGCCAGTAGACGTATAATGTCTAAATTGGAAACGTCTGTCATATCTCGATTTGTTAATAGGGGAAAGTGTTCTTTTGCCGCTTCTTTGGAACCTGACACTGAATTTAAGGCTGTCCTCTCCAGCAGCACGTTATTATCATGTTGTCTTATATGCCGATGATGTCGCGATAGCGGTAAAGGTCAGCACCTAATTGCATTAAGGGACATTCTTCAGGGTTCTTTGAAAGATCTGTTCAAATGGACAAGAGTCTATGGTCTGGGAGTTAATCCCAGTAAAACTAAACTTGTCTTGTTTACAAGAAAAAGTTATATTCCTGCTTTTCTACTATTTCTCTGGGCGGCACTGAAATTGCCTTCTCGGATGAAGCCTTCTCGGATGAATTATTTCTAGATAGGAAGTTAAATTTCAGGCGTAATATTGTGAAACGGTTGAGAAAATCTACGATTGCCTAAAATTTCTGTAAAAATACAATTCATTTTCCAATGGGGCTTTAGCCCTAGAGTTGTTCACTGGATTTATACAGCTATGGTTCGTCCAATTCTGCTGTATAGAATCATTGTCTGGTGGCCTGCTTTAGATACAAAATCCGTATTGTATCTAAAGTAGGCCACTGTGACTTTATCACGAAGGTACAGAGAATGGCTTCGATGTGTATCACTGGAGCTCTTCATACCATTGGACATATTAGGTAGGCAGCATGCGAAAACATCGGCAATTCGACTTAATAACACATTGCAATAGAAGAGCGCAATCTTAAAAAAGATAACAATACCGCAAAATGTGGGCTATTCTCCCTTTATGAGCCTTTTTGAGCGCCACTTTACCACTATGATACCATTAGGGACTCTTGTTTAAGGGGCATGCCCGGTAGTGGGATCTTTAAATTTTTACACAGATGGTGGATCAAAGCTTCACGAACAAGTGGGCTTTAGAGTATATTTGGAAGAGCTTGGATTGAACCTGTCTCGAAGATTGCCAGATTATTGCAGTGTTTACCAGGCATAGCTGCAGTCAAGTGCCTGAAGTTAATGTTTCTGAAAAAACTTCCGCACGTCTGTAAATGAGATGACCAAGCAGTTTGACATACGACTCATATGGATCCTAGGGCACAGAGACATTCCAGGGAATTGCAAAGCCGATGAGCTTGCAAGACTGGGGACTACCTTACAGGTTCCGACGGAAGTAGAATGCGTGGGTATGCCTCTAGAAACTTGCAAGAAAACTATATGGCTTTGTTTTGCGAAGCAGAGTAATCAGACATGGGCAAATGGATGTGAGACCACACCACACATTTGGCCTTCTCTTAATCAAAAGCGCGCAAGTTAGCTGATATCGCTTTCAAGAGGAGAGACTTCGACAGTAGTTGCGATAATTACCGGGAGGTGAATCCAAATTTCAAGTCTCTAGCTTTAGCGCTTTGGTCGTGGCGATGATAAATTGGTAACTCAGTCATTCAGAGAGTTAATTGCCCAATTCCTTTAAATAAATTAGGGTGGGTAAAATTTTTGGCATGCCAGAAATGGAATCTACAAAAAAATCTTAGAAAATTTTCCCAAGAAACCATGGTTACAAAATCAAAATGGAGTTTCTGATTTTTTACGAGAACGTTTGTAAAATCAAATCAAAAATGTATGACTTCTTGTGGAAATCCCCCATAAACTTAAGGCAATGAATTTTTCAAAATATTAATAATTTTAGAACGATCAAAAATTGGAGTTCTAAAAAAGATTCATATTTGACTCTTATTTATGAACATTTGAAAAATTTCAAATATTTTTTTTAACATTTATAAAAGAGTCCAAAAATACTCAGAAAAGAATAAGAATATTTTTTTTTCGGAGCCTTTAATGAGTCATAAAAGAGCGCTCAGAAAGAGGGACCATTTTAAAAGGAAAAAAACTTCATATTAATATGTTTTCTGAGCGCCTAAAGACCTTTTTATGAGTCTTTTCGGAGCTCAAATGTACGGATTTTATGTTTTTTGATATAAATAATTTTTCTGATCCAAATTTCAAGCCTCTAGCTTCAGTGCTTTGAAGAGGTTTAATCCTTTTTTTGAAGAGGTTTATTCATAATACGTAAAGTATTCTTTGTGTATTTGACAAATATTCATTCAATATCTGACAAGTAAACCTACTTTAGGTATACATACTTTAGTTATCACGAATAAATGCTTAAACATTTAAAAATCAATCAATCCGAAATAGTTTTAAAACTCAAAACACTTGCGGCCCCACGTTGGGCGCCAAAAATCCGCTTTGTGTTTTTGTAATAGTAAACATTATTCTGATTTATTTTTCATATTACCTCTAAGGTGACCAAAACTACGATCATATCAACAGATACGACCACTAAAATATTTTCCTTAAACAAATAAAAAAAATTCAGTTCAATTGGTATCAGTCGATGTGGTTGCGGTTTGGTCGTTCGTGCCCTCTTATTAATACATTCTCTAGAACGTTATCATGGTACTTGAAGTATTTAAACCTGATTTTTTTGTGCAATGTACTTAAGAATAACCCAGCAAAAACTTTCATTACATGTCAGATAACATGTTTCCATAATAAATTATTTCAAATGCTTTTCCAAAAATCCTAAACCAACTCCCTTAGTTAAAATACTCATGTTTCTTTTCTCTTTCAGGTGAAGGTTGTGTGGAAAAACAATTAAATACCTTGTGGCGTAATTATACCCAAAACAATAAACCAGATGTGATAATGCGCCTAAAGGTATGTGCTTCCGGCTTAAAAGCCACAACCCGACAACACGGACTAACAGAATATTGGGCCAATCGCATTACCCATTGCTGTGCACCAAAGAATTATCCACGAGTCTTTTGTTGGATATATCGCCATGAGGGTAGAAAACTAAAACATGAATTGAGATGTCATGCTGTATTGTGTAGCAAAGAGAAACAAGTGCAAGAAATCTGTGATACTTTAAAGGTGAGTTAAAATCGCAACTTGAGGTTAAAGTTGGTTCGGGCGCAGCGTGTTTGACTTTCATAACTCGAAAACAAACTAATATATTATTATTTCTCTCTCTCTTTCTTTTTAGGCCAATCTTGAGTGTGCTCTGCGTGAATTTAAACGTGAGAAAATTCTCAAACAGAATGCTCGCTTAAGTCTTGCAAATGCCGTTTATGATAACCCCAGTTTACCACGTCGTAAAATTCTCCTAAGTGTGGGCAGCAACAACTATCGTCCACCCTTGGAAAGATCTAAATCAGCACCAAAATTAATGGCCATAGAAGAGGCCATTGGTGAAGAGGGTGAAGAAGCCGAAGAAACAAATGAACCAGAAATGAAACCATGTTGTCAAAAAGACTCCCTTTATCCAGCCATGACTTTAGGACGCAGACGTTGTCGCAAAGGTCATTCCATAAGAAGAACTGGTAAATTAAGACCAGTCAGCTGTGGTTCCAGCGATAGCTCATGTTGTGGTGGTGGTATGCAACATTGTTCCATTGAAACCAAAGATATCATAGAACCGGAATGTGTTAAACAACTGGAACTTGATGAAGATTGCCGCATAAATTATGGCTCAGATGATTCGGATGATTTTGAAAAGATTTTAAAACATAATGATTATGATACAAATGCTTCGTTGGCTAATGAATTGTTACCATATTTTGAGAGACAATTAAATAAGAGTAATAGTTGTGGTAGCTTGAGTGATCTTAAAGATCATGAAGATGATGAAATGGAAGGAGAACCTTTAAGTTTATTGCCCTGTATCAACATTGATCCAAATGCTGATCCTATAAACGACTTCAATCCAAATCATTTAAAACCTGAACATAATGAAGCCGAAGAACATTTAGTAACCTTAAGACGTTCGGGAGTAAGTAGTGATGGTGAAGATGATTTCCTGGGTGAAGAAGAAGATGATATGTATTTTAGACAGGCCGCAATATTAACAATGTTACATCGTCACTCAATGCGTAAAATGGCTAATCTTTCTCTAAGCAGTGATGAGGGTAGCATTAGTTTGGAAACAAATTCAAATGCTCCCCTAGAAAGACGTTATAAACATCAGTTACAATCGTCTATATCTTCTGAGGCTTCCTCAGCTTCTTCGACACCTCAACAGTCATCGGGTAAACGTAATTGTAATGATAGTGCTGATGAGGGTTCTATATCAAGTGGCTGTGAAACTGCTAGTACAGTTACCAATAATCAAGATGATTTATCTTTAAAATATCGCCAAAATCAACAACAACAATTTCAACATAATGAGCATGATTTTGAGGAGCCATCTTCTTTAGAATCTTCAGTGGCACAGCACATTACCCACGAAGATATCTATCATCAATTACAAAAACGTAATAATAGTGATGCGGCTACTACGTTTAGTAGTTCCAGCTCGATAACCTTAAAAATGGGTGTCTCACCAACTAATTCTTTAAATGCTATCGACTTACAAGAGGATAATTCAAAATTATCCCCCACCAATAGTTCGATATCATCATCTTTGGCTAATAATCGTCCTAGACGTTCACGCAGACAACGTGATATGAAACCGGATTCTGATTCAGAATGTAGTGATGAATCGGGTTATGTGGAATATCAACAGGAGAGAGAAAAGAGCAAAAGTAATAATAAGTTAGAACAACCAAAGCCTCAATTACCTACAAAGCCTCAAGTACCACCAAAACCAATGCCACGAAGATTTGTTAATATGCACAGCAATACAAATAATACAAATATTAATAGTACAACATCTACAGCGGTTTAAAAGAAATTTTTATATAATTTTTTATATATAATCTATTTTAAATAATTTCAACATACATTAAAAAAAAAATGATTTTAAAAACACTGTGCAACAAGAAAAATTAGTCTCCATGGTAACAAAGCCAATATAAAGTAGACCATCATAAAAACAAATCAAATTCTTATTGATTTTGCTCTCCTGAATCCAAATCTGCCATCCAAATTTTTCTATCAAGTACCGTTTTTGAGATATTCGCTGTTAAAAAGTCAAAAAAATAATAATTTCGCAATTTTTGGGGTACACTGTTATGTTGCTTCCAACAAATAGAACTTGGTTTCATATAAATTGGACCTTCTGATTCCAAAACTGCATTCCAAATTTTTCTAACATGTTCCGTTTTCGAGATATTCGCTTTCGAGATTTTCGCATTCGAGATTTCGCGAAGAAAAATTTTCAATCGCGAATGTCTCGAAAACGAAACATGCTAGAAAAATTTGGAATGCAGTTTTGGAATCAGAATTTTATAAGAAATCAAGTCCTATTTTTGGAAGAATCTCTAACAGTGGACCACCAAAGGTGCGAAATTATTGTTTTTTTTTTTACTTTTTAAAATCGAATATCTAAAAAACGGTATGTGCTAGAAAAAAATTGGATGGCAGATCTATAAGAATCAGTTGGATATTTCACTGGGAGATTTTTGTTGTCGAACAGAGTAATTATTTAGCAATAACTTGAAAACAGGATCATCTAGGATTTTCTTGTTAACGAGTTTTAAAGTTCAAAATAAAGAGGAATGAAATGGTATTAACCGATTTTGTCACTATTTTAACACAACCCAAAATTTGCTTACAGAGGGGGTGTTGTGACAAATGAAAAAAAAACGTGCAGCTCCCTAGATCCCAGTGAAGCAAGTCTCTGAACAGAGAGTTCCGGACAATGGCAGATGAAGTGTTCAATAGTTTCCAACTCCTCTTCATCCATACAACTCCAGCAAGTCATTTATAGCAACCATCGTGGAACTCTTTCCTCTTGAAAGCGATATCAGCTCACTTGTGCGTTTCTGATTAAGAGAAGGCCAGATCTGTCGTGTTGTGTGTTGTCTAACGCGTCCATCAATTTGCACTTCTCTGATTAGTCTCCGTCGCGGAACAAAGCCGTAGAGTTTGCTTGCCAGTTTCTAGAGGCATACCAACACATTCCAATTCTGTTGGAACCTGTAAGGTAGTTTCCAATCGTGCAAGCTCATCGGCTTTGTAACTCCCTGGAATCTTTTTGTGCTCTGGGACCCAAATGAGTCGTATGTCAAACTGCCCATCTTATTTAAAGACGTGCGGCAGATAGGGGCAGATCTTGTTTTCAGAAACATTAACTCCAGGGACTTGACCTCGGCCTGACTGTCGGAATAGATGCTGACTGCGATTGTAGACAAGACATTGCACCAAACTTTCAGCCACTTCCTTTCTTGCCAGCATCTCTGCCTGGTAAATACTGCAATGATCTGGCAATCTTTAAGCCAGGCTCAAACCAAGATCCTCCGAATAGACTCCAAAGTCCCCTTATTCGTGCAGCCTCGATCCATCCGTGTAAAAAACAAAGAAGAAAATTATAGTCGGTCAAGACGGGCCATATAATACCCTACACCAGATTTTCCCGGAAAATGGGTCCCAAGTTCAAACATGGACTGATTAGATCTATATTTTGTCAACTCTTTAATAAGTGTAAAAAGCACTCACAAATAAAATTTGAGTGAAATATGCTTCTTTTTGTTGACAATAAACCACTTCAACTGAATATCGGGCGAAATTTTCACATGGGACCTAAGTCCAAAAATGGTCCGATGATAATCAGACTTGATAAGGTTATTAAAGTACGCGTTTAACAAACAGAATTTTAATTGAATATTTTCTATTTTCATGAAATTTGATAGATTTATGTGAAAATCGGGAAGGTGGTTTGTATGGGGGCTACAAGAAGAACTGGCCCGATTTCTTTAAATTTCGGAATGGTGATTTGTGTGGATGAAACATGATTACCTGCCAAATTTCGAAAAGATACCCATTAAAATGCGGCTATTACAGTCATTTGAGCCAAAACTAAAGAGGACCTTTGTTTGGACCGATTTTTTCCAATTTCAATAGGCTTCGTCCTTGGGCCAAAAGAGGCTTAAGTTTCAAATTTCAAGTTAATTGATTAAAAATTGCGACCTGTATCGTGTTTACTTCGTTTACATGGACAGACGGACGAACGGACGGACAGACAGACGTATACTTAAAACTGGGTCTAGGACCAATATTTCGGGTAGTTACAAACATCAGCACAAACTCATTATACCCTGTACCACAGTGTGGTGTAGGGTATAATTATGGAAGATCCACAGCTCGGAATTCTGCTAATCCAAAACTCCCTGGATGGTATCATAGAGTTAGTTCGTTTTTCTTTTTTTAAGGCCCACTGAAATTTTTAATTTTTATACCCTCCAACCACAGTATGGGGGTATACTCACTTTGTCATTCCGTGTGTAACGCATCGAAATATCGGTCTAGGACCCCATAAAGTATATATATTATTGATCAGTGATCGATTCTAAGACATTCTAGCGATGTCCGTCCGTCCGTCCGTCCGTCTGTCCGTCTGTAGAAGACACGATTCAGTCCAAACTAAACGAGCTAGACTTCCGAAGTTTGGCACGAATATGTCTTATATTCCTAGGCAGGTTAAGTTCGGAAATGGGCAAAATCGGACCAAGGGGAAAAAAGTTCCCCCTTGGAGAACTAAACCAACCCAAGAAAAAACGTATTTTTTGCAGGGTTTTTTGTACTTTTGCTGAGCAAATGCAACATTCTTATCTCAGAATAAGTTAAAAATCGCAGGGGGAAGGTGCCCCCTAACGTCTCCCACAACCCCCCCCCCCCCCAAAAATAAGACGCCCCTGGATTTTTTTCATATAGAGTTTTTTTACATTTTGGAGGGTATAAAAGATTCGACACAGCCGAATGTAACACTCTCACTTGTTTTTTTATCAAAGTCGTTTGGAAAACATCAAAAGAACTAAATGCACATCTGTGCTTCAAAATATGGTTTGAAGTCTTCAGTAAATTGTATGGCGTTTCTTTTCTTTAAACATATTAACCCTCTAACTGACATTCTTAAGGGGTCATTTAAGTCCTTTTTCAAAAACTAAACACAGAAGTCTAACAAAACGTCTACAAATATTTTCCTCATAAAATTTCATTATGGGTTGTCATAGGTTGAAAGTTCGTGCGAGATGCCAAAAATGCTTAAAAATGGAAAAAATATAAAGAATCATTTTTTATAGTATTGTTTTATCAAAGCAATGTAAAAAAACTCAAAAAAATAGTGTAAATATACTTCTGATTTAAAAATTATACTCTGATGTGTTTTATAAAATTGTATGATGATTCTTTTCTTTCATCAAGTTATGTGGCATTCACACTTGCTGTTTTGAAGGGTTCAAGAGTGAGATGTTTAAAAAGTCTTTGATCTGTGTCCAGTACCTATTTATTCTGTTACTGGTGTTTTGTTGACCAACTTGTTTAAGGTCGCAATGACATATTAACCCTTTAAATGCCATATTACCCCTTTAGCACCCGTTTACTTAAAAGTTTTTGTTAAAAAAAACTAAAAACTTCAGTGGGCTATAAAAATTAAATTTGAACTTACTTTGCAAAAGTGATTTGGTTTAATTGATGGTCTAATTTCATTTGGCTATGGTACCATTGAGGCTCAAGGCGCTGATCCAAAATTTGTTGCACAGTGTAATCAGTTATGCCCTTTAAAAAATTTTATAAACTCTCTTTTTACCATAACTTTGTGCTTTAATATTTTATCTATCCTTAATCATAGTGCCTTAATTTTTTTTTTGTAATTGTTTTTTTTTTTCTTAGGAAATTTTTATTAAAAAAGTTTGTTTAAAAAAAAAATATTGTACATTTTTTAATGCAAATTATATACAAATTTTACAACATTTCTTTTTATATTATAAAAATTTCTTATGTTTTAAGTAATTGTTGGTTATTGTTTGTTTTTTAATATGTAGTTCTAAAAAGCAAATTATTTTTTTTAATATTTAACATTAAAATTCATTATACATTTGTTTATATTTAAAAAAAAAAAATGATTTTATATTTTATTTTTCATATTCATTATTATTTTATAATTTTTTACCATTTTTAAAACTTTTTTCTTTTATTTTAATTTTATGAATGTTTTTATTGTAAATGAATTTATTATCTATATTATATACTTTATATAAACATAAATATTTTATTAATAATATTATTATATTTTTTTATAAGATTAAGAAATAGAGTTTTAAAATGAGATACATAAATAAAATAAAAAAAAATATAAATAAAAAACCAAACACCATAAAATTAGTTTTTTTACGCTAATAAAAATACTTAGCCTATGTTTAGGGGTTATTGAAAAATATTTAGGTTGGCAATGCGAAGAAAGAACATTTTAACAATGGCGTAGCATAAACATATACTTTCAGTTTCCTGTCAGTGTTCTTTAAGAGTTCATTCCTAAGATTTTTTTTAGAATTTTCTTTTTAAATAACGAAAAGTATGTGAATCTGTCGGATACGCCAAATCTTTACAAAATCTTTTGGTCATCTATATATATAAAAGAGTAATGTGACTGACTGACTGACTCATCATCGCCCAGCCCAAACCGCTGAAGCTAGAGACTTGAAATTTGGACTGTAGGTTAACCTCTCGGAATATAGATCCAGTAAGGCTGTATTTTTACCAATGTTGATTCTAAGGGGGTAAAACGGGAATATAGATCCACTAAGGCTGGATTTTTGCCAGTAATGATTCTAAGTGGGTAAAAAGGGTTAAAAACTGTACTATTGGTACTTTTTATATCTCCTGAAATAATGGTCATAGAGACTTGAAATTTGGACTGTATGTTCACCTCTCGGAATATAGATCCAGTAAGGCTGTATTTTTACCAATGTTGATTCTAAGGGGATAAAACGTGTAAAAAACTGTACTTTTGGTACCTTTTATATTTCCTTAAAAAATGGTCACAAAAACTTAAAATTTGGACTGTATGTTCACTTCCCGGAATATAGATCCATTAGGGCTTGACTTTTGCCAATGATGATTCTAAGGGGGTAAAAAGGGTAAAAAATTGTACTTTAGGTACCTTTTATATTTCCCTAAATAATAGTACTACAAACTTGAAATTTGCAATGTAGGTTCACCTCCCGGAAAAAAGATTCACTAAGTCTGCGTTTTTGCCAATGTTGATGCTACGGGGGTAAAATGGGTAAAAAGGTGTACTTTTGGTACTTTTTTTATACCCTCCACTCTAGTGATAGAGGTTATATATAAGTTTGTCATTCCGTTTGTAACACCTCGAAATATTGGTCTAGGACCCCATAAAGTATATATATTCATGATACTCGATCGATTTTAAGACGATCTAGCGATGTCCGTCCATCTGTCTGTCTGTTGAAAACACGCTAACTTTTGAAAGACTTTACGGAGGCTCCTGACGTTTAGCATATATGTTGGGCATTTACCTGGTCAGGTTGGTATTGCTATCCAGCGAAATCGGTTCAGTGGTTCAAAAGTTATAAGCAACTGAGTGAATTTCGGCAAGGGTTTTTCTGGAATTTACGAGATAAAACACACGGTAACTTTCGAACGGCAATTCTGAAAGTGTTGAAGTGTGGCATAAATATTTGTCGTTTCTCTGGTCCGGTTCGTTTTAAATTTCAGTCAAATCGGTACAGCGGTTCAAAAGTTATTAACAAAACCGTAAATTTCAGATTAGTTTCACCTTAAATTCACGTGTTGAAAACCCGTTAAACATGTTTTAAAAACATTTGTAAGTCAAAAAAATATTTTACAAGGTATTTTTGTCACACAAAAATATTTTTA
Source organism: Pegoplata infirma (assembly GCA_963921195.1). Classification (NCBI taxonomy): domain Eukaryota; kingdom Metazoa; phylum Arthropoda; class Insecta; order Diptera; family Anthomyiidae; genus Pegoplata; species Pegoplata infirma. The sequence continues at coordinate 32,219,131 of OY992536.1, forward strand.
CACTAAAACAAAAAAAAAATACACTCAAAAAAAATTTTACACTCAAAAAAATTTTACACTTAAAAAAAATTTTACACTCAAAAAAAAATTAGCAAATTTTTTTTTTCAAAAATTAATAAAAAAAAAAGTTTTTTTACACAAAATAAAATATTTCTAACCAAAAATTTTATTTTTTTCACGTTAGAAAATTTATTACACTTAAAAAGGGCATTGTGGAGCGTATTCATAGATTCGGCCAAGTCGAATTTAACTTTTCTACTTGTTACATTCAAAAATAATTGTCATTCAAACTTCAAACTTGGAATGTAGGATCCTTTAGTGAAATAAAACACTCTGGAACAAGTACTTTCTGAAAATCCTGTACCGTTTACAAAAAGTAACTTTTATAAAAAGTACCTTTTATAAAAAGTACCTTTTATAAAAAGTACCTTTTATAAAAAGTACCTTTTATAAAAAGTACCTTTTATAAAAAGTACCTTTTATAAAAGTACCTTTTATAAAAAGTACCTTTTATAAAAAGTACCTTTTATAAAAAGTACCTTTTATAAAAAGTACCTTTTCTAAAAAGTACCTTTTATAAAAAGTACCTTTTATAAAAAGTACCTTTTATAAAAAATACCTTTTATAAAAAGTACCCTTTATAAAAATTACCTTTTATAAAAAGTACCTTTTATAAAAAGTACCTTTTATAAAAAGTACCTTTTATAAAAAGTACCTTTTATAAAAAGTACCTTTTATAAAAAGTACCTTTTATAAAAAGTGCCTTTTATAAAAAGTACCTTTTATAAAAAGTACCTTTTATAAAAAGTACCTTTTATAAAAAGTACCTTTTATAAAAAGTACCTTTTATAAAAAGTACCTTTTATAAAAAGTACCTTTTATAAAAAGTACCTTTTATAAAAAGTCCCAAGAAATAACACCCAAGAGAAGGACATATTTTAAAATTTAAACTTTTAGAACGGGGAACGAAATGGAATAGAGCAGGGAACAATATGGAATGATACTTTTTACTCAAATTTTTTGTATTTTACTTTTTTTAATCCATATTTTTTTCTTTATATGTTTTTTCACTCAAACTCATTTTTATTCCAATTTCTTTATTCAATGAAATATTTATTCACTCCAAATCCAAGATCCCGATATTAGGGCTCGAAAAATATTCAAATTTTATTGTTTAAATTTTTCATTGAATTATTATTTTATAAAAGACTTAGGCTCTTATTCATAATACTTGTAGTATACTTATTGTAGGTTTATTTGACAATTATTCCTGCAATATCTGTCAAATAAACCTACTTTAAATATATTTCAGGTTTTATGAATAACCACCTTAAACATGCACAAGTAAATAAAACAAAGACTACGTAGGGAAATTTTCTTGAAATCGGTGGAGTAATTCTGATCCTTCTATTATCCGGTATTCAATACAACCGGTAACGAAGTACCGGAATGGTAAGCTAGTACATATAATAAACATCTACTGGTCCATTGGTGCGTCCAAGAGGGGTCATAAGGGAGACCGACCACCATTAGTTTTACCATCCAACATTTTTTTCAAAACATACCTATGCCCCATCTCCACTCCCTAAGTGTGCTTCCATACAAATTACAGTTGGATCCGATTTTAGGGAGTGGAGATGGGACATAGTAATATCCATCTACACTGAAAAAAAGACATAACTAAAATTTAGGAAAAGATGTCTTTGAAAATTTATCATGAATTTTCCTAAAGCTTTGTTAAATTTAACTTAAAAATAAGAATATTTCTTAACTATGAGGAAAAAAGTTTAGTTCATTTACTTATAAATATGTAGTTCATATTTTTCTTAAAATGTAATTTTTTAATATAAAGAAAAAAATTCTAACTGCCAGAGAAATTTTCCCCAAATATAAGAAAAATATTTTTATTTTCAAGACACATTTCTTAAAAACAATTTAGTTTAGTTAAAATTTACTAAAAAAAATATCAACGTATTTCTCTTTTTAAAATTGAGGAAGTGTACGTCTTGGAATTTAGTTGAGTTGAGTAGAGGGCGGGTTGTACAAGCCTAAAATAAGGAAATTTTTTGGCAAGTCCATGACGCTCAGACTTAAATTTTTTTTTTCTTAGAATTTAGCTAAAAATTAAAAATGGCAATACCTCTTAAACTAAGCTAGATATAGCGAAAAAGATGAAACTTTCAAAAGAGTGTGTTATAATGACAAATGTGGTATAGTCTAGCTCTACACATCTGTTGGGGTCCCGAGCCCCTTATTTTGAATATAAAATTTCACATTCCCTAGATTTTATATATGGCCATATCTTGGTAAATATTGTCGGCACTTGAAAAAGTCCAGCCCTCCGACCAATAGTTTTTTATTTATCAAGTTTTTAAGGTTCTCAATAACTTTAGTGTTCTCAATCAACTATGGCCCCAACTCAAAAGCTAATCAAGGTAGATCGAAAAGGACAAAAGTGTTGGGTCAAAATCTATGGCGAATCTATGGGGCATAAGTCCAAAAATGGTGTGAATGTAATCAGATTGGATTGGGTTATTTAAGTACACAGAGAAAACAGTTTAGTTGTGACAGCAGAATTTAGAGCCAACTGCATGGTTTAAATACAACAACCGAAATTTATTTGAACCAACAGAAAATACATTTTCAAAACAAATTTTGGTTATCGCAACCGGAAATTTCGGTTGTTGTAATAAAACTATGCAGTTGGCTCTAAATTCGGCTGGCAGAACTAAACTGTTCTCTCTGTGCACGCGTTAAACCCATACAAACAAAATGTTAATCAAATATTTTCTATTTTCATGAAATCTTAGAGATTTATGTGAATATCGGGAGGGTTTTTTGTATGGGGGCTACAAGAAGAACTGGTTTGATTCCTTCGGAACGGAACAAATTTTGAAAGGATACCTATTAAAATACGGTTGTTACACTCAAAAAAAAAACTGTAATGTTAGCAAAAAAAAGCTTGTAAACCTACAAGAAAATTTGCTGATTTTGAACCCACAATTTTATTTTTTTTGTAAAGTTAGCAAAATGTTTTGCCAACAATTAGTTAACTGAAATTTTTTTTATTTTTTTATTTCAACTTAGTTCATACACATTTGAGGACCCCTTTGGGTTCGGACCCGATAGGTCCAGACCCCAGTTGGCCTAAACCTAGTTGGATTCCTTAAAAATAGTCATAGTTTTTGATCCAAAATTTGTGTCCGTTTCGCTCTACCTTGCTTAGTTTTTTAGATACGGGATTTTAGGGGACCACTGGGGTTTTGAGAATTAAAAAACTCGATAACTTCAAAAATATAACTCGGAAAGCTTTTGGTTGTTTGCGGTCTTGTTCTTCGTGAGAGCTACAAAAATGCTTTTGGACTTTTTGTTACGTCGGCAATATTTACCGAGATATGAGCATTGAAAAATGTTCGGGAATTCAAACTTTTTGTTAGTTACAACCCATTAGGGTCCACATATGTGAAGAGAACCAGCGATACTATGGAGAGCCCGAGAACCAAAAATGGTCTCCATTTTGCTCTATCTGGCTTAGTTTCCGAAATAGCGCCATTTTAAGTTTTCTGAAAATAAAAAAAAAATACCATTTATTTTGCTAATTTTAGCAAAAAAGCTTGTAAAAATTTGGTCAACTTAATTTCAATGTCAGCAAAAGAAATTAGTTCAAAGTTTGTTTAAAATTGCTAATGTGCTAAATGAAGCTTACAAGAATTTTTTGCTAACATGCTAATCTCAACTAAAATCTTGCTAAAAGTTAGCTAACAAGCGTTAGCAAAAAAAAATTAGTAAATCTACTAACGTATTTTTTTGAGTGTAGCAACTATCATAACACATTAAATGACAAAATTACTTAACAAAGTATTTTTTTCACTCAAAAATATTTTACGCAAAAAATAAATCACAGTCGGAAAAAATTTAGTAATTTTTCTTTTAGTAAATGAAAAAAAAAAGTTTTTTACTAAAAATAAAATATTTCTAAAATTTTTTTTTCATTTTTTCACGTTAGAAAATTTACTGTCCTTTAAAAAAGGGCATTCTGGAGGGTATTTATAGATTCGGCCAAGTCGAATTTAACTTTTATACTTGTTTTTATTTCTTTCGAATAAATCAAAAAATTCTTAAAAGTTGTTGTAAACTTAATTGCACATAAAAAATAAGTGTGTTTTTTTAAACAAGACCCATTAAACAAGTGTATTGGCCATTAAAAATAAAATATATTGCACACTTAAATCAGACAAAAATATTCAAATTGACCCACTTTTGTTTGATTTTGTTAATGTGCAATACGAAAAGGGGAAAACCAGATTTGCTTAAAAAACATTTTTTTATTGTTTAATTTTTTTTTTTGTTTTTAAAAATTACAAAAAGTAAAACTGGATTAATACAAAACAAAAAATTACAATGTTGTTATTGACAGACGGCATTATGGAAGGAAACAACGCCACGTTTTTGTAACAAACCACAAACAGTACCACGGAAATCACGTAAAGATTTATCCTGCAATTGTTGATCGAAAACCTGTTAAAAGTAAAGATTTTGTTTTGAGATTAATCGTTTAATGAGCTTGTGGTGAATACAATTACTGCCATAATTATATAAGAAAAAAAAATACTTACACCATCGTATACAATGGTTGGTACAAATTTGGGTGCATACGCTTGTGTAATACGTTCAGCTTCCAACTGCAATAATGTACCCAATTCGGTGTTTTTACAAGTGTCAATGTCACTTGATAGACCAACTGATTCAGAGCACTAAAAGGAATAGAAAGGAGGAAATGAGATTATACAAAATAAAAAAAGGGAAAGTTGTATTGTAGGGTTTTTTTAAGATTTATAATAATTTTTGATAATCGTACTATTATTTTGAATGTGCATGTTTCCTTATTGTCTATTTTAGTTTTAACATATAAAAAAGCTAAAAGGAATAAACACTGAAAAAAATATTCCAAAAAAAAAATTGAATTATCAATTAATTGATATATTTTTAGGGGTAAGGGGGGCCCTGAAGTTTAGGTGGTAGCGTGCTAGTTTTTGAAGCAGGGGGTCGTGGGTTCGATTAACATTATTCCTGCAGAAAAAAGTATCTGAGACATTTTTCGGCCATATCGGGGACTTAGGGTTCAAAAAATGGAGAAAAAATTGTTTTTTTTTTTGATTTTTCAGCGATTTATTTTTCCACATTGTTTCATAAGGGGACAACGAAATTTTTAAACACCGATATGGCCGAAAAGCCGAGACACCCCAACCTTAAAATCGTCTCTTTTATATATATTTTAAGTTTCGGGCAAATCGATTCATAAGGGTTTAGATTAGGGTTTCTATATGGGAAAAATTTCCCGGGAATTCCCTTCGGGAAATTTCGGGAATTCGTCGCTAATTTAAAAAAATACATATATTTAATTTTCACATTTTTAACACAATTTTAAATGATTTAATAAAAATATTATTAAAACTTTGAAAAAATTAAAGTTTTTAAAGAAAAACTATAAGGATATTTTTCAGCTTGCACATTATTTAGGCCTTATAATTATTTTTCTTTAATCGTAGCGTGACAAAATACGAAATGAAACTGAATTTCACTTCGAAGGTTGGTTGCAAATCGGCAAAACTTTTCACAATCTAAGATTTCTTCTTTTCGAAATTTAGTATTTCATATCCAGATCAACAATCTTTATAGTGCTTAAACAAAAAATATCAATATTTTAAAGAATGTATAACAAACCTACTTTGCAGCTTAAAATTTTGTATATGAAGTAAAAGTCTGATATCCTCAGTATTTTGGTGTTTTCATTTTGGCACGAATGCCTTAAACCGATTAATTTAAATGATTCGAAACTTTAATTAAATATATCTTCAAAATATAATCCTACTGCTTCTTACGGTTGGCATTGTCAAAAATAAAAAAAAAAAAATAAAAAAGTTGTTACAAACACATTTTTTGTAAAATTTAAAAATCGGATAAGTTATTGTGAAAATTTTTGTATGGAGTGGAAATATGTCAATACAAATACTACAAGTATAAAAAGGTCTATAATTTCTAAAAAAATTAGATTTATGAACTTTCTACGTATATTTTAGAGGTTAATAAAACTATTTTACAAAAGAAGACATCTAAAATGGTTTTAAATTGGAAAATACGACCATAATTTGTAATATAAATTTTTTTATATGATAAAGTTAAAATTTTTTTTAATTAAAAAATTCCCGGGAATTCCCGGGAATACGATTTTTTTAAAACGCTTTCCCGGGAATTGAAAAAGTCCGGGAATTTAGAAACCCTAGTTTAGATACTTCCTTTTCAGATTCTGATAATTTTTTTCTTTAAAAGTTCTCAAATATTTCTTGAAAAAATTCTCAAATTTTTCTCAAAAAAAATTTTCAGATTTTTCTATAGGGCCATTTCAAAAATGTATCTCAAATTTTAATCATTTTTGGAAATGGTGTCTTCAGATTAAATTGAACGTTGACATATAAATATCCTACATAAATAGGATATAGTATGTACCATTAGACTGGCATTTTGTTGTATGGCAAAAAAGTTTTTCTTCCGATTTTGAACTTCAGGGCAAATTTTTATTCTTTTAGGCCTAAAACTTATGTAATACAAATTTAAAGTCAATCGGATAAAATTAACCCGTGGCGCCCGGCGATCAAAGTTTAGGATTTTTGAAAATTTTTAGAAAAAAAAATAAAAAATAAAACTATGTCTTGCGACACGTCCTACTTATTAATCTTGATGCGCTGAACACGAATATTAAAGAATTTTTAAAATCGGTCAAACGGTTTTCGATATATCGCTATTTGAAATTTGCAAAAAATGGCGATTTTTTCCTACGTTCTAGAAATTTTTTATAAAAAATCTCAAAATTTCTTACCCTTGACCTTTTCAAAGAGCTTGGCACAATATTTTATTCAAAATTAGTTTGAGCCATATCCGATCATTTTAACCCGTGGCTCCCTTCAATCAAAGATTCACGTTTTTGGAAATTTAAACCAAAATTTTAGATTTTTGAAAAAAAAAAAAAATAAAAAAATATATATCACGCGATACATTAATTTTATTTATTTTGGCATGCTGAACACAAATATCAAAAAATATCTTAAATCGGTCGAACGGTTTTTGAGTTATCGCCATTTGAAATTTGTCAAAAATTTCACAAAATTACGGTTTTTTCCTACGCTCAAGAAATTTTTTAAAAAAATCTTAAAATTTTGTTTCCGTTAACTATTTTAAAGAGCTGGAGAAAAGCTTTCATTTAAACTTAATTTTAGCCAAATCAGACCATTTTTAGCCATGGCGCCCTATGATCACAGTTTAGAGTTTTTGGTGAACATTTTTTAAAAAAGCAAAACTTTGATTGAAGGGCGTCACGGATCAAAATGGTCGAATTTGGCTCAAATTAATTTTGAATGAAATATTGTGTCAAGCTCTTTGAAAGGGCTAAGGGTAAGAAATTTTAAGATTTTTTTTTTTTAATTTCTAGAACGTAGGAAAACACCGCCATTTGTCGCAAGTTTTAAATAGCGATATCTCGAAAACCGTTTGACCAATTTAAAAAAATTTTTGATATTCGCGTTCAGCGCATCAAAATTAATAAGTATGATGTGTAGCAAGATATAGTTTTTATACCCTCCAATTAGTGATAGAGGGTATATATAAGTTTGTCATTCCGTTTGAAACTCATCGAAATATCGGTCTGGGACCCCATAAAGTATATATATTCATGATGCCCGATCGATTTTAAGACATTCTAGCGATGTCCGTCTGTCCGTCTGTCTGTCTGTCTGTCTGTGGAAATGCTCTCGCGGATAAAATATTGCACAGAGATGACTGAAACTTAACATAAATATTGGAAGTTCTCCCGAGAAGTTTGGTATTGCATTTGAGCGATATCGGTTCAGCGGTTCAAAAGCTATGAACGAAAATGTAAGCACACCTCAAAAATTTCAGTACCTTCAATATAACCTAAAAATACAAAATGCTTTAATTCGGCTTCTGGTTGACATATGTGAACATAATTGAACATCAAATGGTATTTAAACAAGTACGAACATATTTTTTGACAAAAAAAAGAAAAAAATCGCGGATTTTTTTTTTTTACCAAAATTTTTTTTCGCGGAAATTTTTTTTTAAATTTTTTTTTTTTCAAAAGTAAATTCCTTTTAAATAAAGTTGTTTGCAATAATCTTTTTGAAATTGTGGAGGGTATCACTACATTCGGCAAGGCCGAATATAACTTTTTTACTTGTTTTATTTATTTTTCTCAAAAAATTTTTAAAAATCTAAAACTTTGACCGCCGGGTGTAACGGATTAATTTAATCCGATCGACCTCAAATTTGTTCCACATATTTTTTATTTTTTAGAAAAAATACCACTCTAATGTACCACATATAGCTTTTTTAAATTTGGTGTATTTACAGAATTGTGGCAAGTCAAAGTTCGACTTTTTAGCCAAAGTGAGAAAAATACATCATGTTTATAGTGATGTAACTTTTTAACCAATGACCCGATTTTAAAAATTGTATATATTATGTACATATTATTCTAAATGAAATGAGCGAAAAATATCTAAAAATTAACATTTATTCTGTAAGATGAATTCAACGAAATTTAGCAAAAAATTTGGACATTTTTAAATTTAAGTGAATAAAATTTTAAAAACTATGAAATTGTGGCTTTGGGCAAGATCTTATAAAAAGGATTTTTTTTCCTTATGTAGTAAAGGGTTAGCTACGTCCAAAAAATCTATAAATTTTTAATTAAATACTTAAGGTCAATTGTTAAAGAAAACCGGTTTCATAATGATTTATTTAATTTTTTTTAAACGCCTATTTTTCTCCAGGCTCCGAACTTCAAGAGCCCGTCGCGACCTTAAGAACATTTTCGAAAATTTTGAAAAAATTTTGGGATTTCTTTTTCATGAATCTTAATAAACTGAGGGGACGTCCCGTGCAGAAATCCATTTTTTTAAGGTCCACCCTATTGTACACTGTACAGGGTATAATGAGTTTGTGCTGATGTTTGTACCTACTTGAAATATAGGTCCTACCCCCTATTTCAAGTATTGCGATCGACTCAGAGTCACTTTTTAAGTCGATTTAGGAATGTCCGTCTGACCGTCCAAGTAAACGTTGTGTGCACAATCCAGGTCAAACTTTTTAACCGATTTGTCTGAAATTTGAAACTTTTGCTTCTTTTGACCCAATTCGAAATTTGGCAGGTAAACGTATTTCATAATTAGAAATCATCACTTGTAGTCTCCATACAAACCACCCTCCCGATTTTCACATAAATATCTTAAACTTTATGAAAATTGGATATTTTTTGTTAAATTTTTTTTTACGAGTTAAACGTATAACAATTTCGCCCGATATTCAGTTAAATCGGTCTAATGTCAACAAAAAGTAGCATATTCCACTCAAATTTTGTTTTTGTGTGTTTTAACACTATTTAAAGATCTTACAAGAGATAGATCCAATCGGATCGATGTTTGGACTTGGTACCCATTTTCCGGTGGTACAGGGTATAATGAGTTTGTGCTGATGTTTGTAACTACCCGAAATATTGGTCCTAGACCTACCTTCAAGTATACCGATAGACTCAGAATTACTTTTTGAGTTGATTTAGCGATGTACGTCCGTCCGTCTTATATGACTCTAGTAACCGTATTATAATAGATATGCTTCAAAATTTAATAGGTAATCAAATCAAATTTGTATGCACGAATTACCATTCCAAATTTCAAAGGAATCGGGTCAGTCCTTCCGGTAGTCCCCATACAAACCACCCTTCCGACATTCACATAATTTCCTCAAAATTTATAAAAATGGAAATATTTGATAAAAATTTTATTTTTAGGTGTTAAACGTGTACTTTAGTAACCTAATTAAATCGGAATATAATTGGAGCATTTTTGGACTTAGTCTCCCATATAAAAATTTCGACCGATATTCAATTAAATCGGTCTATTGGCAAAAAAAATAAACCAATTCCACTAAAAATTGATTTGTGTATGTTTTCTACACTAAATAAAGATCTAACAAAAGACAGATCAATTCGGTCCGTGTTTGGACTTGGGACCCATTTTCAGGAAAACACTGGTGTAGGGTATCATATGGTCGGTCTTGACCGACTATAAGTTTCTTACTTATTTTAAACATGTTTAAGCACTTAAATTTAAACATGTTTAAGTGGTTAAACACGTTTACAAAAATGAATGCGAATTTGGTATTACTCAGAGGAACAGGGATAAATGAAAACCTGTTTAGTATTGTTTACGAAATTGTATCACAAATCAAAATCTGAGCGATATGGATGATGTCAGTTACACAATGAGAATGCAGATTGGTTTTTGTCAAGATTTTATTTACGTTCGAACTTTATATGCCATTTACATATACCTCGAAATCCAGAAAAAATGGGTTTTCAATGAAAATCCAAGTAAATCCCATTACTTTTTTGGATTTCAAATGTCAAATCCCATATTAAAAAAAACTTGGATTTTGGGAAAATTGTAAAATCGCAATTCAAAATCCCAAAAAATTTCTACTACTTAATTGTACAACTATGCTTTTTCAAAAAATAATCATCCCTAATGCCTTTTTGCAACGCTGCACACGATTTTTTTTATCAGCTGTTGTTGTTTTTTATAAAAGCTGGATTTTTTGCTAACGTGTATAAATTATCCCATACAAATTTGACGTTTTTTAACTATATACGGCAAATTTATGTCAAATTTGTATGGGATAATTTATACACGTTAGCAAAAAAAATCCACCTAAAGTAAAAAAACAATTAAAATTTATTTTTTAAAAACTATTAAAAGATTGATAAAAAACAATGTTTAACAATTGCCATTGCAAATGGTAAACGCACAATTTAGTTGAGCAATTTGGTCTTCCTAACAAAGAAAAACACTCAATGGTGGCGGCCCCAAACTTGTTAATTTTGCATTTAAAGAAGCAGCTCTACATAAAAACACATTTTTTGATATTGTGGTCCCTACATATACTAATGGGATTGAAAATATTGGCTCCGGCAAAGAAAAATCATTGTTTTTAGAAATATTTATAAAATTGAGTAATTTTCCCACTAACAACCCTGTACAAAAATCAAAAGAAAATACAGAGTTAGTACAAACAAAATCCCGCTAAATGTCAAAAAAGCATATGTAAACGGTATAGATTTTAATTGGATTTGAAATCCAAATTTATATGGATTTCGGGGTATATGTAAATAGCATATTAGTGTGTTATTATCAGATTTTGGCTATTATTCTTGGTGATGCCAGGTCTACAAAACGGTCGGTACAGAAATCTGTACCTCTGAGCTTACACTTTCTAGCCCAAAAAGTACAACCAAATGAAAAAATTAAACATATGGTACTAGATTACTTTTGGACACTTGTCATAAATGCCGTGTCTGTTTTACAAGATTTTTTTTTAATAAACATTTAAAAAAAATGTTAATCCACATCCCAAGAACTTATTTAAAGTTTACTTACATAATTAATATTTGAATTATCTGGTATTGTCATTTGACAAACGGCAAACTTGACTTGGGTCAACTGATCTTTAGTCTGTTGTAAAACACAAGATTGAAGACGATTGCCCGAACATTCGGCCGGACCATGTTGGCAATAGAATTGGGCTCCATTATTTTCAGACTAAAAAAGGATAAGATTTACAAATTTAATAAAAATTTTTATAATTTCTTTCAACACAACTTACATAGGATTTACCAAATGGTACCAAAGATATATCAATTAAATCTTTCAAACTTTCATAATTTGGACCCAATTGGCCAGCCATAAAACGAACACTATCGGGACACAACGACTCATATAAAACTAAAACTTTTAACTGCAAGTAAAAATTTTTAAATTTCAAAAACTTTTTAAAATATAGTTTCCAAAAAAAATCTTACCTTTTCCGTATGGGCATTACACAAAATAGCCACGGTTAGCACAAGGAACAAAGAAGTAGTTTGTTTAAACATTTCAAAATTTAATTTTTTTTAAAAAAAAAAGTTCTTTGTTTAGAAAAAAGAGAAACTTTAATGACGAAATATTTAAATTTAACACTCTGTTTAAACTTTTTCCGCGTATAAAATTAATAAAATGTTAATTAATTTAATAAATATTTATTAATATTCTATTTTCTCTTCGCTCGACTTAATTTTCAATTAACGTAATACCTTAAACGTATGCTTTGTTTAAAATTAAGTCCCGTCGACTGAAATGTAAACCACCTCCCGTATGGACAGATTTGTTTAGTTGTTGACGTTTTTAAGACAACTAGCTGATTTTTTATTATTTTTGAGCTGCTGCTGCTGACAATGGTATTCGATCGATTTGTTTTACCTTCGATGAATGCGAAATCAATGACTATGTACAAAATTGTTTTGTTTTTTTTAATACATATTAGCTTTTAACATACGGATATGTTTGTTAAATATTGATGAGGGCTACAAAAAATGTTTACAAAAAGAAAAAAAACAAGCAGTTAACAACTAAATTTTGAGAAAGAGAGCAAAAATAATTTTATGAATTTAAATTTTAAGCCGGTTTTTAAATTTTTTTCGGGATTTTGTTTTATTTTCAAAAAAATAACTGTTTTTTGTGCATTGCTTATTTCCAAAGCTGCCAGTCTGCCAGGAATTATTCCCAAAGTTGGGAAAAAAACAACATACACAAACGCAGGGTCGTTTAAGGTATAACAAGACCCTGGGGCACACAAGAAGATTTTTCTGTTACGATTTTATATTTATTGTGGTTAATTGGTACAAATTAAATTTATGTTAAGGCGCCCCAGTAGGCTAGTTGGTAGCGTGCTAGCCTATGAGTCTGGGGGTCGTGGGTTCGATTCCCACCAGAGGCCTTGGTCTGTTTCGCTACAACGAGACGATGGTCATTGTTACTAGTTTCTCGGTTAGGTAAAATTAGTATATGATTTGTAATTATATGTTAATTCTTAATAAAATAAATAAAAATAAAAATTTATGTTAATAATTTTTTTTCGAGAGCACTTTTAAGATATAAATTTTAATACAAAATCTCTGTTTATTGACATTTTCAATAAAAAATATGCTGTAGATTATTTCTACAATCATAATAGGGGTTAAAATATAAAGAGTAATCGATGTAAGTAACTAAACAAGATTAACATAACTCGACTTATGCACTTTTTTCTTTTTGCCACAGAATTGTTTTATATAAAAATAACAAGTAACAAAGTTAAATTCGACTTGGCCGAATCTATGAATACCCCCCACAATGCCCTTTTTAAGCGATAATAAATTTTCTGACGTGAAAAAAATAAAATTTTTGATTAGAAATATTTTATTTTGTGTAAATCAACTTTTTTCCCAGTAATTTTTGAAAAAAAAAAAAAAAAATTACAAATTTTTTTTTGAGTGTAAATTTTTTTTTTGAGTGTAAATTTTTTTTTGAGTGTAAATTTTTTTTTGAGTGTAAAAGTGTTTTCGAGTGTATTTTTTTTTTTAAGTGTAAAAATATTTTTGAGTGAGAAAAATACGTTGTAAAATATTTTTGTGATTTACCAATGTTTTTTAAACATGTTTAACGGGTTTTAAACCATACTTGGGACCTAAGCATTGAGGCATTATTTTTTTTTCATGTAAAATGCCAATGAAATAGCAGGCATTGGCATTGTTTTTCATACAAAAGTAATGCCAGGTCCCAAGTATGTTTTAAATACGTGAATTTAAGGTGAAACTAATCTAAAATTCACGGTTTTGCTAAGAACTTTTGAACGACTGGACCGATTGGGCTGAAATTCAATACACCCAAAAAATTTCCCAGTTACTGGCTACTAAATATTCAACTAAGTCCCAGTTAAAATACACCTAACTGAGCCCCAGTTGATTTATTCAGTTACAATAACTAATTTTTTATAAAATTTTGAATTCAACTGAATTCCCAGTTATTGGTAACAAACTATTAGTTAATTTTATAAAATTCTTCGAAATAGTTGAAAATAACTGTTTTAAAAATTAAAACTGGCAACCCGAGTAAAAAAGTTCCTATATAGTTGTATATAATTTTATAAACATTTTATATGATTAAATAGAATTATATAGAATTTGATGCGAAAAATGAGTCGATAAAACTATATAAAATTTGATCAATGTTTCATATATTTTGATAAATTTTTTATATAATTTTATGCGAAATTTGGACCCCTATTTTTATATAATAATAGCAAAATTATATAATTAGATATAATTATATAAAAATATATAAAATTGTATAAAACTGTATAAAACTATATGAAGTTACATAAAATTATATATAATTATATATAATTAAAACAAAATTTTATGATTTATATATAACTTGATATAATTTTATGTAACTTTATATAGTTTTATACAGTTTAATACAATTTTATATATTTTTATATAATTATATCTAATTATATAATTTTGCTATTATTATATAAAAATAGGGGTCCAAATTTCGCATAAAATTATATAAAAAATTTATCAAAATATATGAAACACTGATCAAATTTTATATAGTTTTATCGACTCATTTTTCGCATCAAATTCTATATAATTCTATTTAATCATATATGATGTTTATAAAATTATATACAACTATATAGGAACTTTTTTACTCGGGAATAGAATCTTCAAATTTTTCACTGATGAATTTATTGCATTGAACAAAATATCTTTATATGTTGCCGAAATTCAGTCTTTTGCTCATAACTTTTGTACCAAACAACAGGGGCCTCCGTAAAGATTTTCAAAAGTTAACGAGTTTTCATCAGACAGACGGACATAGCTAGATCTTCTTAAAAATTTTAAGTTAAAATCGATCGGGGATCATTAATATATGTTTTATCCTAAGAGTTTTTTGTGTATCCTGTTCATTTTATTTCTATCTATTTTACTTTTCAATAATTTTACCTAAAATCAATAATTTGCATGAAAAGATATTTTTGGGGATATTTTGGTATTTTTGCTTGGGAATAATTGTAAAAAATACCTGGCAACGCTGCACAGTGAGACAACGCCGGCATTAAATACAAGGAGTCATTGTAGAGCTCTGAAATTTTGCACAGGTTACTTTTGAGACAATTCCAGTTTTTTGAAAAAAAAAATTATGAAAATACGCCCACCTTTACGCCCACCATACAATCGAAATTTGTAAAATGCCGTATTTTCCATAATACTTAAGGTATAACTTTCAATTTTGGTATACTTGAATGTTATATTGTTACAAACATTATCGGAAAAAATTTTGAACTTTGGCCCACTTTTACCCCCACCACCCATACAACCCCAACATAAAAAGTGCCATATTTTCTAAAATATTTTAGGTACAACCTTCAAAATTGATATTACCCAATAAGCAATTTTAAAATTCAAGTGCAAATCAAGTATAAAACAAGTGTACATCAAGCCCTAAATTCCAGCCCCTGCTTGATTTATACTTGAATTACACTTGAATTCAATAGCATACTCCAGCAAAACGGACACTGGAATTCAAGCCCTGTTTTTACAGCCTTTTCACTGGTTTTCAAGTGTAAAAACAGCGCTTGAATTCAAGTATCCGTTTTGCTGGAGAATGCTATTGCATTCAAGTGTAATTCAAGTATAATTCAAGCATAGACTGGAAATAAGGGCTTGATTTACACTTGATTAATACTTGATTTGCACTTGAATTTTAAAAGTGCTTATTGGGTTACTGTAATTTATATCATTTCAAATGTTTCATGCAAAAACAACAATAACACGCCCACTATTACGCCACAGACCATATAGACATGCAACACGAGTGCTTATTTTGGTACTTTCAATATGGACGCATACAAAATACTACTAAATTTACTTCTCTGCCTTGAATACGTGTGCCTGTACGTGTGAGCTTTTGCATCTGTATTTTCGTTGTTTGTTTACGTTTTGTATGAAACGTCAAAAGTTACACGCGCGTGCCGTCACTAATACATAAACATGTGCGAAACTTATTCGTTTCACCCCTATGTATTACGCCCACCTCCCATGGAAATGCAATAAAAAAGAACAATTTTTTTTCACTCTATCAATAATTTTTTAATATCATCATGGTGTTCTAATTTTTTCAATATGTTAGAGATATGCTAATCTCTTATCAAAAGAGATCATTACAAGAACACTCATTATTACTTAACCCAATAAATAATGCAACATCTAAATTCAATATTCAAACTAACCACATTAGAAAGTGATCATAACACAACTTCGATAAGAACAACAGCTTGCACTATCAATTTAAATTAAAAATTATGCAACTATCTAACCCAAAGTCAATGACCTTCAAAAAAGTTATCAACCAAATGAATAATGTAAATAAAATAATAATAAACAATAAGGGAATATGTGTAAACAATTAAAAAAAATAACATGCTATTGCATGCTTACATACGTATAGCGACAGAATGTGCGCGTTGCATATTTTTTGTATTTTTTTGTATTTTTTTGTATGTTTAAAGTACTTTTGCAAACTTTTGCTATAGTTCCTTTACTTTAAATGAAAGCTGAGACTTCAATCTTTCATTTGATATAAGTCTTCACCTAGGGCGAGGGGCTGCTCTATATTTCCTAGTCTATTGAAAATGCAAAATGTTCAATTTTTACACCACAATTCTGTTGTTAAGAAATTTTTTTGTGTTTTTTTTTTTTTTTATTTATTTTTTCATCTACTCATTCTACAACGACTAAATTAATTAAAACAAGTGAGAGTGTTAAATTCGGCAATGCCGAATCTATGATACCCTCCAACACGTTAAAACATATAAAAAATCCAGGGTCGTTTTTTTTTGTGGGGGGGGGGCTTGGTGGAGGTGGTGGGGGATACTCTCCCCATCGCGATAAATGTTAACTAATTTAATTATTATGCTTTTTGCAATTTAGTAATACCATTTTCTCATTATTTTAATGCTTTCTTAAAACCACGCCCATAAAAGGGGGCGGGCAGAAAAAAACTAAATTTTCCAGCCCCCTGGGTCTAAGTGCAGAAGCTTAAACCCCTTCTGACATAAAAAGGTTTCATTTGTTTAACAAAATGGCAAAAAAATATGTAAAAACGTCGTTTATTAAGAGGTTTTTTTAGTTCGTTAAGGGGGAACTTTTTTCCCCCTGGCCCGATTTTGCCCATTTCCGAACTTAACCGGCCTATGAACATAAGACATATTCTTGTCAATTTTCAGGGGTCTAGCTCTTTTATTTTGGACTGAATCGTGTTTTATACAGACGGACGGACGGACGGACGGACGGACGGACATTCATAGAACGACTTAGAATCGATCATAGATCAATAATATATATACTTTATGGGGTCCCCGACCGATATTTTTATGCGTTACAAACGGAATGACAAAGTGAGTATACCCCCATACTGTGGTTGGATGGTATAAAAATACTTTAAAGTTATATATATTATGTATTTTTTATTTAATAAGCTTTTGAATGTTACATATCGTCGCTGCGCCTAAAAATGGAGTCATGTGTTTTTCAAATTTTTTCAAAGAGACCAAAGAAACAGCCTTTTTTTGTCCTTTCGCAGTACTTTTTAGAAGTCAACTTTTAATCAACATGAAATTTATAATATTGGTTTAATGTTTATGTGAAGTTTTGTTCATAAAAGTTCCGCGAAAGAACCAAATTTGGCTGTTTCTTGGGCCTCTTCAAAAATAAAATTTTAACACATGACTCCATTTTTAGGCGCAGCGACGATATTGAACTAACATATTTCAAGCGCTTTGGCATACCTCAACTTTGGCTTGCTCTAGACCAAAAAGTAATGAAGTTATGAGGCTGAAATTTCAGGGAATTGTTACTCACATATCTGTTATTATACTGTGAAAATTTCATCCAAATTGGACGACACACCAAAACCCATTTTTTGCCGCGGTTACTATAGGGCTGTCTCACTGTGCGCTGCTACTAACAAGGGAAGTCTCCCTAGTGTCACCCGCGGATCTTTATGGAATTGGTTTTATTTTGTAGATCAGAAAAAATAAAGGGACACGTATTTTTTCTAAGCGGCCCAAATTCATATTTAGGGAGTAAAAAGGAGGGGGGAAGACAAGGCCATTTTTCAGTTTTTCTCGTTTATCTCCTATACTATAAAAAGAAACCTAGTCATGTTACATACCAAATGAAAGGTCTTTGAAAAACCTATCTACGTGTGCTAAGAACGTGGCCAAACATGCACAACTTTTCGTCATATTGAGTAAAATGCCAAAATTTTAGGACATTTTTGTTAATAAGTCGAAAAGTATTAACTTCTTTGGCCCGTTGTTAATCTGATATCACACATGCCTATATTAATTTTGTTAAAATAGGCGTAAAGCGTAAAAAACTAAAAAAGGTCAATTTCCCCCCATACAAATCGACCTCCCCTAAAAATGAGTTTGGGCCGCTAAAAAAAAATATGTGTCGAATTAATTTTCGTTCTTAACAACATATCCAAATTTCACGAAGATCGGAGGGTGACACCAGGGAGACTTCCCTTGTAAGTCATCCATATCTAAAATTATAAATCTTAAACTTAACGGTAATATACTCCATGACTACTGTGAATGTACCCCATATCAACTATTGTGAATGTTCAACTTCCGGTGACTAAATACAACTATGTATTTGATATTAGTCAGTTGTCAAATAGTAACAGCTGATTTAATAAAAATATTATTGTTATCAGAAAGAAGAAAAAGGGCGTCAGAATAAAAAAAATATATACATTTAACAAAAAATTAACATTAAATAAATATAATTTTCCTTAAATAACACTAAAAATAAAATAACAAAATGAAAAAGAAGGTAATGGAAACAATTAAAATTATGAAATTCTTAAAATGCGTCTTAATTAAAACAATTATTTTCAAAGGTTTTACTTATGGGCAAAAGTGGCTCGGGCAAGACAAGTATGCGTTCCATTATATTTGCAAATTACATTGCCAGAGATACTACCAGACTGGGAGCAACAAGTAAGTTCAAAATTTTTTAGTTGTTGCAGTGTAAATTTTAAGAATTCTGATTTGTGTTTTTTTAGTCGATGTGGAACATTCCCATGTAAGATTTCTGGGTAATTTGGTTTTAAACCTTTGGGATTGTGGTGGTCAGGAAGGATTTATGCAGCAATACTTCGCATCACAACGTGATAATATATTTCGTAATGTAGAGGTCTTGATTTATGTATTTGATGTTGAGAGCCGTGAATTGGAAAGGGATGTCCACTATTATCAATCTTGTTTAGAGGCATTGTTACAGGTAATATAAGATTTAAAAATTTACATTTTTCTTATAGAAAAATGCTAAACCTTTTTCTTATAGAAAAATTCTCAGAATCTGAGACATTATTCTTATAGAAAAATTCGCAGATTCTGAGACATTTTTCTTATAGAAAAATTCTCAAGATTCTTAGATTTTTCTTATAGAAAAATTCTCAGATTCTGAAACACTTTTCTTATAGAAAAATTCTCAGATTCTGAGACATTTTTCTTATAGAAAATTCTCAGATTCTGAGACATTTTTCTTATAGAAAAATTCTCAGATTCTGAGACATTTTTCTTATAGAAAAATTCTCAGATTCTGAGACATTTTTCTTATAGAAAAATTCTCAGATTCTGAGACATTTTTCTTATAGAAAAATTCTCAGATTCTGAGACATTTTTCTTATAGAAAAATTCTCAGATTCTGAGACATTTTTCTTATAGAAAAATTCTCAGATTCTGAGACATTTTTCTTATAGAAAAATTCTCAGATTCTGAGACATTTTTCTTATAGAAAAATTCTCAGATTCTGAGACATTTTTCTTATAGAAAAATTCTCAGATTCTGAGACATTTTCTTATAGAAAAATTCTCAGATTCCGAGACATTTTTCTTATAGAAAAATTCTCAGATTCTGAGACATTTTTCTTATAGAAAAATTCTCAGATTCTGAGACATTTTTCTTATAGAAAAATTCTCAGATTCTGAAACATTTTTCTTGTAGAAAAATTCTCAGATTCTGAGACATTTTTCTTATAGAAAAATTCTCAGATTCTGAGACATTTTTCTTATAGAAAAATTCTCAGATTCTGAGACATTTTTCTTATAGAAAAATTCTCAGATTCTGAGACATTTTTCTTATAGAAAAATTCTCAGATTCTGAGACATTTTTCTTATAGCAAAATTCTCAGATTCTGAGACATTTTTCTTATAGAAAAATTCTCAGATTCTGAGACATTTTTCTTATAGAAAAATTCTCAGATTCTGAGACATTTTTCTTATAGAAAAATTCTCAGATTCTGAGACATTTTTCTTATAGAAAAATTCTCAGATTCTGAGACATTTTTCTTATAGAAAAATTCTCAGATTCTGAGACATTTTTCTTATAGAAAAATTCTCAGATTCTGAGACATTTTTCTTATAGAAAAATTCTCAGATTCTGAGACATTTTTCTTATAGAAAAATTCTCAGATTCTGAGACATTTTTCTTATAGAAAAATTCTCAGATTCTGAGACATTTTTCTTATAGAAAAATTCTCAGATTCTGAGACATTTTTCTTATAGAAAAATTCTCAGATTCTGAGACATTTTTCTATAGAAAAATTCTGAGACATTTTTCTTGTAAAAAAATTCTCAGATTCTGATCAATTTTTCTTATTGAAAAATTCTCAGATTTTGAGATATTTTTCTTATAGAAAAACTCTCTGATTCTGAGATATTTTTCTTATAGAAAATTCTTAGATTCTGAGACATTTTTCTTATAGGAAAATTCTCATATTCTGAGACATTTTTCTTATAGGAAAATTCTTAGATTCTGAGACATTTTTCTTCTAGAAAAGTTCTCAGATTCTGAGATTCTTTTCTGAGACATTTTTTTTATAGAAAAACTCTCAGATTCTGAGATATTTTTCTTATAGAAAATTCTTAGATTCTAAGACATTTTTCTTATAGAAAAATTCTCAGATTCTGAGACATTTTTCTTATAGAAAAATTCTCAGATTCTGAAACATTTTTCTTATAGAAAAATTCTCAGATTCTGAGACATTTTTCTTATAGAAAAATTCTCAGATTCTGAGACATTTTTCTTATAGAAAAATTCTCAGATTCTGAGACATTTTTCTTATAGAAAAATTCTCAGATTCTGAGACATTTTTCTTATAGAAAAATTCTCAGATTCTGAGACATTTTTCTTATAGAAAAATTCAGATTCTGAGACATTTTTCTTATAGAAAAATTCTCAGATTCTGAGACATTTTTCTTATAGAAAAATTCTCAGATTCTGAGACATTTTTCTTATAGAAAAATTCAGATTCTGAGACATTTTTCTTATAGAAAAATTCTCAGATTCTGAGACATTTTTCTTATAGAAAAATTCTTAGATTCTGAGACATTTTTCTTATAGAAAAGTTCTCAGATTCTGAGATTCTTTTCTGAGACATTTTTTTTATAGAAAAACTCTCAGATTCTGAGATATTTTTCTTATAGAAAATTCTTAGATTCTGAGACATTTTTCTTATAGAAAAATTCTCAGATTCTGAGACATTTTTCTTATAGAAAAATTCTCAGATTCTGAGACATTTTTCTTATAGAAAAATTCAGATTCTGAGACATTTTTCTTATAGAAAAATTCTCAGATTCTGAGACATTTTTCTTATAGAAAAATTCTCAGATTCTGAGACATTTTTCTTATAGAAAAATTCTCAGATTCTGAGACATTTTTCTTATAGAAAAATTCTCAGATTCTAAGACATTTTTCTTATAGAAAACTTCTCAGATTCTGAGACATTTTTCTTATAGAAAACTTCTCAGATTCTGAGACATTTGTCTTATAGAAAACTTCTCAGATTCTGAGACATTTTTCTTATAGAAAACTTCTCAGATTCTGAGACATTTTTCTTATAGAAAAATTCTCAGATTCTGAGACATTTTTCTAATAGAAAAATTCTCAGATTCGGAAACATTTTTCTTATAGAAAAATTCTCAGATTCTGAGACATTTTTCTTATAGAAAAATTCTCAGATTCTGAGATAATTTTCTTATAAAAAAAAATAGAGAATTCTCCATTCTGAGACATTTTTCTTATAGAAATTAGATTCTAAGACATTTTTCTAATAAAAAATTATCAGATTCTGAGACATTTTTCTTATAGAAAAAATCTCAGATTCTGAGACATTTTTCTTATAGAAAAATTTTCAGATTCAGATTTTTCTTATAGAATATTCTCAGATCCTGAAACATCTTTCTTATAGAAAAATTCTCAGATTCTAAAACATATTTCTTATAGAAATTCATTCATGATACATTTAAGAGATCTTTTTATAGAAAACCTCATACAATTTTAAATTAATTTTCATAATTTTTTTACTAAGAATTCTCCTGATGCTAAGATTTTTTGTTTAATACACAAAATGGATTTGGTGGCTGAAGAACAACGAGAAACTTTATTTAAAGATCGTGAAGATGATTTAATACGTCTAAGCAGACCAGGAAATGTTACCTGCTTTAGAACTAGTATATGGGATGAAACTTTATACAGGTAAATAAAATAAACATATTTTCCCAGCAGCTACTTTGTAATTATCCTTTTTTTCAGAGCTTGGTCTAGCATTGTTACTATGCTTATACCCAATGTGGCAGCTTTGGAAAATTCTCTTACCCATTTTGCTAATGTCATTGAGGCCGATGAAGTATTGCTATTTGAAAAGGCCACATTTTTAGTTATATCACATTGTCAAAGTAAAAAGAATCGTGATTCGCATCGTTTTGAAAAAGTCTCTAATATTATAAAACAATTTAAGCTGAGTTGTTCCAAATTGGGTGGTAAATTTCATTCAATTGAAGTACGTAATAGTGCCTTTGCTGCATTCATAGATACCTTTACTAGCAACACTTATGTTATGGTAGTTATGTCTGATCCCACCATACCTTCAGAGGCCACCTTGGTTAATATCCGTAATGCTAGAAAATATTTTGAAGAATTGGAGAATCCCAACAGCAATGCTGTAAGTCATCATCAATATCATTGAGCAGGGGGTGTTGAATCGGGAGGGGAGTGTCAAATATTATTGAAACGTTTTCCTGTTTTTATATAGTACATACATACATTAAATATTTTGTAAATTTGTTTTGTTAAACTTTTTTAGGCCTAAGGTTTTTTCTATAAATTTAAAAAAAAAAGTAAAAAATTCTCCAAAAAATAGTATGTAAAATTTCCTTAAAAAATATCTAAATTTTTTATGTTTTTTTTTTTTTGAATTTCTGTAATTTTTCCTTTTAACTAAAACACTTTTTATTACAAGAAATGTTATTTTTATTTTTTTGCATTTATTATAAAACAAACGAAAAAAACACACAATCTCCTTAATTGTTTTTTTAATAAGATGCTTAAACATTAAACAAAAATTATATACAATATAATATATTCCTAAAATTAAAAAAATAAACAAGAACAAACATTTTTAAATACAAATTCCCTAAAATCTGTTTTTTTACTTTCCTTCTTTTTTGTTGTATGTAATTATCACAGTTTTAAGCTAAATGTTTTTTATACCTACGTGGTGTAATTGATAAGTTTGTAAAGGGTTATTTTTGTTTTTTTTTTTATGAAATTGATGGGGTTTTTGTTTTTAATTCTAGATTTGATACTAAAAAATTTGTCCTTAATTAACTGCTTCTAATGTTTAAGATATTTTTCTAATAAAAAGTCTTTCAGATTCTGAGACATTTTTGTTAAAGAAATTTTTTGGACTTTTGAGAACATTTTTCGCAGACTTTTTTTGATTTTGAAAATTTTCTTGTTAAGATTTTTTTTTTTTTAATTCCAGGAAATTTTTTTGTATAGAAAATAAAATTGAGCAACATTTTCTCGTTTAAAAAATTGTCTACACACAAAAATTTTTTTTTTTCCATGAACGATTTGCATAGTATTTATGAACAAATTCATACAATTTATTAACTTTTTCATAATATTTATAAACTTTTTCATAGTATTTATGAAAAATGTTAAAAATTCTTAAATTTCACATGATTTATTCATAAATACTATGAAAGTTTGTAAATATTATGAAAAAGTTAATAAATTGTATGAATTTGTTTATAAATACTATGAAAATCGTTCATGGAAAACATTTTTTTTGTGTGTACAATTCGGAGACATTTTTCGTATCAAAAAATCTAAGACAATTGAAAGACATTTTTCATAATGAAAAATTGTTTCGGATTCGGTGACATTTTTTCATATTCAAAAGGTGCCTCAGATGCGTATTTAGTTTTTCGAATTGAAAATTTTTTTCTCAGATTCGCAAATATTTTTCATATCAAAAAGAAGTTTTCAGTCCGAATATATTTTTTTAAATCTAAAAATTTTCTCAAAATAATTTTTGCTTAGAAAATTTTTCTAAGATTTGGAAAAATTTCTTT
Organism: Pegoplata infirma; assembly: GCA_963921195.1. Lineage (NCBI taxonomy): Eukaryota > Metazoa > Arthropoda > Insecta > Diptera > Anthomyiidae > Pegoplata > Pegoplata infirma. The sequence goes on from OY992536.1 coordinate 32,243,556, forward strand.
GTATTAAAACATTTTTACGAAAAACTTCTAAAATTAGGTCACATACTTTTTTTTATCAAAAAATTGTTTTAATTTCGGAGATATTTTTTCATATTAAAATATTTTCAGATTCCGAAAAATTTTTTATTCAAAAAAATTCTCTTAGATTCGGAGAAATTGTTTTTTCGAAAAAAATCTAAGATTCATTCAGCGTATTCTTGTAAAAAAAATAAGTCCAGAGAACTTGTTCTTATCGAAAAATATCTAAGATTCGAGAGAAATTTTCCTTTTTTTTTCTTCCTAAACATTTTTTCTTTTTAAAAAGTCTAAAATTCGGAAATTTATATAAAAAATTGGTCTCAGCTTCGGAGATAATTTTTGTATCGAAAAATTGTCTCAGATGCTGAGACATTTTTTTAGCAAACATTATTTAAGAATCGGGAACATTTCGCTCCTTTACTTGTATAGTGTCACAACTCAAAATATTTGATTTTGCAGAAAACACGTTTAAAGTTTACTATTGAAACTGGTTTCTAATTGAAAAAGGCCGGTACATAGAAAATGTAATAATGGCGTGAACTCTTCTCAAACGGTGATTTTTAAAGATATTAATACGAATTTTTGACACAATATAAAGCATGATATAACGAATAATTCTGCATCATTAACTCAAAAAACGCATTTTTTGAGTTATGACACTATACAAGTAAAGGAGCGATTTGTTCTAATCGAAATAGAAAATAGTCTCAGATTCGAAGACAATTTTTTAAATAAAAAAAAATGTCCCTGATTCAAAAGCATTTGTTGTTATTCAAAAATATTTAAGATTTGGAAACATTTTTTTGCATTGTTTAAAATTCGGAGACATTTTTTTAACATTTAAAAATTCTCAAAATTCAAAAAAATCGGAAATATTTTCTTGTATAAAATAAAAATGGTCTCAGATTTGAAAACATTTCTTTACATCAAAAATTGTTGCTTAAGCTGTGTTTACATCATAAGATTTTCGGTATGATTTTCTCTTGGTACACATGCAAAACATCGACGATAGTTCGTATAATCATACCGAAAATCGTATTATGTAAACACAACATTATTCGGAAAAATGTGTTATCGAAATATGTCCCGATTCGGACAAGTTTTCTTTCGTTTATCAGATTCGGAAACATTTTCTTATATTAAAAAAACTCTTTCAGATTCGGAGTAATTTTTTCACATCGAAAAATGGTCTCACAAGATTTAAATTTTTTTCTATTGAAAATTAACTCACATTCGGAGACAATTTTTTTTTTTTGTCGAAAAATGTCTAAGATTCGGAGACAATTTGTCATATCAAAAAATTCTCTCAGATTCGGATTAATTTTTTTACATCAAAAAATGTCTTCAGATTAGGAGAAATTTTTGTACCGAATTAATTTTTTTTCAAATTGTAAAATTGTCTCACATTCGGAAACACTTTTTGTATCGAAAAATTTTCTTAGATTCGTGATTTTTTTTTTATCAGATTCATACATTTTTTGTATTAAAAAATTGTCTCAAATTCGGTTTAACTTTTTCGTATCGAAAACTTATCTCAGGTTTGGAGATATTCTGTCATAAATTCGTATCAGATTCTGTTAAATTTCATCGTATCGAAAAATTCTGTCAGATTCGGAGATATTTAGTCATAAAATCGTTTCAGGTTTGGAAACATTTTTTTGTATAAAAAACTTTTATAAATTTGGAAAGATTTTCTCGAATCATTTTTTTTTTTGTTGTATTAAAAAATTTTATAAATTATTTTTTTTTTTTTGTATAGAACATTTTTTTTAGATTCGGAAAAATTCTTTACACCGAAAAATTCTCTCAGATTCAAGGACATTTTTTGTACCAAAACTTGTCTCAGATTCGGTTAAACTTTGTCGCACCGCAAAATTCTCTCAGATTCGGAGATATTTTAATATAAAATCATCTCAGATTCGGTTAAACTTTGTCGAATCGAAAAATTCTCTCAGATTCGGAGATATTTAATCATAGATTCGTCTCAGATTCGGAAACTTTTTTTGTATCAAAAAATTTTAAAAATTTGGAAAGATTTTCTAGAATCGTAAAATTGTCACAGATTCGGAAACATTTTTTTGTATAATATAATTTTATAAATTCGGAAAGATTTTCTCGAATCGTAAAACCGTCCCGGAAACATTTTTTTGTGTAAAACAATTTTCTTATTGTTAGATTCGGAAACATTTTTTACATCGAAAAGTTCTCTTAGATTTGTAGAAATTTTTTTTAATAACAAACATTTTTCTCAAATTGTTTGACATCTTGTGTAACATAAAACTCTTTTAGATTTTTTGTCGTATCGAAAAATTCTTGTAAATTCGGAGATATTTTATCGGATCATAAAAACTTTATCGTATCAAAATATTCTCTTAGATTCGGAGATATTTAATTATAGAATCGTTTCAGATTCGGAAAAACTTTTTGTATCAGAAAATTTTATAAATTCGGAAAGATTTTCTCGAATTGTAAAATTGTGTCAGATTCGGAAACATTTTTTTGTATAGAACAATTTTCTTAGAGTCGACCCAGAATCAAATTGCGTCGCGTAAGAAGTAAAAAAAAACACATTTAATTTGAAATTTTTAGGTCCGTATGATTTAGGTACCTCACATTAAATTGTATAAACAAAAAATTATTGGGGGTTACGCCTTAGGCGACGTAATTTGATTCTATTTCGACGTTAGATTCGGAAACATATTTTTACATCGCAGACATTTTTTTTTATCAAAAACGTGTCTCATATTCTGTGACATCTTTCGTATCGAAAAATTCTCTTAAGTATTTTTGTATCAACAAATTGTCTAAGATTCGGTAAAACTTTGTCGTATTGAAAAATTCTCTCAGATTCGGAGATATTTATTCGTATCATATAAAATTGTCTCAGATTCGGAAAAATTTTTTTATAACAAAATATTTTAAAAATTCGGAAAGATTTTCTCGAATCGTAAAATTGTCTCAGATTTGGAAACATTTTTTTGTATAAAATTTGATTGATTCGTCAAAATTTTTTTACATCGAAAAATTCTCAGAATATATTTTTTTTTCCATCAAATATTCTTTCGTACCGAAAAAATCTCTCATATTTTTTTGTACCAAAAAATTGTCTCAGGTTCGGTGACATTTTATCGTACCATCAAATCGCTTCAGATTCGAAAACATTTTTTTAAAACAAAAAATTTTAAAAATTCGGAAAGATTTTCGAAAATTGTAAAATTGTCTTAGATTTGGAAACATTTTTTTGTATAGAACAATTTTCTTAGATTCGGAAACAATTTTTTATATCGAAAAATTCTCTCAGATTCGTAAAAAAATTTTATATCAAAAAATTATCTCAAATTCTGTGATATCTTTCGTATCGAAGAATTCTCTCAGATTCGGAGATTAATGTATCTTCAAATTGACGGAGAGTCGGAAATATTTTTTTGTACAAAAAAATTCTTTCTTAATCAAAAAACTTTTTTCCTATTGGAAAAAATGTCTTAAATTCTCTCAGAAAATGTTTCGTATCAAAAAATCATAGATTATCTCAGAAATTTATTCGTTATGAAAAACTCTCTCAGATTCAGTATCAAATTCGGAGCGATTTTTTTTATGAAAAATTGAAAAATTCGGAGCTATTTTTTATAGAAAATTGTGGATACGAAGACATTTTTTGTATCAAAAAATTGTTTAAAATTCTAAAAAAAATACTCGTCATCGAAAAATTGTTATTAAGAAGATCTCAGATTCTGAGAAAAAATTTATTCATATATAAAAATCTTGGATTCGAATATATTTTTCTTAAAGAAAATGGATCTGATTCGGAAAAATTGTATTTACAAAAATTAATCACAGATTCAGAGTTATTTTTTTTTAAAGAAAAACTCTCCGATTCTAAAACATTTTAAAAATTATATCCTAAAAAAAAATTGTCTAGAGTCTTGAAGAAAAAGTATCTGATTCTGAAAAAAATTTCTTAAAGAAAAATTATCTGATTCTAAATAATGTATAAAAATTTTTCAGTTTCAGAGATATTTTTCTTCGATTCTAAATTCTTAATAAAAATACCTAATTCTTATCAAGCCACCCTCGCATTTGATAAAAACCCCCCCTCTATCATTACTTTTTGTCTCATGAATAGAACCTACGAACCTCATCAGTTAATTTCTCTACTGTCTCTTCATCGACGGTTATAAAACGTTTAGCACCACGACTAAAATAATAAATGTCACCCGTATAGATATCAAACCACAGGGCGTGTATGTGTAAATCATGTGATTCTAAACGAGCCTTGAGGAAGCCATATGAAGCAATATTCGACATTTGTTCCAAAGTATTTATTTGTGACAGTTTATCCTCAATGGCAAATTTATTTTCTGGATCAATATAGGCAACAAAACGACGGAGGGGAGTTTCGGAGGAGAAGAGTAAAGCGTCAGTCATGCCATTTTCCTGCCATTCCATAAATTTCTCCAAACTAGTATTGGCATGTGTACACAACCAAGCCCTTAGGGGTGATAAGCGGCGATTACGCTGGAAGTGAGAGAGAAAAGAGGGTGATAATTTTTATATATGAGGCATTCCACACCAAATGTCCAGCGAAAAAAAACATGTGTACCGTAAACTTCTGAATAGGTGGTATGGATAGCCCTATATGGAACTTAGAAAATTGCGTTTTTGGTTTTTCAATTTTTCAAAAACTGGGCTTAGGAGGCGTGGTCAAATATTGGAAAAATGGTCAAATTTGTGGCGAGTTGCCTTGATTAAATATTTATCACATTAAAACGGAATGCACCACAAGCTCAAAAATTTACAGTCTTATATAGTTTTGTATGGGCTATCGATAAAAATTTTTTTTTTGGAAAATTTTCAGAACCCGTTCTGAAATTTTCCGTTTTTTAAAAAAAGTCAATTTATCAAAAATCCGGCCACTTTTTTTTTTCTTTTTTATTTATTTTTTTAAAAGTTTAGATGTTTGTCCATCCACACAAAAAAAATCAGAAACACGTTCATCTTTTTTTTCGAGAAAATCGCATTTGAACTTTAAATTTCATAACAATTTAGTAATTTGCTTGTATTTTCTTGTGTCAACAGAGCGTATGACGAATATTTAGGTAATTAATATTACTCATTCGCAACTTTAAAACAAAGAAATACAAGCAAATAACAAAATTGTTATGAAATTTTAAGTTCAAATGCGATTTTCTCGAAAAAAAAGATGAACGTGTTTCTGATTTTTTTTGTGTGGATGGACAAACATCTAAACTTTTAAAAAAATAAATAAAAAAGAAAAAAAAAAGTGGCCGGATTTTTGATAAATTGACTTTTTTAAAAAATGAAAAATTTCAGAACGGGTTCTGAAAATTTTCCAAAAAAAAAAATTTTAATCGATAGCCCATACAAAACTATATAAGAACGTAAATTTTTGGCATTGTGGTGCATTCCGTTTTAATGTGATAAATATTTAATCAAGGCAACTCGCCACAAATTTGACCATTTTTCCAATATTTGACCACGCCTCCTAAGCCCAGTTTTTGAAAAATTGAAAAACCAAAAACGCAATTTTCTAAGTTCCATATAGGGCTATCCAAACAAACTATTCAGAAATTTACGGGACACATGTTTTTCTGTAGCGGGACATTTGGTGTGGAATGCCTCATATATGATGTTAAAAGATTATGCAGAGCTTTGCAAGAATTAATACATTCAATTAAAATTTTTGATTATAATTTTAAGTTTTAAGAAGAATTCTAAAAATTAAAATTTTACATGATTTTTTTCAAAATTAGATGAGAAAGAAACTTTTTGCTATTGATAAGTGATTTAATGGGGAATTTATTCTTCAGAACTGAAGAAATGAGTTCTTATTAAATTAACACACAAATTTGTAATTCCACACAAACGTTGTCATATTAACAAAAAAGTTAATTGTATTGACAAATAAAATAAAATAAGTAAGTTTTTTTATTTAACAACACAGTTTGTCAAAACAAATAAATTCGTTGTTAATGAAAATATTTTTATTGGAAAGGAGTCAAATACACAAAATATTTTTTTTATGTATGGAATACAATTTTTTTAGAGAACTTCTATATTCCAAAATCTTTCAAGTCCCCTCTGAACTGAATTAATCCCTTCAAGCTCTGTTATTTTTCACACTTACCTTGGAGGCAAATTCTGGATCTCTTAATTCATATAATAAATTCATTGCCTTACAATCACTATGTCCACATACAATTATATGACGTATATCATTGACTACGCAACCCAATTCTAGAGCAGCCGGTTCACAGCTATAGTGTTCATCTTGAAAATGTTGGGCATGCGGTATTAAATTGCCAGCATTACGTACTATTTTTGTGTTTGGGAGGGAATAAAGAAAAAAGTATAGAAAATATTTGAATACAGTAATTATTTTGGAGTTTATTATCTTTTATATTATATATTTCTTTACACACCCACCCACAAACATATCTCCAACATGCGTATCAGTATATCTGGTGGGTATCATACGACTGTCCATACAAGTGAAAAATACGGCCTTGGGCTGTAAAAATTATATTTGACAAAACAAAAACATATCATCAAATCAAATGGCAGAAGATAAGAAAAATATTTATTTATTAGATTTCCAATAAAAACACCACAAATAAGGAAGAATGTGATAAGGGTTTCATTAAGCATGCAAAATGATAAGTGGCGAAATAAATTATTATGAACTAAAAATGGGTTAAAAGCAGCAATTGAGTTATGAGGCGATTGGAATGAAATAACATGACACGTTAAAGTGGAATTTTTTCTTTAACTTTTAATTTTTCCAAGTGGTAAATTTTTATTCTACTAGACCTAATAATGTGGTACAAAAAATGAGAAATTAAAAAAAAATTTGATGAAAAAAAAAATTTTTGCTGAAAAAAAAAATTTGATGAAAAAAAATGTTTTTGATGAAAAAAAAAACAAATACAAAATAAAAAATTGACGTAATTCGATGAAAAATAAATTAATGAAAAAAAAATTTATGGAATTTAATAAAAAATTCTTTGATGTAAAAAAATTTGTTTGATGAGTTAAAACACCTCAATTCAACCGAAAAAAGTAGCATTTTTGACCTTACCCCTTTCGAATTTGATGAAACTTGGAATATAGTTGGGCCCTTACAAAAAAATCATAGTGCCAAAATTTTGGATTTCTGGTAGTTTTTCTTCCCGAGATATGGGGTCTTGAAAATTGGCAAAATCGTATATATTTGACAAAAGTGTTCTGAGATAAATAAAGATAACTCGAAAAGTAATGACAATACAGGCCTCAGTCAGGTTGCAAATAATAGGTAATGAGACAGCCTTTAAAATGTCGTTCCCCAAGATTTTTTTTGAAAAAGGTCAAAGGTCATTGGTTTTAACCTTAATTTTTGGAGAGCTATATCTCAAAAAACGATATTTTTAAAATTTTGGAAAAAATATATGTTATTAAGGATCACATATTCTACTTAAGTTTAAATTTTCAGGATGGAGACTTCATTGGAACTTTTAATATTAATAGAAACATAATGACAGGAAAGAAAAAGCGGTGTTTTTTCCCTTACAGAAAAAAAACATTTTTTTTGTCTTTGAGATTCTGGTACTAAATTTCACTTTTCTAAATGCTTTTGACGTGCTGAGTCCAAATATGACCTTTGAACTGGCCTATCGCAATTAGTTTTCGAGATATCTGCACATTAATGTGTGAAAATTGCTAAAATGCTATTGCTGTGTTTTTTGAACATTTAGATGCTTATATCTTGAAAAGTAATAGCGATAGGCCAGTTCAAAGGTCATATTTGGACTCAGCACGTCAAAAACATTCAGAAAAATGAGTTTTGGTACCAGAATTTCAAAGACAAAAAAAATGTTTTTTTTTGTAAGGGAAATTACACCGCTTGTTCTTTCCTGTCACAATGTTTCTATTAATATAAAAAGTTCCAATGAAGTCTCCATCCTGAAAATTTAAACTTAAGTAGTATAGGTCATTCTTAACAACATATATTTTTTTCAAAATTTTAAAAATATCGTTTTTTGAGATATAGCTCTCCAAAAATTAAGGTTAAAACCAATGACCTTTGACCTTTTTCAAAAAAAATCTTGGGGAACGCCATTTTAAAGGCTGTCTCATTACCTATTATTTGCAACCTGACTGAGACCTGTATTGTTATTACTTTTCGAGTTATCTTTATTTATCTCAGAACACTTTTGTCAAATATACACGATTTTGTTAATTTTCAACACCGCATATCTCGTACACTGGAATGACCAGAAGCCTGAAAAATTGGAAAAATCTCTTTTTTGTAAAAGTAAACCCCAGTACTAAATTTCATTAAATTTGGAGGGGGTGCGGTCAACTCCTCGGTTGAATCGAGGTGTTTTAGCTCTGATGTAAAAAAAATATGAAGAAAAAAAATTTTGATAAAAAAAAATACTTGATAAAAAACAAGTAGAAAAGTTAAATTCGACTATGCCGAATCTATGAATACCCTCCACAATGCCTTTTTAAAGGATAGTACATTTTAACGTGAAAAAAAATTAACAATTTTGATTAGAAATATTTTATTTTGGGTAAAAAAAAATTTTTTTGTCATTTAAAAGAAATATTAAATTTTTTTTTTTGAGTGTAAAACTTTTTTTTGAGTGTAATGTTTTTTTTACTGTAAAAATATTACGTATGTACACAAAATATTGACATTTTTGTAAAAAAAAACAAAATTTTTTTTTGAGTGTAAAATTTTTTTTGGGTGTAAAATTTTTTTCGAGTGTAAAATTTTTTTCGAGTGTAATTTTTAAGTTACCAATGCTTTTAAAACTAAACAAGTTTAAAAAGCATTGCTTTAAAATTAAACAAGTTTGAAAAGCATTGTTTAGTTACCACCAATGCTTTTAAAACTTGTTTACCACGTGGCATTTAAGATGAACAAAATCTGAAATTCGGGGTTTTGCTTATAACTTTTGAACCACTTAACATATAGAGCTGAAATTCAATACCAAACAGACCTGAGGAACGGCAAAGATACATGCCACGTTTCAGCAGTCTCTCACTCAAAAAATTATGTTAGTAAAATCAACTGAAAATGTCAGTTAAAATAACAACTTTGTAAGTTGTTTTGGGGTCAACTACTTTTTCAGTTAAATCAACTAACAATGTTAGTTATTTTAACTGACAAAAAACAACTGACTTATGTAGTAAAAACTACTTACATTTGTAGTCAAAACAACTAAAATGTAGTAAAAATAAAATAATCAATTAGGGAATTCACATGGGTATCGTATTTGTTGTATATGTTGTATGTCCTATCCAAAAACAGGGTTGGTAAAAATTATTTATCGCTCAGTTAATAATTTTCTCTTAGATTCTCTTCTTGTTAGCATACTTGAAAATAGCACACAAAACATAGGTATAAATGTTGTATCGTCATATCGTGTAAGTGTCGTATTATTAATTTAAAGTTTAACCAACCCTGTTTTTAGATAGGACATACAACATACAACACCAAATACGATACCCATGTGAATTCCCTAAATATATATTTTTTTTTTTCAAAACATTTTTCAAAAAAAAATTGAAGACTAAATTTTTTCCAAGTTTTTTTTTTTTAAATTGTGAAAAATAAAAAAAACTATTTTTTTTTTTTTTTATGGAAAAAAACTTTGAAAATTTTTCAGAGATAAAAAAAAATAAAACTAACTACTTTTAATAACTGTTACTACATCACAGCACTTTTTTGTTAGTTGTTAAAAAAACGACTTAAAATAACTAACAGAAATAGTTGTTTGATATTTTTCATACAAAAACAACTGACTTTGTAGTTGAAAACAACTAACTACTGTAAAATATACAAATAACTAACATGTAGTAACTTACATAATTTTCTGAGTGCATTATTGTTTTTCGAAAGTTATCGTGATTTTTATCTTGTAAATTTGCGAAAACCCCTTGCCGAAATTTACTCTTTTGCTCATAACTTTTGAACCACTGACCGATTTGGCTGGATTGCAATACCAACCTGACCAGGTAAATGACCAACATATATGCCAAACTTCAGTAGCCTCTGTGAAGTCTTTCAAAAGTTAGCGTGTTTTCTACGGACGGACAGACGGACGGACATAGCTAGATCGACTTAAAATCGATCGAAGATCATGAATATATATACTTTATGGGGTCCTAGACCAATATTTCGATGTGTTACAAACGGAATGACAAACTTATATATACCCTATATCACTAGAGTGGATGGTATAAAAATGCTGAATGAAAAAAAGAACATTTTGAACTTCGTTATAATGTTCTGATCGTATCCTTGATCGTATCGATTCCGGATTTCTTGCAAAAGTTAGGTAATTTTATTGGGAATTCGAATAAAAAAAATATGAATAACTTTAACATACACTCAGAAAATTATGTAAGTTACTACATGTTAGTTATTTGTATATTTTACAGTAGTTAGTTGTTTTCAACTACAAAGTCAGTTATTTTTGTATGAAAAATGTAAAACAACTATTTCTGTTAGTTATTTTAAGTCGTTTTTTTTAATAACTAACAAAAAAGTACTGTAATGTAGTAGCAGTTATTTAAAGTTAATTTTTAATTTTAGTTAATTTTATTTTTTTATCACTAAAAATTTTTCAAAGTTTTTGAAAAATAAATATATTGTTTATTTTTTTTACTACATATTAGTTGTTTTGACTACAAATGCTAGTAATTTTTACTACATTAGTCAGTTGTTTTTTGTCAGTTAAAATAACTAACATTGTTAGTTGATTTAACTGAAAAAGTAGTTGACCCCAAAACAACTTACAAAGTAGTTATTTTAACTGACATTTTCAGTTGATTTTACTAACATAATTTTTTGAGTGTACACTTTTACAATATTAAAATTTTTTGTTTTGTTTGTTTTGAGGGGTTGGTCCACAAAAAATGAAAATGCCTTTATCTCGAGAAGAAGATACAACTTTTCTGATGATAGATTCGTGTTTAGGAGGCCAAAATACTTTAGAAAATGTACTTTGAAGTATGTGGAAAAAAGTTAATTTTTGTAGAGTAGTGCAATCTTATAAATACCCTCTATCACTAGAGTGGAGGGAATAAAAATACATGGTCTGTCAAGTATGACTCTGAGTCAAAGATTTCCTTAATTCGATTTGGCATTCGGAATGAAAATTTAGTGATTGCATTCCCCAATCACACTTTCGCAAATTAAATTAATTCACTTTAGACTCATTCTATTTATAAATATCGAATGCATTCGATTTATTTTTCATTCGACTTTCAAAAATCGAATGCGTTCGATTTATTTTTCATTCGACTTTTTAAAATCAACAGCATTCCATTGCGAATGCAATCGATTTTAGTTTCATTCAATTTGAAGAATCGAATGGCTTATTCATTCATTCATAAAAACTTTAAAACAATAACCAAGATAGAGCAAACGAAGCCAATTTTTTGTGCATACACTGAAAAAAAAAGACATAACTAAATTTGAGGAAAAAATGTCTTTGAAAATTTATCATGAAATTTCCTAAAATTTAGTTAAATTTAACTAAAAAATGAGAAATTTTCTTAACTATAAGGAAAAAATTTTAGTTCATTTACTTATAATTAGTTCATAGTTTTCTTTAAATGGATTTTTTAAATATTAGGAAAAAAATTCTTACTGCCAAAGAAATTTTCCACAAATCTAAGAATCGTATCTTTATTTTTAAGACATATTTCTTAAAAAACAATTTAGTTCAAGTTTAGTTAAAATTTACTTAAAACCACATCATCGTATTTCTCTTCTTTGAATTGAGGAAGTTTACTTCTTAGAATTTAGTTAATGACTTCTGAGAATTTAGTAAATAACTTCTTAGAATTTAGTTAAAAATTCAAAATGGCGATATCTCGAAAACTAAGCGAGATAGAGCGAAACGGATGAAATTTTCAAAAGAAAGACTACAAAGAAAAATATGGAATAGCCTAGCTCTGCATATCTGTCGGGGTCTCAAGACCCTAATTTTAGATCTAAAATTTGAAATTCCCGAGATTTTATATATCCTCATATCTCGGTAAATACTGCCAACACGAGAAAACGTCCAACGGCATTTTTGTAGCCCTTGACTCGTAGAACACTTCCGCAAAATACCCGAAAGCCCTCCGATTAATAGTTTTTGAGTTATTCGGTTTTTAAGATTCTCAAGACCCTATCAGGCCCCTTATTACCGTATCTCAAAAACTAAGCAAGTTAGAGCGAAACGGACACAAGTTTTGGTTCAAAATCTATGGGGACCCTTAAAGGACCCAACGGGTTAAATGGTTCCGAACCCATGGGTCTAGGGTCTAGACCCAATCTATTTCTAAAATGTGAAGTATAATTTTTCCCATTTTCTAGTTAAAATTGGTTTAAAATTAAATAAATTTGTTTTCCTTATTTTTGGGAAAATTATGAACTAAAACCAAGAAAAAAAATCTTTGGAGCCAAATCATTCCCTCTTTTTCTCAAAATTTAGTTAATTTTCCCAGATTTTAGTTCACTTTTTTTTTGAGTGTAGTATCGCCGACACTCTTCACATGTGTTGACCCTAATGGGCCCTAATTTTGAATCTAAAAAAATTGGCATTTCCGAAATTTTTTGAATGCGCATATCTCCCTAAATATTGCCGACACGACAAAAAAAATCCAAAATCGTTTTTGTAGCTTTTGGCTCGTATAATACGGCAACCAAATACCTAAAAGCTCGCCGAGTTTCCGTTTTTAAGTAACGCAGTTTTAAAAATTCTCAAGACCCTATTAGGCCCCTAAATTTCTGTATCTTCAAAATTAAATGTAGACATAGATTTTGATCCAAAATTTTTATGCGTTTTGAACTACTTTGCTTTATTTTCGAGGCACTGGAATTAAAGGGCTCTGTTGCGTCTTGAGAATTAAAAAAAACTGGATAACTAACAAATCATCACTCGGAGGGCTTTCGGGTATTTGGCAGTCGTGTTTTAAGAGCCAAGAGCTACAAAATTGCTTTTGAACTTTTTGTCGTGTGAATACTGTGTGATATATGCATTTTTAAAATTTTCGGGAATACAATTTTTTTGGGATTTAAAATTAGGGCCCACTAGGGTCATCACATGTAAAGAGGGTCGGCGATATTGTGGAAAATTTGGTTCCATTTTGATCTATCTTTATAAAAAATCGATTGCATTCGCAGTGGAATGATAAAAAATCGAATGCGCTCGACTTTTCTCAATCGAATGAATAAGAAATCGAGTGCATTTGTTTTTTCCATTCAATCGAATGCATTCCAAGGACTGCATTCAATGTTGATTTATAAAATAGAATGCATTCACTGAATATGAAAACTAAATGGATTTTTTTGGAGAATTCATTCGAAAAGGATTTCATTCTTCGAAGCTCTGCTCTGAGTACCGCTATAGAATTTGAAGCCCTTTTAACAGTCTTAAAAAAAAACTTTCTTTCTCTCTATTTAAATGTTGAATCATTACGATTACTTAATTTTTTCAAAACAGTTTAATGAACCTTTTTCTTTGCATTAATTAAATTATACGTATTTTATGAAGTGGTTTACTTTTACGTTTAATCTTAATCTTTTTTTAAACCGATAATGAACTTTGAACAAAAATGTTGATGAAGCAAACTAACATATCGAGGGCGAATATTCAAAACTTGCTATCTGCAATATTTTCGAAAGAAAGTTTTCGATAGAAATGTGTTTGCTGAATTAGTTGTCATCTACACTGAAAAAAATAACTATACTGAAATTAAATAAACACTGTTATTAATTTAAGTAAACATTTTTTTTTTTTAATTTACTTCAACTTATCTTAATATAAGGTGGTTTTACATAAAACATAGAAAATAAACTTGAAGATAGTACATGCAAATACTTAAAAAAGCACAAGAGTCGTTAATTTGTTTTTTTTTTTTAAATTAAGTTAAATATTCTTTACATTTATGGCGAATTGATTGCATTTAAGAAAAATAAGGGCTTATTCAAAAATTTTGTTTTACTTAAGAGAAAAAAAAATGGTAAATTTTTTCTGTGTATCAAATTAATTTTTAACTGAAATATTATTTCAAAAACTATTGTTTTTAAATATTGTAGAAAAAAAAAATAATAATAACTCTTGGAATTACCTAAAAATAATACTACTTTTGGCCTTCTAAAAAATGTTCATTATGCACACAGAAAAAATAAAAAAAATATTTGAGTAAATTTTTAATTCTATTGAGTAAAAATTACTCAATTTTGCACCAGTAAACGACTTAATAGTATTGAGTAAATTTTTAATAAAAATTTATTAAATGTTTGAAAAAAAATTTGAGTAAATTTTTAATTGACACAATTAAATTTTTTTTCAAAATTTATCTATTTATTTTTTTTTTTTAAGTTTAAAAAAGTTTTAAATCTTTTTACAAAAAAAAAGCAAAAAACTTGTTTTTTCAAACTATACCAAATAATTAAAGAAAATAAAAAATATTTATGTATGTCTCAAAAACATAGGAAAATTTTATACGATTACAAACTTCCATATACATACACAAAAAACTATAAACTAAACGAGAATTCAAAAAACTATGAGAGTTTAAAAAAAATAAAAAAAAAAAAACTATTAAATTTTTATTAAATTATTTTCTTAAATTGTTTTTAAAAATGTTAAGTAAATTTTTAATTGCGTCAATTAAAAAATTACTCAATTTTTGTCAATAAATTTAAACAAATGATTACTCAAATTTGTTTCCTTCATATTTTTTTCTGTGCAGATATATTCGCTCTCGATATATTAAACATAAATAAAAATTCAAATTCTGATTAATTTTTATTAAAAAATAAAAATTGTTTTCTTCGGCCATTAAAATATTATATTTTGAAGATGTTTATTCTGGCTCGAGGTCATTATTTTCTTTACTAATTAAAACCATGATATTCTCATAGCATAATTTTCAAGAAAATTATTTTTTTGTTTTAAATTTATTTATGTTGGTCATTTCGGAATTTGTCAAGATTCCATTGTTAAGATTATTTAGCAAAAATAGAAACGATTTACTACAAAGTAGCAAACGAGTCTAATGACAAATCGTTTGTGCACAAACTAGAATATTAATACATATTCGCCTCTATTCACAATGAGAATTAGAAAGACGAAAAAATTGTACCATACTAATAAGTAGGGATGAGATTTTCATGCACTAAAAAATCGAAAATATGCACTTAAAAAATGCGCTAAAAAATTCAAAATATGCACTAAAAACCCTAAAAATATGCCCTAAAAGTAAATTGTGTGCAATAAAAATCTTGTTTTCAAAAGAAAAACTTCTAAAAATCAAAAAATAACGCCGGTTTTAAATAGTTACATTTAAAACTTTATAGAAGCACGATTTTTTAGAAATTAAGAAAATCTGTTAAAAAAAAATTTAAAAGACAAAAAAAATTTTTCTTTTTTTTAAAAATAATTTTTTAAAATTTTAAATAGTATTTGAAAAAAATAAATTTTAATTAGTGTTTTTGCTAATTTATGCCAAAATATGCAAAAATATGCACTCAAAAGTTGGAAATATCCACAAAATATGCTTTTAAAATCAAAATATGCAAAAATATGCATTTTCACCAAAATATGCAAAAACAAATCGATGCCATTTTAACGCAATTTTCTTGATTCGGAAAGGTAATTGGTCGATATCGTTTTTAGACTTTCGACCAAAAACATGCATTTGCATGGAAATCTCATCCCTACTAATAAGGCATTGTATTGTACCATACTAATTCGTTTTGTACCATACTAATTCGTATAAAAAATTTAATTTTTTTACACTTTGAGTTGATCGTGAGTTATTAAAATATTTTTTTTTGGAAAATTTTTTTGTAAATTTTGTAATTATTGAAACTAAACAAGTATCATACGCACTTAAGTAATAAGTAGGGTGTAATAAAATCAGTGCAAAGATTATTTACTTAAGTGAGAGAGAGTGAGAGAAAAAAGCACGTGTGAGAGAATTTAAAAGTTTATTAACTTAATTTAATAATAAAACATGTATGACGAAAAATCTAAATAAATAAAATGATTGATGAAAGTTATAAAAATCAAATAAAATAAAACAAATGAAAAATAATTAAAAAAAATATGTAAACAAAAAACCAGTATTAAAACACCAACAATGTTAATGATGAGGGTAATGAACATTTAACAAGTTTTTAAGATGACGAAATATTTAGTAATGTACTATTAGTAAAATATATTCATTCAACGTGATTTTTTTGTACATTCATATAATAAATACTACGTGATGTAAACAAAACAGTAAAAAAAACATGTTGCATTTTTGTTTTTATGTATTAAATTTAATAGTTGTTGTTTGTAACATTACTCACCTCTGGGTTATCACGAACTTTTTGAAATTCTCGTACCATTTGCTCACGTGTTGTATTACGATAACGCATAATACCACGTAAAATACGTTCCATATTTGTTGTTAATGATTTTTTTTATCAAAATTAATTTATATTTTAGTTTAAATAAAAAAAAACACACACACAAATCACTTGACTACACCAAAATTTATTTAACTTTTTTACTTAGTTTCACTTTCCTATATTTTTTTAACAACCTTGAAATTTTGTGTTTTTGTTTTTTATTAATATTTTTTTTTAATTTTCTTTTAATGGATGGCTAAAAATCGCGTACTTTGCGTTTATTTTTTTTTTTATTATATTCTATTTGTTTATTTACAACAACAATAACTAAAACACACACCCCTTTAATAATAATTTTAAATAACTTTTTTTTAATTTTATTTTTTAATGTTGTTAGCAACACGTGCTCCCTCTACAATTAATAAATGCAAACTAAATGAGGAGCTGCGTTAAAATTGTTTTCAGCCAACAAAAATCATATTCAGTTGCGAAAAGTATTAATAGCAGTGTTGCCACCTCATGTGTAATTACACATATCATGTGTAATTTTTATTTTCATGTGTAGCCCATGTGTAATTGTCTGCATGTGTAATTCATGTGTAATTTGAAATTTTTACTTTTTGGAGCATTTTTTTTCATAATTTGTTTTAACAAAACTTTTAGCAGATTTTTCTGCAGAAATGGATATTTTAACGAAAATCTCTGTCATTCAGTTTTAAAAAATAACAGAAGTTTTTTAATTATTTTGCTGATTCTGTTTGCTGAGTTTATAAAAATATTTTTGTAAACATTTCAGCTAATTATTTTAAAATTTTACAGAATTTTTTTTATTTCGTGAAATTTTAACGATTAAAAATTGTCAAAATTAAAAAATAGCAGACTATTTTGCAAATTTTACAAAAATACTTAGTTATCATAAGTATTTTTCTAAATTTTAGTAAAAAAAAAAATTGACGATTTGAAAAAAAGAAAAAATACAACAAACTGTTTCTGTGAAATAAGCAACCTTTTCTGCCGTTTTTTGTCTTTAAAATTTAGCAATATTTTCGTTTTTGTTTATGCTTAAAATTTTTTTGAGCAGATTTTCAGCTGAAATCAATATACTATTTTTTTGCTGTTTTTCAGATTTTCTTCTGATTTGACTTAGATTATCCAGACAGAAATTTGCAAAAAAATATAAGTCGTAGGTTTTTTGATCAGTAGAAACCAGACTTTGGTTAACCGTTATATTTTGAAAATTTGAAAAAAAAATCGTTGTTAAAAAAAGCATGTGTAATTTTGGCATGATCCATGTGTAATTCGTGATTTCATGTGTAATTTTGGCATGACCCATGTGTAATTTACGATTTTGTTGGTGGCAACACTGATTAATAGGCTCCCCTCTTTAAAACTTTTAATTTTAATGATGGTACTCTTTCGTTAGTTTGATAAAAACAACAAGTAAGAGTGCTAACTTCGGCTGTGCCGAATCTTTTATACCCTCCACAAAATGTGAAAAAAAAAATTGCCAGGGGGACCTTCCCCCCTTGCGATAGAGGCTGTCAAATGGTTTTATAATGCTTCTTTTATTATTAAAACAAATGATTTATATCCACGCCCACAAAAGGGGCGGACACTGTAAGTTTAATTTTAACTTTTAAAATGTCACGCGAAAACGCTGACTCACGTAAACTTAATTCTGGATCTTAGAGAACAGTGACATTCTCCGTTTTGCCAGGTCAGATCAAAAATCAAGAGATAATTCGTTTTTAAGTTTTGCGATTTTCAACAAGTTTTTATTATATTTTCCTAGAAAAATCCTTTATTTAGTATTTATTAGTCGTAGCTTTAGTCTAACAATGATGACTTGTCACTTTAGGCGAGTAAAATAATTTATTTTTCTTCAATTTGCTTAAAAAACAATTAAAAAAAACTCGCTTGAAAATCACAAACCTAAAAATTTAATTTCTCTTAATATTAACCTGATCTGTCAAAAAGGAGAATACCACTGTGTTCTACGACCCAAATTTAAATTCACGTCTCTCGGGGTTTTGGTGTGTCAACTTCACGTACTTAAAGTGTAATACATACACTAATGGGCCCTAGCCCCATATTTCGATATGTTACATACGGGATGAAAAAATAAGTACATCCCCATCATGTTGTTGTAGGGTATAAAAAGCTCTCTTTGTTGGGATTCTCTTAAGAACTAAATTAAAATCTAGAGTTGTGTGTAAATTTTCTCATGTCTCCTACAACCCACGGTGGGGTAAAATCAAAATTTTTTGGAAAAAAATCCATTATTTCTTTCTGGCAGGAAATTTTGCATTTTCTTACACTGAAAAAAACACAAAAAATAAATTTTAAATACCATTTTCTGTCAATAAACTGTAATAGAATAAAGAAAGTGCTAAAAATATTGTTGCTAAAAACGGTTTTAAGATGTACTTGAGAACAGGGTTTTAAATGAACTTTTTAAAAAAGTACTTATCCTAAACATTTTTTTCCTGATTTAAAAATTGAGCTGGGTTGAACTACATCATTTACCGATGTAATTCGAACAAGACCAATTGTAATTCGAAAATTCTACTTGTTATTCGAAAATTCTACTTGTAATTCGAAACTCCATTTGTAATTTCGAATGAATTCTCAAAAAAATCCATTCAATTTTCATAGTCAGTGAATGCATTCGATTTCATAAATCAACATTGAATGCAGTCCTTGGAATTCATTCGATTGAATGGAAAAAATTAATGCATTCGATTTCTTGTTCATTCGATTTAGAAAAATCGAATGCATTCGATTTTTTATCATTCCACTGCGAGTGCAATCGATTTTTCAAAAAGATAGACAAAAACGGATCCAAATTTTGGTCCATAGTATTGCCGACTTTCTTTACATACGATGACCTTAATGGGCTCTAATTTTGAATCCAAAAATATTGGTGTTCCCGAAAATTTTTAAAATGCACATATTGACTGCCTACACGACAAAAAAAGTGTAAAAGAGTGTTGGCGATACTATGGATAAAAAATTGGCTCCGTTTTGCTCTATCTTGATTAGTGTTTTTAAGTTTTTTATGCAATGAATGAATGAGTCATTCGATTTTTCAAATTGAATGAAAAGAAAATCAATTGCATTCGCAAGTGAATGCATTCGATTTTTAAAAGTAGAATGAAAAAAAATCGAATGCATTCGATTTTTAAAAGTCGAATGAAAAATAAATCGAATACATTCGATATTTATAAATCGAATGAGTCTAAAGTGAATGCATTCAATTCCCTAAAATGTGATTGGGGAATGCAATCACTAAATTTTCATTCAGAATGCCAAAACGAATTAAGGAATGAAATCCTTCGAAGCTCTGACTTGAGAACAGGGTTTTAAATGAACTTTTTCAAAAAGATCAATTGTAATTCGAAAAATATTAATTTTAATTCCAAGATTCCAATTGTAAATCGAAAAATATCAATTGAATTTCCATTGATATTTTTCGAAATGCAATTGGAATCTTCGAAGTACAATTGATCTTTTTCGATTTACAATTGATCTTTTTCGAATTACAATTGATCTTTTTCGAATTACAAATGTTTTTTTAATTACAATTGATCTCATTCAAATTACAATTGATATTTTTCGAATTGTAATTCAGAAAAAAAAAATCAATTGCATTTCGAAGATTCCAATTGTGATTCGAAAAAGATCAATTGTAATTAGAAAAAGATCAATTGTAGTTCGGAAAATATCAATTATAATGCGAAAAAGATCAATTGTAATTCCAAAAAGATCAATTGTTGAATTTTTGAATTACAAATAGAAACTTCGAATTATAAGTAGAATTATCGATATACACTGAAAAAAAAACACATAACTAAAATTAAGGAAAAAATGTCTTTGAAAATTTATCATGAATTTTCCTAAAATTTAGTAAAATTTAACTAAAAAATGATAAATTTTCTTAACTATGAGGAAAAAAGTTTAGTTCATTTGCTTATAAGTAATTCATAGTTTTCTTTAAATGGAATTTTTAAATATTAGGAAAAAAATTCTTACTGCCAAAGAAATTTCCACAAATCTAAGAAACGTACCTTTATTTTTAAGACATATTTATTAAAAAACAATTTAGTTCAAGTTTAGTTAAAATTTACTAAAAAAAAACATCATCATATTTCTCTTCTTTGAATTGAGGAAATGGATTTTTTAGAATTTAGTTAATAACTTCTGAGAATTTATTAAATAACTTCTTAGAATTTAGTTAAAAATTCAAAATGGCGATATCTCGAAAACTAAGCGAGATAGAGCGAAACGGACGAAATTTTCAAAAGGAAGACTACAAAGAAAAATATGGAATAGCCTAGCTCTGCATATCTGTCGGGGTCTCAAGACCCTAAATTTAGATCTAAAATTTGAAATTCCCTAGATTTTATATATGCACATATCTCGGTAAATACTGCCAACACGAGAAAAAGTCCAACGGCATTTTTGTAGCTCTTGACTCGTAGAACACACTTCCGCAAAATACCCGAAAGCTCTCCGATTAATAGTTTTTGAGATATCCAGTTTTTAAGATTCTCAAGACCCTATCAGACCCCTTATTACCGTATCTCAAAATCTAAGCAAGTTAGAGCGAAACGGACACAAATTTTGGGTCAAAATCTAGACTCAATCCAGTTTTAAAATGTGAATGAACTAAAATGTAATATAATTTTTCCCATTTTCTAGTTAAAATTGGCTTAAAATTAATTAACTTTGTTTTCCTTATTTTTGGGAAAATTATGAACTAAAACCAAGAAAAAAATCTTTGGAGCCAAATCATTCCCTCTTTTTCTTAAAATTAAGTTAATTTTCCCAGATTTTAGTTCACTTTTTTTTGAGTGTACAATCTTTTTCAAATTACATCTTTGGTGCTTTCATGTCGAGTTAAAAATCTCTCTTTTTCTCCCAAAACCGCTTTGTTTCCCCTTTTTATGCTCTCCAACACAGTATTTGTCATTCCGTGAGTAACATGTCGAAATATCGGTCTAAGACCCCATAAAGTATATATTTACTAATCAGTGCTCGATTCTAAGACATTCTAGCAATGTCTCGCTAAAAACTAGACTCCTGAAGTTTGGCACGAATATTTCTTACGGACATAGGCTGGTTAAGTTTTGATATGGGAAAAATTTAACCTGGGAGAAAAAGTTTCCTCTCGAAAAACTAAACCAACCACTGAAAAAGGCTATTTTTACAGTTATTTTTTTTTACTTTTGTTAAGCAAATAAATCATGTTAATGTCGGAAAGAGAAAAATTGATTTTTTCCGGCCCGACACCATTTTGGAGGGTACAACCAAATTTAACAATCTCACTTTTTTTTTATTTATTACAATTTAATAGATTTTATAAACCAATTTTTCCCATGCGTATGATTAATAAATTTTATTACAGAATTAAGTAATCGTATTGATTAACTAAATTTTTTCGAAACCGCTTTAAGGGAACCGGTTCCATAAAATTTGATGGGTAACTCTGCAGAACACTGAATTCGGTGCCGACAATGAATATGGAAAAATCGGGAAAGAGAAATTCAATTTTAACATCAGTTCAATATTTTGTCCAAAATCATTTACATCTCTGCGGTATCAAAATTTGTTTTTCGCAGTGTTATCTAATTGTTTTAGTAACACAGTACGTATACTTTATTTTATTCTATTGTAAAATACAATTATTAATCATACGATAAGGTGTACTTAAGCATATCGTGAAA
Source organism: Pegoplata infirma (assembly GCA_963921195.1). Classification (NCBI taxonomy): domain Eukaryota; kingdom Metazoa; phylum Arthropoda; class Insecta; order Diptera; family Anthomyiidae; genus Pegoplata; species Pegoplata infirma. Next base: position 32,265,705 of record OY992536.1, read on the forward strand.
ACGAAAGGGTCTGCACGCAAAATAGTGATTATTCACATTTTTCTTGCGCTGCAACTCATAAAAAAGTGCTGATCGAAACAAACGGATGTTACAAATCAATTTCTTATGACCAAATTTGAAAAAAAGAACATATATTTTCCAATAAAAACTTGAAAAAATAAATTGAGGGGGTTAGAGCACAAGGGGTTCAAGTGCCTTTTATTTAATAATGAGAATAAAGAGGTTAAAGTTAAATTGCAATAAAAAATGTTAGATGACATCTAGAATATTATTTTTTAGTTTATAGAGATCCTGCACTCAAAAAATTATGTTAGTAAAATCAACTGAAAAAGTCAGTTAAAATAACTACTTTGTAAGTTGTTTTGGGGTCAACTACTTTTTCAGTTAAATCAACTAACAATGTTAGTTATTTTAACTGACAAAAAACAACTGACTTATGTAGTAAAAACTACTTACATTTGTAGTCAAAACAACTAAAATGTAGTAAAAATAAAAAAATCAATATAATTTTTTTTTTTTCAAAAAATTTTTCAGAAAAAAAAAATTGAAAATTAAAATTTTTCCAAGTTTTTTTTTTTTAAGTTGTGAAAAATAAAAAAAACGAAAATTTATTTCTATTTTTTGGAAAAAACTTTGAAAATTTTTTAGAGATAAAAAAAATAAAATTAACTACTTTAAATAACTGTTACTACATTACAGTACTTTTTTGTTAGTTGTTCAAAAAAACGACTTAAAATAACTAGCAGAAATAGTTGTTTGATATTTTTCATACAAAATCAACGGACTTTGTAGTTGAAAACAACTACAACTGTAAAATATACAAACTACTAAAATGTATTAACTTACATAATTTTCTGAGTGTGAGATATATTTTAATCCAACAAGTCAAAAAATACCATCTTTTGCAAATGCAAGAACCCTTGTGCTCTAACTTTTTTTATAAATTTCAAAATTTATGAAAAAAATGTTAGTTATACGTAAAAGAAAAACCACATTTTATTACGAAAATCTTTAATGGTTCTTTGTTTCATTTTTTAGTCGTCATAATCAGATTCCATGACATCATCGGGCTCATCTTCATTAGGGCGTCCCGTTAAATCTAAACATTTGAATTTCGTGCCGTAATACCTGCCGAACGATGGCCACGGAGTAGCTAATTGTGGGAAAATTTATAAAAAATGTTTGCGAGGTCATCTTTAGTTTAGATGGCAACCAGCGCACTATGGTTCCAAATCCATTTTTTTTGGCAGAAATTAAAAAAATAAAATTTAACAAATTTTCAAAAGCTTATACATTTCCTCAATGTCAACACTATAAGCTATCAAGAAAGTATAATGAAAAAAATTTGGTGCCAATACTTTTAGTTTGCTAGGCTTTCAAAGTTGAAAGTTTTAAGACGTATAATAAAACCGGAGTGAAATCAATATTACACTTATACAAACGGCAAATGGGAGAAACTAAAATTATAAAGAGGCTAAAGGGACAAATTGAAACCTAAGGATACTAGTTCTTGTTTAAAATTCCTATTTTACAGTTAATGCATCCTTGGCGTTATTCTTGGGTGTTTTGATTATGAGGATTTTGGAGCCGAAATAGCCTATATCTTTCGTGGACAAAAAGTTGTGTTTGCGCACGAACTTGCATGAGTCTTTAAACGTGAAAGTGTTTTCAATATTGTATATTTAATATCAAAATTTACATCTTGCCGGCATTTTTTGGCAAACTCCCACAATTTCCATTTTAGTTTAGCACAAATTTCGGCCAAATTTGCTGTTTTTTGCGTGACACGGTTTCAAATTATTTTTTTTATAATTTTTTTGCCTTCCGTAAAGCTAATTAATTAAGAAAAATATATTAAAAAAAAAAAAAATTCCAAAAAAAAAAAAAAAATTTCAAAAAAAAATTTTTTTCAAAAAAAAAAATTTAAAAAAAAAAAAAATTTTTTTGGACAATCGATTTTTGATTGCGCTAAGAGATAAAAATCATCCCAAAATTAATCCAAGTGACCTTGCTTCATTTTTTGAATTTATGCCAAAAAAAATGCATTTGGAACCATAGTGCAGCGGTCAAAGTTTAAACAAATTATGTTTTTGGACCAAAATTCTTATCAAAATTATTTAACCAAATCAGGCTCAAAAATAAGGAACTTTTGGGTACTTTATTATAAAAATATTTAAAAAATTCCAAAATAGCGATTTTGGTCCACAGATGCTGATTTTCAAACATAAAAAATATTTTTTAACCAAATTTGTCGAAAAATGTTGAGTAGTTTTTGGAAAAAATATAAAAATAACGATTTTGGTCCAAAAATGGTGATTAGCATCTGTGGACCAACATCTTTGATCAGCATTTTTGAACTAAAATCGTGTTTTGTATATTTTTTTAATATACAGGGTGGTCCATTAACTGGTATCTTTTTAAAACATGCAATGAAATGAACAATACTCAATAGTTTTGGAACCTTATGGCTTTATTTGAAAGAGCAAATATTCTCATTATTTATGGCAAACGACTTCATTCATGCGGCTGCCTGGGTTAGCTCCGCAGTAGCTCATCCTCGGCACCCATTTTTCTAATGTTTCTGGTTCTATCTCACGAAGGGCTTGAACGATATTCGTCGAAAGGGCCTAGAACATTTCTGGATTTTCCATGTTGCATGAATCTTTCACGAGAACCCTCAAAAAAATGTTTAAAGGTTTTAATCGGCAGCTCTGAAGTGATCAATTGTCACCGCGAATATGGCTAAAAACACGATTTCCGAACTAATTGTAAGTGCGCAAAATATCGATTGTTTGATGGACTGTGGGACATATTGCGACATCCTTCTGAAAATAAATGTATTCCAAGTTGATATATTCTATTACGGCCAACAAAAAGTCGGTAATCATGGCTCTGTAGCGCTCATCTTTAACGAAAATGGGGTTTTCAGCTGTATTTTTGAAAATATTATGTAATGATGCTGATACTCAAATCTGTTGCTTCCTATAGATGAATTGGATTCTTTACAATACCGTGCGAGTTTTACGATCCCAAGATGTAGCAATTTGTTTGTTAACATAACCTCATTTGAGTGCCTTATTTCGGTTAAAAACTTTTTTTCGAAAAACGACTACAACGCGATATAGCGGAGCAAGCCGAGGACGCATCAATGAAGTCGTTTGCCATAAAAAACGGGAATGTTTGCTCTTTTAAACAAAGCCATAACATTCCAAAAAAAGTTGAGTATTGATCATTTTATTGCATTTTAAAAAAGATACTAGTTATTGGACCACCCCTTATAACTTGCTTTACATTTTCAAAGTTTTTTGGATAAAAAAATAATTTTTTTGTTTAAAAATCTGTGGACCAACATTTTTTTTGTATTTTTTTATATTTTTCCTATAAAGTACGCAACAATTCCTAATTTTTGAGCCGGATTTGGTGAAAAAATTTGGACATGAATTTTGATCGAAAAACGCCATTTTTTTCAAATTTTGACCGCTGGTTACCGACCTAAGATGTTCTTGCTAAATTTTATTGCTATTAATACACGAACTTTTAAGACTTCAACCACTTTGTCCACGTAAAAAATTAAATTTTAATAATTGCTTGGAGCACAAGGGGTTTAAGTGTTCATATACCCCTTGTGCTCCAAGCAAAACAGGTATTTTAGTAACAAGAGCTAAAAATTGTCGCCATATCTCGCTAACGAATAAGAATTTTACATTGAGCTCTTGTGCTCTAAACTTCTGTGAACTTCACCTACTAATTCCATATGTTAACTCAATTTTTTTAAAAAAGTCACTTGAACCCCTTGTGCCCCTCAATTAATGTATTCTAATCATCGGCGTATACAGATGGGGGGCCCAACAACAACAACAAAAAAATATTTTTTTTATATGTATTGGAAAACATAAATCTCACGAAAAAAACAACAAAAAATTTTTTGTTGTTGTTGTTGGGCCCTGAAAAAACAGTCCTGCATACGCCATTGATTCTAATGTACACTCAAAAAAATTTTAAAAGTAATAGACAAATATTTTTATAAATTTCTTCAAGAACGAACTTAGAAATTTATATAAATTCATGTAAAAATATCTTAAAGCCCACTTTTAAAAATTCCTGTTATCGATGTCTTTATCGTTAATCGTCCTTTGTTTGTTTTTATTATTTCATTGTTGTTTACTTAATTATTACACTTGACATTTATATGACAATAAGTATTGTTATCCCTATTCATAACATTCACTCTAAAAAATTTCGTGCTTGCTTTTCTGCACATTCACAACAATAATTTAACGACTATTTTCAAAACAGAGAGCGCAAGCTGTCATTACAAAATGACTTAAGAGAGAGAGCAAAACAAAATGTAAACAACAACAAAACGTTACAAGGACATGCAATTTTTCTGAGTGGGAAAAATCAATATAACAAAGCGCATTCTCTTAAAATCTACACACACATAAAAAGGATATTAGTAGTAGCAGCCAGACAGATATTTAAATAAAAATTAGGCGTTTTCGCTAAAAAAATTAATAAATATATAAAAAAAAAATATTAATTAAACTCTAAATAAACAACAATAATCATAAAATGTGTTTAAGCAAGGATATAAATTAAATAAAGTATAAAATTGTGTACATTTTAATATAGCCAATTGTCCTTATATAAAAAAAGAAATACCTAACAAAAAAAAATCGTCCTAATTTAAGTTCAAATGCATTTAAATGTTTTTTTGTGTAAGAAATTGTATTAAACTACTTAAAAATTAAAAATGGTTAGCAAAAATGATGAAAATTGTTGTGACATAAATGTGGTAAAGGAACGCCCAGTTTTTATACCGCCACGTAAACGTCAAACTAATAAAAAAGCAAATGGAACACAAAATTATGTAGATCATATTGCTAATGTACAGGTAAATTATGTTAATTTAAAAATATTATACATTATTAATTAGGAAAAAAACAAAGAATTTAAGAATTTCTTCAAAATTATCAGTTATTTTTAAAGAAAACAATTAAATACTTTGAAATTTTAATATTTTTTTTGAAATAATGAAAATTGTATTGTAAAATATGTAATACGCAATCAAACAAAAATAAAAAACACTTTGTGTAGATTTATTCCTGCTCGAGGTCATTTTTATTTACTAATTACATAATGATATTCTCATGGAATAACTTTTAAGAAAATTATTTTTCCGTTTTAAATTTATATAAATACTAGTGGGCCCGCCCGGAACTTTGTCACCGGGACTAAAAAATACGGAATTAAAGAAGGATCAGGATTAGAGTCCCCATTTCTAAAATTGTCCCCAGCAGAATCTTTATTTTATTAAATTTTTATTGTTGAAGTATTAAATAAAAACTATTTAGAACAAACAATAAAATTCAAACAGCCTTGTTTAGCCCGGAATCATGTTCGTTCCCGTAAAAAAAAATTCTTGAACATTTTCGATCCCTTATATCGTTATTATTGATATCATTTCATTCCCCGTATCATTCAATTTCGTTCCCCGTATCATTCCATTTCGTTCCCTGTTCTATTCATTTCAATTCATTGAATTCCAATTCATGGCGTTCCATGTAGGCTTCATTCCTTTCTCTATAACATGTGTTGAAGAAATAATGATTTTTTGGGTAAGAGGATCCCACATTGCAAGTTTCTATGACCAATATTTCAGGAGATAGAAAAGTTTACAAAGTTCACTTCTTTACACCTATTTGATCCATTAAAATCGGAATTTCCAAAAAGGGCATTTTTCAGAATGTTTTGAAATCGGTTGAGTAGTCTCAAAGGTTTTTAAACTTGAAGTCTTTTGACCCAAAGTGATCTTCAAAATGGGTGCGGTCAATGAAACCTACCCTAACTCACCCTGAAAGAGAATTATAAATATTAGTGAAATCATTTTTGAAACATCATAAAAAGTTTCGTATATTTTAAAGTTTTACGTCGTTGAACCGTAGGACCATTCTTAATATTGGAGAAAACATTTTTTAAAACCGAATTAGTAGCTTCGGAGATTTTGAAATTTTACATTTTTTTGACAAAAACTGGGCGTAGAAATGGTGTGGTTGATGAAAGCTAGCCCATGTCCACCCTGAAGGACTATTCAAAATATAAATTGGTGATAAAATTTTTAAAATCGGATGAGTAGATTCATAATATTTAAATTTTACGTTTTTCTTGCCAAAATTGGGCGTACAAATGGGCGTGGTCAATGAAACCCAGCATATTTCCACTCTGAAGAACCATAGCAAGCATTGGTGGAAAAATTTTGGAAACCGTATGAGTAATTTAGGAGATTTTTAAATTTTAGGTTTTTTGGCCAAAAAGTGGGCGAAGAGAAGAAGTGGGCGTGATCTATGATTCCTAGCCTATGTCCACCCTGGAGGAACACTCTAAATATTAGTGAAAAGATTTTTAAAATCGGATGAGTAGTCTCATAGATATTTAAATTTTAAGTTTTTTGCCAAAAGTGGGCGTGGTCGAAGAACTATCTAGACTATCCCCACCCTGAAGAAGCACTCTAAATATTGGTAAAATCATTTTTTAAATCGGATGAGTAGTTTCAAAGATATTTAAATTTTAAGTTTTTCACCAAAAGTGGGTGTAGAAGTGGGCGTGGTCGATGAAACCCAGCATACGTCCATCATGAAGGACCATTCCAAATATGTATTGGTAAAAAAAATTTTGAAATCGGTTTAGTAGTTTTGTAGATTTTTAAATTTTACGTTTTTTTTGGCAAAAAGTGGGAGTGGTCGATGAAACCTAGCCTATGTCCGTCCGGGAGGAGCACTCTAAATATTGCTGAAAACTTTTTTGAAATCGGATGAGTAGTTCCGGAGATTACTTTCTACAAAGAAACAAACATACAAACATTAGCTCTTTATAATATTATAAGTAATAAGTATAGATGTTGCTAATTTTTTGCACGACTTACAAGGGAAGTCTCCCTGGTATCATCCTCCGATCTTCATGAAATTTTGATGTTGTTTAGAACGAAAATTAATTTGACACGTATTTTTTAGCGTCCCAAACTCATTTTTGGGATGGGGTCGATTTGTATGGGGTGAAGTTGACCTTTTTCAGTTTTTTACGATATTCGCGTATTTAATCAAAATTACAGTTATTATTTTCCAACTTATTAACAAATTTTACTTAATATGACAAAAATTTGTGCATGTTTGGATACATTTTTACACACTTAGATAACTTTCTAAAGACCTTTCATTTAGTATGTATGTAATATGAATATGTTTCTTTGCATAATATAAGAGATAAACAAAAAAAACTGAAAAATGGCTGTTTTCCCCCCTCATTTGCACCCCCTTAATATGAATTTGGGCCGATAAAAAAATACGTGTCCCTATTTTTATCCTACTCTACAAAATAAAACAGTTTCCATAAAGATACGAGGGTGACACTAGGGCGATTTCCCTTGTAAGATATATATTTAATTTTTAAAAGATCTGTCTTTTCCCCCTCTCTTTTGTCTTTCCCTTTTTTCTTTTTCCTTTTTATACCCTCCATTCTAGTGATAGGGGGTATATATAAGTTTGTCATTCCGTTTGTAACACCTCGAAATATTGGTCTAGGACCCCATAAAGTATATATATTCATGATCCTCGATCGATTTTAAAACGATCTAGCGATGTCCGTCCGTCCGTCCGTCCGTCTGTCTGTCTGTTGAAAACACGCTAACTTTTGAAAGACTTCACGGAATCTCCTGAAGTTTGGCATATATGTTGGGCATTTACCTGGTCAGGTTGGTATTGCAATCCAGCGAAATCGGTCCAATGGTTCAAAAGTTATAAGCAAATGAGTGAATTTCGGCAAGGGTTTTTCTGGAATTTACGAGATAAAACACACGGTAACTTTCGAATGGCAATTCTGAGGGTGCTGAAGTGTGGCATATATGTTTGCCGTTCCTCTTGTCCAGTTCGTTTTGAATTTCAGCTAAATCGGTCCAGTGGTTCAAAAGTTATTAGCAAAACCGTAAATTTCAGATTAGTTTCACCTTAAATTCACGTGTTGAAAACCCGTTAAACATGTTTTAAAAACATTTGTAAGTCAAAAAAATATTTTACAAGGTATTTTTGTCACTCAAAAATATTTTTACACTAAAAGAAAAAAATACACTCAAAAAAATTTTACACTCAAAAAAATTTTACACTCAAAAAAAATTTTACACTCAAAAAATATTAGTAAATTATTTTTTTTTTCAAAAATTAAAAAAAAAAATTTTACACAAAAATTTTATTTTTTCCACGTTTACTATCACTTAAAAATGGCATTGTGGAGGGTATTCATAGATTCGGCCAAGTCGAATTTAACTTTTCTACTTGTTTTTCTTTCGAATTCGGTTTGAGGGGGGTGGATTTTCATATTTTTGACCTTGGATCTGGGCCAGAGTGTTACCTAAGTTTTTTTAAAAAATTAAAATTCGATATTCTACAATATTTTTTAAATCAACTACTGAATCTCACATATAATTCGTTTTTAAAATTTTGCACAATTTGGGATATTATGAAAGATACAGGGTTTTGTTTCTCAAAAATATTAAGTACATGAATGAAAATGATCAGATAGAGGGTTTTGCATTTTAATAAAAATTAATTATTATGATTTCATTTACGACATCTGTAAATTTTTAACGTGATTTATAAATGATAACGGCTTATAAAGAGTTCCGAAATCACGGTTTTAGTCAACAGGTGCTGATTTTTGAGACAAAAAATATTTTTTACCGAATTCATCTTAAAAGTTGACAAACTGTTATGTAAAAAATAGTAAAAAATTAAAAACGCGATTTTGGTCCTCAGATGCTGATCAGCATCGCGATTTTTAAGATTAAAATTTTTATTTCATAATGTGCACAAGACATCTAAATTTTGAGCCTATTTTTCAAAAAAGTCAAACAAGAATTTTGAGAAAAAAAATAGCAGCAGTGGACCAAAATCGTGCATCTGGAATTTTGTTGACAAATTCATGTTAAGCATGCAAAAATTAGTATGAAAACATGTAATGCATGATGAAATTATTCAAAGAAATATTTATAAATTAATTATTTGAAAAGATAGAGGGTTTTGCATTCAGAAAAATTAATTGTGTAAGAGATAGAGAAAACCAAAAATGCAAATAAAATAGCAAAAAAAGAATAAGTATTTTTGATGATGAGGGCCATTTAACTGAATATTTTGCCATCAAAAAGTAATTTTCTTGAAAGTGGAAGATAGAGGGTTTTGAATATAGGCCCTCGATATAATATTTAAAAACTGAAATATGTATTTGAGTTTTCCAACTTTGGATAGAAAATAATTTTTATTATTAAAAACCAGCAACTGTGGACCAAAATCGTTATTTTGGAATTTTTTATATATTTTTCTCATAAAGTATGCAAAAATTCCTAATTTTTAGCCAGATTTGGTTAAAAATTCGGATATGAATTTTGGTCGAAAAACGTAATTTTTATACCCTCCAACTACAGAATGCGGGTATACTCACTTTGTCATTCCGTGTGTAACGCATCGATATATCGGTCGGGGCCCCATAAAGTATATATATTATTGATCAGTGATCGATACTAAGACATTCTAGCGATGACCGTCCGTCCGTTTGTCCGTCCGTCCGTCTATAGTTAACACGATACAGTCCAAAATAAAAGAGCTAGACTCCTCAAATTTGGCACGAATATGTCTTATGGTTCTAGGCAGGTTAAGTTCGGAAATGGGCAAAATCGGACTAGGGGGAAAAAAGTTCCCCCTTGAAGAACTAAACCAACATCAGAAAAATATCATTTTTATACCCTCCAACTACAGTATGGGGGTATACTCACTTTGTCATTCCATGTGTAACGCATGAAAATATTGGTCTAGGACCCCATAAAGAATATATATTTATGATCAGTGATCGATTCTAAGACATTCTAGCGATGTCCGTCCGTCTGTCTGTCCGTCTGTAGTTAACACGATACAGTCCAAAATAAAGGAGCTAGACTCCCGACATTGGCACGAATATGTGTTAAGTTCGTAAATGAGCAAAATCAGACCAGGGGCAAAAAAGTTCCCCCTTGAAGAACTAAACCAACCTCTGAAAAATACCATATTTTTACATGATTTTTTGCGTTTTTGTTTAACAAATGCAACATTTTTGCGCCGCAAGAAGTTCAAAGTCCTACATTTGGACCCAGAGAATTAGAAAATGTCGTTTTTTCGGTCCGCCCCCTTTTATAGGCGTGGAATAAAACATTTTTTTTAAATAATGATAATATTGTATTTCTTTAGTGCAAAAAGCATAAGAATGAATTTTTAAACACATATTCGAGGGGAAATTTGCCCCCCCCCCAATTACCACTACCAAAACCGCCCCCAAAAAAAAAAAATAAAACGCCCTGCATTTTTTTTTTATTTTTTTTGCATGTTGGAGGGTATAAAAGAATCGGCACAGCCGAATTTAACACTCTTACTTGTTTTACATGATTTTTTTGTCTTTTTTTTAACAAATGCAAAATTTTTATGCTACAAGAAGTTCAATGTCCTGCATTTGGACCCTGAGAATTAGAAAATGTAGTTTTTTCGGTCCGCCCCCCTTAGAATAAAAACAATTAAGAGCATTAAATTCGGCTGTGCCAATATGCAAAAAAATATAAAAAAAAATTGCAGGGGCGTTTTCTTTTTTTTTTTGGGGGGGGGATCAAATTTCCTCACGAATATGTGTTTTCATTTTTATGCTTTTAGCGCTAAAGAAATACAAGTTTACCAATATTTAAAAAAATAAAAAATTATTTCACGCCCATAAAAGGGGGGCGTGGAACGACATTTTCTAATTCTTTGGGTCCAAATGCAGGACTTTGAGTTTCTTGCAGTATAAAAATGTTGCATTTGTTAAACAAAATCACAAAAAAATCATGTAAAAAATGGTATTTTTTATAGAGGTTGGTTTAGTTCTTCAAGGGGGAACTTTTTTCCCCTGGTTCGATTTTGCTCATTTATGAACTTAAACTGCCTAGGAACATAAGACATATTCGTGCCAAATGTCGGGAGTCTAGCTCTTTTATTTTGGACTGCATCGTGTTAACTACAGACGGACGGACGGACAGACGGACGGACGGACGGACGGACGGACAGACAGACGGACAGACGGACACCGCTAGAATGTTTTAGAATCGATCACTGATCATAAATATATATATTTTATGTGGTCCTAGACCGATATTTTGATGCGTTACACACGGAATAACAAAGTGAGTATACCCCCATACTGTAGTTGGAGGGTATAAAAAAATGCAATTATGATAAACTTGCATTTCTTTAGTGCAAAAAGCACCCAATCACCACGATAAATTCGAAAGTTTGGATTTGACGCCCCAGTCTAAACATGGACCTATTGGATCTACCTATTAATAGATCTTTAATAAGTGTAGAAAACACACGCAAACCAAGTTTGAGTGAAATTGACTTATTTTTGTTGTTAGAAGACCGATTTAAAAGAATATGGAGACTAATTGCTAGTCCAAAAATGCGATTTTAATCAGATTTGATAAAGTTACCAAAGTACACATTTAACACCTACAAACTAAATTTCAATCAAATATTAAATTTTTGTCATACATTTTTAGATATTTACCAACCAGTATAACTGTTCCTTTAAAATTTAGAATGATGCATTATAAGTACAAAATACGTTTACCTGTATAAATATGATCCTTTAAGCTGCAATTTAATGTAGCTAAAAGGATAATTATACCTTCTCAAAAACCTTTCCTCCAACATTATCATTAACCTAATCTCTTTTATTATTTTTCAGAATCGTCAAAAACTTTCACCATCCAATAATGTCCTAGAAGAGGATCTTTTAAATACTAAACTCCTGCTGAAAAATAAACAACCACTGCCTCAGATACCACTAAAAAGTTCTGATGATAAATCTGTTAAATCGGCTAAATCAGCACAATCTGTAGATAACATCTATGTGGATGATAATGAACTAAATAATTTCGAATCAATATCACAAGGCACAAAATCTACAAATCGTCATGAATCATCTACCGTAACACCGTCTAGCTATTCTGAAAGTAGCTTAGATGTTAAACTAAGCAAATCACACGATTGTTTAAGTAATCGTTCGGGTTCAAAGAAACGAGTTAATATACGTACAGATTTAGCACAATTAAGAAGTGCTAGAAATTCACCGGATCAAACGAATTACGAAGATTTGGAATCGGGTGAAACAAGTGTTTTAAATACCTACGATCAGTCATTAGAAAGATATCAGGCTAGAAAATCTACCACAGAGCAGCACAATAACTACTTAACTATGACTGGTACCATAAAGAGAGGCAAAAAGAAGGGACAAAGTTTTGATTTACAACTGAATATAAGTCGTGATGAATTGGAAAAGATTAATGCGGCTGCCATGGAAATAGAAGCTAAAAAGAAAAATAAATGTTGCAAATGCTCTTTCAATACGGGTCTACATATATTTCTGTTGTCCTTGATATTTTTACCATTTGTAACTCTTATTACGGCCATATATTCATTTTATATTGGTACTATCACCTGGTATAATGTTTTCAATTATATGCATGAGGAGAAGTCCATAATAATGAGACTTTTAATGTCTCCGATTTTAGTGGCCACATACCCCGTCTATATTATAGTCTGTAGTTTTGGTCTAGGTATTTATGCCGGATTTATACAAATAAGTTTACAATTTTCCTCATGGTGTAATGAAATTGCAGACATTGAAAAAGGTTTTTATGGTTGGCTATGCTCTATTCTACACTTATCCGATTGTAGTCCCTATGAAGTGGTTATATTAACCGATATCAGAGAAGAGCTTACAAAACCAAAACGTTTGGAAATACAAACTTCAAATGAAGAGTTAACGCTTTAAATACATTAAAAATACATATTCAGATACACATACATACATATATAACAAAAAAAAAATAATACAAATTGTAAATTTTGACCGTCAAAAAAAAAATAATTTGAAAATTATGCAAAAAGGGGTGATAATTATAATTAAAAAATTTTCTTTTCTTAATTTAATATTCCGACAAAAAGACATATAATATATAGAAAAAAAAATATATAATGGCGGTTTCTTTTTTCAAATAAATCAATGTGTGATATATCAAAAAAAAAATAAATTTATTAATATATCGAAAAAAAATCCAGAAATACTAAAATAAGTTAAAACTTTCAATAATCCTTAAAAATAAATTCATACATTTAAATTGCTTGAATACACTCGAACAATTTTGTTAGTAAATCAATTATTATTGTAGTTTTTGAGTAGTCAACTACTTTGATTTAATAAAAAACGTCACAAGATAAGAGAAGTCTTAGAATTTTCTACAGAAGTCTCAGATCCTTGTAAATTTTTCTAAATATTTATATGAACTGAATCTGAGAGTTTTGATTTTTTTTTTTTTTACAGAAAGATAAGAAAAAATCAGATCCAGAAAAATTGGAATTAATTTTTTCTGTTGAAGAATTCGCAGATACTGATATATTTTGCATGGTCTCAAACTCAGATTCTAAAAACTTTTACATTTTTCCTACAGATTAAGTGTCGCATTATAACCATTTTTGACTATTCACAAAATTTTCTCTATTCGGCTGAAACCATATTGCTTATTTACTTGTATAGTGTCAGTTTGAAGTTTACAATTGAAACTAGTTTTCCATTTAAAAAGGCCGTTACATAAAAAATTTAATAATGGCGTGTACTCTTTTCAAACGGTGAGTTTAAAAGATATTAATACGAATTTTTGACACAATAGGCTTGTTTTTTGCAGACCGGATTAAGATTAGGATTAAAACTTTTTAGTTAAAAAATGGGTCAAATCAAGTGCAGAAATTTTTTTTATATTTTTTTTCTGAATCTACATCCAATTAGTTAATATAAACAGAAAAAAAAAATTAAGCGTTGTCCAAAATGAAAAATGGTATAAGTAAATCTGAGTTAATCCTAGAATTTAACTAAATTTATTTTTCATTCTTTACATTTTGGACAAAGCTTTATTTGTTTTTCTGTTTATATTTACTAATTGTATGTAATTTCAGAAAAAAATTATAAAAAAAAATTCTGGACTTGATTTGACCCATTTTTTAACTAAAAAAAGTTAATCCTAATCTTAATCCGGTCTGCAGAAAACTAATATAAATCATGACATAAGGAATAATTCAGTATCATTAACTTAAAAATCAATTTTTTTGATTTATGACACTATACAAGTACATGAGCGATATGTCTACCAGCATACGAGTTTAAGCATTTCTTATCTTTAGGTTATGTGGAATGTACCAAAATTGTCGAGGTTTTTCTACATTTCCCTTCATAACTGTTGAATCGCTGAGCCGATGTCGCTCAAATGCAATACCAAACTTCTCAAGATAGGCAAATATGTTAAGTCTCAGTGATGTGCAATTTTATCCGACAGATAGACGTACATCGCTAGAATGCCTTTGAAATGCTAACTTTCGTGTCAACTGACACAACTTTTGAAACCGATGTCTTCCGATCGGGATGAAATTTGAACCAAGGTTAGCCTATCGGATAGTAGTTCAGACACAATTTTTCAACGAGATTGGTCAAGGACTCTCTGAGTTAGAGGGTCCTTGACCGATCTCTATTGTTTAAGCAAAATGTGTCCCAAAGAGTTTAGATAGATATTTCTTCAATCTTTCGAAAAAAAAAAAATTTTTTTTGATTTTTTTTTTTTTCAAAATCCAAAACTTTTTTGTCAAATCAGACCTTTTTTACTCAAAAGAAAGCTTAGGTCTTTTCATTTAAGAGTTATTGGGTCCCTAAGTTGGATGCGAGTGGGATAACTATGAAAAAAAATTTTTTTCTAAATTTAGAACCCAAAAAAATAGGTTTTTAAATTTTATTTAATGTACAATTAGGCGTGGGATAGTTCATCAGTTTTCAATTTCGATCCGCTACACCCTCTAATTTGTATAGGTATGAAAAAGACAGCATGACCCAAAAAATAAGGGCGTTGGGTGGGGCCATATAGCCCCTCATCGGGGTCAAAGTTGGATGTAAAGAGGTAAAAATCCTCAAAAAGCCCCACAACTGCCCTAGAAATGCACCTGGAAGGGTGCAATGTAAGACCGACCTCCATTAATTTTTTGCACCAACATTTTTCCTGAACATATCTAACCTCTATTTCCACTTGCGAAGTGGAGCCGCAAAAACGCTAATAAAGCGCATTTTTAAAATTTCAATCGCGAATATCTCGAAAACGGATTAGGAATCACGAGGTCCATTTTATGTAAAATCATGTCCCATTTTGTATCTCTTTCTTACAACAACGTTGCAGTTCTGTCTTCAAAATCGCACAATTTGCTTTTTTTGTAGTTTTAAACGCGAATATCTTAAAAATAGACACTTCTAGAAAAGCTTTAATGGATGATTCGGATTCAGGAGGTCCATTTACTAGAAAGTTTGTTGTTACCGACTTTAGAAAACGTTATAGTGGAACAAGAGAAATATCTAAAATAGTGGTTTTTGGAATCTGCAAACGCGAATATCTTGTGAATTTTTTGCAATTTAAACGCGATTTTTGCAAAAAGTTCTCGATCGAAAATTTTGGGTTTTGTTGCTAAATTTTTTTTACTAATCCCAAATACACATTCAAAAAAAAATATGGTATTCGCACTTTTAGGTTACAGCCGTGACAGTTTTCAAGCAATTATTATTATAATTATTAGTGTCCGACCGAATATTTGGCTTCGGCCAAAAAGCACTATTCGGCCACTATTCGGCTTCGACCACAATTTTGCCCGAATAGGCCGAATACCGAATAATTATATCATATTTGTGCTCACGTGTTAAAAAACACACTAAACTAACTTAGAATCACATTAGTAATCCACAAAAACATTTTACTAAGTGTTTTTGCAACTAAAAACATTTTTTACATTCAAAAAAAATTTTCGGTCGAAAAAAACGTACACTTTAAAATATATTTTTTTACAAAAAATTTGCTTAAAATAAAATCAATCTAGACACCATTCTCATGCATTTGAGTACCCCGCCGAGTCTATTTTAATTTTTTTCTTGTTTTTACTACACAGAAAAAAATATGGAGGAAACAAATTTGAGTAATCACTTGTTTAATTTTTTAAAAAAAATTTGAGTAATTTTTTAATTGACGCAATTAAAAATTTACTCAAAAATTGAAAATAAAATTTGAGTAAATAATTTAATACAAATTTAATATTTTTTTTTATTTATTTTTTTTTCTCTTGGTGTTTTGAATTCTCATTTAGTTTATTGTTTTTTGTATATGTATATGAAAGTTTGAAATCATCTTTATAAAATTTTACTTTGTCTTGAAGACATAAGTATATTTGGTAAAGTTTGTAAAAACAATTTTTTTGGAAAAAAAAAATTAGAAACTTTTTAAACTTTTTAAAAAAATAATTTGATACATTTTGAGTAAATTTTTACTTGACACAATTAAAAAGTTACTTAAAAATATTAAAAAATTTTAAGTAAAGATTTAATTGTGTGAATTAATAATTTACTCAAATTTTTTATTAAGCATTTAATAATTTTTTATTAAAAGTTTACTCAATACTATTAAATCGTTTACTGGTGGAAAATTGAGTAATTTTTTACTCAATAGTATTAAAAATTTACTAAAATTTTTTTTTTATTTTTTTCTGTGTACATAAATATATATTTTTTTTAATATTCTGCTTCGGCTTCGTTTTGGCCGAATATTGAAAATTTGGCCGAATATTCGGCTTCGGCTTCAGCCAAAAAAGGTGTATTCGGTCGGACACTAATAGTTATAATAAAAGTTCAGTAACTTCAAATGTGTGAAAAAGAAATCTAGCGCTGAACTAGAAAAGAAGCCTGAGGGTTTTGTTATTTTGTTTCATTTGCTTTTGATTTCATCCCATTCCGATTTTGGTTGTTGCAGTGTGTTATCAAACATTTTTCTGCAGACAGTCTTATTTTAATGTTGGAATTTTTTTTTTAAAAGCTTTTTCTAATAGCAAAAGTCCAAGATTCTGGAAAATTTTTCAATAGGAAAATTACCAGACTTTAATACATGTCTCCTTTTAAAATTTTCATAGTTTTTCTAGCAATTTTCTTATTGTAATCGAAAATAAATCTTTAGAAAAATCCTTGAATAATATTGCCAAAAAAAAATCCAAAATATATTGAGATACATACTTCTCAGATTTACTACATTTTTTATATAAATCTATTCTGAGATTCTAAGAAACCTATCGCACAGAAAAATTCTTAGATTCGGTGATATTGATTAACGTGACTCACGCGTGATCGTGAGTGAAATTTATTTTTACTCACGTGATCGTGAGTGCGCGTGATTATAAAAAATAGTTTCGTGCGTGAGCGTGCGTGAATAATTTTTGTTTCGTGAGTTTGGGTGAGTTTTTTGTGCTGTTTGAAACAGAAAACGAGTAAAAAATCGTCATTATATTGAATTTAGAGGGAAATTAATCCAAAATTGTGAATTTTATTATTGTTTTAAGAAAATTCAATACTTTTTGTTCAAGAAATCGAAAGATGTAAAATAAATATTTGCTAATTTTAATTTCGTGAGTCTTCGTGAGTGTGATTTTTTCGTGAGCGTGAGAAAAATTTTAGTTACTTACATGAGCGTGCGTAAACGTGATCAGAAAAAAGAATTTCGTGCGTGATCGTGCGTGAGGAATATTTTTATTTCATGAGCGTGCGTGCGTGAGTCAAAATTCACTCACGCGCCCATCTCTAGTTCCAACCAACGAGTTTCTTTAAAAAAATATAAATTAAATTAATGTTATTAACAGTTTTAAGAAATAGAACCTAGAAAAAAATATTAGTAGGGTTATTCTAGTTCGAGGTAATTTTTCTTTTCAATTAGAAAAAAAACAATGTTGGCAATCGATTCCATCCTAGAATAACGGTATTTGGCTATTATACCGCAACCAATAAAGATATGAACATTTTTTAAAGCGATTATGAATGTCAATGAAATTTCTAGTATTTTTGATTTGCACTGTTGCCAAGTTGGAGGTTTTCCCGCTAAATCTAGCGCTTTTTGTTTGGATTTAGCGGGGGAAAATTGGTTTTAGCGGGAACGGTGCTTTAGCGGGAAAATCTAGCGCTTTTTGTTTGGATTTAGTTAGAAAAATTTAGAGGTTTTTTTTCCAATTTTTCTTTTTTTTTCAATCGAAAACGACAAGTTTGTCGAATTTTAGCGCTTTTTTTGTAACTTAGCGGGAGAATTTTATATTTTCCCGCCAAATTTTTTTTTGCGGTTTCTTGCGCGTTTTTAGTGAAAAGTAAATTTTCGTAGAAAAAAATAATTTGGAGGTTTTTTTTTAATTTTTTCTTTTTTATCAAACAAAAATGCCAAGTTTTTCGGTTTTTAGCGCTTTTTTAGTGAAATTTAGAGGTTTTTGATTAAAAATAGTTGGCAACAGTGTTGATTTGTCACTTCGTGTTTGTACCGGTTGATTTTCGCTATATAGGCCGAAACGGTTATAAAAACCGTTTCAAACCATTTCTGTAGAAAAAATATCTCAGAATCTGAAACTTTTTCTATAGGAAAAATGTGTCAGAACCTGAGACCTTTTCTTTACAAAATACGTCTCAGAATCTAAGACTTTCTCAGAGTCTGTGCCCTTGTGGTTAAAACGGTGCCGCAGATTAAGAATCAGGAAATAGGCGTACCCAGCAAAATTTTCGGTTGCAAAGAACCGATTGTGGAACAACTTTTACTTCCCTAGAACCTGTTCTAATTCTTGTGCAACACCGATTCTTTTAACAAAGGGATTGTCCCAAAAGCAACAGGTGTTTGTAAGCAAAATTGGAACACATTTTTGTTCTTCGGAATCGGTTCTAGAAGTAAAATTTAGAACAGAAATGAGAATTAAAGAAATATTTGGAATTGCATTAATTTATTAAAAAAAAGATAAAGATAATTCTATATGACATCGTATATTATTTTTTTTAGCACACATACATCCTTTTTCTCCTCCAAAATTGCATTTTGGGCCTTGCAATAAAGATATACCAGAACATGGATTTTCTGCAAACAAAAATTAAAAACATTTTTTTATTAGTATTTGTACCGACACAGAAAATCAAAATTTTATTTACTTACCTTCGTGTCAACAATATTTCACGATTATATCCTGATATTTTCATAGAATTTCGTGTTTTTTCTTGGTGAACACAAAAAAAAAATTATATTTATTTTTAAATTTTTTTGACACATAATTTTTTTTTAATTCCTGAGAACCAAAATGTTATGAAATTTAGATTGCATAGAACAAGCTTCACAATAATATTCACTTAACTTGTTTTGAATAATTAAAGTGTAATAGTGTTTGATTACCGAAGAACCTGTTCTAGAACAAGTGTTATCGGAATCGGTTCTGAAAAATTTTCCTGGGTATTAAAGGGCACCCTACGGGGGTGCCAAAAACGTATGTTCATTTTTCATGATAATTTTTCCCTTAATACTGCTTTTTTAAGAGAATAAACGAATTGTTTTTAAAACTTAGTTTAAAATTTTCGTATAGAATTTCAGATTCAAAAAAAGTTTAATCTGAGAATTTTTCCATGGCAGAAGTTCTTAAACTCATATTCCTGCATAAATGGTCTCAGGTTCTGAGACATTTGTCGTATGGAAATAGTCTTAGGTTCTGAGACATTTTTCGTATAGAAAAAGTCTCAGACTTAAATCTTTTTCTTATAGAAAAAAAAAATAAAATTTTTAGAATCTAAGAACCTTTTCTCATAGAAAAATACAATTTTCCTATAGAAAAAGTCTCAGATTCTAAGACATTTTTCATTATAAAAAATCTCAGATTCTGAGACCATTTATCTATAAATAGAGTCTTTGAGTCTGAGATCTTTTTTCTTAAGAAAAAGTCTCGGAGTTTGAAATCTTTTTACTATAGAATAAGTCTTAGGTTATAAGAAAAAGTCTCAGATTCTGAGACATTTTTCATATAGAAAGAGTCTTTGATTCTGATTTTCCTGATTTTCTTTCCTATAGAAAGAGTATTAGATTATGAGATCGTTTTCTTATAGAAAAAGTCTCAGAAATCTCTGATTTTTCCTATAAAAAGTCTCAGATTCTTAAACCTTTTTACTCAAGAAAATGTCTCAGATTCTGCGACCTTTGTTTTGGTGAAAAACTCGAACAATCTTCTTGTGTTGCAACTTTCAACTTTCCAGGGGGCCCCCAACCCCAAATTCTTGTGTGCTTAGGGCCCCCGCCATACCTTAAGACGGCCCTGAAGTTTGGACAATGTAGTCCCAAAAAGTATTGCATAACGGTGTTAATTATGCCATATTTTTTTTATTTTTATTTTTTTTTACTTTTATCTATTTTTGTTTTAGTATAATTTGCAGTTATTTTTGATATAAAAAAAACAACTACAACTTATAATTGATTTTACTAACCAAATCTTTCGAGTGTATAAATATAATAAAATATAGTATTTCTCCAAAACATACATATTTATATTTTTTAAGGAAAACTAAAAATCACAACATTAAAAGATATAATTCTATATATCATTTAAAAGCTTAGCTAAAACCTAAAAACATAAAAATTTATTATAAAAAAAATATTTTTAAACAACTATACTCTGTATATACGTACAACATAAACTTTAAAATATTATTAATAAAAAGCTTTGATTTTAAAATAAGTTTATAGTAAAATTAAGTATTAAGTTAAAAAAAAAAGTACAGTAAAACCTTGTTTTAATGAAATTTTAGAAAAATTCCAGACGCACAAATTAAGTTTAAGTGTTTAAGATTTAACTAGATTGGTATTTTTCGCTTTCAATATTTTTATTCATTTAAATTTTAATTATTTAAAAGTTTCCCAAATTGAGGTAAATCAAAAAAAAAAATGTATGGTATTTTACAAAAAAAAAAAAAAAAAAAACTTTGTAAATTTTTTTTGGTCATAACTGCGACTAGATTTTCAAAAAAAAAAAAAATATTCTGTAAATTTATAAAGGTTTTTGTTAAACGCATTTGATGCGTTTTTGTTAACAAAAAAAAATCTGTTACTTTACAAATAAATATTTCAACTGTGTAGAGCGAGCAAAAAATATCCAACTTTTCCAGCGTGCAATAAACTTTTGTGGTTTTACAAATTAAACTTTGTAATTTTAAGGACTATAAATTTTTTATGCAAGCTATTTTACCGTTTTATACAAAACATCCCGATTAAAAAATTATTTTATTTGTCTTAAAAAGATCCTTAAATGTTAGACCATTAAATTTTGAGTTCCCATTAACGTATAAGAAATAAGCAAAGATCGTATTAATTTATTACTCATACGTAAAGATGTTCGTAGAATAAACACATGTTGTTAAAAGTTTGACATTTATGCCACATGTTCTTATTCGAAACATTTCTGAGTGGAATGCTCTATCTCTTTTAAAAATAAAAACAAATATATATCGTCCAAAAATTCCGTTACTTGCACACTAAACCCAGGTGATTTATTCCCTTTAAGATTTCATTTTATCAAAGATTTTTTTACTGTATTTTTAATTAAAACAAAAATTTCCTAAGACCAAATTAAGTTCCATTAAAAATTCTCAGTATATTGTAGTTGCAAACACAAAGAAAAAAAGAAATTAAGCATTTATTTAAAGATTATATAAAAATGCATTTATTTAAATAAAATAAAACGAATATCAAATTTTGAAATATCTAAATTAATATATGATATCATTTAAAATTTTGAATTCAAATTTTATAAATTTATTTAAACAAGAATTATACATTTAAAAAAAAATCTATATATCAATGTCATAAAAAAACAAAATGCCAAAAATGAAATATATATAAACCACTTTTTTAAATCTAAAATAAATAGTTTTTATTTATACAAAATTATAGGTTAGGTAGGAGAACTTCCCATTTTAAACCATTTCTACTGACATAAAAATTTTTACGTTCATGTCTCATAATCTGTGACTTTTTCTATACGAAAAATGTTCTTGAGTCTGTGACTTTTTCTACACGAAAAATGTTTTAGAATTTGAGACTTTTTCTATAAGCAAAATGTCTCAGACTCTGAGTCTTTTCCATACGAAAAATGTCTAAGAATCTGAGACTTTGTCTATAGAAAAATATCCCAGAATCTTAGAATTTTTCTATACGAAAAATGTCTCAGAATCTGAGACTTTTTCTATACGAAAAATGTCTCAGAATTTTAGACTTTTACTATATCAAAAATGTCTCAGAATCTGAGACTTTTTCTATACGAAAAATTTCTAAGAATCTGATACTTTTCTATACGAAAATTATTTCAGAATCTAAGTCTTTTTCTATACAAAAAATGTCTCAGAATCTGAAACTTTTTCAATACAGAAAAGGTCTCTGAATCTTAGACTTTTTCTATACAAAAACAGGTCTCAGAATCGGAGACTTTTTCTATACGAAAATTATTTCAGAATCTAAGACTTTTTCTATACAAAAAATTTCTCAGAATTTAAAACTTTTTCTATACAAAAAAAGGTATCAGAATCTGAGACATTTTTCGTATAGAAAAATCCGATGAATGTCTTCCGATCGGCATGAAAATTTCACCAAGGTTAGTGCTATTGAATAATAGTTTGGACACAATTTTTCAACGAAAAAAAATTGTCATCCCTATCGGAAGACATCGGTTTCAAAAGTTGAATCACTTGAGACGAAAACCCACATATGAGGCATTCCACACCAAATGTCCCGCTACAGAAAAACTTATGTCCCGTGAATTTATGAAAAGGTTGTATTAATAGTCCTATATGGAACTAAGAAAATTGCGTTTTTTGGTTTTTCAATTTTTCAAAAATTGGGCTTAGGAGGCGTGGTCAAATATTGGGAAAATGGTCAAATTTGTGTCGATTTACCTTGATTAAATATTTATGAAATTTAAACATATAGGGCTATCCATACAACCTATTCCGAAATTTAAAAACCACGTGTTTTTTTCGCTGGACATTTGGCGTGGAATGCCTCATATTGCGAAAAATGCGTCAACGGTCCACACCAAAAACCGATTTAGGTATAATTTTACCAAAATGTTAGGATAATAGTAGGTAGTCTAATCTGCGATGCCAATTTAGCGCGTTTCGCGCTAGATTTAGCGCTTTCTGGCCACTGGCGCGTTTTCACTTTTTTATTTAGCGCCTTTAGCGCTTTCTTTCTACAACTAATTAATTTGAGAAAAAATGCAATTACAACAGAATCCTCCTAATAACAGTCTAAAATCCATATTTTTCACGTAGTTGTTGTAAAAATCCATAGATCCATAGAAATGTAAAACTTTGTTAAAAACTAAAAAAAAAATGTTTTTTTTATAATAAAAATGAAAAAATTAAGTTTAAAAATTATGTTTAACAATTTTTTAGACTTATTCTGTGAATTGGTCTGATAAGCTTGTAAAAATTTATATTACAACAGTTATTTTTAAAATAATTTTTTAGCGCTTTTTGGCGGTTTTTACTTTTTTAAAATTTAGCGCTTTTTGCCTGTAAAAAGTTGGCATCACTGAGTCTAATGTTCAAATAAAAAATTGTTCTCTGAAACATTTTTAGAGTTACAGAGATGGGAAGTTTTTATTTTTTTGCAAAGATCATATTTGGTTGAATTTTTATTGACACTTTGATGCGATAAAAAATTATTTTTAAAAAACGATTTTTTAAGTATTTTTTACGACCTTTTCAATGGCATTTGTGGTTTTTCAAAATAAATATATATATTTGACCTTAAAACTTAAGGTCAAATTATTTAAAAAAAAATCTTATAGAGCGCCAATTTTGAGATTATTTTAACTAAGTTTATTAGAAAGCTTGACATTTTTTACATTAAAAAACATTTTTCAAAAAATGGATCGAGAGTTTCTTATTGCGAAAATATTTTTTTATTTATTTTTTACTTATAATAAACGCGGTATTCGTACTTTTTAAGTGTTATTTTATACAAAAAAATAATAATTTCGCAGGAAGGAACTCCCGATCCATTTTTTGAAAAATGTTTTTATATGTAAATAACGTCAAGCTTTCTAATAAACTTAGTTAAAATAGGCGCTTTATAAAATACATTTTTTTTAAATAATTTGGCCTTGAATTTTAAGGTAAAATTTATATTTTTTAAAAAACCACAAACGCCATTGAAAAGGCCGTCAAAAATACTTTAAAAATCGTTTTTTAAAAATAAATTTTTATCGCATCAAAGTGTCAATAAAAATTCAACCAAATATGTTCTTTGCGAAAAAATTAAAACTTCCCATCTCTCTAACTCTAAAAATATTTCAACTAAATTTTTTTTATTTATATTGCCTACTATTATCCTAACATTTTGGCAAAATTATACTTAAATCGGTTTTTTTGTGTGGACCGTTGACGCGTTTTGCCCCATATTTATTATTTAACCATGATCCGTCTGTCTGTGGAAAGCACAATGCAGTCCAAACTAAATGAGCTAGACTTCTGCAGTTTGGCACGAATATGTCTTATGATAACAGGCTGGTTAAGTTTGGAAATGCGCAAAGTCGGATCAGGGTCAAAAAAGTTCATCCTTGAAAAACTAAACCAACCTTTAAAAAACGTCATTTTTACAGGGTTTTTTGCATTTTTGTTAATCAAATCATGGGTCAAAAAAATTCATCCTTGAAAAACTAAACCAACCTTTAAAAAACGTAATTTTTACAGGGTTTTTTGCATTTTTGTTAATTAAATCATGCATTTTTATGGCAAAAGTCGTTCAAAGTTTTGCACTTTGACACAGGGGAAAAATTTATTTTATTCTGACCCGCCCAACTTTTGTGGGCGTGGATTTAAAAAAAATGTTTTAATGGTAAAATTGTATTTCTTAAAACCATAAAAAAAACAAAATAAATTAATTTGACATTTATCGCGAGGGGAAACTGTCCCCCAACTCCCGCTGACCCCCCAAAAAAACATTTTGGGGGGTATAGAAGATTTGATTTTTGAAAGTCGTAATTTGCTCCACCCGTATTTTGCGTACACCCGTAATTTGCGTACACTATGCAGTGTTGTATATTTGGAAGCAGATTTAATGCTACCATTTTAAAAGTCTCAAAATAATCATGTTTGTTGCATGTCTATATGATCTGTGTTCTGTGTTGTAAATCGATAGTCTAATATTTACTGAGCTGTTTATAGTTTATTATTCGAATCAAATTGTCTTAACCATTTCTAAAACCCACTACTCCCAATAATGTTATCAATCTTCCTTGTTAATGACCTTGTTAGCATTGTAGAATTTTTATATTCTACGAGTAAGTCATTATAATAACGTAAATACTTATATAATTTTTTTTATTTCGTAGCGTAAACAAGCCCACTTTTTGTTAGGAAAGCAGAAAATTTGTATTCAGTCGACCATAAAATACCCTACAATATAAGGGGGTGAGGTATGGAAGAAGTGAATTGATCACTGATCATTACCAGTCTTATCATTGGGCGTGTTCTGCAGAGAAACCTGCTACTCAACAGTTGAGATGTAGCACGTTTTGATTAGTTGATTCTGCTGAACGCACTTTTTTATAAATGTTTAAAAATATTCGAATAATTTTTTTGTTTTTTTATATTTTCATTTATTTTTTCTGTGGAATATACTTTTTTATATATTTTTTTGTTTCTTTCCTTGAATAACGTCAAAAAAATAAATAATTTCAATAAAACAGCTTATGTATCAGTTTGTGATCGAATGTAGCATTATTTTTCTTCGCTACCAGTGATGAGTAGCGCTCACTCAACATGTTGACTGAAATGTCAAAAATTAAACCGTTCAGCAGAATGTTGAGGAGCAGCTGAGTAGCAGCTTTCTCTGCTGAACGTACCCATTGATCCATATTATTTTGACGAAAGCCGTTGCTGAAGCGTATGAATTTTGTAAGGCTTCAAAGTACGTAATAAAATTGGAAGATGTAAAATTAACGTAATATTTAAAAACACTCAAAAAATCTTTTTAGTATAATTACTCTATTTTTTTGCGTTTAAGAAAGAACTAATATCGAACTATTTTTTTTTTAAATCAGATATTGAAAATTTGGATCAGGTTAAGAGTTAATTTTGAATTCGGAGGAAATATTTTTAATTTTTAGCTAAAATTTGAAACAAAATTTATCCGTAACGAAATGGGGAAAAAATCAAATTATGAAAAATACAATTTTTGAATTATCAACTCAAAATTAGGGAAACGGCAATTTCTTTCAGGTTTGAATTCGCCTGCAGACATGGTCTCTGAGGTCCGTTGTAAAAAATTCTAAACGATTTGAATTGATATTCCAAACAGATCGTCATATTTAAATATTCATTTTTATGGTTGTATGGTTCGTAATTTATTTATTTTTTGTTGTGAATATATAAATTAAAAGCACTTGAGTTTATTATTTGTTTGTGAGTTTTTAGAAATAACAAATAGTTTGCATAAACAGAGAGAAAGCGACTGCTAACGAGAGATGAACTAAAAGACGTTTAATGTCAAATTATAGCAAATATACCCAATTGGAAAAATATTCGATTTAAATACTTCCGCAGAAGTGATGGATCAGAGACCCAGTTGGCAACGTCCTCGAGCCATCCTCAGTGACGGCTCGGTGACATGCACTCAAAGAATTATGTAGGTAAATTCCACTGAATATTCACTTAAAACAAATGAAATTTTATTTAAAAACCATTCCACTGTTTTTTCATTTAAAATAAAAACACATTACAGTCAATTTTAAATGTTAATTTAATGACTAACCAAAACATTAAAAAACAAGTGAATATTCAGTTATTTTGTATTGAAAAACAGTAAAACTATAGAAGAAATATTTTACTGCCGAAATTAAATGTAACAGAAAATTCGTTTTTAATACACACTCAAAAAATTATGTTAGTAAAATTAACTGAAAATGTCAGTTAAAATAACTACTCTGTTAGTTGTTTTGGGGTCAACTACTTTTGTCAGTTAAATCAACTAACAATGTAAGTTATTTTAACTGACAAAAAAACAACTGACTTATGTAGTAAAAACTACTAACATTTGTAGTCAAAACGACTAACATGTAGTAAAAATAAAATAATCAATGTAATATTTTTTTTTTTAAATTTTCAAAAAAAAAAATTGAAGACCAAATTTTTTCCAAGTTTTTTTTTTTTTTTAAGTTGTGAAAAATAAAAAAAAACGAAAATTTATTTTTATTTTTTGGATTTTTTTTTTTTTAATTTTTCAGAAAAAAAATTGAGGACAAAATTTTTCCCAGTTTTTATTTTTTTTTTTAAAGTTGTGAAAAATAAAAAAAAACGAAAATTTATTATTATTTTTTGGAAAAAAACTTTGAAAATTTTTCAGAGATAAAAAAAATAAAATTAATTACTTTAAATAACTGTTACTACATCACAGTACTTTTTTGCTAGTTATTCAAAAAAACTACTTAAAATAACTAACAGAAATAGTTGTTTGATATTTTTCATACAAAAACAACTGACTTTGTAGTTGAAAACAACTAACTACTGTAAAATATACAAACAACTTACATGTAGTAACTTACATAATTTTCTGAGTGCAGTAAATAATTTTTTTTAAACTACAGAAACAGTAAAAAATTTAAATCCTTTATAAAATAAGTGATTTTTCTTTTAAAATGACTTTACTGATTACTTTTTAAAATAACCTACAAACAGTTAATGACATAATTTCTTAGTGTGTCGGAGTCACTGCTGACATCCACAAATCATCTCTATGCACTGAGGACAGTTTAAAAAAATTTTTAAAATGTCCTCACTCAAAGTCAGCAGTAGTCAATGAATGCTGACTATCTGGGGACATGTCCTCTAAGACTTCTTTGGGGAAATGTCTGATATAATTCATACTAAAATACAAAAAAATTTCATATTTCATTTAGTTTTTACTTTTATCCATTTTCCTTTATAAATTATCTTTCTCATACTTAGAAAAAACTTTTTGCCTTTTTTTATTCCCAACTGGATTTGAACCTGGAATCTCCAGTTTATTAGTCCCGCACCTAGGGTTGCCAGATACTAGAAGTCAAATAACTGGACAATGGAAATTTTCAGCTGGATTTTTAAAAAGTAACTCGACCCACACATATTTTTTTTTGTTCAATAATTTGAAAAAAAAAATCAACCGATTTTCATATGTGAGATACATATTCTTATTTTGGACTAAATGGCCGTCTCTATTTACCACGGCAAAATGAGCCTTTTTTAAGCATTTCTATTACTTTTTCGAGCATTTCGAAATGCTGATGTTTAGCTCGTCATTGGCCTGAGGATAGTTAGAGTATATTTTTCTTTTTAAATAACCCCACAAAAATAAGTTCAAAATGGTCAAATCTGGACATCAAGAAGGCCAGTTAAAATTTCCCGGACGTGCGAAGTTAAAAAGGGCGACAACAATTGACCATCATTTGCAGATTTGACCCATCCAGAAATATTATTGGGGGGTTATTTTAAAAGTAAAAATGTACGCCAAGAATCCTTAAATCATCGATGAGCGAAATAATGGCCGAGATTCTAGAATAAGTTGTAAAAAAATTGGCAAAAATGGAGCAAAAAGAGCACATTTTCCGTATCTAAAAGAGGCATTTATGTTATATTTATGATTAATGTTTTATTAAAAATATCAATGTTGGCGATCGATACCTTTTCATTACCGTTATCCGTTTCAAACCCCTTTAAATTGAATACTGGTACCAATATCCAAAAACCTTTTCCTTCGGTATCGGTACGTACCGGTATTAAAACGGTTTTTACTAAAAACCATGATTTTTTACAAAAAAATAGAATAATTAATAGAAAGTTTGTAAATTTTTTGGTTTTTGTAAATAAAAAGTCGTACACCAAATACCTCACCGAAGTCTTATAAAAATCAAAAAAATCTTTTGGCACCCACATCGTGAATTGAATAAAAATTTAAAAAAAGCCATACTTCCGCGATGCGAGAGCAAAAGGAAATTATTGATTTTCACAATATATTTATGGATTCATTTTGACTCCCAATATAAACTTTCTAGGCCCCTTTTGTATAGTTTTTTGGGGATTTTTATTTAATCCGTTATGTGGGTGTCCAAGGATTTTTCTGATATTTACAGGACTTCGGGGAAGGCATTTGGCAGGAGGTTTTCCACCATAGTATAATTTTTTGAAGTGACTTAACTCGTAGAAATCGTCCATAAAAATCCCATAATTTGCGAAAAAAAAATTTTGCAATATTTTTAAATGTGATCTTGTCTAGACAGGAAATACCTATTTTTCCAAATAGTAACACCAACAAAAAAAACTTGGTTGCCTAGAAATAAGACGAAATATGTAATTTGTTGGGGTTTTTACTTTAACCGCGATGCAGGAGGGAAATAAATTTTACGGAGTCATTGTGACACCTAATAGAAACTTATTGAACCCTTTTCAGCTCAAACAAATAAGAAAGGTAAAAATCGATACCACCTTATATTTACACTTAGAAAATTATTGCAGTTACTACATGACAGTCATTTGTGTAGTAAGTAGTAGTTGTTGTTTTCAACTACAATTTCAGTTGTTTTTGTATGAAAAATCTCAAACAACTGTTTTTTGTAGTCGTTTTTAAAAACAAACACAAAAAATTACTACATTGTAGTAGCAGTTGTTTTATGTAGTTGTTTTTATATAAAAAACTTATAATTTTCTAGAAATTGTTGTAAAAACGGATGTGCAGGATTTATTTCCAAATTATTTTAAGCGTTTTAGACGTTTAGAAGTTTTTTTTTGTTAATAAAAAAATTCAGATAATTTGAGTTACAGTAACAACAACTGTAATTTGAAGTAGTTTTTACAGTTTTTTGTAGTTGTTAATCAATAGTTAAAAATAACAACAATTTTTGGTTGATTTTACCGTACAATGTAGTAGACGCCTAAACAACAACAAATGTAGTAGTTTTAACTGTCTTTTGTAGTGGAATCTACCGTCATAATTTTTTGAGTGTATTTACTAAAGACATAGGAAAATGTCCAGCAAAAGCGGTCCAGTGCTTTAAAAGTTATGAGCAAAAGACTGAATTTCGGCAACGATTTTTCGTGAGTTTTCGAGATAAAAAAACACGCTAACTTTCGAAAGGCAATCCTGAGGATGCTGAAGCTTGGCATATATATTTGCCGTTCCCCTGGCCTGGTTCGTACTGAATTTCAGCCAAATCGGTACAGTGGTTCAAAAGTTATTAAGAAAACCGTGAATTTCAGATTGGTTTCACCTTTAATTCACTTGCTGAAAAAAAACGTTAAACCAGCTTTGATGAGCCACGAAAATATTTTACAAAGTATTTTTGTCACTTACAAAAATTTTTATACTAAAACCAAAAAAACTTACACTCGAAAAAAAAATTTCAATAAAAAAAAATGTTGTCAATTTATTATTTTTTTTTTTCAAAATTTATTAAAAAAAGTTTTTTACTCAAAAAAAATATTTCTAATCAAAACTGTTAATTTGAATCACATTAGAAAAAAAAACTATCACTTTAGAAGGGCATTGTGGAGGGTATTGATGGATTTGTCCAAGTCGAATTTAACTTTTCTGCTTGTTTTTAAAAAAAAATTTAAAGTTTTTATACGTTTTTTTATATTTTTAGGGTTTTTTCGATAATACTGGTACGTAACGGTATTGACGTTTCGTTATCGGTAATACTGTAACCGATTCAACACAAATACCGTAACCGATACCGATATAAATAAAAAACGATACCAATACCGACATCGATACCGTTATTCGTTTCGATTGCCAACCTTGAAAAATAGTCCCAAAAAATTTTAAAAAATATTTAATGAAAAAAAATAATTGTTAATATTGTGAAAATCTTTTTTCAACTGGAAAAATTATGTTTAACTGGAAACTAAACCAGACCTCAAATAACTGGAAAATCCAGGCCATTCCAGGCCGTCTGGCAACCCTACCCACACCTGATGGCTTTTTCTTACTGATTTTTTAGACACACTCTTAAAACAAACACTCAGAGTACCTACCATTGAAATATCCAACTGATTCTTAATTATTTTTCTCTCCTGAATCCAAATCTACCATCCATTTTTTTATAGCACTTCCCGTTTTTGAAATATTCGCCTTTTAAAAGTCAAAAAGCCAATAATTTCGCAATTTAATGGTCCACTGTAACAAATTTTTCCAAAAATATCACTTGATTTCATATAAAAAGGAACTCCTGATTCCAAAATTGCAATCCAAATTTATCTAGCATATTATGTTTTTGAGATATTCGCGTTTGAAAATTTTTCTACGCGGAAATCTCGAACGTGAATACCTCATAAACGAACCAGAACTTGAATTGCAGTTTTGTAATCAGGAGGTCCAATTTATGTAAAATCATTGTTGGAAATTGTTGGTTTATTGACTTTTTAACAGGGAATGTCTCGAAAACTGTACGTACTAGAAAAAATTAGATGGCAAATTTGGATTCAGGAGAGCAAAATCTATAAGAATCAGTTGAATATTTTACTGGGAGTTTTTTTTTTGTCGAACAGTGTTATTATTTAGCAATAACTCGAAAACAGGATCAGCTAGGATTTTCGTGTTAACGATTTTTAAAGTTCAAATAAAAAGAGGAGTGAAATGCCATTAGCCGATTTCATCACCATTTTAACACAACCTAAACTTGCTTGAAGAGTTAGTGTGTTAATAAAAAAAAAACTTCAACTCATTTTTCTGCTGCCTGGACAGATTCCTCTGCTGATTTGAACTAGATAATCAAAACTGATATTTAGCAAACCGCGTCTGCTAAAATCAGCAGATTTCTCATATGGCTCAAAATAGGTAAACTTTCCGCATTTTTTTCTGTTTTTTGGGCAGAGAATTTATTTTGAGTACATGATTTGTCAAAACCTGAAAACATCTCAGTGACACATTTTCCAACAGGGAGGTAACCAAATGTGCATAGCAAATCCAGTCAGCTAAAATTAGAATATAATTCGAATATCATATGGCTTAAACTGGATGCAATTTCAGCAGATTAATCTGTTATTCGACAGAGATTCCCAAATCAAGTCAGCAGATTTTTAAGCTATCTGGACAGATATTTCTGGTGATGCCACCAAGATTATCAAAAAAAACGTATCAAATAGCAGATTTCTAATGTGGCTAAATTTTTTTCTCCTCATAATGCAACATTTTCAAGACGAACAAAAAAATTTCGCGCAATAAAAATTGAGAAAATAAAATTTTTGAGATATTTCCAACGGGCTGTGCCAACGGGAACATTTAAAACAGCAGATAGTTTACATTACAGCAATTGTTAAACATTTTGTATACGAATGCAATGAGTTGTATTTGCAATTTGTTTGCATTTACGATCACAATCTATATAATTCGTAATTTTAAATATCTCACTGACCGATAAACTAATCAGTTTATTTAAAACATTTCATTAGAGAAGTTCTTTAAAATCTGATAAAATAAAAAAAAAAAAAAATGGCAAATGACAATTTAACAGCGGTATTATATGGTGTTGAAGATATGAAATTGGTGAGTAAATTTTTTTTTAAAATAATAATTGATACAGAAAATTAAATTTCAATTATTAAAAAAAAAAATACAAATAAAAATAATGTTGCTAAATAAGCGAAAATTTAATTAAAACAAAAAAACACTGTGGGTGACATGATGAATTTTCATTGTTAATTATCATTTCCGATATTTAAAATTATCTACTCATTTAAAAAAAGAATTAAAAAAGAGATGTTTTCAATTAATTTTTGTGATTGCTGAAATTATAAAAACTTTTGTTGTATCATTTTTTAGATTAATTTAAAAAAAAAATTATTAGAATCGACAAATTTCTTTTTTTTTCTTAATTTAATCTAAATGACAGTTTATATGATTAATAAATTTTTAATGGAAAATAATACATTTTTCAGCCAAAATTAAATAATTATCTAAAAAGTTTTAAAGTCTTAAGAAAATAGTTGATCGCCAATTTTTTTAAACACACAAAAATACATAAATACAGATGACTTTCGTAATGAAAGAACAGATGTTAAAAAACGCGAAATACAATTTGATTTGAATTTCATTTTAATTTGTTCATTCAAATAATTTAAAATAATCAATTAAAAATACGTCACTACAATTCAAACGATATTTTTGAATTTGATTGCATCAAAATTGTTTAGCAAAAAAAATAAACAAGTGAGAGTGTTAAATTCGTCTGTGCCAAATCTTTGATACCCTCCAACATGTAAAAAAGATACAAAAATTTTAGGGGCGTTTTTTTAGAGGGATGTTTGGCGATTGACAAATAGATCAATTACACAGGTTCACAAAATTTTAACTTTTTCAATTTGCCTGACCTTTGACATTTTTATATGGATTTTAGTGTGCTGATTCCGAATCTGTTATCCAATTGTTTCCATCAGCTCGCGTTCGCGAGCAAATCACTGTTAAAGAGTAGAAAAAGTGCGTTTTTTACCAATTTTGCTTAGATATAATTTCCAAAAAAAATTTAATGCCTCAGTTTTAAACACGAACTCAACTATATTGGGTGCCAGGATTCCAAAACTGGTATTAGATTTTTTCTGACAGCTTTAGTTTTCGAGTTATTAAAAAGGGCATAACCCAGTCGGCAAAAAAAAATCACACCTGACATACTGCTGACTCTCCCTTTATAAAATTGCTGACATCTTCATACAATTTTTCAAAATGTCATCAATGACATGTCAGCAGTTGGTCAGCGGTTGTTTAAACGAATTGTTAGTGGCCACTGATACTGGTGGACACTGCTGACTAACTGCTGACATGTCATTGATGACATTTTAAAAAATTGTATGAAGATGTCAGCGATTTCATAAAGGGAGAGTCAGCAGTATGTCAGGTGTGATTTTATTTTGCCAACTGGGAAATATTCACACAAAATTAAAGAGGTCATAAGTTTAAAAAATGTATTTTAGCGATATCTCAAAAACTAAAGATGACTCAACAAAAGTAAGAGCATTTTTGAAATCAGCATATTCAACAAACCTAAAATCGTAATTCACTTTTTGGATGTAAGACTAGTGTTGGTAAATATAGACTCACAAATATGCCAAAAACAGCGTATTTTCAAAGTTTCCTTAGGCTATATCTCGAAAACTAGAGCTGACCCAAAAAACGGTAGCCAGATTTGAAATTAGCGTAACCCTAATACCCAAAATTAGCTATCAGAACCCGGGCAAAAAAAAAGTGTTGCCCTGTGTTATAATTCGAGAAATACCAATTATAATTCGAAAAAGATATATTGGTCTATTTCGAAGTGCAAAGTTTTATGAATTACAATTGGAATCTTTGAATTTCAATTATTTTTTTCGAATTACAATTGACCTATTTCTAATTACTACACTGTATGACACGATTTTGCACCCATGATCGGGACCAAAAAATTCTGAAAATAGAGGTAAAAAAAGATACACGTGTCTCCCAGTTTTTCTAGATCAATTCGTTTTCGCGTTTTATTAGCAAATCAATATTTTGTATATACACTCAAAAAATTATGTTAGTAAAATCAACTGAAAATTTCAGTTAAAATAACTACTTTGTAAGTTGTTTTGGGGTCAACTACTTTTTCAGTTAAATTAACTAACAATGTAAGTTATTTTAACTGACAAAAAACAACGGACTTATGTAGTAAAAATTACTAACATTTGTAGTCAAAACAAATAATATGTAGTAAAAATAAAATAAACAATATATATATTTTTTTTTCAAAAAAATTTTTCAAAAACAAAAAATGAAGACCAAATTTTTTCAAAGTTTTTTTTAAAAAAAAGTTGTGAAAATTAAAAAAAACATTTTTTTTTTTTGAAAAAACTTTGAAAATTTTTCAGAGATAAAAAAAAAATAAAATTAACTACTTTAAATAACTGTTACTACATTACAGTAATTTTTTGTTAGTTACTCAAAAAAAAAAACGACTTAAAATAACTAACAGAAATAGTTGTTTTATATTTTTCATACAAAAACAACTGACGTTGTAGTTGGAAACAACTAACTACTGTAAAATATACAAACAACCAACAGGTAGTAACTTACATAATTTTTTGAGTGCACTCAAGTTTTATGAATTACAATTGGAATCTTTGAATTTCAATTAATTTTTTCAAATTACAATTGACCTATTTCTAATTACTATAGATCTTTAACAAACTACAATTGATATTTTTCGAATTATAATTGGAATTTTCGAGTTACAAATGGAATTTTCGAAATACAAATGGATTTTTCGAATAACAAGTACAATCATAGAGAAATAAAGTAAAAAAATTGTAATTCTCTTTACTCTCTTTTTTTTCTCTCGCGCGAAATCTGTCTGGGATCAAGTAAAATTTTTGATTTTTTAAAGTCATGAAATTTGTACTTTATATGCACTTTTAATATTTTTTTATTATATTGAATCATTAACATTTTAAGAACGTAAATTTCATAAATTTGTCTTGGTTAAAACAATATAAAAGTCTTTTTTTTTAAGAAAACAAAAAGCCTTTTTTTCAATTCCTCTTTTAACCTTCATTCTATTAATCCAGACAGCTAATGTTAGAGTGTTTGAGGTGCATGCCTACTGCCTGGTAGAATCTTCGAATTACAAGTAGAATCTATGAATTACAAATCGAGTCTTCGAATTACAAATAAAATCTTTGAATCACAGTTGTTGTTATTCGAATTACATCTGTAAATGGTGCAGTCAAAATTTTAATAGAAAGTTTAACAAAAATTACAATCAATAAAAAAGTGTTTCTGCACTCAAATTTATTGTTATTTATGTTTTGGGCATTGTTCATAAATTCGGCCAACTCAAATTTAAATTTTTTACTTGTTTTTAATTAAAGTGCGTAAATTTAGTTTTTAAGAAAGAAGTTCCAAGTAAATGATCTAAATTATTTTTTAATATTTTATTTTTAGGAACAACGTCCAATTCCAGAAATTTCTGACAATGGTGAGTTGGTTAACTACTTTTGAAATAAATTTAATTTATTTTTTTATTCGACCTTTTTATTTTAAAATTTAGAAAATAAAATATTTGAGCCTCGAGCCTTTTTTATTGTTTTTGTTTAATAACACAGGGATACAAAATTGAACTTTTGGAATCGGAATGGGATGAAACCAAAAGCAAATAAAATCTGACTTTTTTTAGATTAGAGCTAGATTTTTTTATACACATTTAAAGTTGGTGATTTTAAAGCATTTAAAGCTTTTGTGTACTAAACATGTCCTACTTTAAGGGCCCCTGGTGGTGCCCTTATTTGGCATGTAGGGTCCAGTTTCCAAACTTAAGCTCAAAAGTACTTTAGCTAAACCTGGTATAAATTTTGCTGCAATCGGTCCAGTACCTATTTACTGAACAGCCAAATTATTAAAATAAACCACTGTACACCGTTGCTTATGATTGTTATTAAAAGGCAATTATTAAAATAAACCACTGGACATTGTTGCGTATGATTGTTATTTAAAGTCAATTACAATATTAATCATACGCCACTAATACAGTTTTCAAGCATTTATTACAGTCGAACCCGGTTATAACGAACTCCGAGAGACCAGTATAAATAGTTCGTTATAAGCGAAATTCGCTATAAGCGATATCAACCTAGTTTTATTTCCAAAAAACAGGTTCCAGTTTTATTTTATTTGACGATTTTTGGTAAGTCAACTACTTATTAAGAAGAAAAAATTAAAAATATAAATAAATTTTATCAAAATAATAATATTAACTAAAAATTTTAAACTTTTTGTGAGTTTGGTAAACATAATTGCCGCACATTTCAAAACATTTATGGGAGTTCGTAATAAAAAGGTAAATATACATGATATTGTGTTCGTGAGATCATAATAAAAAGTTCGTTTAAACCGAGGATTCGCTATAACCGCGTTCATTATAAAAGAAGTATTTTGTCTGGAAATTTTTGCCAAAACGTCGGGACTTTGGAATTAGTTCGTTATAACCGAGAATTCGTTATTACCGAGTTCGATATAACCGAATTTGATTGTATTATAGTTATAATAAAAGTTCAGTAACTTCAAATGCGTGCACTCAGAAAATTATGTAAGTTACTCATGTTAGTTATTCGTATATTTTACAGTAGTTAGTTGTTTTCAACTGCAAAGTCAGTTGTTTTTGTATGAAAAATATCAAACAACTATTTCTGTTAGTTATTTAAAGTCGTTTTTTTTTAACAACTAACAAAAAAGTACTGTGATGTACAGTTATTTAAAGTAGTTAATTTTTTTTTTATCTCTGAAAAATTTTCAAAGTTGTTTTCCAAAAATAAAAAATTTTCGTTTTTTTTCACAACTTAAAAAAAAAAAAATTGGAAAAAGTTTGGTCTTCAATTTTTTTTTTTTTTTTGAAAAATGTTTTTAAAAAAAAAAAATTATATATTTTTTTATTTTTACTACATTTTAGTTGTTTTGACTACAAATGTAAGTAGTTTTTACTACATAAGCCAGTTGTTTTTTGTCAGTTAAAATAACTAACATTGTTAGTTGATTTAACTGAAAAAGTAGTTGACCCCAAAACAACTTACAAAGTAGTTATTTTAACTGACATTTTCAGTTGATTTTACTAACATAATTTTTTGAGTGTGTAAAAAAATCGAGCTCTGAACTAGAAAAAAGCCTTGAGGGTTTTGTTATGGAATATGTGAACTTACATTTGCTTTTGGTTTCATCCCATTACGATTTTGGGTGTTGCACTGTGTAATTTTTCATTTATTTTTTGCCAATATTTCGTACCTCGTTAAAGAACATCATCTGGGCATTAAATTAGAAAATTCACGCACAAAAAACACAATTAGAATTATTTTCTGTTTTAAGTGCGTGAATTTTCTAATTTAAAACATTAAAAACGCCTCGAGCTCAAATATTTTATTTTCTAAATTTACTTTTGAAATATTTAACTGCATATCATTGGCGTAGATAGCCCTGTCTGGGGGGGGCTAAGCCCCCCCCAGAATTTTAATCATTCACAATTTTTTTTTAATAATTTAATGATTTTATTAATTTTTGCAACAATAAATAATAATAATGAGCCTTTAGAACTCGTTATGATTATTCTACTAGTCTTAAGGACTCGTAATGATTATTATATTAGATCTAATAGTTTTTCCCACTGAAAAATAGTCTGAATTATTAAAAAAAGTTTTTATATGAATCTGATGTTTTTGTCAGTAATAAAAACTTTACCGAATCTTAGGGTTTTAACTTCAGGAAAACATTTTAACTTCTTTGATTTAAAAAAGTTTCTAAATTCTAAGGGGTTTTTTATAGACAAAAGTTATTGAAAGAAAGAATCTGAGAATTTTGACTAATAATCATCAACTTTTGCAATCATCAGAACTTTCTCTTGAAAAAAGTCATAGTAATCTAATGATTTTACTGTAGGAAAAACATTAAAAATCGTTCATTCTCAAAACGTATCTGGGAGTTCTAAATTTCCGAAAATTTTCAAAATCAAAATTTGTTAAAAAAAATATATGAATTTTTAACCGCTTTCGGGGGGCATTCGTTTCTAGAACACCTTCAGGAATAGGTCTGGGGTTTTCTACAGGGTTGGCAACCGATACCCACCTAGAATAACGGTATTTGGCTATTGTACCGCAACCAATAAAGATATGGACATTTTCAAAAGCGATTATGAAAGCTGATGAAATTTCTAGTATTTTAAATGTGTCACTTCATGTTTCTACCGGTACGTTTTCAAAATATAGGTCAATACCTTTATAAAACCGTTTGAAACGGTATTATAACGGTATTGGCCTATATAACTAAAACGAATCGGTAGAAACACGAAGTGACACATTTAAAATACTAGAAATTTTATCAGCTTTCATAATCGCTTTTGAAAATGTCCATATCTTTATTGGTTGCGGTACAATAGCCAAATACCGTTATTCTAGGTGGGTATCGGTTGCCAACCCTGGTTTTCTATTAAAAAAAATACCAAAAAACTCAAAAAAATCTAGGGGGGCTTTAGCCCCCCCCCAGAAATGTTGGCTTCCTACGCCAATGCTGCATATTTGAATAATAAAAACTACACTTTATTTATTATTTAATATTTTCAGAGGTTTTACTAGCCATGGACTGTGTAGGAATTTGTGGTTCCGATGTTCACTACTTGGCTCATGGTCGCATAGGAGATTTTGTTTTAACCAAACCCATGATCATTGGTCATGAAGCTGCCGGTATTGTTGCCAAAGTGGGAGCTAAAGTTAAACATCTCAAAGTCGGTGATCGTTGTGCCATTGAACCTGGTGTACCTTGTTATATCTGTGAATTTTGTAAAAATGGCAAATATAATTTATGTCCGGATATGAAATTTTGTGCTACCCCACCTTATGATGGTAATCTAACTCGTTACTATAAACATGCTGCCGATTTTTGTTTCAAATTACCCGATCATGTTACCATGGAGGAGGGAGCTTTATTGGAACCCTTATCAGTGGGTGTTCATGCTTGCCGCAGAGCTGGTGTTGGTTTAGGTTCGGAAGTGTTAATTTTAGGAGCTGGTCCCATTGGTTTGGTAACACTTTTAACAGCCCAAGCAATGGGAGCCTCGAAAATAACTATTACCGATTTGGTACAACAACGTTTGGATGTTGCTAAAGAATTGGGTGCACATTTTACGGTGCTAATGAACACAACTGACACTGCTGAGGCAGTGGCTAAACAAGTAGAGACTTTGACGGGATCCATGCCAGATAAAACAATTGATTGCTGCGGTGCTGAAGTAACAATCAGATTGGGAATATTTGTAAGTTGATAGAGTTAGTTTTAACGGCACTATGGGAATATATTTCAAATTTATATTTTGTTTAGGCCACTCGTCCTGGAGGCGTATGTGTTATTGTAGGCATGGGTGCTGCCGAAACTAAGATACCTTTGATTAATGCCTTAGCTCGTGAAGTCGATATTAGAGGTGTTTTCCGTTATTGCAATGAGTAAGTAAAGATTTAAGGGATGCAGCAAAAAAAATCGTTATAAAAAAAGTGCGTTATACCCGACTTTCTAAAAACACAAAAAAAAGGTTTTGACCCAGAAACTAGACCCACTAATCCTTATGTATTTTGACCTTCTGAATTCGATTCCGCTGACAGAATTAAATTCTATCGTTGGGGTTTCTGCACTTTACAAGAAAAGTCCGCAAAGTGAACCTACCTGATTTCTTTGTAAATAGAGAGAATTCGCAATAGAATTTTTTGATAAATTTTGATAGCGGATTCGAATTCAGGAGGTCAAAATAGATAAGTGTTGGTGAGACTAATTTCCGGGTAAGAACATTTTTTGTGGGGCTGTGTAATTAAAATTAACAACACTTTGCTAATTTGCTATTTTTATTTTCTAGCTATCCCGCTGCTTTAGCTTTGGTAGCATCGGGTAAAGTCAATGCTAAACGTTTAATTACCCATCATTTTGATATCACCGAAACTGATAAGGCATTCGATACAGCCCGTAAAGGCTTGGGAGGAGCTATTAAAGTCATTATTCATGTACAACCTAAAGATACTAATAATAAGAAATAAGAAAATTTTTAAGTAATTTGTAAATATATATTAATAAAACAAATAAATAAATTTTTAGTTAAAGCATTATCGGTGAGAATAAATAATTATTTTTAATAAGAAACCATTATCCCGATTTGTTTTGTAGCATATCACAAGATGTCAATTCCTTGGGGGGATCTTGTCATTTTAAAGTGATAGGACCCATTCTAAATGCGTTTTCTAAAATCAACTGAAAATGTTAGAAACAACTGTTACCTACAGTTTTTTTTACTGCCTAACAATATTACCTGAATTTTATTTTTCAAAAAAAATCTAAAACGTTAAAATAATTGATAAAAATTATTTTTTTGAAAAGAAAATATTATTATTTATATAATTCACATGAAAATTTCCGAATCACATGAAATCAAGTTTAGTGTTTTGTTGATAACGTTTTTATAAATCGAATAAATAAAAAAGTGCATTTGTTTTACTTTTACCAAATTTTTTTTATGTGAAAAATACTTTTTAGAAACAGCGGCCTAAGTATTTTTTTTTTTTTCAAACAACCCAGCAAAATTTTCTGTTCCAAATAATCGGTTCTAGAACGCATCATATTACCCTGCAACCGATTCCACTTAACGTTCTAGAATCAATGATTTTTGTTTGAAATTGTTCCGAAAGCAATCGTTTAGATTAAGATTAGATTAAGTATTTTTTTTGAAAAATAATTTTTCATAGAAAATTTTGTTGCGATTACCGTAGAATATATTCTAGAATCTATTGTAATAGGAATCCAAAAAAATTTCCTGGGATCGTAACAAAATAGTGGTTAAAGATTTTTTATACAAAAAAAATTAAATTTTAGTTAAAAACAACTACTTATTACACAAACAACCGGCATATAGTAATTCGAAGATTTCATTTGTAATTCGAAGATTCTACTTGTAATTCGAAAATTCCCTTTGTATTCGAAAATTCCAATTGTAATTTGAAAATGATTAATTGTAATTCTAAATAAATCAATTTTAATTCGAAAAAGATCAATTGTAATTCAAAAAAGATCAATTCGGGGATTCCAATTGTAATTCGAAAAAGATCAATTGTAATTCAAAACAGATCAATTGCAATTCGAAATAGATCAATTGAAACTCAAAATAGATCAATTGAAATTCGTAAAAGATCAATTGTTATACGAAAATTATCGATTGTTATTCGAAGTAGACATATTGTAATTCGAAAAGAACAATTGAAATTTGAAAAATATAAATTTTAATTCGAAATAAATTAATTGTAATTCGAAAAAGATCAGTTGTAATTCGAAAAAGATCAATTGAAATTAAAAAAAGATCTACTCCCAGTCGGCAAAAAAAAAAATCACCCCTGACATGCTGCTGTTTTGCCCTGTATAAAATTGCTGACATCTTCATACAATTTTTCAAAATGTCCCCAATGACATGTCAGCAGTTGGTCAGCGGTTGTTTAAACGAATTGTTAGTGGCCACCGATACTGGTGGACACTGCTGACCAACTGCTGACATGTTAATGGGAACATTTTGAAAAATTGTATAAAGAAGTCCGCAATTTCATTAAGGAAGAGTCAGGGTGATTTTTTGTTAGCCAACTGCGGTGTAATGCGAAACAGACCAATTGGAATTCAACAAAATCAATTGTAATTCGAAGATTCCAATTGTAATTCGAAAAATATTAAAGGAAACAGATAGTAGATTTTTTATACGCATTTGAAGTTGTTGAACTTTTATTATAGTTATAATAAAACAGTGATTCAAAATCGAACATTCCGAATCGGAATGGGATGAAAACAAGAGGAAATAAAAGTTGACATTTTACATAACAAACCCCTCAAGGTTTTTTTTAGTTCAGCGCTAGATTTTTTTACAAAGTTTTTGTATACTAAACATGTCCTACTTTATGAGTCCCTGGTGGAGCTCTTTTTGGGCATGTGAGGTCCAGTGTCCAAACTTAAGCTAGAAATTACATTATCTATAACCGGTATGAATTTCGCTG
Organism: Pegoplata infirma; assembly: GCA_963921195.1. Classification (NCBI taxonomy): domain Eukaryota; kingdom Metazoa; phylum Arthropoda; class Insecta; order Diptera; family Anthomyiidae; genus Pegoplata; species Pegoplata infirma. The sequence continues at coordinate 32,308,236 of OY992536.1, forward strand.
CAATCGGTCCAGTACCTACTTACTGAATAGCCAAATTATTAAAAATAAACCACAGTGCACCGTTGCGTATGATTGTTATTTAAATGCAATTACAAAATTAAGCATACGCCACCTATACAGTTTTCAAGCAATTATAATTGTATAAGTGGCGTATGATTAATTTTGTAATTGCCATAAAATAACAATCATACGCACAGTTGTTTATTTTAAATAATTTGGTTATTCAGCAAGTATGTACGGGACCGATTGCATTGAAATTCATATTGATTATAGCTAACGTAATTTCGATCTTAAGTTTGGACGCTGGACCCCACATGTCTAAGAAGGGCACTACTAGGGCCCCTAAAGTAGGACATGTTTAGTACACAAAATCATTAAATGCTTTAAAAACACCAACTTTAAATGTGTGTTAAAAAATCTAGCGCTGAACTAGAAATAAACCTTGAGGGTGTTGATATGTAAAATGTCAACTTTTAAAAATTTCAACTTTTGGTTTCATCTCAAATTAATAATTAATCTTTATCGAATCCCAATTTATGTTTTTCGAATAACAACTGATGTTTTTCGAATAACAATTGAAGGTCTTATTGTAAAAACTCGATAAGCAACATTTAATTTTATTGTGGTTTTTGCCTTAAAACTTTTGAAATAATGTAGAAAATAGAACTTTTGCAGAACTTTCATTCTCAAGATACTTGTACGAAGGGTTTAAGCAGGACTTTTGCGAAAATTTGTCAATGGAATATTTCCAGAAGGCAAAAAACAACAAGAAATAAAATGTTGCTTATCAAGTTTTTGTAGTAAGCCCTTCAATTGATCTTTTCCGAATTACAATTGATCCTTTTCGAATTATAATTAATCTTTTTCGAATTACAATTGATTTTTTTCGAATTACAAGTGATCTTTTTCAAAATACAATTAATCATTTTTAAATAACAATTGATCTTTTTTGAAATTCAATTGGAATCTTCGAATTACTAATGGAGTCTTCGAATTACAAATGGAATTTTTGAATTACAAATGAATTCTTCTAGTTACAAGTAGAATCTTCAAATTACAATTGCCCTTTTTTAAATTGCTTCTGTAAATGGTGTAGTAACAGCAAAAATTCTGAGTTTAGAAATGAATTTGCAAAATTTACGTGATTCCCATATTGAGTACAGCGTGAGTAAAACTAAATTTGACACCGTAAATAGTAAGATAAAATCTATTTTTGCTTTTCGTGATTGTAAGTCAAAATACACTCATTCGTCTAGAGTAAAAACAAAATTTAATTGATTTAGAAAATGTCCTAACATGTCCTAACATTGGATTTAAAAAAACCGAAGACGATTCTTTCTCAATGGTAGTCACCTCTTCATGCGACCCTGGTTCGTGTTGTTGTGGGTTAAAAAAATTATATTTCCATATATGTATAAACAGAGACTGACAAAGAGAGTCAAACTAAAAGGCATTTAATGTCAAGTTAGTATAATGAGACCCAATGAGAAAAATTAATACTAATTTCCGTTCAGAATTTATCTAAAACTTATCTACTTTAAACGACAATCAAGTAGGTGGACCAAATTTTACTTTTTTTCGAATTTCAAAATCGTCAGGGTCGGATAAGTTGCCTGTTAAGGTCAATATTAACACAAAATAAGTAAAAAGTTTAAGTTCGGCCTTGCCGAATGCATTAATGCCCTCCACAATGTCAAAATTATTATTTGCAAAAACAAGGACATTTAAAAAAAAAAAAATTTTTTGTCGAAAAAAAATTCCGCTCTAGTGATAGAGGGTATATATAAGTTTGTCATTCCGTTTGTAACACTTCGAAATATTGGTCTAGGATCCCATAAAGTATATATATTCATGATCCTCGATCGATTTTAAGACGATCTAGCGATGTCCGTCCGTCCGTCCGTCTGTCTGTCTGTTGAAAACACTCTAAGTTTTGAAAGACTATACGGAGGCTCCTGCAGTTTTGTATATATGTTGGGCATTTACCTGGTCAGGTTGGTATTGCAGTCTAGCGAAATCGGTCCAGTGATTCAATAGTTATAAGCAAATTAGTGAATTTCGGCAAGGGTTTTTCTGGAATTTACGAGAAAAAACACACGGTAAATTTCGAACGGCAATTCTGAGGGTGCTGAAGTGTGGCATATATATTTGCCGTTCCTCTGGTCCGGTTTGATTTAAATTTCAGCCAAATCGGTCCAGTAGTTCAAAAGTTATTAGCAAAACCGTAAATTTCAGTTTACCTTAAATTCGCGTGTTGAAAACCCGTTAAACATGTTTTAAAAACATTTGTAAGTCAAAAAAATATTTTACAAGGTATTTTTGTCACACAAAAATATTTTTACACTAATAGTACATTCATACTCAGCTCGAAACCTCGTTGAAAGCACGTACTTTCATTTTGAAAACATAACCGTTCACACCCGAAATTTTTGACGGTTATCACGTTTTCGAAAATTACCGAATAAAATTTGCGAACATACCGACATTAATCGCACACAATTAATTAATTTTCGCGTTAATTTACAATAATTTATTTAAATCTTTTGATTTAGTGCTATTTTTTATGAAAATATTTAAATATTTTTATTTTTTAATTTTGAGACTTTCTTTAATTTATTTTCTTTATTAAATTTAAGAGCTTTCGAACGTACTTTCGTTGAAAACTCATAACAAAAAGTTTTCAATTTGTATGGGAAAATACGTACTTTCCAATGAGGTTTGAGGCGAAACCTCGTTAAACGGGCTTTCGATGCCAATGTGAATGCACTATAAAAAAATTTTACACTCAAAAAAAAAATTTGTAAATTTAAATTAATAAAAAAAAAGTTTTTTTACACAAAATAAAATATTTCTAACCAAAAATGTTATTTTTTCACGTTAGAAAATTTACTATCACTTAAAAAGAGCATTGTGGAGGGTATTCATAGATTCGGCCAAGTCGAATTTAACTTTTCTACTTGTTTTTTTTTTTTTAATTTAAATATTGTAATATTTGTACTTGTTTAAATTACACCGCTCAACAAATCGAAGGTTTTTGGCTCCGGTTTGAAGTTTTATATAACATTTTTAAAGATTTTGACTCGCAGATTCCAAATCCGTGCTCCAAATTTTTTCATCACGTCTAGAGTTTTAATTTTTCGCGGTTGAAAATGCGAAAAAAACGAGATTTTTGCCTTTTTTGAAAGCCTGCACAGCAGCCCCTGGGTGGAATAAAAATCTGGTATAAAGCGTGAATAATCTGGTATAAAGCGTGAATAATAAAATATGATCAAAAAAATTTTAAGTTGTTGCTCGATTATTGGCCAAACATGCATTTTAGAAAACCACTGCCAAAAAAAAATTTGAAAAAGCACCATTTTTAAAAGGCTCTAAAACAAAAACCAGATGATCAATCTTTACTGCGATGAGCTCAAAATTTAGGCAAAGGTTCATTCTTTCTTATCGACTTTTAAACCCATTTAAGATATCTTCCGGTTTATACAAAAAATAACACAGAAAACTTAATTTTGTAAAATATGTATTTATTTTTTGGAGTTTTTCTTTGAAAAATATCAAAAAACTAAGGTAAATTTTACAAAAATGGCCATTTTAACAGTATCATTTTAAAACGCAAGTAAAGCCCAACCATACATAATAATTTAAAAAAAAAAAATGTGTTCTATGTTGGAAACCATAGACAAATTATACTTTCGCACTTTATACCAGATTTATATTCCACTGAATGACTGCAGTGCAGGCTTTCAAATAATGCAAAAATCGTAATTTTTCGCATTTTTATCCGTGAATAACTAAAAATCTGCACGTGATAAATTATAAAAAACTTTTGGTGATTTCAAAAATATAAATTAATTTCCTAAAGTAAACGAAAATCTCGGATATTTTACGAAACTTTCTTTCGTAAAATGCTGCATTCGTTTTTATTGGTGCAGCTTGAATTATTCTTATTGGCTGCTATTTTCATTTAAATAAAATGCACGTATCATTTCCAAATGGGTCGTCTTATTTTAAATGAACACTCTCTAAACATTGCCTATGGAAAAATCTAAACAGCTGATAGCTTTTATATTGCTTTAGTTATAAATTATTTTTTATTATTGCAATATTTATTAAAAAATTTTGTGTTTGCTTTTACTACGACAGCAAATCATCTAATTCGTAATTTTAAATTAATTAAATACCTCAAAAACTGATAAACAAATCAGTTTAATTAGAACATTTATTAAGAGCAGTTGTATTTGAAATAGAAATCCGGAAATATAAAATGGCAAAGGACAATTTAACAGCAGTACTTTATGGAATTGAAGATATGAGATTGGTAAGTGGTTTTATTTTTTAAGACGTGATTGGTACAAACAAATTTTGTCAGGAGAATCTACTGCAAAACACAGTTAAACCAACTACCTTTGTTCGTTAAAAAGGCGTTTACTAAATTTTGGGTAAAATCAACCAATTACTGATAAATGTAGTAGAAACAACTGAAAAACGGTAAAAACAACCTTTTCCAAAACAACTACAGATACAGTTTAAAAAAGTGTTTATCTACAGTTAGTTTATAACACCGCTTCAACAAGCTTTTCCGATTTAAATTCTGTTAACCAATTTCAGTAGTCATTTACGGTTTTTTCTCAGATTCTAAGACATTTTTCGTATAGAAAAACTCTAAGACATTTTTCGTATAGAAAAATTCTTAAATTCCACGACATTTTTTGTATAGATAAATTCTAAGAGTCTAAGACATTTTTCGTATAGAAAAATTCTCAGGGAAATGTCTGAGAATGGATTTTTTTCGTTTTTTAACGATTTTTCACATTTCTTCAGAAGAACCTATACATATGAACTTTTTATACAGATCAAAAGGTTTTTTGAAGGCCTATCCAATGGCGTAACATCCGTTTCCAAATTCGGCTTCGCTAAGCTCCTATTTTCGAAAATGTAAAATCGTAGGGGTAGTTTATATGGAGAGGTACATACGTAGGACTGTCAAAATCACAAGAAATAATCTCTATTAAAATTAAGCTGCCCCGTATTTTTGCGTTTGGCGAAATTCCTCATAGTTCGGATTTTATTCGGATTTTCCCAAAAGACCCTAATTTTTTTATAAGTTGGCACCCCTTTTATAAATTTGAGATTGGGCAGCTAAAAAAAAACAGGTAGCTCTTATTTTTCTCCCCTCATTCTCATATGCAATTTTCAGGACAATTGGCGGGTGCCCTCTGAAAGACCTTCCTTGTCAGAATCTGAGAAATTTTTTATACGAAAAATGTCTTATCAAAAAAAAATTCTCAGATTCTGAAAAATTTTTCTTATAGAAAAATTTTCTAAATCTGGGACATTTTTGGTATAGAAAAATTCTGATTCAGAGAAATTTTTCGTATCGAAAAATTCTCGGATTCTGAAACATTTTTCATATAGAAAAACTCTCAGATTCTGAGAATTTTTTTCATATAGAAAAATTTTCAAATTCTGAAACATTTTTCATATAGAAAAATTCTTAGATTCTGAGAAATTTCGCGTATACACAAATTCTAATATTCTGAGACATTTTTCGAATAGAAAAATTCTCAGATTCTGAAACATTTTTCGAAAAACTCTCAGATTTTAAGACAATTTAAGTTTAAACAAATTCTCTGATTCTGATACATTTTTCGTATAGAAAAATTCTCAGATTCTAAGACTTTTTTGTATAGAAGAAAGACGTCTAAGAAATTGAGAATTTTTTTTCGTATAGAAAATGTTCAGATTCTGAAAAAATTTTTGTATAGAAAAATTCTCGGATTCTGAGACATTTTTCGTATAGAAAAACTCTCCGATCCCGAAACATTTTGCGTATAGAAAAATTCTCAGATTCTGAGACATTTTTTGTATAGAAAAATTCTCTGATTTTAAAAAAATTTTTCGTATAGAAAAGTCTCAGATTCTGAGACATTTTTCTTATAAAAAAAATTCTCTGATTCTGATAAATTTTTCATATAGAAAAATTCTCAGATTCTGAAACATATTTCATATAGGAAAATTGTCAGATTCTGAGACATTTTTCGTATAGAAAAATTCTGAGACAGTTTTCGTAAAGGAAAATTCTTAAATTCTGAGACATTTTTCGTATAGAAAACATTTTTAATATAGAAAAATTCTCAGATTCTGAGACATTTTTAGTATAGAAAAATTTTCAGATTCTGACACATTTTTCGTATAGAAAACTTCTCAATTCTGAGACATTTTTCGTTAGAAAAAATCTCAGATTCTGAGACATTTTTCGTATAGAAAACTTCTCAATTCTGAGACATTTTTCGTTAGAAAAAAATCTCTGATTCTGAGACATTTTTCGTATAGAAAAATTTTCAGATTCTGAAACATTTTTCGTATAGAAAAAGTTTTATCGCATTTCTCTGCATTTTCAACCTCGTAACTAAAATTATAGACGGAATGAAAAAATTTGGAGTACAGATTTGGAATCAACAAAGTCAAAATCATTATAATTGGAGCCAAAACTACTTTAAAAAACTAGTAGTTGTTCTAAACAATAGTATTTTTTCAGTTTTTTTTTTTTTAATAAACAACTACAAAAACAACTGTTACTTTTATAAAAATAACTTTAAATTTTTTTTCAAGTAGTAACCGCAATAAATTTCTGAATGTGAAAAATTTATAGCAATTGTTTTAAGGATAGGGCGATGGCTGATTTTTTTGCTGTCAACTACATTTTTAGTAAAAACAACTAACATTTTTATTCTTACAGTGGTAGTTTTTAACAACAATTTTTTTATTAACCCTTAAATGTGATATATTATTATTAACAAACTCTTATTCTTTCCTTTTACAGGAACAACGTCCAATTCCCGAAATTTCAGATAATGGTAAGTTTTTCTTTTTGTTGTTTCGAGATCTTAAATATTCTAAATAATTTTCTAAACTTTTTTACATATTTTTAGAGGTTTTATTAGCCATGGACTGTGTGGGAATATGTGGTTCCGATGTCCATTACTTAGCCCATGGTCGCATAGGAGATTTTGTTTTAACCAAACCCATGGTTATTGGTCATGAAGCAGCCGGTATTGTGGCCAAAGTTGGAGCTAAAGTAAAACACCTTAAAGTCGGAGATCGTTGTGCCATTGAACCAGGTGTACCTTGTTATATCTGTGATTTTTGTAAAACTGGCAAATATAATTTATGTCCAGAGATGAAATTTTGTGCCACCCCACCTTATGATGGTAATCTAACACGTTACTATAAACATGCGGCTGACTTTTGTTTCAAATTACCTGATCATGTTACCATGGAAGAGGGTGCCTTACTGGAACCCCTATCGGTGGGTGTTCATGCTTGTCGCCGAGCTGGTGTAGGTTTAGGTTCTGAAGTATTAATTTTAGGCGCAGGTCCCATAGGTTTAGTAACTCTCTTGGCCGCACAAGCTATGGGTGCTTCGAAAATTTTAATCACCGATTTAGTGCAAAATCGTTTAGATGTTGCCAAAGAATTGGGCGCCCACTATACTTTTCTTATGAATAAAGTTGATACCGCTGAGGTGGTGGCTAAAAAAGTCGAGACCATGATGGGTTCAATGCCGGATAAAACTATTGATTGTTGTGGTGCTGAAGTTACTACTAGATTGGGAATATTTGTAAGTTAAGAGATTGATTAAAAAAATTATTTTAACCAAGTAATTTTTATAATTTTGATATTTTTTAGGCCACTCGCTCTGGAGGCTGTTGTGTTATTGTAGGAATGGGTGCTGCCGAAACTAAGATACCTTTAATTAATGCCTTAGCCCGTGAAGTCGATATTAGAGGTGTGTTTCGTTATTGTAATGAGTAAGTGGAAGATTGTATTTATAACTACCTGAAATATTGCTCCTAAACACACATTCAAGTATACCTATCGACTCAGAATCACTTTTTGTGTCGATTTGGCGATGTCCGTCTGTCCATCTAAACGTTTTATACACAATAAAGGTCGCAATCATCGATATATTTGACCGACATTTGAAGCTTAAGACTCTGTTTGCCCAAGGTCAAAGTATATTGAAATTGGAAAAAATCGGTATATGTTTAGACCTAGCCCCCATAGAACGTCCCTTTAAAATTTGGCTTAAATTCCCCTAATAACCGGACAAAAATAGGTATCCTTTCAAAAATTTGGCGGGTTAATGTATTTTATATTCATTAGTCATCATTTTAAATTTTAACGGGATCGAACAATTTTTACTGACATTCCCTATAGAAACCACCTCCCGATATTCATATTACTCTCTCAAAATATTTGGAATTAGGAGATATTTGGCTAAAATTGTGTTTGCAGGTGTTTAACGTGTACATTTAGTTAATCTGAATAAAATCAGACTATTCTTGGCTTGAGACCCCTATAAAAATTTCGCCCGATATTCCGATAAATCGGTCTAATGGCCACGAATACCAGTCGATTTCAATTAAATTTGGTATGCGTGTATTTTTTGCACTAATAAAATACCTTACTCAATATTGATCCAATCGGTCCATGTTTGGACTTGGGACCCATTTTCCGCAAAACACTGGTGTAGGCTGATCCAATAAAGCTAGTATGTGTTGATGGGATGGAATTCCCTTTAGATTCTGAACTCGCCAGTTTTAAGTGCTGCTTAAAACGAAACTACAAAATTTTAACTCGGGATTTATAGGACTCTCTAAAAATAGTCATAAAGTTTTCTTCGATATTTTATAAAATTAGCTAATTTGTCTTTTTTATTATTATTATTTTATTATATTCTATTTTAATATATTCTAGCTACTCCGCCGCTTTGGCCCTGGTGGCCTCAGGAAAAGTCAATGCTAAACGTTTAATTACCCATCATTTTGATATTACCGAAACTGATAAGGCATTTGAAACTGCCCGTAAGGGCTTAGGAGGAGCCATTAAAGTTATTATTCATGTACAACCTCAAAATACTAATAATAAGAAGTAGAGTTTTAAGAAATTTGTTAAGATTTATTTTTTTAAAAATAAATTTATTTTAATTAAAAATTTAAATTTCGCAACTTTTTTCCGTTATTTTAAAAATTAAAGCAATTAAAGTGAATAAAGCAGATAAGCAGACATCAGTAATTTATATGTCATAAATAGTATTAACTTGATAAGTACTGCGTCAACAATAGGGCAGTTTGTTTATTATAAGTTCCTAGAGGTTATCAATAAGGGGATTGATTTTCTTATCATGTGAAAAAGTCAAGTTGTCAATAAAAAAAGGTAATTCGTCAATAAATATAATAATAGCTTATTAAAAATCGGTTTATCATTCATACCATTATGGGAATGTTTATAATGAAAGACACATTTTAAAAATGAAACAATAAAACAACACCATTTCCAAACAGATATTTTCAGATTCTGAGATTTATCATCTTAAATTCCTTTGGAGAGAAAGAGAGATATTTCTTATAAAAAAAATCCAGAGATTTTGAGAAATTTTTCATTTGATATAGAACATTTTTTGTCGAGAATGTAAAATATTTTTCACATAAAAAATTTCTCAGAATCTGAGATATTTTTCACATAGAAAAATTCTCAGAATCTGAGACATTTTTCATATAGAAAACTTCTCAGAATCTTAGATATTTTTCATATAGAAAAATTCTCAGAATCTGAGATATTTTTCATGTAGAAAAATTCTCAGATTCAAGTTATTTTTCATATAGAAAAATTCTCAGAATCTATGATATTTTTCATTTAGAAAAATTCTCAAAAGCTGAAATATTTTTCATATAGAAGAATTCTTAGAATCTAAGACATTTTTCACATAAAATTTTTTTTAGAATCTGAGACATTTTTCATATAGAAAAATTCTCAGAATCTGAGATATTTTTCATAAAGAAACATTTTTAGAATCTGAGACATTTTTAATATAGAAAAATTCTCAGAATCTAAGACATAATTCTCAGGATATTTTTTTTTTTTTTTTTTTTTTTTATAATTCATTCTTTATTTACAATCTATCCGAGGATAATAAGCAAATGTGTTAAAATAATTACATCACAGAGGTTATGTAACTCCAGCGAGGTACACAACAAAAACAAAATAAATTAGATAGATTTTAAAAGATTAAATAACAATTCATAAAAGTAAATATATACAAAAAAGCATCATGTTTTATTTTCGGAACGGGAGATCTAAGATATGGCTTCGTTTTAGTCTTCTAGTTTCGTTGGTGCTATCTAATAATGCGATCGCCACTGGATTATCGTGATTACTCAGTCTTTGCAAGTATCTTTCACTTACAGATCTAATTTCCTCTCGAACAGATGATACAGAAAGATCTCTTTTGATGACATTATTTCTTACATACCATGGTGCATTAAGAATTTGCCTCAGTGTTTTGGATTGATACCTTTCTAGTATATCAATATTAGAATTGCTAGCGGTGCCCCATAATTGGATCCCGTACGTCCAGACTGGTTTAAGAATGACTTTGTATATTCTTAATTTATTATTTAAGCTTAGCTGGGATTTTGAACCTAAAAGCCAGTAAAGTTTTTTTGTTTTAATTTTAAGTTGCTGTTGTTTACTTTTAATATGTGCTTTCCAGGTAAGACGTCTGTCAAGAATCATACCCAAGTATTTAACATTTTCCCTTTTCGGAATTAAATTACCATTTATGGAAACATCAGGACAATCACCGCGTCTGAGCGCAAATGTTGTGTGATTGGATTTATCAGAGTTTACTTTAACGTTCCATTTTATTAGCCATTGGTCAAGTTCGTTAAGCTCATTTTGTACAAGTGAAGAAGCTTCATCAGGAGAATCGCTTGTAGCAATTATTGCAGTATCGTCTGCGTATGTTGCGACTAATACGTTATCAAGTGTTGGCATGTCTGATGTGTATAATGTGTATAAAATTGGACCCAATACACTTCCTTGTGGTATACCAGCATTTATTTCGTAAAGTTCTGATCTTTCGTCATTAACTTTTACGTAAAAGTGTCGGTTGGATAAATAACTTTTGAAAAATTGATAATAAGGTGCGGGTAGAAACTGTTTTATTTTGTAGAGTAACCCCAAATGCCAAACCCTGTCAAATGCTTGCTGGATATCAAGAAATACCGCAGAGCAGTATCTTTTTTTCTCAAGAGCATCTCTTATAACATTCACAATTCGGTGTATCTGTTCAGGCGTACCGTGTTTGTGTCTGAACCCAAACTGATGTTCAGGGATAATATTTCTTTCTTCTAAAATTGGTGATAATCTTTTTATAAACATTTTTTCAAATATTTTAGAAAAAGTTGTAAGCAAACTTATTGGTCTAAATGAAGATGCTAAGTTGTTTGGTTTGTTAGGCTTTTGTATCATAATGATTTCCGCACATTTCCATTGAGATGGAAAGTGGTTGAGTCGTAAGATTGAATTAAAAAGTGTAGTTAGAAAAACAATACATTTTTGAGTTAAGTGATTGGCAACATTTGCGCCAATATGATCGTAACCAGGACATTTCTTTTTATTTAGCAATTTTATTTCGTTTTTCACTTCATTTGGTGTAAAAAATTTAATTGGAAAGTCCATTTGCAACGGACTTGTTAAGTAGTCCAATACTTCTTCTTGCTGTGTTGTTGTATTAAAAGAAAATGGCTTGAATATATTTTTTAAATGAAGAGCAAATGTCTCCGAAATATCTTTATCAGTTTTACACCACAATCCATCAGATTTTTTAAGAAGAATATTCTTTTTTGTTGGCCTTTTAAGATATTTAGTAGCTTTCCACAACAGGTGCTCATCATATTTTGAATGGTTTATTTCTTCAATAAATTCTGCTGTTTTTTCGTTTTTGTGTTCAGCCAGCATTTGCTTAAGATCTTTGCACGCTTTATTAAATAACCTTTTATCATTCACATTTCTACTTATTTGCCACCTTTTGCGCAGCCTTCTTTTTTCTGTTAAGAGTTGACGTATTTCGAAGGATATTTCAAGGTTAACGTGTTGTTGTGAGGTTTCTTGCATTGGCGTTGAAACTTGTGCTGCTTCGTGTATCTCGTTTGTAAAATATTCAACCGCTTCGTCTAACTCGAGTTCAGTTTTCAGGCTTATTTTAAGATTAATATTGTCATCTAAATATTGTTGAAATCGCGAAATGTTGGTGTTTGATTTTAACACTTGATACTTGGGAGGTTTCATGGTGATAGTGGCGTTAAAGTTTACTAAGACAGGTGTGTGATCTGAACTTAAGTCAATAACACTTTTTATTTCTAATTTGTGGCTAGCTATACCAGTGTAAACTATAAAATCCAAAAGATCTGGAATTTTACGTGGGTCACTTGGCCAATACGTTGGAGTTCCAGTGGATAAGGATGAATAATTTTTCTTTCTTAAGCATTTAAAAAGTTCTTTCCCTTTAGGGTTTGTCAATCTGGATCCCCACCAAGGATGTTTGGCATTGTAGTCACCACCAACTATAAATCGTCTACCAAGTGATTCAAAAAATTCCTCGTATTTTTCACTTTTAATGTTATGTCGAGGTGGAAAATATATTGAGGATACAACAAGATCACCATCGTGACATTTGAGTTTAATGCTGGTTGCCTGCAAATATTTTTGCTGAACTCCGTTTAAAATATCATATTTTATTGTTGACTTTATCAAAATTCCTGAACCTGCATGAGCTCTATCATCAGGATGGTTAGTATAAATAAAGTCATAACCATTTATTCTAAAGAAACTTCTACTAGTAAAATGTGTCTCGGAAACTAAAAGTAAATCAATGTAGTTTGTTTTGAGAAAAATTTCTATTTCTCTTGTATGATTGGATATGCCATTAGCATTCCATAGTGCTAAACGTATGTTTAATTGCATAACTTTGTTAAAATGAGTTGCATCATATTTAAAAGTTTGTCTGTTAATTGATTTTGTTTTTCGAAAAATTTTTCTAAGCTTTTTAAAATGTTTTGTTCTTGTTGTTGATTACTATTATTGTTTCTAACAGTTTGAGCATAGCTGAACTGATTTCCTTCACGATTGTTAGATGTATTTCTATTGTTATTACTATTTGTATTATTATTTAAATTTGGAAAATTATCTGATCTAAATGGATTGTTTGTTTCAGGTGTATTTCTATTTTGTCTGCGATATGCGTTCTTTTTTTTTAATATATCTCTATAAACACCACATCCCTTATAGTTTGCTGTATGACGTTGCAGACAATTGACACACTGTGGAGGAGTATTTTCTGGTTTGGGGCAATTATCAGTTCGATGATTTAATCCACACTTAACACAATTAAACATTTTCCTGCAATATGTTTTTGAATGACCAAATTCCTGGCATCTATAACATTGAACAATTTCATTTGTTTTATTAGGGGGTTCAATTTTAACGACTGCATTAAAAAGATGTCTAACTTCATAAATACTCTTGTTGTTTTGATTTGGCTCTAAGTCAACGAAAAACATAGACATTGGTTGCTTAGTTACCCTACTTTTAATATTCATTACGTTTCGGACTTCATGCCCAAGACTTTGAATTTCTTCTTTAATCGTCGAAACTGGTGTAGAAAAATGTAGATTTTTAACAACCACTCTGTAGGCTCTCTCTTTTTTGAGTTGATAGGTGTGAAATAATATTTTTTTATCATCAAGATATTTAACTAACACTCTATATGAATTTACATTTTTAATCATCAGTCTTACCTGACCATCTCTCATAGATTTGTAGGAAAAATCTGTGGAATTTATTAAATCATTAAATTTTGTTATCATCACTTTTATATCAGACACATTTGGAATTATTATTGGTGGTGGTTTTTCATCAGAAGTATCACTATCAACGTTATCATTATCAATATTATCATCATTATCATTATCATTATTATCAATATCTTCATTAACATTAGTGTCGCCCATATCGTCATCATTATCTACATCAAGTGCAGAAAATTGGTTGTTGCTTGTACTTGGTAAATCACTGTTGTTGGTAAACTTAACATTTTTTAAAGCTTTGCTTCTATGTTTAAAAATTTCTGGTGATTTTATTAATCTCCGTTTTGTTGTTTTATTATCAGAAACTGTTTGCCAGACAGCTTCGTCTTCTACACTTTCGCTGCCACTAGACATTCTGCTGTAACAGCAGTGGATTAGTAAGGCAGAATACTAATCCCTTTGTTTTTACTTTGATAAAAAGTAAAAACGTTGTTGCTAATTTTAACACACAAGTATGTTAGAATTTTTGAAAATAACAATTGTTATTGTTTAAATTTTAAAGAATTTGTTTCTTATTAAGAAATTGATCAGTATATACGTCTGCACTTTATCACTGTAAGAAAGAGACTATAATTCTCAGGATATGAGACATTTTTCATATAGAAAAGTTTTCAGAATCTGAGACATATTTCGTAAAGAAAAATTCTCAGAATCTGAGATATTTTTCATATAGGAAAACTCCCAGAATTTGAGATAGTTTTCATATAGAAAAATATTCAGAATCTGAGATCTTTTTCATATAGAAAAATTATCAAAATCTGAGATATTTTTCATATAGAAAACTTCCCAAATCTGAGATTTTTTCCATATAGAAAAATTCTCAGAATCTAAGTTTTTTTCATAAAGAAAAATTCTCTGAATCTGAGATATTTTTCATATAGAAAAATTCTCAGAATCTGAGATATTTTTCTTGCAGAAAAATTCTCAGAATCTAAGACATTTTTCATGTAAAAAATTCTCAGAATCCAAGACATTTTTTACATAGAAACATTTTTAGAATCTCAGACATTTTTCATATAAAAAAATTCTCACAGTCTGAGACATTTTTCATATAGAAAAATTATCAGAATCTGAGATATTTTTCATATAGAAAAATTCTCTGAACCTAAAATATTTTTGATACAGAAAAATTCTTAAAATCTGAGATATTTTTCATATAGAAAAATTCTCAGATTATGAGATATTTTTCATGTAGGAAAATTCTCAGAATCTGTGATATTTTTCATATTGAAAAACTCTCAGAATCTGAGACATTTTTCTTATTGAAAAATTCTTAGAATCTGAGATATTTTTCATATAGAAAAATTCAGAATCTGAGACATTTTTCATATAGAAAAATTCTCAGAATCTGGGATATTTTTCATATAGAAACATTTTCAGAATATGATATATTTTTCATATAGAAAAATTCTCAGAATCTGAGATATTTTTAATATAATAAAATTCTCAGCATCTTAGACATTTTTCATATAGAAAAATATTCAGAATCTGAAATCTTTTTCATATAGAAAAATTATCAAAATCTGAGATATTTTTCATATAGAAAACTTCCCAAATCTGAGATTTTTTCCATACAGAAAAATTCTCAGAATCTAAGTTTTTTTCATAAAGAAAAATTCTCTGAATCTGAGATATTTTTCATATAGAAAAATTCTTGGTATCTGAGAAATTTTTCATATAGAAAAATGTCCTAAACCTAAAATATAATATTTTTCATACAGAAAAATTCTTAGAATCTGAGATATTTTCCATATAGAAAAATTCTCAGAATCTGAGATATTTTTCATATAGAAAAATTCTCAGAATCTGAGATATTTTTCATATAGAAAAATTCTCAGAATCTGAGATATTTTTCATATAGAAAAATTCTCAGAATCTGAGATATTTTTCATATAGAAAAATTCTCAGAATCTGAGACCTTTTTTATATAGAAAAATTCTTAGAATCTGAGACATTTTTGATATAGAAAAATTCTCAGAATCTGAAATATTTTTCATAAAAAAAATTCTCAGAATCTGAGATATTTTTCATATAGAAAAATTCTTAAAATCTGAGATGTTTTTCATATATAAAAGTTCTCAGAATCAGAGATATTTTTCATTTAGAAAAATGTTCAGAATCTGATATATTTTTCATATAGAAAAATTCTCAGAATCTGAGATATTTTTCATACATAAAAAATTCACAGAATCTGAGATATTTTTCATATAGAAAAATTCTTGGAATCTGAAATATTTTTCATATAGAAAAATTTTCAGAATCTGAGACATTTTTCATATAGAAAAATTCTCAGATTCTGTGCCATTTTTTATACAGAAAATTCTCAGAAACTAAGACATTTTTCTTACAAAAAATTCTTATAATCTGAGTCATTTTTCATATAGAAAAGTTCTTAGAATCTGATACATTTTTCATAAAGAAAAATCCTCAGAATCTAAGACATTTTTCATATAGAAAATTTTCAGAATCTGAGACATTTTTCATATAGAAAAATTCTCAGAATCTAAGACATAATTCTCAGAATAAGAGACATTTTTCATATAGAAAAGTTTTCAGAATCTGAGACATATTTCGTAAAGAAAAATTCTCGGAAACTGACATATTTTTCATATAGAAAAATTCTCTCAATCTGAGATATTTTATACATAAAAAAATTCTCAGAATCTGAGATATTTTTCATATAGAAAAATTCTCAGAATCTGAGATATTTTTCATTTAGAAAAATTCTCTGAATCTGAGATATTTTTCATATAGAAAAATTCTCAGAATCTAAGACATTTTTCATATAGAAAAATTCTCAGAATTATTTAAAAAAAAAATATGGTTAATCTTTCACAAAGCTTTTAGCTTAAAGCTACACTTACCCAAAAACTTAAATAATCAATACAAATTTTAAGTTATAAAAATTAAATTTTTATATTTATTTATAATTTTTATTTGATTAAAAGAAAAACAGAAGAAATATAATGGAAATTATACAAAGTCCAAATTCAGACAGGGCAATTTTAATTGCCGCAATTCTGATTTTATAGTGTATCGGAGAGAGAGGGAAGAATCTTACCTCTCTCTCTGATACACTAAAAAATCAGAATTGCCGCAATTAAAATTGCCCAATGTAAATTCGGTCAAAGAAAGAAATAATAATTTATAATGAAAATTTAACAATTTTGATTTCTTTTCTTTTTACTTATGGAAGCTGTTTTTTATATATTTTATACAAAAAATATTATTATATTGAAAAAAATGAACATTTAAAACTTTTTAAGCTTTTTTCTTAGGCACTCTTTTATGTTTGACAAAAATTATAAAAAAAAATTAATTCAAAGTTTAAAATATAAATAAAATATATACAGGGTGGTCCATTAACTGGTATCTTTTTAAAACATGCAATGAAATGAACAATACTCAATAGTTTTGGAACCTTATGGCTTTATTTGAAAGAGCAAATATTCCCATTATTTATGGCAAACGACTTCATTCATGCGGCTGCCTGGGTTAGCTCCGCAGTAGCTCATCCTCGGCACCCATTTTTCTAATGTTTCTGGCTCTATCTCACGAAGGGCTTGAACGATATTCGTCGAAAGGGCCTTGAACATTTCTGGATTTTCCATGTTGCATGAATCTTTCACGAGAACCCTCAAAAAAATGTTTAAAGGTTTTACTCGGCAGCTCTGAAGTGATCAATTGTCACCGCGAATATGGCTAAAAACACGATTTCCGAACTAAGTGCGCAAAATATCGATTGTTTGATGGACTGTGGGACATATTGCGACATCCTTCTGAAAATAAATGTATTCCAAGTTGATATATTCTATTACGGCCAACAAAAAGTCGGTAATCATGGCTCTGTAGCGCTCATCTTTAACGAAAATGGGGTTTTCAGCTGTATTTTTGAAAATATTATGTAATGATGCTGATACTCAAATCTGTTGCTTCCTATAGATGAATTGGATTCTTTACAATACCGTGCGAGTTTTACGATCCCAAGATGTATCAATTTGTTTGCTAACATAACCTCATTTGAGTGCCTTATTTCGGTTAAAAACTTTTTTTTTCGAAAAACGTGCAGTTTGGCAGCGCAGTACTGCGCTACAACGCGATACAGCGGAGCAAGCCGAGGACGCATCAATGAAGTCGTTTGCCATAAAAAAACGGGAATGTTTGCTCTTTTAAATAAAGCCATAACATTCCAAAAAAAGTTGAGTATTGATCATTTTATTGCATTTTAAAAAAGATACTAGTTATTGGACCACCCCTTATAAGTTGACCCCTTGATACTAAACTGAATGAAAATGACAAACATATATTTAACAACTTTTAATTTTTAAAAGCTTTTATTTTGAAAAAGTTGTTTTACTAAAAGCTTTTAATTTAAAATGGTTTTTTCTAAAAGCTTTTAATTTAAAAAGTTTTTTGACTGAAAGCTTTTATTTTAAAAAGTTGTTTAACAAAAAGTTTTTTGACTAAAAACTTTTTTGTCCGAATTCATTGTAGAATAAGACAATTGTCATATATCCTTTTAGAATAAAGGGTCATGTCAAATAAAAATATAAAAAGCGGACGTTGCTAAATGCATAAAATGAAAATTTAATAAATTTTATTTCTATACGGAATTTTTAAGAATTTTTTAACAAAAAAAAGCTGTTACGGTGAATATAATATTCGAAAAAATCATGACTGTGAAAAAATGGCAACAAGATAAAAGTTTTTTCTTTTAATAAAAAGCTTTAATTTTCAGTAGTAAATGCAAAAAAGCGATCATTGTCATGTTTTGCCAAAATTTATGTGAAACAAAACGAAAAGAATATTCGGAAGTAAAATCTAGAAAACCAAAAAAATTCGGAAATTTTCACTTTCACACTTTTTTTGTGAGTTGCATTTTTTATAAAATAGTTCTTGAAATTCCGTAAGCCCAAATACACCCAGCAAAAAATAAACGAAGTGGTTCAAAAAAATTAGTGGTTTCACTACATACAAAGTAGCGATGGGTGACGAACTTCATATTCCGTATGAAGTACTTTTAAAATCACTTCCAAAAATGCTACAAAATAACAATAAAAACATCTTTCACCAGTTCTTTACTTACGGATTTTAAAGTACCTCTTTTATATGTTCTTAGGAATTAAATCAAATCACCACAACATATGAACTTTTTTTTGAACTGAAACACTTAGAATGGGGGTGATACACTAAGTATGCACTTTTTTCTACGTCCAGCTTCGAATAGATTTAGGTTTTGCAAAAATGGTGACAAAATTTGGTAATGGCATTTCATTTCTCTTTATTTAAAGCTTAAAAAATCGAAACAACGAAAATCGATTATTGATAATTTTTTTTAAATTTCATATCTTATATCAAAAAAAGTTGGTCCTAAATTAAATTAATACATTTACGAACTAAATCGGATGTTTCTCCATCACATTATTAAAGATTGTTTAAGCTTTTTAGAAAATTGAGGTTTAGGCTTGTGGTCAGAACAAACTGGTCAATCGATTCGCCGTGAATTTTTATAGTTTTGTGATCTTTATAATTACTCCGTTTTTTAATTCGAAGTATATATGTACGTTTGATTACACCGCTCTACAAATCTGAGGTTTGTCACTGCGTTTTGAATGAAGCCAAAAAAGTTTATAGGTTTTGGTTTCCCGATTCCAAAACAGTCACTCAAATTTTTCTATCACGTCACAATTTTGAGTAAATCGCGGTTAAAGTGTCAAAAAAGGACCATTTTGACCATTTTTGAGCGCCTATAAGATAAGATCCTGACTTGATATCAAGCTCATTCGAAAGTGTGTAATTTTCTCTTTAAGACAAAATCAAATTTTGTTGGAATTTCATTTTTTATAATGGTGTTAAAATCATAAGCCACATGTGCATTAATTTTAATGTTTACGTGTGTATTTGTATGGAAATTTATAAAAAAAACACTGTTTAAATACTATAAACTAAATATTAAAAAAATGGAGTGTTTTTTGTTAATGATTTTTTTACCATTTTAGAAAATTAAATTCCAGAACATTTTATCTTGTCTTATAGAGAAAATTACATACTTTTGAATGAGCTTAATACCAAGTCAATCGCATGTCATGGTCTTATATTATAAGCTTTCAAAAAGGGTCCAAAAAGGCCTTTTTCGGCACTTTAACCGCGAATAACCCAAAATCCTGACGTGATAGAGAATAATCACAATTGGAGCGGGAAGCGGAAAAACGCAATTGTCCTCATAAAAATAGAATTGAATCTAGTTTGGCGGAAAAACGCGGCGGAATTTTGTTGTCATATAAAACGTATGTGAACAGTTGCGGAAAAACGCTTCCCGCTCCAATTGTGATTATTCTCATAGACATATTTGGGTCGCAGATATGGAATCAGCGCAACAAACACTACCTAAATCAGTTATCAGAATCCAATACGCATTTTCATGTTGAGCTGTGTTGTCAATGAAATTAATTTTTCTATCGCGTAAGGTTTTTAAGATATTCGCGTTTGAATATTGATATATTTGGGTCTCCTCTGTAACGTATTCTTAAGTTGCTCAAACACAATAGTACTCGATTTAGTAAAAATAAAACATCTTTATTACAAATCTGGTATCCAAATTTTTCCATCGTGTACTGTTTTTGAAATATTGGCGTTTAAAATCTAAACTCCACTGTTGCGCACTTATATTCTTTATAAATCACACTAACATTTTCAAACGCGAATATCTCAAAAACAGAACATGCTTGAAAAATTTGGATTGCAGTTTTGGAATCAGGAGGTCCATTTTATATGAAATCAAGTCCTATTTGGTGGAAGCAACGTAAGAATGCGTAACATTGGACCCTGTTTACTTTTTAACAGCGAATATCTCCAAAACGGTACGTGCTATAAAAATTTGGACGGTAGATTTGGAAGCAGGAGACCAAAATCTATAAGGACCTGTTAGAAATTTCACTGGGAGGTTTTTGCTGTCGAACAGTGTTTTTGGTGTAAATATTATAAAAAATAGTCTTTCAATTTATCTTACAAAAAGAAGTGAAAAAATCACTTCTAATTTAGAAGTTTTAAATAAAAATGACACTAACTGGGGTGTTTGAAACCGGTATAGGAAATACCAGAAATGTCTATAATTTTTAGAAATTCAATTTTTCTTCTGCATTTTTTCAACTTGAACCCTTATAACAAATATAATTAGAGCCCGTGCTCGATCTGTACTTACAGAAAAAATCAAATAAAATTACTGACAAAATATGTCGCCATTAGGCACGTCTCCGAAACAGAAAATGCAAATTCCTTCATTTGTGTCTGCAATTCCAGATCATGTTGGTAACCCTTGCGAAATAAAGTAAGAGACAAAAAAGTTGAAAGAAAGTTTGAAGTGAGGTTGAGATTGCTAGAAATAGAATTGTAGTGTTGGAAACTGTCAAAATTTATTCTGTAGAAACTATAAATATTCACATATATGAAAAACAGTTTTCATTAACAAGACAAACCGACATTTAAAATCCTACTGAAGATGACACTAACTGGGGTGTTTGAAACCGGTATAGGAAATACCAGAAATGTCTATAATTTTTAGAAATTCAATTTTTCTTCTGCATTTTTTCAACTTGAACCCTTATAAAAATAATATAATCACACCCAAAATGCCAACAAATATGTACCTCTAAAGAAGTGATGAAATATTAACATCCGGATCACTACTTCAGAAGTTGTGATAAAAATTTTATTATATATGTACATAATAAACACTAGTGATATATGTATGTTATTCTTAAGTGTCAAAAAAAGAACATACTTTGTGTGTCACGCCCATATTAAATTCATCAATGTTTCAGTTGAAGAAGAAGTACATCTGATTCATAAGTTGTGGTGAATTTTGTAGTGAATGGTAAGCTCTTTTTTTGCTGGGCATCTAATATAATATACTTTTTTTTTAGAAATTTTTTGTTACTTTTGTTTAATATCATTTAAAAAAAAACCTGAACGGCCTAATTTATTAATTTTTTGTTTTACCAAAGTGTTTTTTTTTTATATAGAAAAATTTGTGCGTTTTGCTTTTCAATCAGATTCCTTATAAGCATTTCTTGTTTTTTTTTAATTCGGGAGTTTGATTTTCAAAATACATTTAAGATGTTTAAGGAAAAATTAGGAATAACTATAATTTTAATTATCAAATTGGAAAGTTGGATAACGAGGAGCAAACTTAGCATCACCTATCACTGTAGTATGTTTCGAATCGTCTCGACCGGTAATTTTAGTAGCCTTAAATTGTGTCTTAACGAATCGGGGAGGACCTAAAAAGAAACAAAAAAACAAAAATTTTTATTAAAAAACTTATAATGGGTAAAGGCTTAATTAAAATATATTTAAATATCTTTTAAAAATATTTAATTTATGCAATATTATAAATTGTTTTCGTTTTTTTTAAACAAATTGAAAATTAAAAAAAAGAAAAAAAAAAACAAGTAAAAAAGTTAAATTTGACCTTGTCGAATGTATTGGTACCCTCCACTATTAAAAAAAAAAAGTTTATATGCAAAAAACCAAAAATTTTGAAAAAAAAAATCGCGAAATAAAAATTTTGGTGAAAAAAAAAATTCGGCGAAAATTTTTTTTTTCTAAAAAAATATGTTTGTATTTGTTTCAATACAATTCTGTGATCAATTCAGTCCACATGTGTCAACCAGACGCTGAATTAAAGCATTTTGTATTTCTACGTTATGTCGAATTTCTTATATCTAGAGAATGTATCCCGGGATTTCCCGTCCCGGGAATCCCGGGAAATTCGTCAATTTTCATTTCCCGCATTCCCGGGAAATTTGTGCGGGATTCCCGGGAATTTTAAAAAACGTACATAAACAAGTTAACTGCTATATTTAGTTCAATAAATTTTTAAATATAAGGGCTCCAATTTTCACGCACTACAAAATCGAAAATATCCCAGCAAAAAAAAATCGAAGTAGTTCAAAACGAAGTAGTTCTAAACTACATCAAAAGTAGCAATTAGTGAATATTTTTTGTTGCAAAAAAAGTAGTTTAAAATAACATCCAAATATGTCAATAAGAAGGAAAATAATATGGATTCCACTTCTTTAGAACACTATAGTCGGAATGAGTTTTTTTTAAATATTTTTAAACGTAATGAAAAGAACATATTAATTTAAATTTATTTAATAGAGTTTTAGTCTAAACTATAGTTTTATATATAATTGAAAGGCAAAAAATTAATATTTGATAGGTTACAATTCCAGGAATAAAAACATTTTTTTATTTTTAATTTGTTTAATCTTAAATTTGGTGTAAGCTGATTTTGTTTTTATACCTTTTAACTACAGTATAGGGGGTACACTCACTTTGTCATTCCCCATAAAGACAATCGTTGCCTAAAATGCAAAACAAAGTGACAACACTCTAAAACGCAACCAACCTCTAAAACGCAATTTTTTAGCGATCATTGTTTTTTTGTCAAGCAAATGAAACAATTTTATTTCGGATGAAGTATAAAGTCCTGAACTTAGACCCAATTTTTTGAGGTACGAACACTTTTGTGGGCGTAAATATGTATAATAGGGTTATAACTTTTTTATGTCGAAAAAAAGCTCATCCAACCACGCGATGGGCAATGTTGTACAGATAATAAAAATCTTTTCTTTAGTTCATTTTGATGAAAAAAAGTTCACGCACCAAATGCAATTTCTAAAACTTCCCCAGGAATATTTTTTTTAACTTTTATATTATACCCTCAAATGATAATTATTTAAAAAATACACTACTGAACATTTTGAAAAAATATTGATGCGAGTGGGCCGCGACCTTACACAGTTAATTGCAATTTCCATCACATCAAGTTTTTGGGAAAATTGATGTCAAAGTTAAAAAAAATCGCCGTTTTGTTAATTTTTGCCAAATCATAGCGGATGTACCCGATATGATAGCGACTTAAAAATAAGTCGAGGCTAAAGCTTAAACATTGCTCTTAAGGATTCTGAACTCTTTTGGTCAGTCGCCTTAGCCCCTTGGGCACCAATTGTCTCTCAATGATGTCTTGTTCCCAAAAAAACGATTTTTGCCGCTACTTATCATGGGAAAAAAAATTTAAGACTTATAAACATGATTACAATTATTCTCCTGGTCACAAATCCGGTCTCCATACTTTTTAAGGGTAAAGCTCAAACATTGCTCTTAAAGACGTTTAACTCAATTCATCGGTCGCTTCAACCTTTGGAGCACCAATTGTCTTTTAATAAAGTGTTTTCCCCCAAAATCTTTTTTTGATATGACGGCATTGAAATACAATTGGTGCCCAAAAAGTTAAGGCGACTGACCAAATGAGTTCTGCATCTTAAAGAGGAAAGTTTTAGCTTAACCATCGACTTAGTTTGAAGTCGCCATAACATCGGGTTCATCCGCTATGAGTTTCCAAAAATGACCAAAACGGCGATTTTTTTAACTTTGACCACAATTTTCTCAAAAACCAGATGTGATGGAAAAGTGTGGAGACGGGATTTTTGGCCAGCAGAACTAATGTAATCAAGTGTACAAGGTCGCGTCCCAGTCGCATTTTCGATGTTTATTAATGTTATTAGAACATTGGCATCGTCAGAATCGCTTACTAAATCTACTTCCTAATGAATTCTAAAAATACACTTTTTAAGTAGTGCAAAAATGTTCTTAAATAGTGATCTTAAAGATGTAATTAAACTTAACATACAAAGACTTAAACTATGACAACAGTATGAGTACTACTTTATATGTACTTAAAAATTGTAAAAAAAACTACTTATTTTGCGCGACACCGCCATGTTAAATTCACTAGAGTTTCAGAAAAGTTAGAACTACTTTAGCAGCAGTTGAACTACTTTTTATTAACATTTTAGTATGTTCTTTTTTTGCTGGGTATGTACTTAAAGTATGCACTTAAAAATCGAAAATATGCGTTAAAAATTCAAAAATATTTACTAAAAACGTAAAGAGTATTAAAAACTCGTTTTTCATTATAAAAGGTTTTACTAAAGGCAAAACATATGAACTTTATTTTTTATTTTCAGTTAAAAAAAATTGTTTTTATAATCACAAAAACATTTTTTTATTTGAACACAGATAAAAACAAATTGCCAATGAACCACATTCGTAGCATTTATGAACAAATTTTAAAAAATGTATGAACCTTTCATAAAATTTTTGATTTTTTGTTCATAAAAAAATTATAATATTTTTTCAATTCCACATAATAAATATTATGAAAAAGTTATGAATTAGTTCATAAATACTATGCATTTTTTTGTGACTTTTACTTATTTTCAATGTTTTTTAATTTAAATTCGTAGTTTTTTCAGTTTTCTTATTTATGACAAAATATGAAAAATATGCATTTTCGTAAAAATCTGCAATAATATGCAAAAACAAGTATTTTTCTCTTATTGTTGGTGAAATGCCTATCCTAAAAACAGCACATTCTATTAAACAAAAATTTCTTAAAAAAATATAACAGGACATTGTTAAATTATTTTTTTTTTTAAATAGAGTTTTTAGCTTAATTTATTATTTTTGGTTTATAAGACTGAATTCTTATTTTATTTACTTTTAAATGTATCAGGCATTGTTAGACGTACAAATTTTTCAAAAAAAAAAAAAATGTAAAAAATTGTTAAAAACTAAAAAAAAAAATATTATTGGTTTTTAGTGCGGGATCCCGGGAAATTCAAAAATTTTTCCCGCTTTCCCGGGAAATGAAAAAGTGCGGGAAATTGCGATCCCTACTTATATCACACGGTGCCCTGGAGAGGATTTAAATAAAATTTTGGTGTTACTCCAATTTTTAGGCGGATTATGTTTTTAGACTATAAAAGAAGGAAAATGAGCCAAAAAAGAAAAAAAAGTACTAGGCGCTTTTTTTTGGCGGGCAAAAAAAAAAGAATTACAAAAAGAGAAAAAAGAATTTATTCTTTCAAATGCATTAACATTTTTTTATACAGATGTAAATTCATCACATATTCACCCTGCAAACAAAACGATACGACATCGATTCGCCGGTTGTATTGCCGATACGATAAATGTTATTGCGGCAATTATCGAATTCGTATCGCCGGCGATACACCTTTCGGGAGAAACTGTTACCCGACGGCAATACATCCCGGCGATACGAAAACGATTCGTCTTGGCGATAAAAGGGCACTATCTCCAGATAATCGTATAAACGAAAAATAATAGATTTGTATGTATCGCCGGAATATCACCAAAATAATAAACCGGCGATACAGCTATATCGATTCCCTGAAGCTGAAAATAGACATTATTTTTTTCATTCATATTTTGGTCATGTTAACAGGACTAAAAACATTTGCATTCATCCGAAATGCAACATTCGTTGAATTTTATATTTTATCTTTGAACGCATATTTGTGTTTTTCGGTCAAATTTATATTCTTTCAAAGATTTCTTGTTGTGCTTGATAAATTATTTTATTTTAAATTGACAAAGAAAAAAAAATTTTCAATATTTTTTTTTGGTTTAAGGTGGGTAAGTTGCTCGGTTTTCACGTGAAAATCTGTCAAACTCCATATAAAAAAAACATAAATTTCACACTGGCTTTACAAAAGCGTAAAAATTTCGCTGAAGAGGTATTCTGTTCACTGGTGAAAAACCGGCAAAATAACCCGGTATATGTTGCATCAATACGCATCAACACTATAAGCAACATTTTTTTAAATTGTACAGACCATTTAAAAAGCGGTGAAATTTAACATTCAGATTTAAAATGAAGTAATTATAAGTGTTTGGGACTGTAAACATTAATAATATCACATAACTTACCAAAAAATATTATTTAAAGTTATTTTATGTATTCTGACGCGCAAAACATAACCAAACATATGACTGTCAAATTTTCGCTACAAATTAATTGATGTTTCGAAACATTTTTTTTCACCGGTGAACAACTTACTTAGCTTTATCACCAAAATATCGTTCGTATGAGAAAACGGCGATATAATAAAAATACTACTTTGATTTTTTATTGAAATGATAAATTTTCGTATCGCCGCAATATCTTTTCGGCGATATATCGCCCTATTGTTTGCAAGGCATTTATCAGTCTGATTTAAATATATATGTGACATATTTTTTCAGATATGAGACTTAAAAGAATAATTTCACTATTTAGTAATACTAAATAAAATTTCTTCTTTATTTTAATGAAAATTTTAACTCATGGAGTTATTTCACATTTTTTTTTTTTTTGGATTTTAATTTAAATGCCGGCACTCATGAAAAGCACACAAAATGGCAGGGTCTTCTTCTAATAGCTCCATGCACCAAACTTCCATTACCTTTGTAATGAAAGGCATAAAGACTATGTGATTAACGTCCGAGTTTTATTATTGGTGCTCTCCCACCAGTATATCAATCCAATGATGTGATTAATCCAATTTATTTCATCAAACAACCATTACCTTTGTAATGGAAGGCATGAAAATTATGTGATTAACGTCTGAGTTTTATTATTGGTGCTCTCCCACCAGTATATCCATCCAATGAGGTGATTATCAAATCCAATTTATTCTATCTTCGTCAAAACGTGTCCACCATTTACATATAAAATGGCCGACACCAGCATACAAACGCCAAACGAAAGCACATTGATTTAGTAGAAATGCCGCAAAATAACAGCAACAATGCTGTTACTAATCGAAACTCCACCAAAGCAAGTGCGGGGTGAGATGCAATTAGTACGAGCGTACAACAAACACACACACGTGTCTGTATTTAACCAAAATAACTACAGCGACGAATGGATCCTTCTCGAACGCGATCCCAATTACAACTGTTATTTCACATTTAAGACTGATCCTGTTTCTAGATTATGAAGGAGGGAAGTTACACCAACAATTAGGGTGCCAGAATTTTATTTTGAAAATGCGGGACAAACTCCCGAAAATTACAAAAATGGCGGGATTTTACAAATTTTCGCGGGACAAAAATATTTTTATGAACAAAACTGAAAAATTTAGCAACATGTTGTCGAGTTTTATTGTTTTAAATCAGTGGTCGGCAGAAAGAAAGAACATTTTTAAATTTTTTTGAAACAAAGCTTCATCTACTTGTTTTTTTATAAGCAAATTTGATAATAAATAAAATATTTATTATAAAGTTTTTTTATAAGCAAATTTGATAATAAATAAAATATTTGAATTTTTTATGCTCTAAAACGTGAGTTTCGTTGACATTTGTGTCCTGTAAGTGGAAATATCCAATTTTTTTCAGCACCTGGGTGCATTGGTGCCGATCACTGTTTTAAATAGAGACTACCAACCTCTAGTGCATTTTGAAATAGAAACATACCCATTTCCATTTTGAAGATAAAACGCTGGACCAGAATTACTCCATGGAAATTTTATAAATATTTTTTCCGGAATGTACTCTATATTGTGCAACTTTTGGCGTACATTTTTTGAAAAATATTTTTTTTTTTACACAAACACTAAGATTGTAAACTTTTTTGTTATACCCAATTCACGCCTGAGCTGAAATCTCGTTGGAACAAGATTTCGATCATTTGGTTGTATATAAAATGATGCAGTCCATATGATCGAAATCTCGTTCGAACGAGATTTCACCTCATGTGTGACTAGGCCTTTTTTTCCTTAAAAAGGTTCTAAATCCACATCATTTATGCGACAAAAGCTTACAAATAAGCCTTTTAAAAATTTAGGCTTTTAAAGTAAAAAGTAGTTGTTATAAAAAATTGCAAAAAAAAACGGGAATATGGAATCCCGCGCGGGACGCGGGAATCGGTTATAAAAAGCGGGACGTCTGGCAACCCTACCAACAATACAAACAAATTTTTCGAAGCATTTTTGGCGAAATAAAAAAAAATAAAAAAGGATATTTAGCGCATCCATAAGATTGACAATAAACAAATAGTCCCAACCACTTTCTTCATCTCTTTTCAAAATATTTATATTGTTTTACTCTTCCTTAGGCACTGCAAACACATTTTTCAATGGTTTTTACTATCGTTTTCTAATTTTTTTAGTTTTGAAAAAACATTTTTAACAAAAAAGAATAAATACTTTTAAAATGATATTGTAAATGGCAACCCTGTTGCTGAATGAAGTTGACGTTTCTGACGTTTGCTTTGCAAATGGCAGTCAGTGCAATAACGGCAAGCCGGTAATATCGATATAATAATTTGATAACTTTTTAATATACCCAGCAAAAAATAAACGAAGTGGTTCAAAAAGAATTAGTGGTTTCACTACATACAAAGTAGCGATAGGTGCCGAACTTCATATTCCGTAGGAAGTACTTTTAAAATCACTTCCAAAAATGATACAAAATAACAATAAAAACATCTTTCACCATCTTTGCTTAATGATTTTGAAGTACCTTTTTCATATGTTCTTAGGAATCAAATCAAATCACCACAACATATGAACTTCTTTTTCAACTGAAACAATTAGAATGAGGGTGATACACGAAGTATGCAATTTTTTCTACGTCCAGCTTTAAATAGATTTAGGTTTTGCAAAAATGGTGACAAAATTTGGTAATAGCATTTCATTTTTCTTTATTTAGAGCTAAAAAAATCGAAAAGACGAAAATCGATTATTGATAAATTTTTCAAATTTCATATCTTATATAAAAAAAAGTTGGTCCTAAA
Source organism: Pegoplata infirma (assembly GCA_963921195.1). NCBI lineage: Eukaryota > Metazoa > Arthropoda > Insecta > Diptera > Anthomyiidae > Pegoplata > Pegoplata infirma. Next base: position 32,337,591 of record OY992536.1, read on the forward strand.
TTAAATACATTTACGAACTAAAGCGGATGTTGCTGCATCACATTATTAAAGGTTGTTTAAGCTTTTTAGAAAATTGAGGTATACACCTTTTCCAATTGAAATTCAGAAAAGATCAATTGTAATTCAGAAATCTCAATTGAAATTCAGAAAAGCACAATTGAAATTCAGAAATCGTAATTGAAATTCAGAAAAGCCCAATTGAAATTCAGAAATCACAATTGAAATTCAGAAAAACCCAATTGAAATTCAGAAATCACAATTGAAATTCAGAAAAACCCAATTGAAATTCAGAAATCACAATTGAAATTCAGAAAAGCCCAATTGAAATTCAGAAAAGACCAATTGAAATTCAGAAAATCACAATTGAAATTCAGAAAATCACAATTGAAATTCAGAAAAGCCCAATTGAAATTCAGAAATCATAATTGAAATTCAGAAAAGCACAATTGAAATTCAGAAAATCACAATTGAAATTCAGAATAGCCCAATTGAAATTCAGAAAATCACAATTGAAATTCAGAAAAGCCCAATTGAAATTCAGAAAATCACAATTGAAATTCAGAAAAGCCCAATTGAAATTCAGAAATCGTAATTGAAATTCAGAAAAGCCCAATTGAAATTCAGAAAAGCACAATTGAAATTCAGAAAAGCACAATTGAAATTCAGAAAAGCCCAATTGAAATTCAGAAAATCACAATTGAAATTCAGAAAAGCCCAATTGAAATTCAGAAAAGCACAATTGAAATTCAGAAAAGCACAATTGAAATTCAGAAAATCACAACTGAAATTCAGAAAATCACAATTGAAATTCAGAAAAGCCCAATTGAAATTCAGAAATCGTAATTGAAATTCAGAAAAGCACAATTGAAATTCAGAAAATCACAATTGAAATTCAGAATAGCCCAATTGAAATTCAGAAAATCACAATTGAAATTCAGAAAAGCCCAATTGAAATTCAGAAAATCACAATTGAAATTCAGAAAAGCCCAATTGAAATTCAGAAATCGTAATTGAAATTCAGAAAAGCCCAATTGAAATTCAGAAAAGCACAATTGAAATTCAGAAAAGCACAATTGAAATTCAGAAAAGCCCAATTGAAATTCAGAAAATCACAATTGAAATTCAGAAAAGACCAATTGAAATTCAGAAAAGCCCAATTGAAATTCAGAAATCATAATTGAAATTCAGAAATCACAATTGAAATTCAGAAAATGTAAACAAACCAAATGTAAACAACCCATTTATTAGTCACCACTACATAGACAGATTAAACAAATGATGTACAATTAATATGTATATGAGAGTATCGAACTTTATTCTCTACGTATTGCAGAGATCAGACAGAAAATACACTAATTAAATGTTGTTGGTAAAATCAAGTGAAACTGACTTTATTTTTTTTTTTATCTACATAATTTTTTATTAGTATTGTGAACAAAAATATTTACTCTACCACGTAACATAAATATTGCTATATACATATTTATATTTTATATTTTTCGTGTGGCATGCTCAATTTTTTAAACATATTTATGGTACTATTTGAAAATTAAAATATGATAAATAAAGTTAATACCAGGGTTCAAAAAAGCTGCTAATATTATCCAAAAACAGACATATATTTCATAATTTTCATTAATGATATCTAAAAATAGTTATCACACTTTAATATTTAACAACAAGCTTTCTAACAGCAGCCGGCTGTACACATTATCTTGTCCAATAGTAGCTCTGATGCATGTTTGGACAACAAAAGGCTTTTTTTATTTTATGTATATCCAAAAAAAGCAAAACAAAGTCTATTTTTTTTTATGTCTTAATATATATAGTAGGGTGGTTTTTTATTTTATTTTTTTGGAATTTCGAGGAGCGCGCAGCGGATTTTTGTGCCATTTGATGTTAAAATAATTGTGTAAAAATTTGACCCGAGGCGCAAGGAGGTCAAAGTTTCGAGAAAAAGCCAAAATGGCCAAATTTTGAAAAAACTTAAAAAAATGTAAATTTTGTAGAAATAAAAAAAATAAAATATTTTTTATTTAACTTTCTTTTAATAATACTCAGAAAAAATTATCTTAACTTTTTATGACGGCAGTAACACTTCCAAACATGAAATACAAAAATTACCATGTATTTTGGGGGGTACCTGATATGAGTGTGTTCGATTTTTTGAAAATTTTATTAAACAAAAAAATTAAATCTTAGTATTCTATAGCAATGGATTATTAAATACATCCTAAGGCTTAAATATTTAAAAAGTTGGGGATATCCATCGACTCAATTTTTTTTGGAGTCATTTGACTCCTTGAAATCCGCAAAACTCAAATGACTCCAAAAAAAAATTGAGTCGATGGATATCCCCAATTTTTTTAAGTATTTAAGCCTTAGGATGTATTTAATAATCCATTGCTATAGAATAGTAAGATTTAATTTTTTTGTTTAATAAAATTTTCAAAAAATCGAAAACACTCATTTCAGGTACCCCCTAAAATGCATGGTAATTTTTGTATTTCATGTTTGAAAGTGTTACTGCCGTCATAAAAAGTAAAGATAATTTTTTTTAAGTATTATTGCAAGAAAGTTAAATAAAAAATATTTTGTTTTTTTTATTTCAACAAAATTTAAATTTTTTTAAGTTTTGTCAAAATTTGGCCATTTTGGCTTTTTCTCGAAACTTTGACCTTCTTGCGCCTCGGGTTAATTTTATCCGATTTAGCTCAAATTTTTACACAATTATTTTAACATCAAATGTCACAAAAATCCGCTGCGCGCTCCTCGAAATTCCAAAAAAAATAAAATAAAAAACCACCCTAATATATAGCTTGTGTGTTTATTCTGCTTTGGACGCTGCTTTTGGATTCTGCTTTTGGACGATATTTTTGGATTCTACTTTTGGACGATATTTTTGGATGCTGCTGGTAGACAAATATTTAGCTTATTTTATATAAAATGGAATGAAGAATAAATAACTCAACATTGAAAATCTTTTTGAATGATTTGTATATTTTTAAGTGTAAATGAATTTGGTAAACAAATGTAATGAAATTTGTAAATATTATTAGAAGTTATGATTTGTTTTGTATTTAATTTAATACAAAATTAAAGTTAATTAAAATAAGACAATTAATTTTGAAAATTTAAGTATGTCCAGTTTTGTTTTGGTGGTAGTGGCGAGGGTGGTTTTACTAAACTGTATAATATTTCGTTAAATACTTTAAACGTAATTGGTGTTAAGAAAGAAAATTCACAGTTAAAATTGAAATATATTTATGATTTACACCAAAACCTCAATATGCGACCTTTTGTTTTAATCTACCAGCAGCATGCAAAAATATCGTCCAAAAGTAGAATCCAAAAATATCGACCAAAAGCAGAATCCAAAAGCAGCGTCCAAAGCAGAATAAACACACAAGCTGTATATATTTAGACATAAAAAAAATAGACTTTGTTTTGCTTTTTTTGGATATACATAAAATAAAAAAAGCCTTTTGTTGTCCAAACATGCATCAGAGCTACTATTGGACAAGATAATGTGTACAGCCGGCTGCTGTTAGAAAGCTTGTTGTTAAATATTAAAGTGTGATAACTAGGGCAAGTACTTTTATGAAAATGCATATTTTTACTCAGCATTGTAAACATAACATAAATTAAATATCTATCCGAATCAATGAATTTGCAATAAAATGGCATTGATTTGTAGTTGCATATTTTTGCATATTTTGGTATAAATGCATATTTTTGCATATTTTCTTATAATTTGGACTTTTTTTATTTTCATCAATATTTTTTCAAAACGTCCTTAGGAAAATTCAAAACCAATCGCATATTTCTTATACAAAAATGTATTTATTTATAAAAATCATATTCTGATGCATTTTTTAAAGAAAATGGATTTTAAAAGTATAATTTTTAAATTCTGAGAAATGTTTCCTATTAAAAATGTATCTATTCTGAGACATTTTACTAATTCGTAAGAAAAAAATGTTTTCGAATTTAAGATTTTTTTACAGGAAAATTTCGTTTTTATTTTGATTAGAGTTAGGGTGAGGTATTTTGATTTTAAGTTAATTTTTAGACTTAAAAATCGTAAAACTCCGAAAAAAGTAAAAAAAAATATTTTAAAAATATTTTTTTTAGAATAAAGAACAAAAAGTATTGAAAAATAAATATTCTTTTTCTTTTATACAATTTTTTTCTTCAGATATATTTGGTGACTCAAAGAAAAAACTTCTCAAGCAAAAAACATTTTACTAATTAAAAATTGTTTCCACTCAATAAAAAATGTTTAAGAATTGTCGAGGGTTTCAAAGTATTTGACAGATCCTAATTTATGTTGATAAATTATTTTTTTAGTAAAAACAATAAGTTTTAGATGCATATTTTTGAAGTTTTTAGTGCATATTTTGGATTTTTAGACGCATATTATAGGCACATATTTTCGTTTTTTAGGTGCATGAAAGTACTTGCCCTAGTGATAACTATTTTTAGATATCATTAATGAAAATTATGAAATATATGTCTGTTTTTGGATAATATTAGCAGCTTTTTTGAACCCTGGTATTAACTTTATTTATCATATTTTAATTTTCAAATAGTACCATGTTAATATATATTTCTAACATAAATATGTTTAAAAAATTGAGCATGCCACACGAAAAATATAAAATATAAATATGTTTATAGCAATATTTATGTTACGTGGTAGAGTAAATATTTTTGTTCACAATACTAATAAAAAATTATGTAGATAAAAAAAAAAATAAAGTCAGTTTCACTTGATTTTACCAACAACGTTTTATTAGTGTATTTTCTGTCTGATCTCTGCAATACGTAGAGAATAAAGTTAGATACTCTCATATACATATTAATTGTACATCATTTGTTTAATCTGTCTATGTAGTGGTGACTAATAATTGGGTTGTTTACATTTGGTTTGTTTACATTTTCTGAATTTCAATTGTGATTTCTGAATTTCAATTGGGCTTTTCTGAATTTCAATTGTGATTTTCTGAATTTCAATTGGTCTTTTCTGAATTTCAATTGTGATTTTCTGAATTTCAATTGGGCTTTTCTGAATTTCAATTGTGCTTTTCTGAATTTCAATTGTGCTTTTCTGAATTTCAATTGGGCTTTTCTGAATTTCAATTACGATTTCTGAATTTCAATTGGGCTTTTCTGAATTTCAATTGTGATTTTCTGAATTTCAATTGGGCTTTTCTGAATTTCAATTGTGATTTTCTGAATTTCAATTGGGCTATTCTGAATTTCAATTGTGATTTTCTGAATTTCAATTGTGCTTTTCTGAATTTCAATTACGATTTCTGAATTTCAATTGGGCTTTTCTGAATTTCAATTGTGATTTTCTGAATTTCAATTGTGATTTTCTGAATTTCAATTGTGCTTTTCTGAATTTCAATTGTGCTTTTCTGAATTTCAATTGGGCTTTTCTGAATTTCAATTGTAATTTTCTGAATTTCAATTGTGATTTTCTGAATTTCAATTGGGCTTTTCTGAATTTCAATTACGATTTCTGAATTTCAATTGGACTTTTCTGAATTTCAATTGTGCTTTTCTGAATTTCAATTGTGCTTTTCTGAATTTCAATTGTGTTTTTCTGAATTTCAATTGTGATTTTCTGAATTTCAATTGTGCTTTTCTGAATTTCAATTGTGCTTTTCTGAATTTCAATTGGGCTTTTCTGAATTTCAATTGTGATTTTCTGAATTTCAATTGGGCTTTTCTGAATTTCAATTGTGCTTTTCTGAATTTCAATTGTGCTTTTCTGAATTTCAATTGTGCTTTTCTGAATTTCATTTACGATTTCTGAATTTCAATTGGGCTTTTCTGAATTTCAATTGTGATTTCTGAATTTCAATTGTGCTTTTCTGAATTTCAATTATGATTTCTGAATTTCAATTGGGCTTTTCTGAATTTCAATTATGATTTCTGAATTTCAATTGGGCTATTCTGAATTTCAATTGGGATTTCTGAATTTCAATTGTGATTTCTGAATTACAATTGATCTTTTCTGAATTTCAATTGGAAAAGGTGTAGACTTGTGGTCAAAACAAACTTGTGAATCAATTCGCCGTGAATTTTTATAGTTTTGTGATCTCTATAATTACTCCTTTCTTAATTCGAAGTATATACGTTAGATTATCAATGAAATTAATTTTTCTTCACGTAAGGTTTTTAAAATATTCGCGTTTTAATATTGAAATATTTGGGTCTCCTCTGTATGCACTTATATTCTACTGTTATGCACTTATATTCTTTAAAATGACACTAAAATTTTCAAACGCGAATATCTCAAAAACAGAACATGCTTGAAAATTGTGGATTGCAGTTTTGGAATCAGAAGGTCCATTTTATATAAAATTAAGTCCTATTTCGTGGAAGCAACGTAAGAATACGTAACAGTGGACCCCTAAAAGTGCTTTTTTTACTTTTTAACAGCGAATATCTCAAAAACGGACGGTAGAAAAATTTGGACGGTAGATTTGGATTTGGATTCTAGTTGGTGATTTGGATAGTGTCCGTTGCGCTGATTCTAAATCCGGAGCCCAAATTTTTCTATCACGTCAGGATTTTTAGTAATTCGCGGTTAAAGTGCCGAAAAAGAGCATTTTTTGCCCTTTTTAAAAGCTTATAAAATAAGATCCTGAAATGCAAATGACTTGGTATCAAGCTCATTCGAAAGCTTGTAATTTTCTCCTAAAGATAAGATAAAATTTTCTAAAACTTTAATTTTCTAAATAGGTAAAAAAATCATTAGCAAAAAAAAAAATTTTTTTGTCAATATTTAGTTTATTTACACAGTGTTTTTTAACAAATTTCCATACAAATTCATACGTAAATTTTAGTTTTTAAGCGCTTGTTGCTAATGATTTTTTTACCATTTTAGAAAATTAAATTCCAAGAAAATTTGATCTTATCTGAAAGAGAAAATTACACACTTTCAAATAAGCACGATACCAAGTCATTTCCATGTCAGGATCTTATTTTATAGGCCTTCAAAAATGGTCAAAATCGGCCTTTTTTGACACTTTAACAGCGATTTTCTCAAAATTGTGACGTGATAGAAAAATTTGAGAGGCTGTTTTGGAATCGAGGCACCAAACCCTATCAACTTTTTTTGGTTTCATCCAAAACGCAGTGACAAACCTCAGATTTGTAGAGCGGTGTTATAATTTAAAAGTTTAACATTTTTATTTTTTTAAAAAGTTTTCGATTTACATAGACCTCAACTCTTTAATCTAAGTGAACACTTAAGTAGTTGCTTTTTCAACCAATTTGTACAAAATGGTAACTAAAAAGCACGACATCGAGATTTTCAATACATCCCTAAGCAAAAGTTAAATCCAATGTCGTAAATTTGTAAAATCAATGTTAACCCAACGTTAAAACAAAAGTCGAGCGATCGTTGGCCACTGTTATCATTTCAACGTCGGAATGACGTCGTAGACTTAGAAACGGGTATGATTCGCCAACGTTAGTACCGTCGCCGCCAACTTCATTCCAACGTTGGCCCGTTTGTATTTTTCTGACTGGGTAGTTACAACTTTGTGTGGTCCAGAATCTATTTTTGAAAAGATGGTGCAAGTTGGTGATAATGAATTTGTTGCTTTTGTGGATACAGGCAGTCAAATAAATTTGATTAGAGAATCTGTGGTGAATAAAATTAATTGTTTGGTACAAACATGTAGCCAACGTATAAAGGGCATATGTGGTGGTATTTACGTTGTAAATCAAAAGATCTCCGTGGAGATGACAATTGACGAAATCATACTTCAACTTGATTTATATGTGGTGGGCGATGATATGCTAACATCTGACGTATTAATTGGTGAACGACTTTTTAAAGAAGACGAAATTATCGCGGAGATCTACGGTAAAGCTATTAAATTTGAAATGGCAAGTGAAAACGTGGTAAAAGTTAATAAACTTGATTTGATCGATACTAATTGTAACGAAACAAACGATATTATTAAAAATTAACTGTTTAATCTGATAAATACATACTCGGATGTATTTGCTAAAGACGTTAGTGAAATCGGGTTAACTAATATAACGGAAATGAAAATTGAACTTGATGATGAAGCTGAAGTCGTGGCTTTGAAACCATATCGTATACCCGAGCCAAAAAAACGTGTTGTGAGTGAAATCATTAATGAGCTATTACAAAACGATATAATAACCGAATTGAAGTCCGAATATGCGAGTCCAATCGTTTTGGTCAAAAAGAAAGACGGTAAAGATAGACTTTGTGTCGACTATAGACGATTAAATGTAAATACGAAGAAAGAAGTGTTTCCCACTCCGAACATCGAGGAGCGACTTCAAGAGGTGATGAAGTACAAATATTTTTGTGTACTCGATATGAACAGCGGCTATTACCAAATTCCAATCGAAGAAAATTCACGTAAGTACACAGCTTTTATTACTCCTGATGGACTGTATGAATTCAAGCGAATGCCCTTCGGTCTCAAGAATGCCCCTGCGGTATTTCAACGTGCGATGAATCTTATGACGAATTGTACTCGAGAAGGCGATATGCTTCATTATATGGACGACATTCTGATTGGTAGTACGACTATCCCTGAGATGTTTGAAAAGTTACGTAGAGTTTTTGAAGTTTTGGAAGAAGTAAACTTTACCTTGAATATCGGGAAATGTGAATTTCTGAAAGGAACTATTGATTTCCTAGGACATCAAATAAGCAACGATGGTATCTCACCAGGTCTTGTGAAAACATTAGCGATAAATGATTTTCCTACCCCTACTACTGTCACGGACGTTCGTAAGTTTTTAGGCCTCAGTGGTTATTTTCGTAAATTTGTACCAGCGTACTCTATTATCTCGGAACCGTTACGTTTATTGTTAAGAAAGAATCAACCGTTTATATGGCAGGAAAAACAAGAAAATGCATTTTTGAAATTAAAAACGTTATTAACGTCAAAACCAGTTATGACCCCGTATAATGCTGAAAACGAACATCAAATACACACTGACGCTAGTGCTATTGGTTGGGCTGGTGTGCTTTTACAGAAAGAAGACGATAACTGGAAGCCTGTTGCATATTATAGTAGATCAACGACCGATAATGAAAAAAAGTTCCACAGTTATGAATTAGAAGCTTTAGAAGTAGTGGAAACTCTTAAAAGATTTAAATATTACATTTATGGTAAAGAGATAACAGTCGTGACTGATTGTAGTGCTCTGAAGACTACAATGTCGAAAAAGGAACTTATACCTCGCATTGCTAGATGGTGGCTTGGAATTCAAGATTTCGCCATAAATATAGAACATCGTGCTGGTCGGAGAATGGAACACGTCGATGCCATAAGTCGAACTCCAACCGAAGAAGCCCATGAAATGGAAACGGCATCTTTAAAAATTTCCAAGGTAAATATTGAACAATAAGATTGGATCTATTCCATGCAAATGCAAGATCCTAAAGTGCGTATGATACTTGCTTGTTTCAAGTTACTTGTTGCTGCATTTATTAGGGTTTTTCTATAAAAACTTCGATAACTTCAACCAAAAATTTTGAATTTATCGAAATTTCCATAGAAAAACCCTAATAAATGCAGCAACAAGTAACTTGAAAAAAGCAAGTATCATAAAGGCATAAGCTACAACAAATTGTACAGAAACTCAATAATGGCGATCGTGAAATCCGAAAGGATTATGTTTTGGTAAATGGTAGACTTTTCCGTAAACTTTATGATAAGCAGTTATGGGTGGTACCAAATGCCTTACGTTACAAAATTTTACAATGTTCGCATGACGATGCTGGTCATCAAGGTGTAGATAGAACGTTAGATCGTATGAAAAATAGTTTTTGAACATGTTATTACCAACAGCAAAAGATGACAAGCATTGGGATGATAATTTACGATCCATCCAATGGTCCATCAACACGTCGAAGAATCAAACAACCGGACGTACACCACAATAGTTACTTTTTTGCTTTACTCCAAGAGACATCTGTGGCAATAAATTGATACTCGCTCTACATACCCCTGACATGATTACAACTGAAAATCTAGAAGAAATTCGAGAAGATGCATCGAAACAAGTCAACAACCATCGTGCCTCAGCTAAATTAAGATTTTATGCTCAACGTAGACAACCAACCTCATACGAAATTGGTGACTTAGTATTAGCCGAAAATGAACCTGCAAGTACTGGAACCTCTCGTAAACTCGAACCAAAGTTCAAGGGTCCCTTCCTGATTACAAAAGTGCTTGGTAACGACCGTTATGTAATCGAAGATATTCCTGGTACCAATCGAAAACAACGACATTATACTTCAGTATATGCATCTGACAAACTCAAGGCTTTCTGCATCCTACCTCCGGAAGATGATGACTTTCTAAGCGAGGGCGCTTCTGATTATCAGGAAAGGCCGAATGTAAATGGCAACCCTGTCGCTGAATGAAGTTGACGTTTCTGACGTTTGCTTTGCAAATGGCAGTCAGTGCAAGAACGGCAAGCCGGTAACATCGATATAATAATTTGATAACTTTTTAATATACTTATTTTTTTTAATACATTTTCAATTAAATAAACCTTTTTTAAAATAAAAACAAACAGTGTTTTTAATATGAATCACTAATGTCTATATTGAGGGAACTTTGAGTTTTGCTGTCCGTCTGAGTAGTACACTGAAAACTTTTAAGAATGTATTTTTAAATAATTTACAAGGACATATTTCATTTAGTTTCAATTAATAGTGAAATTATTCTTTTAAGTCTCATATCTGGAAAAATATGTTATACATATCGTGAACCTATATTCAAAATATGCCAACTCAAATTTGACCGAAATGAGTTTCCGATGGAAAATAGCTCCCCTATGCAATACCCATCTGTGGTAAAAATTTCAGAGCAAAAAAATAATTTTTTGTCGTTTTACATCCATTTTTGTCATTCTGCTAACTCAAAGTACATATTTTTTTGGTGAAAATAAATGCCAACTCCCATTGTAAATTTCCAAAAATTTTTCAAAATTTTTTTTAAAAAAAATTAGACCACATATCTTATTGCATTTGCCTTTCTGAACACGAATCTGGTAATGATTTTGATATCTAATGCCTAGTTTTCGAGATATTGCCATTTTAAAAATATCGGTAAATAGTGTTTGCAAAAAAAGAAATTGCTTATATATATGTAACTTTTAAACTATTTATCAGATTGAAACATTATGAGTGGGGCAAATAAAGCCAATGATATAAGCTTTGAAAATAGCTAGTTTGGAGTGAGCCTTCTACAATAAAGCGTGAGTTACAGAGTGCCAAAGTTGACCACCCTGAGATTAAAAGGCTTTCGGAGCTAGTAACTTTTAAAAAAATGCAAAGATTTTTATTTTTTTTTAGTTTTTGCAATTACCGCACTAAGGAAAACAAAATCCAAAAAAAAAAAAAATTTTATAAAAATTTTTCAAAAAAAAAAATATTTTTAGTTTCCGACAAAATATGCCAACTCTAAAAAAATATTTGTTTTTTGATATAGCAATAAATGCCATCTCAAAAAAATACGCAAACCAGCGCAAAATATGAAATTTTTGGCATATGTAAAAATTATTTAGAATATTTAAACCATCTTATGGAAGGTACATTGTTTCTTTTTACAATAATATGCAAAATAACTAGTTTTTTAGCTCTCCTGAAAAGTAAGCTTTTTCGAGTTGGCATTTATTGAATATAGTTCGACGATATATATTTAAATATCACTGATAAGTAAATATGTGATGAATTTAAAACTGTATAAATAAATTTGAATGCATTTAATGGTGCATTTACACTGGTCTTCTAAGCTAGCTTAAAGTAGATTGTGGCTTCAATCCAGTTTCAATCTATTAGATTGCCCATACAAATTTATTTTTTTCAATCTAGTAGTTTAGACTCTAATCGGCAAACGCAATCTTGTAAAGTTAAATACAACTCTGTATTTCTATTATTTTCACTTTCCAACACTGAAAAACACCTACACAAAGCCTGCCGTTTTGATGACGCCGCCAAGTATGTTTATGCCGCCGTCATTGTTATTTGTAAACGCCGTCACTGGCCTTGTTAATCATACGACGACTAATTACCGTCGCTGTCTTTTGACGCAGTCACACATATTTATTACCAACTTGTTGTTATAAATGCTAATCTTAGAGAATAATCACAATTGGAGCGGGAAGCGGTTTTCCGCCACTCTCCCCATACATTTTGTATGAAAACAAAATTCCGCGGCGTTTTTCCGTCGAAATAGATTCTATTCTATTTTCATGGCGTTTTTTCTCTCTCTCTCATTTTTTCTCTCATTTTATTTTTTGGCGTTGCCGGATTTTAAGCAAAAAAAGGTATTGTTTTTCAGTACAGTGTTGTAAAATACAGTTTTAGTACAAATTTTTTGGCAGATGGAAATAAACAACGAAGCAAAACATGAAAAAAATGCTTGTGAATTGTCAAAAAAAATGGAAAATTATTTATACAATGGAGTTTGCTCAAAAATTAATAGAAATTGTTAAAAAAAAAGATTTTTTATGAATTTTTCTAGTTTTAAAAGATGCAATATGTAAAATTTGTTTTACTGAATGTGTATTTTATTTTTTATTGTTTTGAATAAAATAATTGTGCTATTCCATTTAGTTATTTTCTTGTTATTAAACTGTTTTATAAGATTTTGCATCTTGATCTTAATTGAATGAGTTCTTATAATATTAAAAAAATTTTATTGTTTAAATATAAAAAAAAATGTTCCTCTCAAAAGTAAAAATTCTAAATAAAATTAAAATAATTATCACATCAAGTATGCATTTCCAAGTATGTATGTAAAAAATAATGTAAATAAAACCGCAAACCGCTTGACGCTCAATTTAAATTAATCGCTCTCTCTTTGACGCGTTTTTCCGCTTCCCGCTCCAATTGTGATTAATCTCTTAATATTCTCAAATGTAAAAAATGTCAATGTAAACGGTACAGATTGCAAAGTAGATTAAAATCGCAATTTACTAGATTAGAAATCCAATGTAAACGCACTATAAAAGAATAAATTATATTTTGTTTTTTAGAAATTCTTCTTTTTTTTTTTTTGGCTCATTTTTTGGCAAAAGTGCACTTTACGGGGCACACATATTTTAAGGGGGAAAAAAATTGGACCCCCTCTGGAATTAAAAAAGAAAAAAACCGAAATTAAAATTTAAGGGGGCTGGGCCCCGGGGACCCCCCTTGATCAAAAAAACTGACCCTCCCACCTACAGGTTTGTGTGGGTACTTAAGTTAAAGGTAATTAAAAAAGAAAAAGAAAATAAAGGGGAGCTAGGTCCCTGGGCCCCTCTAGGTCCAAAAAACCGACCTGATCCGTTTTTTTTTCAAAAAAAAGTCCACCAAAAAAAAATTTTTTTTTGCTTAAAATTTTTTTCTGCGTAGCCGGCCTTCGGCCGGGCTTAGGGATTACAAACTCCATGCATTAAACCCACCCTCCCCGCAAAATAAAACTTTTTTGTGAATCAAGCCTTTTACGTTGTTAATTACTGAATGGCTTAATTATTGAACTGAAAGTTACTAAAATGGATTTAGGGGTTACAATATTGTTAAAATGCATACAAAAAATACATATTTGCAATCGTGAGCAAATTACCTTTCATTTGAGTACCCATACGTACAGGTTTGTGGGTGGGGCGGTTTTTTGGCTCCAAGGGGTCCACCGGGGCCCAGCCCCCTTAAATTTTAATTTCGGTTTTTTTCTTTTTTAGTTCTAAAGGGGGTCACATATTTTTTTTTGCCAAAATATTTGTGCCCCGTAAAGTGCACTTTAGCCCATTTTTTTTCTTTTATCGTCTAAAAACATAATTCACTTAAAAATCGGAGTAACACCAAAACTTTATTTAAATCCTATCCAGGGCACCGTGATCAGTACAGATCCCAGATTTGAAAGATCATTACTGATCCGAAAAATGGATCGCTAAGATTAGATCAGTTTTAATCGGACAATTTCATCCGAAACATGTGTTTATATAATTAGATAAACCCATTTTTCGGATGACATCCCAGCCAGAAATTGCCAACCGTTCCAAAAAAAAAGTACTGGGAAAGCAACTTTTTTTTGTATACCAAGCTGTTTTTAGTAAAGTACTTGGTTTTACCGAACTAATTACTTTGCTAACACTTTTTTACCAAACTAAAGGCGGTTTATATTATTAATTTGAAATATTTTTTTTTTAATAATTTTACTAAATTTTAACATTTAAAAAAACTCTTAATTATGTAACAAAGCAATTGCAATGGTGTCATTATAAAATTTAGTAAGAATACATTTTGATTCTACTATATTGATACTGATTTCAATGTTATTTTTATCTAATTTATTAACATTGTAGAGTCCTATTTCTCTTGATGGTAGTGGAAATTGAAAAAAATCGCTACATTCAGTGAAAATATTGCCTTTCAAAAATATATCATCACTTTTGTATTTAGACTGCTTTCTACTAAAAATTTCAGTAACGATAATAACGTTTTCATTGTCGAGTAAACATACGTTATCTGGATGAATAGGTTTTATTTTAAAACCTTTAATGTTTACGAAAGAAAATACAACTTTTGATTCCGAGCTTTGTTTTATATTTCCTAGAGAGTATTTGGAATTTCTATTAAGCGGATATAGCAATGAAATATTATTAACTGAGTTATCGGAATGAAAAATATGTAGTTTTCTTTGGATTTGAGCAATAGGGTTAGTTGGGGATTTTATAATAGGTTTTAAATAACCAAGACTGTTTTCAAAATCAAATGGCGAAAACTGTGATATAGGGGCGCCCATATTAGCTACATCGTCTGCAATGTGAATTAAGTTGTGGATGTTCATTGTTTGGGAATTAGAACCGTAAAAACTTGGCATAAGTTCGACAAATGTTCTTAAAATCTGCTTAGCAAACTTATTTGTTAATGTAGCCAATTTCTTTGATGATAAAATTCTGCATGCCGTGTAAAGAATTAAAAAATGCTTGTATTGATCAGATTTTAAAACGTTTTTCAATATGATACCTCCACCGTATAATAAAAAAAATCGGAATTGTGTTGCTTTCCAGTTTCCTATATCATATAAATCGAATGACTTCCTCTGAAACTCTGATGTAATATCTTGAGACAAATTTAAAAAGTTTTTTTGTAAAACAGCAAGATTTTCTGTAGAAATAAATGAAAATGATTTCTTATAAATCATCTTTTGAAGCAAATATTTGCTTATGCCGAGATGCAACATATGCATCTCATCCAGAACAACATTCTTGACTAGGTCAATATTTAAAATTTCAAGTAATGGGCTATTTTCCTTTGTTAAATGATGTTCTGAATTTATTTTTTCTTTAAATGACTGCAAAGTCCTTTCATCGCAGTTAATTTCTTTAAAAACTCGAGTTTTGTTATCTGTTTCTCCTCGTACTGTGCATCTTTCACAGGAAAAAAAATCCAGTATGGCTTTTAGTGCACCTAATAAAGGCACGGGCAGGCATATCGCAACAGAATGCTAGAACTTTAAAGTTAAAAATATTTTCCACTTATATTTACACCTTTAAAAATAAAACCAAAATTAATCTTGAATTCATTTTTTTAGAAATATTATACCTTCATTTATTAACAAATTGGATTCCACAACGACTTCTTCCAAAAACTCTTGTGAGGAATATGGTTTTGAATTTCGGTAATATAAGCCTATTAAAAAAGGTTTACTCATATAATCTGGTGCAAACACTTTTCCCATAATAGACCAAAAACCTTTTTTGGATTTGTTAAAGACATCCATGCCATCCACATGAATTATCAACGATATACCTGCCTCAACATACAGTTTAGGGTTCACAATATCAACAAGATTTTATTTTATTCCAAAATAATGGAATTTCCCAAAAGTGTCATCTGAACTTTTCATAATTTTCGTGCAACCGCTTACAGCTGAAATTCCTAGCAATGTTTTAGAGGATTTTGGTAGTGACGTATATCCTTCTTCTCTCAAAACTATTAAAAGTTCATCGATTGACTTTTGAGTTAGGGTTTTTATATTTCTTAAAACCCAATTCTTTAACCTGAGCTCTAAATGGCCGTTAATAAGGTTGCTAAAATCAGTTTCCGTTGTTTCAGGTATAAAATCCTCTGTACTAGATGAGGACATCGCTGTCAACTTCACAAAAAATTTCCTCATCCGTTGTTTCAAGATTTTGAGCATCAATAAATTCATCGTGAACGTCGGTTTTGAAGCTAATCATTTAAGTTTATTAAAATAAATTTTTAAAGCTTTCCTCACGAAACAGTTTCCGAGTGAAACTGAAGCCACAGTTTTTTCAAAGATAACTCGCTGGCTATCCGCAGCAAAGGATCAATGCGGAGGTCGAACTGAACGATAAAAATACGATAAAACTACATAACCATTTAAGTCAAATTCGATTATATTAACATTTGAAATGTTATTTAAACGAAAATATTTTTTAACTTTAACATATAATTTATTTAAAAGGATAATTAATATATAATTTTTTTAAAATGAAAAAAAAAAAAAAAATATTTCGTAAGTACGAATTAAATAAAAAATAATTTAATTTAACACATTTTAAATTTTTCAATTAATTATTTAGTTAAAATGCATGGGAAAGTAAATTTTAAAATATCTCGGATATTACTTTTGAAATTACTGGGAAACGCTCTGGAAAGTACTGGGAAAGCCCAATATTTGTTGTATTCAATGTACTCTTATATTACTTTATTTTGATTCAACAATTACTTTGCCACTACTAAATGGTGTTATCATTTAGCATCTTAGCAAGTACAAAAAACCCAAAAAAAAGGTACTTAGCCAGTATTAATACTACCTTATTAATTACTTTGCCAGATCTGGCCCGTATGTATTTTTCTGCCTGGGATTGTATCCGTCCGATTAAAACTGATATAATCTTAGTGATCCATTTTTCGGATCAGAACTAATCTTCACATTTTTACTTGAGATCTCAGAATTTTTGTAAATTTTTTCCATAAGGAAACATTTTTCACAATCTAAAAATGTTTCTATCGGAAAAAACGCTCAGAATCTGAGAATTTTTCTATTGGGAAAAATTTCTCTGCAACTAAGAATATTTCTATAGGAAAAAAAGTTTTCTTTAACTAAGAATTTTCAGAGTCTAAGAATTGTTCAGAGTCTGAGAATTTTTCAGACTCTAAGAATTTTTCTATACGAAAAATTTTCTAAAGAATCTCAGAAATTTGGTACACGGAAAAATGTCTCAGAATCTAAGAATTTTCTATACCGAAAAATGTCTCAGAATCTGAGAGTTTTTCTATGCGAAAAATGTCTCAGAATATGATAAATTTTTTTTACAGAAAAATGTCTGAGAATCTAAAATTTTTTTCTACGAAAAAATGTCTGAGAATCTAAAATTTTTTTATACGAAAAATGTCTCATAATCTTAGAATTATTCTATACAAAAAAAATTCATAGAATCTGAGAATTTTTCTATATGAAAAAATGTCACAGAATTTGAGAAATTTTCTATACGGAAAAATGACAGAATCTTAAAGTTTTTCTATGGGTGTTGAAAATTCGCAAATAGAACTGAAGGATTTTATTTTGATAAACTTCAATAAATTGGTTTATTCACTAAAAGATAAAAGCGATTACAATTTGCAAAATAATTAACACAAAATAATTTACAAAAATCTTACATTTGATGGACCTTCCGGAATATTCAACAATAAAAGTCAGAATGAAAAAATTAAACAGTTTTTTTAAAAACAATTAAAAAATAGAAAATTTGATTTGGACAAAATTGAATTTAAACAAGTAAAAATACACTACCAAAAATTAATTAAAAACGAAAAACAACAATGGGGAAAAATTTCTCAGAATCTAAAAAATTTTCCATGCGGAAAAATGTCTCAGAATCTGAGAGTTGTTCTATGGGAAAAATGTCTCTGTAACTAATAAGTTTTCTGTAAGAAACAATTTTTCTTTGACTGAGAAGAATTCTATGGGAAAAATGTCTCTGTAACTAATGAGTTTTCTGTAAGAAACAATTTTTCTTTGACTGAAAAGTTTTCTATAGGGCCAAATGTGTAAGCATTTTAAAATTTTTTGATACAGAAAAATGTTTCAGAATCTGAAATATTATCGTCAATGAATCAGAATCATAATATTTTTTAATACAAAAACTACAGGCATTATTGGTCCTTCGAATCGGATATAAACCGGTGGTAATGGTGCTTCGAACCGGATAAGAACGAAGATTAATTTTTCAATATAGATTTATGTAAACTAACCCGCAAAACTTTCTTAATTATACAATTTGTTTAAAAAATTTATAATAAATGCATAAATAAAAAAAACTATAACTTCACTTTTTCATACTTAAGGAGGTTTCCAACTTACGTATATTAGGATATAATCCAGCACCAGCACTATCAGCAGCATTCCATCCTAATGCCCCACCCTGACCATTTGGTGGACTAGCCGGTTGCGTTGGAGCCATTGAAGGATCATCATTTTGCTGTTGTTGTGCTACCAACGGTATGGTTCCCAAGGTAATTGGTATATTACCCGATAAATTACGATATGGACCACTAACATCACATTCTACATGCAAATCATAATCCAATGCTATAATACCACAATTAACTAGATTAGTAGGTGGCAGTGGTGGAATAGAAAGATATTGTGTAGATATTCGAAATACTCCGCCATCCACACGGCCATCACTTAACTCAGCTATAGTTATTTTTGTTTCTTTCTTCTCCGCTCTGGGTTGTGTGGTATGGAACGTAACACGTTTGCGTAAAACAAACTTAACGCCAGTTATGTCAACATTACTGCCATTATGACATTCACAGGTTATGCGTATATTTTGACCCGATACATAGCCAGTAACCGGTATTGATGTTATAACCGATAGAGGACCTGACTTGCAGCAAAAACAACAAAAAGATTTCTCTAATTCCAATTTAAATGGTTCCTTGACGCGAGGATTTAAATTTAAGTCTACTGGCCATATAACGGTAAAAGCCATTTTCATATCTTGATCAAATTTCCAAGGTCTATCCAAGGTAACTTTAATGGTATAACGAACATGACCAAATTCACCCTCGAATGAGGAGGGTAAGGCATTAGGCAAAACACAAGTAAAAGGATAACTATGAGTACCAGCTGGTAATTCAATTTCAGCACCTTTGTTAAATTAAAGAAAGTTTTTTAAAATTTATACAAGAGTTTCAAATTCATTTTGTAATTTCAAAATACTCACTATTCTTTCCACCCAATAAATAATATTGTATTCGAAAATATTCTTCATGTCCCTTAAATGTTGTAGTATCTTCTTCTTCTTCTTCTTCTTCTTCTTCTTCACTTCCGTCACTGCTGGTAACTTTACATGGTTCAGACCATTCTGTATGGGCTTCACCCAAAAAACGTATGATAATACCTTAAAATATTCGAGTTTTAAGTAAATTAATCAATTTATATGTATTATTTGTATTCAAGTGCAATTTCGTTTAAACTTGGAGGGTTTTTGTGTTTACTCAGAGTATGAGAATATTAATAGATGTTAAATTGAAAATAGCGTTTTTGTTTCATGATGACATCATTGCTTAATTTCAATGTCTAATACAAAGTAATAATACAAAGTAATACAAAGTATTAGTGTTTTTTATAATATAAATGTTTTCGTTCAATTTCTTTTTTGTTTTTTATACATCTAATCTAATGTTATTGATTTTAATGAATTAGTGTCTACTTTTTCAAGATATAGCGCTTCAAATCTTGTCTGAGATAAAAAACAAACGTTTTTTATCAGTGTTTAGTATCTTTGATTTTCACTGCGGGTAAATTGTCCTAAGAATTTGTTTGACCTTCATATTGTAAATTAAAAATAAATGAAAAATATCTCAGAATCTGAGAATTTGGAAAATATCTCAGAATCTGCGAATTTTTATACCCTCCACTTAGTGATAGAGGGTATATATAAGTTTGTCATTCTGTTTGTAACTCATCGAAATATCGATCTGGGACCCCATAAAGTATATATATTCATGATGCCCGATCGATTTTAAGACATTCTAGCGATGTCCGTCTGTCCGTCTGTCCGTCTGTCTGTCTGTTGAAAATGCTGTCGCGGACAAAATATTGCACAGAGATGACTGAAACTTAACATATATATTGGAAGTTCTCCCGAGAAGTTTGGTATTGCATTTGAGCGATATCGGTTCAGCGGTTCAAAAGCTATGAACGAAAATGTAAGCACACCTCAAAAATTTCAGTACATTCAACATAACCTAAAAATACAAAATGCTTTAATTCGGCTTTTGGTTGGCATATATGAACATAAATGAACACCAAATGGTATTTAAACAAGTACGAACATATTTTTTGACAAAAAAAGAAAAAAATCGCGGATTTTTTTTACCAATTTTTTTTTTTTCGCGGAAATTTTTTTTTTAAATTTTTTTTTTTTTCAAAAGTAATTTCCTTTTAAATAAAGTTTTTTGCAATAACACTGTGCAACAAGAAAAATGAGCCTCAATGGCTTCAACGCCATATGAAAGTAGACCATCAAATGGACAAAATCACCAAAGGGTTTTGCAAAGTCAGTTCGGATTTCTTTTTTATAGCCCACTGAAGTTTTTATTTTTTTATCAAAGGCGTTTGGAAAACGTCAAAAATACTATAATAAGAACACATCTGAGCTTCAAAATATGATTTGATATCTACAGTGAAATTTTATGGCGGTTCTTTTCTTAAAACATGTTAACCCTCTAACTGCCATTTTAAGGGGTCATTTTAGTCCTTTTTCAAAAACTAAACACAGAATTCTAATAAAACGTCCATTTAGAGGGTTAAAATGTTCTACAAATATTTTCCTCATAAAATTTCACTAGGGGTTGTCAAATGTTCAAAGTTTGTGCGACATGTGAAAAGTGCTTAAAAAGGGTCAAGTATAAATAATCAATGTTTGTTATTTTTTTTTTACCAAAGCAGTGTTAAAAAATATCGACAAAAAACAGTGCAAATATACTTTTGAGCTAAAAATGATGTTCTGATGTGTTTTATAAAATTTTATGATGATTCTTTTCTTGGACCAAATTAACCCTCTAGCTCCCGTTTTAAAGGGTCATTTTTGTCCTTTTTTTGAAGAAATACAAAAAAGTCTATAAAAAAGGCAGTTAGAGGGTTAAAATGTTTTACAAATATTTTCTGCATCAAATTTTACTGGGGCACGTCTAAGACAGAAAGTTCGCCCAGCATATAGAAAATGCTTAAAAATTTTAAAGTATTCAAATTTTTTTTTAATATTTTTTTTGGGCCGAAATATAAAAAAAAAACAAGTCGAATGTCGAATGAACAAAAATGTAAGAACACCTCGAAAATTGTGGTACATTCAACATAACCTAAAAACACAAAATGCTTTCATTCGGCTGCTGGTTGACACATGTGAACAGAATTGATCACCGAATGGTATTTAAACAAGTGCAAACATATTTTTTTACAAAAAAAAAATATTTTCGTCGAATTTTTTTTTTACCATAAAATTTTTTTTTGTCGATTTTTTTTAATGTTTGTTTTGTTTTCTAGCAAGTAAACTTTTTTACATTGTGGAGGGTATCAGCACATTCGACAAAGTCGAATATATCTTTTTTATTTGTTTTTTTTTTTTATTTCGGCCCAAAAAAAATAAAAAAAAAATTGAATACTTTAAAATTTTTAAGCATTTTCTATATGCTGGACGAACTTTCTGTCTTAGACGTGCCCTAGTTATATTTGATGCAGAAAATATTTGTAAAACATTTTAACCCTCTAACTGCCTTTTTTATATACTTTTTTTGTATTTCTTTTAAAAAATGACAAAAATGACCCTTTAAAACGGGAGCTAGACGGTTAATTTGGGCAAAGAAAAGAATCATCATAAAATTTTATAAAACACATCAGAACATAATTTTTAGCTCAAAAGTATATTTGCACTGTTTTTTGTCGATATTTTTTAACACTGCTTTGGTAAAAAAAATAACAAACATTGATTATTTATACTTGACCCTTTTTAAGCACTTTGCGCATGTCGTACAAACTTTTACCATTTGACAACCCCTAGTGAAATTTTATGAGGAAAATATTTGTAGAACATTTTAACCCTCTAAATGGACGTTTTATTAGAGTTCTGTGTTTAGTTTTTGAAAAAGGACCAAAATGACCCCTTAAAATGGCAGTTAGAGGGTTAAAATGTTTTAAGAAAAGAACCGCCATAAAATTTCACTGAAGACATCAAATCATATTTTGAAGCTCAGATGTGTTCTTATTATAGTATTTTTGACGTTTTCCAAACGCCTTTGATAAAAAAATGAAAATTTCAGTGGGCTGTAAAAAAGAAATCCGAACTGACTTTGCAAAACCCTTTGGTGATTTTGTTCACTTGATGGTCTACTTTTATATGGTGTTGAAGGCATTGAGGCTCAATGCGATGACCCAAAATTTGTTGCACAGTGTAATCTTTTTGAAATTGTGGAGGGTATCACTACATTCGGCAAGGCCGAATTTAACTTTTTTACTTGTTTTATATAAAAAATATCCCAGAATCTGAGAATTTTTCTATATGACAAATATGTCAGAATCAGACAATTTTTCTATAAGAAAAATGTCTGAGAATTTTTCTATATGAAAAATATCTCAGAATCTGAGAATTTTTCTGTATGAAAAATATCTCAGAATCTGAGAATTTTACTATACAAAAATATCTCAGAATCTGACAATTTTTCTACATGAAAAATATCTCAGAATCTGAGAATTTTACTATATAAAAATATCCAGAATCTGAGAATTTTCCTATATGAAAAATATCTCAGAATCTAAGAATTTTCCTATATGAAAAATATCTCATAATCTAAGAATTTTTCTATATGAAAAATATTTCAGAGTCTAAGAATTTTTCTATATGAAAAATATCTGAGAATCTGAGAATTTTTCTATTTGAAAAATATATCAGAATCTGAAAATTTTTCTATATGAAAAATATCTCGGAATCTAAGATTTTTTTCTACATGAAAAATATCTCAGAATCTGAGAATTTTTCTATATAAAAAAAAAATTTCCGAATCTGAGAATTGTTCTATATGAAAAATATCTCAGAATCTGAGAATTTTTCTATATGAAAAATATCTCAGAATCTGAGAATTTTTGTATAAGAAAAATATCTCATAATCTCAGAATTTTTTTAAATTTTAAATTTTTAAAAATGTCTCAAAATCAGAAAAATGTTCCAAAATCTTAAAGAATGCATTTTATACATTCTTTAAGCAAAATTTTAACTTGATTTTACTTTTATCTGGTCTAGTTGTGACTGCAGTTTCAGTACAATGCAGTTCAACAACCCTTTATAAAATTTACTTTGAACTAAACAAAATCATTCCACTTCTACTAAATGCGTTTAAAATATCCATCCGTCGTACATCCATCCATCCACACTTCAGCAAATGAAAACGCACACAGTCGGTAATGAAGGAAAACTGCAACAACATAACAACCAAAATTCTTATACCAAAAGAAAAATAAAAGCTTAAAATATCTTTGTAAGTAAAGAACCGGCTTTCGAGAATAGAGAACAGTCAACAACAACAACACTACTTCACTACTAAAAGAATGGGGGTCGGTTTTTAAATACAACAAAAAATTCCTCTACACTTGATTTGAACTAAAAAAATGTAAAACAACAAAAATATAAACAAGACTTGTTTATATTTTTGTTCTCAGAATTCTCAGAATCAGAGATATTTTTCATATAGAAAAATGCTCAGAATCTGATATATTTTTCATAAAGAAAAATTTTTAGAATCTAAGACATTTTTCATATAGAAAAATTCTCAGAATCTGAGATATTTTTCGTACAAAAATATTTTCAGAATCTTAAGATACCTTTCATATTGAAAAATTCTCAGAATCTGAGACAATTTTTCATATAGAAAAATTCTCAGAATCTGAGACATTTTTCATAAGAAAAATTCTCTGAGATATTTTTCATACAGAAAAATTCTGAGATATTTTTCATACAGAAAAATTCTGAGATATTTTTCATATAGAAAAATTTTCATAATCAGAAATATTTTTCATATAGAAAAATTCTCAGAATTCATAAAGATAAATGATCAGAATCTGAGACCTTTTTCATTAAAAAAAAAATCTCAGAATCTGACTTATTTTTCATATAGAAAAATTCTTAGAATCTGAGACATTTTTCATATAGAAAAATTCTCTGAATCTGAGATATTTTATACATAAAAAAATTCTCGGAATCTGAGATATTTTTCTTATAGAAAAATTCTCAGAATCAAAGATATTTTTCATATAGAAAAATTCTTAAAATATAAGACATTTTTCGTACAAAAAATTCTCAAAATCTAAGACAATTTTCATATAGAAAAATTCTCAGAATCTAAGACATTTTTCATATAGAAAAATTCTCAGAATTATTTTGAAAACAATATGGTTAAGCTTTCACAAAGCTTTTAGCTTAAAGCTACACTTACCCAAAAACTTAAATAATCAATACAAATTTTAAGTTATAAAAATTATGTTTTTATATTTATTTATAATTTTTATTTGATTAAAAGAAAAACAGAAGAAATATAATGGAAATTATACAAAGAAAGAAATAATAATTTATAATGAAAATTTAACAATTTTGATTTCTTTTTTTTTTTTACTTATGGAAGCTGTTTTTTTATATATTTTATACAAAAAATATTATTATATTGAAAAAAATTAACATTTAAAACTTTTTAAGCTTTTTTCTTAGGCACTCTTTTATGTTTGACAAAAATTATAAAAAAATTAATTCAAAGTTTAAAATATAAATAAAATATATATAAGTTGACCCCTTGATACTAAACTGAATGAAAATGACAAACATATATTTAACAACTTTAAATTTTTAAAAGCTTTTATTTTGAAAAAAGTTGTTTTACTAAAAGCTTTTAATTTAAAAGGGTTTTTACTAAAAGCTTTTAATTTAAAAAGTTTTTTGACTGAAAGCTTTTATTTTAAAAAGTTGTTTAACAAAAAGTTTTTTGACTAAAAGCTTTTTGTCCGAATTCATTGTAAAATGAGACAACTGTCATATTTCCTTTTAGAATAAAGGGTCATGTTAAATAAAAATATAAAAAGCGGACGGTGCTAAATGCATAAAATGAAAATTTAATAAATTTTATTTCTATACGGAATTTCTAAGAATTGTTTAACAAAAAAAAAGCTGTTTCGGTGAATATAATACTCGAAAAAATCATGACTGTGAAAAAAAGTTTTTTTTAAATAAAAAGCTTTAATTTTCAGTAGAAAATACCATAAATATTTAAATGCAAAAAAGCGATCATTGTCATGTTTTGCCAAAAAATATTCACATACAGTTCTATAATATTTAATAAACAATTTATGTTAAATTTTTTATTGTCCATTGTTTAAAATCATAGTAAATTTGTTGGAGAATATATGCTACAACAGGAAATACATTCAGCAAATGTTTAAATTCCAATTTCAAAAATTTAGTAGTATTTTATAACTTTTTATTGTTTAAATTAAAAAAAAAAAAAGTAAGTCTCCAAATTTTTATGGATTTATAAAATAGTTCTTGAAATTCCGTAAGCCCAAATACATCTAATATAATATACATTTTTTTAGAGATTTTTTGTTACTTTTTTTTAATATCATTTTAAAAAAAAGCCTGAACGGCCTAATTTAATAATTTTTTGTTTTACCAAAGTCTTTTTTTTTATATATATAGAAAAATTTGTGCGTTTTGCTTTTCAATCAGATTCCTTATAAGCATTTCTTGTTTTTTTAAATTCGGGAGTTTGATTTTCAAAATACATTTAAGATGTTTAAGGAAAAATTAGGAAAAACTATAATTTGCATATAAAATGAAAATTATATTTGGGGAGCTGTAGGATTAAATTGGAAAGTTGGATAACGAGGAGCAAAATCAGCATCACCTATCACTGTAGTATGTTCCGAATCGTCACGACCGGTAATTTTAGGAGCCTTAAATTGTGTCTCAACGAATTGGGGAGGAGCTAAAAAGAAAAAAAAAATAGAAATATTTTTATTAAAAAACTTATAATGGGTAAAGTCTTAATTAAAATTTATTTAAATATCTTTTGTAAATCTTTTATTTATGCAATTTTACGATTTTTCTAAACAAATTGAAAATTAAAAAAAAAAAGTAAAAAAGTTAAGTTCGACCTTGTCGAATGTATTGGTACCCTCCACTATTTAAAAAAAAGATTATTTGCAAAAAACCAAAAATTTTGAAAAAAAAAAATTGCGAAAAAAAATTTTGGTGAAAAAAAAATTCGGCGAAAAAAAATTTTTTGTAAAAAAAATTGTTTGTATTTGTTTCAATACCATTCTGTGATCAATTCTGTCCACATGTGTCAACCACACTCAAAAAAATACGTTAGTAGATTTACTAATTTTTTTTTGCTAACGCTAGTTAGCTAACTTTTAGCAAATTTTTAGTTGAGATTAGCATGTTAGCAAAAAATTCTTGTAAACTTCATTTAGCACATTAGCAATTTTAAACAAACTTTGAACTAATTTCTTTTGCTAAATTTGAAATTGAGTTGACTACATTTTTACAAGATTTTTTGCTAATATTAGCAAAATAAATGGTAAATTTTTTTTTATTTTCAGAAAACTTAAAATGGCGCTATCTCGGAAACTAAGCCAGATAGAGCAAAATGGAGGCCATTTTTGGTTCTTAGAATCTCCATAGTATCGCCGGTCCTCTTCACATGTGTGGACCCTAATGGGCCCTAACTTTGGATCCAAAAAAGTTAGCATTCCCGAAAATTTTAAAATGCTCATATCTCGGTAAATATTGCCGACACAACAAAAAGTCCAAAAGCGTTTTTGTAGCTCTGAACAAGACCGCAAAATAGTCAAAAGCTCTCCGAGTAATATTTTTGAAGTTATCGAGTTTTTTAATTCTCAAGACCCCAGTGGTCCCCTATAATCACGTATCTCAAAAACTAAGCAAGGTAGAGCGAAACGGACACAAATTTTGGATCAAAAACTATGACGATTTTTAAGGAACCCAACTAGGTCTAGGCCCATCGGGGTCTAGACCTTTCGGGTCCGAACCCAATGGGGTCCTCAGATGTGTATAAACTAAGTTCAAAAAAAAAATATTTAGTTAACTAATTATTGGCAAAACAGTTTTGCTAACTTTAGCAAAAAAATTGTGGGTTCAAAATCAGCAAATTTTCTTGTAGGTTTACAAGCTTTTTTTGCTAACATTACAGTTTTTTTTTTTTGAGTGCAGAAGCCGAATTACAGCATTTTGTATTTCTACGTTCCCTAGTAAAAAAAGAAAAAAAGTGCATGACTAATTGTATCCCAAATATGGTGGATACAATTACTTTATTAATTATCTACGGGTATATTTTATGATATAGCGGGATAACCTTATATATAATGTGATACGTGAATTGGGTCTATATAATTATATCAGTTGGAGAAAACTGATACGATTAAATATATTAAATTAATTTAAAACCATTATAACTGATCATATATTGCTCCTTATAACGTCATATAAGTTGGATAACATTATATATAATCATATGCACTTTATGTAATGTTATATACAAAAATATGTTCTTTATGTAGAGCAATATCTAACCATATATATTTATGTCTTATAGTCTCAATTTATTTGATATTGTATCAGTCCGGATCAAACTGATAAAACCAGATAGACCCATTTTACGTATCATATTATATATAAGACTATCTGTTCAGATCTTGTAGGATAACCGAAGATAATATTTGAAACAATTGTGTCCACCATATTTGGGATCTAATTTGTCACGGCTATACATAACTCTTTTTTACTCGGGTTATGTCGAATGTCTTATATCAGTACAGATCCGAGATTTGAAAGATCATTACTGATCCGAAAAATGGATCGCTAAGATTAGATCAGTTTTAATCAGACAATTTTATCCGAAAAATGGGTTTATATAATTAGATAAACCCATTTTTTGGATGACATTGTATCCGTCCGATTAAAACTGATCTAATCTTAGCGATTAATTTTTCGGATCATAACTGATCCTTAACATTTTCAGAATTTTTGTAAATTTTTTCTATAAGGAAAAATTTTTAACAATCTAATAATTTTTCTATCGGAAAAAATGTCTCAGAATCTGAGAATTTTTCTATTGGGAAAAATTTATCTGCAACTAAGAATATTTCTATAGGAAAAAAATGTTCTTTAACTGAGAATTTTTCAGAGTCTGAGATTTTTTCAGAGTCTGAGATTTTTTCAGACTCTAAGAATTTTTCTATACGAAAAATTTTCTTAAGAATCTCAGAAATTTGGTATACGGAAAAATGTCTCAGAATCTAAGAATTTTCTATACCGAAAAATGTCTCAGAATCTAAGAATTTTCTATACCGAAAAATGTCTCAGAATATGATAATTTTTTTTTTTTACGGAAAAATGTCTGAGAATCAAAAAATTTTTTATACGAAAAAATGTCTGAGAATCAAAAATTTTTTTTATACGAAAAATGTCTCATAATCTTAGAATTATTCTATACAAAAAAAATTCTCAGAATCTGAGAATTTTTCTATATGAAAAAATGTCTCAGAATCTGAGAAATTTTCTATACGTAAAAATGACTTAGAATCTGAAAGTTTTTCTATGGGGAAAAATTTCTCAGAATCTAAAAAATTTTCCATACGGAAAAATGTCTCAGAATCTGAGAGTTGTTCTATGGGAAAAATGTCTCTGTAACTAATAAGTTTTCTGTAAGAAACAATTTTTCTTTGACTGAGAAGTTTTCTATGGGAAAAATGTCTCTGTAACTAATAAGTTTTCTGTAAGAAACAATTTTTCTTTGACTGAGAAGTTTTCTATGGGAAAAATGTCTCTGTAATAAGTTTTCTGTAAGAAACAATTTTTCTTTGACTGAGAAGTTTTCTATGGGAAAAATGTCTCTGTAACTAATAAGTTTTCTGTAAGAAACAATTTTTCTTTGATTGAGAAGTGTTCTATAGGGCCAAATGTGTAAGCATTTTAAAATTTTTTGATACAGAAAAATGTTTCAGAATCTGAAATATTATCGTCAATGAATCAGAATCATAATATTTTTTAATACAAAAACTACAGGCATTATTGGTCCTTCGAATCGGATATAAACCGGTGGTAATGGTGCTTCGAACCGGATAAGAACGAAGATTAATTTTTCAATATAGATTTATGTAAAATAACCCTTGAAACTTTCTTAATTATACAATTTGTTTAGAAAACTCATATATAATTCATAAATAAATAATAAAAAAAGAACTATAACTTCACTTTTTCCTTCTTTACGATATTTCAAACTTACGTATATTAGGATATAATCCAGCACCAGCACTATCAGCAACATTCCATCCTAATGCCCCGCCCTGACCATTTGGTGGACTAGCTGGACTCACCGGTTGCGTTGGAGCCATTGAAGGATCATCATTTTGTTGTTGTGGTGCTATTTGAGCTGGTACATCCGTATAGGGTGCTGGTGGTTTAAATGAAGCCAACGGTATGGTACCCAAGGTAATAGGTATATTACCCGATAAATTACGATGTGGACCACTAACATCACATTCTATATGCAAATCATAATCCAATGCTATAACACCACAATTAACTAAATTAGTTGGGGGCAGTGGTGGTATTTCAAGTTGTTGTGAAAATGTACGAGATTCGCCGCCAGCCACCGGGCCAATACTAAGCTCAGCTATAGTTATTTTTGTTTCTTTCTTCTCCGCTCTGGGTTGTGTGGTATGGAACGTAACACGTTTGCGTAAAACAAACTTAACGGCAGTAATACCAACATTACTGGCATTATCACATTCACAGGTTATGGGTATAGTTTGACCCGATACATAGCCAGTAACCGGTATTGAGGTTATAACGGATAGAGGACCTGACTTGCAGCAGAAACAACAAAAAGATTTTTCTAATTCCAATTTAAATGTTTCCTTGACGCGAGGATTTAAATTTAAGTCAACTGGCGATATAACGGTGAAAGCCATTTTCATATCTTGATCAAATTTCCAAGGTCTATCCAAGGTAACTTTAATGGTATAACGAACATGACCAAATTCACCCTCGAATGAAGAGGGTAAGGTAGGAGGCAAAGCACAAGTAAAAGGATAAGTATGAGTACCAGCTGGTAATTCAATTTCAGCACCTTTGTTAAATTAAAGAAAGTTTTTTAAAATTTATACAAGAGTTCCAAATTCATTTTGTAATTTCAAAATACTCACTATTCTTTCCACCCAATAAATAATATTGTATTTGAAAATATTCTTCATGTCCCTTAAATGTGGTAGTCTCATCTTCTTCTCTTCCCTCACTGCTGGTAACTTTACGCGTTTCAGACCATTCTGTATTGGCTTCACCCAAAAAACGTATGATAATACCTTAAGTATTCGAGTTTTAAGTAAATTAATCAATTTTACATGTATTATTTGTATTCAAGTGCAATTTCGTTTAAATTTTTAGGGTTTTAGATGTTAAATGGAAAATAGCGTTTTTGTTTCATGATGACATCATTGCTTAATTTCAATGTCTAATACAAAGCATTAGTATTTTTCATAATATAAATGTTTTCGTTCAATTTCTTTTTTGTTTTTTTATACATCTAATCTAATGTTATTGATTTTAATGAATTAGTGTCTACTTTTTCAAGATATAGCACTTCAAATCTTGTCTGAGAAAAAAAACAAACGTTTTTTATCAGTGTTTAATATCTTTGATTTTCACTGCGGGTAAATTGTCCTAAGAATTTGTTTGACCTTCATATTGTAAATTAAAAGTTGTAGCAACAACATATTTTAAATTATTTTATCTCAGAATTTGAGAATTTTTCTACATGAAAAATATCCCAGAATCTGTGAATTTTTCTATGTGAAAAATATCTCAGACTCTGAGATTTTTTCTATATGAAAAATATCATAGGATCTGAGAATTTTTTCTACATGAAAAATATCTCAGAATCTGAAAATTTTTCTATATGAAAAATGTCTCGGAATCTGAGAATTTTTCTATATGAAAAATATCTCAGAATTTTTTTTTTTTTTTTTTTACGATGAACCAACACTCAGGGGATGCCCCTACTAATGCAATGCATTGTGTTGATATCAGGAAAATAGGTTATGAGGAGGAGGAAAGAGGGAGTAGTGTTTGTGTATATTTGACTTGAATTTATCTACATTGAAAGAAACTGGAAAGACCTCTGCGGGGAGATTATTCCACATACGGCTAGTTCGACTGATAAACGAACCTTCTCTGTAATGCGCTGTGCGATCAACTGGACAATCGACAACAAATGGATGTGATCTACTAGATAACCGAGTGTTTCGAACAAAAACTCGGGCTCTAGGGATAAGTTCACTTATCTCAGCAGAACACTTTCCATGGTAATATCGATAGAACAGAGTCACACAACCCACATTCCGACGATGCTCCAATGAGTCAATAGAGTTGGATACCCTAGTGTCATTGATAAGCATCAACGCCCTCCTTTGCACACGGTCCAAGAGCTCCAAAATAGACTTTGAAGCCCCTGCCCATATATGGGAGTTGTATTCCATCTTCGGTCGAATGTAGGTGGTATAAATAGTAAGGAGATCGGATGAGGTGAAGTATTTCTTACACCGGTTTAAAAAACCGAGACACTTGAATGCTTCTTTCGACACTTGAAAAACGTGCTTATTCCAACGGACATCACACTGAATTTTCATGCCCAGAACATCAAGAGTGTCTGATTCCTCAATACCAATACCACCCATATGTACAGATGACGCTGTTGGTTCCACATTTCTGTGAGTCAACATACAACATTGGGTCTTGCGTGCATTAAACTTGACCCTATTCGCAAGACCCCACTTAGAGATTGTCAACAGGTCTTGATTAAGTGTGTCATTCATAATCTGCCTTTTGCCCTCAACCTCAATAAGGCTTGGCCTACGACCAAAGGAAAATGAATGACAAATGTTGCTGTCATCTGCAAAAGAGTAGATAGGATTTGAAGTTTGACTTAGAAGGTCGTTAAGAAAAATAAGAAAATTATTTTTCTGTATGGAAAATATCTCAGAATCTGCGAATTTTTTTATATAAAAAATATCCCTGAATCTGAGAATTTTTCTATATGACAAATATCTCAGAATCAGACAATTTTTCTATAAGAAAAATGTCTGAGAATTTTTCTATATGAAAAATATCTCAGAATCTGAGAATTTTTCTGTATGAAAAATATCTCAGAATCTGAGAATTTTACTATATGAAAAATATCTCAGAATCTGACAATTTTTCTACATGAAAAATTTCTCAGAATCTGAGAATTTTACTATATAAAAATATCCAGAATCTGAGAATTTTCCTATATGAAAAATATCTCAGAATCTGAGAATTTTCCTATATGAAAAATATCTCAGAATCTAAGAATTTTTCTATATTAAAAATCTAAGAATTTTCTATATGAAAAATATCTCAGAATCTGAGAATTTTTCCATATGAAAAATATCTGAGAATTGTTCTATATGAAAAATATCTCAGAATCTGAGAATTTTTCGATATGAAAAATATTTCAGAATCTGAGAATTTTTGTATAAGAAAAATATCTCAGAATCTGGGAATTTTTGTACACATAAGAAAAAAAATATATCCGAATCTCAGAATTTTTTAAAAATGTCTCAAAATCAGAAAAATGTCCCAAAATCTTAAAGAATTCATTTTATACATTCTTTAAACAAAATTTTAACTTGATTTTACTTTTATCTGGTTTAGTTGTGACTGCAGTTTTAGTACAATGCAGTTCAACAACCCTTTATAAAATTTACTTTGAACTAAACGAAATCATTCCACTACTACTAGATGCGTTTAAAATATACATCCGTCGTACATCCATCCACCCACACTTCAGCAAATGAAAACGCACACAGTAGGTAATGAAGGAAAACTGCAACAACATAACAACCAAAATTCTCATACCAAAAGAAAAATAAAAGCTAAAAATATCTTTGTAAGGAAAGAACCGGCTTTCGAGAATAGAGAACAGTCACAACACTACTTCACTACTAAAAGAATGGGGTCTGTTTTTAAATACAACAAAAAATTCCTCTACACTTGATTTGAACTAAAAAAAATGTAAAACAACAAAAATATAAACAAGTGGTGTTTGTGTTAAATCAAGTTTTTTTTGGGAAAGAGAATGGGTGGGGGTGGTGGTGGTATGGTTCCCCCAAAATATAAAGAAAAGTTTTTTTTTTTACTTTATAGAAAAACAATAGACAAAATAGCGTTGCGGTTCTTTATATTATTTTGACAACTAAAGTAACAACAACAAAATAAATTTAAAACAAAAATATGTAGTGAAATCTGAAAGTTAAAAATTAGCTTATTTTCGATAAGTTATTGAAAAGAATGAATTCTTCAATTAATAAACTTGCTGAAGTTTGTAACGAACTGAAAATATTGATCCTACCGAGCCCGTATTTGGGGGTAGATCAAAAAAAATTAAGACAAAATTTTAGTATTTGCATATATTTTGGAATTTGAGCGTCTTCTCCTTGCACTTAAATGTAACTAATACAAAAAAATCCGATTCTGATAAAATTTTTCCGAAATATTCCACAGAAAAATTCTTAATTTGTGAGTAAGTTTTAATACACAGTGCAACAACCAAAATCGGAATGGGAGGAAACCAAAAGCAAATGAAAGTTACATATTCAAGGGTTTTTTTAGTTCAGCGCTAGATTTTTTTACACGCATTTGAAGAAGGTGAAGTTTTGTTAAATTTATAATAATAATTGCTTGAAAATTGTATAAGTAGCGTATGATTAATTTTGTAATTGAGTAAATCCATATCAACATAGCAAAAAAAATTGAATTTTTGACGTCAATCGACCCAAATTTCGTGAAATTCGGTATATATGTAGGGACTTACTCGACTAATACTCAAACAAAGTTTAAGACTTTTAACTTCCGTAGTTTTGGAAATATGACGTTTCAAAAGTCAAGAAAATCTTTTAAAGGGTAAATTATAAATATTTATATCTTGAAAAGTATTTGAGCTATATCACTCCCAGATAGCTTTTTTTAAAGGCAAAACCATCACTTTTAATATATCATTTCGCGAAAATTTTTATTTTGTGATCTTTTTTGTATTTCTGCACAATTCGCGATTCGCGAAAATATATCAAAAAAAGCGACATTTTTAAAAATCTGAAAAAAATATATGTTAATGGTTTGAGTCTTAGCTACAAGGTCCAAAAATTTCGCGTTGGTGAACGTATTAAGTCCAGAGATATTAATGAAAATATGTTGCCAAGTAGGAAATTTTTTGCAAATCTCATGAATATTTAATTATTATTTTGGAATATTTTTGCAAATACATAAAATAAAACGGTGAAAAAGTAAAGTAGATGGTACACACGAGTACTACACATGAATACAATGTAACATAACTTTTTATCAATTACACTACTTAACAAAAGTCAACTTTTTTTTGCAGAGACTTCTACAACACATTTTTGAAAGTATTTGCCCTGCACGAATCTGTCATCATAAACATTTTATCAAACTGTCTTTTGAACATATAGGCCTTTTTAACAGACTAAACCCTCAAACCCAAAAAAGAAAGGTAATAATAAATGTTTCACATTGACATACATACCTCATATTATTTATTCATTTAATATTTTTGTATGCTTCAGCTGCAAAAACTAAATGGGCAAATTTCGAAAACGCGATTATATAAAAATGACAATGGATTCGCGTTTAATGGATTCACGTTAAAGAGGGCAAAAGACTTAAGAAACTGTATTTTAAACAATGAAAATTACAAAATAAAAATATTAGGGAAAAAGTATATCCCAGTAAAAACTTGGTAATAAGTCGCCATTACCGCCTGCATTCTATGTAATGAGGACTCGTTACCTGCTCGATTACTTCTTGTTAACAA
This sequence comes from Pegoplata infirma, assembly GCA_963921195.1. NCBI lineage: Eukaryota > Metazoa > Arthropoda > Insecta > Diptera > Anthomyiidae > Pegoplata > Pegoplata infirma. The sequence goes on from OY992536.1 coordinate 32,372,608, forward strand.
ATAATGAGTTACCGATAGCCTAATACAAAACTGGTTACATCTTGTTAATAAATAATGAGTTACTGATAACCTGATACAGAACAGGTTACTGGTAAATACGATTTAAAATATCTGATAAGTTGTCTAAATATATATATTTTTTTTAATGAAATTAAAAAAATGCTAAAGAAAATTTAGAAAGAACTTGCACATTTAGCTTAAAAAAGATTAACATTTATCTACTTTTTCTAATAAAACTCTGTTAACAGAAATTCAAATTCAGGAATTCTGATTAAAATTGGGACAAGGCAAAAGAAAGTTTAGAAAACCAAATTGATATTCAGAAAACTGGATCTAGCTGACACTTGATCGTGATTTATGAGCCTTAATTAGTCTTTACATAACTTCTATTGTAGTTTTCTGGATTTTAATTGGCTTTTTCTAAATTGTTATTGTTTTTTCTAGAAATTTTGTGGTGTTCTCCAAATTTTAATTTGACTTTTTTTGCCTTGTTGTTAAAATTATGTTAAAGCCGGTAAAAAGGTAAAAAACCATCACAGACAGTATTTCCCTTAAAACCTAACTTACTCTTATATAGACTAAGATGGTGTTTAATGCGGTTTCCATTGGCTGAGCAGCAGTCGCTTCTGTATATTTGTTATTGGTAATGTCCTAAGTAGCCAAATGTCCCTTTCTACGAGGTTCCAAGATATATTTTCGGTCCTGTAATATTTGAATTTTACAATCAAACATTTGGAGGGAAGGATATCAACGTAAACATTGGTTTCGTTGGCACATTGGATCCATTTCCGCATTTGCCCGCTTGATTGCTCTTGAAATAAACGCGTTCAACATGAACTTGTTCAATTTCATATTGGCGGAAGTTGCCCCAAGTTAAAAATTTATTAAAAGTTAAAAATTTATTATTTGGTAGCATTTTTGTAAGGAGTGGAAAACAGATTATTTTTGAGCAACTGGTAGCTACTTATTTTTGGGACTAATGTATGCTGTTATTTGGTAGCATTTTTGTAAGTAGTGGGTAACGAGTTATTTTTGGGCTACTAGTAGCTTATTATTTGTGGTACTAATGTATGTAGTTTTTCAGTAGCATTCTCGTAAGCGAGTGGGTATGCGGTCATTACTCCAATGACATCGCCATGTTAAAATAATGAGTGTTTCACCAACATAGTAACTAGCTACCACCATCTATTTAAAGGCGAAAACCTCATTACTTGGTAATAGAAGTTTTTACTGGGATGCAAATAATATATGCAAATTTTGCTAAAATTTTTGATTTTTTGCAAAGATTTTCGGATAAACTCAATGAATTTGAAATAATATGCATTTTGAATTGGTTTATATAAAAAATGCAATATAAAGTCATTCGTTGGTTTTTATCGGCATGGACCGCAAAAAAAATCTTATCTCGAAAAGAGGATTTTATAAATTTTTTATGATGACAGATTCGTGTTAAGGAGGTAAAAATATTTTAGCAAATGTATTCTAGGAGTCTGTGCAAAAAAAAGTTGATTTTTGTAGAGTAGTGTAATTGATAAATATTCATGTTATATTGTATCTATGTGTAGTACCCGTCTGTACCATAAACTTTACTTTTTTCATTGTTTTATTACATGTATTTTCAAAAATATTCAAAAATATTCAAAAATAAAAATTAAATATTCATCAGATTTGATAAAAATTTCCTACTTGGCAACACATTTTTATTCATATCTCTGGTCTTAATACGTTCACCAACCCAAAATTTGTACAGCTTGTAGCTAAGATAACAGCCGTTAACATATATTTTTTTCATATTTTTAAAAATGTCGCTTTTTCAGATATATTTTCGCGAATCGCGAATTTTGCAGAAATAAAAAAAAATTCCAAAATAAAAATTTTTGCAAAATGTTATTTGAAAGGTCATGGTTTTACCTTCAAAACAAGCTATCAGGAAGTAATATAGCTGAAATACTTTTGAAGGTATAAATGTTTATATTTAATCCTTTAAAAGATTTTCTTGACTTTTGACACGTCATATTTCTGGAACCACGGAAGTTAATAGTCTCAAATTTTGTCTGAGTATAAGTATTATAAATCCCAACATATACACAAAGTTTCATCAAATTCGGAGACATTGAAGGAAATCAGGGGTTCATGTTGAAAAATTTTAACTCAATTGCCTTTAAATAACAATCATACGCAACGGTGCACAGTGGTTTATTTTTAATTATTTGACTCAGTAAATAGGTACTGGACCGATTACAGCGAAATTCATACCGTTTATAGCTAGCGTAATTTCGAGCTTAAATTTAAACGCTGGACCCCACATGTCCAATGTCCTAAACTAGGACATAATTAGTACACAAAAATTTTAAATGCTTTAAAATCAACTGGTCCTCTTCACATTTGTGGAGAATTTGGGATTCCGGAAATTTTAAAAATGCTTATATCTCGGTAAATATTGATGACACAACAAAAAGTCCAAAGCATTTTTGTAGCTCTTGGTTTCTAGAACTCCTCTGCCAATACTAGAAATCCCTCAGAGCAATAGTTTTTTAGTTATTCAGTTTCTAAAATTCTCAAGACCCTATTGGGCCCCTAAATTGCAGTACCTGGAAAAATAAGCAAAATAATGCTAAAGGTATGTGAATTTTTAAATTTTTGGGGGTGTCAATTTTTTAGATTCAAAATTTGGACCTATATGTGAAGAGGACCGGCAAAATTATGCAGATTCTAAGAACCAAAAATCCCCTCCATTTTGCTATATCTGGCTTAGTTTTCGAGATATACAGGCCGTTCATGAATCCACAACGAAATTGGATTGGAAACGAAATTTAATTTCGTTTCCAATTTTCGAAGCGTTCATGAAACCGTGACGAAAGTGCTTTGTTCGAAAAAAAATATCTATTTCGTTCGAACTTAGCGGAGACACATTTTTTTTGTTGTAAATAAATGTATTTACAAAATACGACTCTGTTTTTGCAAATACAGAGTCGTATTTTGTATCAACTCTGTTAGAAAGTCAAAGTCAGAGTTGTTATAATATGGCAAATAACAAACTGTCAAGCATTACTTTTAAATTAATTTTTTTTAGTTATTGATCCATTACGGTAGTTTTAAACAAAAGAAAAAAAAACACAAGCCTTGTTCTGTCTATTACAACTTTTCAATTCACATTTTCCGAATCACATGAAATCTAATTTCGAGTTCTGTTGTTTATGTTTTCATTCAAAGTTAAAATCGAATAACTGAAATTTTAAAATTATAGAGGAAAAGGTGCATTCGTTTTACTTTCACGAAAGTGAAATCTCGGAACACCAAAAAATTCGGAAATTTTCATTTTCACATTTTTCAATGTGAATTACATTTTTGGGACAGAGGACAAAGAAAAATAAAATTAAAAACAAGTGAGAGTGTTAAATTCGGCTGTGCCGAATCTTTTATACCCTCCAAAATGTAAAAAAAATTGTCAGGGGCGTTTGTTTTTTTGTGGTGGTTGACGTTGGGAACACCTTCCCATCCCGATAAATATACCAAATGTTTCATTTATTTAACAAAAATACAAAAAACATGTAAAAATAGTGAATTTTTTCAGAGGTTGGTTCAGTTCTTTAAGGGGGAACTTTTTTTCCCTAGGCCGATTTTGCCCATTTACGAACTTAACTTGCCTATTACCATAAGACATTTTCGTGCCAAATGGCAGCTCTTTTATTTTGGACTGCATCGTGCCATCTACAGACAGACGGACGGACAGACGGACATTCACAAAATGTCTTAGAATCGATCATGGATCAATAATATATATACTTTATGGGTATATATATTATCGATATTTCGATGCGTTACAAACGGAATGACAAAGTGAGTATACCCCCATACTGTGGTTGGAGAGTATAAAAACTGGAACAAATGTTGGAATGTATGAACAATTTTTTTCCAAAAAAGTATAAATGCACTTTTTTTATTGCATATTTTAACAGGTTTCAGTTTATATTTTAGGAGCTTGAAACACAAATCCATACGCTATATCTGGATTTATTTCCACAAACTCATGAAGAACTAACTGCATTTTGCTCATAATTTTGTGCCTTCACCTTATAAAATAAAAAAGAAAAAAAATATTTTTAAAAAATTCTAGAACAAAAAAAAAACATGTTACTCACATTTTTTCATTTAACTTTTGTTTTAAAATTTTTTTAATTAATTATTTCCAACTTTTCTTACAATTCCCCGAAGCAAAACGTTAACGAAAATTTTCCAACTGTCAAACCAACTGAATAGAATTCATGAACGCACATTTTCGTTTTCGAACGTAAATTTTCTCATTTTTTCTTTGATTGGAATTGGATTGGATTCATAAACACATACAGCTGATTTCCGTGAAAAAGTGTTGTCAAACCAATCCGCATTGGTTTCATAAACGACCCGATAGCCATTTTAAGTTTTAACCAAAAAAAAATTCTCAACTCGCTGACGGAAATACGACTTTTAATATTGCTAATGCTATGTTTTCATTAAGGCATTTATTAATGCCAATGAAATTTTTCATAATTAGCATTACTAATGCTACTAATTCCTTAACGGGCATTGGCATTGATTAAAACAATGCCAATGCTAAAAATTTCATCGTCAATTTCAAAATCGTCAATTAATTAGTCCATTTATTTAAATAGTCCCATGTATGGTATATATAAATTTTTTATTTCGTTTGAAACACTTCGAAATATTGGTCAAGCATCCAAAAAGTGTATAATTAATGATCCTCGATCGATTTAAAGACGAACTAGCGATATCCGTCCATCCGTGTGAAAACACGCTAACTTTTGAAAACTTTACTGAGGCTGCTGAAGTTTGGCATATATGTTGGTCATTTACCTGGTCAGGTTGATATTGCAATTATTCAAAATTTATAAGCAAAAGAGTTAACTTCGGCAAGGGGTTTTCGCGAATTTGCGATATTACTTTCGAAAGGCCAGAATTGACACACATATTTTTCGTTCTCCTGGTTGGTTTGTATTGAATTTCAGTAAAATCGGTCTAGTGGTTCAAAAGTTATTATCAAAACCATGAATTTCAGATTGGTTTCACCTTAAATTTACGTGTTGAAAACCCGTTAGACAAGTTTTAAAAACATTGGTAAGTCAGAAAAATATTTAACAACGTATTTTTGTCACTAAAAAATCTAAAAAAGTTTTTTATTCAAAATAAAATATTTCTAACAAAAATTGTTAAAATTTTTCACCTTAGAAAATTTACTATCACCTAAAAAGGGCATTGTGGAGGGTATTCATGAATTCGGTAAAGTCGAATTTAACTTTTCTACTTATTATTAATATTTCGAATTAAAAAAAATATTTTTTTAAGTAAATGTTTTGAAGAAAAAAAATGTTTAAAATGAAAAAAAAAAAAACTTTTTGACATAGAAAGAAAAGTCGAAGAAAACAAATTTTTTGATGAAGAAAAAATATTGAAAAAAAAAAATTATTAAAAAAAAATTTATTGATTGATGAAAAAAAAAAATTAGATAAAAAAATTTGTTGATGAAAAAAATAATTTGTTTTAGATTTTAAGATATTTTGTTTCCTATAGAAAAAGTCTCAAATTCTGCGACATTTTTCTTATAGTAAAAGTCTAACAGCTTTACCACAAGAAAATAAAATAAATTTAAAATGAGCTTTTAATTTTATTTCCATACAAATTGTTTTTGTTTTTAAAATCGAATCGAAAAAATTTTTCCTATAAAAAAAACTCTTATATTCGGAGACATAATTCCATGCAAAAAAGCTGGAATTCTGGGGCATTTTAGATTACATTTTTCAGACACTACAATACACCAAATTGCTAATGTAACACCTTAAAGATCGATGCTAAGCACTTGATTCTTCATTATAATGATAAAATGAGTGGCGAACATTGAGTTCCATACTTTTCCTTATGAAAAGCTGAGAATACAAAAAGGTAGACGCTCGATGTTAGAAATATTTGTTATAGAAATATTCTGAGATTCTGAGTAATTGTCTTAGATTCTAAAAAAAGCAAAGAGGTATATTTTACAACATTAATTCAGCAAAATTTGCAGATTTTGAAATGTATTTAAAATTTTTTTAACAAGTATTTTTTTTACTTGTTATTTTATACTAATCCTGAAGTTTCTAAAACATCTTTAAGATTACCGATCGAAATTTTTGTAATTTTTGCACTTTTGCACTTTCACAAGGCCAAAACTGCCTGAAGGAGCGTTTCAATGCTTTTGCGATGTACCAGAGAGTTCTTAACTATTGTCTTGGCTACAATTCTCAATGGTTTGGCTGTTATAGGCCAAAATATCAAAAAAACGTGACAAAAAGTGCTGAATTTTCTACATTTTCGACTTTTTGACCATGAAATAGAAGTTTTTTCTATGTCATATGTTCAGAGAAATTATAGCCCGAGACAATAGCTACAAGTTTACTTTTGAAAATAACCCAGGCAGAAAAATACATGCGGGCCAGATCTGGCAAAGTACCTAAATGTAATTAAAGTTACTGAAATTTTATGAAGAAAGCTGTCTAAATACAAATGTGATGATATTTTTTTGAAAGTCAATATTTTTATTGAATGTACCCAATAACATTGAAATCAGTACCCACAAAGTAGAATCAAAGTTTATTATTATTCTTACTAAATTTGATAATGACATTATTGCAATAACTTTACAACATAATTAAGTGTTTTAAAATGTTAAAATTTAATTAAATTATAAAAAAATATTTCAAATAAAGAAACCGTCTTTAGTTTGGTAAAAAAGTACTGGCAAAGTACTAAATTCGGTAAAACCAAGTACTTTACTAAAAAGAGCTTGCTATACAAAAAATAAATTACTTTGCCAGTACTTTTTCTTTGGAACGGTTGGCAATTTCTGGCTGGGAAGTCAAAATTACAAATAGTTTACGAAATATGAGCCCAAGAAAATTTGCCAATTTTCCAAAAAAATAAAGTCTAAGAAAAAACTGCAAGTCAAAAATTGGAAGCTCGATTTTTACCGTAGACGTATGGTCTAGTGAACTTTTTTGCTCAGTACAATCCCAAGAATCAGAAACGCGAAGCGCCCACTAAGATGTTCAAATCGCCCCACCCTAATGTATACTCTATGACCTTAACCTATTAAAGTTTGTTGAAAAAACAAAAACCTTTCATAAATTCCATTTGCTTTAAATGTCATTTTTAAGATATTCCAAACAGCTATCGAATGAAACTAGTCTGGATTGGATTGAAGAAGATGTGGAACAAGTTGAGTTTACTGGCATTGGTCCAAAAAGAAAATAAAAAAATTTCAAAATAGCCCTGTTAGCGATGATTTCGAAAAAAATAAAAAAAAATTGTCGGCGACATGTATTCAGCGAGTTATTTCGACTTGAAGTTTTTTGCTTATATCTTCGTTATTTATTGTTCGATTTAAAAAATATTGTTGTCATTCGAAAGGTAATTGAAATATCTTTCATTTTGGTAAAAAAAAAATATTAACCCATAAAAGACCAAAAAAAAATTTTTTTTTTTGAAAAAAAAAGTTTAGTTTTTTTTTTGTTTTTGAGAATTTTCGTAAAAAAAGCTTTTCTGCGTAGCGACCTTCGGCCGGGCTTAGGGATTATAAACTCCATAAATTAGTTTAGCGGCTTCGCTAAATAAAGTTTTTTTGTGTCTTAAGTAGGGATGTGCGATTAATCGATTAATTAATCACTTCGATTAATCGAAATCCTGATTAATCAATTAATCGATTAATCATACTTTCTGATTAATCAGAACTATGATTAATCAACTAATTTGAATTTTGATTAATCGAAAACGAATAATTTTATTCAATTTTTAAAAAATGTTGGCAAAACAAAATCAAAGACAAACAAAAAAAAAATATTTAAAAACTAAAACAAAATTTATAAATTAATAAACATAAATAAACGAAATTTAATATCCAACAATATAACAAATCCAACAATATATTCAACCAAATTTTCCAAAATTTATGACGAAATTTCATACTTAGATCTATCACGAAAGACTGGAGATTCCATGAATAATATGACGCCAATTGGTTGTATTGTACATAAGTTGGAGATCATTAACAATACAACAAAATTAATTTTCTACATGGGCTCAATAAAAATGGTCCTCTGTGTCAGCACTTCGAGCCAATTGGCGTTGAATTGTGCATGACCCGGAGATCATGTGCAATACAACAAAATGAATATTTTTTTTTAATTTAAAATGATTGGGAGGCACATCCATTTTTTTAGATTATGTTATTTTGTAATGTGAAGAGACCGTGATAATATCCGTATTGTGAGCTGAAAAGAACGCCTAAAATTCTATTCGACTAAAATTTAATAAATTTTCTGAAAAATTTTCAATAGTCATAGAATTTGAAATATAAAAACAAAACAAAAAAAAAACAAAACAAAATATTCAATTATTCAAATTTTGAATATTCAACTTCCTGATTAATCATTGTAAAACTATAACGGTACTATCATTAGAAAAAGTAATCAAAAATATGTAAACAAACATAAAACCCCTTGGCTTCAACAACCTGAAATAATAAACCAACCCAACAAACAAATAAATAAAAGGAAGATTTTCAATCGATTTTCATTGACGAAAATGGTTATTATTGCAAAAACTGTGTTCCTATTGTGGAAACAAACCCATTTGTCTAATACCGTGGCTTAAAGTTTTGTCTACGTGCATAAACATAACCACTTTTTGGAAGATATTTTCAATTTGTCTGCTGGGATTTCTTGTTTATTTTGTTGTTTGCTATTGTTTATAATTTTTTCTGTTTTGATTTTTTTATTTATTTAAATTTATATTTTTAAAATTTTGAATTTAAGAGGTGGACGCTATTGACAGCAAATTCTAATAATACTACCTAGTATTATTGTGCCATGCTGATTAATCAATTAATTATGAATTTTGATTAATCAAAATTTAAATTATTTGATTAATCATAGTTCTGATTAATCAGAAAGTATGATTAATCGATTAATTGATTAATCAGGATTTCGATTAATCGAAGTGATTAATTAATCGATTAATCGCACATCCCTAGTCTTAAGCCTTTTTCCAGTTAAAATATTCGAACTTCAAGTCGACATAACTCGCGAACCAGATCTCGCCGACAAAAAATCACCCAAATATTTTCGATTTGTAATCAAAAGATATATCTCTGCTAAAAATTTGGGATCAATCCGATCAATGCCAGTAAACTCAACTTAAGCCGAAGATGTATCAAAGATAGTATTTAAACTTAAGCGGCCCATAACTCGGGAACCATAGGCAACCGACAATTTTGTTTTCTCTTTTGAGCACACCTAAATCATCCCTATTTCCTAAAAAAAGTAATGGAGCAATGTATGCCAACTACATTGCCCCAGAAAAAGTATTCATACATTTAATATACTGCTTGTAGTATGAAGGGTAGAGTAAATAGCAAAAAATAGAAAAAAAAAAACAACAAATATTTATAATAATGACGTATAAAAGCAGAGTTTTGTTAATAATAATATTGCCGATGATGATGTTTGCTTTGATTTTGATGGTTGATGATGTGATACATACAATTAAAGCATGAAAAAATGACTAATATTTTGTTCTTTATTAACTTTGTGTTTCTGAACAAATAACTTAAGATAATATTTAAAACATTTGCATGTAAATATTAACATTTGATAATTAATTTCACTTACCTCTCACTTTTTTCGGTGAGTCAAAAGTTAACTTTGCTTGGCCATTTATTGTTTGTCCAGCATAGTAAGTATTCCAGGGATTATCCAATTGTACTTCACAACCTTTAAGACCCATTTTTTATTTTTTTTATTTCTTACTTATTTGTTAAAACTCTTTTTTTAATTAATATTTTATTAAACTTCTTTTGCTTTCTTTAAATTTTATTTTTATACACAAAACACAAAACACAAAACAACAAGACACACGCCCAATTGATTAATAAAGTTCACAGAGAACGAAGCCGATCGGCTAACAGCCGCGACTTAGCCGCCGCCGATGTTTTTTAGGTACTCCAGCCGCCGCCGGTTTGCTCGGCTTATTTCGGCTTAAAAATGTTTACAAAAAAATAGTTTTAGTTAGATATAACTATAAGGTTAAGTAATACTGTATACACACTAGCGTGATTTTAAAATCACCATGTGATTTTCCTTTGAACAAAATCACATAGTGATTTACAAAATCATCTCAAATTGTACTAGCATAAAGAAAAATTGCAAAATCATCTCAACTTACCATGGTAAGTTCTTGTAGTGTGAACATGGCTTAAGATATATAAGGTTAAGTTAGATTGGACAACTGGTCGGCCATGTCAATATTTTGACAAGTTTCGGTGTTTTCTTTTAATTTTTATTATTTGGAATTCACACACTTTTAGCAGAAACAATTACTTAATTTTTAAAAATTAATTAGCAAAAAATATATGCTTGTGCGAAAGTAGCAAGAACTAAATCAACCAAACAACAACACTTTTTTTTGTAATTGTATTAACGTCGCAAAAGCAGCATTTTTTAGCTTATGGGCATAGCATAGCATATTATGGGCAATTATAAAGACTGTTATAAACCAAAATGTTTGCATGAGAAAACAAAATTTTTTTTTTCTTTTTTCCCCGAATCCCGTGAAAAATGAATTAAAAAAGAATTAATTCAAAAAAAGAATTAAATCAAAAAAAGAATTAATTCAAAAAAAGAATTAATTCAAAAAAAGAATTAATTCAAAAAATGAATTAATTCAAAAAATGAAAAAAGAATTAGTTCAAAAAGAATTAATTCATGCTTGAATTAATTCTTTGAATTGAAATTGAATTATTCCCAAAATGAATCAATTCTTTTTTTATATAATTCAAATTTAATTCAAAGATTTAATTCAAGCATGAATTAATTCATTAATTAAAATTTTTGATTTGAGAAATTGAATGGTGAATTAGAATTTCGAAGGTCTGCATATACCTCTCCTCGGCTACAGCCGGCTAAGAGCCGCCGCCGATAGATTTTATGCTTAGCCGCCGCCGCCGACAATTTCATGTCGGCTTCGTTCTCTGATGATAAATTGGACCTAGAAGCAGAGTTGCCAATATACAGTGTTTTCGTCAAAAAGGGGATTTTTTGTCTAATACAAGAGATGGGATCGTGAGTGAGTTTTCACGCACGCTCACAAAAGAAAAAATACTAAATAACGACCTTTTATTAGTACGTGCTGACGTGAGTGGAAAAAAAATAGTCACGACCGCTAATACTCTAGACATTCTACCGAATAAGATAGTTTTTTATATTAAACATATAAAAAATCAAGCATTAATGTACCACTCTGTGGCACGGAGTATAATGACTTTGTGGCACTTTAAAGAATTGAGTCAATTTGTGAATTAATTCACATTATTTTTAATTAATTTTTTAATTAACGATTTAATTCATGCTTGAATTAATTCTTTGAATTAAATTTAATTTTTATTTTTATTTTAATTTATTATTTTCTATAACCTAGCCCAAAGGCCGTAATCGGTTATAAATTTCTACTTGATAATGTTTATAAATAAACAGTTAATTTAACTACATGAAAAATTATAAAAAAAATTGATTTTAAATCTAAAAATAAAATTTAAATCTAAAGTATAATGCCCTAATTTTGTAAAACGCAACGCGCCGCGTTGTCAAAATTTCAATACAAATTATTGTTGTAACAAAAACAAATTACACAGAAATTTTGACAACGCGGCGCGTTGCGTTTTACAAAATTAGGGGGTAAATGAATTAAATTTGAATTATTTAAAAAAGAACTAATTCATTTTGTGAATAATTCAATTTTAATTCAAAGAATTAATTCAAGCATGAATTAATTCTTTTTGAATTTATTTATTTTGAGTTAATTCATTTTGAATTAATTCATTTTCAATTCATTTTTTGAATTAATTCTTTTTTTGAAATAATTCTTTTTTTTTAATTATTTATTTTTTTTGAATTAGTTCTTTTGAATTAATTCTTTTTTGAATTAATTCATTTTTTGAATTAAATTTTCTTAATTCAATTAAAAATTAATTAATTCAAAATGAATAAATTCAAAACGAATTAATTACAAATGAATTAATTCAAAAATAATTAATTCATGCTTAAATTAATTATTTGAATTAAAATTGAGTTATTCACAAAATGAATTAATTATTTTTTTAAATAATACAAATTTAATTCAAAGAATTTATTCAAGCATGAATTAATTCATTAATTAAAATTTTTGATTTGAGAAATTGAATGGTGAATTAAAATTTCGAAGGTCTGTTTTGTGTTGATGTTTCTAATTACCCGAAATAATGGTCATGACCCAACTTCAAGAATACCGATTCAGAATCAATTTTTAAATCGATTTAGCGATGTCCGTCTGTCAATGAAAATGTTTTATGCACGAAATATTTTGCAATTATAAATATATTTGGCTGAAAATTATAATTTAATCTTTTTGACTCAAGGACAAGGCCTATTGATATTAATAAATTATAACTTCAAATTTGAAAGGAATCGGCACGGTTCTAGTTGTAATCCCCAAACAAACCACTTTCCCTTAAAATGTTTGCTCACGATCACGTGTTATTCACGTGACTCAAGACAATCACAAGGCTAGCGTGCAACTTTGGCTGATACAGATTTTTTTAAACAACAAAATTTAAAATAACCCATAAAATCAAAAGTTTTATTGTTAAATTACTTGTTTAATTCAAAACAATATTTTGACAACCAAAATTGTTTTGATTAAAATCGTTTTAAAAGTTTTAAATTTTGTAGGGAAACTTTTAGGAGAAAAGAAATCGTGTATTCGGGATTACATTTCAAATAAAATGGCAGCCCTTCATAGAAATACCATAAAATCGACAACTCTAGAAAACTATTGTGAATGTTCACTGTTGCCATTACACCCTTTCCAGCACACTGAATTCTATTCCGAATTCCAAAAATGCCAATTAGTTTTTATCGCGGGTTTTGTCTTTAAATCCAAACGGTTTTTGTACTTAAACCTAGCTGAAGTGTCTTTTTAATCTATGCTAGAGGGGTATATAACGTTTTTAACCAAATTTTAACTAATTTGTAGCTCTTCCCCATAAAATCTGCACTTCCCATTTTAATATTATCACTGCTCTTGGCAACTCTTTTGTTCACTGACAACAACCCCTGCTTTGAAAAAAAGAAGAAGCATTTTACAGACAAGAAAAAACATAATTTTTTGCAAAACACACATAAAAAACCGGAAAACTAATTTACAATTTTTCAGTTTTTCCCAATTAATTATTTAATATTTTATTAAATAAATCGTGTTAAAAATACATTAATTAAAAGTAAAGTAAAAAGGTTTAAAAAAATGTCACTTTTTCGGAAACCGAAAAAAATACAAAGACGAGTATTTAGCACGTTGGACGACGATGAAGATGGTGCTGCAACAAAAGATTCTCGAAAAACCAATGAAATGGAAATGGATGTAGATAATGAAGAGTTGATGATAGCTCCACCTCCACCACAAATATCACACAAATCTGAGAAAAAGAAGAGTAAATCAAAATCATCATCTACATCCTCGTCGTCGTCTGTAAGTAAAAAAGATGGTGCCGCTGTAGCAGGAGGAGGAGAAACGGGTAAAACAAAGGCTCTATTAAGTTTTGCAGATGAAGGTAAATTATTAATGATATACAGCAATTTTGCATGTCTAAGTAGGTTGAAGACTTTTGGTTTAGGGATTCATATATAATTGACCTAAAATTGAGGTCACAAACTTAAATGGAAATCTGAAAATTTATCGCAAATAATGTACCTAAAAATCTTTGTGTTGAAAAATATGTCTCAGGATCTGAGAACTTTTATATCTTGATAAGCAACATTTCATTTTATGGTGGCAACTTTTAGAACTTTATGGTGGAAACTGTAGAAAATAGATCTTTTGAAGAACTTTCATACACAAGATACTTGTATGAAGAGTTTAAGGAAAAATTCTGCCAAAAATCTGTCAATGGAGCGTCAGTAGAAGGCAAAAAACACCAAAAATTAAAATGTTGCTTATCAAGTTTTTGCAGTAAGCCCTTCATATGAAAAATCAAATTTTTTCTATTAAAAAAAGTTTTAAAAACTGCGCATTTTTCTAAAAGTTTCAGAATCTGATCATTTTTGTGTATAAATATGTCTCAAAATCTAAGAACTTTTCTATATGAAAAATGTCTCAGAATATGAGAATTTTTCTATATGAAAAATGTCTCAGGATCTAAGAATTTTTCTATATGAAAAATGTATCAGAATCTGAGAATTTTTCTATATGAAAAATGTCTCAGAATCTGAGAATTTTTCTATATGAAAAATGTCTCAGAATCTGAGAATTTTTCTATATGAAAAATGTCTCAGAATCTGAGAATTTTTCTATATGAAAAATGTCTCAGAATCTGAGAAGAAAAATGTCTTAGAATCTGAGAATTTTTCTATGTTAAAAATTTCTCAGAATATGAGAATTTTTATATAGGAAAAATCTCAGAATGTGATAATTTTTCTATACGAAAAATGTCTCAGAATCTGAGAATTTTTCTATATGAAAAATGTCTCAGATTCTGAGAATTTTTCTATATGAAAAATGTCTCAGAATCTAAGAATTTTTCTATATGAAAAATGTCTCAGAATCTGAGAATTTTTCTATATGAAAAATGTCTCAGAATCTGAGAATTTTTCTATATGAAAAATGTCTCAGAATCTAAGAATTTTTCTATTTGAAAAATGTCTCAGAATCTGAGAATATTTCTATATGAAAAATGTCTCGGATTCTGAGAATTTTTCTATATGAAAAATGTATCAGAATCTGAGAATTTTTCTATATGAAAAATGTCACAGAATCTGAGAATTTTTCTATATGAAAAATGTCTCAGAATCTGAGAATTTTTCTATATGAAAAATGTCTCAGAATCTGGAAATTTTTATTATATAAAAAATGTCTCAGAATCTGAGAATTTTTCTATATGAAAAATGTCTCAGAATCTGAGAATTTTTCTATATGAAAAATGTCTCAGAATTTGAGAATTTTTCTATATGAAAAATGTCTCAGAATCTGAGAATTTTGCTTTATGAAAAATGTCTCAGAATCTGAGAATTTTTCTATATGAAAAATGTCTCAAAATCTGAGAATTTTTCTATATGAAAAAGTCTTAGAATCTGAGAATTTTTCTATATGAAAAATGTCTCAGAATCTAAGAATTTTTCTATGTGAAAAATTCTGAAGAAAAATGTCTTAGAATCTGAGAATTTTTCTATTTTAAAAATTTCTCAGAATCTGAGAATTTTTATATAGGAAAAATCTCAGAATGTGATAATTTTTCTATACGAAAAATGTCTCAGAATCCGAGAATTTTTCTATATGAAAAATTTCTCAGATTCTGAGAATTTTTCTGTTTGAAAAATGTCTCAGAATCTGGGAATTTTTCTATATGAAAAATGTCTCAGAATCTGAGAATTTTTCTATATGAAAAATGTCTCAGAATCTGAAAATTTTTCTATGTAAAAAATGTCTTAGAATCTGAGAGTTTTTCTACATGAAAAATGTCTCAGAATCTGAGAATTTTTCTATATGAAAAATGTCTCAGAATTTGAGAATTTTTCTATATGAAATAGTCTCAGAATCTGAGAATTTTTCATATGAAAAATGTCTCAGAATCTGAGAAGAAAAATGTCTTAGAATCTGAGAATTTTTCAATGTTAAAAATTTCTCAGAATCTGAGAATTTTTATATAGGAAAAATGTCTCAGAATCTGAAAATGTTTCTTTATGTAAAATGTCTCAGAATCTGAGAATTTTTCTATATAAAAAATGTCTTAGAATCTGAGAATTTTTCTATATGAAAAATGTCTCAGAATCTGAAAATTTTTCTATATGAAAAATGTCTCAGAATCTGAGAATTTTTCTATATGAAAAATGTCTCAGAATCTGAGAATTTTTCTATATGAAAAATGTCTCAGAATCTGAAAATTTTTCTATATGAAAAATGACTCAGAATCTGAGAATTTTTCTATATGAAAAATGTCTCAGAATCTGAGAATTTTTCTATATGAATCTGAGAATTTTTCTGTATGAAAAATGTCTCAGAATTTGAGAATTTTTCAATATGAAAAATGTCTCAGAATCTGAGAATTTTGCTTTATGAAAAATGTCTCAGAATCTGAGAATTTTTCTATATGAAAAATGTCTCAGAATCTGAGAAGAAAAATGTCTTAGAATCTGAGAATTTTTCTATGTTAAAAATTTCTCAGAATCTGAGAATTTTTATATAGGAAAAATCTCAGAATGTGATAATTTTTCTATACGAAAAATGTCTCAGAATCCGAGAATTTTTCTATATGAAAAATTTCTCAGATTCTGAGAATTTTTCTGTTTGAAAAATGTCTCAGAATCTGGGAATTTTTCTATATGAAAAATGTCTCAGAATCTGAGAATTTTTCTATATGAAAAATGTCTCAGAATCTGAAAATTTTTCTATGTAAAAAATGTCTTAGAATCTGAGAGTTTTTCTACATGAAAAATGTCTCAGAATCTGAGAATTTTTCTATATGAAAAATGTCTCAGAATCTGAGAATTTTTCTATATGAAAAATGTCTCAGAATTTGAGAATTTTTCTATATGAAATAGTCTCAGAATCTGAGAATTTTTCATATGAAAAATGTCTCAGAATCTGAGAAGAAAAATGTCTTAGAATCTGAGAATTTTTCTTTATGTAAAATGTCTCAGAATCTGAGAATTTTTCTATATAAAAAATGTCTTAGAATCTGAGAATTTTTCTATATGAAAAATGTCTCAGAATCTGAAAATTTTTCTATATGAAAAATGTCTCAGAATCTGAGAATTTTTCTATATGAAAAATGTCTCAGAATCTGAGAATTTTTCTATATGAAAAATGTCTCAGAATCTGAAAATTTTTCTATATGAAAAATGACTCAGAATCTGAGAATTTTTCTATATGAAAAATGACTCAGAATCTGAGAATTTTTCTATATGAATCTGAGAATTTTTCTGTATGAAAAATGTCTCAGAATTTGAGAATTTTTCAATATGAAAAATGTCTCAGAATCTGAGAATTTTGCTTTATGAAAAATGTCTCAGAATCTGAGAATTTTTCTATATGAAAAATTCTCAGAATCTGAGAATTTTTATATAGGAAAAATGTCTCAGAATCTGAAAATTTTTCTTTATGTAAAATGTCTCAGAATCTGAGAATTTTTCTATATAAAAAATGTCTTAGAATCTGAGAATTTTTCTATATGAAAAATGTCTCAGAATCTGAAAATTTTTCTATATGAAAAATGTCTCAGAATCTGAGAATTTTTCTATATGAAAAATGTCTCAGAATCTGAGAATTTTTCTATATGAAAAATGTCTCAGAATCTGAAAATTTTTCTATATGAAAAATGACTCAGAATCTGAGAATTTTTCTATATGAAAAATGACTCAGAATCTGAGAATTTTTCTATATGAATCTGAGAATTTTTCTGTATGAAAAATGTCTCAGAATTTGAGAATTTTTCAATATGAAAAATGTCTCAGAATCTGAGAATTTTGCTTTATGAAAAATGTCTCAGAATCTGAGAATTTTTCTATATGAAAAATGTCTCAGAATCTGAGAAGAAAAATGTCTTAGAATCTAAGAATTTTTCTATGTTAAAAATTTCTCAGAATCTGAGAATTTTTATATAGGAAAAATCTCAGAATGTGATAATTTTTCTATACGAAAAATGTCTCAGAATCTGAGAATTTTTCTATATGAAAAATTTCTCAGATTCTGAGAATTTTTCTGTATGAAAAATGTCTCAGAATCTGAGAATTTTTCTATATGAAAAATGTCTCAGAATCTGAGAATTTTTCTATGTGAAAAATGTCTCAGAATATGAGCTTATTTTTTATCTGAAAGAAGAATCTTGATCTATTAAAAAGATTTCGTCATTTAAAACATACTAATCAAATCGTTTTCTTCTTTCAATTTCCAGAGGAAGATGCTGAAGTTTTTCAAGTTCGTAAATCATCACACAGCAAAAAAGTTATGCGTATGTTGGATAAGGAACGTAGACGTAAAAAGAAGGAAGAACGTAGTACTGATAACATCGCAAGTAGTAGCAGCAGCAACAGTAGCGCTGCTACAAATACCAACACCAATGATTCCCAAAAAACCAGTTATCATCAAAATAGGGAACGTGAAAATGGTTCACGTAATAATAATTCTCATAATTTAGGTTCATCTTCTTCGTCAACCAATAAAACTAGTTCTTCGGAACATAGTAAAAATAATAAAAGTGATAAAATCCAAACAGAAATACGCACAGACGACTTTGTGGTAAGGTTATTATTATCATTTTTTAACTAAAAATTGAAACTCTTTATAAAAAAAACGCAACACCAATAAAACATTTATTTAATGTGTTGGGGGAAAAAATAATACTTTTGACGAAAGTTAAAAAAAAAGTATTGTTTTTTTTATATGAATAATCTTATTTGGCAATGAATTTCTACTGATTAAGGGCTGGTAACTTATCAAAAACTGATCAAAAGATTAATACTAATCCTTGATTAATTTTATGTAAATTTTATTTTTGTAAACAAAGATTAGGCTTAATCGTTGATTATTTTTTTGATAAGTTATCAGCCCTTATTTAACTAAAAAGTTGAATAGTTTTAATTATGAACTTAATGAGCCGATAACTTATATTAAAATATCTTGAGCTAAACTCCCAAGATATTTATTAAGTTTGCCGGCTGTATGTATTGTATATAATTTTTATTTATACTTAAATTCTAGATATCGTATTATAAATTAAAACGACTGCCTTAACAGCGGGTGTCTAAAATTTCTATTTACAATTTTAATAAGTGAAAGAGAGGCTCTTGGTGTCAAGTCACCTATTTTATGATTATAATGACAATGAAAAAAATCAGTTGATTTTCAAGCTTCTATATAATAAAAAGATTGACACTCTATGTAAGGCACTCGTTTTTAGTTTTGAATACGACCATAAGTTTTCTTAATATCCATAAGTTTTCTTAATAAGTACATAGGATTTAGTTTAGTATATATTTTTTTTTAATTTGAAATAATTTTCTCAAATCAATTTATATTTCGCTATATTGGATAACATTTTGAAGGCCTTCAAAATAATCTTAATAAACTCTTAAACGGTTACGTTAAAGATGTAAAATAATTAACAATAAAAAATGGTTTTGGACAATATTCGCAAATAAAATTTCAATCAGGACAGTGTTATATCCCCACAGGAAAAGTACAGACCCATATAACCTAGAACAACCCTGCAGGAGAAGTCTCTATCGGTCCAAAATCACCTATCCCGTGACTGGTAAAATCGGAACATTTCACTATAATGTCCATCACGTGACAAGTGAAAATTGGAGTTATCACTAAACTGTCTTAAAACCACTTATCTTCTGACCAGAGGCAATAGAACATATCAAAACAAGTCTCGAACAAATTTTTAAATATTGTATAAGTTTCAGACTAGAGATGGTCGCGTGAATGAATTTTGACTCACGCACGCTGACGTTCACGAAGAAAAAATATTGCTCACCCACGATCACGCTCGAAATTTCTTTTTTCGCTCGCAAAGAATTTCATTAAAAATAATTTTAATAAAAAAAAATTTCATAAAATTTTAAAAATTTTCTAAGTCGCAACATTTTTGGGACAATTTTTTAAGGCCCGAATACAATTTTTTTGCAAATATTTTTGTTGCGTTTTGCAGTAAAAAATTTCATTAAAAATGTTAAAAAAAAATGAGAAAAATTTTTTAACATGGGAAGTATCTCAATCCTTGTGAACCGATTTTCCTGAAACTTAAACATACCTACGCCCTATCTCATCTCCCTAAGTAGGCTCCCATACAAATAAGAGTTGGAGCAAATTTTATAAAAATGTAATTTTGTATGGGAGCCTACTTAGGGAGTGGAGATAGGGCGTAGGTATGTTTTAAAAAAATGTTGTAGGGTAAAAATAAATGGGGGTGGTCTCACTAATGACCCCTCTCGGACTCACCATTGGACCGGTAGAAGCTGATTAAATAAAACAAATTTACAAAAAATTAAAAAAATTGTATGGGGACCGCCTTAACAATTAGAGATAGAGGTGTGTTCAAAGTAAATGTTTGGACTAAAAAAATATTGTGGGTCGGTCATACATTTTGTTGCTCTAAGGGCACTATTAGAGCAGTTAGAGCGGTTGGAGCAAATTTTAAAAAATTTCGTTTTGTGTGGGAGCCCCCTTAGAAATTGGAGATAGGGTATTAGTTTGTTCCAAAGAAATGTTAAGACGTAAAAATTAATGGGGGTCGGTCTTATAAAGGACCCCTCTATGACGCACCATTGGAGCAGTAGAAATGATTTAAAGATTGGAAAATTACAATAAATTTTTTTTCGGCAAAAAATTTGTAGAATCGATAGAAGTTTTACACACAAAAATTTAAAAAAAATCGAAGAGTACAAACATTTTCAAAAATGAGATTTAAAATTTAAAAGAATTTTTGGGATTTTTATTTTAAAAAGCACGTAAAAAAACAATAATTTATAATCCAAAAAATGAAAAAAAAATTTAAATTTGGACCATTATTGAAGAAGTTATGAGTAAAAGAAGTTTGAAGTAAAAAACTTTGAAGAAGTAAAAAAACTTTCTTCTCATATGGAAACATCATATAGTTTCTTAGAAAGAAATAACTGAAAAATAAAAAAAAAACAATTTTTTTTTTTTAATTTTTTTACCCATTTTTTAACCCCTAAGTCCCTATATGGCCGATAAGCCGAGACAGCCCAACCTTATAATTGTCTCTTTTATATATATGAGGGTTTCTTCGTCAACCAGGTTAACCCTCCCTCCAAACTTGGTATGGGTTTAACATTTTTTTTTAAATAATTCGAAATTACTTAAAAATATTAACTTTTGAATGCCGAGTTGCGGTTTTTGTATTTCAAAATGGCGGATCCAATATGGCGCCCAATTTTTTAAAAGCATCACAGATTCGCTTAAAACTCTTTATACACAAGTTTTTTTGGTCGGTAAAGAAGAATCTGAAGTTGGAATTTTAAAATTTAAATTTGCGGATTCAACATAACGACCAATATTTTTAAAAATTAAACCGATTTGCTTGAAACTTTTTATACTACAAGTTTTTTAGGGTCGCTAAATAAGAATCTGAAGTTAGATTTTCGAATGGAAGATTCTAATTTAGCAACCCAACAAACCTGTGGGTAAAGAGTTTTAAGAGAATCTGGTATTAAAAAAAAAAAAAAAATTGTTCGCCATGTTGGACCGCCATTTGAATTTGGAAAATCCCATTTCCGGGTTTTTCTTAAGCGACCCCAAGAACCCGTGTATGAAGAGTTTTAAGCGAATCTGTAATATACTTCCCCTTGTAAGTTTCGAGAAATTTTTTTAAAAATGTTCAAAGTTCTGTTCACAAAAATGTTTGGCATTTTTTTTTTGCCTTTCGGTATAAAAAAAACCTTAAAAATGATTTTAGAAATTTTTAAAAACTTTTAAGTCCCGGGCACAAATTTATAAATTTTATAAATAATAGGGTTTCTTAATTAATTAACAAAATAATTCAATAAGCAATTAAAAAGAGTTTATTCTAGTTCGAGGTCGTTTCTTTTTCCCTTAATGAACTAACATTTTTTGAGAAAGGTCGAATATATAAATAATTTTTATTATTTTTAATAAAAATTAAAGAATCTTAGGCCGCTGTTCCAAAAAAAGTAAAAAATAAAAT
The DNA here is from genome assembly GCA_963921195.1 of Pegoplata infirma. Classification (NCBI taxonomy): domain Eukaryota; kingdom Metazoa; phylum Arthropoda; class Insecta; order Diptera; family Anthomyiidae; genus Pegoplata; species Pegoplata infirma. The sequence goes on from OY992536.1 coordinate 32,394,389, forward strand.
TTTGTGAAAGTAAAACACGGTGAGCCTCAGCGATGTTCAGGTTGAACTTTAGTGTCGACGAAAAGTGTAAGCGCAGTTTGATTTCTACATGAATAAATGTCACAAAACTGTTAACAGCGAAATCGTAGCTGATCGCATTCGCGAGATATCGCGAAATTAGTGTTTTTGTATTTTCTAAAATTTTGACAATGAAGTTTTTTAAATATCTTCAAAAACTGGGTATGCAGTTTTAATTGTATTTATTTACATGTCACAACACAGTTAACAGCGAAATCCTATCTTCTCAAAAAAATCGCGAAATTACTTTTTTGCTGTTTTTATTTTTGTTTTTATCTTCATATATGATTTTTTAAAATTTCATTTTTTTTTTATTATATTTTAAACCCGGTTCTTTAGAAATGATAAAAAAAAAAGTGGTAAGCAGTTTGATTTGAACATGCTGGAAGAAATTAAAACTGCCCCCAAAAAAATTATAGCTGCTCACTTTCGCGAGAAATAGCGAAAAACAGCTTTTTGGGGGTATTTCTTGTTTTGATTAATAAAAGAAGTTTCTTTAACATTGTTGAAAAACACGAAATGCAGTTTGACTTGCTATTGATCAAAGGTCATAAGGCTGTTAACATTTAAATTCTAGCTGCTTAATTCTTCGAGATATCGCAAAAAAACTCGCTTATCTACTATTTATTCATTAATTTGTGTTATTTGTGGTCTGTAAAAACATATACTTCAATTAACGACAAAAATGTGGTGTGCAGTTTGAATTCGAGGTTATTAGAGGTGACAAAACTGCAAGCATAAAAATTATAGACGATCAATTTCCCGAGAAATCGCAAAATTACTGCACGAGCTTTTATAATAAATTACTTTTTTTCTTTGGTATCAAAAAAAAAAAAAAATTAAGTAACGACAAGTATATGGTATGCAGTTTAAATTGCCCGTAACTGAAGGTGGTAAAACTGCTGAAATCTATATATTGACGCTAATTTTCGCGAAAAATCGCGAAAAATTTTTCAATTTTTTTTTTCATTTATTTTGTATTGTAATATTATTATGCACTCTCTTTTTCTTCAAATAATTCATAACCATTTATTAACTGTCATATTATTTTGATTCCTTAAAGAATTGACCACATAGGACTTTTGTGTTAGCAGTTTAATGTCTTTTTATCATGTACAAATAAAAATGCATACCACGTTTTTACACCATTTCAAAAGAACATGCAAAATTGAAAAATAAAAAAAAAATAAAAAATATATAAATAATTCCGCGATATCTTGCGACAGTGTACACCTACAACTTTGATGTCAACACCCTTATGACCTTTGATCACGTACACATTAAAGTGCATATCAGCTTTCCACAACATTTGAAAAAAACCTACAAAAAGTTGAAAAACAAAAATTGACAAAAAAGTTATTTCGCGATTTCTCGCGAACTAAAGAAGATAGGATTTCGATGTTTACTGTTTTGTGACCTTAAAATAAGTACAATGAAAACTGTATACTCAGTTTTTGAAAATTTTTAAAAAACTTCAATATCAAAATTTTTTAAAATATAAAATCACTAATTTCGCGATATCTCGCGAATGCGATCAGCTACGATTTCGCTGAAAACAGTTTTGTGACAACTAATCATGTAGAAATCGAACTGCATTTACACTTTTCGTCGACACTAAAGTTCAACCTGAACATCGCTGAGGCTCACCGTGAAAACGAATGCCATTTTTTCCTTACAATTTTTTAAATTTAAATTCTTTGATTTCAACTTCGAATGAAAACGTGATCAACAAAACACTAATGTGATTTGGATTTTATGTGATTCGGAAATTTTCATGTGAATTGAAAAGTTGTGAAAGACAGAACAGAGGCCTTAAAGTAAACAATTTCATTATTCACTCTCAGTTAGGAGGGAGTTATTAAAAGGGATAAATAAAAAGAAATAAGCCCCACAGATTTAAAAGTTATTCCATAATGAAATAACTCCCAAATCGTATGGAAGTTTTGGGACTTATTTCATTATTTTTCTTGGGACTTATTTCATTTTTATTTTTTGGGACTTATTTAATTTTTATTTCTTGGGACTTATGTGCATTTTTGAAAGAGTTTAGTGCTAAGTCCAGTTTTTACCTGTCGCGTAATAAGAATTTTAAGACATATTAGTGGTATGTCCTTTTTTTCACCCGTTGTCAGCTGATTTCGGATCAACCGACACCCTTTTTCCTGCAGGGATATTTATTCAGAATTTTTGTAAACCAAAACTTAAATCGGTGTTCGTCAGGTGTTTTACTATATTTTGATTACTAGCTCTTCTGATACTTGCATTTTGAAAATCAACTCGGTTTCCATGGATTGTACCTACGTTATCCTAGTAGTTCGCGATACCATATTATGAAAAGCGTTATTCTAGAAGTTCCAAAGATATACGCGAAAATATAAACAACGTTTTAAAAAGCTGACATTCATTCATACAGTTTTTTTTTAATTCACATAGAATAGGATAATTTGCCTATACGAAAAATGAAATTTTTTCTATTTCATTCAACTAATAAAATTTATTGAATTATTTTAATTTATTCAATTCATTACATTAATTGAAATCATTTGAATCATTTAATAAATTCAATTCGTAAAATTTATTCATATTATATATTAAACACAATCGGCACTTTTTATACGACTTGACTTTAAAAACCGTGACTTGCGCGGCACTCGCGGTTTCACCTAATCTCCCTCTCTAACTCCAGGGTTGAAAGTACAACTTATTGTTATTAGTCTCATTACCATGTCTTATAATCCTGTTTAGGATGTGTTTGTGAATGGGAAAATCAGCACAGAGATAAAAATTTTAAACCTACATATTTTCAAAATTTTTTCGAATTTTTCTTTTAATTTTGAAACATTTTGCTACAGGATTCCGTTTAACAATTTGTTTCGGTTTGCCCTATTTCGTGGGCGTGGTATAGCATAAATAATAATAAAATATCGTGATAAATTAAAGTTACTAGCATAATAAATGAGTGCGTTGGCATTTTTCGGCCGTGAAAGGTGGTGCTCCTCATTTTTTTTTGTAAATCATAATGAAATTGTACATAGGAATTCTTCTCTGTTTTCAATATTATTATTTTTAATATGTAGGCATCATAATTATATATATTTTCCAACTAAAATCGAGTCACTTCAAGTTTTACTAATCTATTCTTTAAAACTCCTTGTTCACAGCTAGTGGTGAAGAAATCTCAACCTGAAGTTATCCTAAATGGTCGTGCTGCTTTATGCGCTGGTCGTAATGATTTATCTGATGATGAGGAACATCAAGGTGATACAGAACCTAACGGTAGCAGCAGTAAACATAGGTTTTCCAAACCAGATCACTTAAAACAAATGTTAGAAAGTGGTTCTATACCAGATGCAGCTATGATACATGCCGCCCGCAAGAGAAGACAAAAGGCCAGAGAACAAGGTATGTATTTTAAAATTTTAATTTCTCCACAAAAATTTATTATCAATTTCTGTTCTTGTTTTTATTATTAATTAAGGTGATTTTATTACCATCGAAGAACCTAAAGTAGAACAAAACAAAGGTAGTCGTTTGGCTAGAGAAGATATTGAAGGTGATAATTCAGATGATGAAGAACGTGTAGATATGAATGCTATAACTGGCATTAAGGAACGCGAAGAAAGACGTGAAAAATTCTATGCTGTACAAAAAGATTGTATGTAATTAATATTTAACGCACGGTTTGTTACAAGAGTGACCATTTTAATATTTGCAAAAACCCCTTTCCTTAATAGTCCCTCTCAAAGTATTTTAAACAAATATTTTAATTAAATTGTTCAAATATTATTATTTAGATTCTGAAGAAGATTCGGATTGTGAGACTCACGAATGGGAAAATCAACAAATACGTAAGGGTGTTACAGGTGCTCAATTGGTCAATGCACAACATGAATCTGTGCTATCACGTTTCATGATAAAATCAAATATGGAAAATGCTTTAGAGGCACCACCACAAAAAGAAACTACTTCTTCGCTACTGGAACAAGCATATGCTAAATGTACTTTGGAAAAGCCTCAACAAATGCTGAATGCTAATAAACCTAAAAAGGATAAAACTAAGACAGCCGTCTTAAGATCTCCCCAAGAAATACGAGATGCTATTGGTGAACGTTTGAATAAGCTAAAGGAACTTAATAAAAACCATTTAGATGACATAGAAAGGATAGGCAGGGATATGAAAGCTATGAAATTGGAAGAAATGGATTGTAAGCAGAAGGCTCCAACAGCGGCAGCTAAATATAGATTTTATCAGGAAATAAAATGTTATATCACAGATTTAATAGATTGTCTTAATGAAAAGGTAAATTTAAAATTACACGGACTATGAATGTAAATAATACATGTTTCTTTACAGTCTTCAGCTATATTGGATTTGGAAAAGCGTTGCTTACAATTTTTTGGAAAACATCAACACTTTTTAATAGATCGACGACGTCAAGATGTTAGAGATCAAGCTAAAGAAATGGCCGATGCCTCAAGTATGCATAAATATTTTCTACAAATCAAGGAATGTTAATGAAAATAGGAGGCGAAAACTAAAACGTTTAAGAAAAAAAAAATAATTTTTACCTCCTGTATTCATGTATATTCCCAAGTTCTAACTTATGATTTCCTTAACATTTTAAACTTTTTGTAATTTTCTAGAACCCTCTTCTTCTCGCCGTGGTCCTGAGTATGATGAACAAGTACGTCGTGCTGCTGAACGTGAAGGTCGTCGTACTAGACGTCGTTGTGAACGTGAACGTCAAGATATGTTAAGTTCACATTTAGATGGCATGTCATCAGATGAAGAAACTTCAGATCGTTATCAAGAACTTTTCCAAACTGAATTAGGTTTGTAAGAGTTTTATTAGCTCATTAAAAAAAAACTAATTTTAATATTTTTTCGGTTATTTTTTTACTTTAGAGGAACTTGTTAAGGAGAGTTTGGAAGTCATGGATGATGTTACCGATGAATTTAGTAAAACTGAAATTATTTTAACCAAATTTCATGTCTGGCGTAAAACTGATATGCCCTCCTATAAAGATGCTTTTGTTAGTTTATGTTTACCTAAGGTAATTTAAAAAAAAAAAAAAAAAATTAAGTCACTGGAATTGATTTTTACAACGGAATTTATGAATGTCGATGACTCGACGTTTTGCACTTTAAACGAAAATGCTCCCACCACGATTGTAGAACATGCCCTAGCTCGCCAGACATTACCTTTGCAAGCGCAGGTCTGATAAATAATAAAACATGGCGAGCAATGGTATCACTTGCATCTGACTACCTTCCCATAATAATCAATATTAACTGACCCAACGATTTTTACTCTCATAATTATAAGGGCAGACTAGGTAAGCTTCAGAGAGTATACTAACCGCCACTTCAGTGGTCTAACCACCCCTCTAACGTACGTTCCTCGGAGAAGTTGTTCTGAAAAATCGTCTCTGCAGAAGCCGCTTGCTTTATTTCCCCTGATCGAAAACCAATAGTCAGACCAACTTCTCAACAGGGGCGGGAAAGAACCAACCCCAGCGATCCCAGATTAGGCCAACTTAATCTGGAGATCATCAAATTGGTCAAAGAGTATAAAAGGTACAAGTAGATAGATCACCTAAAGAACTGCAACCTCAACTGAAAAGCTAGTAAACTGTTGTTCACAGTCAAAGCTCTTTCGCAACCCACGAAGGTAGATGACAGGGTCACAATAGCCTTCGGCAACAACACGTTTCGAGATAAGGTGAAACGATGTGTTATCAGAAATGTACACAACCTTACAGTCATTGACGGACCACAAGTATTTCAGTCGAGAGAAGAGGCAGATGCCATCAAAAACGTGAAACAATCCAAAGCGTAAGGCCCCGATGGAATTTCAATGCTGATGCTAAAACACTTGGGAGTCGAGTACATGACCAAAGTTCATAAGTTGTCGCTAACCAATCTAGTTACACCCGAAGTCTTAAAAATGCGTAGAGTGGTTCCAGTTTAAAAAAACGGGAAATCGCGTACCAAGGAGATTTGTACATGCCGATTTACTTGCTGTCACCAGGTGCGAAGATACTTGATGTAATTCTTCTCCCCAAGTCAAAGTGAGCGCCCGTTAATGGTTGCGCTAGACCTGCTAAAAGCCTTTGACGCGGTCAGTCACACCACCGAGACATCGCCAACTCCAGTCTCCCTAACACTATCAAGAGGTGGGTGGTGAACTATATGTGGGGCCGTTAGTCTTTTGTGGAGTTTAGAAAATAGAAGTTAAAAGATCGTAGAGTTAAACAAGCAGTTTAACTTCTACCTTTCAAAACTACCGGTATCACATCCTGGGGATGTCACGGACTCAATTCCGATCGGAAGCGGAATAAGTGGCTATCTTCGCTCGGTAGCAGTAAAGAGAACTGCTCCAACCAGATCTAATTTTGCCAGGGTTGATCTCGCTAGCCTGGGCAATTGCCTTTCACTTCCTAAAATCGCATGAGAGTGTTGATAAGGGACTCGATTACTCTCGTAGCCGTTAATGGCTTCCTAGACCGCCGTGCTTTGTAATAGATTCAGGGCACTTGCAACTGACTCTCGATCATCGTGAGATGTCTGAAGTCCTTCCGGATGCTTCGAACTGGGGACTCCTTCATCAGAATTTGATATGCTGCAAGACTGGCAGTACACTGGTATCCTCGTGGAGATGTTTCACATTCGACATTTTTACCCATCCGGTTGCGATTCGGAGTGCATGATTTTGTTCTGTTTGCATACCTCTCCACTGTGTCTGGCTAAGGAATGGGGTCCAAACTGGGGCATCATAGTTGAGAACTGAGCGTACTATTGCCTTGTACGTTGGTACAATGATCTCTTTTTCTTTACCCCACGGAGTAAAGGACCTTGTTTTGAAATTTCACTTTATCCTTGGCATATGTGGCGTGCTTGGAGAATGTAAGAGGAGGGTCGAAGTAGACTCCAAGAATTTTGGGATACTGCACCGTAGGGATACGTCTACCATCGACAGAGATGTCAATTCTCTTCTTTAATTCTGCAGTCCAGGTTGTGGAAAGCGACACAGTTGATATTGACGTCGATAACCTTAAATTCCGTTCCTGCAAGAAGTCTGAGAAGGTGGCCAAGTATTGCCTGATCTTAGCACTTACGACATTTATGTTTCTGCGGGATGAGTATATTTTACAATACAATCGGCGTACGACACCATTGAGACTTTTGGAGGTGGGGCAGGTATTCTTGAAGGCTAAAGATTGAAGAGTATCGGCGGGAGTACTCCTTCTTGTGACACGCCCTGAACTCAACAAACGATTGCCTGCCGTTGAGATAGCCAGCTATCCAACGTTTGATGTTGTTAGGCAAGGTGGAGTTCAAGATGTCCTGCATTATCGACCGTGTCAAAAGCTTTGGAGAGATCCAATGCTGCAACAATGGTACGTTCATGAGGGCTTTGAGAGTTCAGGGCATCTGAGATCTTGGAGGTTATCAAGCTGAGTGCCGTCGTGGTGCTATGCGCTCCCCTAAAGCCATGTTGATGTGTGGGGAACGGGAAATGCTCTTTCAGGGACGGTAACAAAAGGGATTCTAAACAGTATGAAGATCGGACGTTAGGATTCTCCCTCATGAGCGTATCTGTTAGGTTTTAGAATTGGAACAATTCGCAACTTTCCATATATCAGGAATCACCAGTTAGGTTAGGTTGTAAGTGGCTGCTGACGTTTTACGTCAACACACGTAGACTCTGAGGTCCATTGTGATACCTCGGGACCGTAATAGGTTTCCCTACTAGTCCCTGTCGTTAAACCAGTTTGAGATTCTTTTGAAACTCCTTAGATGTTGAATTTTGACATCCGACAAATCAGGAAGATCGTACAGCTCCCTAGATTCCAGTGAAGCAAAAAGTGCCGGGCAATGGCAAATAAAGTGTTCGATAGTTTGCAACTCCTCCTCATCCATGCAACTTCGGCAAAAGTCATTCGACGGCACGTTTAACCGCTCTGCGTGCTTCCCTATAAGACAGTGTCCGTGCAGTTGAAAGAGGTCTGGAACTTCAGGGCACCTATTGGGTATAGTCGAGTTAATTCTCGACCAATAAGAATTGAGCCGACTACAGTACCCGGATCTTAGTTGTGCCAGTACCACTCTTGTTCTTCTTGGCAGACTTCTCTCTTCTTTTGCTATGGGTGGGGGTACTTCCCTTGTAAGGGTTGAAATACTTCCCTTGTAAGTACAGTTTCTGTTCATCACTTCCAATACTGTTGAAATCTTTCTTTTAGGAAATGATATCAGTTTTAAAAGTCCTCTTTTTTATTTTAGGTACTTGGTCCATTAATACGTATGGAAATGTTAACTTGGTCTCCTCTACTGGCTGATTATAAAGATATTGAGAAATTAAATTGGTATTCGGCTGCTATGTTATATGCTTGGAGTGAAGAAGAAACTGAAGAAACACTTAAACAAGATCCTGATGTAAATTTAGTACCCACATTATTAGAAAAAATTATATTACCCAAAGTTAAAGGTATTGTAATTATAGTTCACTTACATCTTTCTATAACCTTAATAACACTCTTCCTATTAACTCTTTACAGATATTGTAACCCACTGTTGGGATCCTTTATCCACAACACAGACATTACGTTTAATAGGTTTCATAAATCGTTTAGGCAGAGATTTTCCTTTGAAAGAACAAAGCAAAACTTTGCAACAATTATTTAATGCTATATTAGAAAAAATGAGATTAGCATTAGAAAATGATGTATTTATACCCATATTTCCAAAACAGTATGTAAAACAAAGTTATCTTAAACAATGAATTGATGTTTGATATATTTTTGTTTGTTTGTGTTACAGGGTGCAAGAAAATAAAACTTCATTCTTTCAACGACAATTTTGTAGCGGTTTAAAATTGTTTCGTAACTTTTTATCCTGGCAGGGTATTTTAGCCGATACACCTTTAAGGGGAATGGCTATAGGATCTCTATTAAATCGTTATTTATTATTAGCTATGAGGGTAATTATAAAAAAACTTATAAAACTTGGGATTGTTTAAAAAATAATTTCGTTTTAGGTTTGCACTCCCAATGATGCTATAAGCAAAGCTTATATTATTGTCAATACTTTACCTACTGCCTGGCTGCAACCAGATTCAGAATGTTTAAAAAATTTACAATTATTTATAGCATATATTAAGCAGACTTTAGAATCTTGTGATGCAAATAATCCTTTATTTATGTAAGTATTCTTTTATTTGTTTTTATAATTTAAATTATAATCTAACTTTTTATTTTCTATCTCTTTTAGACAAACTAGTGATAAGGCTAAACAAATCTTACAAAGACTTCATAGTAATTAGTATTTTCTTTTTCTAATTTATTTTTCAAAAAAAAAAAAAGTAACGAAACATCAAAAAACACATTTTTGCATTTTTTCATTAAACAACTTTATCTTGCAGACAAAAATTGTAGTTTAGAAATTTATTAATGTTTTGAAAGTTTTGTATATATTCTAAAAAAACTAGTTTTCTATTAACTTCGTTCTAATAAAATTATAAAAAAACTTTAAAATTAAAAAAAACATGAATTTTAATTGTTAAAAAACAATTTGTTTGGACTTTTCCGATTTTCATGTCAAAAAAGGAACCCAAGGACATTGCCCAATCATGAAGGTCTTTTAGAGGGTACCCACCGATTATCCTGAAACTTGCATATGGGAATGAGGAGAGAAAAATAAGAGTTGTCTGTTTTTTTAGCTGCCCAATCTTAAATTTAAAAAAGGGTTGCCACCTTCTGAAAAAATGTGGTCTTTCGGGAAAATCCGAACTAGCAGGTACACTCATAGAAATATCTTAGTAGAAAAATTAGTAAACCCATTGTAGATCAAGTTTTACAGAATATTGCCGTATTCAACAAAAATTAATGTTGATATCGTTGAATAATCAGTAAAGTTGAATCAACTTTTTACAACGCTTATACAGAATTCAATAGATAAAACCAAAAAAGAAAAAACAACCCTGTTGGTTCATTTTTGTATTATCAAGTTGGTAGCAATGCATTGCAATGTGAAATTTGTTTGTCTCTTATAAAATTATTTTATGTGTTTGTTTCTTATAAAAATATTTAATATTATAAAAATAAATAAAAATAGGATCTGATGATCAGATTCTGATCTGTAAATATTTGGTAAGTAATAAAATACATTGGTTACTTTATGTAATCATACTATATAATATTTTTTTTTTTTTTGTTTTTTTTAAGGTTTTTGATTTGGTGTCATTAGAAAACTGGAGAATGGCTTACGAGTGCATAACATAAATAAACGAAGTGTGTGTGAAAATCTCGTGCAGCTTAAAAAGCCGGTGATAATTCTAAAAAATATTAGCGGTATTCGCTCTTGATAGCATTTTTGCAAGGGTAGTATAAATGCTATGATTTTATGCTACAAAGCGTGAGCGACTTTTTTTCGTTTTTATTGTGAGTTTTCAAACAGCTGTTGTTATAATATTCTGCTGTTGTCAAAATAGCTATTTTCTATCGAAAATCGCTTTTCTATCGATTTTTTTAGTAGAATTTAGCGACTTTCTGTTGGAAGATTAGTTGGCATCAGTGCTGCGCTCAAGAAGAAGATAAATAATTTAATTTTTTCATTTGTGTTGATCTAATTTTTGCTTATTTTTTGTTATAATTCGTTCTAAAAATCTATTGTTATTTTTTTTTATACAAAATATGAAAGTTTGTTAATTTTTCTCATTGTTTTCCGGAAAAACTAAAAGATGTTAAGTATTGTAAGCTTGAAAGGTTTGAAAGGCCAGAATATGCTATGGGTTTTTGTCTTGCATATAAATGAAAGTCTTGTATATTTTTATTTCATGTATTTTGTTGTTGTGGTCTTGCATACTCTTGTATTTATACAATATCTGCAAGCTTTGAAAGGTCTGCAAGGGTAGTTTGCTACCAAGAGCGAATACCGCTATTGTGATTTTTACTTAATAAAAGAATATTAACAAATAACAACAAGCTTTTTTTAATTAATAAAATTTCTTATATCAACAAAAATATGAGTTGAGTTTACAAAAAATACGAGTTGATTTACAAAAGAACGAGTTGATCAACTTTTACAAAAACTGACAACAATTTTTATTGAAATCAACATAAATATTTGTAGGGTCAAAATCAACAATGATTTCTGTTGAATTTACAACGATTTTCTTTGGGAATACAATGATTTTTGGTTGAGTGTATTTCGCCCAACGCAAAAATACAGGTAAGCTTAATTTTAATAGAGATTAGTATATGTGATTTTTCATGCGTATATTCCTCTCCATATAAACTACCCTTAAGTTTTTATATTTTTAAAAATAAGGACTTAATGAAGCCAAATTTGGACACGACCGATACACCATTAGATAGACCTTAAAAAAACCTTTCGATCTGTATAAAATGATCAAAAGAAACTTTTGAAGAAATGTAAAAAATCCTAAAAAAAACAAAAAAAAATCCCCTTTGACACACCAAATGTGAAATTGAGCAGTTGTCGGTCGAGACACCATCAATATACAATATTATTGATCAGTGATCGATTCTAAGATATTCTAGCGATGTCCGTCTGTCTGTTGATATGGCGATCACGGCCAAAATATTACTCAGATATGACTGAAACTTTACAGGTTTACTTGTTGTTGTCCTGGACAGTTTGGTATTGAATTTGAGCAAAATCGGTTCAGGGCACTGTGGCCGAAATCACTGATCTAGCGGCGTTTTAGTCAAAATTAAAAAAATAAAACTGATAAATGTTTTGCACTGTATCGATTACCTATACTTTACAGAGAAAATTAACGTTTTCACTTTTGTTTTTCTCTTAATATTCGCACAGCTGTAAGCTATCAAATATACATTTTCTGCAGCAAGTGTATTAAAGGAATTTGGGGCCTAATTACTCAGTGAGTTTTTCTTGACACTTTTAAGTCAATTGTTTATACATTTTGAGCCAAAAAGTTTTAATTGAAAGTAAAAGGTATGCTTTAACTAAAAAATAAATGTTTGTGGCCTGTGTGTATCTAGTTTATTATTAGTTCATTATAGAAGTTTACATTTGTTATATAAACTATAGTTTCATGGACTGCAACTTTTGAAATTCGATCGTATTCGGTCCAATTCGTGTTGTGTTATTATTTTGGGTTATTTTTGTTGTGACGTTTCAGTATGGCGTGCTAGTTCGCGGTTTTTAGGGTCCATCTGCCTGTCCAAATAAACAGTATAAACGAGATACAGACCACAATTTTCAATCGATTTGGCTTAAATTTGAAATTTAAGATTTTTTTTCGAAAGAACAAAACCTATTAAATTTTTGACAAAATCGGTTTATGTTATCCCATAGCCCCCATGTTAATTTCCCCTTCCAGTTGTACTTAAAAAGCCATAACAATACTATTTTAACAAATATCCTCTTGAAATTCGACTGTGAAATGTTTTTTGTATCCATAAATAATCACTCTAAATTTTAAAGGAATCGGAACATTTTAACTTCTAGTCCTCATACAGACCACCCTCACGATATTCACATAAATTTCCCAAAATACATAAAAGCACTGAAATAAATAAATATTGTTAAAAATTAAATTCTTCATAGTTTTATAATCACAAATATGCATTGGGCTTTATTATTTTACATTTCTGAATTAAGCGCCGCTAGATTGGGTGTTTCGGCCACTGTGCAGCGGTTCAAAAGTTATGAATGAAAATGTAATTTGGTACATTCAACATAACCTAAAAATACAAAATGCTTTAATTTGGCTGCTGGTTGACACATGTGAACAGAATTGATCACCGGATGGTATTTAAACAAGTACAAAAACATTTTTTTACAAAAAAAAAAATTTCTCCTACTTTTTTTTTCACCAAAAATTTTTTTTCGCCGATTTTTTTTTTTTTTAATTTTTTTATTTTTGGAAATAAACTTCTTTACATTGTAGAGGGTATCAATACATTCGGCAAGGTCGAATTTAACTTTTTTACGTGTTTTTACTACAAAAAGTAAGAAAAATAAAGAAATTTCCAAAAAAATTTGGTTTCCAGTACTATTGCAGTTCAATAGTTTTGAACGGAAATGGACACCTTGAAAATTTTGGTACATTCCACATTAGGCCGTATCGATTTTAATACCCTCCATCGAAATATACTTATATACTCAACGAAATATCGGTCTGGAACACCATCAATATATTCTAGCGATGTCCGTCTGTCTGTTAAAATGGCGATCACGCCCAAAATATTACTCAGATATGACTGAAACTTAACAGGTTTACTTGCTATTGTAACGGACAGTTTGGTATTGAATCGGTTCAAAAGTTATGAACCAAAATGTAAGGATACCTAGAAAATTCCCCATAACCTAAAAACACAAAATGTGCTTTAATTCGGCTGCTGGTCGACATTTGTGAACAGAATTCGATACTAAATGGTATTTAGGAATGAACAAACAATTTTAAAAAAAATAATTCGCGGATTTTTTTTTACCAAAAATTTTTTTCCGCGAAAATTTTTTAAAATTTTTTTTTTCCAAATAATTTTGTTTACATTGTGGATGGTATCAAATACATTCGGCATGGCCGAATTTGACATTTTAACTTTTTTTACTATTTTCTGCAAAATATGGCTTAAAAATATGCATTTATAGCAAAATATGCAAAAATATACATTTTCGATAAAATGTACAAAAGTATGCACTAACGCAGCGGTTACCAACCTATGGTACGTGTACCACTAGGAGGTATGCGAAACTGTCCGCGGGGTACGCCAAATTTTAGTAATTTAGACATTCGTTTTATATTAACCTTTCAATGCTGGCTCCGCATCTGGCTTCCAAAGTTTTCCATAACGTCAGGTTTTCAAGAAAGTTGAGGTCAAAGTTCACAAAAAAACGTATTTTTGTGCATTTTTTTGCGATTTTTTTGGATGATATTTTGAGATCTGACCACTTGTTTTCGATTAACATTTCGATGCTGATTTCGAATATGGTTCCCAAATTTTCTTTGACGCCGGGTTTTGAGCAAATTTATGTCAAGTTTTCTCAAAAAACGTGTTTTTGAGCATTTTTGAGACGGGTTGTAATAGAGTGGAAATTTTGGTACAATTTTGTTAAGCTCATAATGCCCTTTCATTGTAATTGGGGGTGTTTCATTCAAAAAGTCACGGAATTATTGATCTGCCCTCGTATTAAAAAAAAAACATTTAAAAAAAATTAAAAAATTATATATTTTTTTTGAGAGTTCAAAAAACGTCCGTTGTTTCATTTTTGGTGTAGAACTGGCTGGTGAAATCAGATTTACAATATTTTCAGCCGTTTTTGCTCTGCAGAAAAATCAGCTCAAAATCCGCGTTTTCAGATGCATTGAACCAATCACCCCAAGGAGCGAACATTTTTCCAAAAAAAAATACCACCATTGTTTTGATCTGCCCAAAATCCTTCAAAAAAATTATAATACCCGCAGATATAAAATTTCAGAATTAACTCTAATATTTATATGTGAAGTTTTTTAACGAAAACAAAAAACTTGTTAGGGGGTACGCGGCTGATAAAATTTAAAATTAGGGGTACGCGAGCCAAAAAGGTTGGTAACCGCTGCACTAACGAATCCATGCCATTTTCAAGCAAATTCTTTGATTCGCAAAGATATTTGGTTTAAGCTGTTCTAAGACTAACTGTAAAAACATGCATGAAATCATCTCCTTGCACATAACCTAAAAATACAAAATGTATTAATTTGGCTGCTTGATACCAACGTGCTGAAAGATACCAACGTATTTACCCCAAAAATTTTTTTCACCAATTTTTTTTCCGCGGATTTTTTTTTTCAAATAATTTTTTTTTGCAAAAATATCTTTTACACTATGGATCGTATTCATACATTCGGCACGGCCAAAGTTAGCTTTTTTTACTTGTTGTTTTCTTAAATCACTTTTAATTTAATTCCTTTTGTCACCGGTTAAGTTGAAAAATTTGTTTAATTATGGCTTTTATTTTAAAATTGATCAAATAAATTTTTAAAATCAAACATTAATATCAAACAATTCAATAATAAATGGAATATATTTACACACCTTTTAAAATGACTAAAATGTTAAAATAGTAATAAAAAAAATGCATTTGAATTCTAATCAGTTTTAGAAACACCAGGCTTTTCAAAAGTAGCAGCCAATTGTTTAATTTTCGGTTCCAATTCTTGTAATTGAGAATTTGCGGTAGAAAATTCTTCAGAATCGGCCGACAAACGTAAAACACTTATAACCAAGTCTGCAATAAAAATAAATAATAGATTAATAAACAAAAATTTTAAATGTTAATATTTAATTAAACTCACCATGATATTGTGTTAATAATTTATTTTGTTCATCCGTCATTGATGAATTAATAAATTGTAAAATTTGTGATACAAATTTACCGCTAGCATGTAAAATACATCCTGTTATGGTGGTAAATAATATAAGAGCACTCAAATGTAATATCAAAGCTGGTTCAGAACATTGTTGCAATTGTTCTACAAGTTTTTCACGATGTTGTATAATTAAGGGACGTTCCTTTTTCTTATCGACTTTTTTAACAATCATACTGCAAGTTTTCAAAACTAATTCAGTGGCTAAAACAAATTCATCGATGGTTTTGTTAAGAGCTTTGTTCAATTCTAACAGAGGTAATTTATAATCGCCACCTATAAGAAAAAAATAAAAATAGATTTTTTAATATTGCATAAATAAAATTGTCAACACTTCTCAGATGAAAAAGGTCATGATTACAACGTCCGACAAAAAGAAAAAAATGTTAAACTGCATGAAAAAACAGTTTTTCAGTTCGTGATCCTGTTTCCTTTTAAAAGGACTTTAAAATTTTGGAGGATTAAATTTTTGTAAAATATTTTTTTAATATTTGTACTTGTCCTAGAAAAAAACTCTTCTAATTTTTCATGTTATAAATTTGACATATCAGAAAAAAGGAGTAAAGTCCTTGCAAAACTTTATCCTTCAAAATCATTTAAAATTTTTAACAAAATATTTTGATAAAGTTTTGAAGGACATTATTCACATTGTTTGTCCTAATATGACAAAATTAAAAAATGGAAAATTTAGCGAAGATTCTTCTCTTTCATTTGCCATCAACAGCGACATTATAAGATAGGAACAAATATTTTACAAAATGTAATCCTTTAAAACTTTGAAGTCCATTTAAAAGGAAACAGAATCACGAAATTAAAAACTGTAAATGCAGTTTTACTTCATTTAACATCTACATTCAGACGTATATCATCCGGTTCATGTTTAGTATTGGCTAATACAAATTATCAAAGCAACAATATAAGTCAACTACTTACCACACTCTTGCGCCAATTTATTACGCTGATCTACATTTAAATTATGATTTTTTATTTCAATTTGACATTCATTGGCTATGTACAAGATTAGCTCGTTGCATATATCATTACCCAAAGATTTGACTAAATATTTTATTAAATCGGCTTGAACATTGGCTGGGAATAACTTGGAGAAAAAGAACAAAATTAATAATTAAAGGAAATTTTTTTATAATTGATGTTTTTCAAATACCTTTAGACCCTTTTCGTATAGACGCAAATCAACCAATAGAGTATTGATTTTCTCTTGAACACTAGCATGACTTTGTCCACTGCCAGCAGCACTTTTTTGTAAAGTAATTTCATAAAGTTCTTGGGCTTTACTCAAAGCCAGTTGATTTAATTGCCTGGAGGAGAAAGACAAATTTGTGAAAAATAATTAGAAAGCTAAATTTTTACTATAAATAAAATAAGCGAGCTCGAGGTCTGTTGTTGTTGTAAATAATCTTTTTTTTACTTCTCTAATATTTCGAAATTCATCGAATTTCATCATCAGGGACAGTGTAATGAATTACACAAAGCATATATTGTTCTCTGAAGCTTAGCATATATATTTGTCGTTCCCCTGGTCTGGTTCGTATTGAATTTCAGCGAAATCGGTCCAGTGGTTCAAAAGATATTACAAAACCGTGAATTTCAGATTGGTTTCACCTTAAATTCACTTGTTGAAAAAACAAGTTTCAAAAACATTGGTAAGTCACAAAATTACTTTACAGATTATTTTTGTCTCAGAAATATTTTAACACTCGAAAAAAATTTACACTCGAAAAAAATTTTACACTAAAAAAAAACTCGGTGGAGTTGGTGGGGGACACCTGTACCCCCGCTTTATAAGTTTACAAATTATTTATTTATGATATTTACGCTTAAATAATAAATTTTTATCGTTATTTTTAATTAATTTCTATAACCACGCCCCCAAAGTGGGAAATAAATCGTATTCCCTAACCCCCTTGGTCCAAGCGCAGGTCCATGAACATAATATGGCATACAAATGTTACATTTGTTAAGCAAAAATTAAAAAAAAAATCGTAAAAATATCGTATTTTTCAGGGGTCGTTTTAGTTCTTCAAGGGGGAACTTTTTTCCCCCTGGTCCGATTTTTTCCATCTTCGAATTTAACCTTACCAGTAATATAAGAGATATTCTTGCCCAATTTCAGGGTTCTAGCTCTTTTGGATTGGACTGCATCATTATTTCTACAGACGGACGGACGGACATCGCTAGAATGTCTTAGATTCTATCATGGATCAATATTATATAGAGTTGTGTCGTTCACGAACGAACTAGTTCAATTGAACTATTCACTTAACTGAGCGGTTTATCTAGTTCGTTCATTTCAGCTCTTTTAGGTCTTTTCGTTCATTCAGCTCAATTGGTCATTACTTCATTTTGATCTTTCAGTTCGGTCGTTCATTTTTTTGTTTTTGTTAATTTTGTCATTAGGTGTTAGTTTTTTCTCCTTTTTTGGCACGCTTTCTCATCATTTATGTTTTTTTTTTTAAATTTTACATATTTATTTTTCTTTTCTTTTTTATTGTTTTTATTCAACATTTTTGTATTTTTTTTTCGAAAACCAAAACAACAGACATGATCGAAATGATTCGATCACGAACTGTTGAACAAAAACCAAAATTGACCGATTTGAACCATAGAAAAAAATAGAATTGAAACAGAGTCGTATTTTGCTTGAATAAGTATTAGTGACAGCACATTATGTAACTTTTGACGTTTAATAAAAACAATACAACATAAAGAAGAACAACAACAAAGCAAACAACAAAAGAGAAGAAAAAAGTTTTTTAACTATCAATAGTGCGAATTATCTTAAAAAAAAACGTTTAATAAAGCAAAATAAATAATAAATTTAATTAAATGAAAGACAAATTCCATTTTTTATAAACGAAGAATCTAATTTTATATTAAATACGTGTGAGATGAGGAAGAACAAGCATTTTGCCACCATATTGGAAAATACATCAAATACAACACTGCGTACCTTCTAATCTTTTCTATGATTTGAACTAAATTAACGACCAACAGACATGATCAAAATGATTCGTTCACAAACTGTTGAACGAAAAAGCCAAAAGAGCGTTGAACTAGATGAACGAACTAGGTAATTTTTCAGAAATTCACGAGAATGAGCGCTCACTCAATTGAACGATTAAGCACAAGTCTAATATTATATATACTTTGTGGGGTACCCGACCGATATTTCGATATGTTACACACGGAATGGCAAAGTGAGTATACCCCCATACTGTGGTTGAAGAGTATAAAACTAATATTGGACCTGTGGTGGGTGCACTTTCTTTGGGATTCTCTTTTAACTTGAAAATATGTTTCGACGGAATTTTTTTTTTATACAATGTATAGGAACAGTAGCGGAAAAACTCTTCCTGTTCCAATTGGACTATTCTCTAACACTGTTTTTTTTTTTAAGCAAATACACAACAGGTTTTTAGGTTATGGTGAGAACATCGATGCAAACTTTACATTTTCCTCATGACTTTGATCAACTTGATTAAAGTTATCAAAGTTTCCTGAAGAGGAACAAACCATAAGTTTTAAATTGGTCTTTTAGGTCTAGTAGTTTCGTAAAGAACAGCATTTCCACAAACACACATCGCTAGATCGACTTAAAATCTTATTAATTAAAGTTGTTGACTTAACATTTTATAATATTTAGGATCACGAAAATATACTAGCAAAAATCTTAAATTTGGCCCGTGCCAAATAAAAAATCCCGTTTTGTATAAACATAGATGTTATAAATTTTTTATTTACTTACTCATGATACATTCCAGCAATATCTTCATTTAATTCATCTATACCCAATGCAGAAGTTTCCTTATTCAAAACCGTTACAATATCCGAAATTGTTATCAACTCTAATTGTTTTTTGTTGACAGCAGCATTGCCTCCAAAATTATCCTCATCATCACTATCGAAATCATTTTTACCACCCTTCTTACCACCACGTTGATGTTTTTTGGTAGATTTTGTTTTAGTTTCACGACCTTGGGCACCACCACCAGCTTTACCAGTGGCCGCCTTTTTGCGACGTTCATCACGTTTATCGACTACATCATCATCATCAAAATCTTTACGTTGTAATTTAGAAATTTGTTTGGTGGCCATATATTGTTGATAAGCACCATTATCGACGGCTGTTTTAGCTTTGGCACAAGCCAATTCACGACAGGGGGTTGTCAGTTCTTCCAAATATTGGGGTGTAAAAACTACAGAAGCTCCGGTTGAACCAATTAAAACAAAATTAGCAAATGAAACTTGATTTTGAGCCATAATAGCTTCAAATAATTCTTCACGATCTGAGGAAGACATATTTGAAGGTAAGAGCGACGATAAATCTATAAACTGTTTAGCTGCTGTTAAGGCAGGCATAACTGTTAGTTCTACCAATTTAGAACTAACAGCACAACGTTTAAGAAACAATAACTCCTCATCTGGAAATTGTTTAATAATGAATTGTTTAGCATTGGTAATGCCTAATTTATTAACGGCTTCATATTCCAGAAAACCATTTTGACGATAGAAATTATTAACCCAATCTGATTGCATTTTAGCATAAATGTGTGGTATATATTGAGCATTAGCTAATTTTGAAGTAATTTGGCCAGCTGGATTAATTTCATCTACTAAAGTATGGAAGATCTTTTGTTGTATATTGGTCTGTTGTAAAATCACCGACACATTTGTAGGCCTGGTAATAGCCGCCAAGGCTCCACGTATCTTGGCCTTACATCTTTGTAAATAAGCTTGAGTAAAGAATATTTTAGGATTTGAAGGATCTTGTCTGCCTTTAATAATTTTGCCTAAATGTTTTTCCAAAACATCAGTTTGCAGGAAGTCTGAAGGTAAATCAAATTGTTCAGTTAAATCATTAACAGAAATTTCTCCTTTTTGTGCTAGCTTTTCATTAATTTCCTGAGCTATATAGGTAATATAATCTTCATCTATAAGTTGGCCCAATATAAAATGTACATTAGGATTTTCCAATGCAATTTTATTGCCCACATTCTCGATCTAAATGACCAAAAAACAAATAAAATCCTACGTTTTTTATAATTGTATTCTCAAACTTACCCTTGATAAATCCACATTCAAAGTCTTACTAACTTCCACCAAATTTACTCTACCACCATTTACATACAATTCATCTTGTACCTCACGTTCCAAATGATCTGGTGTTATATACTCCTTACCATCATTGGTAAAAATAACTTCCAATAACTTTTTTTCCAACAATAATGTAACAATTTCTATACAATTACGTTCAGATAATCTAAATATTTTGGAAATTATGGCAAAATAACATTCATATGTATTGATGAGACTCCCCTGGGGGGTTTCCATACTCACTTTTGTAATGTTGAAGTTAATTGGGCTTTTTGAAAATCAGCCGCTAAACGTTTAACTTCATCCCAATCTGTAGACATTTTTTAAATATAGTTAATGCTTGAATTTAATGAAATATTAGCTTTTCCTTGTTAAAATTATTAAAGATTTTCTACACAAAAAAAAATTCCAGCAGTGCACAAAATTGAAGTAGAAAAACAACAAAAAAATAAATTGTAACGTCAACAACGTAAGCAATGAAATGTCAAAGTAAA
The DNA here is from genome assembly GCA_963921195.1 of Pegoplata infirma. Classification (NCBI taxonomy): domain Eukaryota; kingdom Metazoa; phylum Arthropoda; class Insecta; order Diptera; family Anthomyiidae; genus Pegoplata; species Pegoplata infirma. Next base: position 32,415,453 of record OY992536.1, read on the forward strand.
AAAGAAGAGGAAAACCAGCTGATTGAAAATCATTCACAATAGTGAAACAAAATCTTAAAAACTACACTGAAAGAAACAAGCTGCACAGTCATAATTAGCTCTACAGGCGCCAAGCCACAGAAACAGATAGGGCGACACATGTAGCGCTACATATCCGATTTACATATCCTAATCACGTAAAACGAATGACGATGGATAAAGAACATCAAAATCTTTATTATATTATTAAAGAGCATTGTTTAATCTAGAAACATTAAAAAATATGGAACAATTTTGTTTAGTTTAGGAGCAACAAGTCTATTAAAATCGGCGATAGTCAACTATCACTTTACATGATCACAGTTCAGATTTTTCTATTTCTTATACACTCAAAGCACAATTTTTTTGGAGCAACAAAACTCAAAAAATTACACTTGATAGCCAAATTTTAAGAAAAATACAAGTGCTTTTGCTAAAGTTAACCAAGTTCTTGATCTAATTAGCTAAATAACACAAAAACTTGGCTAATAAAAGTGTACGTGTTTTTTGGGTGAAATATCGGTCTAGAACCCCATAAAAAACAAAACACATAAAAATTACCATATAAAATAATGGTAATTTCCTTTAAAAATTATTTAACCTCAAATTATCCATTTTCACCCACTGTTATTTTACCTTTTGACGCCAAGTTCTTGATCTAAAGCTGCCCATTCACTTGCAATAAAATTGCTCAACTTAAAAAAAAATTATTTTACAATATTATTGTCGTTTTACCCTACACAGCAAATAAAATTGCTCAATACTTAAACCCAATATATTGTACAAGATATAAACATAAACATAACATAATAAAAGTTGTACAATATAGACAACACACTGATAAAATATATTGCAGTATTCTTGTTTGTACAATAAATATCAAAAGTGTTTTGATATTCTCCAATATATTGCACAACCGTAAATATTACATACACACAAGCGATATTATTGTACAATTTGAAAAGTTGAACAATAACATTGCAAGTGAATGGGCAGCTTAATTAGCTAAATAACGCAAAAGTTTTACACAAAAGCTTGAATAATAAAAGTGTACGTATTTTTTGTGTGAAATATCGGTCTAGAACCCCATAAAAAAACAAAACACATAAAAATTACCATTTAAAATAATGGTAATTTCCTTTAAAAATTATTTAACCTCAAATTATCAATTTTCACCCACTGTTATTTTACCTTTTGACGCCATTGTGAATGATTATTTTCATTCAAGAAAAAAACTTTAGACAACAAACTAACTATGGAAAAAATTGAAGAAAAAATATTAATATAACACATTTTGGGCTAAAAATTTAAATAAAACTAAAATTAATAAACTAAAATTAAATGTGCAAATAAAAAGTTCAATAGTTTAATACATCAAATCAGTAAAAGTGACTTAAAAAACTAAACAAATTTGCGGTAATAAATTGATTTTTTTACTGGTTGCCGATTGTGCAGACAACGGGAAAAGAGAGTGAGACAAAGAATGTCTATAGCTAAATTATTTGTTAAAATATTTGGTGAAGATATATTTGAAAAATTAACGGAAACACCACAGCAACAAAATGCGGACAAAAAGGAAAGGGAAACTGGACCAGAACCAGATGGAAATATGGCTTCCCATATAATCCAAACAACCAAACAATCTATACGAACGGATGACATGTGTTTGCCAGAGTAAGTATGGAATGAGTGATGGTATTTCCATAATTACAAAAATGATACATATAACTAAATATAGTACTTTGTCATATTGTAGACAAATTGTATTGGTAAAAGCCTGGTTGAAGGAGAAACTTGAATCGTTAGAGGCCAATTGCACTGAAGATGAATTGAAGCAACAATTGGAAATGCGGTCAAGGCTGGGACCAGAATTGGTCATATTTGATATTGATTTTTCTTCAACGGTGCGCATAGCTAATGATAGACTATCGGTGAGGTCGCAGGGTAGTTTCAATACTATCAAAGCAAATGTTTGTGTCTATGGGGGAAGGTGGATGTATGAGGTAATATTATATGGGTAACAACGACGACAACGACAATAGGACAAACAACTAAATCAATTGTTATTTTATATACCATTTCCAAGACTAAAAAAAAGGGAAACTTTATTTAAAACAACAAAACCTCTAGCTTGGCAACGATAACTATTAGGAAACTTCCAAATTTTCTATATATTTTTTGTTATCGATACATCGATAACTTTAAAATTGCTTATAGAAAAATCGAATCGAAAGTTCGTTTGTTATAGAATTTTCTGTAGATTTTTTTTGTTTTCGATAACTATAAAATTTTCTATAGAAAATTTTTTGTAATCGACAACTTCTTCATAGAATTTTCTATAGAATTTTTTTTGTTATCGATAACTATAGAACTTTTTACAGAAAGTTTTTTGCTTTCGATATCTAGAATTTTCTATATAAAATTTTTTGTTTTTGATAACTAAAGAATTTTCTATAGAAAATTTTTTGTTATCGATTACTATAGAATTTTCTATTAAGAAGTTATCAATAACCACACAATTTTCTGTAGAACATTTTTTGCTATCGATAACTATAGACTTTTCTATCGAAATTTTTTTTGTTATCGATAACAAAAAAATTTCTATAGAACATTTTATTGTTATCGATAGCAAAAAATTTTCTATAGAACATTTTATTGTTATCGATAATTATAGAGTTATCAGTTATCGATTACTTGTAATAATTTAGATGTATCGCTGTTTCCAAATTTTTTTTTATCGATAACTTTAAAATTTTTTATAGAAAAATCGGTATTTCGATAACTTATGTTTTATTAAAGTTCTTTTGCCATCGATAGAATTTTCTGTATACAATTTTTTGTTTTCGATAACGACAGAATTTTCTATAGAAAATCTTTTTCGTCGATAAATAAAGAATTTTCTATAGAAAATTTTTTGTTATCGATAATTATAGAATTTCGTATAGACATTTTTTTGTAATTGATTACTATAGAGCTTCTATAGAACATTTTTTGCTATCGATAACTATATAATATTCTATAAACAATTTTTTGTTATCGATAACTGTGGAATTTTCTATAGAAAATTTTTTGTTATCAACAGTTATATAGTTTTCTATAGAAAATTTTTTGTTATCGATAACTATAGAATTTTCTATAGAAAATGTTTTGCTATCGATAACTATAGAATTTTCTACAAAAAAATTTTTTGTTATCGATAACTATAGAATTTTCTATAGAACATATTTTGTTATCGATAAGTTAAGAATTTTCTATAGAAACTTTTTGTTATCGATAACTAGAATTTTCTATAGAAAATTTTTTGCTATCGATAACTAGAATTTTCTATAGAAAATTTTTTGTTATCGATAACTAGAACTTTTTATAGAAAATTTTTTGCTATCGATAACTAGAATTTTCTATAGAAAATTTTTTGTTATCGATAACTAGAACTTTTTATAGAAAGTTCTAGTTATCGATAACTAGAATTTTCCAAAAAAAAATTTTTGTTATCGATAACTAGAACTTTCTATAGAAAATGTTTTATTATCGATAACTAGAATTTTCTATATAAATTTTTTTGTTATCGATAACTAGAATTTTTATAGAAATTTTTTTTGATAACAATTTTTTTGGTTATCGATAACTATAGAAATTTTTTGTTTTCGATAAATAAAGAATTTTCTATAGAAAAGTTATTGATAGATACAGAATTTTCTATAGAACATTTTTTGCTATAGATATTTTAACCATAGAATTTTTTATATAAAATTTGTTATCAATAACTATAAAATTTTCCTTTTTTTATTTACTATCGATAACTATAGAATTTTCTAGAGAAAAATTTTTGTTATCGATAACTAATTTTTTCTATTTGTTTTTATTATCGATAACTATAGAATTTTCTATAGAAAATTTTCTGTTATCGATTTCTATAGAATTTTATATAGCCACTTTTTGCTATCGATAACTGTAGAGTTTTCTATAGAAAATTTTTTGCTATCGATAACTAGAAAATTTTTTGTTGTCGACAACTATAAAATTGTTTTATTTTTTTTTTATTATCGATAACTATAGAATTTTCTAAAAAAAAAATTTGTTATCGATAACGATAGAATTTTCTATACAATTTTTTTTGTTATCGATAACTATAAAATTTTCTATAGACACTTTTTTGCTATCGATAACTATAGAATTTTCTGTAGAAAATTGTCTGTTATCGATAACTAGAATATTCAATATAAAATATACTGCTATCGATAACTATAGAAAATTTTCTCTTATCGACAGGGCTGCTAGACTTGGGGATTTATCCCCAAAGTTGGGGATTTCACTAGAGAAAAAAGGACAAAAAACCTCATTTGGGGATTGGTGATTTTTATGGGGATTTCAAAAAATATTTTGGGGATTTTTTGGGGATATTCAAAATTGTATCTATTTGATACAACAAGCTAAATTTAATATAATCAACGATTTTTAGCAAAATTTTTAGTAAAAATAACTCTTTAGTACAAGATTACGAAGCGCATTCAGTAAAACGTGCATTTATCGGCTGAAAAATGTATATTAACATTGTCAAAACCCGTTAATTAGCTCGTTTGGGGATTTTTGGGGATTTCTTAAATTTAAATCTACAAAATAAAATTGAAAAATTAACATCCATAAATTTTTTTTTTTTAAATTAACAAAAATATGTTTGTGTGATTAAAAAAAATTTATTTTTTTATTGCTTGGGGATTTTTGGGGATATTTCGTTCTATTTTTGGGGACAACGGAAAAAAGTACCTGGCAACGCTGCTTATCAATTACTAAAGAATTTTCTGTAGAAAATTGTCTGGTATCGATAACTATAAAATATTTAATATAATATATACTGCTATCGATAACTATAGAATTTTCTATAGAAAATTTTCTCTTATCGATAACTAGAGAATTTTCTATATTAAATATTCTGTTATCGATAATTATAGAATTTTCTATAGAAAATTTTCTGTTATCGATAACTATAAAATTTTCGTTAGATAATTCACTTTTTTCGATATGTCGATAAAATTTTCTATAGAGCATTGACTGTTGTCGACTTTTCGATATCTATAGAATTTTCTTTAAAAAGTTTTCTGTTATCGATAATAACCTTTTCTATAGAAAATTTTCTATTGTCATTACATTTATAAAAAATATATCCTATTATGGATAGCAATAGAATTTTCCAATAATATTTTATATATCGATAACAAAATAGTTTTTTATAAAAATTTTCTGTTTCTATCGATACATCGATAAACATTATATCGATATATGTATAACTCGAAATTTCTATATAAAATTTTCTTTTGTTGATTTATCGATACTTTTAAAATTTTATAAAGAAAATTTTTTTCTGTTATCGATAATTTTTCTTCAGAAAATTTTCTATTATCAGGAGCAATAGAATTTTTTTTTTGTTATTCATATATCAATAACTAAAGATTTTTTTATAAAAATTTTCTGTTATCAATATATCGATAACTTAAGAGGTTTCCATTCACAATTTTTCTATTTGAGACTACTATAGAAATTTTATATCGATACCAAAACAGTACTTTTTATATAAAAAAATCATATAATAGTACTTTTAAAAAAAAAAATTACAAAAATAGTACTTATTTCATAAAAAGTACCAAAATAGTTCTTTTTCATAGGAAGTACCAAAAAAGTACTTTTTATAAAAAGTACCAAAATAGTTATTTTTTCATCGAAAGTACAAAAAAAGTACTTTTTATAAAAAGTACCAAGAAAGTACTTTTTATAAAAAGTACAAAAAAAAAAAAAAGTAAGAACACACTGTACTTTTTTTAAAAATAGAACAAAAATTGCACTTTTTTAAAAAGTACCAAAATAGTAATTTTTTAAAATGAGTACCAAAATTGGTAATTTTAAAAATTATATAGTTTTTTTTAAGAATTTTATTTTATTTTTGATGGTTAGGTTAGGTTAGGGTGGCGGTGCCAGATGGGCACTCCGCATAGACCAATTGGTCCATAGCGATACCACAAAACTTTTTCCGCTTATCGATGTAAACTAAATACATTGACCTTCATTGCGAATTGTTTCAAGCTCTTCAGGTCTATCCTCGTAATTTCCTCCAAAGTCTCGAACTGTGAACTTCCTATAATTGATAGTCGAGTTCGTGCCAAAGCCGGGCAGTGACACAGGATGTGTTCTATGGTCTCTTCGACGTCTGGTGTCTCGCACCTTTTACAGTTTGCGTCCGTAATAAGATTCATGTTCTTGGCATGTTTTCCGACAAGACAGTGTCCCGTTATTAAACCTGTCAACATACGACATTCTATTCTCGTAAGTGTAAGTAAGAATTTAGTTCTTCCTAAATCATAGCGTGGCCATAAAATTCTGCTTATACGACTTGTCCCAAGTTCCTTCCATCTTCGATTTGCTTTGGCGACAGTTAGGGTATTTCGTTTTAGTTTGAAATGCTGGAGTGGCGGTGAAAGCATTATGGTGGTACCTATGCCATCTGCTCCAAGTTTCGCGAGTTTTTTTTTATTTTTGATATTTTGATTAATTTTTTTTATAAAAATAACAAGAATAGTACTTTTTTATAAAAAAAGAAAAATAGTACTTTTTTATCGAAAGTACCAAAAAAAGTATCTTTTTTTTTTATTTTTGATATTTTGATTAATTTTTTTTATAAAAATAACAAGAATAGTACTTTTTTATAAAAAATAATACTTTTTTATCGAAAGTACCAAAAAAAGTATCTTTTCACCGAAAGTATCAAAAAAGTACTTTTTCATAAAAAGTACCAAAATAGTACATACTTTTTCATCGAAAGTACCAAAAAAGTTCTTTTTTATTAAAATTACCAAAAAAAGTACTTTTTTATAAAAAGTACCAACTCGTAATTTTTTTTATAAAAAGAACATACTAGTACTTAAAAAAAATACCAAAAATAGTACTTTCTTAAAAAGTACCAAAATGGTATTTTTTTTAAATAAGTACTAAAATAGGGCATTTTAAAAACTAGTTTTTTTTTAGTACAATAATAGTGTTTTTTATATAAAAAAATAATAATATACTACTTCTTAAATAAAGTTTTTTAAATTCTGTTTGGAAATGGTGTTTTTGAAGCATCGAAACGATATCAATGACCTTTTATTTATACTAAAAGTATTATAAGCAGTGTTGCCACCAACAAAACCGTAAATTACACATGGATCATGCCAAAATTACACATGAAATCACGAATTACACATGCCTTTTTTTTAAATAACGATTTTTTGTTAATTTTGAAAATATATCGATTAAGTCTGTCGATTTTGACAAAAGACTCCGTTAAATTGACAGTTAGCAGCTAATCGGACATTAATATGGTGGTTCTGTTAAACGGACGAAACAATACACGAACGAACGCTTCCCGTACGAATTCGTAATGATATCAGTTTCCATAACATTTTCGTTTGATTACGTTATTTTTTTCGTTAGTTACGTTTGTCTTGACCATTTGTCAAATTACAGTATTTCCACAAAGTTTTTTTTTAGTTTTTGTTTATTTTTTTCATACAAAAATTATCTAAACTAAACGAAGTGGCAACATCAACACATCAGCTAAAGAAAACAGCTGATCAAATTTCATGTTTATAAAAAAAACACAATTATAATCAAATCAGAGTTTTTTTTATTTATTATAGCTAAAAAGTTACAATTTTAATAAAAAACAAATGAAAACAATAATTTGTATGATGACCCGTGGCTTTTAAATTGTTTTATATAAATTGGTCAAATCCGTCTTTTTTTCACTGATTTGTTTTGATAAACATTTTTTTCAAAGCATTTAGTTATAAAACATTCACATTTTTTAATTTTATAAATTAATATTACTTATTTTTGTTATAAATTCACATTTTTCACTTATTTTGTTAAATATTACACAAAAAACTCCTTAACGAATGGTATTTTTCATTCGTGTGGTTTTGGCGTTTTTGACATTTCAATTCGTGTTGTAGAAACGGAAAAATATGAAGAAAAATTACAACGTTTTCGTTCGACTAAAATGACATCCGCAATACAGAACCTCAAATTGATTTTCTTATGTCATTTGGACGAACGAAAGTGAAAATTCGTAATAGAGAAACTGGACATTAGAAATCCGACCTAAGTCTGTTTTTACTGCCCAAAAAAAACTGCGATTAATTTTTTTTTGCGAAATTTCTGTCTGGATTATCGAAGTCAAATCAGAAGAAAATCTGTAAAAACAACAATATTGATTTTAGCTGAAAAATCTGCTAATTTTAACAAAAACCCTGCTGATTTTAGCAGAGTATAGGAATATTTTATATGAGGAGCTTAAAAATTTTTTAAGTGAAAAAAATACTTCGTAAAATAATTTTGTGTCTCACCAAAAAGCGTGTTAAACGTTTTCTTTAACATGTGAATTCGGTATGAAATCCATTAAAATTCACGATTTTGCTAATAAATTCTAAACCAATTTTTTTTGAAAATCATAAATAAATGTCATCCTAGATCGATATTTCAAAATGTCACAAACTGAATTACTATATCAATAAGTGAAGGGTAAAATAAATTAAAACAAATTATGAAAAATGCTCAAAAACCTAAAAATTTCAAATTACACATGAATTACACATGCAGCCAATTACACATGGGCTACACATGAAAAAAAAAATTACACATGATATGTGTAATTACACATGAGGTGGCAACACTGATTATAAGGCATGGCAAGTCTTTTTTGAATTGTTTTTAGAATGGACTGAGTTGTAAACAAACAAAAAATGCTTTCACTTTTTTTTAGCTTCTAAAGGAATTTTTTTATAATTTTTTTTTCATTTTTGCTTTCATTATTTATAGTTACAACTACACAGCAAAGGGGTGATGCAAGTGGGTTGGTGCTCCAGCAAATGTATATTCAATGAAAATAGTGGAGTTGGGGATTCGAAATTGAGTTATGGCTATGATGGCAGTAAGCAACAATGTTGGCATATAGCCACCGCCAAGTAAGTGACAATTTGATATTTGAAGGTTATAAAGAGGAGGCTGAAAGAGACAAAAGTTTAAAGGATGGGGATTAATTAAAAATTAATTAGCAAAACCTAACCCAATCTTAGAGAATTTTTTTCTTAGAAATAATTAAAAAAAAAACAATTTAGCAAACAATTTAAGTTTTTAAAGCAAAACGTAGTATTTAGATAAAAATCATATTTTTTTTTATAAAAAAACGTATTTTTTATTAAAAAACGGAGGCTTTAAAAAACGTAATTTTTTTAATTAAAACGTAGTTTTTGAAACAAAAATGTAGTTTTTTAAACAAAAATTTAATTAATTAAACAAAAAACTAAATTTTAAACAAAAGCATAATTTTTTAAACAAAAACGTAGTTTTTTAAACAAAAAACGTAGTTAAAAAAAAACATAATTTTTTTACACAAGAAACGTAGTTTTTTAAACAAAAAAGGAGTTTTTTAAACAAAAACGTGTTTTTTAACAAAACCACAGTTTATAAAAACGTAGTAGTTTTTAGTAAAAAAAATATAGTAGTTTTTAGTAAAAAGCATAGTTTTTGATGATCGAAGTTTTTTTTTTTTGATAAATATTAACTTTTAATTATAATTTATTGTAAAAAGTTGGTTTTAAAAATGTAATGTAAAAAGTTGGTTTTAAAAATGTTTTTAAAACAAAATCTTGTTTTTTTAGTACAAAATCTTGTTCTTTTTATACCCTCCACTTAGTGATAGAGGGTATATATAAGTTTGTCATTCCGTTTGTAACTCATCGAAATATCGGTCTGGGACCCCATAAAGTATATATATTCATGATGCCCGATCGATTTTAAGACATTCTAGCGATGTCCGTCTGTCCGTCTGTCCGTCTGTCCGTCTGTCTGTCTGTCTGTGGAAAATGCTGTAGCGGACAAAATATTGCACAGAGATGACTGAAACTTAACATATTTATTGGAAGTTCTCCCGAGAAGTTTGGTATTGCATTTGAGCGATATCGGTTCAGCCGATCAAAAGTTACGAGTGAAAGTTTAACGACACCTCTAAAATTTTGAAAATACAAAATGCGTTTACACAGCTTCTACTTTACAGATTCAAATAAAATTTGGTACAGAATAATATTATACCATGTAAAATGTCTTTGTAAAATTTTAGAAGAATTGGACAAAGGGGTGTGGCACCTCCCACATTAGCCTAGCATGCAAAATGCTATAACTCGGCTTCTGTTTAACAGATTCGAATAAAATTTGGTATAGAATGATATTTTAGCATGTCTGATCTCTATGTAAAATTTGGGCGGAATAGAATAAAGGGGTGTGACACCCCCCATACAAACCTAGCATGTAAAATACTATAACTCAAATTCTGATTAACGTATGTAAACAAATTTTAACATGGAGTGTAAATATGGTCTTTGTGGCCTATATAGAAAATATGAACAAATTTGGAGCAAAATTGGAACATTTAGAAGAGGATTTATCTTGGCCTTTAATAAACATATTTAAATACATTTGAAAAATGTTGTTAATATTTTATTTTTTAAGAGTTATAACTCCAGTTTACTTAAATGTTTTTTTTTAATTTATCTGTTTTGGTTCTCGTTCTTTTAACATACCCGCTAAATTGTAAAACTTTTAATCAGTCTGTGGTATGATGGCTAGAGTGTTGGCTTTTCATTCATATGGTCGCAGGTTTGAGTCACGGTCGGGATGAAGTTTTTTTTTATACCCTCCACTTAGTGATAGAGGGTATATATAAGTTTGTCATTCCGTTTGTAACTCATCGAAATATCGGTCTGGGACCCCATAAAGTATATATATTCATGATGCCCGATCGATTTTAAGACATTCTAGCGATGTCCGTCTGTCCGTCTGTCCGTCTGTCCGTCTGTCCGTCTGTCTGTCTGTCTGTGGAAAATGCTGTAGCGGACAAAATATTGCACAGAGATGACTGAAACTTAACATATTTATTGGAAGTTCTCCCGAGAAGTTTGGTATTGCATTTGAGCGATATCGGTTCAGCCGATCAAAAGTTACGAGTGAAAGTTTAACGACACCTCTAAAATTTTGAAAATACAAAATGCGTTTACACAGCTTCTACTTTACAGATTCAAATAAAATTTGGTACAGAATAATATTATACCATGTAAAATGTCTTTGTAAAATTTTAGAAGAATTGGACAAAGGGGTGTGGCACCTCCCACATTAGCCTAGCATGCAAAATGCTATAACTCGGCTTCTGTTTAACAGATTCGAATAAAATTTGGTATAGAATGATATTTTAGCATGTCTGATCTCTATGTAAAATTTGGGCGGAATAGAATAAAGGGGTGTGACACCCCCCATACAAACCTAGCATGTAAAATACTATAACTCAAATTCTGATTAACGTATGTAAACAAATTTTAACATGGAGTGTAAATATGGTCTTTGTGGCCTATATAGAAAATATGAACAAATTTGGAGCAAAATTGGAACATTTAGAAGAGGATTTATCTTGGCCTTTAATAAACATATTTAAATACATTTGAAAAATGTTGTTAATATTTTATTTTTTAAGAGTTATAACTCCAGTTTACTTAAATGTTTTTTTTTAATTTATCTGTTTTGGTTCTCGTTCTTTTAACATACCCGCTAAATTGTAAAACTTTTAATCAGTCTGTGGTATGATGGCTAGAGTGTTGGCTTTTCATTCATATGGTCGCAGGTTTGAGTCACGGTCGGGATGAAGTTTTTTTTTTTTTTTTATTTATTTTTTAGCTTCAATATTTAGGGAATTCACATGGGTATCGTATTTGGTGTTGTATGTCCTATCTAAAAACAGGGTTGGTTAAACTTTAAATTAATAATACGACACTTACACGATATGACGATACAACATTTATACCTATGTTTTGTGTGCTATTTTCAAGTATGCTAACAAGAAGAGAATCTAAGAGAAAATTATCAAATGAGCGATAAATAATTTTTACCAACCCTGTTTTTGGATAGGACATACAACATATACAACAAATACGATACCCATGTGAATTCCCTAATTGTTTATAAAATTACAATTTATTAAAATCCCCTTAATAATTTATATTCGGCCTAACAATCTTTTGTATTCTTTGTCATTGGGTAAATGAAATAATTTTTGGAAAAAAAATTTATTTTCTACATTTTTTTTTTATACCATCCACTCTTTATTTGTGTTTTGATTGTTCTTTTTTTTTATAATTTCTTGGATAAGTTCAATATCAAACACATTCAATATATTTATATTTTGCGTCCAATTCTTACAAACGGACAGACGATTTCATTGACGATTTCTGGCAACACTAATTTATCTGTTTTGGTTCTCGTTCTTTTAACATACCCGCAAAATTGTAAAACTTTTAACCAGTCTGTGGTATGATGGCTAGAGTGTTGGCTTTTCATACATGGAGTCCCGGGTTCAAATCATGTTAGGACTCAAGATTTTTTTTTTTTTTGTTAATATTGTTTATTATTATAATTTTATTTAAATCACCTAAATCTATACCCTTCATTATATTTATCGAGTCATTGATTTTTCTCAGTTTTTGCAAATATATAAATGTGCTGTAATTAATTATTAATTAAATGTCGTTTTGTTTTTCTTTAAAAGCGAAATTGAATTTTGGTGTTTGCCCGGTTTTGTTTATCTCTTTTAAGATAGTCGTTAAATTGCTAATGAAATAATTTTTGAAAAAAAATTTATATTTTCTACATTTTTTTTTTTTATACCATCCACTCTTTATTTGTGTTTTGATTGTTTTTTTTTTTTTTTTGATAATTTCTTGGATAAGATCAATATCAAACACATTCAATATATTTATATTTTGCGTCCAATTCTTACAAACGGACAGACGATTTTTGCCTATTGACGATTTCTGGCAACACTGTTAGTAACGGTTAATTTTATAGTATATGTAGTATGATCCCTATAAAAAACTAGGAATATATTTTTAAACCTACCACTGGGTATACCTACCACTGGGTATACTTACCACTGGGTATACCTACCACTAGGTAAGTTATTTTAAGCATTGCTGTGTTATAATCAAACAAAATTGCGAATTTGACATGCATTTTTAATGCTGCCGGTGGTCTAATGGTAGTGTCGTCGGATATTAATTTGGGGGCACCAGGTTCGTCTCCCGGTTTGGCCGAGAGTATAATTTTTTTTTTTTTTTTTTCATTTGTTGCTTTTTTTTAATTTTACCATTAACCCTTTAAAAGCCAAATTTTTTTGGCTAGGAATTTCTTGACCAAACTTTGTGAAAATGTTGATCTATACTAAAGAAAACTTTTTTGTTGATTTCATTGGTCTACTGCGCCCTCTAGCGGAGATATATGCAATCAAACTTAAAACTTTCACATACAATATCTCCCGAACAAGTTAAATTTTTTTCAAAATTTTAATTTTGTATTTTTTGTACAGAAAAGTACTACACAACTCGCTTTCGAGAAAGCTTTTGCAACTATTGTTCAATGTTTTAGCATTTTTTAACGTTTATTTTATTTTTAAAATTTTTTACGTTATTTGAAAAATTTCGGTTATGCCAACAAATATTGCGTCTACCCCTTCGGTTTGCAAATTTATTTTTCGGAACACATATATCGTAAAGATAAACCTTCAATGATCATTCTTGTCCAAATAAAACATAAAAATGCTGTACGTTTAAATTTTAATGATTTTTTTAACGACGTGTACACGGTTGTGTACAGTGGCCAGTAATGGGTTAATAAGTTTTTATTTTGAGTTACTTGATTTTTTTAATTTAAAAATTTGAAATAAAATAAGTTAATTAATTTTTTTTTTTAAATAAATTTTATTCATTAAGAATAAATTTTATAAATATTATTTTTACAAATCAAATCGATTTCAGTATTTTTATGTATGCCAATTGTGGGAAAACGTCAAAAATATTGTGCATAATATTGCGTCGTCTGTAGGTACCTTAATAAGCTAATTTTATCAATATTTCATCGAAAATGTGTAATATTTTACAAAACTATTCCAAACGATGCTAAATTAAATTGAGAAATTAATGGAAGTTAACATTTCGTTTCGTTTTTTTTTTTTTTTTGTTTTGATGAATGTTAACAAATTGGAGCGGAAAGCGTTTTTCCGCAATTGTCCTCATAAAAATGGAATTGAATTAAAAACTTAAAAAATGCATTGTCTTCCCCCTCCTTTTTACCCCCTAAATATGAATTTGGGCCGCTAAAAAAAATATGTGTCCCTTTATTTTTTCTGATCTACAAAATAAAACCAATTCCATAAAGATCCGCGGGTGACAATAGGGAGACGTTTTAATTAATAGTTAAAAACAACAACGTAGACGTCTAAACAACAACAAATGTAGTTGTTTTAACTGTCTTTTGTAGTGGAATCTACCGTTATAATTTTTTGAGTGTAGCAACTTTGATATACATATTCATATAAATTTAAAAAAAAAACACGCTATTTTAACAGAAACGGTGTTTAGAGATTTTCCAGCCCTGGTAATGGGCAAGAAAAATATTTTCTAAACACCATAGACACAGACTATATACAGACTAGACAGTAGAGTTGTAAAACAAAAATGGGTAAAAACTTAGCGATTTTAGAAGATACAGATCGGTTTTTAGCTGGTTTAAAGCATGGCAACACTTTGTACTAGTTAGAAGTGAGTAAAACAATAAAAGCCGTTCTACCTTTTTTTTCGTATGGCGTGTTAGAGAATAATCACAATTGGAGCGGGAAGCGGAAAAACGCAATTGTCCTCATAAAAATAGAATTGAATCTAGTTTGGCGGAAAAACTCGGCTGAATTTTGTTGTCATATAAAACGTATGTGAACAGTTGCGGAAAAACGCTTCCCGCTCCAATTGTGATTATTATCTTATATTGGTTTTCTCCTTCTAACCTAATTAGTAGAATAATTTTAAAAAAATAAACATATGTTTAAAGACTACTTTTTTGACACTTGTTATAATTGTCGAGTCTGTACTAATCTGTGCCATTGATATTAAATTTTTAAAGAACGTGCATTAGAAAATCGGGCACGGCCGAATTTAACTTTTTTACTTGTTTAGTCTAAATTATTTTTTTTTTAAGATATATGCAAAATTTAAAATCTTGTCTTAATTTTAATAAATTCTTTCAGATACGGTGAAAAATGGCAAATAGGTGACATAATTGGTGTTACCATCGATGTTGAAAAAGAATTGATAACATATTATCGCAATGGTAAATCTATGGGTCCAGCATTTGAAAAACTTGAAAAAGGTCCAAACATAAGTTTCTTTCCGGCTATATCTCTTGGCTACAATCAAGGTGTACAGGCTAATTTTGGCAATGCCCCGTTTAAATATCCTGTTTCGGATTATATGCCTCTTATGGCTAAACCTATAATTACTTTGGAAAAGGCAGACTTACTATTAAGTTATTTACTTAATTTATCCACGGTGGTGGCTCGCTATAATTGTGAATTAAAGAAGCGTTCAAAAGATGATAAATTATCAACGAAAAAAACTGTGTATGTCGTATTTTGTTCATTGCTGATAGAAAAACTAACACCATTATTATTTAATACGTACGTTATTGAGGATAAACTACTGCCCCAATTGGGTAAAATGTGTAATATGAAGTAAGTTGGGAGCTTTTTAGTTATCAAAGACAATTATATTTTCTTAGATATTTTCTTTTTTACAGAACTGAATCTGATGCTATTTTACCCGGACACCCTGAAAGTGTTTTGGGTGCTCTTTTAAATATATTTTGGAATTATCTAGAAGTTGATGAAATGAAATATCTTTTAAAGAAATTAGCTAATGCTTTGCTTAGTGAATTTACCCATACGAATCAGGGTTTGGATTATGAACAACAACGTCATGCCTTACAAATTTTAATATGTTTGTGTAATCACCCGCGTACAAGAAAAACATATTTGGAAACAAAATTTTTTAAAAAACATTAGTAAGTTTTGTTGGTATATTAAAAATAATTATTTCTATTATTTAATGTTATAAAAATATTAATTAGAAAAGTTTTTGTTAACGATTTATCAATAGCTGTAGAATATTTTTTTAATCGGTAAATTGTAGAATTTTTTTATAGAAAATTTTCATTTGTTTGTACATTGATAATTTTATTTTAGAATTTTTTAGAGAAAAGTGTTTTAAAAAAGTGACAATTATCGGTAACTTTAAGAAGTATAAAAATAGTACTTTTTCATAAAAAGTAAAAAAAAAAAATACTTTTTCAAGTAGTAACAAAACATTTCTTTTTGATAAAAAGTACCAAATAGCAGCGATGTATCCAGGAATTTGAAAAGGGGGGGGGGGGGGGCACAACTCCCAAAATTGTTTGCCATCGCCTATTTATATTTAGTTTTAACTAGAAGTAATTGAAAAGGGGGGGGGGCACGTGCCCCCTGTGCCCACCCCCTGTATACGTCCATGCCAAATAGTATTTAAAAAACGGACAAAAATAATATTTTTTTTATGAAAATTGCGAAAATGAGCCTTTTTAAAATATACGAAAAATGTACTTTTTATAAAAAGTACCAAAATAGTATTTTTTTAAAATGTACCAGAATATACTTTTTAAAAATTTTTAAAATTACCTTTTTTAAAATATACGAAAAAGTGTTTTTTTTTGCGAAAATAGTACTTTGTTGAAAAAGGTACAAAAAAGTGTTTTTTTTTTTTATAAAAAGTACCAAACAAGTTTTTTTTTGTATATTTATAAATAGTACCAAAAAATTTTTTTTTTACCAAAATAGTAACTTTTTAAGAAGTGCGACATTTGTTTCATCAAATATATGAAAATCGTCCTTTTTTTAAAAAAGTACCAAAATATTACTTTTTTAAAAAGCACCAGAATATACTTTTTCATAAAAGTACCAAAATAGTGCTTTTTTAAAAAGTACCAGAAGTGCTTTTTAAAAAAGTACCAGAATATTATTCTTCAAAAAAGTATTAACAAAGTATATTTTTAAAAGTTCAGAATATATTTTTTCTTAAAAGTACCAAAAGAGTATTTTTCATATAAAAGTACTAAAAAGTACTACATACACACAAAAAAAAAAAATAATAAGAAAATATGTACGTTTTGGGGATAATACAACCTATAAAGTGGTTTTGGATAATTTACCTAAATTTTTTAGAGCAAAAACTTTGGTAAGTTATCCAAACCCACTTTATAAATTGTAATTAAACCGAAAACTGCCCCATTTTTTTGAATTTTTTTGAATTTTTTTGTGTGTACATAAATAGCTTAAAAATTATGAAAATATCACTGATGAAAAAAGTACAAAAAAATGTTTTTTTTTGTAAAAAGTACCAACATCGTATTTGCTTTTTTTAAAAGTCTTAAAAGAGACTTTTTCATAAAAAGCACCAAAACACTACTTTTTTCATAAAAAGTACCAAAATAGTACTTGAACAGATTAGTACATTTGAAAAATAAGTGCCTGAATAGTCTTTTGAATAATAAGTACTTTTTATTAAAAAAAAAAAAAACAAAATAAAACTTTTTCATAAACAGTACCAAAATAAAACTTTTTTGTAAAAAGAACCAAATAAAAAAAAAATATAAAAAAGTACTTATTTGGTAGTTTTTTATTCTTTTATGTATTTGGTTAAAAGTACCAACATAGATTGTTTTATAAAAAAAACCAAAAATATTGCCAAGATATTACCAAAATTATTCTGTTTATTAAAATATATTTTTTAATACCTAGTAGCACGAGTTCTTTGTAATAAAAAAACAGGAATGACAAGTTTTTTAAAGACAAAAATAGTACTTTTTTAATAAAAGTACGAAAATAGTACTATTTTTATAAAATACACAAAATCGTAATTTTTTTTATAAAAGGTACCAAAATATTATTTTAAAAAGTCCAGAATATACTTTTTCATTTTAGTACCAAAATAGTACTTTTTTATATGAAATACAAAAATCGTACTTTAAAAAAAATACAAAAATCGTACCTTTTTTTTATAAAAAATACCAAAACCATACTTTTGCAAAAAAAGTACCAAAATATGAAGTATTTTTTTTAAAGTATCAAAATTGAATTTTTCAGAAAAAGTACCAAAATTGTACATTTTTATAAAAAATACAGAAATAGTATTTTTTTTTATAAAAACTAACAAAATTTTACTTTTTGTAAAAGTTTAAAAAGTATAAAAAAATAGTACCTTTTTAATAAAAGTATGAAAATAGCATTTTTTATAAAATAAACAAAATCGTACTTTTTTTTATAAAAAGTACTAAAATAGTAGTATTTTTTTAAAAAGTACGGAATATACTTTTTTTTAGTACCAAAATAGTACTTTTTTATAAAAAATACAAAAATCGTAACTTTTTTATAAAAAAAAATATAAAAATCGTACCTTTTTTATAAAAAATACCAAAATCGTACTTTCTTAAAAAAAGTACCAAAATATTTTTTTTGAAGTACCAAAATATGAAGTATTTTTTTTAAAGTACCAAAATTGTATTTTTCATAAAAAGTATTTTTTTTATAAAAACTAACAAAATTTTACTTGTTGTAAAAGTTTAAAAAGTAAAAAAAATAGTACCTTTTTAATAAAAGTACGAAAATAGTACTTTTTTATAAAATAAACAAAACCGTACATTTTTTATAAAATGTACCAAAATAGTCTTTTTTAAAAAGTCCAGACTATACTTTTTCATTTTAGCACCAAAATAGTACTTTTTTATAAAAAATACAAAAATCGTACTTTTTTTTAATAAAAAAAATACAAAAATCGTACATTTTTTATAAAAAATACCAAAATCGTACTTTTTCAAAAAAAGTACCAACATATTTTTTTGAAGTACCAAAATATGAAGTTTTTTTTTAAAGTACCAAAATTATTTTTTTTATAAAAAGGTCAAAAATTGTACATTTTTATAAAAAGTAAAGAAATAGTATTTTTTTTTATAAAAAAAGTATAAAAAGTAGTCCTTTTATAAAAAGTTTTTAAATAGTGCTTTTTAATAAAATGGGCCTGAATATTCTTTTGAATAAAAAGTACCAAATTGCACTTTTTAATAAAAAAATACCAAAAGAGAACTTTATAATAAAAAGTACCAACATAAAACATTTTTATAAAAATACTTTTTCATTTAAGTACCAAAATAGTCGTTTAATAAAATTTATCAAAATCCCATTTTTTTATAAATAATACCAAAATGGTACTTTTTCATAAAAAGTACAAAAATAGGATATATTTGAAAAAAGTACCAACATTTTATTTTTTATGAAAAGTACCAAAATAGTACCGAAATAGTATTTTTTTTAATAAAAAGTACCAAAAAATGTAGTTTTTGTAAATGTTTAAAAGAATGAAAAAAGTCCTTTTGTAAAAAATTATAAAATAGTACTTTTTAATAAAAAGTGAGTACCAGGCCAATACTTTTTAGTAAAAAGGGCCTGAGTAGTCTTTTTTAAAAAAAGTACCAAATTGTACTTTTTGATAAAAAAAATTGAAAATTATAACTTTTTCATAAAAAGTACAAAAATTTAACATTTTTATAACAGCCACTTTGTCATATGTATAAGTACCAAAATATTACTTTTTTTTATAAAAAATACTAAAATAGTATTTTTTATAAAAAAAAACATCGAAATCGTACTTTTTAATAAAAAGTACCAAATAAATTTTTGGAAAATAAAAAAAGTAGTATTTTTTTTTATAAAAAGTACCAAAAAAGTCCCAGAAATAGTATTTTTTTTATAAAAACTAACAAAATTTTACTTTTTGTTAAAGTTTAAAAAGTATAAAAAATAGTACCTTTTTAATAAAAGTATGAAAATAACACTTTTTATAAAATAAACAAAATCGTACTTTTTTTATAAAAAGTACTAAAATAGTATTTTTTTAAGAAGTACGGAATATACTTTTTCATTTTAGTATCAAAATAGTACTTTTTTATAAAAAATACAAAAATCACAATTTTTTTATAAAAAAATTACAAAAATTGTACCTTTTTTTTATAAAAAATACCAAAATCTTACTTTTTCAAAAAAAGTACCAAAATATTTTTTTTTAAGTAGTATTTTTTTTACAAAAAAAGTATTAAAATAGTCCTTTTATAAAAAGTTCTTAAATAGTGCTTTTTAATAAAAATGGCCTGAATATTCTTTTGAATAAAAAGTACCAAATAGCACTTTTTAATACAAAAAAAAAATACCAAAAGAGAACTTTATAATAAAAAGTACCAAAATAAATCATTTTTATAAAAATACTTTTTCATTTAAGTATCAAAAAAGTCCTTTTTGTAAAAAAATACCAAAATCTTTTTTTTTACAAAAATACCAAAATGGTACTTTTTCATAAAAAGTACAAAAATAGTAAACTTTTAAAA
This sequence comes from Pegoplata infirma, assembly GCA_963921195.1. Taxonomy (NCBI): domain Eukaryota; kingdom Metazoa; phylum Arthropoda; class Insecta; order Diptera; family Anthomyiidae; genus Pegoplata; species Pegoplata infirma. The sequence continues at coordinate 32,435,832 of OY992536.1, forward strand.
AAAGTGCCAAAATGTTCTTTTTTATGAAAAGTACCAAAATAGTACCAAAATAGTATTTTTTTTATAAAAAGTACCAAAATTGTAGTTTTTGTAAATGTTTAAAAAGAATGAAAAAAGTCCTTTTGTAAAAAATTCTAAAATAGTACTTTTTAATAAAAAGTGAGTACCAGGCCAGTACTTTTTAGTAAAAAGGGTCTGAATAGTCTTTTTTTAAAAAAAGTACCAAATTGTACTTTTTGGATAAAAATATAACTTTTTCATAAAAAGTACAAAAATTAACATTAAACATTTTTATAACAAACACTTTGTCATAAGTACCAAAATATTACTTTTTTTATAAGAAATACTAAAATAGTATTTTTTTTATAAAAAAAAAACATCGAAATCGTACTTTTTAATAAAAAGTAACGAAACAGTATATTTTTAAAAAAGTACCAAAACTTACTTTTTTATAAAAAGTACCAAAGAAATTTTTGGAAAATAAAAAAAATATTATTTTTTATTATAAAAAGTACCAAAATTATACTTTTGTTTAAAAAAGTATAAAAATAATCCTTTTATAATAATTTCGAAAATAGTACTTTTTAATAAAAAATGTATACCAGAATAGTACTTTTTAAAAGAAAATACCTGAATTGTCTTTTGAATAAAAAGTACAAAATACTACATTTTAATAAAAAAAAAAAATGGAACTTTTTATAAAAAGTACAAAAATAAAAAATATAAGAAGCATCAAATACCAAAAAGGACAAAAATGGTACTTTTTAATAAAAAAATACAAAAATAATACTTAATTATTGCTAAAATTATACTTTTAGTAAAATGTAGCAAAATAGTACTTTTTAATAAATATTATCAAAATAGTTCTTTCTAATAATAAATCAAAATAAATAAAATAGTACTTTTTAATAAATAATACCAAAAAAGTTATTTCTAATAAAACATAAAAATAAACTTTAAAAGAAATTTGGTACATTTTTTATACTTTTTATTTAGAAGTACTAAAATAGTACTTTTTAACATAAAATAACAAAATAGTATTACTTAGGAATAAGTATCAAAATAGTACCACAGTGATACAAAATCGAACTTTCGGAATCGGAATGGGATGAAACCAAAAGCAAATGAAAGCTGACGTTTTCCATAACAAAACCCTCAAGGCCTTTTTTTTAGGTCAGAGATAGATTTTCTTTTACACGCATTTAAAGTTGGTGATTTTAAAGCATTTAAAGTTTTTGTGTACTAAACATGTCCTACTTTAAAGGCCCCTGGTGGTGCCCTTATTGGACATGTAGGGTCCAGTTTCCAAACTTAAGCTCAAAATTACTTCAGCTATGACTGGTATGAATTTTGCTGCAATCGGTCCAGACCTATTTACTGAATAGCCAAATTATTTAAATAAACCACTGTACACCGTTGCGTATGATTGTTATTTAAAGGCAATTATTAATATAAACCACTGGACACCGTTGCGTATGATTGTTATTTAAAGGCAATTAGAATATTAATCATTCGCCACTACTACAGTTTTCAAGAATTTATTATTATAATTATAATAAAAGTGCACTAACTTCAAATGCGTGTAAAACAAAATCTATCTCTGAACTAGAAAAAATCCTTGAGGGGTTTCTTATGAAATCTGTCAACTTTCATTTGCTTTTGGTTTCATCCCATTCCGATTTTGGGTGTTGCACTGTGTACTTTAAAATAAATATTAACAAATTAGTTCTTTTTCAATAAATAGTTATTTTAAACCAAGATTGTCAAACTGTAATTTAAAATAAAATCACCAAAATAGCTCTTTTTATTAAAAAATTCCAAAATATTTAATCAATTTTAAAACTAATCAATTAAACAATTAATCAGCTAATCAATTAAAAAATTAATTAATCAATTTAATAATGAATTTAACAATATCTGTTTACCCTTTCTAGCTTGGCTTTATTAATGTATATACGACCACCAGAATTCTCTTATATGCAAAATTTTATACCAAATCACATGGCCTGGACCGAAGGAATAGGAGGACCAAAAACAAAATATATGTCAGCTATTGAAAAAATTTCAAAATCTACCGATTTTTTATATGCCTTACAAAAAACTTTACTTTTAACGCTACTCATTAATAATGATGGTGATGAAGTAGCCGCCTCATCACGTAAATTGTTTTTAGCTAAATTGAGACGTTATGTTATGGATTTAAGCATGGAACAAAGGGTGAGATATATCTATAAAAAAAGTATTCCTATAGAAATCTAATAGTGTTGTTTTTCCTTTACAGCCTTTTCATTCATTTTTCTTTATGCAATCAAGTATTTTACATCCTATTGAAAATACTGTGGCCTTAGCTTTCATATGCATCTTAGCGGATGTTACAAAAGCAGCATTTGAAAAAGAAATGCCTGATAGTGAAATGGATATAAAACCGAAATATTTTTATGATGGCAGTTTTGAATATCAACATTATGATCGTATTGGTGGTGTATTGTCGCATTTAAGAAAAGTTCATCGTAATGATATACAACATAATTTGGGAGCTGAAAGGACTCTGGAGTTATTAGAAGATGATCGTGTTATTGTAAGAGTAGCAGAATTAAGTAAGTTATAGAAATTCTTTCTCAAATTTCTCTTAGAGATTTTATATTTTGATTTGCATATTTTAGCTGCTGATACCATAAATAATATATCCATTATAGGCCGCTCTTCTGGGTATGTAAAATATTTTGTGGAATTTTTTTAAGGACCTTTTTTGTATGGACATTTCTTTTTATTTCTTAGCAATACCACTACATTTACTTCATTTTTAAATCCTAGAGTCACACCAGCCTTTGATATCACACCGGGTAATAGTGATACGGAAGCTTCATTATCTCAGTTATTGGATTTGTGTATTCTATATTATTATTGTGTGGGTCATAAATATATTGTTAAGGTAAATTTATTAAAAAAAATTAAACAAAAACAGAAAAATAAGTTCAATTCGGCTTTGCAGAATTAGTTTAACCCTAAGTGGTTTTAAAATTTTATTTCAAAAAATTTTTTTTTTTTTTTTCTTACAAAAAAAAAATAATTGAAAATTTTTGTAACTCAAACATTTTTTTTACTCATTTTTACAAAACTCAAATTCTTTTTTCATTTAAAATTTTGTTTAAAAAAAATGAAAATTTTTTTTACTCAAAAATTTTTTTCACTCAAACATTTTTTCACTCAAAAATTTTTTTCACTCATTTTTCAAAATTCTAGTTTTGGAAAAAATGCTCCCAAAAATGTTTAACTCAAATTCTTTTTTCATTTAAAATTTTTGTTTTTCATTTCAATTAACATAAAAAAAGTTTTGAAAAAAAGTATTTGGAATTAAAAAAATGTAAAATACTTTCAGATAGCTTCAGTTCGTGATGAAATAGCTGCTTTAAATGATGTTTTATTGGAAACCAAATACTATCGCGAAGATGTTGAAAAGAAACTGCAAGTTTTAGAAGATCATGCCAGTGTTTGTATGAATGATCAACATACTCATGTGGTCTCAGAATTGAGAAGCAAATTTAGTCAAAGAGAAAATGTCTTTGCGGTTAGTATATTTTTAATTTTGAAGCAACAATTTTTTTTAATTGTTATTAAATTTGACTTTCTAGAAACGTTCTATTGATTTGGCTAGAAAACAAGCTTGGTTTCGTGCTGTGGCCTTGGGACAAAGAAGACGTTTATTGTTAATATGGTTGTTGGAGAAAACATTAAGGACATTAAATGTAAGTAAATATTCTTTAACTTCTATTTATATTAAAGAATATTCAAATACACGAAATTTGCTACAAGTATAGAATCTTATTTAAATTTAAACTTTTTTTGCGTATACCATTTAGTACTTTTTTATAAAAAAGTACTATTTTGTCACTCTTTTATAAAAAGTACTATTTCAGTACTTTTAGTACTTTTGGTTAATTTTGTGAAATAGTTATTTTGGTAGTTTACATTAAAAAAATTCTATTTTGTTACTTTTTATAAAAAAGACCTTTTGTATTACTTTTAATAAAAAAGTTCTATGTTGGTGCTATTTAAAAAGAAAGTGGTATTTTTTTTTAAAAACTACTACTATTTAAGTAGTTGAAGTTCTCGTTCAACTGTTGACGAGTGTGGACGTGTTTTATTTTAACTCCGTGCTATAAATTGAATTACTAAAATTGTTCGTAATAGGTTTGTTCGTAATAGGTATTTTTGTGATATTTTCATTACCACATCAAGGAAAATGAAAATATGGACACAAATGATACCGATTTAGTTCGAGGCTCTGCCTCACCGACTGGTGCTGGTCCTAGCACTGGTCTTAGGGTTGCGACCTTGAAGTCCGGCCTTGATTCTGGTAGGGGTGCTCAGCCTAATATTGGTGGTAAAAAGAAAAAGAAACTTAAGCCATCAAAGGTCAGGCACAACCAGAGAAGGCTTTGTTTGAAAATAATTAACAGACTAAGCCAACTCGATGGAACGAAGCTCTCCGAACGTGAGAGGGCGTCGCTATCATGGGCGAAAGGAGTCATTGAAGAACAGGACAAACTTTCGGCAATGCGCGCATCTGACAAACAGAGCGCTGTTTCGGCCTCGTCATCGAAGTCTGGTAAAAGGTTGCGCTCGCCCGACGAGAAACCTTTACCTAAAAGATCTAAGGTGACCGGCAACGTCTGGACTCAGTCTTTTAGTGAAGTGGTGAAAGGTAACTTCGTTAGGGCTGTGATAAACAGGCAAAATGGGGATTGTAGTATTCCAAGGGACAAGTGGAGTTTAGTTGAAACTAAACTAAATGAAATCTACTATAGGCTTCTTGAGAGTATGCCTGATTTTCTCCCTACTACTGTCAACGCAGGTTGGTATCAGGGGCGAGTAAAACTCGTTGCTTTTGGAAACGAAAGATCCGCAGCCGTGTTTAAGGTTGCCATTAGCCAAGTGGGAGAGTTATGGCCTGGAGCCAGACTGGACGTTGTGGAAAAACATGATATCCCCTCGCAACCCAGAGCTCATGCATGGATCCCAATGGCTACAAGTGACACTGCGGTGATTCTAAAGATGATAAAAGTCTGCAATCCTGACCTTCCAACTCAGAATTGGCAAATTGCCAGATTGGGTGAGATGGAGGGCGCTCGTCGTCAAGCAGTGGTCTTGGTTAATGAGGAATCGCTTCCGCTTTTAGCCAGGACTGACGGCATTATTAGATTTGGCTTTTTTCATATAAGAGTCAATGTCTACAAGGGCGACCAGAAGCCTATTTTGGAAGCAGACAAGCCAGTGGCAGAGTCGGCTGGGGAGGAGAATCTGGAAAAGGTTAATATTCAGCTGACCGATTCTAGGCTGATGGGAGATGCATCTGGCATTTTCGAAACCGAATCTGGTAACGAATGCGACCTCTGTGATGGCACGGAGGATAAAGCTGATGCCACTATGGGTGACATTCAGGACGAGGCCCATGCAGTGAGGAATTCGGAGAGTTCTGTTGCCTCCGATTCAGAACAGATGGGACACATATCTGGCTTATTCGACACCGAATCTGGGGACGAATGCGACCTCTATGATAACACGGAGGATGAAGCCAATAACACGGTGGTGGAAAGGATGGTGGAAAAAAAGCAAGATGTTGCGGTTCCTACAAATAAACCTCCATCACTGTAAGGCAGCCTCAGCTGCACTATTGCTGCGCCTGACGACAGGAGCAGTTGACTTGGTTTTTATCCAAGAGCCCTGGGTGCGGGGTGGCAGGGTTTGCGGATTGAAGACCCCTGGGTTTAAGTTGATGGTTGCCAAAGGTGAGGGCTCACCAAGAGCCTGCATATTGGCGAAAAATGGCTTAAATATATTCTTTTTATCAACTTTTAGTGATATGGATGTTACAGCGGCTAGCTTAGAGCTTCATGGGAAATCTATTTGGCTCGCCTCTGCGTATTTTCCTAATCCGGGGCCAATACCCCCGGAGAAGGTTGGCGGTCTGATTCGGGAGTCTGAATCTAGGGGACACCAGTTACTAGTGTGCTGTGATGCTAATGCACATCATTCGATATGGGGTAGTACAGACACAAATGATAGAGGCGAATCACTTTTGGAGTTTTTGTTAAGCACTAACCTGTATATTTGTAACAAGGGTAGTGAACCAACTTTCGTTACAAGTACGCGGCAAGAGGTTCTTGACGTAACACTTGTATCAGATACATTGTCTGACAGAATTGATGACTGGAGAGTTTTGGAAGAGCATTCTTTCTCAGATCATCGCTACATTGAGTTTTTACTCAGGGAGCGTGCCCCGGTTGAGACAGTCTCTAGAAATCTAAGAAGAACAAACTGGGTGAAATATAGGAAGACTTTTTCTTTGCTTTTGGATGAAGTACCCCTATCTGAACCGCATAGTTTAGCGGAAATTGACTGTCTGGTTGACCATATAACAAATGTTTGTAATAGGTGCCTGGATGCGTCTTGCCCTTCTGCAAAGCCTAGAGGGAAAAAAAAGCCACCTTGGTGGTCAAATGAGTTGCAGACGAGCAGAGATTCCTGCAGAAAGCTCTTTAATAAGGCTAAATTTTCAAGAGCGGACGAGGACTGGTCTGCATACAGGCTGCAACTTAAGAGTTATAAAAAGATGATCAGAAATGCAAAATGTGATTCTTGGAAAAACTTCTGTGGAAACATAGAAGACGTTTCTGAGGCATCCAGGCTGCGCAAGGTTCTGGCTTCTTCTCCTTGCACCCTAGGATACCTGAAAGATCCTAATGGGGTGTGGTCTTCCTCCAGTGGAGAGTCGCTGGATCTCCTTTTAAACACGCATTTTCCGGGCAATTCCATGACGCCGTTTCAAGCTTTGGAACGTTCTGACGCCCAAGCATCTGAAATTGCTTCGGAAATAATAAATATGCCAACATTAATCTGGGCGATAAAAAGCTTCAGGCCCTATAAATCCCCGGGACCTGATGGTATAATTCCGGCTGAGTTGCAGCAAGTGTTGGACTATATAGCCCCGTTGCTGTATAATCTATACACAGCATGCATCAACTGGTCGTATATTCCTTTAAAATGGAGGAATACCAGAGTCGTATTTATCCCGAAGGCTGGGAAAAGTTCCCACACAGCTCCGAAGGATTTCAGACCAATTAGTCTGTCTTCTTTTTTGTTAAAGACAATGGAACGAATGATAGACTCATATTTGCGTAGAGTGATTGACCCGAGGTTGCTTTCGACAAAGCAACATGCATACAGCAAGGGACGATCAACGGAAACAGCTCTTCATGAGCTCGTTGGTACCATCGAGAGATCGCTTTCGGTAAAGGAGTACACTATGGTGGCCTTTCTTGATATTGAGGGGGCTTTTAATAATGTCATTCCAGAATCGATAATATTGGCATTGTCTGGTCTGGGAGTAAAGCGTGAAATCGTTTTAATGGTGGAAAACCTACTTGCCAATAGACGTATAACGTCTGAATTGGGAGCGTCTGTCATATCTCGATTTGTCAATAGGGGCACACCACAAGGAGGTGTTCTTTCGCCGCTTCTTTGGAACCTGGCACTGAATTCAATGCTACTATCTCTAGAAGCACGTGGTTGTCATGTTATCGCATATGCTGACGATGTCGCGATAGCGGTAAAGGGGAAGCATCTGCCAACATTGCGGGACATTCTTCAGGGTTCTCTGAAAGATCTGTCTAAATGGGCAAGAGACTGTGGTCTAGGAGTTAATCCCAGTAAAACAGAGCTTGTTTTGTTTACAAGGAAAAATAAGATTCCTGCTTTTGATCCTATTTCTCTGGACGGTACTGAAATCACCTTCTCAGATGGAGCCAAGTATCTTGGAGTATTTCTAGATAGGAAGCTGAATTTCAGGCGTAATATTGAGGAACGGGTGAGAAAAGCAACGATTGCTTTGTATTCCTGTAAAAGGGCCATTGGAAAACGATGGGGTTTTAGCCCTCAAGTCGTTCATTGGATCTATACAGCAGTGGTGCGTCCAATTTTGCTGTATGGAATCATTGTCTGGTGGCCTGCTTTGGAAACAAAAGCGAACTTTGTCTTTATCACGAAGGTACAGAGAATGGCGTCAATGTGCATCACTGGTGCTCTTCGTACTACACCTACGGCTGCATTAGAAATCCTCCTTCACCTGATACCCTTGGACATATTGGGTAGGCAGTATGCGGCTGCGTCGGCAATTCGACTTAATAGCACGCTGCAATGGAGGAGCAGTGATTGTGGCCATAGCGCGATCTTGAAAAAGATAACAATACCACAAAATGTGGACTGTGCTCCCTCTTTGAGCCTCTTTGAGCGCCACTTTACCACTATGATACCATCCAGGGAGTCTTGGATGGGGGATACTCCGGGTAGTGGAGCTACCATAAATTTTTACACAGATGGATCGAGGCTGCACGAACAAGTGGGCTTTGGGGTCTATTCGGAAGAGCTTGGATTGAGCCTGGCTCGTAGATTGCCAGATCATTGCAGTGTTTACCAGGCAGAGATGCTGGCAATAAAGGAAGTGGCTGACTGGTTGAGCTGCAATGTCTTGTCTACAACCGCAGTCAACATCTATACTGACAGTCAAGCCGCGGTCAAGTCCCTGGATTCAATGTTTCTGAAAACAAGATCTGCCCTTAACTGCCGCACGTCTTTAAATGAGATGGCCAAGCAGTTTAACATACGACTCATATGGGTCCCAGGGCACAGAGACATTCCAGGGAATTGCAAAGCCGATGAGCTTGCAAGACTAGGAACTACCTTACAGGTTCCAACAGAATTGGAATGTGTTGGTATGCCTCTAGAAACTTGCAAGCAAAACCTACGGCTTTGTTCTGCGACGGAGACTAATCAAAGATGGGCAAATGGATGGACGTGTGAGACAACACGACTGATTTGGCCTTCTCTTAATCAGGGGCGCACAAGTGAGCTGATATCGCTTCCAAGAGGAGAGATTTCGACGGTGGTTTCTATAATTACCGGACACTGTCTTATAGGGAAGCACGCAGAGCGGTTAAATGTGCCGTCGAATGACTTTTGCCGAAGTTGCATGGATGAAGAGGAGTTGGAAACTATCGAACACTTTATTTGCCATTGCCCGGCACTTTCTGGTCAGCGACTTGCTTCACTGGGATCTAGGGAGCTGTACGATCTTTCTGATTTGTCGGATGTCAAAATACAACATCTAAGGAGTTTCATAAGAAGCTCAAACTGGTTTAACGACAGGGACTAGTAGGGAAACCTATTACGATCCCGTGGTATCACAATGGACCTCAGAGTCTACGTGTGTTGACGTAAAACGTCAGCAGCCACTTACAACCTAACCTAACCTAACCTAGCTTTTATAAAAAAGTACTATTTTGGTACATTTTTTAAGAAGTACTCTTTTGTTACATTTTATAAAAAAAATACTATTTTGTTACATTATAAAAAAAAGTAAAATTTTGGTACATTTTGTGAAAAAATACTATTTTGGACTTTTGTATAAAAAGTTTTACTGTTCACTTTTTTATAAAAAGAACCAAAATAGTACTTTTTTATAAAACAGTACCAAAATTTCACTTTTTTTATAAAAAAAGTACCAAAATAGTCTTTTTTTATAAAAAGTACCAAAATATTGATTTGATTTGAAAATGTACCAAAATAATATTTTTTGACAAAATGTACTCTTTTATAAAAAGTACTATTTTGGAACTTTTGGTAAATTTTGTGAAAAATAACTATTTTGGTATTTTATATAAAAAATATATTGGTACTTAATAAAAAAGTACCTTTTTTAATTACTATTTATAAAAAAGTACTATGTTGATACTTTTTAAGAAGAAAGTGGCTTATTTTAAAAACTACAACTGTTTAAATACTTTTCATAAAAATGTACTATGTATGCACTTTCTTAGAAAAAGTACTATTTTAGTACTTTTTATAAAAAAGTACTATTTTGGTACATTTTTAAAATAGTACTATTTTGTTACATATTATATGAAAGTACTATTTTGTTACATTATATAAAAAGTAATATTTTGTAAAAAAAATACTATTTTGGACTTTTGTATAAAAAAGTTTTACTGTTTACTTTTTTATAAAATGAACCAAAATAGTACTTTTTTGTAAAAAAGTACCAAAATTGTAATTTTTTATAAAAAAGTAACAAAATAGTTCATTTTTATAAAAAGAACCAAAATATTAACTTGATAAGAAAATGTAACAAAATATTAATTTGATTAGAAAATGTACCAAAATAGTATTTTTTTTACAAAATGTACCAAAATAGTACTTTTTTTGTAAAAAGTACCAAAATATTACTTTTGTTATAAAAAATTGCCAAAATAGTACTTTTTCATAAAATGTTCCAAAAATAGTACTTATTTTAAATAAAAAATAACTATCGTAATATTTTATAAAAAGTACCAAAATAGTATTTTTTTTTATAAAAAGTACCTAAATTGTACTTTTTAAAATGTTTAAAAATTTTTTTATAAAAAAAAGTACTGTTTATAAAAAGTACTATTTCAGTTCTTTTAGTACTTTTGGTAAATTTTGTGAAAAAGAACTATTTTGGTATTTTATATTAAAAAAATACTATTTTGTTACCTTTTATAAAAAAGTACTTTTGTATTACTTTTCATAAAAAAGTACTATGTTGGTACTATTTGAAAACAAAATGGTCTTTTTTAAAAAAACTACTACTATTTAAGTACTTTTTATAAAAAAAGTACTATTTATGTACTCTCTTATAAAAAGTACCATTTTAGTACTTATAAAAAAAAATTATTTTGGTACATTTTGTGAAAAAATAATATTTTGGACTTTTGTATAAAAAAGTTCTACTGTTCACTTTTTTATGAAAAGAACCAAAATAGTACTTTTTATAAAATAGTACCAAAATTGCACATTTTTATAAAAAAGTACCAAAATAGTCCTTTTTTATAAAAAGTACCAAAATAGTACTTTTTTATAAAAAGTACCAAAATATTAATTTGATGAGAAAATGTACAAAAATAATCCTTTTTTACAAAATTACTATTTTGGAACTTTTAATAAATTTTGTGAAAAGGACTATTTTGGCATTTTTTATAAAAAAAAATAATATTTTGGCATTTTTTGTAAAAAATAGTATTTTGGTACTTTTTATAAAAAAGTACCATTTTTAATTACTTTCTTAGAAAAAGTACTATTTTAGTAATTTTTATAAAAAAGTACTATTTTGGTACATTTTTTAAATAGTACTATTTTGTTACATATTATATGAAAGTACTATTTTGTTACATTATATAAAAAGTAATATTTTGTAAAAAAATACTATTTTGGACTTTTGTATAAAAAAGTTTTACTGTTTACTTTTTTATAAAATGAACCTAAATAGTACTTTTTTGTAAAAAAGTACCAAAATTGTACTTTTAAAAAAAATAACAAAATAGTACTTTTTTTATAAAAAGGACCAAAATATAAGAAAATGTAACAAAAGAAAATGATAAGAAAATGTAACAAAATATTAATTTGATTAGAAAATGTACCAAAATAGTATTTTTTTTTACAAAATGTACCAAAATAGTACTTTTTTTTTGTAAAAAGTACCAAAATATTACTTTTATTATAAAAAATTTCCAAAATAGTACTTTTTCATAAAATGTTTCAAAAATAGTACTACTACTTATTTTAAATAAAAAATAACATTATGGTAATATTTTATAAAAAGTACCAAAATAGTATTTTTTTTATAAAAAGTACCTAAATTGTACTTTTTAAAATGTTTAAAAATTTTTTTATAAAAAAAGTACTGTTTATAAAAAGTACTATTTCAGTACTTTTAGTACTTTTGGTAAATTTTGTGAAAAAGAACTATTTTGGTATTTTATATTAAAAAATACTATTTTGTTACTTTTTATAAAAAAGTACTTTTGTATTACTTTTCATAAAAAAGTACTATGTTGGTACTATTTGAAAACAAAATGGTCTTTTTTAAAAAAACTACTACTATTTAAGTACTTTTTATAAAATAGTACTATTTATGTACTCTCTTATAAAAAGTACCATTTTATTACTTCTTATAAAAAAGTACTATTGAATAAAAAAATAATATTTTGGTACATTTTGTGAAACAATAATATTTTGGACTTTTGTATAAAAAAGTTCTACTGTTCACTTTTTTTATGAAAAGAGCCAAAATAGTACTTTTTATAAAATAGTACCAAAATTGCACATTTTTATAAAAAGTACCAAAATAGTACTTTTTTATAAAAAGTACCGAAATATTAATTTTATGAGAAAATGTACCAAAATAATCCTTTTTTACAAAATTACTATTTTGGAACTATAAATTTTGTGAAAAGGACTATTTTGGTATTTTTTATAAAAAAATTAATATTTTGGTAATTTTTGTAAAAAAATAGTATTTTGGTACTTTTTATAAAAAAGTACCTTTTTTAATTACTTTCTTAGAAAAAGTACTATTTTAGTACTTTTTATAAAAAAGTACTATTTTGGTATATTTTTTAAATAGTACTATTTTGTTACATATTATATGAAAGTACTATTTAGTACATTATATAAAAAGTAATATTTTGTAAAAAAATACTATTTTGGACTTTTGTATAAAAAAGTTTTACTGTTTACTTTTTTATAAAATGAACCAAAATAGTACTTTTTTGTAAAAAAGTACCAAAATTGTAATTTTTTATAAAAAAGTAACAAAATAGTACTTTTTTATAAAAAGGACCAAAATATTAATTTGATAAGAAAATGTAACAAAATATTAGTTTGATTAGAAAATGTACCAAAATAGTATTTTTTTTACAAAATGTACCAAAATAGTACTTTTTTTTTTGTAAAAAGTACCAAAATATTACTTTTATTATAAAAAATTGCCAAAATAGTATTTTTTCATAAAATGTTCCAAAAATAGTACTTATTTTAAATAAAAAATAACATTATCGTAATATTTTATAAAAAGTACCAAAATAGTATTTTTTTTTATAAAAAGTACCTAAATTGTACTTTTTAAAATGTTTAAAAATTTTTTTATAAAAAAAAGTACTGTTTATAAAAAGTACTATTTCAGTTCTTTTAGTACTTTTGGTAAATTTTGTGAAAAAGAACTATTTTGGTATTTTATATTAAAAAAATACTATTTTGTTACTTTTTATAATAAAGTACTTTTGTATTACTTTTCATAAAAAAGTACTATGTTGGTACTATTTAAAAACAAAATGGTCTTTTTTAAAAAAACTACTACTATTTAAGTACTTTTTATAAAAAAGTACTATTTATGTACTCTCTTATAAAAAGTACCATTTTAGTACTTTTTATAAAAAAATAATATTTTGGTACATTTTGTGAAAAAATAATATTTTGGACTTTTGTATAAAAAAGTTCTACTGTTCACTTTTTTTATGAAAAGAACCAAAATAGTACTTTTTATAAAATAGTACCAAAATTGCACATTTTTATAAAAAAGTACCAAAATAGTACTTTTTTATAAAAAGTACCAAAATAGTACTTTTTTATAAAAAGTACCAAAATATTAATTTGATGAGAAAATGTACCAAAATAATCCTTTTTTACAAAATTACTATTTTGTAACTTTTAATAAATTTTGTGAAAAGGACTATTTTGGTATTTTTTATAAAAAAAAATAATATTTTGGTATTTTTTGTAAAAAATAGTATTTTGGTACTTTTTATAAAAAATTACCTTTTTTAATTACTTTCTTAGAAAAAGTACTATTTTAGTACTTTTTATAAAAAAGTACTATTTTGGTACATTTTTTAAATAGTACTATTTTGTTACATTATATAAAAAGTAATATTTTGTAAAAAAATACTATTTTGGACTTTTGTATAAAAACGTTTTACTGTTTACTTTTTTTATAAAATGAACCAAAATAATACTTTTTTGTAAAAAAGTACCAAAATTGTACTTTCTTATAAAAAAATAACAAAATTGTACTTTTTTGTAAAAGGGACCAAAATATAAATTTGATAAGAAAATGTAACAAAATATTAATTTGATTAGAAAATGTACCAAAATAGTATTTTTTTTACAAAATGTACCAGAATAGTACTTTTTTTGTAAAAAGTACCAAAATATTACTTCTATTATAAAAAATTGCCAAAATAGTACTTTTTCATAAAATGTTCCAAAAATAGTACTTATTTTAAATAAAAAATAACATTATCGTAATATTTTATAAAAAGTACCAAAATAGTATTTTTTTTAAAAAGTACCTAAATTGTACTTTTTAAAATGGTTAGAAAATTACGAAAATATAACATACTTTGTTGTTAAAAATGCAAAAAAAAATGTTTTTATAAAAAAATCAAAAAAAGTTTTTTTTTTTTATATAAATAGTACCAAAATAGTGTTTTTTTTACTAAAAAAGTTATTTATTAAAAAGGTACAAAAATAGTACTTTTTTATAAAAAGTTCGAAAACAGGATTTTTTTTTATAAAATGTATAAAAGTAGTACTTTTTTATAAAAAGTACCAAAATTGTTCCTTTTTAATAGTACCTAAATATAATTTTTCATAAAAGTACCAAAATAGTACTTTTTTATGAAAAGTACCAAATAGTACTTTGTTATAAAAATGTACCAAAATAGTACATATTTTTTTATATAAATTACCAAAATAGTGTTTTTTTTAAAGTACCATAATAGTACTATTTTATAAAAAGTACTAAAATGGTATTTTTTTTATAAAAATTACTGTAGTAGTAATAGTTAAAAAATGGTAAGTGTGTGAAATAATTTTTCAAAAAACTACTGAGTTAAAATTTTTCAACATGAACCCCTGATTTCCTTCAATGTCTCCGAATTTGATGAAACTTTGTGTATATGTTGGGACTTATAATACTTATACTCAGACAAAATTTGAGACCATTAACTTCCGTGGTTCCAGAAATATGACGTGTCAAAAGTCAAGAAAATCTTTTAAAGGATTAAATATAAACATTTATACCTTCAAAAGTATTTCAGCTATATTACTTCCTGATAGCTTGTTTTGAAGGTAAAACCATGACCTTTCAAATAACATTTTGCTAAAATTTTTATTTTGGATTTTTTTTTTTATTTCTGCAAAATTCGCGATTTGCGAAAATATATCTGAAAAAGCGACATTTTTAAAAATATGAAAAAAATATATGTTAACGGCTGTTATCTTAGCTACAAGCTGTACAAATTTTGGGTTGGTGAACGTATTAAGACCAGAGATATGAATAAAAATGTGTTGCCAAGTAGGAAATTTTTATCAAATCTGATGAATATTTAATTTTTATTTTTGAATATTTTTGAAAATACATATAATAAAACGGTGAAAAAAGTAAAGTTTATGGTACAGACGGGTACTACACATAGATACAATATAACATGAATATTTATCAATTACACTACTCTACAAAAATCAAATTTTTTTTGCACATACTCCTAGAATACATTTGCTAAAGTATTTTGACCTCCTTAACACGAATCTGTCATCATAAAAAATTTATAAAATCCCCTTTTCGAGATAAGACCTTTTTTTGCGGTCCATGCCGATAAAAACCAGCGAATGACTTTATATTGCATTTTTTATATAAACAAATTCAAAATGCATATTATTTCAAATTCATTGAGTTTATCCGAAAATCTTTGCAAAAAATCAAAAATTTTTGCAAAATTTGCATATATTATTTGCATATACTTTTTTCCCTAAATTTTTATTTTGTAATTTTCATTGTTTAAAATACATTTTCTTAAGTCTTTTGCCCTCTTTAACGTGAATCCATTAAACGCGAATCCATTGTCATTTTTATATAATCGCGTTTTCGAAATTTGCCCATTTAGTTTTTGCAGCTGAAGCATACAAAAATATTAAACGAACAAATAATATGAGGTATGTCAATGTGAAACATTTATTATGGCCTCTGTTCTGTCTTTCACAACTTTTCAATTCACATGAAAATTTCCGAATCACATGAAATCAAGTTTAGTGTTTTGTTGATCACGTTTTCATTCGAAGTTGAAATCGAATAATTTTAATTTAAAAAATTATAAGGAAAAAAGTGCATTCATTTTACTTTCACAAAATTTTATTTATGTGAAAGAAAACGAAAAAGAAATTCGGATGTGAAATCTAGAACACCAAAAAAATTCGGAAATTTTCACTTTCACATTTTTTATGTGAATTACTTTTTTTGGAACAGCGGCCTATTACCTTTCTTTTTTGGGTTCGAGGGTTAAGTCTGTTAAAAAGGCCTATATGTTCAGAAGACAGTTTGATAAAATGTTTATGATGACAGATTCGTGCAGGGCAAATACTTTCAAAAATGTGTTCTAGAAGTCTCTGCAAAAAAAGTTGACTTTTGTTAAGTAGTGTAATTGATAAAAAGTTATGTTACATTGTATTCATGTGTAGTACTCGTACATTACCATCAACTTTACTTTTTTCACCGTTTTATTTTATGTATTTGCAAAAATATTCAAAAATAATAATTAAATATTCATGAGATTTCGAAAAAATTTCCTACTTGGCAACACATTTTCATTAATATCTCTGGACTTAATACGTTCACCAACGCGAAATTTTTGGACCTTGTAGCTAAGACTCAAACCATTAACATATATTTTTTTCAGATTTTTAAAAATGTCGCTTTTTTTGATATATTTTCGCGAATCGCGAATTGTGCAGAAATACAAAAAAGATCCCAAAATAAAAATTTTCGCGAAATGATATATTAAAAGTGATGGTTTTGCCTTTAAAAAAAGATATCTGGGAGTGATATAGCTCAAATACTTTTCAAGATATAAATATTTATAATTTACCCTTTAAAAGATTTTCTTGACTTTTGAAACGTCATATTTCCAAAACTACGGAAGTTAAAAGTCTTAAACTTTGTTTGAGTATTAGTCGAGTAAGTCCCTACATATATACCGAATTTCACGAAATTCGGGTCGATTGACGTCAAAAATTAAATTTTTTTTGCTATGTTGATATGGATTTACTCTACTTGCTCTGAAAAACTATTGCTTTTAGGGCAATGTCAAACAAAAATCATTAATTCTGGAACGTTAAGTAGAATCGATTGCAGGACAATATAATAGGTTCTGGAACCGATAGTTTTAAACGGAAAATTTTGCTGGAACTAGTACTTAAAAAAATACAAAATTGTATTTTTTTATAAAAAGTACTATAATAGTACTTTTTTTTTATAAAAAAGTACATAAATAGTACTTTTTTTATAAAAAGTACTTAAATGGTACTTTTTTATAAAAAGGGACATAAATAGTACTTTTTTATAAAAAGGTCTTAAGTAGTATGTAGTTTTAAAAATAGTTTTCTTTCTTTTAAAATATTACTAACATACTAATTTTTTTATAAAAAATAATAAAAAAAGTACTTTTTTTATAAAAAGAACCAAAATAGTACTTTTTTGTGTACGGTACCAAAATAGTTATTTTTCATAAAATTTACCAAAAGTACCAAAGTAGTACTTTGTATAAAAGAGTACAAAAATTGTACTTTTTTTTATAAAAAGTACTAAAATGGTACTTTTTTATATGAAAGTACATAAAGAGTATTTTTAATACAAAAAATAGCACTTGTTTTACAAAAAGTACCGAAATAGTCCTTTTTTTTCAAAAATAAAAAATTTTGATTTTTTTTTATAAAAAAGTAGCAAAATAGTACTTTTTTATAAAAAGAAACAAAATTGTAATTTTTTTATTAAAAGTACAAAAAAAGTATAACTTTTTAACAAAATGTTCACGAAAAGTTCATTTAAAATAAAGTTTCAAACAGCACATCAAATATATTTTTCACCCCTTTCAGTCCCCTTTAGCCTTCAAACATGTTAATCAAATACATTTTTTTTCTCCTTTCAGTCCGCTTCACATCAAGGAAATTTATTTTCTTTTGTACCCGAAGTTTATGTAAATATATTACCCATACTATTGGATACGGTTATGGATTTTAGTAATCATGATTTGGTAGTACAATTTGAAGTACAAGATTCTGAATGTGTTATAAATATGGTAGCTGATTTTCTAAGTGTACATTCAGCTGATCCTCGCATTATTTTGGCATCGTGTAAAGATTCTCTGCTACAAGCATTGGGAACACTAACATGCCATAAATCGGGTATACGGGCCTTGGAAAATGCGCCCAAGAAAAGGTTTGTGTGTGGTAACATTTTATTATTTTATCAGTAATCTATTTTAAAAATTTCTTTATTTTGTTATAGTCAATTAGCTTTGGTTAAAGCCTTACTGCGTCCTTATGAAAATCGTGCTTGGGGTCAAAGTAATTGGTTACTTTTACGTTTTTGGCTAGGCGAGGGTTATGCTTATAATGATGCCCGCCAGCCCTGTGTTTGGCAGGGTGGTAATACACCCGTTCAAATTGGTTTATGTCGTTCACGTGCCAAAAATGAAACACATACCGGGTTATTGCATAATATAGCACCAGCTAATCCTTCCAAACATTTTCAGCTATTAATAGGAGCCAAATTGGCAGAAGATGAACCATTTGCTACGGCCTTTTTAAATTCCGTATTAAGTCAATTAAATTGGGCTTTTTCCGAATTTATATTATTACTGCAAGAGGTAAGAAAAATCTTAAAGCTGCCGAAATATATAAATTTATTGTATTAATTTCCTTGTTTACAGATCCAAAATACTGCCCATCGCCAGGAAAATACCGTTTTTGAACCCAAACAATTAAAGATCTGCTCTATGTGTTTTGAACTGACCGTTTCATTGATGCGTTGTTTGGAAATGATCATATCCGTAGCTCCAGAAATATTTCATGATCAATGCCGCCCTAATAGTGATTTAGTTTTAAATCGTGTTTGCCAGCTAATAAGTCAAGTTTTATCTAGAGTTACAGTACCTCCGGGATGCTTTCAATTTGTCGTTGATATGTGTTCGGCTGATTTAAATGCTGTAACACATTTTCCTATAATTACCGCCGCTTTGGGTATTTTGTTGGCTTTATTTAAAGAAGAACTAGACAATGATAAAACACCTTCAAAGGTAAGTTTGGGAAACATTTTAGGAACACTTTTCTAACGAAATATGTCAGTTTGCATAGTCGGGAACATTTTTTTTTATTTTTAAAAGTTAGATGCTTTGGACGATATTACTACTAAATTTCAAAAATTGGACGCGACCTTATAAACTTGATTACAATAGTTCTGCTGGTCACAAATCCGTTTACCGAACTTTTCCATCACATCTGGTTTTTGACAAAATTGAGGTAAAAGTTTAAAAAAATCGCCGTTTTGGACATTTTTGGAAACTCCCCAGGCAGAAAAATACATACGGGCCAGATCTGGCAAAGTACCTAATAAGGTAGTATTAATACTGGCAAAGTACCTTTTTTTTGGGTTCTTAGTACTTGCTAAGATGCTAAATGATAACACCATTTAGTAGTGGCAAAGTACTTTTAAAAGCGCTTTCCCTGTACTTTAAAAAGTATTATCCGAGATTTTTTGTAAATAGCTTTTTAACTAAAATATTCCATTATAAAATTAAAAATTGCGAATAAAATTATTTTTTTATTTAATAATTTGTACATTAGAAGTCTTTTTTTATTTTTTTCATTTTAAATAAATTATATATTAACACAGCATGCCAAAAGTGACCACTATTTTAGAAAATAAGAGGTATGACCAACATTTCCATTTATTTGAGACATGCTGAGTCCAATGGCGTACTCCTTTTTTTGATGTATGGTACAGTTTTCTTGCAATATGTCATTAAAGATTATCTTATTTCCAGCCTGTTTTTTAACAAAAAAAAATGTAAAATTTGGTTTAAAGCTTTTCATCTTAAGCCCTTAAATTCGAAAATTTCTTCATTTTTCAAGGTTCTCTCGAAATTAACCTCTAAATTGGTATTTGATAAAAAATTTGCTTTAAGTGGATCATAAAGGCATCCCTAACACTACGAATAGTGAACAAAAAACATCTATGTGATATAGACCTTCATGTTAAAAATCGCGAATTTTTTTTTTTATGGCAGAATCATTTTACAAGATGACTTAAGGGTCCATCTTTAAGTATATAATGTGGTAACCTTAAAAAAATAACTGACGAAAAATTTGTCCAAAAAAATAATTTTTGGTCAGTTAATTCTGTAAGGTTCCCACATTATTTACTTAAAGAAAGTACTTAATTCGGTGAAACCAAGTACTTTACTAAAAAGAGCTTGCTATACAAAAAATAAATTGCTTTGCCAGTACTTTTTTTTTGGTACGGTTGGCAATTTCTGGCTGGGTCACAGCGAATGAACACGATTTGATAGCGACTTCAAAATAAGTCGAGGGTAAAGCTTAAACTTTACTCTTTAAGATGCAGAACTCATTTGATCAGTCACCTAAATCCTTTGGGCAAAAATTTCCTTTCAATGATGTCGTTTAAAACGTTTTTGGGGGGAAATACCTTATTAAAAAACAATTGGTGCTAAAACGGTTAAAGCGACTTATTGAATGAGTTATACATCTGAAAGAGCAATGTTTGAGCTTTACCCTATTTGAAATGTGAAAAATTTGTACTTCGGTAATTTTCAAATCTCCTGAAAAAATGTTCATAAAAACTTAATAATTGTTATGTAGGATCCTCCAACAAAAAAAAAAATATTCCGAAAAATAGTTCTAGAAAGTTCTGCTTCCAAGAGGCAAAACTTTTTTTTAAAAAATCTATTTTTTTTGAATTTCAATTTATTTTTATGTCCTCCATTCAAAAAATGGGAGTACAGTTACTTTTTCATTTCGTGTTTAACACATCAAAATAGCGATTTGGGATCCCAATTTAAAAAAATCAGGTAATGTTATTGGCCCCACATTGGGAGCCAATTTCATAAAATCGATCTTTGAATTCCAATTGATTTTTATACCCTCCATCAAAAAGTAGGAGTAAATTAATTTTGTCATTCCATGTTTAGCAAATCGAAATAGCCGTTTAGAATCGAAATTAAAAAAAAATTACATAAATTCCATGAAGCCCCACGCTGGCCGCCATTTTTTTAAAATCTGTCTTTAATTGAAATGATTTTTGTACTCTCCATCCAAGCATCGAAACAGCAGTCTCGGATCCCAATTCAAAGGAATCACATAATGTTAATAAGACCCCACGTTGAGCGCCATATTAATTAAATTAATCTTATACGAATAAAAACATCATGCTACTGAAACCCCAAGTTGGGCGCCAATTTTATTAACTTTTCTTATACAAATTTCAATAGTCTTTTATACCATGTATTGGGGTTATAAAAACCTTTAAAGTCAGTGTTAAACATATCGAAGTAGGAGTCTAGGATCCCAATTCAAAAGAATCACGACATGTTAGACAGGCCCCACGTTGATAAAATCAATCCTAATTGTATTTTAAATGATTTTTAAACCCTTTATCCAAAAAATGTGGTTATATTAACTTTGTAATTTCACATTTAACACATCGAAAAAGTGGTCTAGAATCCAATTTAAAAGCATGTTGATGTAGCCCTAAGCTGGGAGCCAATTTTATAAAATCGATTTCATTTCAATTGGTTTTATGCCCTCTATCCAACAAATGGGGTATAATAATTTGATTATATCGTGTTCAACACATCGATTCAATAGCATTCCAACACAAACTTAATTACATAATTTCGAAGAAGCCCCTCTCTGGGCGCCAAATTTTTTAAATGTATCTTATTTTAATTGAATTGATTTTTGTACTCTTCATCCAAACATAGAAACAGCGGTCTAGAATTCCAATTCAACAAAAATACATAATGTTAATGAGACTCCACGTTGGGCGCCAATTTAATTAAATTCATCTTGATTTTTATTGCCTCTAAAAATAAATGTATATTTACTTTGTCATTAGGCGTGTATTAGATTAGATTAGATTAGTAAAGGCCCTATGCACTGTGACCAATATGATCTTTTATGCAGCCTAGCAGTTGCCCTATAAGTTGAGGCTTTTAATAAAGCCAAGTATCCTATTTGTCATGGATTCCCATATGTCAATTGGAGCTAATGAATGTCGCCCTAGATGTCGAATTCGTCTGATGTTGAGTCTTGGGCACTCACAAAGGATGTGTTCTGCCGTTTCGGCGTCAATTTCACAGAATCTACATATTTCAGTGTCTGATAAATTTTTCTTCCTAAGTTGATAGCGAAGATTACAATGTCCAGTGAGGTAACCAGTTAGAATCCTTAGATCCTTTTTGTCGGGATTTAGTAGTCGTTTAGATACCCCAGAGGATGGAGAGATAAATCGTAAACTTTCCCTGATATGCCCAATGGACAAACCACAGAAGGGTTCCGGACCGATAAAAGGTCTGCCCGTTCGTTGCACAAGTGCCCCTCATGGCCCGGGACCCAACTGAGAGTAAGTTCATTGTTACGGCCCAGTTCGTTTAGGGAAAGAATACAATCCATGACAAGTTTTGAAGATACATCGTGGGCTGATAAATCCTTCAATGCTGCTTGACTGTCAGATAGTATATATGTATATGTTTGTCCTTTTTGTGCACCTATGTAAACATTCGGACACGCATATATATATGGCATAAAGTTCTGCCTGAAATATCGATGGGGAAATTCGGACCGAAAATCCCCTCGCCAGCATTCCCATTGGTCTGTTTTGAGCCATCAGTAAACCACACTTGAATTCCTGGTTCTGGATTCCAAGAGTTAGTAGACCATATGCTCCTTTCAGGAATATCTATTCTAAAATGTCTTATAAAGACTTGTCTGGGTAGCATTCTGTCAGAGATCTTCAATCTAAGATTTCAATTCAAAAACAAATCGCAAGTTGGGCGCCAATTTTATTAAATCATATTAAAAATTCAATAGTCTTTTATACCCTCCATTGGGGTTATATTTACCTTGTAAGTCAATGTTTAACACATCGAAATAGGAGTCTAGGATTCCAATTCAAAAGAATTACGACATGTTAATCGACGTTGGAAGCTTATTTAATAAAATCAATCTTATTTGGATTTTAAATGATTTTTAAACTCTCTATCCAAAAAATGTGGCAATACTAACTTTGTCATTTCATGTTTAACACATCGAAAAATATTCTGAATTAGTAGTTTTTGCATTTTTTTTAGTTAAAGGGGAAAATGGGATAAAATTGGGAAATTGGTATTTTGCTAGACTTAAATTTAAAACTGTTCAACTTAAATTTTAAAATGGTTACACTTTATTCTCATAATGTTCCACTTTAATATAATAATGGTTCCACATCAATTTAATAATGTTCCAATTTGATAAAGAAATGTACCACTTTGATTCTTAAATAACGATTCTTTTAAGTTTTTCTATAATTTAGTATATTTTATTAAAGTTTTACATTTTATTTAACAATTTATTTATTTTTTTAATATATTTTGTGTACAGGTTACCCGCATAACACGAGCTCTTCTAACAGATCCAAGTTTTCAATTTGCCAATTTAGAATTTGCATTGGGTGAAATAAAAACCCCAATTTTACAGCAATCAGAAATACCAAGAGGAAATTTTGATCCATCTACCCGGGCACATATAGATCCATTAACAAATGATGTAAGAGTTCCTCAACCAACTACCTCTACAAAAAGAATAAGAGCAGATCCACCCATACTTAAGTTTACATTAACTGATTGTAAGTTTTTAGAAAAATTTAATAAAATTATTATTTATATTAATATATTCCCTTCTTTACAGTTCCTACCCATGTCACCCCCATAGAAATTGATAAAGTTCGTCGTCTCATTGATATGCTTAAGGTCAAACAATCATTGCTTTCCGATATTACCCTGCCTTCGGAAGATTCTTTATGTCCCATCTGTTGTGCCAAACCTATAGCGGTGGTTTTTAATCCCTGCAAACATCAGTCCTGCAATAATTGTATTCTACAACATCTAATGAATTCAAAAGTTTGTTTCTATTGCAAGACTCTAATACAAACTATAGAAACATCTGATGGAACTGTTATATACGAAAATACTGAATACATACAGGCTCCCACCATGTATGAAGTTTAATTATGCATTGTTTTTTTTTTTAAGTTTTAAGACATTAATTCACTCATTGTTTCACTTTAGAGAATCAAAAACTCGCAATTAAACCCACCCACTCTAAAAAAAAAAGAAATTTCTAAGAATCTCAGAGTTACTTCTGTATTCTGTACTCTAGTCAAATATATTTTAAATTACTTATAGAAACATACATATATTTTAAAGTTATATAAAAAAAAAATATTTTAAGTAAAATTTTTACACTGCCTAGATTTTGTTAATGAAGAAAAAAAAAGAAAAATTATATTTAAAAAAATAATCAAATTCAAATTTTAATGCCCTATTCTTATTGAAACTAAATTATATTGTTAATAGTAGTATTCAGAGTCTTGCCAGCTCTGATAATGTAGCAAAAGTGCACTTGTGCTTTATTGCCAGGCCTGGCAAACTTGCCTGGAAAGTTCTCTTTATTCTGAATCTACTAATGTATATCTAATTTTTATTGAAAGTAGCTTGTTCTAGTTTTTATTTTGGTTTTTATAATGTGATATCAAAGATATTATTGAAAATTTGGTGTATTTATTTAAAAATTAAAAAAAAATTAATTAATGCATTTATTTTATTTTTTTGTATAAACATTTTTACCCAATATCTTTTCTCTAAGATCTCTTACCACAAATGTTTTTGGATATTAAATTATAGATTATACATCACCCTACATACAAAATATTTTTTTTTAGTTATTGCTTGCAAAGCTTTTTTATTAAAAATAAAATTAAAAAACAAAAATAATATTTATACATACTTTTAAAATTTTTTAAATAAAAAACAAAAAACACACTGCCAGTGATAAAAAACAAAATTTTGAATTAAATTTAACTTTTGGAAGACATTTTAAGCGGGTGATGCTTGGTAAATATTTTTTATTTTCCTGGCCAGGTAGGTATTATATTTCAACGAAATTGGTCCAGGAGTTAAGAAGTTGTGGCTAAAACCGTGGTTTGGAGTTGGTTTTCATCTGGAATTTAGGTGTTAAAAACTACGTAAGCTCAACACACTTTGAAAGACATTGGTAAGCCACAAAAATATGTATTTTGTTTAGTGTTAGTGATTTTGTCAATCAAATAAAATTTTGCACAAATTAAAATTTGTGTAAACTGAGAAAAAAAACTTTCGTGATATAAATAAAATTGATTCATAATTTTGTTTCGATTTAACCAATGAATTAATTTATAAGCTTATTAAAATATCATGAGTATGAAGAAATTTCATAAAATTTGCTTCATTAGATTTCATAGTTTCATTAAAAAATTGCATTAAATTTTGTTTATAAAACTTGGTTTTTTTACACCTGTAGAGTCGCGTCTGTTAAATTTTTAG
Source organism: Pegoplata infirma (assembly GCA_963921195.1). NCBI lineage: Eukaryota > Metazoa > Arthropoda > Insecta > Diptera > Anthomyiidae > Pegoplata > Pegoplata infirma. The sequence goes on from OY992536.1 coordinate 32,461,154, forward strand.
TTAACGCGAGTTAACCAGTGATATATATAAATAAAAAAATGTAAAAGTGTATTTTTCTAACTTGTTATACCCTTCATCACACTGTGGTACAGGGTACAATTAGTTTGTGCTGATGTTTGTAACTACCCGAAATATTGGTCCTAGACCCTCTTTTAAGTATACTGATCGACTCAGAATCACTTTTTGAGTCGATTTAGCGATGTCCGTCCGTCTGTCTGTCCATGTAAACGGTGTAAAGACGATACAGGTCGCACTTTTTCATCAATTGACTTAAGCCTCTATTGGCCCAATAGCGATGCCTATTGAAATTGGGAAAAAACGGTCCATATTTAGACCTAGCCCCGATACAAAGGTCCTCTTCAGTTTTGGCTCAAATGACTCTAATAACCGCATCATAATAGGTATCTTTTTGAAATTTGGCAGGTAATTATGTTTCATCTACACAAATCACCATTAAAGAAATCGGACCAGTTCTTCTTGAAGCCCCCCTACAAACCACCTTCCCGATTTTCACACAAATCTCTCAAATTTCATGAAAATAGAAAATATTTGATTAAAATTCTGTTTGTGTATGTTAAACGCGTACTTTAATAACCTTATCAAATCTGATTATCATCGGAACATTTTCTGGACTTAGGCCCCATGTGAAAATTTCGCCCGACATTCAGTTAAAGCGGTTTATTGTCAACAAAACCTATTTCACAAGATTTGACAAAATACAGATCCAATCAGTCCGTGTTTGTACTTGGGACTCATTTTCTGGGAAACTCTGATGTAGGGTATTATATGGTCGGTCTTGACCGACTATAATTTTCTTACTTGTTTTTTTTTCTCGTTTTTCAGACTTTTATTATTCAAGGGGTGATCCCTAACGGCCGGCACTGCGACCCTTATGGGTCTTTTGTGCCAAGATCCATTAATCTAATTCAAACTCTGTTCAATGTTCCTAATGAACATTATAACAGAGGATGGAGAAGCTAGCCTTATATCTGCAGAATTAAGCAATTCCTTGTCTAAGAACCGTCTTCTGATCCTACATATTGCGACGCACTCACATAATATGTGTTGCGTTGTTTCCACTTTCTCAAGACAAAGTCGACACAAAGACGATGCACAAAGGTTTAAATTATGCAAGTGATAATTTACCTTATAATGCCCGGTGAGAAAACCTGTCAGTAACCTAATGTCACTTTTGGTGTGATTAAGTATACTTTCATATGATAATGGAGCGATTAGTGCTTTGGATTGTCGTAGACCTCCTGAATTTTTCCACAAGTTTAAGAAGTCGGTTCTTTCCAAACCCTTAATCATGTTCGAGAAGGTGGACCAGTTTACCCCACAATAGGGTTCGGTTCAGACTTTATGCGAAATTTAAAATAAAAGATAAAGTGTTAATTTTATAATTAAATTTTATGTTAGAAAACTAAGTAAAAACCATAAAAAAATGTGAAAGTGTATTTTTTCTACCCTGTCTACTACAATCACGTAAATTTAATAAAATTTCATTGACGATTACATGTGACTCACCAAAATTGTTATTAATGAAAATGTTCATTAATTTTTTAAATTTAAGGTTGCAATTTTCCCTCACTTAGCTACTGCTATTCCACATTTAATCAATGAATACTTTCATTCATTTCATGAAAAACTTCAGAAAACGTTTTAGACAAGTTCTAAAAATATTTTTATTATTTCCATGTAAGTTTTCATTGAAAGAAACTTAAATGACACCAGTTTAATTGATCAAATAAAACGTGTCTTCGCTTGAAAACGCGAGCCATTTTTAATTTCCAACCGCTGATCAGAACGGCACGAGTTTATGTTGTGATTCTTTTTACACTCTTTATACGAAGTTTAAAATGAAATGTAATTGATTAATTGTTTTTCTTTTATATTATTTCGTGGTTTAAATTATGTATTAAAATTGAAGTACATAGTAAAATTTTGTGTGAGACTACTGAGTGAAATCTATAAATAAAAATATGTAAAAGCGTATTTTTCTAACTTGTTTTTTTTTCGTTTTTCAGACTTTTTATACGATATTTAATTTTATAATTACTAAAATTCACGCTGTTTTATATTATTTCGTGGTTTTACTAATGAATTACAATCTAAGTTTGGAGTAAAATTTTGTGTAAGAAAACTAAGTAAAAACAATATAAAATGTGAAAGTGCATTTTTTTCTACCCTGTTTACTACAATAACGTAAATTAAATAAAATGTGGAGTATGAGTATGTGTGGCATGAACCTCGAATTAGTAAGAAGTTTTATACTTAATAATACTTGATTAACAAAAAATTCCTTACTTTTCCTAGGTTCGTGCTCTTTTCTTAAGATACGGAATAAATAATGCTTATTAACCCAACAATTTTAAATTTGCAAATAAGTACGTTTTGTTCTGCGGCTCCTCAAATGTCAGTGACGATTACTTATGACTCACCAAACATTGTTATTAATGAAAATGTTCATTAATTTAAATTTAAGGTTGCAATTTTCCCTCACTTAGCTGCTGCTCTTCCACATTTAATCAATGAATACTTTCATTCATTTCATGAAAAACTTCATAAAACGTTTTAAACAAGTTCTACAAACACAAATATTTTCATTATTTCCATGTAAGTTTTCATTGAAAGAAACTTAAATGACACCAGTTTAATTGATCAAATGAAACGTGTCTTCGGTTGAAAACAAGAGTCATTTTTCATTAAGCTTATGTCAATTTTCATTACTTTCATGAAGCTTTTTTTTTAAGTGTACAGAGTACACTTTTTTCCCAGTTGAAATTTTTATACCCTCTAACTACAGTATGGGGGTATACTCACTTTGTCATTCCGTGTGTAACGCATCGAAATATCAGTCTAGGACCCCATGAAGTATATATTATTGATCAGTGATCGATTCTAAGACATTCTAGCGATGTCCGTCTGTCCGTCCGTCCGTCTGTCTGTCCGTCCGTCCGTCTGTGGAAGACACGATACGGTCCAAAATAAAAGGGCTAGACTCCTGAAATTTGGCATAAATATGTCTTATGTTCATAGGCTGGTTAAGTTCGGAGATGGGCAAAATCGGACTAGGGGGGAAAAAGTTCCCCCTTGACAAAGTAAACCAACCAATGAAAAAAGGTAACTTTTTATAGTTTTTTTTGTATTTTTGTCAAACAAATGAAACATTTTTATGCTTAAAAAAGTTAAAAGTCTTGGACTTGAACCCAGGGGATTGGAAAATTACTTTTTTTGGTCCGCCCCACTTGTGGGCGTGGATATTAGCCAATTATTTATATAATGATGAAATTGTATATCTTTTGTACAAAAAGCATAGTAATTAAATTTGTAAACATTTTTGACCAGAGAGAAGGTGTCCCCAAGGACCCTCGAACCCCCTCCCCCCCCCAAAAAATGCCCCTGCAATTTCTTTTTTTTTTGTGAACGTTGGAGGGTATAGAAGATTCGGCACAGCCGAATTTAACACTCACTTGTTTTAGCTACAAATGTCAGTTGATTTTACGATATTTTTAAGTTGTTTTAATTAGAGATGGGCGCGTGAGTGGATTTTGACTCACACTCACTCACGCTCTCGCAAAAAATAATCGAATCACTCACGCAATTTTTTTTTACTCACGATCACGTGAGTAATAAAAAACTTACTCACGCTTACGCGTGACTCACGCCAGATTCAATCATGCCCACGCGTGAGTCACGCAAAATCTACTCACGCAATAACATTTTCTTACCACAAAAAAAAAACTCCAAAAAAAAAAAATTTAAAAAAAATTGGGCTAACCAAAAAATCTAATCACGCAAACTCACGCAAAAAATAAATGACTCACTCACTCAGATTTTTTTTTCATCTCACGCTCACTCACAATCACGTGATTGATATGAAAATCACTCACACTCACGCGTGATTCACGTGAATCACGCAAATCACGTGACCAGCTCCCATCTCTAGTTTCAACGGTCATATTCTGCTGATTTTACTTACATAATGCCTCAAGTAGTTTGATAGTGCATTTCAGCGGTTAGAAAATTATGTACAAAAATGTGAGGACTCCTCGAAAATTTTGGAACATTCCACATAACCCCTAAAACACAAAATGATTTGATTCTGCTGGTGGAGACTTGCGGACAAATTTTACTTTTACCAACTTTTTTTAGCAACATTTTTCCGCCGACATTTTTTAACCAATTTTTTTTTTACAAAAATTTTTTTTGACCAAATTTTTTTTTTCACCAAAATTTTTTTCACCCAAATTTGTTTTCACCCAAATTTTTTTGTCACCAACATTTTTTTTTCACCAATATTTTTTTTCACCAATATTTTTTTTCACCAAAAATTTTTTTCAACAAAAATTTTTTTCACCAAAAATATTTTTCACCAAAATTTATTTTTCACCAAATTTTTTTTTCACCAAAAACTTTCTTCACCAAATTTTTTTGCACCAAAAATTTTTTTCCCCCAATTCTTTTTGTCACCAAATTTTTTTCACCAAAATTTTTTTCACCAAAAATTTTTTTGACAAAAATTTGTTTTGACCCAAATTTTTTGCAATAATCTTTTATACATTGCAAAGAGTGTTAATATATTCGGCAAGGCCGAGTTGAACTATTTTTTCGTTAAATAATTTTCAAAAATTTATATTTTTTAATATTTTATTTCCATTTAACAATTGGCAAGCCACTTTTTTTTATTTATTTCTTTTAATTTAAAACATTTACACATTCAACTATAATAAAATTATTAACAAATATTTAACATTAGAAACCATAAAATTACAATACATTTTTTTTTTAAATTTTTTAACAAAATTTCCAATATTAATAATATAATAATTTATCTAATACAATAATTTATTAGAATAACAAAATATAATAAAATGACTAGAGATGAGCGTTACAAGTGTCTGACTAGATTAGCTTAAAAAAATAGACTTACAACTAAACAAAGATTACACTAATAATAGCTGAAGGTTTAAGGGAAGGAAGGTCAAAACAAGTATTGAATCCACAGCCCAAAAATAGCAAATTTATTTAAAAAGGCTAACTGGAGTTTTGAAAACAAAAGCAAGATTATTATAAGATGGAAGAGCCGTGATTAAAATATTTGTTGAAACAAAGTTTTTAATTAATTAACATTTTAATTGATATTGAGAATTTGAAAAATAGCATTAACCAATTTTGTTTGTCATCAACGTTTAAAAAGATTAATTTTCGATATTTTCAAAATTGATTACTATTTTAATTAAATTAATTAAAAAAATAATTGAATTTATTTTATTTTCAACAACAATTTTAATTGAGGGTTAATTTTCTTTTATTCTATACTTAATGAAGATTGTGCCTGATTTTGAACCTCTTTCCATCTTAAATGTAAGCTCCTCGGCAACAGTTTTCAAAATCCAGTTTCCTTTTCATTAAATTTTGGATATGCAATATTCCTAACTAAAACTATGTACTTTAGAGTATTTATTTTTTGGTAATTATTTGTAAAGAGAAATTTTAAATATATTCTTTTATTATTTTCAGAATTCTCCAAAATATTTATATTGTCCTTTTTAGAGGTATACTAATGTATTTATAGAATTATTTATATAGATTTAAAAACTTTATTAATTTGACTTTATTCGAAAAAATATTCTATTTTTCTGATTTGCTTTGAAATGATGATCTTTATTAAAATCGCCAAATTTTGGATATAGAATAAATCTCACATTCTGAGCTATTTATACTCTACACCACACTGTGGTATAGGGTATAATGAGTTTGTGCTGATGTTTGTAACTACCCGAAATACTGGTTCTAGACTCACTTTTAAGTATACCCATCGACTCAGAATCACTTTTTGAGTCGATTTAGCGATGTCCGTCCGTCCGTCTGTCTGTGCATGCAAACGTTGTAAACACGATACAGGTCGCAATTTTTAATCAGCTGACTTGAAATTTGAAACTTAAGGCTCTTTTGGCCCAAGGAAATTGAAATTTGAAAAAAATCGGTCCATATTTAGACCTTTTCGAAATTTGGCAGGTAATCATGTTTTATTTACACAAATCACCATTCCAAATTTTAAAGAAATCGGACCGGTTTTTCTTGTAGCCCCCATACAAACCACCTTCCCGATTTTCACATAAATCTCTCAAATTTCATGAAAATAGAAAATATTTAATTAAAATTCTGTTTGTGTATGTTAAACGCGTGCTTTAATAACCTTATCAAATCCTATTATCATCGGACCATTTTTGGACCATGTGAAAACTTCGTCCGATATTCAGTTAAAGCGGTTTATTGGCAACAAATCGAAGCCTATTTCACTCAAATTTGATTTGCGAGTCTTTTTTACAATTTATTCAAGATTTGACAAAATATAGATCTAGTCGGTCCATGTTTGAACTTGGGACCCATTTTCCGGGAAACTCTGGTGTAGGGTATTATATGGTCGTTCTTGACCGACTATAATTTTCTTACTTGTTTTCATATAGAAAAGTTCTCAGATTCTAAACCATTTTTCATATAGAAAAATTCTCAGATTCCGAGACATTTTTGATATAGAAAAATTTTCAGATTCTGAAACAGTTTTTACATAGAAAAATTCTCAGATTCTGAGACATGTTTTATATAGAAAAATTCTCAGATCCGGAGACATTTTTTATATAGAACAATTCTCAGATTCTGAAACATTTTTCTTACAGAAACATTCTTAGAATTTGAGACATTTTTCTTACAGAAAAATTTTCAGATTCTGAGACATTTTTCTTATAGAAAAATTCTCAGATTCTGAGACATTCTGAGACAGAAAAAAATATTTTTCATATAGAAGAATTCTCCGATTCTGAGATATTTTTCATATAGAAAAATTCTCAGATTCTGAGATATTTTTCTTGTAGAAAAATTTTCAGACTCGGAGACATTTTTCATATAGAAAAATTCTCAGATTCTGAGACATTTTTGATATAGAAAAATTTTCAGATTCTGAGACATTTTTTACATAGAAAAATTCTCAGATTCTGAGACATTTTTCATAAAGAAAAATTCTCAGATTCTGAAACATTTTTCATATAGAAAAGTTCTTAGATTCTAAGACAGTTTTCTTATAGAAAAATTTTCAGATTCTGAGATATTTTCTTATAGAAAAATTCTCAGATTCTGAGACATTTTTCTTATTGAAAAATTCTTAGATTCTGATATATTTTTCATATAGAAAAATTCGCAGATTCTGAGATATTTTTCATATAGAAAAACTCTCAGATTCTGAAACATTTTTCATATAGAAAAATTCTCAGATTCTGAGATATTTTTCATATAGAAAAATTCTCAGATTCTGAGATATTTTTCATATAGAAAAATTCTCAGATTCTGAGACATTTTTCTTATAGAAAAATTCTCAGATTCTGAGGCATTTTCTTATAGAAAAATTCTCAGATTCTGAGACATTTTTCTTATAGAAAAATTCTCAGATTCTGAGACATTTTTCTTATAGAAAAATTCTCAGATTCGGAGACATTTTTCTTATAGAAAAATTCTCAGATTCTGAGACATTTTTCTTATAGAAAAATTCTCAGATTCTGAGACATTTTTCTTATAGAAAAATTCTCAGATTGTGAGACATTTTTCTTATAGAAAAATTCTGAGACATTTTTCTCAGATTTTGAAATATTTTTCATATAAAGAATAGAACTACCCCTGTAAAAAAATAATTGGATCAAAACATATCTCTTTTGATAAAAACATATATGGATCATATCTAAATGGATATAATCAGATCTACTCCATATATATTCATATCTGCTTCAGATATGTTTTGATCCGTAAATTGAGTCTATCTGACAATTTTACATATATGAACATATCTGAAAATGTCTGATCATAAGTATATGTCATATATGCCAGATAGACTCAATTTACGGATCAAAACATATCTGAAGCAGATATGAATATATATGGAGTAGATCTGATTATATCCATTTAGATATGATCCATATATGTATTGATCAAAAGAGATATGTTTTGATCCAATTATTTTTTTACACGGGTAGTCTAAGATTATTCTCTTATCATTTCATTTCAAAGCAAATACTTTCTTTTGTAATATTCCTATTGATATTCTAATTTTTTTGTGATACCCTACATTATGTCTACTATACATAATACTTAAAGCGTTCATTAACAATATCCACATCGTAATATCCTATAATTTAGTTTTGTTTCCATATAATTTTTCATCAAGTTAAAGCCACTTTTGAAAACCATTGCTTTGTTTAGCTGGAATTAGATCCATTTGAGAAAATTTAACATGTCTAAAGTATACCACAGGCATTTGTATGCATCCGATGTGAATGCCGACCATTTGATGAATGTGGTGCATAACCGGAACAGCAGGGATGTATGGCGGCCGAGTGACGAGCATGACTAAAACTTTGACTGGTAGTTATTTTTGAAGATGATGGCGGTTCATGAACATGATGACAGGTTGCATGATGCATAGCAGGAGCATGACTGTGGCTGTAAAAATTAAAAAAAAAAATATCAACCAAATGAGAATTACTAAATATATTTCTTTTTAAAATAACCCATACAATTAAAACCTACCCATGACTGCATATATTTGAATCTGATACTGAATTGGCCATATGTCTAGGTGGTGGTGGTAAAAACAATGGACATCCTCCTCCCATATCCATATCATCGCCACCATGTGCTCCCTCTGATACCGTTACACGATCTCCAAATATATCATTTATTCTCATGGACTGTGATGTTTTCATTTGTTGATCATTTTCGGTTACCTCTTCTATCATTTTATCTAATTTCTCTATAGCTTTAGTTTGTTTGGCGGCTAGAAAAGCTTTACGCGCTGCTTTAGACATGGGCAAGGGAGCTGATAACGATCGTATGGGCGGTGGTGAATGCATCGATATGGATTCTTTTGATATTGTACGTTTTGCATTAAATTCTAGATTTTTGGGACAATGCTGGAGTTGTTGAGCAGTTGCAACCGCTTTTACCACCTGTTTCATATGAAGCTTTTCCTCCTTTTCTTGGGCCAAAGTTGCATTCGAGATCCTAGGTGAAAATGTTATTTTTCTGGTTAGAAAAATGTTTGGTTGTTGAAAAATAGAAAGAGATAGTAAGAGTGTGAAATATAGAGAGAGAGAAAAAAGGATGGAAATTAAGATAAAGAATATTTTGGATGCATTTTTTTTTTTTGTAAATTATAAAACAGAAAAAGTTTGTTATTCAGAGATGTTTTTTCTTATTCACTCCCTGCAGAAGTTCTTCGCAGTCAGTTACGATCTGGAAAAGTTTAAATAACACTTCCTGCTCATAACCTCCCAAGCAGAAATTGACGACGGTTCTAAAAAAAAAGCGTTCTGAAAGCACTGTAACAAAAAAAAAGCATTCTCAAAACGCTATTTTCAAACGTTTTGTGAGCGTTTTTGAAAAGTGTTCTGAAAGCTCTATAACAAAAAAAAAAAAGCAATCCCAAAACGTTTTTTTGGAACGCTTTTTAAGAGTTCATTAGATCTTTTTTTTTTTAAAAAAAAAATTTCTATGTTCCGAAAATATTTTTGAATAACAATTTTTTGTAACTTTTTTTTTTGTTTTTTAAGTAAAAAAAAACTCATCAAAAATGTTTTTAGATTTTTTTTTTTAATTTTCTAAGTTTCGAAAATTTATTTAAAAAATTTTCTTGGTTTCTTGGAGTAAAAAAAATATTTTTTTTTCGGATTTCACTTTGTATCAAACAAATTATTATAACCGAACTAAAACATAAATTCTTTACTTTGGGTTTTTAAAGCGCTTTGATGACTTTAAAAAAACGTTCTCAAAGCACTTTTTAACATCGCTTTTAAAACGCTTTAAACCTAGCGTAGATCGATGTTATCATTCGGATCATCTGAAGGCGCTTTGAAGTTGGTATACAGAACGCTCGTACAACCGTCCACAACGTTTTCACAACGCTTTTGCGATTGTATTTTTCTGACTGGGCTATCACACAAAAAAATATGATTCCACCACAAAAAAATATATTTTGTTCCCCCAAATACATTACGGATGCAAAATGATGCTTGTAACAGTTCTTATTATTTTTTTTTAAATATGAAAGAATCCGGAAAAGTTTTTGCACCAATTAACATAAAATTATTGGATGCGAACGCAAAAAATCCGCTCTAATCAACACAGTGCACTGCACTGTAGAGAACTTATCCTGAGAGTTTGCTCAAAGAAAAAACAAAAATAAAAAATATAAAATATAAAAGCTTTTGATCTAACATCATAAAATTTCTCTTCATAATCTTTTTCATTATTTATTATTAAGAAATATTTTGAGGATGTTTATTCTGGCTCGAGGTCATTATTTTCTTTACTAATTAAAACCATGATATTCTCATAGCATAATTTTCAAAAAAATTATCTTTTTTGTTTTAAATTTATTTATGTTGGACATTTTTGCAAGACTTAATCGACACGTGTTTCGAAATTTGTCAAGATTCCATTGTCAAGATTATTTAGCAAAAATAGAAACGATTTACTACAAAGTAGCAAACGAGTCTAATGACAAATCGTTTGTGCACAAACTAGAATATTAATACATATTCGCCTCTATTCACAATGAGAATTAGAAAGACGAAGAAATTGTACCATACTAATAAGGCAACGATTGTCAATAACCAACAAAAATATTTAAAACAATTTTACATACGATAGTCCATTGGACTACAAGAATATGTTATTTGTGTTGTTGTTGTGAGAAATACTCCATATTTTTATTTTTTAATAAAAATTAATCAGAATTATTAAGAAATTTAATGTTTGGATTGTTAAAACTAACTTAGAAACTTTTATTTTTAAATGTCTCTAAAGTTTTAAGCTTTACAGGCATCTAAAGCTCTAAACTTTAAAATGGTGATTGAATTGTTTTGAAGTTTTGAGCTTTCCGAATCGTTCATAAAGAACAGGGTTACATATTATTCGATTATTTTTAAAATTTAATATATTTTTTACAATAATTTTTAGCATTAAAAGCTTTTATGGTATCAAAAACTCTTAATTTTAAAATATTTAAAGTTAAAGTTTTGAGCTGTTCGATTCATTTAGACAGCTCTAACATATATCAGGTGTGTATTTGGAAGGGTGACCTATTTTCGACTTCTATCAAATACTTTCTAAAACACGGTGCCCTGGATAGGATTTAAATAAAATTTTGGTGTTACTCCAATTTTTAAGTGGATTATGTTTTTAGACGATAAAAGAAAGAAAATGAGCCAAAAAAGAAAAAAAAGTACTAGGCGCTTTTTTTTTTGCGGGCAAAAAGAAGAATTTGTAAAAAACAAAAAAGAATTTATTCTTTCAAATGCGTTAAAATTTGTTTATAATCATACAAATTCATCGCATATTTACTTATCAGTGAGATTTAAATATATATATAACTTATTTTTCCAGATATGAGACTTAAAAGAATAATTTCACTGTTAATTTAAACAAAATGAAATATGTCCTTGTAAATTATTTAAAAATGTAAAATCTTAAATGTTTTCAGTGTACTACTCTGACGGACAGCAAAACACAAAGTTTCCTCACTTTAGACAGTAGTGGGTCATATCATTTTAAAAGAATTTATACTTTTTTGTTAAATATGTTTTTTCAAAACTAAAAAAAAACAGAAAACGATAGTAAAACCCATTGCAAAATGCGTTTGCAGTGCCTAAGGAAGAGTAAAACAATATAAATAGTTTGAAAAGAGATGCAGAAAGTAGTTGGGACTATTTCTTTGTTTCAATCTTATGGATGCACAATCTTATGGATGCACTAAATATATTTTTTTAATTTTGTTTATTTCACCAAATCACCTTTGTAAAATTTGTTTGTATTGTTGGGGTAACTTCTCCCCTTCAAACTCTAGAAACAGGATCAATATTAAATGTGAAGTAACTGCTAAAGTTAAAATTTTCATTAAATTAAAGAAGAAATTTGATTTAGTCTCACTAAATAGTGAAATGATTCTTTTAAGTCTCATGTCTGAAAAAATATGTCACAAATATATTCAAATCTCACTGATAAGTGAATATGCGATGAATTTTCATCTGTATAAAAAAATGTTAATGCATTTGAAAGAATAAATTCTTTTTTCGTTTTTTATAATTCTTTTTTTGCCCGCCAAAAAAAAAGCGCCTAGTACTTTTTTTTCTTTTTTGGCTCATTTTCTTTCTTTTATAGTCACAAAACATAATCCACTTAAAAATTGGAGTAACACCAAAATTTTATTTAAATCCTCTCCAGGGCACCGTGAAAAGCATTTTAAATCATTTTGTAAAGTTCGCAAAGTGAAACCACATGTTTTCATTAAAATTTATACACAATAGAGTGGCCATAGTAGAAATTTTTTTGAAAAGTTAAATTTTTCGCACTGAAAAATGTGAGGTTGGGGATAAAAATAATTATGTATATTTAAAATTTTTTTTTTTTTTTTGTTCCGAGTACCTCCGGGTTGAGCCTAAAGTTTGAAAAACGGATTACAAGGGAAAAATATGACTTTTTTCATTTTCAAAATTTTTTTGATATTTTAAGTACAGTTTGAATTCAAATGGTCACTGAATTTTGATTAAGAGTTAATTGTCTATCAAATAAGGTGTTAAAAATTAAAATCGGTTGAAAATTAGCCGAGTTATGACAACTTCCCCCGGCAACGTGTGGCAAACCACCTGATCAAGGAATTCGAGCCCCATTTTTGAAATTTATTGAAATTATCTACTGTAATTAATTTTTTTTATTCCTCAAGTTCCAATGTACTAAGAAGATACATATTTTTCATATTGCGTTTTGCTAACTTGTTTTAAATAAATGCTAAAGTGGTCTGAATTTTTCAACACTATTTTCAAATCTCCAATTTTAAATTTTTATTTTTTTTGTTAAAGAAATTTTAAAAAATCGGCTATTGGAGTTTAGGGATTTGTTAAGCACATATAAAGGAATAAAAACCCCAAAAATTGTAGGGTTTGCTGTTTTCATTTGGCTATTACAGTGATGTAATTTCGGCGGATTTCGGGAAAGTAGTGATTTTTGGCCCTTTTTAGCTTTTATTTATTTTTTTTTTTACAAACTTGATATGTTTTGGACCGACTTATATCAACAAGAGATAGAATAATTCAATTCGCAAATTTAGGGCAAAAATGGGAAATTAAAAATTGCCCCAACTAAAGGTCAAAGGTCAAATTTTAGAAGATTTATAATTTTTAAACATTAACAGATTTTCTGAGTGGAAATATATGAAACTACTTCATGTCATTTTAAAAGGTCTTTACATATGTCTTTTTATTTAAATTCAGAATATTAACCCTTTAGTGATGGTGGGGCCTATTCGACCCTTTGAACAAAATACACTTACATTATCTCCATTAAATTAAAAAAATTATAGGCCCCGACAGCACTTAAGGGTTAAATTTCTAAATTTTAATTATTTGACATTTAGTTTAGACCAATTAAAATAACATCAAGTAGATTTAGAAAAATCCGCCCAGCAAATCTGATAATGTTTAAAAATTCAAAATTTTCTAAAATTTGACCTTTGACCCTTAACAGGGGCAATTTTTTATATCTCAATTTCGCCCTAATTTTGCGAATTGAAGTATTCTATCTCGTGTTGATATAATTCGGTCCAAAACATATCAAGTTTGTAAAAAAAAAACCAAAAAAATAAATAAAAGCTAAAAAAGGGTCAAAAATCACTACTTTCCCGAAATCCGCCGAAATTACATCACTGTAATAGCCAAATGAAAACAGCAAACCCTACAATTTTTGGGGTTTTTATTCCTTTATATGTGCTTAACAAATCCCTAAACTCCAATAGCCGATTTTTTAAAATTTCTTTAACAAAAAAAATAAAAATTTAAAATTGGAGATTTGAAAATAGTGTTGAAAAATTCAGACCACTTTAGCATTTATTTAAAACAAGTTAGCAAAACGCAATATGAAAAATATGTATCTTCTTAGTACATTGGAACTTGAGGAATAAAAAAAATTAATTACAGTAGATAATTTCAATAAATTTCAAAAATGGGGCTCGAATTCCTTGATCAGGTGGTTTGCCACACGTTGCCGGGGGAAGTTGTCATAACTCGGCTAATTTTCAACCGATTTTAATTTTTAACACCTTATTTGATAGACAATTAACTCTTAATCAAAATTCAGTGACCATTTGAATTCAAACTGTACTTAAAATATCAAAAAAATTGAGAAAATGAAAAAAAAGTCATATTTTTCCCTTGTAATCCGTTTTTCAAACTTTAGGCTCAACCCGGAGGTACTCGGAACAAAAAAAAAAATTTTTTAAATATGCATAATTATTTTTATCCCCAACCTCACATTTTTCAGTGCGAACACTTATGGATTTAACATTTTTTAATTTTTCTATATAACGCTATGGCCAGTCTAATACACAAGCTAGAGTTAAAAGTCTAATATTGACCTGTCTAAGTAGAATAGAGTTCAGGAGGTCAACATACATATTTGATTTCGATTTTTTTCTCTATCTTGTGTATAAATTTCCAAGAAATCTGGAATGGTCACTTTTGGGACCTTCCTTGTAAGATTACATGAAAACCCAACGATAGATTTTTGTTGGATGGCAGATTCGAGTTCAGGGGGTCTAAATACGTTAAGATTTGTTGGTCTGGTTTCTGGGTCAAAACTGTTTATGTGGGACTGTGTATCTAATGTTAAAAGCTTTTAAGTTACCAAAAGATTTAAGCTTTTAAATATTGATTAATGAGATTTAAAGTTTTGAGCTTTAAGAGAAGTTTAGAAAGCTTTTATATTAGTAATGCATTTTGTAGGGTGATCAAATATTCGACATCCTTAAATAAACGATGACTTCCATTAAAGCTTTTTGGTCTTAAAATTCGAGGTTTCTTTTTTTAGTTTTTTCGTAATTTTACCCGTCACTTAATAATAGAAGGTACATATATATAAGTTTGTCATTCCGTTTGTTACTCATCGAAATATCGGTCTAGGACCCCATAAAGTACATACATATATATATAATTGATCAGTGGTCGATTTTAAGACATTCTAGCGATGTGCGTCTGTATTTCTGTGGAAATAGTGGTCGCTGTCAAAATATTACACGGAGATTACTGAAATTAACATATTTATTGCAAGTTTGAGCGATATCGGTTCAGCGGTTCAAAAGTTATGAGCAAAAATGTAAGGACACCTAAAAAATTTTGGTATATTCACCATAACCTAAATATACAAAATGCTTTAATTAGGCTGCTGATTGACATATGGGAACATAATTGTACACCGAATGGTATTTAAAGAAGTCCGAACATATTTCTCGACAAAAAAAAATAAAAAAATCGCAGATTTTTTTTCGCGGAATTTCTTTTTTCAAAAATTTGTTTTTTTTTTCAAAAGTAATTTCCTTTTAAATAAAGTTTTTTTGCAATTATCTTTTTGAACTTGTGGAGGGTACCAATTCATTCGGCAAGGCCTAATTTAACTTTTTTACTTGTTTTTTATTAACAAATTCACATATTTATATTGTTTAAACAGATTTAAAATGATCTAAAATGTTAAGAGCTTACCAAAAGCTCTAAAATTTAAAGTACTGATTTAGTAGTTTAAAATGTTTGCCATTTCGAATTACTAAGAAAGCTCTTTTAAAAATTATCTCTAACTTTCAAAAATTTTTATGTATCGTAAGGCATAAGCTTTTAAATATTGATTTAAGAGGTTTGAAATTTAAAGCTTTTCGAAGTAGAGAAATTAATCAAAAACTTGATTTCAAAACCAGTGCTTTTGAACCCTAATATTTGTTATTTCCATTTATATTTTTGGTAAATTATTATAATATTGTTGTTGAAACTTATTTAAAAGCTCTTATATTTAAATTTTTAACTTCTTTCAAAAATTGGTGCGTTTTTCCAAAAACTTTTGATCCGTAATACTAAAAAATTTAAAAGTGCAGAACATATTTTTCTCAAAACGCAAATTTTTTAAATAATTTAAAACCAAGAGTTGATGCAATTCAAAGTATTAATTACACTTCTCTTGAACACTTCATATAAAAGCTTTATAAGGTATTTGAAAGCTTAAAACTTTAAAATAAAACTTTTATTTAATTAATAGCTCTAAGCATTAAGTAATTTTTAATAGCTCTGAGCTTTTAAGGTTAAAAATTTTGAGCTCTTGAATGCTTAGAAATCTCAAATATCAGATTTTTGTAAAAATCGGATTTTTTAAATAACCGGCATTACTTCGGCTTAGTTCTGTGACATATTACATGCTCCTAATTAACACGCTCTTAGGACACCGACCTGTTTATATAAAAGTTCAAAGCCAAATCCTCTCTGAACTACAGAGTTCTATATTATTGTGAATTCAGCTAAAAGCTCTTTTTAACCATAGAAAAACTAGAATCTCTGATAAAGTATGTGAGAAAAATAAGTTGTTGAGGAAAGGGTTAATTTTTATTAAAAATTAGTAAAAACTTTTAAAATTTGTTAAAACTTTTATAAAATCAATCATGTTAGCAAAACCCCTTTTAAATCATGCACAAAACAAAAAAACAAAAACTACAAATAAAAACTTGTTTTAATACCTTTTAAATCAAATAATTCAAATTCAGAACTTTTTTTCAATACGTTTTTTTTCGAATCTAGTATTGTTTATGAAAAAAGCTGTTTACTAAATTTCCTTAAACTTTGGATCATACCTTGTTTTCTGGACCTTTTCAACGGTTAAACTTGAAGTAGATGATGATGGTTTCATATTATAAGTTTCTCTGGCCGGTGCTGTAGCTGGTGGTGTACTTTGTTCCATGGCGGCCAATTCTTCAGCGGTAAATTGATCAGGATTATTATTTTTGGGCTTAGAAGGTGCACTACCAATACGAAATGGTGGTATAGGACTACAAGGACACTTTGAACTATTGGCTAATGAACTGCGGGAAATTTGTAAATCTTCCAAAAATTCTTCGGTATCTAAGATAAGAGAACCAAAGACATCACTGGGTGAACGCATAAATACATGACCAGTAGAGTTAGAACGTGATTCTCGGCCTTTTTCAAATCCTGCACTGCCGCCGCTATGCAAAGAACGTACTGGAGAATTTGCTATACTACGTCGTGCTACATCTTTAAAAGTGACTGGTGAATAAATGCGATTACGTTCTTCGTTAGTTGAAGATGGATTTGTGGTAGTAGAAGTATTGGAATTATCGGTTAAAGCTTCTGTAGGTGTTTGTACTGGCACTGGCACTGGCGCAGTCGGTTGAGCTAATACTTTTTCTTTTTTTGGTATTAACGGACTAGGAGCAGGCATTATTGCTTTTGGTATTTGTTTAGCACTTATTGCAGCTGCTGCAGCTGATGCCGATGCCAACGGTGTAAATGTTGAAAATGGATATAATTGAGACATGGACATTTGCAAAGGTTTTCGATGTTCTCTTTCCTCTAGCCAATATGTTTTCATGGTACCCTTACCCTTAACATCAATTTCACCACGTTCGGTTAAGAAATAATTCGGTCCTAAAAACTCTTTTGTAGATTCAGAAACATGTACCTTCATAGCAGCACTTGTTGACTCCATACGGGAGGCGGTATTAACAGAATCACCAAATAAACAATAGCGTGGCATTTTTAAGCCCACTATACCAGCTACTACAGCACCGGAATGAACACCTACTCTAATGCGTAAATGTTGACCCGTTGAGGGATCTTTAAGATCAGTTATAGCATCAACCATATCTAGAGCCATATCACATACTTTTTCAGCATGATTAGCATCTTTTTCCGGGGCACCAGCTACTACCATATAGGCATCACCAATAGTTTCTACTTTGTAGACGGAATTACGTTCGGTTAGAGTATCAAATATGGAATACATGGCATTTAACATGGATACAACTTCCATAGGGGTAATATGACTACAGATTTCGGTAAACGTGACAACATCCGAAAATAATATTGAAACACTATCGAACATCTGGAAATGGTAAAGAAGAGGAATTATTAAAGTTATTAGTTTAGTTTGAAACAGTTTAAGAATCTTGAAATAAATTTTGAGCGAAAAATGCCTTAAAAATGCTCAGAATCTGAGATTTTTTTTATGCGAAAATGTCTCAGAGTCTGAAAATTTTTCTATAAGAAAAATGTCTCAGAATCTTAGAATTTTTCTACACGAAAAATGACTCAGAATCTGAAAATTTTTCTATACGAAAAATGTCTCAGAATTTGAAAATTTTCTATACGAAAAATGTATTAGAATCTGAGAATTTTTCTATATGAAAAATGTATCAGAATCTGAGAATTTTTCTATACGAAAAATGTCTCAGAATCTAAAAATTTTTCTTTACGAAAAATTGCTCAGAATCTGAAAAATTTTTTGTACGAAAAATGTCAGAGAATTTTTCAATATAAAAAATGTCTCAGAATCTGAAAAATATATGAAAAATGTCTCAGAATCTGTAAATTTTCTAAATAAAAAAGGTCTTAGAATTTGAAAATTTTTTTGATTTAGCTTACGAGAAATGTCTTCGAATAAGAAAATTTTTCTTCACGAAAAGTTTCTTAGAATCTGAGAACTTTTCTATACGAAAAAAGTCCCTGAATCGAAGAACTTTTCTATAAAAAAAATTTCTCTAGAGTATGAAAATTCTTCTATACAAAAAATCTGAGAATTTTCCTATACAAAAAATGTCTCAGAACGTGAGAAATTTTTCTATACGAAAAAAGTCCCTGAATCGGAGAACATTTTTTGTACGAAAAATGTCTCAGAATCTGAGAATTTTTCTATATGAAAAAAGTCCCTGAATCGGAGAACTTTTTTGTACGAAAAATGTCTCAGAATCTTAGAATTTTTCTATACGATAAATGTCTGTCAATCTGAGAATTTTCTATACGAAAACTGTCTCAGAATCTGAGATTTTTTTTTATACGAAAACATTCTCAGAATCTGAGAATTTTTCCATACGAAAAATGTTTCAGAATCTGAGAAATTTTCTATGCGAAAAATGTCTCAGCATCTGAGAATTATTCTTCAGGAAAAATGTCTCAGAATCTGAGAATTTTTCTATATGAAAAATATCTCAGAATCTGAAAACTTTACAAAAAAATGGCTCAGAATCAGAAAATTTTTCTTTTAAAAAATGGCTCAGAATCTGAAAATTTTTTATACGAAAAATGCCTCAGAATTTGAAAAAAATTCTAAATTTTTCGATACGAAAAATGTTTCAGAAAATTTTTCTATACGAAAAATGTTTCAGAATCTGAACAATGTTTAAAAAAATCTCAGTTTACGAAAAATTTTCTATACGAAAAATGTCTCAAAACCTGAGAATTTTTCAATAAGAAAAATCTATTTCTATACTTTCAGAATATGAGAGTTTTTCTATACGAAAAATGTCTCAGATTCTTAGAATTTTTCTATGCGTAAAAAGTCCCTGAATCGGAAAACTTTTCTGTACGAAAAATGTCTCAGAATCTAAGAATTTTTCTATACGATAAATGTATTAGAACCTGAGAGTTTTTTTATACGAAAACTCTCTCAGAATCTGAGAACTTTTCTATACGAAAAATGTCTTAGAATCTGAGAATTTTCCTATACAAAAAATTTCTCAGAATCTGAAAATTTTTCTGTACAAAAAATGTCTCAGAATCTGAGAATTTCTCAATGCGAAAAATGTCTCAAAATCAGAATTTTTCTACGCGAAACATGCCTCAGAATCTGAGAATTTTTGTATACGAAAAATGTCTTAGAATCCAAGAATTTCTCAGAATCTGAGAATTTTTCGATATGAAAAATGTCTCAAAATTTGAAAATTTTCTTTTATGAAAAATGTCTCAGAATTTTTCAATACGAAAAATGTCTCAGAGTCTGAGAATTTTTCTATACGATAAATGTATCAGATCCTGAGAATTTTTTTATACGAAAAATGTCTCAGATTCTAAAACTTTTTCAGAATCTGAGAGTTTTTTTACACGAAAAATGTTTTAGAATCTAAGAATTTTTCTATACGAAAAATGTCTCAGATTCTAAGAATTGTTCTATACGAAACATGTATTAGACTCTGAGAATTTTTCTATACGAAAAATGTTTCAGAATCTGAAAATTTTTCTATAAAAATATGTCTCAGAACATGAGAATTTTTCTATATGAAAAATTTCTTCGAATATGAGAATTTTTCTATACTAAAAATGTCTTAGAATCTAAGAATTTTTTATACGAAAAAGTCCCTGACTCGAAGAACTTTTTTGTACGAAAAATGTCTCAGAATCTGAGAATTTTTCTATATGAAAAATATCTCAGAATTTAAGAAACTTTTTATACGATAAATGTCTCCGAATATAAGAATTTTTCTCTACGAAAAAAGTCCCTGAATCGGAGAACTTTTCTGTACAAAAAATGTCTCAGAATCTGAGAATTTTTCTACATGAAAAATGTATCGGGATCTGAGAAACTAGTTACATAAAAAAAGTCTTCGAATCTTTTCTATCTGAAAAATGTCTCAGAATCGGAGAATTTTTCTATACTAAAAATTTCGTGATCAATAAAATCCATAAATTTGTTTACCGAATCGGCCCCTTGGTGGGCGCCTACTCGGATGAAGTTTTGGTTAAAGGTAGATATTTACTGAAGACCAGTGATCTCATGGATTTATCACTGTAAAAAGTTGTTAAAATGGCGATGGTTAACTGTCTCGATTTTACTAATAAGAAGATTTTCCATTTTCACTTACCTCACAAGTATCAATAGGATTTTCTCCCCTCCTCAACCGATCTGCCACTTGTTTCGGTATCATCTGATATAGTAACTCATCAGTACGACGCATTTCTTCATCTAATTTTCTCATAGATTCTTCTAATTTCTTAGATTTTTGTTGTTCTTGATCTAAGGCCAATTTTAATTCAACAGATTGTTGAGTACCCGCTAACATAAGATCTCTGGAAAATATTTAATGAAGGTTAAGATTCCCAAATTTTTTAAATTAAAATACCGGCTGAAATCATGCATGGACAAATCATTAATATAGAGTCCAGTGGTAATCAAAGCCGTCAAATCTGGCATAACCGGTGTTCCCAAAAACATAATCATACGCCAGTTTTCCATATAAACCATTTGACCTAAGAGAAAAACAAAAAATTATTTAATTAATAAACTGTCATTTTTATTTAATTTTTTCAAAACTTTCGAAAGTTTCAATAAGTTAACGTATAGTTAAGCTCGAGGCCTTAGTTTATAAAAATACATTTTAATTTATTTTACTATTTAATATTTCGTAATCTTTTGGATGGCATCTTCAGGATCTTGAAAAAAACAAAATTTATATTTTAAATAAGTAACAATTGATACACACTAAACGACTACCCCCTAATCCGATCTTAATTGTAGAGTTACAGAAATTGATAAAAATGTATATTAAAAACTAAGGCCTCGAGCTTAATTATTCGTTTACTTATTAATATTAAAACAAAGACGTCGAAAGAATACAATAATTACTTTTTAAAGTTTTTAATATTTGTTTGTTTATTATGATGGAGTACTTCGTACAACAGAGTGGATTTTATTTCTGTTCCATTCGCTCTTAAAAATTTTTCGTATCACGCCATCTTTGTTTTTAGAGATGATACTCTGTATTACAAAAAAATCATCTTCAAAAATAGAGATGACATGATACAATAAATATATTTCTGGGGAAGAGAGAGCAACAAAATCGACTCTGTAGATCACAATGATAGAGTGCTCTGTACTACAGAGTGGAGTTTATTCCTATCTCTTTCGCACTTACATATTTTTTGTATGATAACCATTTTAAGGGATGTAGTACAAGGTACTCTATCATTTTGAATCCAGCATTAAGCTAAAATAATAAAAAACGTACCTTTCAATCGTAACGATTTCTCTGGTTCTGAACCATCATCATGTAACATTACTTCACTTGTTGGATCTTCTACACGTTCGGTTACTGGTTCTACCGTTACCAATTCAAATATATTATTTGTTCTATTTAAAATCTAAAAAGAATATAAGAGCACAGTAGCAAAATGATAAAATAAAATTCAATTATTATTGTTATAAAAGGTACATAAAATATATTTCCTAGAAGTATATGGGTCCATATGATGAATGAATACGTTAATAAGGTTTACTGAACTATGTACACAAATTAATTGTTTCTGTGAAATATGAAAATGCAGTCGTAGCAACTAAAACAATAGCATTAAACCAATTAGTTGCGGAAAATGCTGGTGTGTTGGAGTTTTTTTTTTTTTTTATACAGCACTTGAGTGTTGAATGAAAATATCATTGTGGATGTTGATGATACCAGAACACAGTTTCCAGGGGAAAATAGCAGAGGGAATAATTATCCAGTTATTTGAATGTTTACGTAACCTTCAGTTACGTAGAGTTGCTCAATAACCGCCAACTTCGAAAACCGCGATTTCGATTTCACAAAAAGTTTTAGTTTGAATTTGACAAGTTAAGGAATTTGCTCAAGACAAATATAGAAATTACAAAAAATGGCGCCCAATCTGGGGCCAGATTGTAAATCAGAAAGGTGAATTAATTGGAGCTTTCGAGCCTGGTTGTATAATGGTGTAGCAACCTTGGTTGCTTAAAGAAAAATATATTTCCTCTTCTTTTTTAAAATTGTGGAAATAATTATCATTAACTTGCAAATGGGCGGATCGAAACAAAAAAAAAATAAACAAATAAGGTGGAGAATCTATTTAAAGGAGTTTTTTTTCTTTTTTTTCGAGACCAACACTCAGGGGATGCCCCCTATAAATGCATTGCATTGTGTTAAGATTAGGAAACATAGATATGGGAAGGAGGAAAAAGGGAGTAGTGTTTGTGTATGTTTGACTTGAATTTTTTAATGTTGTATATGTCAGGGAAAACGTGGGCGGACAGTCTGTTCCAAATACGAATAGTTCGGCCAAAGAAGGAATTCTCTCTATAGTGTGTTGTACGGTCCGTTGCCCAATCAACAACCAACGGATGAGCTCTGCTGGAGAGGCGCGTCTTGCGACCAAACGCACGTATCTCCGGGATGAGATTACTTATCTCAGTGGAACAATTTTCGTGGAAATAACGATACAACAAAGACACACAACCCACATTACGACGATGCTCTAAGGAATTAATGGAATCGGATGTAATATCAGACCCTATTAGCATCAACGCCCTCCTCTGTACGCGGTCAAGTAACTCCAATGATGATATTGAAGCATCTGCCCATACATGGGAATTGTATTTCATTTTAGGACGAATATAGTTAGTATAAACTGTTAGGGGATCAGATTGAGTGAAGTAGGTTCTGAAGCGTTTCAAAAAGCCCAAGCACTTGAATGCTTCTATCGATACTTCAAATATGTGTTTGTTCCAATGGAAGTCACACTGTATTTTCATACCCAGAACATCAAGAGTTTCACATTCCCCAATGTTAGACCACCAAATGACACATTAGGTCCTGAACCCTGAAGACGCTTGTGGTTCAGGACTGCGCACTGGGTCTTACGTTCGTTAAAATCTATCCTATTCTCGAGACCCCACGTAGAGATTTTTAATAGGTCAAGGTTAAGAGTGCTATCCATATGTATATCATGACACCAACCTCTGATTGGCTTGGTCTATGGTCGAAGGAGTAAGAGTGGCAAATGTTGCTATCATCCGCAAAAGAATAAATTGTGTTAATAGTAAGCCCGAGTAGATCGTTAATAAACGTTAGAAAAAGAGAGGGAGAAAGAACAGAGCCCTGGGGTACTCCAGCGTTTAGAAAAAAAGTCCCTTGAGTAAAACCCATCTACGACAACACGAATGGTACGATTACCGAGAAAGCTAGTAATAAAACGAGCGAAAGTATCACCAACGTCAAATGCTCGTACCTTCGAGATAAGTGCACGAAGCCAAACACGATCGAAAGCCTTAGAAATATACAGAGCAACAACCTTACCTTCGCCAAGACGATGAATGGATTTACTCCACCGTTCCGAAAGAAATGCCATTAGGTCTCCAGTTGAACGACCCCTACGAAAACCATACTGTCCATCATTTAGCAGATCATTGAATTCCAAATAATTGACATTATGAAAGTTCACCATACTCTCCATAACCTTAGAGAGCGCAGAGCAAATGGCTATCGGGCGATAATTGTCGGGGTTCGAGACGTCACCTTTTTTCGGGATTAGTTGGACATTGGCTACTTTCCAACATGTAGGAAAAATACCCGCAAGGTATGATATGCTGAAAAGTTTACGCAGTGGAAGAGCAAGTATCGAAGAGCACTTTTTTAAAACAATTGCTGAGATACTATCTGGTCCTGGAGATTTATTAACGTTTAGTCCGACCAGAAACTTTCTGACCGCTCGTGTCCTAAAAAATATATTAGGCATGGAACATGTTACCATAGGAAGTGCTGGAAGTCGTTGATTACTTTCAGGTAATATAGAATTGCCGCCAAAAGATTCGCCTTATCCACCGGGTCAGTAAGGATCTGGTCATCATTTATTAGAGTGGGGTTAGTTGAACCAGTGTTATTTTTAACTCGCTTGACAAATGACCAGAAGCTCTTGCCCCCTTTTGGAGCAGCAAGAACTTTGGCCCGTAGACGTTGCTCATACAGAACCGTTTCATGCCTCAGAACTTTTGAACATTCTGATTTCGTCTGCTTTCGCAGCCGTTCTGTATTCGCATTCTTGTTTAACCGCCATTCCCTTAAAGCCTCTTCTTTGTTCCTAACAGATTCTCTACAATTACCATTAAACCAACATAATTCCAAAACCAATCAGTCTCGTGGTAAATTTGCTTTAGATAAATTCAAGCAAAATGAAACACAGGGTATTCAAGAAAATTGCGCCCAACCAAGGGCCAGATTACAAATAACAAAGCAGAAACTTAGAATAAAATATTGAAACTATAAAAAAATACAGAAAACGGCGCCCAAGCTGGGGCCAGATTGTGAATCGCAAAGGTGAAGTAATTGGAGCATTCGAGTTTGGTTGTAAATAGTATAGTAACCTTGGATGCTTAAAGAAAAATATATGTCCTCTTGTTTTTTAAAAAGGGCGCATCGAAACTAAAACAACAAATTCGGTTGAGAGTCTACTCAAATGAGTTTGGGATAAAGTAAAGATTATCCGAGTGGCTAATCTATGCTTGCAGACTACACTTACATAAATGATGCAGCTATCTCAGTCGCAAATATATTAAACTTCGTTTTTGAGGTTGTCGCAACAGTTCATAAAGTTCCTCCATAACCAAACTCAAGAACCGCGGTTTCGGTTTTCCATAATTCCAAAAACAATCAGTCTCGTAATAAATTTGCTTTAGATAAGCATATAAATTCAAGCAAAATTGAATACAGGGTATTCAAGAAAATGGCGCCCAATCAAGGGCCAGAGATCTAATAACAATTCTGAACCTTAAAATAAAATATTGAAACTATGAAAAAATACAGAAAATGGCGCCCAAGCTGGGGCCAGATTGTAAATCGCAAAGGTGAAAAGTAATTGGAGCTTTCGAGCATGGTTGTAAATGGGGTAGCAACCTTGGTTGCTTAAAGAAAAACACATTTTCTCATCTTTTTTAAAATTGTGGAAATAATGGTCCTTAAACTTGCAACCGTGCGGATCGACACTAAAAAACAAATTAGGTTGGGAGTCTGTCAAAGGAGTTTGGGGTAAAGTAAAGACTAGCCGAGTGGCTAATCTATACTTGCAGACTACACTTACATAAAAAATGTAGCTATCTCAGTCGCAAATATATTAAACCTCATTTTTGTGGTTGTCGCAACAGTTCATAAAGTTATTGGTAGAGTCCCCTATAACCAAACTTAGAAACCGCGGTTACGGTTCTCCATAATTAAATTTGCTTCAGATAAACATATAAATTCAAGCAAATAGAAAATAGGATATTGAAAAAATGGCGCCCAACCAAGGGCCAGATTTTGAATCACAAAGCAGAAAGTGTCACAAAGTATCAATTTAATCGGTTGGGTTTATTTAATTAAAAAAGAACTTCTGGGAAAACAGTGTCGAAAATCAACAAGTCAACGACTTCAAGCATCATAAAATGTAATACAAGATCAAGAAGAATCGACTAATATGGGTTTCAGGACACAGGAATATTCCTTTAAACTGTTGGACCGATCAGCTTGTTAGAATAGAAACAACCTTGTGCACTAAGCGAAAATTCTGATGAATTCATTACAAATTCATTCTTCGGAAACAGTGTCCTCTATGTTATTGTCTCTTTTAATATTCAATATATGTATATATTCCCATATAATACTTACCGTTTGAAATTTAAAGGCAATTAAGGGACGTACTAAATCGAACCATGCTGTGATTTTTTTACCCAATAACTCAGGCAATATGACCATTAAAGAATTACCAATACTGCGTACCACCATGTCAGCACTGCAAATAAAATAGCAAAAAAATAAAATGCAATACAGAGACAATGAATGTAGCTATAGGGACTTAATCAGCATCATCACCATCAGGCAACTTCTGCTGGTTCTAGGTTAACACACATACACACACTTACCCAAAGACTATACAAAAAGGAAAAATCTCAAATAACACATGTGCACTAATTGGCAAATGTTTCTCTTCTCGTGTCATCGCCAATGAGGCCAAAGTAAAGGCTCGATTATCAAATGTCAATTGAAATGTTACGTGCACCGTATCAAAGAGTATCTCCTCGCGTACTAGTTCAATATGCATTTCTTTGTGATAGAAATATCGTGCTACTTCTCGTATTTGACCCATGGTATAGTAGACAAAACCACGCCGTTTTGAACGATAATGCAGGGTTAAACCCTGTTTAGTTTCATTTTCACATATAAAAGAGGGAGCACGCATGCGGGGATATGAAAATTTGAGATACTCATGTAAATTATCTAAGCCATTTAGAAAATCACGCATATGACGACCAAGTACGGAAAGAACACGATCATAGCCATATTGACCGACAAAGCCAACGAAGTAAACGCCCATTTGATCCATGAATTCACGTTCAGAGACACCAAGAACCTGTAAATAAAAAAAAATTAAATATTTTATTGAAGGTTTTCTGATAAACTTGATAAATCGGATAACATTGTTCTACAAATTTTGAAAAAGTCACTCTTCCCGAAATCAGAATTTATGAACTAGACCTCCCGAACTAAAATCTGACCTTTTGGAATCTAAAAATTAAAAATCCGCTACTTTTTGGTCCCAAAGTAGCACATCTAATTATTCCTTATAGACCTTATTCTTTTGATTCCAAATCTACAATCTAGTTAATTTCGTTTTCGAAATATGGGGTCGGAATCTTTAACCGCGAATGTCTCGAAAACGAAATATGCTAGATTGCAGATTTGAAAACGATAGAAAACGAAATGTGCTAAAAAATGTGGATTGAAGATTAGGAGTTTGGAGTATGTTTAATCAGATAGTAAAAGTATCATTTTTTTCCCCTCCTTTGAAAGTAAAGTAATTTTAAGAAAATATCAATGCTAAGAGGGTAAAAAAGTGTACTTTCGAACTCCCGAAATTATGGTAAAAAACATGATTTTTGAAATGTAAGATCTTCCATCGGATCAAAAATTTCTGAAAAAAAGACTAAGGAATTTCTTATTTTAAGTGTGTAAAATAGGGTAAAAATTTGTGTTTTGGTACTTTTTAGAGTTCCCAATATAATGTTTTTATTAACTTGAAATTTTGAATCTAGGATCATCAAAAAAAAAATCATTCTAAAAAAGTACTTTTTGGAAATTTCGATTCTAAGGGGACAAAAAGGGGGAAAAGGTACTTTTTTTATAACTTTTGAGCTAAAAACATCACAAATTCAACATTTGAAATCTGAATCCTCCAGTAGATTTAACATCCAAGAGGAGGACTAACTTTGAAATTTAAAATTTTTGGAATAAAAGGGGTAAAATGGTACTTTTTATGTCTATTGAGATAAAGATTTTTTTTCTTCAATGCATGGTATACAGAAAGGAATAAAGAAACATGGAATGAAATGAAATTAAACGGGGAATGAATAGGAACGAAATGGAATGCTTTTTTTCTGACATTTGTTACTAAATTGTTATACCCTACAACACTCTGTGGTACAGGGTATAATGACTTTGTGCTGAAGTTTGCAACCACCCGAAATATTGGTCGATTTAGCGATATCCGTCTGTCCATGTAAACGTTGTGCGAACGATACAGGTCGCAATTTTTAATCGATTTGTCTGAAAATTGAAACTTAAGCATCTATTGACTCAAGGACGAAGTCTATTAAACATGGTCCATAATAATAATCGGTTCATAATTACACCTAGCCCTAATAGAAACGTCCCCTCTAAATTTGGATAAAATTACTCTAATAACCGTGTTTTAATAGGTATGCTCTTGAAATTTGACAGATAAACGTATTTTGTATTCATATACAACCATGCTAAATTTCAAAGAAATCGGACCCGTCCTACTTGTAGTCCCGATACAAACCACCCTCCCGATTTTTACATAAATCTCTGAAAATTCATAACAATTGGATATTTTTTGTATAAATTTTGTTTGTGGACTCTGGTAAACGGATAAATTCTGAATATAATTGGACCATTTCTGGAATTATTCCCCATATAAAAATTTCGCCCGATATTCAGTTAAATCTGTCTATTGGCAACAAAAAACAGCATAGTCAACTCAAATTTCTTTTGTGTGTGTTTTACACTAATCAAAGATCGTGCAAGAGATACATCCATCGGATCGATGTTTGAACTTGGGACCCATTTTCCGGAAAACACTGGTGTAGGGTATTATATGGTCGGTCTTGGCCGACTATAATTTACTAACTTGTTTTTTACTCAATTTTTTTCACTCAATATTTTTTTGCGCTCAAATTTTTTTTCATTTAAAGAAAAGGGTAAAAATTTGATAAATGTGTGGTATAATGGTACTTTTCATAAGAATTGAGTTAAATATTCTAGAACTTTTTCATTTCTTTAACGAATGTTATACGAAACGGAATGAAACCTACATGGAACGGAATAAATTGAAATCGGGAACGAATAGAACATAGAACGAAATTAGGACTGGAAGAGGGAACAAAATTGAATGATTTTTTTTTAACTTTTACTCAAATTTTTTTCACTAAATATTTTTTGACTCAATTTGTTTTACTCAATTTTTTTTTTATTCAATCTTTTTTTATCCAAACTTTTTTCGCTAAAAAAATCTTCCACTTAATTTTTTAAGTGAAGTTTTTTTTTACTAAATTTTTTTTTCACTCAAAATTTGTATTTACTCAAAATTTGTTGACTTCATAGGGCTATTACAATAAAAGGGCTCGATAATTTTCAAGAAAATTCAAAGGAATGTGAGAATTTTTCAGTATGAAAAATGTCTCAGGATCTGAGACTTCTTCTGTATATGGGGCAAAACGCGTCAAAGGTCCACACCAAAAAACAAATGTTGTCCGATTTAGGTATAATTTTGATAAAATAGTAGCTTAATGAGAAGTATTCTAAATTACAAATATAAAATTTTTTGATAAAATATTGGCAGAGTTACAGGGTTGGAAAGTTTTGATGTTTTTGAAAAAACCATATTTTGGTGAATTTTAATTAACATTTTGATGAAACAAAAATTATAATTTTAAAAAAGACTTTTAAAGTATTTTTGACGGCCTTTAAAATGGCATTTGAGTTTTTTTTGAAAAAAATAAATTTGACCTTAAAATTCAAGGTCAAAATATTAAATTGTAATAATCTTATAAGGGTCGCACTTTTAGATATTTTTCACTAAGCCCACTAGAAAGATGGACATTTTTTTTAATTTCGGTTTTTTTAAAAAAAATGGTATGTATGATACTTTATGAGAAATCAATTTTTTAAGAAGTACATAGCCCTCAAACTGTACTAATTTCGTTATTTTTTATGCGTGCAATGTTTGTTGTGTGTGTTTACAACACACACTTTATTTAAGCATTGATTTTTGTTGTTGTTATTATATACAGATTAAAGCGATTTCAGTACAATTTGAGTGTTATATACTCCTAAAAAATTGATTTCGCATAAGGTATCATACATACCATTTTTTTTTTAAAAACCGAAATTAAACAAGTAGAAAAGTTAAATTCGACTTGGCCGAATCTATGAATACCCTCCACAATGCCCTTTTTAAGTGATAGTAAATTTTCTAACGTGAAAAAAATAACATTTTTGGTTAGAAATATTTTATTTTGTGTAAAATACTTTTTTTTATTAATTTTTGAAAAAAAAAAAAAAAAATTTACTAATTTTTTTTTTTGAGTGTAAAATTTTTTTTTGAGTGTATTTTTTTTTTGTTTTAGTGTAAAAAGATTTTTGTGTGACAAAAATACCTTGTTAAATATTTTTGTAACTTACCAATGTTTTTAAAACATGTTTAACGGGTTTTCAACACTTGAATTTAAGGTGAAACTAATCTGAAATTTACGGGTTTGCTAATAACTTTTGAACCACTGGACCGATTTGGCTAAAATTTGAAACAAACCGGACCAGAGGAACGGCAAACATATATGCCACACTTCAGCACCCTCAGAATTGCCGTTCGAAAGTTACCGTGTGTTTTATCTCGTAAATTCCAGAAAAACCCATGCCGAAATTCACTCATTTGCTTATAACTTTTGAACCACTGGACCGATTTCGCTGGATTGCAATACCAACCTGACCAGGTAAATGCCCAACATATATGCCAAACTTCAGGAGCCTCCGTAAAGTCTTTCAAAAGTTAGCGTGTTTTCAACAGACAGACAGACAGACAGACGGACAGACGGACGGACGGACGGACGGACGGACGGACGGACGGACGGACGGACGGACGGACATCGCTAGATCGTCTTAAAATCGATCGAGGATCATGAATATATATACTTTATGGGGTCCTAGACCAATATTTCGAGGTGTTACAAACGGAATGACAAACTTATATATACCCTCTATCACTAGAGTGGAGGGTATAAAAAGATGTCAAGGTTTCTAATGGGCTTAGTGAAAAAAATTTAAAAGTGCGACCCTTATAAGATAATTACAATTTAATATTTTGTCCTTGAATTTTGAGGTCAAATTTAGTTTTTTCAAAAAAACCAGAAATGCCATTTTAAAGGCCGTCAAAAATACTTTACAATTCGTTTTTTAAATTATAATTTTTGTTTCATCAAAGTGTGAATTAAAATTCACCAAAATATATTCTTTTCAAAAACATCAAAACTTCCCAACCCTGTAACTCTGCCAATATTTCATCAAAAAATGTTATATTTGTAATTTATACTACCTATCATTAACCTAATATTTTGCCAAAATTATACTTGAATCGGACAACATTTGTTTTTTGGTGTGGACCGTTGACGCGTTTTGCCCCATATAAAAATGTCTCAGAATCTGAGACTTTTTCTATATGAAAACTGAGACTTTTTCTGCATGAAAAATGTCTCAGAATCTGAGACTTTTCTATATGAAAAAATCTCAGAATCTGAGACTTTTCTATATGAAAAATATTTTAGAATCGGAGACATTTTCTATATGAAACATGTCTTAGAATATGAGACTTTGTCTGAATGAAAAATGTCTCCGAATCTGAGACTTTTTCTGTATGAAAAATGTATAAGAATCTGAGACTTTTTCTGTATGAAAGATGTCTAAGAATCTGAGACTTTTTTTATATGAATGTCTCAGAATCTGAAACTTTTTCTACATAAAAAATGGATCTATATCTGAGACTTTTTTTATATGAAAAATTTCAGAATCTGAGACTTTCTATATGAAAAAAATGTCTCAATTTTTGAGACTTTTTCTATGTGAAAAATGTCTCAGAATCTATATTGATTTTTTCTCTATGAAAATGGCTCAGAATCTACATATATTTTTTCTATAAAAAAAATGTCTCAGAATCTGAGACTTTTTCTACATAAAAACTGTTTAAGAATCTGAGACTGTTTAAGCATCTTATGCATACAATATAATAAATAATGTCTTCAATATCTCAAAATATTTTTAGGAGTTCTCTTGCCAAAATTGATAAAACTTCAATATTAAAATTTACTCAAAATTAAAAACTTTGCTATAGAATTTTGAGTAAACAATTACACAGTGATACAAAATTGAACTTTCGAAATCGGAATAGGATGAAACCAAAAGCAAATGAAAATTGACATTTTTAATAACAGAACCCTCAAGGTTTTTTTTAGTTCAGCGCTAGATTTTTTTTTACACTCATTTAAAGTTGATTTTAAAGCATTTTAAGTTTTTGTGTACTAAATATGTACTACTTTAGGGCCCCCTGGTGGTGCTCTTATTGGACATGAGAGTTCCAGCGTCCAAACTTAAGCACGAAATCACGTTACCATAACCGGTATGAATTTCGATGCAACCGGTCCAGTACCTTCTTACTGAATAGCCAAATTATTAAATATAAACCACTGTGCACCGTTGCGTATACTTGTTATTTAAAGGCAATTACAAAATTAAGTATACGAAACCTAAACAGTTTTCAAGTAATTATTATTATAATTATAATAACAGTTCACCAACTTCCAATTCGTGTAAAAAAAATCTAGCTCTGAACCAGGGCTGCCAGACTTGGGGATTTATCCCAAAAGTTGGGGATTTCATGCGAGTAAAAAGGACAAGAAATCTTATTTGGGGATTGGGGATTTTTGTAGGGATATTACAAATTATTTTGGGGATTTTTTTGGGGATATTCAAAGTTGTATTTATTTAATACCACAAGCTAAATTTAATGTAATCAACGGTTTTTTAAAAAAGTTTTAGTAAAAAACCACTCTTTGCTACGAGATTACAAAATAAATTTAGTAAAACGTGCATTATCGACTGAAAAATGGATTTTGACATTGCCAAAAACCGTTAATATACGTGGTTGGGATTTTTTGGGGTTTTTTAAATTGCTGAATCTACGAAATAAAATGATAAAATTACCATCCATACAATTTTTTTTAAAACTGATGAAATTTTTTTTTGTATGACTGAAAAAAACGTGTTTTTTATTGATTGGAGATTTTTGGGGATATTTTGTTATATTTTTGGGGACAACGGAAAAAAGTACCTGATAACGCTGCTCTGAACTAAAAAAAAAGCCTTGATGGTTTTATTATTATCCCATTCCGATTTTAATTGTTGCACTGTGTTATCAGAACCTAATTTCTATGAATCAGTTCAATGAAAACACGGTCGGGAAAATTCCAAAAGATGTAGTTTTTTATTAAAAAAAATTTTTTTGGGTCCCCTCCGAAATAAAATCCTGGGTACGAACCAGATAGAGAAAATTATTGTTCATAATGTGCCAATCAATGATTTTTTTATAATGGCTATGATTTATTTTTTTTAAATAATGAAAAAATTAATTGCATTTATTACAATAACCATTCATTTTATGAAATTTTTTTATTAAATGTAGGAACACTTTCATTATCACAATACATTTTTCATCAATTTTATGAACAAATTCATTCATGAAGTAAAAAAAGCTTTGACTGACTTTTAATGAACTTTTCATCGATTTTATGAACTTTTTCATAATTATAGTAAACAAAATACCCGGCTAAAAATAAATGTGTATGTTCATATATGGCTATGTATTGATCTTTATATGATCATATATGACATATAAGGAAACATATATGTGACCATATATGCAAAAATCGATCCCAAATATGAGGTCGTATGTACCATATATGATATCATATATGGAACCATATATGTTATCATAAAATGTTAAATCTTAGTTAATGTGTATTCAAATTTGAAACAGAATTACAAAAAAAAAAAAGTTTTTTACGAATAAAATTATATTTTATTACCATCGATTAACTTATATATACGTAAACATAACTGCAATACCGGTGCATATAAATAATTTAACAAATATTGTCCTACTTGCAAAATATTCGGTTTAAAAAAATTACTTTTACATAGAAAAATGTTGGAAAAGGTAAGTTTTCATTAATATATATAAAGAATTTTAAAATCATGTTTTTTAATTTTTTTCCAGTTCATCGTCATAACAAGTATAAGCGTGGACATTTTATTCCCAAACAAGATGAACTGAATATTTTCGTATTCAAAATGTCGAAAAACAATACTATTGAGTACTTTGATGTTGAAGAAAATTAAACTTCGCAGCTACGTTAAGCTTTCGCAACTTGGAGGAGGGGGCATATGCACCACCATAATGTTATCACTACGATTCCAATATTACAAACTTTTTACAAATCCCTTAATGTCGCCATATCAAATTGCAAATAAAAATATCGTATAAGCAGTTTTGATACCGAGTTACGAGTTGAAGAAATTTAACTATACGCAGCTACGTTAAGCTCTTCTACTTGGAGGAGAGAACTTATGCGCTACCATAACGTTATCACTACGATTTCAACACTACAAACTATTTTGAAATCCCTTACTGTCGCAATAGCAAATTGGAAATGGAAAGAATATATATGCAGTTTGAAGGTCGAGTTGCGAGTTACAGAAAATTCAACCATGCGCAGCAACGTTCAGCTCGCTCAACTTGGCGGAAAAAGCATATGCATCACCATAACGTTATCACTATTTCAACACTACAAACTTTTGACATCCCTTACTGTCGGAAATGAAAAGAACGTATAATCAGTTTTGATGTTAAGTTACGATTTGGGAAGGACAACGTTTTTACTAACAATCACAAGAAGACTGTCACCTTACCTACATGGAAAATAGTGTCGGCATGATGTAAGTATTAATAGTTTATTTATCCCTCTCCTTCAAATATCCTAACATAACCCAGTAAGATAATATACATACTACTAAATATATTGCTTTTAATAAAAGTTTTAAGTACTCACTTGCTTATTATGAGTAAAAAATGCTTTTAGTACTAGCAAGTTATTTTTTGCTGGAATAAAAAAGGAATGTGGAATTATTTTTAATATTTTTTCAGTTGGAATTCCGTAAAAAGTATTCGATGGTCTTAAGCATTCCATGGTCTTAACAAAATACACTCCGTTAACATGTATCTAAGAAGACAATATTTAAAGGCACATGGTTGTTTCTTTAAATGATATCAGTGTTATCATTAAAACCCATCAGCACCAAATGCTATTGTTGGTAATACTTAAGGGCCTGCCACAGAGTCAATTCCGTTCCGAAGTGGTTTGAAATTTTTCCTCTGAAAACGTAAAACAAAATATTTTTTCGGAATAAATCGACTCCTATGCAATTCAATCCCACTTTGATTTTTGAAAGTGATTTCATTCCGAAAAAAAAAATATTCGTTTTGCGTTTTACGAGTAAACCACTTATTACAATTCCGAGCGGAATTAAGCCTGTGACATGCCCTTTAATACAATAAAATGTGTAGAAATACCTTATATATTAATATTTTAAATCTTTTTTTTTTTGTAGATTTTGACTTTAAATATGCTAAAATGAGGTTTATATCATAACAAAAGTCTGAAGAAAATCTAAATTAACAATAAAACAAGAAAACAACAAGGAAATCATCCTTCCTTTAATAAGCCCTTTGCTCGCTTCTTGATATTTTAAATCCTTAATGTTAATTTTTTTTACTATCAAAATGTGTTCTAATATCTAGAAGTTAAATTATATATTTTTATATGGTCACCAAAAATGCAAACGGAGTAAGTAAAAAATCAAAACCATGAAACTAAAGGTTTTCATTGAAATATATGAAAAACACCATTATGAATAAAAAAAAAATATTTTTAATTATACTTATGTACACCGTTTGCAATTCTGGTGAATACCCAGTCAGAAAAATACAATCGCAAAAGCGTTGTGAAAGCGTTGTGGACGGTTGTACGAGCGTTCTGTATACCAACTTCAAAGCGCCTTCAGATGATCCGAATGATAACATCGATCTACGCTAGGTTTAAAGCGTTTTAAAAGCGATGTAAAAAAGTGCTTTGAGAACGTTTTTTTTTAAATCATCAGAGCGCTTTAAAAACCCAAAATAAAGAATTTCTGTTTTAGTGCGGTTATAATAATATGTTTGATACAAAGTGAAATCCGAAAACAAAGTTTTTGTACTCAAAAAAACTTAGAAAATTTTTCAAACAAATTTTCGAAACTTAGAAAATTAAAAAAAAAATTTAAAAACATTTTTTATGATTTTTTTTTACTTAAAAAACAAAAAAAAAAACATTGAAAATAAATTGTTATTCAAAAATAGTTTCGGAACTTAGAAATTTTTTTCAAAAAAAAAAATAAATATAAAGAACTCTTAAAACGCTTTTCGAATACGCTCGCAAATCGTTCCAAAAAACAGTTTTGAGATTGCTTGTTTTTTGTCATGGAGCTTTCAGAACACTTTTCAAAAACGATCGCAAAGCGTTTGAAAATAGCGTTTTGAGAATGCATTTTTTTTGTTACAGTGCTTTCAGAACGCTTTATTTTTAGAACCATCGTCAATTTCTGCTTGGGTATATACATAATAATCTATTACATATAGTTTAAGATGAAAAAATAATTAAAAAATAAAAAAAAGAATGTAAAACAAATTGAAAACAAGATCATATATGATGCAATATATGATCCAATATATGATACAATATATAGTACAATATATGATACAATATATGATCACATATATTGGATCATATATGATCGTGTCTTATATAAGCGCCAATTTTGGAATATGTTCATATATGAGACCATATTTGATACTATATATGATACTGTATATGGCCTCATTTATGATATCATATATGATAATATACAACATTTTTAGCCGGGTAATTTATAATTCCTATTTCCACTTACCGCTTGCGCTTTTTTAGCTAATTTATTTAATAAATTCTCTGGATAGACTTGATGTACACTAAATGATGGTGAATCCACCCCAGCTTGTCTTCGTATGTCCTCCCATTTTTCTTCACCGTAAACCGATTTAATATATTCCGAAAGATTTTCCAAGAGTAGTCCATACATGTTGGATGTTTTAATGTGTGATAACAATTTTCTATCGTTCTAAATTAATATAAATTTAACTTTAGGGCATATCACTGATTTCCTCCAAACATAATCAAGTATTTTTTTGTCTCTTGGTTTCTCTATGGAATATTACAATATGGTTTTTGGGTTTTTTTGTTGGCTGTCAAATGAAGGCGTTAGTAGAGGTTGTTTGCTCCTTAACAGGCTTTAATTAATTTCTTATTCTACTCTTTTGTATCACTTTTTTGCAAAAGTAATTCCAACGTATTTCCTGGTATTGGTGATGTTTTTGGTCATCTGCAATGGTAAAAGATAATGTATTTAGGTTGTTATTTTCGTTGGTCATGGATGGGCTTAAAAAAGGTTATTAAATCATGTTTGGTTAAGTATTTATGTTTGGTTGTTGGTGTTTTTTTTTTGTTTTTGGGGGCGAATGTAATGACTGAGATGAATGTTATCTTTATAATGAAATCAGTACGACAAGTGCTTATAGCGACATAGAGCTGGAAAATATTAACCTTGAGAATATGGGAGTATGTGTTTGTAAGTAAGTTATGTGATATGTGATATATAAACTGTGTTTTTACACAGTTTACAGGTCAAAACAGCCTAAGTCGATAATTTCTGGCACATGATGGACATTTGGCCCAGTAAAGAGGAAAAAAGTTCTGCCATATAGAAGTTACATTACCTCTAAAAAGTTACATAAATACCGGCTAATGGAAGGATCAGGATTAAAGTTTTAATTTCCAAAACTTTCTACTGCGGAGTTATTGTTTTATTTAATTGTAGACGTTTAAGAATAATTTAAACAATAAAATTAAAATAACCTCGTTGGCACGTTATAATGTTCGTTCCGTTGAAAAAATTTTCTTAAGCCATAAAAATGATTGGAAAATATTTTGAGTGAACAAAATTTCAGTGAAAAAAATTTAAATAATAAGTTTGAGTGAAAAAATATATAAAAAATAAAATAATGAGAGAAAAAGAAATATTAGTACGAAAAATTTGAGAAAAAAGTTTTATTCCATATAGTTCCCTGTTTCATTCCATTTCGTTCCCCGTGCTAGACCATTTCGTTCGTAGATCCATCTCATTTCGTTCCATGTAAGTTCAATTCCATTCCATATAACATGCGTTAAAGAAATAAAACAATTCTGAAGTCTTTATCTTATATAGTATGTATAAAAAGAACCATTTTACCCCACTTTTACCAATTTCGGTACCCATTTTTTCCAATTTTTTTCCCCAAATATCTCCTTCTCTTGATTGCTTTTTTCGACTGGAGGATTCTACATGTCAAATTTTGAGACTCTGGGGTTTTTAGTTCAACAGTTATAAGAAAATAACCATTTTTCCCCTTTTTTATACCCTCCAACCACAGTATGGGGGTATACTCACTTTGTCATTCCGTTTGTAACGCATCGAAATATCAGACGGGGACCCAATAAAGTATATACTATATCATTGATCCATGATCGATAAAATGAATGTCCGTCTGTCCGTCCGTCTGTCTGTAGATAACACAATGCAGTCCAAAATAAAATAGCTAGACTCCTGAAGTTTGGCACAAATATATCTCCTGTTCATAGGCAGGTTAAGTTCGTGAATCGGCAAAATCGGACCAGGGTGAAAAAAGTTCCCCCTTGAAGAATTGAACCAACCACTAAAAAAATACACATTTTTAACATGTGTTTTTGTATTTTAGTTAAATAAATGAAACATTTGGTATATTTATCGCTATAGGAAGGTGCTCTCAACGTCCCCCACTGACTCCATAACCCCCCCCCCCCAAAAACGCCCCTGAATTTTTTTCTTTTTTATTTTTTTTACATTTTGGAGGGTATAAAAGATTCGGCACAGCCGAATTTAACACTCTCACTTGTTTCCCCTTGTTTTAGAATGTTTGGAAACGGAGTTTACAAAAAAAAGTACTTCTTGTTTTTTTTCACTGAACGATCCCACATTTAAAATTTCTAGTGCCTAAGATCGTTATTTCAAAAAATATAAAAAGTACCAAAAGTTCAATTATTTACACCTTTTACGACTCTTAGAAAAAGGAATTTCCAAAAAGTACTTTTTATACCCTCCACTCTAGTGATAGAGGGTATATATAAGTTTGTCATTTCGTTTGTTACACCTCGAAATATTGGTCTAAGACCCTATAAAGTATATATATTCATGATTATCGATCGATTTTAAGAGGATCTAGCGATGTCCGTCCGTCCATCCATCCATCCGTCCGTCTGTCCGTCTGTCTGTCTGTTGAAAACACGCTAACTTTTGAAAGACTTTATGGAGGCTCATGAAGTTTGGCATATATGTTGGAAATTTACCTGGTCAGGTTGGTATTGCAATCCAGCCAAATTTGTCCAGTGGTTCAAAAGTTATGAGCAAAAGACTGAATTTCGGCAAGGGTTTTTCATGAATTTACGAGATAAAACACATGTCAACTTTCGAACGACAATTCCGAGAGTGCTAAAGTGTGGCATACATATTTGTCGTTCCTCTGTCCCGATTCGTTTCGAATCTCAGCCAAATCGGTCCAGTGGTTCAAGTTATAAGCAAAACTCTGAATTTCAGATTGGTTTCACCTAAAATTTACATGTTCAAAAACCCGAGTTTTAAAAAAACAAGCTTTAGAAACAATGATGAGCCACAAAATTACTTTACATCGTATTTTTGTCACTTGGAAATATTTTTACACTAAAAAAAAAATTACACTCGAAAAAAATTTCACACTCAAAAAAAAAAATAGTTAATTATTTTTTTTTACAAAAATGACAAAAAAAACTTTTTTACTCAAAATTAAATATTTCTAATCAAAATTGTTTTTTTTTTTACATTAAAAAATTTAATGTCCTTTAAAAAGGGCATTGTAGAGGGTATTCTTAGATTCGGCCAAGTCGAATTTAACTTTTATACTTGTTGTAGAATAATTTTTTCATTAAAGAATTCGACATTCAAAACTTCTAGTGTCTAGGATCATATATCAGGAAATATTAAAAGTACCAAAAGTACATTTTTACCTCCTCAGAAACGGAATTTAAAAAAGTACCTTTTCCAGAATGTTTTTTTTTCACAGAAGGATTATACATTCAAAATTTTAAGTTTCTAGAACCAGTAGTTTAGAAAATATAAAAAGTACCAAAAGTACACTTTTTTACCCCTTAAGAATTTTTAGTATTTTTTCAAGATTGTTGTTTTTCAACGAAGGATTCTACATGTCAAATTTCAAGTTTGTAAACCTTTTATTTCAAGGTATATAAGAAGTACTAAAGGACTTTTTCTTACCCCTTTCATCCCTGTTAGAAACGGAATTTGCAAAAAGTACTTTGTCCAAAAAGTTTTTTTTTCACCATAGGATCCTACATTACAAATTTTGAGCTTCTAGAACCATTATTTCAGGAACTATAAAAATATATTCTCTCAGAAACGGTATTTCAAAAAAGTACTTTATCCAGAATGTTTTTTCACCGAAGAATTATACATTCAAAATTTTAAGTTTCTAGAACCGTTGTTTCTGAAAATATAAAAAGTAACAAAAATACACTTTTTTACCCCTTAAGAAACGAAACTTTCAAAAAGTACTTTTTCCAGAATTTTTTTTTCACCGAAGGATTCTACATTCTAAATTTTAAAATTCTAGGACTATTGTTTCAGGAATAGTACCACCTTAAAAACAGAATTTCAAAAAAGTACTTTTTCCAGAATGTTTTTCACCGAAGGATTATACATTCAAAATTTCAAGTTTCTAAAACCATTGTTTCAGGAAATATAAAAAGTACCAAACGTACATTTTTTTTCCAAAAAGTATTTTTTCAAAAATGTTGTTTTTCAACGAAGAATCCTACATTCCAAATTTAAAATTTTTAAAACCAACGAATATAGAAAGTACCAAATGGCACTTTTCTACTTCTTTTACCACCCTTAAAAAAGGAATTTTCAAAAAGTACTTTGTCCAAAAAGTTTCTTTCACCGAAGGATCCTACATTCCTTATTTCAAGCTTTTGGAACCATTATTTCAGGAACTATAAAAAGTACCAAAAGTACACTTTTTTCAGAATATTTTTTCACCGAAGAATTATACATTCAAAATTTCAAGTTTCTAGAACCACCCAGCCGGCAAAAAAATCACACCTGACATACTGCTGATTCTACCTTTATCAAATTGCTGACATCTTCATACAATTTTTCTAATTGTCCCCAAGTACATGTCAGCAGTTGGTCGGCGGTTGTTTAAACGAATTGTATGGCCACCAGTTTTTTTAAATGTTTTTTCTTATTTTTGTTCAATAAATGAAAAATTTTTATGCTAAATGAAGTTTATCGAACTGCACTTACAATTAGACCATCTTTTGGGCCCGCTCCTCTTTGGGGGCATAGATATAAAAAAATAATTTTAATAGTCATAAATTGTAATAATAAACTGTAAAAAACATAATTAAACTATTTCTCACAATTTATCTCGAAGGGGCAAGGTGTCAACCGGAGAAGCCAATTCCCCCCCCCCCTCCAAAAAAAAAAAATGTTGGAAGGTATAAAAGATTCAGCCCAACCAATTTAAAACTTTAACTTGTTATCTCCTGAAATAATGGCTCTAGAAACTTGAAATGTAGGATCATCAAAAGTACTTTTTCTAGAAAGTTTCGATGCTAAGAGGGTAAAAAAAAGTGTATTTTGGTACTTTTTAGATCTCCTAAAATAATGAGCATTAAAACTTAGTTTTTAAAATCTAGGACTCTCCATAGAAGTACCGGACGGGCATGCTAGCCCACTATAAAAATGTTTAACAAGTTTAACAAAAGTTTATGAAAATTTGGTTTTCAGAACTGACTATAGAAATCTAAAATCTCAGGAAAATTCAGACAATTTTAAGAAAATACAGAAAATCAGGAAAATTCTGAAAATTTTAGAAAAATACAGAAAAATTCTAAAAAAATCAAGAAAATCAGAAAAATTTAGTAATATTTAGGAAGAAATTTAGAAAAATTCGAAAGGAAATGCTGCAAAATTCAGAAAAATGCTTGAGGTTTTTTAAAAAGAATTTTTTTTGCTGATTCGAAAGACATTATATTTTGCAAATACATATCGAGGGCCTACATTCAAAACTCTCTATCTTCCATTTTGACGAAAATTATTTCTTGATGGCAAAATATTCAGTAAAACGGCTCTCATCTATGGTGTAAAATTCAGAACAAAAATATCTTTTACACACTTAATTTTTCTAAATGCAAAACGCTCTATCTTTTCAAATAATTAATTTATAAATATTTTTTTGTGTAATTTCATCATGCATTACATGTTTTTATACTAATTTTTGCATGATGAACATGAATTTGTCAACAAAATTCCAGAATCACGATTTTAATCCACTGATGCTATTTTTTTCTGAAAATTCTTGTTTAACTTTTTTGAAAAATATGGCTCAAAATTATAAAACAAAAATTTTTCTTGTCTACATTATGAAACAAACATTTTAATCTTAAAAATCGCGATGCTGATCAGCATCTGTGGACCAAAATCGCGTTTTTAATTTGTTTACTATACATAACATACTCAACAGTTTGTCAACGTTTGAGATGATTTCGGTAAAAAAATAATTTTTGTCTTAAAAATCAGCACTTGTGGACCAAAACCGCGATTTCGGAATTTTTTTTTAAGCCGTTGTCATTAATAAATCACGTTAAAAATTTACCGATGTCGTAAATGAAAGCATAATAATTTATTTTTATTAAAATACAAAACCCTCTATCTGATCATTTTCATTCATGTACTTAATATTTTTGAGAAACAAAACCCTCTATTTATCATAAAATCCCAAATAGAAACTGTGTTAAGCGCAAAAAGTCATTAAGTGGAAATTTGTTAGGAAACTCTGTAAGTTATTTGACTTTTATTCTCTAGAGTATAGTAGTTTTTGGACATCAATCATTGTACAAGAATTATGCAAAGGAAATTTCTTTTTAATAAAGAAATTTTCAATAATAAAAGCTTTAAAGGGTCAGCACAATCACAAACTTTTGAATTGAGTGCTTAAAAGGGCATAATACTTTTTTTAAAAAAATATCTTAAAATTTCTTTGCCTTGAAACTGAAATAGAGCTTGAAACAATTTGATAATTTTAACCCTTTGCGCTCTTCAATCAAAATTTTGATTTTTAGGAAATTTTTAAACAAATTTCAAATGCCAATATCTCGAAAACCATTTGACCGATTTCAGAAAGTTTTTTTTTAATTTCGTATTCAGTATACCAAACTTAATAAAAAATTTATCAGAAAATATTTTTTTATTCTCATTTCCTAAAATCCAAAATTTGGGCGGACATTTTTCAAAAATCAAATATTTTGATCGAAGGGCACCACAAGTAAAATTAATCGGATTTGTTTCAAATTAAATTTAAATGAAAGACTATCTCGAGAAAGAGTCGAGGAAAATAAATTTTAAGATTTTTTTAATATCTTGAACGTCCATTTTTTTTTTTTTTGCAAATATCAATGAGCGATATCTCGAAATCCGTTCGCCCAATTTTAATTTGATGATAAAAATATAAATGATATACATAAAAAAATTAAAAAAATCCAAAACTTTAATCGCTGGGCGCCACGGGTTAATTTTATCCAATTGGCCTCAAATTTCTACCACATACGTTTTAGGCCTAGGAGAATACAAATTTGCCCGGACCTTCAAAATCGAAAGAAAAACTTTTTTCCCATACAAAAAATTGTCGGTCTACTGTCACATATATTAATGGCTCACTGCAAGT
The DNA here is from genome assembly GCA_963921195.1 of Pegoplata infirma. NCBI lineage: Eukaryota > Metazoa > Arthropoda > Insecta > Diptera > Anthomyiidae > Pegoplata > Pegoplata infirma. The sequence goes on from OY992536.1 coordinate 32,504,881, forward strand.
GTAAGATATTATTACAATAAATATTTATGCCCTTGGCTGTTGCAAATTTATATGCTAAAGATATTCAAACATATGTTCATATAAATATGCATGTAAATGAAGGAAAAAACAAATATCATAATATTTATTGCAAAAAAAAAATCCCATTAATTTAAACTTTTAATTGAAAAAAAAAGTAAATATATATTGACGTATTTACGTGTTAAGGATACGTGTAAATTTCATATTAATTGCATATAACTTGCAACAACACGTGCTGTTAGCTTAAGTTAATGCACCGGTTCCTCGATTTAAGGCCTTGATAAATAAAATAAACGCTGTATTGCATATTGGGCAGTTCCGTAACGAAAATTCCCAGTAGCATCTTTATTTTTTTGGTTTTTTCTAATTTTTTCTGAATTTGTTTGAATTTTTTGAATTTTTAGATTTTTTTCTTATTTTTTTTTCAGTTTTCTTGATATTTTTAAAATTCAAAAAAAAGTACATGCTTATTGGATGTGGTTATCGCTTTTACTTTCCGAGATAGAGCAATTTCAAAAAGGGAAATTTAAAATTTTTACCGATCCGGGCGCAGTTTTGTGTCAATAGCGAGGCCGCATTAAGTACGATTTATTTCAAAATAATTTTATTTAAAAACTAAGGATAGATTTATGATTAAAAAAAAACTACACTCAAAATATTTTGTAGGCAAAAACAAATGAAAAACACACTTAAAACCAGTGAATAAACAATTGAAAACCATCCCAGTAATTATTCATTTGTTTTAACAAACATCAACATTTATTTTTTACTGTTGACAAAATTTTCTAAAATAAATAACATTAAACATTAAAAAATTACGGGTTCTTCACTCTTTTTTACCAACAAATTCGAAAAAAATAACCTATGAAAACATTAAAAATTATTGATAGTTCTGTTATTTTTACCAACAAATTTCAAAAAAATAACCTACGAAAACAATAAAAATTAATGATTTCGTAGGTAATTTTTTACAATTTTTTATTGAAATATTTTTTTAAAAATTTTTAATAAAATTTTGGGGAATCGATCCCGCAATGAACTACATTCTGGCCAGACACTCTACCCATCGTGCCAAAGTCACTTGATACAAACATGTTTTTATATTTCTATAAATAATTTTTTGATTTTTTTTTCTACAAAAAAATAACTGACTTGTGTAGGTAAAAACTAATGATATTTCATTAAAAAATACCAACAATTTTAAAAATATTACTTTCACAAATCATTAAAAATCAAAAGAATAATCAGTAGTTTTTACTTACAGAACAAAAATAAATGACTTTAAAAATTAAATGTTACTGAAAATCTTTATTTTTAGTGTGTTATTTTTGAAACAAAGGACTGAAGTAGTCATTAATAAAAACTGAACATCAAACAAATGTTTTTTCTTTTAAAAACGACTAAACGGAAAACTTTTTAAATAAACTATAAACAGTTAATTACATAATTTTTTGAGTGTAGGCGATATCTTGTTTCAATTAAAAGTTACACTATTTTAAAGTTAAGAATTAAAAAAAATAATACGGTTTTTTTCGTAAAAAGTAGCAACACTTTTTTGACTCTAGATAAAAAGTTTCGTTCAGAACATGCTGATTATTTTTATTAGTTTAAAGCAGTGATGGACATTTTTGTAATTCCTATTCCCGCGGAAATAGGCTAAAAAATGCTGCTTGTGCGCTGTCGACACACGTACACTATAAAATTCTGTTGCTTGTGCAAATTTGTTGACTTTTCGCTTGCAACTACCCACACAAGCATAAATGTTATAGTATGTGTGTGCGCACCACTGGTTTAAAGGGTAACATCACATAGATGAGTTTGAAATAATAATGGAGGCCGAGGTGTAAATATTGCGATCGTCAGTCCCATCCAAAATTTACCCATTTTTGGCCTGAAAATCGACTTTAACCCAATGGGGGAAAACGCACGCCCCCGACGGAATCGGTGGGGGACACCTTTTCCCCGCTGCAAATGTTTACAAATTATATGTTTATCACTCAAAATATTTTGTAAGTAAATTCAACTGAAAAAACATTTAAAACAATCGTTTTTCCTTTTAAAAAACGGACTACTTATATTTCATTTGAAACAACATACTTTTTCAGTAATTTTTAAACGTTAATAAATGACTAGACATTCCGTAAAAGCAAACGATATTTCAGTTATTTTAACTGTTTAAAATTTTTATTTTGTGAAGTAAAAATAAAATTTTCTGAATAATAAACTACAAAAACCGTACTTCTGTAAAATTATACGGTGTAATCAGTCACAAATAATTTAACTGATAAAAATATTTTTCCGTAACTTTTGTAGTTTATTGTTTTAGCAACTGTATAAATCGTTCGATATTTTATTTTCATTAAAAAACAAACGATAAAACGTTTAAAACAACTTTAACTAAAAACTTTTTGAATAACCGTAAATAGTTACTGTAAAACTTTTCTGGGTGTATCATATTTAACTTAAAAAATACATTTTTATTGTTATTTTTAATTATTTTCTATAACCATGCCCCCAAAAGGTGGACGGACTAAAAAAAATCGAGTTTCTTAATTCCCTTGGTTCAAGTGCGGGTCTATGAACATAATATGGCATAAAAATATTGCATTTGTTGAGCAAAAACTAAAAAAAAAAATCGTAAAAAAATTGTGTTTTTTAGGTGTTGTTTTAGTTATTCAAGGGGGAACATTTTGCCCATCTTCGAACTTAACCTTACCAGTAAGATAAGAGATATTCTTGCCAAACTTCATGGGTCTAGCTCTTTTGGTTTGGACTGCATCGTGGTTTCTACAGACGGACGGACTAACATCGCTAGAATGTCTTAGAATCTATCATGGGTCAATAATATATATATTTTGTAGAGTCTCCGACCGATATTTCGATGTGTTACACACGGATTGACAAAATGAGTATACCCCCATACTGTGGTTGGAGGGTATAAAAATAGAAAATTATATTGGGACCACCTTAAGAATTGAAGATAGAGGGTTTTAAGAAAATGTTGGGATTAAAAAAGTATTGAGGATCGGTAACAGATTTGACTCATCCGTTTTTTTTTTGTTCTGAAAAATTTAATTTTTTTTAAAAACTTTAGCTAGAAAAATATACTGTGCTCGAATTTGACAATTTTTTTTTAACAAGCTTGTCACCCAATGATGCTAGCCGTTTTTCGAAGTTCGCGCTGGTATTTAAAATTTGGATGCTTAAGTGCAATAAAAACGATATTTTTAAACTTTTGCGATCATTTTTAAATTTAAAACCAGTCAAGTCTTTTAAACTAACAAAAAAAAAAAAAAAAAACCATAATACCGTGAATTTTTTTCGCGAAAAACATTTTTTGTTCGAAAAAAATCTTTATTTTCGTGAAAAAATTGTTTCAATACAAATATTTTTAGTTTGATTTGAATTTACGACAGCCATCTGGTAAAGCTAGTTCATGTACACTAAATCCCATTGTAATATCAGTTTTTTCAAAGTTAGCGTATGTATTAGCGATATTCGCGATTATTTTCTTTTTTTATTTTTAAGTAAAAAAAAATATTTTTTATATTATTAAGACAATTGCTAAATTTTTTATCATCTAAACCAGCGGTTACCAACCTTTTAGGCTCGCGTACCCCTAATTTGAAATTTTATCAGCCGCGTACCCCCTAACGAGTTTTTTGTTTTCGTTAAAAAACTTCACAAATATGACAGTTAATTTTGAAATTTTTGATCTGTGGGTATTATCATTTTTTTTAAGTATTTAGAGGAAATCAAAACAATGGCGGTATTTTTTTTGGAAAAAATTTTGCTCTTTGGGGTGGTTCAATGCATCTGAATACGCGGATTTTGAGCTGATTTTTCTGCAGAGCAAAAACGGCTGAAAACGTTACAAATCTGATTTCACCAGTCGATTCTACCCCAAAAATTAAAACAACGGACGATTTTTGAATTCTTAAAAAAGTTCTAAAAACCCATCACAAGGGGCGGAAATATAGGCCCTTACCACAAGAAAATAAAAAGTCTATTTTAACAAAAGTTTTATTTTAAATTTCAAATTTTCAATACATTTTTTGAAAGTCGATTTTAAAAATAAAAACAATTTGTATGGAAATAAAATTAAAAGCTCATTTTAAATTTATTTTATTTTCTTGTAGTAAGGCTGATAATGTATTTAATTTTTTTTTAAACGAGGGCAGATTCCGTGACTTTTCAAATGAAATTTCCACTCTATCACAACCTGTCCCAAAAATGCCCAAAAACACGTTTTTTGAGAACTTTGACATAAATGTTTTCAAAAACCTGACATCATAGAAAAATGTGGGAACCATATTCGGAATCAGCATCGAAAGGTTTATCGAAAACAAGTGGTCAAATATCAAAATATCATCAAAAAATATCGCAAAAAATGCTCTCTAAATTGCACAAAAATACGTTTTTGTGAACTTTTACCTCAACTTTCTTAAAAACCTGGCGTTGTGGAAAACTTTGGAAGCAGGATGCGGAACCAGCATTGAAAGGTTAATCTTAAACGAATGTCCAAATTACTAAAATTTTGCGTACCCCCGCGGACAGTTTCGCGTACCCCCAAGTGGTACGCGTACCATAGGTTGGTAACCGCTGATCTAAACTCTATTAAATATACAAAAAAAAAAAAAATTTATTTGCGTAAATTTTTTTTCGCGATTTTTTTTCTGCGAAATTTTATTTGAATTTTTTTTATTTTGCTATTAACTTATGAAAATGAGTAGAATACGATACATTACAGACCAGGGTTGGCAACCGATACCCACCTAGAATAACGGTATTTGGCTATTGTACCGCAACCAATAAAGATATGGACATTTTCAAAAGCGATTATGAAAGCTGATGAAATTTCTAGTATTTTAAATGTGTCACTTTGTGTTTCTACCGGATCGTTTTCGAAATATAGGTCAATACCTTTATAAAACCGTTTGAAACGGTATTATAAAGGTATTGGCCTATATAACTAAAACGAAGCGGTAGAAACACAAAGTGACACATTTAAAATACTAGAAATTTCATCAGCTTTCATAATCGCTTTTGAAAATATCCATATCTTTATTGGTTGCGGTACAATAGCCAAATACCGTTATTCTAGGTGGGTATCGGTTGCCAACCCTGTTACAGACACAAAATTTTTGGGAAAAATTTTTTTTGTCGCGTATTTTTTTTTCGCGGAATTTTTTTTTTTCGCGAAAAATCAATGCATTTTCTAAATTTATATTTAAAAACTATCCCAAAAGCATAAAAATTTAATTTTTGTTGTACCTAGGCTTTACAATTTTAAATCGCAGAATTAGCTTTACCAGCAGGGTGCCCAGCTTGTTAATTTTTGCGACTAGCACAGTGCTATTATTTTGATTAAATTTTTTCTATTTTATTAATTAAGGCCATCAAATTAGTACTCAACCTTGAAAATATTTTTTTTTTTAAAATATTCTCCAATATATTGTCCAACTTTAAGATGACAGACTTACAAGTAATTTAATCGCTTACTTTCAAAAATTAAAAAAAAAATAATTTTCCTAGGGATGCATGTTTAAAAGAATAATATATATATATATTTCAAATTTATACCCACCACTTGCATAAAATATATTATATTCTCGTTCAATATTCAACATAAGCATGAATGTATTACAAAAGATTTTCATATTTTTTTTCACAGTTGACACTCATGCGTTTTATCACTTTGAATTGAATTATTATAAGAACAGTTTACGACATAATTGACTATAAATTATTTTTTTTAACGTAAAACGCCACAAAGAGACACTATAAATTTATTATGATTTTGTATTTTTTGTAATTTTTTATTTTATTTTTTTGTTCAATATAAGTTTCATATTATGTATGTGAAGCGCATAGGGAGATAGTTGGAGACACACTAGACAAAAATAGTAGGGAGAAACTAGAAATCTACAGATTTTTAGAAATATTTTATATCTCACATTTTCACGAAAATTAATTTTTAATGACTCTTATTTATTATATTGATTTTAGAGTAATAAAATATTTTTTTGTAATTTCATTGGTATTTTTGATGTTTTACTAACTCTCATAAATTTTTTTTTTGAATGCAAAGCACGCTATCTCATAACAAAATAATTTTTTAATTGAATTTTTTTGAATAACCTGCTTTTCTAATATGTTTTCTTAAATTGTTTTTATGCTAAACATGAAATTAGCGAAAGTTCTTAAACCGTTTTGATCATTTTCGAAATATTTTAAATTTTTGGTGTTAGCCAAAAATTTTTATCTCAAAATTTTCGTGTACAAACATTAAAAATTTTTATTAATGTTTATTTTATTTTTATTAAATATTAAAACTCTTTATCTATGGGTCCTCAAAATCTAAAACTTTTTCTATACGAAAAATGTCTCAGAATCTGAGACTTTTTCTATATGAAAAATAACTCAGAATCTGAGTTAAAATCGGAAACAGCTTCTATAGACTTTTTCGATACAAAAAATGTCCCATTTTTCTATAAGAAAAATGTCTCCGAATCTTAGACTTTTTTTTATATAAAAAATGTCTTAGAATCTAAAACTTTTTCTATACGAAAAATTTCTCAGAATCTAAGATTTTTTGTATACGAAAAACATCTCAAAACCTGAGACTTTTTCTATACGAAAAAATGGCTCAGAATCTGAAACTTTTTCTATACGAAAAATATCTCCGGATCTGAGACTTTTTCTATACGAAAAGCGTCTCGGAATCTGATTGTGAGAGTTTTTCTATACAAACAAAAATTCCGGAATCTGAGACTTTTTCTTTATGAAAAATATCTCAGAATTTGAGTCTTTTTCTATACGAAAAATGTCTCTTAATGTGAGACCTTTTCCATACAAACAATGTCTCAAAATCTGTTACTTTTTCTATACGAAAATGTCTCACAAGGAAGGTCTTTCACAGGGCACCCACCCTGTCCTGAAACTTGCATTTAGGAAAGAGGGGAGCAAAATAAGAGTTATCTATTTTTTATAGCTGCCCAATCTCACATTTTGCTGCCCAATCTCACAATAGTCAAAGGGGAGGGGAAAAAACGGGATTTTTTTCGTTTTTTGATGATTTTTAACATTTATTCAAAAGAAACTATTTATATGAACATTTTATACAGGTCGAAAGGTTTTTGGAAGGCCAATCCAATGGTTTATCGGTCTTGTCCAAATTCGGCTTCGTTAAGTTCGTTATTGTCAAAAATGTATAATCGTTGCGGTAGTTTATATGGAGATGAATATACGTACGACCGCCAAAATCATATAGAATAATCTCTATTAAAGTTGAGCTGACCCTTATTTTTGCGTTTGGCGAAATTCCTGTTAGTTACCCAAGCAGAAATTGACGACGGTTCTAAAAAAAAAGCGTTCTGAAAGCTCTGTAACAAAAAAAAAAAGCATTCTCAAAACGCTATTTTCAAACGCTTTGCGAGCGTTTTTCAAAAGTATTCTGAAAGCTCTATAACAAAAAAAAAAGCAATCTCAAAACGTTTTTTTGGAACGCTTTGCGAGCGTATTCGAAAAGCGTTTTAAGAGTTCTTTATATTTATTTTTTTTTTTTGAAAAAAATTTCTAAGTTTCGAAACTATTTTTGAATAACAATTTTTTGTCAATTTTTTTTTTTAAGTAAAAAAAATCATAAAAAATGTTTTTAGATTTTTTTTTTTAAATTTTCTAAGTTTCGAAAATTTTTTTGAAAATTTTTTTTGAGTACAAAAACTTTTTTTTCGAATTTCACTTTGTATCAAACAAATTATTATAACCGAACTAAAACAGAAATTCTTTACTTTGGGTTTTTAAAGCGCTTTGATGACTTAAAAAAAAACGTTCTCAAAGCACTTTTTTACATCGCATTTAAAACGCTTTAAACCTAGCGTAGATCGATGTTATCATTCGGATCATCTGAAGGCGCTTTGAAGTTGGTATACAGAACGCTCGTACCGTCTACAACGCTTTCACAACGCTTTTGCGATTGTATTTTTCTGACTGGATAGGCTTTTATTAAAATTTTCCGCGAAAGCCCATTTTTTCATAAGGTGGCAACCCTTTTTTAAATTTTAGATTGGGCAGCTAAAAAACTCTTATTTTTCTGCCCTCATTCCAATATTCAAGTTTTAGGACAGTCGGTGGGTGCCCTATAAAAGACCTTCCGTGCAGTGTTGCCATTTCCAAAATGAAGAAAAGCGCCAAAATTTTGGAAAAAAGGGTAAAAAAGGGTAAAAATTTACAAAAAAAAGGGTAAAAAAGCGCCAAGAGGAAAAAGTCAAAATTTAAAAATTTATTTGAAAATGCACTTTTTCACTACGAAAAGAACATTTAAAAAAGGGTAAAAAGGGGTAAAACTGGCACATAAAAAGGGTAAAAAGCGCCACATAAAATTAAAAAAATATATATGATTTTTTTCGTGAATTTACTAAATCTTTTGAGACAAAACTAATTTGAAAATTGCAATTCAAATTACTAAAATAATATTAAGATAACAATTACCACAAATTTTTATATAAAAATATTTGTCTCTATAGAAAAATAAACATTTTTCAAATAAATCTGTTCCATTGTCGCACTCATCACGCCACAAAATACTTTTTTGTTATAAAATACCTCTTTTGTGAGCTTTGATTTCAAAAAACTTGACTGTAAACACTTGAAGGCAGTTCATAATTTTGCCATCAAATTTCAGAACTGTTTCAAAAAAACAGCAGATCAGAAAAACTATAGTTTTGTTACAAAAACTTCAGTAAATATTTTATGAAAGGCCTTGACATAAAAATAATCAACAAAAAGAAATAATAACAATAGGTCTATTCGATTACCTTACTACAATCTACTATTTTTTACTCATTTTACTACAGCTGGAAATTTTCAATACAAAAAGTAAACAAGACTTTCCAGTTGTAGTAAAAAATAGTAAGAAATTTGGGTAATCGAATAGACCTAATATCACAAAGCTTTTATAAAAAAGCACCAAAAGCGTCACGAAAAAATAAAAAAGCACCATGAATACCCGTTTTTTTAAAAAAGGGTATTCGAAAAAAACTCCGGGTAAAAAGACAAAAAAAGCACCGTAAAATACCCGAAAAGCGTCAAAATGGCAACACTGCTTCCGTGTTAGTGATAGAGGGTACAAATAAGTTTGTCATTCTGTTTGTAATTCATCGAAATATCGGTCTGGGACCCCATTAAGTATATATGTTTATTAGAGTGTCCCTTATTTTGGAAATGTTGGAAATGTTGAGACGGTACCCCCTCATTTTTTTCCTTTTGACTAAAAAATAACTCGGCAAAAATTTTACGCCCCTACGACCACGCCTTCCCTACGCGACGGGGCCGTAAAGAGCGGGGCCTTAAAAATCATTTTTCCATACAAAGCAAAAAATTTTATTTTTGATTTTAAATTTTTTTGTTATTAATTATAATATTACTTGGTTATCTTATTCACGACAAAAAATTTGATTTTGGTGGGATGAGGCTTTCAGTTTTAAAAAATTTTTCGAAAAAAAAAATTTAGAGCTTTTGGGGTCCTACAGTAAAAATTTTTTAAATTTTTTTTTTTTTAGTTTTGACAAGCAACGGTTTTAGTTGTAATGTTGCTTTTAATGATATATATTCATAAAAAAATATTACTCATATCTGTGACATCTTGATCGTGTATCGAAAAACATCAAAAATGCATTTTTTACCCTTATTTAGATCACGATAAAGATGTCACAGATAGGAATAATATTTTTTTATGAAAATATATCATTAAAAGCAACAATTCAACTAAAACGGTTGCTTGTCAAAACTAAAAAAAAAATATTTTTTAAAAAATTTTTACTGTAGGACCCCAAAAGCTCTAAATTTGTAAAAAATTGTAAGTATATTTTTTCTGTTTTTTCATCAGCTTAAGTAGAACTTATGAGATTCGCATAGGAGGCTACACAAGAAATTTCACTTAACAAATTTGTTACGAAAAATCAGCAAATTAATTAGTAAAAATTCGTAAGCTCAGTTTTGAAGTCAACAAAAAAAATTAATTCAAAATTTGTTCAAAACTAGTATTTTCGTAAATTGAACTTAACTAAAAAAAGTAGTTAAACCGCTGATTTTAACTAAAAATTTGCTAAAAAGCCAGTAAACTCGAGTTAACAAAAAAAAATTTGTTAACTTTACAGTTTTATTTTTTTGAGTGTAGAAAATATTCTTAAATTTTAATAATCACCCTAATGAACATACAAATAAATTATGTAGGCAGTTGGCTAACAGTTTTTTTCACATCATTATATTGTTTTTTGTTGAAATTTTTTTTTGCCGAAATCTTTTTTTGTTGAAATTATTTTTTATGTAGTTGACAGTTTTGTTCTTTTATTTTATTTTTATTTTATTTTTCTTAAATTAGGTTTGATTTTGGCGTTTTTCGCATTATGGAAGAGGAAAAAGAAAATTTCATTCAAGGTCAAGTATTATTTTAAAAGAAATATTTGTAAAGTTTTCTTAGGAACATGTTTATTTCTTTAAATTGCCTATTAAATTATGTAATTAAGTTTAAAATTTCAAGACCTTGACATACTTTTGAGATTGTTAATGTTTTTTTTTATTTTTTTTTAAATAATTAAAAAAAAAATCACGTTTTGTGTCTGGAAACTGTATTATAGTCTCGTTTTATTTATTTCTTTTTAACTTTTTACGATTTTACAGTAATTTTTTGCCAGTTCAAAAGTTTTTCCTTTAAACAACCTTTAAGTGTTAAATAACGTTAATAACTAAATTATGAAATTTTGAAATATGTCTTCTAAACCCCCTAATAATGTCATCTTTTTATATTCTTTTTTGGTTAATTTTATTCAAAAATTTTTAAAATTGATTTTGATTTAAAATTTTCATCATATTTGGGAAATATTTAGTGCATTGTTGCTTGAAATTTTTCTAATCAAATCAATATTGCATTTGGCGCTAAATGAAAAATAGAAAAAATGCATAAATTTGTCAACATCTTTATTAGAAAGATAAACAACTCCAGACGTTTTAGAAATATTGAATATATTTTTTGTTTTTTACAGTTTTATGGAAAGTAGATCAAGCGGTAATGAATAAGAAATGTTAAATAAATATAAGTACAGTGGATTAAAGTCAAAATGATTAAAGAATTAAGAAAAAACAGAAAATATAATAAATCAAAAATTTCCCAAAGCGCCACCTAGCGGCGGAATTAAAAATGTTAAAATCAGCTAGATTTAGCTGTGATAAATCAAAAATAGACTTCATACTATATTTTCAAAATTTCCAAAAACTATTTTTTCAGAATGGTTTTTTTTTTGCTGGATGATTTTAGATTAAAAATGTCAAGTTTATAAGACCATTTTTTAAGGAAATCTAAAAGTACCGAAGTACAAATTGTTGCTTTAAAAATGTTTTGTTCCAATTCAGGATCCTACATTTCCAAAATCAAGTTTTTATGATCATTATTCAGGACATCAAAAAAGTACCAAAGTACACTTTTTGGACCCTCTTAACATCGAAACTTTCTAAAAAGTACTTTTGTCAGAATGTTTTTTTTTCGTTGGATGATTCTGCATTCCATATTTCAAGTTTGTAGAACCATTATTTAAGAAAATAGAAAAAGTACCAAAGTTAATTTTTTCATACTTTTTACTCCGCACAGTGGGAGAAATGCCTAATTTTTAAACATAATTCAGCCATTCAGTGAGTACTGGACCGATTGCCATGGAATTTGAAATGGTCATAGCTAACGTATTTTTGTGCTTAAGTTTGAACGTTCGCCAATAGCGCGGTCTAATTTTTTCAAAACAAAAACCTAAGCTATATCTTATTTTAGTCAGAAGTTACACCATTAAAAAGCTAAATACTTAAATAAAATAAGATTTTTTCGTAAAAAGTACCAACACTCTTTTGACTCTAAATAAAAAGTTTCATTCAGAACATGTTGAATTTTACTTTTTTGAAAGGTAACATCAGGCAGATGATTTTAAAAGCAAAATATGGGAAACAGTGTAAATCAGCCCCATCCAAAGTTGGTCCCTTTTAACAAAAAAATCGAATTAAACCCACTGTGAAAAAACGCACGAGCCTATGAAGGCAGGTGTGGATGCTCTATCATAAAAGTAGTTTACACTAGAGATGGGCGCGTGAGTGAATTTTTACTCACACTCACTCACGCTCACTACAAGGATTTTCGAATCACGCCTATTTACTCAAGAGCATATTTTTTCTATTCACGCTAACTCACAATCACGTGAGTAAATTAAAAAGCTCTTACACTCACGTGCACTCACACAAGCTTCACTTACACATACGTTGACTCACACTCACGAACCTCTTATTTATAAAAAAAAAATCAAATACTAAAAATTCAAAAATCTTACGAAATTTTTTAACAAAATTTAAAGTTCAACGAAATTTTAAATTTTTCTTTGCTTTTTTCGGTATAAAATCTTAAGTGTAGCCAAATTTTACAATTTCATTGTTGCGTTTTTTGTTACGAAATGAATTTTGAAGAAAAAAATAAATCACGTAAACTCAGACAAAAAAATCGACTCACGAGAGGGGTCCTTTATAAGACCGACCCCCCATTAATTTTTACGTCTTAACATTTCTTTGTAACAAACTAATACCCTCCAATTTCTAAGGGGGCTCCCACACAAAACGACATTTTTTAAAATTTGTTCCAACTGCTCTAACTGCCCTAATAATGCCCTTAGAGCAACAAAATGTATAACCGACCCACAATATTTTTTTTGTCCAAACACAATATTTTTTTAGTCCAAACATTTTCTCTGAACATACCTACCCTCTATCTTTAACTGTTAAGGCGGTCCCCATACATTTCTTTTTATTTTTTGTAAATTTGTTTTATTTAATCAGCTTCTACCCGTCCAATGGTGCGTCCGAGAGGGGTCATTAGTGAGACCGACCCCCATTTATTTTTACCCTACAACATTTTTTCAAAATATACCTACGCCCTATCTCAACTCCCTAAGTAGGCTCCCATACAAAATTACATTTTCATAAAATTTGCTCCAACTGTTATTTGTATGTGAGCCTACTTAGGGAGTGGAGAGAGGGCGTAGGTATGTTTTGAAAAAATATTCTAGGGTAAAAATAAATGGGGGTCGGTCTCACTAATGACCCCTCTCGGACGCACCATTGGACGGGTAGAAGCTGATTAAATAAAACAAATTTACAAAAAATAAAAAGAAATGTATGGGGACCGCCTTAACAGTTAAAGATAGAGGGTAGGTATGTTCAGAGAAAATGTTTGGACTAAAAAAATATTCTAGGTCGGTCATACATGTTGTTGCTCTAAGGGCACTATTAGGGCAGTTAGAGCGGTTGGAACAAATTTTAAAAAATGTCGTTTTGTGTGGGAGCCCCCTTAGAAATTGGAGATAAAATTTTTTCAAAAAATTTTAAAAAAATAGTTATAATCGTTATCCCACGATCCTCCTGGGCAAAAAATTTGTAGAATTGATAGAAGTTTTACACAAAAAAATTTCAAAAAAATCAAAGAGTACAAACATTTTCAAAAATGAGATTTAAATTTTAAAACTTAAAAATCGCATACTAGAGCGCTTTTAAGAATTTTTTGTGATTTTTTTTTAAAAAGTACGTAAAAAAACAAAAATTTTGAAAAAAAATGAAGTTTGGACCATTATTGAAGAAGTTATGATTAAAAGAAGTTTGAGTAAAGGAACAAACTACCAATTTTTCAAAATTCGATATCTTTTGAACGGGTCATCAAAAAAATCTGAAAATTTACCACGAAGGAATTTTGGAAGGGTACTGAAAACTGTAAACAAATTGGGAAAATCTAAAAAAAAAAGTTTTTCAAAGCGTCCGATTTCACATGGAATGCCCCATATATATTCATGATCCTCGATCGATTTTAAGACGATCTAGCGATGTCCGTCTGCCTATCTGTCTGTTAAAAACACGCTAACTTTTGAATGACTTTACGGAGGCTTCTGAAGTTTGGCATATATGTTGGTCATTTACCTGGTCATGTTGGTGTTGGAATTCAGCGAAATCGCTCCAGGAGTTGAAAAGATATAAGCAATAGTGTGATTTTCGGCAAGGCTTTTTCGCGATTTTACGAAAAAAACACGCTAACTTTTGTTAACTAACTGAGGATGCTGCAGCTTAGCATATATACTTGTCGTTCTCCTGGTCTAGTTTTGTATTGAATTTGAGGCAAATCGGTAAAGTGGTTCAAAAGTTATTAGCAAAACCGCGAATTTCAGATTGGTTTCACATTAAATTCACGTATTGAAAAAACCGAGCTTTAAAAAAGACAAGTTTTAAAAACATTGGTGAACCACAAAATTACTTTACAAAGTATTTTTGTCACACAAAAATTTTTTACACTAAAAAAAATTTTTACACTAAAAAAAATTTACACGTTAAAAAAAATTTTACACTCAAAAAAAAAATTGTATTTTTTTTTTTTTTTTAAATTACAAAAAAAAATTTTACTCAAAATAAAATATTTCTTATCAAAATTGTTAATATTTCTCACGTTAGAAAATATACTATCCTTTAAAAATGCCATTATGCAGGATAGATTCGGCCAAGTCGAATTTAAATTTTCTACTTGTTTTAAATTTTATTTTTACGTTTCCTAATCAAATTCATTTGTATTCAAAATATTTTGGACATTGTGGAGGGTATTTAAGGATACGTACGAGTCGAATTTAACTTTTTTAGTTGTTTGATAATGAAATCACAATAGTCTTTAAAGAAATATTAAAATCTGTCCGTCAAAAGTTTCTTGATTCCTTATTTTAAAAAACTTTTTTCCTAAATAAATTCATAACAATTTTGTCATTTAAATTATCACTTTAGTGCCACTGTCTACGTACAGATAGAAAAATTTATTATTTGTAGTATTAAATTTAAAAGACATCATTACGTATACTTAATAATTTTGTTTTCGCCTTAATAAGGTTAAATTAAATATAACGTATACGTCATTGAATTCCGTTGTATATGTTTTGCCTACTTAGTTGTACTTTTGACAACATATAATTTTATTGTTTAATGGTGCATTACATTAAAAAATTTAATAAAAAAATTAAATATTTATAAAAAAAATTGGCAAATTTACAAAAATTTTAGTTTTTTCAATATTCCTTTTACATCGAAGCTGTAAAATCGTTCAAACGAGATTTCGATCCATGTGATCAAAATCTGGTTCAAACGAGATTTTGTTTATTTATTGTTAGATCGAAATCTCCTTCAGACGAGATTTCAGTGTAGATATGAATGAGACATAATTTACATTTTTTACACTGAAATGTAGCTTAATCCTACTTTTTGTAAAAATAATCTCTTTTAAGGCATTTTTTTATACATTTTTATATTTATGTAGTCTTTATATTTCAGTTTAAGTATCTTCAAATTATAATTTAATGCCGTATATAAATCCATAAAAATCTTCAATAAATCCTAAAAGGATTTATGTTTTAAAGAATGTTGATATATTTCTACCGCAGTACAAATAAACGTATTATTGGTTATAAATTTTATGGCTTTTAATCTTGATTTGTTTTGGTTTATGCTTATGCTAAATTATGCTTAATATGAAAATTATTTGAATATTATTGTTAAAAAAGGAAAAAAAAGAAAAATAATTCAGAATTTTATGTATTTGTTTATATAAATGTATAAGATTTGCATTTTATTTAACTGTTGGGATTTCAAAGAAAAATATACATAATTTGGAATTAAAATTTAAATAATAAAATCAATAAAAGGAAAAAAAAAAAATAAATGGAAAAATAAAAAGTGGTAAGCAAAATATTATTATTATCGATATAAATCGATAATAAAAAATTTTCTGTAGAAAATTTTATAATTATCGATTTATATGGATAATAAAAAATTTTCTATAGAAAATTTTATAATTGTCGATTTAAATCGATAATAAAAAATTTTCTATAGAAAATTTTATAATAATCGATTTATAAGATAATAAAAAATTTTCTATAGAAAATTTTAAAATTATCGATTTATATCAATTATAAAAAAAAAATTTCTATAGAAAATTTTATAATTATCGATTTATATCGATAATAAAAAATTTTCTATAGAAAATTTTATAATTATCGATTTATATCGATAATAAAAAATTTTCTATAGAAAATTTTATTATTATCGATTTATATCGATAATAAAAAATTTTCTATAGAAAATTTTATAATTATCGATTTATATCGATAATAAAAAATTTTCTATAGAAAATTTTATAATTATCGATTTATATCGATAATAAAAAATTTTCTATAGAAAATTTTATAATTATCGATTTATATCGATAATAAAAAATTTTCTATAGAAAATTTTATAATTATCGATTTATATCGATAATAAAAAATTTTCTATAGAAAATTTTATAATTATCGATTTATATCGATAATAAAAAATTTTCTATAGAAAATTTTATAATTATCGATTTATATCGAAAATTTTATAATTATCGATTTATATCGATAATAAAAAATTTTCTATAGAAAATTTTATAATTATCGATTTATATCGATAATAAAAAATTTTCTATAGAAAATTTTATAATTATCGATTTATATCTATAGAAATTATTATAATTATCGATTTATATCGATAATAAAAAATTTTCTATAGAAATTTTTATAATTATCGATTTATATCGATAATAAAAAATTTTCTATAGAAAATTTTATAATTATCGATTTATATCGATAATAAGAAATTTTCTATAGAAATTTTTATAATTATCGATTTATATCGATAATAAAAAATTTTCTATGAAAAATTTTATAATTATCGATTTATATCGATAATAAAAAATTTTCTATAGAAAATATTATAATTATCGATTTATATCGATAATAAAAAATTTTCTATAGAAAATATTATAATTATCGATTTATATCGATAATAAAAAATTTTCTATAGAAAATTTTATAATTATCGATTTATATCGATAATAAAAAATTTTCTATAGAAAATTTTATAATTATCGATTTATATCGATAATAAAAAATTTTCTATAGAAAATTTTATAATTATCGATTTATATCTATAGAAATTATTATAATTATCGATTTATATCGATAATAAAAAATTTTCTATAGAAATTTTTATAATTATCGATTTATATCGATAATAAAAAATTTTCTATAGAAAATTTTATAATTATCGATTTATATCGATAATAAGAAATTTTCTATAGAAATTTTTATAATTATCGATTTATATCGATAATAAAAAATTTTCTATGAAAAATTTTATAATTATCGATTTATATCGATAATAAAAAATTTTCTATAGAAAATATTATAATTATCGATTTATATCGATAATAAAAAATTTTCTATAGAAAATATTATAATTATCGATTTATATCGATAATAAAAAATTTTCTATAGAAAATTTTATAATTATCGATTTATATCGATAATAAAAAATTTTCTATAGAAAATTTTATAATTATCGATTTATATCGATAATAAAAAATTTTCTATAGAAAATTTTATATTTATCGATTTATATCGATAATAAAAAATTTTCTATAGAAAATTTTATAATTTTCGATTTATATCGATAATAAAAAATTTTCTATAGAAAATATTATAATTATCGATTTATATCGATAATAAAAAATTTTCTATAGAAAATTTTATAATTATCGATTTATATCGATAATAAAAAATTTTCTATAGAAAATTTTATAATTATCGATTTATATCGATAATAAAAAATTTTCTATAGAAAATTTTATAATTATCGATTTATATCGATAATAAAAAATTTTCTATAGAAAATATTATAATTATCGATTAATATCGATAATAAAAAATTTTCTATGAAAAATTTTATAATTATCGATTAATATCGATAATAAAAAATTTTCTATGAAAAATTTTATAATTATCGATTTATATCGATAATAAAAAATTTTCTATAGAAAATATTATAATTATCGATTTATATCGATAATAAAAAATTTTCTATAGAAAATATTATAATTATCGATTTATATCGATAATAAAAAATTTTCTATAGAAAATTTTATAATTTTCGATTTATATCGATAATAAAAAATTTTCTATAGAAAATTTTATAATTATCGATTTATATCGATAATAAAAAATTTTCTATAGGAAATTTTATAATTATCGATTTATATCGATAATAAAAAATTTTCTATAGAAAATTTTATAATTATCGATTTATATCGATAATAAAAAATGTTCTATAGAAAATTTTATAATTATCGATTTATATCGATAATAAAAAATTTTCTATAGAAAATTTTATAATTATTGATTTATATCGATAATAAAAAGTTTTATATAGAAAATTTAATAGTTATCGATTTATATCGATAATAAATAATTTTCTATAGAAAAATTTATAATTTTCGATTTATATCGATAATAAAAAATTTTTATAGAAAATTTTATAATTATCGATTTATATCTATAGAAAATTTTTTATTATAGATATAAATCGATAATTGTAAAATTTTCTATAGAAAATTTTTTATTATCGATATAAATCGATAATAATAAAATTTTCTATAGAAAATTTTTTATTATCGATATAAATCGATAATTATAAAATTTTCTATAGAAAATTTTTTATTATCGATATAAATCGATAATTATAAAATTTTCTATAGAAAATTTTTTATTATCGATATAAATCGATAATTATAAAATTTTCTAAAGAAAATTTTTTATTATCGATAAAATCGATTATTATAAAATTTTCTATAGAAAATTTTTTATTATCGATATAAATCGATAATTATAAAATTTTCTATAGAAAATTTTTTATTATCGATTTACATCGATAATTATAAAATTTTCTATAGACAATTTTTTATTATCGATTTTATCGATAATAAAAAATTTTCTTTAGAAAATTTTATAATTATCGATTTATATCGATAATAAAAAATTTTCTATAGAAAATTTTATAATTATTAATTATCGATAATAAAAAATTTTTTTATAGAACATTATTTATTATCGATATAAATCGATAATTATAAAATTTTCTATAGAAAATTTTTTATAATATCGATATAAATCGATAATTATAAAATTTTCTATAGAAATTTTTTTATTATCGATATAAATCGATAATTATAAAATTTTCTATAGAATTTTTTTTATTATCGATATAAATCGATAATTATAAAATTTTCTATAGAAAATTTTTTATTATCGATGTAATCGATAATTATACAATTTTTAGAAACATTTTTATTATCGATTTATATCGATAATAAAAAATTTTCTATAGAAAATTTTGTAATTATCGATTTATATCGATAATAAAAAATTTTCTATAGAAAATTTTATAATTAACGATTTATATCGATAATAAAAAATTTTCTATAGAAAATTTTATAATTATCGATTTATATCGATAATAAAAAATTTTCTATAGAAAATTTTATAATTATCGATTTATATCGATAATAAAAAATTTTCTATAGAAAATTTTATAATTATCGATTTATATCGATAATAAAAAATTTTCTATAGAAAATTTTACAATTATCGATTTATATCGATAGTAAAAAATTTTCTATAGAAAATTTTTTATTATCGATTTACATCGATAATTATAAAATTGTCTATAGAAAATTTTTTATTATCGATTTACATCGATAATTATAAAATTTTCTATAGAAAATTTTTTATTATCGATTTACATCGATAATTATAAAATTTTCTATAGAAAATTTTTTATTATCGATTTACATCGATAATTATAAAATTTTCTATAGAAAATTTTTTATTATCGATATAAATCGATAATTATAAAATTTTCTAAAGAAAATTTTTTATTATCGATAAAATCGATTATTATAAAATTTTCTATAGAAAATTTTTTATTATCGATTTACATCGATAATTATAAAATTTTCTATAGAAAATTTTTTATTATCGATTTACATCGATAATTATAAAATTTTCTATAGAAAATTTTTTATTATCGATTTACATCGATAATTATAAAATTTTCTATAGAAAATTTTTTAATATCGCTTTACATCAGTGATCGGCACCCATTGCACGCTGGAGCCGAACACAATCGGCAATTCACATGTATACAACACGAATGTCAACAAAAAATCAACAAAGAGCATAAAAAAAACAAATATTTTATTCAGTAGCAAGCTGACTTTCTTCAAAGCAGGTTGATGTCGCTTTGTTGAAGAAATACACCAACACATGCATATTTTTATTAAAACACCAATACTTTCATATGCCTCTTTGTGCCGACCACTGCTTTACATCGATAATAATAAAATTTTCTATAGAAAATTTTTTATTATCGATTTACATCGATAATTATAAAATTTTCTATAGAAAATTTTTTATTATCGATTTACATCGATAATTATAAAATTTTCTATAGAAAATTTTTTATTATCTATTTACATCGATAATTATAAAATTTTCTATAGAAATTTTAAAATTTTCTATAGAAATTTTTTTATTATCGATATAAATCGATAATTTTAAAATTTTCTATAGAAAATTTTTATTATCGATATAAATCGATAATTATAAAATTTTCTATAGAAATTTTTTTATTATCGATATAAATCGATAATTATAAAATTTTCTATAATTGTTTTTTTTTTTTATTTTTAGTACCAAAAGGTACATAAAAATAAAATGTATTTATTCGGCCTTTATATATGTATATATATTCGATTAGAGTTTTATTCTAGTTCGAGGCCCAAAAATATTTCTATATATGATATTGTCATAATAGAGTATTTTTAATTTATTGCTTTAAAAAAGTTACTCATCTCATAGTATATCTGTACTGATCAGTTTCATCCCCACTAAAGGAATCATCAGCAGACTTTAGAGAATCATCGTTGGTCAATCAAACATCAAACCAGACATAATATTTGATATATTTCACAAGTTATATGAGAAATATTATTATGAAGGTCCGAAATCTGTTTTCCAACAAAAATAACTCTTTTAAAGCAAAAATCATACATAGAAATATTTTTGGGCCTCGAACTAGAATAAAACTCTAATCGAATATATATACATATATAAAGGCCGAATAAATACATTTTATTTTTATGTACCTTTTGGTACTAAAAATAAAAAAAACAACAACATTTGACACAAAGTTTAGTACGACTTATCCTACCAACACTATTGTTTGGTTAGGTACTGTTGTTATTGTAAAATAACAGCAACACGTATACTTATAATTACCGACGGTGATTTAGTATACACAATTTTTGCTTTAAAAGAGTTATTTTTGTTGGAAAACAGATTTCGGACCTTCATAATAATATTTCTCATATAACTTGTGAAATATATCAAATATTATGTCTGGTTTGATGTTTGATTGACCAACGATGATTCTCTAAAGTCTGCTGATGATTCCTTTAGTGGGGATGAAACTGATCAGTACAGATATACTATGAGATGAGAAACTTTTTTAAAGCAATAAATTAAAAATACTCTATTATGACAATATCATATATAGAAATATTTTTGGGCCTCGAACTAGAATAAAACTAATCGAATATATTTTCTATAATTATAAAATTTTCTATAGAAAATTTTTTATTATCGATATAAATCGATAATTATAAAATTTTCAACAGAAAATTTTTTATTATCGATTTACATCGATAATTATAAAATTTTTTATTATCGATATAAATCGATAATTATAAAATTTTCTATAGAAAATTTTTTATTATCGATATAAATCGATAATTATAAAATTTTCTATAGAAAATTTTTTATTATCGATATAAATCGATAATTATAAAATTTTCTATAGAAAATTTTTTATTATCGATATAAATCGATAATTATAAAATTTTCTATAGAAAATTTTTTGTTATCGATATAAATCGATAATTATAAAATTTTCTATAGAAAATTTTTTATTATCGATATTAATCGATAATTATAAAATTTTCTATAGAAAATTTTTTATTATCGATATAAATCGATAATTATAAAATTTTCTATAGAAAATTTTTTATTATCGATATAAATCGATAATTATAAAATTTTCTGTAGAAAATTTTTTATTATCGATATAAATCGATAATTATAAAATTTTCTATAGAAAATTTTTTATTATCGATATAAATCGATAATTATAAAATTTTCTATAGAAAATTTTTTAATTATAAAATTTTCTATAGAAAATTTTTTATTATCGATTTACATCGATAATTATAAAATTTTCTATAGAAAATTTTTTATTATCGATTTACATCGATAATTATAAAATTTTCTATAGAAAATTTTTTATTTTCGATTTACATCGATAATTATAAAATTTTCTATAGAAAATTTTTTATTATCGATTTACATTGATAATTATAAAATTTTCTATAGAAAATTTTTTATTATCGATTTACATCGATAATTATAAAATTTTCTATAGAAAATTTTTTATTATCGATATAAATCGATAATTATAAAATTTTCTATAGAAAATTTTTTATTATCGATATAAATCGATAATTATAAAATTTTCTATAGAAAATTTTTTATTATCGATATAAATCGATAATTATAAAATTTTTTATAGAAAATTTTTTATTATCGATTTACATCGATAATTATAAAATTTTCTATAGAAAATTTTTTATTATCGATTTACATCGATAATTATAAAATTTTCTATAGAAAATTTTTTATTATCGATTTACATCGATAATTATAAAATTTTCTATAGAAAATTTTTTATTATCGATTTACATCGATAATTATAAAATTTTCTATAGAAAATTTTTTATTATCGATTTACATCGATAATTATAAAATTTTCTATAGAAAATTTTTTATTATCGATTTACATCGATAATTATAAAATTTTCTATAGAAAATTTTTTATTATCGATTTACATCGATAATTATAAAATTTTCTATAGAAAATTTTTTATTATCGATTTACATCGATAATTATAAAATTTTCTATAGAAAATTTTTTATTATCGATTTACATCGATAATTATAAAATTTTCTATAGAAAATTCTTTATTATCGATTTACATCGATAATTATAAAATTTTCTATAGAAAATTTTTTATTATCGATTTACATCGATAATTATAAAATTTTCTATAGAAAATTTTTTATTATCGATTTACATCGATAATTATAAAATTTTCTATAGAAAATTTTTTATTATCGATTTACATCGATAATTATAAAATTTTCTATAGAAAATTTTTTATTATCGATTTACATCGATAATTATAAAATTTTCTATAGAAAATTTTTTATTATCGATATAAATCGATAATTATAAAATTTTCTATAGAAAATTCTTTATTATCGATTTACATCGATAATTATAAAATTTTCTATAGAAAATTTTTTATTATCGATTTACATCGATAATTATAAAATTTTCTATAGAAAATTTTTTATTATCGATTTACATCGATAATTATAAAATTTTCTATAGAAAATTCTTTATTATCGATTTACATCGATAATTATAAAATTTTCTATAGAAAATTTTTTATTATCGATTTACATCGATAATTATAAAATTTTCTATAGAAAATTTTTTATTATCGATTTACATCGATAATTATAAAATTTTCTATAGAAAATTTTTTATTATCGATTTACATCGATAATTATAAAATTTTCTATAGAAAATTTTTTATTATCGATTTACATCGATAATTATAAAATTTTCTATAGAAAATTTTTTATTATCGATATAAATCGATAATTATAAAATTTTCTATAGAAAATTTTTTATTATCGATATAAATCGATAATTATAAAATTTTCTATAGAAAATTTTTTGTTATCGATATAAATCGATAATTATAAAATTTTCTATAGAAAATTTTTTATTATCGATATTAATCGATAATTATAAAATTTTCTATAGAAAATTTTTTATTATCGATATAAATCGATAATTATAAAATTTTCTATAGAAAATTTTTTATTATCGATATAAATCGATAATTATAAAATTTTCTGTAGAAAATTTTTTATTATCGATATAAATCGATAATTATAAAATTTTCTATAGAAAATTTTTTATTATCGATATAAATCGATAATTATAATATTTTCTATAGAAAATTTTTTATTATCGATATAAATCGATAATTATAATATTTTCTATAGAAAATTTTTTATTATCGATATAAATCGATAATTATAAAATTTTTCATAGAAAATTTTTTATTATCGATATAAATCGATAATTATAAAAATTTCTATAGAAAATTTCTTATTATCGATATAAATCGATAATTATAAAATTTTCTATAGAAAATTTTATAATTATCGATGTAAATCGATTATAAAAAATTTTCTATAGAAAATTTTATAATTATCGATGTAAATCGATAATAAAAAATTTTCTATAGATAATAAAAAATTTTCTATAGAAAATTTTTTAATTATCGATTTATATCGATAATAAAAAATTTTCTATAGAAAATTTGATAATTATCGATTTATATCGATAATAAAAAATTTTCTATAGAAAATTTTATAATTATCAATGTAAATCGACAATAAAAAATTTTCTATAGAAAATTTTATAATTATCGATGTAAATCGATAATAAAAAATTTTCTATAGAAAATTTTATAATTATCGATTTATATCGATAATTATAAAATTTTCTATAGAAAATTTTATTATTATCGATTTACATCGATAATTATAAAATTTTCTATAGAAAATTTTTTATTGTCGATTTACATTGATAATTATAAAATTTTCTATAGAAAATTTTTTATTATCGATATAAATCGATAATTATCAAATTTTCTATAGAAAATTTTTTATTATCGATATAAATCGATAATTAAAAAATTTTCTATAGAAAATTTTTTATTATCTATAGAAAATTTTTTATTATCGATTTACATCGATAATTATAAAATTTTCTATAGAAAATTTTTTATAATCGATTTACATCGATAATTATAAAATTTTCTATAGAAAATTTTTTATTATCGATTTACATCGATAATTATAAAATTTTCTATAGAAAATTTTTTATTATCGATTTACATCGATAATTATAAAATTTTCTATAGAAAATTTTTTATTATCGATATAAATCGATAATTATAAAATTTTCTATAGAAAATTTTTTATTATCGATTTACATCGATAATTATAAAATTTTCTATAGAAAATTTTTATTATCGATTTACATCGATAATTATAAAATTTTCTATAGAAAATTTTTTATTATCGATATAAATCGATAATTTCTTCTGTGTTTTGGATTTCTTCCTTGTTTTTAAAAGAGCTTTTTATACTTTGTTTAATTTCTTTTGCTCTTTAATTACATATTAAGTATACGCCATATGCATTCATTCCTGTTTTTGCTTTGCTGCAATCTAAAAATAATAAATGTATTTTAGATTTCAAACTTTCTTTAGATTTGTGCCTTGTAATTTTACTTTTCAAATTAACAGCCAAGTTTTCTTTATTAAATACGATTTTCTAGTTTTTTTTTTACAATTACAGTTTATGTTTGTAACAGAAAATTTATCTGTTTTAATTTTATTTTAATTGAAAATAAGAAGAATAAATTTAGCAAGTAAGAAATTGTAATGCGGTTTAACCGAATCTATTTATACCCTGCTTAGAAGAGAATTTAGATTCTGAGAAATTTTTTTCAGGTTCTGATACATTTTTCTTTTAGAAAAATTCTCAGATTTTGAGAATTTTTTTCGAATTATTTTGTTATATGTTACCAAAAGTCTGACAAACTTAGTATACCTTTTTGCAGTACATGTAAAATATTACAAGTAAAATTCATTAAGAGAAATGTTGAAGGTAAAGATATGTAAGACTATAATTTTTTATAACAGTTACATTACATTACAATGTATGTATATGAAATGAATATAGTGTCAAGAAAAAAACCTTTTTTTTCAGATTAAAAAAAAAAAATGTTTACACTTTTTTCCAACTTTTTTGGCGGTCTAAGAAAAATTCTCGCGTAACCTCCCATCTCTGAGAATTTGTTAGTATTTAGAATTTTTAGATCTTATTATGATTATAAACGTATTTATCTCTATTTCCCTCGTCCCACCCTAATGTTGCAAATGTTTCTTCCAACATTTTATTTAATTCAAGTCTTTCATGCCAGCAATGCGGGTTTTTTATGTTGAAATTAAACTTAAAAACAATTGACAATTTTTACACATAATAAAATAAAATGCAAAGAGAGATTTATATATTTGTTAATGAAGAAATGAAAGTCTGCCAGATAAGTAAATGTTGCCAGTACAAATGTTTACAACACTGCAAATAAGCATTTTAATAGATTTCCAGCACAAATTGTGTTGGCACTGCTTTGTTTTTTTAATTATTTATAAAAAGAGTTTTCTCTTGTTTGTGAAATGAAAATTTAATTAAATTTAATACTTTGTAACTATGTATTAAAATAGTTAAATAGTTAAACTGTGTGTTTTCAAATAAATAAATTAACTAAAGTGAAGACGTATACTTAATATAAATTGTAATATATAGAATAATATTAATTATACGCCATGTAAACCCGAAAATAATTATTTTACTGTTAAACAGAAAAAAAAAATTATTGTTCGTTACACTGTGTAACAAATTTCGGTCACCGAAAAAAAATAAAAATGTAGCATATGTAGACCAAATCCCCCAAACGGTTTTGAAACCCTATTTGTTTTGTCGCACTGTTGTTTATATATTTTCTTTAAATGCTTGTGGAACTCAACAAAAAAACTATAATAAAGCACTTCTGATCTGAGTTTAAAAATATGTCTTCAAATTTTAATTATTAAATTTATTACACCGTCCGACAAAAAATCGGTGAACACGAACTGGATAATATACGTTTGAAACTAAAGACTAAATGTAGTAAAACTGCATTTACAATTTTTCATTTCGTGATCCTGTTTCCTTTTAAAATGGACTTCAAAGTTTAAGAGGATTAAATTTTATAAAATATTTTTTTAATATTTGTACTCTTGATAGCAAGTTAAAGAGGAGGATCTGCCCTAATTTTCCTATTTTATAATTTTTATATATCAGGAAAAAAGACGTAAGTTACGTCCTTTCAAAAATGTATCCTTTAATATCATCCAAAATTTTCAACAAAATATTTTGACGAAGTTTTCAAATGACTTTATTCTTATCCTTTTGTTCTGATATGGAAAAATTAGGGGTTATCCTCCTCTTTAATCTGCCGTCACCAGTGTCATCCTAGCACAATTACAAATATTTCAAAAATATTTTACAAAATGTTAACCTCTACTTACAGACGTGTATCATCCGATTCATGTTAAATATTGGCTGTCGGACGGTGTAATAATAAAAATAAAAAAAAAAAATTAAATAGAGATGGTTTGGTCGGACATTTCGTTTGAAATTTAGTGCTGTATTATGTTGTGTATTTCGTACATAAATTCTCATTATGTCTACTTACATATGTACATACGAATATTAGACTTTATGTTTTGTCGCAAATTGCCAATTTGCTAAATACTCTTGACAATGGAATTTGACAAATTCCATAAATTGAGGACTATCGCGTATTCGATTAATTTTAATGAGTTCGCGATTATTTGCTTAGGTTTTTTGGATCCACGTTTTTATACCCTCCACTCTAGTGATAGAGGGTATATATAAGTTTATCATTCCGTTTGTAACACCTCGAAATATTGATCTAGGACCCCATAAAGTATATATATTTATGATCCTCGATCGATTTTAAGTCGATCTAGCGATGTCCGTCCGTCCGTCCGTCCGTCTGTCTGTCTGTCTGTCTGTCTGTCTGTCTGTCTGTCTGTCTGTCCGTTGAAAACACGCTAACTTTTGAAAGACTTTACAGAGGCTACTGAAGTTTGGCATATATGTTTGTCATTTACCTGGTCAGGTTGGTATTGCAATCCAGCCAAATCGGTCCAGTGGTTCAAAAGTTATGAGCAAAAGAGTAAATTTCGGCAAGGGTATTTCGCGAATTTACGAGATAAAAAACACAATAACTTTCGAAAGACAATAATGAGACTACTGAAGCTTGGCACGTATCTTTGCCGTTCGTCGGGTCTGTTTGGTTTCAAATTTCAGCTCAATCGGTCCGGTGGTTCAAAAGTTATAAGCAAAACCCTGAATTTCAGATTAGTTTCATCTAAAATGCCACGTGTTTTAACAAGTTTTAAAAGCATTGGTGGTAACTAAACAATGCTTTTCAAACTTGTTCAATTTTAAAGCAATTCTTTTTAAACTTGTTTAGTTTTAAAGCATTGGTAACTTAAAAATTACACTCGAAAAAAATTTCACACTCAAAAAAAATTTTACACTCAAAAAAATTTTACACTCAAAAAAAAATTTACACAAAAAAAAAATTTAGGCCTCTGTTCTGTCTTTCACAACTTTTCAATTCACATGAAAATTTCCGAATCACAACAAATCAAGTTAAGTGTTTTGCTGATCACGTTTTCATTTAAAGTGGAAATCGAATAATTAAAATTTAAAAAATTATAAGGAAAAAAGTGCTTTCGTTTTACTTTCACCAAATTTTATTTATGTGAAACTAAACGAAAAAGAAATTCGGATGTGAAATCTAGAACACCAAAAAAATTCGGAAATTTTCATTTTCACATTTTTTATGTGAATTACTTTTTTTGGAACAGCGCACAGTGATTCGTTCCCATATATCGAGTGGGCAAAAATAGAATATTGGTCGCAGATTTCTGAAATTTGGTACACAAGCATTTAATTATCTAATCAAGAAAAAAACGAATTTTTGGGAAAATCGGAGCAAGGACACGCCTACCCCCCATATATCCTGAAATTTAAATATGTGATTAAAACTACAAAAATGGTCACAAAATTCCCAAACCTTGTCAATGTTACCAATTTTGATATAGTATTTTATGTGTAAATTTTTTTCTAGATTGAAGCAAGGACTCGTGTGGCTGCCATATATCCTTTTTCTTAAAAATATTGTAAATCGCTCAAAAATTACTCGATACCCTTGAAATTGTTTGTAAAAATTTTAATAAGTGATGTCAATGTGTGTGCCAAATTTCGCTGAAATCGGTTCTGTAAAACAAAAGTTATTTACATATCCTTTTTAAAAACTGCAATAAAGTGTTAATATAGTTTAATCACAAAAATAAAATAGAAAGAGTTGTCAACGATTTTCCAAATTTGGTACGCAAGCACAAAATTAATTTATAGAAAATAAATAAAAATTTTGAGCAAATCGGTCGAAGGACATTTGTACCTGTCGTATATCCTGAAATTTAAAAGTGGAGTTTTAGCCACATAACTTGATATAAAATTACTTAACTTAGTTATTGTCTTAGAAATTTAGATAACCATCGACGTACAACATTCGTATTTTAATCTGAGCAAGGACTCGCGTGGCTGGCATATATCCTTTTTCTTGAAATCGCTGTAGCTATTTTAAAAATCTTTCAATTGCTATCAAATTTTTAATATAGATTAGATCAAATAACATTAATAAGTGTGCCAAATTTCGTTGAGTTGCTTGCGGTAACAAAAAAGCTGTTAATATATCCTTTTTTAAATATAGTCAAAAATATAAAAATACATAATAACTGCAAAAACAATACATTCGCAACACTTATTTCCAGTTGCATTACGAAAATAAATTTATTCAAGATAAGTTTTAAGTAAGGTCGTTTAATACTTGCTTTATTTCTAAGTATATACCCCGTTAATAACAAAAAATTAAAAAAAAATTTTTTGGATACTTGAAATTTTTTTTTTTTTTTTTCGTTTTTTTCAAAAACTTAGTTATTTTTATTATTTGATCGTATAGAAAACAGTCCAGGATGTTAAAAAAATCAATAAAAAATAATTTTTAAGTACGAACTTTTTTTATGTATCTCAAAAAAAAATTTGGTTTGATTTGGGATACCAACGAAACTCAAATACTGGTTTTAAAGCAAAATGGCCCACTGTATACTTATTTTATCGAATTATTTACTATAAATTTATGGTATACAATACAATAAAACCCTTTATATAAAAAAACACGAATATGTTGATGTATTTTTTAAATTTATTTACAGTACATAACATAAATAAAAAAAAAAAAATCCAATTTTAGATTTTTTAAAAATTTTTTTTTTTTCAACTTAAAAAAAAAACTTAGTTATTTTTATTTTTTGATCTTATAAAACATAGTTAAAGCTACAAAAAAAATAAAAAACAAAAAAATTTTATTCACGAACTTTTTTTATGAGGGCCATTAAAATTTGGTGATTTTGGGGATTTTAGTAAAAGTCATAGATAACTTTTAAAGCAAAACGGCCCACGTACTGCATAATTTTTTTCTGATTTTTTATTATATTTTTACAGAATACTATATAATATATCAATGTGTAAAGAAAAAATACTTAATATTCGATTTTTTTTTTAATATTTTTTCCATTAATAATGTAGCTTTTGAAAAAAATTAAATAAAGACACAAAAAAAACTTAACTTTTTTCCAACTTCAGACAAAAACTTAGTTATTTTTATTGTTTTGCCTTATAAACTATAGTCCAAGCTATCGAAAAGCGAAAAAAATAATTTTTTGACTCACGAACTTTTTTTATGCATTCCATCAAAATATGTCAATTTTTGGAAATTCGGTAGAAAAAATATAGATTTCAGAGCAATACAAAAATGTATTTTAAGATTTATTCTAAAAACTTGCAAATACAACTTTTAGCAAATATATTTAAGTAACTTTTGCAAAAAAAAGTTTGCTGATTTCTTTAAAATTAGATTTTTCATAATTTTTTTAGTAAACCTATAAAAATCAATATTTAGGTTTTAACAAAATAGCGTTAAATTTCCGTACTTTAGCGCCCTCTTGTGGCAACATATGACTTCTTAAAAATAAGAAAAGCACATAATTCTTTTAGTTTACTATCAAACTGTAAAAATCCAAAAAATCATCAACATTGAAGACATACTTTTTTTTTTGATTTTTGCCAATGAAACGAATCACTGTGCAGCGGCCTTAGCTTTTTTTTACAAAAATGACAATATTTTGTGAACATACGTACGTGCATTCACTCAGAAATATTTTTACAGTAAAAAAAAAACATTACACTCGAAAAAAATTTTACACTCAAAAAAAAAATAGTAATTTTTCTTTTTAAAAAAAAAAAAAATTACAAAAAAAGAGTTTTTTACTCAAAATAAAATATTTCTAATCAAAATTGTTAAGTTTTTCACGTTAAAAAATGTACTTCCCTTTAAAGAAAATGCATTGTGGAGGGTATTCATAGATTCGGCAAAGTCGAATTTATCTTTTCTACTTGTTTCAATTGTTTTTAATTTATTCAATTAATTTTAATAAATCCCCGTTTATTCGATTAATTTAAAAGTATCCACGATTATTCGCTTAGTTTTAATAAATCCATGATTATTCGCTTTGTTTTTTGGATCCACTACACTCAAAAAAATACGTTAGTAGATTTACTAATTTTTTTTTGCTAATGCTAGTTAGCTAACTTTTAGCAAATTTTTAGTTGAGATTAGCATGTCAGCAAAAAATTCGTGTAAACTTCATTTAGCACATTAGCAATTTTAAACAAGCTTTGAACTAATTTCTTTTGCTAAATTTGAAATTGAGTTGACAACATTTTTACAAGATTTTTTGCTATTATTAGCAAAATAAATGGTAATTTTTTTTTTATTTTCAGAAAACATAAAATGGCGCTATCTCGGAAACTAAGCCAGATAGAGCAAAATGGAGGCCATTTTTGGTTCTTAGAATCTCCATAGTATCGCCGGTCCTCTTCACATGTGTGGACCCTAATAGGCCCTAACTTTGGATCCAAAAAAGTTAGCATTCCCGAAAATTTTAAAATGCTCATATCTCGGTAAATATTGCCGACACAACAAAAAGTCCAAAACCATTTTTGTAGCTCTCAACATGTAGAACAAGACCGCAAAACAGTCAAAAGCTCTCCGAGTAATATTTTTTAAGTTATCGAGTTTTTTAATTCTCAAGACCCCAGTGGTCCCCTATAATCACGTATCTTAAAAACTAAGCAAGGTAGAGCGAAACGGACACAATTTTTGGATCAAAAATTATGACGATTTTTAAGGAACCCAACTAGGTCTAGGCCCATCTGGGTCTGGACCTTTGGGGTCCGAACCCAATGGGGTCCTCAGATGTGTATGAACTAAGTTAAACAAGTAAAAAAGTTAAATTCGGCTTTGCCGAATGTAGAGATACCCTCCACAATTTCAAAAAGGTTATTGCAAACAACTTTATTTAAAAGGAAATTACTTTTGAAAAAAAAAAAATTGAAAAAAAATTTCCGCGAAAAACAATTTTGGTAAAAAAAAAATCGGCGATTTTTTTCTTTTTTTGTCAAAAAATATGTTCGTACTTGTTTAAATACCATTTGGTGCTCAATTATGTTCACATATGTCAACCAGAAGCCGAATTAAAGCATTTTGTATTTTTAGGTTATGTTGAATGTACTGAAATTTTTGAGGTGTGCTTACATTTTCGTTCATAACTTTTGAACCGCTGAACCGATATCGCTCAAATGCAATACCAAACTTCTCGGGAGAACTTCCAATATATATGTTAAGTTTCAGTCATCTCTGTGCAATATTTTGTACGCGAGAGCATTTTCCACAGACAGACGGACAGACGGACAGACGGACAGACGGACAGACGGACATCGCTAGAATGTCTTAAAATCGATCGGGCATCATGAATATATATACTTTATGGGGTCCCAGACCGATATTTCGATGAGTTACAAACGGAATGACAAACTTATATATACCCTCTATCACTAAGTGGAGGGTATAAAAAAATAAAAATTTAGTTAACTAATTATTGGCAAAACATTTTTGCTAACTTTAGCAAAAAAATTGTGGGTTCAAAATCAGCAAATTTTCTTGTAGGTTTACAAGCTTTTTTTGCTAACATTAGAGATTTATTTTTTTGAGTGTATAATTCTATTCATTTTAAAAAATCCACGATTATTAGAATAATTTAAATGAATCCACGATTATTCGCTTAGTTTTAATAAATCCACGTTTATTCGATTACTTTTAATAAATCCCAGATTATTCAGTTAATTTTAATAAATCCACGATTTTTCGATTTATTTGAATAAATCCACTATTATTCGATTAATTTAAATAATACCACGATTATAAAATTAATTTTAATACATCCACGATTATTTGATTATTCATATAATTTTAATGAATCCTCAACTTTTCTAGTAATTTTAATAGATCCGCTGTTATTGGATTAATCTTAATAAATCTACGATTATTTGATTATTTTTAATAAATACACGATTATTCGATTAATTTTAATCAATCCGCGATTATTTGATATATTTTGGATTCATATTAATAAAATTTTAATAAATTTGCGATTATTCGATTAATTTAAATTAATCCATGATTATTCGCATAGTTTTAATAAATCCAAGTTTATATTCGATTATTTTTTAAAAAATCCACGATTTTTCGATTAATTTTAATAAATTTACTATTGTTTGATTAATTTAAATGTTTCCACGATTATTCGCTTAGTTTTAATAAATCAATGATTATTCGACAATTTTGAATAAATTTATGCAAAATATTTAAAAAAAAATTCACGATTATTGGATTCTCTTAGTAAATCAACGATTAATTTTATTAAATCCACGATTATTCGATTAATTTTAATAAATCCACGATTATTCGACTAGTTTTAATAAATCTACGATTATTCAACTATTTTAAATAAATATATGATTATTAAATTATTTTATAAAATCTACGATTATTGGATTCTTTTAGTAAATCAACGATTAATTTTAATAAATCCACGATTAATTTTAATAAATCCACGATTATTCGATTAATTTTAACAAATTCACGATTATCGACCATGTTGAAGAAATCTACGATTATTCAATTATTTTAAAAAAATCAACGAGTATTGGATTCTTTTAGTAAATCAAGAATTAATTTTAATAAGTCCACGATTATTTGATAAATTTTAATAAATCCAAGAATTTTCGATTAATTTTATAAAATACACGACTTTTTCAATTAATTTTATTTATTTAATTAATTTAAATACATCCCCGATTATTTGATTAATTTTAAAAAATCAATGAATATTCGATTGATTTTAATAAATCCACAATTTTTTGATTAATTTTAGTAAAACCACGATAATTTGATTAATATAAAAAAAAATTAACGATTATTCGATTCATTTTAATAAATCCACGATTATTTGACTAATTTTTAAAAATACACGATTATTTGATTCATTTAAATAAACCCACGATTATTCAATTTATTTTAATAAATCCACAATTACTTGATTAATTGTTATAAATCCACTATTAATCCATCAATTTTAATAAATCCACGATTATTCAATTAATTTTAATAAATCCACGACTATTCGATTAATTTTAATAAATCCATGATTTTTCGGATACGTTTAATAAATCCACGATTATTTGATTAATTTTAATAAATCCACGATTATTTGATTAATAATAATAAATCCACGATTATTTAATGAATTTCATTAAATTTAATAAATCAACTATTATTCGGTTTATTTTAATAAATCCACGATTATATAATTATTTTCATAAAATCTACGATTAATTCGATTCATTTACGATTATTTGATTAATTTAAATAAGTCCACGATTCTTCGATTGATTTCAATCAACGATTCATTTTAATAAATCCACGATTATTTGATTATTTTTAATAAATTCACGATTATTTAATTAATAATAATAAATCCGCGATTTTTTAATGAATTTGATTAATTTTAATAAATCAACGATTATTCGGTTTATTTTAATAGATCCACGATTATATGATTATTTTCATAAAATCTACGATTAATTCGATTCATTTACGATTATTTGATTAATTTAAATAAATCCACGATTATTCGATTGATTTTAATGAATTGAAGATTATTCGATTAATTTTAGTAAATCCACGATTATTCGATTACTTTTAATCATTGAATGAATAAACATTATTTGATAAATTTTCATAAATCTACGATTATTCGATTAATTTTTAAAATGTACGATTATTCAGTTAATTTTAATAAGTATACAATTGTTCGATTAATTTTAATAAATTCACGATTATTGGAATATATTTAATAAATCCACGAATATTTTATTAATTATAATAAATCCACGGTTATTGAATTCATTTAAATAAATCCACGATTATTAAATTAATTTTAATAAATTCTCTATTATTGGATTCATTTTAATAAACCCTAGATTAATTTTAACGAATCCACGATTTTTCGCTTAGTTTCAATAAATCCACGATTAATAGATTATTTTTAATAAATCTACGATTATTAAATTCATTTTTATAAATTCGCGATTTTCGATTAATTATAATAAACCTACGATTATTCGATTAATTTTAATAAATCCAAGATTATGCGATAAATTTTAATAAATCCACGATAATTTAATTATTTTATTAATTTAGAAAAATACATGATTATTTTATTCATTTAAATAAATCCACTATTGTTTGATTCATTTTATGAAATCCACGATTATTTAACAAATTTTTATAAATCCACGATTATTTGTTTAATTTTTATTAATCCACGATTATTCGATTAATTTGAATAAAAACACGAATATTTGATTATTTTTATAAATAAACAATTATTTGATTAATTTTAGTAAATCCACGATTATTTGATTAATTTTAATGTATAAATTTTAGTCGATCAATTTTTTAAAAATCCACGGTTATTCCATTAATTTTTAAAATACACGATTATTCGATTAATTCAAAAAGGTATACAATTGTTCGATTAAATTTAATAGGTTCTCGATTATTCGAATATTTTTAATAAATTCACTATTTATTTGATTCATTTTAACAAACCCTCGATTATTCGATTAATTTCAATAAATCCACGATCATTCAATTAATTTTAATAAATGTTTTATTATTCGATTCATTTTTAAAAATCCTCGATTAATCGATTAATTTTAATAAATCCGCGATAACTCGACTTATTTTAATAAATCTACGATCGTTTGATAAATTTTAATAAATCCACGATTATTCGATTCATTTTTAAAAATCTACGGTTTTTGGATTAATTTTGATAAATAAATGACTATTCGATTAATTTAAATAAATCCTCTATTATTTAATTCAAAATCAAAATTAGGTCAAAATCAAGAGATACCGCGTTTTAACATTTTGCGATTTCAAGCGAGTTTTTATACTTTCCTTGAAAAATCCTTTAAAAAATTTTTAGTATTATTTTATTTAGTATTTATTAGTCGAAACTTGATAACCGACCAGTTTAGGCGAGTAAAAGAATTTCTACTTATTCAGTTTTTCAATTTTCTCAAAAAAAGAAAAAAACAAATTGCTTGAAAATCAGGTACGGCTTGGTTTGATTTTAAAAACCGTTAGCCATTGATTAAAGAAAATCCGCATATGTGGCGAATACGTAATATGTTTAATTGTAATTTATATGAAGTATACGCCCCATAACGAAATTGAAAAATTACTTTAATAACAAAACTGAAAAAAATCATTGTTTGAGTTCTAAATTTGAAATATTTTAATCAACAAGTTCTACTGAACTACAAATTGATGTGTTTTAGTATCCAAAAAATTGTGAGTGGGGTGGGTAGAAATACCTTTAGTATTTTAAAATAAAATTACGATATTTTTAATACGATTATTTGAATTTACGTCATATGTGTGTACTAATGGTTAAAAATTTAAAAACATCCTGTTTAAATATTTGTTGATTTTCACTAAAAAAAAAGAAAATCATGTTTAACACGATTTTCTTTTTAAATTTGAAAAAAAAAACAAATATTTAAAAATCACATTATATACAAATTTTTATTACCAAATGTGGTTATTTTCATCATCATGTTTCATTCATGAATAAATTTTTATAAACGTAGGTTTTTATTGTTGTTCCATAGAAAAACAACGAAAAAAAAAATTAAAATACGTTTCAAAATGTTTGTGTTTTACAAACATTTTTAAATTTTCGTTGAATTTTTTTATTAATATTTTTCTTGTTTATCATGCCAAAAATTTTGTTTGATATAAAAACAACAAATGTTTTTGTTATTAAAATTTTCATATCACATTATTGAAAAAAAAAACCCGACAAAATATTCAAAAATCCTTTTCAAAAATTATATTTAAAGTGGGTGTAATTTTATGACATTTTGTATCCTCTACTTAGTGGTAGAGGGTTTAAAAAAGTTTATCATTCCGTTTGTAGCACCTTCAACTTAGGTCCTTATAAAGTACACTCTAAACAAATGAGTTCAGTTTCCTACTATAAATTGGGTAAATTTCAACAAATTCAAATAATATACTACTATAAATGTGTAAATTTCCAATAATTTTTTGGTAAAACTACACATTTTGTGTAAATTTACCCAATTTATAGTAGGAAACTGAAATCATTTTAATTAGAGTGTATCCATGATCACTAAAAGGTTTTAAAATGATCTAGCGACTTTTGTCCGTTTGTCCGTCCGTACATCTTTCTCTTTGTATGTCTATTAAAATTACTCTTACTTTCTAAAATTAAGAGGTTTCTGATACTTGACATGTAGAATATCAAAGATTATTCGAATAAGCTTAGGACATTAAACTTTTGTTGAAAGAATTAAATCAATCCCCGATGATTCAAGAAGTTCAGGGATTTAATTAATCTACGATTATTCGATTAAATGTATTAAAACCACTATCTTGAATAAGTTTAAGAAATCAATATTTTATCAAAAGTTTTTAATCAATTCCCGATTATTCAACAAGTTCAAGGATTTTATAACTTACGATTATTCGATTAATTTTAATAAAACTACTATTTCGAATAAATTTAAAAACTTAAAGTTTAATCAAAAGGTTTTTATCAATCCCAGCTTATTCAAGATGTTTAAGGATTTAATTAATCTACGATTATTCGAATTATTTTAATAAAACCAATACTTCGAATAAATCCAAGATCAACGATTGATCATCCCCAATGATTTAAGAAGTGAAAAGTTTTATTTAATCTAGGATTAATTGATTAATTTGAATGAAAACATGATTATTCGATTATTTTTAATAAATAAAGGATTATTTGATTAGTTTGAATAAAAACACAATTATTCGATTAATATTAACATTTCAAAGATTAATGGATTGATTTTTATAAATTTACGATTATTGAATTAATTTCAATATGTAATCGATTTTTAAATTAATTTTAATATATTCACGATTATTAGGTTAACTTTTATAAATTTAAAATTATTCGATTTATTTTAATTTATTCACGATTATTGGGTTAACTTTTATAAATCCACGATTATTCGATTAATTTCTATTATTCCACGATTGTTCGATTAATTTTAAAAAGTTATCGATTATTCGATTAATTTTAATAAGCCCAAGATTTTTCAATTAATTTTAATAAACAAGCGAATATGTGATTAAATCCACGATTATTCGATTAATGAGAATAATTCTTCAATTAATATAAATTTACCCACGTTATTTCGAATAATTTAAATTAACGAACGTTTAAGAAACCAACGATTCATCGTAAAGATTTAATAAATCACCTTTGATTCAAGAAGTTCAAGGATTAACTAATCTACAATTATTCGATTAATTTTGATAAAACCACTATTTTGAATAAATTTAAAAAATTAACGTTTGATCGAAAGGATTTAATCAATATCCGATGATTGATAAATGATAAATTAAAGGATTTAATGATAATTGATGATAAATTCAAGGATTTAATTAATCTACGATTGTTCGATTAATTTTAATAAATCAATTTTTTCGAGTAAATTTAAGAAATTGTCGTTTGATGGAAAGGATTTAATTAATCCCTGACCTTTCAAGAAAATGGAGAAATTAATTAGTCTACGATTAATTATAAAAAAATACGGTCATTCAATTGATTTTGAATAAAAACAACGATTATTCGATGAATTTAAATAAAACCACAATTATTTGATTAATTTTAATAGTTCCAAGATTATTAGATTCATTTTAATAAATTCACGGTTATTCAATTAAATTTAATGTATAATAGATTATTAAATTATTTTTAATATACCCACGATTATTCGGTTAATTTTAATAAATCCACCGTTATTCGTCTAATTTATATAATTCCACGATTATTTGAGTAATTTAAATAAATCATCTATTATTAGATTAATTTAAATAAATCAACGATTTTTCGATTAATTTGAATAAACACGCAAATATTTGATTAATTTTCATAAATCCACGATTATTCGATTAATATGAATTTAAAGAATTTAATCCATGACGACTCAGAATGTCCAAGAATTTAATTAATCTACGGTTATTCGATTTGTTTTAATAAAACCACTATTTTGCATAAGTTTAAGAAATCAACGTTTTCTCGAAATGATTTAATCAATCCCTTATGACTCAAGAAGTTCAAGGATTTAATAATTCCACATTTGTTCGATTAATTTTAATAAAACAAATTTTCCGAATAGATTTAAGAAATTAACGTTTGATTAAAAGGATTTAATTAATCCCCAACCCTTAAAGAAGTTTGAGGATTTAATTAGTTTACGATAAATTAAATAAATACGATTATTCGATTTATTTTAATAAAACCACGATTATTCGATTAATTTAAATAAATCCACAATTATTTGATTAATTTTAATAGTTCCAAGAAAATTGGATTCATTTTAATAAATTCACGATTATTCAATTAAATTTAATGTATAATAGATAATTAAATTAATTTTAATATACCCACGATTATTCGGTTAATTTTTTTAAATCCACCATTATTCGACTAATTTATATAATTCCACGATTATTTCAGTAATTTAAATGAATCATTGGTTATTAGATTAATTTTAATAAATCAACGATTTTTCGATTAATTTGAATAAACACGCGAATATTTGATTAATTTTCATAAACCCACGATTATTCGATTAATATGTATAAATTTTCATTTGATATAAATTAATTAAGTTCAAGGATTATTTAATTTACGAATATTCGATAAATTTAATAAAACTACAATTTTGAATAAACTTAAGAAATCAACGTCTGATCGAAAGGATCAGTTTGTTCGATTGTTCGATTAATTTTAATAAACCAATCTTCCGAATAAATTTAAGAAATTAACGCTTAATTCTTATTAAAGGATTTAGTAGGAGTACTATTAATTAAAAAAATACGATTATTCGATTGATTTTAATAAACCACGATTATTCGATTAATTTAAATAAATCCACAATTATTTGATTAATTTTAATAATTCCAAGATTATTGGATTAATTTTAATAAATTCGCAATTATTCAATTAAATTTAATGTATAATCGATTATTGAATTAATTTGAATATAACTACGATTATTCGAATAATTTGTAATATAACCATTATTTGATTAATTTTAAAAAATAATTATTTTTTTTAGATTTATTTTAATAAATCAAAAATTTTTCGATTAATTTGAATAAATTAATTTTTTTTTTTGATTAATTTTCATAAATCCACGATTATTCGATTAATATGAATAAATTTTCATTTGATATAAATTAACCCACGTTATTTCGAATAATTAAAATTGACTAACGTTTAAGAAATCAACATTTTATCGTAAGGCTTTAATCAATCCCCTATGATTCAAGTAGTTCAAGGATTATTTAATTTACGATTATTCGATAATTTTTATAAAACTACAATTTTGAATAAACTTAAGAAATCAATGTCTGATCGAAAGGATTTAATCAATACCCGATGATTCAAGAAGTTCAAGGATTCAATTAATCTACGATTGTTCGATTAATTTTAATAAAACAAATTTTTCGAATAAATTTAAGAAATTATCATTTTAGTGAAAGGATTCAATTTATCCCCAACCCTTCAAGAAAATGGAGAATTTAATTAGTCTACGATTAATTATAAAAAAATACGATCATTCGATTGATTTTTAATAAAAACAGCGATTATTCGATTAATTTAAATAAAGTCACAATTATTTGATTAATTTTAATAATTCCAAGATTATTGCATTAATTTTAATAAATTCACGATTATTCAATTAAATTTAATGTATAATAGACAATTAAATTAATTTTAATATACCCACGATTATTCGGTTAATTTTTTTAAATCCACCGTTATTCGACTAATTTATATAATTCCACGATTATTTGAGTAATTTAAATGAATCATCGATTATTAGATTAATTTTAATAAATCAACGATTTTTCGATTAATTTGAATAAACACGCGAATATTTGATTCATTTTCATAAATCCACGATTATTCGATTTATATGAATAAATCTTCAAGTAATTTAAATTAACTCAAGTTTATTCGAATAATTTAAATAAACCAACGTATAAGAAATTAGCATTTGATCGTAAGAATTTAATCAATGATGATTCAGAATGTCCAAGATTTTAATTAATCTACGGTTATTCGAATAATTTTAGTAAAACCACTATTTTGCATAAGTTTAAGAAATCAACGTTTGCTTGAAATGATTTAATCAATTCCTAATGACTCAAGAAGTTCAAGGATTTAATAATTCTACGATTGTTCGATTAATTTTAGTAAACCAATTTTCCGAATAAATTTAAGAAATTAACGTTTAATTAAAAGGATTTAATTAATCCCCAACCCATAAAGAAGTTGGGGGTATTAATTAGTCTACGATAAATTAAAAAAATACGATATTCAATTTATTTTAATAAAACCACGATTATTCAATTAATTTAAATAAATCCACAATTATTTGATTAATTTTAATAGTTCCAAGATTCATTTTAATAAATTCACGATTATTCAATTAAATTTAATGTATAATAGATAATTAAATTTATCGATTATTCGGTTAATTTTTATAAATCCACCGTTATTCGACTAATTTATATAATTCCACGATTATTTGAGTAATTAAAATGAATCATAGATTATTAGATTAATTTTAATAAATCCACTATTTTTCAATAACCACGCGAATATTTGATTAATTTTCATAAACCCACGATTATTCGATTAATATGAATAAATTTTCATTTGATATAAATTAATTTAGTTCAAGGATTATTTGATTTACGATTATTCGATAATTTTAATAAAACTACAATTTTGAAGAAACTTAAGAAATCAACGTCTGATCGAAAGGATCAGTTTGTTCGATTGTTCGATAAATTTTAATAAACCAATCTTCCGAATAAATTTAAGAAATTAACGCTTAAATGGATTTAATTAATCCCCGATCCTTCAAGAAGTTGGAGGATTTAGTAAGTCTACGATTCATTAAAATAAATACGATTATTCGATTGATTTTAATAAACCACGATTATTCGATTAATTTAAATAAAGTCATATTGTTTGATTAATTTTAATAATTCCAAGATTATTGGATTAATTTTTTAAATTCGCAATTATTCAATTAAATTTAATGCATAATCGATTATTGAATGAATTTGAATATAATTGCGATTATTCTAATAATTTTTAATATAGTTTTAATTTTAAAAAATCATTATTTTTTAGATTTATTTTAATAAACCAACAATTTTTCGATTAATTTGAATAAACCCGCGAATATTTGATTAATTTTCATAAATCCACGATTATTCGATTAATATGAATAGGTTTTCATTTGATATAAATTAACCCATGTTAATTTGAATAATTTAAATTAACCAACGTTTAAAAAATCAACGTTTTATTGTAAGGATTTAATCAATCCCCAATGATTTAAGAAATCCAAGGATTTAAGTAATCTACGATTATTCGATTAATTTTAATAAAACCACTATTAAGAATTAATTTAAAAAAATCAACATTTGATCGAGAGGATTTAACAAATACTTGATGATGCTCAACGATTTAAAAAATCTATGATTGTTTCATTAATTTTAATAAATAGTGGTTTTCGAATAAATTTTAAAAATTCACTTTTGATTGAAAGGATTTAAGTAATCCCCGTCGATTTAAGAAATCTATTTATTAAATCTATAATTATTTGAATTATTTCAATAATACCACGATTATTCTGGTAATTTTAATAAACCGACGATTATTCTATTTATTTAAACAAATCACAATTATTCGATTAGTTTTAATAATTCCAAGATTATTAAATTATTTTAATAAATTCACGAATATTTAATAAATTTTTATAAAACACCGATTTTTTGATTAATTTTAATAAATTTATGATTTTTCGATTAATTTTAATAAATTTACGATTTTTTGATTAATTTTAATAAATCCACTATTATTCGACTAATTTAAATAGATTATTCGATTAATTTTAATAAACAGCGGCTTTTCGATTAATTTTAATAAATTTACGATTTTTCGATTAATTTAAATAAACACACGAATATTTGATTAATTTGAATAAATCCACTAATATTAGATTAATGTGAATAAATCTTCGATTATTTTAATAAGTCCACAAATACCCGATAAATATGACCTTCGATTAATTAACAAAAAAAAAAACTACATTAGTACGAATAATTTAAATTAACCAACGTTAATCCGATTAATTTAAATAAATTTTAATAAATCCACGATTATTCGATTAATTAATAAACGACGATAATTCGATTTATTTTAATAAATCAAAGGTTATATAATTCATTTTAACAAATCCACGTTTATTCGATTAATTTAATAAATCCACGTTTATTCGATTACTTTAATAAATCCACGATAATTCTATTAGTTTTAAAAAAGTTACCATTATTCGATAAATTTAAAAAAATCCACGATTGTGTGATTAATTTAGTAAATTCACCTTTATTCGATTAATTTAATAAATCCACGACAATTCCATTAGTTTAAAAAAGCTACCATTATTCGATAAATTTAAAAAACTCCACGATTGTATGATTAATTTAAATAAATCAACAATTGTTTGATTAACTTAAATTAACCACGATTATTCGATTTATTTTAATTAATCCACGGTTATACGATTAATGTTAATACATCCACAACTATTAGATTTGTTTTAAAAAATCCACTATAATTCGAATTATTTAAATAAATCTACATTTGTTCGATTAGTGTTAATAATCCACAAATATTTGATTCATTTTTAAAAGCCCACGATTATTTGACTAATTTTAATAAATCTATTCGATTAATTTTTATTCGATTAATTTTTATAAGTCCACGATTATTTGACTAATTTTAGTTAATCTAGGATTATTAATTTTTATAAGTCCACGATTATTCTATGAATATAAATCCACGATTATTCTATAAATAAATCGAAATTATTTAATTAATTTTAATATTTCCACAATTATTCGATTAAAATAAAAAAAAAAAAAAACGGTTAGTAAATTAATTAATTTACGATTATAAGAGTAAATTTAATAAATCCACGACTATTCGATTACTTTTAATAAATCCACGATT
The DNA here is from genome assembly GCA_963921195.1 of Pegoplata infirma. Classification (NCBI taxonomy): domain Eukaryota; kingdom Metazoa; phylum Arthropoda; class Insecta; order Diptera; family Anthomyiidae; genus Pegoplata; species Pegoplata infirma. Next base: position 32,549,402 of record OY992536.1, read on the forward strand.
AATCGATTAATTTTAACAAATCCATGATTATTTGATTTTCCTTTGTAATTCCACGATTATTTGGTTAATTTTAATAAATCTTCGATTATTCTATTAGTTTAAATAAATCCACGATTAATCGATTAATTTTAACAAATCCATGATTATTCGATTCACTTTTGTAATTCCTTGATTATTTGATTAATTTTAATAAATCTACGATTGTTCTATTAGTTAAAATAAACCCACGATTATTCGATTAATTTAATAAATCCACAATCGTGGATTTATTCAATTTCATTAAATTTTCATTGCACAATATGCAGGGTATTCATAAACTCGACCAGGCCGAATTTAACATCTTTACTTGTTAAAAATTTTAATTTATTCGATCATAAAATCGGTTATAAAAGAAAAAATATTGCATTATTTTAGACTTTAAGATGATTTTCTTTTAAATATATTTCTATTTAATTCTAAATTATGTGTTTGAAAAGCAATAATTTCTTATTTTTTTCATTTCAGCCTTATTTTTGTCTTTTGTGTTTTAATAACAATTTCCATTTAATTACTTTATTTGAATTTAATACGTATTTTGTCATCTTCATTAATATGCACAACCATGCAGTTTGTCAATTGAAAGACCATAAAAACAGTTGTTGTTTGTATGAAAGTCAGCTGAAATTTGGTTTTTCCTCTTTCATCATTAACAAACTATTCAGTCAAGCTTATCAACAAAGCAACACCTTCTTTAAGTATCCTTGAGTGCGTAGAAGGAATTTAAAATAAGATTTTATTATGTGTACAAAGGAACAGTGGTAAGAAGAAAACGAATTTGGGAAATATTTGACTTTAGTAAATAATTTTTTAATAAAAAAGTATTTGTCAGTAAATGAGATAATTTTTCTTAACGAAAAATGCGAACAATTTAAAAAATCAACGATTGTTCTATTAATTTTAATAAATACACGAATATTCGTTTAATTTTAACAAATCCAAGATTGTCGATTATTCATTTAATTTTAATAAATACTCAACTATTCGATTTATTTTAGTAAATTCACGAATATTCGATTACTTTATTTAATTCACTATTATTCAATTAATTTTTCATAAATCCACGATTATTCGATTTATTTAAATAAATCAAAGTTAAATCGAATGATTTTTATAAATGCAGAACTATTAATTTTAATAAATCCACGATTATTCGATTTATTTTAATAAATCCACGATTTTTCAATTAATTTTAATAAATTAAAGACGAATAGATCTAAAAAAATAAAAACTGATGATCCACGATTATTCGATTAATTTTAATTAATCGATTATTCTCTTAATTTTAACAAATCCAAGTTTATTCGAACAATATATATCCACGTAAAATCGAATCGTTACAATAAATACATGACTAATCGAGGAATTTTAAAAAATCCAAGATTATTTAATTATTTTTTACAAATCCAAGATTAATTGATAAATTTTAATGAATCCACGATAATTTGATTTACTTTAATAAATCGACGCTAGTTAAAAAAAATACACTTTATTTCGATTAATTTTAATACACGTTTATTCGATTATTTTAATAAGTCTATGTTAATTCGAATAGCTTTTGATAAATACACGACTTTTTGATTTATTTTTAAATTTTAAATTTTTATTCGATTAATTTTAATACACGATTATTCGATTATTTTAATAAGTCTATGTTAACTCGAATAGTTTTAATAAATACACGTCTGTTTGATTCATTTTTAAAAGCCCACTTCAATTCGATTATTTTAAGTAATAAACGACTGTTCGATTAATTTTAATAAATTCACGATTAAACGTATATTTTATTAGTTTAATTGCAATAAATCTACGAATTTTGAATAAATTTTAATAAATCAAATATTATTCGATTAATTTTAACAAATCCACGGTTGTTTGATTAATTTTAATATATCAACGTTTATTCAATTTATGTTAATAAATTCACGATTATTGAATTAATATTAACAAATACATGATTATTCGATTAACTTTTATAAATACACGATTATTCGACTAATTTTCATAAATCAACGTTAACTTGATTAATTTAATATATTCAAGATTATTCCATTAATTTAAATAAATCAACGATTTGTCGATTAATTTAAATAAATTGACGATTTTTCGATTAACTCGATTATTCCACTAATTTTAATTGTGGATCTATTAATTTTCATAAATCCACATTAATTCAATAATTTTCAATAAGTTCAAGATAATTAGTTTTAATTTATACACGATCATTCGATTAATTTTAATAAATCCAAGATTATTCGATTAATTTAATAAATTCCCGTTTATTCAATTTATGTTAATAAATTCAAGATTATTAAATAAATATTTATAAATATACGATTATTCGATTAATATTTATAAAACAACGATTATTCGATTAATTTTGTTAAATCCACGTTTATTTGATTTATGTTAATAAATTCACAATTTTTGGGATAATATTAATGAATACACGATTATTCGATTAACTTTTATAAATAAACGATTATTCGATTATTTTTGACAAATACACGTTAGTTTGATTATTTTTAAAATATACACGATTAAACGATTTACTTTAATATTTTCACGATTAATTTAAATAACTACACGATTAATTTTAATAAATCCTCGATTTCACAATTCACAATCGATTAATGTAATAAATCCTTTTTCTTCTATTTATGTTAATAAATTCAAGATTATTCGATAAATATTTATAAATATGATTAACTTTTATAAATACACGATTATTCGATTAATTTTGATAAATCCACGTTAATTCGATTTTTGTTAATAAATTCACGATTTTTGGGATAATATTAACACGATTATTCAATTAACTTTTACAAATACACGATTATTCGATTATTCTTGACAAATCCACTTTAGTTTGATTATTTCTAAAATTTACATGATAAGTCGATTTACTTAAAGATTTTCACGATTTTTCAATTAATTTTAATAACTACACGATTAATTTTAACAAATCCACGATTTCACTACTAATTTTAGTATGTAAATCCAAGATTTTCGATTAATTTAAATAAATCCATGATAATTAGATTAATTTTAATAAATGTTGCAAACATTCGATTAATTTTAATAAATCCACAATTGATCGCTTAATAAATTTACGATTATTTTATAAAAATTTAATAAACCTACGATTAACTTTAATAAATCCACGATTGATTTATTAATTTTAATAAATCCAAGATTGTTTGATTTATTTCAAAGATCCACGATTGTTTGGACAATTTTAATAAATTAACGCTTATTTGATTAAATTTAAGAAATTCACTATGTCGATTAACTTAAATAAATCCACGATTGTTTGATTAATTTTAATAAATCTAAGATTGTTGTGTTCAATTTAAAGATCCACGATTGTTCGATTAACTTAAATAAATCCACGATTTTTCCATTAATTTTAATAATTCTACTACTACTATTAATTTTTTATTTTTTTTTAATTTTAAATCAGAAATTGTTGGAATATTTAATATATTCACTAATATTTGATTAATTTTAATCAAAGATTGTTCGAATAACTTCAACATTTTCACGATTATTCGAATAACTTAAATAAATTCAAGATTATTCGATTAATTTAAATAAATTCCCTTTTATTCGATTAATGTTAATAATTACACAATTTATCCATTAATTTAAGTAAATTCACGATTATTCGATTAATTTAAATGAATATATACAATTATTTGATTAATTAAGTAAATCCACTATTGTTCGATTAATTTTAGTAGATCTAAGATAGTTCGATTAATTTTAGTAAATGCACGTTTATTCGATTAATTTAAATTAATATATACAATTATTCGATTAATTTAGTAAATCCACGATTGTTCGATTAGTTTGAATAGATCCAAGTTAGTTCGATTAATTTTAGTTAATCCACGATATTTCGATTAATATTAATAATTCCACGATTATTCGATTAGTTTTAATAAATTCACGATTATTCGATTTTTTTCAGTACATCCACGATTATTCGATTAATTTTAGTAAATCTGCGATTTTTCGAATTAATTTTATAAATCCCCATATTTTTGAGACGAAATTAAATAAATCATATTTATTGGACATGATCTTCTTCAAAAATAAAAATCATTTTACCACTGTTTCTTCATCTAAGATATTGGACATAACATAAGAAGGACATTTTGATTGAATTTTCCAAATAAAATAAACAAACTTAACATTTCCTACTTATGTACGAGTATGTTCTTTTTACTCATCTATTATGCCAGACACATGGTTGATTGCATACTCAGTGTTAGAAAGTAATATATCACATTGTATGCTCACACACATATACAATAGAGTGACTCAAAAAAAAAAGTTGATGATGTACCCCCCTCAAAATTAACTTTGACATGTTTTATGAAGATTCCCAAAATATTAGGGCTCTAACGATAATCTCCCGTGAGCTAAACCGCGTCAAAAAAGGGTCCAAAAATGGTATTTTTCATGAATAAAAAATTCAGTAAATTTTTTTTTGTCCAATGAATGGTCAAATATAATAGATATTTAGGAATTCTTTGATTCTGTATTAAAACATTTTATAAATCTAACCACAGACTCGAGATAACGAGATGTTTATGTCAGTTTTTTGATGCTTTTTAATTCGATTTTACTGAAAACTTAAATAACTTTGGTATTTTTAGTCCGATTTTCACTTATAATACATCGTTAGAAAGGTGTTGACCACCGCTTGTGATTTTAGTCAAAAATTAACCCTTAACTGCACTGTCTTACTTTTTTATAACATTTACTTCGACATCATTAAAAACCCATTTTATAACCACAAAAAGCGTATCATTGTGCAGGAAACACGTTTAATTAATATATTTGGCCACAATCAATTTAACCCATGCATGATCAAAATATTTTGGCAAACATTTTTAAAAAAGTTTTTGTGGTAATTATTGAAAGCTAGTTGAAATACTTAAAAAAAATAAAATAAAAAAGGTTTTTGTTTAAATAGACGTGCTTATTAATATCAAATAATTATAACGTGTAACACCTTCCCGGTGAAATTTTTTTTTCGGAATTTGTATGTGCAAATAAATTTTAGAAATAAAATATAAACCAATTTTTTCTTAATCGCATATATTCGTGCAAAAAACGGATCTAATAAATAGATCTTAATATTTTTTATTTAACCCATTCATGACCAATTACAAAAAAAAAATGTGGAACAAATTTAAGTCCAGTTGTAATACTTAAAAAAATAATATAATTGATATTTCAATTTATTAGATGCGTTTTGTGCACGAATATATGCGATTAAGACAAAATTTGTTTATATTTTATTTTTAAATTAATTTGCACACACCAATTTCGAAAAAAAATTTGACCGGGAATGTGGTACACGTAATAATTATTTTATATTAATAAGCACGTCTAGATAAACAAAAACCTTTTTTAATTATATTTTTTTAAAGTATTACAACTAGCTTTCAATAATTTCCGCAAAAACTTTTTTAAAAATGTTTGCCAAAATATTTTGATCATGCATGGGTTAAATTAATTGTAGCCAAATATATTAACTAAACGTGTTTCCTGCAAGAAGATATGCTTTTTGTGGTTATAAAATGGTTTTTTAATGATGTCGAAGTAAATGTTATAAAAAAGTTAGACAATGCAGTTAAGGGTTAATTTTTGACTAAAATCCCTAGCGGTGGTCAACACCTTTCTAACGATGTATTATAAGTGAAAATCGGACAAAAAATACCAAAGTTATTTAAGTTTTCAGTAAAATCGAATTGAAAAGCATCAAAAAACTGACGTAAACATCTCGTTATCTCGAGTCTGTGGTTAGATTTTTAAAATGTTTTAATGCAGAATCAAAGAACTCCTAAATTTCTATTATATTTTTTCATTCATTGGACAAAAAAAAAATTTACTGAATTTTTTATTCATGAAAAATACCATTTTTGGACCCTTTTTTGACGCGGTTTAGCTCACGGGAGATTATCGCTAGATCCCAAATATTTTGGGAATCTTTATAAAACATGTCAAAGTTAATTTTGAGGGGGGTACAACTTTAACTTTTTTTTTGCCCATATAAGGTGAGTCGGTCTAATATACAAACATAAAATCATATACATAAGTTTAATCCTATAAACACTAACATTACTAATATAACCTAGTGAATTGTTTTATGATCTCAAAAGTCGATTCAAAAGTTTTGAATAACTTTTATGTGATGACTTAAATTATTTGACTTATTGCAATAAAAGCATAGATTTTGAAATCCACTTTGTCTAAAACATTAATAAATATAAGATTTTTTGACTAGATATTTCATAAATTTATTTTTATTCGACTAATAATAATAATAAATCCACGTTCATTCGAATTGATTTTACAAATCCACGAATTCCCGACTGATATTACAAATGCCATTATTATTCGAATGGACTATTCAAATTTATCCGATTAATAGTTATAAAACGACTAGATTTTATAAATTCACGTTTATTTGACTAATACTTATTATTTAATGATTTTTTTTACATAATTATATTTATTATAATATTAATAAATTTACGATTAATCGATCAGATTTCAAAAAATCGATTTTTAACGATACATAATCATAAATAAACGAATAGTCGACTAGATCTTATAAATTCGCGTTTATGGAATAATATTATTAAATACTCGATTATCAAGTCGAATAATGATTTAAAATATTCATTCATTCAAATTCGAATAATTGTATCAAATCGGATAGATTTTATAATTCGCGTTTATTTGATAATATTTTTTAAAGATTTATTTATATTTATTAATATTAAAAAATTCGCGAATTCAAATTTTATCGATTAATAATCATAAATCAACGATTAGTCTACTAAATTTTATAAATTAACTAATATTATTAAATACTTGATTATTAAGTGGAATAATCGTGGATTTACAAATATTCATTCATTTAAATTTATTCGATTAATAGTAAAAAATTGAATAGATTTTATAAATTCAAGTTTATTTGACTTACATTGTTAAATGCTTTTATTTATATTTATCAATATTAACAAATCCACGATTATTCCATTAGATTTCATAAATTCAATTTTAATCGATTAATAATCATAACTCAATGACTAGCCGACTAGATTTTAAAATTTCACGTTTATCGACACATATTAATAAATATTCGATTATCAAGTCGAATAATCGTGGATTTACAAATATTCATTCATTCGAATTTATCCGATTAATAGTAACAAATCGAATAGATTTTATAAATTCGCGTTTATTTGACAAATATTTTTTAATGATTTATTTATATTTATTAATATTAACAAATTCACGATTAGATTTCATAAATTAAATTTTAATCGAGTAATAATCTTAAATCTACGATTAGTCGACTAAATTTTATAAATTCACGGCAATATTAATAAATACTCGATTATTCGAAATAATTTTATATCGATATACAATATTTATTACTATTAACAAATCCACAATTATTCGATTAGATGTGGATCAATCGTGGATTTATTAACACTAATGGAGAAGACTTGGACTTATAAGGGCCATTCCAAAAAATGTAGCTCAAATTTTAGTCATTTTTGGAAATGGTGTCTCAGATTAATTTGAACCTTGACACATAGATAGCCCTCATAAATATGATATATGTACCATATATCGTTTTTTTACATTTGGTGTATTTAACGAATTATTGACTTTTTAAGCAAAAGTAAGAAAAATACATCACGTTTAAAGAGCTGTAACTTCTTAACCAATGACCCGATTTTCACAAATTTAGGCTCATGTGAAAGCTGGGGTTCTTCTTTTAGAAAATATTTTTAAAATAACACAGTTTTTTTTAGAGAAATGATGCAAAAATGCAAAAACATTTTTTCTTTTCGAATATTTTAAAAAACACATCTTCCATTTTTTTTTTAAAAATTCTGGTGAAAAATAACAATGTTTTGTATAACATATTCAAAATTCAGAGTGGGATCTCCATGGGATCAAAAAATATTCTGTTTTAAGTACGAGGTTCTCATATTTTTCCCTTAGAAAATTTAAATTTCTAATGTTTTGAATGTTTTCAAAATTTTAATAGTATAATTTTCTTTGAAAATTTAAATTTTTATATTGAAGAAACATAAAATTTTAATTTTCTAAGGTAAAATTTAAGAACTTCGTAATAAAACCAGAATATTTTTTGATCCCATTGGGATCCCACTCTGAATTTTGGATATGTTGTACAAAACAGTATTGTTTATCACCAAACTTTTTTTTAAAAAAATCGAAGATGTGTTTTTTTAAATATTCGCAAAAAAAAAATGTTTTTGAATTTTTGCAACACTTCTGAAAAAAAACCGTATTCTTTTGAAAATATTTCCTAAAAGAAAAAGAATTAAGCTTTAATATGAGCCATTACTTGTGATAATCGGATTACTAGTTAAAAAGTTAGAGCACGTTAAACGTCATGTATTTTTCTGACTTTTGCTAAAAAAGTCGAACTTTGACCCGCGATAATTTGAAAACTACAGCAAATTTTGAAAATCCAAAAATGCAACATATCTCATATAAACGTGGATATCTATGAGCCAAATTCTCAGTGGCGTGCAAAGGCATGTTTCCGAACAGTGGGCGAAAATTTTTGGAATTACCCATAAAAAGAATTCAAGTCGAATAATCGTGGATTTATAAATATTCATATTAGAAATCTAGTCGATTAATCGTTGATTTATGATTATGTTAATAGATTTATTCGACTAGATTTTATAAATTTCCTTCAATTCGACTAATACTAGTAAACTTAAGATTATTCGACAAGTTTTAAGAAATCCACGAATAGTTTTTATAAATTCACTTTGATTCGATTAATATTAATAAATTCACGATTAGTCGATTCGATTTATAATAAATTCATTTTTCTTTGATTAATGAAAATAATAATTCGACTAGAAATTACAAATTCGGGTTTATTTGACTAATTTTAAAAAAAATCCACGATTAATCGATTAAATTTTATAAATAAAGATGCGAATTAATCGTTGATTTATTAACATAAATTGACAAAACTTGCATTAAGAAAAAAAATCCAGTCGAATAATCGTGAATTTTTTAATATTCATTTAAGAAATCTAGTCGATTAATCGTTGATTTATGATTATGTTAATAGATCCAATCGACTAGATTTTATAAATTCCCTTGAATTCGACTAATACTAGTAAACTTAAGATTATTCGACAAGTTTTAAGAAATCAACGAATAGTTTTTATAAATTCACTTTTATTCGACTAATATTAATAAATTCACGATTAGTCGATTCGATTTATAATATATAAATTGATTTTTTATTTAATAAAAATAATTTCACTTTATTCGACTAGAAATTACAAATTCGTGTTTATTTGACTAATTTTAAAAAAATCCCCGATTAATCGATTGAATTTCATTAAAACAGATTTGGATTAATCGTGGATTTATTGACAGTAATGGAGAAATCGTGGATTTATATAAAAATTCCAGTCGAATTATCGTGAATTTATTAATATTCATTTAAAAAATCCATGATTATGATTATGTTAATAGATCCAATCGACTAGATTTTATAAATTCACTTTAATTCGATTAATAATAGTAAATTTAAGATTATTCGACAAGTTTTGAGAAATGCACGAATAGTTTTTATAAATTTACTTTTATTCGACTAATATTAATAAATTGACGATTGGTCGATTCGATTATATATTTATGTTTCTTTGATAAATAAAAATAATTTAATGATTATTCGATTAGAATTTACAAATTCGGGTTTATTTGACTAATTTTAAAAAAATCCACGATTAATCGATTGAATTTTATTAATAAAGGTGTGGATTAATCATGAATTTATTAACATTAATGGACAAAACGTGGATTTGTAAAAAAAAATTCAGTCGACTAATCGTGGATTTATAAATATTCATTAAAAAACCTAGTCGATTAATCGTTGATTTTTGATTATATTAATAGATCCATTTGACTAGATTTTATAAATTCACTTTAATTCGACTAATAATATTAAAAACCAAGATTATTCGACTAGTTTTACGAAATCCACGATTACTCAAAGAGTTTTTATAAATTAACTTTTATTCGACTAATATTAATAAATCCACGATTATTCAACTTATTTTAAAAATTAATTTTTCTTTTGCAACTAAAATGAAATTCACGATTATTCGTCTAGATCTATAAAATTTGAGTATATTTGACTATTAAAAAAATCCACGATTAATCGATTGGTTTTTATAATTCACGTATTTAAATAAAATCACAATTATTCGACTAGATTTTATAAATGTAATCTTATTCGACCAAATTTTTTTTAGATCTATCAAATTCGCGTTTATTTTACTTATATTAAAAATATCCACGATTAATCGATTGGTTTTTATAATTCCCGTATTTGAATAAAATCACGATTATTTGACGACTTAGATTTTATAAATGTAATCACGATTATTCGACCAGATTTTTTTAAATTCACGATAATTCGACTAGATTTTATAAATTCACGTTTATTCGACAAATATTTAAAAATTCTCGATTATTCGACTAGATTTTATAAATCGACTTTTTTTCGTATTTGAGTTAAATTTCCTTTTCAACCGAAAAAATTTTAAATTTTTCTGAAATTTTTTGCTGTGCTATATCACAAGTACTTAAATGTAAACATAACGATTTGTTTGTGATAGCTTTACATAGATATAATTCATTTGCTATCCAATCTACAATGTGGTATGATGTAGTATGATATTCGTATGTATGTATGATAGCATAAAACAAGTCAATTGTAAATTACAATTCATGCAACATCCGTTTTTGTTTTCATTTGAAAAAAATATAATAAAAATAAATAAATATGACATGCTACACTCAAAATATTTTGTAAGTAAATTCAACTGAAAAAACATTTAAAACAATCGTTTTTCCTTTTAAAAAACGGACTACTTATATTTCACTTGAAACAACATACTTATTCAGTTATTTTTAAACGTTAATAAATGACTAGACATTCCGTAAAAACAAACGATATTTCAGTTATTTTAACTGTTTACAATTTTTTATTTTGTGAAGTAAAAATAAAATTTTTTGAATAACAAACTACAAAAACCGTACTTCTGTAAAATTATACGGTATAATCAGTTACAAATAATTTAACTGATAAAAATTTTTTCCGTAAATTTTTGTAGTTTATTGTTTTAACAACTGTGTAAATCTTTCAATAATTTAGTTTTTTTGAAAAACAAACAAAAAAACGTTTAAAACAACTTTACCTAAAAACTGTTTTGAATAACCGTAAATAGTTACTGTAAAACTTTTCTAGGTGTAAAGATGATGAAGAACTCTTGGGATATTCTTTAAGTTTTCTCTTACAGATAAAATGAGTTAGACAAGTTACTGCAGTTGTAATATTGGAATAGCACCACCAGTGGTAGCAATCATACGTATCATATCATATTTATTCAAATGGAATGATATGAGATGGTAGAAATAGTTGGTGTTAAGTTAAAAGCAGTAAAGAAAATATTAAACTAAAATAAGTAAAAGAGTTAAATTCGACTTGTCTGAATCCATTCATACTAGAGTTGTCAACCGATTAAGAATAATTCGATTAATCGGTCAAACAAATTCATACTCTTGTTCGATTAATTTAAAAATTACGATTTTCGAATAACGAATAAATCGATTAATTTATGTCAATTAATCGAACAATCATTTTTTTATACCCTCCAACTACATTATCGAAAGGTCTAGGATTTAGGACCCCATAAAATAGATATATTGTTGACCAGTGATTGCTTCTAAGACATTCGAGCGATGTCCGTCTGTGGAGGGCACGATACAGTCCAAAATAAAAGAGTCATACTCCTGAAGTTTGGCACGATTATGTCTTATGGTCATAGGCAGGTTAAGTTTGGATGCAAAATCGGACAAGGAGAACAATTTTACCTCTTAAAGAACTAAAACACTACCAGAAAAACACATTTTTTTTTTGTATATTTGTTTAACAAATGAAATACTACGAAATGCTATTGTTTTAGTCCGCCCCCTTTTAAAGGCGTGGTTGTAGAAAGTAATACAAATTAAGGATAAGTTTTTTTAGGCGTTGTAAGTGGCTGCTGAGGTTTTACGTCAGCACACCTTCGCACAATCTAAGGTCCATTGTATTGTTTATTAGGCGTAGATATCGTAAAAATAAATTTTTAAATTTATTTTCCCTCTATGAAGAGGGAAAAGGTGTCCTCCAACGTCCCCCGTCGAGTCCCACCAACTATAATCTTAAAATTATTTAAATTTTAAGTTTTGTTATGCATTTTTTACATAAAAAAGTAAATTCAGTTATTCAATTTATAAGTTTTTTATTTATTTTTTGTTAATAAAATATTAATTATTTTTTTTTTTAAGTTTTTTGTATGAATTGTTTATTTTTTGTTAATAAAAATACTTTATTTGTAGTCTCCTCCTCATTTGTTATTCTCCTCGATTAGGAGAATCAGTATTTGCAGTGACAGCCAGGCTGCGCTCATTGCACTTGAATCTCCAGTCACTTCATCCAAAATTGTCCAGGAATGTAGACGCAGACTCAATGAGGTCTCATGTGGGAATAGCGTCAGTCTTCTGTGGGTTCCGGGTCATAGGGGAATACGGGGAACCGAGATTGCTGACTCTTTGGAAAATCTTGGCTCTGATACAATTCCTTACAATCCGGAACCTCAAATTGGTATTGGCTTGACAAGGCTGATGCGTTGGATCAACTCTCATATGAAAGAAACTTTCATGGAAAGATGGTCAAATGAGTTGGCATGCAAGAATACCAAACGTTTTGTGATTAAGCCAGACAAGAAAGTGGCTAACTATCTACTCAGCCTCAGTAGAATAGACTGTCGCAGACTTACTGGCTTAATTACGGGACACAATGCCTGTGCTCGTCATATGACGAGATTAGGTGTCTTATCAGACCCATTATGCGTGGCTTGTCTTGAGGATGATGCCACAACTGAACATTACGTCTGTTGTTGTCCAGCGTTCTCAAGGGCTAGACTGCGGATATTGGGTTCTGATATTCTGTCTATGGACACGGTCCATGGACTTCCCTTGTCTGATTTTCTTAAGTTTGTGGAAGCAACTGAGAAATTCTGAACAAGCACTTTTCTTTCTTTTTCTTCTCAACCTTTTATCACCCTTACTTAATCTTTCTTTTCAGGGTACGGTACAATGGACTATTTTAAGTCTGAGCGCCATGGACTTGCCTAGAAAATTTACTTATTTTTAGGCTTGTACAACCCACCCTCAACTCAACTCAACTCAACTCAACACCATTGTTTTCCGGAAAATGGGTCCCAAGTCCAAACATGGAACGATTGAATCTATCTTTTGTTAGATCTTTATTTAGTGTAGGAAACACACACAGATTAAATTTTAGTGGAATTGGTTTATTTGTTTGCCAATAGACTGATTCAACTGAATATCGGTCGAAATTTTTATATAGGGGACTAACAAGGGAAGTCTCCCTAGTATCACCCGCGGATCTTTATGGAATTGGTTTTATTTTGTAGATGAGAAAAAATAAAGGGACATGTATTTTTTTTTAGCGGCCCAAATTCATATTTAGGGGGTAAAAAGGAGGGGGGAAGATAAGGCCATTTTTCAGTTTTTTTCGTTTATCTCCTATATTATGCAAAGAAACCTAGTCATGTTGCATACCAAATGAAAGGTCTTTGGAAAACCTATCTACGTGTGCTAAGAACGTGTCCAAACATGCACAACTTTTTGCCATATTGAGTAAAATACCAAAATTTTAGGACATTGTTAGCACCACGAGATAAGTATTTTTAATACCTTTAATCTGATACCACACATGCCCATATTAATTTTGTTTAAATTGGCGTAAATCGTAAAAAACTGAAAAAGGTCAATTTCAATTTGGGCCGCTAAAAATACGTGTCGAATTAATTTTCGTTCTTAACAACACATCAAAATTTCATGAAGATCGGAGGGTGACACCAGGGAGACTTCCCTTGTAAGTCCAAAAATGGTCCAATTATATTCCGATATGATAAGGTTACTAAAGTACACGTTTAACACCTAAAAATTAAATTTTAATTTTTATGAATTTTGAGGGAATTATGTGAATATCGGGAGAATGGTTTGTACAGGGACTACCAGAAGGACTCATCCCATTTCTTTAAAATTTGAAATGATGATTCGTTCGGTTATAAGAGTCATTTAAGCCGAATCCAAAGGGGGCGTTTGTATGGGGGCTAGGTCTTAACATAGATTTTCTACAATTTCAATAGGCTTCGTCCTTGAGCCATAAGATGCTTAAGTTTCAAGTCAGTTCATTTAAAACTGCGACCTGTATCGTGCTTAAACCGATAGATGGACAGACGGACGGACGGACATCGCTAAATCAAATCAAAAATTAATTCTGAGTCGATCGGAATACTCGAAGGTAGGTCTAGGGCCAATATTTCGGGTAGTTACAAACATCAACACAAACTCATTATCATGTACCACAGAATCTCAGATTCGTAGGTATTTTTCGTAAAGAATGATTAAATTTTTTTATATTTCCAAGAAAAATTTACTTTTTAGGAAATTCCGTTTCTAAGGGGCAAAAGGGTTCAAGTAGTGTTATTTTTTCTTTTTCCTAAAATAATGGTGAAAGAAAAAACGTTTTGAAAAGAGTATCTTTTGAAAATTCTGATTTAATTGGGGTAAAAAATTGTACATGTGTACATTTTTCTTTCTCCTGAAATAATGGATATAGAAACTTAAAAAGTGGAATATTCGAAAGTACAAAAGTGCTTTTAAGAAATTTTTAATACTAAGAAAGTAAAAATATGTACTTTGGTACTTCTTCGATATTCTGAAATAATGGTCATGAGCAATAGGTTTTTGAAATGCGGGATTCTCCGTAAGACCAAGCCATTCTGAAACAAGACTTTCAGGAATTTTTGATACTAGGAGGGTTGAAGGGGTAGCAAATTGCACTTTAGTACTTTTTCGATTTCCAAAAGTTATGATATTAAAAACTTGAAATTTTGAATCTAGGATCATCCAGGAAAAAAAATTAAAAAACTCATTAAAATTAAAAAAAAATAAAAAAAAAAAAAAATTGTAAAAAACAATTTTGGTACAATATATGTTTTTAAAAAAGTCTTGACCGACTGTAATTTTCTTAAGTGTTTTTTTTTATAATTTTAAATAGTTTTTTAAAAGAACTTAAACGTTGACAACAAAATAAAAAAAAATTTGAAACGGTATTCAATATTACCGGTAACGAAGTACCGGGTAGGAATGCTAATACCTTTATAAATATTTATTTAAATATTTTGGTCGAACTAGCTAAATAATGTGCTAAAATTGGCCCTAGAAAGTTTTTTTAGAGTTCAGCTAAACAATTTTAAAATTATAAGATTATCATAGTATGATTGAAGCGATCATATAATGATTCTTACTGATCTTGAAATTATCATTATGGATCTTGGTCAGAAATAATCATTTTATGATTGTTGGAACACAGAACAAAAAAAAAATTTCAATAAATGACATTCATAGCATTTATGAACAAATTCATAAAAAATATGCAACTTTTCATAAAATTTTTGAACCTTTTCATGGTATTTATGAAAAAATTTTCAATATTTTTTAATTCCACATATTGTGATTTATTCAAAAAGAAAAAGTTTAAAAATATTATGAAAAAGTTAATAAATTTGTATGAATTTGTTCATAAATACTACACCGAAAAAATTTCCCAGTTACATAGTTATAAAAATCACCAGTTATATTTAAAATAAATAAAAATAACTGAGATCGTCGTGAGTAACTAATGTTTCAGTTACGGGCTACAATTTTTTATTAGTTAAAATTAAAACAACTAATAAAAAGTCAATTGTCAAGAACAAAAAAAATTCAAATACATTATTTTTATATTTTATCAAAAATGGGAAAAGATTTTTTTATTTGGATTTTGTGGACCAAGGCCTGTTTTATATAAATAAGTAAGGTAAGAGTAATAAATAAGAATTATTTACTTTTGAAGTGAACTCTTAAATTACATTTCAGATTTCGAGAAAATATGGGGTTGATGAAATCTAGTGTCTAAGAGCGTCCAAAGATTAATTCTAATTGTTGGAAACGAATAAATTCAAGAATATTAAAAACATTTGCAGTACATTATTAAACATTCGGAAAGTTGGTAAAGCAATAGACAGACAGACGAACTTGCATTTAAAAGGCACGAAATCAGATTTATTTAATTTATTTTTTAATGTCATTAACAATAAAATGTGCGAAACAAAAAATTGATTTGCTTTTAATATTAATAACAAAAAAAAAAGATTCTATAATAGCATTAGCGATGTTTTGGTTGAATAGTTTGGTTGGCAGTAACTAATTTCAGAAATTTATTCAGTTTAACTGTAATCATTGTTATATGTAACTCCCTTCCCAGTTAAATTTATAATTTTTCAAAATGTTGGTTACAATCAACTAATTTGAATAACTGGGCCTCAGTTAGGTGTATTTTAACTGGGGTTCAGTTAAAATATTAGTAGCCAGTAACTAGGAAATTTTTTGGGTGTATGAAAGTCGTTTGTTATCAATTTTTTGTGTGTTAAAATAAAGTATAATTAAAGTGTTGTTAAGGTTTTTCTTTTCGCGTTGCTATAAATCTTGAATTCAGCAGAATCCTCTAAAATAACTTTTAAGT
Organism: Pegoplata infirma; assembly: GCA_963921195.1. NCBI lineage: Eukaryota > Metazoa > Arthropoda > Insecta > Diptera > Anthomyiidae > Pegoplata > Pegoplata infirma. Next base: position 32,566,179 of record OY992536.1, read on the forward strand.
TAAAATTAAAAGCCATTTTACCAATTTTATAACACATTTTTTTTTTCTTTTGAGTGTACAATTGCTGCCATAAACCATCTCAAGGTATCTACAGTTTTATAAGGAAAAGTTGATATGTCAATTACACACTGCAGCTGTCATCGTTACGTTAAAGCATAACTCAATTAGTCTTTATATAAAGTACGTAGGAAGCAAAAGTTAACAGAAATGCAACAGTATTAAAATTATTTCAAAGAATAATTTACTGTAGAAACTTCAACATGAACTTATGTGGTTTTCAATTTCCAAGAGCTTTTATTAAAAAAGAAATACCATTAAATCATTAAGTTATTAAGAAAAGTGAAATGAGATTTTCTTAATAAGAAAGATTTAATAAAGTTAAGATTTAATAAAGAGAAGATTTAATAAAGAGAAGATATAATAAAATATAAAATGAAGAAATGAAATTTATACTAGAAAGTTTTGAGAAATATATAAATAAGGGCAGTGTGGACATTAGTACAGGTTGTTTAGGTGTTAAATAATAATAATAATAATAAGCCTTGCTTTTCATCTTAAGATTTAAAGCCGCCTCTATACTGGGCATAGGCTATCTATAAGTAGTCTCCAACTTTCTCTTCGTCTGGCTATGTTGCTTAGTTCAGTAATGTTGTTGATATTTCTGTCTCGATTCGCGTTTATTTCATTTAGTGTTGAACGTGTCCAGGTATTTTTTGGACGCCCTCTCTTTCGGCTGCCCTGTGGATTGTATGCTAGTGCTTGTCTGCATATTTCTTCTGGTGGTTTACGTAGTGTATGTCCTGTCCACCCGAATTTACGTTTACGTATTTCGATATTTATGTCTTTTATGTTTGTTCGCGTCGCTAGCTGTTCATTGGTTATTCTATTTGGCCAGAAAATTTTAAGAATTTTGCGTAAACATCGATTAACGAACACCCGTAGTCTGTTTTTAATTTCTTCTGTTACATGCCACGTTTCACAACCGTAAAGCAATACTGATAACACACAGGATTAAAATATATTAATCTTCGTTTTAACGCCATATACATTATTGCACCACACTTTGTTCAGTGTAGTGAAAGCACCAAGAGCCTTTCTAACTCTGCTTTCTATATCTTTGTCAGCACCACCATCTTCGCTTACTATACTACCAAGGTATTGGTACTCGCTCACCCTTTCTATTAGTGTACCATTTAAGTTCAAGGGTTCGTCTGAAGCAGTATTAATACGCATTTCTTTAGTTTTTTTGATATTTATTTTTAGACCTATTTTCTGAGATTCGTTGGCCAACTCGTTCAGTTTATCCTGCATATCTTGTTGTCTATGCGCTAATTCACACTTATCATCCGCATAGTCTAGTGACTCTAATCTTATAGTAGGGTCAAGCGGATTCCACACAATTCCCCTTGGAACTCTAGTTGCTCGCCTTGAAACTGCATCAATCACAATTAAAAATAAAAGCGGAGACAATAAACACCCTTGCCTGACCCCTGAAATGGTGTGAAATGGATCAGATAGCTTGCCACCGTGTAGTACGCTCGTTGCAAAACCATCATAACTTATCCGTATAAGTCGTACTATTTTTTCGGGTACGCCCATGTTTCTTAGCTCATTCCATATACAATTTCTACTGATTGAATCAAACGCCTTCTCGTAATCGACGAAAAGAACATACAGCGGTGATTGAAATTCAACAGCTTGTTCAATAATTATACGGAGGGTGTTGATTTGGTCGACACAGGAACGCCCACCACGAAAACCAGCTTGCTCTCGTCTTAATTTAACATCAACAAACTTTAACATTCTTTGTAATATTATTTTCATAAAGACCTTGAAGACTACTGGCAGGAGGGTTATACCTCTCCAGTGTTAAATAAGAAATTAAAAATCTGTAAGCAGATTTTCGGAGAATAATAAGTGTATTTTTAAAAATAATTATTCGATAAAAGTACCGTTTTATTAAAGTACCAAACTATTTAAAAAATATTTTATAAAGTACTCAAATTTAAATTTTCAAAAAAGTACTTTTTTCAGAATTTTTTTTGTCGCTGGATGATTTTACATTTCACATTTCAAGTTTCTAGAACCATTATTTCAGAAGATAAAAAAAAGTACCAAAGTACAATTCATTACCCCATTAAATCTGAATTTCCAAAAGGTGGTTTTCAGAATGTTTCTTTTTTGGATGGATGATCTCACATTTTAAATTTAAAGTTTCTATGACAATTATTTCTGCAGATAAAAAAAGTACTAAAGTAAACTTTTTTATTATTTTTACTTGAGTTTCCAATAGAGGATTCCAAATTTTAAGTTTCTAGGGTCATTTTTTTTTTGAAAATGTAAAAAGTACCAAAGTACCAAATTTTTAAAAAAGTACTTTTGTCAGAAGTTTTGCTTTTCGCTGCAAAATTATCCTATATTCCACATATCAAGTTTCCAGGACCATTATTTCAGAAGATAAAAAAAGTACCAAAGTATAATTCATTAAATCTGAATTTCCAAAAGGTGGTTTTCAGAATGTGTTTTTTCGGATGAAGGATCACACATTTTAAATTTGAAGTTTCTATGACAATTATTTCTGCAGATAAAAAAAGTACCAAAGTAAACTATTCTATTATTTTTACTTGAGTTTCCAATAGAGGATTATAAATTTCAAGTATCTAGGACCATTTTTTTTTTGGAAAATGTAAAAAGTACCAAAGTACAATTTTTTACCCCATTAAAATCTGTCTTTCCAAAATGGAATTTTTTTAGAATGTTTATTCTCCTGGAGGATCCCATATTTTAAATTTTAAGTTTCAATGACGATTACTTCTGCAGATAAAAAAGTACCAAAATACAATTTTTTATTATTTTTGCTTCCTTAGTATTTGAGTTTCCACTAGAGGATTCAAAATTTCAAGTTTCTAGGAGCATTTTTTTAGAAAATGTAAAAAAGTACCAAAGTTGAAAAATAGAAAAGTACCATTTTGTTTAAGTTTCATTTAGTTAGAGTAACACTTTTTAATTTAGTTAAAGTAAAACTTTATAATACTCTTTTATAAAAGCGGGATTTTAAACAAGAATAATTTTATTAAAGTACCTTTAAATTAAAGATATTTTTTATAAAAGTACCATATAAAAAATTAAAATTAAACGCACCCTGTCATCGAAGCACCACCTAAACTATTTTAAAATACAGTTTTTTCATGTGGGTACATTTTAAAAGGTATGCTTGTGTAAAAAGTACCTTTTTATAAGGAAATATCTACTAAAAGTACCATTTCTTTAAGTATAATTTTATAGAAATAAAATTTTATAAGTTACCATTTTATAAAAGCAGAATTTTATACAATAGTAATATTTATAAAAGTATCATTTTTTTATAAAAAAAATTATGAAAGTACCATGTCGTAAAAATGATTTAAAACCGAACCATTTATAAAAGTACTTTAAAAAAAAAAAAACAACATTTTTAACATTTTGTAATGTATGATTGTTTAATAAGAACATTTTTAATTATTTTTTTAATAAAAGTACCATTTTACCAACTTTTTATAAAGTACTCAAATTGAAACTTTCAAAAAAGTACTTCTTATCAGAAGTTTGCTTTCCCTTGAATGATCATACATACCACATTTCAAGTTTCTAGAACCATTATTTCAGAAGATAAAAAAAGTACCAAGTACAATTTATTACCCCATTGAAATCTGAATTTTCAAAAGATAGTTTTTTAGAATGTTTTTTCAACTGGAGGATTCCATTTTTTACCACATTTCAAGTTTTAAAATCATTATTTCAGAAGATAAAAAAGTACCAAAGTACAATTTTTAAACCGAACTATTAAAAAAAGTACTTTTCATAAAAAACATTTCATTGAAACATTTTTAACATTTTGTAATGTATGATTGTTTAATAAGAGCATTTTTTAATTATTTTTATAATAAAAGTACCATTTTATTAAAGTACCAAACTATTTAAGAAACATTTTATAAAGTACTCAAATTGAAACTTTCAAAAAAGTACTTTTGTCTGAAGTTTCTTTTCCGCTGGATTATCCTATATTAAACATTTCAAGTTTCCAGGACCATTATTTCAGAAGATAAAAAAAGTACCAAGTACAATTTATTACCCCATTGAAATCTGAATTTTCAAAAGATAGTTTTTTAGAATGTTTTTTCAACTGGAGGATTCCATTTTTTACCACATTTCAAGTTTTAAAATCATTATTTCAGAAGATAAAAAAGTACCAAAGTACAATTTTTAAACCGAACTATTAATAAAAGTACTTTTCCTAAAAAACATTTCATTGAAACATTTTTAACATTTTGTAATGTATGATTGTTTAATAAGAGCATTTTCAATTATTTTTTATAATAAAAGTACCATTTTATTAAAGTACCAAACTATTTAAGAAACTTTTTATAAAGTACCCAAATTGAAACTTTCAAAAAAGTACTTTGATCAGAAGTTTGTTTTTCGCCAAATGATCCTAGATACCACATTGCAAGTTTCTACAACCATTATTTCAGAAGATAAAAAAAGTACCAGAGTAAAATTTTTTACCCCATTAAAATCTGACCTTCCAAAAGGTACTTTTTTAGAAAATACCTTTTGGTAAAAAATGGAGGATTCCATTTTTTACCACATTTTAAGTTTTTAGAGTCATTATTTCAGAATAAAAGTACCAAAGTACAATTTTTTACCCCACTAAAATCTCTCTTTCCAAAAGGTAGTTTTTTAGAATAATTTTTCACCTGGAACCATTATTTCAGAAAATAAAAAAAGTACCAAAGTACAATTATTTACCTTATTAAAATATGTATTTCTAAAATGTACTTTTGTACATTTAAATTGAAATATGGAGGATCCCATATTTCAATTTTTTTTTTTTGCCGGAGGTTCCTACATTCAAAGTTTTAAGCTTCTAGTACCATTATTCAAGGAAATACTTGTAAAAAGTACCAAAGTACCTTTTTATAAAGTACCAATTTTAAAAATTATTTTTTACAACATTTCAAGTTTCTAGAACCGTAATTTTAGAAGATACAAAAAGTACCTAAGTAAAATGTTTTACCCCATTAAAATCAGTCTTTAAAAAAGTTACTTTTTTTAGAATGTTTTTGCCTGGAGGATCCCATACTTTAAATTTTAAGTTTCTATAACGATTACCAAAGTACACTTTTTTACCCTCTTAGAATCGAAATTTTTAAAAAGTACATTTTTCCAAATGTTTTTATCGGAGGATCCTACATTGCATATTTAAAGTTTCTAAAACCATTATTTTAGGCAATACTTATAAAAAGTACCAAAGTACCATTTTAGAAAGTACCAATTTTAAAAATTATTTTTTTACCACATTTCATTCTAGAACCATTATTTTAGAAGATACAAAAAGTACCTAAGTACAATTGTTTACAAATTAAAATCTGTCTGTCTTTTTATAAAGATTACCAAAGTATACTTTTTTAGCCTTTTTGCCCCCTTAGAATCGAAATTTTCAAAAAGTACCTTTTTCCAAATGTTTTTTTGCCGGAGGATCCTACATTCCATATTTCAAGTTTCTAGTACCATTATTTTAAGCAATAGTTATAAGAAGTACCAAAGTACCATTTTAGAAATTACCAATTTTAAAAATTATTTTTTTACCACATTTCATTCTAGAACCATTATTTTAGAAGATAAAAAAAGTACCAAAGTACAATTTTTTATGTGATTAAAATCTGTCTTTCCAAAAGGTACTTTTTTGGATTATTTTCGCCTAGAGGATCCCATATTTTAAATTTCAACTTTTTATAACGATTACCAAAGTATATTTGTTTACCCTTTTTGTCCCCTTAGAATCGAAACTTTCAAAAAGTACCTTTTTCCAAACGTTTTTTTTGCGGAGAATCCTACATTCCAAATTTCAAGTTTCTAGTACCATTATTTTAGGCAATACTTATAAAAAGTACCATTTTAGAAAGTACCATTTTTAAAAATTATTTTTTTACCACATTTCATTCTAGAACCATTATTTCAGAAAATAAAAAAAAGTACCAAAGCACAATTTTTTACCTGTCTTTCCAAAAGATACTTTTTTAGAATATTTTCGCCTAGAGGATCCCATATTTCAAATTTCAAGTTTCCATAACGCTTACCAAAGTACACTTTTTTACCCTTTTGCCCCCTTAGAATCGAAATTTTCAAAAAGTACCTTTTTACAAATGTTTTTTTTTTGCCGGAGGATCCTACATTCCGTATTTCAAGTTTCTAGTACCATTATTTTAGGCAATACTTATAAAAAGTACCAAAGTACCATTTAGAAATTACCAATTTTAAAAATTATTTTTTTACCACATTTCATTCTAGAACCATTATTTTAGAAGATAAAAAAGTACCAAAGTACAATTTTTTACGTGATTAAAATCTGTCTTTCCAAAAGGTACTTTTTTAGATTATTTTCGCCTAGAGGATCCCATATTTTAAATTTCAAGTTTTTATAACGATTACCAAAGTATACTTTTTTACCCTTTTTGCCCACTAAGAAACGATATTTTCAAAAAGTACCTATTTCCAAATGTTTTTTTTTTTTCCGGAGGATCCTACATTCCATATATCAAGTTTCTAGTACCATTATTTTAGACAAAAAGGTACTTTTTATGTTTTCACCTGGAGGATCCCATAATTTAAATTTCAAGTTTTTATAATGATTACCAAAGTATACTTTTTACACTTTATGCCCCCTTATAATCGAAATTTTCAAAAAGTACCATTTTCCAAATGTTTTTTTTTTGCCGAAGGGTCCTACATTCCAAATTTCAAGTTTCTAGTACCATTAATTTAGGCAATACTTATAAAAAGTACCAAAGAACCTTTTTATAAAGTACCAATTTTAAAAATTATGTTTTTTTACAAGAATTGTGTTATTATAAAATAAAGATTTTATAATAAATTCATATTTTTATGCAACATATCATGTTTTAATGCCATATTTAAAAAGTGGTACTTTAAAATTGTAATTTTAATTAAGTACCATTTAATAAAGTACCAAAATAGTCAATTTCATTAGTTTTAGCACTAAAAATCTAATACAAATTAAATGACTTCTTACAAGGGAAGTATCTCAACCCTTATGAACCGATTTGCATGAAACGTAAAATATATATAAAAGAGACAATTCTAAGGTTGGGGTGTCTCGGCTTATCGGCCATATCGGGGATTTAGGGGTTCAAAACATGGGTCAAAAAATGGCGAAAAAATCGTTTTTTGGATTTTTCAGCCATTTCTTTTTAAGAAACTATATGATGTTTACATATGAGAAGACAGGTTTTTTTAATGCCTATCCAACGGTGTCATAACCTTGTAAAAGATTGGATTCGTTTAATACTTTTTTCATGAAAATGTGAAAATTTTGGGGGGTACTTATATGAAGATATAGAGCTACGATGTCCATATGAATACGAAATAATCTTTATTAAATTTAAGTCGACACGTATTTTTGCTCTAGAGGATATTCCTGTTAGTTCATGAGATATCGAAATTTTCCCGGAGGTCCATATGGTTTCATAAGGGGACAACGAAATTTTGAAACACTGATATGGCCGAAAAGCCGAGACACCCCAACCTTAAAATCGTCTCATTTACATATATTTTAAGTTTCAGGCAAATCGGTTCATAAGGCTTGAGATACTTCCCTTGTTAGTAAATCTTAATTAAAATTCTTATTATTTTGGAAACTAATTTTATTTCTTCGAAAACTATTTTTTTTGTTTTCTGTCGGTTGTTTTTCCCCCAAAAATAAATGAATTATATTCCGCACGTGTATAAAAAAAATAAACAAACTGCATATATAAATCTACTATAGAATAATAAAAAATATGATTTAGCAGCTAAACAAATTATTTAATTGTTAAATAAAATCCAAACACTTGTTAGATGCTAAAAACTAAAAACCACAAAAAAATTATTTTAAAATATTTTTTATATTTTAAAGTGCATTTTGTAATAATTTAAAAGGAATTTTAAACAAAACAATATATAAACTAATTTATATATTTAAATAATATTAATATTTTTAATAAATAAATTAGAAAATTTTTATAAAAATATTTAGTATTTTTTTTTTTTAAACGAATGTCAACGAAATTAAAAGCTATAAATAGGAAAGCGAACACACAAATAATAAAGAACAATGTCATGAATATAGAAATTATGTGAAATAAAAAAGCATTTACAGTGGAACCTCCTTTAAAAAAATACTTTTTGAAAAGTTAATTACTAACACAAAAAATATTTTACAGTGTTGTTAGAATACAAAAAAATTTCTACTGTCAAAAAAAATTATTAAAAAAAATTCGATAAAAAATTTTTTGAAAAGATTCTGTTTATATGAAATGTTAATGTTATTTAATAAAATGGTACTTTTACTGAATATTTCTTTATTAAAAGGGTTTTTCACAAAATTGTACTTTACAAAATGTTACTTTAATGAAATAACTGTGTCTACACATCATCATCTTTTGGTGTTTACACATAATGTTTATTAAATGGTTCTTCAAAAAATTTAAGTTTATTGAGAAAGTACTTTTAAGCTCTCCTTTTTAACATGGTACTTTTTATAAAAAAATATCTTAGTTAAATGGTACTTTTAAAAATTGTTCCTAGCATGAAATTCTGCTTTCTTAAAATGGTTCTTAAAAATATTTAACCTTAGTAAAATTTTGAAAAGGTACTTTAACTAAATAATACTTTAACAAAAGAGTACTTTATATGGTAATTTTATATTTATATTTTTAATACTTAAACAAAATAGTACTTTATTATATGGTACTTTTAAATTTCTACTTTTAACATTTTAATACAAAATTGTACTTTTTAAAAGAACTACTAATAAAAATGTTTTGTTTTGGTCCTTTTTATTAAAAAGGAATATTTTAGAACTTTTTACACAAAAAGTACAATTTTGGTAAATTCAAATTCTGATTAATTTTTATTAAAAATAAAAATTGTTTTATTCGACCTTTAAAATATTATATTTTGAGGATGTTTATTCTGGCTCGAGGTCATTATTTTCTTTACTAATTAAAACCATGATATTCTCATAGCATAATTTTCAAGAAAATTATTTTTTGTTTTAAATTTATTTATGTTGGTTTTTTTTGCAAGACTTAATCGACACATGTTTCGGAATTTGTCAAGATTCCATTGTCATGATTATTTAGCAAAAATAAAAACGATTTACTACAAAGTAGCAAACGAGTCTAATGACAAATCGTTTGTGCACAAACTAGAATATTAATACATATTCGACTCTATTCACAAAGAGAATTAGAAAGACGAAGAAATTGTACCATACTAATAAGGCAACGATTGTCAATAACCAACAATAAAAAATAAAAATAAAAAATAAATTTAAAACAAAAAATAATTTTCTTGAAAATTATGCTATGAGAATATCATGGTTTTAATTAGTAAAGAAAATAATGACCTTGAGCCAGAATAAACATCCTCAAAATTTTGGTAAATTTTAATAAGAAGTACTATAATTGTACATAAAAAAATATTTTTTTTTATAAAAAAGTACCAAAATAAAACTTTTTATAAAAAGTACTAAAATATTACTTTTTTTATAAAAAAGTACTATTTTGGTACTTTTTTATAAAAATCGTACCTTTTTGATAATAAATTTTGTACTTTTTATAAAAAAGTACTACTTTTGTACTTTTTTAAAAAATTATATATTTTGGTACTTATTAATAAAAAGTACTAACTTACTACCTTACCTAAAAATGTACTATTTAGTAGTATATTAAAAAAGAGTTTGTGTGATTTTATGAAAAAGTATTAATATTTTGATACTTTTAATAAAAAGTACCAAAAAATACTTTTTATGAAAAAGTATTACTTTTTTATTTTTTTAAAAAGTACTATTTTGGTACTTTTTATAAAAAAGTACTAATTTGGTACTTTTTATAAAAAAGTACTAATTTGGTACTTTTTATAAAAAGTACTAATTATATTATATCAATTGTATCTGATAAGATCTATTAGGTACGAGATTTGTCCCCCATTTTCGAAGTCTAGTTAGATCTGATCCGTAATTGTATCTGATCCCGAATAATCTCGGAAGAAATAGATCTGATCAGATTCAATTATAACAATTAGGTCCAAACAGATTAAATTAGATCTAATTGATTATTTCACGGGTAGTACTATATTATAAAAAAGTTTATGTACTTTTATTAAAAAAAATATTTTGGTACCTTTAATACAAAAGTACTATTTGGTCCTTTTTATAAAAACTGTTAAAAAAAAATAATTTGGTTAATTTTATAGAAAAGTTTTATTTTTGTACTTTTTGAAAAAAAAAAATACTTCTTTGTTATTCTTAGTCCTTTTTATAAAAAGGTATTATTTTGGTACTTTCTAAAGAAAATAGTACTATTTTGGTCCTTTTTATAAAAAAACACTATTTTGGTGTTTTTAAAACAAGTATTAATTTGGTCAATTTTATTAAAAGTATTATTTTTGTACTTTTTTAAAAAAATACTTCTTTGCTACTTTTAGCCCTTTTTATAAAAAGGTACTACTTTAAACAAAATACTACAATTTTGGTTAATTTTGGAAAGAAGTAGTACTTTTGCACTTTAAAAAAAGTATTTTTTTGGGATTTTTTTTAAATACTATTTTTGTTCTTTTTTTTATAAAAAAATAACTATTTTGATACTTTTTATAAAAATAACTTTTTTGTACTTTTTATAAAAAAGAACTATTTTTGTAAAAAGTACTGTTATGAAACTTTTTATAAAAAGTACTGTTTTGGTACTTTTTATAAAAAAGTACTTTTTCGGGACTTTTTATAAAAAAAGTATTAATTTAGTACCTTTAATAAAAAAGTACTATTTAGTAATTTATTATAAACAAGTAAGAGTGTTAAATTCGGCTGTGCCGAATCTTTTATACCCTCCAACATGCATAAAAATAAAAAAAATACAGTGGCGTTTTATTTTTTTTTTGGGGGGTGGGGGGTTCGGGGTTCGTGGTGATTGGGGGGGGGGGGGGGACAAATTTGCTCTCAAATATGTGTTTAAAATTTCATTCTTATGCTTTTGGCACTAAAGAAATGCATGTTTATCATATTTTTTTTTTATCTACGCCCATAAAAGGGGGGCGGACCAAAAAAACGACATTTTCTAATTTTTAGGGTCCAAATGCAGGACTTTGAACTTCTTGTAGCATAAAAATTTTAAATTTGTTAAACAAAAAATCATCTAAAAAATTATTTTTTTCAGAGGTTGGTTTAGTTCTTTAAGGGGGAACTGTTTTCCCCCTGGTCCGATTTTGCCCAGTTCCGAACTTAAACTGCCTAGGACCATAAGACATATTCGTGCCAAAAATGAGGAGTCTAGCTCTTTTACTTTGGACTGTATCGTGTTAAATACAGACGGACGGACGGACATCGCTAGAATGTCTTAGAATCGATCACTGATCAATAATATATATACTTTATAGGGTCCCCGACCGATATTTCGATGCGTTACACATGGAATGATAAAGTGAGTATACCCCCATACTGTAGTTGGAGGGTATAAAAAGTGTATGTTCTTTTATTAAAAATTATAATTATATTGGTACTTTTAATAAAAAAGTACTATTTTGGTCCTTTAAAAAAAAAAAAAAAAACACGATTTAGGTACTTTTTATAAAAAAGGTTCTATTTTTGTTATTTTTAAAAAAGTAACATTTTTGTACTTAAAAAAAAAATACTTCTTTGCTTCTTTTCATTTTTATTTTTTGTATCTATTTTGTATCGTATACTTCTAATAAAAAGTACTTTTTTTGTCCTTTTTATAAAAATACTATTTTGTACTTTTTAAACAAAGAGTCCAAATTTGGTACACTTTAAAAATAATTTCTACTTTTGTACTTAAAAAAAAATAATACTTTATTTGGTACTTTTAATAAAAATTTATTGTTTTAGTACTTCTTATTAAATTAAATACTTTTTGGTTATTTTTTTTTTTATAAAAAAAGTACTATTTGATACTTTTGACAAGAACGATTTTTTTTAGAAACTTGTTATAAAAAAACTATTTTCGTACTTTTATAAAAAAGAACAATTTTTGTTTGTACTTTTTTAAAAAAGTGCTATTTTGGTACTTTGTATAAAAAAGTTTTATTTAGTACCTTTTAAACATAAGTACTATTTAAGGGTATGAACTTTTATTAAATATATGTATTAATATTTTGGTACCTTTAATAAAAAAGTATTATTTTGGTAATTTTTATTTAAAAACACTCTTTTTTAGTGCTTTTTATCAAAAAGTACCTACTATTTGGCATTATTTTATAAAAATACTATTTTTCAATTTTTTTGGATTATTGTAAATAAAGTAGAGATAGGCGAGTGAGTGATTTTTGACTCACACTCACTCACGCTCACGACAGGAATTTTTAAATCAAGCACACTCACTCACAAGCATATTTTTTCTACTCACACTCACTCACAATCACGTGAGTAAATTTAATACAACTCACACTCACGTGCACTCACTTTTTTTAGTACAAAAGGAAATATGAATACGCACACTCACGCACACTCACTCACGAAAAAATCTTACTCACGCACACTCACTCACGCAATTTTTTTCTCCACTCACACTCACTCACAATCACGTGAGTAAAATTGAAATCAGTCACACTCACGCGTGATCACGCGTGAATCACGTGAATCACGCTCTAATCTGCTCATGTGCCCATCTCTAAAATAAAGTACTCTTTTTGAACTTTAAATACTTAAATACTTTTTTTTATTTTTATTTTTTATATCTTATGGTTAGTTAATATCTTAGTTCTTCTAATAAAAGGGTACCTTTTTGGTCCTTTTTATAAAAAAGTACTATCCCGTGTAAAAAAATAATTATATCAAAACATATCTCTTTTGATAAAAACATAAATGGATCATATATAAATGGATGTAATCAGATCTACTCCATATATATTCTCATCTGCATCAGATATATTGGAAGTTTTTTTATAAAAAAGTACTATTTTGATACTTTTTTAAAGAATGATTTTTTAGGGTTTTTATGAAAAGGGTTATTTTGGTACTTTTTTATATCCAGAAATAATCGTCATAGGAATTTGAATTTTAAAATGTGGGAGCCTTCAGCAAAAAAAAAAAATATTCTGAAAAAGTGCCTTTTAGATATTTTGATTTTAAGTCGATATTTCTATGTCGATCCGTCGGTCTTTAACCCTCTACTGGTCGAGTCTAGTTTTTTTTACAAGTTTTACTACACACACTTTGCCTTTAAAAATCACCTTCCACTGTTTATCAATTTTATATCCGTCTGCATACTTGTTGGTTTTTTCTTTTGTGTTAAAAATATTTTTAAACATAAATTTAAATAAATTTTGTACTTGATCAAATTTTATAACAGCAAAAAGTTTAAAACAAAACATTTTATTTTTTTTATTTTGTACAAATCTATAAAAAAAAATCACAAAGAATTTTTAGAAATGACTTAAAATTGTTGTTCCGAAATTAATTTCAAATACAAACAATTGTTTGTTTTTAGACAAAACAAAAGAAGAGCAAATTTTAAATAATTGCTTTATATGAAAATGAATATTGAGTCATAACAACAAAATAAAAAAAAAAACAGCAACGAAAAAAAAAAATTAAACAATTAATTTTTCAATGAATATTGTTCGTGTCGTGGCAAATTAATTAACTTCAATGGATAAAATGCAGACAAGGGAAAAGTGTAAAACTTAAAACTCTTCAATGAAAAAAAACCAAAAGTATTTTTTTCAAAAAAATTTAATTCAATTTTTAAATAAATTTCCTACAATTTTAAAATAAAACTCGGTACAGAGTTTTAAAAATAAAACTCCGAAATAAAAAGAGTTTTATTTTCATATAATTAATTTTATTTTAAGTAAACAAAAAATGTTTTTTGGTTTTAACATTTTTATGTAAACTAGTTGATAATATGATAAAATATGACCTGACGAAATAGTAAAATTAGTTGAAATTTAATTCATCTTATTTAAATTTATTAATACTCCTAATAGAATATTGCACTAAAAAAGTGTTCTCTTAATATTTTGTTGGTTTTTTACATAAAAAATATTTTTACAAAAATCCCGTATAAATTTTAAAAAATAAACACTCTCCAAAATTAAATGTATGAACTAAATAGATTTTGCCCTCATAATTCTAAATCTATTTCTAGCGTTTACCGTTTTTAAGCTATTCGCATTTGAATAATTCGAAAAACTGCTTTATGGGTAGTAAATAGACCTTGTGAAAACAGATTATTTCGATCCATTTTCGAAATATTCGAGACTGGAAATAAATACTGTAAACAAATTTAAGCATCAATGACCACTAGTGAGAAAAATAATAAATACAGACGTGTCTTTAATATCTAAGAACTCGCTAATCTTGAGCAAAAGATTCAGCATGTGTAACTGTTCCAAAACCAATAAAACGAAGATTTAAATAATATTCTTTTTATTAACTAATTCTGTATTTTTATTTGAAAAATAATTTATTGTTATATTTTTAAAATTTCATAACACAAAATTTGATGAACTGAAATTTTCACTTATTGTAGAATGTTTTTTTATAGGACAAAATCGGCTGCAGTTGTAGAGCTAAAAGTACTGGACCGATTTTGATGAAATATTTTTGATTTGTAGATAATCGTGTCCATTTTTTGAAATTTTTACCTAATTATGTTTTTTTTTTTTTTTTTGAAAGAAGAAAAATATTTTTTTTTAAGTTTATATTAGCATAATATCAACAAAAATCAATATTTTTCAAAAAATGGCCACGGTAATCACTAGAGAATTTAATCTACAAATCAAATTTAATCTACAAATCCAAAAAATTCATCAAAATCGGTTCAGTAGTTTTTTCTGTACAACTGCATACGATTTTGTGGCATCCCTGGAAATTCTTGTTGACCAAATTTTGTGTAATAAAATTTTAAAAATATTACAATAAGTCATCTTGCAAATAAAAAAACAGAAATAAAAACTATTGTGTATTTATATGTTTATAGCTGTTTAAAAATTGCTCACGTTAAGACTAATTTTTTCCTTTACACCTCCCTTAAGCCTAATGAAAACATTTAAGATGAGATACATTATATTTATCTAAACTTTACTATACATATATTCATATCATTTTCAAAAATAATACCAAAATAAATTTCTTTTTATTATTAAGGTAAAATAAAACTCTTTTTTTTGATAGAGTTTTATTTTTGAAATTATAAAACTCCTAAATTTTTAAGAGTTTTATTTTTTGAAATTATAAAACACCAACATTTTTGAGAGTTTTATTTCAAAACAAAATTAAATTTGAATAATTTCAACATTATTTTAATAAAGTACGGAGTTTTTCCTTGTCTGATAAAATGACTTATGGCTAATAGCAGACCTTGGGTAAACAGCAAAAAAATATAATGATTTTGGCTTAATATCAAGAAAATTTACATTTAAAATTTTACCATTATCATCTATCGGTCCATGGAAACCTTGTAAATTAATTACATGTGTTAGGGGTCACACTTTTAAATTTAAACAAGTAGAAAAGTTAAATTCGACTTGGCCGAATCTATGAATACCCTCCACAATGCCCATTTTTAGTGATAATAAATTTTCTAACGTGAAAAAAATAACAGTTTTGATTAGAAATATCTTATTTTGTTTAAAAAAATTTTTTTTTAGTAATTTTTGAAAAAAAAAATTTACTAATTTTTTTTTTGAGTGTAAAATTTTTTTTGAGTTACTAATGTTTTTAAAACAGGTTTAACGGGGTTTCAACACGTGAATTTTAGGTGAAGCTAATCTGAAATTCACGGTTTTGCTAATAACTTTTGAACCACTCGACCGATTTGGCTGAAATTCAACACGAACGAGGCTGGAGGAACGAAAAATATATATGCCAAGCTTCAGCATCCTCAGAATTGCTTTTCGAAAGTTATAGTGCTTTTTATCTTAAAAAATCACGAAAAACCCTTGCCAAAATTCAGTCTTTTGCTCATAACTTTTGAACCACTGGACCGATTTTGCTGGATTGCAATACCAACCTGACCAGGTGAATGCCCAACATATATGCCAAACTTCAGGAGCCTCCGTTAAGTCTTTCAAAAGTTAGCGTGTTTTCAACAGACAGACAGACAGACAGACAGACAGACAGACAGACAGACAGACAGACAGACAGACAGACAGACAGACAGACAGACAGACAGACAGACAGACAGACAGACAGACAGACAGACAGACAGACAGACAGACGGACAGACGGACGGACGGACGGACGGACGGACGGACGGACGGACATCGCTAGATCGTCTTAAAATCGATCGAGGATCATGAATATATATACTTTATGGGGTCCTAGACCAATATTTCGAGGTGTTACAAACGGAATGACAAACTTATATATACCCTCTATCACTAGAGTGGAGGGTATAACAAGTAAAAGTTTAAAAATTTGACGATGCCATTTCTTTAACCCTCTAATCATCAGGACAAGACTATGCAAATGCATGTTTTTTGTCGATGGACTAAAAGTGAAATCAACAAAAACTTTCGGAATAAATTAAATTGCACAAAAATGTCATCAATTCGTTTTTGCATATTTGGTGAAAATGCATATTTTTTCTTAAAATTTTTTGCGCATATTTTTTGCATACTCTAAAAATTTGTCTATGGAAAAAACAGGAATCTGGATAATTGCATATTCCCAAAATTCTGATCGGCGTGGATATAAATTTTATTTTTCCATAGGTCCACGTGCATGACTTTGAACAAGTTTATCATTATTAAAACAATTTTTTTTAATTCACGCCCACAAAGAGGGGAGACATCCTCCAACATACAAGAAATACAAAAAAATTGCAGGGTCGTTTTTTTTAAGTAGTGGGACGGCAGTGGTCATTGGAGGGACAAGTTTCCCCTTGAAATGTATGTTTAAATATTCATTCTTTTGGTTTTTGCACTAAAAAAATACTGGTTTATTATTTAAAATGTTTTTTTAAATCCACGCCCACAAAGAGGGGGGCGGACCGAATAAAAACGACATTTTCTAATCCCCTGGGTCCAAATGCAGGACTTTGAACTTCTTGTAGCTCTTTTATTTTAGACTGCATCGTGTTAGCTACAGACGGAAAGAGGGACGGACGGACATGGCTTTTCAGATTTTTTGATGATCCGTTCAAAAGATATCGAATTTTTAAAAATTGGTAGTTTTTTCCTTTACTCAAACTTCTTTTACTCATAACTTCTTCAATAATGGCCCAAATCAGGGCTGTCAGACTTGGGGATTTATCCCCAAAGTTGGGGATGTCACTAGAGAAAAAATTACAAGAAATCTCATTTGGGGATTGGGGATTTTTTGGGGGATTTCAAAAATTATTTTGGGGATTTTTTGGGGATATTTAAAACTGTATTTATTTGATACAACAAGCAAAATTTAATATAATCAACGATTTTTAACAAAAGTTTTAGTAAAAATAACTCTTTAGTACGAGATTACGAAGCGCATTCAGTAAAACGTGCATTTATCGGCTGTAAAATGTGTATTAACATTTTCAAAACCCGTTAATTAGCTCGTTTGGGTATTTTTGGCAATTTCTTTTTTATTAAAATCTACAAAATAAAATTAAAAAATTACCATCCATATTTTTTTTTTTCAAAATTAACCAAAAAATGTTTGTGTGATTAAAAACAACCTATTTTTTTATTGCTTGGGGATTTTTGGGGATATTTTGTTTTATTTTTGAGGACAACGAAAAAAAGTACCTGGCAACGCTGGCCCAAATTGCATTTTTTTTTTGTTTCAAAATTTTTGTTTTTTTACGTACTTTAAAAAATCCAAAAAAATTATTAAAAGTGCTCTAGTATGCGATTTTTAAGTTTTATAAATTTAAATCTCATTTTTGAAAATGCATGTACTCTTTGATTTTGTTTTAATTTTTTTGTGTAAAACTTCTATCGATTCTACAAATTTTTTGATTAGTAGGATCGTGGGACAACAATTATTACTATTTTTTTAAATTCTTTAAAAAAATTTATTGTAATTTTCCAAACTTAAAATCATTTCTACTGCTCCAATGGTGCGTCTTAGAGGGGTCATTTCCAAGACTGACACCCATTAATTTTTATGAGTAAACATTTCTTCAGAACAAACTAATGCCATATCTCCAATTTCAAAGGGGGCTCCCACACAAAATCACAGTTTTTATACCCTCCACTGTAGTGATAGAGGGTATATATAAGTTTGTCATTCCATGTGTAACACCTCGAAGTATTGGTCTAGAACCCCATAAAGTGTATATATTTATGATCCTGGATCGATTCTAAGTCGATCTAACGATGTCCGTCCTTCCGTCCGTCCGTCCCTCTGCCAGACTGTCTGTCCGTCTGTAGAAAACACGCTAACTTTTGAAAGACTTTACAGACACTTCTGATGTTTGGCATATATGTTGGTCATTTACCTGGTCAGGTTGGTATTACAATTCAGCGAAATCGGTTCAGTGGTTCAAAAGTTTTGAGCAAAAAACTAAAATTCGGCAAGGGTTTTTCATGAATTTACGAGATAAAAACACTCTTACTTTTAAAAGGCAATTCTGAGGATGATGAAGCTTAACATATATATTTGCCATTCCCCAGGCACGGTTCGTATTGAACTTCAGCCAAATTGGTCCAGTAGTTCAAAAGTTATTAGTAAAACCGTGAATTTCAGATTAGTTTTACCTTAAATTCACGTGTTGAAAAACCTTAAACATGTTTTCAAAACATTGGTAAGTCACAAAAATATTTTGCAACGTATTTTTGTCCCTCAAAAAAAATTTTAAATTAAAAAAAAAAAAATAGACTCGAAAAAAATTTTACACTCAAAAAAAAAAATTAGTAAATTACTTTAAAAAAAAAGTTTATTTACACATAATAAAATATTTCTTATCAAAAATGTTATATTTTTTATGTTAGAAAATTTACTATCAATTAAAAAGGGCATTGTGGAAGGTATTCATAAATTCGGCCAAGTCGAATTTAACATTTCTACTTGTTAAAATTTGCTCCAACCGATCTAACTGCCCTAAGAGTGCCCTTAGAGCAATCAAATGTATGCCCAACCCACAAACATTTTCTCTGAACAGACCTACCCTCTATCTTTAACTATTAAGGTCAAAAAAAAGTGAACTAAAATTTGGGAAAATTAACTCAATTTTGAGAAAAAGAGGGAATGATTTGGCTCCAAAGATTTTTTTTCTTGGTTTTAGTTCATAATTTTCCCAAAAATAAGGAAAACAAAGTTATTTTATTTTAAGCCAATTTTAACTAGAAAATGGGAAAAATTATACTTCACATTTTAGAAATAGATTGGGTCTAGACCCTGGACCCATGGGTTCGGACCCCATTTAACTCGAGACCCCGTTGGGTCCTTTAAGGTTCTCCATAGATTTTGAACCAAAACTTGTGTCCGTTTCGCTCTAACTGCTTAGTTTTTGAGATACGGTAATAAGGGGACTGATAGGGTCTTGAGAATCTTAAAAACTGGATAACTCAAAAACTATTAATCGGAGGGCTTTCGGGTATTTTGCGGAAGTGTTCTACGAGTCAAGAGCTACAAAAATGCCGTTGACATGACATTTTCTCGTGTTGGCAGTATTTTCCAAGATATGTGCATATATAAAATCTCGGGAATTTCAAATTATAGATCTAAAATTAGGGTCTTGAGACCCCAACATATATGCAGAGCTGGGCTATTCCATATTTTTCTTTGTAGTCTTTCTTTTGAAAATTTCATCCGTTTCGCTTTATCTCGCTTAGTTTTCGAGATATCGCCATTTTGAATTTTTAACTAAATTCTCAGAAGTCATTAAATAAATTCTAAGAAGTACACTTCCTCAATTCAAAGAAGAGAAATGCGATGATGTTTTTTTAGTACATTTTAACTAAACTTGAACTAAATTGTTTTTTAAGAAATATGTCTTAAAAATAAAGATACGATTCTTAGATTTGTGGAAAATTTCTTAGGCAGTAAGAATTTTTTTCCTAATATTAAAAAAATCCATTTAAAGAAAACTATGAACTACTTATAAGTAAATGAACTAAAATTTTTTCCTCATAGTTAAGAAAATTTCTCATTTTTAAGTTAAATTTAACTAAATTTTAGGAAAATTAATGGTAAATTTTCAAAGACATTTTTCCTTAATTTTAGCTATATCTCTTTTTTCAGTGCATTCATTTTTTTATTTTTTATTTTTTAGTAAATTTGTTTTATTTAATCAGTTTCTACCAGTCCAATGCACAGTGCCACATTTGGCCAATCTAGCACGACAAAAATCAAAAAAAAAAGTTCCCCGATTTTCATGATATGTTTGTATGTATTATAGAACATTCCTAATATCACGGAAATAATCATATAAGATCGATAATTCTGTTCGTTACTAACAGGTGGGTGCATAAAGTTGCATCTTGTAAAATCCTGTAACTAGTGTACATTATTTCGCATAAATTAAGTCGAGTTTAAACTGTTGTAACTTTTGAACAAAAAGAGATATTTATCCACTCTTTTTTGGTAATTTTAAAGGATATTTAAATGCTTTAAGTCATATCTTTTATTTTTTTTAAAACAAATTTTTCTATTTTTTATTAAATTTTTAACAAAATACAAATTTTTGAAAAGAAAATTATATATTTATTTTTTTTGATGGAATACAACTTTTGTGTTTGGGGCGTATTGGTCGCCGGACGTTTTCAGATATATTGACCAATATCCATAGTACTTATTTCAACGGCTAACTTTTGCGACCGTCTGCGACGCCGACTACAGTGGGGCGATATGTAAACCATGTTTTTGCATATTTTTTAAACATATTTTTAAAAAGTGGGCGTGGCAGTTGTCTGACCGCCCCCTTTTTTTGTGATATTATTTCTGCAGTAATTGAGAGTATATATACTAAATTTAAAGAAATTATAACCAAAATTACAAAATTTAAAATAAGTGGGCGTGGCCCTTAAACGGCCTCCCACATTTTTCATAATGTTATTTTCGAAGTCAAAACGAACTTTTATACCGAATTTCAAGTCAATATAATTAAAATTGGATTTTTGTCGTCCTAGATTGGCCAAATGTGGCACTGTGCAATGGTGCGTCCCAGAGGGGTTATTAGTGAGACCGACCCCCAGTTATTTTTACCCACCAAAATTTTTGTAAACATACTTACGCCCTATCTCCACTCCCTAAGTAGGCTCCCATACAAATTACAGTTGGAGCAAATTTTATAAAAATGTAATTTTGAAGGGAAGCCCACTTAAGGAGGTGAGATAGGGAGTAGGTATGTTTTGCCGCAAAACACAGATTTGTGTGACTTTTTAATGATATCAGCTGATTCTATAATACCATTTTTACTTTATTCTGTTAAAAAAAAAGTATAATAAAAAAATTACGAAAATATCTAATAGACATTAAAAAAAAACTTAAATTTTTGTTAGCTTTTATCCACGTTTTTTGTAAGGGTTTATAATAATATAGCAATAAACGAACCATTTTATGTGATTTGTTTATAGCTATATTATTAAAGAAGCAAATGCAAAAAACCGCGAACCAAAATATTGAACCGTCCCAAAGTTACAGATTTTTTAACACTCACACTACCAAAAAAACACACTGTGTGTCGGACGGTGTTATCAAACGAGTATTATTTTAAAAAACGCTATGTATGTTACTTATAAAACTCTAATGTAAGCTTAATTGCGTCCAGATTGAGTAAATAATAATTGTGCTCGATGATTGCGCTGGAAAATAATTTATAGACTTGTTAAGAACATTTTTTTTTTTAAAAAAATACTTCTAAGTAAATTTTTTTCAAGTTCAAACATTAAAAATTTAAAAAATGTTCCAATAGTTTTTATTCAATGATCAATTAGTTTTTCCGACAACCCAAACCAAAAATTTAGTTTTTTAAATACAGTAGAAGAAACCCGCATTATTTGATCACCAATTTGTTTGACCAACAATTTTTTGTAAACAAAGCAAAAAGTGGTGTTACGCTGCCTTGACATTTAAGGTGACGATATGTTTTTTTGTTAATATTGGGTAATTCCAAAAATTTTCGCCCCACTGTTCGGAAACATGCCTTTGGACGCCACTGAGAATTTGGCTCATAGATATCCACGTTTATATGAGATATGTTGCATATTTGGATTTTCAAAATTTGCTGTAGTTTTCAAATTATCGCGGGTCAAAGTTCGACTTTTTTAGCAAAAGTCAGAAAAATACATGACGTTTAACGTGCTCTAACTTTTTAACTAGTAATCCGATTATCACAAGTAATGGCTCATATGAAAGCTTGATTCTTCTTCTTTTAGGAAATTTTTTCAAATGCATACGATTTTTTTCAGAAGTGTTGCAAAAATTCAAAAACATTTGTTTTTTGCGAATATTTAAAAAAACACATCTTCGATTTTTTTTAAAAAAAGTTTGGTGATAAACAATAATGTTTTATACAACATATCCAAAATTCAGAGTGGGATCCCAATGGGATCAAAAAATATTCTGGTTTTAGTACGAAGTTCTTAAATTTTACCTTAGAAAATTAAAATTTTATGTTTCTTCAATATAAAAATTTAATTTTTCAAAGAAAATTATACTATTAAAATTTTGAAAAACATTCAAAACATTAGAAATTTAAAATTTCTAAGGGAAAAATATGAGAACATCGTACTTTAAACAGAATATTTTTTGATCCCATGGAGATCCCACTCTGAATTTTGAATATGTTATACAAAACATTGTTATTTTTCACCAGAATTTTTTTTTAAAAAATCGAAGATGTGTTTTTTTAAATATTCGAAAAGAAAAAATGTTTTTGCATTTTTGCATCATTTCTGTAAAAAAAACTGTGTTATTTTAAAAATATTTTCTAAAAGAAGAACCCCAGCTTTCACATGAGCCTAAATTTGTGAAAATCGGGTCATTGGTTAAGAAGTAACAGCTCTTTAAACGTGATGTATTTTTCTTACTTTTGCTTAAAAAGTCAATCTTTGACCCGCCATAATTCGTTAAATACACCAAATGTAAAAAAACGATATATGGTACATATATCATATTTATGAGGGCTATCTATGTGTCAAGGTTCAAATTAGTCTGAGACACCATTTCCAAAAATGACTAAAATTTGAGCTAAATTTTCTGGAATGGCCCTATTTGAACTTTGACCCCGACCCCAAAAAAAATTAAATTTTCTGGTTTTCTGAAAAATTTCTCAGCATTTGCAATTACTGTAAACAAAATTATAACAAATTTATGGTAAAATTGCAACTGAAAATCTTATTTATCCTTTTAACTTAAATGTTTAATAAAAATGTATAATTTAGTAGATTACTGTAAAGCCCCTTTGGCTATTGTTAAAACATTCTTTAGAGATTTATAATTTTTTCTGCATAAAAACTATTTTTTCTGCATAAAAACTATTTGTAGTATTTTTTATACCCTCCACTTAGTGATAGAGGGTATATACATATAAGTTTGTCATTTCGTTTGTAACTCATCGAAATATCGATCTGGGACCCCATAAAATATATATATTCATGATGCCCGATCGATTTTAAGACATTCTAGCGATGTCCGTCTGTCCGTCTGTCCGTCTGTCCGTCTGTCCGTCTGTCCGTCTGTCCATCTGTCCGTCTGTCCGTCTGTCCGTCTGTCCGTCTGTCCGTCTGTCCGTCTGTCCGTCTGTCCGTCTGTCCGTCTGTCTGTCTGTCTGTCTGTCTGTCTGTCTGTCTGTCTGTCTGTCTGTCTGTCTGTCTGTCTGTGGAAAATGCTGTCGCGGACAAAATATTGCACAGAGATGACTGAAACTTAACATATTTATTGCAAGTTCTCCCGAGAAGTTTGGTATTGCATTTGAGCGATATCGGTTCAGCGGTTCAAAAGTTATGAACGAAAATGTAAGCACACCTCAAAAATTTAAGTACATTCAACATAACCTAAAAATACGAAATGCTTTAATTCGGCTTCTAGTTGACATATGTGAACATAATTGAACACCAAATGGTATTTACACAAGTACAAACATATTTTTTGACAAAAAAAGAAAAAAATTGCGGATTTTTTTTACCAAAATTTTTTTCGCGGAAATTTTTTTTCAAAAATTTTTTTTTTTCAAAAGTAATTTCTTTCTAAATAAAGTTTATTGCAATAATCTTTTTGAAATAGTGGAGGGTATCACTACATTCGGCAAGGCCGAATTTAACTTTTTTACTTGTTTTTATTGTACTATGTACTTTCTCTTCTTAATTAAGATGATTATTTAAATAAAATTTATTATAATTACTTTTTTTTCATATTTTTCTTTAAAAAAACAAAAAAAAAAAGCTTTAACTCACCTTCGTCATAATTTAGCAACTAAAATAAACAAAAAAAAAAATCTACGAAAAATTCTCATAGTGAAAAATTATAAATGAAATGAAACTCATACCATAACAATTCATTTGAGAGATTAAAAGAAAAAAAAAATGGCAAAAAACGTATCTTATAACTACAAACATTCGCACATTTCTACGTTAATTCATCTGAAAATATTTATGAATATTCATATGTTTGAAAATATCTCTATACATAAGTATGTATGAAGGAAGATGAGGTGTACAGTAGTACTCTGAAGCTTTTTCATACATTTTTTTTGTTAAATATCTGCTTCCTCTTACTTTTTCATATTCTGACGACGACGACTAGTTATGTAAATCTGAAAATAGCTTGAAAGCTTTTTTTTTTTTAAATAAAAAAATGAAAACAAAAAAAATATTTTCTTTTCGCATTAGTTTTTGATAAAAAATAATTCTCTTTACTTCAATAATTTTGGTGCGTTTTTGGAGAATATTTTTTTTAACATTGAAGATTTTTTGATAGCACTTTTTTAAAGAAGATATCTTAAGTTAGTACAAAAACTGTAAATGTACTAAAATTTAGGTAATAAATTAGTAAAAACGTTATACACAAAACGTTATAGTTATCAAGAAATAAAAATGGTTTTAATTACTTTATTGCTGAAAATTACAAAATATATTGTTTCTGAAAGCAAAACAAAGGCAAAAAAAACATTAACAAATTATTTAAGAGCCACATTTTTTCTATATGTGTGACACCAGAGTGGAATTTTTTCTTCAAGTTTTGGTTTTCCCGAATGTCCGGTCAAAGTTTTGTACTACTACTAGCGAACCCTCTGCACACTTTGTAGTGCAAATGTTTTTGTACCCTAACAATTTTAAATTTCAAAATATGTCTTTCTTTTGATGCTAACTATGCTGAAGGATCCTAGATGTTATTTTTTTTAAATTCTGGGGTATTTAGTTCAATAGTTATAAAAATAGTACCAATTTTCCCTGTTTACCCCATCTTTGTCCCCTTAGAATCAAAATTTGAAGTTCGGAAATCGAGCTTCGAAAAGTACTAAAGTAGAATTGTTCACTCTATTTCACCCTCTTACAAGGGAAGTATCTCAACCTTTATGAACCGATTTGCCTGAAACTTAAAATATATATTAAAGAGACGATTTTAAGGTTGGGGTGTATCGGCTTATCGGCCATATCGGTGTTTAAAAATTTCGTTGTCCCCTTATAAAACCGAACTAACAGGAATATCATCTAGGGAAAAAATACGGGTCGACTTAAATTTAATAAGGATTATTTCTTATCCATGTGGATATCGTAGGTCTATGCCTTCACATAAGTACCCCCCAAAATTTACACATTTTCCTGAAAAAAATATTTAAAGAAGCCGAATTTTTACAAGGTTATGCCACCATTGGATAGGCATTAAAAAAACCTTTCTTCTCATATGACAACATCATATAGTTTCTTAAAAAGAAATGGCTGAAAAATCCAAAAAACGATTTTTTCGCCATTTTTTGACCCATGTTTTGAACCCCTAAATCTCCGATATGGCCGATAAGCCGAGACACCCCAACCTTAGAATTGTTTCTTTGATATATATTTTAAGTTTCAGGCAAATCAGTTCATAAGGGTTGAGATACTTCCCTTGTTAGAATAACCTGCCAAATATATTCCCATATACACCATTTACGCAAACGTACAGGTAAGTGCACTAAAATGCACTCATGAACCAATATATACACAAAGACCGTATACACAAGAAAACCTTGGCATTGATGTCACCTTTTATTGGAATTTTGCAAATAAAAGGCATTGCAAAATTGTGTTACAAATTTGAGGCCCATTGAATTTAATTAACCTGTGGCGCCCGACGATCAAAGATTTTGATTTTTTAAAATTTTTAGAAAAAAAAAAACAAGTAGAAAAGTTAAATTCGACTTATTCGAATCTATTAATACCCTCCACAATGCCCTTTTTAAAGGATAGTAAAATTTTTAACTTGAAAAAAATAACAATTTTGATTAGAAATATTTCATTTTGAGTTAAAAAACTTTTTTTGTAAAAAAAGAAAAATTTAATTTTTTTTGAGTGTAATATTTTTTTCGAGTGTAAATTTTTTATCAATGTTTTTAAAGTTTGGTTTTTTCAACACGTGAATTTATGGTGAAACCAATCTAAAATTCACGGTTTTGCTAATAACTTTTGAACCAACGAACTGATTTGGCTGAAATTCAATACGAATCAGGAACGACAAATACATATATATGGGGGTTTTCGTGTCAACTGACACAACTTTTGAAACCAATGTCTTCCGATCGGGATGAAATTTGCACCAAGGTTAGTCCTATTGGATAGTAGTTCAGACACAATTTTTCAGCGAGATTGGTCAAGGACTCTCTGAGTTAGAGGGGGTCGAAATTTGACATTTTGGCCAAAGAGGTGTTTATTCTCATCCATGTAACTTCTTACCTATTGTTTTTAGCAAAATGTGTCCTATATAGCTTAGATAGCTATTTCTTCAGTCTTTCGAAAAAAAAATATAAAAAAAATAAAAAAAAAATTTTTGATTTTTTTCTTAAAAATCTAAAACTTTCTTGACTTTTTCCTAAAATTGGGCCCTTTTTTTTTGATTCAAAAGAAAGCTTAGGACTTTCCCTTTAAGAGCTATGGGGTCGCTTAGTGGGATGCGAGTGGGATCTATGAAAATTTTTTTTTTTAACTTTGGAACACAAAAAAAGGTTTTTCAATTTGCACTATTAGGCGTGGGATAGCTCACCAGTTTTCGATTTCGACCCGGGACACCTTCTAATTTTAATACGTTCAAAAAAAGCATAAGCCAAAAAATAAGGGCGGTGGGGTGGTGCCATATGTCTCCTCATCGGGGTCAAAATTGGGCGTAAAGAGGTTAAAATCCTCAAAAAGCCCCACAACTGCCCTAGAACTGCCCACGAAGGGGTGCAATGTGAGACCGACCTCTATTAATTTTCTGCCCCCAACATTTTCCTTGAATAAACCAAACCTCTATTTCCACTTCCTAAGGGGGCTCCCATACAAAATGACATTTTTACAAAATTTGCTCCTACCGCTCTAACTGTCCATAGGGTGCCCCTAGAGAAGTAAAATGTATGACCGACCCCCAATATTTTTTCAACTCCAACATTTTCTCAGAATATAGCTACCCTATATTTTCAACTCTTAAGGGGGTCCCCAAACATTTTTTTTTATTTTTTTTATTAGTTTTTAAAAATACATGTTTTTATAATGTATGGGAGCTCCTTAAGGAGTGGAGATAGGGTGTTATTATGCTCGGACAAAATGTTGGTAACTAAAAAATAATGGGGGTTGGTCCTAATTTTTGCTTCTCTAGGAGGCACAGTAGGGGCGGTAGGAGCTGTTTTAATAAAACAAATTTATAAAAAATAAAAGAAATGTATGGGGACCACCTTAAGGGTTAAAGATACATTGTAGGTGTGTTTGCAAAAAATGTTGGAATTAATAAAATAATGGAGGTCGGTCATACAGGTAGGTAGGATCTCATTTTTTAAAAATGTTTTGTATGGGAGCCCCCTTAAGAAGTGGAAATAGGGGTAAGGTATGTTCATGAAAAATGTTGGGGGCAGAAAATTATTGGAGGTTCGTCTCATATTGCACCCCTCCAGGGGCCTTTCTAGGGCAGTTTTGGGGCTTTTTGAGGATTTTATCTCTTTACGCCCAACTTTGACCCCGATGAGGGGCGATATGGCCCCACCCCACATCCCTCATTTTTTGGCTCGCTTTCTTTTTCGAACCTATAAAAATTAGAGGGTATCGCGGAACGAAATCAAAAACTGGTTAGCTATCCCACGCCTAATAGTGCAAATTGATGAAGCGTTTTTTGTGTTCCAAAGTTAAAGAAAAACAAGTAAGAAAATTATAGTCGGTCAAGACCGACCATATAATACCCTACACCAGAGTTTCCCGGGAAAAGGGTCCAAAGTTGAAACATGGACTGATTAGATCTATATTTTGTCCAATCTTTAATAAGTGTATTGTATGACAATAAAACGCTTCAACTGAATATCGGACGAAATTTTCACATGGGACCTAAGTCCAAAAATGGTCCGATGATAATCAGATTTGATAAGGTTATTAAAGTACGCGTTTAACATACACAAACAAAATTTTAATTAAATATTTTCTATTTTCATGAAATTTGAGAGATTTATGTAAAAATCGGGAAGGTAGTTTGTATGGGGGCTACAGGAAGAACTGGTCCGATTTCTTTAAAATTCGGAATGGTGATTTGTGTGGATGAAACATGATTACCTGCCAAATTTCGAAAACATACCTATCAAAATGCGGTTATTAGAGTCATTTGAGCCAAAACTAAAGAGGACCTTTGTATGGGGGCTAGGTCTAAATATGGACCGATTTTTTCAAATTTCAATAGGCTTCATTCTTGGGCCAAAAGAGGCTTAAGTTTCAAATTTCAAGTCAATTGATTAAAAATTGCGACCTGTATCGTGTTTACACCGTTTACATGGACAGACAGACGGACGGACGGACGGACAGACGGACGGACGGACGGACATCTCTAAATCGACTCAATAAGTGATTCTAAGTCGATCGGTATACTTAAAAGTGGATCTGGGACCAATATTTCGGGTAGTTACAAACATCAGCACAAACTCATTATACCCTGTACCACAGTGTGGTGTAGGGTATAAAAATTGTCATAGATATCCCACTCGCATCCCACTAAGCGACCCCATCTCTTAAAGGAAATCACCTAAGCTTTCTTTTGAATCAAAAAAAAGGCCCAATTTGAGGAAAAAGTCAAAAAATTTTTACTAATTTTTGAAAAAAAAAAAAAAAAATAATTTACTAATTTTTTTTTTGAGTGTAAATTTTTTTAAATTTTTCGAGTGCATTTTTTTTTTTTTTTTAGTGTAAAAATATTTTTGAGTGACAAAAATACGTTGTAAAATATTTTTGTGACTTACCAATGTTTTTTAAACATGTTTAACGGGTTTTCAACAAGTGGATTTAAGGTGAAGCGAATCTGAAATTTACGGTTTTGCTAATAACTTTTGAACCACTGGACCGATTTGGCTGAAATTCAATATGAACCAGGTCAGGGGAATGGCAAATATATATGCCAAGCTTTAGCATCCTTTTTTTGCCTTTAGAAAGTTATCGTGTTTTTTATCTCGTAAATTCGCGAAAAACCCTTCACTCTTTTGCTCATAACTTTTGAGCCAATGGACCGATTTCGCTGGGTTGCAATACCAACCTGACCAGGCAAATACCCAACATACATGCGAAATTTCAGGAGCCTCCGTAAAGTCTTTCAAAAGATAGCGTGTTTTCAACAGACAGACATACAGACAGACAGACGGACGGACGGACGGACATCGCTAGATCGTCTTAGAATCGAATATGGGGTCATAGACCAATATTTCGAGGTGTTAGACAGGGAATGACAAACTTATATATACCCTCTATCACTAGAGTGGAGGGTATAAGAAAAGATTGTCTAAAGCTCTATGTAAGGGGCAAAGAAATGTAATTTTGATTTTTTTTTAAGTTTCCTGAGCGTAGGAAAAAACTGTAATTTTTGCAAACGTCAAATAGCGATATCTCGAAAACTGTTTGTCCGATTTAACATTTATTTTTTGATATTCGTCATAAAAACGATTTAAACAAAATCTTAAAATAAATACTAATTAATTTTTCACCACTGTTAAGAAAGACCTCATACAACACACATTCAATAAAAATACAACAATAAAATAAATTGTCTATGCATATAAATATT
Organism: Pegoplata infirma; assembly: GCA_963921195.1. Classification (NCBI taxonomy): domain Eukaryota; kingdom Metazoa; phylum Arthropoda; class Insecta; order Diptera; family Anthomyiidae; genus Pegoplata; species Pegoplata infirma. The sequence continues at coordinate 32,596,360 of OY992536.1, forward strand.
TTTCAGTAACGGTAATGTGAATTTTCTTCAACTTATTAATTTTGTATAAGTATTTGTAAAAAATGTTTTATATAACACACAAATCTTAAATGTCTGTGTATATGTTAACACACAGTAATAAGTGATTTTTTAGTATTTGAACACTTTTATAATTCATTCATTGTGCGTATATGTATGTATGTGTATGTAAGTATGTGTGTTAATATGTATTAACTACGTAATAATGAACTTGAAAATTAATTGTTTTTAACTCGGCATGACATATAAACAAAAAAACAAAAGAGATAAATACGTTAGTATAAGCCAGCCTACACATAACATAACATTAGTCAAGTCACTTAAACTTTCTAACATAATTATGTGTTCATATAGAAATCTATTAACAATACATATCGCTCATTTACCTAAATAGTGTCATAACTCAAAATATTTGATTTGACAGAAAACGCGTTTAAAATTTACCTTTCAAACTCTTTTTCCATTAAAAAAGGTCGGTGCATAGAAAATGTAATAATGGCGTGTACTCTTCTCAAACGGTGAGTTTAAAAGATATTAATACGAATTTTTGACAACAAATAAAGCATGATATAACGAATAATTCTGTATCATTAACTCAAAAACGACATATTTTGAGTTATTACACTATGCAGGTAAATGAGTGATATGTATGTCTTTGAAGAGGCGTTTTTGTATTAAATACTAAATACTTTAACACTTAATTTTAATCATTGTTTTATTCTTGTTTTTTATTTTTTTTTTCTTGTTGCAAAAAGATTTGTTAGTAGATTATTTTGTTTGAATTTATTTTTGTTTATATTTTTGCTTTAACAGGAAGATGCCGGTAGAAATTATTTCCTTTTCTAAATTCCTGGTATCTACTTTTTTTTAAAAGGGAAATTAAATTAAAGTAGAATTAAAATTCCTTAAATAGATTTGTAATTAAATGAATTTGAAGAAATTCTTAATTTAATTGTGTTATTTAAGATTTTGATTGTTTTTTAATGTTTACAAAATATTTAAAAGAATTTTAAATGAACTGTGAATTTACAAAGAAGTCATAAAAACAGTTGATTAATTACACAATTTGGATTTACAATTTAAGTAAAGTGAAATAAAATGATTAACTTGTGTTAAAAAAAATAAAAATAAGTAAACGGATATTTAAGCTCGAGGCCTTAGTGGTTGAATATCCATTTTCTTATTGAAGTTAAACCAAAAAGGTCGAAAAAACAAATTAAATAATTAAAAAAAAAAAACATTTGAATGCAAAAATAAAAAAATCTGTGTTGAAAAGCAAAAAAAAGGTTATGATTTTTATTGGATCAGCATGACTATCCGGAACTTCATTACCGGCTAAATTAAATACTGGATATTTAAAGGATCAGAATTTGAGTCTCCATTTCTGAAACACTCCACTACAGAATATTTATTTGATTTAATTGTGTCCGTATAATACCTTCACAAAAAGCGTTTACTATCAAAAATATCCCGGAATCATAAGGGTTCAAGTTGAAAAAATGCAGAAGAAAAATTGAATTTCTAAAAATTATAGACATTTCTGGTATTTCCCATACCGGTTTCAAACACCCCAGTTAGTGTCATCATCAGTAGGATTTTAAATGTCGGTTTGTCTTGTTAATGAAAACTGTTTTTTATATATGTGAATATTTATAGTTTCTACAGAATAAATTTTGACAGTTTCCAACACTACAATTCTATTTCTAGCAATCTCAACCTCACTTCATACTTTCTTTCAACTTTTTTGTCTCTTACATTATTTCGCAAGGGTTACCAACATGATCTGGAATTGCAGACACAAATGAAGGAATTTGCATTTTCAGTTTCGGAGACGTGCTTAATGTTCGTTCTTTTCAGGGGCGTATCCAGGATTTTATTTCGCAGGAGGCCAAAAAAATATATTATTTTCTTTTTAAGAAAAAATTTTACGACCGTCAGACTCTAAATAATTTTTACCGAAAAATTCCTTAGAAATATTCTTAAATTTTCGCTAAGTTTGCCTATTAAAGACTTGTCAATGTGATAATTCCAAAAGATTAAAGACATTATTTGTGTTATAAAATGTATAATTATGATGCTGATACATTTTTCTAATAGAAACTCTCAGATTTAAAAAAAAAAATTTCCACAGAAAATGTCTTAGATTCTACGAAATTTGTTCTTATAGAAAATTAAGCCATTTTCCTTGTGACAGTTTATGACACATTTTTTGTTATTGAAAAAGGCTTAGATTCTAAAGCATATTTTCAATACACAAGTTTTCACGGGAAGATGTTAAGTTACACCAGTAAGTTATGGAAAAAGTTTCAGATTATGGGAAGTTTTTCACAAGCAAAAAGTCTTAGTTTCCGAGACATTATTCGCACAGAAAAATTTTTTCCTATAGAAAAATTTTCAGATCTTGAGACAGTTTTCCTATAGAAAAGTCTAGGATTCTGTGACATTTTTTTCTGTAGAAAAGTCTCATATTCTAAGACATTTTACCCAAAGAATAAGTCATAGGCCCTTACCACAAGAAAACAAAAAGTCTATTTTAACAAAAGATTTATTTTAAAATTCTAATTTTCAATACATTTTTTGAAAGTCGATTTTAAAAACGAAAACAATTTTTATGGAAATAAAATTAAAAGCTGATTTTATTTCCATACAAATTGTTTTTGTTTTTAAAATCGACTTTCAAAAAATGTATTGAAAATTTTAAATTTAAAACAAAACTTTTCTTAAAATTAGTGCCTACGGTCAGTACCGTAGTACCGGGAATACCGGTATTCCCGGTTCTCGGTATTACCGGGAAATGGTACCGGTTTCCCGGTTCTTAATTCATTCCCGGTATTCCCGGGAATACCGGTATTCCCGGTTCCGGTTCTGACGGTATTCCCGGGACTACCGGTATTTATATTTTGTAAAATTTTGTACATTTAAAACTTTTTCTTTGCTTTTACCAAAAAAAAATACAAAACATGTAAAAAATACCATTTCCATTTTATTATTTTAATTTAAGAATAAATAGTTGCATGATTTTTAAATAATTTTACAAACACAACTAAATATTTTTGAAATACTGATTAAATAGTGTAATTTAAATATTTTATGGTATAGTATTTTTTTGGCTTTTGAGAACCGGTACCAGGATCAGAACCGGGAATACCGGTATTCCCGGGAATATATCAAGAACCGGGAAACCGGTTCCAGAACCGGGAATACCGGTATTCCCGGGAATACCGAGAACCGGGAAATGGGGGGCACTACTTAAAATAGACTTTTTGTTTTCTTGTGGTAAGGGCAAATTTGTGTTGAAATAAAATTAAAAGCTGGTTTTAAATATATTTTATTTTTCTATGGTAAGGCTGATAGATTCTGAGACATTATTCACACAGAAAAAATCTCCGCTTATGAAACATTTTATTTTAAGAAAAGTCCTTAGATTCTTAGACATTTTTCCCTTACAAAATTGCAAAGTTTTTAAAACATTCAGATTCTTAGGCATTTTTCCTAAAAATAAGGTCTCAAAATATTGGGAAAATTTGTCTAGATCTGAAACTTTTTCGATTGGATAAATGTGTCGGAAAAAAGTCGCAGATTCTACGATATTTTGCCTACACTCAAAATATTATGTTAGTAAAATCAACTGAAAATGTCAGTTAAAATAACTACTTTGTAAGTTGTTTTGGGGTCAACTACTTTTTCAGTTAAATCAACTAACAATGTTAGTTATTTTAACTGACAAAAAACAACTGACTTATGTAGTAAAAACTACTTACATTTGTAGTCAAAACAACTAAAATGTAGTAAAAATATAATAATCAATGTATCATTTTTTTTTTTCAAAAAATTTTTTTAGAAAAAAAAAAATTGAAGACCAAAATTTTTCAAAGTTTTTTTTTTTTTTAAGATGTGAAAAATAAAAAACGAAAATTAATTTTTATTTTTTTGGAAAAAAAACGTTGAAAAATTTTTAGGGGAAAAAAATAAAATTTACTACTTTAAATATCTGTTACTACATTACAGTACTTTTTTGTTAGTTGTTCAAAAAAGTGACTTAAAATAACTAACAGAAATAGTTGTTTAATATTTTTCATACAAAAACAACTGACTTTGTAGTTGAAAACAACTAACTACTGTAAAATATACAAACTAACATGTTGTAACTTACATAATTTTCTGAGTGTATAAAAAATTTAGGCCCTTACCACAAGAAAACAAAAAGTCTATTTTAACAAAAGTTTTATTTTAAATTTCAAATTTTCAATACATTTTTTGAAAGTCGATTTTAAAAACAAAAACAATTTGTATGGAAATAAAATTAAAAGCTCATTTTAAATATATTTTATTTTTCTATGGTAAGGCTGTTAGATTACGAGACTTTGTTATTGACTACACCGCTCTACAAATCTGATGCTTGTCGCTGCGTTTTGGATGAAACCAAAAGAAGTTGATAGGGTTTGGTGCCCCGATTCCAAAACGGTCACTCAAATTTTTCTATCACGTCACAATTTTGAGAAAATCGCGGTTAAAGTGTCAAAAAATGCCCATTTTGACTACTTTTGAACGCCTATAAAATAAAATCCTGACATGCAAATGGCTTGGTATCAAGCTCATTCGAAAGTGTGTAATTTTCTCTTTCAGACAAGATAAAATCTTCTTGGTATTTAATTTTCTAAAGTGGTAAAAAAATCAATAGCCGCATGTGCTTTAAATCTAAAATTTACGTATGAATTTGTATGGAAATTTGTTAAAAAACACTGGGTAAATAAACTAAATATTGAAGAAATGGAAGGTTTTTGCTAATGATTTTTTTACCATTTTAGAAAATTTAATTTGTAGAGCATTTTATCTTATCCTTAAGAGAAAATTACAGGCTTTCGAATGAGCTTGATACCAAGTCATTTGCATGTCAGGATCTTATTTTATAAGCTTTTAAAAAGGATCAAAAATGCCCTTTTTCGGCACTTTAACCGCGAATTACTCAAAATCCTGATGTGATAGACAAATTTAGGCTACGGATTTGGAATCAGTGCAACATACACTATCCAAATCACTAACCAGAATCCAATACGCATTTTCTTGTTGAGCTGTGCTATTAGTTCTTATTGTTAGATAAACCTTTTTTACAGGAAATTCGAGATATTTTTATACCTAAAAATTATCCGAATGTGATGCAATTTTTTCTGTGGAAAAGTAGAAGATGTCTAAGATTCTGAGATATTTTGTTATAGAAAAATGTCTTTTCTTAGACAGTTTTTTCTATGGATAAATTCTGAAATTTTTTTTTTATAGAAAAAGTCTTAAACTCTTAGACATTTTTTTTAAAGAAAAAGTCTTAGATTCTGAGAAATTTTTTCTTAGGAAAAAGGGACGTACTTAATGATATTTTTGCTATAGAAAAATCGTCAGACTCTGAGACATTTTTTCTACAGAAAAGTTTTTATCAAGGACATAACTATTATAAGTTTTATGGCGAATTACTTATGTCATAACTATTATAGTTCAATTTTTATTTTATTTCTTATGAATAACTATTAAATACTAATTAATAATTTTTTTATTGTAAAATAATAGTTATGGGCGTAAGTAATTTTTATAAATTAAGCCGCGGCCACTTTAATTTTTGAAAAAAAGTAAGATTTTTAACGAATTATTTAGTTTTAGGAAATATCCTTCCAAAAAAGTATATCATTTCATTTGCACCTACAAAGGATAAAAAATAACTATTATGAAATAATAGTTATTTAATAGTTATTTTGTTGATAATAATTATTTTCAATTTTTTTAAATAACTATTAAAAGTTGGCAATTTTTTGGAAATCCAAAATGTCGATAATAGTTATTTTGGGTCCTTGGTTTTTATATTCTGACGAATTGTAAAGAAAAATACTCAGATTCTGAAACATTTTCCCTTAAGAAAAGGTCTCAGATTCTGTAATTAATTTCTATACAAAACGTTCAGATTCTTACACATTTTTCCCACCCGAGTAAAAAAAAAAACTTTTTAATATCTAATTTGATCTCAAAATTGGCTGTATCAAGTTGTATCAAATAATTATCTTATTGTATTATTTTAGATACACAAATATAAAAAATGATACAATTAGATCCGAATTTTGGTCACATACAAATAAATAAAGTTTATCTTATTTTCTATAATTAAATGTAGATTTATACAATCAGATAAAGAAATGGAGCCATATTAAATCTTTGATATAATTAGATCTGAACATATAAAAACTCATATATATTTTAATATGATTGTATCAAATTATATATTATTATATCAAAACTTTTTTACTAGGGCATAGAAAAGTCCCAGATTCTGAGACATTTTTCACATAGAAAAAATATTAAATTTCGCAACATTTTTCCTGTAAAAAAAACTCTCAGATGAGGCTTTTTCCTATAGAAAAAGTCTCAGATTTTAAGATATTTTTCCTGCACAAAAAATATCAAAATCTGGGACATTTTTCAATAGATAAAGTCGCAAATTCTGGGACTTTTTGCCTGAAGAAAAGTATCAGATTCTGCGACATTCATTACAGTAAAAATTTCAGATTCTGAGATAATTTTCATATAAAAAAGGCTCAAATCCTGAAACATTCAGATTCTAAAATTATTTTTTTGTGCAAAAAGTCTCAGATTCCGAGTTATTATTGCCATAGGAAATGTTTCAGATTCTGAGATTAGAACCATTTTTGTATGCATAAAGCTTCAGGATCTTAAACATTTTTCCTTTTGACTTGTAACTGTTTTAATTTCCGCGAGAACATTTTTAGATACTGTGACATTTTCTTTCCGATTTGGTAATTTTTATTCTATTTGGCGTAATACTTACATATGTGGTACAAATTTGAGATCTAACGGATTTAATGAACCCGGAAAATGCAAATTTCTTTATATGTGTCTGCAATTCCAGATCATGTTGGTAACCCTTTCGAAATAATGTAAGAGTCAAAAAAGTTGAGAGAAAGTATGAATGTTGAGAGAATAATCACAATTGGAGCGGGAAGCGTTTTCCCGCAACTGTTTACACACGTTTTGTATAAGACCAAAAAACCGCCGCGTTTTTCCGCCAAACTAGATTCAATTCTATTTATATGGGGACAATTGCGGAAAACCGCTTGCCGCTCCAATTGTGATTATTGTCTGAGATTGCTAAAACTAGAATTTTAGTGTTGGAAACTGTTAAAATTTATTCTGTAGAAACTATAAATATTCACATATATAAAAAACAATTTCCATTAACAAGACAAACCGACATTTTAAATCCTACTGATGATAACACTAACTGGAGTGTTTGAAGCCGGTATGGCTTACTTTTCTCCTGAAATAATGGTTCCAGAAACTTAGAAAATGGAATAAAAGTACTTTTAAGAAAGTTTCGATTCTAAGATGGTAAAAAAACGTTAAAACTTGATTTTTAAAATTTGGGATTCTCCGTCGGAACAAAATTTTGTGAAATTTGTTTTTGGAATTTCTGATTTTAGAGGTTCACATAAGACAAAAAATTTAACTTTTTTAATTTGCTAATATGTATAATAGTCTTGTAATCTTGAAATTTTGAATCTTGGATCATCCACGAAAAAAAAAACATTCTGTTAAAGTAGTTTTTGGGAATTTTGATTCTCAAGGTACAAAAACTTTTTTTAACTTTTAAACTGAATCTCAACATTTGACTTGTTCACTCAAAAAAAATCTTGTAAAATTACCAAAAAAAAACTCGTAAAGTAATTTTGTGCTACCTCCTATTTTACGAGAGGTCCTAGTAAAAATTAAAATTGTATTGGTAATAAGCTTGTAAAATTACAATAAAATATTAAATTTACAACTTTTTTGACGCGATAAAAATTACAAGGACTTCTCGTGACTTTACTAGATTCTGTGCTACTTCCTATTTTACGAGAATTTCTAGTAAAAATTACGAGCTTTCAAATTCTGATATATGCGATAATACTTACAAGGAATTCTCGTGACTTTTTTTTTTTTTAAATTACCTTGAAAATTTGGAAATTTACGAAAATAATTGTAAAATTACAACGAAAAATTAAAATTTTTTGTTAAAAAACAAGGAACACTGTCAAATATTAGTAAAATGGGATTACGGGACTTTTTCTAGTAATTTAACAAGGTTTTTTTTTGAGTGTAGGATTCTCCAGCAGAATTAACATCCAAGAGATGGATATATTTAGAAATTAAACATTTTTGGGGTAAAAATAAGTAACTTAAAAAAATCGGTATATTTTGAAAAGAGCTTTAAAGCTGTGTGCAAGCTTTTTAAATCTTATTTTAGCAAAACGTCTTACTAAAGTTAAACTTTAATTCATTTTTTTAACTTAAACTTATTTGAAATTGAAAAATAATTTTAAAGAAGTTCAAGTTTATTATCTTAAGTACTTATTTAAACAGATTTTTTCTTTAATTTTGTTTACATTTAAAGAATTTCTACAATTTGTCTGCATGATGCATTTTCAATTCTTTAACAATACTGAATATATTTACCTGGCAATGATTCATTAATTTTCTTTTTTTTCAACTTTTGATGATCAATGCTGCTTTAGATATATTTGTACTTGTTGTCAGAGTTGGTTGGTGAATATATTTCATGATCATTTGTTCATACAAACATTCATAATATTGAAAAAATTTTGAATTTATATTTAAAATAAGTAAAAATTATGAATTCCGTCTTGACGAATATTTTGCTACTCTTCAATACCTTAATTAAAAAATCTTGCAAGGAAAGTGACACAATCCGATTTTTATAAAATTTGAAATAGTTGTAGAAAGGGGGACAATTTTATGTTTTTCCCCTTTCCGTGTTAAAATCTATTTAATCTTATCAGATCTGATTTGATCTGATAATATATATTTGCATTTGATTGTATATAATTACATCTGATCAGATATAATAAAATGTCAAATTTGTGCCAATGTTGACCAAATCCGAGATATAATTAGATCTCGATTTTGGTCATTTCAGATATAATTATATCTAATCTGACATGATTAGATCAACTCCATATTTACACCATTTAAAAATGGTTTATATCTTATCCAACCTGTTTATATCTATTCATATATAATCGTATCAGATTGTTTATAATTATATCTGAAATGACCAAAATCGAGATCTAATTATATCTCAGATTTGGTAAACATAAGGTCAACATTAGGACAATTTTGACTTTTAATATCTGATTAGATACAATTATAAAAGATCAGATGCAATCATATTATTATTAGTTTTAAAGGGATTGTCCAAAATTTGATCCGATATTGATTATTTTCATTCCTTTGGCATCGACAGAAATAAAGCATCTATTTAGGGCAATCATCGCCATTCCCACAGACACACATTGCTAAATTATATACCTCATCATGTGTTCCCAGACCGATATTACGATGTATTACTAACAGTTTAATAAACTAACATACCGTTTATCACATACTGTAGGGTATTAAAAAAACAAATTATGCTAAAAATAAATTGTTATTGAATAATTTCTTGTTTTTTTTTTCTTCTTTTTGCTGTTTCATTGCAACACAATTTCTTTTTCATTTGAGCTAAAATTATGAATATAATAGAATTTTTTTGCGATCATAATGGGATTTCGTTTGCATCATTTACAGGTGTTGATAAAAAGGCATGTGTAGGTATACTTAATAATTAATTGAAATACACGTCATTGGAATATATTTTCTTTTTTGATTAATTTTCTTGCTGCCTACAATTTTGAATTATTTTTAAATCGCAACTAATTTTATGGAAATTTAAAATAAAATTAATCCTCAACCAATTTAAATTTTGTTTTGATCATGAAAATTGCTTAATAATGTAGATGAATAATTTCATTTTTAAGGGGATTTTTAATGAAAACTTTTTGGATCGTTTAAATTCACACAATTTATTATAATTTCTCATTACAATTAGAGCGCTTTTAAGCTGGGAATCATGCTTTTTCTAGTGAAACCTTTTCTTGAAAGCCTTTCATCGCTTATATTGTAATAAAATCTCTGAAATTTTTTTACCATATTAAGGAATTTACTGGATTTTGGGGTAAATGTGTACCATTAGAATGTTATTTTTCTTTAACTTTTGATTTTCCCAAATGTCCGGGCAAATTTTTATTCTACTAAAAGAAAATAACTATGTGGTCAATATTTGAGGTCAATCAGAATAAATAAACGCCCGACTATAAAAATTTTGGATTTTTGAAAATTTTTTAATAAAAATTAAAATAAATATGGCTTCCGATACATTACGGCCCTTACCACAAGAAAACAAAAAGTCTATTTTAACAAAAGTTTTATTTTAAATTCAAATTTTCAATACATTTTTTGAAAGTCGATTTTAAAAACAAAAACAATTTGTATGGAAATAAAATTAAAAGCTCGTTTTAAATTTATTTTATTTTCTTGTGGTAAAGCTGTACATCTATTAATTTTACACTCAAAAAATTATGTTAGTAAAATCAACTGAAAATGTCAGTTAAAATAACTACTTTGTAAGTTGTTTTGGGGTAAACTACTTTTTCAGTTAAATCAACTAACAATGTTAGTTATTTTAAATGACAAAAAACAACTGACTTACGTAGTAAAAACTACTTACATTTGTAGCATAAACAACTAACATGAAGTAAAAATCAAATAATCCCAAACCAAACCAAATTTTTATTTAAAGTTGTGAAAAATAAAAAAAAAATAAATTTATTTTTTGTAAAAAAAATTTCAGAAATAAAAAAATTAAAATTAACTACTTTAAATAACTGTTACTACATTATAGTACTTTTTTGTTAGTTATTAAAAAAAACGACTTTAAATAACTAACAGAAATGGTTGTTTGGTATTTTTCATACAAAAACAACTGACTTTGTAGTTGAAAACAACTAACTACTGTAAAATATACAAACAACTAACATGTAGTAACTTACATAATTTTCTGATTGTAAAATTTAAAAAATTAAAATCGGTTGAACGGTTTTCAAGATATCGCTATTTGAAATTTGCAAATTTTCATTTTGGTCGGACAAGTATTTCAGTTGCAAAAGTGACCATGAAAAAAAAATTAAGGCTGGTTGGGGTCTTACTCTAAAAATTTTTCAAAATATTTTTTTTACAGTTTTGATAAGCTTACGTAAAAGGGGTCTTGTTGCTCTTGATAGTATATTCTGCTTATAAAATTTTATTTTTTCTGAAACAACGTTCTCCAAAAACCAAAAATTGATATTTTCAAAAAAAAAAACAAGTGAGAGTGTTAAATTCGACTGTGCCGAATCTTATATACCCTCCAAAATTAAAATTTTTCTCAATTTTTTTTTTGTGTAAAATATGCCACCTTTCGTTCAACTTTTGTGTTTCCCAAGTGTTCGGGCAAATTTTTATTTTAGTGGACCTAAAAATATGTGGTACAAATTTGTGGTCAATCGGATCTAAATAAACCCGTGGCGCCCGGCGGGCAAAGTTTTAGACTAAAAAAAAAAAATTTGGATAAAAAATAAATAACACTATATCTTGCGATGTGTCGCACTTAATAATTTTGATTCGCTAAAAACGAACATCAAAGAATTTTCAAAATCGGTCAAACGGTTTTCGAGATATCGTTATTTGAAATTTGCAAAAAATGGCAGTGTTTTCCTACGTTCTAGAATTTTTTTTAAAAAAATTTATAAATTTCTTAAACGTAACCCTTTTAAAGAGCTTGACACAATCTTTCATTCAAAATTTTTTTTTTTTTTTTTTTATTTTTTTTATTTTTTTATTTTAGTTAACGGTCTTACAGTATTTATAAGAACGCTACTCCAAGTGGAGCTTCTAGCAACAACAAATAATACATTTTACAATATATGTACATTAATATTAATAGCAATTACAGTTAAGTTGGGTTAAAGTTAAGTTTTTTTTTTTTTTTTCTTATATAGATTGAACAAAGTTTCTAAATCTTATTCTATCCTGTGCCAAGCTTCTCAGTTGTGCCCATGAAAACCCCTTTCTTGTAAACTCCTCCTCAACAGATCTTCGCCAAGTTACTCGTGGGCGCCCCCTGCTTCGATATCCCTGTGGATTCCATTGAAAGGAAACCTTAGCAATGTCTCTATTATCTTTCCTCAACGTATGTCCGATCCATTTCCATTTTCTACGCCGAATTTCAATATCAATTGGTTCCATCCCACAAGTTTGTAGCAGGTCTTGGTTATTTATTCGTAACGGCCAGAATATTTTTAGAATGCGCCTTAAACATTTATGTTAAATGTTGTTTTTTTATTTTTAGTACCAAAAGGTACATAAAAATAAAATGTATTTATTCGGCCTTTATATATGTATATATATTCGATTAGAGTTTTATTCTAGTTCGAGGCCCAAAAATATTTCTATTTATGATATTGTCATAATAGAGTATTTTTAATTTATTGCTTTAAAAAAGTTACTATCTCATAGTATGTCTGTACTGATCAGTTTCATCCCCACTAAAGGAATCTTCAGCAGACTTTAGAGAATCATCGTTGGTCAATCAAACATCAAACCAGACATAATATTTGATATATTTCCCAAGTTATATGAGAAGTACTATTATGAAGGTCCGAAATCTGTTTTCCAACAAAAATAACTCTTTTAAAGCAAAAATTGTATATATTAAATCACCGTCGGTAACTATTAATATATGTGTTGCTGTTATTTTACAATAACAACAGTGCCTGACCAAACAATAGTGTTGGTAGGATAAGTCGTACTAAACTTTGTGTTAAATGTTGTTTTTTTATTTTTAGTACCAAAAGGTACATAAAAATAAAATGTATTTATTCGGCCTTTATATATGTATATATATTCGATTAGAGTTTTATTCTAGTTCGAGGCCCAAAAATATTTCTATTTATGATATTGTCATAATAGAGTATTTTTAATTTATTGCTTTAAAAAAGTTACTATCTCATAGTATGTCTGTACTGATCAGTTTCATCCCCACTAAAGGAATCTTCAGCAGACTTTAGAGAATCATCGTTGGTCAATCAAACATCAAACCAGACATAATATTTAATATATTTCCCAAGTTATATGAGAAGTACTATTATGAAGGTCCGAAATCTGTTTTCCAACAAAAATAACTCTTTTAAAGCAAAAATTGTATATATTAAATCACCGTCGGTAACTATTAATATATGTGTTGCTGTTATTTTACAATAACAACAGTGCCTGACCAAACAATAGTGTTGGTAGGATAAGTCGTACTAAACTTTGTGTTAAATGTTGTTTTTTTATTTTTAGTACCAAAAGGTACATAAAAATAAAATGTATTTATTCGGCCTTTATATATGTATATATATTCGATTAGAGTTTTATTCTAGTTCGAGGCCCAAAAATATTTCTATTTATGATATTGTCATAATAGAGTATTTTTAATTTATTGCTTTAAAAAAGTTACTATCTCATAGTATGTCTGTACTGATCAGTTTCATCCCCACTAAAGGAATCTTCAGCAGACTTTAGAGAATCATCGTTGGTCAATCAAACATCAAACCAGACATAATATTTGATATATTTCCCAAGTTATATGAGAAGTACTATTATGAAGGTCCGAAATCTGTTTTCCAACAAACATTTATTTAAAAACACTTGTAACTTCTTGGAAATCGTGTTGGTGACTTTCCACGTTTCACTTCCATATAGCAGAACGGATTTTAGGCTAGTGTTGAAAATCCTGATCTTATGTTTCTTGGATATTTGGGACGATTGCCAGACTCGTGCAAGTGAAGTGTAGGCGTGACGAGCCTTATTTATTCTGCTTCTTACGTCAGCATCCGCTCCACCATCTGTACTTATTATGCTACCTAGATAGCTAAACTCAGACACGTCTTCAATTATATTACCGTTTACCAGTATAGGGGTGTTGTTATCGGTTGATATCCTCATTACTTTGGTTTTACGAAAATTGATTTTTAATCCAACTTCAAGGCCGTTTTCATATAATCTATTTATCTTGTCCTGTATGCCACTTAATGAATGAGACATCAAGCATAGATCATCAGCATAGTCCAGGTCATGAAGGCGCTGGTTCAGATGCCATTGTATGCCGTCTGTTGCTTCGGCATTAGTTTTCGACATAACTGAGTCTAAAACTAGGAGAAACAGTAACGGAGACAGTACACACCCTTGTCTTACTCCACGGTTAATAAAAAAAGATTCACTGTCAACTCCCTTGAAGAGAGTTTTTTATGGAGCATCACTGTACAAGATTTGAATAAGTTTAATAATTTTGTCCGGTATACCAATGTTATAGAGACATTGCCAAATAACAACACGATTTATTGTGTCGAATACCCTTTCAAAATCAACAAAAATTAGAAACAGAGGCTTATTCCACTCCATTGATTGCTCCACGATAATACGTAATGAGTTTATATGATCCAGACATGATCAAAATTAATTCGAGCCAAATCCGATAATTTTGACTCGTGGTGCCCTTCGATCAAAGTTTTGTCTTTTTACAAAATTTTCACCAAAAACTCTGAACTTTGATCGAAGGGCGCCTGAATCTGATCAAATTAAGTTTAAATGAAAACTTGTCTCTAGTTCTATAAAATATTTAACGGAAACAAAATTTTAAGATTTTTTAAAAAATTTCTTAAACGTATGAAAAACCGCCATTTTGTGAAATTTTTTAACAAATTTCAAATGGCGATAACTTAAAAACCGGTCGACCGATTTAAGATATTTTTTAATATTTGTGTTCAGTATGCCGAAATTAATAAAAATAATTTATCGCGAGATATTTGTTTTTATTTTTTAAAAATCTAAAATTTTAGTCATCATTATTATTAGCATCACAGCCCGGTGTGGGCCAAAGCTTCTTCTACGATTCGCCTCCAAGCAACACGATCTTTTGCCAATGTTTCATAGTTTTGGATTCTTAAAACATTGAATTTTAGTAGCTCTTTTTAAAAAATGTAAATATTTGATTGAAGGGCGCCACGGGTTAAATTCAAATTAATTTTGAAATTAATATTGAATGGAATATTGTGTCAAGCTCTTTGAAAGGGTCAAGGGCAAGAAATTTTGTGATTTAAAAAAAAAAATATTGAACGTAGGAAAACCCGCTATTTTTGCAAATTTCAAATAGCGATATCTCGAAAACCCTTTGACAGATTTTAAAAATTCTTTGATATTCGTCTCAGCGCATCAAAATTAATAAGTATGATGTGTCGCAAGACATTCTTTATTTATATATTTTTTTTATAAAAATTTTCAAAAATCCAAAATTCTGATCGCCGGGCGCCACGGGTTAATTTAATCCAATTGACCTCAAAATTGTACTATATAAGTTTTAGGCCTAAAGGAATAAAAATTTGCCCCGAAGTTCAAATTGGAAGAAAAACTATTTTGCCATACAACAAAATGCCAGTCTAACCTTTAGTAAAGCTTAAGGTCTTAAATATTGATGGAACCAGAAAATTAAATCCGAAAAGAATATCTAAGAAGAAAACACACAAAAATTCTATGATAGGCCTTAAACTGGTACAAATATATAAAAAAATGTTAACATCGTTTGAACAGTTTTCAAGATATCGCTATTTTAAATTTGCACAAAATGGCGGTTTCTTTCTACGTTCATGAAATTCTTTCAAAAACTCCCAACATTTCTTTTCCTTTACCCCTCATAGAGCTTGAGAGTAACCAAATTCGAAAATTTTAACCCTTGTCGCTCTTCAATCAAAATTTTGGAGTTTTGAAAAATTTCCACCAAAATTTTTGGATTTTTGAAAAACTAAAACAAAAAAGAGAATATACTTATCTTGCGATACATTATTTTTATTAGTATTGGTATGGTGAATATGGATGTCAAAAAAATTCTAGAATCGGTTGAACGGTTTTTAAGATATCGCCATTTGAAATTTAACTAAAAAATTTCTAAAATTTTTTTCCCACGTTTAAGAAACTTTTAAAAAAAATCGCAAAATTTTTTCGTTGACTCTTTTATAGAATTTTCCAAAAGTTTACCAAAAATCAAAAATTTTGATTGATGGGCGCTGAGAGCTAAAATGATCAGATTTGAGTAAAATTAAGTTTACGAAAGTTCGTCATACTATTCTGAGTGTACGTTACATACGAAATGACAAAGTTCAAGGGTATAAAAATACACTCAAAAAAAAAAACTGTAAAATTAGCAAAAAAATTAGTTAAATTTAACTAAAAAAGCACCTGATTTTGGGCCTACTAAATTTCTAGTTAATTTAACTAAAAATATTTAGCTAACTTTTCGTAGAATGAATGTAGCAAAAAAAAAAACGTAACTTTAACTAAAAATTTAGCTGAAAATTTCGTAACATATTTAATATACATATTTACAAAAAAAATAGTTGAATTCAGCTAAACTTTTTGTTACTTTTCGTAAACTAAAATTAACAAAATATTTTGTAATTTTTTTTTTCTATTTTTTCACAGAATTAAGTTCAGCTTAAGTAGAACTTATGAGATTTGCATAGGAGGCTACACAAGAATTTTTTTAATTAGTAATCACTATTTTCACTTAACAAAATGTTACGAAAAATCAGCAAATTAATTAATAAAAATTCGTTAACTCAGTTTTAAAGTCAACAAAAAATTAATTCAAAATTTGTTCAAAACTAGTATTTTCGTAAATTGAACTTAACTAAAAAAAGTAGTTAAAACGCTGATTTTAACTAAAAAATTGCTGAAAAGCCAGTTAACCCGACTTAACTAAAAAAAAATTGTTAACTTTACAGTTTTATTTTTTTGAGTGTAAATAAAAACGGGATACAAATTGAAAAAAAAAAAAAACAAAAAATAACTCTACAATAAAAAGTTTTAATAATTTTTTATTCTTTAAAATGTTTAATTTTAAGTGCTCTTACTTTTTTAAATTTAATAAAATTCCCTGATGAGTTCATTTGCCCTCATTATAATAAACAAAACTTTTTGCTGGAAATTCAAAACTTAACAATTTGAAAATTTAACATAAATATTTTCTTTAAATTCATTCTCCCAAAAAAAGAAAAAAAAAACTCAAAGTCTTTTTTTTAGTATTTTTTTAAACGCCCTTCAACCTAAATTAATTTAAGTCTATAAAACGTTCAATGTACGAGTACATTTGACCTTCTTTATTGCCGCCACCGCGAGAGAGCACACACACACAAAAATATAGAAAAATTATCTAATTTTTAACAAATCCAGCTGTTTCCTAATGTATTTGCCAACATAAACATTTCATTAATTATATGAATTTTCGTTGTTATTTTCTTTCGTCTCTATTTTGAACTCATAAAAGTCTGTTTTCTTTTTATTTGAATTTTTTGGTTTGCCCTTCAGAGGTGTATTTTTGTTTGAAAACTATAAACAAAGTCGATGAAAAGTTTATTTTAGATATAGATAAATATTTATTTATCACCTCTCATATTACAGTTTTTGAATTTTGTGGCCCTTTTAAAATTTTACTTTTATTTACATAATTTCTATAGAAAATTTGTTTATAAATTTTATTTAAAATAGTTTATTTTTTTGTTTAGATTTCTATAAACATTATTAACATTAGCATTTTAAAAGGAATTTGTTTATAAACATTCAGCCCACATTAACTGCAAAAGAAAAATGGATTATATTTAATTTATATTGGCAGGTTTTTAAAAATTGTTAAATAAATTGCAAACAGTAAAAATAAAAAAAAATGTTGAAACAAAGTCTTTATACACAAAAAATTACAAGAAAAAGTTTTCCATGTTTTTATAACCTCCACTCTAGTGATAGAGGGTATATATAAGTTTGTCATTCCGTTTGTAACACCTCGAAATATTGGTCTAGGATCCCATAAAGTACACTCAGAAAATTAAGTAAGTTACTACATGTTAGTTATTTGTATATTTTACAGTAGTTAGTTGTTTTCAACTACAAAGTCAGTTGTTTTTGTTTGAAAAATATCAAACAACTATTTTTGTTAGTTATTTTAAATAGTTTTTTTTGAATAACTAACAAAAAAGTACTGTGATGTAGTAACAGTTATTTAAAGTAGTTAATTTTATTTTGTTTATCTCTGAAAAATTTTCAAAGTTTTTTTCCAAAAAATAAAAATAAATTTTCGTTTTTTTTATTTTTCAAAACTTTTTTTAACAAAAAAAAAAAAACTTTGAAAAAATTTGGTCTTCAAATTTTTTTCTGAAAAATTTTTTGAAAAAAAAAAAATTATTTATTAATTTTTTTATTTTTACTACATTTTAGTTGTTTTGACTACAAATGTAAGTAGTTTTTACTACATAAGTCAGTTGATTTTTGTCAGTTAAAATAACTGACATTGTTAGTTGATTTAACTGAAAAAGTAGTTGACCCCAAAACAACTTACAAAGTAGTTATTTTAACTGACATTTTCAGTTGATTTTACTAACATAATTTTTTGAGTGTATATATATTCATGATCCTCGATCGATTTTAAGACGATCTAGTGATGTCCGTCCGTCCGTCCGTCCGTCTGTCCGTCTGTCCGTCTGTCCGTTTGTCCGTCTGTCCGTCTGTCCGTCCGTCCGTCTGTCCGTCTGTCCGTCAGTCTGTCTGTCTGTTGAAAACACGCTAACTTTTGGAAGACTTTACGGAGGCTCCTGAAGTTTGGCATATATGTTGGGCATTTACCTGGTCAGGTTGGTATTGCAATCCAGCGAAATCGGTCCAGTGGTTCAAAAGTTATAAGCAAATGAGTGAATTTCGGCAAGGGTTTTTCTGGAATTTATGAGATAAAACACACGGTAACTTTCGAACGGCAATTCTGAGGGTGCTGAAGTGTGGCATATATATTTGCTGTTCCTCTGGTCCGGTTCGTTTTAAATTTCAGCCAATCGGTTCAGTGGTTCAAAAGTTATTAGCAAAACCGTAAATTTCAGATTCGTCTCACCTTAAATTCACGTGTTGAAACCCCGTTAAACAGGTTTTAAAAACATCGGTAAGTCACAAAAATATTTTACAACGCATTTTTGTCACTCAAAAATATTTTTACACTAAAAGAAAAAAAAAATACACTCGAAAAAAATTTTACACTCAAAAAAAATTTTACACTCAAAAAAAAAATTTACTAAATTATTTTTTTTTTTTCAAAAATTAGTAAAAAAAAAAATTTTTTTTAAAGAAAATAATATATTTCTAATCAAAAATGTTATTTTTTCACTCTAGAAAATTTACTTTAACTTAAAAAGGGCATTGTGGAGGGTATTCATAGATTCGGCCAAGTCGAATTTAGCTTTTCTACTTGTTTAACAATAAATTTTTGATCAAAATTTACATTTTTGTTAGTAATTTTAAAATTTTTTTTTTGTAATTTTACAAATTCCCAAAGTTTTTTTTACAAAAAACATATAGTAAATTCGTAAGATTTCCTTGTAAGTTTTATAGCGCTAAAAAATTTGTAAATTTACAATTTTATTGGTAAAAAGCTTGCAAAATTACAAAAAATCTCGTAATTTTTACCAGGAATTCTCGTAAAATAGGAGGTAGCAAAAAATCTAGTAAAATCATGAAGCCTCCTTGTAAGTTTTACCGCGTCAAAAAAATATGTAAATTTACAATTTTTTTTGGCAAAAGCTTGTAAAACTACGAAATTATTGGTAAAAAGCTTGTCAAATTACAAGGAATTGTTGTCAAATAGGAGGTAGCAAAAAAAAGTTACAAACTTTTCTTGTCATTTTATAAGGTTTTTTTTTTTAAGTGTAGTACCATTAAGCGAGTAAATTCAAAATTTCCCCAAAAATAGTGCTTCGTATGGAAAAAACGATTAGTTTCAAAAGTTGGAGGTTTCTAATTCTTTTTTAGAAAAATTAGAAACTCTATACTTTGATCGAAGGGCGCCAACGGCGTATGCAGGACTTTTTTTCAGAGCCCAACAACAACAACAAAAAATTTTTTGTTGTTTTTTCGTGAGATTTGTGTTTTCCAATACATATAAAAAAAATATTTTTTTGTTGTTGTTGTTGTTGGGCCCCCCATCTGTATACGCCGCTGAAGGTCGCCACAGGTTAAAATGTTCTGGTTTGACTCAAATTAAGTTTAAATAAAATTTTGCCTCAAGCTTTATGAAATAGTCGATGTAAAAACCTCTTTCAGATTTATTTTTTTATTTTTTGAACATAGGTAAAACCCGCCATTCGCTACCCTATTTTAGATTTTTTTTTTAAATTTCGTATTCAGCGTGCCAAATTTAATAAAAAATAATGTATCGTAAGATATTTTTTTTTTTTTAATTTTCAAAAATCAAAAAACTTGGTAGAAATTTATTGAAAACCCAAAACTTTGATTAAAGGGCGCCACAGTTCAAAGTGATCGGATTTGGCTCAAAGTAAGTTTAAATAAAAGACTGTCTCAAGCTCTATGAAAGAGTAAGGGGGAATGCGATTTTCGAATTTTTTAAAAAATATCTTGAACACAGCGATATCTTGAAAACCGATCGGCCGATTTTAATTCATCTTTTGATACTCGTGTTCAGTTTATTAAAATTAACAAGTGTCCAGTGGCGGTTACAGCTTTTGGGTTTCGGGGGGACATTTTTTTTACTTTGAAAAAAAAAATCATAAATTCACCTTTGTCGACGAGCAAAATAAGGATACGATTTTTTTTTTGCAAAAAAAGTGATTGGAAAGCTATAAAATCATCAAATTTATTAGTTTTTGTCGAGGGAGGTTTGTTTTACATGATCATATTTCATAATCTGAGACTTTTTTCGTATAGCAAAATTTTCAGATTCTAAGTTTTTGTTTCCACAGAAAAAGTTTTAGATTCTGAGACCTTTTACTGAAGAAAAGTCTTAGATTCTAAGACATTTTTCCTAAAGAAAAAGTCTCATATTCTGAGATCTTATTCCTGAAGAAAAAGTGTCAGATTCTCAGAAATTTTTCCTAAAGAAAAAGTCTCAGATCCTGAGAGTTTTTTTTTTTTTTATATTGAAAAAGTCTCAAATTCTGGCCCTTTTTCCTTAAGAAGAAGTGACAGATTCTGATACATTTTTCCTATAGAAAAAGTCTCAGATTTTGAGAAATGTTCACTCAAAAAATTATGTTAGTAAAATCAACTGAAAATGTCAGTTAAAAAAACTACTTTGTAAGTTATTTTGGGGTCAACTACTTTTTCAGTTAAATTTACTAACAATGTTAGTTATTTTAACTGACAAAAAACAACTGACTTAACAACTAAAATGTAGTAAAAATAAAAGAATCAATGGCCTCTGTTCTGTCTTTCACAACTTTTCAATTCACATGAAAATTTCGGAATCACATGAAATCAAGTTTAGTGTTTTGTTGATCACGTGAAGTTTGAAGTTGAAATCGAATAATTTAAATTTAAAAAATTATAAGAAAAAAAATGCATTCGTTTTACTGTCACCAAACTTTAATTATGTGAAACAAAACGAAAAAGAAATTCGGATGTGAAATTTGGAACACCACAAAAATTCGGAAATTTTAATTTTCACATTTTTTATGTGAATTACTTTTTTTTGGAACAGCGGCCAATATATAATTTTTATTTTTTCTAAACAGTTTTCAAAAAAAAAAAATTTAAGACTAAATTTTTTCCAAGTTTTTTTTTAAAAAAAAGTTGTAAAAAATAAAAAAAACGAAAATTTTTATTTTTTAGAAAAAAACTTTGAAAATTTTTCAGAGATAAAAAAAACTAAAATTAACTACTTTAAATAACTGTTACTACATCACAGTACTTTTTTGTTAGTTGTTCAAAAAATCGACTTATAATAACTAACAGAAATAGTTGTTTGATATTTTTCATACAAAAACAACTGACTTTGTAGTTGAAAACAACTAACTACTGTAAAATGTAATATTCGAAGACCCTTTTTCTATAGAAAAAGTCGGAGATTTTGAGACCCTTTCCTAAAGAAAATTCATAGATTCGGAAATGTTTTTCCTATAGAAAACGTCTAAGATTTTAAGACATTTTTCCTATGGAAAAATTCATAGATTCTGAGACCTGTTTCCTATAGAAAATGTTGGAGATTTGAGAAAAAGTCTAAAAATCTGTGATTCTGACCTTATTCCTATAAAACGTCTCAGATTCTGCGACCTTCTACCAATTGAGTAAGTTTCAACTTCTGAGACTATTTTTCAACAATAAAAAAGTTGAGACCTTTTTCTGAGAATTATTTCTTTAGAAAAAGTTTATTCGTTAGAAAAAAATTTTCAAAAAAGTTTTACGTATGTTTGGACTATAAATATTTTTAAGATTTTAAGATATTTTTCATATTGCTATGTAGGAGCCAAACATTTTTTATGTAAAAAATTAAGACCCTGTAACATTTTTTTAAACAAAAAAAAATATTCTAAGTAATTTTTTTATGACAAAATTCATATTAAGATTGACAGATATTTTTTCACAGAAAATTTTCAGATTAATTCACCTTTTTCTTTTAAAAATTTAAAAAGTTTCCCTTTTAATATTTTAAATTTTTTTTCTATTAACGATTTTCGGATTCCGAAATTTTTTTCCTTCGGAAAATTTTTTAGAAAATTTACTTCTTTCTTTTCCCAAAATTTTTTTCTGAACATACCAAAAACCTATCTTCACTTCCTAAAGTGGTTTCCATGCAATATTTCAAGGCATTATGTGAAATTTCTTAAAGAATGGGATATATCTAATGGAATGGGCATTATCTTATGGAATGAACGATACATATTTTTAGCATAAGTCTCCTTTTTGATGAATTTTTTTTTCACCAATTTAAAGCATTTAAACAATTTAAATAATTTAAAAATCTCAAATTCGTAGATATTCGTAAAAAAGCCACGAGCACGACCTTAATATTTAATTTTAAAAATCCCCAAAAAAAACCGAATTTTTCATTAAAAGGAATAAATTAAGGGGGTAAGTTCTAAAAAAATATTTTTTTTCTGGGCAATCTAATGCCCAGGGATCCAAAATAGGGTAGTTTTGTTTTGCCCAGCTAGCTGTTGGATGGTATCAAAACATTTTAGTATCAGTTTGGATTTAAACTCACAAGAAGACAGCGCTTGAAGTGCTGCCTGGCTCACAGAGAAGATTAAAATATGAGTACCCTTCATACCATTTGCAACAATAACTATAGCGTTTATAATATTAGCTTGAATTTCAGCCTGAAAAAATGGCCAACTACCCATGGGTTCGGAGGTCCTAGTGTTAGGACCATAGACACCAGCTGATACTCCAGAGGACATTTTCCATCCGTCCGTATACCAGTTTAGGCTTCTAGTGTCCACATGTGGGTCACCTTCATTCGACTCTGGTATGATTAGTATTAATCATTGATTAGCTTTTGATAAGTTACCAGCCCTTAAAGTATTCTTGCACGAACCTTTGACAACCCCCAATGAAATTTTATGCAGAACATTTTTTTTAACATTTCAACCCTTTAAATGGACGTGTTAATAGATTTCTGTGTTTAATTTTTGAAAAAGTACCAAAATAACACCTTATTTTTTTTTTTGAAAATTGATCAAAATCTCTACTACAACAAAAAAATTATTAATTTCACATCTTCACAAAAATAATTTTAAAATCTTTATAACTTTTTGGTTACTTTTTATGAAAATAAAATTTATTACCATACAAATTTAATAAATAAAATTACTTGTTGCCAGTTGTTTGGCTGTTGAAAGATATTTAAATCATTTTTGTTTTTGAAACAAACAAAAAAAGACGTCAATTATGGTCTTGAACCTCAAAATGATTGTAAAGTTTTTTTTTTTTTTTTTGTGGCATATTAAAAATTCCACACATGCCCAATTAACGTATGCGGTATGCAGATAAAAATCATAAAAATTTTTATTACAAATTTAAAAGATTTTCATGATTGTAAAACCACTATAAACAGTACTACTTTTGTAAACATTTTTTTTTTAATTTCCGTAATTAATTTGGCATACAAGGAAAGTCTCTCAAATTATGCACATTAAATAAATTGTGATTAAATTTAATAAAACAAAAATTTTTTTATTCGAGCTTTTAAATTTGTATTATAATTTGCGTGGGGTTATTCTAGCTCGAGGTCATTTTTCTTTAATAATATTGTTGGTTGTTTGATAATCGTGTCAAATTAAGAAAAAATATAATTTATAGTTGTTTTTTATTCGACATTTCCAATTTAATTATAAAAAGAGGCCTCGAGCTCAAATATTTTATTTTTATAATGAGAAAATATAGTTGTTCTTCTTCTAATGCTCAATGAGTATAGAGTTGAATATTTATTAATATTTTGGTTTTGGACAATACTGATTGTAATTTAAATTCCTTATGCTACTTGTTGTTTAAACTTCGCTTAAACCAAAAAGAAACTATAACGCGTCCGACAGCAAATTTTGAACATAAACCGGATGATATACGTCTGAAAGTAGAGATCAAATGGAGTAAAACTGCATTTACAGTTTTTCATTTCGTGATCCTGTTTCCTTTTAAAAGGACTTCAAAGTTTTAAAGGATACATGTTGTAAAATATTTTTGAAATATTTGTTTTTGTCCTAGGATGACACTGGTGATGGCAAATGAAAGAGGAGGATCTCCCCTAATTTTCCATTTTTGATATCTTGCCATATCAGGATAAAGGAATGTGAATAAAGTCATTTGAAAACTTTATCAAAATATTTTGTTAAAAATTTTGAATCATATTGAAGGATAAATTCTTAAAAGGACGTAACTTACCTCATTTTCCTGATATGTAAAAATAATAAAATAAGAAAATTAGGGGAGATCCTCCTCTTTAATTTGCTATCAGTACTTGCATCCCAGGACAAGTTCAAATATTAAAAAAATATTTTATAAAATTTAATCCTCTAAGGTGCCTTCAACAATGTCAATATGGAGGCAGATGGAGACGGCATTGATCAACCCATGTATTAAAAATGGATAGGTCGACTGCTATCATGTCGTGAGGTGACAGCAGAATGGGGACCAGCAAAGGTTACAAGATACGCGTCAAAAGGAACGCCACAGGGTGGTGTTTTGTCACCACTACTCTGGCTTTTAGTAGTGGACCCCATTTTAAAGAAGTTGAAATCGCAAGGGACAACAGTGGTAGCTTATGCAGAAGACGTTGTCATTATGTCGTGTGGAAAGTTTTTGGGCACAGTATCGGAACTTTTGGTAGTGCCACTGAGGCAAATGTGGAAATGGGCTAATAATAATGGCCTAAACGTTAACCCGGAAAAAACGGAAATGGTACTTTTTACGAACAGGTACAAAATAGAGACGTTTAAGGTCGAGATAAACGGAGTCAGAATTCTTTTATCAAACCAAGCGAAATTTTTAGGATTCATTTTAGACAGTAAACTGTCATGGAAACAAAACACCGAAGAAAGGGTCAAGAAGGCATACAACGCCTTATACGCAAAAAAATGTTTGGCGCAACTTGGGGACTGGAACCAAGGATCACTTACTGGATTTATACTTCTGTAGTAAGACCAATCTTACTGTATGGTGTTATGGTCTGGTATAACGCACTGGAGCGTAATGTGACGCACTTAAAATTTCAGAGAATTCAACGTCTCATGTGTTTATGCATCACAGGCGCTCTGAGAACAACATCAGCTGAATCTATTGACACGCTACTGCACCTGATACCAATTGACATCTTTGCAAAGGGGGAGGCTTATAAGTTCTGCCTTCGTCTCAAAGAGTCAAATTTATTCAGGCAACGCAATTTTGGACACAGTAACATGGACAATTTAAATGATATTGCCACCGATTACAGAGTGCCTAAACTTATTTTCGACCGGAAATACGACGTAGAATTTCCGACTCGAGAATTTTGGTCAAACTGGCAAAAACCCCCCAATGAACGCTATTAACATATTCACAGACGGCTCCAAACAATCCATGGGAGTCGGTGCAGGTTTTTCAACGAGTTTGCGAGATTTAGAGAAGACTTTTATCCTTCCACTGGACTCTAGCATTTTCCAGGCCGAAATAGTTGCCATAAGCAGGGCGGCTTTACAGTTCGGTGATGAGACAAACAGAGAATATAACATTTACGTTGACAGCCAAGCTGCTCTAAAAGCTCTTAAAAGCTTTTACATCAAGTCGAAAGTAGTTTTCGAATGCTTCGAGAACTTACAAAGTTTAGGGAGTATGAGCAAGGTGAAACTAATATGGGTACCAGGTCACATAGGTATTCATGGAAACGAGAGAGCGGACGAGCTCGCGAAACAAGGTGCTGATGGTATTGGTATTTCTGTGCATATTGATCCACCAATCCAGCACTTCAGATCGCTACGCGACATTCAAAACACTGCAATGGCTAATAGAAAGTGGAGAGAGCTAACAACAAGTGCGATCAGTAGAAGATTGTGGGCATGCTACAATCTAAGAAAAACCGAGTACTTACTCTCACTCACTAGATGGAACTGCCGTGTACTTACTGGAGTGATCACCGGGCACTGCCTAATAGGTTATCATAGAAAGAAGATGGGACTTATTTCTGATGCAAGCTGTAGAAGGTGCGATGAACCTAACACTGAAGAAACGGTCGAACATATTCTTTGCCAATGTCCTGCTTTGGCCAGAACCCGACTGCACATTTTAGGCAGACATGACTTCGAATGCTTGGAAACGGTTTCGAATGTCGACCTAAGGCAAATAGTACAATTCGCGATGAGGACAAATGCGTTCTATCAGCGTCGCTGAGGAATTATTGTGGTTTCGCTATGGACCATCCGGTCTATGTGAGGAGTCTTTGTTTCCGCCACCTCTAACCTAACCTAACCTAACCTAACCTAACCTAACCATCCTCTAAAGCTTTAAAGTCCTTTTAAAAGAAAACAGGATCACGAAAAGAAAAACAGTAAATGCAGTTTTACTACATTTAGTCTCTAGTTTCAAACGCATATTATCCAGTTCGTGTAAACTGTAAATGCAGTTTTACTACACGGTGTAATCGACATCTCTAAAACTGGATTTAAAAACATCTTATAATATCCGTCTGGTCTGACAGACATCAGAAGTTGAATAAAGCCAAAATAAAAACAAAGCTGAGCTTTTCTAAAATGTTTCTCATAGTCTTACACTGTAAAAAATGTTGATCGGCCTTAACCAATTACAACCTTCTTTCTTGATTCTATGTGCAAATATTTAATTTGTTTAAATTAAACTGCAGGTTACACAATTTATTTTTATCTAATTAGTATGACATAAATTAGGTCACCTTTAAATTAAAACAAGAATTTATTTTCTAAAAAAATCTCTTTTGATCTACTTCCCAAAAAGGTTGTTGTCTTTGTTTGATTTCATGGTTATCGAAATCGAAAAAAAAAACACAAAGAAAACTTTTATAGTTTTTTAACCTTTTGGGAACAACAAAAAAAAATCAAACATAAAAAACAGTATTCCCCAAACAAAGAAAGTAAAAGTCAATAAACAAAATTGTTGGCACAGTCTGCTATTTGGCTAAACATTTTTGCAGGTGATTTTCCTTTATTTTACTTAAATTGTCAAAAAAATCAATAGTTTTTTATATAAAAAAACCTAAAAAACGTGCAATTTCCTTTAACAAAGAAATGTTTTTTTTTTTTGTTAATTATTTTATTTATAAACTACTTTCATTTTAAACAATATATTGTTTATAGATAGAAAAACAAATCAATGTCAATTAATTAATAGAATAGATATAAAATTTGTCTAAATTAATTTTTTTTTTAAAAATAAATTGGGAGGAGAAAAGCATATTGCGAGTTCAATGTGAAAAGGTGGAAATTTATTTTCATAAAAATAAACAAATTAAATGAACAAAAATAAATAATAATTAATTAGCGTTTATTAATACTTTTAGCAAAACAAAATTTTTTTTGGGGTATTTAGTAAAAATATATAAAGAATTTTATATTCTAAAACTGAAAATATTGGGATGCTATAAAACCGTGATACAATTATGCATTTTTTTCTGGACTTGAACCAGACCACACACACATGAAACTAGAAGTAAAACATTGTAAAACTGAGATATCAGTTTTTTATTTGATGATTTTTTCTCCTTTTTAGGGAACTTCAAAAATTTTAAGTACACTCAAAAAAACTTTGTAAAATGACACTAAAAGTTATAACTTTTTTTTTGCTACCTCCTATTTGACAAAAATTTCTTGTTATTTTACAAGCTTTTTACCAATAAAATTGTAAATTTACAATTTTTTGACGATATAAAACTTATAAGGAGGTGCTGTAACTTTACTAGACTTTTTGCTACCTCCTATTTTACGAGAATTCCTAGTAAAAATTACGAGCTTTTTTGTAATTTTACAAGTTTTTTTTACCAATAATTTGGTAAATTTACAACTTTTTTGGCGAAAAAAACATGCAAGGAATTCTCGTAAATTTACAAAATTTTGTTTGTAAAAAACCTTGGAAATTTGTAAAATTACAAAAAAAACTGTAAAATTACAAAAAAATGTAAATTTCGATCGAAAATTATTTGTTAAAAAACAAGGAAAACTGTCTAATATTGCACTATGGTTCCAAATGCATTTTTTTTGGCAGAAATTAAAAAAAAAATTTTAACAAATTTTTAAAAGCTTATACAGTTTCTCAAAGGCAACACTACAAGCCATTAAGAAAGTAGAATGAAAACAATTTGGTGGCAAACTGCCAGGGTTTCCAAGTTTAAAGTTTTAAGACGTATTATTAAATCGGGATCAAAACAATATTACAATTATACTAACAACAAATGGGAAAAAAATAAAATTATAAAAAGGCTAAAAAGGGAAATTAAAGCCCAAAGAAAGTAGTTCTTATTAAAAACTCAAATTTTAAATTCCATGCATCTTTGGCGTTATTCTTGGGTGTTGTGATTTTGAGGATTTTGAAGCCAAAATAGCATATATCTTTCGTGGACAAAAAGTTGTGTTTGGGCACGAACTTGCACGAGTCTGTAAATGTGGAAGTGTTTTCTAGATGGTCTATTTAATATTAAAATTAACATCTAGCCAGCATTTTTCGGCAAACTCCCGAAATTGTCATTTTAGATTAGGACAAATTTTGTCAAAATTTTCTGTTTTTTGCGTGGCACATCTTCAATTTTCTTTACCAATATTTTTTTTTGACTTCGGTCGAGCTAACTGACTACGAGTAATATATTTAGGTCGACAAGATTTTTTTTTAAGGAAAAAAAAAAATTTTTTTCGAAAAAAAAAATTTCCAAAAAAATTTTTTTTTTTATTTTTTTTTTTTTTGAAAATCGAATTTTACTTGCGTTAACAGATAAAAAACATTTCACGTTCAAAACTAGCGACTTTGCTTCATTTTTGGAATTTATGCCAAAAAAAAATGGATTTGGAACCATAGTGTATTGGTACAATGGGATTACGAGACTTTTTCTAGTAATTTAACAAAGTTGTTTGTTTTTGAGTCTATATAAAAATTTCTAAATTTTTTTTTAAATATTTCTCCCTAAAAGTTTATGTCAACAAAACAAAAAAGTCCTTAAAAAAGTAGAAAAGATCACAAAGTTAACAACTGTCGCACGGTGTAATAGTTTATCATCTCAAGGTTAGGTTAGGGGTGGTGGAGCCTAAATTTCAGACTCATCGCATAGACCGGCTGGTCCATAGCGATACCACAATTTCCTACAACGACGAGGATAAAACTCGTTAGTCCATGTTGCGAACAGTTTTAGTTGCGTAAGGTCCGTAGCCGCGATATCATCCAGATTCTCGATTTCTACTTTACCTAGTTTTTACTCGCGGTGTCTGGCCAATGCGGGGCATTTGCACAGAATATGTTCAACTGTTTCATCTGTATTAGGTTCATCAGTCATACACTCAAAAAAAAAAAAACTGTAATGTTAGCAAAAAAAGCTTGTAAATCTACAAGAAAATTTGCTGATTTTGAACCCACAATTTTTTTGCTAAAGTTAGCAAAAATGTTTTGCCAATAATTAGTTAACTAAATTTTTTTTTTTGACACATTTGAGGACCCCATTGGGTTCGGACCCGATAGGTCCAGACCCCGATGGGCCTAGACCAAGTTGGGTTCCTTAAAAATCGTCATAGTTTTTGATCCAAAATTTGTGTCCGTTTCGCTCTACCTTGCTTAGTTTTTGAGATACGTGATTATAGGGGACCACTGGGGTCTTGAGAATTAAAAAACTCGATAACTTCAAAAATATTACTCGGAGAGCTTTTTACTATTTTGCGGTCTTGTTCTACGTATTGAGAGCTACAAAAATGCTTTTGGACTTTTTGTTGTGTCGGCAATATTTACCGAGATAGGAGCATTTTAAAATTTTCGGGAATGCTAACTTTTTTGGATCCAAAGTTAGGGCCCGTTAGGGTCCACACATGTGAAGAGGACCTGCGAAAGTATGGAGATTCTAAGAACCAAAAATGCCCTCCATTTTGCTCTATCTGGCTTAGTTTCCGAGATAGAGCCATTTTAAGTTTTCTGAAAATAAAAAAAAATTTACCACTTATTTTTGCTAATGTTAGCAAAAAATCTTGTAAAAATGTTGTCAACTCAATTTCAAATCTTAGCAAAAGAAATTAGTTTAACGTTTGTTTAAAATTGCTAATGTGCTAAATGAAGTTTACAAGAATTTTTTGCTAACATGCTAATATCAACTAAAAATTTGCTAAAAGTTAGCTAACTAGCATTAGCAAAAAAAAATTAGTAAATCTACTAACGTATTTTTTTGAGTGTAGTTTTCGCGTGAACATCATCTCAAACAATTATTAAAATTTTCTCCTAAAAAATGTAACTCAACAAAAACATACTTAATAATTACTGTTTTTCGGAATACTCAAATCATTCGGTTAATATTTTAACCTTTTCTACTCTCAAAATAAAACCTCAGACCAAACAGCAAAAAAATATGATAAAAATTAATAAATTTTGAGCCATGTGAAAGCCATATTAAATCAGCAGAAAAATCTGATGATTTCAGATAAAGAATCTAAAAAAGATTTTGAACATCATTTCTTTTTCTAAAATTTATAATTTTAAATTTTTTCAAAAAAATCTTAATTTTTTTATAAACAAAAACTCTGTCAAAAAATTTGTAAAATGATATTCAATTTAAATCAGCAAACTTTTAGAAGACTTTTCTGCAGAAATGGATATTAAAAGTAAATTCTCTGTTATTCAGGTAAAAAAATAACAAAAATTTTTCTGCAATTTTACTGATTCTGTTTGCTGAATTTCAAAATATATTGTGCAGATTTTTATCTGAATTATTTGATATTTTGTTGAGTTGAGGATGGGCTGTACAAGCCTAAAATAAGGGAATTTTTAGGCAAGTCCATGGCGCTCAGACTTAAAATAGTCAATTTTACCGTTTGAGTTGAGTTGAGTTTGATATTTAACAGAAACAGTCTGTTGGCATTTTTATACCCTCCGTTTGTAACACCTCGAAATATTGGTAAAGGATCCCATAAAGTATATATATTCATGATCCTCGATTGATTTTATGACGATCTAGCGATGTCTGTCTGTCTGTTGAAAACACGCCAACTTTTGAAAGACTTTACTGAGGCTGCTGAAGTTTTGCATTTATATTTGTCAAACACGCCAACTTTTGAAAGATTTTACTGAGGCTGCTGAAGTTTTGCATACATATGTATATATTTGTCATTTACTTAGGCAGGTTGGTATACCAATCCAACGAAATCGGTCTAGTGCACTATAGGGAAATTTTAGGTATTTTCTGGCCAAAACTCTTCTAGCTGAGATATCGACCCGAAATTTGGCAAGATTGTTTTGTATGATGTTTTTAGGCTCTATATAAAAAATAGGCATGGTCGGACATGATTACAGCATCTTTTCGCGACTTAAAAAAAAAGTAAATTAGTTATAAAAGTTTGTATGTATAAAACAATACTAAAAAAAATATTTAATCTCAAAACATCATCAGTAACATAATTTACCTTCATTTTTTTGTTACTCACGATAAAGGTAAGTCACGCGTGAGCATTTGAGACTCACGTAGTTTTTTCAGTGAATTTGATCTAAATAATTTTTCGAAAAACAATAAAAAAAAATAGAACTACATAGTTTCCAATCCAATTTTATGAAAAATATTACGGTAATTATCAAGACTCACGCACATCTCACGTTAATTCAAAGTATTTGAGACACTTTAACATTTTTATATGTAAAAATTCAATTCAAACACTTGTAGGGGTATTTTAAAAATATTTTTTTTTGATAGTAGGCTTTAAAAATGCACAAATATCATAATTTTTATTAATTTTGAGATTAAATGCGAACATTTTAATATTGCGTTCAGTCACGGTAAACATTAATTTTTTGTGAAAATTATTATTAAAAAATACTTATTATGAACAATATTAGCAGTGAAATAGGTAAGTAATCATAATATTAATAAGGGATTTTAAGTTATTAACATAACTGTTGTTTAATTAAGAACCCACCGATTTTAAAATGTCGAAAAAAAAAATGTACAAAGTGTGGATAAAAGAAAAAACCTATAAACTCCCCTCTTGGCCCCATTTTGGCTTGACAAGTATAGATTCTTTTCTCCCTAAAATATAAATTTTTATATTACAAACTTTGGGGACTTACAGTGAGTAAGTGGATAAAGTTAGAGACTAACTGAAAACTAGACTTTTATTGCCATAACACTCTTCTACAATTCACCTTTTAGCATCTTTTACCTGAACCAAAATAATCGCCAAAAACGATTTGGCAAGTATACTTGCCTGCGGTCGTCAAAGGGATAAAATACACATATTCTATTACAAAGCATGATAAAAAAAAATAAAAATATAGACCATATTTTATATCTATCATAAAACGTTTTTTTTTGCGAAATTTCTACAAAATATGTATATTTAATAATAATAATATTAAAAACCTATAAGAAATAAAATTTTTGAGCTCGAGGTCAAGTGTTTATAAAATTCTTTATTGCTGATATTTCGCTACACTTCGTGTTGCATCATCAGAGCATATTTTATTTAGAAAATATGCTCTGATGATGCAACACGAAGTGTAGCGAAATATCAGCAATAAAGAATTTTACAAACACTTGACCTCGAGCTCAAAAATTTTATTTCTTATAAATTATATCTGAAAGGTCGAATAAAAACAACAATAATTTATATTAAAAACCTTCAACAAGTAACTTACAATAAATAATTTCAAAATTTTAGTTATAAATAAATTTGAAAAAAAGGACTTCCGTAAAACTTAAATGCCATTTCCCCATGGAGCCTCATGGACTAGCTGGCATATACATCTTGTGTAGAAAGAGTTCCTCTATGCTGTCTATAGTTATGGGAGTATGCAATTATAAGCAAAAAAAGTTGCAATCCAAAAAATATTAAATTTAAGAAAAAAAAAAATTAAAAAAATTTATTAAATAATTATATAATATAAAAATCTGCATTTTAAAATAAGAACTTCTGCATACAAAAATAATTTGGTCTATTGCTAATAAAAATGCATTTTATAGGATTTTTCAATAGTTGTTTAAGTATGTTAATATTGCAATTAATTTTGTCCCCCAAAACGAAAAAAAAAATAAAAAATTATTAAAAATTTAGTTTTGGACCCTTCTAACTAGCGGTAAAAGGGTTTGGTTGACAAAAAAATGTATCCTAGCATACTTTAAATAGTTTACTTCAAAATGGCATCACAAAAAAAAAAGTATTGTGACTAGAGTTTTTCTTTTCCCGGACTTTTTCATTTCCCGGGAAAGCGGGATTCATTTTTAAATTTCCCGGGATCCCGGGAATTCCCGCAAAAAGTAAAAACCCAAATTTTTTGTCAAAAAAATGTATATAAACCTTTTGAATGCGATTACAGTATTTATAATGTTTATTACCACCATAAAAATCTTATTTAGGACCTCTAAAACAAAAAAAAATAATAAGTTTCGAGAAAAAATAAAAATTTTTGTTACACAGTTTTTATAAAAAAAACGGCCCAAATATGTCAAAGTCTTTTAAAAAGTATTTTTAAGGGAATATGTTCCTTCACCTCACTTTATCTGTTTTAATAATAAAAATTGATCATTTATTCTTATTCATCTCAGTTAATTATTACAATTGGTTCTCAAAGTTTTGCCTCTAAAACACAATTTTGGTATTCAGAGTCGTACTTGCCAGCCCTGGCACTGGTGGTAAAAGAGCACTTTTTAAAATTATCTTTCAAAATCATGTTTTTTTTTTAAGAAATACATTTATTCCTGATTCAGAGAAATTTCTATATTATGTCTCTGAAACTGAATGAAACTGTTTCAAAAAAATGAAATTATAAGAAAATTTATATTAAAAAGTTATTAAAAAAAAAAAATAAAAATTCTGCTTTCTAAAAGAAAAACTTGTTAATTTCAGAGTCATTCCTTGCACAAATTTTATATCAATTTATCGATTTAAAAAGAATCATGTCCAGAGACATAAATATTTTCTATAGAAACAAAAACTAAATTGTTCAGCTTCTAAAAAAAGGATCAGGTTCCGATAATTATATCCTATCGAAGATTTAGATATAATTTAGAAGGGATCTCTTGGAATACTTTTCAAGCCCTCCTGGTCCCTGCGTACACCCAAAAAAAAATACTAAAAATTTTACTAATGAACTAATTTTTTAGTTCAAAATGATCTAGTGCAGGCGTTGCACAGTGGACGGTTTGTATGGAAAACGCGCGCATCGAAGTTTTTTGACTATATCTTCTAAACGGTTAGGAGTTGTAAAACAAAATTAGGCATTCTAAAAACTAGGGACCTTAAGCAATTAAAGCTGTGATCAAAGTTTGTTGTCCTCCTTGCACCCTACATATAAATTGAATGCAAAGTTGGTTAATTTATTTATATGAACAAATGCTAAAAAATGTTAAGATCATTGACATTTTTGATATATTATTACTGAATGTCGTTTGGATAGAGTAAATATACATCATTAAACATTATTAGTTAAAATACATATAAAAATTGAGTTAAATTATGACCAAATGTATCGACTTATTTAGTTAACAAATCTGACAATATAAATATATAAGTGGAATTGCTTGTATCAAACCTATTTAAAATTGCACAAAAAAGATAAATTTAATATTTGCAAACATTACCTTTCACCCTACACTAAAATATCCGGCACTTATGACTTTTTTATCAATTTTATTTTATTGATTTATAATAAAAAAATAGTAGTAATAAACCAAAAATGAATAATAACAGGATTAAAACATTAAAAAACAAATTAACACCCAGCAAAAATTGGCATTACTAGTAATGGGTTTTGTAATCCGAAACAGATGTTAATAAGTAGTTACTTATTGAATGAAACACTAATTATTTTAAAAAGGGCGTGAGACAAAAATAAGTAGTGAATTCAATTAACTCCAAAATTACTTAACTCAATAAAAATTTTACAATTTTTAACTTTTTTTATTTTTAACACTTAAATGTGTTTATTACTCCCATTTGGTAAATAGATATTTTACTTTTTATTGGTAATGATTTTTTACTCCTTTTTTGTAAAACGAGAGTAACTAATTGTAAGTACTTATTTATCTTAATTCTCGTCACTATTTATTTTTGTCTCACGCCCTTGTTAAAATAATTATTGTTTCAACAAGTAACTACTTATTAGCATTTGTTCCGGAGTACAAATCCCATTACTAGTAATGCCAAATTTTGCTGGGTATTTTGTTAGTTTCTCAAGCCTATGCAGCATCACCATTTTTTTTTTTTTGTAAATATCTAAATAGGTTGAAGCTGATATTTAATAATTT
Organism: Pegoplata infirma; assembly: GCA_963921195.1. Classification (NCBI taxonomy): domain Eukaryota; kingdom Metazoa; phylum Arthropoda; class Insecta; order Diptera; family Anthomyiidae; genus Pegoplata; species Pegoplata infirma. Next base: position 32,632,064 of record OY992536.1, read on the forward strand.
CGAAAAATAAAAATTTAAAGAAATAAATATATATGTTTTTTTTTTTTTTTCTTTTTATGGACCCTACTTTGGAGCCTTATCCTGAATTTAATTGCAAGTAACTGCAGACGAAATAAAGTTCCTCGTTTATATAAATACCTCTAGTTTCACCCCATATTGAATTTGTATGTATCCACAAGGTTCCACAAAAGATGCAGTCTATAATTAAGAGTCTTTTTTACACATTTCTAAAAAAATGACAACATTTGGCAGTCAATTAACGAATAACGCGGTTTAAAATTTTAGCTTATAAGGGCAGCTTTAATTAGTTACATATATTGTCAAAGCTGTGTTAAAATTTCAGGATGTTAGCTTACTTAGAAATAGTTTTACTCAATCATTTAAAAAAGGTTTCCAAAAAATTTTAATTTTTTAAAAAAACCTGAAAATGTTTGGACTTTGGAGAGACGCCCTGGTCAAAGTAAATGACATATAAATATTTTATGAACGGTTTTCTATCCCCTAGGATGTCTTTTATCAAACCCATGTTCAACCGATCAAATCGCTGACAATTTTAATTTTGTTACGATGCGCGTCCACCTTCCACTGTGCGTTGGTAATCAATACTAAACTTTTTTACTAATATTATTCAAAACCGTAAAAATTACTAATTTTAGTACTTTGAAGATACTAAAAAACTACCGTAATACTGGTAATTAGTAACTTATTAGTAGAATTTGGTACCAAATCACTTACTAATATTTTTACTGCAGAATTATTTTGAGTGTACGTTTCTGCCATCAATTATCAACAATTTTAATAAAATCTCAAAAAAATCACATATAAAATAATCAATAGAAGTCGAAAAAACAACAATTTCAAAGAAATTAAAATTCCCGGGAATTCCCGCTCTATTTCCCGGGATTTCGGGATCGAAAATTTACGGGAATTCCCGGGAATTCCAGTCCCGGGAATTCCCGTGAAAAACTCTAATTGTGACACATAAAATTTGGACTTTTGGCCAACAATTCCTTTTAAATTCCCTATAGTGCAGTGGTTCAAATATTATAAGCAAAAGGGTGAAATTTGGCAAGGATTTTTCGCGAATTTACTAGTAAAAAAACACGGTAACTCTTGGAAGACAATCCTGAGACTGCTGAAGCTTGGCATATATATTTGTCGTTCCCCTAGTCTAATTGGTTTCCCTAGTCAGTGTTTCAAAAGTTATTAAGAAAACCGTGAATTTCACATTGGCTTCATCTTAAATCCACGTGTTAAAAAAACAGTTAAACAAGCTTTAAAAACATTAGCAAATCAGAAAAACATTTTAAAAAGTATTTTTGTCACTCAAATATATTTTTACACCAAAAAAATTTGCACTCGAAAAAAAACATTTTTAAGTGAAATAAAATGTTCCACCCAAAAAAATTTTACACTAAGAAAAAAATTTTGTTGGTTTTTTTTTTCTCAAAAATTACTAAAAAAAATAAAATACTTGTATTCAAAATTGCTATTTTTTTACTTTAGAAAATTTATTACCACTTCAAAAGGGCATTGTGGAGGGTATTTATGAATTTGGCCAAGTCGAATTAAACTTTTCTACATGTTTTATTTTCGATTTTCCAAAATCGGAGCCTGGTGAGGTTAGGATAAAAAAATGTTGACAAAAATACCAGCTCGATCGGTTAAAAATTGCCGTGCCGATCTCACATTGAATTTTGTTTGTGAGAACAAAATTGGAGCGAAATGAAAGAAGAAATATATGTCTTGTTTTACATCACAGTTACTAGTCTTGATGCGCTGAACACGAATATCCAAAAAATTTTAAAATCAGTCAAACGGTTTTCGAGATATCGTTAAACAAAAAAACGACGGTTTTTTGCTACGATCAAGAATGTTTTTAATAACAAATCTCAAAATTTCAAAAAGCGATATCACCGTCTGACAAAAATTAAAAAGTCGTTGAATACGAACTGGATAATATACTTTTGGAACTAGAGACCAAATGTAGTAAAACTGCATTTACAGTTTTTGTTGTCGTGATCCTGTTTCCTTTTAAAAGAACTTCAAAGTTTTAGAGGATTAATTTTTATAAAATATTTTTTTAATATTTATACTTGTCCTAGCATGCCACTAGTGATAGCAAATGAAACAGGAGGATCTACCCTAATTTTCCTATTTTATTATTTTTACATATCAGAAAAAAGGAGGTAAGTTACGTCCTTTCAAAAATTTATACTTCAATATCATACAAAATTTTCAATTTTGATAACGTTTTCTAATGACTTTATTCACATCCTTTGATCCTGATATGGCAAACTAAAACAATGGAAAAATTTGGGGAGATCCTCTTCTTTCTTTTGCTATCACCAGTGTCATCCTAGGACAAGTAAAAATATTTCAAAAATATTTTACAAAATGTATCCTTTAAAACTTTGAAGTCCTTTTAAAAGGAAAGACGTATATTATCCGGTTCATGTTTAATATTGACTGTCGGACGGTGTATTTCAAAAACCGTTCGACCGATTTTAAAATTTTTTGGATATTTGTGTTCAGCTCGGCAATTTTCAACCTATCGAGCTCATATTTTTTTGTCAAAATTTATTTTATCTGAACCTGACACAAAATTTGCCTCCAATTTTGAAACAGATGTTTCAACTAATATGGACTGAAACCGATCAAAAATAAAAATTCAGTTATAATATTTCGAACAATTTAAACCATTTTTTGAATTTCTGATTAATTTTTATTAAAAAATAAAAATTGTTTTATTCGACCTTTAAAATATAATGTTTTGAATAGGTTTATTCTAGCTCGAGGCCATTATTTACTTTAGTAATTAAAACTATGATATTCTTATAGAATAGTTTTTAAGAAAATTATTTTTCTGTTTTTAAATTTATTTATGTTGGTCATTTTTGCAAGACTGAATCGACACGTGTTTCGGAGTTTTGACAATGGAAATGACAAATTTCGAAACAATGGAAACTGAAAAATTTCGATTAAGTCTTGCTAAAATGACCAGCATAAATAAATTTAAAAACAGAATATAATTTTCTTGAAAATTATTCTATGAGAATATCATAGTTTTAATTAGTAAAGTAAATAATGACCTCGAGCTAGAATAAACCTACTCTAAACATTATTTTTTTTAATTTTTCTATTTTTTTCAGAATTCATATTTTTTTCTGATTATTTATTTCAATTGTGTTAAACTATTCTGATTTGCTAAATTTTTCAGAATTTCATTGAGTTTTTTTGAATTGTAAATTACAAATTTTATGAACTTTTCTAAAAGAATCCATGCAAACAATACGCACAATATAGTTATTTGAATATTAGGCAAAACACGTACAAAACAAAATCAATATGAAACCAAAAATTTAATAAACGAATTGTTATTAATAAAATGTTGCTCGAAATGAAACAATTTCGGATTTTGTGATTGTTGTAGAAAATATTGTGTTTCTAAAGATTATTTTTTAATTTGGATTTATTTCAGACTATGGTTCTGTAGCCACCTCTACGTCATCAGTGTAGAAAATTACACTGATTTTAAATTGTTTGATTTTTTGTAAGACTGCTTTTTCTATATGTTTTTTTCATCAACAGATTTAGCTCGGAATTCAAAGATAATTTTTTTTCCAAAATTTAATCCAAAAAAAATATTTTTTTTCACTCAATTTAAATGTTTACTCCAAATGTTTGGTTTGTTATAGAGGATATAATGGATTCGCCCAAGCCGATGTTGACTTTATAAGTTGTAAATTTTATAATTTGCAATTAATTGAAAATTTTTTAAAACAATTTATAAAAGCAAATATTTTGATAGATCTGTTGTAATAATCAAAATTTTTAATATATGACTTTAAAATCAAAAGATACTCATGATAAACGATAAACACTTTCAAATTAGTGAAAATAAACAGCAATATGCATATTTATAAAAACATTATGAAAACCTCAATTAATATTTGAATTTTTTTTTGAAATTTATTTTCCAATAGTGGGTGGGTGGGTAGATAGATAGATGATTTTTGAAAATAATAAACATGACAAGAACACAAAGTCAAAAAATTAAAAAAAAAAATTCACAAATTTAAAAAAAAAAAAAATTTAAAACGGATGTTGGAAACAATGAACAACAAATAATGAAAACAAAATGAAATTTTGATTAACTATAATAATGAATGATAGAAATAAACAGAAAATTTGAATTGAAAAAATAAAGAAAATAATATATAAAAAATTCAATTCAAAACTTCCTATACATTGACAGATTTTCTTTTCTATACAACAAAAGAGAGCATACACTACTTCCCCCCAAAAAAAAACACAAAGCAAATATTGAAAATATGCGCATATTTTAAGGCTTGTAAGTGTATTTGAAATGATCTTTCGTATGCTTTTTTGCTGTTTGGGGGAAAATAAAGCTTTTGCCAAAAGGAATATTTCTTATGATAGTGTGTGGGTAAATTTTACACATACATTGATAAAATGAAAATGGCTTTTTTATAAAAAGCGAGTGATATTGGTAAAGAAAAATTTTAGCAGTTAGCAGTTTGAAAAAATTCTTCGTCGAGGATAGAACGCTATAATTTAGGGAGTAAATAAAAAGTAAGAAGAAACAAAAATTTTTCAATTTAATTAAAAAAAAAATGAAGGAATTTTAATTAAGACAAAATGAATTTAAGTGTAAAATTATTTTTACAAATTAAAAAAAAAAAGTGACTTGAATTTACAACAAGTAAATTGAATGACAACAGTGTTTGTAAACAAAATTAAAAAAAAAATTTGAGAAAAAAAAAATTTTGAAACAAAAAATTACAAAAAAAACTTTAATGAACTGAAATTTTTACCAGAATGGATAAAAATTTTAAAATATTTTGAGAAAAATTATGAACAAATTTAAAAAAATTATATAACAATTTTGAAATGAAATGAAGTGAAATTGAGAACTTATAAAAAAATCTTAGAAAAAAACTTTAAACAAGTGAAAGTTTTGAAAAAAATACTGGAAACTCTGAACAGAACTTTGGAATATTAAAAATATTATTGGACAATTATAAAATCAATTGAAATTATAAAAAAATTATTGAAAATGAACTGAAAAATATTTGAATACCAAACAGAACATTATGGGATTATCACGCAAACATGGATTATATTTTTAGATGGTTTGAAAAAAGTGGAAAAAACAATCAATATTCGGATTATGAAAAATTCTCACAGTTTTGTATTTGTTTTTTTAATATTTGAAATGGATTAGAAACGAATTGGATTAAAAAAAAAAAATGAGTTAATAATTATAAAATTAAATTCAATATTTGAAAACTGCAAAATAAATTAATAAAAATTTGAAAAACTTTCAAAATTAAAAATAAATATTTTAAATTAAAAAAAAAATATAACAAATTTTTCAAAAGAAATTTTAAAAGTTATTACAAAATTTAAAAAAAAAAAAATACACAAGAACAATAAACATCAAATTTGACATTTATGGTATCGAAATTGCTAGTCTAGACGGGGTGTTAATGAAATAACACACAAAAAAAGTGAAAATATTTGTTAAATCTGTATAAAATAAATTTTAAAATAAAAAAAATAAGAAATACCAAAATTAAAAAAAAATATATCAAAATTAAAAAAAAAAAATTTTTAAAATGTTTAATGCTTGTCTTCATTAACAATTTCATTGCTAATAAATCCCAGAAAACGTAAAATTTTATGTTTTTATAAATATTAAATATTGGAAAATTTGATAGCCTAGATGGGACATTAAGTAAACATCAAATCAAAATATTAAATATTAAAAACGAATATTTTAAAAACTTAATTTCAAAATTTAAAATTAAAAACATAAACCTGTTGTTAAAATTAAAAACACTTATAATCAGATTGTCATAAAATAACGTGAAATCCCCAACGACAAATGTCAAATTTGACGTTTCCGTATACATTTTATGTTAGCGAAATTGCTAGTGTAGACGGGGTGTTAATGAAATAACAGACAAAAAAAAATTTTTAATATTTTTATAATTTTACAAAATAAACAAAATATTTTTTTGAAAATTTAAACATTTTTTTAACATTTTGTTAAAATTTTGAGTTCTATAAAAAATTTTAAATTAAAAAAAAAAAAAAATTATAAAAATAATTAAAAATGTTTAAAACTTTTTAAATTTGCTTGTATTAGTGCGAATGTATAATAAAAATACACATTTGTCGTTTTGGTATGCATTTGATGTTAGCGAAATTGCCTGTGTAGACAGGGTTTTAATAAAACATCTTACCAAATATTGAAACAAAAGATTTTTTTTTTTTAATTTAAAAAATTATAAAATTTTTTTAAAACTTTGAGTTCTACAAAAAAATAAAATTGGAAAATTTTATTTAAAAAAAAAATAAATTTTTAAAATTAGAAAAAATTTTTTTTTTATAAAAATAGTTAAAAATTTTAAAAAACTTTTTAGATTTGTTTGTTCGATTATTTTTTTGATTGTGAAAACTATAACAAAAACTCACATTTGACATTTTTGGTAGGCATTTCATGTTAGCAAAATTGCCTGTGTAGACGGGGTTTGGTTTGAAACAACAAACCAAAAATTCAATCAAGAAGATTTTTCTAATTATTTTTTAAATCTTGAGTTTTATAAATGTTAGCGAACAAATTTGTTACAATTTTGCACTTAAGTAATACAGTGTTATGATTTTTAATAGTATTTTTTTTTATCTACTCCCACAAAAGGGGGCGGTCAAAAAAATACATTTTCGAATCCCCTGCATATCTTTACACTTCTTCTGACATAAAAATGTTTTATTTGTTCAACAAAACACATACAAAAATTTGCGTTTTTTAGAGGTTGTTAAAGTTCTTAAAGGGAAACTTTTTTCTCTCTGGTCCAATTTTGCCCATTTATGAACATAACCTGCCTATGACCATAAGTCATTAAAGAAAAATTTATCTTCATCGGAAAATCGGATAAAATTAACTGGTGGCGACCGGCGATCAAAGTTTGGGATTTTTAAAAATAAAAAAAAACAAAATAGAAAAAATTAAAAAAAAAAAATAATTTTGATGTGCTGAATGCGAATACTAAAAAATTAAAATAGGTCGACTGGTTTCGGAGAAATCGCCATTTGAAATTTGTAAAAAAAGTCGATTTACGTTGAAGAAATTTAAAAAATTAATCTAAATTTTTTTTTCCTAGACCCTAAAGACAGCTTGAGACAAGCTTTAATTTAAAACAAATTTGAGCCAAATCCGATCATTTTAACCCGTGGCGCCCTTCGATCAAAGTTTTTGTTTTTAAAAAATGTTCAACAAAACCTCTTAACTTTGGACGAAGGGCTCAATGGGTTAGTATGCCCTGGTTTGGCTCAAATAAAGTTTAAATGAAAGTTTGTCTCAAGATTTATGAAATAGTTATTTGAAAAATTTCTTGAAGGTAGGAAACAAAATGTAAAAAAAAAAATCGGTTGAACGGGTTTTTAGAGATCTCTCATCGAAATTTGCAAAAAATGGCAGTTTTCTCACGTTCAAGAAATTGAAAAAAAAAGAAAAATCTCTAAATTTATTTTCCTTGACACTTTCATAGAGCTTGAGACAAACTTTAATTTAAAACTAATTTGAGCCGAATCCGATAAATTTACCAGTCGATCAAAGTTTTGGTTTTTAAAAAATGTTCAACAAAACCTCTAAACTTTGATCAAAGGGCGCAATGGATTAATATTTCCTGATTTGTCTTAAATTAAGTTTTATTTAGTTGAAACAAATTTTGAATTTTTTTTTTAATTTCCTGAACGTAGAAAAAAATTTAATTTTTTGGCAAGTTTTTGACAAAATCCAATTGGCGATATCTCGAAAACCGCTTGACCGATTTCAGACATTTATTGGTATTTATATTAAGCAGGCAAAAATTAATGAAAAACAAGTGATAGTAATAAATTCGGCTGTGCCGAATCTTTGATACCCTCCAACATGTTAAAAATATAAAAAGAAAATTCCTGGGGCGTTTTTTTTTTTTGGAGGGGGCTCTGTAGTGGATTCCTTTCCCATCGTTATAAATGGTTAGTAGTCTCTTTATTATGCTTTTTTAACTTTAGTAATGCCATTTTTTTTAAGTCCACGCCCACAAAAGGGGGGGGCCGAAACTTTCTAGCCCCCCTGGGTCTAAGTGCAGGACTTTGAATTTTTTTAACATTAAAAGGTTTAATTTTTTAAACAAAAATGCAAAAAAGCTCTAAAAAATGGCGTTATTTAAGAAGTTGGTTTATTTGGTTCTTTAAGGGGGAAGTTTTTCCCCTGATCTGATTTTGCCCATTTCCGAACTTAACCGGCCGATGACAATGAGACATATTCGTGCAAATTTTCAGAAGTCCAGCTCTGTTATTTTGGACTGAACCGTGTTTTATACAGACGGACGGACATTCATAGAATGACTTAGAATCGATCATGGATCAATAACAAAGTGAGTATACCCCCATACTGTGGTTTGAGGGTGTTATAATGTATCAAAAGATAATTTGTATTATTTTTTTATTTTTTCAAAATCCAAATTTTTGGAGGAAATTTTTTAAAAATCGAAAGCTTAGATTGAAGTGCGCCAAATGTTAAAATGATCGGATTTGGAAATTCAGTTTAAATAAAAAACCGTCTCAAGCTCTAAGAAAGGGTCTAGGGAAAGAAATTTAGATTTTTTTTTCTAATTTCTTGAACGTCATTATTTGCAAATTTTAAATATCGAAATCTCGAACCGTTCAACCGATATTTTTTAATGTTTAAAATACAAAACTTTGATCGCCGCACGCCTCAGGTTAATTTAATCCTATTGCACTCAAATTTGTACCACATAAGTCGTAGCCCTAGGAGAATAAAAATTTGCCCGGCGTTCAAAATCGATAGAAAATCTTTTTGGTATACAAAAAATGCCAGTCCAATCAGACATATTTGTGACAAACTTTAGGAGTCTACCACTTTTATTATGGATTGATGGTCATTTATAGAACGTTTTAAAATCTATCACTGATCAATAACAAATGTACTTTATGCTGTCAAGCCCCGATATTTCCTGAGTATATTCCCCTACTGTGGTTGAAAAGCATACAAAATATAATATTAAGTCGGTCTTAATAATAACAAGTCTTATTCAACTTATTTAACAAGACTTCACTGTTGACTTTATACAGGGCCCACTTTGGGCGCCAATTATTTGAAAAACTATTTGAAAATTTTCTGCAATTCAGTAACAAATTTCACAACATTAAAAATTAAAATTAAAATTTGATTGGAAAATTTGTATAATTTAGTAGTTTTGGTATCCATCCTTGTTCTTAACATTTAAAAAATAAAAGACACTCAAAGTTGTAAAGCGTCAGTGTAGGCGGCATACTTATTTACATTGTATAAACAAAAGTATTTTTTTTTTTTTAATTGGCGCCCAATTAGGGACCAATTTTCAGACAAACTTAAAGTTCACGCGGAATTACTAAAAAAAATATGTTTATAAAATAAATATAAAAAACAAATAAAAAAAAAATTAAAGAGCTTTAAAAATAACTAAAAAAAGTTTATATTATTTATTGGCGCCCAACGAGGGGCCAACTTGCAAAGTGACTTTAAGTCAATGAAAAATTATTAAAAACTTTATTTTTCCCTAAAATTAAATAAAATATATAAAAATAAAAACTAAATTTATTTTAAATTTCCAATAATAAGTAACAAATTTAAAAAAAACTTATAAATTATATAAAATAATTTATAAATAAAATGTTTCAGTTATTTTCCTTTATAATGAATTCGATTCTAAAAAATTGTGTTCCAAAAAATGTCTACATTTTCTAAAATTTCTTAAATAAATCAAATAAAATTTGTTGTTTTTTGTCTAAACATCTAAAAAATATATCTACATTTTTATTTTATTTTAAAAACTTTTTTTTCTTATGTGCTCAAGGACATTTAAAAATATCTTAAATTTTTAGCTAAAGCTAGTGCAAAAAAGCAAAAAAAAAAAAAAAATATCTCGCAACGTAACGCCAACGAAATAGCCAACAACACGAAAGAAAACTGAAAAATCAAAATCTTTCAGAAAACAACAATATTTTCTCATATTTGTGCTAAAAAAAAATTTTAATATATATATATATAAAATATATATTCTTCATTCCTATATACATATATTTGTATAAAAGCAAAAATTTTAAATCGTATACACTCAACAAATTGCGTCAGTTGTCGTTGTGTCATCGTTAAAGATCGATCGTTCTCTTAATAGTTGATGTATATTGTGATTTTGAAAAAATAATTTTTTTTTTTCAAAAACTTATTTCGGCTCGTGTGAGTTTTGAGTATTTTCTTTTTTTTTCAAACTTTTTGGCATTTTGTGTGATTAACGTTTTTAGAAACAACAAAAAAAAAGCCACAAAAACTTTTCACAAAAGTGTGAAAATATATATAAAATGTATTTTTAGTGTCATGATCTTGTCGTGTATATAGTAAGATACAACAAAAAACGAAATAAAAAGTTAAAAAAAAAAATAAAGAAACCAAAAAATTGGAGCACTTATAGTATACAAATTAAATGCAATTTATTGTATGGAATTAGTGAAAGTGTTGACATTTTAAAGAAAATTTACAAAAAATAAAAAATAAATAAATGAATGTTATAGAAAACACATACAAAATTAATTAAAATAAACTAAAAGAAAATTAAATAAAAATAAATTAAACATTGAATTTAAATAATGAACTTTGTACAAGAACTTTAGATTATTTTAAATAAATTATATATTTTTTTTTTTGGCAAACTACCCAGTAGGAAATTTTTTAAAATGATAGACACGAAAAATGAAACACAATACAAATGAAACAAAAAACGTATCTAGTAAGAGAAATAAGAGCTTTTTGATGAAAGCTTATTTTCAACTTTTAAATGAAGACAAGAAATATCTTACGGTATATGGCCTTTTCATAGCTAAGCTTTGCTTACAAGTAAACAAATTTAAAGCTTTTTATGAAAAGCTTTCAATATTGATAGATATATCTCCATAATATCAATGACTTTTTATATCATGGGCAAAGTGTTTTCGTTATAATAAACTTTTCAATAGAATTTTGATGTTATGTATAAAAAAAAAAATTGGCAACAATGAGAAAAAACACAACTCTGTATAAAGTCAAGCTTAAAAAAAGATCGGACAAATGATAACATCTGAGTATGGTACATTTAAAAGCTTTAGTTAAATGACTGGTTTTAAGCCGACACTCACTAATTTTAAGTGTGTGTTAATCGAACCTCCGAAAGCTTTCAATATTGATGGAAATATCTCCATAATATCAATGATTTCTTATATCATGGGCAAGGTGTTTCGTTATAATAAACTAATATTTGTTTTTCAATAGACTTTTGATGTTATGTATAAAAAATATTATATTTGGCAGCAATGAGAAAACACACAACTCTGTATTAAGTCAAGCTTGAAAAAAGCTCGGACAAATGATAACACCTGAGTGTGGTACATTCAAAAGCTTTAATTAAATGGCTGGGTTTAAACCGACACTCACTAATTGTAAGTGTGTGTCAATCGGACTTCTGAAAGCTTTTGACATCTTTGCTTAGCCTGTGTTGTCACTTAATTTTTTACGCAATTTCTCATTGTACAACAAATGTGTTTTCTAAATCTTTTAAACATTTTTCAAAAATCCTATTTTTGATCGCCCAGTCGGCAAAAAAGTCACTCTTACAGTAAAGCAGCATTTTTTTGTATGGCAAAAAAGTTTTTCTTCCGATTTCGAATGTCTGGGAAAAATTTTATTCTGCTAAAAAAAATTAAAAAATAAAAAAAAAAAGTCTTGTAAAATAGCGGTAACCACGTTTATCAAAAAATTTTTAAAATCGGTTGAACGGTTTTCGAGATATCGCTTTTTGAAATTTGCAAAAATGGCGAATTTTCATACGTTCAAGAAATTAAAAAAAAAAATCTTAATATTTTTGCCTTTGAGCCTTTAATAGAGCTTAAGGTTTTTAAAATCGGTCAAACGGTTTTCGAGATATCGCTATTTGAAACTTGAAAAAAATGGCGGTGTTTTCATACGTACAAGAAATTTAAAAAAATCTTAAAATTTCTTTCCCTTGAGTGGTTCATAAATTTTAAGAGAATCTTGTCTTTAAACTTATTTTGAGCCAAATCCGATCATTTTAACCCGTAGCGAAATTAAAAAAAAAAATCTCAAACTTTTTTCCCTTGAACCTTAAATAGAGATTTTTCGAGAAATCGCTACTTGAAAAAGCTAAAAGAAAACCGGGTTTCCCACGTTCAAGATTAACAAAAAAAATCTTAAAATTTCTTTCCTTGAGGCTTTCATAGAACTTGAGACAATCTTTTATTTGAAGTTAATTTGAGCCAAATCCGATCATTTTAACTTTTAGCGCCTTTTGATTAAAATTTAGGATTTTTGAAAAATTGCCACCAAAATCAAAAATATTTTCCGATATATTTTTTTGATTAATTTTGGCATGCTGAATAGGAGTATCAAAAAAAGTCAGCCGAGCGGTTTTCGAGATATCCCCATTTGAAATTTTTTAAAAAATTTCCAAAACTGGCGGTTTTTCCAACTTTCAAGAAATTTTTTACAAAAATTCTAAAAAAAAATTCCATTGACTTTTTCATAGAGATTGAAACAATCTTCCGTTTAAACTTAATTGGAGACCAATCTTAACATTTCAACCCAAGGCGCCCTTCGATCAAAATTTAGAGCTTTTGGTGAAAATTTGAATATAAAATAACCCCAAGCCAAAATAAACCCCAAGCCAAAATAAACTCATTAAACTCATTTTTTTCAAAAAAACCAAAACATTGATAGAAGATCGTCATGGGTTAAATTTATCGGATTTAAGTCAAATTAATTCTAAATGAAAGTTTTTTTCAAGCTTACTGAAAGGGTGAAAAAAAAAATTTGAGCTTTTTTTAAATTTCTTGAACGTAGAAAAAAACGTAATTTTTTGCAAAATCCAAAAAGCAATATGTCGAAAACCGTTCGACAGAAAGAACTGGCGCAGTCTAACTTAACGATCTTAACTGTTTTTGTGTTAAAATGTGTTATAATTTTAGGGATTTATCACAATTTTAATCACATTTGATGTTAATTCTGCGGTTAGTCGAAAAACAATTAGGCATCACTTTTAATAAATAGTTTTCTGAAACTTTTTGGATTAAAAAATGCATAAATCTTGTTTTCATTAGAAAAATCAGCTAAACATGTTATTTAAAGTTTTACAACACTCTCACTTGTTTTTGACATTTTGAAGAGTATTAGAGAACTGGCGCAGTCTAACTTAACGCTCTTACCAGTTGTTACATTAAATTTATTAATCACGATTTTAGTTACATTTGATGTAAGTTCTGCGGTTAGTCGAGCGAAAAGTGGACATCACTTTTAAAAAATTATTTTCTGAAATTTTTCTGAATAAAAAATTTATAAATCTTGATTTCAGTAGAAAAATCCGTTTAAAATTTAACCCCAAATTTTGTCTAAATAAAAATAAAAACAGATACAATTCGGTTGTTTGCTAATGGATGCTGAATGACAGAGAATAATTTTTAAAACCCTGGTTAAAAATGAATTCGATAATGTCAGATATTCTTATTTGCTCATATAAAGTCTGATTTACTGGTTATCCGTTCAGATCACAAATTTGGTCCCCATTTTCGGAGTATGACCGACAAACACGCCCCAAGCATTTTTCTTACATTATGGAGAGATTTTGTTAATTTGTCTAACACTTTAACTTGTTTATGACATTTTGAGGATTAGAAAATAACTAATCTTTGCAAATACTCTCACTTGTTTTTGACATTTTAAAGAGTAGAATAGAACTGGCGCAGTCTAACTTAACACTTTTACCTGTTTTAGTATTAAATTGGTTTGTCACGATTTTAGTCACATTTGATGTTAATTCTGCGGTTAGTAGAGAGAAAAGTAGACATCACTTTTAAAAAAATTTTTCTGAAATTTTTCTGAATAAAAAATTGATAAATGTTTATTTCAGTAGAAAAATCCGATTAAAAAATAAATTCAAGTGTAATGTAAAAAATTAATAAAAAAGAAACAAATAAAATTCGGTTGTTTGCTGATGCTGAATGACAGAGAATTATATTTAAATTCTTGTTTAAAAATTATATATGCTCATTTGCTCATTACGGTCTGATCTACTAATATATGATTTTATCCGTTTAGATCACAAATTTTGTAAATTTGTCTAACACTTCCACTATTTTTTTAAATTTTGAAGAGTTAAAAATAACTGGCGCAGTCTTACTTAACGCTCTTACCTGTTTTTGTATTTAATTGATTTATCATGATTTTAGTCACATTTGATGTCAATTATTTAAAATTCAATTTACAGAGAATTTTAGTTTTTATTTTAAATATTAAAATGAATACTCTCTTAGGAGTTTTCTATGTAAATTCAAGTCACATAATTTGTTTAAATAAATATTTACATATATTTAAGATCAATAATCAAAAAAACAATTAATTAATTATCAATTTTTTCAACTCTTTCCAGCGAACGAGTCCTTAATTAAACGAACTTTTTACGCTTTACGCACCCACAACACAAAACAAATCGATCAAGATGTTCAAGCAACATTTGGAAATGATTGGTCGCAATGAGAGCCCCAGCAAGAAAGCCAAGTTCTGGCAATCTTATATCAGATCCTTGAAGGGTGAGTAATTTTATAAAAATTTTTTTTACAAAATCTTAATTTTGAGAACCCATGAAAAATTGTTTAGATCTGACGGATCTTTTAAGATCTAATTATATAAATTGTATCTGATCATATATCCGAGATTTGTCCCCAATTCCGCGATTTAAGTAGAACTGATCAGTAATTGTATCTGATAGATCTTAACAGATCACATTATATCTGATCGATTTTTACACGGGAAGTTATAGCAAACGGTTTCAGAAAAGCCTTTTGTTATAAATCAAAAGAAACAGATACAGTTTAAGCTCTTGAAACAAATGCTGCTGAATCCAAAGAAATTTGTTGTTTCACAACTAAAATTTTACTAAAAATTAGCTAACTCATTTAAGTAAACAAAAAATTAGTAATAATAACAGAGATTTTTTTAATAAGTTTAAATAAGTTTTTTTAATAATTTTGAACTCATTTTTGTTATTTGCACAATTTGCAAATAATTAACTTTATTGATTTCATATTTTTTGACGATCTGTTCCACTGATCTAAATATTTGTTGTTTTTAAGAAAACAACATAAATTCTGCAATCTTTTTAGGTTATTCGATACGCACAAATATGATTATAAAATTTTGTAAAATGAAAATTTTAAGAGTTTCTTCCAAGAAAGAATGTAGTACAGTTTATTTATGTTAAAAAAAAAAAAAAATAAATAAAATAAGAAAATATTGGCAAAAAGCCAAAAAAAAATTGAAAATTTCAATACGCACACTCAATTCCAAAAACAAAAAAAAAAAGAACAAAAGAAAACCCAGTAATATAAACGATGACGTTAAAGATTCTGAAACTTACAAATGGTTTTCAGAAAAATTGATTTGACTAAAATATCAATTCTATAATTTTTAGCTTTTTAATTTTTTTAACGAAATTTTTTTAATTCTATAATCTTACCCAAAATATATTTAAATTAGATTTTTTAAAACACTTTTTCAAAACAAAAACACACAGAATTTGTTTTTTGAGGTAACATCAAGTTTTAAATAAAGAACACAACTAAAATTTTTAAAATCGGCTTCTACAAAAAACAAACATAAACAAATATGTCAAATGTTGGAAATAGACTGAGAAAATAATTGAAAATAATTGAAATAAACTGAAATTTTTCAAGAACACTCAGTAAAATAAGTTAGTAGGTTTTCAAGAATATTTGGGAAAATTGGTTAGTAGAATTACTAATTTTTTGTTAAAAAAATATTCAGTTTATATATAGCAACATTTTAGTTGTTGTTACATTTGTAACACATTGATATATGGGCTAAAGACCCATTAAATATATTTTTTAATGATCCTTGATTAATTTTAAGAAGATCTAGCGATTTCCGTCTGTTAAAATCACGATAAAGAAAAAACTAATGCAGATATATAGCTGAAACTTGTCAGGAATATTAATAATAGTCCTAAATAAATTATGTTCTGAAATGGGAAAAATCGGTTTATATAAAAAAATGGAAGTTAAAATTACTTTCAATGTTAGTTATTTAGGGGTCAACTACACTTTTAGTAAAATTTCAAGGTATTTTTTTTTTGGTGCCCCCATTTTATATTATTTGGTGCAAAAAGCTTTGGCGGATTTTTTCAGATTTTTAAAAAATATATATAAAGGTGTTTCAAGCATCCCTTAATGCACTACGGATGCAAAATGATGCTTAAAGCACCTCTATTTTTTTAAATCTGAAAAAATCAGACAAAGTTTTTGCACCAAATAACATAAATAGGGGGAAGGGTTAGACCGCAAACAAATTTTCCCGCCCCCTTTTTGGGCGGGACACTTTTTACTTTTTTTTGCATACAGTCTAAAATTTTTAAACTATCTAAAAATAGCTCCCACCTCTGAAAGCTCCTTATAGGTCTAAAAAAAGCTTTTTTAATAACACGACTTTTTCATACGGTCGAAAAATTGTGAATTATTTGAAAATAGTTCCAAATTCTTAAAGCCCTTTCTAAGTCTAGAAAAAGCTTTTTATACCCTACACCACTCTGTAAAACAGTAAAGTGGGATTTTTCTTCAACTTTCCCAAGTGCCAGGGCAAATTTTTATTCTACTAGACATAAAAATTATGTGGAGCAAATTTGAAGTCATTCATATTGAATTAACCCGTGGCGTCCAGCGATCAAAGATTTTAAAATAAAAAAAATTAAAAATATGTCTTTTGATACATTATTTGATTCGGTGAACACGAATATCAAAAAAATTTAAAAACGGGGCCCTATGCTCCTTATAGGAGGTTCGGGAACATCATCATCATCATCTTTTAGTGTTACAGCCCGGGGTGGGCCTTAACCTTGTCCACTTTCTTCTTCCATTCGGATCTATCTTGCGCAGAGTGTTTCCAGTTGTTAATGCTAACTTTTCTACAATCTTATTCAACTCCATCTAGCCATCTTGATCTCGGCTTTCCTCTAGCTCTTGTGTTGTAGGGCATGGCATTCATTATTCTTTGTTGAGCTCTATTCAGAGGCATTCTTGCTACATCTCCTGCCCAGCTCAGTCCTTGCGCTTTTATAAATTTTACAATATCTTCTTTTACAATATCTTCGGGAACATATATATTTCTAAGTCTAGAAAAAGCTTTTTTAATTTTACTTTTTTACGTTTTCTTGCATAAAGTCCAAAATTTAAAAACTCTCTAAAAATAGCTCCCACCTCTGAAAGCTCCTTATAAGTCTTGAAAAAGCTTTTTTAAAAACACGAACTTTTACATACGGTCTAAAAATGTTCAATTATCTGAAAATAGCTCCAAATTCTTAAAGCTCTTTATAAGTCTTGAAAAAGCTTTTTTTAAAGCAATAGCTTTTTATGCCCTACACCACTCTGTGATACAGTAGAGTGACATTTTTCCGTCAACTTTTGATTTTCCCAAGTGTCCGGGCAAATTTTAGTTTTATTATTCCTAAAAATTATGTGGTGCAAACTTGAGGCTAAAATAGTATTAACCCCTGTCGCCAAGTGATAAAAGCTTTGGATTTTAAATTTTTAAAATTTATAAAAAAAATTAAAGAAATTTGTCTTGCGATACATCATATTTATTAATTTTGATGAGCTGAACACGAATATCAAAAAATTTTTAAATTTCGAGATATCGCTTATTCGGTATTTTTCGAGATATCGCTTATTCGGTTTTTCCTACGGTCAAAAAATAAAAAAAAAAAAAATGTCTCAACATTTTGAATCTTGACCCTTTTAAAGAGCTAAAGATAAAATTTCTTTTAAATTAATTTAAGCCAAATCCGATAATTTTAAACCGCGTTGCCCGTCGATCAAAGTTTAAGCTTTTTAGAAAACTTTCACCAAAAACTCTAAACTTTGATCAAAGAGCGCATCGGCTTAAAATATCAAATTCGGTTTATATGAAAGTTTGTCTCAACCGTAATGAAGCAGTCAACATAAAAAATTTTATGTTTTTTGTAAAAAAATTTTGTAATTAAGGAAAAACCGTCATTTTTGGAATTTTTTTGAAAATTTTCAAATGGCGATACCTCGAAAACCGATTGACCGATTTCAGAAATATTTGTATTTAGCATGTCCAAATTAATAATGTACTGCAAGACCTTTTATTTTTGTTTTTTATTTTCTCAAAAATTCAAAATTTTGGTGGAAATTATCCAAAAATCCTAAAATTTTATCGAAAGGCACCATGGGTTAAGATGATAGGATTTGGTTCAAATTAAGTTTAAATGAAAGATTGTCTTAGGCTCATTAAAAGGGTCAAGAGAAATAAATTTTCTCGAAAACTGTTCGATTAATTTTAAATTTTTTTTAAATTCGCCGGGCGCCACGGGTTATTTTGACATGATTGGCCTCAAGATTGTACCTCATAAGTTTAAGGGCTGGTATAATATAAATCTGCTCGGACATTTCAAATCGAAAGAAAAATTTGTTTAGTATGCAAAAAAATTCACATAGGTGTAGGGTATTATATGGTAGGGTTCACCGACTATACGTCTTACTTCTTTAAATAACAAAGTTCTTCTTTTAATATATTTTTTTAATTTTTTATTTTTAACTAACTAATTGTTTTATTTCTCTTTTTATTCCCCATTTCAGGATCTGAGGATATCCGTGCCCATGAGACTCCACGGGCATCCTCCCGCCCTTACAGCTCATACTTAGATTCTCCTGCCACATACAGGAGCATCTATGATGAGCCTGCTACCGCCAACGAGCGCGTACAGTCTCATGGCTACAGATATTTGCCCGTCAGCAGAGATACTTATGGCTACTCACCCCGTGCCATCTATGATCATCATTACAGCAGAACAAGTAAGTTAGATTTTTTTGAATTTTCATATTATACATGAAAAAAAAGTTAATTTTCTTTTAAATTCCCTAAAAAAAACAGCTTTCAAGCTTTTAACATGTTATCAAAATATCATTAAAAAAAAGCTTTTCAACCACAAAAAATTCAGTTACATTATTTAATAATTCATAAGACAAACATTAAATAGCACTTAACTTAAATTGAAAATTAGAAGCTGTAAAAAAGCTTTAATTGAAAATTATGTAAGCAGAGCAAAATTGTTTAAAAAATGTTCTGTTAGGAACTCGTCTAGTTAAATTATTAGATTTGTAAAAAGTTCGTATATTAGCAAATTTTTCTTGCTATAATGTATTAGCAAAAAATCTGTAATTGTTACCAACTAGTTTTACTAATATCAGGGAGGATAAGTTTGTTAAGTAAAAAGATTTTTTTCTAACGTAAATTTTTTTTTCTAATATCACAAAACAACTTTGCTAATATCATTAAACGTGGATCTTTTTGTTTTACTGATTAATTTACAGATAATTTCCATTGCGAGTATTTTAAAACTTTTTAAGAATGCTTTTAGCAAAAATTTATTAAATACTTAACTCAAATACATGGAAAACGTAAAAAAGCAATTTAAATAAAGCTTTAAATATAAGCTTTTGCTATTTTACATGTATAAGCTTTTATTAAAATATCTTTTTGCAAGAAAATTTGCAATTACATACTTTGAACTAAAGAAAAAACTACATCAATGTGATGAAATGATCGTGTCATCAATACGATGCAGCTTTTTTAAATAAATTTGATAAAATGTTTTATTATAGTGATAAAAAACAAAAACTTCATCAATGTAATCTCACATTATAAAAGTGGTAAAAATGTTAAACGAAATGTTGAAACAATTTCATCAATTTGATGAAAAGCTTCATTAATATGACGACAATATTCCGTTGGATGAAATATTGTGGAGTTTTTTTTTTAGTGTATTAAATGCACATGAAATCTTTATTGAGCCGTTATTAAGTATTTTAATTATCAAAAGATGTAAAAATAAACTATTTTCTCTTCTTCATCCTAAGTCTTTAAAAGCTTTTTATCAAAAAAGGAAGTAAAACTTTCAAAAGCTTTTTACAAAATAACATTAGAGTTGTTTAAAAATCCAATCGGATCGTGTACTTAACTTACTCAAATATTTTGTTCAGCTCCTAACAAAAAAAGCTTTTAGTGAGGTTTAAACGACTTAACTAAATTTGCTATAACTCCAGAAGGGAAAGATGGAAATTTTGAAATTTTGCACCTAAATCAAGATAGTTTTAACTCAAATGTATGTAATCTCTGTTTTAAGTACACTCAAAAGAAAAAAACTTGTCAAATTACTAGAAAAAGTCTCATAATACCATTTCACCAATATTTGACAGTTTTCCTTATTTTTTAACAAAAAATTTTCGATCAAAATTTAATTTTTTTGTGTAATTTTACAATTTTTTTCGTAAATAAACAAATTTCAAAAGTTATTTTACAAAAAAAAAATCTAGTAAAGTTTCGAGAATTCCTTGTAAGTTTTATCGCGTCAAATAAGTTGTAAATTTACAATTTTATTGCTAAAAAGCTTGTAAAATTACAAAAATGCTCGTAATTTTGACTTGGAATTCTCGTAAAATAGGAGGTAGCAAAAAATAAAACTTACAATTTTATTGCTAAAAAGCTTACAAAATTACAAAAAAATTTCATAATTTTTACTAGGAATTCTCGGAAAAAAGAAGGTAGGAAAAAATATAGTAAAGTCTCGAGAATTCCTTGTAAGTTTTATAGCATCAAAAATATTGTATATATACAATTTTATTGGTAAGCTTGTAAAACTACAAAAAAGCTCGTAATTCTAGCAAAAAATAAAACTTACAAGCTTTTCTTGTTATTTTACAAGCTTTTTATACCCTCCAACCACAGTATGGGGGTATACTCACTTTGTCATTCCGTGTGTAACGCATCGAAATATCGGTCTAGGACCCCATAAAGTATATATATTATTGATCAGTGATCGATTCTAAGACATTCTAGCGATGTCCGTCCGTCCGTCCGTCCGTCTGTCCGTCTGTCCGTCTGTCCGTCTGTCCGTCTGTAGAAGACACGATACAGTCCAAACTAAACGTGCTAGACTTCCGAAGTTTGGCACGAATATGTCTTATATTCCTAGGCAGGTTAAGTTCGGAAATGGGCAAAATCGGACCAAGGGGAAAAAAGTTCCCCCTTGGAGAACTAAACCAACCCAAGAAAAATCACATTTTTTGCATGGTTTTTTGGTTTTTTGGCTAAGCAAATGCAACATTTTTATCTCAGAAGAAGTTAAAAATCATAGGGGAAGGTGCCCCTAACGTCTCCCCCCAACCCCCCCCCCCTCAAAAAATAAAGACGCCCCTGATTTTTTTTTTTAATTTTTTTAACATTTTGGAGGGTATAAAAGATTCGGCACAGCCGAATGTAAAACTCTCACTTGTTGTTAGTGTAGAATTGATTTTTTTTGAAAATAATGCATTTTTACGTTAAACTCGTTTAAAAAGCTAATTTTTAGGAAATCATGTAATAAATTTTTTCTTAATTTACTGTAATGATATAAATTATGAAAATGTAGAAAAAAATCTTAAATATTTAAAAAGAAATTTTGTTTAAAATTATTACGTCAATTTTGTTTTGAAGCCAAATATTATTCAATATTATTTAACAATGTGCATATATATTTATATATTTTCTTTTCAAGCTATAGAACAACAAAATATTTTGTTGTTTATTTTAAAATAAAAAAGTGTTAAACAAAAAGAAAATTCTTTTTATTAAATAAATTATTTTTGTTGTTTATTAAATAAATTCTTTACTCATTTAACAATTTTTTCTACAAAAAAGCTCTTTTTTTGATTTTTTTGATTTAATTTGGTTTAAAATTTCATTGTGTATTTGTTGTATTTTTTGTTTAAAACTTTTTTTTTTTAATTTTATTATAAACAATCATAAAAATCGTGAATAATTTTTTTTTATTGATATGTAAATGTTCATATATAGTTTCATATGTATATTCAAAGTTTGCAAATTAGTATATATAAATTTTATACACAAAAAAGCTTTTTTAGATTTTGAGAATGTTCTCTCATTATCATATATAGATTTTTTTAAATATATATTTATAATTTTTAGTTGTTTTTTTTTTTTGTTATTATGTATGCTCATTTGTCTTTCAAATATGTGGGCGTTTTGAAGAAAAAAAAAAGAAAGCTTTCAAGGTTTTAGTTACTTTAGATTTTTAATAAATAAATAATTTTATTTATTTAATTTTTGATGTGTATACAAATATTTTACCTACATATTTATTTGCGTAAATAGAAAATTTATACTGAAAATAAACAGATTTCATTTTTTTTTTTTTTTTGAAAATAACAAGGTTCTTAAAATTTTTCAATGCTGATGTTAATGAATATGTATAGACAAAAGAATCATGCATAGATCGGTGTTAGATGGGTGTATAGAGAATTTTAAGAACAAAAATATAAACTCAAAAAAAAAACTTGAAAAACTGGTAAAAATTTTGTAAATTTATAGGAATCAGATATATTAAAAATCTTAAAGAATTTATTTTGATTTTATAAAAGCTTTTCAAGTTTAATAACTACTGAGCTTTCGAGCCATATTAAGGTATTTAAAGCTGAAAGTTAAGCATTCATATGTTTTAATAGTTCATTTTTTAAAGAAAATCTTAAAGTTTTGGCATAGTCTTTATGAAAGCTTATTTGAGCTTTAGAGATGTATGATGAGCTGTTAAGCCATAACAAATGGTTATATTGATAGCTGTTTAAAGAAATTAGGAAATCTCAAAGTTTTGGTGTTTTCTTAATAAAATCTGGTCGAGCTTAATATAAATTGAGCTTTCGAGCTTTAGTTAAACAAAAGGAATTAGAAAATCATAAATATTTAGTGTTGTATTTATGAAAGCTTAACGAGTTTTATATAAATTAAGCTTTCGAGCTTAATTTTAACCAATAAAAAAGCTTATCAAGTTTAATAATAATTAAGCTTTCGAGTCTAATTAAGGTATATAAAGCTAAAAGTAAATCATTCATATGTTTTAGTAGTACTTAATATAAAAATTATCTTACAGTTTTGGCGTAGCTTTTATGAAAGCTAAATTGAGCTTTAGAGATGTATGATGAGCTGTTAAGCAATACCAAAAGGTTATATTGATAGCTGTTTAAAGAAATTAGGAAATCTCGAAGTTTTGGTGTTTTCTTAATAAAATCTGGTCGAGTTTAATATAAATTGAGCTTTCGAGCTTTAGGTAAACAAAAGGAATTAGAAAATCATAAATATTTAGTGTTGAATTTATGAAAGCTTAACGAGTTTTTTTTATAAATTAAGCTTTCAAGCTTAATTTAAAGCAATGTAAAAGCAAATCAAGTTTAATAACAACTGAGCTTTTCAACCTAACTGAAGTGTTTAAAGCCGAAAGAGAAAAATTCACATTTTTTAGTTGAACATTATTTAAAGAATATCTAAAATTTTTGGTATAGTCTTTATGAAAGCTTATTTAAGCTTTAGAGATGTATGATGAGCTGTTAAGCAATAAGTTATGGTTGTATTGATAGCTGTTTAAAAAAGTTAGGATATCTCAAATTTTTGTTGTTTTCTTATTTAAATCTGGCCGAGTTTAATATAAATTAAGCTTTTGAACTTTAGGTAAACAATAGGAGTTAGAAAATCATAAAAATTTAGTGTTGTATTTATGAAAGCTTTTCAAGTTTTATATAAATTAAGATTTCTAACTTAATATAAACCAATAAAAAATCATATCATGTTTAATAACAACTGAGCTTTTGAACCAAATTAAGGTATTTCAATCCGAATGTGAAACATTCATATTTTTTTGTACCCTAGTAAAAATGATTTTGTATATATCCATATATAAATTGATACAAATATGTCTAATTTTACAAATAAATATCTAATTATATGAAATTACATAAAAAATTACTCAGATAAGACCAAAATGTGTATCAAATTTTATAAAATTTTATCTGGAGTTATATCAAATTTTATATTATTCGATACGAATTTTGGTCTTATCTGATTGATTTTCTATATAATTCAATATGATAAGATCTAAATATGTATAAAAAGATATATTTGTATCAATTTATACATGGCTATACACGAAATCATTTTTACTAGGGTAGTATATTATATGAAGAAAGTTTTAAGGTTTTGCCATAGTCTTTATGAAAGCTTATTTGAGCATAAGAGATGTATGGTGATCTGTTAAGCAAAAACAAATGGTTATATTGATAGCTGTTTAAAGAAATTAGGAAATCTCACAGTTTTGGTGTTTTCTTAATAAGATCTGTCCGAGTTTAATATAAATAAAGCTTTCGAGCTTTAGGTAAAGTTAAGAAATCATAAATTTTTGGTGTAGTATTTATGAAAGCTTTTCAAGTTTTATATAAATTAAGCTTTCTAACTTAATATAAACCAATAAAAAAACATATCTTGTTTAATAAAAACTGAGCTTTTGAGCCAAATTAAGGTATTTCAATCCGAATGTGAAACATTCATATTTTTTTGTAGTAAATTATATAAAGAAAAGTTTAAGGTTTTGGTATAGTATTTATGAAAGCTTATTTGAGCTTTATAGTTTTATGATGAGCTCTAAAGCAATAACATATAGTTATATTGAAAGCTGCTTTAAAAAGTAAGAAAGTAAGATCTGATCAAGTTTAATCTAAATTAAGCTTTTAAACTTAAGATCAAGTTTAATATAAATAAAGCTTTTAAACTTAAGGTAAACAAAAAGAGTTAGGAATTCATAAATTTTTGTTGTTGTTTTAATGAAAGCTTTACAAGTTTTATATAAATTAAGCTGTATAGCTTAATATAAAACAAACAAAAAGCTTTATTAAAGACTAGTTATTTTTTTTACTGGAATACAATAAATAAAAATTGATATCGTTTAAACCAAAACTATTTTTTAATAATTTAAACTTCTTGCAATTCCACTTTTCAAACAACACGTTTCAAATATTCCCTTATAACGGATATTATAACTTAACCTACACAGAAATATATTCTATATCCCAGCCCGGCTATACTTACCAGTCTTTCCAAAAATAAGTCTAAATGGCTAACAAAAAAATATTAATAAAAATTTGGTTTTTATTCTTTTTTTCTCTTTTCAAAACAAAAATTGTAAATGCAGCTAAATATTAAAATATTATCAAATCTAAAAGTTTCAAGAAAAATATCTTTATTAATAAACCAAAAATAAAATCAAATATGAAAATTGAATTTAGGCGCATAAATCTGCCAACGCACTTTGGGTCATCAACAAAATACATTAGCAAAAAATAATAGGAGATCATTTATCAATAGATATTTATAAAGAAAAACAAAAAAATGTTATATTTTTAGTAACAAGCTAAATAAAAAGAGAAAGAGTAAAATCTTTTTAAAAAAAAAATTTACCTATTAATCTTTTGTCTTTAAAATATCTTTAAAAAATCTCAGGAACATTTTATTTTTAATGAACTAAAATCATTATTTCCGTATGTACATAAATTTAGTATTTTCATATTGTTCATATTATTCAACATAATGAATTTTTTCCCATATTATTTTCCTTTTTTTATTAGAATTTTCATATTTCAATTTGCATTTTCATTTATCATGCACATTATGCAGCATTTTATGCTTTTTTTAAATTTTCTCTACTAAATTTTCTACTTTTTTTTTCTTTTTGCTTTTTTATTGCCTTTTTTTGAAAAACAAAAAAAAAAATATTCAAATGCTTTTACTTGTCCTCTAAAAATGCTTTATGCCACATGCAATAATAATGGTAAATTTTATTATTATTACAATATGCCGCTGCTGCTTGAGTAAAAGTTTTACTAATATTTTGCTAAAATTGTAAGTTTGTTTTTTTATTGTTATTATTATGTTGTAAAATATGTGTTTTAGTTGGAAAGTTTTAAATGCGATTGTTTAATTATAAATATTTTTTTCTTAAAAATTTTCAGTTCCAGCTAACTACGATGCAGAGAAGGCCTGGAATGATCATTTGAAGCGTATGCAAGAAATTGAACGCAGGTAAATGGAAATTTCTATAATATTTATTGTTTTATATTTTAACAACAAAAGAAAAAAGTCTTTCATTAAATTATTTGCACATAAAAGAAAGTTAAACTAATGTAATCAAGAAAAAAAGCTTTTTTGAAAGCATATATTTTAAGAGCACATATTTCATAGTTTCAAGAAGACAATTTTTTTAAGCAAAAAAAATCAAAGATTATAAATATTTTAATAAAAAGTCCAACAACAAAATTAGAGATTTTTGAAAAAGCTCTTTTTAAAGCTTTTTTAAAAAAGCAGTTGTTTTTTAGCGAAACAAAAACTGATTTTATAAACGATGTAAAATAATGTTTTGAATCAACATTTGAATGATCATTTGAAGCGGATGCTAGAAATTGAACGCAGGTAACATATTTAGATTTGTATAAAAAAAGAAATTTTGGAAAGCTTGTTAAAAAGCACCCAATGAAGCTAACAAATGAAGTTAAAAAGCAGATATTAAGAATTTATATGAAAATCAATTTTTTTGAAAAAGCTCTTTTAAAAGCTTTTTTAAACAACTGTTTTTCACTATTCTAAGATATAAAAAATATTTGAACGATGCAATAATCCATGAATGTTTTTTAAAAGCTCTACAAAAACTTTTACCAAAGCTCGCATTCTTTGATCTTTAAAATGTATATATTTTTTAAACTAAATTGAATTTTTAAAAATCTTTTATTAAAATCAGTTGCTAGTTCCTTAGTATAACGATAAAATACTTTTATGGTGATGTTAAAAATAAATTTCTCATAAAAGCTTTACAAAAAGCAGATAAGGCGAAAAGTTGTAAATTTTTTTAAAAAGCTCTTTTAAGACTAGCTACAGTCTTCCAAATAAATAATTTTTTGAAGGATGAAAAAATCTATGAATGCTTTTAAAAAACTAAAAAAAAACTTTTAACAAAGCTCGCATTCTTTAAAATGTATATATTTTTTAAACTGAATTGAATTTTTAAAAGCTTTTATTAAAATCAGTTTCTAGTTCCTTAGTATATTACTAAAATACTTTTTAGGCGATGTTAAAATGAATGAATTTCTTATAAAAGTTCTACAAAAAGTAGATAAAAGCGAAAAGTTGTAAATTTTTTTAAAAAGCTCTTTTAAAATCTTTTTTAAAAGCAGTTTCTTGGATCATTTTTCACCATTGAAGTATATTTGTTTACAGCAGTCAATTCAAAACAAATTTTTGTTAAAAAAAATGTTCTGGCTATAGTCTTACAAAGGTTGCTGGAATAAATCCGACCAATAATATCAAATTAAGTTACAAAAGATTTTTTTGAAAGCACCTTTCCTGTTTTGCGAAATACATATAAAATAACGTTTTTTTTGGAAAATAAGCATCAAAGATAAAAAGCTTTTTTGTTTTTTAAATTGTCATTTTTTTAATTTTTCTACGTTTTTTTTTCAACACAAACATGACAATTCAGCAATTTTAAAAGCTTTCTTGAAAGTAAAAGTTGAAAAGATTTAAGAAAAAGTTAAGCTCAAAAGCTTTTTAAAACAATTTGAAACTTTTTTTGAAAGCACACTTCCTTTAGTAGAATAGTTTGAAGCTACTAAAAATCAAATTTATTTACATTTTCCTAAAAACCTTTTTTTAAAAGTAATTTTACTTACAATTTGTTGTAAAAAAGAAATACTAACCAGCTAAACGTTCGCTCACCGAAACCCAATTGTCAAACAACTTCAAACAACTTCTAGTTGGATAGAACTTTTTTGTTTTTGTTATACAATAAATTTATTTGGTTTTAAATTGTCCTAATAACAACAGGATCTGTGAATACCACAAAAGCCAATAAAGAAACCCCTAGCTCGTTCAAAGTTTTTTTTTTGAACACACTTCTTACTAAAGAAGAAATTAAAGACATTTTTAGCAAAAAATCAAACAAGAACTAAAAGCTGCTTAAAAGCTTTTTTAAGCACAATATTAATAGCTAGGCTTAATATTACCAAATATTTTTCCTAAAGCAATAAAAAATCAAATAAATGAATATTTTTGTTATAATCCAAACAGGATCAAAAAAACTGTTTTCTATATAGGCACTTTCCTCCGTGATTTGAAAAAACATTTTAAAGCGATGTTTAATTAATTAAATAAAAAAATGCTTTTAAAGCACATATTCCTTTATGTTTCAAAATAACTTTATTTTATACAAATGTTTTTTCGTATTGCATTAAAAATTTACATTCAAAACAATTTAAGCATTTTTTTGAAATCTCAAATTTTATAATTTTTTTAACTATTTTAATCGTTAAAGAGTAAAATAAAAATTGTTTTTAATGAAAAATCTTAATTAAAAAAAGCTTTTCTAAAAGCTTGTTTTAAAAGCAACCATTTCTTGAGTTTTAATCAAAGAAAGCTCTTTAACGTTTTGTAAACTTAATTTATTAACGGTGATGTAAAATAAAAACAAATATTTTTAAAAAAGGTAAAACCAAGGAAATTTGTGTTACAAAAGAATTTTCGTGTTGCATTAAAAACTAACATTCAAAGAAATTTAATGCTTTTTTTAATAAAGCTCACATTTATTAATCTTCCAAATTAAATGATTAAAATCGATGAAAATTAAAACCAAAAAGTATTGTTTTTAAATGAAAAATCTTAATAAAATAAAGCTTTTTTTGTTTTAAAAGGAACTATTTCTTGAGTCTTTAACAAGGAAAGCTCTTTACCGTATTTTAAACATAATTTATTTACAGTGAAAGCTCACATTTATTAATATTTCAAATGAAATTATTAAAATCGATAAAAAGTAAAACAAGAAAAATATTTTTTTAATAAAAAATCCTAATAAAATAAAGCTTTTCTAAAAGCAACCATTTCTTGAGTGTTAATCAAAAATTTAAAGTTTTAAAACAAATTTTTAAAAAAATATAAAAATTTGTTTATTTACGTAAAGGATTCTTATTAAAGCTTTAAAGCTTTTAAAACGAAAAAAAACTTAATTAAACGTAAAACTTATTTCAAAGACGTATTTAATAAAATAAAGCTTTTTTTGCTTTAAAAGGAACTATTTCTTGAGTCTTTAACAAGGAAAGCTCTTTACCGTGTTTTTAAGCATAATTTATTTAGAGTGAAAGCTCACATTTATTAATATTTCAGATGAAATTATTAAAATCGATAAAAAGTAAAACAAGAAAAATATTTTTAATAAAAAATTTTTATAATATAAAGCTTTTCTAAAAGCTTGTTTTAAAATCAACCATTTCTTGAGTCGTAATCAAAAATTTAAAGTTTTAAAATAAAGTTTTTTAAAAAATATAAAAATTCGTTAATTTATGTTAAGAATTTTTATTAAAGCTTTAAAGCTTTTTATACAAAAATACTTTTCTAAATGTAAAACTAATTCTAAGAAGTATTTTAGTTTACTTTAACTTTTTTTGTAATCCTTACAAATGTTTTCTTTAATATTTAATGAATACCTATACAACTTATTTCTCTTTTAAGGCTTAAACAAGAAACAAAAGAAAAAATCCTATTAATTTATAATTTTATAAATAATGACAACTTTGTTTTCATTTTGTTTTTTTCTCTGTTTAGATACCCATCTCGTTATGGTTTGTATCTTAAGGACAAACCCCTCACTCCCAACTCTTTGGTTCCCTTGGAATATGAGCCAGAAGATAAATTGCTCCAAGAACTCAACAAGGGTAAGCAGGAATTTTTAAATAAACACAAATTCTAAAAAAAGGAATAGAAATGAAAACTTACATCATAAACAACCAACAACAACAACTACAAAATACATAAAAATATAATTACAACAACGAGCAAGTATATTGAAATTATTTTTTTTTTTACGAAAAAATCGAAATTTAGATCGATAGTATGAAACATTTCTCACACGAAAAGCTCAACCAAAGATCGAAAATATAGCTTTATCCTCACAATTTTTTTGTTTAAATTTATAAAAAAAAAACAAAAGAATTTTTTTCAAATTCAACACCACACAAATAAAAAATACAAAATGAAACACACAAAAAAACACAGTAAAGAAAAATTAAAGATTTTCTTTTTTTTTGGTTAGGAAATACAACTTTTTAACAAAAACTTAATTTATTTTTTTTTTTAAATTGAATTGAATTTTTTGGTTTATTATTTTAACATCTTTAAGGGGCTTAAAAATAAATTAAGTTTTAAAGTTTTATTTTTTAGCTAGTGAAAAATCATTTAAAAAAAAGAATTTCTCTATATATTTTTCTTTTTGTTTTTTTTTTTCTTCTTTAATTACAGTTTTGAAAAAAGCTTGAATTGCCATTAAAGCTATTTAATTTCATGTTCAAACTTTTAGTTTATGATCTAAACAAATTCTTTTGTTTATAGCACAAGTTTTCTTTTATTTTTTTTAGACAATAGTTGATTTAAAAAGAAAAAACACAAACAAAAAATACAAAAAATTATTAATGTCTATAAAAATTAAATTAAAAATAAGTCCAATTTTTAAATATAGTATAAATTTAAACATATGTACTCTGTAAATTTAATAATACAAAGAAAAAATATAATAAAAATAAACCAAAAAAACACATAAAATTTATTAAAAAAAAATCTAAACAAATTCGTTAAATGTTTCATTACAAAAATTTTTTTTCCTAATTTCTTTAATAACTTTCTAGCCTAAATATCATTTTTTTTAAATACATATATAATAATTTAAAAAACAAAGAAAAACAAAGAATTTTAAAATCATATCATTATAAACGACAAAAAAAAATAATTAAAGTTTTTAAAAATAATATAAAATTTAATTTTAAAGCTTGTAGATTATAAAAGCTTGTTTTCTAAAACTTTTTTGCAGGCAACATAATGTAAAAAAAGCTTTACTTTTCTGAGTCCATCTATTAACATTTTTAAGCAAACTTTAAGGCGTAAAAACATTTTGTTTTAAACTTATTTAGTTTAAAGTTTGTCTTAAAAGCTTTCTAAAAAATATTTTAAAACTGTTCTTTTCTCCAATTAGATTTTTTAAGTTTTAAGATTATCTAAAGGTTATCATTTTTTAGCCAGCAGTTTCGCTAATTCGGTAATATCTAGACAAATTTAAGAATTTTTAAAGTTTCTTTAAAAGTATATTAATAATGTTTCTTTAAAAGCTTTCTTGTATTAAGTGGTTTAATTTTTTTGGGAAATAAATTATTCCATTAATAAAATATTTCTAGTGATTTTAAAATAATAAAACTCAAGAATTTTTAAAGATGACTTAAAAGCTTTTTTGTTTTAAGTGGTTTCCCTCATAGGAAAATGAGAAGACTCAATTAATTATTCGAGCGTTGATAACTTTTGGGAAAGTTATCTTAAAAGCTTTATGAAGACAAATTTGAAAGACATTGGGAGATTTTTTTTATAAAATACAAAGGTTTTGTTGTATAGCTTTCAAAAAAGTTAAGAAAGGTTATAATTCGGAGAGATCATAATTTGAGAGATTTTTTAAGGAAAAACAAAGGTTTTGTCTTCCAAATGACATAAATGTTCAAATGAAACTTTGAAATTATTATTATTAGAAATGATTTTTTACATTTTTATTTCCAAGCATTCCTTGAAAGCTTTCAGTTCTTACATGTCATGAAAAGTTTTTAGTAATAGTTACAAGCATTCATTTATTAAGCAAATTTTAAAAACTTTAATTATTTTTTTACATTTTATTAAAAAATAAAATCAAATCAACATTCTCATCATTTACTTACTCAATTTTAAGCTTAAGTTCTATTCTAATAACTGTTTTTATAAAATAAAACAAACTTTTAACAGCTGTATAGAAAAACCATATTAACAGTAATTTGAAAATAATCTAGAAATTTTTCGAAGTTAAAAATTTTTGTAAAAATATAAAAAGCTTTTCATTAAAATCGATAAACAAATTTAGCTTTTCATTAAAATCTATAATAAAAATAAAACATCATAAGAATAGAATAAGCACTTTTTCGAAAGTGTGTGATTGAAAGTTTTTGTTTAAAAAGCTTAATTTTTTTAGTTTTTTATTCAAACAATTTTTTAAAGCTTTTTAAACAATCTAAAACTTTTTTAAAATTAAAAGCTTTTTTAAAAAGTTAAAAAACTTTTAATAGAAATCTATAAACAAATTATAACATTATAGGAATATTAAAGCTTTTTGAAAAAAACATAAAAAGTTTATGATTTCTTATTAAAAGTTTTTAGTTGAAAAAGCTCAATTTTTATTTTTTTATTCAAAAAAGTTTTAAAAGCTTTTTGCACAATCTATAAATTTTTTGAAATAAAAAGCTTTTCATTAAAATCTATAAACAAATTTAGAACAGCATAAGAAAACAAAAGCTTTCTCTAAAAAATAACAAATAATTGTGAATTCTCATTAAAAGTTTTTATTTGAAAAGCTCCAATTTTTAATTATCCATTCAAACTTTTTGCACCAAAATAGCATTTTATTTTATATTTAAAAAAAATAAATTAAGCTGAGATAAAAAATTTCATATTTTTTTAATAGTTTGAATATAAAAAAAGCTTTTAGTAAAAAATCTGAAGAATATATTCTTAAAGCTTTTTCCATACAAAATTTGTTTTACCCTTCTTCAGACAAATTTTTTGCAACTATTTGCAAATTTGTTATCAAGGTTTTTAAAGAGCTTTTAAAAAATCTTTTGAGAAACTTTGAAAATTGTATTTCAATTTCTTTTTTGAACAATATGCCTTCAATAATATTAAAGAGCTTTGTCAAAATAATTAAAACTTTTTTTTATTTGAAAGAATGGGTTTTAAAAGCTTTTTTTTTATAAAATTTGTTCTTAAAATTATGTATTTTTTTCGGAAATAATTTTTTTTAAGTGAATTTATGAACATTGATTTAAAAAAATTAATATAAAAAGCTTTTTCGAAATCGTTCTATCTAATTGAATTAAAAAACAGCTTTCGAAAAGCTTTTCGGCATTCAAAGGTAGTAATACTTGTTAAAAAACTTTAAAATATACTAAAAGAAAACAGGACTGTGATCACGTAAAACGATAGTTAACTATCATCGATTTTTGGAGCCTTGTTGCTCCTAAACTAATCAAAATATTTCAAATTTTTTTAATATTTCTGGATTAGACAACACGCTTTAATAATTTAATAAAGAAAAACTTTAAAATTTCCCTTCAAAACGATATGTATTTTGATGTCGTTTATGCATCGTCTATCGTTTTCGTTTTACGTGATTAGCTCCCAGATTTTCCAAATCCTTTTAAACAAAAGCTCTTAAACCGAACTTTGAAAGTTTATATAAAATTTTTTTCTGAAATCATTCTTTTTAAATGAGTTTAAAACATTCCTTAAGACCGTATTTACATTAGGCAATTTTAATTGCGGCAATTCTGATTTTATCGTGTATCAGAGAGAGATCTAAGATTCTTCCCTCTCTCTCTGATACACTAAAAAATCAAAATTGCCGCAATTAAAATTGCCTTATGTAAATTCGGTCTAAGAATATTAAAGAAAAATTTATTTAAAAAGCTTTTTCGAAATCGTTCAAAATGAATTTAAAAAAGCATTCGAAAAGCTTTTCGACATTCAAAGGAAAAAAAGGTTTAATTGAATACTTAAAGACAATTGATTTTCCAAATCCTTTCAAAAAAAACTCCTTAAAAAGAACTTTGAAAGTTTATATAAAAAAATTTTCTGAAACCATTCTTTCTAAAGAAAAAATAATATAAAAAACTTTTTCAAAATCGTTCTATCTAAATGAATTTAAACAAAGCTTACGAAAAGCTTTTCGACATTTAAATGCGAAAAATGTTTAATAAACTTTAAAATATAATACAAGAAAATACATTTTTCAAACCCTTTTAAATAAAAGCTCATTAAAAAAACTTTGAAAGTTTTTATAAAAATTTTCCTGAAGTCATTCTTTCTAAATGAATTTAAAATATTCCTAGCACATTGATCAGAGAAAAACTAATATAAAAAGCTTTTTAAAAATCGTTCATAAATAAAAAAAAACTTTTGAAAAGCTTTTTGAAAGGCAAAAAGGGTTAAATAAATTAAAATATACTAAAAAAAATACTTTCCAAATGATTTTAAATAAAAGCTCTTTAAAACGTTAAAAGCTCAAAAAAGGACACTTTCTTTTTGTACCAAATTGATTTTAAGACCCTTAAAGATGTTCTTTGTTATACAATTTGTATAGAATCCACCAAAACCTTTCTCTGTTTTTTGTTTCTAAAAAAGGTCGAACCTCTTCTTAAGAACTGAAACATTTTAAAGAAGTGAAAAATATTTTGCAGCTTTTTCTGCATTCTTCAGATATACATTTTCAAATTACTGTTATTAGTGAAAAAAGAAACACAATATTAATTTTTATACAATTTTTATTACACTGTACAAAACAAATTCTCGTCATATCGCCATCAACTCAAATAAACATCTACAAAACGGCCAGCTCTCATCAATGGATTTTTTAAAAACTAAACTAAATTTTTAAAACCAAAACTATCTCCAACCTTTAAAACTTCCCCCTCTTTAACTTAAGAAAAAAACAAAAAAAAAAAAACTTCAATAAAAAATCATTTTTTATTAATAAAACTTAAAAAAACGTTGTTTTGTTTCATTTTTATCCTTAAAAACCTTAGAAGAACTTTTTTTGAATTTTGAAGGTTTTATTAATATTTTTTTAACTTATCATTTTTTTAACTAACACCCCATTAATTTTTAATTTTTTCTGTTTCTAATAAATAAATAATTTTTAATTTTTTATTAAAGCCTTAATGACTTTGAAGGAAAATTTTGCAAATATTTTTTGGAAAAATCTAAATTTTTATAAGAAATTTTGGAAAATAATCCTCCAAAG
The DNA here is from genome assembly GCA_963921195.1 of Pegoplata infirma. Classification (NCBI taxonomy): domain Eukaryota; kingdom Metazoa; phylum Arthropoda; class Insecta; order Diptera; family Anthomyiidae; genus Pegoplata; species Pegoplata infirma. The sequence goes on from OY992536.1 coordinate 32,666,989, forward strand.
TCATTTTGGCTTTATTTATATTTTTTTGTTAATAATTTAAGTTTATTAATTTTTTGTTTTAATTTATTGTTTCTAACCCCAATTTTTTTTTTTTTTTAATTTTTGTACTTACTTTTTGTGCGTGTTTGTAAATGTCAGTTCTCTTGTATTTTTTGTAAATATTTACTGCCAAAATTTTATTAATTCGTTGTGTTTTTGTCAATTTATCTCATACTTTCTTACAAAAACGCTCTTCATTTCAAATAAATAATAAAAAACAAATTCATTACAAAAAATGAAATATTTAACGAAAATTATATCTATTAAAATAATGTTTTTTTTTTAATGTGTTACTTGTAATTGTCTAAAGAAATTTTTAAAGTAATTGTTATATGTAAAAGTTTTATTTTGTAGTTTTTTTTATGTAAAATCAATTAATTGTGTCAAAAATTTTGTGTTTCTAAAGCAAATGGCAGTATTTTAATTGTTTTGTCTTCTTAAAACAAAAATATTATCAACTAATTATTTTTAAAATTCCATTTTATCAAAATAAGTACAAGTTTAAGGTTTTAAAACGTTACCGTTTTAGTTATGATTTTAATACCATTCATAATTGATAAATTACTCAGCACAGAAAAAAATTTCTATCAAGGTGCCACCAAAAGAACATGTTTCAAAACCAACATTTTTCAAAACCGTTACCGTTAACAAAACCGTCTTTCGAAATTTAGTCATATGTAAAACTATGAACAACTGAATACTATTTAAAAGCCATTCTTACAATATTTCACCTGAAAGGTTCTACCATTTAGTTGCCAACACAACAAAAGTTTTTAAAAGCCGTTGCCGTTACCAAAATCGTAATTCCAAACTGTGAAAAACTGAATATCATATAGATCCGTTACTCCTTTAATCTGCTATAAAATATTACCTATCTATTTCGTAGCCACCAAAATATTTTTTTTCCTAAAACGTTTATCGTTATCAAACCCATTTTTAGAAACTTTTGGGCTTGCCAGTAAACAATTTTTGAGTAAATACGTCACCGTTACTAAAACTGTTACAAGAAACTATGAAAATTTGGATACGTTTAAAAATTGTCACCGTTTTATCGCGTTGCCTTTAATTTTTTTAACTGTGATCATTACCACAATCGCTAGTAAACATTTTAAACAGTACTATAAACTCATTACAAAATCTTAGCGTGCTGCCGTCTGGTAATACGAATTTGTTCATTAGCCGTCAACAACGTTTTCAAAAAGCCAGAAGCCACTTAAAAAGCGGTTGCTGCGCCAAAAAGCCCAAAAAAAGTTACTACAATTATATACGGTTGCCAATTTTTAAAACCATTTATATCAACAAAACTGTTATAAGTAACTGCGAATAATTTACTACTATACAAAAACGGAAAATCGTTAGTAGAAGCTATCAAAATTGAAAATAATTAAAATTCAGTATGTGCTTCAAACATCTTACAAAGTCTTCGTCCTTTCCCGTCGCCACGAATTTAAAAAAAACCGTTACCGTTATCTAAACCAATTTACAAATTAAGAACTGCTGAAAAAACATTATAATTCACTTTTAGTCTTTAAAAAGTAACTACTATTCTATTCCGGTGCCGGCAAAATCAAATTTTTTCAAAAACGTTAACGTTAACAAAACTGTTATTCAAAAGTTCCAACATCTAAATGACATTTAAAAAACATTTCTACTTCAATACCATTAAAAACTTTCTTACGTTACCAACGGCTTAAAAATGGATGAATTAAAAAAAAAACGTTACCGTTTTGATAATGATTTGACTATTGTTTGAAATTCAGCTCCATAATCAAAACATAAGCAATTTTATTAAACGTTACTATTTTAAACATTTTAAAAACGAACACAAAAGTTTTCAAAAACCGTTACCGTTATTAAAACCGTTTTTCAAAATAAGAGCTACTGAATATAATCCGTTAATACCTTTAATGCTTAAAAAGTGGCAACTTTCTATCCCACTAAAACAAAGTTTTTCAAAAAGCCGTTGCCGTTATTAAAACCGTTTTTCAAAACTATAAGCTACTGAATAAATATTAAAATCCTTTACTTCTAGTCCTTACAAAGTAACTCCTATTCTATTTCGTTGCCATCAAAATCAATTTTTTTAAAAAACGTTAACAAAACCGTTATTCAAAAGTTTGAAAAACTGATTGTCATTTAAAAATCATTACAACTTTAATAGCCATAGAAACTTTCTAAAGTTTCCAGCTAGTATTTTCTTTTTTTCAAAAAACGTTACCGTTTTAATAACGAACATTGAGCTCGGTTATGAAAACATAAGCACCTTTTATAAACAATTTTAAACATTCTACTTCCTTTCTAATGTTGAAAAGCCGTTAACGTTTACAAAAATGTATTTAAAATTTTAATCAACTGACTACCATTTAAAATCCGTTTTCACTTTAATCTCCTTAAAAAACAATAGCCGTTACCAATGACTAAAAAACGTTTCGAATTTTTTTCTGACTCAAAAAATATTTTTTAGCCACAAAAAATAATTTATACCTTTTTAAAACAAAAATGCTTAAAAAACGTTACCGTTATCAAAACCGTTTTTCAAAACTATGACCTACTGAATAAGTGTTATAATCCGTTACTACTTTTAATCCCTAAAAAGTAACTTCTGTTCTTTTCCGTTTTAATCAATCTCATTTTTTTATTTTTTCTTCAAAAACGTTGACATTACCAAAACCGTTAGTCAAAAGTTTGAACAACTGATTGTCAGTTAAAACCCATTACGACTTTAATATCCTTAAACATTTTTTTATCATGACTTAAAAACTGCTAACATTTTTTTTTAAAAAACGTTACCGTTTTAATAATGATTTGACTAGTGTTTGAAATTGAGCTCAGTAATTAAAAAATAAGAACCTCTAACAAATCGTTACGACTTTCAACCTTTTTAAAAGTAACTACCGTTCTAACAGTTGCCACCAAATGACATTTTTTTTTTACAAACCGTTAACGTTTACAAAACCGTTTTTTAAATTTTAATCAACTGCCTTCCATTTAAAATTCTTTTTTACTTCAATCTCCTTAAAAAACTACTGCCGTTACCAACGTCGCAAATTTTATTCTGACCCAACATTTTTAATCCACAAAAATTAATTAAAACCTTTTTTAAACAAAAAACCGTAAAAAAAAGTTTTTACTCAAAATACCTTAAGTGCTTTAAATGCCTTTAAAAAGCAAATGACCTATACCGTCGCCATAAAAACAAAAATGTTCAAATAACCGTTACCGTTATTAAAACCGTTTTTCAACATAAGAGCTACAGAATAAATTTTATAATTCGTTACTTCTTTAAATGCTTAAAAAGTAAGTATGTACTTTATCTACTATTCTATCCCACAAAACAAGATTTTTTAAAAAAACCTGTACGGTTATTTAAACCGCTTTTCAAAATAAGAGTTACTGAATATTTGAACAAATGAATGTCTTTTCAAACCAATTACTACTTCAGTGGTCATAAAAACTTTCTTATGTAGCAAACGACTTAAAAACAGTTAAAATTTGTTTATAAAAAAACGTTACCGTTTTAATAATGATTTGGCTATTGTTTAAAATTGAGCACGCTAATCAAAACATAAGAACGTTTTATAAACAGTTACTACTTCACACCTTTAAAAAATGTACTACCGTTCTATTCGTTGCCACCAAATGATATTTTTTAAAAACCGTTACCGTTTTCAATACAGTTATTCCAAATTTTAATTAACTGACTATTATCTCAAATCCGTTACCACTTCGATTTCCTTAAAAAGCTACTGCCGTTACCCACGACTAAAAACAACAAATTTTTTTTTCTGAAAACGTTACCGTTACAAATACAGTTTATTGGTAAAAACTGACAATTGACTACCAATCGTTAAGACGGTTAATTAGATTTAATAAAAATTTTATTTCATAAGATATCTAAATAAAGATCAGTATTTTAAAAATTTCGCGGTTTAAAAACGTTACTGTTTATGATTTAACTTTTGTTTAAAATTAACATCAGTAATTAGATCTCAAACGGGGAAAAATCAATCAAAATTGTTAATTTTTTTTTTTTTTTTGATCTCAACTATCAAAATAAAACAAATGATAATAATTTAATTCCGCTAAAACAATATACTTCCAAAAAAAAAAAAAAAAAAACAAACAGAGAGAGGACTATTAAATTCTTAAAAAAAAATTTGATAGTTCAATTTTGGTTTTTGAATAGTAAATAATAATGTTTAATACATTGATGGCTTTTAAATAAATCCCTATTCCTATGAAGTGGTAATTTTGCACTATTGTTTATACATTCTTTTGTTATATTTGCAAATCCATGCCTCAATTCAATTCATGGAAATCGATATTGTTTCTTCAAAATTTGTTAAACAAAACAAAAAAAACTATTGTAATAATTCATGCGTTAAATGGCGTCAATGTGCAAAATATTTTAATTGTTTGTTTTCCTGTCAGGCGTATTCAATATTCAATGTAATGATTTCGACAGAAGCACTTTAATGTTTGAGTTTATTCGATGGAATTTTAAAAATAATATGGATGGATAAATGTGATTTTGTTGATCTACATGTGAAAGTTTTTGTGAAGATAAAAATATTTTTTTTTTTTTATTTTTTTTATTATTTTTCTTATTTTTTTATGATTTTTTTAACTACTAAAATGTTTTTCAAATATTTAAAAAAAATTTGTATTTTGAGGTTATGTTGTTGGTAAGTACTAATAGTTTAATTTAAATAACCGACTGATATAACGGATTAATGACCTAAATATTGGAATTACCTACCTTTAATTGTTTTTTATAATTACATCAATACTTTTTACACGTACTAACTGAAAAGACATAAAAATTTATAAAGTATTAGTAAAAAGATTTTAATATGAATTTTCAAATGGAAGTTAAAAGTTTAATGAAGTTGTGGTAATATCTCAATCGCTAACAAGGGAGGTCTTTCAGAGGAAACCCACCGATTGTCCTGAAACTTGAATATGAAATAAGAGGAGAAAAATGAGAGGTATCTGTTTTTTTAGCTGTCTAATCTCCAAAATGCCCTTTTAAAGTAATAGAAACATTTTCTTACATCAGAGAAATTAACAATTTTTATAAACTTTTTTTAATTACTTTTGTAAAAAATACATATTTTTTCTATGAGTTTAAATTTTTTTTGGGTGTAATATTTTTTTAGTGTAAAGATATTTTTTAGTGACATAAATACGCTGTAAAATATTTTTGTGATATACCCATGTATTTAAAACTTGTTTAAAATTTTTTTCAATACGTGAAATTAAGGTGAAACCAATCTGAAATTCATGGTTTTGCTAATAACTTTTGAACCACTCGACCGATTTGGCTAAAATTCAATATGGACTACTCCAGTGGAACGACAAATATATATGTCAAGCTTCGGCGTCCTCAGAATGGCTTTTCATAAGTAAGCGTGTATTTAGTTCGTAAATTCGCGAAAAAACCCTTGCCAAAATTCACTGTTTTGATCATAACTTTTGAACCACTGAACCGATTTCACTGGATTGCAATACCAACCTGACCAGGTAAATGACAAACATATATGTCAAACTTCAGGAGCCTCCGCAAAGTCTGCCAAAAGTTAGCGTGATTTCAACAGACAGACAGACGGACAGACATCAGTAGATCGTCTTGGAATCGATCAACAATCATGAATTTATATACTTTATGGGATCCTAGACCAATATTTCGAGGTCTTACAAACGGAATGACAAACTTTTATTTACCCTCTATCACTAGAGTGGAGGGTATAATATAGTTTTTTAAGAAGAAATGCCTCAACAATTGTTTCGCCATTTTTTGATCCATTTTCTAAACTCCTAAATCCCCAATATTGCCGATAATTCAAGACACCCCAACCTTGAATTCGTCTCTTTCATAAATTTGGCGTTTGGGGTACTTTCATTGTAAATAATATGTATATCGAAGAATATTTTAACGAGCGAACAATAAACAACCCTACTGCCGGTTAAAAATCTATTTATGTTTCATATAATTTTTAAAGCACACTTTTAGGAGACGTACATATCTTTTGTTACTCACGACTAGGGCAACAGAAAGCTAGAAGTTATGAATTTCTTTTGCACCCTAATACTATGCTGTACAAAATAAGTGTATCGTCAAATTAAATAAATGAAAGCAAATATTTTTAGTTGAAGTAACATATTCTTAAACCTAGAAGAGTAGTAAATTAGGACAATTCTTTATAACTCTTTATTGTTTTAAATCAAATTTCAATAAAAATATGTTTGACTTCTTTCTACTGTTTCAAATAAGTTGTTGCATAGTTTCAGGCCTCAACATAAATTCATAACTGCTAGTTTTCTGTTGACTTGCTCATGACTAGGGATGAGATTTTCATGCACTAAAAAATCGAAAATATGCGCTTAAAATATGCGCTAAAAAATTCAAAATATGCACTAAGAAATCAAAAAATATGCACTAAGAAATAAAATGTGTGCAATAAAAATCTTGTTTTCATAGGAAAAACTTTTTAAAAAGCAAAAAGTAACGCCGGGTTTAAATAGTAACATTTAAAACTTTATATAAGCAAGATTTTTTAGAAATTAACACAACCCATAAAAAAAAAATTTAAAGAAAAAAAATAAATTTTTTTGATTTCCAAAATAAATTTTTAAAATTTAAAATAGTTTTTGAAACAAATAAATTTTAATTTGGGTTTTCGCTAATTTATGCCAAAATATGCAAAAATATGCACTTAAAAGTTGGAAATATGCACAAAATATGCATTTAAAAACAAAATATGCAAAATTATGCATTTTCACCAAAATATGCAAAAATATGCAAAAACAAATCGATGCCATTTTAACGCAAATTTCTTGATTCGGAAAGATAATTGGTCGATATCGTTTTTAGACTATCGACAAAAAACATGCATTTGCATGGAAATCTCATCCCTACTCATGACTAAGGATGTTTTTCGTCGATAGTCTTAAAACGATATCGACTAATTATCTTTCCGAATCAACAAATTTGAGTTAAAATGGCATCGATTTGTTTTTGCATATTTTTGCATATTTTGGTGAAAATGCATATTTTTCATATTTTGTGCATATTTTTTTTAACTTTTAAGTGCATATTTTGGCATGAATTATCAAAAACACAAATTGAAATTTATTGTTCAAAATATATTTTAAATTTTAGAAATTTATTTTAAAAATAAGAAAAAATATTTTTTTTATTTTTTTAATTTTTTTTTATAGATTGTCTTAATTTCTAAATATCTCAAATGTTACTATTTAAATTCAGCGTTATTTTTTGCTTTTAAAGATGTTTTCGTACGAAAACAAGATTTTTATTGCACACAATTGATTTTAGTGCATATTTTTATGGTTTTTAGTGCATATTTTAAGCGCATATTTTTAATTTTTTTGTGCACTGTCATAAGACAATTTTTAAGACAATTTTGGCATAGTATAAATACCTTTCGACGCTGGTCTTAAATTTATATTTGAAGGGCTTATTTTAAAAACTCGATAACATTTCATTTTAAGGTAGTTTTTGCCTTAAAACTTTAAAAATAATGTAGAAAATAGAACTTTTGCAGAAATTTTATTCTCAATATACTTGCACGAAGGGTTAAAGCAAGACTTCTTCCAAAAATCTGTCAATGAAACATCAGCAGAAGCCGAAAAACACGAAAAAATAAAATGTTGCTTATCAAGTTCTTGCAGTAAGCCCTTCATTTATTAATTTTGACGCGCTGTACATGAGTATCAAAAAGTTTCAAAATCGGTCGAACAGTTTTCGAGGTTTTTTCCTTTGTTAAAGATTTTTTTTTTTAAATCTCAAAATGTCTTTCCCTTGAACCTTTCATAGAGCTGGAAACAATCTTTTATTTAAAATTAATTTGAGCCTAATCCGATATTTGAGCGCATGGCGCTCTTTGATCAAATTTTAGTTTTAAAAATTAAAAAAATATATATATCTTGCTACGCATGATATTTATTCATTTTAATGCGCTGAACACGAATATCAAAAAGTTTTAAAATCGGTCAAACTGTTTTCGAAATATCGCTATTTGAAACGGGTAAAAATACCGGTTTATTCCTACGTTTAAGAATTAAAAAAAATCTGAGTTCTTTCCATTGACCATTTTATGTATCATTATTTTGAATTTATAGAAAAAAATATCTTGCAATACATTATTTTTATTAATTCGGTCGAACTGTTTTCGATCGAGAAATCTCAAAACATCTTTGCTGAATACGAACATCAAAAAATTTCTGAAATCAGTCGAGCGGTTTACGAGAGGTTTTCGAGATATCGCCATTTAAAATTTTTTAAAAGATTTCCAAAAATTCAAGAAATTAAAAAAAAAATCTTAAAATCGTTATTCGTCACTATTTTATAGAGCTTGAGACAAACTATCATTTAAACTTAGTTTGAGCCAAATCAGATTATTTTAATCCATTTTGACGAACATTTTCTAAAAAAATGTTGACAAAAAACCGGCACGCATTACATGATTGGATTTGCCTCAAATTTATTTTAAATCAATGTTTGTCGCAAGCTCTATGAAAGGGTCAAGGGGTTTTTTTATATCTTGGTTGTAGGAAAAAACCGTAACTTTTTGCAAATTTCAAATAGCGATTTCTCGAAAACCGTTCAGCACATTAAAATTAATAAATATGGTGTATTGCAAGACAATTTGTATACCCTCCAACCACAGTATGGGGGTATACTCACTTTGTCATTCCGTTTGTAACGCATAGAAATATCGGTCGGGGACCCCATAAAGTGTATATATTATTCATCCATGATCGATTCTTAGACATTGTATGAATGTCCGTCCATCCGTCCGTCTGTCTGTAGATAACACAATGCAGTACAAAATAAAACATCTAGACTCCTGAAGTTTGGCACAAATATGTCTCATATTCATAGACAGGTTAATTTCGTAAATGGGCAAAATCGGGCCAGGGGGAAAAAATTCCCCGCTGAAGAACTGAACCAACCTCTGAAAAATACACTACATGTTTTTTTGTATTTTATTTAAATAAATGAATATCGCGATGGGAAGGTGATATCAACGTCCCCCTCTGACCCCATCACCGTGAATTTTTTTTTAATTTTTTTTACATTTTGGAGGGTATAAAAGATTCGGCACAGCCGAATTTAACACTTGTTTTTATTTTTTTTTAATTTTTACAAATACAAAACTTCAAAACAAGTAATTAAAATTAGAATAAAAGGCAGCAGCTTTGCCACGACCCTTTTTCATTTCAACTCTCCCTCTTCAGTCCAAAAATTTTTATTCTGACTACTACAGGATATGATCCATCGTCAAAACTATATGACAAGGAATTTTTCATTTTGCCACCTCGCGTTTTCGTGCTAATTCCCAGCCCACAGACCAAAAATCAAAAATCTGGCTACATTGGAATTGTTCCTGGGGTTCTTCTGCATGCATGCCCATTTTTTAGCTTTCTATCTCATAAGCGAGCTTTAAAAAGCTCTGGGTAGACAAAAACAGAAGAACACACAAATAATTATACATAAATTACACTGTGCAACAAATTTTGGGTAATCGTATTGAGCAATAATGGCTCTAATGCCAAATAAAAGTAGACTTTCATATAAACAAAATCACCAGAGAGGTTGACAAAGTGAGTTCGATTTTCTTTTTTATGCCCCACTGAAGTTTTTAATATTTTGTCATAATTTTTAATATTTTGTTGAAAACCGTCAAAAAGCTTTAATAATTGCACGTCTGAAGCTTTACTCTTGTTTTTTTAAGTCGTCAGCACATCGGTATATGTCTGAAAACGTGATTTTTTTAACTTTGACCTCAAATTTCTCAAAAACCTGATGTAATGGAAAAGTTTTGATTTTTTGAAACAAGATTTTTGACCGGCAGAACAACTATAATTAATTGTATAAGTTCGCGTCCTAGGCGCATTTTTGATGTTTAGTAGTGTTATTGACAATTCCAAAAATCAGTTTTAAAACAATTAATGTTAAATAAATAAACATTAAACACTTGCCCAACGCATTTGTATGTTTAACAAATAATATTTATGAAATTTATACAGTGATATTGTTTTTACAGATAAATAATATTTAAATATGTTTAAGTGAAAACAACAATTTACAACACAAACATTTGACATAAATAATAACAAATACTATGTAAAATAATTGCTACTTAATTAACCCATTTAGCACCGATGTTGCCCACGAGATTTAGGTTTGATTAACCGATAGAATTTAAGAAATTAAAAAAAAATAGATTAAAGAAAATATACGTTTTGAAATTTAAAAATCGTAAGAGCATCAAAAAAGCTTTCTTTGAACTGCTTTGTTTGCGAATATTTGTTACTGAAATAACAAATTTAAATTCAAAAATATTTACTTGATCTGGAGATACATCGTTTCAAAACTTTTAGTTCAATTTATTATTTATCCGATAGGTGGCGCTTTAAAGCAATGATATTTAAAAAACTTTATTGCTATGTATGTTGATGTCTATGTTTTCACAAAGCTTTCTATAAAATCTTTGTCTAAAAGTTTGCACAAAAACAGGTTAAAAATAATTTTTATCAAACTAAAAACAGGCAAATTAAATTTAATACAAAATAAAATTTATATAAACTGACATGACCATCATAATACGCTTAAAAACTTTAAACAAATTTAAACTGACCTGAATATAATGACTAAAATTAAATACTTTTATGTAAACTTTGTTATTTGTGTCTATGTAGTAAAAATTTTTACAACATTTTATTACAATATTTCATAAAAAATATCACTTTTAATTTCAGCTCGTCGTTCTCCTACACCAGCTCCATCTCGTTATACTCGTGCTGGTAGTGAACCTTATGTACCACCACCATCATACATTAATCGTGCCCCAAGCGCAGCTCGTGCCCCATCTGTATTTGATCGTGCCACCAGCTTGGCACCTTTCACCAGACCCTTGTTCCGTGCCAGCTCATTGGAACCTTTGGATGAACTCTTTGCCAGTAAGTCAGATAATCCTCCTAGTGCATTCGAGCGTGCTGGCTCACCAAGTCCCACTCCCGTAAAGGCTGGTCGCTGGGGACCACGCCCCAATGAAGTTTCCTATGATGCTGATGGTAAACACGAACAAATTTTTCAAAATTTTCTCAACAAAACAAAAAAAAAACAACTTACTTGTTTTGAATGCTAAATGTTAATTTGATGTTGAATTGAGCTTTAGACAAAAAAAAGCTTTTATTTTTTAAATTAGTGAAATTGCTATAATTATACTATTATAGTAACTTTACTATAGAAATTTTCCAAAAAAAATTGCTTAAAGCTTTTTATGGTATAATTTAAAAAAAAAAAATTTGGTTTACTTTTCGTTTTTTTTATTATTATTTTAAATGTGGCCGCCAGAAGCATCAGCGCATCTCCCAAAACTTGATTGGCAAAAACCTTGTTTTTGGAAATCATTTTTACAAAACCCTTCTTTTTTAATTTAATTTTTGTAGAATTTCTAATTGGAACAGCTTTTATGAAAACAAAAAAATCTATGCTTTATTTTTTAGTTTATCTATTTTTTATCTTTTTATCCTTTTACTATTTTTCCTTTTTATTTATTTTTTTCGTTTCTTATTTTTTATTTTATTATTTTTTATGTTTTATTTTATAATTTTTTAATTTTTAAAAATATTTTTTTAAACCCTAGCAAAATTTTCTGGGCCTAATTCCAGTCGATAGCGATCCATATTCTACTCTAACGTGTGATTTTTCAATTTGTCTCTATGCCTAAAAGTATGCTATGATAAATACAATGTTTTTATAATTTTCTCTTAATACACTTTTGTTGTGTTTTTCAATTATTTGTACTTATTAAGTACATTTTCTAATATTACCCTAAAAGTGGGCTTTAAAAATGCTAAAAATTTAAATAATAGCTGTGTTTTGCAATCAATTGGATTAGGATTTACCATACAATATTTGTACTTAATAAATATTATTATTATTAAAGATTAGCACACATTTGACTCTCCCTGTTGTGGAATGTATTTTATGCAGAGCTTTTGTAATATTCTTATAGCATACTTTAAGGGCGCACAATAAATATCCCCATCAAATCATGCAGGAAATAAAAGCTCTTTTGTTTAAAACTTTCATTATTTGAACTTTTTAGCATTTTTAAAGCACACTTTTGGGGTAATATTAGAAAATGTACTTAATAAGTACATATAATTGAAAAACACAACAAATGAAAATTTTAAACAAACGAGCTTTTACTTCCTGCATGATTTTATGGGGATATTTATTGTGCGCCCTTAAAGTATGCTTTACGAATATTACAAAAGCTCTGTATAAAATACATTCCACAACAGGAATAGTCAAATGTTTGCTAATACGTAAAAATAATAATATTTATTAAGTCCACATATTGTATGGTAAATCCTAATCCAAATGATTGCAAAACACAGCTTTTAACATAAAAATATATAAAAAGCTTATATTTATGAAAAGACAATTTTAGGGATACAGAAAAATTGACAAATCACACGTTGGAGTAGAATTTCGATCGCTATTGACTGCGAGAATATGCCTAAAATTATGCTTTGATAAATACAAGCTTTTTAGATATTTCTTTTACAACACTTTAACAAAAAAAAACCGACCAAGATATAAAAAAGCTTGTATTAATCGAAGCATAATTTTAGGCAATCAGAAAAATTGAAAAATTGCACGTTCGAGTAGAATTTCAATCGCCCCCGTAGGAATAATTCTCAGAGTCGGTATTAATCGAAATTCTATTCGAACATGCGATTTTAAAATTTTTCTGTGTGCCTAGAATTATGCTTTGATAAGTAAAAGCTTTATATATTTTTCTTTTACTTCACTCAAACATAAAACCATGAGAACAAATATAAAAAGCTTGTATAATTTTAGGCATAAAAAAATTAAATAATCGTATTGTTATCGACTCCGAGAATTTTAATTATCGGATTCAATATTTATCTAAATTCTACTTTATGGTAAGATTTTTCAAATCTTCTTGATGCCTAAAACTATGCTTTGATAAATATAAGCTTTTTATATGTGTCTTTTACAACACTGAAACATAAAAACTGGGGAAAAAGTAAAAAGCTTATACTTATCAAAGCATAATTTTAGACATACTAAAAAATATAATAAATCGCACGTTTGTCTAGAATGTCGATCGTTATCGATTCCGAGAATTACCCTACAGGTTTTAGAACTCAGTTCTCGGTTTTCAGTTCTCTTGATCACGAAAATAGACAGAAACAATAAAAATGTTCAGTAGTGTAAGTTTTTGATAAAAAAGCTTATTTTTATGAAAAAAAAAGCTTAACCCATCAATGTTTATCCAACACTAAAGAAAAAATTTACCGAATAAAGAGTACTGAAATCGAATTTTTCTAAAAGCACTTTATTATCAAAAGTACTAAAATAATGTTTTTTTAACTAGAACATTTTTAAAAAAGTACCTGAATAGTACTTTTTTGTTAAAAAGTACCTTATTATTACTTTTTTATTAAATGTACCAACAATTACTATAAAAGTTCCCAAATAGTACATTTTTATAAAAAGTACCAAAATAGTGCTTTTTTATAAAAAGTACCAAAATAGTACTTTTTTACAAAAAGTACCAACATAGTTCTTTTTTTAAAAAGTACCAAAATATTTCTTTTTTAAAAAAGTACTTTTTAATAAAAAGTATCAAAACAGTACTTTTTTAAAAACATGTACCATAAAAGAACTTAAATAGTAACTTTTTTTATAAAAAGTACTAAAATAATACTTTTTTATAAAGAGTAATAAAAGAATAATTTTTAATAAAAAGTACTTAAATAGTACTTTTATATATGAAGTACTATTTATTAAAGTACTAAAATTTTACTTATTTTTTAAAAAAGTACTTAAGCAGTAATTTTTACCAAAATAGTACTTTTTTTTATAAAAAGTACCAAACTAGTTCATTTTTATAAAAAGTACCAGAATAGTACTTTTTTTAAAAAAGTACCAAAATAGTACTTTTTTATAAAAAACACCAAAATAGTACTTATTTAAAAACATGTACCATAAAAGGACTTAAATAGTACCTTTTTATAAAAATAACAGAAATAATACTTTTTTATAAAGGGTACTAAAATAGTATTTTTTTATAACACGTACTAAAATAGTACTTTTTTATATAATGTACTTTTTAATAAAGCACTAAAATTTTACTTTTATAAAAAAAGTACTTAAGTGGTATTTTTTTTTAATAGTCCTTTAAAAGCAATAAAGAAATACATTTTTAAAGACAAATGCTAAGCTAGTACTTTTTTAAAAAATAGTACGTTTTTTAAAATAAATATTTAAGTACATAGAAGTTTTTGATGTAAAAAAAAATAATTAAATATTACTATTTTTATAAAGATTAGTACTTTATTGTACTTAAATTTATTAATAAAAAGTACAAAATTAGATTTTTTTTAAGTTCTTATATATGAAGTACTTTTTAATAAAATTCCTAAAAAGAAATTACCTAAATAGTGCTATTGTGTTAAAGTTTTAAAATATGACGTGATTATAAAAAGTACTTAAATAGTATTTCTTTAAGTACCAAAATTATTTTTTTTTAAAAAGATACCACTTTTTTATAAAATGTAACAAAGTAGTACTTTTTCATAAAAAGTACTAAGATAGTACTTTTTTATGAAAAGTACTAAAATAATACTTTTTTAACAAATACTAAAATGGTAGTTTAATAAAAACTTTCAAAAAATTTTTCTTAAGACTTTCATGCATTTTCTCCACAACAAGATAGTATTTTTTATAAAAGTACCAAAATAGAAACTGTTAAAAGAAAGTACCAAAATAGTAATTTTTCGCTAAAATGAATAAAACCACAAACATAACTGATCGATATTAAAACAAAAGTTAGATCGTGGCCTAAGCAAGCGTATTTCGTTCCTTAAAAGCTTTTTGGCACCACAAAATTTTGCTAGAACTTGTCGACTTGGGAATATAAATACTTGATATTATTTTTACCTCAAATGTGGTTCGATTTTTTGACTACAACCTTGATTATTAAAACTTACATTTTACACTATCTCCTTTATTTTACATCATATCTCTCTTTACCTTCTTCTCTTTGTATCTCTCTGTATTACTCTTGCTTTATCAACTTTCTTCCTCTCCCTCTACAGTAGTTTAGTCCTGTTCCACAGAAATTTGATATTATTACCTACAATTTTGAAATAATCTCCCCCCAACTTCAAATTGTAACAGCACTTACGTACGCATGGATAATATCAAAATTTGTGTTTTTTTTTTAAACAAAACTTTTCGTTTTCTGTGTTTTTTATTTAATCTTTAATTTTAGTGTAAAAAAATCAAACAAACAAACAAAATCACAACAACACTTTTCTTTCTACTTCCCCCCATACACTCTAATCAACAACTCATCATAATTCAAATCAATAAATAAAAAAAAACAATATCATCTGATCTGATCGTTCGCCTCCATAGGACTTCCCATCTTCCATCCCAGAAATCGCTTCAGGGATATGTTGTCGCCCAACCCCAACGCACCCATCTCAGCCTTCACTCGTGATCCCTTCTGGTGGGATATGGATGATTTGACACCTCTTCGTGCTGGTTCACCATTCCGTGCTACCTCAGTGCCACGTGGTGGTTCTGTAGCCAGGGATTCATTCTTGTCGCCCATTAAGAATCGTTATTTGTGGTCTAAACATCCCGTCAGACCATTGACTCGTAAGTATTAAAGTTTTTTGTTTTTACTTTAAATTAATATTATTAACATTAAATTTTTAGTTTCCTATAAAACTAGTAAAATTTGTTATGGAAATTTTTATTGAAAAAATCCCCCTATAGATAGAATGATTTCATAAAATTTAAAATTTGTATAATTTTAGTCCCTTTTGTGTAAATACAACCCTTTTTTCAATGTGACTAAATGAAGTTCCTTACAATAACATTTAAAAAATAATCATTATCAGGACAACATGCTAAATATTGTATATAAAAGCTTTTTTCCAGAAAGCTGAAAAGCTTTTTCATATAAACATTTTTAGAAATTATATAAATTTAGAAAAACGTTTTAAAACTTAAAAAGTAAAAAAATAAAAAATACAGATATTTAAGGAGCTTTTTTTATAATATCGAGGAGGAAAGCTTTTAGTATATGGTAGCTAATAAAATGCAGATGAAACCAAAATGTGTTCAGTAATTTGCATTTAATATGTTTATTTTTAAATATCATCTTTAAAGTGTGCTTTTATTATATTGCAAAATATGAAAGCGAGAGTTTGCAATAAAACAAAGTTTGCGGCACTTTTATTTTTTATAAAAGGGTGTTTTTCGCGCCTTAAGGTATTGTTCAAATATATAGAGCGAGTAGTTTCAAATTGAGTGAGAGTTTCCAATTGAGCTTTTATATTTCGAAATGAGCTTTTTCTTTATGAAAGTTTTTAGCTTTTGTCATAAATAAATATTTTAGTGTTAGAAATTTGAAATGTAGCATCTTCTAGCCGAACATTCTGCAAAAAATACCTTTTGGAAATTTAGATTTTATTTTGGTAAAAAGTGCTATGGTACTTTTTTATCTCCTGAAATTAAAGTTCGTGCAGACAAAAAATCTGACAAAAGTACTTTTTAAAAATTCTATGCTTCTTCGATCTCCTAAAATAATTGCCATAAAAACTCGAGTTTTGAAATGTAGCATCCTTCATCGGATGAAAACATTATGAAAACAGACTTAGAAAATTTCGATTTCCTAAAATAATGCTTTTATAAACTTGAAATTTTGAATCTACAATCATCCAGAAAATAAGAACTACCTGTTTTTTTAAGCTGCCAAACCTTTGATTAAAAAATCGGTTGCCACTTTATGAAAAAATATGGCATTTCGGGGAAATAAAAATAAAATTCAGGATTTTCTTTTTTTACCATCTCGGTAGAAGGGGTGTGTCTTTTATAACTATTAAACAAAAATCACGGAATTCTCAAATTTGTTTAGAGACATTCTAAAAATTTAGAATGCAAAAATTATTCTATTCTATCCGGTCAACACGAATGAAAAATGTATTCTATGCTTGTAAAGAAAAAATTTTTTGTCAAAATTATGAAAAAAAAACAAAAAAAAATTGTTATAAAAAAAAGTTTTTGACAAAAAAAAAAATTTAAAAAAAAAGCTTTGAGAAAGATTATTCTAGCTCAAGGCCATATTTCATTACGCCGATGTTAGATGTTTGTCTATCCACCAAAAAAATTTAAACATGTGTTTTTCGTTTTTTTCGAGAAAATCGCATTTGAGTTTTGAATTTCATAACAATTTAGTAATTTGCTTGTACTTTCTTGTTTCAACATAGCGTATGAGTAATAGTTATGCAAATATTTAATACTCATTCGCTACGTTGAAACAAGAAAATACAAGCAAATTACAAAATTGTTATGAAATTTAATATTCAAATGCGATTTTCTCGAAAAAAAAAAACGAAAAACACATGTCTGAATTTTTTTGTGTGGATAGACAAACATCTAAACTTAAAAAAAAATTAAATTAAAACAAAATGTGGCCGGATTTTTGATAAATTGACTTTTTTAAAAAATGGAAAATTTCAGAACGAGTTATGAAAATTTTACAAAAAAATAAAAATTTAATCGATAGCCCATACAAAACTATATAAGAATGTAGATTTTTGAGATTGTGGTGCATTCCGTTTTAATGTGATAAAAATTTAATCTGGGCAACTTGCCATAAATTTGACCATTTTTCCAATATTTGACCACGCCTTCTAAGCCCAGTTTTTGAAAATTAGAAAAACCAAAAACGCAATTTTCTTAGTTCCATGTAGGGCTATCCAAACAACCTATTCCGAAGTCTACGGTACACATGTCATTTTTTCGCTGGACATTTGATGTGGAATTCCTTATATTTGGTATCAGATTAAAGTTTTTAAAATACCTACCTCGTGATGCTAACAACGTGCCAAACAAATTAATATTTTTCGACATATTAACAAAAATGTCCTACACTAAAAACAAAGAAAGTGTAATGTTAGCAAAAAAAGCTTGTAAACCTACAAGAAAATTTGCTGATTTTGAACCCACAATTTTTTTGGTAAAGTTAGCAAAAATGTTTGCCAAAAATTTGTTAACTGAAATTTTGTTTATTTCAATTTAGTTCATACACATTTGAGGACCCCATGGGGTTCGGACCCGATAGGTCCAGACCCAGAAGGGCCTAGACCTAGGTGGGGTCATTTAAAATCGTCATAGTTTTTGATCCAAAATGTGTGTCCATTTCGCTCTACCTTGCTTAGTTTTTGAGATACGGGATTTTAGGGGACCACTGGGGTTTTGAGAATTAAAAATCTCGATAACTTCAAAAATATTACTCGGAGAGCTTTTGGTTATTTTGTGGTCTTGTTCTACGTGTTGAGAGCTACAAAAATCCTTTTGGACTTGTTGTGGTGTCGGAAATATTTACCGATATGAGCATTTTAAAATTTTCGGGAATGCTAACTCCTTTGGATCCAAAGTTAGGAACCATTAGGGTCCACACATGTGAAGAGAACCGGCAATATTATGGAGACCCCGAAAACCAAAAATGGCCTCCATTTTGCTCTATCTAGCTTAGTTTTTGAGATAGCGCCATTTTAAGTTTTCTTAAAAAAAAACAAAAATTACAATTTATTTTTGCTAATATTAGCCATAGATTTGGTCAACTCCATTTTAAATTTAGCAACAAAAAAAATAGTTAAAATTTTGTTTAAAATTGCTAATGCGCTAAATGAAGATTACAAGATATTTTTGCTAACATGCTAATCTCAACTAAAAATTTGCTGAACTTAGCTAACTAGCATTAGCAAAGAAATTAGTAAATCTACTAATGTATTATTTTAAGTGTAAAATGTTGGTTCGCACTCGAAGATAGGTTTTTCAAAAACCTTTCTTTTGGTATGTAACATGACTACCCAGGCAGAAACTGCCAACCGTTCCAAAGAAAAAGTCTCGGCAAAGCCCTTTATTTTTTGTGTAAAAGGTAGTATGAATTAGAAAAAGCGCTTTGCAAGCGCTTTTCCAAGGTTTTTCTATTTAAATCCGTTCAAAGTATAAATTTTTTTATTAAAATTTATTAATTTTCGTAACAATTGGAATATTTTTTATTTCCCTGCAGGATAAGTGGCCGGTCCTTGATAGTTCTCGTGATATGTCACTTACAATGGAATTATCTCAACCCTTATGAACCGATTTGCATGAAACGTAAAATATATATAAAAGAGACAATTCTAAGGTTGGGGTGTCTCGGCTTATCGGCCATATCGGGGATTTAGGGGTTCAAAACATGGGTCAAAAAATGGTGAAAAAATAGTTTTTTGGATTTTCTCATGTGTAAACTATATGATGTTTACATATGAGAAGAAAGGTTTTTTTAATGCCTATCCAACGGTGGCATAACCTTGTAAAACTTTGGCTTCGTTAAATAATTTTTTCATGAAAATGTGAAAGTTTTGGGGGTTATTTATATGAAGACATAGGATAGAGGATATTCCTGTTAGTTCGTGAGTTATCGAAATTTTCTCGGAGGTCCATATGGTTTCATAAGAGGAAATTTTGAAACACTGATATGGCCGAAAAGCCGAGACACCCCAACCTTAAAATCGTCTCATTTATATATATTTTAAGTTTCAGGCAAATCGGTTCATAAGGGCTGAGATACTTCCCTTGTTAGACACAATGACCAACATATTACAAACTTGACACATTTCATATAAAACACCTGTTTCTTTCATGAGGAAGTGTCTTAAACTCCGGATACATCCCATGTGAAATGTCACTGGGTTATCCCTTTGGAACACTACCCGATTCGGTTCACTACACCACTTTTTTTATGGGACTTTTCCAAAAACTTTCCTAGAAGCATTTTAAATAAATTTTTTATTCCAAAACGCAAAGAAAACTGCAAACAAATTTTTTCCGGGATTTACAAAATATTTCAAAGTTTGTCCAAAATTGTTTTATCCTAATAAATTAGTTAATAAATTTTGTATCCTAATTTAATAAATTTCTTTATTCAAATAAACACCAAAAAAAGTTGTGTCTTATGGACTTATACAATTTTGATATATTTTTTGTTTCCAAAGCGCTTTAAAATAGCAACGGCATACCGTTTACCGTGGTGCTTTCCCAGCACACAAGCTACCATGAAAGGTACTTTGCCAGCGCTTTCCCGTTCGTATTTTTCTGCCTGGGTAGGATTCTTTGCGACATAGAAATAAACGCAAAAAAAACTGAAAAATATTGGGCCGCTAAAAAAAATACGTGTCACTTTATTTTTTCTGCTCTGCAAAATAAAACCGATTCCATTAAGATCAGCGGGTGACACCAGGGAGACCTTCCTTGTTAGACATTCGATTCCTTACTAAATTATTGAATTACATGACGATTTTTAAAAGATCTAAAATTCTTGACGAATACTCCGACTATATTATTTAGATTTGATTTAGATTCAAGAGATAAAATAAACGTTATCCCCTCTTAATTTTTAAAACTAAAGCTTTTATTAAATCTAGTTAATTAATTCCTAATTTCTAGAGTAAAACTAAAAATTTATTTTAAAATTAAAACAATTTCTTATTTCACTTACCAACAGCTGAAGATATAGAGGCAATATTTGATTAAATTAAAAAAAAAAATCATTAACAAAAATCAAACTTTCGAGCTATAAAAATTTTCGAAAAAAAAATATCTAAAAAAACAATACGAACTACATCTAAGTAAACTCTTAGTATAAATCAATCAACTCATCGACGAAAAAAAATATACAAAAAATTTCTTAAAAAACGAATTTAGTAAAAAAACTGAGAACTAACCTTAAGCACAATATAAAAACAAACGAAAATTGGTAAGAAATTTGTAAATTAAACCTGCACTTTATAAGAAAAATTAGTAGAACTGCATGGTAGAAATTTATGAAACAAAGCAAACATATATAAAATTGGATATGACCAAAATTAAAAAAAATAATAATGTTTGTATAAAACACAACTCCTACCCCTACACCCCCAAAAAAACCCCACTATACATAAACACCCTAAACACCCTACAATTTCCCAAGTTCAAAAAAATTAAAAAAAAAACTAAACACTACTTAGAAGTAGTTAGTAGTTTTTGCAAAAAAAAATAAAAACTAAATATTAGTAGTTTTTGATTAGTTAAAATATTTGTTAAAATTTATTATTTAAACAATTTAATAATTTTAAAATTTTCTCTTTATTCCATTTTCCAGCTCATCGCCAAATTTAAATTTTTCGTTAACTTTAATGAAAACGAAAAATCTATATGTATAAAAACAATAACGAAAGGCCTCAAAAAGTAAAAAAAACGATATCTTAAATGATTTAGCGAAATTCGAAACGAAGAAGATTTTTTCAACTAAAAAAAAAACCAACCAACCAACATCATAAACTGCATCATCTCTCTAAAAATTACAAATCCAACTTACAAAAAAACAACAACAAAAAACTACCATTATCATGACAAAAGTGCCTAAGTGCTAATATCAAAAATATTAAAAAAAACAACCTCTCGCAATTTATTTTTTTTAATTTTTTAAAATTTTTTTTTTGTTTGTTTTATATAATTGTTATTTTCTGTGTAAAATATTGTATTTTTTAAAGAAATCAAATCAAAAGCATGTTATAAAAATAAAAAGATTTACATTTAAGTATTTAATTTTAATACTTGTTCCTTTTTTTTGTAACTACTCGTATACGTTATGTCAAAAAAAAACAACCCATATGATACTCGTATGTGTCAACTGTCACAATGTCACTTGCATTGTAGAAGTTGTTATTTTTATTTTATATTTTTTTTAAATTTCTAACAGCTAAAAAAACAAATCAACAAAACAACCAACATCTTGTGAAAATTGATTTATTTTGAATTGTTTTTATTTGTGGTAAAAAAAATGTCATTTATATGAAATTGTTATATTTAGTTTATATTTATAAATTAAAAAATAAAATAAAATTTTTGTGAAAAAAAAAAACATTTAAAATAATAATACATACAACAAAAAGAAAAAAGTAATAATAATGCATGTCTGTCATAAAAAAGAAACAAAATTTTGTAATAAATTTACAATTAAAAAAAACACCAAAAACAAATTAATGAAGTTTTTTTATCAATGGGAAACATTAAAATGACCTCGAACTTGAATTAACTATTTTGTATTGCACAGTTAAAAATTTGAAAATAAATATTTTTTTTATTATTTTTAATAAAAAACAAGTGAGAGTGTTATATTCGGGTGTGCCGAATCTTTTATACCCTCCAACATGTAAAAAAAAATAAAAAACAAAAATTCAGGGGCGTTTTTTTTTTGGTAGGAGACGTTGGGGGCCACCTTCCCTTTGCGATATATGTTATCAAATGTATTTATTATGATTCTTGCAATTATTTAATTCAATCAAAATTATATAATATTTGATAAAATTTTATATAAAACAAATTTTGATACAATTATATATAAATTGATAAAATTATATATAATTTTATCTAATTTAATAAATTTTTGTATTAAATTTGATATAATTTTATAATATTTATATAAAAAAATTAGGATAAAATTATATATAATTATATATAATTTTATCAAATTATATATAATTTTATCTAATTTTAACAAATATATGTAATTACCCAGTCAGAAAAATACAATCGGGTCAGTGTCGGCAAAGAGTTGGCGACAGTGGCCCAAACGCTGGCATAACGTCGGCTAATTTACAACGTCTCCCCAACGACTAAATGATAACGTCGTAGTACGGTCTGGCGACGCTATTTTCTGACGTCAGCAAGGCGTTGGATTTATAAATTTTACAGTGACCACCCAACGTCAAAAAATAACGTCAGGGGATGGTTTTTCGACGCTTTTGTACAACTTAAAGAAAATAATGTATGAGCAAATATTTTCCAAGACGGTAAATGATCTTTTATACTCATCTGGATTTTGTGTGGTTTTTCTTTGTTTTTAACCATTTTATGTATTTTTTTAATAAATATTCGACCGAAAAACTTCCAAAGAAAAAATGTGGCAGTGAAAAAAAGTACTGTGGTAACTGTTTATTACGCTTTTTTTAATAACAGAGTTGCATTTTTTTTTAAATTGATGTCATATTTATTGTTCTTTACAATACAGCAGCAGGAAACTGCTGCACCAAAAAAAAAAAAAAAACAGCGAAACCAAAAGCTTTGGTATTGGTATAAAAGAGAACAGAATTTAAGACAAGAAAAAACATTGAAATTCGATATTAAATTCAAAACATTGATTTGAAAATAAATTTTCCAACATTTTATTTAAAACTAGCTGGACCCGGTCCGCGCTGCTGGTCCAGCTAGTAGCCTTTAGTTCCACTCTCGGTAAGCATTATCTATAAAGAAATCTCAACAAAATCGGTTCAGCCATTTTTGCGTGATGGCGAAACGGACAGACGTAACGCTAAGTATTGTACAAAGCAGATTTGTCATTTTAGGCATCTTTATCGAATCGTGGATAATTATTGCCTAAAGTTCCAAGTTGCGTCCTCGGTTAGTACTATCTGTGCTGCAAATTTAATGGAAATCGGTTTGGCACCTTTTTTTTATTTAATAAAAAAAGAAGTGCCATTTTCATACCCCTTTGCGAATCGCCCTATTACATGAACCACAATTCCCGCTCGGTTAGTGCTATCTTAGTGACAGATTCGGCTAAGCCGTTTTTGGGTGATTGCAAAACACGCAGACATAATTTTTAATTAAATTCTGAGTTTTTCCTTGTCTGGAGTTTATATTATCCTAAGAGGGGTGGTATTTTTTATTATCCCAATAAGCACATTTAAAATTCAAGTGCAAATCAAGTATAAATCAAGTGTAAATCAAGCCCTTATTTCCAGTCTATGCTTGATTTATACTTGAATTACACTTGAATTCAATAGCATTCTCCAGCAAAACGGATACTTGAATTCAAGCGCTGTTTTTACGCTTGAAAACCAGGGAAAAGGCTGTAAAAACAGGGCTTGAATTCCAGTGTCCGTTTTGCTGGAGTATGCTATTGAATTCAAGTGTAATTCAAGTATAAATCAAGCAGGGGCTGGAATTTAGGGCTTGATTTACACTTGTTTTATACTTGATTTGCACATGAATTTTAAAATTGCTTATTGGGATAATTTTTAATTTTTTTTAGAATGCTGTTAATTTCTTTAACAAAACAAAGACTTTTTTATTTAAAACTAAAAAATCAATAAACTTGAAAATGGTTGTAAATTTTGTATACACAGTGCTGCCGCAGCACTGCAGGAGTGGTGCTGACGTAACACGGGTGATACAAAAAAACAGGGTTGGGGCAACGCTATATTTTTATAACCGTCGGCAATTTCTGACTGGGTATATATAATTTTATCAAATTATATATAATTACATATATATATAAACTTTTTTTACTCGGTTGGTGATATTTATAAATAATATTTACTTACAAGGGAAGTATCTTAACCCTCATGAACCGATTTGCCTAAAACTTAAAATATATAAAAAGAAGACCATATTAAGGTAGGGGTGTCTCAGGTAATTGACCATATAAGTGTTTAAAAATTTTTTTGCACTCTTATAAAACAATGTGGACCTTCGGGAAAATTTTTATAACTCCCGAACTAACAGGAATATCGTCTAGAGCAGAAATTCATATGGAAGCCAAAAATTTGCACATTTTCATGAAAAAAATATTAAACGGAACCGAATTTTTACAATTTTATGCAATTTCACATGAAAACATCATAAAGTTTCTTAAAAAGAAATGGCTGGAAAATCCAAAAAACTCAAGGTTGGCTATCGATACCGTGCTAGAATAACGGTATTTGGCTATTGTACCGTAACCAATAAAGATATGAACACTTTTAAAAGCGTTTTTGAAAGTTGATGAAATTTCTAATATATCTGATGTATCCCCTTATGTTTGTGCCGGTTAGTTTTCGAAATATAGGCCAATACCTTTATAATACCGTTTAAAACGGTATTTTAACGGTATTGGCCTATATAACAAAACCCAACCAGTACAAACACGAAGTGACACATCAAAAATACTAGAAATTTCATCAACTTTCATAATCGCTTTTCAAAATGTCCATATCTTTATTGCTTGCGGTACAATATCCAAATACCGTTTTCTAGGTGGGTATCGATTACCAACCTTGAAAAAACTTTATTTTTTTGTCATGTTTTTACCCGCCACATCTCGTCCCCGCCACTTCCCCCTTCTCGCAGATTCTGACAAATTTTTTCTACATAAAAAGTCTCAGATTTCACCGTCCGACAGCCAATATTAAACATGAACCGGATGATATACGTCTGAAAGTAGAGATGAAATGGTGTTAAACTACATTTACAGTTTTTCATTTCGTGATCCTGTTTTCTTTTAAAAGGACTTCAAAGTTTTAAAGGATACATTTTGTAAAATATTTTTGAAATATTTGTACTTGACCTAGGATGACATTGGTGACGGAAAATGATAGAGGAAGATCTCTTCTAATTTTCCAAAAAAAGGATAAAAGGATGTGAAAAAAGTTAGTTGAAAACTTGTATCAAAATATTTCGTTGATAATTTTGACTGACATTCAAGAATACATTTTTGAAAGGACGCAACTTACCTTCTTTTTCTTGATGTGTAAAAATAATAAAAAAGGAAAATTGGGGGAGATCCTCCTCTTTTATTTGCTTTCACTAGTGACATCCTAGGACAAGTACAAATGTTAAAAAATATTTTATAATATTTAATCCTCTAAAACTTTGAAGTCCTTTTGAAAGGAAACAAGATCACGAAATTAAAAATTGTAAAAGAAGTTTTACTACATTTAGTCTCTAGTTTCAAACGTACACTCAAAATAATAACTCTGTTAAATTACAGAAAAACTCTGCGAATTTAACACAGTACACCATACTTTTTCAGCTAGCAACATTTCTTGGTAATTTTACTATAAAACTCTGTAAAATGCTTTTGACAAAAAAAAAAAAAACTGTAAATTTACAGAGTTTCTAGTAAAATATTGGTTAAATAAAAAACCATTAAGCAAAGAAAACTCTATAAATTCACATGTATTTGTAAAATGCATTTGATGCAACCAAAATTTTACAGAAAAAATCTCTGTAATTTAACGGAATTTAGTAAAATTATTTTGTAAAATTTTTATAAAATTTTTGAAAATATTTTTTTTGTTTCTTTTTCAACTTTTTCTCAAAAAAATACAGATAAAAAATTGGTGTTTTTACAGAAAACTCTGTTTTTAACTATGAAATTAAGATTACATAGAAATAAGAAAAAATTCAGATAAAACTAGTTCGCTTAAATCTGTATTTTAGCAGAAAACTCTGTTAATTATCTGTAAAATTAAGATTACAAAGTTAAAAGTAATATAACAGATGAAACTTTGTTTTTTTGTCACAACAAAATACAAAGTATTTTCTTTTAATCTGTATTTTGACAGAAAACTCTGTCAAATATCTGTTGAATTGAGATTACAGTCATTTTACAGAGTATTTTACAGACTTATTATTTTGAGTGTATATTATCCAGTTCGTGTTAAACGACTTTTTTTTCATTTTTGTCGGACGGTGTAATAATATAAAATCATAACAGAAAAAAGTTTTTTTCTTGTCATGCAACTTTTAACTTTCCAAGAGACCCCAAATTCCTCTTTACCCAAGGGTTCCGCCATATCTTAAGACGACCCTGATATTTTTTATAAACCCTAATTATGCTTATTAAATTCTTCAGCCTATTATTGATTTTCATAAATATTTCCAAATCTATTTACTAGATAATTAAAAGTTTCCAAAAAATATTTGTTGTAATCTAACCCCACGAAAAACACACCCCCTTAACCCGCAGCATACAACCAATACAATAGCAAAATCTTTATAAGGTTTTAATAATATTGTTTTCAACAAAATGAAAATTCAATCCAAAAAAATTAAACAACTCAATTTTTGGTTGCAATGCAATTAATACTGTATGTACTGTAGCCCAACTTGGTTACACATTCTATGTGGAAGAGCCCCAAGATATGGCAGCTCCGTTGTTGCTGTTTTCAGCATTTTGCCCATAGCAAAAGTGTTTTTGGTGTTTTACAAGCCGCCCCCAAATGAATAAATGTATGAGTGAGTGAGTGAATGAATGAATTTTGTACACAGAAAGAATTTGAAACGAATTTCAATCCACAAAAACACAGATTCAAAAATTTATTGATTGAAAATCAACCAATAAAGAAAATTATTATACCAATCATCAAATTGTTAGTGATTAATTGAATACTTTTTCAATCAAAAATTTTTTCGATTTTTATCACAAATTTGATAAATTTTTTATTTAAAGTCAATCAAAATAATGATTGATTGAATTAAAGCTAAAAAAATCTGGTTTGATGAAAATTGGTAATTCGATAGTTTAAGAAAAAAAAAAAAAAATTAATCAAAACATTGATTGACTCGTTGAAATTTTGTTGATCATTAGATTTAATTGAAAATTTTTAGTTAATAATTTTTCGTGTGTATGCATTGAATGAAGGTCAGCAGGAGTCTGTTCTCTAGTGGTTAAATGTAAATTGGAATTGTTTATTTTTTTCCTTTAGTTTTTGTTTTCTAGTTTTTTTTTTTATATTTTAGATTTTTATTAAAACGAGAACAATATGTTTCCCCAGAAAGTGTGTTTTTGATGGTTGTGACATAAATGTAGGTAAGGTTAATAAAAGTTAATTTAATGTTAACTATGCACATTTTAAATGTTAAACCATTTTTGATATGAATTTCAAATTTATAAAAAACAAAATTATATAAATATATGTAATATATGTAATATAAGCAAAATCTATGGTTATTTTCATATACATTTATGGGACAATTGTCATTCAAAACCTTTTTTTAAGTAATGTACCAGACATGTGCCCTAGACTGGCATTTTTCTGTATGACAAAAATTTGTTTTCTCCGATTTTCAAAGTCCGGGCATTTTTTTATTCTATTAGGCAAAAAACTTATGTGGTACCAATTTGAGGCCAATCGGATTAAATTAACCCGTGGCACCCGGTGGTCAAAATTGTGGCTTTTTAAAAAATTAAAAAAATCAAAAATAAATGTATCTTTCGACACATCGTAATTGTTAATTTTGATGCGCTGATCACGAATATCAAAAAAGTTTTAAAACCGGTTGAACGTTTTCGAGATAACGCTATTTGAAATTTGCAAAAAATGGCGGCTTTTTCCTACGTTCAAGAAATTTTGTAAAAAAAATCTCAAAATTTCATTCCATTGACCGTTTTATGGAGCTTGAGACAATCTTTCATTTAAAACAAATCTGAGACAAATCCGATCATTTTAACCCAAGGGGCCATTCGATCAAAGTTTTGGACTTTTGGAAAATTTCCACCAAAATTTTGGATCTTTGAAAATGAAAAAAATGCATTGTATTAATGTTGGCATGCTAAATACGAATATCAAAAAATTTCTAAAATCGGTCAAACGGTTTTCGAGATATCGCCATTTAAAATTGCAAAAATGTGTGTTTTTCCTAAGTTTAAGAAATTTTTTAAAAAAATCTAAATAATTCCTTCCCTTGAATCCTTCATAGAGCTTAAGACAATCTCTTATTTAAGTCTAATTTGAGCCAAATTCGATAATTTTAACCCGTTTTTGGTAAAATGTTTTTTATAAAGCCAAA
This sequence comes from Pegoplata infirma, assembly GCA_963921195.1. Taxonomy (NCBI): domain Eukaryota; kingdom Metazoa; phylum Arthropoda; class Insecta; order Diptera; family Anthomyiidae; genus Pegoplata; species Pegoplata infirma. Next base: position 32,695,757 of record OY992536.1, read on the forward strand.
ACTTTGATTGATGGGCGCCACGGGTTAAAATGATCGGATTTGGCTTAAAATAAGTTTAAATGAAAGATTGTCTCAAGCTCTATGAAAGAAATTTTTAGACTTTTTTTAAAAAAAATTCCTTGAACGTAGAAAAAACCGCCATCTCAGCGCATCAATTAACAAATATGATGTTTCGAAGGATATTTTAATTTTTTTTTTTTAATTTTTCAAAAATCCATAACTTTGACCGCCTGGCGTCACGGGTTTATTTAATCCGATTGGACTCAAATTTGTACCACATAAGTTTTAGACATACACTCAAAATAATACTTTAGTAGATTTACTAATTTTTTTTTTGCTAATGCTAGCATGTTAGCAAAAATATTTTGTAAATTTCATTTAGCGGATAAGCAATTTTAAACAAAATTTGAACTAATTTGTTTTGCTAAATTAAAAATTAAGTTGACCAAATTTTTACAAGCTTTTTTGCTAATATTAGCAAAAATAAATTGAAAATTTTTTTTAAGAAAACTTAAAATGGCGCTATCTCGGAAACTAAGCCAGATGGAGCAAAATGGAGGCCATTTTTGGTTCTCGGGCTCACCATATTATCGCCGGTCCTCTTCACATATGTGGACCCTAATGGGTCCTAACTTTGGATCCAAAAAAGTTAGCATTCCCGAAAATTTTAAAATGCTCATATCTCGGTAAATATTGCCGACTCAACAAAAACTCCAAAAGCATTTTTGTAGCTCTCAACACGTAGAACAAGAAAAAGCTCTCCGATTAATATTTTTAAGGTTATCGAGTTTTTTTAATTCTCAAAACCCCTTTGGTCCATTTGGGTTCTGGACCTATCAGGTCCGAACCAAATGGGGTCCTCAAATGTGTATGAACTAAGTTGAAATAAAAATAAAAAAAATTTCAATTGACTAATTTTTGGCAAAACATTTTTGCTAACTTTACAAAAAAAATTGTGGGTTCAAAATCAGAAAATTGTCTTGTAGGTTTACAAGCTTTTTTTGCTAACACTACAGTTTTTTTTTTTTTGAGTGTAGGACGATAAAAATTTACCCGGACACTTGGGAAAATCGAAAGTTGTTAGATTTTTTCCAAACTTTAAAAACGTCGGGGTCGGAAAAGTTGACTTTAAGAAAAACAACTAAGAAAGTTAAAATCGGTCAAGACCGACCATATGATACCCTACACCAGTGTTTTCCGTAAAATGGGTCTCAAGTCCAAACATGGACCTATTGGATCTATCTTTTGTTAGATCTTTATTTAGTGTAGAAAACACACACAGATCAAATTTTAGTGGAATTGGTTTATTTTTTTGACAATAGAGCCGATTTAACTGAATATCGGTCGAAATTTTAATATGGGGGACTAAGTCCAAAAATGGTCCAATTATATTCCAATTTGATTTGGTTAATAAAGTACACGTTAACCACCTAAAAATAAAATTTGTATCAAATATATTTTTATTTTTAGGAATTTTGAGGGAATTATGTGAATATCGGGAGGGTGGTTTGTATGGGGACTACCAGAAGGACTGACCCGAATCCTTTGAAATTTGGAATGATGATTCGTGCATATAAAATTTGATTACCTGTTAAATTTCGCGATATCTGTTAAAATACAGTTATTAGAGTCAGTTAAGGCTAATCCAAAGGGGGCGTTTGTATGGGGGCTAGGTTTTAACATGGACCATTTTTTTTTTTCAATTTCAATAGGCTTCATCCTTAGGTCAAAAGATGCTTAAGTTTCAAATTTCAAGTCAATTGGTTGAAAATTTCAACCTCAATCGTGATTAAACCGATATGTGGACAGACGGACGGACGGACAGACGGATAGACGGATGGACGGACATCGCTAAATCGACTCAAAAAGTGATTCTGAGTCGATCGGTATACTTGAAGGTAGGTCTAGGACCAGTATTTCGGGTAGTTACAAACATCAGCACAAACTCATTATACCCTGTACCACAGAGCTGTGTAGGGTATAAAAATTGCCAAAAAATATTGGACCTGTAAGGCAATGGCTTTGGGTTCCTTTTTTGAGTTGAAAGTTTGAAAGTTCTGTACAAAATAAAAAATTGTTTCAACTTTTTTTTTTGCTTAATATATTAGTTAACTCTAGATGGTGGTGCAAGCGATTCCATAACGTCATAGTTCTAGGTTTAAGACTGCTCTTAAAACGCCCAAATGATAACGTCTTTAAACGCTTATATGATTGTTTTTTAAAGCGCTCCAAAAGCATTCGGAGGACAAAAAATAAATTGTTTTAAAGTCGCATTATGCCGACAATTTGTAGATTTTTTAATTTAAATTTGGGATATATTTTCTTACAATAGACTAAACAATTATTATGTACCTTTTTTAAGGGTGTAAGATATAAAACATTTTTTAATTTGTAAAAAGGTGCTGTAAAAACGTTTTTGAGTTGGTAAAACAAAGCGTCTTTAAAGCTTTTGGAAAATAGTACTTTCAAAGTGCTTTATTTTTTATGCCATTATAAATTTCTGCTTGGGATCACTGATAAAAGACATTAAAAACTAATTTTATTAATTTTTTCTGCAAATATTTATAACTAATTAACCAAAATATTCACATACAATTAATTAATATCTTGGTACTCAAAAAATTCAAAATATTTTTGTCATTTCTTTGCCACATAATAACTTTTATATATTTCTTTTAGTTTTCCCCATCATGGCTGCGGTTTTTCTTTTTTTTCCAATTTTCCTAAAGATTTGTGGCTTGTCTGAAACAGTTGTTTTATAAAATTATTTTCGTTTATTTTTTGGTGTTTGGCTTTTTCGTTAATTTAATTTTCATTGTTTTGACAAGCATTCTAAAACAAAAGAATTTCGAATATTTTTGCCATTTTAATAGATGATAAATTAACAAAAGTTTTTCTTGTTGTGGTTTCTAAGAAGGATTTCACATTCGTTTTGTGGCTGTTGTGGAGATTTACAATAAACAAAAACTCTGGGAACAATGAAAACAATATTTAGTTACACTAAAAGTTTATATTTCAATTAACTAAATATTTTTGCTACCAAAAAATACCAAATCCTACATCTATAGTTTGACTTTTTGACAAGAGTAGTAATTAATTAGTTGAACAAAATGAAAAAAAAAAAAAAAACAATAAAATGTTTTAGAAATCATGAGAGTGTAAAATTTTTTCACATGAACTAATTTAATTAATTTATATTCATAGAAATTTTGTAAGATTGTGTTTTAGAATTATAAAGATGTTAGTTAAAGATAACTAAATGTTAAAGGATATTTGTAATAAATACTAAAAACAAAAGTTTTTAACAAAGGTTTTAATTAACCTAATCCTTTTTTAGGTTATACGGTCATTAAATTTAAGCTTTTGGGTACCTGTTGTTTTTTATATAATATCCATAAAAATCAATGGAAGTACTTATGTATATTAATTTTATCAAACCATACGCAATGACCTTTTATAGTCAATCCTAGGTCTACGATCAGTACCGTAGTACCGGAAATCCCGGTATTCCCGAGAATTAGTACCGGTTTCCCGGTTCTTAAATAATTCCCGGTATTCCTGGTTCCGTTTCTGACGGTATTATCGATATGCCTGGTATGTACATTAGCTTGTCGCGAAAAATAAATTAAAGGTAATAACGAAAAAAAGACGCTCTTTCGAGAGCTGATGATGGGAAAAATAATAAAAAAATGGAGTCTGTCTTTACCTCACTAGAACCGGTTAAAGTTCACAATCGTTGGGTATTTTGTTAAAAAATATGTCTGCAAAGTTTGTACTCTTGGCCAAACCATTGAATCATGATAATGTTTTGCTGTATAAATAGGTGTTCTTTTTAAAGCTAAATTTTTCTAGAAAAAATAACGCTAAATTAATTTGTCATTCCATGCAAAACGGATCGAATATCGGTCGAGGACCCCATTATGTGTTTATATTATTGATCCGTAAAGGTTTCTAAGACATAGTGATATCCATCTATCTGTTTGTCTGTGTTTGTCGATAAAAAAAGTTTTTGATGAAAAAAAGTTTTTAATAAAAAATATTATTCATAAAAAATTTATGAAAAAAAAATATTGATAAAAAAAAATTATGACAAAAATATTGATAACAAGTAAAAAAGTTAAATTCGGCCTTGCCGAATGTAGTGATACCCTCCACAATTTCAAAAAGATTATTGCAAAAAACTTTATTTAAAAGGAAATTACTTTTGAAAAAAAAAAAATTTTTGAAAAAAAAAATTCCGCGAAAAAAAATTTTGGTAAAAAAAAATCCGCAATTTTTTTCTTTTTTTGTCAAAAAATATGTTCGTACTTGTTTAAGTACCATTTGGAGTTCAATTATGTTCACATATGTCAACCAGAAGCCGAATTAAAGCATTTTGTATTTTTAGGTTATGTTGAATGTACTGAAATTTTTGAGGTGTGCTTACATTTTCGCTCATAACTTTTGAACCGCTGAACCGATATCGCTCAAATGCAATACCAAACTTCTCGGGAGTACTTCCAATAAATATGTTAAGTTTCAGTCATCTCTGTGCAATATTTTGTCCGCGACAGCATTTTCCACAGACAGACAGACAGACGGACAGACGGACAGACGGACAGACGGACAGACGGACAGACGGACATCGCTAGAATGTCTTAAAATCGATCGGGCATCATGAATATATATACTTTATGGGGTCCCAGATCGATATTTCGATGAGTTACAAACGGAATGACAAACTTATATATACCCTCTATCACTAAGTGGAGGGTATAAAAAAAAGATATTGATAAAAAAAAAGATATTGATAAAAAAATATTGATCAATAAATTACACTGTAAGTATAATTTTAACTTTTGAAATGACACATGAAAACGCCGAGACACGAAAACTTAATTTTGGGTCGTATAATCCCGTGGCATTCTCCGTTTTGCCAGGTCAGGTTAAAATTACGCGATATTTCGTTTCAAAGTTTTGCGATTTTCAATATTATTATATTTTTCTAGGAAAAACCTTCAAAAACTCTTTTAAAATTACTTTATTTAGTATTTAATAGTCACAAATTTACTCTAACAATGATATCTAATCAATTTATGCTAGTAAAATAAAATCTTTTTCCTCATTTTTCAAATTTCTTAAAAAAAACAATAAAAAATTGCTTGAAAATCACTAACTTAAAAATTTAATATCTCTTTATATTGACCTGATCTGTCAAAACGGAGAATGCCACTGTGTTCTACGACCCAAAATTAAGTTTGGGTGTCTCATCGTTTTGTTGTGTCAATTTCACTTACTTACAGTGTTATTGATGAAAAAAAAATCTTGATGAAAAAAAATATTGATAAAAAAAATTTTTTGATGAAAAAAATAAAATATTGACAAAAAAAATATTGATAAAAAATATTGATGAAAAAAAAAATATTGATGAATAAAATAAAATATTGAAAAAAAAAAAATATTGATAATTAAAAAATATTGATAAAAAAAAAATATTGAGGAAAAAAAAATATTGGTGAAAAAAAAATATTGATGAAAAAAAAAATTATGAAAAAAAAATATTGATGAAAAAAATATTGAAGAAAAAACATATTGATGAAAAAAAATATTGATGAAAAAAAAAATTGTGAAAAAAAAATATTGATGAAAAAAATATTGAAGAAAAAAAATATTGATGAAAAAAATATTGATAAAAACAAGTGAGAGTGTTACATCGGATGTGCCGAATCTTTTAAACCCTCCAAAATGTAAAAAACAATATTTACAAAAATCCAGGGGCGTCTTTTTTTGGGGGGGTTGGGGGTAACGTTAGGGGGCATCTTCCCATTGCGATTTTGAACTTCTTCTGAGATAATAATGTTGCATTTGCTTAGCAAAATTACAAAAAACCCTGCAAAAAATGCGGTTTTTCTTAGGTTGGTTTATTTCTCCAAGGGGGAACTTTTTTCCCCTTGGTCCGATTTTGCTCATTTACGAACTTGACCTGCCTAGGAATATAAAACATATTCGTGCCAAACTTCGGAAGGGTAGCTCTTTTCTTTTGGACTCTATCGTGTCCTCTACAGACGGACAGACGGACGGACGGACATCGCTAGAATGTTTTAGAATCGATCACTGATCAATAAAATATATACTTTATGGGGTCCTAGACCGATATTTCTATGCGTTACACACGGAATGACAAAGTGAGTATACCCCCATACTGTGGTTGGAGGGTATAAAAATATTTTTAAGTGGCTATATTTCCTGATTTCAACACAATGCAATGCATGTATAGGGGGCATCCCCGAGTGTTGGTCAATAAAAAAAAAAAAATCATGTTATTAATTGATTTAAGAAGTATAACATACAAAAAAAAATATAATTTAAGCAGTGTTACTCTAGCTCGAGGTATTTTTTCTTTTCTATAGGGAAAAGGTCTCTACAAATTAAATTCATGTTGTTAATTGATTTTAGAAGTATAACCTTTTCTATAGGAAAAAGGTCTCGACACTCTAGTAGGTTATTAAATGTTCGGTCTTGACCGACAAAAATTTTATTACTTGATTGTTTCTGCTGAATTATCGATTTTTATTTGATGTAGCTTTATTTGGAAAATTTATAAAATCTAATTTTAAAACTTAAAATTGCCCGTACTTTACTTAACCTTGAATTTAGTCATGTCTGCATTTGTAAATTTGTGACAGTCAATGTACTCAATTATTTTTTTTTTTATACAATCAATTGAACCAGAAAGTTTGTCATATTCTATAAAGACTACATTATTGTGATTAAAGATCAATGATCTGTTTGTTTTAAAATAACAGAATTTAACTTCACACATTTTTTGGCCAAATAATATTAATGCTGGCAAACTAAGAAGGTTTCCCAAATGATATGCGGCGTTTTTTCCCCATTTTTTGTGTCAATAAATTCCCTACTGCCAACGACCGTAGAGGGCGCCGCGCTTATAAGGATACCAAAAATTTGTGGAAGGTGGCCAAATTCCGGCTGCCAAATTTGGATTCCAAATTTCGTGGAGAGCTAATCAACGTTTACTTCGTAAAATGTTGGACCCTACGATGTGAACATTTAGTACATTTTTTTAATATTTAGTACATTTTTCAGTTTTTTGTTTGTTTTTTATATAAAAAAATACAGTTATTACGAAAAAATAATAAAAACAACAAAATCAGAATTTTGTTGTATTTATTTTATTTGAAATCAATTTTTTTTTTTTTTCAAAAATAAAATAAATTTTTTTTTTATTTTATTATTATTATTTTTTTTAATTTTTAATTGTTTCTGATATTTTTCTGACGTTTTCTCAATATTTCTAAAAAAATATACCTTTTTTAAGTAGTAGCGGGTAGTAAACGTTGATTTGCTCTCCACGAAATTTCTTCCACAACTTTTTGGTATCCTTATAAGCGCGGCGGCATCTACGGTCGTTGCTACTGCCGCGTCTGGTTAGTCTGTGTTTCTACCCAATCACATTTACAAACGGAATGGCAAATCTAATATTTACCTTCTGTCGCGAATTGAAGGGTATTAAAAACATTTGAAAAATGTCAATATTTTATGCATATTTAGCAACATTAATGCTACCATACAATTAATGATTGATTTACGGGATTTTAAAAGTTAAACATTGAAATTAAAAATAATTGAAATTCCAAAGTGTTTTAAAAGAACCTTAACAGCCTAAAAGACCTAAAATGCCTTCAATGTGGCTTATAAATTAGGTCATAAAAAGGCACGTTTATCTGCGAAAAAAAAATTCAAAATTTATAACACCATTTGACCTCAATTAGGCAAAGTATTAAGAAAAAATAAAATTAAAAAAAAAACGGCAAAAAACGCTAAAAACAAAAAAAAATTAACCTTTAACCAATGAACCCTTAAATAAAAAAAACATTTGCAGCATAATTGGGTTCCACATCAATTATTTTCTAATGATTACTAACAGTGACATTGTCTGACCTTTACGAAAAAAAAATTACTTAGTAGTAATTTGAGAAAAATTATATAGCAGAATCTTAAAACAGCAAACAATTCAATTTATTATAAAACAAACAAAAAATATAGAACAAACTAAAAAAAAATTACAAAAAAACATCTAAACCAAAAAAAAAACCAACTCAAAAATTTAAAAAAAGTTCTTTTACAAAGGAATATAGAATTTCCATCAAATAACCATAGAAAATACAGCTTAAAGTACATAAATGAACAAAAAGCCAAAAAAAAAAAAACACAAAGCAAACACATTTACCAAATAGACAAACATATTATTATCCTGGGAATTTAAGCGCTTTACAATAAAAGTACATTTTCACTTTCCCAATAAAGAGCAGTTAAACAATGGTTTTCAAAATAGCAAAAGCCAACAAAAAAATACAAAAAAAAATTGCGTGTTAAACGTTAAAAATGGCTAAATATTGAAGACTTAAAGCAAAAATTATAAAAAACAAGTGAGAGTGTTAAATTCGGCTGTGCCAAATCTTTTATACCCTCAAAAGTGTACAAAAAAAAAATAAAATTTTTTTTTCAGGGGCGTAATTTTCTTAATGGAGAGGGGTTGGGGTTTGGTTGTTTGGTGGGAGACATTGGGGGATACCTTCCCCTTGCGATATATATTATCAAATGGATTTATTATTGATTCATGAATTATTTAATCCAATTAATAATTATTTTAATACATTTATTATATCCACGCCCACAAAAGGTGCGGGTCAAACTTTTATTTTATTTTTTTTATCCGCTGGGTCCACATGCAGGGTTTTGAGCTTCCTGTGACATATGTTAGGTTAGGTTGTAAGTGGCTGCTGACGTTTTACGTCAACACACGTAGACTCTGAGGTCCATTGTGATACAACGGGACTGTAATAGGTTTCCCTACTAGTCCCTGTCGTTAAACCAGTTTGAGGTTCTTATGAAACTCCTTAGATATTGAATTTTGACATCCGACAAATCAGAAAGATCGTACAGCTCCCTAGATCCCAGTGAAGCAAGTCTCTGACCAGAAAGTGCCGGGCAATGGCAAATAAAGTGTTCGATAGTTTCCAACTCCTCTTCATCCATGCAACTCGGCAAAAGTCATTCGACGGCACATTTAACCACTCTGCGTGCTTCCCTATAAGACAGTGTCCGGTAATTATAGAAGCCACCGTCGAAATCTCTCCTCTTGGAAGCGATATCAGCTCACTTGTGCGCCCCTGATCAAGAGAAGGCCAAATCAGTCGTGTTGTCTCACACGTCCATTCATTAGCCCATCTTTGATTAGTCTCCGTCGCAGAACAAAGCAGTAGGTTTTGCTTGCAAGTTTCTAGAGGCATACCAACACATTCCAATTCTGTTGGAACCTGTAAGGTAGTTCCTAGTCTTGCAAGCTCATAGGCTCTGCAATTCCCTGGAATGTCTCTGTGCCCTGGGATCCATATGAGTTGTATGTTTAACTGCTTGGCCATCTCATTTAAAGACGTGCGGCAGTTAAGGGCAGATCTTGTTTTCAGAAACATTGAATCCAGGGACTTTATCGCGGCTTGACTGTCAGTATAGATGTTGACTGCGGTTGTAGACAAGACATTGCAGCTCAACCAGTCAGCCTCTTCCTTTATTGCCAGCATCTCTGCCTGGTAAACACTGCAATGAACTGGAAATCTACGAGCCAGGCTCAATCCAAGCTCTTCCGAATAGACTCCAAAGCCCACTTGTTAGTGCAGCCTCGATTCATCTGTGTAAAAAAAATTTATGGTGGCTCCACTACCCGGAATGTCCCCAATTCAAGACTCCCTGGATGGTATCATAGTGGTAAAGTGGCGCTCAAAGAGGCTCAAAGAAGGAGCACAGTTCACATATTGTGGTATTGTTATCTTCTTCAAGATCGCGCTATGGCCACAATCGCTGCTCCTCCATTGCAGCGTGCTATTAAGTCGAATTGCCGACGCAACCGCATACTGCCTACCCAATATGTCCAATGGTATCAGGTGAAGGAGGATTTCTAATGCAGCCGTAGGTGTAGTACGAAGAGCACCAGTGATGCACATCGATGCCATTCTCTGTACCTTCGTGATAAAGACACAGTTCGCTTTTATTTCTAAAGCAGTGACATAAAAATGTTGCATTTGTTTAAAAAAAAGTAAGAGGTTGGTTTAGTTCTCCAAGGGGGAACTTTTTCCCTTAGTCCGATTTTGTCCATTTCCGAACTTAACCTGCCTAGGAATATAAGACATAATCGTGGGAAACTTCAAAAGTCTAGCTCTTTTATTTTGGACTGTATCGTGTCCTCTACAGACGGACAGACGGACGGACGGACATCGCTTGAATGTCTTAGAATCGATCACTGATCAATAATATATCGTCCATTCCATGAGTCATTTTAAAAAATCTGACCGAGGGTCTTCCGATTTTTGTTATATTTTTCATACAGATGCTCTATGGAGCCAGTTTCAAATTTCATCCATCAGATCGAAAATATTTAAAAAACTCGCTGTTTTATTCACGATTTTCGTTTTTAAAAAAGTTAAAAAAATGCAAAATCTGTGTAACTTTGAGCAGCTGTATTTTCTAAACTACTTATCGCATTTTAACAATCCATAGCGCATATTAATGGTATGTAAGTCTTTTTTGATATCTTATAGACTGAAAAAATATTGGTGTTTTAAAAGTGCATTTTATATGCAAATGCAGTTTTGAAGTGCATTTTGCGAAACTTTTACCCCTTTTTATTTTTTTTTTATTAGCATAATTGAAAAATTTAAGATTTTTGCTACAAAACAATGTTTTCATTACAATGGACCGAGCATGTATGGTATTTTTAATATTTTTTTTTAAAAAGTACTTCCTTAAGTTTCCCTTATAAAAATTTTTATTTTTTAAATTATACCAAAATCATGTAAAAAGACATTTTTTTAAGCCGTTATATTTTCAAAAGTACTAATCGAATCTCATTGTATTTATGCACATTAGAAAGGTATTTTTGTCTATTTTTTGCATTTAAAGACCGCAAATATGTTCGTGTTTCAAAAATGCATTTTAAATGCAAATGCAATTTTGAAGTGCATTTTTCAAAACTTTTACCCCTTTGAATTTTTTTTTAGTTATTATATTCGAAAAGCTTACAATTTTTACTACAAAATAATGTCCTGCTAATAATGGACCCACTGTGTGTGCTATTTTTAATTTTTTTTTTTTAAATTTCCTTAAAAAAATTTTAATATTTTAATTAAAACCAAAAAAATCTGAAATAACATGATTTTTTTTTAAATTCTGAAAAATATTACACACAGTGGGTCCATTATTATGAGGACATTATTTTGTAGTAAAAATTGTAAGCTTTTCGAATATGATAACTAAAAAAAAATTCAAAGGGGTAAAAGTTTTGAAAAATGCACTTCAAAATTGCATTTGCATTTAAAATGCATTTTTGAAACACCAACATATTTGCGGTGATTAAATGCAAAAAATAGACACAAATACCTTTCTAATATGCATAAAAACAATGAGATACGATTAGTACTTTTGAAAATATAACGGTTTAAAAACATGTCTTTTTACATGATTTTGGTATAATTTAAAAAATAAAAATTTTTATAAGGGAAACTTAAGGAAGTATTTTTTAAAAAAAAATATTAAAAATATCATACATGCTCGGTCCATTGTAATGAAAACATTTTTTTGTACCAAAAATCCTAAATTTTCCAAATATGCTAATTAAAAAAAAATTAAATGGGGTAAAAGTTTCGCAAAATGCACTTCAAAACTGCATTTGCATATAAAATGCACTTTTAAACCACCGATATTTTTTCAGTTTATAAGATATCAAAATAGATTTATATACCATTCGTATGCGCTATGGATTGTTAAAATGCGATATGTAGATAAGAAAATACAGCTGCTCAAAGTTACACAGATTTTGCATTTTTTTTACTTTTTTTAAAACGAAAATCGTGAATAAAATAGCGAGTTTTTCAAATATTTTCGATCTGATGGATGAAATTTAAAATTGGCTCCATAGAGTATCTGTATGAAAAAAATAACAAAATTCGGAAGACCCTCGGTCAAAAAATGCCTAAAATTACCAAATGTCTCGTGGAATGGACGATATATACTTTATGGGGTCCACGATCGATATTTCGAAGCGTTACACACGGAATGACAAAGTGAGTATACCCCATACTGTAGTTGGAGGGTATAAAAAGTAATAAGGTTAAATCCGGCCTTGCTGAATCTATTGATACCCTCCACAATGCAAAAAAGATTTTTGAAAAGAACTTTATTTGGAAAAAAAATTTAAAATAAATTTTTTTTTTTTAAAAAAATAATAAAAAAAAAAATCCGCGAAAAAACCATATTTTTGTAAAAAAAAATTGTTTTTACTTGTTCAAAAACCATTCGGTGCAATAGGTCCACCACCTGCCAAATTAAAGCATTTTGAATTTTTAGGTTATGTAGAATGATCCAACACTTTTGAGTTTTTTTTACATTTTTGTTAAAAAATTTTGATCCGTTGAACCGATATCGCTCAAACGCAAACCCAATTTTCTCAGGACAACAACAAGTAGATGTATTAAGACTCACAAGGAAGGTCTTCCCCAGGGCAAACATCGATTGTCCCGAAACTTGCATATATGATACAGAGGAACAAAATAAGAGTCACCTATTTTTTTAACCTGCCCAATCTCACATGTAGCAGGTCAAAGGGGAGAGAGAAAAACGGGATTTTTTCGTTTTTTGAGGATTTTTCCCATTTCTTCAAATGAAACTATATGAACATTTAATACAGATCGAAAGGTTTTTTGAAGGCCTATGCAATGGCGTACCGGTCGTATCCAAATTCGGCTTCTTAAAGTTCGTTATTGTCAAAAATCTAGAAACCTTTGGGTAGTTTATATGGAGATGTATATACATACGTACGACCCCCAAAATAATTTGTAATAATCTCTATTAAAATTAAGCTGACCCGTATTTTTGCGTTTGTAAAAATTCCTGCTAGTTCGGTTTTTATTCAGATTTCCCCGAGAGTCCACATTTTTTATTTAGTGGCAACCCATTTTTAAATTTGAGATTGTGCAGCTACAAAAAACAGGTAACTCTTATTTTTCAAAACTTATTCCAATATTTACATAAGTTTCAGGACAATCGGTGAGTGCCCTGTGAAAGACCTTCCTTGTCAGTCATATCTGTTCCATTCCAACAGACGGGCATTGCCAGAGTGTAGTAGAGATGAGATGTAGTGGAGAGTATCATAAAAAAATTGTATCATAAAATGGACCCCCAAGTTCCAAAACTGCAATCAAAATCTAGCATATTCCGTTTTTGAGATATTCACTATTGAAAAATTTTCCACGCAAAAATCTCATATGCGAATTGCAGTTTTGGAATCATTTTATGTGAAATCAACTCCAATTTTTGGAAGAATCTGTAACAGTGGACCCCCAAATGTGCAAAATTATTGGTTTTTTGACTTTTTAAGAACAAATATCTCAAAAACGGTACGTGCTAGAAAAAAATTGGGTGGCAGATTAGGATTGAGGAGAGCAAAATCTATAAGAATTGTTGGATATTTCACTGGGAGGTTTTTGTTGTCGAACAGTATAATTATTTAGCAATAACTCGAAAACAGGATCAGCTGGGATTTTTCGTGTTAATGATTTTAAAAGTACAAAATAAAGAGGAGTGAAATGCCATTACCCGATTTTGTCACCATTTTAACAAAACCTAAACTTGCTTGAAGAGGGGTGTGGAATAAAAATCAGTAAAAAGTTAAATTCGGTTTGCCGAATGTATTTTTTTTTTTTTTAAAGAACAACACTCAGGGGATGCCCCCTATAAATGCATTGCATTGTGCTAAGATCAGGAAATATAGGTATGGGAAGGAGGAAAAAGGGAGTAGTGTTTGTGGATGTTTGACTTGAATTTTTTAATGTTGTAAGTATCAGGAAAAACGTGGGCGGGAAGTCTGTTCCACATACGAATAGTTCGGCCAAAGAAGGAATTCTCTCTATAGTGTGTCGTACGGTCCGTTGCCCAATCAACAACAAACGGATGAACTCTGCTGGAGAGGCGCACGTATATCCGGGATGAGATTACTTATCTCAGAGGAACAATTTTTTTTTAATTTAAAAAGAAATCATTAAAAATTTAAAAAAAAATTTTGGTGAAAAAGAACTCCGAGAAGTTTTTTCATCTAATCAGGTTTTACACAAATATTTCGATAAGTTACAAACAGAATCACAAACTTATATACATCCTCTATCACTAACAATAAGTGTAGAGTATCAAAAAATATAAATTGGAAATCAATCTCACACTTTATTTCTTAATTTTTTTTCATTTCCGTTATAAAAGCCCGCAAATTTCACATAAAAGCTATAAACTCAATTTATTATTGTATTCAGCATATTCTTTCATTATATTGTTAAAATAATTGTTCAATAACAATAATGTTTTTTTACTATTGGAGGTAGGTATGAGTTTGAAGTGTAAAAGCCAGCTTTAATATAACCACTTAATGTTTATATTTTACTATGGCTTTTTGTCTAGAACAGTGATTCTTAAACTTGTAAACATTTCTCAGAATCAATAAATGTCCAAAGCAGTTTCAAAAGAAAAGTTAAATTCGACTAATGGTAAGCAGAATCTTGGAATACCCTCTACAATGCTCTTTTTACGTGATAGAAAAATTTTCTAACGTGAAAAAAATTAACAATTTTGATTAGAAATATTTTATTTTGAGTAAAAAAACTTTTTTTTAGTAATTTTTGATAAAAAACAAAAAAATAATTTACAAAATTTTTTTTTGAGTGTAAATTTTTTTTTCGAGTGTATTTTTTTTTTAGTGTAAAAATATTTTTGAGTGACAAAAATACGTTGTAAAATATTTTTGTGACTTCCCGTGTAAAAAAATTATTAGATTAAAAAACACATATCTCCTTTGATAAAAACATATATGGATCATATCTAAAGGGATGTAATCAGATCTACTCCATATATATTCACATCTGCTTCAGATATATTTTGATCCGTAAATTGAGTCTATCTGGAATATATGACATATATGATCAGACATTTTCAGATATGTTCATATATGTAAAATTGTCAGATAGACTCAATTTACGGATCAAAACATATCTGAAGCAGATGTGAATATATATGGAGTAGATCTGATTACATCCATTTAGATATGATCCATATATGTTTTTATCAAAGGAGATATGTTTTGATCTAATTATTTTTTTACACGGGTTACCAATGTTTTTAAAACATGTTTAACGGGTTTTCAACACGTGAATTTAAGGTGAAACTAATCTGAAATTCACGGTTTTGCTAATAACTTTTGAACCACTTGCCCGATTTGACAGAAATTTAATATGAACTAGGCCAGGAGAACGACAAAATATATGCCAAGCTTCAGCATCCTCCTTTCGAAAGTTAGCGTGTTTTTTATCTCGTAAATTCACGAAAAACCCTTGCCGAAATTTAGTCTTTTGCTCATAAATTTTTAACCACTTGACCTATTTTGCTGGATTGCAATACCAACCTGACTAGGTAAATGCCCAATATATATGCCAAACTTCAGGAGCCCCCGTAAAGTCTTTCAATAGTTAGCGTCTTTTCAACAGACAGACAGACGGACATTGCCAGATCGTGTTAAAATTGATCGAGGATCATGAAAATATATACACTTAAAAAATTATGTCATTAACTGTTTGTAGTTTATTTAAAAAGTTTTCCGTTTAGTCGTTTTTAAAAGCAAAAACATTTGTTTGATGTTCAGTTTTTATTAACGACTTCTTCTGTCCTTTGTTTCAAAAATAACACACTAAAAAATAAAGACTTTCATTAACATTTAATCTTTAAAGTCATTTATTTTTGTTCTGTAAGTAAAAACTACTGATTATTCTTTAAATTTTTAATGATTTTTGTAAGTAATTTTTTTTTAAATTGTTGGTATTTTTTAATGAAATATCATTAGTTTTTACCTACACAAGTCAGTAATTTTTTTGTAGAAAAAAAAAAATCAAAAAATTATTTATAGAAATATAAAAACATGTTTGTATCAAGTGACTTTGGCACGATGGGTAGAGTGTCTGGCCAGAATGTAGTTGGTTGCGGGATCGATTCCCCAAAATTTTATTAAAAATTTTTAAAAAAATATTTCAATAGAAAATTGTATAAAATAACCTACGATATCATTAATTTTTAATGTTTTCGTAGGTTATTTTTTTGGAATTTGTTGGTAAAAATAACAGAACTATCATTAATTTTTAATGTTTTCGTAGGTTATTTTTTTCGAATATGTTAGTAAAAAAGAGGGAAAAAACCGTAATTTTTTAATGTTTAATGTTATTTATTTTAGAAAATTTTGTCAACAGTAAAAAATAAATGTTGATGTTTGTTAAAATAAATGAATAATTACTGGGATGGTTTTCAATTGTTTATTCACTTGTTTTAAGTGTGTTTTTCTTTTGTTTTTGCCTACAAAATATTTTGAGTGTATACTTTATAGGGTCCTAGACCCATATTTAGAGGTGTTACAAACGGAATGTCAAACTTATATATAGTGTCCGACCGAACAGTTCGGCCAAAAAATGCTATTGGCCAGAAATTAATATTTGCAAGCATTTTTAACAGCTTTTTCTGATGGCCGTTTGTTTGTTTAGGCAATAGAAGACTATTCTGACTTTCAAATTTAATGGCGAGGACGAAGTTAAGCACCAATTTAGATGTTCGGTAACCGAACGTTCGGCCAAATTGAAAAAAGTTCGGTTACCGAACTTCGAAATTTTGGCTTAACTTCACAGAAAAAAAACGTCGAGGTAACGTTATCTAAGCTGGCATAGGTGAATTATTTTTGTATGAAGCTTAAAAGCCACGACTTATTACCTATGCCACCAGTATAATTTTACTTTACATTTTCACCTAATGGCCATGTAAGATTTACTAATAAAAATAGGTAAAATTTCGAATTTAATTTTTTTATTTTTTATTGACATTTTCAATTTTAATATTTTGAAAAGGTATGTCTAAAAATTAAATTAATTGAAAAATAATAAAATTTTATGTATAAATTGCATATTAAATTTTTAGAAATTGAATGCAAAATTGAATCAAATAAGAAAAGCAAACAAAATTACTGGAAACCGTAATTCAAATGATTTATTAGAGGTAAAAAATCATAATGATTCTTTCTATGTGCTGTCTTTTAATATGGATAATTTTTACCAGTTTGAGGTTACAACAACATTTCACTCCCAAAAATTTCTTTTATGGTACGAGCAGGTGATCCCTAATTGAACGGTTAAAATGCAAATTGATTGTAAGGTTATAAAAACACGAGACTTGGAAAATAAATCCCATTTGATCCCCGAAAAGTTAAGGCCAATAACATAAAATGGACCCGTTTCAGCTTCTGCAATAGGAAAGTCAAATACCCTTGAGGAGAGAGCAAATGGAAGAATGGCCACTCCTCCTTGAACTTGCTTTGTAATGATCCTTTTTCTATAAAAAAAACTTTTCAGAAATTGAGAATTTTTCTGTAGAAAAAATACCTTATAATCTGAGAAATTTTCTACAAAAAGACATTTTTTCTGTAGAAAATTCTAAGATACTGAGACATTTTTCTATTGAAAAATTCTCAAATTCTAAGACATTTTTTTATAGAAAAATTCTTAGATTCTGAGACATTTTTCTATTCTTAGACATTTTGCTATAGAAAAATTCTCAGATTCTGAGACATTTTTTCTATACAAAAAATGTTTTAAATCAAATTCTGATACATTTTTTTATAGAAAAATTCTCAAATTCTGATACATTTGTTCTATAGAAAAATTCTCAGTTTCTGATACATTTTTTCTATAGAAAAATTCTCAGATTCCGATACATTTTTTATGTAGAAATATTCTCAAATTCTGATATATTTTTTCTATAGAAAACATTTTTTTCTACAGAAAAAATGTCTCAGAATCTAAGAATTTTTCTATAGAAAAAATGTCTCAGAATCTGAGAATTTTTCTATAGGAAAAAAGTCTCAGAATCTGAAAATTTTTCTATAGAAAAAATGTCTCAGAATCTGAGAATTTTTCTATAGAAAAAATGTCTCAGAATCTGAGAATTTTTCTATAGAAAAAATGTCTCAGAATCTGAGAATTTTTCTATAGAAAAAATATCTCAGAATCTGAGTATTTTTTTTATTGAAAAATTCTCAGATTCTGAGACATTTTTTCTATAGAAAAATTCTCAGATTCTGAGACGTTTTTTCTATAGAAAAAATCTCAGATTCTGATACATTTTTTCTATAGAAAAATTCTCAGATTCTGAGACATTTTTTCTATAGAAAATTTCAGATTCTGAGACATTTTTTCTATAGAAAAATTCTCAAAATCTGAGACATTTTTTCTATAGAAAAAATATTTTAAATCAGATTCTGATACATTTTTTTATAGAAAAATTCTCAGATTCTGATACATTTTTTCTATAGAAAAATTCTCAGATTCTGATACATGTTTTCTATAGAAAAATTCTCAGATTCCGATACATTTTTTATGTAGAAAAATTATCAGGTTCTGATATATTTTTTCTATAGAAAACATTTTTTCTATAGATAAAGTGTCTCAGAATCTAAGAATTTTTCTATAGAAAAAATGTCTCAGAATCTAAGAATTTTTCTATGGAAAAAATGTCCCAGAATCTAAGAATTTTTCTTTAGAAAAATCGTCTCAGAATCTGAGAATTTTCCTATAGAAAAAATGTCTCAGAATCTAAGAATTTTTCTATAAAAAAATGTCTCAGAATCTAAAAATTTTTCTACAGAAAAAATGTCTCAGAATCAGATTTTTTTCAATAGGAAAAATATATTTGAATCAAAGAATTTTTCTATAGAAAAAATGTCTAAGAATCTGAGAATTTTTCTATAGAAAAAGTGTCTCAGAATCTGAAATCTGAGAATTTTTAGAAAAAATGTCTCAGAATTTAAGAATTTTTTTGTAGAAAAAATGCCTCAGAACTGAGAACTTTTCTCAGAAAAACTTTTGCTTTACAAAAAAAATTCTTAGAATCTGAGAATTTTTCTATAGAAAAAAATGTCTCAAAATCTGAGAACTTTTCTATAACAAAGATATCTCAGAATATGAGATTTTTCACAGGACCTGAGATTTTTTCTGTAGACAAATATCTCAGAATCTGAGATTTTTTCAATAGAAAAAATATCTCAGTATCTGATTCTAATACTTTTTCTATAGGAAAATTGTGTCAGAATCGTTAATTAGTAAATACATGCAGCAATTATGATAAAAAAATATTTTGTACAAATAAAAACATAATAAAATCAATTAATTCTTTTATTTATGGGTGGAATTATTTATAGATCGCTTATTAACAAAATAAAATAGATAAATTACCAAAGTTTATGTATAAATATTTACTTTGCAGAACTTTTTAAAGTTTACAAAGTTTATTAGGAAAATTTCCTAAAAGCATAGTTAATTTTTCGAACATATAATTTTTTAAAAATCACCTTGGCTTTTTAGTAATATTGTCTAAAAACTTTGTAGGCTCTATGTTGTCTTGGCACTTAGATAAAGTTGTACTATGTTTTTAGGTAATATTACCTCGATTTTTTTTTTGTGTGTTCGTACTCGTTCTTAAATTTTACACTCAGAAACGTTTTTCATCGCCTCAACAACTCTATCCCATTTAAAAAAAGTTGTTAAAAGTACTTCCAAATACAAAATTTTTGATTAAATGACGTTTTTTGGCCGAACTGTTCGGTCGGACACTACTTATATACACCCTCTATCACAAGAGTGGAGGATATAATAATATCATGATAATTTCTTTCGTGTCATCCTTATTACCATTTAAGAATCCCTGGTCTAGGCTATAAGTAGCCTTTATTGTCGCTAGTAGTCTGTGTAAATATTCAATTTAAATGAAAATTTAATTAAGGTCACAATTAATATTGTTATTTTTTTTGTATTTTTTTCTTACCGCCAACTACCACTTATAACGCTGCGTGAGTATATTTCATTCATACAATTTAAGTTTCAGCATTAATGAAGTCTTTTATATTATATTTATATTTATATACTTATTTTATACATTAACTATACATTATAACTACAGAATCGTAATAAAAATATGCAATTTAATATTGTAGGTCTTCTTTATAACACCAATTTCCTTTAATAAGTATATTGTGGTGGAGTGGATGATGGTTAAATACAGTAAACAATTACCAAGAAATATTATATAGAACAATTAAATTGAATTAAAGAGTTAAAATGGAAAATTTCAAAAGACGTCGTAGATTGGAAATGCAGTGTTACAAAGTTTCAAGTTTCCAGAACTATTGTAAAAAGTACAAAGTATAATTTTTTCACTTTTTGCTCCAAATTACCAAAGTACAAAATTTAAATCAAAATTTGTTACATATTCAAATTAAGCATGACCAACTTTAAAACTATGTTGGTTAATCATAATTTTAAAATGTTGTCTTGTAATCATTATTTTGTGTGTATTTTCTACACAAATTAAAAATTAAGCCAAATAAAAAACCAACCGGTTCGTGTTTGGAATGGGACCCAAAAAAAATATTTTTCTTCAGTACTTTCATCATCATCATTTTAATGTTCACATTGTTGCTATCTAGCCTTCAAGTTTAACAAAAGTCATATTTGTTTTCCAACTACCATATTGTTTATTGTTTACAGCCATTTATTTCTATTTTCACTTTTCATTTTGCTTTATTTTTTTTTTTATATTTTTTGTTTTGTTTTTCCTACCTAAAGGCTAATCCCATTTGTAGCAATATGTGGCATGAAACGAGCATCAGCAGTAGCAGCGCAAGTAACAGTAATTGTTAGATGTTGCTTGTTGCTGTTGTTTTTATTTTTTCGTATTTTAAATAAAATTAAAGAAAAGGTCCAACGCCAAGGGACTCTCCATATATGAAGGTTTTTGTTGTCAAAATAAATGGACAAAATCATCAAACAACTGTTTGCCATTAACACAAACAATGTTCAACCTAAATGATAAATTCTCTTAGGGCTAATGTCAGAAAAAGTATTAAATTAATAATATGAAAATAAAAATATTATTAAAAAAAATAATACAATCTTAGAAGTTTTCTAAAAATCAGTCTTTTAAAAAAAAAAATAGTAAAAAAAAACTTTGAAATGTACAGATAAATAGAAAGATGTTAGTAACCATTAAAAACAAATAATACTCATTACCAATTGGCTAACTTGGTAATGAGTTCTCATTACCAAAAGCTTTACTATAAGTGCAAAAACAAATTAAAATACAGCACAGAAAAAAGGTATCGTAAATTTGTTGTTCAATTAAAATTTTATTTAATATTATATAAAAGTTCAATTAAACATTGTAATTGATTCAATTAATGTTTCAATTGAAAATATTTAAAAAAAAATCGGCTTTGATGGATTGTTGTTGCAACCAACACACACAAATGCGCATAAACAAAAAATAACAAAAAACTTTAAATAAATCAATTATTTTCAAACAAAATGAAATTTTTTTTTTCGTGAAATTGGTTTATTATTAGTATATTCTTAACCTTCCTACAACATTTTATAAGTTTGCATAGAAAACTGTGGATTGGTCCAAAATAAATTAATTTTATAATTGAGCCAACGAATTTTGTAATTAAAATTCATTCTTATTTTTTTTTCTGTTGCTGTCATTAGAAATTCACAAAAAAAAAAAACAAATAGCAAAAAATTGTTTGGCAAAAACTTAATAATAATATTTAATAATATTTAAAAAAAAAACTTTAAACAAAAATACATTACAGAACTTTTTTATATGAATTTGCATAGACAAACTTTGCAATTTTACAACGTAAATATATGCAGGCTTGACTGATTTTACATTGTTTAAATAATAGAGTGGGCAGATACGATAAATATAAACTTTTGCTGTATTTTTCAATTATTTAGATTAAAACGTATACGACAGATTTCACACCAAATGTCCATTAAAAAATAAAAAACGATAAAAACAACATCATGGAAAAAAAATACTTTTTGGAAATTCCGTTTCTAAGAAGGGTAAAAAATTTACTTTTGGTACTTTTTATATTTTCTGAAATAATGATCTTAGATACTTGAAATTTTTAATGTAGAGTCCTCCAACAAAAAAAAAAAAAAATAGGAAATACCGATTCGAAGGGGACCAAAAGGCATAAAATATTGTGCTTTGGTACACTCAAAATAATAACTCTGTTAAATTACAGAAAAACTCTGCTAATTTAACAGAGTACATCATACTTTTCCAGCTAACAACATTTCTTGGTTATTTTACTAAAAATTTTAAAAAAACTGTTAATTTACAGAGTTTATAGTAAAATATTGGTTAAATATGAAAGCTTTTTGACAGAGAAAACTCTGTTATTTTACATTAAAACTCTGTAAAATTATTTGGACAAAAAAAACTGTTAAAATACAGGTTTTCTAGTAAAATATTGGTTACAAATTTACAGAAAAAACTCTGTAAATTTACAGAGTCTAGTTAAATGCATGTTATTTTGTAAAATTTTTATAAGATTTCAGAAAAAAAAAATTTTATAAATTTTTCAAAACAAAAACTACTCAAATCAGAAAATTTTTTGGTTCCCGAGTAAAAAAGTTCCTATATAGTTGTATATAATTTTATAAACATCATATATGATTAAATAGAATTATATAGAATTTGATGCGAAAAATGAGTCGATAAAACTATATAAAATTTGATCAATGTTTCTTATATTTTGATAAATTTTTTATATAATTTTATGCGAAATTCGGACCCCTATTTTTATATAATAACCCGATTAAAAAAGTTTTTATATAGTTGTATATAATTTTATAAACATCATATATGATTATATAGAATTATATAGAATTTGATGCGAAAAATGAGTCGATAAAACCATATAAAATTTTATCAATGTTACTTGTGTTTTGATAAATTTTTTATATAATTTTATGCGAAATTTGGACCCCTATTTTTATATAACAAAAGCAAATTTATATAATCAGATATAATTATATACAACTATATCAAATTATATAAAACAATATATAATTTTATAAAGTTATATAAAATTATATCAAGTTTTATATAAATCATAAAATTTTGTTAAAAATTATATATTATTATATATAATTTTATGTAACTTTAAATAGTTTTATACAGTTTTATACAATTTTATATATTTTTATATAATTATATCTAATCATATAATTTTGCTATTATTACCCGAGTAAAAAAGATTATATATATTCATATAAAATTATATAAGGCCATCATATATAATCATATATAGTTTAATGCGAAAAATGAGTCGATAAAACGATATAAAAACTTATCAAATTTGATCAAATCTGATCAAATTTGATATAATTTTGATATAATTTTATATAGTTATATGCGAAAATTGGACCCTTTTTTGTATAAAATTGATGCAATTATATATAATTAAATATATTTATATATAAGAAAAAAATGTTTTCCCCCAAAACGCAAAAAATTGACAAAAAAAAATTTGTTTCCAGGACTTAAAAATTTTCAAAAATATTTTTAGGACTTTGAAAATTTTCAAAAAAAAAAAACATCTGGACTTAGAAAAATTTTCAAAAGTTATATTAAATTATATGTATAGGACTTAGATTTTTTTTTTTTAAATTTTACTCATATAAGATAACATATAATTTAAAAACAGTTGCATAAAGTTTTATATAAAATTTCTTCAAATATTTTGTTTTATCAAATTATATAAAAAAGAAGACAGAATTTTAAAATTCATATGTAATTATATAAACGAACTTTAAATCATATGTTATTATATAAAAGTCAATATTTTCTGTTATATAATTATATATAAGAAACAACTTAGAAGTGCAAATATATAAAATCACATATGATGCAACAAAAAATACATATAGTTTTACAAAATAATATATGTATATATAAAACTATATATAATTATATATGATCTTTTTTACTCTGGTCCCGAGTAAAAAAGTTTTTATATAGTTGTATATAATTTTATAAACATCATATATGATTATATAGAATTATATAGAATTTGATGCGAAAAATGAGTCGATAAAACCATATAAAGTTTTATCAATGTTACTTGTGTTTTGATAATTTTTTTATATAATTTTATGCGAAATTTGGACCCCTATTTTTATATAACAAAAGCAAATTTATATAATCAGATATAATTATATACAACTATATCAATTTATATAAAACAATATATAATTTTATAAAGTTACATAAAATTATATCAAGTTTTATATAAATCATAAAATTTTGTTTTAATTTTATATAATTATATATAATTTTATGTAACTTTATATAGTTTTATACAGTTTTATACAATTTTATATATTTTTATATAATTATATCTAATTACATAATTTTGTTATTATTATATAAAAATAGGGGTCCAAATTTCGCATAAAATTATATAAAAAATTTATCAAAATATATGAAACATTGATCAAATTTTATATAGTTTTATCGACTCATTTTTCGCATCAAATTCTATATAATTCTATTTAATCATATATGATGTTTATAAAATTATATACAATTACATAGGAACTTTTTTACTCGGGGTATATAAAAATAGGGGCCCGAGTAAAAAAGTTCCTATATAGTTGTATATAATTTTATAAACATCATATATGATTAAATAGAATTATATAGAATTTGATGCGAAAAATGAGTCGATAAAACTATATAAAATTTGATCAATGTTTCATATATTTTGATAAATTTTTTATATAATTTTATGCGAAATTTGGACCCCTATTTTTATATAATAATAGCAAAATTATATAATTAGATATAATTATATAAAAATATATAAAATTGTATTAAACTGTATAAAACTATATAAAGTTACATAAAATTATATCAAGTTATATATAAATCATAAAATTTTGTTTTAATTATATATAATTATATATAATTTTATGTAACTTCATATAGTTTTATACAGTTTTATACAATTTTATATATTTTTATATAATTATATCTAATTATATAATTTTGCTATTATTATATAAAAATAGGGGCCCGAGTAAAAAAAAATTATATATAGCCGTGACAAATTAGATCCCAAATATGGTGGACACAATTGTTTCAAATATTATCTTCGCCTATCCTGCAAGATCTGAACAGATAGTCTTATATATAATATGATACGTAAAATGGGTTTATCTGGTTTTATCAGTTTGATCGGGACTGATACAATATAAAATAAATTGTGACTATAAGACATAAATATATATGGTTAGATATTGGTCTACATAAAGAACATATTTTTGTATATAACATTATATAAAGTGCATATGATTATATATAATGTTATCCAACTTATATGACGTTATAAGGAGCAATATATGATCAGTTATAATGGTTTTAAATTATATTTAATCGTATCAGTTTTCTCCAACTGATATAATTATATAGACCCAATTCACGTATCACATTATATATAAGGTAATCACTCTAGATCATAAAATATACCCGTAGATAATTATTAAAATAATTGTATCCGCCATATTTGGGATATAATTAGTCATGAAATTTTTTTCTTTTTTTACTAGGGGGTCCAAATTTCGCATAAAATTATATAAAAAATTTATCAAAATATATGAAACATTGATCAAATTTTATATAGTTTTATCGACTCATTTTTCGCATCAAATTCTATATAATTCTATTTAATCATATATAATGTTTATAAAATTATATACAACTATATAGGAACTTTTTTACTCGGGGGTCCAAATTTCGCATAAAATTATATAAAAAATTTATCAAAATATATGAAACATTGATCAAATTTTATATAGTTTTATCGACTCATTTTTCGCATCAAATTCTATATAATTCTATTTAATCATATATGATGTTTATAAAATTATATACAATTATATAGGAACTTTTTTACTCGGGAATAGCAAAATTATATAATCAGATGTAATTATATAAAAATATATAAAATTGTATAAAACTGTGTAAAACTATATAAAGTTACATAAAATTATATATAATTTTATATAATTAAAACAAAATTTTATGATTTATATAAAACTTGATATAATTTTATATAACTTTATAAAATTATATATTATTTTATATAATTTGATATAGTTGTATATAATTATATCTGATTATATATATTCGCTGTTGTTATATAAAAATAGGGGTCCAAATTTCGCATAAAGTTATATAAAAAATTTATCAAAACATAAGTAACATTGATAAAATTTTATATGGTTTTATCGACTCATTTTTCGCATCAAATTCTATATAATTCTATTTGATCATATATGATGTTTATAAAATTATATATAACTATATAGGAACTTTTTTACTCGGGTTACCAAAAAATACGAAGCATTTTGCTTAAATCTGTATTTTAGCAGAAAACTCTGTTAATTATCTGTAAAATTAAGATTACAAAGAAAAAAGTAATATAACAGAGGAAACTTTGTTTTTTTGTCACAACAAAATACAAAATATTTTCTTTAAATCTGTATTTTGACAGAAAACTCTGTCAAATATCTGTTGAATTGGGATTACAGTCATTTTACAGAGTATTTTACAGAGTTATTATTTTGAGTGTACTTCTTTACAACTACGGTAGAGTGCGTTGCCTTTATAAGAATACGAAAAAGGTGAATTTGAAATCCAAATTTTATTAGTGTCGCAAATCCAAGGCTTACAATTCAAAATTCTGGGCTCAACATTTTAAACATTTAGTACATTTTTGTATATTAAGTGCATTTGTTTTATATTTAGTACATTTTTTTATTTAGTACATTTTTTCAATATTTTTTGTTTTTATTGCAAAAAAAGGCTATATTAGGGAAAAAATTATAAAAAAAAAATACAATAAAATCAATATTTATGACACCAAAAAGATTTGGATTTACTAATTTGGACATCCCATCATTGCTTTTATCTATTTCCTAAAATAATGGTTTCAGAAACATGAAATTTGGAATGCAGTATCCTTTGGTGAAAAATCATTCTAAAAATAGTAATATTTGTAAATTCCGTTTCTAAGGGTCGTAAAAGGGTATACAAGTGGACTTTTGGTTTATATTTCCTGAAATAATGATCCTAGACTCTTGAAATTTGGAATGAAGGGATCCTTCGGTACAAAAAAAAAACATTTTGCAAAAAGTACTTTTTTGGAAATTCTGTTTCAAATCTTAATTGGTTAAAAGTGTTCTTTTGGTACTTTTTATGTTTCCTGAAATAATGGTCATAGAATCTTGAAAATTGGAATGAAGGATTCTTTAGTGGAAAAGAAAAAGTACTTTTTGAAAATACTGTTTCTAAGGTGAGTAAAAGCGGTAAAAAAAAACTTTACTTTTGGTACTTTTTTTATTTCCTGAAATAATAGTCGAAGAAACTTGAAAATCGGAATGTAGGATCTTTCAGGGGGGGCGGATGGGGAAACACATTCTGTTTCTAAGGGAAGTCAAAGCGGTAAAAACTTTACTTTGGTACTATTTTTATTTCCTGAAACTTGAAATTTGGAATGTAGGATCTTTCAGTGGGGATGGGGCGGAGGGGGAATGGGCGGAGGGAGAAACACATTCTGGAAAATAGTGTCAGAAAATTCCGTTTCTTACGAGGAAAAAGGGGTAAAAAAGTACTTTTGGTACTTTTTATATTTCCTGAAATGATTATCCAAGACACATGATATTTAAAATATGGTATCCTTCAGTAAAAACAAGTAGAAAAGTTAAATTCGACTTGGCCGAATCTATGAATACCCTCCACAGTGCCCATTTTAAGTGATAATAAATTTTCTAACGTGAAAAAAATAACAGTTTTGATTACAAATATTTTATTTTGTTTAAAAAAAATTTTTTTTAGTAATTTTTGAAAAAAAAATAAATTACTAATTTTTTTTTTTTGAGTGTAAAATTTTTTTCGAGTGTAAATTTTTTTTCGAGTGTATTTTTTGTTTGTTTTGGTATAAAAATATTTTTGAGTGACAAAAATACGTTGTAAAATATTTTTGTGACTTACCAATGTTTTTAAAACAGGTTTAACGGGTTTTCAACACGTGAATTTTAGGTGAAGCTAATCTGAAATTCACGGTTTTGCTAATAACTTTTGAACCACTGGACCGATTTGGCTGAAATTTAAAACAAACCGGACCAGAGGAACGACAAATATATATGCCACACTTCAGCATCCTCAGAATTGCTTTTCGAAAGTTATAGTGCTTTTTATCTCAAAAATTCACGAAAACCCCTTGCCGAAATTCAGTCTTTTGCTCATAACTTTTGAACCACTGGACCGATTTCGCTGGATTGCAATACCAACCTGACCAGGTAAATGCCCAACATATATGCCAAACTTCAGGAGCCTCCATTAAGTCTTTCAAAAGTTAGCGTGTTTTCAACAGACAGACAGACAGACGGACAGACGGACGGACGGGCGGACGGACGGACGGACGGACGGACGGACGGACGGACATCGCTAGATCGTCTTAAAATCGATCGAGAATCATGAATATATATACTTTATGGGGTCCTAGACCAATATTTCGAGGTGTTACAAACGGAATGACAAACTTATATATACCCTCTATCACTAGAGTGGAGGGTATAAAAAAGGACCCATCAACAAAACTAAACTTTTAAAAACAAATACTTTTAAAATTTCCGATTTTTAAGTGGTAAATATGTGTACTTTTTGTACTTTTTATATTTCCCGAAATAATACTAGACACTTTAAATTTGGAATGTAAGTTGCTTTGGTGAAAAAAAAAAAACATTTGGAAAAGGTGCTTTTTTGAAAAAAATCTTAAAAATTACTTTTGGGTTCTAAGGGAAAATAAAGAATAAAACTGTATTTTGGTAGTGTTTATAACTCTTGAAATAACGGTCGAAGAAACTAGGACCCTTCAGCGAAAAAAGGACTTTTTTGAAATTCGGATGCTAAATGGTGAAAAGAAATATTAAAACTTTGTACTTTGGTTTTTTCTATATCTCCTGAAATAATGGTTTGAAAATTGGAATGTAGGATAATTACGCAAAAAATAAAACATTCTACCAAAAGTACTTTTTAGAATGTTTCAATGCTAAGAGGGTAAAAAAGTGTCATTTGGTACTTTTTCGATCTCATGATCGATGAAAGAGGGTTAACAATGCGTAAAAGAAGAGAAAAATGGTACTTTTTATATCTATTGAGATAAAAGCTCTAGATTTTTTTTTCGTTCTTTAATGCATGTTATATGGAAAGGAATGAAACCTACATGAAACGAAATTAAATGGAACAGAGAATGGGGAACGAAATGGAATAAAACAGGTAAAAACATGAAATGCATTTTTTTTTAACTTAAAAAAAACTGAAAATTTATTGCTCAACAATACGAAAAAACACCTCTGAACTTTTAATAGCGGTAAAAGGACATTCTAAAGTTTAATACAATTTTTTTTGGAAATCCATGGTATCCTTGCCAGGAAAAAAGGACATTAATATATTGTTTTCAAAATTTTTTTAATTTTTTTTTTTTAATTTTAAATATTCATAATTTTACCTAAGATTGGTTTTGAAGTAAAAAAATTTTAAAAGTCAACATTGCAAAAAAAAAAAATAACATGTCAAGACATAATTTTAGATTAGATTGTAAATACAATCTTTAAAAATATATACATGAAATTAAAAATCCCCCCAAAAAAAACCTAAGAAAAAAATACTTGATTTTTTTTTTGGATTTCTTCTTTGGTTACCATTGTGGAAAGCATTAAAAGATTCGTCACAGCCGAATACAGCATATAACTTGTTAATTTCTTAAGTTATATCAATTAAAGTTTTTCAATTTTGTCAGTCAATTAATTCTGTAGATCCACCCTAATACAAATATTATTTATGTGTGTAACATCAACTTTGTGTGTGTTTATGTATTACATACATAAAACTCCTCCACACGAAAAAAATTTATATATAATGGCTTACAAGTAGATGATGGTAAAGTGTTTTTTAAATCTAATTTTGTTTGACACATGCGTTTAAATTAGAGGTTTTAAATGATGCTTAAGTACACAGGCAAACATTTATTTTACCATAATTTTACCCCCCCAAAACTCCAATCCCATAGAAAAGTTTTACTTTATGGTAAAATTATAACAAAGCACATACTGTACGTGCGGGAAGCAAACCCAGCAAAAAAATTGTCAGAAAGGTAAGCAAGAAAGTAATAAAAAATATTCACGCAGATAAGAAAATACGTGAATGCGACAACCATAATGGAGGGGCAACATAGTATGATTGATCAACTTTATCATAACATGATAGTATCGACCAAATTATGATCTTCTCTGATCATATGTATCAAATAGATCAACCATACTAAGTGGCTCCTCGATTATTGGTGATTTGGTGTGCTGCAATCATGTTCCAAACATGTTTGTTCTCTGGGTCTTTAAATAATCGATTTCCTGTTCAATTACCAAATCGATTACTTTTCGAAGGCATAACACAACACTGAAAGAATTATTGTTCATAATATCATAAAACCAAATTCATAAAATCTATGAAACAGTTCATTGGCTGAATGAATATTCATTAGTATTTCATAGAATTTTCTTCATAGATTTTATTAAATTCATAGAAAAAATTCATAGAATTAATGATTGTCATTCATAAAAGAAAATGTCATCAATATGCCTTTTATTTTTTTTATAACTAAAATAATATAACAACAATAAAAATAGTTGAATAAATACATATATTAAAAAAAAATAATAAAAAAACATAAAAAATAATAATATCATCGCTGCCCTGACCGGGGCTCGAACCCAAGTCCTACCGGCTGAAGTGGTTTTTGTCCACGCCTTAGCTATCAGCGCCACCAAAGGAGGAAAATCTCTTAGTTTTATAACGTTTCTTTTTTGTAAATACACAAAAATTTTGTTTTCTACAAACACACATGCAGCTTGTGGCAGAGCATTGTGACAGAGGATAGATAAAAACTCAATATGTTAAAGCAGAATATTAAACAAAATGGATTTTAAGTGTTATTATGTGCTTATATACTTTAGCTAAGTGTCTAGAAACTAAGCTTCACGAACAACTGGTTCGGTGTTCGAATCTCGGTGGGGAAAAGTTTAAAAACATATACATTTTTAAAAATATAAAATTGTAAACAAATAAAATAATAAAATAAATAAATAAAATTTAAATAATAAAATAATTAAAAATAGAATTGAATATTTTTTTTTCATAGCCTATGAACTTTTTCATAGGTTTCTGGTTTCTATGAATTTGTTTCATAGATTCTATGAAGGGCATCATTGGCTGACTTCTAATGATTTTTTTCATAGAATGAATGTCCGTTTTCATAGCCGTAATGAACAAAATTCTTTCAGTGTATTGTTATGTGAGTTTAAGTTTTTTCATACCCTCCACTCTAGTGATAGAGGGTATATATAAGTTTGTCATTCCGTTTGTAACACCTCGAAATATTGGTCTAGGACCCCATAAAGTATATATATTTATGATCCTCGATCGATTTTAAGTCGATCTAGCGATGTCCGTCCGTCCGTCCGTCTGTCTGTCTGTCCGTAGAAAACACGCTAACTTTTAAAAGACTTTACAGAGGCTACTGAAGTTTGGCATATATGTTTGTCATTTACCTGGTCAGGTTGGTATTGCAATCCAGCCAAATCGGTCCAGTGGTTCAAAAGTTATGAGCAAAAGAGTAAATTTCGGCAAGGGTGTTTCGCGAATTTTCGAGATAAGAAACACGATAACTTCCGAAAGACAATAATGAGACTACTGAAGCTTGGCATGTATCTTTGCCGTTCACCGGGTCTGTTTGGTATTAAATTTCAGCTCAATCGGTCCAGTGGTTCAAAAGTTATAAGCAAAACCTTGAATTTCAGATTAGTTTCATTTAAAATGCCACGTGTTTTAACAAGTTTTAAAAGCATTGGTGGTAACTAAACAATGCTTTTCAAACTTGTTTAATTTTAAAGCAATGCTTTTTAAACTTGTTTAGTTTTAAAAGCATTGGTAACTTAAAAATTACACACGAAAAAAATTTTACACTGAAAAAAAAATTTACACTCAAAAAATAATTTACACTCAAAAAAAATTTACACAAAAAAAAATTTAGTTTTTTTTTACAAAAATGACAATATTTTGTGTACATACATACGTGCATTCACTGAGAAATATTTTTACAGTAAAAAAACATTACACTCGAAAAAAATTTTACACTCAAAAAAAAAATTAGTAATTTTTTTTTTTTTTTTTTTTAAATGACAAAAAAGAGTTTTTTACTCAAAATAAAATATTTCTAATCAAAATTGTTAATTTTTTCACGTTAAAAAATGTACTACCCTTAAAAAAAATGCATTGTGGAGGGTATTCATAGATTCGGCAAAGTCGAATTTAACTTTTCTACTTGTTTAAGAATCGAGTGGCTAATTAAATATTTTCCTAATCACTCCTTAAAATGGAGTGAATAACAGTTGGGTAGCCAAAAATTTAATTTATTAGGGACCATTGTAAGGTCATTTATAATCTTTTTGCTGGGTACTGAACATATAAATAAATTGTATATAAATTCCTACACGTGATATTTAATGCACGTGATAAAATTATTTAATACAGGCAACAGCTACAACATTTTCGTTTTTATTTTTAGGTTTTTTATTTTTTTCTTTTTGCTTTATTTTCAGGTTCATAAAATTTAAGCATCGCCAATACATGTTTGTATATAAATATTTTTATGCCAAAAAAATACTTAATTTGTTAAGGAACATTATTTTCGTTTTTAAATAGCATATTTTCTTAGTAAATTTTTTTTAGCTTTTCGTTAAGGCAATTTAAATTATTTGTTATTTTACGTTATTTTATTTTCTTTTATTATTATTTTTCTTTACCAAGATTTTATACTTCATTGCTTTTTTATTTTATTTGACTAATATCAGAGTAAATTCCTTTTGTAGACTTGAGTTTTCCCCTTTACTTTTTTTTTTTGCAAACTTTGACTTAAAAAAAAAAAGTTTTAATGAATGTATATTTTTCTTTTATTTGTTTTATTGACATTAAAGCTTTTTTCATGTAGATAGAAAAATAAAATTGAAATTTTTTTTATTTTGTTTTTCTTTTGGAAATAAATTTTAATAACAAACTTTTGCACTGAAAATACTGAAGAGACTTTAAAACAATGCAAAGAAAGTCTTTAACATAAAATTAAAATTAATTTATAGTATATTTTTAGGAAAAGAAAACATCTTTAAAGAAGATAAATTTTTAAAGAATTATCGGGACTTTTTAAGGAAAAAAATGTATGTATGTATGACATACAAGCTACACAGGAAAAAAAAATAAAATTTGAGTAAATTTTCAATAATATTGAGTAAAAAATTATTAAATTTTTCACCTCTAAGTGCGGTTAACACAATATCCAGTTAAATCAAAGTTAAGGTAACCTCCGGTTAGTCCCATACAAATTTGACATCTATAACCTCCGGTTAGCACTAAACCCAATTTATCTTCCGGTTAGTTCGTTTGTGTTATCGGCCCTAAACGATTTAAAGTATTAACTAAACTTTTAATAGAAAATTATTAAATGTATGCTAAAAAATTTAAGTTAATTTTTAATTGATATAATTAAAATTTTACTCAAAATTTTTTTAATTTAGTTTTTAATTGTGTCAAGTTAAAATTTAAGCAAAATTTATTAATTTATATTTTTAATAAGTTTCTCAATATTTAAAAAAAAAAAATTGTTAACTTTTACCAAATATATTTATGTCCTAAACACAAAGAAAAATTTCACAAAGATGATTTCAAACTTTCATATTGATATACAAAAATCAATAAACTAAACGAGAATTCAAAAAAAACTTAGATAATAAAATTAAACTAAACAAGTAGAAAAGTTAAATTCGACTTTGCCGAATCTATGAATACCCTCCACAATGCATTTTTTTTAAAGGATAGTACATTTTTTAACGTGAAAAAATTAACAGTTTTGATTAGAAAAATTTTATTTTGAGTAAAATACTCTTTTTTTGTCATTTAAAAAAAAAAAAAATTACTAATTTTTTTTTTGAGTGTAAAATTTTTTTCGAGGGTAATGTTTTTTTTTACTGTAAAAATATTTCTGAGTGAATGCACGTACGTATGTACACAAAATATTGTTATTTTTGTAAAAAAAAAAAAAATACATTTTTTTTTTGAGTGTAAAATTTTTTTTGAGTGTAAAATTTTTTTCGAGTGTAATTTTTCACTTACCAATGCTTTAAAAACTAAACAAGTTTAAAAAGCATTGCTTTAAAATTAAACAAGTTTAAAAAGCATTGTTTAGTTACCACCAATGCTTTTAAAACTTGTTAAAACACGTGGCATTTTAAATGAAACTAATCTGAAATTCAGGGTTTTGCTAATAACTTTTGAACCACTGGACCGATTAAGCTGAAATTTAATACCAAACAGACGCGGGGAACGGCAAAGATACCTGTTAAGCTTCAGTAGTCTCATTATTGTCTTTCGAAATTTATCGTGTTTTGAACTTTTGAACCACTGGACTGATTTGGCTGGATTGCAATACCAACCTGACCAGGTAAATGACAAACATATTTGCCAAACTTCAGTAGCCTCTGTAAAGTCTTTCAAAAGTTAGCGTGTTTTCTACGGACGGACAGACAGACGGACGGACGGACGGACGGACGGACATCGCTAGATCGACTTAAAATCGATCGAGGATCATAAATATATATACTTTATGGGGTCCTAGACCAATATTTCGAGGTGTTACAAACGGAATGACAAACTTATATATACCCTCTATCACTAGAGTGGAGGGTATAAAAAAAAACTATTAAATTATTATTAAATTATTCACTCAAATTTTTTAAAAAACTTTTGAGTAAATTTTTAATTGCGTCCATTAAAAAATTACTCAATTTTTTTTTTAAATTTAAACAAGTGATTGTTCAAATTTTTTTTCCCCCACACAAAACATAAATGGGGGTCGGTCTCACTAATGACCCCTCTCGGACGCACCATTTGACCGGTAGAAGCTGATTAAAAAAAAACAAATTTACAAAAAATAAAAAAAATTCTATGGGGACCGCCTTAATAATTAGAGATAGAGGGTAGATGTGTTCAGAGAAAATGTTTGGACTAAAAAAATATTGTGGGTCGGTCATACATTTTGTTTCTCTAAGGGCACTATTAGGGCAGTTAGAGCAGTTGGAGCAAATTTTAAAAAATATCGCTTTGTGTGGGAGCCCCCTTAGAAATTGGAGATAGGGTATTAGTTTGTTCCAAAGAAATGTTAAGACGTAAAAATTAATGGGGGTCGGTCTTATAAATAACCCTTCTATGACGCACCATTGGAGCAGTAGAAATGATTTTAATATTGAAAAATTACAATAAATTTTTTTCAAAAAATTTTAAAAAATAGTAATAATCGTTATCCCATGATCCTCCTGGGCCAAAAATTTGTAGAATCGATAGGAGTTTTACACAGAAAAAATTTCAAAAAAATCGAAGAGTACAAACATTTTCAAAAATGAGATTTAAAGTTAAAAACTTAAAAATTGCATACTATAGCGCTTTTATGATTTTTTGGGACTTTTTTTTTTAAGTACGCAAAAAAAAAATTAATTTTTTTTTTTTTTTTTTGAAATTTGGACCATTATTGAAGAAGTTATGAGTAAAAGAAGTTTGAGTAAAGGAGCAAACTACCAAATTCGATATCTTTTGAACGGGTCATCAAAAAAATAAGAAAATTTACCACGAAGGAGTTTTCGAAGGGCACAAAAAACTGTAAACAAATTGGGAAAATCTAAAAAAAAAAATTTTCAAAGTGTCCGATTTGACATGGAATGCCCCATATATACACTAAGTTTAAAGAAATTACAACCAAAATTAAAAATTTCTTAAAAAGTGGGCGTGGCCGTTAACTGGCCTCCCATATTTTTTATAATGTTGTTTTTAAAGTCAAAACGAACATTTATACCGAATTTCCAGGCAATATAAATAAAATTGGATTTTTGTCGTCCTAGATTTGCCAAATGTGGCACTGTGCACTGGACCGATTTGACTGAAATTCAATGACTAGAACCATAGCAGAGGAACGGAAAATATATATGCCAAGCTTCTGCACTCTAAGAATTGTCTTTCGAAAGTTAGTGGGTTTTTTATCTTGTAAATTCGCAAAAAAAAAAAAACCTTGGCGAAATTCACTCTTTTGCTTATAACTTTTTAACCACTTGATCGATTTTGCTAGATTTTAATACCAACCTGAACAGATAAATGACCAACATATGTGCCAAACTTCAGGAGTTTCCGTACAGTCTTTCAAAAGTTAGCGTGTTTTAAACAGACGGACATACGGACAAACATCGCTAGATCGTCTTAAAATCGATCGAGGATCATGAATATATATTTTATGGTTATCTCTAATGAAAATTTGCAAAAAAAATTTGCGTAAAAAAAAGAAAATCCCAAAATTTGTTTCCTTTGACCCTTTCATAGAACTTGGGACAGTTTTGCATTTAAATCCGATCATTTTAACCCGTGACGCCCTTTAATAAAATTTTTGGATTGTTGGAAAAATTCTACCAATATTTTGAATTTTTGAAAATTAAAATAAAATATATATATCTTGCGATGCATTATTTTTAATATCAAAAAAAATCTGAAATTAGTTAAGCGGTTTTCAAGATATCACCATTTTAAATTTGTCAAAAAATTTCTTAAAATTACGGTTTTTCCCACACACAAAAAAATCCTTGTCAAATTACTAGAAAAAGTCTCGTAATCCCATTTTACAATTATTTTCTTTGCTTTTTAACAAGAAATTTTAGGTAGAAATTTACACTTTTATTTGCAATATTACAATTTTTTTTTTAATTTTACAAATTTCCAACATTTTTTTTTTACAAAAAAATCAAGTAAATTTACGTGAATTTCTTGTTAATTTTATTTTACCAAAAAAGTTGTAAATTTACCATTTTATTGGTAAAAATCATGTAAAATTACGAAAAAGCTCGTAATATTTACTAGGAATTCTCGTTAAATAGGAGGTAGCAAAAAATCTAGTAAAAACACGAAACCTCCTTGTAAGTTTTATTGCGTCAAAAAATTTGTAAAAGTACAATTTTATTGGTAAAATGTTTTTAAAATTACAAAATTAAAAAGCTTGCAAAATTACAAGGAATTGTTGTCAAATAGCAGGTAGCAAAAAATAAGAGTAACAAGTTTTTCTTGAGAATTGTAAAGTCAACAATTTTTAATGTTTTTGCTCGCAATTTTTTTGTTTTTCTGTCTGTTGAAAAAATTAAAAATTGGACGAATAATTCCCAATTATTTTTTCACATATTTTTACCTTCTGTTTATCTTCTAGTTAGACTGAGTTTTAACCCAGACTTCATCTTAAATCAAAATTACTGTTTAAGTTAAACAAAAACTACGCCTTTAAATAAGATTATTTCTTAGTAATACAACTTATTTTTGAAAAACAACTTCTTATTGTATAATTTCTATTTTAAAACGAAAAGCCATTAATTCCGTTGTTATATTTTTTTTATTTTTGTTTTAAACCCTCTAAAGATTTAAAAGGATTTTCACTTGAAATTTTTATTGTTCTGTGGTTGTGGCATGTCCAACAGCTATAAATGTATAAATAAGTGGAATAAAATTTTAATCTGCACATAAAGTTGCTGCAATTGATTTTAATCTTTCACTAATTGCGGAACATAAACGTTTTTCTTATTGAAAAATTAAAATGTTAAAATATGTTTTTGGATGGCTTAATTTTTTGTTTTTAGAATTACAGGGACCACGTTGCGTATGATTAATTTTTTGTTTCAATCATGTACAGACAACATTGCGTATGATTAATTTTTGTGTAAGTTTTATTGGGACAACGTCGCGTATGATTAATATTATTAATAGTTTTTTTATGAAAAGTAAATTGGAATTTTCAACTTTTTTGTTAAAAAAAGCATACTTAATTTATTTTACTTAATTTGTGTAAACAAACTAATTTAGTGTTAACTAAATTAATCAAGCATATTTTTATGTTCTATAAAAAAAAAATACCAACTCATGACAGAAACAAATAAAACAACAACTTTTAGTTACACTTAAAGTTCAAACTTTCACTTGAGAAAAATAAGAAAAGTTTGTAAAACAACATGTTCATTAGAGCGTCCCATCAAATTTAAATTTTCGAATTTCATGTCGTAATACCTGCCAAACGAAGGCCACATTAGAGCTGATTGTGGGAAAATTTATGAAAAAATTTTGCAAGGTCATCTTCAGTCGGAAACCAGCGGTCAAAGTTGGAAAAAATTACATATTTGCTTCAAAATTCATGTCCGAATTTTTTGACTAAATCCGGCTCAAAAATTTGGAAAATTGGTACACCTTATTGGAAAAATATTTAAAAAAT
The DNA here is from genome assembly GCA_963921195.1 of Pegoplata infirma. NCBI lineage: Eukaryota > Metazoa > Arthropoda > Insecta > Diptera > Anthomyiidae > Pegoplata > Pegoplata infirma. Next base: position 32,734,188 of record OY992536.1, read on the forward strand.
TCCGAAACCGCAATTAAGGTCAACAGATGCCAATTTTTAAACACAAAAATAATTTTTTATTCAAATTGGTCTTAAAAGTTGGGAAATGTTAAGTGTGTTATCTATATAAAAGAGTTGGGTGAGTGAGTGACTGACTGATTCATCATCGCCCAGCCCAAAGCGCTGAAGCTAGAGACTTGTAATTTGGACTGTAGGTTCACCTCCCGGAATATAGATCCACTAAGGCTGGATTTTTGCCAATTTGATTCTAAGGGGTAAAGAGGGTAAAAAGCTGTACTTTTAGTACTTTTTATATCTCCTGAAATAATGGTCATAGAGACTTGAAATTTGGACTGTATGTTCACCTCCTGGAATATAGATCCACTAAGGCTGGAGTTTTGCCAATGTTGATTCTAAGGGGGAATTTTACCAATGTTAATTCTAAGGGGGTAAAAAAGGTAAAAAATTGTACTTTTGGTACCTTTGATATTTCCTTAAGTAATGGTCCTAGAAACTTAAAATTTGGAATGTAGATTCACCTCCCAGAAAATAGGTTCACTAGGGCTGGGTTTTTGCCAATGTTGATTCTAAGGGAGCAAAATGGGTAAAAAAGTGTACTTTTGGTACCTTTTATATTTGCTTAAATAATGGTCTTAGAGATTTGAAATTTGGACTGTATGTTCACCTCACGGAATAAAGATCCCCTAATGGTCCTAGAAACTTGAAATTTAGAATGTAGGTTAACCCCCCAGGAATATAGATCCCCTAAGGCTGGAATTTTACCAATGTTGATTCTAAGGGGGTAAAAAGGGTAAAAAATTGTACTCTTGGTACCTTTTATATTTTCTTAAGTAATCGTCCTAGAAACTTGAAATTTGGAATGTAGATTCACCTCCCAGAAAATAGGTTCACTAGGGCTGGGTTTTTGCCAATGTTGATTCTAAGGGGGCAAAATGGGTAAAAAATCTTACTTTTGGGAGCTTTTATATTTCCTTAAGTAATGGTCCTAGAAACATGAAATTTGGAATGTAGATTCACCTCCCAGAAAATAGGTTCAAAAGGGCTGGATTTTTGCCAATATTGATTCTAGGGGTTACCCCCTTGGGTAAAAAATTAAATTTAAATTTAAAAAATTTAATTAAATTTAAATTAAATTAAAAAAATCCTTAAATAATGGTCCTAGAAACTTGAAATTTGCAATTTAGGTTAACCTTCTGAACCTGAAAAAACCAGCCATAAAGGCTGGGTTTTTGGTCAATGTTGATTCTACGGGGGTAAAATGGGTAAAAAAAGTGTACTCTTGGTACTTTTTTTATTTACTGAAATAATGGTAATACATTCTTGAAATTTGGAATGTAGGATCGTTTGCTAAAAAAACAATATGGAAAGGTACTTTTTGAAAATTTTGATTTTAAGGGGCATAAAAGAGTTTAAAAGTGTACTTTTGGTACTTTTTTTATTTCTTAAAATTATGGACATAGAAACTTGAAATTTGGAATGTAGGATCCATCGGTGAAAAAATCATTCTGGAAAAAGTCCTTTTTGGAAAATGCGTTTCTTAGGGGGAACCTTTTATAAAAAGTACCTTTTATAAAAAGTAACTTTTATAAAAGGTACCTTTTATAAAAAGTACCTTTTATAAAAAGTACCATTTATAAAAAGTACCGTTTAATAAAAGTACCTTTTATAAAAAGTACCTTTTATAAAAAGTACCTTTTATAAAAAGTACCTTTTATAAAAAGTACCTTTTATAAAAAGTACCTTTTATAAAAAGTACCTTTTATAAAAAGTACCTTTTATAAAAAGTATTTTTTATAAAAAGAACCTTTTATAAAAAGTACTTTTTATAAAAGTACCTTTTATAAAAAGTACCATTTATAAAAAGTACCTTTTACAAAAAGTACCTTTTATAAAAGGTAACTTTTTTAAAAAGTACTTTTAATAAAAAGTACCTTTTATATAAAGTATCATTTATAAAAAGTACCTTTTACAAAGAGTACTTTTTATAAAAAGTATCTTTTAATAAAAGTACCTTTAATAAAAAGTACCTTTTATAAAAATTACGTTTTGTAAAAATTACCTTTTGCAAAAAAAAACATTCTAGGAAAACTACTCTTTCAAAATTCCTTTTCTTAAGGGGTAAAAATAGTACTTATGGTACTTTTTATATATCCTGAAATAATGATCATAGAAACTTGATATTTGGGTTGTAGGATCCTTAAGTAAAAACAAATTCTGAAAAAAGTAATTTTTGAAATTTTCTTTTCTTAGGGGGATGGAACGGGTAAAAATTTAAACTTTAGGTACGTTCTAATTTCCGGTAGAATCTTGAATCTTGAAATTTGTAATGTTGGATCATTTGGTTAAAAAACATTCTAGAAAAAATACTTTTTGGAAATTCCGCTTCTTAGTTGGTTAAATTGGCTAAAAAGTGTACTTCCTGTAATTTTGATATTTTCAGACGTAATGGATTTAGAAACTTAAAATTTCGGATGTAAAATTCTTTGGTAAAAACCAAAATTTTGGAAAAAGTAATTTTTGGAAATTCCGTTTCTTAACGGGGTTAAAAAGTATACTTTTTGTACTTTTAATATTTGCTGAAATAATATTCCTAGATAATTGCAATTTGTAATGTAGGATCCTTCGGTGAAGAAAAAACATACTGGAAAAAGTACTTTTTGGAAATTCCGTTTCTAACGGGGGCAATAAAGTGTAATTTTGGTACCATTTTTTTTTTGTTTGTTCCTATAATAATTGTTTTAGAAGCTTGAATTTTGGTCCTTCGGTGAAAAAAAAAAAAAAATCTGCTAAAGTATTTTTGAAAGATTACGTTTCTAGAGGTGTAGAAAAGTGTTTTTTATACTTTTTATACTTCTTGAAATAATGATTCTAGGCAGTGGAAATTTGAATGCTGTATTCTTCAGTGAAATTTTTTTTTTTGGAAAAGTACTTTTTGGAGATTCTGTTTCTAAGAGTCGTAAAGGGCAAAAACAGTGTAAGTTTGGTACTTCTTATATTTCTTGAAACGGTTCAGAAAAAAAAGGTTTTTGGAAAATTTATTTTAAGTGGAAAAGGTGGCAAATGGTTATTTGTACCTATATATTTATTAAAGCCTAGAAACTTAAAATTTGACGCACAGTATCCTCCAGCTGAAATAACACCCAAGAGATGGATAGGGTAAAAAGGGGTACCTAAATTGGTACAGGTGGTGTAAAATGGTATTTTTATATCTATAAGATAAATACAATAGCAATTTGAATGAAACTTGCATTGAGATTGAATTGAAAATGAAATGGAGTAGAACGGGGAACGAAATGGAATAGACGGGGGGACAATATAGAATGATACTTTTTACTAAAATTTTTCTTATTAAACTTTTTAACTTCATATTTTCTCTCTATATGTTTTTTTACACAAAATTTTTTTTATTCCAATTTCTTTTTTCACTGAAATATTTATTCACTCAAGATCCAAAATTGAATAGTTCATGCGAATAAGGACGAATAGACCACTTTTTCGCAAACACGTTTTTTTTGCATAAATGCATTTTATTAGCAGAGCTCTACAATCCTATGCAGAAATTTTGGGGACATTTTGACTTTTAAGGCTAAAAAAATGACTTTGAAAGTGCAATAATTCGTATATTTTTATATTTTTGTTTAAATTGGGAGTGAACTAACGCACAATTTTGATTAAATACAACTTAAAAACATACAAAAATTTTACTTTCGGTAACAATGTGTTAAAAGAACATTATGAGGAACAAACCACACTTATTATATTGTACACATTTAAATTGTACAAAAAAAAAACAATCTTAGCACATACAAACATTTAGTGTTAAAACTGCATCCAATGTCAGGAATAAAAAACAAACATTTTTTCATGACCTTTTATGTTGCGTCGTAATATGCAGTCAAAGGTTAATATTATAATTCCTAAAAATGTATTTAGTGTCATAAAGAATTACTACTGCATCAAATGGCAGGAATATTAAAAAAAAAAATAACAAAAAAAAAATGTCTTGCATGTCCTGGCAATCCTTAAAAAGTGTATCCTTGAAGCCCTTAAAGTGTTACAAACAAATACCAACCATAGTTCGTCAAGTTTTGCAAGTCTCATGAAAATGTAGTCAAGATCTGCTGCAAATAACACATTTTTATTCAAATTTCAATACATTTTTTTGGATATTCGCCCTTTTTCCATTTAAGCAAAAATTGAAGTCCAATTTTTTGGCAAGTTCTCTTTCGAATACCTTACTAAAATTTTGTATGCAGGTAGATGTGACTTAAATCTTTAAGCTAATACCAAAAAGTTGACAAAAATATTATTTTTTAACGGTTTCCTGCGTTTTTATTGTCCCCTGTAAAATTCTACAAATGGTCTATTCGTCTTTATTCGCATGAACTATTCAATTGTCAAAACCTTTTTCACCGGAACGAACATGACAACGTACCACCGAAATTATTTAAATTTTATTGTTTAAGTTATTCAATGAAATATTATTTTATGAAAGACTTAAGCGTCCACAATTAAATAAAACAAAGATTTAATGTTTAAAAATCAGCATCTGTGGACCAAAATCATGCTTTTGGATTTTTTTTTTATTTTTTTCCAATAAAATACGCAAAATTTCCGAATTTTTTGAGCCGTATTTGGTCAAAAAATTCGGACATGAATTTTGGTCGAAATACGTAATTTTTCCAACTTTGACCGCTGGTTGCCAACTGAAGATGACCTTGCATAAATTTTCCCACTATCAGCTCTAACGTGGCCATCGTTTGGCAGGTATTACTTTAGGAAATTCGAAAGTTTAAATTTGACGGGACGCTCAAGTATTCGTGGATTTTGCCAATTCGAATTTAACTTTTCTACTTGTTTAATATAAAGAAGCATTTTTCTTTGAGTGTAGTTTCATATATGGTAATTGAATGTGACTGCTTAATTCTGAATCCTGTCTGCAAGTGATATAGTGTTGAAAATGTATGTCTTAAAGCAACATCTTGGCAATCTATCAATTTGTACTCGTTTTGTACACACTCAATATCCTCAACACACAGAATACTATACTATGTACCATAATCCTTACAAACAAATTGTTTTGTTTTTCTTTTTGTTTTAAAACTTTAAGAACATTGGGAAAAAGAAAGTTTTGATTTTTTCCTTTCCTGCTTAAAGATGAAAACTCAACTTTTTTATTCAATATTATAGATTTAAGGAAAATTCTTGTTTTTACTGCTTTAAATAAAAGTGAAAGTAAAAACAAAAAAAAAAATCAAACTGTAATTTAAATTGTGTAGTTATAACGGAAGTTTAGGTTTTTTTGTGCTTCTGCAGAAAACTTTGTAGAAAAATTTGGGGGTTTAATGTTAAAATAAGTTGGTATTATAAAAACCAAAGCAAAAAAAAAATTGTTTTTAATACTTTAAGATTTAAAAAGTCGTAAATTTGTTAATGTTGTTTTAGTTTTATTTTTTTATAACAAAAGTAAGCAAAAATAAATCTTTGAACTTAACAGTTTTTTCGATATTAACCCTCGAGCTCTCAAATTAAATATTTTATTCAAAATAAGATTGATATCTTAAAAAAAGGGTTAATTCTAAACAATAAAAGTTTAATATATTCTTTCACTAAAGCCTTAAGCATTTTGATGATTTATAAGGATTTAATTTTGATGTTTTCATGTTTTTCCCTTATTCGTTTACACACATATGAGGCATTCCACACCAAATGTCCCGCTACAGAAAAACATGTGTCCCGTAAATTTCTGAATAGATTGTTTGGATAGCCCTATATGGAACTAAGAAAATTGCGTTTTTGGTAATTTTCAAAAACTGGGCTTAGGAGGCGTAGTCAAATATTGGAAAAATGGTAAAATTTGTGGCGAGTTGCCTTGATTAAATATTTATCACATTAAAACGGATGCACATTCTTATATAGTTTTGTATGGGCTATCGATCAAATTTTTTTTTTTTTTGAAAACTTTCAAAACCCGATCTGAAATTTTCCATTTTTATTTCATAACAATTTTGTAATTTGCTTGTATTTTCTTGTTTCAACAGATCGTATGAGTAATATTTATGCAATTGATAATGCTCATTCGCAACGTTAAAACAAGAAAATACAAGCAAATTACAAAATTATGAAATTTAAAATTAAAATGATATTTTCCCGAAAAAAACGAAGAACGTGTTTCTGAATTTTTTTTGTGTGGATGGACAAACATCTAAACTTTAAAAAAAAAAAAAAAGTGGCAGGATTTTTGATAAATTGACTGTTTTGAAAAATGGAAAAGTTCAGAACTGGTTCTGAAAATTTTTCAAAATAAAAATTTTAATCGAGATTGAGATTGTGGTGCATTCCGTTTTAATGTGATAAATATTTAATCAAGGCAACTCGCCCCAAATTTTACCATTTTTCCAATATAAGCCCAGTTTTTGAAAATTTGAAAAACCAAAAACGCAATTTTCTAAGTTCCATATAGGGCTATCCATACAACCTATTCAGAAGTTTACGGTACACGTGTTTTTTTTCGCTGGATATTTGGTGTGGAATGCCTCATATGTGAGTTTTTTGAAAAAGACAGCATACAATCTGTCTCTGTTACATTTTGATCCCTTTTTTTCTTGTTTTTCAATAGTTTTCAAGTGATTGTGCATATTTTATAAAGATTTAGAAATAAATCAATCATTTTCAAATTTATGTATGTTGTCTTTGTTTGGTATAACTAACAATAACAGATTAAACAGAACCAAGCCGGTTTGAAGGACGGCTTTTGATTTGACATAGAGCCTCAAAAATAGCAATTTTAAAAACCCTCACTCAAAAAAAAACATGTCAAAAAATCTGTAAAACGATTTTCAATTTGATTTAGCAAACTTTCAGCAGATTTTTCTGTTAAAATGGATATTTTTATTAAAATATCTGTCATTCAGTATTACAAAATAACACATTCAAAATATTTTGCAGGCAAAAACAAGTGAAAAACACATTTAAAACCAGTGAATAAACAATTGAAAACCATCCCAGTAATTATTCATTTGTTTTAACAAACATCAACATTTATATTTTACTGTTGACAAAATTTTCTAAAATAAATAACATTAAACATTAAAAAATACGTTTTTTTTCATTCTTTTTTACCAACAAATTCGAAAAAATACCTACGAAAACAATAAAAATTAATGATTTCGTAGGTTATTTTTTACAATTTTCTATTAAAATATTTTTTTAAAAATTTTTAATAAAATTTTGGGGAATCGATCCCGCAATCAACTACATTCTGGCCAGACACTCTACCCATCGTGCCAAAGTCACTTGATACAAACATGTTTTTATATTTCTATAAATAATTTTTTGAATTTTTTTTTTTACAAAAAAATAACCTTCTTGTAGGCAAAAACTAATGATATCTCATTAAAAAAAACCAACAATTTAAAAAAAAATTACTTACACAAATCATTAAAAATTGAAGGAATAATCTGTAGTTTTTACTTACAGAACAAAAATAAACGACTTTAAAAATTAAATGTTAATGAAAGTCTTTATTTTTTAGTGTGTTATTTTTGAAACAAAGGGCAGAAGTAGTCATTAATAAAAACTGAACATCAAACAAATGTTTTTCTTTTAAAAACGACTAAACGGAAAACTTTTTAAATAAACTACAAACAGTTAATGACATAATTTCTTGAGTGTATTAAACCACTGGATCGATTTTGCTGAAATTCAATACGAACCAGAAAAGGGGAACGACAAATGCCAAGCTTCAGCACCCTCAGATTTGTTGTTCGAAAGTTAGCATGTTTTTATTCTAAAAATTCGCGAAAAAAAAAAACTTGCCGAAATTCACTCTTTTGCTTATAACTTTTGAACCACTGAACCGATTTCGCTGCATTGCAATACCAACGTGACTAGGTAAACGACCAACATATATGCCAAACTTCAGGAGTCTCTCTTAAGTCTTTCAAAAGTTAGTGTGTTTTTAACAGACAGACGGACATCGCTAGATCGTCTTAAAATCGATCAAGGATCATGAATATATATTTTTTCCAAATATAGAATTTTTTGGATGGGAAAATGGCCTAAGTAAATAATAATTTTCTATATGAAATTCAATCAGAATTTGAAAATTTTTCTACAGCAAGAATATTATGAAATCTAAAAGCTTTTGTGCATCAAAATGCCTCAGGACCTCTAAAATTTTTATTGGAATAATGTGTCAGAATCATAAACTTTATCCTTAAGCAAAAGACTCAGAAAATTTTCAAAATCAGGAAACTTTTTTGGAATACACGTGTCTGAAATCTGATATATTTTCAATTTGCAAATTAAATCTCAGATGCTTGAGAATCTGAGAATTTCTTGATGAAATATTTTCCAAAATATCAAAAATTTTCTCAAGTTCAAAGACTTTTTCTATAGGAATAAATTTTATAAATTTTGAAATGTTTGTTTAGAAAAAAATAAAAATATACAAGAAATACCTAATTCAAATCGAACCTGAACTAATAACAATTCAAATCGAACCTGAGGTCTCCTGCAAAAAAATTAAAAAAAAAATCGTACGCAGGGTTACCTAGACAAAACAAATTATGGAGAAAAACCGTCATAGAATCCGAGACTTTTTCTGTAAAAAAATGTCTCTGAATCTGTGACTTTTTCTATAAAAAAATCAAAATTAAAAATAAAAAATTTATGTTTTTCCAGTCACAGTTTTTTTTTGAAAAGTAGCTTGACGTCATTGTTCTGTTCAGACTCTTAAGTGAAGGGTATAGCAGCCCCTAACCGTCATAGCTCTGTTTAAAATGTAATCCTGTTGATGCTTGAATACAAATGATGAAAAACATTATACATTATACAATTTATAATATACATGTAAGGTAATAAATATTTACTATAGCTTATGGTTATACCCACAAAAAACAAAATATTAAAAATGATTACAAAATGTTGAATATAAAACTACAACAAGTTTGACATACTTTTGAAAAACCCAACATGATAAAGTTATTACAATTTTAAAAAAATTTATAAAATTAAAAAAAAAAGTTTTAACATTTTAAGTGTTATGAAAAAGTAAGAACTTATTTGTGAACAAATGAGGTTGAATATTAAGGCATTAGGGGTATAACTTTAAAATATTTTATTAAACAATAATGAATACATAACTGCATTTGTTATGTAGAAAAAAGTTTTATATATAATTAAATTTGTATTGTTCGAATGCAAAGGTTAAAGCAACATGTGTACTGCATGCGTATGATTAATATTAAATGCATATTAAATTTATATTGCTCATACGTCCTGGTATCCCTGAGTTGAAGAATTTAATAAAAAACAAGTAAAAAAAATAAATTCGGCCTTGCCGAATGTAGAGATACCCTCCACAATTTCAAAAAGATTATTGCAAAAAACTTTATTTAAAAGGAAATTATTTTTGAAAAAAAAAAATTTTTTTGAAAAAAAATTTTGGTAAAAAAAATCCGCGATTTTTTTATCTTTTTTGTCAAAGAATATGTTCATACTTGTTTGAATACCATTTGGTGTTCAATTATGTTCACATATGCCAACCAGAAGCCGAATTAAAGCATTTTGTATTTTTAGGTTATGTTGAATGTACTGAAATTTTTGAGGTGTGCTTACATTTGCGTTCATAACTTTTGAACCGCTGAACCGATATCGCTCAAATGCAATACCAAACTTCTCGGGAGAACTTTCAATATATATGTTAAGTTTCAGTCATCTCTGTGCAATATTTTGTTCGCGAGAGCATTTTCCACAGACAGACAGAAAGACGGACAGACGGACAGACGGACAGACGGACAGACGGACAGACGGACAGACGGACAGACGGACATCGCTAGAATGTCTTAAAATCGATCGGGCATCATGAATATATATACTTTATGGGGTCCCAGAACGATATTTCGATGAGTTACAAACGGAATGACAAACTTATATATACCCTCTATCACTAAGTGGAGGGTATAAAAACTTGCACAAATTTTCTTTTAAAAACTACCAAACGATATTTTTATTTTAAATTCTACAAATGTGATTAACAACAAAAAAACAAAATCCAATGAACGACTTTCAGGAAGTTCCTAAAACATATAACGTTTAAAATTGAAAAAGGTCGATATCAAAAACTAATAAAAAGACTTTCATAGTATTTATGAACAATTTCATACACTTTATTAACTTCTTCATATTACTTATAAACTTTTTCATAGTATTTATGAATAAATCATAATATGTGAAATTTAAGAGCTATTTAACATTTTTCATAAATACTATGAAAAAGTACATAAGTATTATGAAAAAGTTAAATTGTATGAATTTGTTCATAAATACTATGAAAGTCGTTCATTGGACATTTTTTTTGTGTGAATACACCTAATGATGATAATGTAATAATATTTAAGATGCTTTTAGCTTGAGACAAGTATTGTTGTTAGTTATTTGACGATCGTGATATTACTAAAAAAAAGAAAATAATTTTCTTAACTTTTGAGGATGTTTATTCTGGCTCGAGGTCATTATTTTCTTTACTAATTAAAACCATTATATTCTCATAGCATAATTTTCAAGAAAATTATTTTTTGTTTTAAATTTATTTATTTTGGTCATTTTTGCAAGACTTAATCGACACATGTTTCGGAATTTGTCAGATTCCTTTGTCAAGATTATTTAGCAAAAATAGAAACGATTTACTACAAGGTAGCAAACGAGTCTAATGACAAATCGTTTGTGCACAAATGTTTTAAATATTTTTGTTGGTTATTGACAATCGTTGGTTACTGGTATAGTACAATTTCGTCGTCTTTTTAATTCCCATTGTGGATAGAGTAGGGTCATATAGTCGCAACAAAAAGTCGACTTTTCGACTTTTTTCAATTTCTTAAAAGTCGATTTTTCGACTTTTCGACTTTTTTCAAATTTTAAAAAGTCGAGCTTTCGACCTTTAAAATGTCGACTTTTTTCGACTTTTTTCGACTTTTCGACTTTTTTAACTTTTTTCGACCTTTTCAACTTTTTTTTTTCAAATAAAAGTTTAGTTTTGACTTGTTGTAAGCATTTAGGTGCTATTTTTTTTTTGTTGTATTTTATTTATTAAAAAAAGTTGAAGAAATCGAAAATGTGGAAAAGGTTGTAAAAATCGAAACCAAAAATGTCGAATTTCGATTTATAGAACCCTATCACTGAAGTGTTTACAATAATCAAAAATATTGGTAAATATTGTACTTAACACTTTCTAACACATCAATGTGGCATTGACATTTTTGCTTCACATACAAAATACATGGAAATACCAATAGCTTCAGTTGTTATTAAACTCGGCTCTCATTTGAAATTTTTTTCATCTGGAAAAAGTAAAAAAAAAAATAAAAAAAAAATCGAAAAAAGTCAAAAAAAGTCGAAAGCAAAAGTCGACTTTTCGACTTTTTAAGAACAAAAAAGTCGATTTCGACTTTTCGACTTTTTCATACAAAAAGTCGATTAATCGACTTTTCGACTATAGAACCCTAGAATACAGTCGAATATGTACTTATATTTTAGTTTGTGCACAAATGATTTGTCATTAGACTCGTTTGCTACTTTGTAGTAAATCGTTTCTATTTTTGCTAAATAATCATGTCAATGGAATCTGACAAATTTTGAAACACGTTTCGATTAAGTCTTGCAAAAATGACCAACATAAATAAATTTAAAACAAAAAATAATTTTTTGGAAAATTATACTATGAGAATATCATGGTTTTAATTAGTAAAGAAAATAATGACCTCGAGCCAGAATAAACATCCTCAAAATATAATATTTAAAGGTCGAATAAAACAATTTTTATTTTTTAATACAAATTAATCAGGATTTAATTTTCTTAACTATTATTCTATGAGAATATAATAGTTTTAATTAGTGAAGGAAATAATGACCTCGAGCTAGAATATATTATTACATTAATTTAAAACTATCAAATACAAAAGTTTAATAAACCTTAAGCTACTTACTTACAAAAAAAAATCTTAATTCAATTTTGCAAACAAAAAAAAATCTTTATTTAATATTTTATATTCTGCAGATGAAGTGTATACAAGAATTTCAAGTACTGTAAGTGTTGATAACAAGACAAAATAAAAATGGTTTATTATGAAATTTGGCATTATTGTATCTAATATAAAAAATAATTGGTATAAATATGATATTGTATGAGTAACATATCAGCATTTGTTTTGTACATTTATGTATAAGTGTGTGTTGTTATGTTTTTAGTATATGTACTCATATATATATTTACTAAAATGTGACAGTATACAAGATGATACATACAACCATAAGTAACCTCAAACATTTTACGAGCGACCTGTAAACATGAGATATACGCTAAAAAAGGAAGGTGTCCGAAGGCGGATGTATTGATATTTCCTTTATTTGGAAAAGGCGTAAATTAAGCTGTTCTGGCCATTCACTGAAAAATAATTTGACTATTTTTCAATGAATGAAAAGAAAAATCTAATGATATTAAAAATATCAAACTGAAACTCCCACATTTTTTCCCTATACATGTATTCCCTAAATATTTAATTTTTCATCTTAAATTGAAAATTCCTTTATTTTGGCTTTCTTTCTTATAAAACTTTCATAAAGACTTGAATGTCTACCCAGGGAAACCTTCTTTGTAAGAGCACATAAACAATTACATTTGTGTTCCCTATATACGTGGGTATTTTTATAGTTATTAAGCCTCTTAAGCAAATGTTTTTAGAAGATATTTGATAATTTTGACTCATCATAGAAGCCGATTTAGGTTGTACGACTGAGCAGATCGGCTACAAATGGTATTTTCTTAAAATTTTGTACTGGAAAGCAATTTGGAACAACTTTGACTATCCCGGATAAAAAATTATTAGATCTTATCTGATATGGTTTTATTTATTCATACATGATTGTATCTGATTGCATATAAATATATCTGAAATGGCCAAAATGGAGATCTGGCTATATCTCGGATTTAGCCAAAATTGGGACAAATTCGACATCTAATTAGATCTGATTAGATACAATTATATACAATCAGATGCAATAATGTTTTATCAGATGAAATCAGATCAGATAAGATCAAATCGATTTTTACACGGGATGGACTGTTTTTTTTAGTTTTCCGCCATAGCTCCAATTTAACGCGCTTACACTAAAAAAAAACCTTGTAAAATTACAAGAAAAACTTGTAACTTCTTTTTTCTGCTACTTCTATTTAACAAAAACTCCTAGTAATTTTACAAGCTTTTTACCAATAATTTTGTAATTTTAAAAGATTTTTACCAATAAAATTGTAAATTTACAAATTTTTTGACACGGTAAAATTTACAAGGAGGTTTCATAACTTTACTAGATTTTTTGCTACCTACTTTTTTACAAGAATTCCTAGTAACCTTACAAGCTTTTTACTAATAATTCCGTAATTTTACAAGCTTTTTATTAATATAATTGAAAATTTACAGTTTTTTTGGCGCAATAAAACTTTCAAGGAATTCTCGTGAATTTACTAGATTTTTTTGTAAAATTATCTTGGAAATTTGTAAAGTTACAAAAAAAATTGTAAAATTACAAAAAAAATATAAATTTCGATCCAAATTTGTTTGTTAAAAAACAAGGAAATTGTCAAATATTGGTAAAATGTGATTACGAGACTTTTCCTAGTAATTTGCAAATTTCCTTTTTTAATAAAAGTTTGTTTTTTATTCGACCTTTTCTTTATAGAATCTCAAATGAATAAATACTCAAGCTCGAGGTCATAAGTTTTAAATGTTTTTTTTATTTATTTAAATATTTCCAATATTTCGATATTTGAATATCTTCTTGTGAAACATTAGACTGTCCCTGATGAAGATATTTAAAGAATATCAAAATACTGGAAATATTTAAATAAATAAAAAAACATTTAAAACTTATGACCTCGAGCTTGAGTATTTATTCATTTGAGTTTTTTTTTTACCAGTTTACAAAAACACTTTACAACAATTTTAAACTTTTTCCAAAATTACGGGGTTCCGACAATTTATTTTGGTAGAGGAGACCAAAAAATGATACACGTGGTATATTGAAAGATCACATCGGAATTTTATTTTAGAGGTTGGTAAAGTTTCCCAGCTTTGGCCTGTTCTTGCAGCATATCGGTATATAAAACTATGTTTTTTTAGATCTGAGGTGTAGGGTATGTTCAGCAATTTTGTAGAAAATATTATGGCAAATATTTTTGTGAAACATATTAACCATCTAACTCAGTCCCATAACTGTATTTTTGGTTCTATTCTAATAAATCGTAAAAACTCCCCGAAAAAGGAGGAGAGCAGGAATGAAATTTTCTACAAAAATGTTGCCCATAAAATTTTACTGTATACGTCAGAGCACAACTAAAAAGTAAAGGCTCCCTGGTGTCACCCTCCGATCTTCATGAAATTTGGATATGTTCTTAAGAACGAAAAAAATTCGACACGTATTTTTTTTATCGGCCCAAACTCATTTTTAGGGGGGTCGATTTGTACGGGGGGAAATTTACCTTTTTCAGTTTTTTACGATTTACGCCTATTTAAACAAAATGAATATAGGCATATGTGGTATCAGATTAAAGGTATTAAAAATACGTATCTCGTGGTGCTAACAATGGGCCAAAGAAATTAATATTTTTTGACTTATTAACAAAAATTTTGTTATTTTACTTAATATGGCGAAAAGTTTTTCATGTTTGGACACGTTCTTATCACACATGGATAGGTTTTCCAAAGACCTTTCATTTGGTATGTAATATGACTAGGTTTCTTTGCATAATATAGGAGATAAACGAAAAAAACTGAAAAAATACCTTTTCTTCCCCCTCCTTTTCACCCCCTAAATATGAATTTGGGCCGCTAAAAAAAAATACGTGTCCCTTTATTTTTTCTGCTCTACAAAATAAAACCAATTCCATAAAGATCCGCGGGTGACACTAGGGAGACTTCCCTTGTAAGCCAAAAAATTAACACAAACACCAAAAAAGAGTCAAGTTCAAGATTGCGCATTCAAAATATTAAAAAAAATAAACCCTTTGTGGGCATTCTTAAACTTGACTGTTTTTTGGCGTTTCTGCTAAGTTTTAGGCTTTGGGTGTGTTCTGACATGTATAGTAAAATTGTATGGCCAACATTTTTGTAGATAATTTCATACCCGCCCTTCCCCATCAGATGACAGACAAATCTAACAATTTGTCTTCCAACCGCGCATTTTTTTTCTGAAAATATTTGCGAACACACATCTGAACACATGCTATTATGGACGCCATTTACATTCGGTCGTTAGACAAATTGTAAGATTTGTCTTTCGTCTGATTGGCGCTTTAGAATAAAGCCAAAAACTACAGTTATACTGGTGTGTTAGAGGCTTAATATGTTCCACAAAAATATTTTCCATAATATTTTCTACAAAGTTGCTGAACATACCCTACATCTCAAATGTAAAGAAAACATAGTTTTATATACCGATATGATGCAAGAACAGGCCAAAGCTGGGAAACTTTAACCGTCTCAAAAATAATATTCCGATGCTGACACATGTAAATTTTTTTGTCTCCTCTACCAGAATTAATCTTCGGAAACCCGTATTTTTTTTAGTGTTATACTGTATAGTTGATATTATTCTGACACACATTAAGTGTGACAATCGAAATGCGCTGATGGTGACAGCTTTTGGAAGGGTGGCAGTTTCCGAAATCTGTTGATATCTAAAAAAGCCTGTGTTATCACTTAATTTTTTCAAAGAAAAATAAAATTAATTTAAAATATACTTTAATGCCCAGATTCAGTATGTCGTACAAAGTGAGTGACTAGAAATTTTGTACGTAAAACAAAAACAAATTTGAGTGTTTTGTTTTACGTACAAGTTATGTAGTCACTCACTTCGTTCTTGTTTTTGATTTTAAAATCGACTTTATAAAATGTATAGGAAATTTGAAATTTGAAATTTAAAATAAAAATGTTGTTAAAATCACGGTTGGCAACTGAAACGAATAACGGTATCGGTAACGGTACTGGTATTATATATTTTTTATATCGGTAACGGTAAAGGTAACGGTATTTTCGATTATTTCGGTAACGGTGAACCGTTACCGAAACATCAATACCGGTACGTACCGGTATTATAAATAAAATGTTAACAAGTCACAAATTTGTTAAAAATCCAAAAAAAAATAAAAAAGAATTTTAAAAACTGTTAAATTCTGTACCTTTTCTATACATAATTATATTATATGTACTAATATTAAATACTATGAATTAATTCAGAATTAAAATAAAACATTCACACAATATTGTAATTCAACATATACGAACTCATGTTCGTAGAGACACCTTTGTCCAATAAGCAAAAAAATCTGCATTTTACGCCATATGAGAAATCTGCATTTTGAGCCAGTTGAGAAATCTGCTGATTATAGCAGACGCGGTTTGCTAAATTTCTGTCTGGATAATCCAGGTAGAAAACGCTAAAAAAAAAGGTCAAGACAGCAATCAAAACTGCTGATTTTAATAGAGAAATCTGCTGATTTCAAATAAACAGTTCAGGATGTGATCAAAATTGTTTGTCCTGTTGTTAAAAAAAATTGGCAGGGATAAAAAAAAAATTGGCAAGGATGTTACAGGGGATGTTTTTTAACGAGGAGGTTGGCCGTATCGGAGGAACACCTTTCCTCTCGCCATAGATGTTGGGAAATTAATTTTATTTATATTTACGCATAAATAACAGAATTTTATCAATATTTAATTCAATTTGCTATAGCCAGCCCCCAAAAGGTTCAGACCGAAAAAAATCGTATTTTCTAATCTTGGTCACACGGCATAAAAATTTTTCATTTTCTAAACAAATAGACAAAAAAAATAAATGAAATATGTTTTCTGGGGTTTTGTAAGTTTTTCAAGGGAGAACTTTTTTCATCTGTTCCGATTTTCCCATTCCGAAACTTAACCAGCCTATGACCATAAGACGTATTCGTACCAGAAGAGTAACACGTTTATTTTGGATCGTATCGTATCTTCTACAGACGGAAAGACGAACATCGCATACAATCGATCACTGATATAAAATCTTTATGAGGTCCAAGACCTATATTCGAATTTTGATAATTGCGAATGTAATCATTGGTTGGATTGGCAATGAACAAAAATTTGTTTTTTTATTTTAAGTGTATTAAAAATATTTTAATATGTTTTTAATCCACAAAAAAATTAAAATAAGTAATATTAATGCAACCGAAACAAAACCGTTATAATACCGGTAAAAAACGAAATAAAGGTAACGGTTTTTTATCGGTAACGGTATTTAAAAAATTTTATTTCGGTAGTGGTAACGGTAACGGTAGTCAATATTAAAGGGTTTTTAATCGGTAACGGTATTAAAAGGGTAACGGTAGCCAACACTGGTTAAAATAGACTCTTCGTTTTCTTTGGTACGGGCCATTGTTTGTCAAACCGAACAAAATTAAAAATTATCTCAAAATCCGCAGTATAGACTTATTTATTGCCTTATTCTACTTTGCCCAACAAGAATATCAAAATATTGACCATAATATTTAAAATTTACCAAACAACCCTCGTATATGTACATTTTCATACCCAACAATGTATGCTGTAAAACAAAAGGATACAAAAATGTTTGCTAAATAAAAAAAATCTGCTGGCTGTTGGCAACACACGCCAAAAAAAAAAGGCTTAAACCCAAGAAGGGTGGACTTATTTGTTTGATGTAAATAATTGTATGTCTGTTTTTTATATTTTCTTTTTAAATTCCTGCCCATATTAAAATAAACATTTTCTTTATTTTTTTTTTTTTGCTTAAGAAATTCTTAAATATTTTATTAAAAACATTTAAGCTTTAAAAATAAACCCGCAAAAATATGTACCAAAGCTAAATATGTAGCCGCAAAAAAAAAGGAAAAAAAACTCATACATAAAACAAAATATGAAACCCTTTTAACAGGATTAAATTTCAAAAGCATTTTTAAACACTTTTCCACTGGTTAAAAAAAAAAACGAAAACTATACCACAAACAAAAGATAAAGGAATAACAAGCGAAAGCTATCACCACCTACTACCAATATCCTTGACAAATTGTGTTACAGTGCAGAAAAATTGGTGACAATGAAGTAACTAAAAACCAAAAAAGAAATAAATCAAAAATCCAAATCAAAATAAATTACTCAAATAAGCATAAAATTTAGGAATTTATTTTTAGTTTTTTTGTACATTCTACGTCAGCACTATACTGTGGTTTAAGAAATTCTTAAAAAAATTCTTCCAATGAAATCTGTCAACTGTAAAGATAGGGTAAAATATCTTAAAATTTCATTACTCCTTTTTATTTGTATTTTAAATATATATTATTTTTTGTAGCATTTAAACAAACATACACTTAGAAAAAAAAGAAATTTAAAAAACTAAAATTAACTAAATATAAATTAATTAATAACACTGTACAACAATATCAAACTTTTTTCAAAATTACGGGTTTCCGACGATTGCTTCTAGTAGACGAGACCAAAAAAAATGTATGTGCGTCGACGTTTTGAAAGATTACATCGGAATTTTATTTTGGAGGCGGTTAAAGTTTCCCAGATTTGGCCTGTTCTTGCAGCATATCGGTATATAAAACTATGTTTTCTTTACATCTGAGGTGTAGGGTATGTTCAGAAGCTTTGTAGAAAATATTATGGCAAATATTTTTGAGGAACATATTAACCCTCCAACGGTATTTTTTGGCTCTATTCTAACAAATCGTAAAAAACACCCTTCCCCTTCTACGGGGTGTTTTTTACGATTTGTTAGAACACACCAAAGACCAAAAATTAACACAAGCACCAAAAAAAACAGTCAAATTCAAGATTGCCCTTTAAAAAAAATTTCAAAAAAAAAATTAACCCTTAGTGGGCAATCTTGAATTTGACTGGTTTTTTGTGTTTCTGTTAAGTTTTGGGCTTTAGTATGTTCTGACATATATAGTAAAATTATATGGCCAACATTTTTGTAGAACATTTCAGCCCAGCCTTCATCCTTTTAAGAGGTGATTTATACGATTTGTTAGAATAGAGTCAAAAATTACCGTTATGTGGGGGAGTTAGAGGGTTAATAGGTTCCACAAAAATATTTTTCATAATATTTTCTACAAAGTTGCTAAACAAAGCTGGGAATCTTTAACCGCCTCTAAAATAAAATGCCGATGTGATCTTTCAAAAACGCCGACATACGAAATTTTTTTTTTTTTGTTTCCTCTGTTAGAATGAATCGTCGGAACCCTTTATTTTTTTTAGTAATTTGCTGTGTAATTATATTCTTACAGAATATTTGTAATATGAGACTGTTTTTAGGCTGGTGTCTAATTTTAAAAAAAGTTGCAGGACACCGCCTAAGTTTGACTACACTCTAAACAAATGAGTCTAGTTTCCTACTATAAATTGGGTAAATTTCAACAAATTTAAATACTATAAATGTGTAAATTTCCAATAATTTTTTGGTACAACTACACATTTTGTGTAAATTTACCCAATTTATAGTAGGAAACTGAAATCGGCCAATATCTTCTTCTGTTGAAGTACCGTGCTACAATCTCTCTAAACACATAGGAACCATTTTGAAAAACGTTATATTGGAAAAATATAACATTAAAAACTCATTAGAGCTAAAAACTAAATTAGATACAATAATTTTGGAAGACGACGAAATTCTTATATCATTGGACGTGGTATCGTTATTTACAAACATACCTATACACTTAGCTATAAGCAACATAATGAACCAGTGGGACATTATTAAAAAGCATACCACAATACCAAGGTCACAATTTTTAAAAATACTTCAATTTTGTCTTAATGACAACAACTATTTCATTTATGGTGATAAAATATATAATCAAACTTACGGAATGCCCATGGGGAACCCACTGTCCCCAACAATCGCGGACATTGTTTTGGATAAACTTTTAGAAGAAACCACGGAGGAACTGAAAAAGGAGAACATCAAAATTAAATTATTGACTAAGTATGTTGACGATCTTTTTGCCATTATAAAGATAAACGACGAGGAAAGAATTCTAAAATTATTCAACAATTACCACAATAAAATCAAATTTACGATCGAGAAGGAAATAGACAATTCAATTCCTTACCTTGATATGAAAATCATAAGAAAAAACAATAGAATTATAACCGATTGGTATATGAAATCAATAGCTTCCGGACGCATAATAAATTTTCACTCAACACAACCATTTAAACAAAAAACCAATACAGCAACTAACTTTATTAATAAAGTTTTACAATTAAGCCACGAAAAATTCAAAAATAAAAATATAAAAACAATAAAAGAAATACTATTAAATAATAACTATCCGCATAATATAATTAACGAATTAATAAACAAATCAATAAATCCCCAATCAGGGGAAAGAACAATAAACATCAACAATACATCTGGTAACCCCAAATTCTATAGTGTACCGTATATACCAAAACTCACTGAAAACAAAAAGCTTAGAGAAATAATGGAAGATGAAGAAATAGTGTTAGCACACAGAGCAAACAAAACTATAAATCCACTTTTTACACAAACAAAAACAAAAATTAACAAAGATTAACACCAAGGTGGGGACCTTGGTGGCCAAATTGCTTCCGATCTTCGTGAAATCATTCTGTACGGGAATTTCGCTCGCAATAAATTCATTGTTTCGTTGGCTTGTTGAAAATACATATCGTTAATTCGATATCATCAACAATAGGCGAAGAAAAGGTTTTCTACATGTCACAATATCGTAATCCTTTGGCGGTAAAAATGTCATTGAAAATTTCGCTAAAGGAATCGACGTGTGTAAGTTCACACTCGGGGGACATTTGTAAGATATTATTTATTATTCGCAAATGGTAGAATCTCTACTATATATATTAATAAACAGATAATAAATTTCCTTTACAAATGTGTGTTTACTTTGCATATGATAAAGAAACTCGAACTTGAAACACCCTGTATATAAGCTAACAATTAACGAAAATGAAAATAAGAATTACTATTTTCATTTTCTTAAAACCAAAAATGTTAGTAACTTGGGTTTGTAAGTTGGATAATAATTCACCTTAGCCCCTCCCAGAATAATTTTAGCCCCCCCCCCCCCAGAATTTTAATCATTCACAATTTTTTTTATAATTTAATGATTTCATTAATTTTTGCAACAATAAATAATAATAATATGTAATGAGTCTTAAGGACTCGTAATGATTATTATATAAGATCTAATACACTCAAAAAAAAAGTGAACTAAAATCGGGGAAAATTAACTCAATTTTGAGAAAAAGAGGAAATGATTTGGCTCCAAAGATTTTTTTTCTTGGTTTTAGTTCATAATTTTCCCAAAAATAAGTAAAACAAAGTTATTTAATTTTAATCCAATTTTAACTAGAAAATGGGAAAAATTATACTTCATATTTTTGAAAAAGATTGGGTCTAGACCCTGGACCCATGGGTTCGGACCCCATTTAACTCGAGACCCCGTTGGGTCTTTTAAGGGTCCCCATAGATTTTGAACCAAAACTTGTGTCCGTTTCGCTCTAACTTGCTTAGTTTTTGAGATACGGTAATAAGGGGCCTGATAGGGTCTTGAGAATCTTAAAAACCGGATAACTCAAAAACTATTAATCGGAGGGTTTTCGAGTATTTTTCGGAAGTGTTCTACAAGTCAAGAGCTACAAAAATGCCGTTGGATGTTTTCTCATGTTGGCAGTATTTACCGAGATATGCGCATATATAAAATCTCGGAAATTTCAAATTTTAGATCTAAAATTATGGTCTTGAGACCCTGACAGATGTTTAGAGCTAGGCTATTCCATATTTTTCTTTGTAGTCTTTCTTTTGAAAATTTCATCCGTTTCGCTCTAACTCGCTTAGTTTTCGAGATATCGCCATTTTGAATTTTTAACTAAATCCTAAGAAGTTATTTACTAAATTCTCAGAAGTCGTTAACTAAATTCTAAGAAGTACACTTCCTCAATTCAAAGAAGAGAAATACGATGATGTTTTTTTTTTAGTAAAGTTTAACTAAACTTGAACTAAATTGTTTTTTAACTCTGCTGTTAGGTTAGAAAAAACTTACGAATGTTAGGTTAGTGGACCATTTGGTCCATACTTCAATATTTAAACAAAATAACTATTTAATATTATATTTGTATATATTTTGGATTATTTCTACCTAAATACTATTACTTCAAGCTTTACTTAACGTTAGAGATGGGTGCGTGAATTTTGGCTCACGCTCACTCAAGAAATATTATAATCTCTCATGAATCACTCACTCGATTTTTTTTTCTTTACTCACGCTCACTTACTACTCACGTCAGTAAAACTAAAATAAGTTACGCTCATGCGTGAATCACGTGATTCATAATTACTCACCCCAATTCACGCAATATTCACTTTCAAATACACAATTTTAAGAAATTTTAAAAAAAAGGGTTTTCATATATTAGCAGACCGTTAATTTGAATTTTAACTGATTGCAAATCGAAAAATAAAACTAAAACTATAAATAAAACTGAAAGCAATACAAAAAAATTATATTTAATCACGCAAGAAAAATGGCACTCACGTAAAAATTGGACTTTCTAATCACTCACTCATAAAAGTTTTGGAATCACACTCACTCAAGCATGATTCTCGTAATTAACTAGACTTTCGCTCTAGCGTGAGTCACGCGTGATTCACGTGAACTACTCAAATCACGTGACCAGCACCCATCTCTACTCAACACAGCTAATGTAAAAATTTGTTGAGGGATTCCCTTTTTTCATTTTCTTTACTTTAGAGATTGTTTTGTATTACAATTCAACGAAAGGTATGTTTGTTTTGTTTTTTCCTATAATTTCTAATGATTCATCTCATTTAGGTGGCGTGGATATTGCCGATCAAATGGTTGGTTCCTACAGCACAAAACGAGCAACAAATCGATGGCCTAGCATTGTATTTCCAAACATTCTTGATATCCCAGCAAAACCTTAAACATGGTAACGATTATGTAATGCATTACCATGTAATGCATAGCCAAAAACAATTAAAAAATGTGCATTAATTTTCGCTTACCGCTTACCATAGGCATCCACTTTATTTATTTTTCATGAATTATGTAAACTCATACATTACTTTGAGTGACATCCCAAACAAAAAGCATCAATCCAGTATAGGGTATTGTAAGGTTGCTTTATTCTATACTGGATTAATGATTTTGTTTGGGATAAGACTCAAAGTAGTGCATAAGGTTTACATAATGCGTGAAAAATGCAATAAAGTTATGCCTATGGTAAGCTATAGGGAAAAATGCATATTTTTGATTTTTTTTTGCTACACTAAGAAAATTATGTCATTAACTGTTTGTAGGTTATTTTAAAAAGTAATCAGTAAAGTTATTTTAAAAGAAAAATCATTAATTTTATTATGGACTTCTTATTTTCTACTGTTTCTGTAGTTTAAAAAAAATATTTTACTGTATTAAAAACGAATTTTCTGTTACATTTAATTTCGGCAGTAAAAAATTTCTTCTATAGTTTTACTGTTTTTTAATACAAAATAACTGAATATTCACTAGTTTTTTAATGTTTTGGTAAGTCATTAAATTAACATTTAAAATTGACTGTATTGTGTTTTTATTTTAAAAGAAAAAACACTGGAATGGTTTTTAAATGAAAGTTCATTTGTTTTAAGTGAATATTCACTGGAATTTACCTACATAATTTTTTGAGTGTATGCATTACATGGTAATGCATTACATAGCCGTGACCATTTTAAAAGTTTTGCCGGAATACCCGCTTTGAATGCGTGCATCCTATTTTCTGAAATCGACGTTTTATGGGCTCCAGCTATCAAAATCACAGAGAAAATATACTATGGACCAAATGGTCCTTTAACCTAAGATACGTAACTTTGTAATTTTCTCAGTCCTGGTTTAAGTCAGAACCTAGACTTTTTGTAAATAACATTGTTTTATAAAAAGACCCCATGAGCAAAAAAACTAAGCCAGTATATATCACCGTTCAAAAGTTACAAAGGAAACAATAAAAAAATTGGACCAAATGGGCTTAACCTAACAGCAGGGTTAAGAAATATGTCTTAAAAATAAAGATACGATTCTTAGATTTGTGGAAAATTTCTTTGGCAGTAAGAATTTTTTTCCTAATACTAAAAAAATCCGTTTAAAGAAAACTATGAACTAATTATAAGTAAATGAACTAAAATTTTTTCCTCATAGTTAAGAAAATTTCTCATTTTTAAGTTAAATTTAACTAAATTTTAGGAAAATTCATGATAAATTTTCAAAGACATTTTTTCCTTAATTTTAGTAATGTCTTTTTTTTCAGTGTAGTTTTTCCCATTGAAAAATAGTCTGAATTATTGAAAAAAGTTTTTATATGAATCTGATGTTTTTGTCAGTAATAAAAACTTTACCGAATCTTAGAGTTTTACCTTCAGGAAAACATTTTAACTTCTTTGATTTAAAAAAGTTTCTAAATTCTAAGGGGTTTTTTTATAGACAAAAGTTATTGAAAGAAAGAATCTGAGAATTTTGACTAATAATCATCAACTTTTGCAATCATCAGAACTTTTTCTTGAAAAAAATCATAGTAATCTAATGATTTTACTATAGGAAAAACATTAAAAATCTTTCATTCTTAAAACATATCTAGGAGTTCTAAATTTCCAAAAAATCTACAGAATCAAAATTAAAAAAAAAAAAAATATGAATTTTTACCCGCTTTCGGGGGGCATTCGTTTCTAGGAGACCTAGACGCAAGGGAACGTTTCAGGAATAGGTCTGGGTTTTTCTATTAAAAAAAAAATACAAAAAAATTAAAAAAAATCTGGGGGGGCTTTAGCCCCCCAGAAATGTTGGCTTCCTACGCCAATGGTGTACTGTGTAATTATATTCTTACAGAATATTTTTTTTTTGAGTGTATTAAATTGCAATCATCACCATTAAACCAGTTAAAGCTACAAGTGGAAAATATTGAATTTGGTTTTTCTTAAAACGTTTTACTTGTTAAGTGGCTGGTTGGCTGCCTGTTCGTCTGTAGTTATACATATCTGTTTATATATAAGTTGCTTCATTGGTACGTAAGTATGTCTGTCTGTCTTTCTGTCATTGTCAATTTTGCATTCCTTGAAATCAACATTTACTTACAGAGATTTCATTTTATTATATTCCATTTTCTACTTAATTTTTTGTTTTTTTTTTTTGCAATTCGTAAGATTTTTATCAACTGAACTGAAGTAAATCTGTGGCATGAAGCAATTATTGATTTTTGCATACAAATTTCTTGTTCTTGGTATTTTTACAGTACTTTATTAAAAAAGGAAAAGGGTAGAAATGATAACTGATTATTTATTTATTCAACAATAATTACAATTTGTTTTATTTTAATACCTCTGGGGATTTTGTATTAAAAAACTTTTAATCTTTAATAACACAAATTATAAGATTATAATAAAATGTTGATAAATAAACAAAAAATTTTAAGAAAATTTATATATTTCCTTAGAGATTGAATGGTTATTATATAGAAATACTTTTGTGGTAAATAGTTTATGGAAATGTATTTATTCAACTGATAGATTTGATATTTTATAATAGTTGAATGTTATGAGAATTTTAGAATTTTGAATGTATGATTCGTTAGTTAGGTAAGACTTATGATGGAATTTAACTGTAAATACATGCATACACTCAAAATTATGTATGCAATACACCAGAGCAACAGTTTTTGTGCGAGAAAAAAGTTTTCTCCCAATTTTAAGGGTTTGGACAAATTTTTATTCTTCTAGGTCTGAAACTTATGTGATACAATTTTGAGGCCAATCGGATTAAATTAACACCAGGCGTTTCAAAAATAAAATTTTATTTAAATCGGTCTCATTGCTTTCAAGATATTGCTGTTTGAAATTTGGAAAAATGGCGGTTTTTTTCTATGTTCAAGAATTAAAAAAAAAACAATCTCAAAACATCTCTTTCTTGACCCTTTCATCGAGCTTGAGACAAACTTTCATCTAAACTTAATTTGCGGCATGTCCAAAATTTTGAATTTTTAAAAAATAAAAAAATATATCTTGTAATACATTATTATACCCTAGATCACTCTGTGGTACAGGGTAAATTGAGTTTGTGCTGATGTTTGTAACTTCTCGAAAAATTGGTCCAAGACCTACCGTTAAGCATACCGATCGACTTAAATTTTTTTTTTAGTCATTTTGACGATGTCCGTCCGCCTGTCTGTCAATATAAACTTCGCAATTTTTATTCGATTTGTCTGAAAATTCAAATTTAAGCTTCTTTAAGGTTGATTGCTATTAAAATTGGAAAAAATCGGTCAATGTATTGACCTAGCCACCATAAAAACGGTCCCTTGAATTTTTGTCTTAAATTACTAATAACCGTATTCCAATAGATATCGCGTCGAAATTTAGCAGGTCAACGTTTTTTGTATTTACAAATCACCATTCCAAATTTCAATGGATAATCGAATCTGATTATAACATCGTCCAACAAAAATGAAAAAAATTCGTTAAACTCGAACTGGATAATATACGTTTGGAACTACAGACTAAATGTAGTAAGACTGCATTTACAGTTTTTCTTTTCGTGATCCTGTTTCCTTATAAAAGGACTTCGAAGTTTTAGAGGATTAATTTTTATAAAATATTTTTTAATAGTTGTACTTGTCCTAGGATGCCACTAGTGGTTGCAAATGAAAGAGGAGGATCTCCCCTAATGTTCCTGTTTAATTATTTTTACATATCAGGAAAAAAGAGGTAAGTTACGTCCTTTCAAAAATGTATTCTTTAAAATTTTCAACAAAATATTTTGATAAAGTTTTCAAATGACTTTATTCACATCCTTTTATCCTGATATGGCAAAATAAAAAGTGTAAAAATTAGGGGAGATCCTTCATTTTCCATCACCAGTGTCATCCTAGGACAAGTAAAAATATTTTAAAAATATATCCTTTTGAACTTTGAAGTCCTTTTAAAAGGAAACAGGATCACGAAATGAAAAACTGTAAATGCAGTTTTACTCCATTTTATCTCTACTTTTAGACGTATGTCATTCCGTTCATATTTAATATTGGCTGTCGGACGGTGTAACCTGACCATTTTTGGAAAACTATGAAAATTTTTCTCGATATTTTGCCCGATAGAAGGCTACTTCACTCAAATTTAGTTTGTGAGTGTTTTCTACACTTTAACAGATTTTACAAAACATAGCTCCAATCGATCGATGTTTGGACTTGAGACCCATTTTCCGGGAAACACTGGTGTAGGGTATTATATGGTCGGTCTTGACCGACTATAATTTTTTTACTTGTTTTTATTAATATTGGCAAGCTAAATACGTATTTCAAAAAATTTTAGAAATAGGTCAAGCGGTTTTCGAGATATCCCCATTTGAAATTTGTTAAAAAATTTGCGAAAAGGGCAGTTTATATACCATCCACTTACAAGGGAAGCATCTCAACCCTTATGAACCGATTTGCACGAAACGTAAAATATAGATAAAAGAGATGATTCTAAGGGAGATGATTCTAAGGGGTGTCTCGGCTTATCGGCCATATCGGATTTAGGGGTTCAAAACATGTTTAAAAAAATGGCAAAAAAAACGTTTTTAGGATTTTTCAGCCATTTCTTTCTAAGAAACTATATGATGTTTACATATGAGAAGAAAGGATTTTTTAATGCCTATCCAACGGTGGTATAACCTTGTAAAAGTTTGGCTTCGTTAAATACTTTTTTTATGAAAATGTGTGAATTTTGGGAGGTATTTATATGAATACATACACCTACGATGTCCATATGAATACGAAATAATCTTTATTAAATTTAAGTCGACACGTATTTTTTCTCTAGAGGATATTCCTGTTAGTTCGGGAATTATCGAAATTTTCCCGGAGGTCCACATTGCTTCATAAGGGGACAACGAAATTTTGAAACACTGATATGGCCGAAAAGCCGAGACACCCCAACCTTAAAATCGTCACTTTTATATATATTTTAAGTTTCAAGCAAATCGGTTCATAAGGGTTGAGATACTTCCCTTGTTAGTGACAGAGGGTATATACAAGTTTTTCATTCCGTTTGTAACTCATCGAAATATTGTTCTAAGACCCCATAATATATATATTATTGATCAGTGATCGATTTTAAGTCATTCCAACGATGTCCTCCTGGCTGTACGTCTGTGGAAATGGTGATCACGACCAAAATATTAAACAGATATGACTAACAATAAGACTTAGCATAATTATTTGTTGTTGCCCAAAGCAGTTTGGTATTAAATTTGAGTGAAATCGGTTCAGCGTTTCAAAAGTTATGAAAGAAAATGTAAGGACACCTCGAAAATTTTGGTACATTCAACATAACCTAAAAATACAAAAAGCTTTAATTTGCCTTCTGTTTGACACATGTGAACAGAATTGATCACCCAATGGTATTTAAACAAGTACAAGCATATTTTTTTACAAAAAAAAAATCGCCAAATATTTTTTTTCACCAAAAATTTTTTTCGCGGATTTTTTTTTTTTTTTTGCAAATAAACTTTTTTTGCATTGTGGAAGGTATCAATGCTCTTACTAAAAATCTTATACAAAAAAATTTTAAATTTTTTCTCCTTTATTATTTCACAGAGATTGAAACAAACTCTCATTTAAACGTACTTTGAGCCAAATCAGATCATTTGGTAAAATTTTTTTTTTTTTAAAAACTCTTTGATCCTAAGCCGCTAAGTTGTTTTTTTTAATTTCTTTTCTTTTTAAAGTCAAATAGCGTTATTTCGAAAACCGTTAAACAAATTTTAAAAATGTTTTGATATTCGCATTTGCGCATCAAAATTAATCAATATGAATTATCACAAGACGTATTTTTTTTATTTTCAAATTTTAAAAAATACAAAATTTTAATTGTCAGGCGCCAGAGGTTTATTTAATCCTATTGGCCTTAAATTCGTACCACATAACTTTTAGTTCCAGTAGAAAGAGAAAATGCCGCTCTAATTAGACAAATCTCACTAATAAAATTCTGATACACGGATAAATAGAGGGTATGTATGTTTTTAAAAAAAAAATGTTGGGGCTCAAAAATATTTAAGGTTGGTCATACATTTGACTCAAATTTTATAAAAATGTTATTTTGTATGGGAGCTCCTTTAAGAAGTGGATATATGGTTAAGGTATGTTGGGAAAAAATGTTTAGGGTAAAAATTAACAGGGGTCGGTCTTCCTTTTGATTTGAATTTACGACGCCTATTTGGTAAAGCTAGTTCGTGTACACTAAACCCCATTGTAATATCAGTTTTTTTCATAATTAAGCATATGTTTTTGCGAAATTCGATATAATTTTTTATATTTTTAAGTAAAAATACTATGTTTTACAAAAAATTATATAGAATTGTAAATTTTACTCGCAGATTTTTTTTTCGCGATTTTTTTTATTTTGATATTAATTTATATAAACGTGCAGAACACGATACAATATAGAAACAAAAGTTTTTGAAAAAAAATAATTCGCGATTTTTTTTTTCGCGGAATTTTTTTTTGCCAAAAAAAAATTAATGCATTTTCTAAATATATATTTAAAAATTATCTCAGAAGCATACAAATTAGATTTTTGTGGTACTTTGGCATTATCGCGAATACATGTGAAAACATAGAAAAGTGGTTAACACCATTATATTCAGCGTACTCGAATTAGCTTTACCCGCAAGTTTCCCAGCTCGTTAAAATTTGCGACTAGCACAGTGTTATAAAAGTCTTAAACTGCTAAAAATAGTTTTACGAGTAAAAAAATTTAAATCACTTGATAAAATTTTTAATTAAAATCTTTATTTACATACCTTAACATTTACATATTTTATTTCCTCTTCCTATAAAAATAATTTCTGAAAAAAAAAGAAGAAAAAAATATAGCAATATCCCATTAGCATAATGTAAAAAAAAACTTATCTTGATTTCATTAATGTAACAACATTTTAAACCATCAATTTTATTTACAATATCAAAATGATTTCAAAATGTTAAAGCCAAAGTACTTGAAATACGTTTAAAGAATATGACAAAGAAAACTTTTTTTTTTAGAAATAAATGGTTATAGTTTGTTTGTCAATGAGTTTGAAAAGAACACTAGAGATGATGAAGAAAAAGTTTCAAGAAAACTTTTCTTTTGGGAGATGAATATAACAAATTTACCATAACTTTATAAATAATAGAAAGATATGTTTGATTGTCTTGTTTTTTATCATAAACTTTTTTTCACAAATAAATTATTAACTGTTTTTAAGGATGTAAAATGTAAACAAAGTATGTAATAGCAAAAGTTGAATGCTGCCTTATTGCTGGATTTGTTTTTAATAACAAGCAACAATTCGTAATAAAAATTTATATTCAGCTGTGCCGAATCAACAATTTCCTCAAGACCTTGTTAGAATTTTTTTATTTTTTTATTTTTTTTGTTTTTTGTATTTTTCTGAATTTTCCAGAATTTATTAGATTTTTTAAATTTTTCCTAATTTTTTTTAATTAAATTCCCTTAAAAGTTTTAAGTTAAAACCTTGTTTGAGTTTTACAGAATTTTTTGATATTTTCTCAAGTTTTTTGAGTTTTTTTAGGATTAATCTGTTTTTTATATTTTTAGCTTTTAAGAATTTTTAAAATTTTTTCTGAATTTTCATAAATTCATATAAATTTTTTCAAATCTTTCTGAGACTTTCTGAGTATTTTTTTGGAAATTTTTCGCACGGATGGTCGGAAACAGTTTAACCTAAAAGTGCGAATACCATATTTTTTTTTTTTAATTTGTATTTGGTTTGACAACACCTACATTTTTGGCCTTGTCCATTTTTGACTTCGACGTCAAATTTTTTTTTTTGACTTTTGGTATCTCGATTTTCTACCCACCTAACGCCTACCTTTTTACAAACAGAACGAAAGATTCACTGCGTCGCCATTTTAAGTCCAATCTTAACATTATGCATATCGTTGACAACACCAATATTTTTGGCCTTGATCATTTTATTCTTCGACATCAAATTTTTTTGTGACTTTCGGTATCTCAATTTTCTACCCACCTAACGCCCATCTTTTTCCAAACAGAAAGAAAGATGATCAAATTTCATTAAACTCTAGCTTTTAAAGTTTTCACTTTCATGCATAAACAAAAAAGTTACAGGGATTAAAAAAAAAATCATCATGCGTCAAATTTGACTAATTACAATTAAATTGGTTCAAACTTCACACACACACACAGCAAAACTTGAACTGGTCACCCTCTAGAATTAATATAAAGTAATAAGTTTAAAGTCCCAAAAAAAATTTTTTTTTTGCAACGCCCCTGGCCGTTGCACTGTGGTGAAAAATTAAATATTTTTTCCAATTTTGCGTACAGATCGCAATACTTAAGCGATTTTAGTTTTTTTATTTTGAAATTTGATACTGCTAGAAAAGCTTTGATGGCTGATTCGAATCTATTTACTTTAAAGTTTGTTGTTACCGACTTTAGAAAACGTTACAGTGGAACAACAGAAAGTACTAAAATAGCGGTTTTTGGAATCTGCGAACGCGAATATCTCGAAAACGGTAAATGCTACACAAATTTTGAAACCAGATTAGGAATCCGGAGGTCAAAATCTATTAAGAACATAAATTTTGGAGTGATTTTTTTTTATTATTTTTTCTAATTTAAACGCGATTTTTTAAAAAAGTGTTCGATCGAAGATTTTGGTTTTTGTTGCAAAATTATTCTTATGGTATTCGCACTTTTAGGTCTATTTTAACAAAAGTTTTATTTTAAATTTCTAATTTTCAATACATTTTTTGAAAGTCGATTATAAAAACAAAAACAATTCGTATGGAAATAAAACTAAAAGCGGATTTTAAATTTATTTTATTCTTCTATAGTAAGGCTGAATATATGGCCAACAAGAATTACCAGGGTTGCCACTCAATTGTAGAATTATTTTTTTAAAAGACAAAACCGGATGTAGTTGTACACCAAAAACTACAGAGCCGATTTTGATGATTTTTTTTTTTTGATTTGTAGATTATACAGCTCAACAAGAAAATGCGTATTGGATCCTGGTAAGTGATTTGGTCAGGATTTTGGGTAATTCGCGGTTAAAGTGCCGAAAAAGGGCATTTTTTACCCTTTTTAAAAGCTTCTAAAATAAGATCCTGACATGCGAATCACTTGGTATTAAGTTCATTCGAAGGTCTGTAATTTTCTCTTAAACACAAAATGATCTAAAAATTTAATTTTCTAAAATGATAAAAACAATCATTTGCAAAAAACATTCCATTTTTTAAATATATAGTTTATTTACACAGTGTTTTTTGAAAAATTTCCATACAAATTCATACGTAAATTTTAGATCTAAGGCACTTGTTACTACACTAAGAAAATTATGTCATTAACTGTTTGTAGGTTATTTTAAAAAGTAATCAGTAAAGTTATTTTAAAAGAAAAATCACTTATTTTATAAAGGATTTAATTTTTTTACTATTTCTGTAGTTTAAAAAATATAATTTACTGTCTTAAAAATGAATTTTCTGTTACATTTATTTTCGGCAGTAAATAATTTCTTGTATAGTTTTACTGTTTTTCAATACAAAATAAGTGAATATTCAGTAGTTTTTAATGTTTTGGTCAGTCATTAAATTAACATTTGAAATTAACTGTAATGTGTTTTTATTTTAATGAAATTTTATTTAAAAACCATTCCACGGTTTTTAAATAAAATTTCATCTGTTTTAAGTGAATATTCACTGAAATTTACCTACATAATTTTTTGAGGGTAATGATTTTTTTACCATTTTAGAAAATTAAACTCCAAGACGATTTGATCTTGTCTAAAAGAGAAAATTATACACTTTCGAATGAGCTTGATACCCAGTCATTTTTTATAAACGTTCGAAAATGGTCAAAAGGGCCATTTTTTCATATAGAAAAATTTGAGTGACCGTTTTGGCATTGGGGAACAAAAACCTATCACTTTTTTTTTTGTTTGTTTCATCCAAAACGCAGCAACAAACCTCGGATTTGTAGAGCGGTGTTATTAAATTCTTTAGGACTTACCGTGGCCATTTTTTGAAAAATATTGATTTTTTTTGAATTTATGCTAATATAAACATAACAAATTAAAAAATTTACTATTCTTCATTCATAAAAAAAATAATTAGGTAAAAATTTAAAAAAATGGACACAATAAGTACTAGAGAATTTCATAATCTACAAATCAAAAAAATTTCATCAAAATCGGTCGACTACTTTTAGCTGTACAACTGCAGCCGATTTTGTCCTTTAAAAAAACCATTCCACAATTGAGTGGCAATTTCAGTTCACCAAATTTTGTGTTATAAAATTTTAAAAATATTACAAAAATTTATCTTTAAAATAAAAAAAAAACGGAATTATAAAATATTGCGTATTTATTATTTCATAGCTGTTTAAAAAAATCGCATGATGTTTTTATTTTTTTTTTTTTGTTAATTTTGGAAAACTGCAATATAATTTTTTTCAAAAAAAATCGGAAGAAAAAAATAGAAATAATCGCAATCCCATGCTATTCCTGTTGAAAAAATTTGTAGAATTGATAAAAGTTTTCCACAAGCATTTTCAAAAATGAGACAATTTTTGAGAAAGTTATGAGTAAAAGAAGTTTGAGCAAAGGAACAAGCTCCGAATTTTTGAAAATGCAATATCCTTTAACAAGTATACTTGCGAAATCGTTTTTGGCGATTATTTTTGTGCAGGTAAAAGATAGGGTAAATGTGCTAAAAGATGAATTGTAGAATAGTGTTCGGGCAACAAAAGTCTTGTTTACAGTAAGTCTCTAATTAAATCGACTTACTCACTATAAACCCTTTTAAAATTTGAAAAATTAATAATATCAATTTTTGGGACAAAAGAACCTTTACTTGTCAAGCGAAATCAGGGGCAAGTAGGGGGTTTATACACTAAAATGTACAAAAAATTCCTTAAATTTAGTTAAATTTAACTAAAAAATTGGAAATTTTTCTAACTATGACAAAAAAAATTTAGTTCGTGTACTTTCTTCGTAGTTTTCGTAAAATGGACTTCTTAAATATAAGGAAAGAAATTCTTACTGCCAAAGAAATTTTCCCTAAATCTAAGAAACATATATTTATTTTTAAGGCCGCTGTTCCAAAAAAGTAATTCACATAAAAAATGTGATAGTGAAAATTTCCGAATTTTTTTTGGCGTTCTAGATTCCACATCCGAATTTCTTTTTCGTTTTGTTTTACATAAATACAATTTTGTGAAAGTAAAACCAATGCACTTTTTTCCTTATAATTTTTTAAATTTAAATTATTCGATTTCAACTTCGAATGAAAACGTGATCAACAAAACACTAAACTTGATTTCATGTGATTCGGAAATTTTCATGTGAATTGAAAAGTTGTGAAATACAGAACAGAGGCCCAAGACACATTCTTCAGTTTTAACGTAAAAACCTAAGTTGGACTATGACAAACATTTCCAAAAAAAATTGTCCAAATCGGCCTAGCCGTTCTCAACTGATGCGGTTACCAACGATGGACAATTGATTTTTATTTATATAGATTTTTTCTTTTTTTTCTCAAAGAACTGCGCTTGGACCCAGGATATTATAAAACGACTTTTTTCGATCCGACCCCTTTCGTTATGTATTTCAAAAATGATTTAATAATAAATTCATTTATTATGCCTTTTACACCTTATTAATTAATATATTTAAATATTACACCGTCCGACAAAATGAAAAAAAGTTGTTAAATACGCACTGGATAATATACATTTGAAACTAGACACTAAATGTAGTAAAACTGCATTTACAGTTTTTCTTTTCGTGATCCTGTTTCCTTTTAAAAGGACTTCAAAGTTTTAAAGGATACATTTTGTAAAATATTTTTGAAATATTTGTGCATAACCTTGGATGACACTGGTGATGGCTTAACCTAGGATGACACTGGACATGAATCATTCAGTTCATGTTTAATATTGGCTGTCGGACGGTGTTATTAAAATATCTATATATATAAAAATGGATGTGTGTATGTATGTGGGTATGTATGTATGTATGTTCCGTATGGACTCGAAAACGGCCGGACCGATCTTGATGAAATTTTCAGGGAATATTCAAAATAGCCCAGGGAGTAACACTGTGCGGTCAGATTTTTGACTTTTGAGTGTGGGCGGAGGGGCGTGGCAAAATCGAATTTTTACATTGCACCAATAATGACATCTATATATAAAAAACGGATGACCGATTTTGACGAAATTTAAACCAAAGATAGTACTAACCGAGTACTAACTATATGCCAAATTAGAGCGTGATCGGACAAATGGGTGTTAAATGCCATGCGTTTTTGCCAGTGGGCGGAGGGGTGGGCAAAATCGAATTTTTGCATTGCACCACTAATGACATCTATATATAAAAAAACGGCTGGACCGATTTTGATGAAATTTAAACCAACGATAGTACTAACCAAGTACTAACTAATAGTTAGTAACTATGTGCCAGAGTTGAATTGAATGTTATTTCTGCATGCTCCGCAATAACGCAAAAACTGTTGATTCTATTTTAATTAAATTTTCAGCACTGATAGTGTTAACCGAGTGCGGAACTATAGGCTGCATTATACTACTATTGGAAAAAGGGGCGTTAATGCCACGCACCTTTTTACTATACAGGACTTTGTCTGCCTGTTTCGCAATCATCAAAAACAGCTGAACCGATTCTCTTTACATTTTCACTACATACAGTGCTAACCAAGTGCATATGTAGGCCATATAAGATCGTTATTGAAAAAAGGGATCAAAATTGCAACGCCCTTTGTACTATAATGACCACGATTAAACAGAGAGGCGTAAATTGCCACTCCCCTTTGTTTTATACTGAACGTTATATCTGCCTGTTTTGAAATCACACAAAAACGGATAAGCCGAATCTGTCACTGCTGATAGAAATAACTGAGCGAGAACTGTAGGTCATATGTAGAGCGCGATTCGGCAAAAGGGTATAAAATGTCACTCCCGTTTTTCATAAATAAAAAGTTATTTCCTCCTCTTTCGCAATCACACAAAAACGGCAAATCTGATGTCAATGAAATTTGCAGCACAGATAGTACTAATCGAGGATGCAGCATGGAACTTTAGACTATCACGATTCGATAAAAATGCGTTAAATTACACGCCCCTTTGTACTATACTTAACAATATGTCTGTCTGTTTCGAAATCACGCAAAAACGGCTGAAACGATTTTGTTGAGATTTCTCTATAGATAGTGCTAACTGAGGGTGGATCCAAAGGTTACTAGCTGGAAAACAGTTTTTTTCTTAGGGCCAGCAACGCGGACCGGGTATAGCTAGTTTTTTATAATAATAATACAGTCCAGTCTATGATATAGTAGTAAGTACTACTTTTTAAATGAAGGAGTCTACTATAAATCAGTGTTTTTTTATCTTTTTAAAGAATAAGATTTTATACAAAAAAACAAACTCAGATGTGATTTATGATTATAAAAAAAAAAATTAATTTAAAGCAGTGATCGGCACCCATTGCACGCTGGAGCCGAACACAATCGGCAATTCACATGTATACAACACGAATGTCAACAAAAAATCAACAAAGAGCATAAAAAAAACAAATATTTAATTCAGTAGCAAGCTGACTTTCTTCAAAGCAGGTTGATGTCGCTTTGTTGAAGAAATACACCAACACATGCATATTTTTATTAAAACACTAATACTTTCATATGCCTCTTTGTGCCGACCACTGATTTAAAGTGATGACAGCACACACACTCTAA
Organism: Pegoplata infirma; assembly: GCA_963921195.1. Lineage (NCBI taxonomy): Eukaryota > Metazoa > Arthropoda > Insecta > Diptera > Anthomyiidae > Pegoplata > Pegoplata infirma. The sequence goes on from OY992536.1 coordinate 32,771,069, forward strand.
CGATTTCCGGTTTCCCCTGTATTATCTTTTAAATTATATTGTGTGTGTATTTGTTTTTGCGTGTGTATAAAAAGAAATTTAAGTTTCGCAGGCTGTTATCATTCTAACAAGACGAACTATCTTTTCTTAAAGTTAAGTTCCTTTTCTTAGCCTGTTATCAGTCTGACAAGGCGGGCGTTGGTATTATTATTTTATTTGTGTGTCATGTTTATCTAAATCTTATGGATTACTTTTTTGATGTTATAAGTATATTTTCTGTTGTCTATATTAGATTTTATGTTAACAATAACTCCATTTTGTTATTGTAGAGTTTATGATTGTAGCAACAAATAAATGTTGTACGTACGGATATTGTTGACATGAATAGAATGTAAGTTTTCTGTTCGTTCACAATCATGATATTTAATACCTTCAAACATGTGTCACTATTATTAAAGAGATAAAGTCTAACAAAGACAAGAAAATAAGTTAAATTCGGTCTTGACGAATGTATTGATTTCCTACACGATTATTGGAAAAAAATGTTTTCGGAAATTTTTTTTTTTTTTTTTGGGAAAAAAAAAAATCCGTGAAAATTCCGTCTTGACGAATGTATTGATTCTCTCCACGATGTAAAAAAGATTATTTTAAAAAAATTCTGCGAAAAAAAAATTTTTTAGGGATCACAAAAAAAATCCGCGAAAATCTTTGTAGAGATCTCCTTACCATTTTGCTCATAACTTTTGAACGGCTAATTTTTTTTTTTTTTTTTGGGAAAAAAATCCGCGAAATTCCGCCTTGACGAATGTATTGATTCTCTCCACGATGTAAAAAAGATTATTTTAAAAAAATTCTGCGAAAAAAAAAATTTTTTGTGGAAAACAAAAAAAATCCGCGAAAATTTTTGTAGAGTTGTCCTTACCATTTTGCTCATAACTTTTGAACGGCAGAGCCGATATCGCTCAAATGCAATACCAATTTTTTCAAAGGAACTACAAGCATATATGTTAAATAATCGTCAAATCTGTTTAGTATTTTGGCCGTGCTCGCCATTTCAACAGACAGACCGACAGGCAGACGAACTAACGGACATCGTTAGAATGTCTTAGAACTGATTACTGATCAATAATATTAATACTTTATGGGATTCTAGATTTATATTTTGATAAGTTACAAACAGAATGACAAACTTATTTATACCCTCTATCACTAACAACAAGTGGAGGGTATAAAAAGACTAAATACTGAAACTGAAACGACTACAAAGAAACATACAATAAGATTTTTTGTGTTAGTCTTTTAGGCTATATAATTTTCCACTCATTGTATGTGACAAATAAGTAATAATAGGTAATGTAAACAGTCTGATTTATAAACAGGAGTAAGAAAAGAATTTAATTTGGCAAATAGGTGTAAAATATTGATCTTTGGTACTTTTTCAACCTACTGAAATAATGGTCATAGAAACTTGAAATTTGAAATGTAGTCTCAAAAAAAAAAAACATTATAGTTGTTTTTTTATTCGACCTTTCGAGGCCTGGATTTTTCTTTAATTAAAATTCTTCTTTATTAATATCCAATATTTCGCTACTCATCGAGTAGCATCCTCAGGGAGTATAACGGATTTTAAATAAAAACATCCACTAGTCCGTAGGCTAGTTGGTAGCGTGCTAGCCTTTGAACGTAGGGGCCGTGGGTTCGATTTCCACCAGACCCCTTGGTTTTTTTCGCTACAACGAGACGACGGTCATTGTTACCAGTTCTTGGTTAGGTTGAATTTATTAAAATGAGTTGTAAATAAATAGAAAGAATAAATAAAATTGATAATTGATCATGTGATCAAAAACTATATCATGAAATCCAGCAAAGATTTTATAAAATCTGACCGAGGGTCTTCAAATTTATTTAATTTTTTGTACACTTTTGCTCTATAGAGCCAATAAAACATATCCATTTTCAGTTTTTTATATTTTGAAAAAATCGCGATTTTTCGCGAATTTAATTTTCTTCAAAAATTGAAAAAATCATAAATGTATGCTACTTTGAATAGCCATATCATCGGAAGTATCTATCGGATTTCTTCAATTCAAAAAGCATTCGATTGAGACGATAGTCTTACTTTATACTAATGTAATAAAAAATAATAATTTTTAAAAAAAGTGCATTTTTGTTGCAAATGCATTTTTTGGATGCATTTTTTAAAACTTTCTCCCCCTTCAATTTTTTTTAAGCCAACATAAATCGAAAATATAGCAATTTTACACAAAATTGCGTACCGCTTTTTTTGTGACGGTGTTTCGTAAAATTTTCCTAATTTTTTTAAAAATAAATTATTGGTTTTTCCATACAATTTTTTTTATATTATTAAAAAATATGTAACTTTGAAAATCCATATCTCCGAAATTATTTTCCGGATTTCTACACTCAAAATAATTACTCTGTTAAATTCTCTGTAAAATGACTGTAATCTCAATTCGACAGATATTTGACAAAGTTATCTGTCAAAATACAGATTTTAAGAAAATACTTTGTATTTTCTTGTGACCGAAAAACAAAATTTTATCTGTAATTTTACTTTGTAATCTCCATTTTACAGATAATAAACAGTTTTTTTTGTTAAAATACGGATTTTAGAAAAATACTTTGTTTTTTTTCTCGTAACCAAAATACTAAATTTCATTTGTAATTTTACTTATTGCTCTGTAAAAAATAAAAATCACTTCAAAAAACTTCCAAATATGACCGATAAACCCTCCTTTTAAAAAGTGTCTTAAATTACAATAAAAACTAGTAAATTTTACGAGGATGACGTGTAAAATTGGAGTTACTCGTTATAAACTCGTAATATTCACAAAAATTAAAAAGTAAATTTATAATTTGGAAGCATTAAAATTTTAATTTTAAATAATTTTTCTTTTTAATTTTAATTAATGTTTTTGATGCAGAGAAGTTTTACTCATAAAATGGATTTAACTAAAACTTTGTAAATTTACAAAGTTTTTTTTGTAAAATTTTGAACTCATAAAATGCATTTAACTAAAACTTTGTAAATTTACAGAGTTTTTTTGGTAAAATTCTTTTTTGTTTTATCAATATTTTACAGATAATTCTGTAAATTTACAGTTTTAATTATCGAAATCATTTAACAGAGTTTTCTTCGTAAAATAACAAAAAATCTTGCTGGTTGGAAATCTATGGTATTTTCTGCTGGCTCAGCAGAGTATCTCTGTAATTTAACAGAGTGATTATTTTGAGTGTACGACTAAAAAAGCATTCCCTTTATATAACAATTCACTACAAAAAATATTTTTTTAAATGCATTTTTGATGAAAACCCAATTTTAGGACGCATTTTTGAAAACTTTCTCACCCTTTAAATTTTTTAAAACCTGCATAAATTGAAAATAATTGTTTATGTTAAAATAAAAACCATTTTTTAAAATATTTTGTCAGAGAAAAGAAAGTAAAAGATACATTAAAAAAATCGCAAAAGCTTTTTTAATAATTGTATTACAACAAACAACGAAATAAGTCGTCTGACTTTTTATTGTTTTTCTGTATTCTTTGGTGGATTTTATGATACATTTTTTTTAATCACAGATATTTTATGAAACGTCATCACAAACAAAAAACGGTACTCAGTTTTATATAAAAAATAATGTTATTTTGATTTATGTAGGTTTCGAAAAAATTTAAGGGAGATAAAGCTTTGAAAAATGCATAAAAAAATTGCATTTGCATCAAAAATGCATTAAAAAAAATAAATAAGTGAATTGATATGAAAAAGGACAATTGTTTGAATCTAATGCTTTTTAAATCGTACATTCAAAATAATAACTCTGTAAAATACTCTGTAAAATGACTGTAATCTCAATTTAACAGATATTTGACAGAGTTTTCTGTCAAAATACAGATTTAAAGAAAATACTTTGTATTTTATTTGATTTTTTCTGTAAGTATCGAGATCGAGCACGGGCTCTAATTATATTTGTTATAAGGGTTCAAGTTGAAAAAAAATGCAGAAGAGAAATTGAATTTCTAAAAATTATAGACATTTCTGGTATTTCCTATACCGGTTTCAAACACCCCAGTTAGTGTCATCTTCAGTAGGATTTTAAATGTCATTTGTCTTGTTAATGAAAACTGTTTTTTATATATGAGGAGGTCCATAACAAAACGCGCCAATTCCACTTTTTCAGTTTTTTGTTTTTTTGACTGAATACTATTCTACACACTAACATCTATGCAACCATTACTAAAAAACATCCCAAAGCTCAATATTTGCACAGCAATTCACTACTGACTTTAATTAAGAAACATCCCAATGCTCAGTACTTACACTCATACTCAGTACTGACTTTGTTTACATTTATGCGTTTATCTAAAAAACTGTTAAAGTGGAATTGGTGCATTTTGTTATGAACCTCCTCATATGTGAATATTTATAGTTTCTACAGAATAAATTTTGACAGTTTCCAACACTACAATTCTATTTCTAGCAATCTCAACCTCACCTCATACTTTCTTTCAACTTTTTTGTCTCTTACATTATTTCGCAAATGTTATCAACATGATCTGGAATTGCAGACACAAATGAAGGAATTTGCATTTTTTGTTTCGGAGACGTGCCTAGTGGCGACATATTTTGTCAGTAATTTTATTTGATTTTTTCTGTAAGTACAGATCGAGCACGGGCTCTAATAATATTTGTTATAAGGGTTCAAGTTGAAAAAAAATGCAGAAGAAAAATATAATTTCTAAAAATTATAGACATTTCTGGTATTTCCTATACCGGTTTCAAACACCCCAGTTAGTGTCATCTTCAGTAGGATTTTAAATGTCGTTTGTCTTGTTTGTCTTGTTAATGAATATTTTGTTGTGACAAAAAAAACAAAGTTTCCTCTGTTATATTACTTTTTACTTTGTAATCTTAATTTTACAGATAATTAACAGAGTTTTCTGCTAAAATACAGATCTAAGCAAAATACTTCGTATTTTTTAATAACCAAAAAAGTTTTCTGTTTTGAGTAGTTTTTGTTTTTGTTACCAAACATCAACATTTTATCTGTATACATTTTTTTTTTTTGAAAAAGTAGCGAAAAAAGTTATCAAAAATTTTTTTCAGAAATCTTATAAAAATTTTACAAAATAACATGCATTTAACTAAACTCTGTAAATTTACAGAGTTTTTTCTGTAAATTTTTTTGTTGCATCAAACGTATTTTACAAATATATGTAAATTTACATAGTTTTCTTTGCTAAATGGTGGTTTATTTAACCAATATTTTACTAAAAACTCTGTAAATTAACAATTTTTTTTTTGTCCAAATCATTTTACAGAGTTTTATAGTAAAATTACAGAGTTTTCTCTGTAAAAAATCTTTCATATTTAACCAATATTTTACTATAAACTCTGCAAATTGACAGTTTTTTTCTGTCAAAATCATTTTACAGAGTTTTTAGTAAAATTACCAAGAAATGTTGCTAGCTGGAAAAGTATGGTGTACTCTGTTAAATTAGCAGAGTTTTTCTGTAATTTAACAGAGTTATTATTTTGAGTGTAGACATCCAATAGACTATGACTATTCAAAGTTACATACTCATTTCATAAAATAACAAAATAAAAACTACATAAGCATTTTTTTAAAAAATCACGAACATTTTGTGAAACGCCGTCACAAAAAAAAACTGTACCCAATTTTATGTAAAAAATGTCATATTTTCGAATTATGCAGGATTCAAAAAAATTTAAGGGGGAGAAAGTTTTGAAAAATGCATCCAAAAATTGCATTTGCATCAAAAATGCACTTTTTTGAAAAAAACTTTTTTATTGCATTGGTATAAAAAAGGACGAACGTTTAAATCAAATGCTTTTTGAATCGTAGAAATCCAATAGATACTTTAGAAGATATGGCTCTTCAAATTAACATACTTTTTTGATTTTTAAATTTTTGAAGAAAATTAAATTTGCGAAAAAATCGCGATTTTTTTAAAATTAAAAAAACTGAAAATGGATATGTTTTATTGGCTTTATTGAGAATGCATACCGTTAATATAAAGAAAATCGAAAGACCTAAGGTCAGAAAATAGCCTTTTTTTATGTGTTTTCTGGTGGATTTTGTGATAATAAAAACACAAAATTCTAAAAATTAATGTTGTAACGCTAATGAAGTTAGGATTTCGTGATTTTTTATTTCGTAAAAGTCCCATAATTCCCGAAAAAACCCCCTTTTTCCAAATAGATAACACTAACAAAAAAGATTGGCTGCCTAGAAATACGATGATATGTGTAATTTTTAGGGGTTTTTAACTTCAACCGCGATGCGTGAGGTTAAGGAAATTTTTGATGTTAAAGAAAATTTATGAAGTCCTTTTTTCACCGAATAGAATCTTTTTGGACCACCTTAACTGATTTTGAATCGATCGGTATGTTACAAATCATTTCTGGATATTGTAAGGATTCTGCATGATTAAATATAACTCTTTCGTTGTTATTATTTTATTATAAAAAAATAAGAAAAAACAAAAACATTTAAAAATTTCCATAAACATTCTTATCTTTCTGCCGTATTGGCTGTCAATAATATTTATGGTTAAAAAAACTACATGTGGAGCATGTTAACATACAGAAGAGTTTAAAAAATAAGCATTAGTTTATTTTTTATTTTTTTGATCTTGAATAAAAATCAAAAACGACTAATGGTTTTTACCAAAAAATAATTTTTGGAAAAAAAAATATACACCATAAAAATATTTTCTGCCTTTCCAGCTATTGCTGGCTAGAACTGATTCTAGAACTGGATGCAAAAACATTGCCTAATGAACTTTTGTTCAGAAGAACATATCCAAATTTCGAGAAGATCTGAGGGTGACACTTGTGAGTCAAATGATTTTTAAAATTGTTATGAACTTTTCTAATAATGTCCAAAATTATATGTACCTACAAAAAATTATATGTACCTACATACATATGTACCACACTAAAAAATCTAAGATATGCGGTAAGAAATTCACTAAACAATCTTAAAATATGCACTAAAAAATTAAATGTGTTCAATAAAAATCTTGCTTTCATACGAAAAATTTCTTAAAATGCAAAAAATAACGCCGAGTTAAAATAGTATCATTTAAAACTTTATGTAACAAGATTTTTTAAGAAATTAAAACAGTCTATAAAAAATAAAAAAGTAAAAAAATAATTTTTCTGTTTTCAAAAAAAAAATAAATTACAATAGTTTTTGAAACAAATAAATTTTAATTTGTGTTTTTGCTAATTTTTGACAAAATATGAAAAATATGCACTTAAAAGTTGGAAATATGCACAAAATATGTTTTTAAAACCAAAATCTGTAAAAAAAAAATGCATTTACACCAAAATTCGCAAAAATATGCAACACCATACCACTGATTGCAAGATTTTTTGTAGCATAATTTTAGGCATGTAGTAAATATATAATTGTTATTTAAAAGGAACACAAAACTCTACATATTGCTAAATTTATGAACAAATATAACGAATTATTAAAAATAAATCATAAATGTCGTTGTTTTGCTGGGATTTAATTTTCGGATATATTTTCAAAATGCATTAAATTATGCTACAGCTAAATTTTACTTTTTTATAAAAATCGTCGAATATCAAACGACTCATTGTCAGTGGTATGGTGTAAACATAGCTTAAGTTATATTATTTTTTTTTATTAAGCATAAAACATTGAAACCCCTTAAAGCAGGGGTAGCGTGATAATTGGCCTTTACGAGTTTATAAACCTTTTTTGTTTTTGTGAAAACTGTTAGACTATTTTTTTTATATATAAAAAAATTTCCCTGGTTCTATTTATTTAACCCCAGCTGTATTCCTGTGAAACATAAGTGGCAGAACAAAAAAAATGTCCACATTTTTTTAAGAATTTTTCAATTTTGCACATTTTACGCCATTTAAACACCAGCAGCAGCACTGATATGACTTGTTAATATAAATATGCCAAAAAAATTTTTTGATATGATATTGAAAAAAATATTTTGTCTGATTTTTTAAATTTAATAAAAAAGATAGCACGTCACAATAAACAGAAAATTATTCAACCAAAAATAGAAGTGTATTAACAAAATAAAAAAAGGGTTGTTTGTATTATTGAATTCTAAATTCAATATCAATAAATGTTAAACGCATAAATAATTTTTAATCAAATGTTAGTAACAGATATTTATTTATTTTTATGGCAAATATACATATTTAAATTAAGGCATCTTTTCAAAATTTATAAAAGAATATTTGCATATTTATTTATATTTTTATTTATGCCACAAAACCGCCAAACAAATTTTAGAATGAAATTATATTAAAACTAATTTTTTCCTAATAAAATGTCGACTAGAGTGAATAGATTTTTAACTTTTGACGTAGGTTGATTTATAATACTGCCCCTCAGTTTCTCAGAAACTTACAGATTTTGGTTTATATTTTCCTGAACTTTTTTTCTTTTTTTTCATTTATCTGAGTTTTCATGATTTTTAATAAATTGATTTTTGTTTTCTAATTTTTCAGAATTTTTTTTCGAATTTCTATAAATAATTCTTTTTTTGTGTTAAATTTGACTCTTTTCTAAATTTTTCGGAATTTTATCGATTTTTTGAAATTTTTTTATTTAATTTAATTTTTCAAAAGAAATGATAAGTTTAACAATAAAAAACTTTATTTCACAGTATCGTTAATCAAATTAAGTAGATTTTAAATTTTAGAAAATTAAATAAATTTTGTTTACAAATATTTAACAAGGCTGACTTCAACACTTTTACTTATTCGTTTGTTATTTACATTAATTTTATGTCATTTGATTAATCTTTATTACTGTAATTTAGCATATTTATTTAAATCACAAACTTTATGATTTATTATAAAAAAAAATATCTATAATAGATAATTTATCTTCCGTCATTTGATAACGTCAACAAACACCAACAATAAATTAAGAACAAAATAAAATTATAATAATAATGAACATTTTTATTAAAATGACAAATTAGATTAATAATGTTGTATTAGGGAGATAACTTAGATTCGCAGTATGCAAAAGGCAGTGAATGGAAAAAACTTTTTCTTTCGAAATTCAAAGTCCTGACAAGTTTATTTTACAGCATCAAGCGATCAAAATTCTGAATTTTAAAAACGTTATATTAATTTTAGCATGCTAAATGTGAATATCAAAAAATTTCTGAAATCAGTAAAGCGGTTTTCGAGATATCGCCATTTGAAATTTAAAAAAAAAAAAATTTTCTCCCACGTTAAAGAAATTAAAAACAAAAAATCCAAAATGTTTTTCCACTGACTATTTCAAATAGCTTGAGAAAAACTTTCGTTTAAACCTAATTTGATTAAAATCAGTATCTTTTAACCCATGGCGCCGTTCGGTGAAAGTTTAGAGCTTTGGTGAAAATTTATTGAAAAATCAAAACTTTGATCGAAGGGCGCCAGGGGTTAAAATTATCGAATTTGGTTTTAATAAACTTTAAATTAAAGTTTTTCTCAAGCTTTATGTCTAGGTCAGGGAAATGAAATTATGATTTTTTTTTTTTTATTTGTTGCCAATTTCAAATAGATTTTTCGAAAACCGTTCGACCGATTTTAATTTTTTTTTTTGGATTTTCGTGCATAACGCATCATTTTTTTGGTTCAAAACTTTGAAATGTACCAAAAGTGAGGATTAATTCAAAAGCTGAATATGCTTATAAATTCGAGTGCTTTTAATTTTTATTAAGCGTCCTAAAAGTAAAAATATTATTATGGAACCATAACCTTCAACTATTTGAGTGCATAATTACATAAACTTTTTTAACCCTTCTGCACTCCTTGGGTCAATTTGACCCAATTTTGGTTTTCAAACGCAAAATTTTACCCTTTAGTTATAAGATATCAACGTGAAACTTTAATTTATCCATTACAGTGACGAAAATTATGGTTTTAAAAGAAAATAATAAAATTTAAATTTTTCCTCCCCCCTCCACATTTAAAAACACGATTTACACACATTTAATATCCTTTGGGTCAATATGACCCAACAAACGATAATGCAAGTTTAGTTCTACTTTACCATTTTTTTTCTTCTGAATATAATTGAATCAGTTTCATTTTCATTCAGAATGATAGGTCAATAATTTTGTCGGTCTAAGAATCAATAAAATCGCTTTCATTGCATAGTTTTTCATTCTAAATTTTACTATTGTCGTTGATTTTTTTATTATTCAAAATTTTATTATTCTCGTACTGTGGGTAAGATTTTGAGAAACCCGCAAAGGTCCCGCCAACCCCAAAAAAGGGTGAGGTAACAAACCCAGAAAACTAACGCCCAATAGCAATTTTCTTTACGCTCTCGTAGGGTATGAAGAGCATGATCAATCACCACTTGGTAAATTAGAGTCCGATTCACTCCTGTTTCGTGGAGTCGTTCTACAGGGGACTTGTTAGCATGACCTTACGACAATCTCCGAGTAGGGTCTTGCAAATAGGATCGATTTTAATGCTCGTAAGGCCCAATGTTATGTGTTGGCCCCCAGACGGCTTGTGGAATCAGCATCATCTGTATCCATGGGTGGCATAGTTATTGACGAATCAGAAACTCTTGATGTTCTGGGCATGCAAATCCAATGTGATGGTCGTTGGAACAAACATGTCTTTCAAGTGTCGAAAGAAGCATTCAAGTATCTTGGTTTCCTAAAACGGTGAAAGAATTCCTTCACTCCGTCTGATCTCACTATTTATGCCGCCTATATCCGACCGAAAATGGTCTATCTGATCAGGTGCAAAGGAGTGCGTTGAAGCTCATCAATGACAGTAGGGTATCCAGCTCAATTGACTCATTGGAGCATAGTCGGAATGAGTGTTGTGCGTCATTGTTATATAGGTATAACCACGGTAAGTGTTTAGCTGAGATGGGCGCCTTTCCAGCAGATCACATCCTTTCGTTGTCTACTGTCCAATGTCTTGCACAACGAATTACAGAGAAAAATCGTTTCTCATCTGTCAAACTAGCCCTATGTAGAATTAAATCCTTGCAGAAGTCTGCCCAGTCAGCTACACTCAAAAAAAAAAATACCTTGTAAAATTACAAGAAAAACTTTTTACTTTTTTAGCTACCTCCTATTTGACAAGAATTCCTAGTAATTTTACAAACTTTTAACCAATAGTTTTGTAATTTTACAAGGTTTTCACCAATAAAATTGTAAATTTACAAATTTTTGGACACAATAAAATTTACAAGGAGATTTCGTATCTAGATTTTTTGCTAATTTCTATTTTACGAGAATTTCTAGTACAAGGAATTCTCGTGAATTTACTAGATTTTTTTTGTAAATTTTTTTTGGAAATTTGTAAAATTACAAAAAAAATTTCAAAATTTCAAAAAAAAATGTAAATTTAGATCCAAATTTGTTTGTTAAAAAACAAGGAAAACTGTCAAATATTGGTAAAATGGTAAAATTACGAGACTTTTCCTAGACTTTTTTGAAAAAATTCAAATTAAATGTCCACAAACACTACTCCCTCATTCCTTCTCCTCATAACACATTTTCTAATACCAACACAATGCATTGCATTAAGTGTTAGACCGAATTTACATAAGGCAATTTTAATTGCGGCAATTCTGATTTTCTAGTGTATTAGAGAGAGAGGGAAGAATTTTAGATCTGTCTCTGATACACGATAAAATCAGAATTGCCGCAATTAAAATTGCCTAATGTAAATACGGTCTTGGCTCAAAGTAAAAAAAGGTTGAATTTCAAATTTGATTTGATTTTTTTTAATAATTGCTCTGGAAGGGCTTATTTTAGTTTTCATTATTTTTGATTATACTAAAACATGGAATTTTGTTTACATTTTAATGTTGGGTCATATTGACCCAAAGGATCATAGGAAGGGCACATATACAAGGGATGCAGAAGGGTTAAGATAAATGTTTTGAAAATATTTTTGTTATTTTTTAAGAAAATGCTCCATATTTGGGATATTTTTAAAGTATGCATTGAGTTTCAACAAATTTCAGGTCGCGATCATGCAAATTTTATTTAATACTCTTTTAAAATGGTGTTATAGCATATATTTATTTATTGAGTTCTTAACATATAATTAATTACAAATTATATACTAAATTAACCTAACCGAGACGGGTAACTATGACCATTGTCTAGTTGTAGCGAAACAGGCCAAGGCCTCCGGTGGGAATCGAACCCACGACCCCCAGACTAATAGGCTAGCACGCTACTAATTGGCCTACTGGGGCACCTGTTTTAGCATATATGTATATTCCAAACAAAACTTTTGCAGATACATCGCGTTTTTTACTTATTGAAGTTTTTTTGAAAAAATTCTATTTGCTTAAAAAAAATTTTGAAAAAGCATTTGGGAGCCCCCTTAGTAAGTCTAGATACGGAATGGGTATGTTGAACAAAAATTTGTGGGGAAAATAATTATAGTTGGTCTTACATTTCACCACACAGTAAAAAGTTTTGGGTTAATTTTAATTCCTAGCTGGTGTGTATATATAACAATGCCAAAAATAATTTAATTTATTCCATAAAAAGTTTACTTTTAAAGAGATAAAAAGAGAGTGAGGGAATGGATTTTGAATTTATTTTTGGGTGTTATAATAAAACCAAAATATGGAAATAATTTTACACCTAAACAGGTGTTTATTTGAACAAGGCAGGACTTAAATTTCTCCAAAAATAAATAAAACAAATGTAAGGTTATGTTTTTAATATTTTTGTGTATTGAATAGAAATACAGACCAAATACATGAATAAAGTTAAAATCCAGAGGACTGTTGATTTGTCACCCAAACTCAGCACAACTCTGCATAAAACAAACTGCTACTGCTTCTATATTAAGAAATTATTCCTGGAGGTAGGCACAGTCGTGATCTAAAAATTCCATCTCTCTGCTTTCTGCTTCAAGATTCAGCTGGCCTAAAAGTAAAGTTAACCAAAAATCAATTAAAATGATTGATAAACGTTTGTAGTCAATACTTACTTGATATTTATATTTCGGTAAATCTTCATTTTCTGGATCACAAATTTTGATTATATAAAGATTTTACTTTTGTGTACATTGCTAACCTCTTTTCTCACTTTTATTGAATTAATAAGCATTTTTATTCACTCAATATGACAGCTGTTTTTAATTCCTTGTTAAGTGTTTATCTTAAACTTGATGAAATACAATTTTTTGATGACGTTTGACGTTTATTTTTTATAAGTTTTTCAAGAGAGAAATTTAATTATTTTTTGGCATCAAAATAAAACTAAAAAAAATGACATAAAGATAATCAAATTTTTAATCCCTATGTGGTTTACCACACCGAAAAAAGTCCATGCAGCATTTTACGAAAAAAAGTTTCGTACTTTTTTTTTTCGTAAAATACACGAAAGTTGACTACATAGTACGAAAAACTTTCGTACTGGATTTCGTATTTTTACGAAAGTAACGAAAATGATTAGTAAATATTTTTTTCGTAATATTTACGAATGTTGACTACATATTACGAAAAAAATGTTGTAAAAACTTTTGTAATTTTACGAAAGTAACGAAAAAAAAGAATGTAAATGCTTCTTTCGTAAAATATACGAATGTTGACTACATATTACAAAAAAAAAGTGTACAGACTTTCGTATTTTTACGAAAATAATTCGTAAAAACTTCTTTTGTAAAATATACGAAAGTGGACCCATATTACGAAAAAAAATAATCAAGAATTTTGTAATTTTACGAAAATAATGAAAAAAAGAAGAAATCTTTAAATGCATGATTAAAGGGTGTTTTTATGCCCTCTAACTTCAGTATTGGAGTATACTCAATTTGTCATTCCGTGTGTAACGCTTCGAAATATCGGTCGGGGACCCCATTAAGTATATATATTATTGATTCATGACATTCTATTAATGTCCGTCTGTATAAAACACGGATACCATCAAAAATAAAAAAGCTAGACTGCTGAAGTTTAGCACGAACAAGTGTTTTGGTCATCAGCAGGTTAAGTTCGTATGTGGGCAAAATCGGTCCAGGCGGAAAAAAGTTTTCCCTTAAAGAAATAAACCAACCTCTGAAAAACGCATTTTTTTTTAAAGTGTTTTTTGCATTTTTGTTAAACAAATAAAACATTTTTATGTCAAAAAAAAAAATTTAAGTACTGTGCTTCGACCCAGGTGATTAGAAAATGTCTTGTGGTCGTGATTATAAAAAATTAATTTCAATAATGATAACTCTAATAATTTTTTTTCTTATTTGGCCACAGCCGAATTTAAAGCTCTAACTTGGTTTTTATTTATTTTAAGGATCAAATAAAATTTGATGATGGGGCATGTCACAGACTTAATTCCGTTCGGATTTAAAAAAAGTGGTTTGCTCGTAAAACGCAAAACAATATTTTTTGCATAAAAGTGGTATCATTCCGAAAAAAATATTTACTTTGCGTTTTTCGAGTAAACCACTTATTCCACTTCCGAACGTAATTGAGTCAGTGACATTCCCCGATATATTTTTTTTACATGTTAGGAGGTGGCCCTCCAAACAAATCATAAAATCTTCTCAACTTATCATAAGTTCTTGTAGTGTGAACGTAGCCTTAAACGAAATAACTGTAAATAATGAATGAAATCTTATAAGTCTCTGTTAAGAAGAAACAATTAATTGCTTGTAAGCTCTGTAAAAAAAATAACGGGACAATATTGGAAATGTTGATGTCAAAACGTTGTTCTTATACTCAAGAAAGAATTTTTACATGTAATTTGTTTTAATTGTGTTCAGTCGTTGTAAAGAGTTTTTGACTAGTGAGTATTATTTTATTAAAAAAAAGTGATTTGTGATTAAATATAAATATGAATATGCAATAAAAAATAAAAGTGATCGAATATTCAACAAAATAAAAATCTTTGAAACAAAAACTATACAATTGTGGTAAAAAAGTTTTAGAATTGGTAAAAAAAATGGATTGTTTTAAATGTGGTGTGCATTTGTCTGATTCAAAATATGTTTCCAAACATTTTTTGTGGGCCCATGCATCAGAAAATATTAGTAAATACATTTGCAAATATGAAAATTGCAGAGTAGAATGTAGTAGTGTGCGATCTTTCACTAAACATTTTGCAGCTCATTTACGTGATTCTGACAATAAGCCTTCCACCAGCAAAAAAAGACGCAGAAGTGCCACATTTATCCCACAAACACTAATTGAGACATCTCATGATTTTGATGTATCCGAAACAAGTTTAAGTGAAACAGTATGTCCACACGGAGAGAGCACAATTGTCTCACAAGTTCCAATGAAGACCACTAATAGTCCCAAGGAAATTTTAAGTGACACATTAAATCAAGGACTTAAATTTTCTTTAAAATTTCACAGCAAAAATAATTTAACACGAAAAGATGTTGTTGACATCCAACACGGAATAATGGAAAATATTGTAAACCCTATCATAGATAATGTAAATTCATTTTTTATTAAAAATAAAATAGGAGAAAATTTGGATTCTAGATTAGAATTTGCTGACCTAATGAATAAAATTCAAAATCCGTTTAAAGGTTGTGAGACAGACTTCCAAATACAGTCTTGGTTGCTAAATCACAATTACATGAACAATATTGAAGAATTTGTAATAAGTGAGAATATTGGAGATGTAAAACCAGCTACAGGAGTGCTGCTTCCAATAGCGTTTCAATTTCAAAGTGTTTTTGAAAAAGACAACAATTTCTTAAAATCAATTCAAGAAATTGAAAACCGTGATGTAAGGTCCAACAATTCTTTTGTAAATGGGAATCTCTGGCAGCAAAAAATTAAAGATCCGTTTTTTTCTGACAAAATTACTATTCCATATTTTTTATATTTGGATGACGTGGAAATCAACAATCCTTTGGGATCACATACCTGTCCAATAACATTAATTTATTATTCTTTCCCAACTATTAAGAATTCGGATGTTTACCTAGCTGCAGTCATTAAAGGAAGAGATTATAAGGTGCACAAAAATGAGAAATGTCTTTCAAGGCTTGTTGAGGAGCTTAAACTACTAGAAGAAAATGGAATTGAAATTAAAACTTCAAACGGAGTAAAAAAAGTCCACTTTGTTTTAGGTTTAATTATTGGAGACAATCTTGCGATAAATATTATTCTTGGATTCGGCGCTTCATTTAATCAAACTTATTGCTGTAGATTATGCAAATGTAGCAGAACAAAATGTCGTAAAATGTCTACACTTCCAAAAAAATATTTAAGAAATGTTCAAAACTATTTGTTGGATGTTCAGATGAACAATCTTTCCAGGACTGGAGTTCGTGAAAATTGTATATTTAACTCTTTGAAATCGTTTCATGCCACTTCGAATTATTCTGTTGATGTCATGCATGACATCTTCGAAGGCGTGTGTCACTATAATATGTGTCATATTATAAAAAAATGCATTACTAAAAAATACTTTTCTCTTAAAACACTAAACGCTAGAAAAGATAATTTCGATTACAAGGAGATTGAAATTGGCAATGTTTCACCAAAAATAACAAAAAAAAACCTAAAAAAGTGCCGTCTTAAAATGAATGCCCGTGAAATGATGACTTTTGTACATTTGTTTTCTTTAATGATTGGAGACCTCATTCCACAAGATGCTGAAGTTTGGGGTTTTTTTTTTAATTTTTTGGAAATTGTTGATATACTAATATCTTTTAATATATCAAATGATTTGGCTAAACATTTAAAAAAATTAATAAAACGTCACCATGTGGGATACAAAAAACTATTTAAGGATACGCTAAAGCCCAAACACCACTTTATGCTTCATTATTATGATGTCATTCTAGAATCTGGGGCTCTCCGTAATTTTTGGTGTTTTCGCTATGAAGCTAAACACAAAGAGTTTAAAACATATGCTAGAAGTTCATTTAATAGAAAAAATATATGCATTTCATTAGCCAAAAAATTTCAATTTAGATTTGCTAACAGTTTAATTGAAAGCACGAAGGAGTACTTTACTGTTAACACTATTCATAAATCTTTCACAAAACATGGAAAAGAAATAGTTGATTTTTGTGAAACTAAAAATTTTAAATCATATGTCTGTTATTCACAATGTATTTATAATTCAAAAACATATAAAGCAGGATATTTACTTTGCCAATATTTTGATACTATTGTTGAAAATGCAAAGATATATGAAATAATTCACGTGATAGTATTCGATGAAGAAAAAAACCCATATGTTTTATGTAAAACTGTTAAATTAAAACAATATCACGATCACTATGCAGCGTTTGAAGTAGACACGGATAATTTAAGCAATAATTCGTGTATCATAATGGAAATTTCGGATTTGAGGAGCTTCCCAGTAACTTATCATGAAACTAATAGCGGATTACTTATGATAAGACGTCATTAAAACACCACATTTAACAACAATTTTTTTAAAAAATATATAAATTCTTTTAGATCTTTTTAAATTACAAAAAATACTATAAAAAAAAACTATATAAAATGAACGATACAAACAAAATAATTTCGAGTAAAAATATGTTGGACTCAATTGGAAACACCGAAGAACTAAAAGTTGAACTATCAACATTATTAAAAACCTGGATGATGGAGGACTTATTGGATTTTTTCATGGGTAAGTTCTTCAAAAAATAAAAAATATATTTAATAACCTACACCACTCTGTGGGTATAATAAGTTTGTGCAGATGTTTGTAACTATCCGAAATATTGGTCCTACACCTACCTTTAAGTATACCCAGTCAGAAAAATACAATCGCAAAAGCGCTGTGAAAGCGTTGTAAAAGGTTCTACAAGCGTTCCATTTACCATCTTGAAAGCGCTTTCAGATGATCCGAATGATAACATCGATCTACGCTAGGTTTAAAGCGTTTTAAAAGCGTTTTAAAAAAGTGCTTTCAGAACGTTTTGTTAAAAGTCATGAAAGCGCTTTAAAACCCAAAAGTAAAGCACTTATAAAGAGCTTAAATACAAAAATTAAAGATATTTTCCAGCGATTGTTAACTCTTGGAACAATCCTATTGCTGAAATTCAACGAAAATTGCATGTTTTTCATACCGTTAACTCTCCAAATAAAGCTCCATTGGTATATCCTCTCTTTAAAAACAAAAAGTATTCTCTTGGCAAAGTAATGGAATCCACTGAAACAAAAGTTGTGTTTTCTTTTATTAATATTCATGGTGTCAAAATTACTGCATCCCATCCTGATAACGCAATTCTACTTAGTAATGGAAATATTATGATAGTAAACCAAATTTTTAGTACAAATCGATCTAAACACACATGTGATAATATATATTTAAATGGCAACATCTTTAATGAAATAAACGATTATTTTGTCTATCCAATTCCATCAAAAGAAATAGGACTTTATAACGTTGAAAATTTACGTGAAGATGTTATTGAAGCCAGTGTGCATATTGTAGAAGTTATATGCATTATTTGTAAATTTTATAACGAAACTATTGCTATAACTCTTTTGAATAAATGATAATAATAAAACTTAAAATAGATTTACAAATTAAAAAATGTTTTATGTTTTAAAAATTTTGCGTTTTCAATGTGGTGGTAGGGAAAAATTATTTAATTTGATTTAACAAAATGTTTTTATAACAATTTGTTTAAAATTGAGTATAATCTAAAAAAATACTATACTTGTATGTACTATTTAAAAACGTTTGCAAAAACTGTTTTAAAACCATTTAATTTTGAAACGAACATGTATTTTGTTAATAAAGTGCTTTCAAAACGCTTTTCGAAAACGCTCTCAAGGCGTTCGAATAAAGCGTTTTGATAATGCTTTTTTTTTTTGTTACAGTGCTTTCAGAACGCTTTTCGAAAACGCTCGCAAAGCGTTCGAAAATAACGTTTTGAGAACGTTCTTTTTTTGTTACAGTGCTTTCAGAACGCTTTTTTTTTATAACCGTCGTCAATTTCTGCTTGGGTACCGATCAACTCAAAATCAAAATAAATAAAAAATAAAAATTAACCTGAGACGAAGCTTATTGAAATCGGTCCATGTTTAGACCTAGCAAACACAAACGTCCCTTTCCAGTTCTGCTTTAATGACCCTAATAACCGTATTTTAACAGGTTTCCTTTGACTGGAAGATGTATTTTCTATTCATAAATTGACTGGTAAACGTATTATGTATTCATAAATCATCGTTACAAATTTGATCGGTATCAGAACATTTGTATTTGTTTCTACAAACTATCTACAACAAACAGTCCATTCTTTTTATTTTTGCGGCACTGGTGTAGGGTATTATAAGGTCGGTCTTGACCGACTATAATTTTCTTACTTGTTTTAATTGTCTAATTTCTTATTTTTAGAACAACAAATATATGTTACCATACTGAAAGAACTGACTCCTGAATTGGCACGACATATTTTTGCAAATACAAAGCTTTCTGTTGGTGCACAAATAAATTTTTATATTAAATGGAATGAATGGAGAAACTCTTTAGATGATAATCCGACTTCATCTAAAGAAAGTGGAAATGCAGGCGAAATAATAAGTTTAAACGCTATACTTAATTCGAACCCATACGGAAAAACTGTCAAAAAAACATTTCAAAGAGAAAAAAAACATTGTGAAAATACACGAAAGCTTCTTTGCGAATCAATCTTGCATTACTACGTCGATAACGAACGCTCGTTATCTGTTAAAGATGCTGAACATTTGGCTAAACAAATCGTTAAAACTTTTCCAAATGAAGAAATGGTAAATTTTAATTATATTAATAAATAATAAGTTCTTAAAACTATAGTTTAATTTCTTTATTAGGCTTATTACTTTGTGCATCGACCAAATGCTGCGCCTTTAGGAAAACTTTATTCCAAATATCGTAACTGGAAGGGTAACTTAAGCCGCAAACCAAAAAATGCAAGTAAACAGGACATATCGCAACATAATTTTTCCGACGAAGATAAGAGCATCACAATTCTAAAACAAGAATTTAGAACTTTACCGTTGGACAAAGTTTTAGAACATTGGGAAAAATGCAAAGAAGCTCGATTCAAATCCATAAAAGATTTAAGTTCAAGCACACAAATTTTAAAAGAATGGCCTATGTATGCATACCCGTTAGGTCATCAATTAGTAAGTTTTTTTTATGTCCTTTAAATACCAAGTTAATGACAAAATTTGTTCCAGATTGAAGCCGATTTCAAATTTCTACATGGAGAACATAATTACAATTGGGATGATATCGACTCATTCATCCAAATAATGATCGAAAGCGTTTTTCCAAAACACAGTGGCAAGTTTAAAGAGAGCGACAACGTACTTCTTACATACCTTTTAAAAAACAAACATGCTGATATAAGTACGTATTTAACAGCAATATTAATTCCATAGCCTCATGTTAACCAAATTATGTTTTATTTTCAGATGTAGTCCTCCATATAGTATTTTATCTAATTCAATCAATTTTACCTTTTTCACGGATTCTCAACCCAATTTTAAAAAAGGGAAATAAAAGATTTTACACTCATGCTGAAGCACGTAACGATTTCATTGCCATATATGCAACAGAGGCCGCATATAAGGAATTTAATGAAAAAGAATTAAAAACCAACAGTATGGATTACCCACACATATCTATTGTGGGAAATATTTATGATCCTATCGAGATACTTCTAAACTTTAATACCATAAAGTACAAATTTTTTACATTAAGCAAGGCAATCGATATTGGATTCAAAGCCTTTCATGTTTTTAATATGAAATTTCCAGAAAAATGCTCAGCAATATGGGAGTTAATAAATATTCAATTTTATAAAATCGAGAACGAAAATAGTGTTATTGGTCCAGGCGTTCGTATGATTGTAAAACATATTCAAGGTAAATATATATATCCTTGATTATCCTCCCTTAAAAACCCTGCTGACATCTTCAAACTATTTTGTATATAGTCCCGAAGGACATACTTAAGGGAATACATATGTCAGCATTTATTTTTTCCGACTTGGATATAATAATCAAAACAAAATATTTTAAGCAAGATTAATATTTATTTCTTTTCTTTTTTACAGAATCTATGGATAACATTTCGATTGATGAGTAAAACAATTAATTTATTTTCTTTTAAAAATTATCGTTTTTTAACACATTTAATGCATATGTATTTGCATTTACATTATTTTAAATCCCAATGAACTAATTTTTTTTTCTTGATCAATATTTTAACACCTAAAAAAAAATATAGATCAAACTTCAAAAATATATTTTTTATTTTTAAGATCTCGTTTTTTGCATTAAATGTAATAGCAATGAATTGAATAATACATGTTTTTATGTTAACTTAAAATATATTTAAATAAAAAAAGTAAATTTTCAAAAAACCCCCTATTAATATAAAACATTTATAAATAAAAGTTAACGACACAAAAAGACGACATATTTCATTTATTTAACAAACATTCTTCGTAAAATACAAAAAAAAAAAATACGAAACATTTTTGTAAAATACACAAAATTTATATTTTTTTACGAAACATTTTCGTAATATAAACAAAATTTATATTTTTTTACGAAACATTTTCGTAAAAAACAAAATTTTTTTATAATTACGAAAGATTTTCGTAAAAAAAAAAAAAAAAATTTCGTTTATTTCACGAATTTTTTTTTTTATTTTACGAAAGATTTTCGTAAAAAAAAAATATTTCGTTTATTTTACGAAATAATTTCGTAAAACAAAAAAAATATTTTGTTTATTTTACGAAAATTTTCGTAAAACACAAAAATTTATTGCGTGTATTTTACGAAATTTTTTTGTAAAATACAAAAAAATATTCGTTTATTTTACGAAATTTTTTTGTAAAATACCAAAAAAAATTTCGTTTATTTTACGAAAAAATTTCGTGCATTTCGTACATTGTACGCAAGAATTTCGTGGTGCGAAACAACGAAATTTTTCGTACAATGTACGAACGTTTTCGTACATATAAGGCAGGAATTTTTTTCGGTGCATATAACCCATTTCGGATTTGACTTTGAGTTTAATTCCAAAGTAGTTTAAAATGTGCTCCCCTAGGTTTTAAATATAACCCAAATCTTTTTACTGTGTATCTAAGAGCCAGCATGGGAGCGGTAGGAGCTGATTCCACAAAAAAAAATAAAAAAAAATTATGGGGACTTCCATAAGATAGAGGGTTGGTATATTCCAAAATGTTTGGTTTGAAAAAATATTGGGGGTCGGACACACATTTGACATCTCTAGGGGCACCCTTGGAGCAGTTAGAGCTGTAGGAGAAAATTTCATAAAATTGGCATTTTGTATGGGAGCCCCATTATCGAGTGGATATACCGTATAAGTATGTTTAGAAAAAATGTTGGAGGGTAAAAATTAATGGGGGTCGGTCTTATTTGTCACCACTCTAAGAGGCACCATGGGAGTGGTACACAGAGAAAAACAAATTTCCAACTGAATTTTTCAGTTGTATCAACTCAAAATTCGGTTGCTGCTACTAAATTTCGCTGTGGCATACGAATTTTTTAGTTGTTTCGATTAAAAGACAGTTGTATTAACAAAATTTAGTTGTGAATATCGATATTTAGTTGTTTTAACCGTAACACAAATGCATCAACCGAATTTTTGTTGCAACAACTGAATTTCAGTTGGAAATTAGCAAATTTGTTTTCTGTGTGTAGGAGCTGATTTCATCAAACAATTTTATAAAAAAAATAAAAAAAATATTTGATATATCTAGGGGCAACCGTAATGCAGTTAGAGCCGTAGGAGCAGATTTTATAAAAAAAAGGCATTTTGTATGGGAGCTCCATTATCGAGTGGAGATATAAGTATGTTGCGAAAAATTTTGGAGGGTAAAAATTAAAGGGGATCGGTCTTATTTGTTACCACCATGAGTGCGGTAGGAGCTGATTTCATAAAACAAATTTATAAAAAATAAAAAAAAATTGTTTGGGGACCACCTTAAGGGTTAAAGATTGAGGGTGGGTATATTCTAAGAAAATTTTGGGGTTAGAAAAATATTGTCACACATTTGACATCACTTGGGACACCCTAGGAGCAGTTAGAGCGGTAGGAGCCAATTTTTATACAAAGGTCTTTACCATTTTAATAAAAAAATATTTTTCACATAAGGGGGCAAACCCAAAAAAACACATTTTTTATCCCGTGGGCCCAAGTGCAGGATAAAAGAACTGCAAAAATAATGTTTTTCAGAGGTCGGTTTAGTTCTTCTAGGGGGAACTTTTCTCCCCTGGTCCAATATTGCCCATCTCCAAAGCTAACCAGCTGAAGAACATAAGACATATTCGTGCCAAAATTCAGGAGGGTAATTCTTTGATTTTAGATAACATCGTGCCTTCCACAGCGGGCAGACTGATCACCGCCAGTCTGTTGAAATATCAATCACGGCCAAAATATTACACAAAAATGGCTGTAGCTTAATATATGTAATGACTTGTTGTTCTTCAACAATTTTGGTATTGCATTTAAGCGATATTGTTTTAACGGCTCAAAAGTTATGAACGAAAATGTAAGGACAACTCGAAAATTGCAGTTCATTCTACATAACCTAAAAATGTAAAATGATTGAATTAGGCTGCAATTTGACCTATGTGAACACAATTGGATAACAAAACAAGTACAAACCTACTTTTTCATCCCAAAATTTTTTTCGCGAATTTTTCCCCCATTTTTTCCACGTAGTTTTTTTTATTTAAAGGCTGAATTTAACTTTCTTAATTAAATTAGTGTTTAGCGTGCTAAAACTAGAAAAAAATAATGAATCAAACGATATATCGTGAACCTATATTCAAAAAAAACCAACTCAAATTTGACGGAAATGAGTTTCCGATGGCAAATAGCTCCCCTATGTAATACCTATCTGCCATAAAAATTTTATAGCAAAAAAATAATTTGTTGTCGTTTTACATCCATTTTTATTATTCTGCTAACTCAAAGTACATATTTTTTTGGTGGAAATAAATGCCAACTCCCATTGTAAATTTCCAAAAATTTTTCAAAAAATTTTTTAAAAATAATTAGACCACATATCTATTTGCATTTGCCATGCTAAACACGAATCTTGTAAAGATTTTGATATCTAATGACTGGTTCTCGAGATATTGCCATTTTGAAAATATCGGTAAATAGTGTTTGCAAAAAAAAAAATGCTTATATTTAGGTAACTTTCAAACTATTTATCACATTGAAACATTATGAATGGGGCAAATAAAGTCAATGATATAAGCTTTCAAAATAGCTAGTTTGGAGTGACCCTATTGCAATACAGCGTGAGTTACAGAGTGCCAAAGTTGACCACCCTGAGATTAAAAGGCTTTCGGGGCTAGTAACTTTTAAAAATATGCAAAGATTTTTAATTTTTTGTTCAGTTTTTGCAATTACCGTACTAAGGATAACAAAAACCAAAAAAAAAAAAATTTTTAAATTTTTCCAAAAAAAAATGTATTTTTATTTTCCGACAAAATATGCCAACTCTAAAAAAATATTTGTTTTTTGATATAGTAATAAATGCCATCTCTGAAAAATACGCAAACAAGTGCAAAATATGAAAATTTTTGCATAGGTAAAAATTTTTTAGAATATTTAAACCATCTTGTGGAATTGTACATTGTTTATTTTTGCAATAATATGCGAAATAACTAGTTTTTTAGCTCTTCTGAACAGTAAGTTTTTTCGAGTTGGCATTTATTGAATATAGTTCGACGATATATTTCTTTTAGTTTTTTTCTTCAGGAAAGTTTTAAAAAAAAATTCTTTTTCTTCCAATCGAAAACTTGGATTGCAGGGTGCCACGGGTTAAATAACACAGTGCAACAACCAAAATTGGAATGAAATGAAACCAAAAGCAAATTAAAGTTGACATTTTCCATAACAAACCCCTTTTTATGTTCAGTGCTAAATTTTTTTTAACACGCATTGAAGTTGGTGAGCTTTTATTATAATTATAATAATGATTTCTTGAAAACAATATAAGTGGCGTATACTTAATTTTGTAATTTCCTTTAAATAATAATCATACGCAACAGTGCACACTGGCTTATTTTTTATAATTTGGCTGTTCACTAAAGGGTACTTTTCACTATCACACATTTCCATTATACAAGTGTAATTTCACAATGTTAGCGAAATATTTTTTTAAAAAATTTGGCCAGAAATTGTTCACTTATTAGATACGACTAGGTTTCAATCAAAAAAGAATCCAAAAATCTTTAGGAAGTTGGTAAATTTTGATGTGTATAATAGAAAAGTGTGATAGTGGAAAGTACCCTTAAGTAGGTACTGTACCAATTGCAGCGAAATTCATTTTGAAATCTTACATGTCCAATAAGGGTACCACCAGGGACCCCTAACTTCAATGCGTGTAAAAAGAAATCTAGCACTGAACTAAAAAAAGCCTTCAGGGTTTTGTTATGTAAAATGTCAACTTTCATGTGCTTTTGGTTTCATCCCATTCCGATTCAGAAAGTTCGATTTTGTATAACTGTGTAATCAGATTTATTTAAATTTAGTCCGTTTTATGCCCAGAATTTCAAGAAAAATAAATAACATTTAAAACAAACCGCCATTTAAAAAAAATATATATTATTAACATTTATTCATAGAAGTTATAGTCACCCTACTAATAATGTTCACATAATAAAATATTTGTTATGCTGTATTAAAACTAATAAATTGTATTTCATTCAAGTGTTAAATAAACACTATGACTGATGCGGCTTTTATACCCTACAATGATGTTTGCAACTATACAAAATATTGTTCTTTTAAGTTTAGCGATTAACTCAAAATGAGTTTTGAGGCGATTTGATGCAATAAATCGGATTAATCAGACTTTTTCGACTTGTTTTTTGTCCTCATATAAAATACTCGATATTCACTTAAATCTGTTCATATAAGCCTTTTTTCACTTAAATTTGATTTGAATGTATTTTCTACGCCAGCTAAATATCCAATCGGTTTATGTTTAGACTGGGAACTATTTTCCAGCAAACACTTGTGTAGGGCATTATATGGTCGATGTTGACCAACTATAATTTTCTACTTGTTGTTTATTTATGCCATTCTGAGAGGTAAAAAAAGTTTTCACACAAATGTTAATAACATTTCAGGTATAATTTTATTTAAGTTTTTAGCTATTTATAGTTTTATTAACATTCAGATATTTTCTATGTAAAAACTGTATTATTTTTAGTTATTTTGTTGTAGTGTATTTTTAGGAGTTTTTATAACTTAAACAATGTAGCATATTTTTAGGAATTCAAAAACAACTTAAGCAATGCAGTTTGTTTAAATTGTTTATAAACACGTGTTTTCAAGAGTATTTACATACCTATATATTTTTATGAATAAGAAATAAAAGCTTATGTCAAGATATATACATACGATTTTTTTTATAAAATAAAAATCGCTAAAAAATTTTTCAAACACAAAATTTTTAAATGATGTTAGGAAAACCATGTAGTCTTGGATAAGGTCTGCCAATATTGACTAGAAAACTATTTTGATTCAGTTTTTTTTTTTCAAATATATATATAACCGCTTTTTTTAAAAATCGCTGTAATCAGCGATTTTACAATAAATGATCTAACTCAAATTTAGCAAAGCCAGTTGAAAGTGAATGTCATTTTCAATTTCAATTTATTCCTATATCGACTTATGCTATTATAACATTATGCCACAGCTATATAGTTACGAGAAAACTATTCAATTTTGAACTTCAAAACTTTTTAAGTTTTGTTAAAAGGGTTGCACTTAACAGGTAAACATCTTTTTATATACTTTAAACAAAAAAGTTTTTAAATTTTTTTATATTTAAAAAATAAAACTTTTTCAAGTTTTATGTACATAAACTTTAAGCAAAAAAAAGGCGCCCCAGTAGGCTAGTTGGTAGCGTGCTAGCCTACGAGTCTGGGGGTCGTGGGTTCGATTCCCACCAGAGGCCTTGGTCTGATTCGCTACAACGAGACGAAGGTCATTGTTACCAGTTCTCGGTTAGGTAAAATTAGTATGTAATTTGTAATTATATGGTAATTCTTAATAAAATAAAATAAATAAATTTAAGCAAAAAAAAGTTTACCAAATATATTTACCTAGAAAAGTGTTTCTTTAAACAAAAAAGGGTGTAAAATGAAACCTTGGTTTAAGTATGTATAAAATACCTGCAAATAATATATTGTAATGTGATTTTGTATGTAATCAAATTATCATCATCATTATTTTCAAGTGTCAATTAAATCAAGATGTTAAGGGAGATAGCAAAAAAGTGAATATATGTATAATAATATTAAATTACATGTGTTGCTATTGATCTATTATTATCTTTCAACAGATGATTAAAAGGGAAAGTGAATTTGAATATTTTTTTTAAATTTTTCACAAGGATTTTTTTTAAGAAATATATTTAGAATCTAACATCCTTTTGTAGTAAAATTATTCTCATTTTGTGAGATATTATTAAAAAAGAATAACGACAGACATTTTTCCCATTCCACAATCTTCAGATTCTGTGATCTGAAGATGTCATAACAATGTTTGACATCTTCAGAAACATTTTCATGTTTGAAGAAGTTAAAATTCCTGCAGTTGGACCCAGGGTTTGGATGATCCCATCCACTGTCCACCCCCTTTTGAGGGGGCTGATTCTAACGTGTTTCTTTTAAATTTTTTTTTATTTTGTGAGAAAAAATGAAGCTCAAAATCGGGTTTAAGTCTTTTTTACTATGATAAAATAAACAGGTTATTTAGCTGAAATCAGCAGATTTTTTCTGGTGAGATTGCTAAAATCAGCAGATTTCTCAAGTGACTTAAAATGGATATATTTTCATCTGATTTTTCCGCAGATTAAGTAGACGTTTTATTTTGAGTACAGTTTAAAATTTTTATTTTGGAATACGTTAAAAACGAATTACTATTATAATATAATAATGATGTCATATGACTTCTGTACACTCAAAATAATTACTCTGTTAAATACTCTGTAAAATGACTGTAATCTCAATTCGACAGATATTTGACAAAGTTATCTGTCGAAATACAGATTTTAAGAAAATACTTTGTATTTCCTTGAAAAACAAAATTTTATCTGTTATTTTACATTTAACTTTGTAAAATCTATATGATGACGTGTAAAATTGGAGTTACTTGTTAAGAACTCGTAATATTCACAAAAATCAAAAAGTAAATTTACAATTTGAAAGCATTAAAGCGGGCAAATTTAACAAAATTTAAATTTTAATTAGTTTAATTTTTTTAATTTTAATTAATGTCAAAATAAAATTTTGAACTCATAAAATGCATTTACCTAAAACTTTGTAAATTTACAGAGTTTTTTTGGTAAAATTCTTTTCGGTTTTATCAATATTTTACAGATAATTCTATAAATTTACAGTTTTTTTATCGAAATCATTTTACAGAGTTTTCTTCGTAAAATAACAAAAAATCTTGCTGGTTGGAAATCTATGGTATTTTCTGCTGGCTCAGCAGAGTATCTCTGTAATTTAACAGAGTGATTATTTTGAGTGTACATTTTTATACCCTCTACCCACAGTATTAGGGTTTGAGATTATAATATCGGGCGATTACCCCATAAAGTATATATATTATTGATCCATGATCAATTCTAAGACATTCTAGCGATGTCCGCCCGTGTATCTGTGGTAGTGCCCCCATTTTCCGGTTCTCGATATTCCTGGGAATACCGGTATTCTCAGTTCTACACTCAAAATAATTCTACAGTAAAAGGTTTAGTAAGTGATATTGTACCAAAATCTACTAATTAGTTACTAATTTTAGTATCTGCAAAGTACTAAAATTAGTAATTTTTACTGGTTTTGACTAATATTAGTTAAAAATTTTAGTATTGGTTACCAATTTCTGCACTAGGTCCTTTTGGACTAAAATTAGTTAATTTTTTAGTATTGAATACCCACGTTTTTTTTGGGTGTAGTTCCAGTTTCCCTGTTCTAGATGCATTCCCGGGAATACCGGTATTCCCGTTTCTGTTTCTGGTACAGGTTCAAAAAAATACTATAACATAAAATGTTTTAATTTTGTAATTATACCATTTCAATCAGTATTTAAGTAGTTGTGTTTGTAAAATTATTAAAAAATCATTTTTTTTTTTTAAACAAAGAAAACATTTCAATTGTGCAAAAATTTACATAATGTACATACCGGTTGTCCGGAAATACCGTTAGAACTGGTATTTCCGGGAATACCACGAGTTATTCAGAACCGAGAACCGGTACCAATTCCCGGAAATCCGAGATTACCGGTACTACGGTACTGACCGTAGGCTCTAGTCTGTGGAAACCACGATGTAAGTGACTTTTTTTTAACTTTCGATTTTTCCAAGTGTCCGGGGCCTAAAACTAATGTAGTACAAATTTGAGGCAAATCGGATTAGATTAACCCGTAGCGCCCGGTAATCAAGGTTTTAGATTTTTGAAAATTTAAAAAAAAATATCTTGCGACATATTATATCATTTTTAAATATTTTGATACGCTGAGCACGAATATCAACATTTTTATTAATAAATTTGCAAAAATGTCGGTTTTTTCCTTCGTACAAAAAATTTTTTAAAAAATAATCTCAAAGTTGTTTGTTTTTCCTTAACTATTTCATAGAGCTTGAGACGAACTTTTATTTAAACCTAATTTGAGCCATCAGGCCATTTTAACCCGTGGAGCCTTTCGGTCAAAATATTGGATTTTTAGAAAATTTCCACCAAAAAAAACTTGGATTTTTGAAAAAGTAAAAATAAATAAAAAAAAAATATGTCTTGCGATACATTATTTTTAATTAAATTTTTTCATGCTGAACATAAATATCAAGAAATTTCTTGAATTAATCGAACGATTTTAGAGATACATCTGTTTTTAATTTTCCAATTAATGTGACGGCGGTTTGTCAAACGTTCAAGAAATTTTTAAAACAAAACATTAAAAAAATGTTTCCCAGATCCTTGCATAGAACTTGAAACGAATTTTCGTTTAATCTTAATTTGAGCCTAATTCGATCATTTTAACCCGTGGCGCCCTTCGATCAACATGGCGCTCTTCGATCAAAGTTTTGCATTTTTTGAGAAATCTAGATTTTGACTGGTTTTTGGTGTTTGTGTTTAGTTTTGGCTTTAATGAATTTGCCAACATTTTAACATGATAATAGTTTAGGTTAGGTTAAGTTATGAAGGATGACACTGGTATAAACCAGCGCCTAAAGAGGCCGTGATGTGGCCCATTATGATTCCTTTGAAACTTTGATCCTCTCTCTTCTTCTACTGTGTAGCCAAAAGTGGTTCTTTTTATGCGTCCCATTTAGATGCCTTTATAAATTCTAGTAGGGTCCAAAGATAATATTTCAAGGCTGGTGTCTAATTTTAAAAAAGTTGCAGGACGCCACCTCAGTTTGACTAAATAAGTTAAAGATTAACAAAAAAGAAAATAAAAATTACTGTTTTCATTTTCTTATAACCATAAATTTTAGTAAATTGGTTTTGTAACTTGGATAATAAATCACCTCGTGGTGAATAAAAAAATATTCTCCAGCTGGTGAATAAAACGCAACATAATTATTTTTCATAAATTTTGTTATCAATATTTTTTTTAATCAATATTTTTTAATCAATATTTTTCATCAATATTTTTTATTCATCAATATTTTTTTCATCAATATTATTTTTTCATCAATATTTTTTTTATCAATATTTTTTTCATCAATATTTTTTTCCATCAGTAATATTTTGTTTCACCATTTTTTTTTTTTTCAATTTATTTTTTTTGTTTTAACAATATTTTTTTCAAAAATTGTTTTTATCAAAATTTTTTTTTCATCAAATATTTTTTTATCAATAACACAGGGCAACCCTTTTTTGTTGCCCGGGTTCTGATACCAAAATTTTGGATAGTTGGGGTATGCTGATTTCAAATCTGGCTACCGTTTCTTTTGGGTCAGCTCTAGTTTTCGAGATATAGCCTAAGGAAACTTTGAAAATAGGCTACTTTTGGCATGTTTATGAGTCCATATTTACTACAGTTGTCAATTATTCGCCTTTCAACTTTGTTCGAATAATTCAAATAATTGTTTTTGTTCGTTCGATCAAACGATTAAATCTAAAAAATTATTCGATTAATCGAGGAGAATAACGAATAAAAAAGTGGTTATTAAAAAATATTTTTATTAACAAAAAAATAAACAATTCATACAAAAAGCTTAAAAATTAAATAATTAATAATTATTAACAAAAAATAAGTAAAAAACTTATAAATTGAATAACTGAATTTACTTTTTTATGTAAAAAATGCATAGAAAACTTAAAATTTTAATAATTTTAAGATTATAGTTGGTGAAACTCGGCGGGGGACGATGGAGGACACCTTTTTCCTCTTCATAAATGTTTACAAATTCATTTTTACGATATTGGTCCAAATGCAGGTCAATGAACTTCATATGGCATAGTAATATTTTATTTGTTATACAAATATACAAAAAAAACTTGTAAAAAAATAGTGTTTTTCTGGTAGTGTTTTAGTTCTTTAAGAGGAAAAATTGTTCCCCTCTTTCGATTTTGCCTCCAAACTTAACCAGCCTATGACCATAAGATATAATCGTGCAAAATTTCAGGAGTATAGTTTTTATTTTGGACTGTATCGTGCCCTTCACAGACGGGCATCGCTCAAATGTCTTAGAATCGATCACTGATCAACAATATATATTTTTTATGGGGTCCTAGACCGATATTTCGATACTGTAGGGTATAAAAAAAATTTTGTTCGATTAATTGACATAAATTAATCGATTTATTCGTTATTCGAAAATCGTCATTCTCAAATTAATCGAACAAGAGTTTGGATTTGTTTGATCGATTAATCGAATTATTCTTAATCGGTTGACAACTCTAATATTTACCAACACTAGTATAACATCCAAAAAGTGCATGACGATTTTAGGTATGTTGGATATGCTGATTCCAAAAATGATCTTACTTTTGTTGAGTCATCTTTAGTTTTTGAGATATTGCTAAAATAAAATTTTTAAATTTATGCCCTCTTTAATTTTATCTAATATTTTTAATAACTCCAAAATTAAAGCTGTCAGAAAATAGCCAATGCCAGTTTTGGAATCCTCGCATCTAATATAGTAAAGTTCGTGTTTAAAACAGAGGCTCTTAAATTCTTTAACAGCGATTTGCTCGCGAACGCGAGCTGATAAAAAAAATTGGATAACAGATTCGGAATCAGAACACTACACTCAAAAAAATAAAACTGTAAAGTTAACAATTTTTTTTTTTTTAACTCGAGTTTACTGGCTTTTTAGCAAATTTTTAGTTAAAATCAGCGTTTTAACTACTTTTTCTAGTTAAGTTCAATTTACGAAAATACTAGTTTTGTACAAATTTTGAATTAATTTTTTTTGTTGACTTTAAAACTGAGTTTACGAATTTTTACTAATAAATTTGCTGATTTTTTGTAACATTTTTGTCAAGTGAAAAATTTTAAACATTTCTTGTGTAGCCTCCTATAAAGAAAAAATAAGTGAAGTGTTAGTGTTTAAAACCAATTTTTACCAAACTTAAAATTTTTTACAAAAAGTTTAGCTGAATTCAACTAATAAAAAATGTTACGAAATTTTCAGCTGAATTTTAAGTTAAAATTACGTTTTTTTTTGCTACATTCATTCTACGAAAAGTTAACTAAATATTTTTTGTTAAATTAACTAGAAATTTAGTAGGTTCAAAATCAGGTGTTTTTTTAGTTAAATTTAACTAAATTTTTTGCTAACTTTACAGTTTTATTTTTTTGAGTGTATACTCCATATAAATCAGTTGCCAAAGGTCAGGCAAATTGAAAAAGCTCAACTTTTGTCAACCTGTGTAATCGTTTTTCATTAAAACTTTTTTTAACTAAAAACTTTTTTATCGACAAACATATGGATGCATATCACTAGAACGGAACGGAAAAAAAATATATAAACAAAATGGGGTCCTCGACCGATATTTCAATGCGTTCTGCATGGAATGACAAATTAATAAAGCGTTATTTTTTCCAGAAAAATTTTGCTATTTATACAGCTAAACATCATCATTATTCAATGGTTTGGGCAAGAGTACAAACTTTGCAGACATTTTTTCCAAACTCCTTTGGAAAAAAATATTAAAATACAGTGGGCCATGAAAAAAACTAAGCAAAGTTTTTAAAACCCTCCATCGTTTTATTGGTCACATTTAAGATGTGTGTTGCACAGTGTAGCACAGTTTATCCGAATTTTTAATTAGATTTTTGTAAAATGTACCACGTCTACAAATTTGAATAGTTCTGCAAATTCCCATCAACATTTCAGCATGCCTTAAAAGATTGTATTTACTTTAATTTTTTTTACATTTTTCAAATTTTATCTTTAAATTCCATTATAAACACAACTTTTTTTATTTACAAAACTTTTCATTTTTCAAATCTCGATTATCTCTTAACAAATCATTAAAAAGTAATTTTTCCTTTAACTGCACACTCAACCGCAAATCTCTAAATATTTCAACAGAAAAAACAAATAATTTTCGATTAAGAGTGAAACAAATCTATAGAATAATAAAAAAAAACGGAAATCCCTCTTATTGTGGATTCTCATACAAAGTAAACTTTTAAAAATAAAACTCATAAAATGCCATAAACTTCTGTTACAAGTACAGATGAACACCTTTTGTAATGCCCTTCAGTTTAACTAAATTAACCCTAAGAGGGCAAAATAAAAAGACGACTGTCAAAAGCAAAATTATGAAACATTTTCAAATTTTATCCTATTAACGTGCTTTAAAAACGCTTAAAATATAAGGAACGAAAGTTTTTAATGAAATACAAAATATGGCGATATTGTACTGGTGGTGGGTAAAACAAACCTGAAATAAGAGTCACGCATATCCATGGTGCTCAGACTTTAAATTGTTCATTATTCCGTATATAATCATTTAAACTCCTAGGAGGAACATAGGACCACAACAAGATTCTTCCACTCATCTCTGTTTTCGGCTTTTCGTTTAATTTGAACTTTCTTCTATAAAATAGCGCTATTACTCTCCGAATGATATGATTGGGCTAGTTATTGTTCGCGCCTTAAAATATGCTTTAAAATTCCACAACATTTTTGTAAAAACAGGAGGAGTCGTAGATGCATAAAATCGAATTGTGATTAAGATTCAATAAGTCAAAACTTTTTATGGTAAATCATAATCCAAGTAATGAAAACAGTGTTTTTTTCAGCAAATTATTAACAGCCTCATTTTGGCCCCTCAATTATTTTAGGGTTAAATAACTTCCACGTTTCACCTATGAAACGTATTTCTCTCTACGTTCTTATTACCTATAAAAAATGAAACTATGTTACCATAGAATCATCATAAAACGTTGAGTATATAAATTAATGTTTTTTTAAATATTAAAACATCTATCTACTAACACAATAATCTATGAAATAAGAAGAGAGGGAGAGAAAAAGAGCCAAAAGCAACAGGATGTATTTTCCTTATTTAGAAAATGAAATTTTATTTTTAACACACACACTTTGTGTATTAGAAAAAATTTGTCTGCCTCATTTAGTTTGTATGAGTAATAATACTAAAGTAGACAGTAACAACAGATTTATTTTAAAGTGGTGACAATATATTGAAAATTTTTCAATTCCAGAAATCAACAAGTCAAGCATAATATCCAATAACAGTAAGTGGTGTATACTAGGGCGTCCTGCCAAAACTTTCGAATTTCGTATCACAATACCTGCCGAAGATTTTTTATCTTGGACCGAAAAAAATTAAAAAAAAAATTTAACTCTGATTTATTTTTTTCTGGCCCCTTGAAGTTTTAAATTTATTTTTTTTGAAGGCGTTTTGAATAATTAAAAAAAAAGTATTAAATCTACTTCTTAAGTAAATAATATTTAAAGATGTCGTTAGTGAAATTGTATGATGGATTTTTTCTTTGAACATCTTAATTCTTTATCTCCCATTTTTAGGGCTCATTTTGGTTCATTTTTCAAATATTATCATAGAAAACCTCTAAAATGTGCGTTTAAAGGGTTAAAACGCATCAAATTTTTTGCGAAAAGTGCCCCCTTTCTAATTTTTATGGACGTTATTAAAAATTTACTGAAAAGTTTTAAAAAAAAATTAAGTAAATAATTTAATAAAAATTTTATATTTTTTTATTATTTTTTGATAGTTTTTTTTAATTCTCACTTAGTTTATAGTTTTTTGCATATATATATAAAAGTTTTCAACAATTTTTTTAAACCATGGTGTCCATTAGACTGGGTCGTATTCCAACAAAGTGCTCAGATCAACTATTAATAGTGAAAAAAAGTTGGTACAAGTAAATACAAGCAATTTAAAACCAAAATGAACAAAATCGGTCCATGGCTTCCGTTCTCGCATCGCGGGTCAAAATTGCGGTTTTTGAAAAAATGGATATAATTTAAAAAAAAAATATTAAAAAAAAAAAAAAATTTTTGTATCGCATTAATAGGGCGGATCGAGAAATGCTTTTTTACGAATTTCGATTGGGCGCTATGCGGGATTGGTAAAAATAGATGCCAAAACGATGTGGTTAAATTTCAGGAAGATCGTACTTCATCTAGGGTTGCCCCCCCAGCGCTGAAGTTTCAACTTTTTTAAGCCAAAGAGCATTTTTTTAAAAAATTGTCAAAAATTCAAATTTGATCAGATCTTCTTAATTTTGGATTTTATGTGGTCTAGTTAATCACATCTATTTAGATTTTAAATATCAGCTTAATACGATATCGCTAACCTACAAAAACCAGAGGTGGAAAAGTATACTTACATTTTGGAGAAACCCGAAAAGCAACTTTTTGCAATTATGTAAAACAAAACACAGTAAAATTGCAAAATATGATTTTTTTCTTTTCGACTTGGAAAATAGACTACTCAAGGGTTCCAAAACCGTTAAAACCAAAAAATACGAAATTCTTGAACGGCGTGTGGACCAATCTAAACTTACGATATTTTCAAAAAATTTATTTCATAATCTTTTTTTGCTATATTGTTTTATATTTTAAAATTTTTTTACAAAATATGTCATATTTTCCTATTAAAGATAATCTCATTAAAATTTAAGAGATCATTAACCCTTGTCGACATGGGGTCATATATGTCCCACACAAAAAATTGTTTTTTACCAATTACAAATATATTAAAATTGATAACGTTCTTTGAAAAAAAATAATTCAAGTACTCAGATAACCTGTGTCGACACATGGAATAACTCCATTCCTTCCCAATTAAAAAAATTTGAAAAAAACCAAACAACAACATTATAAAATTTAAAAAACATCAATTAATAATTTTTCTTTGACAATGAATATTGCGATTTTGTATCAAATTTTGGCATATTTTTTCTTGCTGATATTCTGGTTCTTATGAATCCGTCACGCGATTCCATACCACATACGGATGTTGAAGCCTCAGTCACTAGCTTTACGCACCGTTCTACAGATTGCGAATGACATGGAAACTTAAACTCATTCATTTCATCGGCATTATTAATTATTAAGTTTAGTTCGCAGATTGATATGTTTTTTAGAATTGGTGGAAATGTAACTTCTGCCATTTCCCAATCTATTAGATCGGTATAGATTTTCGCTGCAAAATTAAGTTTTGGTACTTTAAAAGTTCTCACATCATTTGAAGTCGATGAAGCACTCGCTTTAATATTATTCACACGACTAATTCCAAGTTCTTTTATTTCATCAATTTCGTCGAAAACCATAGCCAGTAAAATGTTTTCTGAATGCCCAAAGTATCCGTTTCTTTGAATAACGGGATCAATTATTTTTTTAACGTGTGTTTCAAAATGTCGTGATTTTTGAATGAGGTTCCATAAGTGATATGCACCATGCCAGCACATTGGTTTATTTTTAATTTCAAACCACATCGGGGCATATACTTGAACAACAAATTTCGCCAGAATTTTAAGATTTTCTTGTGGGTTTTCTTGTGTAACGTAAAGTCTTAAAATTCGGCTTGCTGTTGTAAGCCATCGAGAGTGTCCCATTTTTCCTGGGGTTTTGTTTGCCAAATCTATTGAGATGTTATTGTTTGATACTGCTAGAGTCATCTCATATAAATATTTTTGGTCTGTGCTTAGATCATCAAAATTTGTTGCTGGTAAATCAGAATCGATTGGTAAAAAAGATACTATAGGAAAATTTTCACATATTGCAAGTTGTTTACCAATTTCTCCTGAAAAAGCATTTGGCCCACTTGTTTTGCCATCCAACTTAAGGAACAAGTGGCGGAGTGGCAGTTCGTTCATATGTAATAAACAAATAAATCATTGGAGAGGCTTTTTAAGTTCTTTTTCTAATAAAGAAATAACGCCATTTTTACAGCCCGTGTTTACGACAGTTCCATCGCAACCAATGACATTTAACTTATCTGTTCCAATTCCATTTGTTGCAAAAAAATTTACGATCTCATTTTTGATGTCGACAGATTTACAAGATTTTGGTATCACATGACCAATATAGTTTGAACCTGGCTGAGAAACAAGAACAATATGTTCCTCGACAATATTTTTTTTGACAAATTTGTTTCCAACCTTTACTTTGGTTATTGTTTGGTCTTTACGTCCATCAAAATATATACCACAAAGCTTATTTTCATGGATTTTCTCCTCATTTTGAATTTGTGATCTGTACAATTTTCTTGCTCTTCTTACTTTATTACGGTCAACAACCAAAGAAGTGTCTTTTTCAGATATTAAGCCAACATCCTCCAAAGCTGAACTGACAATTATTGCTGCTGAGCGATCAGAAATACCAACACGATCACAAGCCTCTGCTAGTTTAGAAAATTTTGTAAAATTCTTTGAAACAATTTTTTCGGGCACATTTTCGATGGAAGTTAAATTTGATGAAACAACCATTGGTGTGTCAATAACAATATCGGTCACGTTAAGGTCTAACGCATTATTGGTTTCTGAATTATAGGTAATTGAAAAATTTTGCTGATGACCATTGAATACGGTATTTTGTTCAATACACGTATTTATTTGTTTCTGATGCGGTTTCCGATTATCGACACGACCAAAACCCATTATTCTTAAATTGCGTTGGTCATTTAGGAATTCTCTTTCCGAGGTAGGGACCTTATTTATGCAATTGCATGCGGACCATGTTACGCATTTGCATGAGCAAATATCGAAGAGTTTTTGTCCAAAATCATGGTACCTCTTTTTTGATAATTCTAAACGTTTTCTTAACTGTTTCAACTTACCACGAAATACCTTAAGCTTCCCAATAACTGATTTTGGAGAAATTGTTGGAATTGTTGTTTTTTCCCATATAGATAAAATTTCTTTCGCTAGAGGCTTGGCAATACTCATAAAAGGCAGATCATTCCCTTTTTTAACGTTATTTTGAATGAAGCAATATCCTTTCGCTACATCGGAAAATGTTGGTAGTTGGTTTACGGGTAGGTTATTGGCCTTACCGAAAATTGGACAATTTATATTTTTATTACCAATACGCGACATTTTAAAGACTGCTACTAACTTTTTTAAATTAATTTTTTATTGCTTTGCAAAAATTATTTGATATATGCAAAACCTAAGCCTACTATAAAAATCAATTTTTTATATTTCGCACAGGTTAAAGATGAAATTGGATTTGAGTTTTTTTTAAATAATTCAAATAATACTAGTCTACAACGAAAATGCGAACTAACCGCGAATATTTAATATTTTTTTGTACAAACATGTAATATGATCCGCTAAACTCATAAAAGTTTTCAATTTTAACCTATTTGTAATTGGTAAAAAACAATTTTTTGTGTGGGACATATATGACCCCATGTCGACAAGGCTTAATGATCTCTTAAATTTTAATGAGATTATCTTTAATAGGAAAATATGACATATTTTGTAAAAAAATTTTAAAATATAAAACAATATAGCAAAAAAAAATTATGAAATAAATTTTTTGAAAATATCGTAAGTTTAGATTGGTCCACACGCCGTTCAAGAATTTCGTATTTTTTGGTTTTAACGGTTTTGGAACCCTTGAGTAGTCTATTTTCCAAGTCGAAAAGAAAAAAATCATATTTTGCAATTTTACTGTGTTTTGTTTTACATAATTGCAAAAAGTTGCTTTTCGGGTTTCTCCAAAATGTAAGTATACTTTTCCACCTCTGGTTTTTGTAGGTTAGCGATATCGTATTAAGCTGATATTTAAAATCTAAATAGATGTGATTAACTAGACCACATAAAATCCAAAATTAAGAAGATCTGATCAAATTTGAATTTTTGACAATTTTTTTAAAAAATGCTCTTTGGCTTAAAAAAGTTGAAACTTCAGCGCTGGGGGGGCAACCCTAGATGAAGTGCGATCTTCCTGAAATTTTAACCACATCGTTTTGGCATCTATTTTTACCAATCCCGCATAGCGCCCAAGCGAAATTCGTGAAAAAGCATTTCTCGATCCGCCCTACGCATTAATTCAAAGATATTTAGAAAAATTTTGTTTGTTTTTTTCGGATATCGATAACCCACCCAAACGTGAGGCCAAAAAAAACTCACATTTTTAACATGGAGCTCAAAACTACTTTTTCACTATTTTAAAAATTTAGTGAAACAAAATTTTTAAATATATTAGTTTATCCACTTGATATCATTGAATACATCTCAGGGATTGTAGAAAAAAATTCTTAGTTAAATTCCTTCGTCCAGTTGGTGTTTGGAGCGATTTGAATTTAGGGGATTTCCAGAACATGTGTTTTTATCGACATTTTTGACTAATTTGTAGTTGTTAGCAACATTTTACTTAAATTAACCAATTTTTTTTGTTCAAATAGTTGTTTTGGACCATAGTAACTCTGCTTTGAAATAATAGGCTTTTTGGACAACGTTAACCCTTGCCGGCACGGGGTTAAAAAATTCCTCCAATGAAATTTTTGAAAATTCCTCATTCTAAAATCGTGTTTAAATACCCAGGCAGAAAAATACAAACGGGAGAGCGCTGGCAAAGTACCTTTTATGGTCGCTTGTGTGCTGGGAAAGCATCACAGTTTAGTACTCTCTCTCAGCGTCCAAAATGATAACCACGGTAAACGGTATGCCGTTGCTATTTTAAAGCGCTTTGAAAGCGCTTTTAAAGCATAAAGTATGGTACTATTATAGCACTTTTAGAACAAAAAAATGGGACATATCTAAATTGTATACATAAGTCCATAAGACACAACTTTTTTTGGTGTTTATTTGAATAAAGAAATTTATTAAAAAAAATTGTTTGCAGTTTTCTTTGCGATTTGAAATAAAAAATTTATTAAAAATGCTTTTAGGAAAAAATTTGGAAAAGTCCCGAAAAAAGTGGTGTATTGAACCGAAACGGGTATGTATCCGGAGTTTAAGGGTGATGTATCCGGAGTTTAAGACACTTTCTCACGAAAGAAACAGGTGTTTTTATATAAAAGGTGTCAAGTTTGTAATATGTAGGTCATTCTGTATAAGTGACATATCATGAGAACTATCAAGGACCGGCCACTTATCCTGCAGGGAAATAAAAAATGTTCCAATTGTTATAAAAATTAATAAATTTTAGTAAAAAATGTATACTTTGAACGGATTTAAATAGAAAAACATTACCAAAGCGCTTGGAAAGCACATTTTCGAATTCATACTACCTTCTACACAAAAAATAAAGTGCTTTGCCGAGACTTTTTCTTTGGAACGGTTGGCAGTTTCTGCCTGGGTAATTAACAATTACAAATGTATACAAAGTTTTCTTGAAGGACATCTTTAACCCTTGTTGAACGAACGCCCAAAATATTTCAAACAGCTGTTTTTTTGCTCATAGTCAAATGGACTTTTTTGACATATTAAATAATATGTCTTTACTTTTAGCTTTACACAGTAAAAACGAAGAAGACGTAATGAAATTTCGGATGCCATTTTTTTTTTTTTTTTATTTAGTTTTAAGCATTTTCCGCTTAAGTGCGCTTACTTTAAAACGTTAATTTAAATGCGATCGTTTAAATGCATTCCCCGCTTAAACGATTCACTCGCAGATGTTCATATCTTTACTATGGTCCAAAACAACCATTTGAATAAAAAAAAATTGGTTAATTTAAGTAAAATGTTGCTAACAACTACAAATTAGTCAAAAATGTCGATAACAACACATGATATGGAAATCCGCTAAATTCAAATCGCTCCACATACCAACTGGACGAATGAATTTAACTAAGAATTTTTTTCTACAATCCCTGAGATGTATTCAATGATATCAAGTGGATAAACTAATATATTTAAAAATTTTGTTTCACTAATATATTTATATATATTTAAAAATTTTGTTTCACTAAATTTTTTAAAAGTGAAAAAGTAGTTTTGAGCTCCATGTTAAAAATGTGAGTTTTTTTTGGCCTCA
Organism: Pegoplata infirma; assembly: GCA_963921195.1. Taxonomy (NCBI): domain Eukaryota; kingdom Metazoa; phylum Arthropoda; class Insecta; order Diptera; family Anthomyiidae; genus Pegoplata; species Pegoplata infirma. The sequence goes on from OY992536.1 coordinate 32,812,499, forward strand.
CGTTTGGGTGGGTTATCGATATCCGAAAAAAACAAACAAAATTTTTCTAAATATCTTTGAATTAATGCGATACAAAAAAAATTTTTTTTTTTAATAATTTTTTTTTAATATTTAATTTTTTTTTTTAATTATGTCCATTTTTTCAAAAACCGCAATTTTGACCCGCAATGCGAGAACGGAAGCCATGGACCGATTTTGTTCATTTTGGTTTTAAATTGCTTGTATTTACTTGTACCAACTTTTTTTCACTATTAATAGTTGATCTGAGCACTTTGTTGGAATACGACCCAGCCTAGTGTCCATGTCAGAAAAAATGGCATTCCAATATTGTTTTCAAAATTTTAATAGCGCTTTTCCTTTAAACTTTCATGTTGTCAACACTCTTAAATTGAAAATTTGTCTACTCTTTTGAATGATTTTACAAATAAAAAAATACGTTCATACATCTTTGTATGTTTTCCTTACATTTGCTATAAGTATGTGTTTATTTTCTGTAGTATGACTTAAGGAAAATATGTGTAAATGTAATTTTTCTTTTAATAAAATCTTTGTTCTGTATACAAAATAATAAAATAAAATTCTTTTCACATGAATTTATCTTAAACAACAATAAAATAAATATATTTTTTATTTTTTCGTATTTAGTTAAGAAAATTAAATTAAATTCTTTTTAAGACAGGAGGACTTTAGAGTATACAAACGTTAAGCACATAAAGAATTTAATGTTATTACTTAAATAATATGTACAAAAAATGTGGTAGATTAAATAATGCAATTTATTTAATTTTATCTAATTTTTGAATGTTATTTAAATTTACGCAACAATAAATCTATTATTTTAAATTTGTAAAAATAAAAGTTTAACTTATAAAAATAAAATGTTTATAAAAATGTCAAAGCACTGTTTTGTGTTGGTTTTTTACAAATTAAAACAAGTATATTAAATTCGACTTGGCCGACTTCATGAATACCCTCCACAATGCCCTTTTTAAGTGATAGTAAGTTTTCTAACGTGAAAAAATTTATAAATTTTGACTAAAATATTTTTTTTTTAATAAAAAACTTTTTTAGTCATTTTGTTAAAAAAAAAAATACTAATATTTTTTTTGAGTGTAAAATTTTTTTCGAGTGTAATATTTTTTTTGTGTAAAAATATTTTTGAGTGACAAAAAAACGTTGTAAAATATTTTTGTGACTTACCAATGTTTTTAAAATTTGTTTAACGGTTTTTTAACACGTGAATTTGAAGCCAATCTGAAATTCATGGTTTTGCTAATGCACTCAAAAAAAACTGTAAGAAAATTTGCTGATTTTGAACCAATGATGGGTACCAATACCTTTTCGATACCAATACCCGTTAATACCAATTCAAATTGAAAACCAATACCAATTAAAAAACAATACCTTTATTTGTGCGATACCAATACCGATAAAAAACCAATACCGATTCCCCACTACCAATACCAATTAAAAACCAATACTTTTATTCTTCAAAACCAATACCAATAAAATACCAATACCAACTCATTATTTTCTACTTTCGTATCGGTTTTGTTTCGGTTTTTTGTATTCTTATTTTCGTTTGTTTAATTGTGACGTCAAAAATTTTCTTTCCATCACATTATTAGGTTTTACCTGACTAACAAATTGCAAAAGATGTTACATCGATCAGTAATCCTTTGCATGCAATGTCACATAACAAAAAGGAGTTAGCTACTTGAATTTTAAAAGCCATAAAAACATAAAAGAAATATTTTTTGTCACGGTTTTTATGACCCCTAATAAAAGTAGATCTTAAAAAATTTAGACCTTTTCTGTGATGAAATTTTTTCTTTTGCAAACATTGTTAATATTTGATATATGAACATTGAATGTCACTGCACTCTTCTTTGCGTTGTAAAAAAATACTAATGTTCTTTTTTGGAAATTCCAAAATTTTAATCAAGCAGACGTTACAAAATTTTATGTCACAACACCAGAATCCAGTAAAAAAATGTTATTGTTTTATTAGAGGCACAGTCATATTATATAAGAATTTAAGAACACATAATGTGCCGTTCACACTTGCTATTTTTGAGAGTTTAAGGGCTACATGTTTAAAAAATTATTTTTTCCGTATTCATTACGTTTTTATTCTGTTACTGGTGTTTTATTAAACAACTTGTTTAAGGTCGTAAGTGTGAACCCCATATACGAAACAAATTGACCCGTGTAATCGCAATTGGCAAAAGATCTAAAATCGAAAAAGGGGCCCCTGCATGATAACCCATTTCAATCACCTTTTTCAAAAAAATATTTATGTATGAAAAGGATGAAGTTCAGGTATATTTTGTTACAAATGTTAAGACGCATCTTTCTGAAATTAAAAAATATCTCCCCTTGACCACCGGAATTTATATGTGCATTAAATGCAATGTGCATCAGCACAGAAATTGTTTCAAGCAAAAACGAAAAATTTGCATTTTTTTATTAATTAATATTACTTTTTTTAGATTTAATTTATTATCAAATTCCACTAATTGAAACATTTGAAACTATTTATTTTGAAAATAACGAAATAAATTAATAAAATAGCAAATAAATCCAAATATTAAAATTGCATAAAAAGTTGAAATACAGGCTTTTCTGAATAACGGAACATTAAATTTTTTTTACAAGAGTTTTGAGATCAGCCGGCGCTAATTTTACTAAATAGGTACACTAAAAAAAAAAGAGTAAACTTAAACTTTGGAAAAATTTTCTTCAAAATAGTTTATAAATTTTCCCACAATTTAGTTAAATTTAACTAAAATTTGGGAAATTTTCTTAACTTTTAGGAAAATATTTTAGTTCATGGACTGTTAAATAGGCCATAATTTTCCTTAAATTCCCTAATACGTGGATGAAATTCTTACCGCCAAAGAAATTTTCCCTAAATAATTGAAAAAAAATCTTTATTTATAATACATATTTCTTAAAACAAAATTGAGTTCAAAAAAATTAGTTTTAGGACGTAATTTACTACCAGTTTGTTCATCATATTTATCTTCTTTAATTTGAGGAAGTTTTTTCCACAATTTTAGTAAATTTTTCATAACATGAAATTGATTTGTTGATTTATTTTTTTTTCATGCTTGCTTGTAGTTCACATTTTGTTTATTATTTGTAGTACATGAATACAAAAAGTTTGATCTTGTATAACAAGTAATAAATTTAATATTTACATTTTTTTCTACATATGTATGTATGTGTTAGAAAAAAAATAATATTTTAATCACAACAAAGACCTTGGCTTTGGCGTGTTTTCCCATAGTATGGAAACAAACGTCAAATACAAAGTTTTTGTTGTAATTTAACTAAAAAAACTAATGAAATTTATTACTTGACTATCAGGGATGGAAAATCTGAATTTTGAAATGGTACTGGAGCTCAACCAAAAAAGTACTTTTTCGCCCCCGACGGTACTAAAAAAAATTAAAGTCCAGTTTTGGTACCACAAACGCCGTTCGCCTGCGACGAATAAGAAGAAACTAGGCATAATTCAATATAAAAGTTCTTAAATTGAGGACATGCTTATCCATTTATTTATTTTTTAGAGAAAACTTCAATAAAGATCGGATAAAATCAAAAATTTCATTTATTTGAAGCTTTTGAAACCTTTTTCCAATGAAAATCGGTCGATTATAGAAATCAGTCGCGGGGGTACTACGGTATTTTTGAGAGTGAAAAAGTACTGAAAAAAGTACTAAAGTACTAACTTTTCCATCCCTGTTGACTATAAGAAACAAACGCTTCTTTATATTTATAATAAAATATGTACCCAATGAGAATTATGTGTGTATTCGCATGATATTCTATAAATAAACCATTAAAAAATATAAAATTAAATAATTTTAAGAAAAATTTCCTTATCAGAAATGTTTTTTTTTACCAAAAAATGGGAAAATATTTTAGTTCATGGACTGTTAAATAGGCCATAATTTTCCTTAAATGGAATTCCCTAATACGTGGAAGAAATTCTCACTGCCAAAGAAATTTTCCCAAAATAATTGAAAAAAAATCTTTATTTTTAAGACATATTTCCTAAAACAAAATTTAGTATAAAAAATTCAGTTTTAGGACGTAATTTCCTACCAATTAGTTCATCCTATTTATCTTCTTTAATTTGAGGAAGTTTTTTCCACAAGTTTAGTAAATTTTTCATAACATGAAATTGTTTTGTTGATTTATTTTTATTTTGTCATGCTTGCTTGTAGTTCACATTTTGTTTATTATTTGTAGTACATGAATACAAAAGGTTTGATCTTGTATAACAAGTAATAAATTTTAGGGTCGAACCAGAATCAAATGCGTAGCGCAAGACGTAAAAAAAAACAAAAACAAACACATCAAATTTGAAATTTTTACGTCCGTTTGATTTAGGTAACTCACATTTGAATATTAGAAACGAAAAATTATTGGGCGTTACGCCTTACGCGACGTAATTTGATTCAGGTTGGACGCTTATATTTACATTTTTTTTTCTACACATGTATGTGTTAGAAAAAAAAAAATATTTTAATCATAACAAAGACCTTGGCTTTGGCGTGTTTTCCCATAGTCTGGGAACAAACGTCAAATACAAAGTTTTTGTTGTAACTTAACTAAAAGAATTAATGAAATTTATTACTTGACTATAAGAAACAAGCGTTTCTTTATATTTATAATAAAATATGTACCCAATGAGAATTATGTGTGTATTCACATGCTATTCTATAAATTAACCATTAAAAAAATATAAAATTAAATAATTTTTAGGAAAAATTTCCTCATCAGAAATGTTTTTTTAACCAAAAAATGGAAAATTTTTTCCCATATTCTAGTTCAAATTTGTCCTTCTTTTAAAGAAAAATATGGACTAAAAAGTGGTTATACATGGCAATGGAGCTAAATCATTATCAATTTTCCTTGGATTTAGTTAATTTTCCCATTTTTTAGTTAGTTTTTTTTTTGAGTGCACCCTGAAATAGTTTCCTTGTAGGTCCGATTTCAAAAACTTTCAAGGCACTTATTTATTACCTTAATATAGGCTTATATTCTGAATTTCATCGGTTAACATTTACGACCTGTAGAGACTTTTGGCCAAAAAAACCTACCATCTCGCCCCAGTGTGCACTGTGGGGCGGACAGAATGGCGACTTACGTTAAATTAATTAATATTAACGACAAAACCTTTTGCATACAAATACCAAAACCGATATAAGATAAATACCAATACTTATTAAAAACCGATACCGATTCGAGGCTAAAACCAATACCAATACCCAATACCTAAATAACTCAAAACCAATACCGAAACCTATACCAATTCAACAAAAAATGAAAACCAATACCTATACCAATACTAATATAATTTTAAAAACCAATACCAATACCAATACTTTTATCGAATTGGTACCCATCCTTGTTTTGAACCCACAATTTTTTGGTAAAGTTAGCAAAAATGTTTTGTTAAAAATTAGTTAAGTGAATTTTTTTTTTATTTCAACTTAGTTCATACACATTTGAGGAGCCCATTGGGTTTGGACCCGATAGGTCCAGACCCCGATGGGCCTAGACCTAGTTGGGTTCCTTAAAAATCGTCATAGTTTTTGATCCAAAATTTGTGTCCGTTTCGCTCTACCTTGCTTAGTTTTTGAGATATGTGATTTTAGGGGACCACTGGGGTTTTGCGAATTACAAAACTCGATAACTTCAAAAATATTACTCGGAGAGCTTTTAATTATTTTGCGGTCTACATGCTGAGAGCTACAAAAATGCTTTTGGACTTTTTGTTGTGTCGGCAATATTTACCGAGATATGAGCATTTTAAAATTTTCGAGAATGCCAACTTTTTGGATCCAAAGTTAGGACCCATTAGGGTCCACACATGTGAAGAGGACCGGCATTACTATGGAGAGCCCGAGAACCAAAAATGGCCTCCATTTTGCTCTATCTGGCTTAGTTTCCGAGATAGCGCCATTTTAAAATTTGGTCAACTCAATTTTAAATTTAGCAAAAAAAATTAGTTCACATTTTGTTTAAAATTGCTAATGCGCTATATGAAGTTTACAAGATATTTTTGCTAACATGCTAATCTCAACTAAAAATTTGCAAAAAGTTAGCTAACCAGCATTAGCAAAAAAAAAATTAGTAAATCTACTAATGTATTTTTTTGAGTGTAACTTTTGAACCACTTGACCAATTTTCCTGAAACTCAACACCAACTAGAACAGGGAAACGACAAATATATATGACAAGCTTCAGCAGCCTCAGAATTGTCTTCCAAAAGTTTGCGTGTTTTTTATTTCGTAAATTCGAGAAAACCCCTTGCCGAAATTCACTCTTTTGCTTATAACTTTTGAACTACTGGACCGATTCGCTAAATTGCAATACCAAACCGACTAGGTAAATGACCACATATGTGCCCAACTTCGGCAGCCTCAGTAAAGTCTTTCAAAAGTTAGCGTGTTTTCAACAGACAGACTGATGGACGGACACCGCTAGATCGACCTAAAATCGATCAAAGATCACGAATAAATATACTTTATGGTGCCTAAGACTAATATTTCGAGGTGTTACAAACGTAATGACTAACTTATATATACCCTCTATCACTAGAGTGGAGGGTATAAAAACACTCATACGCATAGTGCATCTGAAATTAACATATTACCAAGGAGCATATAAATATGAGGAGTTACAAAACTAGACAAGCCATGTGATTCTAAGGTAAATAATGTCAGTAGATGTTTTAAGTTAATGATGGCGGCTTTTTTTCTATTTCCATTATCTCCCATTTTTGGGGCCATTGTAGTCTTTTTCAAATATCCTTATAGTATACAAAGAAGACGTGCATTTTAAAGATTAAAATGTTCTAAAAATGCATCAAATCTCACTAGGGATTGTTAAAGACCAGAGGTAGATTTTATTTATTTTTTTACTTATTTTTCACGACCTTCTTGGGGGCCATTTGTATAAAAGTTATGTAGGTATATTTATATGAATGCTTGTGGAAATTTGGGTTAGTGATACTGGAACAAATGCCATTTTTCCAGAATAGCAACATTTTCATTGGAATTTAAAAGTGGAAATTAGATCGGCCCCTGGTTGCGGCCAGTCCAATTTCCATTTGCTTTAAAATTCAGTAGGCTGATTTTTATGAATTTTTATGTCAATCGGGACCAGACTGTTTTTTTCAGAATGACAACCTTCTGATTACATTTTGCAGGTTCTACAGTAAATTTTGGAGTGGGAACTTGAGAGAGCCCTTGCTATGGCGCCATTTACTTTAAAATTTAGTAAGTCCACTTTAATAAATATTTGTGTTTATTTAACTTACATGGAAGGTCTTTCACAGGTCACCCACCGATTCTCCTGAAAATTGTAAATGGTAAAGAGGGGAGGAAAAAAAGAGTTACCTGTTTTTTCTTAGGTGCCCAATCCCACATTTAGCGGGTCAAAGAGGAGGCGGAAAAACGGGATTTTTTAGTTTTTTGAAGATTTTTCACATTTCCTCAAAAGAAACTATATGAACATTTTGTACAGATCGAAAGGTTTTATGAAGGCCTATCCAATGGTGCATATGTCGTGTCTTAATTCGGTTTCTTTAAGTCCTTATCTTAAAAAATTAAAAAACGTTGGGGTAGTTTATATGATGAGGTATATACCAACGAACGAAAAAATCATATAAAATAAACTCTATTAAAATTAAGCTGACCCGTATTTTTGTATTTGGCATAGTTCGGATTTTATTCAGATTTTCCCGAAAGACCTAATTTTTTCATAAGTTGGCAACCCATTTTAAAATTTGAGATTGGACAGCTAAAAAACCAGGTAACTCTTACTTTTCTCCCCTCATTCCCACATGCAAGTTTCAGGATAATCGGTGGGTGTCCTCTAAAAGTCCTTTCTTGTTAGTCGTTCTAAAAAAGATATTGTTTTTCAAGAACGACAAAAAAAATTTTTAGATTCTGAGACATTTTTGAAAACCCGCTCGAAAATTAGGAATTGTTGCTTAATTTATGGAAGAAATATTTTTAAAATTCGAAAACTACGATTTTGGTTTACTGAAGCTCGGTTAAGCCGAGCTTAATAATGTTTTTTAAAATTCCAAATTTCATCCCCGGGTCAGACTATCAACAATTTTAAATATGTTAATTTTCTAAATTCTTGCTTTATTTTTCCTAGGAGGTGTTTCCCATAAACTGCACTTCAGCCGAAAAATTTCTCGAAACCTATTTAAAATTAATTTTAGTACATTTTTTTTAATGAATTACAAAATAATTTACCATGAACGTTTAAGTTTTAAAAAATTAAATAATTAAATTTTAACCATAATTCAAAACTTTTTTCTCACATTTTGACACTTTCTTCTATCTTGTTAGAAAATTAATAAAGTTTTACTTTTCTAAATAAAAGTTTCAATAAAGCATAAATGATGCCTTTTATTGAAATCATAAGCATCATAATAATTTACATAACACTGTGCAACAAATTTGAGGTCATCGAGTGTATCTTGAATGGGAACAAAAAAAATAATGTTAATTAATAGAAGACCAAAACCTACTAAGGATTTTTAAAACTTAGCTCGTATTTCGTTTTGATGGCCCACTGAAGTTTTTATTTTCTTTTTTTTCAAAGGCTTTTAGAATAAGTCCAAAAAAGGTATTTTATATAATTCTGAGGCAAATAACTTTAAAAGAAGTCTTCAGTGAAACTTAATGGTGGTTCTTTTCTTAGAATATATTATTTTTTTAGAATATATTAACCCACAAATTTAACTTTTCTACTTGATTTTTTTTTTTTCTTGGTCCCATCCAAGATACAAAATTGTGTTGCACAGTGTAATTTAATATAGAGCGAGTTAAATTAAATTGTTATTACCTTTATTACATTACAATATTAAATTTATATTACATTTTTTATTATTTATTATTACCCTCAAAAAAGATACATACAACACATTTTATATAAAACTTTCAAACTTACCTTTCAAATAATACAAGATTAAAAATTTTTGCAAGAAATTTATTACTTGTTTTCTTTTGTTTACGTAAACAAAATTTTATAATTTGTTTACCACTTTCTTTAAAAAAAAAAGAAAACTTTTCTTTCTTATTATTTTTGAAATTTTTCTAAATGATTTATTTAGATAAATTTTCCTTTTATATAATTTTTTTAAAAATCAACAAAAAAAATAATTCACTTCACAAAACTCATTTATATTTTTTTAAAAAACCGGAAATGAAATGTATTTCCTTTATATTTCGTTTAACAGCTTCTACACATTTAAAAAATATTTACAGTGAAAAAATTCCAACACTTGTATGACTTTAGGGTTTATTTTTATATACAGACATCAAATTGTATTTTTAAACATAAAAACAAAAAATAGATTTTTTTGATTATAATGCTGCGGTGTAATTTTTTTCTATATGAATTTCTTTCGTTTTAAATATAGAGGGTGAGAGTGTTTTTTGGTATTTGTTTTATTTCCGCTAAAACAACCGTTTAGGATTTGCAACAAATGCAGACTGAAAACTTTTTATTTTATTATCAGACAAACATCTGTCTCAAGAGTCGACTACAATGATAAAACCACGACGACGACAACATGAATGGCCATGGCTTTACTTGCTGCTGGCTGTCAGTTTACTGCCTTGCCATTGCCATATTTGCCTGCTGATATAATAATATTAACCAACCAACCAGCCAACATCACTTAATGTTCGGTATAAATTTTCGTAATTTTATACTGTGTGTAGTAAAATATTTTACTCTGCTGTCTGACATTATCGTCTGTTAAGTTGTTGATAACAATTTTGGTTGTGTTGTTTTTTGGCATGTTCTATAACACGCACCCAAAGGAATAACAACACACACACATTGAAACATTAAAGGATGTTTTTGTTATGGATGTTCGAAAATTCGTAAACATCTGTAATAGCACGTTGTACATTGCATGTATTTAACAATGATGGTGTTTGCATGCTTGTTAGGGCGTCCCATCAAATCTAAATTTTATAATTTCGTGTTGTAAAACCTTTCGAACGATGGCCGCTAAATAGCTGATTATGGGAAAATTTAAGAAAAAATTTTGCAACTGAATCTTCAGTCGGCAACCAACGGTCAAAGTTTGAAAAAAATAAGTTTTTCGACCAAAATTTATGTCCGAATTTTTTGACCAAATCCAGCTCAAAATTATAAAATTTTGTGTACCTTAAAAATATTACTGTGCTACACCAAAAATATGCAAGGGTTCTCATATGAAAATTCGGGTTGGTTGGAGTCCATAGAGTACTGATATACTCATAGTTTTTCTAGATCACTTCGTTAAGTACGTTTTTTATTGGCAAATGTGTTGAAAAACGGCAATTCTTAAATTACAATTTTAAAAAATTATTACTTTGTTAATGTGCAACCGATTTTCGATTTTATGGATTTTTTTGAAAGGTATAAGTCATACCTTTTAAACAAAACAAAAAAATTAAAAATCGATCAAGAATTGCCTGAGCTACGATCGTTTAAGTTAATAAAAACCCAATTTTTTTAAAAATTTGCCATATTCTTTATACTCTAAGTTGAAAGTGCATAATTAAACATTTTTTTTTTTGTATTTTTGTATAAAAGTATAGTAAAGTAGCTTTCCAAAACACCAAAAAACATAACAATCGGTTAAAAAATGAATGAGTTATGCTAAGTTTTGTGATAGGACATTTTTAATGTTTTTCAGAAATGCTGTAATTCAGGTATTATTTATAAATCTTATTGCTAGTAGTAATTTTATGTGCCTATGCATACACTCAAAGAATTATGTAGGTAAATTCCAGTGAATATTCAAGAAAAATTTTGTGTTATTTATTATTTTTTAAATACCCCCGAAGATGATTAGCGACGCTAATTGAAATATTGGGAATAATAAAAATATTTAAATAAAAATCAAAAGTTTTTTATTTATTCAACGACCTGCAGCCAAACTAAAACAACAAATAAAATGCAAAATTTCAGAACGGATTCTGAAAATTTTCCAAAAAATATTTAATCAATAGCCCATACAAAACTATACAAGAATGTTAATTTTTGAGATTGTAGTGCATTCCGTTTTAAGTTGATAAATATTTAAACAAGGCAACTCGCCACAAATTTGACCATTTTTCCAATATTTGACCACGCCTCCCAAGACCAGTTTTTGAAAAATTAAAAAACCAAAAACGCAATTTTCTTAGCTCCATATAGGGCTATCCATACAACCTATTCAGAAATTTACGGTACACGTGTTTTTTTTCGATAGCCATTTGGTGTGGAATGTTTCATACGTATATTTGTAAATAGGTATAATTTCCATCACATGATCCCACAATTTTACCAATTTCGTTTCAAAACTGTAAAATTGATTTTCAACCACGTTCACTTGTGATCATGTGTCAATCACGCACAAATCTAATTATGTTGCCATCTCTTGTTTTTACACTAAGAAAATTATGTCATTAACTGTTTGTAGGTTATTTTAAAAAGTAATCAGTAAAGTCATTTTAAAAGAAAAATCACTTATTTTATAAAGGATTTAATTTTTTTACTGCTTCTGTAGTTAAAAAAAAATAATTTACTGTATTAAAAACGAATTTTCTGTTACATTTAAATTCGGCAGTAAAATATTTCTTCTATAGTTTTACTGTTTTTCAATACAAAATAACTGAATATTCACTAGTTTTTTAATGTTTTGGTTAGTCATTAAATCAACATTTAAAATTGACTGTAATGTGTTTTTATTTTAAATGGAAAAACAGTGGAATGGTTTTTAAATAAAATTTCAAAAATCCAATCAGAGGGACAACAAGTGTTAAAAGAAAAATTTTGTGTTATTTATTATTTTTTAAATACCCCCGAAGATGATTAGCGACGCTAATTGAAATATTGGGAATAATAAAAATATTTAAATAAAAATCAAAAGTTTTTTATTTATTCAACGACCTGCAGCCAAACTAAAACAACAAATAATTAACCATCAATAAGGTCTACTATAAACATACATAAATTTTGCATTTTTTAAAAAAGTCAATTTATAAAAAATCCGGCCACTTTTGTTTTTTTTTTGGAATTTTTTTTTTAATATTAGATTTTGTAAATTTTTACGGACGGATCGAAGATGGTGATGGGTACAGGTTCGGGGGTATAAATATTCTTATTTATACAAAAAAAATATCAAAAACTAAAATTTCAAAAATCTTTCAAAAATTTCAGCAAAATCTAAAATTTTACATTTGAAGGACTTATTGTAAAAACTCGATAAGCAACATTTAATTTTATGGTGGGTTTTGCTTTAAAACTTTTGAAATAATGTAGAAAATATACTCTTAAAAAAAAACAAAACTGTAAAGTTAACAATTTTTTTTTAGTTAAGTTGAGTTAACTGGCTTTTTAGCAAATTTTTAGTTAAAATCAGCGTTTTAACTAATTTTTTTAGTTAAGTTCAGTTTACGAGAATACTTGTTTTGAACAAATTTTGAATTAATTTTTTGTTGACTTTAGAACTGAGTTAACAAATTTTTACTAATTAATTTGCTGATTTTTCGTAACAACTATTTAAGAAATTTCTTGTGTAGCCTCCTATGCAAATCTCATAAGTTCTGCTTAAGGTGAACTTTATGCTGTGAAAAAATAGAAAAAAAAATAAGTGAAGTGTTAGTGTTTAAAGTGTTCGGTGAAATAAAAATAAAATTTCAACCTGAAAATGTTAAAAACAATATTACAAAATATTTTGTTAATTTTAGTTTACGAAAAGTAACAAAAATTTTAGCAGAATTCAACTAATTTTTTTGTAAATATAGTATGTACATAAAAATGTTACGAAATTTTCAGCTAAATTTTAAGTAAAAGTTACAGTTTTTTTTTGCTACATTCATTCTACGAAAAGTTAGCTAAATATTTTTAGTTAAATTAACTAGAAATTTAGTATGCTCAAAATCAGGTGCTTTAATAGTTAAATTTAATTAAATTTTTTGTTAACTTTACAGTTTTTTTTTTGAGTGTAACTTTTGCAGAACTTTTATTCTCAAAATACTTGTACAAAGGGTTACAGCAAGACTTCTGCCAAAAATCTGTAAATGGAACATCAGCAGAAGGCGAAAAAAACGAACAAATACAATATTGCTTATCAAGTTTTTGCAGTAAGCCCTTCATTTGTTTTGATTTTTTCGGGACGAAATCTGAAGTTAATCAAAATTTTACATTTTTTTGTTGCTTTTTTTGGTGTGAAAGGAAATATGAAGAGAAAATAAATCACGCAAACTCACGCAAAAAATCAACTCACGCACACTCATTCACGCAATAATCTTACTCACGCAATTTTGTTTTCCACTCACACTCACTCACAATCACGTGAGTAAAATTGAATTCAGTCACACTCACGCGTGATCACGCTCTAATCTGCTTATGTGCCCATCTCTAGTTTGTCTATCCACACAAAAGAATTCAGTAATGTGTTTTTCGTTGTTTTTTTCGAGAAAATCGCATTTGAATTTTGAATTTCATAACAATTTAGTAATTTGCTTGTATTTTCTTGCTTCAACGTAGCGTATAAGTAACATTTATGCAAATATTTAATACTCATTCGCTACGTTGAAGAAAATACAAGCAAATTACAAAATTGTTATGAAAATTAATATTCAAATGCGATTTTCTCAAAAAAACATATGTCTGAATTTATTTGTGTGGAAAAACAAACATCTAAACTTAAAAAAAGTGGCCGGATTTTTGATTAATTGACTTTTTTAAAAAATTTTAAATTTCAGAACGGGTTCTGAAATTTTTCCAAAAAAAAAAAATTACTCGATGTTTGAGATTGTGGTGCATTCCGATTAAATTTAATAAATATTTAAACAAGGTAACTCAACACAAATTTTACCATTTTTCCAATATTTGACCACGCCTCCTAAGCCAAGTTTTTGAAAAATTTAAAAACCAAAAACGCAATTTTCCATATAGGCCTATACACATGTTTTTTTTTTTTTTGCTGGATATTTGGTGTGGAATGCCTCATACGTTTATTTATAAATAGGTAACATTTCTATCAAATGATCCCACAATTTTACCAATTTCGTTTCAAAAATGTTTGCAAACGTACAACTTTTTCTGTCATAAAAATGTTGCAGGTATAACTTTTCAAAAAAGGATTTTTACTTAAACGAGCCTATTTTCAACCTACTCTCAATATTTTTTTTTTGTTTAAGAAGTAACACTCATATTTTTCAAACAAAACCAAAACATTATAAATGGGATTTAGAAGCAACTGACACGCCCATTTTGTTTATTCCACTCACACTGCCACTCACTCACAACCACGTGAGTAAAATTGATTTTCAATCACGCTCACTTGTGATCATGTGTCAATCACGCACAAATCTAATTATGTTACCATCTCTTGTTTATATGCATAGGCACATAAAATTACTACTAGCAATAAGATTTATGAATAATACCTGAATTACAAGCATTTCTGAAAAAAATTAAAAATGTCCTATCACAAAACTTAGCATAACTCATTCATTTTTTAACCGATTGTTATGTTTTATGGTGTTTTGGAAAGCTACTTTACAATACTTTTATACAAAAATACAAAAAAAAATGTTTAATGATGCACTTTCAACTTAGAGTATAAAGAATATGGCAAATTTTTAAAAAAATTGGGTTTTTTTTAACTTAAACGATCGTAGCTCAGCCAATTCTTGATCGATTTTTAATTTTTTTGTTTTGTTTAAAAGGTATGACTTATACCTTTCAAAAAAATCCATAAAATCGAAAATCGGTTGCACATTAACAAAGTAATAATTTTTTAAAATTGTAATTTAAGAATTGCCGTTTTTCAACACATTTGCCAATAAAAAACGTACTTAACGAAGTGATCTAGAAAAACTATGAGTATATCAGTACTCTATGGACTCCAACCAACCCGAATTTTCATATGAGAACCCCTGCATATTTTATTTTTGGTCTTTTGTAGCACAGTGTATTTAAATAATTCCGAAAAAGACATTTTGGTCCACAGATGCTGAATTTTAAACATAAAAATTACTTTTTCTCCAAATTGTTCCCAAAAGTAAAAAAAAACGTTAAATATGTTATCTAAAAAATATTAAAAATATAAAAAACGCGATTTTGGTCCATTTTTGGACCAAAATCGTGTTTTTATATTTTCTTAACCCTTTCACTACCGACTTTTTTTGGCTAGTAATTTCTTGACCAAAATTTGTGAAAATGTAGATCTATGCAAAGTAAAAACTTTTTTTTGATTTCGTTGGTCTACCGCGCCCTCTAGCGCAGATATTTCCAACCAAACTTGAAGCTTTCACATGCAATATCTCCCGAACGAGAAAACTTTTTTCCAAAATTCGAATTTTGTATTTTTCGTATTGAAAAGTTCTACAAAATCCGCTTTTAAGAAAGCTTGTACGATTATTATTCGATTTTTGAGAACTTTTTAACGTTTATTTTGTTTTGCAATTTTTTTACGTTATTTGAAAAACTTCCAGTTTGCCACCAAATATTGCGTGTAAAGTCTACCGGAATGCAAATTTATTTTTCCGAGCACATCTATCGTAAAGATAACCCTTCAATGATCAATCTTGTCAAAACAAAACACAAAAATGTTGTACGGTTAATTTTTAATGAATTTTTAAAGATGTGTACACTGTAGTGTACAAGGGGAGTGAAAGGGTTAATATTTTTCTTAATATTTTTCACATAACATACTCAACATTTTCCTAATTTTAAGAGCAATTTGGTAAAAAAAATAATTTTTATGTATAAAAATTAGCATATCGTCGCTGCTCCGTCGTGATTTGGTATGTGACATTTTTGGATTTTTTTTTATTGCATAATATGAAACCTCTATAGGGCATCCGTCTGCCCACTAAACCGTTTAGCGATATCTTGAATGGTTTAGAAGTTAGCAAAAGTAGCTATGTGAAATCCATATGTAAATGTTCCAAAAAAAAGTGGTATGTGTAGTTTAAAACCAGTTTTTGCTAAGAAAACTTTTGCAAATATTAACATTTTTGCTTAAAATTTTTAACATAATGGTTTTAGGCATGCTTACATACTATACTAAAAAATGAAGTATGAGATTACATTTTAAAGGGATGCTGCCATTATAAAAAAAACGATTTTTCGCGATTTTCAAAAAAAGTTATATGTATCTAAACAGTTTTTTTGCAGAAATTAATTACATACTTTAGCCTTTTCATACACATGAAATCAATTCGGAAAAAAAATTATAGGGTTGCAAAAAAAAACGCAAAATCATTAAAATATCACAAAATTCGCGATTTTTACCATTTTAACGCAAAAATTTTTATCCAAATTTGTACTATTATATCGTTATGGGTCTAATCCCCATTTCCCATACCAAACAAATTTGCATTTGTAAAAGAAGAATTTTTTTAATAAAAAAAACTGCAACAAAATGTGCATAACTTTAACGATGATTTCCATGAAAACTGTTCCATTTATTCAAAAACGGACTTCACCATTGAAATTATCATGCCCCAATTATATAGAAATGATGGTCAGTTCTCATGGCACAAATTTGAGTACCATTTTTTTGAGTAAAATTTTTTAGCTAAAAAACAAATTAATTGAAACAACTCAGGACTTGGATGCAGATTTGTACAAAATATGGCTTTAAAAAGTGTAATTACTATCACTTTAATGAATATTAAAATTTTTTGCACTATTATCAAATTTTATAACTTAAGTTTTTTGAACAAAAACGGTCATGTGTATAAAAGTGTCCAAAAATAAAAAAATTAATACCAAAAATGTTCTAACAAAATGTGTTATGTGTAGTTTTTTATGTAATTCGTTAATATCTTCGTTTTAGCTAAAAAATCATTCTTTTTTTGTGGTACACATATATAAAACATCTTTATGTATTTTTAAGCCGCTTGACTTTTATAAAATATGGCAAAATGACAAAATAAAACGGTTTTTTTTGCTCTCCTGAAAACTTCATTAAAAACACATACCAAATTACGACGGGGCAGCGACGATATGTGGACAAAAATCTCAATTTTGAAATTTTTTAAATATTTTTCCCATAAAATATGTAAAAATTCCTAATTTTTGAGCCGGATGTAATTAAAAAATTCGCCACAATCAACTATTCCGTGGCCATCGTTTGGCAGGTATTATGACACGAAATTCGAAAGTTTAGATTTGACGGGACGCCCTAATGCTTTTATTCTGAAATAAAAACAAAAATTTTGTTTCTACTCATAACAGAGAGGGAGAAAAGGACTTAATGTAATTGTTTTTGTATGCTGCAGGGTACATAATGAAATCATGCGCAATTAAAGATTTATCTCGATTTTGAAAAAGAATACGTTACTTTTTTCAAAAAAACTTATGACCATATAAAATAACATACTAACAATAAGCCTAAAAGTATACTTTAAAAATGCATATAGTATTTAAAAATAAATTTTTTTATGTATGGCAAAAAAGTTTTCTTCCGATTTTAAACGTTCTGGAAAATTTTTATTCTATTAGGCCTAAAACTTATGTAGTACAAATTTGAGGCAAATCGGATTCAATTAACCCATGGCACCTGGCGATCAAAGTTTAAAATTTTTTAAAATTTAAAAAAAAAAAATTAAAAAAATATATCTTGCGACACTTTATATTTATTTATTTTGACGCGCTGAACGCGAATATAAAAAATATATAAAATCAGTAAAATGGCTCTGGAGATATCGCTATTTTAAATGTGCGAAAAATTGCGGGTTTTTTACGTTCAAAAAATTTAAAAAAAATCACAATTTTTTTTCCTTGACTATTTTAAAGAGCTTGAGACAAGCTTTCATCTAAAATTGATTTGAGTTACATCCGAAAATTTTAACCTGTGGCGGGTTTGATCAAAGTTTTGGATTTTTTGAAAATTTTCACTGTTTTGGTAAAAATTTAGTTTAAATTGAAGTTTGTCTCAAGCTTTGTGACATACTTAGTTAATGAAAATTTCGAGATTTTTTTACAAAATTTCTTCGACGTGGGAAAAAACCGTAGTTTATGTAAATTTTTTGACAAATTTCAGATGGCGATATTTTGAAAACCGTTTGACAGGTTCAGAAATTTTTGGATATTCGTATTCAGGATGCCAAAATTAATAAAAAAAATAATGTATCGCAAGATATTTTTTTTTTGTTTTTTATTATTTTTTTTTTTTTATAAAATCACAAATTTTGGAGAAAAAATCCAAATATTTTATTTAAGAAAAGCGCGACAGGTTAAAATAACCGGATTTGGCTCAAATTAATTTTATATTAAAGTTTGTCACAAGAGATTTTTTTTTTAATTTCTTAAACGTATGAAAAAACGGAAATTTTTGGCAAATTTCAAATAGCGATATCTCGAAAGCCGTTCGATCGATTTTAAAACATTTTTGATATTCTTGTTCAGCGTATCAAATATTGTGTATCGCAAGACATACTATGTTTAATTTTTTTTTTTTTTTTTTCAAAATCCAAATTTTGATCGCCAGACGCCTCGGGTTAATTTTATCCGATTAGCTCCAAATTTGTATCCCATAAGGGTTAGGCCTAGTAAAATTAAAATTTGCCCGGACGTATAAAATCGGAAGAAATACTTTTTTGTCATACAAAAAAATGTTGCTCTACCTTTCATAATAGTAAGAAGAATACTTAATTTTTTGACATTAGACAGCCATAATTAAAAATGAACCAGGTGATTCAAACTTCATTTACAGTTTTTCATTTCGTGATCCTGTTTTCTTTTAAAATGACTTTAAAGTTTTAAAGAATTTCATTTTGTAATATATTTTTTTAATATTTGTACTTGCTTTATAATGTCCACCATTGATGGCAATTGAAGAGGAGAATATTTACAAATTTTTTTATTTTTTTATTTTGCCATATCGGCAAAAAGGATGTAAATAATGTCCTTTCAAAACTGTATCAACATATTTTGTTAAACATTTTAAATGATATTGAAGGATAAAGTTTTGAAAGTACATTACTTAATTCCTTTTTTCTGATATTTTAAAATAATAAAATTGGAAAATTAGCGGAGATCCTCCTCTTTCATTTGCCAATACTAGTGGCATCCTAGGACAAATACAAATATTTAATAAAGTATTTTACAAAAATGTCTAAAATTTAAAATCCTTTTAAAAGGAAACAGGATCACTAAATGAAAAACTGTAAACGCAGTTTCCTATATTTAGTCTCTAGTTTCAAACGTATATTACCAGTTGGTGTATCAAACTCTTTATCGAGTCTATCAGATTCTTAAACAATTTTCATATCGTAAAAGTCTTAGATTCTGATACATTTTTCCTATAGACAAATTTTAGACTTTTTTATATACATACCTACAAATGACATTTTTTATATATACGAAACAGGTGGCGGATAAGTGATATTTAATTTGTTTTCATTAAAATTAATCATACGCCTACGTATTTTGTCTACAGAATGTCTATAGAAAAAATGTATTGGAATAGGAAATTTTATTTTAATTAAAGAATATTATCAAATAATCTAAAAATTTATCTGAACAATAAATGTCTCAAAATCTAGAATTATATAAAAAAAAGGTAAAAATTTCCCCTCAGTTTATTAACATGTCCAGTAGACCACCCAAATTTGCAAAAGTATTTTTTTGTTCGCTCCACCGGCAGTTTCTGATAGATTGGCCATAAAAAATAATATCTGTGCAAGAACTGGATCTCTCGGTTGCATACAGGCCAGTCGATTTGAACTTTTGACCCCAAAAGTGACCTAAAAGCACTACAAAGCTTTTAAGAGCCATAACTCTTAAAATATGCGTTTTTCCAAAAAATACTATATAAGTTTTATTTTGCAGAATAAGAAAGCAAACATTTCCTTCATACAAATTTTTGGCCTAAGTCTAAGACATCGTGGTGTTTTTGGCGGTTAAAATAAAAATTTATGTGAAGACTTCATTTAAAACGACCCTCGTTAAAATTTGGACGGAGACTCAAATAGTCGGTATCCATTATTTTGTAGAGTAAGATATGTAGTTTTCATAAACCAATTACATTTGGAATTTATATGGGTAATTTCATTACAGAAGAGCCCAAAGCTGACTTTGAAGTTTTGATTATCCAAATGCTGTATACAAATTTGTAAAATTACTTTATTTTAAACGACCCTCGTTAAAATTTTAATGGATTACAATCGGTTTCCATGATTTTGAAGAGTTAAAAATGCAGATTTCAAACAAGTGTTAAAAAGTACAGGCATTTTTAGCATTAATTGAAAACAATTTAGTAGCAAAATACTATATGAAAAATACTTGGCATCTTATTACTTTTGAACTTGAAGAATACAAAAATGTTATTACAGTAGAAAATTTCAATGAATTTCATGATTCGGATTGTATTCAAGTGGTCTGCCACACGTTAGATGCCTGGGGAAGTTTTAATAACTTGGCTGATTTTCAACCGATTTTAATTTTTAGTACCTTATTAGAGAGGCATTTTACTCCAAATCAAAATTCTTTAACCACCTGAATTCAAATTTAACTTAAAATACAAAAAAAAAAAATGAGAAAACAGAAAAAAATCATATTTTTCCTTGTAATCCGTTTTTTAAAATTCAAGGCCGATGCGGGACGCCTCTCGAATTATGGATTAAAAATTGTGTAATTTAGAGTAGAATTTTTAGACTTTAAAAAAAAAAATCGAAGGTTTCGGACTTTTTCAAAAATTAGATTTTAATTTTATACGTTAAAAAATAAGTGATAATTAATTCGAATAATTTTTAAATATTTTTTTTTTCTAAAACTACGTTTATATACCAACAAAACGTCGTCCAACTTATTGTAAGATATCTATATTTTTTACTGGTCAAAATTAATGGAAAATTCCAATTTTTTATTTTTGAAAAAAAACGCCATTTTTAAAAATTGATTACTCAACACCAACTTTGTATAAAAGTCTGAAAATTTGAGTGAAAGTTGCATTTAATACGTACTAAAATATATCCAAAAAAATTAATCGAAGGGGGTCGGGTCTAAAAGTGAGTGATTTGGCCTGGAATTCCCCAAATATTTTCCAAAAAGTACACATCTAACTCTTCAAAATCATGGAAACCGATTGTATCCACTAAAATTTTAACGAGGGTCGTTTAAAATAAAGTAATTTCACAAATTTGTATACAGCATTTGAAAAATCTGAACTTCAAAGTCAGCTTTGGCCTCTTCTGTAATGAAATTACCCATATTAATTCCAAATGTAATTGGTTTATGAAAACTACATATCTTACTCTACAAAATAATGGATACCGACTATTTGAGTCTCCGTCCAAATTTTAACGAGGGTCGTTTTAAATGAAGTCTTCACATAAATTTTTATTTTAACCGCCAAAAACACCACGATGTCTTAGACTTAGGCCAAAAATTTGTATGAAGGAAATGTTTGCTTTCTTATTCTGCAAAATAAAACTTATATAGTATTTTTTGGAAAAACGCATATTTTAAGAGTTATGGCTCTTAAAAGCTTTGTAGTGCTTTTAGGTCACTTTTGGGGTCAAAAGTTCAAATCGACTGGCCTGTATGCAACCGAGAGATCCAGTTCTTGCACAGATATTATTTTTTATGGCCAATCTATCAGAAACTGCCGGTGGAGCGAACAAAAAAATACTTTTGCAAATCCCATACATTTTTTGGGTGGTCTAATGTCCAGTAAAAAAAAAAACTAATTTCAAAACACTTGCAATAATCTAATGTGTGTATTAGATTTTCAAGGCCAATCATCTCGGATAATGGAAAAACGTAACAAAAATTATAATAACAATAACAACTAAAGAAAGGATAATGTCTGATACCAATACGTAATACACAAATATTTATGCATGTATGTGCATATCAATTTTATAGATAAAAAATACAAAATAAATAAGAAAAAGTAAATACATAATATTCATAATAATGTTATGCATAAATGTTTTTAAATTTTCATAGAAAATAAAATCACAAAATTGAAGTCTAGAATGTGCACAATCATGCCAACTGCACATAATATCAGGACACAATCTCACCATAAACTATGGCAGGGATTTTTGTGGGAACTTGTTAAAAACAAATAAAATAATCGGTATTTGTAATGTAGACCGGAATCAAAATAAATGGGGGTCAGTCTCACTAATGACCCCTCTCGGACGCACCACTGGACCCGTAGAAGCTGATTAAATAAAACAAACTTCCAAAAAATAAAAAAAATTTAATAGGGACCGCCCTAACAGTTAAAGATAGAGGGTAGGTGTATTCAGAGAAAATGTTTGGACTAAAAAAATATTGTGGGTCGGTCATACATTTTGTTGCTCTAAGGGCACTGTTAGGGCAGTTAGAGCGGTTGGAGAAAATTTTAAAAAATGTCGTTTTGTGTGGGAGCCCCCTTAGAAATTAGAGATAGGGTACTAGTTTGTTCCAAAGAAATGTTAAGATGTAAAAATTAAGGGGGGTCGCACAGTGGGGAAAAATGGAATTTTTTTGTCCAATTTTGCCTACAGGTCGTAATTCTTAACCGAGTTTGGGTTTTCTTTTTTTGTATTTTAGCTAATAAAATTCCGGATCGATCTGTCATTGTGGATTTTCGAAAAAAATTTTTGGATTACTTTCTATATTTTCCTAAAGTTCAGAAAATTTAAATTTTTTTAGTATTTTTGCAATAAAAAATGTATTAGGCATGGGACGAATATGCTTTATAGACTAAATTAAAGGTATTGGAACCCCTTATCAACGACGTGATTAGTATTTGAAAATATATTATTATTTTGGTTTTTATAACCAGACAAAAATTCAAGAATTTTCACTTTTAAAAGCCTATATCTTTAAAAATAATAAACCAATTTCAATGAAATTTTTTTTAGATTAAATCATATGTTTTGCTTAGTCATAATTGGTACACAATTTTTTTTTTTTTTTAATATATTATTTTTTGCTTAAATTTTACCTTATGATTTTTGGAATTTTAAAATTATTTTTTAGTCTGTTTTTAAAAAAAAAAGTTGTTACATTGTAAATTCGAAAAAAAGAGTTGAACAATTTTGCAAAAATACGTTGTTTTCCAATAATGGTTAAGAAAATGATAAGCTTTAATCTAAAAAAATTTCATTGAAATTGGTACATTATTTAAAATAATATAGGTACTTTAAAGTGAACATTTTTAAGTTTTCATATGTTTATAAAAACCAAAATAACAATAAATTAACAAATGCTATTAATGTCATTTATAAGGGGTTTAATTACCTTTAATTTTGACCGTACAGCTTATTCGTCCCCTGCCTATTACATTTTTTAGAGCAAAAATTCTAAAACAATTAATATTTTCTGAACTTTAAAAAAATCTGCATATAAAACAAAAACGCTTTTTAGAAATCCACCATAACAGACCGATGAGGAATTTTATTAGCTAAATTTCAAAAAAAGAAAAACTAAAATCGGTTAAGAATTGCGACCTGTAGGCAAAATCGGACAAAAAAAGTCCATTTTTCCCCACTGTGGGTCGGTCTTGGAAATTACCCCTCTATGACGCACCATTGGAGCAGTAGAAATGATTTTAAGATTGGAAAATTACAATAATTTTTTTTCCAAAAATTTTAAAAAATAATAATAATAATCGTTATCCCACGATCCTCCTGGCCAAAAAATTTTTAGAATCGAAAGAAGTTTTACACAAAGAAATTTCAAAAAAATCGAAGAGTACAAACATTTTCAAAAAAGAGATTTAAATTTTAAAACTTAAACATCGCATACTAGAGCGCTTTTAAGAATGTTTTGGTATTTTTTTTTAAAGTACGTAAAAAAACAAAAATTTGGACCATTATTGAAGAAGTTATGAGAAAAGGAAGTTTGAGTAAAGGAACAAACTACCAATTTTTAAAAATTCGATATCTATTGAACGGGTCATCAAAAAAATCTGAAAATTTGCCACGAAGGAGTTTTCGAAGGGTACTAAAAACTGTAAACAAATTGGGAAAATCTAAAAAAAAAAATTTCAAAGTGGCCCATTTGACATGGAATGCCCCATATATATGTTGCGATACATTGATTTTGAATATCAAAAATTTTCTTGAATCGATCGAACGGTTTTGGAGCTATCACCATAAATTTGAAACTATTTTTTTAAATCTAAAATTTTTTCCTTGACCCTTTCATAAAGCTCGAGACAAACTTTCGTTTAAACTAAATTTGAGCCAAATCAGATCATTCAACCCGTAAATTCCTTAAATCAAAGTTTTAAATTTTTCAAAAGTTTTCCAAAAATCCAAAAATTTTATCGCATGGTGCCATGATCGGATATGGATCAAATTAAGTTTAACTAAAAGTGCATCTCAAGCTCTATAAAAGGGTGAGGGGGAAAAAAATAGTGATATTTTTTTGTTTTAAAATCTTGAGCGCAGAGAATTTTTGGTCTCTACAATTTTGTTTTTATACCCTCCAACCACAGTATGGGGGTATACTCACTTTGTCATTCCGTGTGTAACACATCGGAATATCGGTCGGGGACCCCACAAAGTATATCGTCCATTCCATGAGTCATTTTAAAAAATCTGACCGAGGGTCTTCCGATTTTTGTTATATTTTTCATACAGATACTCTATGGAGCCAATTTCAAATTTCATCGATCAAATCGAAAATATTTTAAAAACTCGCTATTTTATTCACGATTTTCGTTTTTAAAAAAGGCAAAAAAATGCAAAATCTGTGTAACTTTGAGCAGCTGTATTTCTAAACTACTTATCGCATTTTAACAATCCATAGCGCATACGAATGGTATGTAAGTCTACTTATATATTTTATAAACTGAAAAAATAGCGGTGGTTTAAAAGTGCATTTTATATGCAAATGCAGTTTTGAAGTGCATTTTGCGAAACTTTTACCCCTTTATTTTTTTTTAATTAGCATATTTGGAAAATTTATGATTTTTCCTTCAAAAAAATGTTTTCATTACAATGGACCGAGAATGTGTGATATTTTTAATATTTTTTTTTTTTAAATAATTTCTTAAGTTTCCCTTATAAAAAATTTTATATTTTTAAATTATACCAAAATCATATAAAAAAACATGTTTTTAAACCGTTATATTTTCAAAAGTACTAATCATATCGCATTGCTTTTATGCACATTAGAAAGGTATTTTTGTCTATTTTTTGTATTTAATGACCGCAAAAATGTTTGTGCTTCAAAAATGCATTTTAAATGCAAATGCAGTTTTGAAGTGCATTTTTCAAAACTTTTACCCCTTTGAATTTTTTTTTAGTTATCATATTCGAAAAGTTTACAATTTTTACTACAAAATAATGTCCTGCTAATAATGGACCGCCCTCTAGCGGCGGTTTAGTGCAAAATAAATATCAAATATGGATTCCCCGTAACCAAAAATACCCGGTACACCTCTTAATACAAAATAAAAGCAAAATTTATTAGTAAAACAATATGTTCGAAATAATAAGCCCAGCTAAAAAAGTCGTATATCGTGCAAAACTATTTTTAAAAATTGGGGGGGTCAAAACAGATTTTTGAGACATGGTTTGTTCGGCATTTTTTCTTAGAATTTTATGCAGAATCCGAATATGCTAGACGATTTTGTCGAAAAAAAATCACTCCGCCCTAATATATAATATTGATCCATGATAGAATCTAAGACATTCTAGCGATGTCCGTCCGTCCGTCTGTAGAAATAACGATGCAGTCCAAACCAAAAGAGCTAGACCCCTGAAATAGGGCAAGAATATCTCTTATGTTACTGGTAAGGTTAAGTTCGAAGATAGGCAAAATCGGACTAGGGGGAAAAAAGTTCCCCCTTGAAGAACTAAAACGACCCCTGAAAAATACGATATTTTTACGAGTTTTTTTAATTTTTGCTCAACAAATGTAACATTTGTATGCCATATTATGTTCATAGACCAGGCCGCCCCCCTTTTGGGGCGTGGGTATAGAAATTAATTAAAAATAACGATAAAAATTTATTATTTAGGCGTAAATGTAATAAACAAATAATTTGTAAACATACATAGCGGGGGTACAAGTGTCCCCCACCAACACCGCCGACCCCCCCCCAAACAAAAAAAAGACGCCCCTGCAATTTTTTTTTTTTAATTTTAAACGTGTTGGAGGGTATAAAAGATTCGGCACAGCCGAATTTAGCATTCTTACTTCCCGAGTAAAAATTTTCTGGTCTAATCATATATAATTTGATACAATCTTATATGAGTTAATATGCTTCCGTATAAATTTATATAAAATTGTATCTATCACTTTGATACGGTTGATCCACTTTATATGGTTAGATATTGCTCCATATATGATTAGATTCGTATTTTGGTTTTGCTCATCAAATTATATAAAAATTGATATTATAAGATCAATTTGATCTAATTAGATTTGACCAAATTCAGGATCAAATTGTATCAATTTTTATATTTTTTGATCTAAAGTAATACAATTAGATATTATTTGATACAACCATTTTACGGATCAAATTAGATCTATTCAGTAAAATTAGCATAATATTTTTACTAGGGTTGTTTTTTTTTTTATAATTTTACATAAAAGATTCGGTACAGACAAATAAAATTTTAATTGGAAAAAGAGTAGAAAAAATTCCAAGAAAACCAATTTTTTGAAACATCAAGTTTTGCTGAGGTTTATATTGACATTACCTTGACTTCTATCAATTTTTCAAAAAGGTATTTCAAATTATAATAACAACAAATATTTAAATAAGATTTAAGAAAAATAAAAAATAGAAACAAAATATTGATAAGAAACAAAATATTGAAAAATAGAAACAAAATATTGATAAGATGATTGATAAATGTGTTATGTATTTGAAAAACAATACAATTAATCATAAATTATTGCATACTTTAAGGATTTGCGTACATATATAAACTAAAGTATACTTTTGTGATGAGGTAACACTAGTGTGTTTTGCATTTTATAATGAAATTCAAATAAAATATAAAAAATAATTGTTAATTGTTTTTCACAATTTTTTTGTAGTTTTCGTTTGACCTAAT
This sequence comes from Pegoplata infirma, assembly GCA_963921195.1. Lineage (NCBI taxonomy): Eukaryota > Metazoa > Arthropoda > Insecta > Diptera > Anthomyiidae > Pegoplata > Pegoplata infirma. Next base: position 32,839,558 of record OY992536.1, read on the forward strand.
TATTTAACAAATATATTTGACCTTTTCTAAATTATAACAATTTTTGGGGACAATTAGTCTTAATTTTTTAATTTCCCGAAAATAAATAAAACATGCAAATATTGGTTTTAATATATTTTTCGTAAAAAAATAAATTGCGTGTTTGAAATAAAGACATTAAAGTCATAATTCAATAACTTATGATGTGTTTTTTAGCAATAAAAGATAGAAAGGAAGTGAAAACAAATTTAAATGTTAATTGTATAATGTAAAAGTTATAAATTATTTTATAAATTTTCTATTAAAAAAATGTAAAATTTTTAGCAAAAACAAAAATTTCGGTTTTACTCAAAGTTTAAATAAAATAATTTTTCAAATTCTTTAAACTTATTTGGTAAAAATTTGAGGCCAATTGGATTTAATTAACCCGTGGAGTCCGGCGATCAAAGTTTAAAAATTTTTTAAAACTAAAAAAAATATTTAGACATTTTTCTTTTTTAATTTTGTTGCACTAAATTAAAATTTGAAATTTATAGGTTGGCGGTTTTTCCTATGTTCAAGAAAATTAACGAAAAAAAACCTCAAAATTCATTTAAACTTAATTTGAGTCAAATCCGATAGTTTGAATCCATGGCCGATTAAAATGATCAAAGTTTTAATTTTTTGAAAAATGTTCACCAACATTTTGGATTTTTCAAAAATGAAAAAACATAATTTTGTCATGCTAAATATAAATATAAAAAATATCTGAAATCGGTGGAGCGGTTTTCGAGATGTCGCCATTTGAAATTTGTAAAAAAATATTTTCCTACTTTCATTTAACCTTTTACCCGTGGCGCCATTCCATCAAACTTTTGGATTTTTGGACAAACTTCGACAAAAATTTGAATTTTTTTAAAAATTGAAAAATAAAAATAAATAGCTTTGGCATGATAAATATGTATATGAAAAAATTTCTGAAATCGGTGGAGAGGATTTCGAGTTATCGCCATTTGAAATTTGTCAAAAAATTTTCTAAAAATTAAAATTTTTTCAAGAATAAAAAAAAAAATTTAAGAAATAAAAAAAAAAAAAAAAAAATCTCAAAATTCTTTGAAACAAACTTTCACTTAAACTTAATTTGAGCCAAATCAAAACATTTTAAATTTTACGGCTTGCGCGATATCGCTATTTGAAATTTGCAAAAAAATGGCAGTTTTTTCCTACGTTAAAAATTAAAAAAAACAAGTAAGAGTGTTAAATTCGGCTATGCCGAATCTTTTATACCCTCCAACACGTTTAAAATTAAAAAAAAAAAATTGCAGGGGCGTCTTTTTTTGGCGGGGGGGGTCGGCATAGTTGGTGGGGGACACCTGTTCCCCCGCTATATATGTTTACAAATTATTTGTTTATTGTATTTACGCTTAAATAATAAATTTGTATCGTTATTTTTAATTAATTTCTATAACCACGCCCCCAAAGAGGGACGGCCTAAAAAAATCTAATTTTCTAATCCCCTTGGTCGAAGCGCAGGTCTATGAACATAATATGACATACAAATGTTACATTTGTTGAGCAAAAATTAAAAAAAAATCGTAAAAATATCGTATTTTTCAGGGATCGTTTTAGTTCTTCAAGGGGGAACTTTTTTCCCCCTGGTCCGATTTTGCCCATCTTCGAACTTAACCTTACCAGTAAAATAAGAGATATTCTCGCCCAATTTCAAGGGTATAGCTCTTTTGGTTTGGACTGCATCATTATTTCTACAGACGGACGGACGGACGGACGGACATCGCTAGAATGTCTTAGATTCTATCATGGATCAATATTATATATACTTTGTGGGTTCCCCGACCGATATTTCGATGTGTTACACACGGAATGACAAAGTGAGTATACCCCCATATGGTTGGAGGGTATAAAAACAAGTAAAAAAGTTAAATTCGGCCTTGCCGAATGCAGTGATACCCTCCACAATTTCAAAAAGATTATTGCAAAAAACTTTATTTAAAAGGAAATTACTTTTAAAAAAAAAAAAAAAATTTTGAAAAAAAAATTTCCGCGAAAAAAAATTTTGGTAAAAAAAAATCCGCGATTTTTTTCTTTTTTTGTCAAAAAATATGTTCGTACTTGTTTAAATACCATTTGGTGTTCAATTATGTTCACATATGTCAACCAGAAGCCGAATTAAGGCATTTTGTATTTTTAGGTTATGTTGAATGTACTGAAATTTTTGAGGTGTGCTTACATTTTCGTTCATAACTTTTGAACCGCTGAACCGATATCGCTCAAATGCAATACCAAACTTCTCGGGAGAACTTCCAATAAATATGATATATTTTTTGTCAAAAAATATGTTCGTACTTGTTTAAATACCATTTGGTGTTCAATTATGTTCACATATGTCAACCAGAAGCCGAATTAAGGCATTTTGTATTTTTAGGTTATGTTGAATGTACTGAAATTTTTGAGGTGTGCTTACATTTTCGTTCATAACTTTTGAACCGCTGAACCGATATCGCTCAAATGCAATACCAAACTTCTCGGGAGAACTTCCAATAAATATGATAAATTTCAGTCATCTCTGTGCAATATTTTGTCCGTGACAGCATTTTCCACAGACAGACAGACGGACATCGCTAGAATGTCTTAAAATCGATCGGGCAGACCGATATTTCGATGAGTTACAAACGGAATGACAAACTTATATATTCCCTCTATCACTAAGTGGAGGGTATAAAAAAAATATTTCACGTGCTAAATATGAATATAAAAAAATTTCTAAAATCGGGGGAGCGGTTTTCGAGACATCGCCATTTGGAATTTGTCAAACAATTTCCAAAAATGTCGATTTTTCCTACTTTCAATAAATTAAAAAAAAATATCTCAAAATTCTTTTCCACTGACTATATTATAGAGCTTGAAACAAACTCTCATTTAAACTTAATTTAAGAAAAATCACAGCATTTTAAAGTTCACGGTTTGCGAGATATCGCTATTAGAAATTTGCAATAAATTACAGTTTTTTCCTACTTCAAATTTTATTTTTTTTTTAATCTTAAAATTTCTTTTCCTTGACCCTTTTATAGAGCTTGAGACAGTCTTTCAGTTAAAATTAATTTGATCCAAACCCAATCAGTTTTACCCGTGGCACCCTTCGATCAAAGTTTTGGATTTTTCAAAAAACTTCGACAAAACTTTTTATTTTTTTAAAAATGAAACAAATAAAAATAAATAATTTTTGCATGATAAATATGTAAATGAAAAAATTTCTGAAATCGGTGGTGCGGCTTTCGAGATATCGCCATTTGAAATTTTTCACAAAATTTCCAAAAATTTTTTTCCTACTTTCAAGAAACCTTAAAAAAATGACAATTTTTTCTACTTTCAAGAAACTTTTAAGAAAAAATCTTAAATTTTTTTCCACTTACTATTTCATAAAGCTTAAAACAAACAAAAATTTTAAAAAAATTTCGAGTTTTTCCTACTTTCAATAAATTTAATAAAAAAGAAAAAATCTTAAAATTCTTTTCCACTGACTATTTCATAGAGCATAAAACAAACTTTTATTTAAACTTAATTTGAGCCAAATCAGAACATTTTAAAGTTTACGGTTTTCGAAATATCGCTATTTGAAATTTGCAAAAAATTGCGGTTTTTCCTAAGTTCAAAAATTTGTTTAAAAAAATCATAAAATCTCTTCCTCATAGCCCTTTTATAGAGCTTGAGACAGTCTTTCAGTTAAACTTAATTTGATCCAACACAATCAGTTTTACCCGTGGCGCCCTTCGATCAAAATTTTTTGAAAAACTTTGACAAAATTTTTGAATTTTTTTAAAAATGACAAAATAAAAATAAATAATTTTGGCATGATAAATATGTATTTAAAAAAAATTTATGAAATCGGTGGAACGGTTTTCGAGATATGGCCATTTAAAATTTGTCAAAAAATTACAATTTTTTCTATTTTCAAGAAAAAAAAAATTATTTTTTCCTATTTTCAAGAAACTTTTTAAAAAAAATCCACTGACTATTTCATAGAGCTCAAAACAAACAAAAATTTCCAAAAATGGCAATTTTTTCCCTATTTTCAAGAAATAAAAAAAAACTTAAAACTCTTTTCCACTGACTATTTTATGGAGCTTGAAACAAATGTTTGGTGGACATTTTTAAAAAATCCAAAACTTTTATTATAATGAGCTACTTTGAGCCAAATCCGATAATTTTAATCCGTGAAGCCCTTCGATCAAAGTTTTGGATTTTTAAAAAATTTACACCAAAAATTTGGATTTTTGAAAAATTAAAATAAAAATAGCCAAAAAAAAATGTAAACTTAATTTGAGCCAAATTAGAACATTTCAACCCATGGAGCCCTTAGATCAAATTTTATAGTTTTTTGGTGAAAATTTTCTAAAAAAAAACAAAACTTTGATCGAAGGTTACCACGGGTTGAAATTATCCGATTTGGCTCATTTTTTTTTTAATTATTCAAAAATTAAAATTTTTGGTGGAAAATTTCCAAAAATCCAAAACAAACAAGTAAGAAAGTTATAGTCGGTCAAGACCGACCATATAATACCCTACACCAGAGTTTCCCGGAAAATGGGTCCCAAGTTCAAACATGAACCGATTGATCTATATTATGTCAACTCTTTAATAAGTGTAAAAAACACTCACAAATCAAATTTGACTGAAATAGGCTTCTTTTTGTTGACAATAAACCGCTTTAACTGAATATCGGGCGAAACTTTCACATGGGGTCTGAGTCCAAAAATGGTCCGATGATAATCAGATTTGGCATACATAAAACGAATTTTAATTAAATATTTTCTTTTCTCATGAAATTTGAGAGATTTATGTGAAAATCGGGAAGGTGGTTTGTATGGGGGCTACAATAAGAACTAGTCCGATTTCTTTAAAATTCGCAATGGTGATTTGTGTAGATGAAACATGACTAACTACTAAATTTCGAATGGATCCCTATTATAATGCGGTTATTACAGTAATTTGAGTCAAAACTAAAGAGGACCTTTGAATGGGGGCTAGGTGTAAATATGGACCGATTTTGTCCAATTTCAATAGGCTTCGTCCTTGGGCCAAAAGAGGCTTAAGTTTCAAATTTTAAGTCAATTGATTAAAAATTGCGACCTGTATCGTGTTTACACCCTTTACATGGACAGACAGACAGACAGACAGACAGACAGACAGACAGACAGACAGACAGACAGACAGACAGACAGACAGACAGACAGACAGACAGACAGACAGACAGACAGACAGACAGACAGACAGACAGACAGACAGACAGACAGACAGACAGACAGACAGACAGACAGACAGACAGACAGACAGACAGACAGACAGACAGACAGACAGACAGACAGACAGACAGACAGACAGACAGACAGACAGACAGACAGACAGACAGACAGACAGACAGACAGACAGACAGACAGACAGACAGACAGACAGACAGACAGACAGACAGACAGACAGACAGACAGACAGACAGACAGACAGACAGACAGACAGACAGACAGACAGACAGACAGACAGACAGACAGACAGACAGACAGACAGACAGACAGACAGACAGACAGACAGACAGACAGACAGACAGACAGACAGACAGACAGACAGACAGACAGACAGACAGACAGACAGACAGACAGACAGACAGACAGACAGACAGACAGACAGACAGACAGACAGACAGACAGACAGACAGACAGACAGACAGACAGACAGACAGACAGACAGACAGACAGACAGACAGACAGACAGACAGACAGACAGACAGACAGACAGACAGACGGACGGACGGACAGACGGACGGACGGACGGACGGACATCACTAAATCGACTCAAAAAGTGATTCTGAGTCGATCAGTATACTTAAAAGTGGGTCTAGGACCAATATTTCGGGTAGTTACAAACATCAGCACAAACTCAATATACCCTGTACCACAGTGTGGTGTAGGGTATAAAAATAAATAATTTTGGCATGCTAAATATGAATTTTTCAAAAAATTTCCAAAAATGACAATTTTTTATATTTTCAAGAAAAAATTGTTATTTTTTCCTATTTTCAAGAAACTTTTAAAAATAAATCTTAACATTTTTTTCCACTGACTATTTCATAGAGCTCAAAACAAACAAAAATTCCCAAAAATGGCGATTTTTTTCTATTTTCAAGAATTAAAAAAAAAAAATTAAAAAATTTTATTTCACTGACTATTTCATAGAACTTGAAACAAATTTTTGGTGGAAATTTTTAAAAAATCCCAAACTTCAAAACTTTTATTAGAATGAGCTACTTTTAGCCAAATCCGATAATTTAATCCCGTGAAGGCCTTTGATCAAAGTTTTGGATTTTTAAAAAATTTCCACCAAAAATTTGGATTTTTGAAAAATTTAAAAAAAATAGACAAACAAAATTTTAACTTAATTTGAGCCAAATCAGAACATTAGATTAATTTTTTTAGTTTTTATGTGAAAATTTTCTTAAAAAAAAAAACAAAACTTTGATCGAAGGTTACCACGGGTTAAAATTATCCGATTTGGCTTAATTTTTTTTAAATTTTTTCAAAAATCCTAATTTTTCGTGGAAAATTTCCAAAAATCCAAAACTTTGATCGAAGGGCTTCACGGGTTAAAATGAACGGATTTGGCTCAAACTGGTCTCTCTAATCAAAGTTTTAAATTTTTGGAAAATTTTGGAAAAGGGATTTTAAAAATTAAAAAAAAAAAAAAATACAAAAAATATCTCTTGCGATACACTAATTTTGATGCACTGACAACGAATATCAAAAAATTTTTAAAATCGATTTTCGAGATATTGCTATTTGAAATTTAAAAAATTTTGGTTTTTCACTACGTTCAAGATTTTAAAAAAATCCCAAAACTTTTTTCCCCCTGACCCTTTCATAGAGCTTAAGATGGGCTTTTATTTAAACTTGGGGCAAATCCGATCATTTTAACCCGTCGAGCCCTTCGGTCAAAGTTTTGGATTATCATACAGCTAGAGACAGACTTTTATTTAAACCTTGAAGTTGAGTAAAATCCAAATATTTCAACCTGCGGAGACCTGCGGCCAGTTTATAGCTGTAAAGGCTGGTAACTCATCACAATACTTTCAATGATTAAGGCTAATCAGTGTTTGCAAACGTCAAATTTATATGAAAATAATCAATGATTAGTATTAATCATTGATTAGCTTTTGATAAGTTACCAGCCATTAGTCTTTAACATACTTGGGACCTAAGCATTGAAGCATTAGTTTTTTTCATGTAAAATGCCAATGAAAAAGCAGGAATTGGCATTGATTTTTCATACAAAAGTAATGCCAGGTCCCAAGTATGGTCTTTTAAAAGTTAACGTGTTTTCAACACACAGACGAACATCGCTAGATCGTCTAAAACTGATCGAGAATAGTACCGGGTTTTAAAATAAAAAATTCCATAACGGTTTTTTAAATGTTACGTTTCACATCACTTACCTTCAATATATACCATATAACTTTCTAGAGCTCGCTGTTGTGAAAGGTTTGTGTCAAAGCTACTATAATTCTGCCGAATGTGGCTGAACTAACTTAGTTAATTCAACCACCTTACAACCATTCGTTGTTTTATTAGAGATGGTAAGAAAAACTCGTTATTTTTAGCGAATGTTTTTACACAGCGTTGTATTTCATATATATATTTCAGAGCTCTCAGCTTTCGTACACATCTAATTTAGTACCTTTCTAATCACCTCTGCTTCTTTCAAACAGTTTGTTTTGACATTTCAGTGAATTTGCGATTTTTTTTTTCTTGTCGTCTATTAAAAAGTTGCAAATTGAAATTTTGTAACTTTTTTTGTGATTATATTTTTAATTATTACATTTAAAATTCACAAAGAAATATTAAGTTAAAAAACTGCCACATTTATTGACAAGTGTAGTTAATTAATTTATTAAGACATTTTTACAAAAATATTGTGTGAAAAAAAAAATAAACTGCCTTGTAAAATTGGTGTACTTTTGCAAACATGTCGCAATCTGGGCAAAATATTGTAAGTTTTTGTTGTTCGCTAGAATACTTAATTATTAATGTATTATCTTATTAATATTTATAAATGCCGGCATTAATATAATTTTAATTGTACAACTGCAATTTGGCAGCCAGCTGCATGCGCATTAAAATTGCAATAGACATTGTAAGATTTTAACAAGAAAAAAAAAACTTACCAAGCCGGCTATATTTTATTGTTGTTTTATTACATATAAATTTCCATTTTTAAATTTAAGAAAATATCTTTAAGTTTAGGCAAATTCCTACAGGGACTAGAATATTTTATAGAGGATAACAATTGAGCTTATCAACAATTGCAGCCATTTGGTCTCGTATGTGCATTAAAAATAAATCACTATAGCCACCACAGTGTCATTATCAATATTTTTGACAAGTCATTGCCTTTGTTTAAAAAAAAAAACACACGTACATTAATCATGAACCACCTAACAATTATAATCTGGTTCCTTTTGCCTAACCTTTTCAGATAAACACCTGACCTATTTCAATAAATAATATTTTAAACAGTTGACATTCTTGACCTATCCATAATGGAATTTCCATAATCAACATTGTATCAGTTTTGGTTTAAGTACCAAAACTAATTATTTCGTCATTTTAACATAATTTTTTACCAAAACTGAAGTAATTGTTTGAAATTGTTGCAAAAAATCAATAAAATTTGGTGTTTTTCTACAAATTTGAAAATGTTTAAAAAAAGTTCTGAGAATTTTCTATACGAAAAATGTCTCAGAACCTGAAAATTTTCTATACAAAAAATATTTGAAAATTTCGGCACCTGAAAATATTTTTATGCTAAAAATGTTTAAAAATCTGAAATGTTTCATATAGAATTTTAATTTTTTTTATAAAAAATTCTAAAATCCGAACAAATGTTCGTTTACATAGGAATATTCTAGATCAAATTTGGGAGTAAAGAGGTAAATTATTATTTAAAATCCTCAAGCGCCACGATTGCCCCGGAGTCGCCTATATAAGGTTAAATCACCAAAAACCAGGGTTGGCAACCGAAACGAATAACGGTATCGGTAACGGTATTGGTATTACATATTTTTTATATCGGTAACGGTAAAGGTAACGGTATTTTCGATTATTTAGGTAACGGTTAACCGTTACCGAAACAACGATACCGGTACGTACCGGTATTATGAATAAAATTGACCCAACATGTTAAAACGTCACAAATTTGTTATTTAAAAACACTTACAAAATCCAAAATTTATTTAATAAAATTACAAAAAAAACTGAAAAATGTTGTTCATTTGCAACATATAATTATATAGAAGTACTTAATACTATTAATTAACACAGAATTTAATTAAAATATTCACGCAATATTGTAATTCAACAAATAAATGTTAAATCTGTATTTTGAGCCATTTATGAAATCTGCTGGTTTTAGCTGACGCGGTTTGCTAAATTTCTGTCTGGGTAAACAAGGTAGAGTCTGCATAAAAATATGTCAAGACCACAGATAAATCTGCGGATTTAAGTTGAAAAATCTTCTGATTTCAAATAAACAGCCTGAACATCGAAATTATATTTTATTAAAGTAAAAAAAAATATTTTTGTTAAAAACTGTTATAAAAAAGCGAAGTTTTTAATTTCAATAAACTTTTAAAAAAAAAAAAGTTTTTAAGAAAATTTTCTTACAGGCAAGACAATTACTGTAAAATTATTAAAATAGTCAGCTGATTTTTTCACATATGATTAATTTTTAGTTTTAGGCTGGATATAAAATAACTCTCCGTTAAATTTAACTTTTTCGTACAAATTTTGACATAAGGCTCCGTTAAATCGGCCGTTAGCAGGTAACTTTTCATTGAGTAATCCGCCCTTAATCGGTTGAATTAGACTAAAATTAAAAAAAAATGTCAGCAAATTTTTTTGTAAAATTACAAAATTTTAACAAAAATATTTTTTAAAATCAGCAAACAGAGTCAGTAAAAACCCAGAAACATGTCCGTTATTTTTTAAAACTTAATGTTAGAGAATTAAGTTAAAAATATTCATTAAAAGTGGTTTTACAGATTTTTCGACAGAGTTTTTCTTCAGACCGTATGACTCTCAATGCCAGCAAAACTTAAGCGAATCAGGTTTGTCTCTTCTTTTATATTTCCACTGAAAAATGCTTTCATTACGTGGCACTCACTTTTCTCTTCAGAAGTTTTTAGGTAAATAGCGAATGTGATCATTGGTTGGACCGATTTCCACATAATTTAGTAAATTTCGAATGTGATCATTGGTTGGACAGATTTCTTCATTGTTTTTGCCCAAATGACAATCCGATTTACAATGAACAAAAATTTGTTGATTTATTTTACGTGTATCAAAAATATTTTAATTTGATTTTTATCTGCAAAAAATTTAAAAAAAGTAATATTGAGACAACCGAAACAAAACCGATATAATACCGGTAAAAATCCGAATAAAGGTAATGGTTTTTAATCGGTAACGGTATTTAAAATTTTTTATTTCGGTATTGGTAACGGTAACGGTAGTCAATATTAAAGGGTTTTTAATCGGTAACGGTATTGAAAGGGTAACGGTAGCCAACACTGCCAAAAACAGCCTCTATAGGCAGTACCGTTTTTTTCTTCTTTTGAGACATTTTTCGTAAAAAAATCAAGTTTAGTGTTTTGTTGATCACGTTTTCATTCGAAGTTGAAATCGAATAATTAAAATTTAAAAAATTAGGTATATGTAAGGAAAAAAGTGCATTCGTTTTACTTTCACTAAATTTTATTTATGTATGTGAAACAAAACGAAAAAGAAATTTGGATGTGAAATATAGAACACCAAAAAAAATTCGGAAATTTTAATTTTTACATTTTTTATGTGAATTACTTTTTTTGGAACAGCGGCCGTATTGTCAGAAATTTTTCGTATAAAAAAAGTCCCAGATTCTGAGACATTTTTGTGTAGAAATAGTATTATATTCTGAGATATCTTTTGTATTTGAAAATCTGTGACATTTTTTATTAAAAACAAGTAAGAAAGTTATAGTAGGTCAAGACCGTCCATATGATACCCTACACTAGTGTTTTCCGGAAAATGGGTCCTAAGTCCAAACATGGACCGAAATGTCTGTCTTTTGTTAGATCTTTATTTAGTGTAGAAAACACACACAGATCAAATTTTATTTATTTTATTTATTTATTTATTTGTTTATTTATTTGCAATACATTAAGCCTTTAAGGCCAAAGACGTATTGCTGGATTACTTCATTAATTATAACAATAATTCACAAAAATTTCTTATATTAAATATAATAAGTAGATATAAAGAAATCCTCTAGTAGGATAAAAAATATTTAAATTGTACACTTTCGATTTTAGTGGAATTGGTTTATTTTTTTTGTCAATAGACCAATTTAAGTGAATATCGGTCGAAATTTTTATATGGGGGACTAAGTCTAAAAATTATTCAATTATATTCCAATTTGAAAAGGTTACTCAAGTACACGTTTAAAACCTAAAAATAAAATTTTTAATATTTATTTTTTGAGGGAATTATGTGAATATCAGGAGGGTGGTTTGTATGGGGACTATCAGAAGGACTGACTCTATTCCTTTGAAATTTGGAATGGTGATTCGTGTATACAAAATTTGATTACCTGCTAAATTTTACAGCGATATCTATTATAATACGGTTATTAGTGTCATTTAAGCTAAATTCAAAGGGGGCGTTTGTATGGGGGCTAGGTCTTAACATGGACCGATTTTCTCAAATTTCAATAGGCTTCGTCCGTGGGCCAAAAGATGCTTAAGTTTTAAATTCGTATAAATAGTCTCAAATTCTGAGATATTTTTCGAGTAGAAAAATAACTTTTTTGAAATGTTGAAGTTACAACAAGTCTATAAAAAGCTCTCAGATTCTAACGCCCGTATTCAAAATGAAAAACGAGTGCCTAACATTGAGTGGCTTTACTTTTTTTATTCACAATTTTCAATAAGGGAAGTAAGGTTTTTGTTGAAAGTCAACCATTTTATCATTATAATAAAGAAAAAAGAATATAAATTAATTGAAAAGCTTCATCATCAAGAAACTTGGTAAAAAAAGGTAGACATCCGATTTTAGATACTCGTTTTTTTTTTAATACTGCCGTAAGACATTTTGCAGAAAAAGTTTCAGTTCTGAGTCGTTTTTCGTTTAGAAAAGTCTCACGGCCATATTTAAAATGAAAAACTAAAGCCTAACATCGAGTGTCTATCTTTTTATATCCATTTTTTTACTAGATGAATATTTTTAATCGATGTTATTCTTTAATCTTCGTTATCATGATAAAATTGTCGACATCCATCGAGAGACTTCCCCCCATTGAAAATTTCGAATAAAAAAAGTTAGACACTCCATGTAAGGGACTCGTTTTTCATTTTGAATACGGGCGTTAGAATCTGAGAGCTTTTTATAGACTTGTTGTAACTTCAACATTTCAAAAAAGTTATTTTTCTACTCGAAAAATATCTCAGAATTTGAGACTATTTATACGAAAAATCTCTTAGAATCTGGGACTTTTTCTATACGAAAAATGTCTAAGAATCTGAGACTTTTTATATCCTACACCACTCTGTGGTACTGGGTATAATGAGTTTGTGCTGATGTTGTAACTACCTGAGATATTGGTCCTAGACCTACCTTCAAGTATACCGATCGACTCAGAATAACTTTTTGAGTCGATTTAGCGATGTCCGTCCGTCCGTCCATCTATCGGTTTAAGCACGATACAGGTCGCAATTTTCAATCAGTTGACTTTAAATTTAAAACTTAAGCATCTTTTGGCCCACGGACGAAGCCTATTGAAATTTGAGAAAATCGGTCCATGTTAAGACCTAGCTCCCATACAAACGCCCCCTTTGAATTTAGCTTAAATGACACTAATAACCGTATTATAATAGATATCGCTGTAAAATTTAGCAGGTAATCAAATTTTGTATACACGATTCACCATTCCAAATTTCAAAGGAATAGAGTCAGTCCTTCTGATAGTCCCCATACAAACCACCCTCCTGATATTCACACAATTCCCTCAAAAAATAAATATTAAAAATTTTATTTTTAGGTTTTAAACGTGTACTTGAGTAATGTTTCCCATACACAAATTCTGAGATTCTAAGACATTTTTCGTATAGAAAAAAATCTTACGGCCGTATTCAAAATGAAGTGCCCAACGAGTGCCTAACCTCTATTGTCTTGATTTTTTAATTGACAATTTTCAATAAAAGAAAGTAAGGCTCTCGATTGAAGTCAATTATTTTATCAGTATAATGAAGAGAAGTAGAAAACTTGATAAAAAACTGATACTCTATTCGTTTTTTATTTCGAATACGGCTGTTAGATTCTGGAAAATTTTTCGTGCAGAAAAAGTGCCATTTTTTTTTTCTCTCATATTCTGAGACATTTTTTGTACACTAAACTCTATAGATTTTGAGAAACTTTTCGTTTAAAAAAGGTCTCAGGCTCTGACACATTTTTCCTATAGAAAAGGTTTCAGATTCTGAGTAATTTTTCCCCACAGAAATATTAAACCAATAACCCATAATTTAATAAATATAAAATCATAACAAACATTTTTTCTTGTCATGTGACCTTTCGCATTCCAGTGGGCAGTCTTAGTTTTGGTGATTTTGCACAACTTTGAAAAAGTTTTAAAAATAATCTGAGAATTTTTCTATAAAAAAAATGTTTTAGATTCTGAGTTTTTTTCTATACGAAAAATATAAAACATTCGTACAAAAAATGTCCCAGAATCTGAAAATTTTTCTATACAAAAAAGAAATTTTTCCATACGAAAACTGTCTAAGAATCCAAAATATTTTGTAAACGAAAAATGTTTCGGAAGCTAATTTTTTTTAAATGTCTTAAAATCTGAAAAATTTTCTATAAGCTGTAAAAACCCACAGAATTACCTGGAATCGCCCCTGGAGAGTTAAATGTAAAATCGACTCCATTAAATTTTCCTTGCTCATATATTTTTTTAGAACTCTTGAAGAGACACTAAACTAAACTTTGGAAAAACTTTCCAGTTTTTTTTTTTTTTACTTTTGTTAAACAAATAAAACATTTTTATGTCAGAAAACGTTAGATCCAGGGTACTATAAAATGTAATTTTTGTTTGGGCCGCCCTTTTTGTGGGCGTGGATATAAACAAATAATTTAAATAATGATAAATGGTATTAATTAAGTGTAAAAATCAGGGGTAGAAGAAGTCCCCCAAAGTCTGTCGTCAAAAGTAAAGTATAAACATTGCTGGTTGAGATGCATAACTCATTAGATTAGTCGTTTTAGCCGTTGGACCGTCAATTTTCTTATAATAAAGTATTTTTCGCCAAAAAAAAAGGATTAAGACATCATTAAAAGACAATTGGTGCCCTAAGAGTTAGGCGACTGTCTGAATGAGCTTAACCCTTGACTTCTTTTAAAATCCAACACACCGGGTTCATCCGCTATAAATTTCCTAAAATGCCCAAAACGGCGATTTTGTTAACTTTGATTTTCCTCAAAAACTTGATGTGATAGGAAAATTTGGAAACCGGATTTTTAACCAGCAGAACAATTATAATCATGTGCATAAGGTCGCGTTCCAGGCGAATTTTCTATGTTTACTATTATTATTCACGAAAAACATTGGCAAAAGACGTACGTAGACTTTTGTCGGCCACTATATATTTGTAATTTTCCTGTCAGTTTGGAATTTCGTCGCAATCGGTCCAGTATCGGATTGGTTTTACCTTTACGTGTTAAAAAAAAACATGCTAAACTCGCCTTAAAAGATGTTGGCATGCCAAAAAAGTATTTCATTCAGTGTTTTTGATACTCAATTTTTTTTTTTTCGGGGTCGGGAAAGTTGCCTTTTGGTGTCGATATAAACACACAAAAATATTGGAACTGTAAGACAATGTCTTTGGTTGGGTTCCTTTTTTGACTTGAAAATCGGAAAGCTCCAAAGCTATCTTAAAGCCGCCACCTTGAAATTTTTTAACTAAAAATTTCACGACTAAAAAGGTCCAAACTCTGTTTTCCAACAATGAGCCTCTATTTTTCTTGAACTAAATTTAAAAAATTTTACAAATAAAAAAACGGAGGGCTTACAACCCACTTCAAAAAACAGTCTTCCTATACCAATGACGGCATTATTTGGTTTGTTGGTATCTTTTAAACTTTTATCTAAACCATCCATTTATAATTTATTTTCATTTTTGTTTGCATTTCTTTTTTTTTTTTTTTTTTTTTAAAAAAATCATAGATTTAGATTTATTTTAGTTTTTTCATTATTAGAACAATAAGAATAAATTCTTTTATAGTTCAACGGGTATTACATAAAGATTGACATAATTAATTAGTACAATAAATAATTAAAAAAAAGCAGTACATAAAATAGCAATAATAATAAAACAGTAATTAAAATATAAAATGATTGCAATAACAATATATTAAGTCAAGACAAAATAAAGTAAAGAAGCTATAGTTTATAATATAGTTTTTTTTTTTTTTTTTTTTTTTTTATTTTTTAACATAATAGTTTTTTTTATCGAAACAAATATAAGTTTAAGTTTATGCATTTCTATTTGTATTTGTCAGATGATAAAAGAGTTCATTTTTAAACAAATTTTTTGATGAAATGAATTTAGTATCGTTGGGCAAATCATTCCAGAGTTTTATGGCGTTAATGAAAAAAAGTCTACTAGTGTTTAAAAAATTATGTCTGGGCACAATTAGAGTCATGTTTCTTGTTGATTGACCAAAGGTAATTTTCTCATAAAGGTAGGGTGGGGTTTTTTGGTATATAAGTCTATGTAAGAATAGCAAATTTCTCATGTCAAGGTAATTAACAATGTCACAGCCAAGAATCATAGTTCTCCACGTAGTCATACTACTAAAACGGCGCAGACCATAGACATAGCGAGTTGCGTTATTAAAAGAGACCTCCAATTTATGAAGGGAGTGCGAATCAAGTTTACTGTAGACCTCCGCAGAGTAGGTTATTAGTGGAAGAATCAGTTGGACAACAAGACGCCTTTTTAACTCAATCGGTGTAAAGTTTGACGACATTCGTAGATTACGTAATGTCAGGTAGACTTTACGAATCACATTATTGATATGGTCACCACAGGATAACGAGGAGTTTATATAAAAGCCTAAATATTTAGCTTTCTTAACATAGTTAAGAGAAGTATTCCCCAGGCTTATTGTAGGAAAATGTATAAAATCATATTCATACTTACTGATAGGCAAAACTAAAGATTTACAGGGATTTAGTGTCAGATTATTTACCTCAGCCCATCTGCTAATCGATCTTAAGTCCTCGTTTAGTCTATAGCACGTATCTTCTAAAAGACCAATCCGATTTGATATATACAGTTGAATGTCATCTGCGTATGCATGCATTTTTTCATTATCTTTTTTAATTCCTATTTTTAGTTAATTATTTTACCAAATTTAAATAGTAAATAAAAAAGACACTTAAATGAAACGTGCATTTCTCTTAATTTTCCGTTATTTTTTTTTTTTTTTCTTTTATAATAATTGACATAAAATTAAAGAAAAAATAAATATCTAAATAAAATGCCATAAAAATGCGCATCTTTTATTTGCTCTAAACGGAAATGCATTTCATTTCAGTTTGTTGCGAAAATTCATGCTGAAAAGAAGTGTTGTGATTCAGTTTGGCCCCCAAGGCCTAAAAGTAGCATTAATAGCTACAGAATTTTTCTAAAAACAACTAAAAGAAATATAAATATTATATTAAAAAATTCTTCCGAAAACCTTCACCTTTACCTAAACTCAGCTTTATACACTTTTCAAAAAAAAAAAAAAATGGCAGCAATAGAATTGGAAACTCTTTTCTATAGGAAACGTAATATAGTATACGCTTTTGTACGACATCGTTTAATGTTATTATGCAAACAATCGGTAAGAAAAAAAGGAAGGAAATCAAATTGTAATTAAATTGAGAATAAAATCCGGAAAATATGTGCGCTTAATAATATTTTAAACAAAAAATTATGAAATTATATTAAGATTATGAGTTTATTGTTTTGTTCATCAGCTTTTTTTGTTCGTCTTTTCAAAGAATGTCTAATTTTAATGAACTTGAACTTGCACAAAAAAAAAAATTGGCATCATTTTGAAAATCGTGTAAAAAACTTAATAAAACTAAAAGATTAGTGATGACGATCGTTCCTCCTACACTTTTTACGAAATTGTTTGTAAACAATTTAAACTATAATGGAAACACCGCTAAGTAACAATAATAATGGAATCCCGCCAATTAACAATAAATTACTAAAAAAATTTCGTCAAATTTCAAAATATTTTAAGAATAAAAAAAACGAGTGGACGGATTTAACATGAAATTCAAAATACTGTCTATGTTCTGATAACACAGGTTCACAAAATTTGACCTTTTTCAATTTGCCTGACCTTTGACAACTGATTTATATGGATTTTAGTGTGCTGATTCCGAATCTGTTTTCCAATTGATTCCATCAGCTCGCGTTCGCGAACAAATCGCTGTTAAAGAGTCGAAAAAGTGCGTTTTTACCAATTTGGCTTGGCTATGATTTCCAAAAAAAATTTTAGTGCCTCAGTTTTAAACTCGAACTTAACTATATTGGATCCTAGGATTCCAAAACTGGTATAAGCTTTTTTCTGACAGCTTTAGTTTTCGAGTTATTAAAAAGGGCATAAATATTCAGACAAAATTAAAGAGGTCATAAATTTAAAAATTTTATTTTAGCGATATCATAAAAACTAAAGATGACTCAACAAAAGTAAGAGCATTTTTGGAATCAGCATATCCAACATACCTTAAATCGACATTCACTTTTTGGATGTAAGACTAGTGTTGGTAAATATAGACTCACAAACATGCCAAAACAGCCTATTTTCAAAGTTTCCTTAGGCTATATCTCGAAAACTAGAGCTGACCCGAAAAAACGGTAGCCAGATTTGAAATCAGCGTACCCCTAATACCCAAAATTAGCTATCAGAACCCGGGCAAATAAAAAGTGTTGCCCTGTGTAATCGATTTTTATTTTTTAAACTATGCAAAAGCATATAATTAACTAAGTGTCATTATTTTGATCAGGAAAAATTGAAATCGGAGTTGATTCATTAAAACGAGGATGGTCAAGATTTTGTTAGTCTAAACTTATATGATTTTGAATAGAACTTTAAATAAACAGTGTACGAGTCTTAAAACACATTTCAGTAAACTATAAGTATACGAGTAAATCAAGTATAAATCGTGCCCTAATTTCCAATACATGTTTAATTTATAATTAAATACAATTTAATATTCATACTCCAGCCAAATACGTTTGGCTGAATTCAAGCCATGGGGGATTACTACGTATTTCGATTCGAAAGAAACTGTCGAATTCGAACATTTTTGGTTAATATTTTTTATGTAATCCCATTTCGATTCAAAAGGTTTTTCTTTTCCCATCGAAAACACAGTAACGCCCCTGACTTATTACTGTTTTTACAGTGTAAAAACAGAATCCATTGAATTCAAGTATATTTCAAGCATGTACTGGAAATTAGGGCTTGATGTAATCTTTATTTTTACTTGAATTATTAAATTTTCAAGTGATTAAATAATAAAAACAAAATCTGAAGAAGACCGTAAATTTATAAATTATCTTTATGTATTAATCTTTCTTTTTTTATTTTTTGTAGTTAATTCGTGTTCAATCTCCTGAGGGTATAAAACGTGTTGAAATTTCCTCTAAAGCCCATTTAAAGGAACTTTATGAGCAAGTTCAACAAGCTTTAAAAGTAGATGGCTTTGGTCTATTTAAAGAAAGGAATTTTACAAAAGAGGTAAGTTTTTTTATGTATTTCAGATTTATAATAGCAATTGAAATTTAAAAAAAATGTCTCTTAAAAAAATAAAAGAGAATTTCAGTTGAAGTTTTTGAAATTAAATGGAACTTTTACAAATTTCTTTTGATTTTTTCTGTTTTTCAATTGATCATTTTGAATTAAAAACCATCAGCTTTACCACAAGAAAATAAAATAAATTTAATATGAGCTTTTAATTTTATTTCCATACAAATTGTTTTTGTTTTTAAAATCGACTTTCAAAATATGTATTGAAAATTTGAAATTTAAAATAAAACTTTTGTTAAAATAGACTTTTTGTTTTCTTGTGGTAAGGGTCCATATTTTTCGAATTTTAATTGATCTTTTTCGAATTAAAATTAATTTTTGTTAAATTTCAAGTGATCTGTTTCGAACTTAAATAGGTCTTTCAAATTTCACTTAATATTATTCGAAATTTCAATTAACCCATTTCAAATTCCAAATGGAGTTTTTTAACAACAAATTAAATTTTCAAACGATGTTTTTTTTTATTTTCAATAAGAATTTTAATACTAAATCTGTTATTTTCAAATAACTTTAAAAAAAATGTACGTCTACAGATATTGTTGTAGAGATTTTTCTATTATAATATTTTTGTATATATACAAAAAATTTCTATACCGTTCGACTTACAATTAGAAATCGTTAAAATTGTATAAAACAATTCTGAGCGTAATTTTTACCGCAAAATTATATTTACACTATTTTTTCGTGTTATTTCTATGGTAAAAAAAATAATAAAAATGTGATTCTTTATACTTTTTCATTTTTAAGTGAAATTTTATGAAGAAAATATTTGTAAAATGTTCTAAGGAGTGAGATCATAAAAATGTTAACACACATAAAGTTAAATAAAAAACAGACTACTGAATTTTAAGACTTCAAACCAAATTTTTATTAAATAAAATTTAATACAAAATCATAACAAAAAAACCGCATGGAACTCTAACCACTACGAACAAAGTTATCCACTTTTTCCGGAAACCCTCCCATTAAGGCTTTTATGGTAGTTTCTGTCACCTTTTTAGAGCAGGTGGTCCATCTACGTTTGAAATCTTGCATGTCCTGGGAGACCTTTTTTGTGCCCTTTAATTCTTTTTTAACAAGAGCCCAATATCTCTCCACTGGCCTGAGCTCCGGGCAGTTTGGTGGATTTGCCTCTCTTGGTACAAAAACCACATTATTATCATTATACCACTCCAGCGCTTTCTTGCTGTAGTGACAAGATGCTAAATCGGGCCAAAAGTAAGTGGATACATTGTGCTGACTCAAGAACGGAAGAAGTCTCTTCTGCAAACACTCCTTGATATAAATTTCGCTGTTTATAGAGCCAGATGTCACAAATGACTGGCTTCTTTGGCCGCAGCTACATATGGTTTGCCATACTAGGAATTTTTTGGGGAATTTCGTTTGCTTTTTTGACCGAAATTTTTCCGCAACATTTCCTCGAACATCGGAAACATAAAATTCTTGACCAGGGAGCTGCGCAAAATCAGCCAGGACATAAGTTTCGTCGTCCATTACACAACAGTTGTATTTTTTTATAAAATTTGATTTCAATTTTCTAGCTCTGGTTTTGGCCTCCAAATTTTTAAAAGCGTTTCTATCGGGAACTTTTTGAACTTTGTAGGACTTTAGTCCCGCCTTACGTTTCACTTTACGTACAAAAAAGTCTGAGCATTGGGCTAACCGAGCTGTTTTTCTGCCAGATGTGTTAGGAGCTCTCTTAAGGATGCTTTTAACTTTATATGCCTTACCAATGTTACGATAACCAGTCGTTGTTCCTGTTCCCGGCTTCCTTTCAATTGTTAGGTGTTCCAGATACCTTTTTACCACTTTTGAAACTGTTTGGCGGCATACATTAGTTTCTTTGGCAATTTTTTTGTATGTCCATGTTTGGTTTTGTTGAAAATATTTAATTATTTTTGAACGCACTTTTCTTTCATCGTCCATTGTGTAAAAAATTGCAAATTAAAACTCATGATGTAAATTAATTTATTAACTGACATATTTTTAAAATGTAAACTGCCGAAAAAAAAAAATTTGGAAGCTTTACACCAAAGTTGTAGGCAAAAATGTGTGTTAACATTTTTATGATCTCACTCCTTATAAATATTTTCTTCCTTCAAATAGACGTTTTATTAGATTCCTGTGTTTAGTTTTTAAAAAAGGACTAAAATGACAATAATATGTTCAAAGAAAAGAGCCGCCATACAACTTCACTAAGGTCATCATACCATAAT
Source organism: Pegoplata infirma (assembly GCA_963921195.1). Classification (NCBI taxonomy): domain Eukaryota; kingdom Metazoa; phylum Arthropoda; class Insecta; order Diptera; family Anthomyiidae; genus Pegoplata; species Pegoplata infirma. The sequence goes on from OY992536.1 coordinate 32,860,700, forward strand.
TTGAAGCTCAGATGTGTTTTTATTATTGGTTTTTGACGTTTTTCCAAACGCCTTTGATAAAAAAAATTAAAAACTTCAGTGGGCCATAAAAAAGAAATCCTAACTGACTTGGCAAACCCCTTTGGTGATTTCTTCTATTTGATGGTCTTCTTTTAGATGGCGTTGAAGCCATGAGGTTCATTTTTCTTGTTGCACAGTGTTATAAGTAATTGCACCATTTTTGTTGTTAGTCCCCATATGAAAATTTCGCTCGATATTTAGTAAAATCGGTCTATTGGCAACAAAAACGAGCCTATTTCACTCAAATTTAGGTTGTATGTGTTTTCAACACTAATTAAAAAGTTTGTAAACTAGATAGATCCAATCGGTCCATGTTTGGACCTGGGATTTATTTTTCGGAAATCATTGGTGTATTATTTACCAAAAATCTATTTTTTTACTTGTTCTTTTTTGATGAAAATTTATTAATGGAATTACCATTTAATAACCTTTACAGAGGCATTTGTTAGAATTGAACTAACGACTTCTACACTCATAGACTGTCACGCTACTGGGGAAAATTTATTGTTAACATAATTTTTTTTATTATTCATAATTTTAGCTCTACGCCAACTCTTCTCAACAAGTCGGTGCTTTACTCAAACATGGCGACATGGTATATCTTAAGCAATTAGCTGGCACTTCTGCCCGAGTAAGTATTTTTAATACCTGACTATCATAAAGAGAGTATTAAATTGTATTTATATTATTACAGCGCACTAGTACTACAGCGATTGATAATTTTGTACATGTACCAGCCACAATAACTAACAGTGAATTTAAATCTTCCTCGGGCGTTGTAGAAGATGATGTTGATAAATTATTATCAAAAGAAGATGGTTTAATCAAAAGGGATAGAGATAGTAAATTGTAAGTAAATTATATTAAAAAAAAGAAGTATAAAATCAGTGAATAAAAAAAAAACATCAGGGTATTTAAAAACTCTGCTGTGTTAAAAAAAAAATGGTACTGTAAGGCAACGTTACGGAATATTCAAAATTTTTTTAATTCATACGCTTTAAAAAAGTTATTTAAACAACATAAAAATTTTGTTTGATTTCGATCATTAAACATAAATTCTACATCCCATTTTCTAGATGTCGCCATCAAGCTAATGGTTGTTGTGTTAACTGCTCTCCCTTGGAACCCTACAATGAGACGTATCTAAAAGAACAAAAAATCAAACATTTATCATTTCACTCATATATACGTAAACAAACATCGGGTATTGATCGTGGTAAATATATGGTATTCGATGATATCAATTGTCGCATTAAGACTGGCTGTCGTGAACATCCACCATGGCCCAAGGGTATCTGTTCGAAATGCCAACCATCGGCTATTACTTTGAATCGTCAAATATATCGTCACGTTGATAATGTTATGTTTGAGAATACAACAATTGTGGAAAGATTTTTGAATTATTGGCGCACTACCGGACACCAAAGAATGGGCTTCTTATATGGTACATATGAAGTGAGTACAGATGTACCGTTAGGTATCCGAGCTAAAGTAGCAGCAATCTATGAGCCTCCACAAGACTCCACCAGAGATTCGATTAGACTTTTAGATGATGCTGAAGCTGATGATGTGGAAGAAGTAGCTAAGGCTTTGGGGTTGAAAAAGGTAGAAGACAATAAAAATCAATAGCTTTCTATATTTTTTTTATATCTATTGTTATTTTTCTTTAAAGATTGGTTGGATTTTTACTGATTTAATCACAGATGATCCGGCCGCTGGTACTGTAAAACAGCTACGCGGCATTGAGACCCATTTTTTAACCGCTCAAGAATGTATCATGGCTGGTGAATTACAAAATCGACATCCAAATCCTTGCAAATATGCTTCAAATGGAAATTTTGGTTCTAAATTTGTTACTGTTTGTGTAACAGGTAGGTTGTATTTTGATTATTCAAATGACTCATTTTATTATTCTCTTTTCATTTTGTTTCCAGGTGATAAAACTAAACAAGTCCACATGGAGGGCTATGCTGTTTCAGCTCAATGTATGGCTTTAGTACGTGATGACTGTTTAATACCTACTAAAGATGCACCCGAATTGGGTTATGTTCGTGAATCGACTGATAAACAATATGTTCCAGATGTTTATTATAAGGTAAGTTTATTATGTTTAATATAATCCTTATCTAAAACATATTTGTAAAATGTTTTGAAAACGTTGGTGAAGCGTTCCAAGGCAACGTTATTATTTAATAAACATAGTTCATAGGGTAGGGTTGGTTTTTCTGGTTTATCAAAGGATACTCTTAGACATGTTTTTTAGTATCATTGCGAAGTGATGAAACTTAGAGTTTCCCCCGGATTTTCTATAAGAATTTTGGTAAACTCAAAAAATAAGCGGCCTTTTTTCATCCTCAAAATTATTTTTTTCTACACCATTTATATATGTATTTCGAAAAAGATTAATTGTAATTCGAAAATTGCATTTGTAATTTGAAAATTCCATTTTTAATTCAAAAATTCTATTTGCAATTCAAATTACAATTGGAATCTTTGAATTACAATTGATGGGCTTAGAACATAAGGGGTTTAAGGCAGATTAGAAATCAAGAGTCTTATTTAAATTTTTTAACGCGTACTGTTTTTGTGATATTTTCGTTTGAAAATTCAAACTCCATGTATGTAACACATACTTATATAAATTAGACTACAATTTTCAAACGCGAATATCTCGAAAAAGGAGGATGCTATAAATTTTTTTATTAAATCAAGTTTTATTTTGTGGAAGCAACGTAAGAATATGTAACAGTTGACCCCCAAATGTGTAGATTTTTTAATTTTTAAGAGCGAATATCTCAAAAACGGTACATGCAAGAAAAATTTTGATGGCAGATCTAAAATCAGGAGACAAACTCTATTGAAAAATTAGTTGGATTTTTCACTGGAGAATTTTTGGTATCGAACAGTGTAGCAATAACTCAAAAACGGGATCAGCTATGATTTCGTGTTAACAATTTTAAAAGTTTTAAATAAAGAGGAATGAAATGTTATTACCAGATTTTATCACAATTTTTACAAAGTTTTAACTAAAGAGGAATGAAATGTTATTACCAGATTTTATCACAATTTTTACAAACCTTAACATGGGTGTGCTGCTCGCAATTGATTATTTTTCATTACAATTAAACTTTTTCGAATTAAAATTAATCTACAGTGACTCAAACTAATAATGAAACAGTACAAGGAAAAGTTATAAATACTTAACCATATTATTATCAATCGACTATTTTTGAAAAATATGCTATATAAGAAATTTTTTTAGCTTTAATTTAAGCTTGATTGTGTCCAGATTGTGCAAATATTAAATGAGATAAGAGGGTCGCACTGGAAAATTAAATTTTTTATAGAAATTTTTTAGAAAATTTTTTAAAAATATTTTTAAGTAGAATTTTTCCAATTGCGAAATCCTAACTTGATGAGTTAAACCATTTAAAAAAATTATGCTATTGTGGAAAACTTCCAAATGCCTCCCCCAAAGCCTTATAAAAATCAAAAAATCCTTGGGCATCCCACATCGCGGATTAAATAAAAATCCCCAAAAAACCGATACAGGTTCAAAAAGTTTCTATAGTCTCACACATCTTATTTATGCTTTAAATAAATAATTTGTACATACCTTTTTATGCTCTTATGCATTTAACTATCAATAAACAAACAAATTTTTACATCCATTGACCATTTATTTTTAGATATTTTGTTTACTCATTGAATATACACATAACAATTATTACACTTATGCATTTTATGTAAATGTGTTTATTTTTAACAATACCAGTTAATCTTTTCATTTTTTTTAAACAATACTTTTTTATTAGTTAATAAAAATAGTGTTTAAAGTCCTTTAGACATTTCAATTTATAAGGACAACAAGACCTCAATTATAATTTAAATCGATTTTAATTAGACAAATATAACTCGTTAAATATATTTATAATTTATTTAAACTTTTACTATTTTAAAATTTATTTTGATATTTTGTCGTGTAATAAGTTCAGCACATTTCCATTTTTTTGTAGTTAACATAGACATTTATAAACATTAATATATTTATTTTATTATTTTTATTTTACTTTAATTTATTATAAATTTAATTAAAATTCATTACCTACAAGTTTTTTCTATTAAATCATGCATATATGATAGTGATATTTCACAGCGATTTTTTTCTAGCACCGGTATTGTGGAAATAGTTTATTCAACGAGAAATATCCACAAAGACGTTGAACTTTTACTTTTGGTTTCAATATTAATATTTTTTTGGCAAGCATTAAAAATTCCGTTAGACTGACAAATTTTTTTATGAAATTTTGGTTTCTTTGCATAAAATGTGCATAAAAAAACTTAGATTTTGTTGCGACTCATTGTCAGTAATACATGTGCGTATGATTAATAAAAAATACTTTTGAATAAATACAATAACACTCATACGCCTCAGTGATTCCCTTCACTTAAAAATTTTCACAGCTGCCAAACTTGGGGATTTATTCCCAAAGTTGGTGATTTCATGCGGGCAAAAAAGACAACAAGGATTTCAAAAATATTTCGGCGATTTTATACACAAAAAACTGGAAAAAAAATTGTTCTGTTAAATTAAAAAATTCCAATTTTTGATTTTTGAAACTGCATGGTTTAATAACAACAATCGAAATTTTCGGTTGCAATAACTAAAATTTGCTTATAAAATTTAACTTTAATTGGTTCAAATACATTTCTGTAATCGCAACCGAAAATTTCGGTTGTTGTAATTAAACCATGCAGTTGGCTCCAAATTTGGCTGGCACAATTTAACTGTTTTTTCTGTGTAAGTGGGAATGCATAAAAATATATACAATGCAAAAATAACATTGAAGTAAATAAAAAGACTTCCAAAGTTAAAAGTTTTAACTTAAAACAAAAATATGCAATATCAGTAATATATGCATTAAAAACAAAATATGCAACAATATGCACTAACAAATCGATGCATTTTACTGCAAATTTCTTGATTCGCAAAAATATTTGGTTAAAGGTTGATCTCAGACTGACGACAAAAAATATGCATTTCCATAAAAATCCGGACCTTGTTGATAACATTTTATATACTCAGTATATTTTACTGTTCCTGGTGCACATTCGCCAGATTGGGGATGGAGCAGTTTTTCCTGGCGAATGTTTGCCATTGGAACATTAGCCGACGACAAAAGTATACAAAGTATACAAATAAATAAAATCGCTGGTTTTATCTAAAAAGGCAAAATTATTATAAAAATGTGTTATTCGGCACATAGAAACACAAAACTTATCGCTTCTTCGTTAAGGTATTAAATTTTGTTAAAAATGTTTTGATTTTAATTTTATACGATAGATTTTAAAAGGTTCTTTGAACAAATGAATACATTACATATAAAGGCAGTTTTAAATTTTTTCATAGAGTTTGCTGATTTTTATAGCCTCCACTTTTTTTTATTTTTAAATCAATTTTGCAATGTTCGCCTGTCTGTTGGTATCACTGATAAGCGAAACTCTAAGATCGTGGTCGCTGATTTCGTGACTCCTACTTGTCTAATCTAATTTTAATACTCAATTTAATATTAGAATCCTTACTTTTTAAAAGTTAGTTTTCTTAATTTTAAAATATATGTTTGTATGTATAATATTTACGTTAAATACATTTATTTTAATGAAAACATTTGCATACATTTAATTAAGCAAACATTTTTTTTAAACACTAAACATTTTTCTTTTTTAACAATTTTATATATTTACCGATCTATTCAGAATTTGTAAAAGCTATAACTGTCATTAGACTATTTGCATGACAAATTCAATTGTCTCTATTTGTAAATTTTGTGATAGTTTCGAAAGCAGTTAATAAACCTCTGTAGGTTATTTGGTTGCGTTCTAGTCTATGAATCAGGGGTCATATGTTCGATTCCTTCTAGGACCCTTGGTCGATTGCGCTACACGAGACGATGGTCATTGTTACCAGTTCTTTTTTAGGCTTACTCAGAAGAAAGACTCTGTCAAAAAATCTTTAAAAAAAACTTTTAGTTTGAATTAGCAAAATTTTAAGAGATTTTTCTGCTGAAATTGATATTTTAAATGAATTCTCTGTCATTTAGTTTTAGAAAGTAACAAAAAGCAGCAAACTATATTGCTAATTTTTTTATTTTATTAAAAAAAATTAATTTAAAAAAAAATTTGGTTGGAAAACAGCATAACTAAGAAAATTGATACTTTGAAAATTTTCTTAAAAAAAATACAATTGAAGGGCTTATTGTAAAAACTCGATAAGCAACATTTCATTTTATGGTGGTTTTTGCCTTAAAACTTTTAAAATAATGTAGAAAATATAACTTTTGCAGAACTTTTATTCTCAATATACTTGTACGAAGGGTTAAAGCAAGACTTCTGCAAAAAATCTGTCAATGGAACATCATCAGAAGGCGAAAAACAGGAAAAAATAAAATGTTGCTTATCAAGTTCTTGCAGTAAGCCCTTCAATTGCATTTTAGCTTTAGAAAAAAATTATGGTTAAAATCTTTAACAAGTCTTTTTACATTAAATAAATATATTTTAGTTGATTATATTATATGTCTGAAAACAGCAGTTTTTTTGTAAAATCAGCAGATATTTTCTCATAAGGCTCAAAATGGGCGTATTTTTAGCAGATTTTTCTGCTGATTGGGCAGAGGTTTTATTCTCTTTGGTAAAAACAAGAAATATACTTTTATATTTTCGAATACGTTTGTTTATATGAAAAGTATTGTTATGACGAATTTGTGAAAAAAATATTTTAATGACAGTCATAGCCAGTCATAACTTTGAACTGATCCATTGATATTAACAACAAAATAATTGAACTTTAGGTCAATTTTATCTTAACAAAATAGATTCATATTTTTTAAGTTTTCAGTCCAATTTTTAGCCTTTCTCTTTTTGAACATTTCTGAATAATTTTATTTTTTTCTAAAAATGTATTAACTAATTTTTTTTGTCTGTTATTTCCCAGCAAAAAAGTGCATACTTCTTGCAATTAAAGTGCTTCAAAGCAACAGATGTAATCATACGAGGAGTTCCATAACAAAAGACAACAATTCCACTTTTTGAGTTTTTTGTTTTTTTTACTGAATCCTATTCTACACATTAAAATCTATGTAACCATTACTAAAAATCATCCCAAAGCTCAATATTTACACTGCAATTAACTGTTTACTTTAATTATGTAACATCCCAAAGCTTAGTAATTACACTCAAACTCACTACTGACTTTGTTTAGATTTGTGCGTTTATCTCAAAAACTGTTAAAGTGGAATTGTTGTGTTTTGTTATGGAACTCCTCATATACACTCAAAAAAGCAAATTAGGTCTATTCGATTACCTTACTACAATCTACTATTTTTACTTATTTTACTTCAGCAGGAAATTTTCAATAAAAAAGTAAGCAAGACTTTCCAGTTGTAATAAAAAATAGTAAGAAATTTGGGTAATCGAATAGAGCTATTGTGTTTTGTAATCTTAAATATACTCTATTATATTTAACAAGTAGAAAAGTTAAATTCGACTTGGCCGAATCTATAAATAACCTCCAGAACGCACTTTTTAAAGGATAGATAACACAGCTCAACAAGAAAATGCGTATTGGATTCTGGTTATTGATTTAGATAGTGTATGTTACGCTGATTCCAAATCCGGAGCCCAAATTTGTCTATCACGTCAGGATTTTGAGTAATTCGCGGTTAAAGTGCCGAAAAAGGGCATTTTTGACCCTTTTCAATAGCTTATAAAACAAGATCCTAACGTGCAAATGACTTGGTATCAAGCTCATTCGAAAGCCTGTAATTTTCTCTTAAAGATTAGATAAAATGTTCTAAAAATTTATTTTTCGAAAATGGTAAAAAAATCATTAGCAAAAAACCTTCCATTTTTTCAACATTTAGTTTATTTACACAGTGTTTTTTAACAAATTTCCATACAAATTCATACGTAAATTTTAAATTTAAAGCACTTGTGGCTAATGATTTTTTTACCACTTTAGAAAATAAATTCCAAGAAGATTTGATCTTGTCTGAAAGAGAAAATTACACACTTTCGAATGAGCTTGATACCAAGTCATTTGCATGTCAGGATCTTATTTTATAGGCGTTCAAAAATGGTCAAAATGGGCATTTTTTGACACTTTAACCGCGATTTTCTCAAAATTGTGACGTGATAGAAAAATTTGAGTGACCGTTTTGGAATCGGGGCACCAAACCCTATCAACTTTTTTGGTTTCATCCAAAACGCAGCGACAAACCTCAGATTTGTAGAGCGGTGTAATTTTCCAACGTTAAAAAAAAATTAACAAATTTGATTAGAAATATTTTATTTTGAGTAAAAAAATTTTAATTTTTTTTTAGTGTAAAATTTTTTTTTAGTGTAATTTTTTTTTTCTAGTGTAAAAATATTTTTGAGTGAAAAAAAGAACTTCGTAAAGTAATTTTGTGGTTTACTAATGTTTTTAAAGCTTGTTTAACGGTTTTTTCAACACGTAAATTAAAGGTAAAACAGCACTCAGAAAAAAAACTAACTAAAAAATAGGAAAATTAACTTAATTCAAGGAAAATTGATAATAATTTAGCTCCATTGCCATGTATTCTTTTTTACTTTTCAGTCCATATATTTTTTTTTTAAATAAGGGCCAATTTGAACTAGAAAATGGGAAAAATTTCCCATTTTTAAGTTAAAAACATTTTTGATGAGGACATTTTTCCTAAAAATTAGTTAATTTCATATTTTTTAATGGTTTATTTATAGAATAGCATGTGAATACACACATAATTCTCATTAGGTACATTTTTTATTATAAATGTAAAAAAAAACTTTTGTTTTTAATAGTCAAGCAATAAATTTTATTAGTTTGTAAAGTTAAATAATAACAAAGACTTTGACGTCTGTTCCCAGACTATGTGAAAACACACCAAAGCCAAGGCCTTTGTTGTGATTAAAATATTATATTTTTTTCTAACACATACATTCGTAGAAAAAAAATTTAAACATTAAATTTACTTCTTGTTATACATGATCAGTGGCGGGTACAGCTTTTGGGTCTGGGGGGGGAAAATTTTTTTTACTTCGAAAAAAAATCATAAATTCTCCTTTGTTGACGAGCAAAAAAAAGGGATACGTTTTTTTTACAAAAAAAAGTGATGGAAAGCTATAAAATCATCAAATTATATTAGGTTTTGCCGAATAAGGTTTGTTTTTCATGATCATATTTCGTTTAGATCATTTTTTTTTTTATTTGTTTTAAAAGAAAATTGTATATTTTTCGTATACATAAGAAGGGAATTTTTCAATAGAAGAAATTCTCCCTACATAGAAAACATCAGATGTTGAAACATTTTTCGTGAAAAAATTATTTTTTATAGGGAAAATGTCTCATAATATAACACTAAATGTCTCAGAATCTGAGACTATTTTCGTGTAGAAAAATTTTCGGATTTTTAAAAGAAATTCAAAAGAAAATTGTATATTTTTCGTATACATAAGAAGAGTCTAAATCTGAGAATTTAATAGAAAAAATTCTTCCTACATTTTTTTTTATAGGGAACATGTCTCAGAATATAAGACTTCTTCTTATCGGAAAATGTCTCAGAATCTGAGACTTTTTTCGTATAGAAAAATTTTCAGATTCTAAGAATTTTTTCCACAGAAAAAGTCTCAGATTCTGAGACATTTTACTATAGAAAAAGTCTCATATTTTAAAGCATTACTGAGACATATTTCCTATAGAGAGGTCTCTGATTATTAGATTTGTTTCGCACTGAAAAAATTTTAGATTCTGAGACCTTTTTTCTATAGAAAAAGTCTTAGATTCTTCGACCTTTTTTCCAATAGAAAAAGTTTCAGATTCTAAGACTTTTTTTCTAAAGAAAAAGTTTCAAATTCTGAGATCTTATTCCTAAAGAATAAGGTTCAGATTCTCACACATTTTTCCTAAAGAAAAAGTCTCAGATTCTGAGAGCTTTTTCTTATATAGAAAAAGTTTAAAACTCTGGCACTTTTTCTCTAAAGAAGAAGTGACAGATTCTGAGATCTTTTTCTGATTCTGAAATTTTTTCCGATTCTAAGACACTTTTCCTATAGAAAAAGTCCTAGATTCGGAAATGTTTTTCCTATACAAAACGTCTCAGACTTTAAGACCTTTTTCCTATAGAAAGGTCATAGATTCTGAGACCTGTTTCCTATAGAAAAAGCCTAAGATTCTGAGATTCTGAGATTCTGAGACCTTATTCCTATAAAAAAAGTTAGATTCTAAGACCTTTTTCCCGTTGAAAAAGTCTCAGATTCTGCGACCTAATCCAATTCAGTTAGTTTCAACTTCTGAGACTATTTTTCAACAATAAAAAGTCTCAGACTTTGAGACCTTTTTCTTCTTAAAAAAGACTCAGATTCTGAGATCTTTTTCCTTAAAATAAATCTCAAATTCAGAAATTCTGAGACTTTTTTCCCATAGAAAAATTCTTCTGCGACCTTTTTCCTATAAATAAGTTTTGAGACCTTTTTCACATAAAAAAAGTCTCAGATTCTGAGAATTTTTTCTTTAGAAAAATTTTATTCTTTAGAAAAAAAAAATTTTAAATAGTTTTACAAATGTAAGTTCGACTATCAACATTTTTAAGATTTTAAGATATTTTTTTTTATTGTTATGTAGAAGACAAACACCTTTTATATAAACCAAATTAAGATCCTGTAACATTTTTCTAAACAAAAAAAGCATATTCTAAGTAATTTGTTTATGCCAAAATTCATAATAAGATTGACAAATATTTTTCACAGAAAATTTTCAGATTGATTCACTGTTTCCTTAAAAAATTTTCCCTTTTAAAATTTTCAGAAATTTTTCTATGAAAAATTTTTGGACTTCAAAATTTTTTTAAAAAATGTCCTTCTTTCTTTTTTCTTCTTTTTCTTTTCTTTCCTTTTCTTTCTTTTTTCTTTTCTTCTTTTTTTCTTCTTTTTTTCTTTTTTTTCTTTTCGAAATTTGGTCTGGGGGGGGAAATTTCCCCTTTTTCCCCCCCCTTGTACCCGCGCATGTACATGATCAAACTTTTTTATTCACATACTTCAAATAATAAACCAAATGTGAATTGCACAAGCAAGCATGAAAAAAAGTAAATCAATAGTTTTCCCATATTATGAAAAATTTACTAAAATAGTGGAAAAAACTTTCTTAAATTAAGGAAGATAAATATGATGATCTAATTGGTAGTAAATTACGTTCTAAAACGGAATTTTTATACCCTCCAACTACAGTATGGGGGCATACTCACATTGTCATTCCGTGTGTAACGCATCGAAATATCGGTCGGGGACCCCATAATGTATATATATTATTCATTAGTGATCGATTCTAAGACATTCTAGCAATGTCCGTCCGTCCGTCTGTGGAGGACACGATACAGTTCAAAATAACAGAGCTAGACTCCTGAAATTTGGCACAAATAGGTCTAACGGTCATATGCTGGTTAAGTTCGGAGATGGGCAAAATCGGACCACGGGGGAAAAAGTTCCCCCTTTAAGAGCAAAACCAACCTCTGAAAAAACGCAATTTTTTTAGATTTTTTGCACTTTTTCTTAGCAAACGAAACATTTCTTATGTCAGAAGAAGTTAAAAGTCCTTCAGTTGAATCCAGGAAGGTTTTCTCCCACCGCCGAAACTTTTAAAATGTTCCTAAACATTTCCTTGTTAGGGTTATGTATGTATATGAATGTATGTGTGGAACAAGGTGCTAAAATCCAATTTTTGGATATCGCGTTTTTTTTGCAAAATCGTACCTTCCTACAATAGTTCGACCTATTTGTAAACAAATTTGTTAAAAACTTAACCTTTTTTGGTCATAAAAGTGACTTTAAAAGTTCAATTTTAACTATTGCTGTGTTTTTCAATAAGTGGATTTATTTTTGATTAATCTTATTTTGTTTAAAAAAAATATTTTAACATACCACAACAAATTTAGAATATTTTTTTCCGTAATCTACGATGAATTTGCAATTATAATCAGAAAAAAATGAGAAAAAAAATTTTGAAAATGAAAAAAGTTATAAATAAATCAAAATTAATCCAAAATGGACTTAATAAATCCTAAAACTTAGTTGGATTAATTTTGATTTATTTATAACTTTTTTAATTTTCCAGATTTTTTTATTATTTTTTCGGATTATAATTTCTAATATTCCAATTTTGTTTTGGCATGTTAAAATATTTGTTTTAAACTAAATAAAATTAATCAGAAAATAAATCCACTTATTGAAAAACACAGCATATTTTTGGGAATATTTAGTATTTTTTGCTGGATACTAACATGTATTTTGTAGTTAAGCAAAAGGTGGTATATCAAAATTCTTACATGTGCGATGGTTAACGTGTAGAAAACATCCTAGGCTTCAACATCTGCCCATTGGTTTGGCAAAAAACGCTTTTTTATCTAATATATCTATAGTTAAAGTGTAAATGTGGAAAAAGGTGCTATATCCATATAAAAACATAATATTATTTTACGTAATACAAATGGTGGATTTTGATAATCTATCAAATTTTTAAGTTCAAACTTATAAGTTGAATGGTTTGTAACTTATGTAATAAATTGTGAACATTTTTTAACCCATTATGGGAAGAGTTGTTTAAAATAAACCATATAATAGTTATTTTTTTTTTTTGTTATATTAACTGCTTTTTATTATTTTATATAAAAGTAAGTACTGCTGGACCCCCTCTAAATTTTGCTGAATTCGTCACGCTAAATTTAAATTTTTAAAAAATAACCCAAAAAACTTAAAACTACTTGCCAAATGTATTGAAATTCCTAGTAGAAATTGTAACATAGCACCTTATTCCACTAGAACAAAATTTCACATGCATTTTTATCCTACTTCCGCTCATTTGTTTTTAATGAAATTTTGTACATAGATGCATATGGTCCATCTTCGTCAAATTGCAAAAAGAAATTTAAAAAAATGTATTTTTTTTTGCGACTTATTTTGTTTTTTGCTTCTCCTGAACAATTTGGTTTTTGGATTATAGCACCTTGTTCCACACCCACATTCATATCACCTATCTGATTCGAAGCGTACCCAAACAATTTATTTGTTTTAGAAAATTATGTTTGGTGAATGTATCGTTTACCTGTGGTGTATCTCACCCAAGCCAAAAACCACCAAGATTTTATATGTTTTTATGCAATTTGATCTAATTGGATTCACTAAAATATGGCAATGTCAGGTCAAAACTCGAATGAAATCGAATTATATTTTATACAAGTTGATATTTTTTATGCAAAAACATCCACCATTATTCGGATTAAATTGCGTATAAACATATATTGTGTTACATATCATTATATATTGCATAATACAAAATTTTTACTCGGGTGTCTTAAAAATAAACTTCTAATTTCATATATTTAGGGAAAATTTCTTTTAAGGAAAAAAATTCTATTTAAGGAAAATTATGGACTATTTAACAGTCCTTGAACTAAAATTTGTTCCTAACAGTTAGGAACTTATCAACTTATAGGAAATATATAGCATATTTTGTATGTTTTCTCCTTTTTTTGTAGTTTAAAGCACTCCATTTAGAAGTGGAAGCACATTTTTTGCTGGGATTGTTTTATTTCTAAAGAATTATTTTTCTCGATTACTTTTTCGTTAATTATTATTATTTTCAATATACGTCGTATGGTACGGATCTTTTAAAGTAGTAGTTTTTAACAGTTTAACATTTATTGATTATTTTTTTTTTTTTGTATTTAATTACACAGGTATCTTGGTAGCGCTAGTGTTAAAAAATATATATATTTTTTTTAATTATTATATCTTTTTATCATTTGATTTCCCTAAACATAATTTCATTGATTTTTAAAAATTTGTTTTTTTATTTGTATTCTTTTAAAATAAAATTGTTAATACTGTAACAGTTAAAGTATCGAAGATTTTTATATGTGACCAAATTTTAGTAAATTTGGTTTATTTTTGATATTGTTTATTCTGTTTTTTTTCGTTAAACGTTTTTTTAATTTAATTTTTTTTTTTAATTTTCTTTAAGACTAAACGTACCAAGGTGGTAAAAATAACAATTTTGGTTTCGGTTGCTCTTACTTAGGTTAATTTTTGTCTTAATTTTAGTTTAGTGTAAAAAGTCCAAATATACTAAGGTGCATAGTTAAGAAACACGAGTTTTTGTTATACATAATAGTATTCTAGTGGTTAGCAATATAAAATAAAATTTCGGTTTGGTACCTTTTCATGACTGTCCTTCTGAACAGATCGGTCAAAAACTGACCGAATATTTAAAGAGGACGACTCTAAATGTCGAATTATCAGACGCTTTAATTACCGATTAATTTCTTAACTTGGCTTTCGATCTTCAATTTTGACTTAAAAATCTTATTCGATCTAGTAAGATTTTTACTTACCTTACCTATAAGGTAAGGTTAATGAGAATAAGGTCAATCCACAAAAACAAAATGGTTTAGGGAATGTTTTGCATATAGGCCGAAGTGCTGCCACACGCAAAAAAAAAACATGTTTGTGGTGATCATAATGGAGGGGCAAAATAGTATGTTTGGGATTATGGTTTCAGCAATCATACTGTATGATAATAACAAACATAGTGCAAACACCTTTTTTAAACATATAATGTTTGTGACCAATCACACTGTATGGTTGTAGCAAAACATAATCTAAACATAATCTGGTCTCTGCAACAGGCGTCATTTAGCTATAATGAACATAGTATGTTTAATAAAAGTTTGTTTACTTCATATTTTGCAAACATATACTACACATAAATAGACGTTCACAAATTTCTCTCACACTTTTGTTATGAATTAAAAATTATATTTTGTTTTCACAGATTTTTTTTATTTTTTTTTGTTTTGTTTTGTTTTTCTTTTTTTATATATCACTTCTGCTAGTACAAATAATTTGAACAACCAACCTCGTTGACAGATCACAAACGACTGACAAATCATAAACCACAAACAATAAATGCTATGAATAACTGACAATACTATGATTGTATACTTGAAATTATTATTTCTGATCATATAATGATTGCTATGATCATAATGTCAGGCCACCATGTTTCTGGTTAGATTTTTCGTAACCATACTGTGGTTCCATCCAAACATGTTTTTAATTTTAGAGTGGTAATCATTTTATCATGATCTCTGCAAGCATTATATTGTTAGACAAACATTAAAACGAATATAACATGATTGCTATAACAATGTATTGTTGTAGAAGCCATAGAATGGTTTCCGTGATCATGTTCCAAACATGTTTTTTCTCTGCGTGCATTGTTTTCCGTTCGTGTCTCAATATTTTTTTATACCCTCCAACTACAGTATGGGGGTATACTCACTTTGTCATTCCGTGTGTAACGCATCGAAATATCGGTGTAGGACCCCATAAAGTATATATATTATTGATCAGTGATCGATTCTAAGACATTCTAGCGATGTCCGTCTGTCCGTCCGTCCGTCCGTCTGTCCGTCCGTCCGTCTGTGGAAGACACGATACAGTCCAAAATAAAAGTGGTAGACTCCTGAAATTTGGCACATATATGTCTTATGTTCATAGGCTGGTTAAGTTCGGAGATGGGCAAAATCGGACCAGGGGGAAAAAAGTTCCCCCTTGAAGAACTAAACAAACCTCTGAAAAATACCATATTTTTACATGATTTTTTGTGTTTTTGTTTAACAAATCCAACATTTTAATGCTACAAGAAGTTCAAGGTCCTGCATTTGGACCCACAGAATTAGAAAAAATCGTTTTACGGTTCGCCCCCCCTTTTATGGGCGTGGAATAAATTTTTTTTTTATATAATGATAAATTTGTATTTCTTTAGTGCAAAAAGAATAAGAATTATTTTTTTTAACACTTATTCGAGAGGAATTGTGCCCCCCCCAAAAAAAGACGCCCCTGCAATATTTTTTTTATTTATTTGCATGTTGGAGGGTATAAAAGATTCGGCACAGCCGAATTTAACACTCTTACTTGTTTTTTTTACATTTCTCACTTTGATAATTTAATTAATGAAATACATAGTAGCAATAGTTTAATAGCTCGAAAGTCCAGAAGATCCAAAAAACATAAGAACCGAAACATAAAAATCTTCTTAATGATAAATCAGGGTATTCACATAGGAAATGAAAGCTATTTTCTACAGATGTTTGAAAAATCTTCAAGTGTCGTTTGACATTACCCCGATTTTTGCTAATTCTTTTTTTTTAAGTTTATCATCTTAGCTGTTGTCAGTCGATATGCACACGGTTTTTTTTAATCAATTTATTGTCTACATAACATTTTTGTATGTTTGTTGTCATTTGAAATCGTCCATTTGCTTGTCCACTTGTTTCTTGTATCGAGCTTTATTTTCTGAAAAGTTAGGGAGAGTGGAAAAAATTACTCAGATTTTTTTATAATACAGCTGTAATATAATTTTCCAAAAAAAATTGATTTGCATTATTCCCAAAATGTTTAGCGGATGCTCCCTACTAATGTAGTGCATTGTGTTGGAATTAGGAACATAGGTTATGAGAAAAAAGAAAGAGGAAGTAGTGTTTATGCAGATTTAGTTAAAAACTTTTCCAGATCGTAGGTGACTGGGAAGACTTCTGCGGTTAGTGAATTTGACATACGACTAGTTCGACAAGAAACGAATCTCAACTCAGGCAGAACAACATAAAAAAATTACGCGAAAAAAAAATTTGCGATTTTTTTTTTTTTCAAAAAATATGTTTGCTTTTGTTAAAGTACCATTCGGTATTCAATTCTGTTCACATATGTCAACCCGCAGCAGAATTAGAGTATTTTGTATATTTAGGTTATATTGAATGCACCAAAATGTTTGAGGTGTCCTTACATTTTCGTTCATAACTTTTGAACCGCTGAACTGATATCGCTCAAATGCAATACCAAACTTCTCGGGAGAACTTCCAATAAACAATGTGGAGGGTATAAAAAGCTCTAACAAATGTGGTTTATTTTCTTTAGTTTTTCATTTTTCATGATCAGATCTTTTGAAATAAAAAATAAGCACACTAATATATATCGCAGCACCCTCCTTTGTTGATAAATAGCACTAAACCGTCAACTTAATAAATAATAAAAAAAATGGCTATTAATCACAGCTTCAAAAGAAGTTCGCCAGATCAACATCAGATGGCACTGGAACAACTGTTTTCAAAAATAAGTATTGCTTCTTTAAAAAAAAAAACATATTGGTTCCAACAAGCAACACATTGAAAGGCACCTACGAAAAAAACATACTGTCAATCGCAAAGAGTGAATTAAAATGCTCTCTAAAACATTCGAGATCGAAGCGCAAATTGCAGTTGGGTTGTTATTGTCAGGCTTAGTAACCTTATTCTTTTAGGAATGGAACTTGAACTTCTTCCAGCAAACGGGGAAGACTCACACACGGTAGAAAAAGCAAAAAAAGTTGATCCAATGGACGAGCGAGCGTCACTGTTTCAGCATCAACGAAAGAATTACATCCGGCCCCGGTGGCTTCTTGACGTTGAGATCATCAAGAAACCTTTTATTTATTATTTTTTGGTTGTGATGAAAGAATGTTCAGTTATAATAAGCGATATTCGGCTATGACAAAAACATATTGAATTATGACAACCGATATTTAAATATGACAACCTGATTTGTCACACCAACCTATGAAAACTAAATATTCGCTTCTTACAAATGAAACGGTGTTAATCAGACGACAAAAAATGCAAATCATGAACTAGCAAGGAAAGTCTTTCACAGAGCACCCACCGATTGTCCTGAAACTTGCATATACTATAGAAAAGAGTGGAGCAAAATAAGAGAAATCTGTTTTTTATAGTTGCCCAATCTCACATTTAGCGGGTCAAAGGGGAGGGGGAAAAGCGTTTTTTGTCTTTCGTTTTTTGAGGATTTTTCCCATTTCTTCAAAAGACACTATACGAACATTTTATTCAAGAAAGTTTTTTTAAAAGCCTATCCAATGGTGTATAAGATAATCTTTATCAAAATTAAGATGACGAAATTCTTTCTAGTTCGGCTTTTATACGCATTTTCCCGGAAGCCCTTATTTTTTCATAAGGTGGCTACCCTTTTTAAATTTGGGATTGGGCAGCTAAAAAAGCAGGTAACTCTTATTTTTGCCCCTCATTCCCATATTCAAGTTTCAGGACAATCAGTGGGTGCCCTGTAAAAGACCTTCCTTGTAGTACACATCCTTTCTTAAGTACTTTTCGAAAAAGTCTGTGTATCAGCTCATTATCTTTGATTTCAAGGTTTCATCCTAATTTATCTCTACTAATTTAAAGTATGTCAGTAGCTTAAATTTAAATGATAAAGAGGTTAAAGAATAAATTTGTTTTTTCAATTTAAATTCGTTTTTGATACCGTTTTTGAGCAAAATAATGGAGGAGTTAACGTTATTTTTAAAATTTATGTTCTTTACAATTTGGACCATAAGTTTTAAAGTCTTGAATAAATATTAAAACGAGAGTAATAATGTGTCTTGTACTTGTTGGGGGTGCTGATGCACATATTTAAATGCCACCCAATATGTCCCTTTTAACAAATTCATATAAACCACATTGTGCTATAAATATACCACTCACACTACTACCCGACCCGGTAGTTGCATTTCCATTACCACCAACACCATTACTACCAGCACTACCACCACCACTACTATGCATTTTATCATTTTGTACTGTGGTCTTTGAAATTTTCTTAACCACATCTAAACCTTCAATGACACAACCAAATATAGCAGTAAAACCCAACTCTGTTAATATTATGCGAAATTGTGATCCCACTAAACCTTGAGAATCAAATTTCTTCTTAGCCCTACGCATACCCACAGCCCCCGCAAAGGGTGAAATATTTGTATCATCCGGTACAAATTGTACATCTTCATATATCGAAAGACTACTGTAGCCGGTATTTTGTTCTATATCTCCGGTAATAATACTTTCATTAGGATGACATTCAAAAACTTTACAACCACTATAACCAAAACCCTTTTCGTGCGTAGTGAGAGCATGAAAATTATAAGACATTTTTGGAGCTATATCCGAAAATACCTTAATTAAAATGCGACCAAAAGCTTGACCATTTCTTTCAAAATCAAAATAATAAATTTGATTATTAGCATTTGAAATCGGATTAAATATTAAATTTACCACCGATTTACGAGACTCATCATAACTTTTCACAGAAGGTTTTTTATAGGGTTGAAAATTAGTGGTCAACAATTCGAAAGTGTTGGAATCTGTTGTATTATCATGATGATATGGTGGCGGTGGCATTGTGTCAGTAGTAGCAATTTCAGCATATGTCTTGGGTTTATTTTTATCATCATGATGATTATAAAAATTAGGAACATCCCTTATTGTATCGTAGGATAAACAGTTGTTAATGATATTTTGATATGTTGTTGCGGCTTGTAATTGTTGATTTTGTTGATGCTGCTGCTGTTGCTGCAACATTTTGTGTTGATATTGTTGATAACGTAGAAATTGTTCTTCGATAAATTGTTGTTGTTGACGTATATATGAGCAATATAAACGATAAATGCAATAATTTGTTAAAATCATCATTGAATTATTTTCCCGATTCGGCGCATCATTTGTTTTTATCTCATCATTGAAATTGTTGTTTGCAAACTCTTGTGTTTCAAGTTTTTGAAATATTTGCTTAATAATATCAAAATCTATAATTCTTTCACTTTTCTTAAGTAATTGTTGCATTTTAAATTGTTGCAACATTTGCTTATGTTTTAATTTAAATTTTGAATTTTCCTCTTTTATTACCCTGTACAATTTTAAAATCTCCATGGGTGTTTGTTTGCCCAACAACTCCAAGCAAAGTTGTAAGTTTGTTAAAGTTTCTTTCATTTCCTTCAAATCCATAGTATTTGTGGTGGCCACCAATTCATTTTCAATTTGCAATTTTAATGAACAACAGGTTTCAAGTATTTTTAAAAGAAAATCTTTTTGTTGCAATTTTAAATTTTCCATATCATTAAGAGTATCTTGTATTTGTATAAATTCTTGTTTTATATGTTTCTGATAGCAATCTTTGGCTTCTGATTGATTTTTTATTGTATGTTCCTTGTGTTCGGAACCGGCATTACAACCTCTACATAAGACCATCATACAGGTGCTACACCATAAAGTATTTGGCATGCCATGAATAAAACAATTTTCTCCCGGAGAAATTTTTTCTAATCCTCCCATACTACTACCTCCAACAACTCCTCCACCTCCACTGCCATTTGAATTAATCATTAAATTTAAATTTCCTTCCAAATCGTTATTAAAATATAATAAACTTCCTATGGAATTGTCGGACGAGGCCAAAGAAGCTGATCTCGTTTTATTATCAACATTTTCAAAATCCTTTGTCACAAACTCTTCGTCACAACCAAATGTTGTTGTAATGTTATTATAATTATTACAATTTTGTAATTGTAATTTTGTATTAAATTTATTTTCAGTTTGTATAAAATTTTCGGTATTTTGGTTTTCTGCTAAACCTGGCAGATCGATAGTTTTTTGGCATTGTATACAAAAAATTTGCTGAGAATCTTTGGTTTTCAGTATTAGATTTTCTAAACAATTTAGACAATACCAGTGTTTACATGGTAATAATTTTGGCACGGCATTTTTAAAATTAAGTGGTAAATGGCATCGACTACAGTTGATTAAATTATTTGTTTTATGTGACACAGCCATGATGTTTCTCTGAAAATATTGAATTAAAATTAAGATTTATTTTTTTATAGAAAAAGTCTTAAAATTAAAGAATTGCAACTTCTAGATTTAGAAAATTTTATACACTCAAAAAATTATGTTAGTAAAATCAACTGAAAATGTCAGTTAAAATAACTACTTTGTAAGTTGTTTTGGGGTCAACTACTTTTTCAGTTAAATCAACTAACAATGTTAGTTATTTAAACTGACAAAAAACAACTGACTTATGTAGTAAAAACTAGTAAAAATAAAATAATCAATAAATAATTTTTTTTTTTGAAAAAATTTTTTTAGAAAAAAATTTGAAGACCAAATTTTTTCAATTTTTTTTTTTTTAAAAAAGTTGTGAAAAATAAAAAAAAAGGAAAATTTATTTTTATTTTTTGGAAAAAAACTGAAAATTTTTCAGAGATAAAAAAAAATAAAATTAACTACTTTAAATAACTGTTACTACATCACAGTACTTTTTTGTTAGTTATTCAAAAAATTACTTAAAATAACTAACAGAAATAGTTGTTTGATATTTTTCATACAAAAACAACTGACTTTGTAGTTGAAAACAACTAACTACTGTAAAATATACAAACAACTAACATGTAGTAACTTACATAATTTTCTGAGTGTATGAAATTAACTTTTGAAATTTTATTACTCTGTGGAACATAAACATATAATGACTTTTTACTTTCCGAAATATTTGTCCTAGACCCTCTTTAAGATAACAATTATCAATTGGGGTCCGGGAATTCCGGGAAAACTCTGACGGTAATTCCCGGGAAATTTTTATGTTTTTCCCGGGAAATCCGGTAATTTTATAAAATAGACCTTTTTACTTAAAGACGGTTATTTTAATTAAATTTTTATATATTTTAACAGAAAAATTGTTAAATTGTTTAAAAAGACTCCATTCAAAACAGCATCTTTAGAAAAATATGCAAAAGAAGAGTTTGGTAAAGGGTCCATCTAGTTCATGATATAAAAAACAAGTGGAACAGCATGGTACTATAATTCAATAATTTTTAAAAGCGAAAAATTCGTAAACATTTTATTAAATCATTTTTAATCAAATTCTTTACGTGAAAATGCAAAGGAAATATTTTGTCCGGGATTTAGAAAATTTTAAAAAACTTTTTTAATGAATATTTTTTACTCCAAAAAGCAACAAAAAATTGTCAAAAAAAAAATATTTGGAAAGGTGCTCTCAACGTCCCCCACTGACCCCATCAACACCCCCCCCCCCCCCCAAAAAAAAACTTCCCTGACAAAATTTTTTTTTTAATTTTGGAGGGTATAAAAGATTCGGCACAGCCAAATTTAACACTCTCACTTGTTTTTTTTTTTTAAACAGCATTTTTAATAAAAAGTTTTACTCCAAAACAAAGTTGACTGATATAACGTTGTAAACTGAGCAGAAATTTCATTTTTTTGACAAGTTCGGTGTTTATTTTTCCGTTTTATTATTTGAAATTTCAAGCACTTTTAGAAATAGCAATTTTTTATTTTTTAAAGATCATTTAAAAATAATTCTCCCAAATATTAAAAAAAAAAAATTCTAAAATTTAAAATTAAATTAAAGAAAAAAAAAATTAAATTCACAATTTTCATAATTCTTTTTTGGTTCGACATTTTATTTTTTACGTACACACCGATTTCTGTAGTTTTTCTTCATTCTTTCTATCTGTCATTTGTGTGTGTTTTCTACACTAACGAATATGTCGTAAGGTCGTCATAGGCTGGTTAAGTTCGAAAATGGGCAAAATCGGAACAGGGGGAAAACTTCCTCCTTAAAGAACTAAACCAACCCCTTTTGTGGTCGTGGATAATAAAATCGTTTTATATTGGATAAAATTTTACACTTAAGTGCAAAAATAATAATAAATAAATGCCAACATTTTTCTCGAAAGGGAATGTGTATTCCAACGCCCCCCACCGAAAAATTGTTATACCCCGCTAACAAAGTTCGGATTGCTCCAAATAAAAGACTTAAACGAATATAAATAATTAATTTTTTTGGAACCTTCATTTTTCGGAGTCGAAAAAGATTCAAAAATAAAACATTTTTTTTGAGTTTTCAATTTTGTTTTTCAAAAACACTAAATTTTTGGATTCAATATAAAACCATCCGTTTAAAGTCCAAAAGGAATCTACAACAAACAGAAAATTGTTTTATAAAAAAATTAATTCAAAGTGACTCCTAAAAGGTTTAAAATTGTAATATTTTTTGAGCCATCCAATAAGACTCAAAAAAATTATTGCTTTTGGAGTCAACAAATATTTTTTCTTTCAAAAAAAAAAATATAAGTCAGAAAATAATTTTCGTTACAAACGCTTAATGTATATACCATTAAAAAGGGAGATGTTTCTGGATAAATAAATATTCAATATCGCAGAACGAGGGACCGCCAGAGGGTTAATATGCTGAGCAGAATGAAATAGAGATTTGTTGTAATTTTGTTATATTTTTATTTATGAATGTATGTTGTATCTGTGTATTGTTTTTATTTATATGTAAGTGTCGTGAGATATGTAAAATAAAATAAAAATTTTAAATAAACAGATCTGATCTCGAGATTTACGCCTTTTTTTATAAAAAATACAACAAAAAAAACACCCCGAAAAACACACTTTTTTTAATGAATCCAAAATGACTCTAAACCGACTCCAAAATATGGACAAAATTTCCCCTTTTTTAATCATTTATTGGAGTCATTTTGGAGACCAAAAAGAGGGCTCTTTTGGATGAACCACTTTCATACGAAAATTTGAAATTTCTGTTACATTTTTTGAGCCCATTTTGGAGTCTAAAATGAGTCTGCTTGCTTGCTGGGTGTTCGAGTGAAAATTTTTATATATTTTTTTATGTTTAGGCATTATTCATGGATTCGGCCAAGTCGAATTTAATTTTTTTACTTCCCAGCAAACAAGCAGACTCATTTTAGACTCCAAAATGGGCTCAAAAAATGTAACAGAAATTTCAAATTATTGTATGAAAGTGGTTCATCCAAAAGAGCCTTCTTTTTGGCCTCAAAAACGACTCCAAAAAAAGATTCAAAAAGGGGAAATTTTTTCCATAATTGGAGTCTGTTTGGAGTCATTTTGGGTTCCCATAAAAAAGGGTACTTTTCTGGGTGGTATTTTTATTGTTTTTTTTTTATTAATAATAATAAAATCCGTTAATCTTGAGATCAGGTCTGTTTATTTAAAAATCATTATAAAATCTAAGAATACACCTACATAATAAAAACAACAAATGTACATACATATTTTTACATAAATAAAAATATTAAAAAAATGCAACAAATCCCTATTGTTCTCTGCTCTGCAAAACAATCCATTCGCGGGCCCACAACCTTCGATCTTGAATATGTTTTTATTTAGAAAAATTCTTCGTTTTTAATGCTATTTACAAAAAAAATCTTTTCGTTTGACTTATAATTTATTTTGAAAGAAAATTATATTTGTTGACTTCAAAAGCAATAAATTTTTGGAGTCTTTGGATGGCTCAAAAATATTTCAATTTTAAAAATTTTAGGAGTCAGTTTGAAAAAAAAATTGTATGAAACAATTTTCTCCATATTTTAGACTTCTTTTGGACTCTTAACGAATGGTTTTATATTGAATCCAAAAAATTAGTGTTTTTGGAAAACAAAATTGAAAACTGAAATAAATTGTTTTATTTTTTAATCTTTTTTGACTCCGAAAAATGAGGGTTCGAAAAATAATAATAAACTCAAATAAATTGTTTTATTTTTTAATCTTTTTTGACTCCGAAAAATGAGGGTTCGAAAAATAATAATTTTTTAGATCAATTTAAGAGTCCTACACTTGGAGTGCTCCGAAGTATGTTGACTGGGTTATTTTTTTTTTTTTAATTTTTTCAAAACTTTTTTGTAGAAATTTTTTTTTAATAGATTTCTTTTTCCAGTGGCGGGTACAGCTTTTGGGTTTGGGGGGGGAATTTTTTTTTACTTCGAAAAAAAAATCATAAATTCACCTTTTTTTGACGAGCATAAACAGGGATTCGTTTTTTTTTTTTTGCAAAAAAGGTGATGGAAACCTATAAAATCATCAAATTCATTAGTTTTTGCTGGAGGAGGTTTGTTTTCCATGATCATAAGTATTGCGTTTAGATCACTTTTTTTAATTTGTCGAAAAAGAAAATTGTACATTTTCGTATACATAGAAAAAGTCTCAGATTCTAACACATTTTACGCATAAAAAGTCAAAATCTAAGACTTCTTCTTTACAAAAAATGTCTCAAAATCTGAGACTTTTTTCGTATAGAAAAATTTTCAGATTCTAAGAAATTTTTTCCACAAAAAAGTCTAAGATTCTGAAACCTTTTATAGAAAGTGTCTCATATTTTAAAGCATTTTTAATATATTTTTCTTATAGAAAATGTCTCAGATTAGTATATTTGCTTCGTACTGAAAAAAAATTTAGATTCTGAGACCTTTTTTCTATAGAAAAAGTGTTAGATTCTGAGACCTTTTTCCTAAAGAAACAGTTTCAAATTCTCAGACCTTTATCCTATAGAAAAAGTCTCAGATTCTAAGACCTTTTTTGTGAAAAAAGTCTCTGATTCTGAGACCTTTTCCTATAGAAAAACTTTCAGATTCTTAGACCTTTTTCTTTTTACAAAAAGTCCCAGACTCTGAGACCTTTTTTAAAAAGTCTTAGATTCTCAGACCTTTTTCCCATAGAAAAGGTTTTAGATTCTGAGAGCTTTTTCTTATATAGAAAAAGTATAAAATTCTGGCACTTTTATCCATTATAAAAAGTCTCAGATTGTCAGAAGTTTTTTCTTCAAAAAAAGTATCGATTCTTAAAAATTTTCCTATAGAAAGTCTCAGATTCTAAGACCCTATTCCTATAGAAAAGGTCTGAGATTGTGAGACTCTTTCCAAAAGAAAAGGTCCTAGATTCTGAGACGTTTTTCCAATAGAAAAAGTCTTAGATTCTGGGACCATTTCTTAGGTATAGTCTAAGTATAAGTCTAAGATTTTCGCAGATTTTTAAATTCTGGCAAATTTTGAGACCTTTTTCCTACAGAAAAAGTAATAGATTTTGAGACCTGCTTCCAATAGAAAAAGTCTCAGATTCTGAGACATTTTCCCTATAGAAAAAGTATAAAATTCTGAGATTCTCAGACCTCATTCCTATAGAAAAAGTCTTAGATTCTAAGACCTTTTTCTCACAGAAAAAGTCTCAGATTCTGTGACCTTCTGCCAATTGAGAAAGTTTAAACTTCTGAGACTTTTTTCAGCAATAAAAATTCTCAGACTTTAAGACATTTTTCTTTTTAAAAAAGACTAAGATTCTGAGACCTTTTTCCATAGAATAAGTCTGAAATTAAGAGATTCTGAGACCTTTTTCCCATAGGAAAAGTCTCAGATTCTTATACCTTTTTCATTTCGAAAAAGTCTCAGATTCTTATACCTTTTTCTTTTCAAAAAAGTCTCAGATTCTGCGACCATTTTCCTATAAATAAATCTCAAATTTTGAGACTCAGATTCTGACACCTTTTTCCTTCAGAATAAGTCTCAGATTCTGAGACTCTAAGAATTTGGGAATTCTTCTACAAAAATCCGAAAAAGAAAATTTTTGAGAATGTGAAAAATTTTAGAGTTTTTCTGCACCTTTTCTATAAAAAATGTCACAGATTCTAAGACCTTTTTAATATAGAATAAGTCTCAGATTCTTAAACCTTTTTCCTATAGAATAAGTCTCGAATTCCGACACATTTTTTCTGTAGAAAAAGTCTTAGATTTTTCAAAAGGAAAAGTTTTTCAATCCTCAAACATTTTCTTTTACGGATTTTTGTAGAAAAATTCTCAAAATATAAGTACTATTAAAAGATACCAAAAGTCATAATAAGATTGACAGATATTTTTTCACAGAAAATTTTCAGATTGAGTCACATTTTTTCCTTTAAAAATTTTCCCTATAAAAACTTTTAGATTTTTTCTATGAAAAATTTTCGGATTTCAAGATAATTTTCATTCGGAAATTTTTTTCGAATATTTCCTTTTTCCTTCTTTCTTTTTTTCTTCTTTTTTTTTCCTTTTTCTTTCTTTTTTCTTTTTTTTTCTTTTTTTTTTCTCTTTTTTTTCTTTTTGAAATTTGGTATGGGGGGGAAATTTCCCCTTTTTCCCCCCCCTTGTACCCGCGCATGCTTTTTCAAATATGTTTTTTTGCAATAATCATTTTTATATTGTGGAGGGTATCAATATATTTGGCAAGGCCGAATTTTTATTATGGCCGTTATTCCAAAAAAATAATTCACATAAAAAAAATGTGCAAAGGAAAATTTCCGAACTTTTTTGGTGTTCTAGATTTCACTTCCGATTTTTTTGGTGAAAGTAAAAAGAATGCATTTTTTTGGTATAATTTTTTAACTATAAGTTATTTGATTTGAACTTCGAATGAAATTGTGATAAACAGAACATCCAATTTTATTTCATTTCAATTTTCCGAATCACAAAATTTCATGTGAATTAAAAAGTTGCCTTTATCTTTATTTTAATAAATTACGAAAACAAATAATTAGTGTTTCTTTAAATTACGTGTTTTGTGTATTCGTTTAGTTTTTTTTTAATTAATATATATATTTTTTTAACCGCCAATTTGAGATTTTCATCTTTTGTGGTTGACTTTTCCTATTATTCTATTTTTATCTGCTGCCAAACACCTGTATGCAACAAAAATGTTGCCGCCTAACTCTCATTAATTTTTTTATGCAATAACAGCTATTTACTTTGGCCAAATACAATACACCTTACTCTCGATTTACATGCTTCCTTTTGTATACGATTTTAAAAACACATTTGCGATACATGCTATGGGGTACTTTTTACAGTAAAACCCGGTTAAAAGAAAACTTCAAGGGACCAGTAAAAATAGTTCTTTATAAGCGAAGTTCGCGAATAATGGTATATTTTTATATTTGTAAATAAACTAATTTGTGGGAAGAAAACATTAAAAATATAAATAAATTAATTAAATTAATTACATGAATTATGTGGAAGTGAATATAAGGATTAATTAATATTTTTTCTGTACCGCTAGATGGCGGTGTAATGTTTAAACTATGAGTTATTTTAGTAAATAAAAATCAGTTTTTCCATACAATCGTTTTACATCGAGGTAAATAGGGAATTTTTACAATGTTCCAATTTTTGTTTATATTTAAGGCATTCAGTAATTTAACCAGTTACAAATTACATGAAAATTCTTTGTAACAAATCTACTGCATAAATCGAGGGATGCATTTGTTACAGTGAGAGTCAATATGTATTTAAGAGAAAAGCAAGAGAGTTGTTTTATTATTTTATTTTTTATATAAAGACCTATATTTCACATCATAACTAACCTTGATATTGAATCCTTATGTCCTTATAAGAAGCTTTTTTGTTGTTGTAATTGTATTTTTGTTTTTGCTTAACCTTCACCTTGAAAAGCAGTTAATATTCTTACTTTCTCTAGGATTATATTAAAATGTCCTGCCTTTTAGTAAGGCTTTTTTTTTACTAAACTTTTATGTTAATGTTTGTCTTTAAATTCATATGTTTAGAAGTACATCTGTTGTAATATTTAACGATGTCAACTTAACCTTTGATTGGTTTAAATTTTTAATGAAAATTTTTGTTTAGAAAGTTTTTTTTTAGAATCTGTGGTATTATCGTTATTAGAAAAACAAGTAAGGAAATTATAGTCGGTCAAGACTGACCATTTAGTACCCTACATCAGAGTTTCCCGGAAAATGGGTCCTGAGTTCAAAAATGGGCCGATTAGATCTAAATTTTGTTAAATCTTTAATAAGTGTAAAAAACACACACAAATTAAATTTGAATGAAATACACTCTAATTAAAATGATTTCAGTTTCCTACTATAAATTGGGTAAATTTACACAAAATGTGTAGTTTTACCAAAAAATTATTGGAAATTTACACATTTACAGTAGTATATTATTTGAATTTGTTGAAGTAGTATATTATTTGAATTTTAAATGTTTTATAGTAGGAAACTGGACTCATTTGTTTAGAGTGTAGGCTTCGTTTTTTTGCCAATAATCCGCTTTGAGCAAATATCGGGCGAAATTTTCACTTAGCCCTAAGTCCAAAAATGGTCCGATGGTAATCAGATTTGATAAGGTTATAAAAGTACGCGTTTAACAGACACAAACAAAATTTTAATTAATTTTTTTTTTTTTTTTTTTCATGTAATTTGAGAGATGTATGTGAAAATCGGGAAATGCGGTTTGTATGGGGGCTACAAGAAGAACTGGACCGATTTCTATAAAATTCGGAATGTTGATTTGTGAGGACTAAACACGTTTACCTGTCAATTATAGTATGGATATTAGAGTCATTTGAGCCAAAACTAAAGAGGACCTTCGTATGGGGGCTAGGCTTTGTCCTTGGGACAAGAGAGACTTAAGTTTCAAATTTCAAGTCAATTGATTAAAAATTACGACCTGAATCGTGTTTACATGGACAGACATACATACAGACGGACGGACGAACATCGCTAAATCGACTCAAAAAGTGATTCTGAGTTGATCCGTATACTTAAAAGTGTAGTTACAAATATCAGAACAAACTCATTATACCCTGTACCACAGTGTGGTGTAGGGTATAGTGATTCAGAGATCTTAGAACTTTTCTTTTAAAATCTGACAGATATTTATAGAAAAAATTTCTTTTTGTTAGAATCTAGAAAATATTTTATAGAAAATTTGATAAAAATTTTTTGTAAAAAAAATGTCTTAGACTAAGGGTTGAAAAAGATTTCTTGCACTCAAAAATAAGGGTGGTAAAAAATAGAAAATTGACTTAATTTTGAGAAAAAATAGTAATGATTTGGCTTCAAAGATTTTTTTTCATTTGTTTAAATTCATATTTTTCTTAAAAATGAGGATAACAATTTTAACTACAAAATAGGAAATATTTTACTATATTTTAGTTCATACACATTTGAGGACTAGATTGGGGCCAGACCCCATGGGCACAGACCCTGTTGGCTAAAAAATTTGATAAATTTTTTTTTTAAAAAAAATGTCTTAGACTAATATGACCGATAAGCCGAGACACCCCAACCTTAAAATCGTTTCTTTTATATATATTTTAAGTTTCAGACCAATGGGTTCATAAGGGTTGAAAAATATTTCTTGCACTCAAAAATAAAGGTATTAAAAAATAGAAAATTGACTAAATTTTGAGAAAAAATTGTAATGATTTGGCTTCAAAGATTTTTTTCATTTGTTTAAATTCATATTTTTCTTAAAAATAAGGAAAACAATTTTAACTATAAAATGGGAAATATTTTACTATATTTTAGTTCATACACATTTGAGGACTAGATTGGGGCCAGACTCCATCGGTACAGACCCTGTTGGCTCGAGACTACGTTGGGTTATTTAAGGGTCGCCATAGATTTAGATTCAAAACTTTTGTCTGTTTCGTTCTACCTTGCTTAGTTTTTAAGATATGGAACTAGGGGACTGATAGGGTCTTGAGAATCTTATAAACTGGATAACTCAAAAACTATTACTCGGAGGGCTTTCCAGTATTTTTCGTAAGTGTTGTAAGAGTCAAGAGCTACCCGTTTGACTTTTTGTAGTGTCGCAGTATTTACCGAGATATGCTCATATATACACTCAAAAAAAAACGTGGGTATTCAATACTAAAAATTTAGCTACGAATACTAATGTTTTAGTCCAAAAGGACCTAGTGCAGGAATTGGTAATCAATACTAAAATTTGTTACTAATATCTAGTACATGAAAAATACTAAAAAAACAGTAAATATTACTGCAATTTACTACAATTTTAGTAAATATAATTACTAAAAAAATCATAAATATTTAAAATTTTTGCCTATTTAGTAAAAAAAATACTAATTTTAGTATATAAAATTGCTAATTTTAGTTAATAAAATTACTACCTATATCAATTTTAGTAAATAAAAATCAGAAAAAAATTATATATAAATGATTTTTTATTTCACTTCGGTTATAAGATATACTGATTTACATCTCTTCTTGCGCTGCTTAAAAATGTAGCGTAGATTGTACGTCAGGCATTTGAAAATATAAATAAATGTTGTCGCCATACCATTGAAATATATTTTGAAAACGATTGCTAAAAATATAAAAAGAAATAATATTTTCTCAATACATGTTCAAATGTGTGTACAAACATTTTACTACAGATGGTGTTTTTTTTACCTACATTTATTTTGTATACGTGTGTGTGTTCTTCAGCTTGATTTTTTTTGCACAGCCATTGAAATGAAAAACGATTTAACCAAAAAAATTGATGTAGTTTTATTATTAATGGCATTTTATTTAATGTACATACATATATAAATAAAGAACATATTTATTTAATTAGTTTAACACCACACAATTTAATTAAATAAATTTAGAATATATTTTTTTTTTACAAACACTCCGTGACCGTGTATTGCGTTGTTTCGGTTTTAATTCTTCTTTTCACTAAACAAACAGAAAAATCAGTTGGTAGCACTGAGTTAAATGCAAGCAAACGTGGTGTTCGCACACACTGCAGCAGCAAACAACAGACGGCAAGAAATATAAAGAACTGTGTTTAATTATAAATTATAAATTAATACAATAAGTACTTTTTGTATTTACAGCTTGGGGTATGCTTTTTTAATGTTAAGAAATAAAAAATGCGTCATTTTAGTGAAATTATAATTAAATAGAGTACTCTTGATTTTTTCTGTCTGCTGCTTGCTGCTGAATTGTGATGAAGCATGTAGTCGCTATTACAAACAGTATTGCCACTACCAATATGAAAAAAAACGCAAAAATCGTAGGGAAAGGGTAAAAATTTACAAAAAAAAAAATCAGCGACAAGAAAAAAGAGAAAGTTATAAAAAAAAATGGAAAATGTGATTTTAAAAATATTTGTTTTTATCATAAATTAAATAAATAAGCTTCCCGGGTAATATGAGGTCATATCGGGCCAATTTTCGGATCAGATCATATATGAACATATATGGAGGCATATATGATAATATATGGTTATATAAATCCATATATGATCCATATATCTTCATATATGATCATATATATTTCATTTTTACCCGGGTTATACAATCAGGAGCAAAAATAATATTACATTCATATTACAATTCGTGCTGGATTTAGCGCTCTCCGACCACCAAAAAGCTAATTTTTTTAATCTAGCGCGTTTTTAAAAAATGCGCTAAACTGGCGCATTCCCCCTTTTTCATTTAGCTCATTTAGCGCTTTCTGTGAATAGGCCTGATGATTTTATATTTTTTAACCTTAAATTATAATTATTTTTTAGCGCTTTTTGGCGCTTTTAACTTAATTTATATTTAGCGCTTTTTGAGTCACTGTTTTGCGCGTTTTGCCTGTTACATAATTTTCGAAAATAACCCCCAATTTTCTTTATTTAAATCTGCCAAAAATACATATTTTGATTGCATCATTACAAAAATACAACTCCATAACCAAAAAAATAAAATAAAACATGGTCTGATTTTTCCCAATTTCATTAGGTCTTGGGCTTAAGTTTCAAATTTCAGCAAAATCTATTGATAATATAAAAATCACAAATTACAAAAAAATGTCGCGAAAAAATGGAAAAACACCATAAATACCCTATTTTTAAAAACGCGTATTTAAAAAACGGCAAGATCAAAAAAGCACCAGCAAATACCCGAAATGTAACATAATGGCAACACTGAATTCAAATTTAAAGATTTTGCAAAAAAAAAAAAAAAACGGTTGGTAGCTCTGCTTGTAAACAAGCGCCCCCTTACGGAATAATTACTAACAAAAATAAATTAAAACCTATTAAATTACTGTATATTAGTACTTTTATGAACTAAAAATAGTAAAAAAAATAAGTAAAACCAACTACCAACAAAAATTACTCATAAACAGTAAGAAATACTAATTTTAGCACTTTGAAGATACTAAAAAAACTAATGTAATATTGGTAATCAGTAATTTATTAGTAGATTTGGGTTACCAACGCACTTACTATTTTTTTTACTGTAGAATTATTTTGAGTGTAATATCTCGAGAATGTCAAATTTTAGATCCGAAATTAGGGGTTTGAGACCCTGACAGATATGTAAAGCTAGGCTATTCCATACTTTTCTTTATAGTACTTTCCTTTGAAAATTTCACCCGTTTCTCGCTTAGTTTTCGGGATATCGCCATTTTAAATTTTTAACTAAATTCAAATTTAACTAAAGTTTAGGGAAATTCATAAACAATTTTCAAAAATTTTTTTTCTAAATTTTAGTCATGTCTTTTTTTCAGTGTGTAAGGAAGTCGTAAGTGATTCTAGTTTTTCTTGTGTGAGCGTGAGTAAAAAAAAAATCAAACCAAAATATCTAGGAATAATGTCTTTGATTCTGTAAATTTTTCTACAGGACAATTTTTAAATTATTTTTTTTTTCAATTAAATTTTCAATCCACAGTTTCCGGAAATTTAGATATCTTAAAATTAAATTTCTCTTACAAATGTAGTGTACATATAACCAGAACTTGATACAAACTCATCAAGGACATTACTAAATATTTAACCTTGCCATTCACACACAAAAGCTTTATTTTCTAACCTTGAGTACTTTTGTGGGTTAAAATGTAAGTATATGCAATTTACATCCAATTTGTAGTTTAAATTTGAAAAATATTTTAACCTAATCATTATACGCCTTTATTAAATTATCTACTTACCTTTTTGACGTGGTTTTTATTCGATTTTTATTAAATCACAGGTGATAAAAATCCTATGTCAGAACGGATGATGATGTTAAATAAATTGAGTTTGACGAGTTTATATTTAAATTGAAGAAATTCGTATGTATACTATAGTTTAAATTTTTTGTTTTAAGTAATTTTTTTTTTGGTTAAGTAATATTCATTTCTATTTTATTCTTTAAAATCGTTGGGTTCTTTTTTTTTCAATATAATGCAGTTTTTTTACATCAAGCAACAGTTTAAAAAGAATATGTTGCTAAACATAGACATTTATTTGCAACATTGTTTAGGAACTTTTAAATTATTGTTTTATTAAATTTAAGTTAAAAGACGATTTTTTCGTTTTTTGCAGAATAAACTTGAACAAAAATATGTTTTTAAATATTTTTTTTTATTTATATTCTAAGAAATGTCGCTTATTTGCCAATTTTTTAAAGTTTTACCGATTTAATTTTGTTTAAATAACTTTGGTTTAATTTAAAGGATTTTAAGGAGTATTTAATTTATATTTTTTTTTTTCTAATTATTTTTTAAATTTTTTTTTATCTCCGTATCGTTGAACGAACAAATTGTAAATGTTATCATGGAATTTAAGATTTTTCTTCATTTCAACATCAAAATGCAAAAGCTTTTTTTTGTTTATCATAGCTGTAGTTGCATTTTAATATTTCTCTCTCATTTTATGTTATTTTTTCTCAATTCTTGACAAATAAGAGCATATTTTTCCTATGTTGCTTTAAATATCCTTAACTCTTTTACTTTTGAAAATTGTATACACACATATTCGTTTAGCACATGGTCATATTGTTGTCAAAAAAGGAAGCAAGTCCAAGGTTTCTGTTTTTAACAAGTGCAATGTCAATGATTTTTAGTTACACATTTAATGACTGGCGGGTTTTAACAAAAAATCCTTTGTGAAAGCTTTTTGTAAATTTTAGAATTTATATTAAAAAAAAAGTTAAAATTCAAAGAATATTATAAAATACAGGATGTACTTGAAAAGTTTAATTGTTATTATAATTATTATAAAAAAAAATCCTTTCCACGAAAAAATCCACTATTTTGGCGTTTGTTATATTGCACTTACAAGGGAAGTATCTCAACCCTTATGAACCGATTGGCCTGAAACTTAAAATATATATTAATGAGACGATTTTAAGGTTGGGATGTCTCGGCTTATCGGCCATATCAGTGTTTAGAAATTTCGTTGTCACCTTATGAAACACGCGGACCTTCGGGAAAAATTTCGATAACTCCCAAACTAACTAATTGTCTAGAGCCAAAATACGTGTCGACTAAAATTTAATAAAGATTAAGAAAAAAGAAAAAAAATTTAACTGTTCAAAATATACATACCGGTAGTCCCGGGAGTACCGGTAATAACGTCAAAACCGAAACCGGGAATACCGGAACTCCCGTGAATATATATGTTCCCGTCGTTCCTATAAGGAGCATAGGGCCTCCAAATTCCCGGGAATACCGGGAATAATTAAAGAACCGGGAAATCGGTATTATTTCCCGCTAATACCGGGAATACCAGTATTCCGGTACTACGGTACTGATCATACCCCCCATCTTCACCCCCATAATTTATTTTCATAAAAAAATTATTAACAAAACTGAAGTTTTACAAGGTTATGCCACTTTTGGATAGGCATTAAAATAACCTTTCTTCTCCTATGGAGACATCATATGAAATGGCTGAAAAATAAAAATAAAAACATTTTTTCACCTTTTTCGCCATTTTTTAACCCCTAAATCCCCGATATGGCCGATAAGCTGAGACACCCAACCTTAGAATTGTCTCTTTAATATATATGGGGGTTTTCGTGTCATCTGACACAACTTTTGAAACCGATGTCTTCCAATTGGGATAAAATTTGCACCAAGGTTAGTCCTATTGGATAGTAGTTCAGACACAATTTTTCAACGACATCGGTCAAGGACTCTCTGAGTTAGAGGGGGTCGAAATTTTACATTTTGGCCACAGAGGTGTTTATTCTCATCCATGTAACTTCTTACCTATTGTTTTAAGCAAAATGTGTCCCAAAAAAAATTTTAGAAAATTAAAAAAAAAAATTTTTGATTTTTTTAAATCCAAAACTTTTTTGACTTTTTCCTCTGTTTTTTGTTTCTTTTTTTTGTTTTATTTTTTTGTCTCGAAAAAAATCTTAGGTCATTTCCTTTAAGAGCTATGGGGTTGCTTAGTGGGATGCAAGTGGGATATCTATGAAAAAAAAAATTTAAACTTTGGAACACAAAAAACGGTTCTTAAATTTGCACTATTGGGCGTGGAAAGGCTAGCCAGTTTTCGATTTTCATTCGCGATACCCTCTAATTTTTATACACTCAAAAAAAAAAACTGTAATGTTAGCAAAAAAAGCTGGTAAACCTACAAGAAAATTTGCTGATTTTGAACCCACAATTTTTTTGCTAAAGTTAGCAAAAATGTTTTGCCAATAATTAGTTAACTAATTTTTTTTTTAACTTAGTTCATACACATCTGAGGACCCCATTGGGTTCGGACCCGATAGGTCCAGACCCCGGTGGGCCTAGACCTAGTTGAGTTCCTTAAAAATTGTCATAGTTTTTGATCCAAAATTTGTGTCCGTTTCGCTCTACCTTGCTTAGTTTTTGAGATACGTGATTATAGGGGACCACTGGGGTCTTGAGAATTAAAAAACTCTTGAGAATTAAAAAAAATATTACTCGGAGAGCTTTTGACTATTTTGCGGTCTTGTTCTATGTGTTGAGAGCTACAAAAATGCTTTTGGACTTTTTGTTGTGTCGGCAATATTTACCGAGATATGAGCATTTTAAAATTTTCGGGAATGCTAACTTTTTTGGATCCAAAGTTAGGGCCTATTAGGGTCCACACATGTGAAGAGGA
Source organism: Pegoplata infirma (assembly GCA_963921195.1). Taxonomy (NCBI): domain Eukaryota; kingdom Metazoa; phylum Arthropoda; class Insecta; order Diptera; family Anthomyiidae; genus Pegoplata; species Pegoplata infirma. Next base: position 32,897,193 of record OY992536.1, read on the forward strand.
CCGGCGATACTATGGAGATTCTAAGAACCAAAAATGGCCTCCATTTTGCTCTATCTGGCTTAGTTTCCGAGATAGTTTTCTGAAAATAAAAAAAAGCTTACCATTTATTTTGCTAATATTAGCAAAAAAGCTTGTAAAAATTTGGTCAACTCAATTTTAAATCTAGCAAAAAAAAATAGTTTAAATTTTGTTTAAAATTTCTAATGCGCTAAATGAAGTTTACAAGATATTTTTGCTAACATGCTAATCTCAACTAAAAATTTGCTAAAAGTTAGATAACCAGCATTAGCAAACAAAAAACAAAAAATTAGTAAATCTAATAATGTATTATTTTGAGTGTAGGTTCGAAAAATAAAGCATAAGCCAAAAAATGAGGGCGGTGGGGTGGGGCCATATGGCCCCTCATCGGGGTCAAAGTTGGGCGTAAAGAGGTAAAAAAAACTCAAAAATCCCCACAACTGCCCTAGAAACGCCCCTGGAGGGGTGCAATGTGAGACGAACCTTTAATAATTTTCTGCCTCCAACATTTTTCTTGAACATACCTAACCCCTATTTCCAATTCCTAAGGGGGCTCCCATACAAAATGACATTTTTATAAAATTTGCTCCTACCGCTCTAACTGTCCATAGGGTGCCCCTAGAGAAGTAATAAGTTTTGGATTTAAAAAAAAAAATCAAAAATTTTTTTTTTAATTTTTTATAATTTTTTTTTTTAAATTAAATAAATATATTTTTTGAGCTCAAGGCCAGTGTTATTTTATAAAATCTTCCTTTATTTCCTTCCAATATTTCGACCTTCATTGAAAGTCATCATCAGGGGGTTAAAGTGGATTTTTAACACAAAAACTTAAAAATACTCTTCCTTCTCATTCGTCATTAAAAATTGATTCAATTTCAATGTTGCCAACAATAAAAAAAGTAAAACCCGATTATTTTCTATATTCTTGAATTAATATATTTAAATAAATTGAAGAGAAAAAAAATCTGATATGTTGAAAATTTGTAATTTGACAGTTAAAGAAAATAACAAAAAATTCAATCAAAACATTGATTGACTCATTTAAATTTTGTTGATCAATAGATTTAATTGAAAATGTTTAGCCAATAATTTTTTGTGTGTATATATTAGGATGTGTCGTTTTTACACTTTTTTCTATCAACGGAAACAGGATCAGAAAAATGGCACACCCATATCAGAAGGTTAGGTTGTAAGTAGCTGACGTTTTACGTCAGCACACGTAGACTCTGTGGTCCGTTGTGATACCACGGGACTGTAATAGGTTTCCCTACTAGTCCCTGCCGTTAAACCAATTTGAGCTTATAAAACTCCTTAGATATTAAATTTTGACATCCGTCAAATCAGAAAGATCGTGCAGCTCCATAGATCCCAGTCAAGCAAGTCTCTGACCACAAAGTATCGAGCAATGGCAGATAAAGTATTCGATAGTTTCCAACTCCTCTTCATCTATGCAACTCCGGCAATAATCATTCGACGGCACATTTAACCGATCTGCGTGCTTCCCTACACTGATAGAAAAACGCTTCATATCACTAATGAATGGAATTCATTAACGTTGGTTCATTGCAACAATGAAATTTTTCATATGCTGAATGAAATTTCATACATATTGTGCAAGATATTCATTAATTTTGATTCATTAGATATCGTAGTTTCATTAAAAAATGTCATTAAGTTTTGTTTACAAAATTTTCTGTTTTTTGACAATTGTCGTGTCGCGTCTGTTTAGTCTGTTAGTTTACGCGCGCAAAAAACAGCTGATCAGAGCGTGATTTTTTCTAAAATTTTTTTACGAAATTTAAAATGAAATATTGTTGATTAATTATAAGTATTTATTAAACTCACGTTGTTTTAAATTATTTCGGGGTTTTACTTATGTATTAAAAAAGTAAACGTTATAGTAAAATTTTGTGTGAGAAAACTGAGTGAAATCTATAGATAAAATTAAAAATATGTGAAAGTGTTTTTTTAACTTGGTTATTTTGTGATTTTTTCAGATTTTTTTTACGAAATTTAAAATAAAAACTAAATTATTAATTAACTAATTTTTGTGATGTTTTATATTAGTTCGTGGTTTTAATTATGTATTCCAAGTTAAGGTTGGAGTAAAATTTTGTGCGAGAAAACTAAGTGAAAACATTTTTTTATTATTTTTAATTCTATAAAAAGATCTTTACAATTTCATACATATATTTCATTTTAAAAATAAAAGTAACATTTATTCAATGAAAGTATTTCATTTCAAAAATAAAAAGTAGGATTTGTTCAATGAAAGTATTTCATAGGAATTAAATACTTTTTTCATTAAAGTAATGAAACATTTTCATTAAATACAATTTATATTTTGTATGAACAATTTTCATTAATTTAATGAAACTTGTTCTTGCAATTACATTTTATGATACCCATTTCATTAATTCAATGAAACCCTGCATAGGTTCCTTTTTAACGTCATTTTTCATAACATTAATGTAGATTTTCATTATTGTCATGTACACATTTCTATCAGTGTATAAGACAGTTTCCGGTAATTATAGCAACCACCGTTTTAATCTCTTCTCCCCTCATTAACACTCTCTAAACATGAATTTGGGCAACCAAAAAAAAAAAAAATTTTCCTTTTATTTTTTCTTGCTCTACAAAAAAAAAATGAAGATTTCATAAAAATAAGTTTTGTTATATCCCTAATATCTTCCTAAATAGTCCTTAAATGACCCCGAAAAGAGTATGCTCTACTATAGCCTTGTCTAAAAAGCATCATCGTCATCATTCCCACATATTATGTTTATGATAAAAATAGAGATATTGAAATGAAAAGAAAGCTTTTTAATATGCAATTCAATAACATATGATAATGAAAGCTCTTTTCAGTTTCTATAAATAGGTCACCTATTTTGTACATCCTAAATAAACAAAGCTTCAAAATATTCACAATGCATATCATGAAATCTTTTTTAAATTTCAACTCAGTGAAACTGAAATAAATGTTTAAAAAAACCGGCAGTTTTTGGAATTTAGAAAAACTGTAAATGCAGTTGTGTAAACAAGACCTTGAACCATCACTGAGTAGGGCTGTCAAACGGGATCGGTTTTTTAAAATCCCGGGATTCGGGATTTGAAAATCGAAATCCCGGGATCCCGGGATTTTTCGGGATCACGGGATTTTTCGGGATCCCGGGATTTTTCGGGATTTCGGGATTAAATTTCTTTGATTATAAAGTAAAAAAAAATAGTAGACTCTTTATGTTTCAATTTTATTGTGCATATTAAGGGGGCTACTGTGGGTTAGTTGGTAGTGTGCTAGCCTATTAAGCAGGGAGTCGAGGGTTTGATTCCCACGAAAAACCTTGGGTCGATTTCGCTACAACGAAATTATTAAAATGATTTCTAATTATTCTGATTGTTATTTAAAGGCATTTAAAAAATGAAGTATACGCCACTTATGCAGTTTTCAAGTAATTATTATTATTAAATATTTAGCAATAAACTAAAAAAATTCATTGAGGGGTTTGTTATGGAAAATGACAACTTTTATTTGCTTTTTTGGTGTGACAACCGAATTTTGTTGTTATTTCAACTGCTGTATCAACCGAATTTTAGTTGATACTACCAAAATTCAATTGAGACGACCTATATACAAATGTACCCATGTAACCCATTTTTAGTTGTGTTAACTGAATTTCAGTTGCACTCAAAAAAAAAAACTGTAAAGTTAGCAAAAAAATTAGTTAAATTTAACTAAAAAAACTCCTGATTTTGAACCTACTAAATTTCTAGTTAATTTAACAAAAAATATTTAGTTAACTTTTCGTAGAATGAATGTAGCAAAAAAACCGTAATTTTAACTAAAAATTCAGCTGAAAATTTCGTAACATTTTTTATAAGTTGAATTCAGCTAAACTTTTTGTAAAAAATTTTAAGTTTGTTAAATATTGGTTTTAAACACTTCACTTTTTTTTCTTATTTTTTTCACAGCTTAAGTAGGACTTATGAGATTTGCATAGGAGGCTACACAAGAAATGTTTAAAATTTTTCACTTGACAAAAATGTTACAAAAAATCAGCAAACTAATTAGTAAAAATTCGTAAACTCAGTTTTAAAGTCAACAAAAAAAATTAATTCAAAATTTGTACAAAACTAGTACTTTCGTATATTGAACTTAACTAAAAAAAGTAGTTAAAACGCTGATTTTAACTAAAAATTTGCTAAAAAGCCAGTAAACTCGAGTTAACTTTACAGTTTTATTTTTTTGAGTGTGGATATTTGGATTTTTTTTTTCTGTGTGTATAAAAAAGTTTTTCTTCCAATTTTGAACGTCCGGGAAAATTTTTATTCTCCTACGCCTAAACTTATGTGGTACAAATTAGAGGCCAGTCGGATTAAATTTACCCGTGGCGCCCTTCGATCAAAGTTTCGGATTTTTGGAAAATTTTCGCCAAAACCTGCAAACTTTGGTCAAAGGGCTCCGTGACTGTGGCTTAATGGTTAGTGAGTTGGACTATTATTCAGCCTGTGTAGAATTCTCAGCTCAGCCAAATTATATATATATATATGTTCCCGAAGCTCCTATAAGGAGCATAGGGCCCCAAATTAGCTACGATCAAATTAAAAAAAATTTAAGTTTTAATTTGTTTATTTAAAAATAAATTCTCATACATTTTTAATATCTTAAAAATCCCGGGATTTGAGCTTACGAATCCCGGGATTCGGGATTCATTTTATGACGAAAATCCCGGGATTTCGGGATTCGGGATTTCGGGATTGACAGCCCTATCACTGAGCAATGTTTTAGGATTACCCCACTTTATCCGTAAATGTTATAGAGGGTTAAAGTTGAAAAATCGATAAAAATGGCTTGAAATAATCCATAGTTTTTACCTTCTTTCGCTTTTTTTTTTAGGTTCTCCTTATATTTCAATCTTTTCCGGCATAACACAAAGTCAGTACATATAAGAGATTATTTTAATGTTAGCTTGATAGATGCTTCATCGATTGGTAAGAAGTTATAAAACGATTAAGTTTTGAAACCAAAAATTAAGAGTTTTTAAATTTTCGAGGTTTTTTGATTAGGGATTTCGGCCCCCTCTATAAAATGAAAAAAGTTGAAAGCTGTTGTAATTCTTAACATTTTGGAATTAATCCCGTTAATGTGCCACGAATAGTTAAGGAGTTTCAGCAGATCAAAGTTCGAAAGAAAAAACGTAATTTTTTTAAAATACCAGTTTTTCGCGAGGCACATTCGCGGTTTCATTCGAAATTTGGTGGACTCTTGCGTAAACCGAGTTTTTTAGGAGTTTACATAAAAAAATCACTGGCGGGTTTATAAAAAATAAATTGCAAAAATTTTATGGCATTTTTGAAAATTGTGCGAAATTTGCAAATCTGTTTCCAATTTTTTTTAGTAGCAATTAATGCATCATGTTCATTTTAATACACCAAAAGACGTGCCTTAACGAGTAGAACTGATTTGCTTTTTAACTTTTTACTTTAAGCCATTCTGAGCGGAAAGCGCGATGATTTTATCTAAACCTGTTTTGATCTGGCACATCCAAGGCTTTACACGAAATCGGATGAAATTTTTTTTAAATGAAAGCCCACTTGATGTGTCGTCATAAAATCAGAGGCGGGTTAAAAAATTTTGATGATTATAGATGTTTTGGACCATATTAAATTTTCTTGTTATAAAAAAGCATCACCGATTTTTTTAAACACTGGTACAATGAAACGATTTTCCGTGATTTTTTTTTTCAGTAATACCAACGCGCATTGTCTAAATATGTTATAAAAAATTGTGAAACTTTTCTTTTACCGCGAATTAATCGCGATTTTAGGTACTTAGATATTTTTTTTTTTTAATCGTTTGGTCATTAAAGGGTTAAATTTATATCATATATTTTAGAAGAAATGATATATCCTGGCATGTTTTAATAACGCATGCAACAAATGAGTAGAAAAAAAAATTTTTAAAATATTTTTAAGATTTTTTAAAACCGCTAAATCTTAAAACCGCCATAACTTTTGACCCCCTTGCGCGATTTAATTGACGCGAACGAATTTCTTATTCTTAAATAGCTTCTAATATTTATGCCAACTTTCATCGATGTGCCATCAAAACAAAAATCACATCTTTTTTACCTCAAAATTTAAGTCTTAGCCGGAACTCCTCATATACATGCCGGTTAACCTTAAGGAGCAATGAAGCTATATGAAGGCATATGAAACCATGAACTTTATTTGATTATAATCCTTAATCTGTTAGTAATGCAAAAGTGAAAAAAAAGTAAAAAGTGCAAGGATAAATTTAACACCATGAGACAAACTTTAAAAAAGGAAATTTATTTCATTGGGTTGCTGTTTGAATCGCTTAGGGTGGATAACTCAATGAACACCTTTCCCGGTGCAAACACGATACAGTCAATCAATTGCCTTGCAATTTCAAAACTTAGGTCTCTCGTGGTCCAAGGTAGAGTTTGCAAAACGATTAAAATCGTAATCGTAATCGTAATCGTGATTAATCGAACAAATTAATCGTAATCGTAATCGGCAAAAAAATCATGCGATTACGATTAATCATTTTCTATGAAATTTATTGTTTTGGTAACGAATTTAATATATAATATGGAAAATTTCCACCAAAAAACTTTTTTTGAAAAAAGTTTAAAAATATAAATAATTTGCTATTTATTTTACTGATTCTGGCTTGCTTAATACAAATATCAAAAAAATCATGAAATCGATCGCACGGTTTTCGAGATATCGCTATTTAAAACTTGTCAAAAAATTTCCAAAAGTGACATTTAAGAAATTTTTTAATTTTTTTTTTTTTCATAGATCCTTTTAACTTTTATTTGAGCTAAATCTGATTATTTAAACCCGTGCAGCTTTTCGATAAATTTTTTTTAAATTTTCCGAAAGATTTCCAAAAATCTAAAGTTTTGATCGAAAGGCGCCACAGGTTCAAATGATCGGATTTGACTCAAATTAAAATCAAATGAAAGTTCGTTCAAGCTCAAGGAAAAAAATGTTGAGATTTAAAAAAAATTGAACGTTGGAAAAACCGAAATTTTTTTTGCGAATTTTGAGTTATATCTCGAAAACCGTTTGACCAAATCAATTTTTTTTATATTCACATTTTTTTGTTATAAACATAGCAAGACGTATTTTTTAATTTTCAAAAATCTAAAACTTTGATCGCCGCTTCGGGTAAACTTTATTCTATTGGCCTCAAAATTGTACCACATACATGAATATATTGTGCTCGATTCGGAAGTACTTCTTTAACCATTCACCTAATTTTTAAAAATTGGATATCCTTTCGAATTTAAAGATTTTTAAACTTTTATCCTGTAATTATTGAAAATATTTAAATTCGAAAGAATATAAAATTTTTAAAAATATGAAATGTAAAGGTGAATAGTGAAAAAGTACTCTCGAATTGAGCACTTTATATATTAAAAATATTAGCAATGATGGGTACCAATACCTTTTCGATACCAATACCCGTTAATACCAATTCAAATTGAAAACCAATACCAATTAAAAACCAATACCTTTATTTGTGCGATACCAATACCGATAAAAAACCAATACTGATTCCCCACTACCAATACCAATTAAAAACCAATACTTTTATTCTTCAAAACCAATACCAATAAAAAACCAATACCAATTCATTTTTTTCTACTTTCGTATCGGTTTTGTTTCGGTTTTTTTGTATTCTTATTTTCGTTTGTTTTAATTGTGACGTCAAACATTTTCTTTCCATCACATTACTAGATTTTTTTACCTGACTAACGAATTGCTACAGATGTTTACAAAAGATGTTACATCGATCAGTAATCGTTTGCATGCAAAGTCATATAACAAAACGGATTTAGCTACTTGAATTTTAAAAGCCATAAAAACATAAAACAAATATTTTTGTCACGTTACGTGATTTTTATGACCCCTAATAAAAGTATATCTTAAAAAATTTAGACCTTTTCTGTAATGAATTTTTTTCTTTTGCAAACATTATTAATATGTGATGCACATATATTGAATGTCACTGCACTGTTCTTTGCGTTGTAAAAAAAATACTAATGTCCTTTTTTTGGAAATCCCAAAATTTTAACCAAGCAGTCGTTACAAAATTATATGTCACAACACCAGAATCCAGAAAAAAAATGTTGTTTGTTTTATTAGAGGCACAGTCATATTGTAAAAGAATTTAAGAATGCATAATGTGCGGTTCACACTTGCTATTTTTGAGAGTTTAAGGGCTACGTGTTTAAAAAATTATTTGTTCCTTATCCATTACGTTTTTATTCAGTTATTGGTGTTTTGTTAAACAACTTGTGAACTCCATATAAGAAAAAAAATTTGCCCGTGTAATTACAAAAAGATCTAAAATCGAAAAAGGGGCCCCTGCACGATAACCCATTTCAATCACTTAAAAAAATATGTATGAAAGGATGAATTTCAGGTATATTTTGTTACAAATGTTAAGTGTCATCTTTCTGCAATTAAAAAATATCTACCCTTACCACCGCAATTTATATGGCTTTTCTGGAATAACGGAATATTAAACATTTTTTTTTGACAAGATTTTTAAGATCTGCCGGTGCTAATTTCACTAAAAAAGTACCTTTTTCCAAAAAAGGAAAAATAAAATTGAATCTTATACCCAATTCACAGCTGAGGTGAATCTCGTTCGAACGAGATTTCGATCATATGGTTGTGTATAAAATGATACAGACCATATGATCGAAATCTCGTTCGAACGAGATTTCACCTCAGGTGTGAATAGGCCTTTAGTTTTATAAAATTTCCTTTTTTGAATTTTTCTCAAAAGAGATAAAATTAAAACGCCTTAAAATATATATTTTTGTAAACCACTTTTAGTTGGCTTTAACTTTAATTTTATCATTATTATTTAAAAAAGAAGCGAAAAATAAGTTCTTCTCGCATTGGTACAGTGGACATAAATGGAGTAAAAACTGACCAATAAAAATTAGGTAATTTGTTACGCATTTTTATTTTTTATACCCTCCAAAATATAAATATATAAAAAAATGTTAGGGATTTTTTTAATTTTTCCTCCGCGCGATGAATGCTGTCAAATAGATTTATTATGATTTTTGCACTTCTTCTCCCTCTTCTTTTATATTGATCGTGTGTGGGTAATATTGACGATTGTACAATGGTCAATTTAAACCATACATGGGAATTTTTAATTGGCATTGAATTTTCATTGGCATTAGTTGGAACTAATGCCACTGCCAAAAAAAGCATTAGCATTTATTGCCAATGAAATTTTTTGGCATTATTTGTACTAATGCCAATGAAAAGGCACAAATGCCTAAAAAAAACTATTTACAATTGATAAAAAAAATTAGAAAATTAGAAAAAGTGAATGCTCTATTGTATTAAGTATGACTTGATGCCACATTGTCTGTAATTTTTGTAAAAATAGGTACAGCCATTCTCTTGGAATGATCAATCAAAAATAAAACATTTATGTTTAAATCTCCATATACCGTTATCAAAAAAGCTAACAAATTTATACATTATTAAGACAAAAGGATGTACAACTTGTAAATGGGTATGGACAGTTCTTGATTCTGTTTTTTTGTGATTTTTTTTATTTAAATTTTTTTAAATTGTTCAATTTTCATAGCTGTATTATTGATTTTTTTTATTTGGATTTTTTGGAAATAAATAAAATACTTTGATATTTTAGTTGGCTATCAAAAAATAAAATGTTTTGTTATTTTATTTATTTTGGTTTGAATAAAATAAAATTTTATTTTATTCAAATTCATAAAAATGAAATAATATTTCTTTCCAAAAAAATCAAATAATTTTTTCTGATTGCTTATTCAAACAAACAAAATAGATTTTTTCAAAATAATCAACAAAAATTTGTGATTTTTTTTGGTTATTCACAAAAATTCAAATGAATAACGTATTATTTAAACAAAAAAAAGAAATATTCTTGAAAATTTTGTGTTTGAAAAATAATTTTGTTGTTATTTATTTTGCATTTTATTATACAGTAAAACACACAATTATTCTTACAAACCACTATTGTTTTATTGTTAGCTTGTTATTAAAGGTTTTCTTTACTAAAACATTAGGCTTGTTTTTTTTCAGACCGGATTAAGATTGGGATTTACTTTATTTATTGTAAAAATGTGTCAAATCAAGTCCAGAATTTTTTTTTATATTTTTTTTTCTAAATCTACATACAATTAGTAAATACATATAAACAGGTAAAAAACTAAGCGGTGTCCATAATGTAAAATGGTATAAATAAATCCAATTTAATCCTAGGATTTAACTAAATTTAGTTTTTATACTTCAAATTTTTACCTTAGCTTAATTATGTTTTTATTTTATTATTGATAATAGGATGTAGATTCAGAAAAAAATTAAAAAAAAAGTTGTTTGGCCAGATTTGAACCCTTTTAAAGTAAAATAAAGTTATTCCAATATTGATTTAATGCAAAAAACAAGGCTATTAATTAGAATATTTTTTTAATTTTTTCGCAAATTGATTTTTAATGTTTAAAAAATACTGTTAAAACGTTTTGCTATTGAAAATACACTACTTGAATAAACTTTTCGATATTTTTTAAAACAATAGACAGTCCTGAAAGGATGTATATTTATTAGGGTGATTAGACCGGTTTTTCGAAACCGGTTTAAACCGATTTTATGTGGCTTGCAACTTCCGAATTTTTAAAATCTTAACTATTTGAAAACCGGTTAGACCGGTTGGTTTACTGTCGAACCCCGGTTTTTATAAATCAACCTTTAAAAGCAGTTAAACTCGATTTTTTTAGTGTAAAGGTGTTAAAAAAAATCCCAAATGAATGAATACCAAGTAAAAAAAATAATTTCGCCTTGGCTGAATCCATAAATTTGAGTGCAAATCATTTCTGGATGTGGCAAATCTTTACATATGAAAAAAAAAATAAGCAAAAATTTTTAATGAACATTTTCGTCGACTATCAAAATTTTATTTTAAGTAATTTTTAAATGTTTGCTAGTTATTTTTTTTTTAATAAAAAATGTTTGCAGTAAAAAATATTCCATTGAAGTTTGAACATTTTTTAAATGTTTTTATAAAATTTAAATTGTATTTAAAAAATTTCGGTTTGTATTTCAAAATTTCCATTGGTTTTTTAAATTTTTCTTTTGTATTTCAAAAATTTCTATGACGGTATTTATACACAGCCTTTTTTTGCTTGCAATAAAGTCTTGCAACTTTTTTTTGTAGGCAACCGGGGGTGAAAAGAAAACGGGGTAGAAAAAAAATCACGAATTCTGTTTTCCTTCTTCTATGCTTCTCACCCCCGTTTGCCTACAAAAAAAAGTTGCAAGACTTTATTGCAAGCAAAAAAAGGCTGTGTATAAATACCCTCTATGCTTTTCAAAAATTCCTTTTGTTTTCAAAATTTTTCATTGATATTCCAAATTCTCTAAACGCTTTTAAGAAATTTTCATTTTTATATCAGAAATTTTCATTTGCATTACAATTTGTAGAAATGAAAACCTCTAAAATACAATTGGTAATTTTTGAAACGTAAATGAATTTCCGAAACATAAATGAAAATTTTTGAAATACATATAAATAAAATTGAACATTTCTAAAACGTATTTAAAAATTTCTGAAATATAATTGCAAATTTCTTAAATACAAATTGTATTTTCTGAAGTAATATTGGAAATGGTGATATAAAGTACCAATTTTTTCGAAACACCGACAAATCTCTGCTTTATATTGGCCGTAATAAATATTTTTTTCCTTATTTTGCAAAAAACCGAAAAAAGGTTCATTCGGTTTTTTGTCAATTTAAAAAAACGCTGATTTTCGAACTATTCGAAAACCGGGTTTTAAAATTTCGTAAGGGTCTTTAGATTAAAGATATCGTCACCCAAAACTTTGTTTTTTTATATGTAAGTGAATTAAGAAAAAAAATTGTATATAATAATTATCAGATATCATTCCATTTCGCAAGAACTTCTTCTGACATAGAAATATTTTATTTAATTTTGCATTTGTTCAGATGTTGAAATATGATCCGATTTGGCCCATTTTCGTACATAACCAGCCTTAGACCATAAGACATATTTCTGACAAATTTCCGCAGTCTAGCTCTTTTAGTTGGGACTGCATCATGTCTTCCTCAAACAAACGGACGGACATATGTAGAATGTGTTACAATCTATCTCTAATCAAAAACATATATTGTATAGTCTGTTAGATGGATATTTCGATTCATTACACACGGAATGATTTTTAGAGGTTAAACCAACCTCTAAAAATCGCCTTTTTTCAGATTTTTATACTTTTGTTAAAAAAATAAAAGTTTTTATATCTGCACTTGGAATTTCCTAAATTACAATTTAACTTTTCTGAATTTCAATGGACTTTATTAAATTACAATTTATAAGAACCTGACATCAAAACAAAACTGTGTTGTAAGAATAATTTTGTGTTCCTCTGTACAAAATAAATGAAATAGATTTTTTTTCAAACACAAAATTTTCAAGAATATTTATTTTTTGTTGTTTGAATAATACGTTATTTATTTGAATTTTTGTGAATAACCAAAAAAAATCACAAATTTTTGTTGATTATTTTGAAAAATTATATTTTGTTTGTTTGAATAAAAAAAATCAGAAAAAATTATTCGATTTTTCGTTATTCAAATAAAATCAAAATAAATATTATTCATTTTCAAATATTTAAATAATCTGTTATTTGATTATTTTTGAAAAAATATTGTTATTTATTCATTTCGTTATTTCAATCATAGCATACATCTATGTCAATTTTGAATAGTTTTTCCAAAATGTTCCGCGACATAATTCAAAACTTAGGACGCCAAAATCTTCGTTGGTTTACTACCATTAAGACTGACCTGCCCCTTTTTCCCGTTTTTTCGTCTGCGTTTAAAATATTAATAGAAAGGGAGATGAACAAATCTAAAGTTGTTAAAATTAGCATTTTATAATTGAATAAATTAATTTTATGAATTAACAATTTTTAAGTTTTTCCAAAAGTACAAACATATTTATTTCTATATTAATACTGGATAAAATGAAACCCGAATACACAAAAAACCGATTTGAAGTAGTGTGGTACTTTTGATTACGACGAGTTTAAAAAAGAGGGTTTTCACAAAAATTTTTTTATTTTAATTTTTGGCATTTCAATTTGTGTTGACTGCACTCAAAAAAAAAAAGTTTGTAAAATGACACAAAATCCCCGTGATTTTACGGGGCAGGTTTTGTAAAATATGTACTAGCAAGAATCCCCGTAATGTTACGGGGATAATTTGTAAATTGATTTAACAAAAAAATTACGGGGAAAAGTGTAAATTTACAATTTTTTTTGTAAAATATTATTGTAGACTTACAAAAAAAGTTGTAAATTTACGAAATAAAGTAGAAAATCAAAAAATAAAATTGTAGATTTACAAATTGTTTGGTTTAACTACAGTTTTTTATGGCAAACAACTGGTATATTTACAGTAAAAAGTGGTAAATTTACAATTTTTATTGTAAATATACCATTTTTTCTTATTTTTTTGCCGTAAAAACAGTAGTTTAACCAAGTAATTTGTAAATTTACAATATTGTTTTTGTATTTTCTACTTCATTTTTGTAAAATTACAACTTTTTCTGTAAGTATACAATTTTGTTTTCTAAACTTTCATATTTGTTTTGTAAATTTACAAAAAATTTGGTATATTTACATATTGGTTTTGTAAATTTAAAGGTTTTTTCCATTGGTGCATCTTATTTTTCCTTCTTCGGCAGCTGGAGTAGCACTTTAACAACCTGAAATGATTTTTTTTTTTTTTTACTTGAACACTTTTAACAAACTTTTTAGAGTACTTTTTTATTTTTTTTTTCGGAATTTCGTTTTTCTTAAGTAGAACATATGAGAATTGCGAAGGAGGCTACCCAAGAAATTTCTTATATTTTCAAGAAAAACTAGTCAAAAAAATTACCTTTTTTTTCGAATTTTTAATTATTTTAGCAAGTATTTTTAAAAAATAATATTTTAAGTATTTTTATTCTGGCTCAAGGTCATTATTTTCTTTACTAATTAAAACCATGATATTCTCATAGCATAATTTTCAAGAAAATTATTTTCTGTTTTAAATTTATTTGTGTTGGTCATTTTTGCAAGACTTAATCGACACGTGTTTCGGAATTTGTCAGATTCCATTGTCAAGATTATTTAGCAAATATAAAAACCCTATACTAAATTAGTAAAGGGAATTTACAAGACAAATCGCTAGTGATCAAACTAAAATATTAAAACCTATTCGACTCTACTCTCGTTGAGAATTAGAAGAAGAAAAATGCATCATATTAGTATGATCGCGATAGTCAAACAACACAACACAAAAAAATATTAAAAACAGAATTTACATACGATTATCCATTGGACAATACTAATGTTATTTGTCTTTGCAAACGTTGTATTTGCGGGTGTTATACCATATTAGGTTTGTTCACCATGGCGTGCCAACCATTTTGGTTAAATTCTGATTAATTTTTATTAAAAAATAAAAATTGTTTTATTCGACCTTTAAAATATAATATTTTAAGTATTTTTATTCTGGCTCAAGGTCATTATTTTCTTTACTAATTAAAACCATGATATTCTCATAGCATAATTTTCAAGAAAATTATTTTCTGTTTTAAATTTATTTGTGTTGGTCATTTTTGCAAGACTTAATCGACACGTGTTTCGGAATTTGTCAGATTCCATTGTCAAGATTATTTAGCAAATATAAAAACCCTATACTAAATTAGTAAAGGGAATTTACAAGACAAATCGCTAGTGATCAAACTAAAATATTAAAACCTATTCGACTCTACTCTCGTTGAGAATTAGAATTGTAAATTCCCTTTACTAATTTAGTATAGGGTTTTTATATTTGCTAAATAATCTTGACAATGGAATCTGACAAATTCCGAAACACGTGTCGATTAAGTCTTGCAAAAATGACCAACACAAATAAATTTAAAACAGAAAATAATTTTCTTGAAAATTATGCTATGAGAATATCATGGTTTTAATTAGTAAAGAAAATAATGACCTTGAGCCAGAATAAAAATACTTAAAATATTATATTTTAAAGGTCGAATAAAACAATTTTTATTTTTTAATAAAAATTAATCAGAATTTTTAAAAAATTATAAAAAAACTTTGGATATTGTAGATTGGACGTTTAAGTACCTGATAAAATAAGAAAAAACTTAATTTTTCATAATTGACAGCTTTTGATTGACATTTTAGTGCCAGATTTAAAAAAGAGTACCAAAAAAATATGGTAAAATTACCAAAAAATGGTAAAAATACAAACAAAAAAACTAGAACAATAATATAGTAAAAACATATAAAAATTGTGGTATTTTACTTAAAGCAAGTTACCAAAAAATTGTCTTGATATTCAATTTTTTTGATAAAGCTTACAACTAATTGAAAAATGTTTGTATCCGGAACTTAAAAAATTTTCAAAATTTTTTTATGAAATTTTTTATTTATAAAAAATAATTTTTAAAAAAATATGGACTTAGAAAATTTTTGCGTCTCCTATTGTTGCATAATTATTTTTCAATACAAATTTTTGTTTAATTACATTTTTTTGTGTCAAAATACTGAAAACCTTGTAAACTAAAAAATATTGAAAAAAAAAAATGTTTGTAATAAAACATTTTTTGGTAGAAAGACTAAATACTATCAAATAAAATGTTGTTGTACAATTACAATTTTCTTGTGTAAAACAACTAAACACCTTGTAATTTTTTTTTTAATTTGTAAAATAATTATTTTTTTTGTTAATTTACCTAAAAAAATTGTTAAATAAATTTACCAACATATTATAGTAAAATTACAAAGCGCACGGTAGTTTTTGTTTTATTAAAAATACAAGAATTTTTGTAAATAGACAAAAATATTAGTAAAATAGAATTACAAGACCTTTTGCTTGTAATTTTACAAACTTTTTTTTTGAGTGTGGCACAAGCGGGGAAGTTTTTTGTAAAGTATGGATAAAAAGGATAATCCTGGTCCAAACAGTTTTTTGAAAGGACGTGGAACTTTCTATAACGATGAGTTTTTAAAAGGGAGTTTTCAAAAAAAAAAAAAAAAAATTCGAATTTTTTTATAAATTTTATTTTTTTATAAAATTTATTTTAATTCCATTTTTGAAAACGGACACAAGCGGGCAAATTTTTTGGAAAGTTGGGATAGAAAGGATAATTCTGGACCAGACAGTTTTTGAAAAGGCGTAGAACTTTTGATAACGATGATTTTAAAAATGAGGTTTCCACAATTTTTTTTTTTATTTATTTTTTTTAAGGGGGTTTTTCAAAAAAAAAAAATCCTTCACGCAAAAATTCGACCCACTCTCTAGACACTCACTTAGAATTTTTCAACTCAACATCACGTGATTTAAATGAAAATCACTTTTTTGAGTCACGCAAATCACGGGATCAGCGACCATCTCCAATTCAAATACATAAACTAGAGACAAGTGTCTCTTCATTTGTTTAATCTATAACATCTGTAAATTTTAATTAAAATGAAGTGTCCACCCTTGAAAAAATTTCCTTGTAGGTCTGAATCTAAAAAGTTTCAAGGCACTTATATATTACCCTAGGTTACGTTAGGTTAACCTACCCTAATATTAGTCACTTAATTTAAATGAAAATCGCTCAATAATCACGTGATTTAAATAAAAATCGCTCACGCCTTAATCACGTGGTAACGGGACCACAGACCATCTCTAATTCAAATACATAAACAAAAGACAAGTGTCTCTTCATTTGATTCATCTATAACATCTGTGAATTTGATTAAAAATAAAGTGTCCACCCTGAAATAGTTTCCTTGTAAGTCCGATTTCAAAAACTTTCAAGGCACTTATTAATTACCTTAATATAGGCTTAATTTCCGAATTTCAAAAAGATCGGTTAACATTTACGACCTGTAGAGACTTTTGGCCAGAAAACCTACCATCACGCCCCAGTGTGCACTGTGGGGCGGACAGAAGGACGACGTACGTTAAATAAATTAATATTAACGACAAAACCTTTTGCATACAAATACCAAAACCGATATAATATAAATACCAATACTTATTAAAAACCGATACCAATTCGAGGCTAAAACCAATACCAATACCCAATACCTAAATAATTCAAAACCAATACCGAAACCTATACCAATTCAACAAAAAATGAAAACCAATACCTATACCAATACTAATATAATTTTAAAAACCAATACCAATACCAATACTTTTATCGAATTGGTACCCATCCTTGAATATTAGTTTTTGTATTTTGATACATTTGGAAATTTAAATTTTAAAATATTTTTTTAATAAATCTATTGCAATTTAATTTATTTAAAAATTCGATTAATCAATAATCGCGATTAACGGCGATTTTTTTAATCGTAATCGCGATTATGAGATATCTCGATTATTTGCAAACTCTAGTCCAAGGCCTAAGTCTATTGAAATAGAAAAAAAAACTCGGTTTATTTTTTTTAGTTTCTTTATTATATTATAGTATATTGACAGAAAATGCTAAAAATAATTGCTAAAAACGGTTTAAAACTGTAAGTGTGAATAGGGTATAAAATTTCATGAAAATAGAATATATTTAATAAAAATTTTGATTGTGTGTGTTTAAGCGTCCAACCTGAATCAAATTACGTCGCGTAAGGCGTAACGCCCAATAATTTTTTGTTTCTAATATTTAAATGTGAGTTACCTAAATCAAACGGACGTAAAAATTTAAAATTTGATGTGTTTGTTTTTGTTTTTTTTACGTCTTGCGCTACGCATTTGATTCTGGTTCGACCCTAACGCGTACTTTAATAACCCAATCGAATCTGATTATAATCACACCATTTTTGAACTTATATGAGAATTTCGCCCGATGTTCACTTACAGCGGTTTATTGGCAGCAAATAAAAGCCTATTTCACTTAAAGTTGGTTTGTGTTTTCTACACTTTTTAAAGATTTGACAAAATATAGACCCAATCGGTCCATGTTTGGACTTGTGGCCCATTTTCCGGGAAACACTGATGTAGGGTATTATATGGTCGGTCTTGGCCGACTAAAATTTTCTTGTTTTTTCTTTTTATTTATTTTTTTCTTATTTTTTAATAGTTTTCCAATTTTCCTGATATTTTTCTAATGTTTTCTCAATTTTACCATTCTGCCTAACATTTTCTGTGGTAAATTTTCCTCCACTTCCACTAAATTTGGCAACCGCCATTAAATTTTTGGTATTATTATAAAGAATTTTTTTATAGTCGTTGATAAATCATCATTCCAAATTTTAAGAGAATCGGACCAGTTCTGCGTGTAGAACTGGTCCAATTTATGTATTCACATAAATCACTAAAAATTCTTGAAAATGGGAAATAGTTGATTAAAATTCTGTTTGTAGGTGTTAAACGTGTTCTTTGGTAATCTTAATATATCAGATAACACAGG
Source organism: Pegoplata infirma (assembly GCA_963921195.1). Taxonomy (NCBI): domain Eukaryota; kingdom Metazoa; phylum Arthropoda; class Insecta; order Diptera; family Anthomyiidae; genus Pegoplata; species Pegoplata infirma. Next base: position 32,915,736 of record OY992536.1, read on the forward strand.
GCAACACTTGTTTGTGCCCGGGTTCTGGTAGCTAATTTTGGGTAATTGGGCTTCGCTGATTTCAAATCTGGCACGCACTGTTTTGGGTCAGCTCTAGTTTTCGAGATAAAGCCTAAGGAAACTTCGAAAATAGACTATTTTTGGCATGTTTGTGAGTCCATATTTACCAACACTGGTCTTGCATCAAAAAAGTGAAACCCGATTTTAGGTATGTCGGATATGCTAATTCTTTAAATGCTCTTACTTTTTTTAAGTCATCTTTAGTTTTCGAGATACTCGTATCACTAAAACAAAAATTTAAAATTTTTATTTTTAAGTCATCTTTGGTTTTCGAAAATAAATAAAATAAAAATTTAAAATGGTCATTTAGGTGTCAAAAAAAGGTTTATATCAGTTTTGGAATCCTTGCATCCAATATTGTTAAGTTCATATTTAAAACTAAGGCTCTAAAATTAGTGCTGGAAATTATAGACTAGCAAAGTTGGTCTTTTTAACCGCGATTTCCTCGCCAACGCGAGCTGATAGAAAAAATTTAAAAACAGATTTGGAATTAGCACACTAAACCTTACATAGAACACAAGTCAAATGCCAGACAAAGTAAAAAAGTTCAGCTTTTGTCCCCTTGTGTTATAATTGGACCATTTTTGGACTTACAAGGAAAGTCTTTCTAGTCACCCTCCAAAACTTTATGGAATTGGTTTTATTTTGTAGATCAGGAAAAATAAAAGGACACGTATTTTTTTTTAATCGGCCCAATTTCATATTAAGAGAGTGCTAATGAGGGGGAAAGAAACGGCAATTTTTAGTTTTTTTTGTTTATTTCCTATATTGTGAAAAGAAACCTAGTCGTTCTGCATAACAAATGTAAGGTCTATTGAAAACCTATCTAAATGTACACATAACATTTAAAACGTTTAGGGAGACTTCCCTTGCCCCTATATAAAAGTTTCGCCTAATAATTAGTATCGGTCTATTGGCAACAAATTGAAGCATTTTTTACTTAAATTTGGTTTGTGTGTATTTTCTACACCAATTAAAGATGTAACCAAAGATATTTCCAGTCGGTCCAATGAGTTTAGAGTTGGGACCCATTTTCTGGGAAACAGTGGTGTAGGGTCGCTCTTGACCTACTATTACTTTTCTGCAAAATTTAAAAGAAACAAATTTATAATTCCAAAAAACTAAAAAATAGTTAAAGTTCTGTAAAAAACATATCAAAGAAAAATCCAACAATTAAGAATAAAGTCAGGAAAATTAAAAAAAAAAATCCAAATAATTCTGAAATGATAAAAAAATTCTGAAGAATTTAAAAAAACCGGGAAACAGAAAATATGTAACGAAAGATATTTCCTATCGGTCCAAGTTTAGAGTTGGAACACATTTTCTGTGAAACAGTGTTCTTGGGTATTGTATGGTCGGTCTTGACCGACTATAATTGATATTATTACATTTCTGCAAAATTTTAAACGAAAAAAAAATTAATAATTCAGAAAAACTAAAAAATAATAAAAGTTCTGTAAAAAAAATATCGAAAAAAATCAAACAATTAAGAATAAAATCAAAAAAATTCCAAAAAATCCAAATAATTCTCAAATGATAAAAAAATTTGAAGAATTAAAAAAAAAAACGGAAAATATGTAACAAAAGATATTTCAAATCGGTCCAAGTTTAGAGTTGGAACCCATTTTCTGGGAAACAGTGGTCTAGTTAATACTATTACATTTCTGTAAAATTTTAAACGAAAAAAAAATTAATAATTCAGAAGAAAACTAAAAAATAATAAAAGTTTTGTGAAAAATTATCGAAAAAATTCCAACAATTAAAAATAAAGTCAGGAAAATTCAGAAAAAAATCCAAATAATTCTGAAATGATAAAAAAATTGGAAAAACCCAAGAAAACAGAAAAAATTGAGAAAAAAAAATTAAAAGAGGGTGAAGTGTGGAGGGTAATTTTGATTCGGTATAGCCGAATAGCGTTTCTACTTGTATTTTTTTTTTTTAATTTAATCGCAAAAATTCTTTAAAATGAGTCTGTATAACAAAAGTATTATAATTTCAAACTTACCATTAAAACTATTCCATGGAATATTATGCAAAATACAAAAAAAAAAATACACTTTTCTTTATTTATTTTTTTTTTTTTTTCGATTAAATCACTTTATTTAATTAAATTTTCTTTTTTATTATTTCAGGAAAAAGATCAATATGGTAATGAAGTACAACGTTTAGCACGTCCGCTTCCTGTTGAATATTTACTAGTTGATGTGCCAGCATCAACACCATTACAACCGCAATATACTTTTACACAGTATGATAAGAAATCGCCATTCCCTGTTGAAAATCGTTATTTGGATGGTCATTTGCAAGATTTTAATGCTTTAAGCACGTATCTGTCACAATGGGATGATGAAGAATTTCTCGAAGCTATATCAGATTTTCATTTGTTGGTATATCTGTTTAAAATGGATATGCTGCCATTGCGCCAACATATAACACCCTTGCTAGAGGCTGTGCGTAATAAGAATCCAAATATGGCATATGATTTCAAAAAGGAAGAAGTATGGAAATTATTAGAATCATTAATACATGCCAGTTCAAGTGGTAGTGGGTAAGTGAAAATAAAAACAAACATATTTTGGAATGAAATTAATAAGTATTTCTTTCTTAATTTTTGCTTTTGTTTAGTGGCACCACTAGTTATCCTTCGGCTGCATCAAGTGCTCGTATTGCTGGTGGAGCAGCCGGTTCTGCTCATGAAAATGCTGTCACTGAATCAGCCACCTGGACTTGTAATCATTGTACTTTTATTAATCGCGGTGAACTGAGTTCTTGTGAAATTTGTTCTCTACCTAGATAAACTTTTGGTTGGTTGCTGCTGTTGTTGTTGCTAAACACACATCACACCATCTTACACCAAAAGCCCAGCAATTGCTACATACATACACTCAAGAAGAACTCCTCCAATTACTCCTCATTCTTTCTACCTTTACAAGCATAAAAAAGATGTAAACAATTATTAAATTGAATATGGGTTTTGAACAGTCAATATTTATGTAAAATTATAAATATAAAAAAAATAAATTCTTAAGGATGGGATTTGTACTGAATCGCAAGTAATAATTATTTTTTTTTTTAATTATTTTTATGATTAAGGTTTAGCTAAAGTGGTACTAACCGTTTTGTTAGCTCTTGTTTTCAAAATATTAGGGATATGGCATTATATTTTCAAGGTCTTCAAAAACAACGCAATTTTTCTCATTTTTCGAACATTTAGTGAACCTTAAAGTAATATCTATATCACGAAAACTAGTATTTCTCAAAAAGTAAGCCAGATAGAGCAAAATGGAGGGCATTTTTGGTTCTTGAAATCGTCATATATCTTTGACCCATTTTACATGTGTGTACCCTTGTGGGCCCAAATTTTGAATTTTAAAAATATTGACACTTCAAAATATTTAACAACTCACATACCTCGCTAAATTCTCCCGACAGAAAAAAAAATCCAACATTTTTGGTCAATTTCGCCCATTGGGTCCAGACCCTTAGGTGCCTAAAGGTTGGCACAGATTCAAAATGTTAGTCAGATACCGATATCTTAGGAGCCCAATAGGGTCTTGAGAATTTTAGAAACTATTACTCTGAGGGATTTCGATTATTTGGTAAACATGTTCTACACTCAAAACAAAAACCTTGTAAAATAACAAGAAAAATTTTTAACTTTTTTTTGCTGCCTCATATTTGACAAAAATTCCTTGTAATTTTACAAGCTTTTTACCAATAATTTTGTAATTTTACAAGCTTTGTACCTATAAAATTGTAAATTTACAAATTTTTTGACGCTATAAAACTTACAAATAGGTTTTGTAACTTAACTAAACCATTTCCAATTCTATTTTAAAAACTTCTAAATGTATTTTAAAATACATTTGGAAAATTTTAAAAAACATTTGGACAATTTTAAAATACAATTGGACAATTTTAAAACATATTTGGACAATTTTAAAATACATTTAGATTATTTTAAAATTAATTTGGACAATTTTAACATATATTTGGACTATTTTAAAATTTGGACAATTTTAAAATACATTTGGACAATTATAAAATACATATGGGCAATTTTAAAATTCATTTGGACAATTTTAAAATACATTTGTACAATTCTAAAATACTTTTGGACAATTTTAAAATACATTTGGAAATTTTTAAAATATGTACAATTGTAAATGGTGTAAAAACCAAAAAAATGATTTCACACTTTTTTTTGTGTCTGCAATATTAACCGAGATATGAGCATTTGTAAATTTTTCGGATTAAAAGTTAGGCTCATTGGGGTCCACACATGTGAAGAGGACCGGCGAAACAGTAAACCAAAAAGGGCCTCAGTTTTGCTCTATCTTGTTTAGTTTTCGAGATATCGCCATTTTGAGTTAAAAAAATATTGTAAAAATACTTTTTTCATCAATTGTAAATAGTTTTTTAGGCATTCGTGCGGTTTCATTGGCATTAATACAAATACATAATTCCAATGCCAAAAAAATTGCATTTGCAATAAATGCTAATTCTTTTTTAGCATTGGCATTAGTTCCAACTAATGCCAATGAAAATTCAATGCCAATTAAAAAATCCCGTGTATGATCAATATCAATCCCGGGATCGAGACTTCCCGTTTGGCATCCCTACCTCCAACATGTAAAAAATCTTGGAAAAAAATTAAAAGCAACAAAATTTTTGGTGGGTTGTTTTTTTTTTTGTAGGTCAAAAATTTATTTATTATGCTTTTTGTACCTAAGCAATAGTTAAGAGAATAATTCAATGGAATCTTACGCCCAGTAGTCGTTCTTAACAGTTCATGTGTCATAGACGCTACCTCAATGTCAGAGAAAATCACTTTGTAGCACAGTGTAGTCCATTGTTTTTAATACTTGTTGTATATTTATTTTTTAGTTTTTTTGCCAAGTTTACTTTTTGTTTTTATTATAAAAATATTATTGTCATTCATATTTTTTGTGATTTTTCTAAACAAACAAAAATTTAGTTAAAAGAAATTTGTACACATTTTTTTGTATTATTTAATTGTTTTTTATATAAATTTAGCAAAATTTTAAGTTTTGGTTCAACATTTAGGTAAGTATTTTTGAGAACCAAAGAAAAGGGACCGCGAAATTTTCCTTTTTGAATCAAAAAAAAAAAGGCAGAACAGAAAACATAATATGTTTGAATAAGGGCCAATAGTCCATTTTAAATAAGATTTTATTAAAGCCGCTGTTCCAAAAAAAACGTAATTCACATAAAAAATGAGAAAATGAAAATTTTTTAAGATTTTTGGTGTTCTAGATTTCACTTCCGAATTTTTTTTTCGTTTACTTTCACATAAATAAAGTTTGGTAAAAGTAAAACGGATGCTCCGATTTCAACTTCGAATGAAAACTTGAACAACAAAATACCAAACTCAATTTCATGTGAATTGAACAGTTGTGAAAGACAGAACAGAGGCCTAAAAGTATCAATAATTAATTCAAACTTTTATTTTCGTGCAGTTTTTGAAAACACTTTTAAAGAAAAACCAACATTTAAATTGGGTAGGGCTCAAATAAATGTTGGGCTAAACATACGGAATTTGTAATCCTTAACTTAGGCACTTGACTGCCGCTTTGCCAAAAACAGAGAACATATCAGTTATGAGATTTATTGAAAAAAATCAAATTTAACTGTCCAAATATACTTTTTCAAATAAAAATTAAAAATAAAAGTTTCAAATGATTTATATAAATATCTGTTCAAAATAACAGAAATAAAAAACTTTTGTTTTTTATAACTGTTATCAAAAGCTCTTTGAGCCTTAAAAAACATGAGTTATTAAAATAAAACTAATAAACACATGCAAAAGAATCCTATTGATAGCTAATACTTCAATCAGTGATTTAAATATATAAACTTTGATTGATTTTTTTTAAAAATAACTGTTATAACAATTATTTACTCCAATAAATATAAAATAAAAGTTATTTTAAATTGGTTAAACAAAAAGTTTTTAATAACTGTTATTTTATACTTTTATGATAAAAATCAGGAAATAAGAGTTATTGCAAATTTTAACACGGGACATCTCTGGAAGCCATTTCATATATAAAATACTTAGTTTGGACAACTTTCGTTTAATGATTTTTTTAAAACAAAAAGACACATATAACTGTTATATTTGGTCTCTGGCCAAAAACAAAACATAGGCCTCTGTTCTATCTTTCACAAAATTTTAATTCACATGAAATTATCCGAATCACATAATATTGATTTTGGTGTTTTGTTGTTCACGTTTTTATTTATGTGAAACAAAACGAAAAAAAATCGAAAGTAAAGTCTAGAACACCAAAAATTTGGAAACTTTAATTTTCACAGTTTTTATGTGAATTACTTTTTTTGGGAACAGCGGCCATTAACTTTTTTTAAAATCAAAAAAAAATTTCCATTCTCAATTTTATATTTGTGGATGGTTTTTAATAGGGGTCCCTTAATTTTTCATAATTATTTTCTATTAAAATGTTTACTTAGTAAACTTTACTTTATTATTTCTCAATTTAGATATAATGGCTTTACGTTTTTTAACTGCCTGTCGCTTTATGAATTCATCATTTAAACCCTTTTTAGTTCAAGTTAAATCAATTCGGGTAAATTTTTCTTTTCCTTTTTATTTTTATGAAATATTTACTACTTTTGTTCTTAATTGCAGCCGTTAACGCGTCATAGATCAAATTTAAGTAAGTTTTTTTTTTTATTGTAATTGTGTAATTGGACGTTTCATTTAAAAAAATATTAATTTTTTTACAGCACCTATTGCTGGTTGGTTTGAACCTAAAAGTTTATTATTTCATCCAGAAAATATTTTAAAACATGCTGAGGTAAGTTATATTTTTTTAATAATTTTGGAAATAGACACCCGGCACAAATTTATGCCTGACTTGTAAACAGCGCAGTGGGCTTTATAAAGCTCTGGACAGTCAAAAAATTAAAACTCACATATAAGGCATTCCACACCAAATGTTCCGCTACAGAAAAGCATGTGTCCCGTAAATTTCTGAATAGGTTGTTTGGATAGCCCTATATGGAACTAAGAAAATTGCGTTTTTGGTTTTTCAAATTTTCAAAAACTGGGCTTACACGTGGTCAAATATTGGAAAAATGGTCAAATTTGTGGCGAGTTGCCTTGATTAAATATTTATCACATTCAAACGGAAAGCATCACAATCTTAAAAATTTACATTCAGAACCCGTTCTCAATTTATCAAAAATCCGGTTACTTTTGTTTTTTTTTAGTTTAGATGTTTGTCTATCCACAAAAATTTTTCGAGAAAATCGCATTTGAAATATATTTAGTTTGTATTTTTTGACAAAAAAAAATCTGCGGATTTTTTTTTCACCAAAATTTTTTTTCGTGATTTTTACAAGAAGTGCTCGATCGAAGATTTCAATTTTTGTTGCTAAATTATTCTTAGACATCCCAAATACACATTTAAAAAAGAAATTTATGGTAGTCTCAATTTTAGGTTACAGTTGTTTTGGACTAGCCGTGGTTTATTGAATATTTATCGAGAACTAAAAATATTTTTCAATATCGTTTAGCAATATAAAATGCAAGATATCGTTATTATTTTTACAAATATTACAAGACTACGCCATACAAAACTACGACGCTAAATACAAAAAAAAATGTACTTAAAAACAAAACATAAAATTAAACGAGTGCAACAAATCAGTTACATTTATATACAATTCAAAATTAAATTTACAAATGTGCAATGAAAGAATTTGCAAAGTTGGAGTGATTGTCTTAATGTCTGTTAAGAATGTATTTAGATGTATTTACTACAAATTCTTTTCTTAAGGTACCTACAGACGACACAATATTATGTACAATATTCCATTACATTGATAGTGTGTGGGTAAGATTGAAGATTCTACAATAGTCAATATTACCCACATACCATCAATATAATTGAATATTGTACATAATATTGCGTCGTCTGTAGGTACCTTTAGTAATGGTCTACTTTTGTTTAGCTTTGATCCATCTCGGCTAATTTTTTTCGTGTTACACTGTGTAATCAATCGCCAAACTAACTAAATTAAAGAAATAAAAAGAAAAAATATTTAAAAAAATAAAAAATTAATTATTAAACTACTTGTTTTGCTATTATCTAATGAGTGATTTAACTAATATACAAATCAAACTACGAATTCAATACTTTTATTTTTTTTTTTTATATTTCATAATAATTATTTTTAAGAATACTGGGGGTTTTATGATAATATTAATATTTTTTTTTTCTTTTGCAAATACTACATTTAATTATTATTACGTTTAGACTAAACTATTTTTTAAAAAGATTTTTTATTGTTTTTTTCTCATATGTACGTTAATGTGATTATATACTAAAGTGAATTTTTTAAAAGAAAAATTATTAAAAATTAAAAAAAATAAGCAATTATTTAAAAAGCTGGGTTTAGTTCAAAGATTACATTGAATTAAATTTTTCACAAAATTAACTAACATTTAAGAGCAAAATATTTTTAAATTTTGTTATATGATTTTTACTACTAACAATAAATAACATTTTTCTTGTTACATTCAAACACGTAAATTTTAAAGAGGGAGTGCAACATAAATCTACATTATTTTTATAATAATTATAATATTTTTTGTTTAATAATATTTTAAATAACTTCATTATTTTTTAAGTTTTATAACAAGCAAAATTTCTGATAATGATACTACATATAATTATTATTTTATACTTTTTTTTAATATTCTTGTTTTTTTTTTAATATTGGTTCCTTATATATTCTGGGTTTATTTAAGAAATTGTTAAGTATTCTTTTTTCTATTTTTTTTGTTTAATATTGCTTTTTATTCATTGTATTATATAAGACAACTACTATTAATATATTTTTTTAATTTGTTTTCCAGTTAGGGGATATTGTCCTTTTAAGTTGTTTGAATAGATTAGAATAGGGTTGTATTTTTGGGTTTTTACGGTTCTTTTTGCTTCGGTTAAAAATTTATAATGTAGTTTTTTATATATATTTCTTAAAAAGGCATTTTTAATTGGTGATATCGTTTCAAATATATACTTCTATTTTATATTGTTTTAGAAATGTTAACCTTTTGTAGAATATTTTCGGTTTATTTTTTTTTAATAATAGAACAGGGGTTTCTGATAATTTTTTATGATTATGACATTCAATTACTACATCGATTTTTTTATATTATATAATTGCTGTATGTTAATTATGGGGAATATATAAAATCAGTTTTATTTTAGAAATCATATTTAAAATTTTAATGAGCAGCAAATGACTTTAAAATTGAATGCATTCTTTTAAATCACCGACATTTTGTGCAACTAGCATAAAACAGTGTTGACAATATGTAAGTTTTTCCAACAAAACTAACGTGTTTATAATTAGAAGTTTAAATATTTGGATTTATATAAAAAATTTTAAAATTTGAGAAAGGAACAGAATATTTAATAACTGGTTTTAGCTTTAACGTAAAGAAAATAAACACTTTCTGGGACCGAAAACTTTATTTACCTCCTAACGAAAAAAAATATTTTTCAAAAAATGTTGAATTCTTTTTCAAAAGCTTTAAATTTACTAGCATTCAACAAGAATTTGTTCTTAGGCTTAATTCTTAAAGCTTAAATTCCAACTCCCAAACCGATTTCGAAAAAGAAATAAAAGAAGGAAAAAGAAAGGGCAGAGAAAAAAGTAAGAGAAGAACAGTAAAAAAGAAGAAAAGAAAAACTAAGTTTACAAAAAAAATATTTAAAAAAAAAATTTAAGGTTTCAGTAGTTTTAAAAAATTCTTTGAATTCTAAAAATTTTTTTACGAAAAGTTTTTAGGTTTTGAGAATGCATTGGAGTCTAAAAAATGTTAAGCAAGAGGTATGCATCAAATCTAAAACTTATTTAAAACTGGACAATGTGCTCGATTCGGGAGTACTCTTTCACCATTCACCCAATTTTTAAAAAATTGATGTTCTTTCGAATTTTAAGATTTAAAATTTTTTCTCGTTACAATTAAAGACTTATTTAATATCTTCAATAATTACAAGAAAAAAAATTAGTAATTTTAAAATTCTAAAGGATATCAAATTAATTGAAATTAGGTGAATAGTGAAAGAGTACTTCCGAATCAAGCACAATTTTTTTTTCTTAAGAGATTTAAACCCTTTTTTTAGAATCTGATTTTTTCTATACTATAGACTTAAAAAAACCTTGTGAAATAACAAAAAAAATGTTTTTTTTTTTATTATTTGCTATCTCTTACCAAGTTGGTAACGTCCTCGAGCCATCCTCAGTGACGCTAATGCCCACACCTAACTGCTTGTTCCAAACTTTATTTTGAAAATTGTATATTTATTACTTTTATTCTACCTGTTAGATTTTGATTTTAGTTTAAATAAATCGATAATACTGCCAGATTTAAAATTCTAATTTAATATACTGACTAGACGTCTTAGAGGAATTGTCCACACTCTTAAAGCAAACATTCAGTGCTGACAATGTTAGGACATGTCATCAAGGATTACCTACGATTTGTCAGAACCTGAAGACATTTCCTCAAGGAATCACTGTGGAAATTTCCTCAGTGACACATTTTCCAACTGGGTATTTGACTTATTCCTAGTAAACATTACGAGCTTTTTTGTAATTTTACGAGCGATAAAACTTACAAGGAATTCTCGTGACTTTACTGGACTTTTGCTACCTCCTATTTTACGAGAATTTCTAGTAAAAATTACGAGCTTTTTCGTGATTTTACAAGCTTTTTACCAACAAAATTGTAAATTTAAAAAATTTTTAAAGCGATAAAACTCAAAAGGAATTCTTGAAACTTTACTAAATTTTTTGAAAATTACATTGGAAATTTGGTCATTTACAAAAAAAAAATTAAATTTCGATCGAAAATTTTTTGTTAAAAAACAAGGAAAACTGTAAAATATTAAAATGGGATTACAAGACTTTTACTAGTAATTTGACAAAAATCCGACAGCTTTTTGTTGAGTTTGTTTGCCTCAGAATCGGAAATATTTCTGAAAGAGAAGTTCTTAAATTCTTAGAACTATTCTATAAAAAGTGTGTTCGTATTTAAGACTTTTTTAATAGGAAAAATATTACAGACTGAAAGTTTTTCTATACAAAAGGAGTCTCGTAATCTCAAATTAAACAAAAAAAAAACATAAATAAAAATTTCTGGAATCCGAAAATGAAGTCGAAAGGTTTAAAAGTAGAACAGCTAATATTTTTAGCAATTTCTTTATGCTTTTACTGTATATGAGGCATTCCACACCAAATGTCCCGCTACAGAAAAACATGTGTCCCGTAAATTTCTGAATAGGTTGTCTGGATAGCCCTATATGTAACTAAGAATATTGCGTTTTTGGTTTTTCAAATTTTCGAAAACTGGTCTTAGGAGGCGTGGTCAAATATTGGAAAAATTGTAAAATTTGTGGCGAGTTGCCTTGATTAAATATTTATCACATTAAAACGGAATGCACCACAATGTCAAAAATTTACGTTCTTATATAGTTTTGTATGGGCTATCGATTAAATTTTTTTTTTTGGAAAATTTTCAGAACCCGTTCTGAAATTTTCCATTTTTAAAAAAAGTAAATTTATCAAAAATCCGGCCACTTTTTATATCCTCCACTTAGTGATAGAGGGTATATATAAGTTTGTCGTTCCGTTTGTAACTCATCGAAATATCGGTCTGAGACCCCATAAAGTATATATATTCATGATGCCCGATCGATTTTAAGACATTCTAGCGATGTCCGTCTGTCCGTCTGTCTGTCTGTGGAAAATGCTCTCGCGGACAAAATATTGCACAGAGATGACTGAAACTTAAAATATATATTGGAAGTTCCCCCGAGAAGTTTGGTATTGCATTTGAGCGATATCGGTTCAGCGGTTCAAAAGTTATGAACGAAAATGTAAGCACACCTCAAAAATTTCAGTACATTCAACATAACCTAAAAATACAACATGCTCTAATTCGGCTTCTGGTTGACATATGTGAACATAATTGAACACCAAATGGTATTTAAACAAGTACGTACATATTTTTTGACAAAAAAAGAAAAAAATCGCGGGTTTTTTTTTTACCAAAATTTTGTTTCGCGGAAATTTTTTTTCAAATTTTTTTTTTTTTCAAAAGTAATTTCCTTTTAAATAAAGTTTTTTGCAATAATCTTGTTGAAATTGTGGAGGGTATCACTACATTCGGCAAGGCCGAATTTATCTTTTTTACTTGTTTTTTCTTTTTTATTTATTTTTTTAAAAGTTTAGATGTTTGTCCATCCACACAAAAAAAATCAGAAACACGTTCATCTTTTTTTTCGAGAAAATCGCATTTGAACTTCAAATTTCATATCAATTTTGTTATTTGCTTGTATTTCTTTGTTTTAAAGTTGCGAATGAGTAATATTAATTGCATAAATATTCGTCATACGCTCTGTTGACACAAGAAAATACAAGCAAATTACTAAATTGTTATGAAATTTAAAGTTCAAATGCGATTTTCTCGAAAAAAAATATGAACGTGTTTCTGATTTTTTTGTGTGGATGGACAAACATCTAAACTTTTAAAAAAATAAATAAAAAAGAAAATAAAAAGTGGCCGGATTTTTGATAAATTGACTTTTTTAAAAAATGGAAAATTTCAGAACGGGTTCTGAAAATTTTCCAAAAAAAAAAAATTTAATCGATAGCCCATACAAAACTATATAAGAACGGAAATTTTTGACATTGTGGTGCATTCCGTTTTAATGTGATAAATATTTAATCAAGGCAACTCACCACAAATTTTACCATTTTTCCAATATTTGACCACGCTTCCTAAGCCCAGTTTTTGAAAAATTGAAAAACCAAAAACGCAATTTTCTAAGTTCCATATAGGGCTATCCATATCACCTATTCAGAAGTTTACGGTACACATGTTTTTTTTCGCTGGACAATTGGTGTGGAATGCCTCATATTGACAGATGAAAACGAAAAATGTTGCTAAAACAGTTTTTAGCTGTATATGAGTAGATGGTATTAGACTGCAAACATATGATAAATATTTCAAAACTCTCAAAGCTTTAGGGCATTAGAGGACTTGGATAATTATATCCAGTTTTTTGTATTAAATCTTTCGAAAGACTATTACTACGCCCGGTTTTTTACAATTGATTTTGTTGAAAATTTAAAATAATAATTGAAGTTTTTCACATTAAATTAAACAATAAAAAGAAAATATTTTTCAAAAAATTCTACCAAATAATAAATTTCAAACTAAATTTTTCTTGATTTACAACCAAACTACCAGAAGGTACATGTTATCTAAGCCATAATTTTTTTTTTACTTTGAAGCAATTAAAATCTAAATTACAAGTGCAAAACTAAACTACAAATTATTGTACAATATTGAATATAAATTTATACTTAACTTACTAAACAATTTTAGTTCATAGAAATAATTTCAACCAACATTTTTGTGTTTCAAAGAAAAAAATATTTTTGCATTTTATTTCGTCGAAATTATATAAAAAGAAAATATATGTTTTTTAATTTTTTTTTAAGGAAAAAAGCAAAACATTTGAGTATATAGTATATATATATTTGATCTAAAGAGAATATATAATGTATACATATATATAGAAAGGGGGTGTATATATAGTTTTAAATATATATGTATATATCGTGTATAAACAATTATTAAAATCACCACATTGTTTATATTTTTATTATTAATTAATTCAATTGTTACAAATACATTTCATTAAAAGTAAATATATGCTAAAACATTAAAGATCTGATATTAGAAAAATATTGGTTTTAACAACAACCCAGTAAAATCTTGTCAATGAGCCTTCATTACTTGGCACCTTGTCATAACTTGTCGGATTGCCTGGTATTGAGTCCTCACTACCCGCATTATTACCTTATAAGTACATATTTGACGAGTACATACAGTGACTCGCAGCTTATTTCGTGTTTTAGATATTAGTTAGCAATCCATTTCAGACAAAGTTGCCAATAATACACCTAATTATTATCAAACGAGTATTTTTGTTAAAAGTGTTGCGTAGGTAATTTGTCGAGCTTTAATTTAAGCTTAATGGCGTTCAGATTGAGTAAATATTAAACATGCTACGAGGGTCGAAATGGAAATTGAAATTATTGAAAGACGTTTCTTAGAAAATTTCTTAAAAATACTTTTAGGTCAATTTTTCCCAAGCTCAAAAATTTAAAATTTAAAAAATAGTCCAATAGTATATAGTAATTTATCAAATAATTTTTCCAATGACCCAAACAAAAATCAAAAATTTTAAAATGCAGTCGAAAAAATCCGAATTTTTTGACCTCCAATTCTTTTGACCACCAATTTTTTGTAAACAAAGGAAATGTTCAATAATTTTTATATCTCATTACTATATACTTAGGTGTACTAAAATTATTAAACAATTAAATCGTTTCTTTGTTTACCAAAAATTGGTGGTCAAAAGAATTGGAGGTCAAAAAATTCGGATTTCTTCTACTGTGTTTTAAAAATTTTGGTTTTTGTTTGGGTCTTTGGAAAAATTATTTATTAAATAAATATTAACTACTGGACTATTTTTTAAATTTTTTATGTTTGAACTTGTATAAAATCCACCTAGAAATATTTTTAAGAAATTTTCTAAAAAAGGTCTTTCAATAAGTTCAATTTTCATTTCGACCCTCGTAGCACATTTAATATTTAGACAATCTGAACGTCATTAAGCTTTAATTAAAGCTTGATTAATTACATACACAGGACTTTTTACACAAATACTTATTTGATAATAATTAGGTCTATTTTGGTTAACTTTGTCTTGAATGGATTGCTAACATATATCTTTCACACGAAATAAGCTGCGAGCCACCGTATATTGAGATGCGTGTTTTTTTTTAATTGCCTCATTACCAACAAGCATATTTTGCGAGCGAATGGGTATGTAGTCATTACACCAATGACATCGCTTTGTTAAACTAATAAGGTTTTCACCACATGCTGCTTTTATTTTACGTCTTAAATTTCATTACTTGGTAATGGACATTTTTACTACAAAATTAATCGCCTCGTTATTTTTCAATTTCAGACCTTTGATGTTTCTAATCTATTTTATTTTAAATACATTTTTCAAAAAAATCTTTAAAGGGTTCTTTTAACTACATAGATTATACTTTTTTTTTCAACATTTTTGTAAAGATTTTTTACTTTTATACAAAAATTAATATATTACTTTTATTTATTAGTTCCAAAGTTTTTATATTAAATAAATGTTTAGTATTTTGTTTACTACTTGTTTTCAAATATAATGCACTTTTGTTTTTTTGTAATTCGAGCAGTTTTTGTATACGTTCTAAAAACACAGGGAAAGTGTATTTTGATGTCGTAAAGTTATAATTGTTATTAAAAAAAATTAGAAAACCTTGGTTATAATTGCTAATTGTTAATTATAATTTCGACGAACAAAAAGTACCAAATTGTCTTCTAGAGTTCGACGGAAACCCGCTCTATTTTTTAGTACAAAATCACAATCCACTTTTACAATACTTGTCCCAAAATTAAAGTCTTTTTTTTTTTTTAATTTTACAATTTTTTTTCTAGTGTAAAAGTCAGGCAGTTGTTAAGCCCAACACTTTATACTCTGTTATCTTAACATTTTGCAATAATTTTCATTTTAAAACTAGTAAGATTCCGAAATTTGTCTTAAAAAATTTCTTTTATTAAACAAGTTTTTAAATCCGAGAAAATGTTTCGTCTAAAAACTTTCATTGATTCTTACAAGGGAAGTATCTCAAACCTTATGAGCCGATTTGCCTGAAACTTAAAATATATATCAAAGAGACAATTCTAAGGTTGGGGTGTCTCGGCTCGAGGATTTAGGGGTTCAAAACATGGGTCAAAAATGGCGAAAAAATCGTTTTTTGGATTTTTCAGCCATTTCTTTTTAAGAAAATATATGATGTTTTCATATGAGAAGAAAGGTTTTTTAATGCCTATCCAATGGTAGCACAACCTTGTAAAAATTCGGCTTCTTTAAATATTTTTTTCAGGAAAATGTGTATATTTTGGGGGGTACTTATGTGAAGACATAGACCTACGATATCCATATGGATAAGAAATAATCTTTATTAAAATTAAGTCGACCCGTGTTTTTGCCCTAGACGATATTCCTGTTAGTTCGGAAGTTATCAAAATTTTCCCGAAGGTCCACATGGTTTCATAAGGGGACAACGAAATTTTTAAACACCGATATGGCCGATAAGCCGAGACACCCCAACCTTAAAATCGTCTCTTTATTATATTTTAAGTTTCAGGCAAATCGGTTCATAAGGGTTGAGATACTTCCCTTGTTTAATGTTTTTCCTGCAGAAATACTGAGACATAGGCCTTTATTCTGTCTTTCACAACTTTTCAATTCACATGAAAATTTCCGAATCACATGAAATTAAGTTTAGTGTTTTGTTGATCACGTTTTCATTGGTAGTTGAAATCAACTAATTAAAATTTAAAAAATTTTAAGGAAAAAAGTACATTCGTTTTACTTTCACCAAATTTTATTTTTGTGAAACAAAACGATAAAAAAATGTTCGGATGTGAAATCTAGAACACCAAAAAAAAAACGGAAATTTCCATTTTCACATTTTTATGTAAATTACTTTTTTGGAACAGCGGGCATAAAAAGAAATTTCCTATTTAAAGCTGTAGAAAAGTTTAACCTGTAGAAAAGTTTTCAAACTCACTTATAGAATTCTTCAAACTTTAAATGCTCCAGTAAACTCAAACACAAATCATCATTCCAAGTTTTAAAGGAATCGGAGCGGTTGTTCTTGTAGTTCCCATACAAACCACCCTCCCGATATTCACTTAAATCTCTCATAATTCATGAAAATTAGAAATATTTGATAAAAAAATTTGTTTGTAAGCGTTAAACGTATGTATTGGTGACTTTTGGTGACCATTTTTTGACTTAGACCCATATAAAAATTTTGCCCGATATTCAGTAAAATCGGTCGAATGGCAACCAATATAAGCAAATTTCACTCAAATTTTATTTGTGTGTGTTTTCTACACTAATTAAAGATCTGAAATGTGATTTAAAGGCACAGTACATGAGTAGTAGATTCACAGAGGTGCATTTGATGTGTGTAAGTATTAGTGACAGCACACGGTGTAACTTTTGACGTTTAATACAAAACGTAAACAAACAACATAAATACATACACAAAAGCTCACACGTACAGGCACACTTACACTAGGCAGCGATGATAATTGTGTAATAAAAACCATACCACCATATTGGAAAGTACCCAATTAGCACCATTGTTTGCATACTAGTCTGTACTGTGTTTAAAAGGCGGCCTCTGAACAATAAATTTGTAAACTTAGTACAAATTCTGATTAATTTTTATTAAAAAATAAAAATTGTTTTATTCGACCTTTAAAATATTATATTTTGAGGATGTTTATTCTGGCTCGAGGTCATTATTTTCTTTACTAATTAAAACCATGATATTCTCATAGCATAATTTTCAAGAAAAAATTATTTTTTTTTGTTTTAAATTTATTTATGTTGGTCATTTTTGCAAGACTTAATCGACACGTGTTTCGGAATTTGTCAAGATTCCATTGTCAAGATTATTTAGCAAAAATAGAAACGATTTACTACAAAGTAGCAAACGAGTCTAATGACAAATCGTTTAGTGCACAAACTAGCATTTTAATACATATTCGCCTCTATTCTCAATGAGAATCAGGAAGACGAAGAAATTGTACCATGCTAATAAGGCAACGATTATCAATAACCAACAAAAATATTTAAAACAATTTTACATACGATAGTCCATTGGACTACAACAATATGTTTTTTGTGTTTTTGTTGTAACAAATACTCCATATTAGGGTTATTCATCACATGGCGTGCCAACCATTATGTTCAAATTCTGATTAATTTTTATTAAAAAATAAAAATTGTTTTATTCGACCTTTAAAATATTATATTTTGAGGATGTTTATTCTGGCTCGAGGTCATTATTTTCTTTACTAATTAAAACCATGATATTCTCATAGCATAATTTTCAAGAAAAAATTATTTTTTTTGTTTTAAATTTATTTATGTTGGTCATTTTTGCAAGACTTAATCGACACGTGTTTCGGAATTTGTCAAGATTCCATTGTCAAGATTATTTAGCAAAAATAGAAACGATTTACTACAAAGTAGCAAACGAGTCTAATGACAAATCGTTTAGTGCACAAACTAGCATTTTAATACATATTCGCCTCTATTCTCAATGAGAATCAGGAAGACGAAGAAATTGTACCATGCTAATAAGGCAACGATTATCAATAACCAACAAAAATATTTAAAACAATTTTACATACGATAGTCCATTGGACTACAACAATATGTTTTTTGTGTTTTTGTTGTAACAAATACTCCATATTAGGGTTATTCATCACATGGCGTGCCAACCATTATGTTCAAATTCTGATTAATTTTTATTAAAAAATAAAAATTGTTTTATTCGACCTTTAAAATATTATATTTTGAGGATGTTTATTCTGGCTCGAGGTCATTATTTTCTTTACTAATTAAAACCATGATATTCTCATAGCATAATTTTCAAGAAAAAATTATTTTTTTTTTTGTTTTAAATTTATTTATGTTGGTCATTTTTGCAAGACTTAATCGACACGTGTTTCGGAATTTGTCAAGATTCCATTGTCAAGATTATTTAGCAAAAATAGAAACGATTTACTACAAAGTAGCAAACGAGTCTAATGACAAATCGTTTAGTGCACAAACTAGCATTTTAATACATATTCGCCTCTATTCTCAATGAGAATCAGGAAGACGAAGAAA
This sequence comes from Pegoplata infirma, assembly GCA_963921195.1. Classification (NCBI taxonomy): domain Eukaryota; kingdom Metazoa; phylum Arthropoda; class Insecta; order Diptera; family Anthomyiidae; genus Pegoplata; species Pegoplata infirma. The sequence goes on from OY992536.1 coordinate 32,934,674, forward strand.
TTGTACCATGCTAATAAGGCAACGATTATCAATAACCAACAAAAATATTTAAAACAATTTTACATACGATAGTCCATTGGACTACAACAATATGTTTTTTGTGTTTTTGTTGTAACAAATACTCCATATTAGGGTTATTCATCACATGGCGTGCCAACCATTATGTTCAAATTCTGATTAATTTTTATTAAAAAATAAAAATTGTTTTATTCGACCTTTAAAATATTATATTTTGAGGATGTTTATTCTGGCTCGAGGTCATTATTTTCTTTACTAATTAAAACCATGATATTCTCATAGCATAATTTTCAAGAAAAAATTATTTTTTTTTTGTTTTAAATTTATTTATGTTGGTCATTTTTGCAAGACTTAATCGACACGTGTTTCGGAATTTGTCAAGATTCCATTGTCAAGATTATTTAGCAAAAATAGAAACGATTTACTACAAAGTAGCAAACGAGTCTAATGACAAATCGTTTAGTGCACAAACTAGCATTTTAATACATATTCGCCTCTATTCTCAATGAGAATCAGGAAGACGAAGAAATTGTACCATGCTAATAAGGCAACGATTATCAATAACCAACAAAAATATTTAAAACAATTTTACATACGATAGTCCATTGGACTACAACAATATGTTTTTTGTGTTTTTGTTGTAACAAATACTCCATATTAGGGTTATTCATCACATGGCGTGCCAACCATTATGTTCAAATTCTGATTAATTTTTATTAAAAAATAAAAATTGTTTTATTCGACCTTTAAAATATTATATTTTGAGGATGTTTATTCTGGCTCGAGGTCATTATTTTCTTTACTAATTAAAACCATGATATTCTCATAGCATAATTTTCAAGAAAAAATTATTTTTTTTGTTTTAAATTTATTTATGTTGGTCATTTTTGCAAGACTTAATCGACACGTGTTTCGGAATTTGTCAAGATTCCATTGTCAAGATTATTTAGCAAAAATAGAAACGATTTACTACAAAGTAGCAAACGAGTCTAATGACAAATCGTTTAGTGCACAAACTAGCATTTTAATACATATTCGCCTCTATTCTCAATGAGAATCAGGAGGACGAAGAAATTGTACCATGCTAATAAGGCAACGATTATCAATAACCAACAAAAATATTTAAAACAATTTTACATACGATAGTCCATTGGACTACAACAATATGTTTTTTGTGTTTTTGTTGTAACAAATACTCCATATTAGGGTTATTCATCACATGGCGTGCCAACCATTATGTTCAAATTCTGATTAATTTTTATTAAAAAATAAAAATTGTTTTATTCGACCTTTAAAATATTATATTTTGAGGATGTTTATTCTGGCTCGAGGTCATTATTTTCTTTACTAATTAAAACCATGATATTCTCATAGCATAATTTTCAAGAAAAAATTATTTTTTTTGTTTTAAATTTATTTATGTTGGTCATTTTTGCAAGACTTAATCGACACGTGTTTCGGAATTTGTCAAGATTCCATTGTCAAGATTATTTAGCAAAAATAGAAACGATTTACTACAAAGTAGCAAACGAGTCTAATGACAAATCGTTTAGTGCACAAACTAGCATTTTAATACATATTCGCCTCTATTCTCAATGAGAATCAGGAAGACGAAGAAATTGTACCATGCTAATAAGGCAACGATTATCAATAACCAACAAAAATATTTAAAACAATACAATTATAATTTTCTTCGTCTTCCTGATTCTCATTGAGAATAGAGGCGAATATGTATTAAAATGCTAGTTTGTGCACTAAACGATTTGTCATTAGACTCGTTTGCTACTTTGTAGTAAATCGTTTCTATTTTTGCTAAATAATCTTGACAATGGAATCTTGACAAATTCCGAAACACGTGTCGATTAAGTCTTGCAAAAATGACCAACATAAATAAATTTAAAACAAAAAAAATAATTTTTTCTTGAAAATTATGCTATGAGAATATCATGGTTTTAATTAGTAAAGAAAATAATGACCTCGAGCCAGAATAAACATCCTCAAAATATAATATTTTAAAGGTCGAATAAAACAATTTTTATTTTTTAATAAAAATTAATCAGAATTTGAACATAATGGTTGGCACGCCATGTGATGAATAACCCTAATATGGAGTATTTGTTACAACAAAAACACAAAAAACATATTGTTGTAGTCCAATGGACTATCGTATGTAAAATTGTTTTAAATATTTTTGTTGGTTATTGATAATCGTTGCCTTATTAGCATGGTACAATTTCTTCGTCTTCCTGATTCTCATTGAGAATAGAGGCGAATATGTATTAAAATGCTAGTTTGTGCACTAAACGATTTGTCATTAGACTCGTTTGCTACTTTGTAGTAAATCGTTTCTATTTTTGCTAAATAATCTTGACAATGGAATCTTGACAAATTCCGAAACACGTGTCGATTAAGTCTTGCAAAAATGACCAACATAAATAAATTTAAAACAAAAAAAATAATTTTTTCTTGAAAATTATGCTATGAGAATATCATGGTTTTAATTAGTAAAGAAAATAATGACCTCGAGCCAGAATAAACATCCTCAAAATATAACTTAGTACAGTTATTTTTTTTTTTATTCTTGATGGGTTAACAAATTTTGTTATTACTTTAAATATTTATTTGATGAAGCTTCAAAGAAATTAATTATTTTACGAGAAACGCAATTTTCTTTAAGCGTTTTCTAGTTAAAAATTGTAACAGAATATAAATTTACGACAACAAATACAAAATTTTATTTCACATATTCCTGTGTAATTATAACTTAAAAAATATATATACAAAACTAAAATAATATCCAAAACTAAAAAAAAAAATGTTTTTTCTCGTTGCAAAAACTTGTACTAAATCATTTTCAAAACTAATTTTAGAATTTTATACATACAAGTATCGTTGCTTTAAAGTTCAATACCAAAAATCATTAAATTTAAATATTTTTCTTTTCAAATCTAGTCTAGAAAGATTTTTTTTAGCTAGATATTATAGTCAAAAGATCTTAAGGTAAAAAATCAACTTTAGTATGTAATTTTTTCTTCTAAATAGTTTTGTACTAAAGTTTTATTTCTTTCTCAAGATTCACTATAAAATCTAACATTAGTGTAGTTTTTTTTGTATTTGTTGTTTTAAGTAGGAAATAAGAATATTATGGAAGACTAGTTCTAAGTTTTATATATTTTTTGTTATTATTTTCATTACATATTGTAAAAATTTGACTCACCTTTTTGTATGATTTTTTTTTTAGATGAAAGTTAGATTTAAAATATTAGTATTGAGGTTTGTTTTAATAAAATCATAAAAATTTTTCATTGTTTCTGTATAGAATGTAAGTTTCTAATTTTTCGTTATCGCTCGTTATTGAAAATAATTTTTATTTGACCTGTTAAACAATTTTATGCTTGATATGTTAATTTATGTTATGTATTTTTTAAAAGAGTTTTTTGTTGAAATTATGCTGTTGTATTTAGAAATATGAGCATAATTTATCAATGAGATTTATTTTATTTGCAAGTTTATGAAAATTTACTGGGGTATTTTTTTTAAGTAATTTTGTATTTGGTTAATTTAATATTTTTGTTCCATATTCCATTTTCAAGATAATGTTTTTTTACTTAAAATATCGTTAAGAACTGACTTCGGAAAATGGATGTAAAGAGAAATGCATTTAAAAATTATTTATAATATTTGACAATATAAAAAATACTAACAAAAATTAGTTAGAAACACCTGATCTACAGTCTAATTAAAATGAGAAAAGTTTTCTTTTTACTTTAAATTTGTTAAATTTCAACATATTGTGTAATTTAATTAAAATAAGTAAAGCTGCCCATTCACTTGCAATAAAATTGCTCAACTTAAAAAAAAAATATTTTACAATATTATTGTCGTTTTACCCTACACAGCAAATAAAATTGCTCAATACTTAAACCCAATATATTGTACAAGATATAAACATAAACATAACATACCCGAGTAAAAAGGAATTTATATAAATGTATATTATTTTATATGTTTTCATAAAACCATATACAACTATATGAGTCAATGTATAAAATTATATCTCACTTTGAAATTTTAAATTTTTTTAAATGATGTCATATAAAATCATATCTAATTATATTGTTCATAATATATTAATATAAATGGTAGATGTAATCATACGTTGCACATAAAACTTAATCCGATTTCATACATTATTATACGTGACTTTATATCTAATTATGTATAGCACTTTACTAAACAAAAAATCCAGTATCAATTTATGTACAATTATATATGACTAATATAATACCATTTAAAACTATATATGGTTCCATACTAAAAAAATTTCCAACAAAAATAATAGATATAATTATATGTGTCTTAAGCGATAACATATCTGTGTTTGTATGGTACTATATATACGCAAATTTCGTCAAAACTCAATATATATTTATAAATGGTCGCATATGTAATGGAATATATATTTTGATATAATCATGTATAAAAAAAATATTTTTTTGACCAAACAACTAGCCATATATAATTATATATGCCAGCATTTCAAAATTTATTTTTGTGTGTCAACATATATGGTTATACAAAACTTTTTATTGTATCATATAAGATTACATATGATTTTTGGAAACCCGAGTTCGATTCCCGGCCCAGTCGAGAAAAAAAAGTTTTTTTTTTTTATTTTTTTTAAATAGAAAACACTTTTTTATTGCGTTTAATTTTTTTAGAACTACAAAATTTTCATTTTTGGAATTTTTGCAATCATTTTAAAAAAATTATTTTTCTTTTATACAGTTATATATAACTATATTTGATTTATTATAAAATTATCTATAATTTTTGGGAACCCGAGTTCGATTCCAGAAAAAAAATATTTTTTTTTTATTTTTTTTAAATAGAAAACACTTTTTTATTGCATTTATTTTTTTTAGAACTAAAAATTTTTCTTTTTTTGAATTTTTGCAATCATTTTTAAAAAATTATATTGCTGTTATATAGTTATATATAACTATATTTAATTTATTATAAAAGTATCTATCATTTTTGGGAACCCGAGTTCGATTCCAGAAAAATATATATTTTTTTAATTTTTTTTTAAATGGAAAACACTTTTTTATTGCATTTGTTTTTTTTAGAACTTAAAAAATTTTACTTTTTGAATTTTTGCAATCATTTTTAAAAATTTATATTGCATTTATATAGTTAATAATAGCTATATTTGGTTTAAATTATCAAATTATCAATGATTTTTGGAACCCGATCTCAAATATATTTCTGATTTCCTGATTCCATGAAAAATTTCAAATTTATAAGCCAAAGTCTTATTTCACTTTGGAAGCCTATGACTTGGAAATAAGGCATATTGCTACATTAAAATTATTGTTTAAGCTTACCATAGAAGCCCCTAATAGCGCTGTACGTCATTCTAATTTTTTTTTTTTTTGCAAATTTTATCAAAAATTTTCTAAGTCTTTTTGAAAATTGTGTACAAGTGAATAACATATTTAATTGGATGTAATCATATATTACTATATGTTAAATCAATTTGATATAATTAGATACGATCAATTTATTTAAAACTAAGTCTTTTAAAGTTGTTATTTGCTAACAACGTCCGCTGGTCTAGAGGGTAGAGATTGCGATTACAAAACGGAAGACTTGTGGTTCTAATCCCCGTCCGTTCGAAGTTTTTTTTTTTTTTTTTATTTATTTTCAGTTGACATTATTATATCTAAAAATAAATCTAAAAACAGAAACATTTTTTGGATAAAAATGTATCCAATAATTTTTTTATAAAATCAAGATATCAGATATTATAAGATAACTTTTGCGCGGCCAAATTTCGGATGAAATTACATTATATAATATCCAATTTAATATAAAATCATGATATTGGATATTTTAAGATAACTTTGGCGCGGCCAATTTCCGGATGAAATTACATCGAATTATATCAAATTTAATACAAAATCATGATAATAGATAATTTGGGATAACTTTGGCGCGGCCAATTTCCGGATGAAATCACATACAATCAAATATTAAACTGTAACTTCATATATTATATGATGTTATGAGATAACTTTGGCGCGGCCAATTTTCGGATGAAATTTAGCAAAATCAGATCCAATAAATTATATATAATTTTATAAGATAACATGTTTTACCATACAATTTTTTTTTACTCGGGATAATAAAAGTTGTACAATATAGACAACACACTGATAAAATATATTGCAGTATTCTTGTTTGTACAATAAATATCAAAAGTGTTTTGATATTCTCCAATATATTGCACAACCGTAAATATTACATACACACAAGCGATATTATTGTACAATTTGAAAAGTTGAACAATAATATTGCAAGTGAATGGGCAGCTTAAGAACTCATACAAAAAAGTTAAAAGGGTTTTTTTTTTGATTTCGAGAAAGTATTAAATTGGCACCCCTTTCAGTAACCACAAATTCTTATAATAGATTTTGCCGGGGTTAGGTCAGTCAGAACCAGGATTATTGAAACACAGGAATTTTATTTAAATCCAAAATATTTATTCACAATTTATCACTAAAATTGAAGACCAACGCAGCAACCAGAAATTAAACCAGGATATAAGCTTGAGTCAAACTAGTTAATAACGTTGCGATTATTCCCTGTACTCGAATAATCGCACACGTTCACGATCGATGCTAGATTTTAACCAGGATATGAGCCCTGTACCAGAGATGTTTGCAGCCACCCACGTTTTGTGACTGAAACCAGGATTCTAGACGTTTTCGATGAAACCAGGATAATTAATGTTTGAAAATAAACCAGGATAATTGCCGGACAGAGTAACGCAGGTTACCCGCTGCACGGGTGAACGCTTTCGCGGTAGACAACAGACTCCCCGAATTAATGCTCGAGTCATATTTTTATAGTGTGGAATTTTTATTGTTTGTTAGTGTTTTAGTTACCACTACAGACATGGGATCTATGGCCGTTTAAACCAGTAGACTCCCTGGTCACTAATACATCTACCTGCCTGGAAACTATGGCCACCTTAACCAGTAGTTTTCCTATGCACTACCACTACTGTGCCTGGGGACTATTATTTATTTAAATAAGTAGAAACCCTCTGCAACTACTACATTGAGTTGAACTTGGCTGTACTTGTGAACGACTACCACCGAAATCTAATGACCTGCAGTGCTACCCGTACACTTGGACAGCACAAGCTCAACTAAAGTTGTAGTAATGACCAAACTAACTACAAACCAACTACGTACGTTAGTAGTGAGAGCTAGAAAAAACGAATGTATGCGTGAGCTTTGAATTTACTACCGACCGATCAATACCACTGTAGTAGTGAGATCAAGAGAAAATTAAAATGTATGTGTAGCATTGGTTGATGCGTTGGTTCTCTTATACAGACTACTCTTATATTTATGTAACTGTAAATCTCTTAAAAACTAGAAAGAAATATTAAAATATTTAAATAAAAAAAATATTATTTTAATAAAAAATATAAAAATTACCAATATGTAACGAAAAACTTCGTTACATCTCCCCCTTCGTTTGGAATTTGTAAAGGAACTGTGGACTTCATGACCACGTGGTTTTACCGCTTCTACCAGAACTCTCAGATTGTCCACGTGGTGACCCAGTTTTGTCCATTACCTTTGACATAGCTTTTCTGTGTTTACAGCTTAGTACTTGTAATTCTCGTGCACCTTCCAGAAGATTGTTGTTTTCAGAATTTAAATTTGCTGGAATACCAACCAGATTTTCAGGATACCGATGATTTTTTTTTGTTTTCTCAGAAGCTAGACCTTTTTGTGTAAAGCTTTATCTTTGCAGAAGACCGATGATTTTTTTTTTCAGCAGCCAGATTGTTTGTATTACCAATTTGCGTTGAATATAGAGCATCCGCTGCCAGCCAGATTTTTTTTTCCAGAATTTTTCTTGTTTTGTGGATTTGGAAAACTTTTATTTTTAATAAGGAGTGAGATCATAAAAATGTTAACACACATTTTTGCCTACAACTTTGGTGTAAAGCTTCCAAATTTTTTTTTTTTCGGCAGTTTACATTTTAAAAATATGTCAGTTAATAAATTAATTTACATCATGAGTTTTAATTTGCAATTTTTTACACAATGGACGATGAAAGAAAAGTGCGTTCAAAAATAATTAAATATTTTCAACAAAACCAAACATGGACATACAAAAAAATTGCCAAAGAAACTAATGTATGCCGCCAAACAGTTTCAAAAGTGGTAAAAAGGTATCTGGAACACCTAACAATTGAAAGGAAGCCGGGAACAGGAACAACGACTGGTTATCGTAACATTGGTAAGGCATATAAAGTTAAAAGCATCCTTAAGAGAGCTCCTAACACATCTGGCAGAAAAACAGCTCGGTTAGCCCAATGCTCAGACTTTTTTGTACGTAAAGTGAAACGTAAGGCGGGACTAAAGTCCTACGAAGTTCAAAAAGTTCCCGATAGAAACGCTTTTAAAAATTTGGAGGCCAAGACCAGAGCTAGAAAATTGAAATCAAATTTTATAAAAAAATACAACTGTTGTGTAATGGACGACGAAACTTATGTCCTGGCTGATTTTGCGCAGCTCCCTGGTCAAGAATTTTATGTTTCCGATGTTCGAGGAAATGTTGCGGAAAAATTTCGGTCAAAAAAGCAAACGAAATTCCCCAAAAAATTCCTAGTATGGCAAGCCATATGTAGCTGCGGCCAAAGAAGCCAGTCATTTGTGACATCTGGCTCTATAAACAGCGAAATTTATATCAAGGAGTGTTTGCAGAAGAGACTTCTTCCGTTCTTGAGTCAGCACAATGTATCCACTTACTTTTGGCCCGATTTAGCATCTTGTCACTACAGCAAGAAAGCGCTGGAGTGGTATAATGATAATAATGTGGTTTTTGTACCAAGAGAGGCAAATCCACCAAACTGCCCGGAGCTCAGGCCAGTGGAGAGATATTGGGCTCTTGTTAAAAAAGAATTAAAGGGCACAAAAAAGGTCTCCCAGGACATGCAAGATTTCAAACGTAGATGGACCACCTGCTCTAAAAAGGTGACAGAAACTACCATAAAAGCCTTAATGGGAGGGTTTCCGGAAAAAGTGGATAACTTTGTTCGTAGTGGTTAGAGTTCCATGCGGTTTTTTTGTTATGATTTTGTATTAAATTTTATTTAATAAAAATTTGGTTTGAAGTCTTAAAATTCAGTAGTCTGTTTTTTATTTAACTTTATGTGTGTTAACATTTTTATGATCTCACTCCTTAGATTTGGTTTTCTCCACATTTATTTTTCCTCTTTTTAGAGTCCCTGCTCGGGCGCCATTTATAATAGATTTTGCCGGGGTTAGGTCAGTCAGAACCAGGATTATTGAAACACAGGAATTTTATTTAAATCCAAAATATTTATTCACAATTTATCACTAAAATTGAAGACCAACGCAGCAACCAGAAATTAAACCAGGATATAAGCTTGAGTCAAACTAGTTAATAACGTTGCGATTATTCCCTGTACTCGAATAATCGCACACGTTCACGATCGATGCTAGATTTTAACTAGGATATGAGCCCTGTACCAGAGATGTTTGCAGTCACCCACGTTTGTGACTGAAACCAGGATCTAGACGTTTTCGATGAAACCAGGATAATTAATGTTTGAAAATAAACCAGGATAATTGCCGGACAGAGTAACGCAGGTTACCCGCTGCACGGGTGAACGCTTTCGCGGTAGACAACAGACTCTCCCAATTAATGCTCGAGTCATATTTTTATAGTGTGGAATTTTTTATTGTTTGTTAGTGTTTTAGTTACCACTACAGACATGGGATCTATGGCCGTTTAAACCAGTAGACTCCCTGGTCACTAATACATCTACCTGCCTGGAAACTATGGTCATCGTAACCAGTAGTTTTCCTATGCACTACCACTACTATGCCTGGGGACTATTATTTATTTAAATAAGTAGAAACCCTCTGCAACTACTACATTGAGTTGAACTTGGCTGTACTTGTGGACGACTAACACCGAAATCTAATGACCTGCAGTGTCAACCGCACACTTGGACAGCCCAAGCTCAACTAAAGTTGTAGTAATGACCACACTAACTACAAACCGACTACGTACGTTAGTAGTGAGAGCATGAGAAAACGAATGTATGCGTGAGCTTTGAATTTACTACCGACCGATCAATACCACTGTAGTAGTGAGATCAAGAGAAAATTAAAATGTATGTGTAGCATTGGTTGATGCGTTGGTTCTCTTATACAGACTACTCTTATATTTATGTAACTGTAAATCTCTTAAAAACTAGAAAGAAATATTAAAATATTTAAATAAAAAAAAAATAGTATTTTAATAAAAAATATAAAATTACCAATATGTAACGAAAAACTTCGTTACATTCTTTTAATGCATTTTGCATGCGGCCAGAAAAGTTTAGTGGTTTTTAGAAAATATTTTACTGTTTTACGAGAAATATTTAAAAATTTATGCATTCTTAAAGGTTATTTTTAAAAAATAATTTTGATTTCAGTCAACAGAAAGCAAAAAATTTTAGTTTACACGATATTGCATGCTGCACAATTTATTAAAGGAAAATGCGATCATGATCATAAAATCATCAAGTTGAACGTCATGCAGTATCGTGTTTGGTCATTTTAAAGAAAATTCTATGAATCCAAGGTAAATTTATAAAAGGTATTATCCATTAACCTAACTTTTCCTCCACAGTAAGTTTTTTGACAAATTTTAAAACAATAACATATTTTTAAAATTTTCAAAGCGAAATAAAAATAGTTCACACTACAATATTTATACTCGAAAAACAATTGAATTTTTTTTAAGTTGTGTCTTGGAAAATAATCTGATTTCGTTTGAATTCGATATTTTTTTATAATTTAGTTGTTTTATAAAATTTTAAAGGCTTAAAAAGCCTTTAAATTGGGTAATGTGTGCACTGAACATTTAAGTCGTTTTTGCCGACTAAAATGATTTTGATAGAAAATTGTTTCCATTTACGTCACTAAAGTATTACCTTTATAAATCTTCCTTGTATGAATCAATAAAATATTTTTTTAATGAAAATCGCTCGATCTTACGAGAAAGTATATAAGTTGGTAACACTGACCGATACAGAGTCTTGAAATATATATTGTTAGTTTTATTTTTTTGAACATATTTTGAATATTTATTAACATGTAACCAAAAAACCTTTTCGATGTGTTTTTAAAGGGAAAATATAGAAAAAAGTGGACATATTATTATTAAAATTAGCATTGCTTAAACATAATTGCTTTTAGTAATGTTAATTTTTTATAGAAAAATTTTATCAAATTAATTTAAAAAATATTTTTCAATTCATTGTGTTCAAAAAAGTACTAAATGTGCTTTTTATTATAGATGTCGCAAATATTCTTCACAATTCGGTATTCTTCATGTATTTTAAATATTCAGCAAAATAAAAATTCGTCAACAGTTAGCCAAATATTCCCCAAAATTTTAATTATCTAAAAAAAAATTTTCCAATTTTAAACTTCTAAACAGTCAACTTTTAAATTTTGTAAAAAAAAAAAAGATTGAAAATGGAAGCTATTCAGGAAGTAATTTTGATGTTGTTTTCTCGCAGACATTACCAGCTTATCTTCACAGGCATGTTAAGTTCGTAAATGGGCAAAATTAGACCAGAGGAAAACAAATTCACTGTTGAACTAAAACAACCTCTGAAAAAGGTAATTTTTATTATTAAAGTTTTTTTTTTTGGATTTTTGTTTAGCAAATGAATTATTTTTATTCTAAAAGAAGTTCAAAGTCTGGCGTTTAGAAGCAGGGGACTAGAAAAGTTAGTTTTTTCGGCCCGTCCCCTTTTGTAGGCATTAATTTAAAAATAAAATCGTTAAAATAATGATAAAATGGTATTACTCATGGACTAATTATAAAGGACTGCTACCAACGACGTAAATCAGAACAATAACAATAATGACATTTAAATATTTATTTTCTTTTTTAATCAAATTTTGATTTATACTTTATTCCCTTTCCATAAATAATTTCAATTTGTTTACATTTTTGAAATTTTTTTTCTTAAATATTTATGAGAACCAAAACAAATTTCAAATATTTTGAAATGTTTTTTTTTTTGTTTTTTTGAAAAATTCGTAAATACATATTATTGTTCTGATATTAATCAAAAAAATAACTATGGCGACCAACTACTTGTTTGGAAGCATTCCTTTATACATCTTCCTTGGTATTACTAAGGAGCAAAAAGCATAATAAATAAATTAGTAAGGATTTATTGCGAGGGGGAAGGTATCCCCCACCGAACACCCCCCTCCCCCCAAAAAACCGTCCCTGGATTTATTTTTTAACACGTGGAAGGGTATCAAAGATTCGGCACATTTAACACTCACTTGTTTTATTTTTACATAGGTGTACTGCAGTCGTATGAATTATCAAACATTCGGTTTAAACCGAATAAACCTTTTTATGGTAAGATCTAAATTTCTTCGAATAAAAGACCATAAAAAATGTTTTCGAACAAAGGTTTGTGGGACTTTAAAGATCTAAAAGTTTTCAAAGTCCTACTCTTTGATCCAATGGGGGTGTTCTGTAAATTATGGGAACATTTTTCGCATCAAAAAATTAACCATATGGTTCAAGACTACTTTTTGTAACCTGTCATAAGTGTCGAGTCTGTATTAGTCTGTTCAAAAATATTTTTTGTGGTCTTTTGTTCAAAAAAAATTATAAAGGAAAATGTTTTAATATAAACTTCGAAACTATTCCTTTTTTTTAAATATGGGTAACGCATATTATTTCTATGGTTTTAGATAAAACGGTTAATAACGTTATATTTTCAATTTCATCAACTCTTTAATTTGATAACCGTGTTTATCCTTGTACCTAATAAAAAAAAATAGACATTATCTTGAAAATTTATTTAAGTTTTTATTATTTTCATTTTAATACCATATAAATACATATATTAGTTTTGTTTTTATTAAACTCACACAAAATATTAGCAACATACATATGTTTTTTAGTACATTCGAGACAACAATATTTTTTGAAACATATAATTTTCAATTTTTTTTTATCAATAATATCCATACTTATTAAACAAACATAATTTCGATTAAAGTTTTTTTTATTATTTTTTATTTATTTATTTTTCTTTTTTTATTTTTATTATTTTTTATTCTGGTTATATAAATTTTATTTTTTTGGTTAATATGAGATTATAATAATCGAACAAAGCAAAGATTTTTTTTATTATATATTTTTTATATATAAATTCAATATATTAAATAAATTATACTTAAATTTTAATGTATGTATTTTTTTTTTATTATTATTTTTCACCTTAGTTTTTTTATATGTAAATATATTAAGCATAAAATATTATGTCTTAAGTCTATGTGTTCTTAATATTAATTTTTGAAATATTTAACATTTTTTTATATTTATATATTTTTTTTTTATTTTCAAAGAAAAGAATTGCTTTTTTAATTTCAGTTTTATATGTCTTAGTATTATAGAGAAAATGATTTAAAATTAGAAGTTTTTTTTTGCCATAAGTTTATCTGATAGAGAAAATGATTGTAACGGAAATTAATTCATTTGGCCGTATTACAAAATAACAAATTAATAAGTAGGTTCTTGAAATTGTCCTGACAGGACATTTACTCGATCATTTGTTCAGATACACGGCGGAACGCTTTTATTTCAGCTACTAATGTTATTTGAATTAATTTTAAACGGCAGAATTATTAAATTTTAAATACAACAAAAAACCGGTTTAAAATAAATTTTTTTTTTTTGAAAATTGAGTCCCTACTCCAAACATGGACCGTTTAAATATATACTCGCTTAAGTGCATATGATACTTTCTTTTTCCAAAACTTTTTCAAGGGTTTTTCTATTTGAAATTCAATCATTTAAATTTTTGTGTAAAATTATCAATATTTTCATAGATATTTCCTAATGAAGTAGCTTAAAAACATCAAGTTTCATAAAAATCTTTGAAGAAAGCAAGTATCATACTCACTAAACTAAAGTTTTAAAGTGCTTTAGTTTAGTGCGTATGATACTTGCTTTTTCAATGGGTTTTTAATGAGAATTTCGATGAATTTAAAATTTTTGGTTGAAGTTATCTAATTTTTTATAGAAAACCCCAGAAAAAGTTGATTGAGACAAGCAAGTATCATACAAACTTTAGTGTAAAGAACCAAATTTGAGTAAAATAGGCTTAAATTAAAACATAATATTTAGGGAATTCACATGGGTATCGTATTTGTTGTATATGTTGTATGTCCTATCTAAAAACAGGGTTGGTTTAAATTATTTATCGCTCATTTGATAATTTTCTCTTAGATTCTCTTCTTGTTAGCATACTTGAAAATAGCACACTAAACAGAGGTATAAATGTTGTATCGTCATATCGTGTAAGTTTCGTATTATTAATTTGAAGTTTAACCAACCCTGTTTTTAGATAGGACATACAACATACAGCACCAAATACGATACCCATGTGAATTCCCTAATTAATGTTTCTTCCTTTATGCCTGTATAATACTTTTTTATGATAATAGGGATTTTTTTAAAACATTGCGTGCTTGATTTCCAAAAAAATTTCGTGGGTAGCAAAATTCACAAAACGAGATATAACGCGAAAATTAGAAATGAAAGGTTACACAGCTTTGTATAAATTATAAATATCATCTTTTTTTACTTTAAATATTTTAATATTTTATTTTCGGCAAATAACACACTGAGAAAAATTACTCTGAAATTGTAACCAAATATTTCGGCGGGGTTAAAGAAAATGGGTATTAAACCAGTATGAAAATTAAAGAACTTGGGGAATATTTTTTTCCAACCTGAAAATTTTGTTTTTTTTTTCAGTGTAGAATTTTTGATATTATTTTTTTTTATTTGAGCCAGTACTAAAAGAAAATTAAAAGGTATGCCTTAAATGAACGCGAATGTTGCAAAATGAAAAAAATTGTCATTTTTAATTTTGATTTTTATCAAAAAACAGCGAAAAAATAACCAGGTGTTTACTATGCACGATCCACTGTGAAAAAAGCACAAATGTTCGTTTTTTATCTTTTTCCACATTGACAACACTTTTTATCCAAGTTGTAGAGATGGTAAATGTTCGATAAAACATTAGCAGTAGGGATGGTACATTAACGATAAATAACATAAGATCTATCGAAATCATTTAACATTTAACCGTTAAATTTGAAACTCATTAGAGTTGTGTCGTTCACGAACGAACTAGTTCAATTGAACTATTCACTTAACTGAGTGGTTTATCTAGTTCATTCATTTCAGCTCTTTTAGGTCTTTTCGTTCATTCAGCTCAATTGGTCATTACTTCATTTTGATCTTTCAGTTCGGTCGTTCAATTTTTTTTGTTAATTTTGTCATTAGGCGTTAGTTTTTTCTCCTCTTTTGGCACGCTTTCTCATCATTTATTTTGTTTTTTTAAATTTACATATTTATTTTTGTTTTCTTTTTTTAATGTTTTTATTCAACATTTTTGTATTTTTTTAACGAAAACCAAAACAACAGACATGATCGAAATGATTCGATCACGAACTGTTGAACGAAAACCAAAATTGACCGATTTGAACTAGATGAACGACCAACAGACATGATCAAAATGATTCGTTCACAAACTGTGGAACGAAAAAGCCAAAAGAGCGATTGAATTAGATGAACGAGGTCTTTTATCAGAAATGAACGAGAATGAGCGCTCACTCAATTGAACGATTAAGCACAAGTCTAAAACTCATTTAAAAATAACTATGCCGTTTACAGTAACAAATTGTTTAATGAGATTTAATATTTATGTGTAGTATTTTTTTAGTTTTTTTTTTTTAATATAAACTAGTATGAAATATTTATTTGTCTTGTGTTTTCAATATGTATTTATGTTAGTTTTCTATTCATCATTTTTTATTTTTAGTATGTATGTATTGCATTTTTAAAGTTAATTGACTAGTATAGGGTTTATAAAAAACTAAAAATAAAAATTTAAAACGTCAAAAAAATAATTTAAATTTCAAAATTAATCTAGCAACTTAAATTAAAAAATCAAACTATTTTTTTTATTAGTTTTTAGTACTAAAGAAAAAAATCAAATGCTCGGTTTTTAACTATATTTTAGTTTTTAAAAAGTTTAACTAAGGGTCTATTATACTGCTCAAGGGTATTTTTGGTCCTCATTGTTTAAATTTTAATATACTCAGAAAAAAAATTAAATAAAAACTACTTTAAAATTTCAATAACTTTACCAAAAAAGTAGTTATATAGAGGAAGACATGTTTGTCTTTACTAAAACAAGAAAAGAAAATATTACATTTTATTTTTTAAATAATAAAACTAATGTTTATCGTTGTTTTTCTATAAGTCTTTTAAGTTTTTATAACTATTTTCTATATAATACTTTCTCTAATTTTTTTTACAAAAAAATTAAATAAAAAATGTAGGGTTTCTGTTTTTAAAATAAATATTACTTACAAAAAGTCTATATTTGACACAACACTTTGTTATTTGCAATAAAATTTTGTTTTTTATTATACATAACGATATGATTCGATATGATTTTTGTTGTTTAATATCCAATAAATTTGAATTTTAGAGATATAAGTTTGTACTTATAGTATTTATTTTTTTAAATGTTAATATCTTCATTGTTCAATGTATTTTTATTAAATAAATATTTTTTTTTTTTTGATGATGTGTATAATATATCACTGTTTAATTATGCAAACTTATATTTTTATTACATATTTCTAAAAAAATTTGGTTTTAATTTTTTGTTCTAATAAAAATACTTTGATTTCAGATGTTTTCTTAAAATTTGAAACACCTCAGTATTTATTTATTGTCATACAATTCTAGAAAAAAATGTTAATCAATATTTATTCTTCTATTTTATGCTATTTTTTTTTTTGTGGGTTTTAGCATTCAGCTTTTAATACGAGGGTAGTTTTAAATAATCTTAGGCTTTTTTTATGTATCCAAACTAAAGCCTATCTTGTAATGTACTATTAACTAATAAGAGCACGTTATATATTGTGTAATTATTGACCACCTGCTAATACTGTAATTTATTTCACTTCTAAATAATATGACTGCGTTGAAAATTTTTTTGAAATATGTAGTGTCAATAACACAAGCCTTTAAACGACTATGTTCACGGATCAAAAATTTTTTTTATCGATATAAAATCTCTTCGTAAATTATATAGTCTGTAATAGGCTTAAATAATGTCAAAAATTGTACCATCAGTTTCGATTAATTTATTAATCGAAACTGATTGCAATGACGAAATTAATTAAAAAAGTCAATTTATTTAATATTAAAAAAAAAAATGCGTAAAAATTTTGCTGATCTGATTTCAATATGTTTTATAATTTACTTTGTTTTATATGACGTGAGTTTTTTATATCTCGAAAATAAAAACGAATTATAATGACGAACATCTCTATAAACTTTAATAAAGCTTGTAAATAGATTAAGAAAAACTTAAAAACCCTCTACGAAAAGGTGCCGGTCCTTGATTGATCAGGTGACATGTCATATAAACCTAAATGACATATTACAAGCTTAACACTTTTTATATAGAAACACCTGTCATAAATCGCTTGTGACATGTCACAGGATCAGTGTCTTGAGAACACAACATGTGCTTAATCAAAATTTTCAAAATTTGTCTTTTTTTCTAAAATCATTTTTAATGAAGTTCTTAATTCTAAAACGCAAAACATAATTTGGGTATTGGAATTCGAATTTTTTTTTGAAAATTTTTGTCCTATTGTTTCCTATTACGGGATAAGTACTTTTAGACAATTTGGTGGGATAAGTATTTTAAGACATTATAGTGATATATTCCATTTTCATCATTTACAGGGTAGGTGATTTGGATCGACCGCGACAACCTTTTCCTGTAGGAAATTTGTACAAAAGTTAAAAACAAATACTATCCCAGCAAAAATAAATCGAGATTTTGGGAGCACAGTGCATCAAAAGAGCGCTTTTGAGGATGCAGTAAAAGTAAGGGGGAACAACATTTTTTTATAAAAATTATAGGCCAGTACCAAAGAAAAAAAAGTATTTTAACAAAAGTTTTATTGTAAATTTCAAATTTCCCATACAATTTTTGAAGTCGTTTTTAAAAAACAAACCCAATTTGTATGGAAATAGAATTAGAGTCGATTTTAAATTTATTTTATTTTTCTTTGGTAAGGCTGATAGTGTTATAACTAGGGCTGCAATTTTCATGCAAATGCTTGTTTTTTGTCGATAGTCTGAAAACCTTATCTTATCAACCAATTTTCTTTCCGAATCAATAAATTTGCGTTAAAATGACATCGATTTGGTTTTGCATATTTTGATGTTTTGTATATTTTGGTTTTTAATTAAAATTTTTCGCATATTTCCAACTTTTAAGTGCAAATTTTTGTATTTTTTGACATAAATTAGCAAAACACAAATTCAAATTTATTTGTTTTAAAAATTACTTAAAAAAAAAAGTTAAATATATTAATTTTTTATTTTAAAGATCGTCTTAATTGCTTAAAAAACCTTGCATTTAAAAGTTTATATAAATTTGAAAATTTTAATATTAAAAACCAACGTTATTTTTTTGTTTTTGGAGAAGGTTTTCGTATGCAAACAAGATTTTTATACCACACATTTTATGTTTTAAGTGCACACATATTTTTGATTTTTTTAGTGTAAATTTTGGAATTTTTAGTGCATGAAAATCTAAGCCCTTGTTGTAACGAAGGAATAATCCAAAAAATATGTTTCAATCACATGATTTCACTGCATCTTAATAGCGCTTTATCAGTGCTATCAAATAGTGCTCCAAACTGTGAAAGCGCCCACAGGAATCATAAATACCCAGGCAGAAACTGCCAACCGTTCCAAAGAAAAAGTCTCGGCAAAGCACTTTATTTTTTGTGTAAAAGGTAGTATGAATTCGAATAAGTGCTTTGCAAGCGCTTTGCCAATGTTTTTCTATTTAAATCTGTTCAAAGTATACATTTTTTATTAAAATTTATTAATTTTCGTAACAATTGGAATATTTTTTATTTCCCCGCAGGATAAGTGGCCGGTCCTTGATAGTTCTCGTGATATGTCACTTAAACACAATGACCTACATATTACAAACTTGACACCTTTTATATAATAACACCTGTTTCTTTCGTGAGGAAGTGTCTTAAACTCCGGATACATCACATGTGAAATGTCACTGGGCCTATTCCTTTGGACCACTACCCGATTCGGTTGAATACACCACTTTTTTTCGGGACTTTTCCAAAAATTTTCCTAAAAGCATTTTAAATAAATTTTTTATTCCAAATCGCAAAGAAAACTGCAAACAAATTTTTTCCGGGACTTAGTTTTCTATTTCAAAGTTTGTTAAAAAAATTTTTATCCTAATAAATTAGTCAATAAATTTTTTATCCTAATTTAATAAATTTCTTTATTCAAATAAACACCAAAAAAAATTGTGTCTTATGGACTTATACAATTTTGATGCGTCCCAATTTTGATACGTTCTAAAAGTGCTATAATAGTACCATATTTTTTGTTTTTAAAGCGCTTTCAAAGCGCTTTAAAATAGCAACGGCATATCGTTTACCGTGGTTATCATTTTGGACGCTGGGGGAGTACTAAACTGTGATGCTTTCCCAGCACACAAGCGACCATAAAAGGTACTTTGCCAGCGCTTTCCCGTTCGTATTTTTCTGCCTGGGTAAATTCAGGTGGTTTGGATGCGCGCTTTGACTCGTGATTCCTTTCCAAAGCTGCTTCCACCCTGTGAGGAAGAGAACCGGTTTTGAACTGGTCTAAAGTGACAAGGACCGTTCCCAGACAGGAACTTTTCTTTTTCAGAAAAATTAAACATTTACTACCCAGTGTACACTTGGACTCCGAAGACTCATAAAAAGAGTCTTTAGGAGGTCAGATCACATCAATAGGCTTGTTTTTTGCAGACCGGATTAAGATTAGGATTAACTCTTTTTAGTTAAAAAATGGGTCAAATCAAGTGCAGAAAATTGTTTTATATTTTTTTTTTCTGAATCTACATCCAATTAGTTAATATAAACAGAAAAAAAAAATTAAGCGTTGTTCAAAATGTAAAATGGTATAAATAAATCTGAGTTAATCCTAGGATTTAACTAAATTTATTTTTCATTCTCTACATTTTGGACAAAACTTTATTTGTTTTTCTGTTTTTATTTACTAATTGTATGTAATTTCACAAAAAAATTATAAAAAAAAATCTGGACTTGATTTGACCCATTTTTTAACTAAATAAAGTTAATCCTAATCTTAATCCGGTCTGCAAAAAACAGGGCTAATGTGAGTGTTTTTTTCTTTCTAAAATCTTTAGGACTCATAAAAGTCTCTGAAAAATAAATGTTATTAATCTAAAGGGGTTTTCACAGTGCACTTTTTGTAAAAAAATTGCACAAAATAACTTTTATCAACTTTTTACATTCACAATTTTAAAATAAAACACGAGTCTGTATTTTTCGTTTTGTATAAAAATGTTTGTTGCCGTGTTCGAAATTTCAGCATAAACAATCACATCTGTTTTACTTTTTTTTTTTTTTTTTTTGAATTGCACTCTGGTATTTTCTTTTTAGTCAAAGTTTGAGATGGGCATCGTATGAAAAATATGCCAGACTAAAATTGGCAAATTTTTTTGAGGTTTAGTAAATTTTTTTCGACATTTTACCAAATACCACACTAAAAAGGCAAATTTAATCGTCACTGTGAAAACCCCATAGTCTTTTTGAACTCTTTTATTAATGTTAAAAAAATTGGTTTTCAAATGTTCATAAATAAGAGTCAAATCGTCACCTTATTATTGTTTTGCTCCATACGCCATTTTTGAAAAAAATGAGTTAGGAATGGAATATATATAATATAAATATCCTCTTTCTTATTCCGAAGTCCGTTTTTTAAAACATCTCTTCAAATTTGAGATATCCAGCATTTTCTAAGAAAAAACACACCATTTTTACGTTTTTGCGTTATAGAAAAGGCTCTAGATTATTTAAAAATTAACGGATCTTGCATATTGAATGAAGATTAATTATGTTGGTACTATTCTACGTACCAAATTTTAATACAGTAACTTCTAAACATTTCAAGTAATGTCATATTTGCCATTTAGGTTGTGTGGGAGGTAGGCGTGTCCATTGACCGATCATCCCCATTTTTAATACCATTCAACCTGACTATATAAGTGTTCTAAATACCCAGTTTTGTCGATCTAGCTCTTTTTGTTTTATTGTTATTTTGTTTGGCGTTGAGAACTCATTTGCTCCATATCACACAAAAGTCCCAAATGTGTAAGCAAAATTGGATATGGAGCATAATACCATAAAATCTTATTTTCTTAAAAGCTTAAAATATTTTGATCTATTGTATGTAAAAGTCTGAAAACTAGAAGCTTTGTTAACAATATATGTAGCAATAAATGGTAAACATTAAAACAAAATCCATCGATTACTTTTCGAGAAAATTTGTGGTAAACCTATTTTATCGTTTTTCTCGAAACCGAGTTGTTGGCGTATGGAGCAAAACAATAATAAGCTGACGAAATGTGAATCTTTTACGACTTCAAGTTTTGAAGGTTCTAAAATTATTCACATTTCATGATTTATGTGGACTCAGTAAATTGTACGCTGGGTAGTTTAAATAAATGCATACTTATTTTCATTATAAACGGGATTTAAAGGAAAAGCCCTAGGATTTGGTGTTGTTCCAATTTAAGCGCTTATTCTGTTAAAGACTACGATTTTTTTTAAATAATTGGCGTCACTCATGTTAGTTAACAGAAATATCGTTTAATTATACGCGCCTTAAAGTATGCTTGCTATTTTGCACATGTTTAATAATTACAACAGCAGTGTAAAAGTTTTACAGTAAAACCAATGTTATTTACAGAAATTATGCTGTTACCATCATTGCTGTTAGTTTTGAGAATTGGTGCAGCATACTTTTAGGCATTAATATGAATTTCTGTTATAAGGAGTGCTGCCAGAATTTTTTTTAACAGAATATCTCTAATTTTGAAATGAAAATCCCCGGAAAAATCCATTCCCCAACTTCTTTCTAATACACTGTTCTTACTAATACCCTATTCACACGTACAGTTTCAAACCGTTTTTAGCCGCAATATTTTTAGCACTTTATTCTATTACAGTATATTGACAGAAAATGCTAAAAATAATTGCTAAAAACGGTTTTAAACTGTAAGTGAGAATAGGGTATAAAAACGGGATTTAAGAAAACATTTTTAGCAATTTTATTTTATCTTTATGCCATTATGTATATTATAATGGCAGATTAAAATGAAAAATGTAGCTAAAGCAGTTTTTAGCTAATTGCTTATTTTCAAGATAAGTTCGGACATCCTTTTAATATTACTAAGTTTTTTAGAGATGTTTAAATGTTACTTACTTATTCTTAAATGCCTTTGAAATGGTATAAAATTTGGATTAAAAAACTTATTTCAAAAGTATGTTAATAAGTCAAATTTAAATTAAGACTGAAATCCTTTTTTAATGTTCTTGGACTTAAAATTCCTTTTAGGATTTCAATTAAAACCTCCCTAAAGGCCTGTTCTCACTCACAGCTAAAAAAGGTTTTTAAGAACGTATTTTTAAAAATTTCTTTATGCTATTACAGTATATTGACAGATTAAAACAAAAAATATAGCTAAAACGGTTTTTAGCTGTAATTGAGAACTGGGCATAAAACTTGAATTTCCTTATTGATATACGTAATATTCTATGTAATTTTAATAATAATAATAGGATGATTCTAATTTAAGTTTTAAATACAACACAAAAAATACTTTATACTTCAAATTATTTAAACACAAATAAACTAACTGAAAAAAAAGAAAACTTAAATAATTTTCTAATATTTTTGTTCTGTTTACAATGCTGGTAATATTATGACATATTCCAACTGATACTGATGATGGGGGTGTTTGCTAAAAAATTGTATATTTTTATAAAAGTTTAAATATAGAAAGATTCAAAAAAAAATAACTAAAACTACACATACACTTAATTTGATTTTTTTTTTCTTTTTTGGTTATAAATTATTGATTCTAACGAAATGTATGAGACAATATCTAGATAAGAAATTTAAAGCATAATATGTATAATTGAAGTTAACGATTGTTTTTACTTTTTTTTTTTAAATAATAAAAAGAAAATTAAATATTTTTGTTTGAACAAACAAGGCATTTTTGAAAATTTCATGTTTGTCGTCACTGGAGTAATCAATCGATTTATCGTGGTGGCATTATTATAACATAAAATTTGTAAACAAAAATTAGAAGAAAACTCGTTTAAAACAAATTTCCACTAACTCGATTATTTAAAACAAAATTAATTAATCGAATTATTCAATTAA
The DNA here is from genome assembly GCA_963921195.1 of Pegoplata infirma. Lineage (NCBI taxonomy): Eukaryota > Metazoa > Arthropoda > Insecta > Diptera > Anthomyiidae > Pegoplata > Pegoplata infirma. The sequence continues at coordinate 32,958,164 of OY992536.1, forward strand.
TCTAAAAATTGTAATTTTACAAATATTTTTCGTAAATTTACAAAAATTCTGTAACTTTTAGCCTTTTTTTCAAATTAACAGTTTTCAATGAAATTTTTACTACAAAAATTTGTACATTTACAATTTTTATTTGTAGTTTTTAATAACAAGGAAATTCATGTACCATTTTACGAAATATTTTTTTGTAATGCATATTACAATTGTTTTTTTAGGGTATAGCCATGTTGCGAACTTATACGGAGTTCACACTTTAGACCTTAAACAAGCTGTTAAAGTTTGAGGCTTTTTTAACACAAAAAATGTCTCAAGAGTCTGAGACTTTCTATAGAATAAATGTCTCAAGACTTTTTTTTTACACAAAAATGCTCTTCTGAGACTTTTTCTGTAGAAATGCCTCAGAAAAGTCTGAGAGTTTTTTAATAGAAAAACTGTCCCAGAAGAGTCTGAGATTTTATTTATTGCAAAAACATCCTTGAAGAGTCTGAGACTTTGTTCCATTAGAGTACGAAAGTATTTTAATACAAAAACTTCTCAGAAAAGTCTGACGGCCGTAATCAAAATAAACAAGTAAGAAAATTATAGTCGGTCAAGACCTACCATATAATACCCTACACCAGAGTTTCCCGGAAAATGGGTCCCATGGACCGATTAGATCTATATGTTATCAAATCTTTAATAAGTGTAAAAACACTCACAATTCAAATTTGAGTGAATTTTGTTGACAATAAACCGCTTTAACTGAATATCGGCCGAATTTTTCACAAGGGGCCTAAGTCCAAAACTGTTCCGATGATTATCAGGTTTAATAAGGTTATTTAAGTACTCGTTTAACATACACAAACAAAATTTCAATTAAATATTTTCTGTTTTCATGAAATATGAGAGATTTATGTGAAAATTTCAATTAGCTTCGTCCTTGGGCCAAGAGAGGCTTAAGTTTCAAATTTCAAGTCAATTGATTAAAAATTGCGACCTGTATCGTGTTTACACCGTCTAATGGACAGACAGACGGATGGACATCGCTAAATCGACTCAAAAAGTGATTCTGAGTAAATCAGTATACTTAAAGGTGGGTCTAGGACCAATATTTCAGGTAGTTACTAACATCAGCACAAACTCATTATACCCTGTACTAGAGATGGGCACGTGAGTTACTTTTGACTCACACTCACTCACGTTCACGACAGGAATTTTTGAATCACGCACACTCACTGACGAGCATATTTTTTCTACTCACACTCACTCACAATCACGCGAGTAAATTTAATACAACTCACACTCACGTGCACTCACGCAAGCTTCTCTCACACTCACGTTGACTCACACTCACGAAACTCTTATTTATACAAAAAAAAATTAAAAAACTGAAATTTCTAAAATCTTTCAAAATTTTCAGCAAAATTTTAAGTTCAGCGAATTTTTACAAAAAATTTTTTTGTTGCTTTTTTTGGTACGAAAGGAAATATGAAGAGAAAATAAATCCCGCAAACTCACGCAAAAAAATCGACTCACGCACACTCACTCACGCAAAAATCTTACTCACGCACACTTACTCACGCAATTTTTTCTCCACTCGCACTCACTCACAATCACGTGAGTAAAATTGAATTCAGTCACACTCACGCGTGAATCACGTGAATCACGCTCTAATCTGCTCATGTGCCCATCTCTACCCTGTACCACAGTGTGGTGTAGGGTATAAAAACGAGTGATAGACACTCAAAGTTATAACATCAAGTGTTTAACATTTTTATTTGAATTTTCAATAAGGGAAAGAAAGGCTCTCGATGAAACTCAATCATTTAATAATTATAATGAAAAACAAGAGTTTTAAATTCGGTTGTGGCAAATCTTTGATACCCTCCAACATGAAAAAAAATTAAAAAAAGAGGTCATTGGGGGTCACTTTCCCCTCTCGGTTTAAGTTTACACATTAATTTTTTATGCTCTTAAGCACTACAATTGTATCATTATTTAAATATTTTTTTTAATATCCCTGCCCACAAAAGGGGCGGGCCAAAAAAAAACATTTTTTCAAATTCCCGGTGTCCAAGTGCAGGACTTAGAACTTTTTCCGACATTAAAAAGTAAAAAAAATACGTTTTTATTAGAGGTTGGTTTAGTTTAGTTCCACAGGGGGGAACTTTTTTTACCCATCTCCGAACTTAACCAGCCTATGACCATAAGACATATTCTTGGGAAACTTCTGAAGTCTAACTCTTTTATTTTGGACTGTATCGTGTCCTCTACAGACGGACATCGATACAATGTCTTAGAATAGATCAATAAATATCTTATATACTTTATAGGGTCTCAGACCGATATTTCGATGCGTTACACACGGAATGACAAAGTAAGTATATCTCTAACTACAGTATGGGGGTATACTCACTTTATCATTAGTATAAAAAAGAATATAACAGTGATTCAAAAGACACTCGTTTTTCATTTTGAATACGACCGTGAGACTTTTTCTACAACCGAAATGTCGCAGAGAAGAGACTTTTTCTATAGAAAAAATTTCTCTGAAGAGTCTGAAACTTTTTCAATAGAAAAAAATGTCACAAATACCTTTCAATTAGTTCAAAATGAATAGAAGACCATTTAACTTAAATATCCTCTCAAATAAAATTTCTTTTAAAAACAAGAAATTTTCAAAAATGCTTGCAAATATTTAACCACAAAAAAGGGATAATTTCTCTATTATTTTCCAAATTATATATTTACTAAAAACCAAGCTAATCAAGATATATTTATATAATAGAAAAATATTGAAAAATACACATAACAAATATTTATATATATAATTTTGTTTTGGATATATGGAGTTTTTTTTTTTTTTTTTTTTTGAAAAATACATTATACAAACTAATATCTCTAAAACTGAAATAAACTTTTATGATATCAATATGTATAATAATTAAATTTTGTTTTTTTAAAAATAAAGTGTGTGTAAGAAATATTGAAAACTTGTTTAATACAATAATTTTATTTTAAATACTGTCTACACTCAAAACATACACAAGTCAATGAGGTTTGTATTTCCAACTATTATTTTTTTTTGTTTTTGTTTGGTACCAAAAAAAGCTATTTTAAATAATATTCCAAAATACTATGAAATAAAAATGTTTATTAAAGCTGCTAGAAAAGAAAATTAAAATTTGTTTGTAAGCTAAATAAACGGAGCATTTGACTTTTTTTATTTGTTTTTTTAAGGCTAAAAGCTAGAGAAAAAAGAAAAAAAAAAAAAAATATTTAAAAAATAATATTGAAATAAATAAATCTGGTAATTTTTTGTTTTGTTAAAAAATAATATTTTTTATTAAATTTTATAAAAAATTTTAAACTGAGATCTCTTAAAAATTAATATTTGGCTTAAAAATTAAACAATAAATTGAAAAATATAAAAAAATGTATATATTAGATTAGGGAATTTGATTACAAGGATGGCACTAATTTAAAAATTAAGGAATGTTGTTAGTTTTTTTGTCATTGTAAAAAAAAAAATTATATTAAAAAGTCTTTGGTAGTAAACTTAATTAAAATAATAAAAAAATAATAATTATATGAATATAATTTTTGTTAAGTTGTAAATGTTTTTAAGCTGAAAACGAAAGTGAAAGTCGATGTGAAATAATAGCATGATAACTGTCACTTTTTTCTATAGAAAGCCCCTTTGATTCAGCGGAATTTTTTTACAATGAGATTTCGATGATTATGAGGACATTTTCAATAAAAAATCTTTAGAATTTAAACAGTTTTTTTTTGACATAGAGAACTTCCACAGATTCTCAGTCTGAGAAACAAAAAAGTTCCGAGACATTTTTCCAATAAAAAAATTTTATGATTCTATGAAATATTTTCTTTCATAAAAAATCTCAGATTCTGATATTTTTTTCCAATAAAAAAAATCTGATTTATTTCTTTGAAAAAAAAAACAATTTTCCTATAGAAAAAACAAAAGAGATTTTTAAATAAATAAAATCCTTAGGTCCTGAGTAATTTTTCTATTGTGAAATTCATTGAATCTAAATTATTTTTTTTAATACCAAAAATCTCAGGTTCTAGAGAAATTTTTCCTATACAAATTCTCAGAAACGTTTTCTTTTGATTTTTTAAATGTTTTTCTCAAAGTTTGAAACCGAAATAAATAAAAGATTAATCACAAATGTATATTTTTAAAATACGAAATCCGCAAAGTTTCAGTCACTTAACATTTTCCTTTTGTCATCGTAATTGTAATGAATTTTTAACGGTATACGATTTTTTGGCGTTGCCAGGTTTATAAAAATTTTGAAAAACCAATGTTACACACAAAAAATGAGTTTCAATCACTAAAATGATTATATCAATTACTATTTTAATTGATTTTGCACCTACCATGAAAGTGATAGTATTAATTACTAAAATTTGTAAAAGTTTAATATCGCAAAAGTGCATTTATTCTCAATTCACGGAAATTTTCGAAATCAATTAAAAAATGTAATCATATCAATTAAAAAATTATTAAAAAAAATTTTACTTTTTAAAATTTTTAATTAAATTTTTTCTCTAAAATTTTTTGTGTGTATTTTAAATTCACGGAAATTTGCGAAATCAATAAAAAAAATTTAATTATATCAATTAAAAAAATGATTCTAAAATAAACTTTTTAAAATTTTTAATTAAAGTTTTTCCCCTAAAATTTTTTCTGTGCTCAACGTAATTTAATTTAGATTGCCAGATCATTGCAGTGTGTACCAGGCAGAGATGTTGGCAATAAAGGAAGTGGCTGACTGGTTAAGCTGCAATGTCTTGTCTACAACCGCAGTCAACATCTATACTGACAGTCAAGCCGCGGTCAAGTCCCTGGATTCAATGTTTCTGAAAACAAGATCTGCCCTTAAAATGAGATGGCCAAGCAGTTTAACATACGACTCATATGGGTCCCAGGGCACAGAGACATTCCAGGGAATTGCAAAGCCGATGAGCTTGCAAGACTAGGAACTACCTTACAGGTTCCAACAGAATTGGAATGTGTTGGTATGCCTCTAGAAACTTGCAAGCAAAACCTACGGCTATGTTCTGCGACGGAGACTAATCAAAGATGGGCAAATGGATGGACGTGTGAGACAACACGACTGATTTGGCCTTCTCTTAATCAGGGGCGCACAAGTGAGCTGTTATCGCTTCCAAGAGGAGAGATTTCGACGGTGGTTTCTATAATTACCGGACACTGTCTTATAGGGAAGCACGCAGAGCGGTTAAACGTGCCGTCGAATGACTTTTGCCGAAGTTGCATGGATGAAGAGGAGTTGGAAACTATCGAACACTTTATTTGCCATTGCCCGGCACTTTCTGGTCAGAGACTTGCTTCACTGGGATCTAGGGATCTGTACGATCTTTCTGATTTGTCGGATGTCAAAATTCAACATCTAAGGAGTTTCATAAGAAGCTCAAACTGGTTTAACGACAGGGACTAGTAGGGAAACCTATTACGGTCCCGTGGTATCACAATGGACCTCAGAGTCTACGTGTGTTGACGTAAAATGTCAGCAGCCACTTATAACCTAACCTAACGTAATTTTATGTTTTGTTTTTTTTTTTTTGTTTTATAAAAATAATAGATTTTTGCACCCGGCGTTGTGCTGGTCAATTGAAAAATTTAAATATCGCTGCAGTGAAACCTATCGGGAATAAACTTGAGAAAAACCTTCCCGCATTACTAACATAATGTCGAAGTTTTGTGTCAAACTTCGACAATTTTGGAGTTTTAACCGATCGTACCCGGAACTATCGAATTCGTACAGTTTTTTTAATCTAAAAATTATAGATCAAAAAACAAAAAGATAAAAAACAAAATAAAAAGTTTGAGAAACCCTTTCCGTTATTGAGAATTTAAATTCAATGAAGACATAAAAAAATGATTTACAGAACTTTTTTTAAAACAATCAAATGTTTGATATTGGCTGTCGGACGGTGTAATGCGCAATAACAATAAATTTCATCGAAAAAATTTTCCACGGACACGTTTTTTTTAAATAAATTTTTTAGCAGTTTTTTTAAGGTATTTTTCTCATATCTTATGTTATGTACCTCTGATCTACATCCGATACAAATCTATGAGCAACCACCAAAGTTATAAAAAGTTTTAGGAAACTACGCATAAAATTTCTCTTGCATTTTTTTATATTCTAAATACAACAAAAAAAACTTAGGCCTCTGTTCTGTCTTTCACAACTTTTCAATTCACATGAAAATTTCCGAATCACATTAAATCAAGTTTAGTGTTTTGTTGATCACGTTTTCATTCAAATTTGAAATCGACAAATTAAAATTTAATAAATTATAAGGAAAAAAGTGCATTCGTTTTACTTTCACCAAATTTTATTTATGTGAAACTAAACGAAAAAGAAATTCGGGTGTGAAATGTAGAACATCAAAAAAATGCGTAAATTTTCATTTTCACATTTTTTATGTGAATTACTTTTTTTGGAACAGCGGCCTTATTGTTTGTTAAAAACCTAAGCATTTTTGTCTGTTGTTTTTTTTTTTTTTTTTTGTTTCAAAATTTTTGTCATTACTTCGGTGAAAGCCCATAGATTTTCATCAAACCGAATTTGTTATATTTCTTAAGGTCCAGTCTTATAAAAGAAACCATACAAATTATTTGTTAAGATTTCTATTTTTGCCGATCATCCAAATTTTGATTTTCTCACAAATAATGCATTTTTGCCATATGTATGCTAATTCCACGTAATCTAATGAACCCAGAGACCATAACTGTTATAAGATTTATTGAAAAAAGTCAAATTTAACTGTTAAAAATATTTTTTTCAAATAAAAATAAAAAATTCAAATTTAACTGTTAAAAATATTTTTTTCCAATAAAAATAACAGTTTGAACTGATTTATATAAATATCTGTTGAAAATAACAGAAATAAAAAACTTTAATTTTTTATAACTGTTATTAAAAACCCTTTGAGCCTTAAAAAACTTGAGTTATTAAAATAAAACAACAATGAACGCATGCAGAAGAATCCTATTTATATCTAATACTTCAATCATTGATTTAAAGATGTAAACTTTTATTGATTTTTAAAAAATAACTGTTATAACAGTTATTTACTCCAATAAATATAAAATAAAATTTTTTTTTTGAAATTGTTTGAACAAAAAGTTTTTAATAACTGTTATTTTTTACTGTTATTGAAAAAATCAAAAAATAATAGTTATTGCAAATTTTAACACGGGACATCTCTAGAAGTCCTTTCATATATAAAATACTTAGTTTGGACAACATTCGTTTCATGATTTTTTTAAAACAAAAAGACACATATAACTGTTATATTTGGTCTCTGAATGAACCTATTGGAAAATAATGTTTGGACGATTTGTTGCAAATATTTATGATTCTCTTTAACATGGTTTTTATTGCGAGTCGGATGTATACAACGCGAGATATTATTAAAAAATAATTTAAAAACCTCCAAAAAACGCAAACAAAAACATTTTAGATTACTGAATCCGTGATAATTTTTTTGAGTTTATTGGTTTAAATATTGACACGTTTCGTGCAATTTTTTTTTTTATTTGGTAAACTAGTAAAATTTAGATTTTCCTAAATTTTGGTTCCACTTTCGTTTTTTAAAACACTTTTTTTTTTTTAATTATAAAAAATATATAAAAATAAATATATATAAGTACATTTTGTTACAGTTTTTTTTTTTGCAAAAAAAAAAAAAAGTTTAAATATTTTTAGCTTTACCAGGGTCTTTTGTTATTATATTACTAAACAAATAAATATCATACATTAGCAGCCAGGTAAAAGGTTAATAAAAACTACACTGGGATTTTGAAGATTTTTGTATTTTCTCTATATTATTTTACAACAATCACTATAATTTCAACATAAAGTCAAGATTTTTGTTTGTTTTTTTTTTCTCAGTGAAATCAATTTAAAAAATATTAGTTCAAATTTTTACCAAAAAATAAACAACTTACCTTTTTTTAAAAAAAACAAACACAACACAAAATTATAAAATTTCTACTTTTAATACAAAAAAAAATCTAATTGAAATAAAGAAACTACAATTTATAATATTTTGCTTCAAACAAAATCTAAAAAAATAATAAAAAACACAACATTTGTTTAAAATAAAAGAAAAATTATTTATTTACATTATAGAAAAAAAAAAATAATAAAAATTATATCATTAAAGGTAAACTAAATAAAAAAACTCGAAACATGCATGGTTTTTACTTGTATTTATTTCAAAATTTATATGTTTTTATTTGTTAAAAAGAACAAAATTAAAAATAAAAATACAAACTAAAGAAATAAAAAAAAAAATAAATTCAAATTTAAAAACTACACGAAAACTACTTTTTTTATTGTATGTAATAATAATAATATAAGTACTAAAAATTAATTGTTAAGTATTTTTTTGTTTTTAATATTTAAAATATGAGAACATTTAAAAAAAAAATAATAAAAATATTTTTTTAAATTGTATTAATACAAAGAGAAGAAAAAAATGCACAAAGAGACAGAGACAGAAAGTGTATATAAGTTTTTTTTTAATATGTTGTATGTATGATTTATATTTTTAAACTATATACTAATAATACTTCTGCTAAATGTCCCTTGGATGAAAATTATTTGTTAATTTGTACAATGTTTTTTTTTTTTTTAACATCTATTTAAGGAGATAGAGAGAAAGATATGTTTAGAAAACTTAATAGAAATTGAAATTAATTTAGCAACAAATTCTAGCGGCCATATTCATAAGCAAAAATGTAACAGTTACTTATGAATCGCAAACAACCATCTGCTTAGTTGAATGTGTTATATCCATAGCAGGCTGATAGCATGGAGATTCCTAAATTTTTTTAAAATCTTTCGACTTGCTTTCACATTGAGAATATTAATTGAAATAACTTTAGTCAAGCAAATTATTTTTACTTGTTAGCAAGGGATTAAACGGCTTTCCAAAAGAATTGGACGTTAAAAAATGCAGATTTCTTCTCTGTAAGTAAAAAAATTTTTAATTTTTGTTCGGGTCATTTAACAAATTATTTGAATATACATTTTTGGACCATTTGTTAAATTCTTACAGCCGAATTGTTAAATTCTTCACCCTGAACATCAAGTTCGTAACTAAAATGTTTTTAAGACTTGTTCACTGTTTGTTCAAGAGTCTATTCAAAATGATTTTAGTTAAGTCTACTTAACAAAAAGTTGACCATCCCTGTTTTAGTAAATCTCATAAGAAAAAAACAAAAAAAATTATGAAAAACCACAAAAAATATTTCAATTTTTTACAAAAAATGTCTTTAATTAAAAAAGCAAGTTGTGGAAATTGTTTTTAATAAAAGCAAGAGTTTTAAAATAACTTTTACTATTTGGCATTTAATTTGTTGTTGACATTTTACAAAATCATGGCGCCAGTTATGCAAGGGATGTTCAGCGTATGTTCATAGTTTAAGAAAATGTGTTTTGAATAAGAAATCCTTAAACAGTATCTAGACAGAGTCTAGAATTTCATTTTGAATACAGCCGTTAATGTTTGAACTTGAAACATTACAAAGAAATATTTTTCAAAAATTTTCTAAAATAAGTATAATTTAATTTTTAACTGTATATTTTCTCAGCCGTTAAAACTAATTTTGAGAAGGGTTCGTATCAAAAACGACATTTTGTTGGTCATATTTGTTTTCAGTGGCAAATTTGGAGTTGATATCAAAGAAAGATATTTTAAAGGCCTATCTAACGTTATAACTTCCATGCTTGTTCCTGCTCTATTTTCTGAGTTATTCTCGATTTGAGGAGAAAACATGACTGTTTAAGAGAGAGTGAAAAAAGAAAAAACAATCTGACATCTATTTTTCGAATTGTTTACTCTTTCTAACCCAAAAGTGGAACAAATTAAAACAAATTTATCATATGATTCAAAATTACTTTTCTGACACCTGTCACAAGTTTCACGTCTGTTTAGTCTGTGCCTTTGTTTTAAAATGCAATGCATGTATGCAATTGTTCAGATTTATAAATATACTAGCTGAAGCGCCCGGAGTTACCAGGATCGACTTCAATATGAATATCTAAATAGCTTCTCCAAAGCGCCACCTATCGATATCATTCATACATGAACAATTTTCTAACGATGAAACATGCATACATTCTGAAGTTCCGTAAAATTTCACTGAAATGAAGAATTTTGTTAAAAACTTTACCCCAGTGCCATCTAACAGTTCCAAATTTTATCAAAAAATTTATTTTTGTTTAATAAATATATTTTGTGAATTTAAGCCAAATCGTGGCATAAATAAAAAATTGAAATATGACGACAACAGTGCCACCTATCGGGGTTCAACTTAAGAGAAACCTGGCCACAGACTAATACAGACTCGACACTTATGACAGGTGTCAAAAAAGGTAGTCTTTAACCACAGTGTTAATTTTATAATTTTGTTCTACTTTTTGGGTTAGAAATAGAAAACGGTTCGTGATTTTTAGTAACACGTACCCAGCATAAACGTTTTTATATACAGGGTATTCACTTCAGAATTGTTTACTCTTGCAACAGTGCAATATTGCAACTTTTTTTTTTTTTTAAATTTTGAATCAAATTTTTATGTTTCTTTAACCTTTTATATGATGCGTCGTTGCAAGAAAAGATTCGCAATTTATTTAAATTTTAGTATAATTGCTTCTATTTACAAAAGAGCATGGAAATAAGTTGCAATTATCATATTGCGCAATTTTGCAAGACTAAAATTTCTGACGTGAATTCCATTATACTAAGATTTATAAATATGTTGCCACATTTTTGAAGAAAAATTTTGAATGTTGCCACATTTTTGTTTATCAATTAAGTTATACAATAACTAAATTTTGTTCCTGCTTATAACTAGTGGTTTCTAGATATTTTCAAAGTAGATTTTGCGGGTTTTCATGAAAAGAAGTTGGCAATATTGCCACCTTTTTTAGTAGTTTATCTCCAAATAGCTAAATTTTGTTACTGCTTATAAATTTAGAGGTTTCTAGCCATTTTCAAAATGGATTGAACTTTTCAAGGAAAAAGGTTGGCATTAGCGCTAAAAATAAACATAATTACAATTCCACAGCGGAGCAAAAAACGTTTTTTTTGATGCCGAGAAAATTTAGTAATTCTTGTGCTATATTTAAATCTGCTTTGAGTTTTATCATAGCTTTTATGACTTCTCAAAATATTAAATATTTTTTAAAACGTTCATAATCGACATACTTCTAAAAACTCACAAATTCCAAACGTTCATAGTTTATTCTCTCTCTCACTTTTCTATTAAAATTCAAATTAACTCTAATTCAACAAAACTAAATGGGATTTTGAATGAAAAAGAATAATAATATAAAAACGAGTGTATGTTTTTAAAACTAAAAACTACATATGATTTGTCTGGCAATTCAAAAATGATTTTTCTTTTTAAATATGATTTCCAATACATCAACAACATAAAGTGTGATGTCTACATGAATCTAAAATTTAAATTAAAATATAAAACTTATAAAAAAATTAAAAGAAAATACTACTACAAAACTAAATGTCTTTGAAAACTAAAGAAAATAAATAAGAAAATAAAGATAGAATAAAGAAGGATATGAAAATAAAAGAAAAACTACAAATAAAACATTTAAGTTAATGAAGAAAAAAATATTATATACAAATTTTAATTCATTAATTAAAAATACAGATTATTTTTAAAATTAACAAAATTATTTAAACAAATAAATTCATTATAAATTTATTGTTAAGTACAAAGTAAAATAATTGAAAATTAAGTAGAAAACTCAAAAAAGAAAATCAATCAATACATCATATGAAATAAAAATTATTTTAAACAAAAAATCCAAAAAAAAAATATTAAAATTAAAAATAGGGGGCAATGAAATACAAATTATTTAAAAGAAATAGATAAATTTAATTTAAGGGGATTATTTTAATAATAAAATATATTTAAGCATTAATAATTAATATAATACTATAATATTTTAATGTTTTTTTGAACTAAATCTAATAAAACAAAAACTAGCTTAAAAATATTTTGAAATAAATGAAATGTTGAAGGTTTATAACAAATTAAATAATAATAATGAATTAAATTCGATAATTATAAGAGAAATTAATGAAAAGATAAATGTATATATATATTTTTAAACTATTTCAAATTAAAAGCAATAGTTAATCGATATATTAATGCTACCTTTTGTTATTATAGTTATGTTTTATTAAGGCAAACAAAATACTAAAAATTACATTTGTTTGATTTTAAATTCATTACAATTTAAGGGAAAATATTAATGCAGTTTACTATTAAAAAAAAAAAGTGCTAAAAATATTTTGAAAGTGTAGTGATTGTAAAAAACGAATGTTTATGATGTGATTTAGATCAGTTGTTTATGTAGCATATGATATTTTAACTTCGTATTTTTTTTAATAAATGAGTATCTTAGGGAGACATGGCAAGTTAATTTTTTTTTTCTATGCAAGAATTTGGGGATCATTGTTTTTAAAATTAAAATATAATTTGGCATATTGAATTTATGGATTTGATGTGAAAAACCTACTTTATCTGCTAATGCGTTTTAATGAATCATTTTCATTAAATGGTTAATACAAAAATTTCATTACTTTTCGGTGCCCCTCGTTAAGCGCCAAATATGTTTATGTGATTATTTTTATAGAAAATTTTTTTCTTATTTTATTTGTTTTAGTTTTCCTTCATCATAACTAATTATCAGAATAATTTTTACCATTTGAAAACCTTCATCGCCTTAATTGGCCCATTGTTAGGCACCAAACATGAATATTTTGTACACATTATGCATTAATAAGACGATGTATCTTTTAAAACCAAAAATTATTCTGATTTTTGGTTTTCAAATTTGTGATGACAACATAATATGAGAATAATTTTTAACATTAAAAACTCATTTGGCTCCTCGTCGGGCGCCAAACATGAATATTTGGCACACTTTGGGAGCCATTAAAATGATGCGAGTCTTTTGATAGAAACAATATGATATTATTTGTTTTAAAATTTCCGTCAACGCTACTAAATACAATAATAATTTTTACCATCAAAAGACTCACATTATTTTTTTGTGCTTTATTTTTTGATGGTAAAAACTATTCTGACTTGATTTTTTAATTGGGGAATTACAATAACTTTTACTTCCAAAAACTCTTATTTTTCCCCTTGTCGGGCACCAAACATGAATTTTTAGCATACTTTTTGCGACACTAACAAGGGAAGTCTCCCTGGTGTCACCCTCCGATCTTCATGAAATTTGGATATGTTGTTAAGAATAAAAATTAATTCGACACGAATTTTTTTATAGCGACCCAAACTTATTTTTAGGGGGTGTCAATTTGTACGGCGGGAAATTGACCTTTTTCAGTTTCTTACGATTTACGCCTATTTAAACAAAATTAATATAGGCATATGTGGTATCAGATTAAAGGTATTAAAAATACCGATCTCGTGGTGCTAACAACGGGTGAAAGAAGTTAATATTTTTTTTACTTATTAACAAAAATGTTCTAAAATTTTGGTGTTTTACTTAATATGACGAAAAGTTGTGCATGTTTGGACACGTTCTTAACACATGTAGATAGGTTTTCCAAAGACCTTTCATTTGGTATGTAACATGACTAGGTTTCTTTGCATAACATAGGAGATAAACGATAAAAACTGAAAAATTGCCTTTTCTTCCCCCCTCCTTTTCACCCCCTAAATATGAATTTGGGCCGCTAAAAAAAAATATGTGTCCCTTTATTTTTTCTGCTCTACAAAATAAAACCAACTCCATAAAGATCCACGAGTGAGACTAGGGAGTCTTCCCTTGTAAGATGATGTGCGTCATTGCATACTCCATTGTTTCCCGATATTTGGCGCCACCATACTTGGGAATTGAGGGGACTTATAAAATTAAAATTTGTGTCCAGAAATTAGAAAATGTTTAAAAAAATTTTCGGATATTAGAAAATTTAAAAAAAAAAAAAATTTATAGATTTTTTATTTTTATCAGTCACGAGATATGTGCTTCCGACCGACTGGGTTTCCTGCAGTGATATTTGATATTGTGTATATTTCCCATAAAAGAGTCCTAACTTCAAACTTTGAAGTTCAAAGACTCAAAGGTTTAAATTTTTTGAAAAATTCTAAATTTTAAAATTAAAATTTTTAACACACAATTCCGTTTACTCAAGTTTGAGGTTTAGCATTCTTTTTGAATTCAGTATAGCTTTTCAGATCAAATCTTAATCCATTTGTCAAATTATACTCAATTATATTCTCAAAAATGTTCATACTACGTATAAACTTTATTTTTCTAACTTGGATGGTCCCAGTTTTGTTTATTGGTATCTAAAAATTCAAAATTTGGGGACAATCGGATAAGCGGAACAAAAATTTTTTTAAGGGGAAAAATATTTTTTTTTTTTTTTGGTTTTTACAAAAAATGTATTTTAAACTTGCTTTTTCAATAAAGTCAAAAAGTAATGAATTTTTTATTTGAAATTATCTTTCTAACTAGCCAAAAGACACCAAAATCCGATGAAAATTGACAAAGTTATAAATACTTCCCCAGACCATAAGACCGTTATTTTTTTGGATGTGAAAAAAATCCTTCCATAATATTGTCCAATTGGTTTTAATTTTGTTCAACATAAATGGAATGAAAATTTAAAAAAAAAAAAATTTGTTTTGCTCATATAAAAAATTACGGTATATTGGTCTGGTGAAGTACATATAACTTGACCAATTTTTCTCCGATTTCAGCGTTTTTGGGCTGGTTAGAAAGATACAATTTTACAATTAAAAAAAGGTAAAATTGTTACACATTTGAAAAACTATGCTGAAAAAAAAAAATTTTTAACTTAAATCACTTTTTTCAATTTTTAACCCATTTTTGGCACGTGCCACACGATTGCCACCAAATTTTAAAGTTTAGATGCTAATAAGTAAAATTGGGCTCATCCAAGTGGTAAAAACGATCATTGAATTTAAGAACAGGACTAATCTATATATGAAAAATATAAATACTCGTATTTATAACAATAGTCTAGCAAATTTGCTAAATGTTTTCAATATATACTTTTAAATAATTAGAATTTTATTAAGAATTCGGGCGAAAATAATTTGTATATTTTAAAACAAAAAAATATTTAAAACATTTAAAATAAATGTTAATAAGTTTTTAACAAAAATTTAACAATAAAATTAAGATTTTTGTGAAGAAAAGAGAAAAATAATCCATAACAAATATAAGAATTTAAATTTTTTAAGTGTTGTTTTTATAATATTCTTGTAAATGTTTATGTTTAAATGTTTTTAAGTGAATTTTTTTCTTGAGTTTTTTCTTTTTAATTTTTTTGGGGAATAATTTTTTAAAATTAAACGCAATCACAATCGGTGGTTTTAGAAGATTTTTTTTTTCAATTTTATAAATATTTTTTAATACATATTTAATTTTCTTTATGTATTTTTTTTTTAATTAAAAATTCGTTTTTTAAGTGTAATTTTGTTTTTGGAGTTTTTATTCATTTTATATTTTTTAAGTTTTAATTCAATATAAGACTTAAAAAGTTAATTGAATTCAGGATTTTGTTTTTTGGGTTTGTTTCTTAAATATTAAAAATGTTTTGTTTTTTTTAGCATAAATTTTGAAAAAATTAAGTTTTTTCGTAATTATGCTTTACTTTAAATTTAAAAATTTTATTCTCTTTGTTTGAAATCATTGTCTTTTTTCGTTTGTTTTGCTTTTTTCGTTTTTTTTTTATACATAAAACAATTCGAGTTTTTTCTTTGTTTTTTAAAGGTAATAGTGTTTTTTTTAATGTTTTTGTATGCTTGTTTTTTATGATTTCTTTTTTTAAAAACTAAAATGCTTAAGCATTACTTAAAAACTAAATGAATTTAAATTTAAAGGGGATTTGGGGTTTATATAATTTACAAAGTAATTTAATTTTTTAATTTAAAAATTAAATATTAAATAATGTAAGAATTTAAAATGTGAAAGAAAGAAAATAATATAGTAGTAATAAACATTCAACAATTTCAAAGTACCTTAAAAAGCCGCTTTACTGAAACGGAAATGAAGTAACAACAATTTAATTTGTTGTTCTATTAAGGCTTTGTAGGTTTGTTTCTTTTATTTTTTTTGTTTGCAAGAAAGAGTATTTTTTTTTGAAGGAAGAAAAGTAGAGTAGATTTTTTGTTTGTTTTGTTTTTTAAACTTAAACATACATTCCCATACCATACACTGAACTCCAATCTACACCTTGAAAACTTGACATATCCACATTTGCTAAGGCATATGATTGATATGGATTTGTAGCGGCATTTAAGGGATTCGAAGCTACTAATGCTGCTTGTTGAGCAGCAGCGGCAGCCAGGGGATTTGTAACAGCCGAAGCTCCATGAGCACCAGGGGCAGATGTATTACCAGCAGCAGATAGTGCTGCTGCATTATGAGCTTGTGTTGCTGCCGCTTGTGCTGCAGAGTTTTGGGCTGCAGCATGTTGATGTTGAGCGGCTGCAACAGCATTTTGTTGTTGTTGGTGTTGATGATGAGCATGAGCATTGGCAACTTGTTGTTGCTGTTGTTGTTGAGCTTGAGCAAAAGCATTAGCAGCTGCTGCTGTGGCGGGTATAGGATAGGGAGAATAACTGAAAGAGAAAAAATTCATGAATAAATTAGGTAAAAAAACTTCAGTTGATAAATTTATAAAAAAAATAAAGAAACAGATTTTAATAAATTTTTTTGTAAAATTTTAAATATTTTTGTAATGCCTAAACTGTTTCAGCCTTTAAAAGTCTTATAAGTAAGTTCAAAACCATTCACGCAATTATTTCGAATTGATAATGGGTGAAGTTCTTACTAAATTTATATACGAAATTATAAAATTTCAAAAGCTTAAAACTTACAGCTTTTAAAAGGAACATAAATTTCGATAAAATTATAAACAAATCTGGCAATATCAATGTCTCAAAATTTGAAATTTATTGAAAAAAATGTTTTAGAATCTAAAGTTTTTTATACCTTCCATTTAGGGTTATTGCCCTATATAGAACTTACAAATCGTGGAACAAAAGTTTTAGTATTTCGGAAAAATTAAAGTGGTCAAAAATAGTAAGATTTAGCAATTTTTAAATTATTTGTTATATGTATACCCACGCAGCAATTGCCAGCGGTACAAAAAATAAAGTACTGCCAAAACACTTATTTTTTGTAAAATGAAGCGCTTTGCCAACGTTTCAAATTACAACCTTAAAAGTGCTTTGGCATTACTTTTGTACAATTTTTGTTAGAATATTTTTGTTTATATTTTTACTATTTATGAAATTCTTTTATTACAATTATTTGTGTAGCAGTGCAATAGCAATTGTTTCATCATAACAATATTTTTATCTTAATTTTTAACATTTTACAATCCGATTTCTTTTGAAGACAATGTTGGGTAGTTAAAAAATCGGTAATTTTATTAATTATATTTCCCTTTAAAATTACATCTTTTAAATGTACATCTTTCACACGAAAAGAAACCAATATAACTTTTGCAACATTTAATATAAGCTAGGGCTGGCATATCGCAGCAAAAAGCCAACACATTAAATTGAAAAGGTTTCCCATTCAATGGTATAACTTCTAAAAAAAATAAAATATATTTCAAGTTCATAGATTAATACCTTCTCTAAAGAAAACATTGGATTCCACCACAAATTCTTCTAATTTTTTTTTAAATGCTGGGAAATCACCCCAATTTTTGTTTTTGAAGCGCTGCCACAGCAATATATCGTCGCTGCTCCGTCGTGATTTGGTATGTGACATTTTTGGATTTTTTTTTTATTGCATAATATGAAACCTCTATAGGGCATCCGTCTGCCCACTAAACCGTTTAGCGATATCTTGAATGGTTTGGAAGTTAGCAAAAGTAGCTATGTGAAATCCATATGAAAATGTTCCAAAAAAAATGGTATGTGTAGTTAAAAACAAGTTTTTGTTAAGAAAACTTTTGCAAATATAAACATTTTTGCTTAAAATTTTTAACATAACGGTTTTAGGCATGCTTACATACTATACTAAAAAATGAAGTATGATATGAGATCACATTTTAAAGGGATGCTGCTATTATAAAAAAAACGATTTTTCGCGATTTTCAAAAAAAAGTTATATGTATCTAAAAAGCTTTTTTGCAGAAATTAATTACATACATTAGTCTTTTCATACACATGAAATCAATTCGGAAAATTAATTATAGGGTTGCAAAAAAAACGCAAAATCATTAAAATATGAGAAAAATCGCGATTTTCAACATTTTAACGCAAACATTTTTATCCAAATTTGTACTATTATATCGTTATGAGTCTATTTCCCATTTCCCATACCAAACAAATTTGCATTTGTAAAAGAAGAATTTTTTTAATAAAAAAACTGCAACAAAATGTGCATAACTTTAACGATGATTTCCATGAAAACTGTTCCATTAATTCAAAAACGGACTTCACCATTGAAATAAGCATGCCCCAATTATATAGAAATGATGGTCAGATCTCATGGCACAAATTTCAGGAACATTTTTTTGAGTAAAATTTTTTCGCTAAAAAAAAACAAAATTCATTGAAGCAACAGCACTTGGATGCAGATTTGTACAAAATATGGGATTTAAAAGTGTATTTACTATCACTTTAATGAATATGACAATTTTTTACACTATTATTAAATTTTATAACTTAAGTTCTATGAACAAAAACGGTCATGTGTATAAAAATGTCCAAAAATAAAAAAAATTAATACCAAAAATGTTCCAACAAAATGTGTTATGTGTAGTTTTTTATGTAATTCGTTAATATCTTCGTTTTAGCTAAAAAATCATTCTTTTTTTTGTGGTACAAATCTATAAAACATCTTTATGTATTTTAAAGACGCTTGACTTTTATAAAATATGGCAAAATGGCAAAATAAAACGGTTTTTTTGCTCTCCTGAAAACTTCATTAAAAACACATACCAAATTACGACGGAGCAGCGACGATATTTTTGGTTTTAAGGTACTTTGCCAGAGCTTTGAGAACCTACGGCACTATATTGCAACGGTATTATAAATCTCGTACTTACGCAGTACTTATATAAGAAAGCTGGCAGTACTTTTACTACCGTGCAATGTACTTTAGCTGTACTGGCCCGTTTGTATTTTTCTGCCTGGGTATATAATTTGTCATTCTGTTTGTAAGTCATTGAAATATTGGTCTGGGACCCCATTCTGAATCCTTAAAGTTTTGCCATATCAGAAAAAAGGACGTAAATAATGTCCTTTCAAAACTGCATTAAAATATTTTGTTAGAAATTTTAAATGGTATTGAAAAATAAAGTTTTGAACACATAAAGTTTTGAGGACATTACCTAATTTTTTAATCCTCTTAAACTTTGAAATCCGTTTAAAAGGAAACAAGATCAAGAAATAAAAAACTGCAAATGCAGTTTTACTACATTTAGTGTCTTGTTGCAAACGTATTTTATACAGTTCGTGTCTAACGACTTGTTTTTTTCTTTTTGTATTGTTGTAATATGACTAGATTTTGATAGGAAAAATGTCTGAAGAAAAATTACCAATCGGTTTCTTTAAACTTTATTATTTTTTTACTTTTTTTACTTACCGAACACTATGTAATGCTGCTTGAGGATATGTAGTTAATAATTTTCCAAAACCACTTGGATTAGCCGCTACAGCAGCTGCTGCAGCATTTTGTACTTGGAAAGGATTTTGTGAAATCAATGCTGCTTGTTGGGCAGCAGCAGCTGCATGCTGTGATGTAGTATGAAACTGTAATTGACCCTGACTATTTTGGAACATAGCCAATGGATTCATAGCCGTTAAACCGGCAGCTGTACGTGTACCCAATAGTTGACCAGGACCAGCACCTAGTAATTGTCCCGGTGCCAAAGCACCTAACATTATACGTTTTTGTAATAATTGGGCAGCTGGTGTAACAGCCTCTTTAGGTTGGGCCTTTTTACATTCAACCTTTTTATTTTTAATGGTATGGAAGTGTATTTCACAAACACGATCAACAACATCTTCATTTTCAAAAGTGACAAAACCAAAACCACGATGACGTTTAGTTTGTTGATCCATTAACATAACAGTTTCGCCTACTGTACCAAATTGATTAAAATAGGCCTTGACTTCATCGGCCGAGGTATCTTGAGCCACTCCACCAACAAATATTTTCTTAGTTTTACTAGAATTGCGTGGTCTATTCTTGGGTGTAGCATGTTTAGGATCAATTTTCTTACCATCCAAAGTATGAATGGGAACTTGTAATACTTTGTCAACACTGCAGGGTTCTTTAAATGTTATAAAACCAAAACCACGACTACGCTGTTTATTTTGAAAATCATATAGAAACAATTATTGGAGGTGAGGGGGAAAAAATAAAGAAAAATAGATATGATTATTAGTTTATAATGATGATATGTTAATAACTAAATAAGAAAATGATACAAATTACTAACTAAATAAGTACGATTTAAAAAAAAAATTAAACTAAGTTTTTTTTATTCAAAAATACTTCCTAGAATTATTAAAGAGTTTTAAATATTTGAAATGTATAGTATTATATATTAAAACCAATTTATAATAATTTTGTTTTTAATAACAACCAAAAAACATAGAGTTAAACTTCGTTTTGTGTTTTGTTTCAAATTTTTAATAATCCAAAGCTACCAAGCTTTTTTTTAAAAAAAAAGAGAGTTTAGTTACCAACAAAATATATAAGTGGACCTAAATGTTATTACCATAATCTGATATTTTTTTTTTTGGAAATTAATTGCTAAAAATGTTCTTTCAAATCTACTAAAAGAAAAACAAAGTTGTTAAGTTTTTCTTTATAAACTACAAACTTCTCTAACAAAAGCAGCATTATTTAAAATCAAGTATATACACGAATTAAACTTCAGATTTGAACAACTTTTCGCTCAATTTTAATAACTTCTTAATAACTTTTAGTAACTTAACAACTTGTGTGTATTTTTTGTTTGTCTTATAAAATTTTTAATATTTTATTTATATAATTTCATAAAATAGCTAATAAAATTTTGTTAAAAACATAAATAAAAACTCTAGTTTTATATTAAAAAAAAAAAAACAAAATAAAAAAACAGAAAAACTATTTGAAACTATGCTCTAAAAATAAACATAAAACTTTTATATATTCAATTAAGAAAAACAACCCAAGTACGAACAAATTATTTGACCAAATGGTAAGGCTCGATTCTAAAAAAAAT
The DNA here is from genome assembly GCA_963921195.1 of Pegoplata infirma. Taxonomy (NCBI): domain Eukaryota; kingdom Metazoa; phylum Arthropoda; class Insecta; order Diptera; family Anthomyiidae; genus Pegoplata; species Pegoplata infirma. The sequence continues at coordinate 32,979,476 of OY992536.1, forward strand.
GTGTGACTATAAAAAATATTCACGAAACTATTATTCTTCACATAAATTGTTTTATAAAATTCTAAATAGTCACAAAAACTTTTTGAATCGCACTTTTTAACTAAAAATGAAAAATATCAATTGTTATTCGAAGATTCTACTTGTACTTTGAAGATTTCATTTGTAATTTGAAGATTCTACTTGTAATTTGAAGATTTAACTTGTATTTGAAGATTTAACTTGTAATTCGAAGATTCCATTTGTTATTCGAAAATTTAAATTGTAGTTCGAAGATTTCAATTGTAATTCGAAAAATATTAAATTGAAGTTCAGTTAATATTTTTCGAATTACAATAGGAATCTCCGAGTTAAAATTTGAAGTTTCGAATTACAAATGGAATATTCGAATTAAAAGTAAAATTCAAAAGAAATCTTCGAATTGCAAGTAGAGTCTTCGAATTACAAATGGAATCTTCGAATTACAAGTAGAATCTTTGAATTATAAATGATATTTTTCGAATTACATCTGAAAATGGTGTAGTATGTATGTAGTAGGTTTAGTGTTATTTACACAATAAGTAATTATTTGTAAATAATTGGGATTAGAGGTTTGAAATCTTTTAAATACTTTCAAAATTGTACACACATTATTTATTGTTTTTAAATTACTCTAAAGTTTAAATATATTTTATACATATTTTTCTTTTTGCAATGTTTAAGAAACGCAACTAGTAAATACATAATTGTTTTTTTTTTTGTTATTTTAATAGAAACTTAAAACTATATATAATACAATAACTAAGAACTATTTTTCTGTTAGCGTATGTTTTTTTTGGATAATGTTTGGTTTTGTTTTTAAGTATTGTATCTAAAATTATTAAATTTATAAAGTTTTATTTAAATACAGTTAATTGTATACCACTTTCAATGGCGGGACTATACATGGGACTAATTCTATATTATGAATACTCAGATAAAATTACAAGAGGTACATTGGTTACCTAAGGGTTAAGGCGACTGACCAAATGAGTTCAGTATCCTTAAGAGCAATGTTTAAGCTTTACCCTAGACTTATTTTTAGTCGCTATCACATCAAGTTCATCCGCTATGAGTTGTCAAAAACGGCGATTTCAAGGAACTTTGACCTCAATTTTCCCAAAAACCTGATGCGATAGAAAAGTTTGGAGAAAAGAAGGTCGCGCCCAGACGAATCAAGTTTTTTTTAAATGTTCAGTACTGAGCATTACGTGGTGTTATTAAAAAAATAGACAAATTATTAAAAATAAACCACTGTGCACCGTTGCGTATGATTGTTATTCAAAGGCAATTACAAAATTAATCATACGCCACTTATACAGTTTTGAACAATTAATCTTATAATTATAATAAAAGTTCACGAACTGCAAATGCGTGTAAAAAAAATCTAGCGATGAACTAAAAAAAGCCTTCGAGGGGTTTGTTATGGAATATGTCAACTTTCATTTGCTTTTGGTTCATTCCATTCCGATTTAGGTTGTTGCACTTTGTTATCAAACCATTACACTAATATGTCTACTCTATAAACTTTCGATATTAATTTCAATTTAATTTAAATTATGTGAAGTATAATGCTATATTAATCATTTAAAACTTCAAAGTTTTTTAGTCCCATGTATAGTTTTTCCTACATTACATTACTTAAATTAATACTAAATGATAGTTTTTAAATAAATCCTCAAACTACAAAGATTTTTATTTAAGTAAATATTTTTTTTTTCAAATTCGATGATTTAAATATGGTTCCTAAATTAAGTAATTGTTCCAATTCAATGTATATTTTATTGTTAAAAGTTTACTAAATTATTTTGATATAAGCAAAAGACCAAAGTTTAAACACAATGTTGTTATTTTTTTAATTAACAATATTTTGAAGAAGAAATACTTCAATTTTAAAGGTATTACTGTAGAAAGAAATTTAAAATAATAATTTTAATACTTATTCACAGCAGTTTAGTGGCTTAATAAAGCATCAACAATAAGCGAGAAAGGAGTTAATATTTAAACTTTGGCAAATCTAATTTGAACAAAGAGACAATATGGAGGGGACTTCATAGTTTAGCAAATTAAGAGAATTGTTACCAGTAACCTAAAAATATGCCAATTTTTTAATCTATTTTTTGTGTTTATATAAAATAGGGGAGTTTCATAGCATACTTTTAGGTACAATTTTAAAATTTAAAGAAACTCATTGTTTAGGCACTGGGGTTTTTTTTTTTTATATCCCGCCTTAAATTTTCTTGACTATGAAAACCCATCCATATTTGTTTTATTAGTTCAGAAGAAAAAAAAAAACTACAAAACATAATTACAAAATTATATTTATAAAAAAAAACTATACAAATGTTTAAACGTAGAAATATATGATTCACTTTTGAATCTAATGGAGGGAATCACTATATCATTACCTAAAAAGGGAGAATGTGTTTTCAAGGTATTGCAAATTTGTTTGTTTTTTCTTTTGTATAAAATACCTAAAGGACAATATTAACTAAGAGACAAAACTATTATATTATTACAAAAAATTATTAAAGTTATTTACTTGAAATAAGGACATTTGTTTTTTTTGTTTTTAAATACTGTAAATTTTTATTAATACTAAGATTTACCCTAAGAATTAAAGTATTAATATTTTTTTTGATATATATAACAGTACTATCCTGAAAATATGTTAAGATGATAAGAACGAAGAAAGAAGAAGAACGACGCTGTGTCGGATCAAAAATATCCTCTACATTTTCCAGTTTTATTTATTTTAATTTTCCTAAAATTTTGTATCATTTTCTTTTCTGAAATTTTCGTAAGTTTCATGATTTTTTTTTTTAATTTTTCTATCTGTGATTTTTTTTAATTTTTTTAAGACTTAATTTTCTGATTAATTTTAGTTTTTTTCTTGAGATTTTTAATTGTATCTCAGAAGTTATGAATTTCATTTTATAATTTATCAATTGTATTTCAGAAATAATCAATTGTTTTTCAGAAGTTATCAATTGTATTTCAGAACTTATCAAATGTATTTCAGAAATTATCAACTGTTGAAAATTTCAAGTGTATTTCAGAAACTATCAATTGTATTTCAGAAAATATCAATTGTATTTAAGACACTATTAATTGTATTTCAGAATTATTAATTTTATTTCAGAAATTATCAATTGTATTTCAGAAGTTATTAATTGTATATCAAAAATAACCAAATGCATTTCAGAAATTATCAATTGTATTTCAGAATTTATTAATTGTATTTCAGAAATTATTAATTGCATTTCCGAATTTATCATTTGTCTTTCAGAAACTATCAATTGTATTTCAGAATTAATCATTTTTATTTCAGAAATGATCAATTTTATTTCAGAAATTTTCTATTGCTTAACGAAGGTTCCCAGGCAGAAATTGATGATGGTACAAAAAATTAAGCACTTTAAAAGTACTGTTTTCCAAACGCTCTGAAGACTGTTTGTTTTACCAACTCAAAAGTGCTTTCACAGCAACATTTTTACGAATTAAAAAAATGTTTTATATCTTCCACAAATTAAGTAGGGCATGATAATTGTGCCATTCTGTTTAGGGGAATGTGGCACACATCCTCTCTTTTAAAAAGAAAACACGGAATTTGCTGGAAAATATTAAAAAATTTCTTGCTAAAACTTAATTATTTTTTAGTCGATTGTGGGAAAATATATCAAAAATATCAATTATAAAAATTTACAAATTCGAAAAAAATCCAGATAAAGCATCCTTAAACCATTTTATTTTTAGTCCTCCGAATGCTTTCGGGCGTTTTGAAAAACAATCATATGACCGTTTAACGCCGTTATCATTTAACGCCGTTATCATTCTTAACATAAAAACCATGACGTTCTGGAAACGCTTGTACCACCATCTATAGTACTTTAAAAACGCTTTGATGATTGTATTTTTCTGCCTGGGTTAGTTTCTGAAATACATACAATTTATAAATTGTGAAATACAATTATTAATTTCTGAAATACAATTGATAATTCTAAAATACAATTGATAGTTTCTGAAATACAAATGATATTTTCTGAAATATAATCGATAATTTCTGAAATACATTTGATAAGTTCTGAAATACAATTGATAACTTCTGAAAAACAATTGATAATTTCTGAAATACAATTTTTCTTAACACTTTCTAGTTTTTTTTTGAATTTGTATAAATTTTTAATACACAACACGAACATTTTTGTTTAGGATTTTTTTCTGACGAAGAAATGAACAAAAATGTTGGCTTTTAAATCAGTCCCAGCGATACCACGGGGTTGAATAATTTTTATAGGTAATATTAAATTATTCTTTAAGCCTAAAAGTATGCCATATTTTTGCACAAAACATAAAAAACCGTTTTCTTCAGTGTACCGTGACCTTAAAGGCCAATTGTCACGATAAGATTATATATTTAAAATTATTTGTAATACTTTCTTTCCATCTTTCCATCTTAACATATTATTTTATTAGAAATACATATTACTTTTATAAATTACGTTTAACAATCAAATGATTTTTACATTATGTATAGAATTAACTAAAAATATTACAAAATTATTTGTTTTGCGCAGGGTTGGCAACCGAAACGAATAACGGTATTGGTAACGGTATTGGTATTACATATTTTTTATATCGGCAACGGTAAAGGTAACGGTCTTTTCGTTCATTTAGGTAACGGTTAACCGTTACCGAAACAACGATACCGGTACGTACCGGTATTATGAAAAAAATTTACAAAACATGTTAAAAAGTCACAAATTTTGTTAAAAACACGTAAAAAATCAAAAATTTATTTAATAAAATTAAAAAAACTTATAAATTTAGTGCATTTTTAACATATAATTATATAGAAGTATTTAATACTATTAATTAACTCAGAATTTAAAATATTCACGCTATATTGTAATTCAACAAATAAAGTACTGATTTTATAAGATGTCTCTGTCCAATTAGCATTTTGAGCCATTTAGGAAATCTGCTGATTTTAACTGACGTTTGCTAAATTTTTGTCTGGATAAACAGGGTAGTCTGCAGAAAAATCTGTCAAGACCACAGATAAATCTGCTGATTTAAGTTGAAAAATCTTCTGATTTAAGATAAACAGCCTGAAAATCGAAATTGTATTTGATTTAAGTAAAAAATACTTTTTTTTTGTAAAAAACTGTTATAAAAGAAGAGAAGTTTTCAATAAACTTTTAAATTACAAACAGGATAATTTCTGTAAAATTATTAAAATATTCATCTGATTTTTCACATTCGGACAATTTTTAGTTTTAGTCGTTTAAAATTGACAAAAATTAAAAAAAAATGTCAACAAATTTTGTTTGTAAAATTACAAAATAATCTGCTAAAATTTGAAAAAAGAAAAATTTACCGAAAAATTTCTGTTATTTTTTAAAAAATAATAAGTTACAGAAGTAATTTTAGCAGAAAAATCTGTTTAAATTTTTCTAATTCAAACTGAAAGTTGTTTTACAGATTTTTCGACAGAGTTTTTCTTCAGACTGTACGACTTGGGCTCATGGCTCCAGACAGCCACCTCTCTACGCTTCCATGCATGGATGACAACGCCAGCAACACTTGAGCGATTCAGTTTTGTCTCTTCTTTTATATTCCAACTGAAAAATGCTTACATTACGTGGCAATCACTTTTCTCTTAAGAAATTTTTAGGTAAATTGCGAATGTGATCATTGGTTGGACAGATTTTTTCATTGTTTTGCCCAAATAACAATCCGATTTCCAATGAACAAAAATTTGTTTTTTAATTTTACGTACATTAAAAATATTTTACTTTGTATTTTATCAGCAAAAAATGTAAAATAAGTAATATTAAGACAACCAAAACAATACCGTTATAATACCGGTAAAAATCCGAATAAAGGTATTGGTTTTTAATCGGTAACGGTATTTAAATTTTTTTATTTCGGTATTGGTAACGGTAACGGTATTCAATATTAAAGGGTTTTTAATCGGTAACGGTATTGAAAGGGTAACGGTAGCCAACACTGGTTTTGCGTTTATGCTTTTGGTACTTAAACAAATATTAATGGTACTCTTTTTTAATTGCGAATAGAAAAAAATAACAAAATTAATTGTTATTTTTTAAGTTTTAAAGTGGTAATACGGATCTAGTAACAAACAAATGGCAAAAATATATTTTGAGGTACAATTTTTTATATTATTTTTACAAAAAAAAAAAAAAGAGATAGTAGAAGTTCAAAATTACATATGTATTTACTTTTTTTTTTATATACGAGAGAGTATATAAATTATTTAAAGAAAAAATAGTATGAAAAATAATAATAATAAAAATATATAGAGGATTTTGGTACCTATAGTAACGTAAACGTGTAACGTGAATATCACAAATATATGGCTACTACAAAACAGAAAACATAGCTGAATGGAGTATACAGGATACGAAAAACAATAGTCCTTTTTGCCATACTTTTTATTGTTTTTTGTAGTGTTGAGTAGAGTTTATATAGTGCAGCTTGCACAATTTTGTTGTTAAGTTCTCTGCCATTTACAAAGTTGAATAAGTCCTGTTGCTTATGTTCATATCCTTTTGTTGTTGTTGTATTTTTAAACAATTAACAACAATAATTCATTTCTCACAGAAAATGCAGCTGCTAAGCATACACCACATCATGCCATATGAATTAAACATTTATTTAACTTCTTTTTTTTTCATTATTTATTTGTTATCCTTCCTCATCATCCATTCTATAAAGCCAGGTAGAGAGGTAGGTATTTAAATAAGAAAATATTAGAATATTGTAGAATGTTGTTTGTGTAGATAAATAGAAACTGCAATTGCCATTTGATTTTAAAATTAAAGATCATTATTGTTCACAGGAAATCCATTTTTTTATTGTATTACACATAAATTTTACAAAATATCAAAAAAGAAATATTTCAATAAATTATTTTTTTAATCTTACAAACTAGTTGCGCTACTCCTTAAAAAATGTTTTGTTTTCTTTTTTTTGTTTTTTAAATACTTAAAGGGTTTAAAATATACCTAGACCTAGATAATAGAATTTGGGATATAAAATACTTATAGAAAAGTTAAACAACAAAAGAATTCGTCATAAGATACCGTTTTTTTTTAAGACGAAACAAAAGGTTAATAAACAAAAGATCTTAAGGAAAAATAAAAACCGTTAGAAACTTTTAACAAAATATCCCTTAACAAAATTCCAACCAAAAAATGTTTGTAAAAAAAAGATCCTGTCTTAAGAAAAATATCAAACCAATGAACAAAATTCTGCTCTTCTTTCTTTTTTTTGATGTGTTTAATGTGTCATCATTATTCTATTAAACAATAAAGTAACGTACATATGAGCCATTTCATAGCAAATGTTTTGTATGCATTGAAAATATTTAAAATTTTCATAAAATAAGAGTTATGAACAGAACAAATAGCAAGAATAATTCGTAGATTACATTTGAGCCTTGAAAGTTCAATTTTTAATTTGAAAAATTCATTAGATATTGGAAATATGGTAATTAAAATTCATCAATTAAGTTTTTTGTGTAAAAAAAAGTGTTTTTATTTACATAAGTACTATTAAGTATGAAATTCCACTTGCATATCGCTCATTTACTTGTATAGTGTCATAACGCAAAATCCCAGTTGGCAACGTCCTCGAGCCATCCTCAGTGACGGAGCGGTGACATGTCAGAGTCACTGCTGACATCCACAAGGCATCTCTATGTACTGGGTTGAGGACAGTTTCATACAAATTTTCAAAATGTCCTCACTCAAAGTCAGCATTGGTCAGGGAGGACCTTCTGGGGACATGTCACCTAAGACTTCTTTGGGGAAATGTCTGACGTAGGTCATGACATTTAGTTTTTACTTTTATCCATTTTCCTTTATAAATTATCTTTCTCATATTTAGAAAAAACTTTTCGCTTTTTTTAGTCCCAACTGGATTTGAACCTGGAACCTCCAGTTTTTTAGTTCCACACCTAACTATTTGTTCCAAACTTTATTTTGAAAATCGTTTGTCTATTTATTACTTTTATTCTACTTGTTAGATTTTGATTTTATTTTAAATAAATCGATAGTATTACCATATTTTTCTTGGAAATTGAAGAGTTGCCCAGATTTAAAATTTTAATTTAATATACTGCTATTCTGAAGACATTTTCTTTTAGACATTTTAGAGTAATTGTCCACACTCTTAAAGCAAACATTCAGTGCTGACAATGTTAGGACATGTCATCAAGGATTACCGATGATTTGTCAGAACCTGAAGACATTTCCTCAAGGAATCACTGTGGAAATTTCCTCAGTGACACATTTTCCAACTGGGATGTTTGATTTTACAGAAAACCTGTTTAAAGTTTACAATTGAAACTTGGTTTGCATTGCAAAAGGCCCGTACATAGAAAATGTTATAGTGGCGTGTTCTCTTCTCAAACGGTGAGTTTAAAAGATATTAATACGAATTTTTGACACAATATTAAGCAGGATATAACAAATAATTCTGTATTGTTTACCCAAAAACGACATATTTTGAGTTATGACACTATACAAGTAAATGAGCGATATGTCTACCTGCATCCGAATTAAAGGATTTAAATTTTTAGTTTATGTAGATAGTTCCAAAATGTTCAAGTTGTCCTTACATTTTATTACTTTTGAACCGCTAAACCGATATCGTTTAAATGCAATAATCAAACTGCTCGAAGCATTATCAACTGTGTATATATTTATGTTATAGACATATTTTGGCCGTGATCGACATTTTAATAGACGGAAATCGCTGGGTCAATAAGATACAAACGAAATGAGAAACTTATATATCGTCGGTGCGCCTACCAAAACCGCTATGTGTTTTTCAAAAATTTTTTTTTGAAGACGCTTACAAATCAGCTTTATTTTGATATTTAAAAAAATATTTCTTTGATAAATATTTAAATAATGTTGCAAACTTTTTATTTTCATTAATTTGAATTATAAATAACTGCGCATAAGTACCAAATTTAGCTGTTTATAGTCTCCTCAAAAAATTTTTAAATTCACATAGCGGTGCTGTTTGGCGCACCGATGATTTCCCCTTTTTAGGTATAAAAAGAGTCACAATTTTTTTAACTTTTTAAATTACAATCTTTTGTTTCTGTTTTAACTAATCAATTAAATTTTTATTAGATCTTAATCCACAATTCATGGGTTTTAAATTAAAAACTTTTAATTCCAATTTTTTAAAAGTTAAACATTTACTTTGAAATTCCCCGTATGTATGATAGTTAGCTGCATCTTTGTATTCCCAGTTTACCTTTGTCAATTTTTCAAAACCATAAAAAAACAAAAAAAATGTCATGAGCCTTTTGAATTGAACATATATAAATACAACGCCGAGCAAAAGGAATTAATTTGAACAGATGTGTTTAGTTCGAAAACCTGAATTTCGCTGCTTGCTCTACTATAGCAGCAGGATATTTTCAATACATATTTTTAAGCGTATGAAATTTGTAAAAACGACTAAACAGCTGCCGTTTCGGTTGTAAAAATTTTCGAGTTTTTATTATATGTATTGTAGTTGTGAACTTATAATTTGTTGTATTTGGTGGTAACACATTATTCTACATAATTTAATGTTGTTTTCTTATTTTTGTTTGTTCTCTCAGTAAGATGAAAAACAGTTGCATTTTCAGTTACTTAAGTGCACTTATATTTAGTTCGTGCTAAATGGCATGATTAAGTAATAAATACAAACCAATAAAATATTAAAAGTCACCTGTTGTGGGTTTTAAGATACTAGTTTTTTGAAAACAGGTAGAATTTGAGATTAAAGGGAGAAACCTTATTCAGGAATTGATGACAAATATCAAATCATGAAATTAGAAATTGTTTTTATATCGGTTCCTTAAAAATGAGGCATTTAAAAAAAAGTCTCATTAATTTTAAAAGGGTTTATCACTTTAAACTTTAGATTATAATTTCGAAAGAGATCAATTGAAATTTGAAAACGATCTATTGATTTAAAGGATAATCGAGATTCAAAAAAGAATAATATACTTACAAAAAAACATCCATTGAAAAAGATAAAATAAATGATGAAATTTAATTCGAAAAATATTGAAATTTAAAATTAATTTTACTAATTAGTAAAATTTATAATTTCTAAAAAGATTAATAGAAATTCGAAAAAAAAATCAATAGAAATTCTTAAAATAAAGAATTAAAATGTGAAAAAGATAAGTTGAAATTTAAAGATCAATTAAAAAATTCCAATAGAAATTTTAGAAATAAATTTAAGATATACATATACGTTTTTATTTGAAATATCGAAGGGCATGTCCATTCCGTTTGAAAGTGGAATTGAATGCTTTCACTTAAAACACAGAAATGTTTTTAGGAAATGAAACCTATCTTAACGATAGTGGAATTACCATGAATGATAGTGGTTTCATTCCGAAAAATATGTATTTTCATGTTTTCAGTGAAAACAATTAGTTTCACTTCATAACATTAATTCTGTAATATTTCCCATCAATTGAAATTTGAGAATGATCAATTACAAAACATCAATTGAGAAGATCGGTTAATATTCAACCAGAAACATTTGAGAAATATCGGGACATGCCTATTACTTTTAGAAGTGGAATTGCATGTTTCCACTTAAAACATAGAAATAAAAATTGTTCGTAATGAAACCTATTTTAATAACAAAAGTGGAATTGACATGAATGATTCCAGGTTTTCAGTTTAAACATTCAGATCAACTTTCGAACATAATTTGATTTGTAACATGCCCCATCAATTGAAATTTAAGAATAAGGCAGGCCGGAAAAATTTGAAAAAAGTCGAAACCCCAAGACTAGGGTATACTTTCCTAAGGGGTTGAGTTGCACTGAATCCGAATCTGTACTCAGAAATTCTCCATCACATCAGGTTTTCGAGATATCTTAGCTTAAAGTTAGAAAAAACCCTGTTTTCGCCATATTCGATTACTGCTCGAATTCTCCTCTATTTATAAAACCTAATAATATTAGACGACATTATTATGTCGTCTGAAAGTCGTACTTATTATCTTTAAAATAAATTTTTAACCACTGCAAACAGATTTTGCAGTGCAAAATCACGAAACGAGGACAACCTTCAGGTGAAGATATCTCAGAGATGAAACAAGACATTGCAAAGGTTAAACATTCATTTTAAACCTAATTTGTATGACTTTCAGACGATGTATCAAGTTTTACAAATAAAAGTGAATTTGCGCAGTTATAACGCCTCGAGTACGGCGAAAAACGGGGTTTCTCAACTTTAAGCTAAGATATCTCGAAACCTGATGTGATATGCAAATTCTGAAATCAAATTCGGATTCAGTGCAACTCAAACCGTTAGAAAAGTATACTCTGATATATGGGTTAAAAATTTGTTGGCCTGTGTTATCAATTTAAAACATCAATTTTGAAAATATTTAATTGATATTTTTAGATTAAGATTTTCAAATTTGAATCGTTTTCTACAAAAAAAAACATCATTACAGAATCTGAGAATTTTCTGAAGAAATGTAAAAAAAAACGTCAGATTCTAACGGCCGTATTCAAAATGGAAAACGAATGCCTTACATCGAGTGTTTAAATTTTTTTATTCGCAATTTTCAATGAGGGAAAGTAAGGCTCTCCATGAAAGTGAATCATTTTATCAATATAATGCAGACAACTGTTTAACTTCAATTGAAAGGCTTCTTCTTCTAGAAAACTTGAAGTAAAAAATATAGACACTCGATGTGAGGTACTCGATTTTCATTTTGAATACAGCTGTAAGGATGTAATAGTTCGTTTGCTGTATAACAAAAACCACAAATTTCGTTCAAATTCTAAGAAAACTATACCAAATCCTTCAGCAAAATTTAAAATCTCAACTAATCTTTAAGAAAACTAAGATTTATTATTTAAAAATTGTTTACAAATTATTTGTAAATCCATTCCTTTGATTTTCTTGTCCTTTTATCAAAGAGAAGAAGATTACCAGTCTTATCATAAATCTTTAAGAGAAACATTTTAATGATAAATTTGTAGAAGTAGAAGACCAGAAAACAGGAATGCATTAATGCAGACAGGTAAACAAAAACATATTAATAATACAAAAGGCCACATGATAATATTAAAAGACATGACACATATTGAAGAAAATAAAGGAAAGAAGAAAAGAGCAGATGCAGTTAAATTTGTTCTTGGTTTAAAAAAAATGTTTCATATAAAAACAAACATAAGAATAAATGTATAGAAATACTTAAAAAAGGGGAACATAAGAAATTTAATAAAAAAAACCTTTAAGGTTGAGAAACAGAAACCAGCAATAATTGCCTTTAGCACAAATGTTCCTTGTTTATAAAAATTATATTTGGTTTATGTTAAACAAACATAATAAAAAAAAAAACAAAAAAGAAAAGAAGAAAATAATAATATACTAACAAGAGTATATATAATGACTGCTGCTTACCTGTGTTAAAGGATCCTTCATAATTAGCACATCTGTTACGGCACCAAACATATTGAAATATTCCTTAAGTTTCTCTGAGGAAGTCTGCCAGCTTAAGCCGCCAACAAAGAGTTTGCCGGGGGCTGGATCGGTGCCCGCAGAACCATTTAGACTGTTAGTGGGTGTAGAACGACCGGAGGATGACAATTTAACTACAGCTGTAGAATTGTTATTGGAACCATTTTGTTGTTGGGTGTTATTGGGATTGGTACCATTTAAAATAGCCATGGCAGCTTGTTGGGCCTGTGAATGTTGTTGCTGTTGTTGTGAAGCTGATGAGTTGTTTGATGAATTGAGATTTTGTTGTTGCTGCTGTTGTGATGAATTATTTGCATTTGTTTGTTGTTGCTGCTGCTGTTGTTGTTGTTGAGCAGCAACGGCTGCTGCAGCAGCCGAGGCACTTTTTAATACAACAGCTGTGGTCAAAGAACCATTTAAGGTGGCTGCCGATACATTACCATTCATGGAAGCTACCAAAGCATTACGCAAATCACGATTGTGTGGATCTATAAGACCAGCAGCAGCGGCCGCAGCGGCAGCAGCATTGTCAATGGGATTACTGTGGGAATAAAAAAAATTGTTGGTTGGATTTTCATCTTTAATACGTGCGACAATGGGTGGTGGTGGTAATGAGGTGGGATGATGTAACATAGTGACACCTTCTAGCATATCCGGTTTTAAGAAAATGTTGAAAATATTTCCTTTAACAATTGAAAATTTTATTCGGAATTTTTTTCTTTCTAAAAGTGAGGTTATGATTCGCTTTTAATAACAATGTTCTTTTATCTTTTCACTTAATTCAAGTCCCGTCCCAAGTCCTTGCTATAATTTCAAATTATTAACTTTGAAATTGCCTTGGTTTTGTTAGAAAGTTCAAATAAATAACTACGCGCTTTTCTTTGGTAAAATGTAAAGGAAATATGGTTGCTTAGTAACCAAAAAATGTTTTTTTTTTCGTAATTAGCTAATTTAACTGTTACTTTTTTTAATGTCTCTTTTTGTTTGTTTCTTTATTTTCACAAATTTTAAGTAATGTTTTTGTTTATATTTTTTAAAACCATGCAAAATTTTTTTGTTATATATTTTGTGTTCTGTTTTTGTATTTATTTGTTTTTCGTTTTTAAGATTTTCAAACTAAACAAAATAAAATTCCTGTGTGCTTATTTTTATTTTCAAACTAAACAAAATTCAAATTAACCAAAAAATGTTTTTTTTTCGTAATTAGCTAAGTTAACTGTTACTTTTTTTAATGTCTCTTTGTTTATTTCTTTATTTTCACAAGTTTTAAGTAATGTTTTTGTTTATATTTCTTTAAAATCATGCAATTTTTTTTATATATTTTACGTTGTTTTTGTATTTTTATTTATTTTCCGTTTTTAAAATTTTCAAACTAAACAAAATTCCGTGTGCGCTTGCGCTTACATTCAAACTTATTTTTAAACTAAACAAAATTGTTGTGCCCTGTATACAGAGTTGATATTTGTAATGAAAAGCATTTCATTACAAATATTTGCAACCTTTCCTTGTTTTCACTACTTAAAAATACAACCTTTCAAAAGCAAATCAAAAAAAAATTTCAAAAAAAATAAAATATCGGTTTTCTCTTTCTTTTTACCAACAGGATTTTGGAGTAAACGAGAAAGAAGATTACAAAAAAACAAGAAAACACAAATGCAGAGTTGCCAGTTTCGGGGTTTTGTCCCCAAATAGGGGATTATTTCTTGAAAATGGGGATGAAACATTTGATTTGGGGATCCGGGGATTTCATGGGGATGACACTAATTTTATTGGGGATTTTTAGGGGATATAATGTTTTAGATAAACAAGTGTTTTTTAAATACATCATTTATAAAATAATTCTAAAGGCATATTCAAGCCTGAGGTGAAAAATCGTTTGAAAGAGAATTTGATCATATGATTCTGTATCATTTTACACTAGTGCCCCCATTTCCCGGTTCTCGGTATTCCCGGGAATATCGGTATTCCCGGTTCTGGTACCGGTTTCCCGGTTCTAGATATATTCCCGGGAATACCGGTATTCCCGGTTCAGACTCTGGTATCGGTTCTCAAAAAACAAAAAAATACATTACCATAAAATATTTAAATTACACTATTTATTCAGTATTTCAGAAATATTAAGTTTTGTTTGTAAAATTGGTTAAAAATTATGCACCTTTTTTTTCAAATTCATAAAAAAAATGGAGATTGTGTTTTTCACATGTTTTGCATTTTTGTTTGATAAAAGCGAAGAAAAAATTTTAATTATACAAAATTTTACAAAATATACGTACCGGTAGTCCCGGGAATACCGTCAGAACCGGAACCGGGAATAAATCAAGAACCGGGAAACCGGTACCATTTCCCGGTAATACCGAGAACCGGGAATACCGGTATTCCCGGTTCTACGGTACTGACCGTAGGCACTATTTTACACACAAATGAATTGGGTAAAAGTCGGTTACTTTATTTTTGATCAATCGTAGATATTCAAGCATCCCAAAAAAAACCCCAAACGTAAAAATTCTGTAAGATTTATAAAAAAAAAACTCAAATACTGGTCTCTTACGACTTCTAAGAATCTTAAATAGCAACGCCACATTTTTGAAATCTTTTCCCCAATATCTATAAAAAGTTAAGGGGTCTTACAGCAATATGTATATAAAACACTTCTTAAGGGTACAAAAAAAATCTTATGGACGATGACTTAAGATCCGATTTGCTGCAAGAACCTTTTGGGGAATTCAACATATCGTATATACACCTAAAAGTTAAAATATTTTTCTCTACTTTTGTTTTGATGCATATAACGTTGAGAGGGTGCATATCAAAACAAAATAAAAATTGCCGCTTGGTTATTGGTGTGACCCATAAGCCAAATAAAAATAGGAATTAATTGTTTATGATTGTTATGCACTTTATTTTCATCCGGAATGAATTTTTCGTAAGAATCAAAAGATATCCAACCCCAACTTTGCTAATTAAAGCCAAAATTAAAGATAATTTAACAAGGAAAACTCAGGTTGACTTTGACCCACGTGAAAGAAGAAAGAAAATATTCATTTAAACGGGATATAGACAAAGTTTCGAAAGAATTAATTCTTTAATTCAATTTTCTAATTCGAATTAAAAAAATAGAATTTGGCATTCCCTAAAATCATTCAACTTTCAAAATCACTGAATTAATTCTTTCAAGAATTCATTCCTTAAGAATGATCATTCTTAAGGAATGAACTATTTTTTTATCCAAATCAATCTGCTACAAATTGAATGGTGAAATTTTCTTATCATTCAATTTTAAACAGTGAAGCGAAACACACATACACACATATTTATGCTTGTGTGGGAAGCAGCAGACGAGACGTCGACAAAACAACAGCCAATCGTTTACAACCGAAGATGCTTAAAATGCACACAAGCAACACATTTTTGAAAATATAAAGGGAATGAAATAAAAAAAATCATCATTCAATTTGTAATAGATTTGAATGATGAACAATTTTGATCATTCAATTGAATGATTAGCTTGCAAGGAATTAATTCTCTTGGGAATTAATTCGAGTTGAATGCTAGAAAGGAATGATAATTCAAAACTTTTTAAAACAGAATTGAACTTTTGGGGAATTAATTCTCAATAGAATTAATTCGTTCGAAGCTCTGGATATAGAGCAAAACGCGACCAAGTCTTTTTTTGTTAAAATCATAATAACTTTTGATATCTTGTACAAAAACGTATAAAAATTTATATCTTTTCTTAAAAGATTTTAAGCAATCGATACCAAAAGTAAAAAAAAAAATTTATCGTGTAGATTTTTAATAAAGTTGGTGAGAAGTTTCTTTTTCGTTTTTCTCAAAACAAAGTAAATGGTATTTGGGTCATACCAAAAATAAACAAACGATATACCCACATGAGTAAATTAAATTTGGACCAAAAGAAAACTCTATCGGTGGTGTGTAAAGTAAAAATTGCTGAGCTATGCATCCCTGATAAAACATTTCCGTTGGTTTTTGAATTTTATCATAATACTTAACGACACATTGGCGGTTACAAATTATGTACTCATCGCTCAACTTTTTGTAAAATCTAAAACTTGAAGGTTTTTTTATGTACAACCAAAAACATTTACACTTATTAGCCAAGTTTTTGTGTAAAATATAACCCACCAAGTGTTTTTGCGTAAGTTAACCAAGTTTTTTTTTCTTGGTGGTTTCTTGGTGGATTGTATTTTACACAAAAACTTTTCGTGTAGTAAATTTTAATAAATAGTTTGGGGATTTTTGGGGATGAAAAATTTTAAGTTGGGTATGGCATCCAAAAAAAAAAACTGGCAACCCTGCACAGATGAAATGTTGTTTTTTGAGTGGAAATAATAATTTTTTTTCAGTTTTTACTCAAAACATGGCTTAAGGATGTGTAGGAACAAGGAAGAAAGAACTATATATTTGTGTCTCTTGCCGTCATAAGAAAAGAGCGCAAACGCAAGTCACTCAATTGAGTGTTTTTTTCTCAACAACACATGGTTGCATAAGAAAGGATTTTATGACATGGTTGTAGTTATAAGGCAGTGTAATGGAATTTATCCGTTATTTTTTAAATACGAACATAAGATATAACAATTTTTTCTGTTTTAATTCTTAATTCATGTTTAGAAAATATAAATTAAAATTACTTATCTATTATGGCCTACGAAAATATAATTTACTACAATATTTACAATATTATGTCCAAAGATTAAGAGATTTTATTTGTTAGAAGATTCTTCTTTTAATTTGAAATTCGTAAATTCCGAGACTCCATTTTAAATTTGTAAAATACCCAATGGAAGTAAGAAAAGGAGAATTTTATTTCAATTAATTAAATTTGCGAAAAAGCTCAATTGAAATTCGTAAAAGATCAATTGTAATTCGTTAAATATCAAATTGAAATTCGAAAAAGATCAATTGTAATTCATAAAATATTCAGGGTATTCACTTCAGAAATTTTTGACCCTTGCAACAGTGCAATATTGCAACTTTTTTTGAAAAAAAAATGTATCAAATTAAACCGATACGTATTGGTGTTACTAATTTAACAACGGTTTACCGTTACCTAATAATAATTAAAAAATACCGTTACCTGTTTCAAATTAAAAAAAAAAAGCTTTTTGCCTAAAGGAAATATAGTTTCATCAATATTTTAATTATTTTTTTTTATATCCACACCCTCAAAAGGGTGCAAAAAAAAACCTTAAAAAAATTACGTTTCTTAGAGAATGATTTAGTGAAATTTTTTTTCCCCCCGGTCCAATTTTGTCCGTTTTCGAACCTAACCTGCCAAGGACCATAACACATTTTCGTGTTAAACTTCAGGATAATAGCTCTTTTGTTTTGGACTATATCGGGTATACAGACAGACGGACGGACATTTACAGAATGTCTTCGAATCAATCACTAATCAATTATATACATATATGCTTTCTGGGGTTCTCGACCGATATTTTGATGCATTACACACGGAATGACAATTTGATTATTCCCCCATACTGTAGTTAGAGGTTAAAAAAAGAATATTTGGCACTTACAAATTTCATTGAAATTTAGAAAAAATAAATTGGAAAATATTTTAAATATATGGTGCCGTTAATGGTGCGTCATCTCTTCTCATTTATTGGAAGTGAATTTACTTTTTATAAGAATAATTTACAATTTAATGCTAATCTCTTAATAAAAACAGTTGAAATCCTGGATGCGAAAAAAAATCAGTCATTGTATTTAAAAATGTTTTCAAATATTCTGACGATTTAAAATGTATATGCTAGAAATGGTATATCTATACATTAATTACAGGTATTCTATACCTTAAATACTATTTTTAACTATGTAAATTAGGAAAAGGTTAAAGTTACGAATACGTATTCTATTCCAAAAATAGAATATCATTGATCACGTCATTTGACTCGGTATACTGTAAGTGTACAGTGAAGTTACTGTTAAATTTAGGATTTTGAGCAATTTTCATTTACAATCAAAATCAAAATTATTTTTTTAAGAATATTTTTGTTAATGTAAATATTTTCATTACATTTTTAAATTGAATGTTTTTACGATTTTGAAAATTTTTTCTAATTTATTATTTTCCAATATTCATTATTATATATTTCAGTGGGAACACTTGTATTTTTTTTATTTATTTTCAATACTTGTCACTTTAAATTGTCAAATAACATAAATGTCATCGTAAAATTAGGATAATTTATACAAATTGTGCGTCAATTTTTAATACATATTTCAAGAGCACTTTTAAAAATAAATATAACACTTTCTTACAAGTGGCCACTTTAAAATATATATATTTTTATATTTTTATATTATATGTATAATATTATTATATTATATGTATTATATTTAGAGTTTTTCTTTTCCCGGACTTTTTCATTTCCCGGGAAAGCGGGATTCATTTTTAAATTTCCCGGGATCCCGGGAATTCCCGCAAAAACTAAAAAACCCTAATTTTTGATCAACAAATTGTATAAAAACCTTATAAATGCGATTACACTACTTATAATGTTTATTAACACCATAGAAATCTTAGTTTCGAGAAAAAATAACAATTTTTGTTACATTGTTTTTATAACAAAAACGGCCCAAATATGTCGAAGTCTTTTAGAAAGTATTTTTAAGGGAATATGTTATTTCACGTCGCTTTATCTGTTTTAATAATACAAATTCATCATTTATTCTTATTCATCTCATTTCATTTTTAAAATTGGTTCTCTTTGCCTCTAAAACACAATAGTGGTATTCAGAGTCTTACTTGCCAGTCCTGGCACTGGTGGTAAAAAAGCACTTTTCAAAATACACGTATTTTTTGAAAGAAGTAGTCTTTTGCTACATTGCCAGGGCTGGGTGCAAAACTCTCAATACCTCTATTGAAACTGATTCAGAGGAATTTCTCAATTATGTCTCTGAAACTTAATGTAACTGTTTCAGAGAAATGAAATTATAAGAAAATTTACCTTTCTGGTTTCTAAAAGAAAAACCAGTTAATTTCAGAGTCATTCCTTACACAGATTTTATATATATTTATCGATTTAAAAAGAATCATGTCCAGAGATATAAACATTTTCTATAGAAACAAATAGAAACAAAATTTTTTGGCTTCTAAAAAAAAGTATCAAGTTCGAATAATTATATCCTATTGAAGATTTATATATTGTGAGACTTTTTTCATTTCGTAAGTCTTAGATTTTATGACATTTTTTAGTTAGAAGGGGTCTCTTGGAATACTTCTTAAGCCCTACTGGTACCCACGTACGTTTCTGCAATCAATTATCAAGAATTTTAATAAAATCTCTAAAAAAATCATATACAAAATAATCAATAGATGTCAAAAAATCAGCAATTTCATAGAAATTTAAATTCCCGGGAATTCCCGCTCTATTTCCCGGGATTTCGGGATCGAAAATTTACGGGAATTCCCGGGAAATCCCGTCCCGGGAATTCCCGTGAAAAACTCTAATTATATTATTGTATACACTCTTATAAATTTTTGTTGAAATTTACCCACTTTATTGTAGGTAACTGTTCTCCTACAATAAAGTGGGTAAAAATACTCAATGTGTTTAAATTTCAACATTTGCACACAAAATGTGTACAACTAATAAACATTTTGTGTGTACACCTACATGTTTGCCGCTTTCAAAATTCTCTACCAATAAACATAAAGTGTGTAATTTTAAAATATTTGTGCTTAAAAAAGCATTCCAATGTGTGCAAAACTACATTTAAAATGTTCAAAATCGCATTTTAAATGTTTTTTTTACAGATAAAACTCCTGCTAAGAAATAA
Organism: Pegoplata infirma; assembly: GCA_963921195.1. Classification (NCBI taxonomy): domain Eukaryota; kingdom Metazoa; phylum Arthropoda; class Insecta; order Diptera; family Anthomyiidae; genus Pegoplata; species Pegoplata infirma. The sequence goes on from OY992536.1 coordinate 32,999,827, forward strand.
AAAAAAACATATGTTTTTTAATATATTAAAGCTTTTATTTTAACTATAGTTGAATTATAATAGATATAATTTGCGTAAATTTAAGTTGAAATAGAACAGTTTTTTTCTTAAAACTTGTGTAAGACAAATATATACATATAATATAAAAAATAACAAAGGATAACATATGACAATATTATTAATCACTATATTAAAAAGTCGAATTATTGATTATTAATATAAATTGAATTGCTTCTCTTGATAAAAAAAGTCCTTAATAAACCAATGCAATTTTTTCCACATTACTTTCTTCATCATTAAAATAATCTTTTGCTGCGTCATCTGATTCTGCAAATAGATAAAAAAGTAGAACTTTAATATTTTGCCAAAAAAAAAATATTTAAAAAAAAAATGTCAGAATCTGATATTTCTTTTCTATAGAATGAGAGATATTTTTTCTAAAGAACAATTCTAAGAATCTGAAATATTTTTTCTAAAAATAAAGTCTCAGAATCTGAGATATTTTTCTTTTAAACAATTCTCAGGATTTTATATATTTTTTTATGGAAAATTTCTAGGAATGCGAAATTTTTTTCTATAGTTTTTCTTTAGCAAAATTCTCAGAATCCAAGATATTTTTTCTACAGAATATTCCCAGAATCTGAGATATTTTTTCTATAGAAAAATTGTAGAAATCTGGGATAAAAATTCATAGAATGTAAGATATTTTATCTAAATAAAAATTTTCAGAATCTGATATATTTTTTTATAGACAAATTGTAAGATTCTGAGATATAAAAAAACTAAAAATGTGAAATTTTTTTCTAAAGTTTTTCTATAGCAAAATTCTCAGAATCTGAACATTTATTTCTACAGAAAATTCTCAGTATCAGAGATATTTTTACTATAGAAAAATTTTAAGAATTTGACATATTTTTTGTTTAGAAACATTCTCAGAATCCGATATATTTTTCCTATAGAAAAATTGTCGGTATCTGAGATATTTTTTTTAATAGAAAAGGTATCAGAATTTTAGATATTTTTTCTAAAGAAAAAAAAACAGAATCTGGGATATTTTTTCTACAAAAAAAAAAAGATTTGAATGTAAGATATTTTTTCTATGAATTATCAGAATCGGAGATATTTTTTCTATACAAAAATGAACAGAACGAAATATGTTTTTTTGATAGAAAAATTCTCAGAATCTCGAATATTTTTTCTCTAGAAAAATTTTAAGAATTTGAGAAATTTTTTCTTTAAAAAATCCTCAAAATCTGAGATATTTTTTTAAAGAAAAATTAACAGAATCTGAAATATTTTTTCTATTGAACAGTTCTCAGAAGCTTTGACATTTTTTCTATAGAAAAATTGTCATATTTCGCGACATTTTTCTATTGAAAAATTTCCAGATTCTGATGTATTTGTCAAATTCTAAGATTTTTTTTTGCGTAGAAAAATTTTTAAATTCTGAAAAATTTTATCTTTTTGAAAAATTTTCAGATTCTGAGACACTTGTATTAAGAAAAATTCTCAGATTCTGCGACATTTTTTTCATATTTAAAGTTCACAGAATTCAAAAAATCTTTTTAAAAGAAAAATTCCAAGAATCTAAGACAATTTGCATATTTTTTTCTGTAGAAAAATCAGAATCTGAACCAGTTTTCAATAAAACTTTTCCAAATGTTATTGATGTACTTACCGTTCTGGTTTCAAATTAGCCACTATTGGAAAATATGATGAACAAAAGATGTCCGATCTTAATTTTATTGATGATTGCTGTTTGATGCTTGAACATTTGCTCTTTCAAATTTTTAATCCAAATGATGCAATGATGTTTATTTCCTTTTTTCCACATATTTTTTAGCGTTGAAAACCAATTGGAAGAAAAATTAAGTTTCTGATTTATGTTTTTCCTTTTTCTTTTATTTTGACAATTTCAATATTTTATTTTAAATTACACATTTAATGTTCAATATCTTAAAATTAAACACAAAATGCTTACAATACACACAAAATGTGTAATTTTAAAAATTATGTGTTTAATTGTTTACGAATTTGTTTATCAACACACATAATACTATCTAATGTGTGTAATTTTCAAATTTTTGTGTGCAAACTAAAGTTTTAAACACTTGGTGTTTAATTTTAGGCGTTGTGTGTTATTTTACATAAAATTTTACCCACATTATAGTAGCAATTTTACAAGCATTTTTTAGAGTGTATATACAAATTTAAAATGTTCGTTTTATTTTTTTAGGTTATACCTATAGGTATAATAACACTTGTGGGATTTACTTGTGAAGTACTATGGACCATACGTTTAGCGTTTACCAGAGATGATGTGAGGTAAGATAACCCAGGCAGAAACTGCCAACCGTTCCAAAGAAAGGTAGTATGAATTCGAAAAAGTGCTTTGCAAGCGCTTTGCAATGTTTTTCTATTAAAATCGGTTCAAAGTATAAATTTTTTATTAAAATTTATTAATTTTCGTAACAATTGGAATATTTTGTATTTTCCTGCAGGATAAGTGGCCGGTCCTTGATAGTTCTTGTGATATGTCACTTAGACACAATGACCTACATATTACAAACTTGACACCTTTTATATGAGGCAGTCAGCGCCAAAACGGCCTAACCCTCATTTTGAAAAAAATCAAACTGACTATGCTGATCTAAGCGGAATCTTTTGAAATAAATACTAAAAAAAACTCCCTATTGCATAGTATAACCTGGTGTTATACTGGTGTTATACTATGCAATAGGGAGTTTTTTTTAGTCTTTATTTCAAAAGGTTCCGGTTAGATCAGCATAGTCAGTTTTATTTTTTTTAAATGAGGGTTAGGCCGTTTTGGCGCTGAGCGCCTCATATAAAAACGCCGGTTTCTTTCGTGAGGAAGTGTCTTAAACTCCGCATACATCACATGTGAAATGCCACTAGGCCTATCCCTTTGGAACACTACCCGATTCAGTTCAATACACAACTTTTTTTTCGGGACTTTTCCAAAAAATTTTCTAGAAGCATTTTTAATAAATTTTTTTTTCTAAAACGCAACGAAAACTGCAAACAAATTTTTCCGGGACCTAATAAATTAGTCAATAAATTTTTTATCCTAATTTAATAAATTTCTTTATTCAAATAAACACCAAAAAAAATTGTGTCTTATGGACTTCTAGAATTTTGATGCGTCCCATTTTTGTTTTGTTCTAAAAGTGCTATAATAGTATCATATTTTTTGTTTTTAAAGCGCTTTCAAAGCGCTTTTAAATAGCAACGGCATACCGTTTACCGTGGTTATCATTTTGGACGCTGGGGGAGTACTAAACTGTGGTGCTTTCCCAGCACACAAGCGACCATCAAAGGTACTTTGCCAGCGCTTTCCCGTTCGTATTTTTCTGCCTGGGAACGTTGTGAATTTATGAATTGTCAGTCTTGTATATTTAAAAAAAATCAGAAATTTTACTGAACATGTTTCAATTATTTTTCGCGGATTTTTAGATCTTTTTAACAAAAAAATAGTCCAGTGACTTGCTAAGCAACAAATGTTTTTCTTAAAGAAGCTTAGCAGAATTTTATTTTTTTAACATCAAGAATCAGTTCTTAATCATTTATGAAAAAAATATAAGACCACCAACAGAGAACAATTTTTCATTCTGACAATTTTTTTATTGTGTAAAGTTATTCTATTTTTATTTATTTTTTTTAAGATTTTTAAATGAAAAAATGGCTTGTGAACAAGTTGAGACTAGAGTGGGTCCTTTGTATCCGGCTCCTATCCGAAAATTTCGAGTATATAATCAAAAATATGAAACTCCCAAAGGTTTAATAGAAGCCATGCAATTACAAGATGAAGAAACAGAATAATAAATTGGAATTAATTTAAAAACAATTAAAAAAATATCTTTGTTTAATGCTAAAATAAAATTCGAAATTATTCGACCTTTTAATTGTGCAATCAAAAAGAGTTTTAGTTCGCACTAGGTTGAAAAAATTTAGAATTTGAATATTTGATGTTTGGACCACACTATTTTTACCACAATTTTTTAAAGATATCTGATAATGGGGAATTTTATATTTTTTTGTACATATTCAGCATTACAAAAAAAAAAAAATTAATATTTTTTTAATACCCTCCAACTACAGTATGGGGGTATACTCACTTTGTCATTCCGTGTGTAACGCATCGAAATATCGGTCGGGGACCCCATAAAGTATATATATTATTGATCAGTGATCGATTCTAAGACATTCTAGCGATGTCCGTCCGTCAGTCCGTCCGTCTGTAGTTAACACGATGCAGTCCAAAATAAAAAAGCTAGACCCCCCAAGTTTGGCATAAATATGTCTTATGCTTCTAGGCAGGTTAAGTTCGGAAATGGGCCAAATCGGACCAGGGGGGAAAAAGTTCCCCCTTGAAGAACTGAACCAACCTCTTAAAAATGCTAATTTTTTTGACGTTTTTTTTTTGTATTTTTGTGAACCAAATGAGACATTTTTATGTTCGTAGAAGTTTATAGTCCTGCGCTTGGACCCAGGGACTTAAAAATGTCGCTTTTTTTGCCCGTCCCTTTTTTAAGGGCGTGGATAAAAAATAATTTAAATAATTATAAAACTGTTTTACTTTAGTGCACAAAGCAGACAAAAAAAACTTGTAAACAAACACCGTGAGGGCCAAGGAGTCACCCCAGCTCACCGACCCCTCCCCTTCCTTGCCCTCCCCCCTTAAAACAACGCCTCTGCCAAAAATTTTTTTAAAAGTTTTTTTTCATGTTGGAGGGTATAATAGATTAGGCACAGCCGAATTTAACACTCTCACTTGTTTAAATTGTTTTTGTTTTTAAAATAGTCTTTAAAGAAATGTATTGGAAGTTCGAAATTTGAAATAAAATTTTTGTTAAAATATACGTTTTGTTTTTCTTTGTTTCGGACCATTAGTTTTACATCAGGTAGGTTTACTTTCAGCAGATTTTTATGCTGAGTAGATTGATTTCAAGTAATAAATTTCATTTATCTCAAAATATCAATTCCTTATTTTAATTTGTCGTTGATTTTGTATATTTAGAGCAGATTTAATGGAGCGTTATGTCAAAATTTGTATGAAACAGAGCATTAAATAATCCAAACTTAATCGTATTAAAATTATATTTTATTCATAATTAAAAAAAAATTTAATTTTAAGCATATTTTTGAAATAAAAAACATTACATTGTTATAATTTTTCCAATTTAAATATCATGTAACAATATATGAGACACAGAGGCACCAACCACTATTTAAAGTGGTTTTAAAACTCCACAACCAAAAAAAAATATCTTTAAGGATATTGAAACATCCCGCAGTTATATGAGCTATTTGTGTGCGTTTTTTTTAAAGAGGGAACAGAATATATATGGACATACAAATGTTTGTATTTCCTGGAAGGTAAAAAAGCAAAACAAGAAAATAAGGTCATATACTACTTATCATACGTAATGTGATATTTTACTTTTCAAGAAACGACAAAAGAAATCCTCAAAGTAATCTAATTAACACAAACAGGTCTTTTTAACACTAAATTTACCAGTGGATTCTTAAAAGCGTTTTCTTTATATGTATTGAAGAAGAACCCAAGCCACAGACTAATACAGAAGCGACACTAATAACAGGTTTCAAAAAAAGTATTCTTGAATCAAATGTTTTGTTATACCCTCCAACCACAGTATGGGGGTATACTCACTTTGTCATTCCGTTTGTAACGCATAAAAATATCGGTCGGGGACCCCATAAAGTATATATATTATTGATCTATTATCGACTCTAAGTCATTTTCTGAATGTCCGTCCGTCTGTATAAAACACGATTCAGTCCAAGATAAAAGAGCTAGACTCCTGAAAATTGGCAGGAATATGTCTTATGTTCATTGGCCGGCTAAGTTCGGAAATGGGCAAACTCGGGCCAGGGCCAAAAAAGTTCCCCCTTAAAGAACTAAAAAAATCCTCTTAAAAAACGTCATTTTTACATCGGTTTTGCTATTTTTGTTAAAAAAATTAAACCTTTTTATGTCAGAAGGAGTATAAACTCCGGTACTTAGACCCAGGGAGCTAGAAAATTTCGTTTTTTTTGCCGCCCCCTTTTGTGGGCATGGATTTAAGAAAATCATTAAAATAATAAAAAATGGTTTTTCTAAAGTGCAAAAAACATAATAAACAAATTTGTTAACATTTATCGCTATGGGGAAGGTATCCCCCACCACCCCAACCGAGTCCCCCCTCAAAAAAAAACGTCTCTGGATTTTTTTATATGTTTTAACGTGTTGGAGGGTATCAAAAATTCGGCACAGCCGAATTTAACACTCTCACTTGTTTTTTTTTTCAGTTTGTTCACCTATTTGGGTTAGAAAGAGAAAACTAAAATAACGCACCATTTTCATTGTTTCGCTCTCTTCTTATTAGTAGAAAGTTTTGCCAATATTTCGTTAAAACTATAAAATAAACCGCTCTGTTTTCTCCTAAAATCGCTTAGTTTTTCCCCATTATCTGTTATAAAACTCTACGTCGAGTCTGTATATAGTCTGTGCCCAAACTATGAATTGGCCGTTATTTGTAAATTTCTTATGCGCCCATTTTACACCACTTGTAATGGAAAATAAGAAAATAAGACTTTTTTAAAATTCCTAATTGCAGTTTTTTGTTTAAATCATAATTTTTGTTTTTCAGTAAAAAATTTTAATATTCCCAGGAAAATCATACACTATCCGGTAATTCTAGTGTTAAATGTATGTTTATACTACTATTTCAAATAAAACCCTACTAAAAAATTGCAACCCTGTTAAATTAAAGTGCAACTTTGACATTTAACTTTACGGTCATCAAATAATATAACGGAAATATAAAAAGGAAGTTGTTAAAAAGCAATGCTTTTTAAACTGTAATAAGATTGAAAACAACTGCTAAATAGAAACATAGTTGCCAGACCGGAAATTTTATAAACGAATAAATTAACAGATTTAAAAAAGGGGAAATTTTGTAAATTCCATTATTCCAATGCGCTGGCGCTATTATAAAAGATATAAAAACATATTTTGAGAGCACTTTTTTCAATACTCAAATTTCATTTTCTGTTTTTTTTTAAGAAAAGCAACAAATAATTGTTTTTCTCTTATTTTCAAATGCATAAATAAAAGTTAGAAAACTATTGCTTTCATATTGATTTTAAAATTAAATCAAATCAAATATAACATCCTAAGGATACAAGAATTCATTGAAATACGGAAGAGAAATTAATAATTTGTTTAATTTAACGAAGTTAATGATTTAACGTATGTAATTATGGAATTGAATTGAAACATGAAATGTTTTAGTATGAACAAGTGGAGTTGGAACAAATTTCTGTTGGTATTTTAGAGATGGACATGTGAAAGAATCTCGACTCACTGTTACGAAACAATCACTTACAAGGAAGATGTTTTAGGATAATATGGGAATGAGGGGAGAAAAATAAGAACAACATGTTTACTTTAGCTGCCAAATCTCAAATTTAAAAAAGGGTTGCCACCTTATGAAAAACTTAGGTCTTTCGGGAAAATGCGAATAAAATCCTAACTAGCAGAAATTCCGACGAACGAAAAAATACGGGTCAACTTAATTTTAATAGAGATTATTATATGTATATGATTTTGGGGGTCGTTCGTATATATATCTTCATATAAACTACCTCAACATTCATAGATTTTTGACAATAACGAACTTAAGGAAGCCGAACACAACCGATACGCCATTGCATAGGCCTTCGAAAAACCTTTTGATCTGTGTTAAATGTTCATATAGTTTGTTTTGAAGAAATGGGAAATATCCTCAAAAAACGAAAAAAATCCCGTTTTTCCCCCTCCCTTTTCTCCCGCTAAATGTGAGATTGGGAGGCTAAGAAAAAACAGGTAACTCTTATGTTGAACCCCTCTTTCCTATATGCAAGTTTCAGGACAATCGTTGGGTGAGAGACCTTCCTTGTTAGTTTTTTTTGTTTATATACGATTCACGTGAGAAAATTTGTATATCACACGAGATTCATGAAAAATTCATGAAGTTGTAAAAAAAAATTTTTAAATCTAGAACAGCGTTGCCATTTTATTACTTTTAACAAGAGCACCCCATTTTCCGGTTCTCGGTATTCCAAATAATACTGGTATTCTCTGTTTTTGTAATAATCCCGTGAACACCGGTTTTAAAAATCCAAAAACGCCGGTGTAGACTTTTTAATATAATTTAAATTTAGAAACTTCACAATTTTTATCAAAATTAAACCATTTTGATCAATATGACAAAATCTGTTAAGATATCAGTAAAATCGATTGATTTTAGTTGAAAAAATAGCTGATTTTTGCAGAAAAATCTGCCGATTTTACCAGAAAAATCTGCTGATTTAAGATTAGCAATCTAAAAATCTGAGATGTATTTTATTTATGTAAAAAATACTAAAACAAAATTTTGAGCAATTTTTATACCCTCCAACCACAGTATTAGGGTATGTATTTGTCTTATGGTCCTAGGCAGGTTAAGTTCGGAAATGGGCAAAATCGGACTAGGGGGAAAAAAGTTCCCCCTTGAAAAACTGAACCAACCTCTGAAAAAATACACTTTTTTACATGTTTTTTTGTTAAATAAATGAAACATTTGGTATATTTATCGCGATGGGAAGGTGCTCTCAACGTCCCCCACTGCCCCATCACCCCGCCCCCACACCCAAAAAAAAACGTCCCTGACAATTTTTTTTTTAATTTTTTTTTTACATTTTGGAGGGTATAAAAGATTCGGCACAGCCGAATTTAACACTCTCACTTGTTTTTTCTACAACTAACAAAAAAGCGATTGTAATTTCTTTCAAGATTTTTTTTAAGTTTTTTAAAAACAAAATCTTTGAAATTTTTTTTTGGAAAATTTTCTTGAAAACAGGGATTGAGTTACCCTGCATAGCGTTATTTTGTGAGTATATATTTATAAATTTATTTTCTTTTTTTTTTTAAATTAAAACAAAAAGTTTCAAAATTTCCTTAAAAAATAATTCAATTATTCCAAAACTATTGTAAATTTCTTCAAACAAAAAAAAACTTTTATAACTTAATTATTTATTCAAAAGTTCATCCCAGCAATTAACCATACAAGCCATACAACACATCTTTGTAATGTAAGTAACAATTATACAAAATTTCTAGGAAATAGTTTCCAAAGGAAAATTGTTAACAAAAAAAAAAAACACTTGTAAGGCTTTTTTCCTAGAATATTTTGTTCCTAAAAATTTGTTTGTCTTTAATTCAAATATTTTTTCCTTAACTTTAACATATCTATGTACTAGTTAAACATTTAATTTTCCTTTTTGTGTGCTTTTTGTAGTATATTGTTTTAATTAATTTGGTGACATCAGTACATTTTAATGCATTTGGGAATTTACGACCATTAACAATTCATTAAAAAAAAACTTTTATTGGTAATTTCTACATTTTTAATAGCCATGTCTTTTAGTTTTAGCATTTATAACAAGAATAGAAATTTAATATCCTGAAGGTATTTTTGTGTGTATTTATGTATAAACATTTTTAATTGCATTAATTTAATTAAAAATTCAAAATGTAATTTATGAAAAATATTTGTCTTTAGATAATTTTTTGCGGAATTTTTAAGTTTTAAAGTTTAACAGCAACAAAATCTTTTTCGGACATTAACCACACTTCTACAAAGATTTTGGAACAATTCTACCTGATTGAGTATCGGTCTAAAATTTCTTAACAACATTTTAAGGTACAACCTATCCAAAAGGTACTCTTGGGAATTAAATTTTTAGATTGGGAATAAGGTAACAAATCTTGATGTCAACACAGTTTTAAAAAGAATTATCCATAACATAGAGGTTTTTAAGGGAATTGGCAACACCAACAGTTTGTAACCCAGTTAACAATTTTCTACAATTTCGGCAAGGAAGAAATATGTTAAATTTCAAAATAATGGACAAGTGTTTTAACAATTTTGTGGTGATTTTAGAGTTATAAAACTGTTAGATCTTTAAAAAATTGAAATTGGGAAAAGGAAAATATATCGTTGAACTATATTCAATAAATGCCAACTGTAAAAAGCTTACTGTTCAGGAGAGCTAAAAAACTAGTTATTTCGCATATTATCGCAAAAATAAACAATGTACCTTCCATAATATGGTTTAAATATTCTAAATAATTTTTATCTATGCCAAAAATTTCATATTTTGCAGAGATGGCATATTTTGTCGGAAAATAAAAATACATTTTTTTTGAAAATTTTTAGTATTTTTTTTTCATTTCGTTATGCTTAGTACGGTAATTACAAAAACTGAAAAAAAAAAAATTAAAAATCTTTGCATATTTTTAAAAGTTACTTGCTCCGAAAGTCTTTAATCTCAGGGTGGTCAACTTTGGCACTCTGTAACTCACGCTGTATTGTATTAGGGTCACTCCAAACTAGCTATTTTGAAAGCTTATATCATTGACTTTATTTGCCCCACTCATAATGTTTCAATCTGATACACTCAAAAAAATTACTTAGTCAAAATATTAGTAAAAGGTGTTGTAATTTACTACAACCAAACTTTAGCAAAGAAAATTGTAAAAATTCAATTTTTACAGTTTTTTGTGGCAATTTGCTATTGGTAAAATACAAAAATTTTTTGGTATTTTTACTATATTTTCTTGCTAGTTTTTTTTTTATTTTACTATAATTTTAGCAAAAATATTAGTATTTTTCTTAAAGAAATGGTAATACTTTTTATTTATTTTTTTTTCTTATTTTTAAGAAAAAAAAAATGTTTAAAGTGTTCTAGTGTGAAAAAAAATCATTGCAGATTCTGCTGCTGTTAAAAGTCCAGCTGCCAAGAAGAAGGCAAAAGATGATGCTGCCAACACCATAGCAAAGTAGCCATCCATCAACTGAATGTGCGCTCAAAAATAGGCTACACAATTTTTTTGTATATTTTACCATATTTTTTGCTAATTTTACCATATTTTTTGATAAAAATTTTTTTTAAAATTTGCCACCCAAATTGTTAATAAAAAGTTGATAATTTTGAAAAATTATTTTTTTTAAATTTTTACACATACTGAGATATCTAATCTTCAATATCCAAAGTTTTTTTTTATTTTTAAATACATGTGAAAAAAATTAAAAATTCGAAAAAAATTGTTAATTTTTTACAAATTTTACGTGAAAATTTAAGAAATTTCTTGTGTAGACTACTACGCAATTCTCATTTGTTCTACTTAAGCTAAAAAAATGACGCAAAAAAATTAAATAAGTGAAGTGTTGTTCTTTAAATTTTTTGTTTAAAGTGTTTAAGTGAAAAAAAAAATCATTTTGGATTTTGATGTTGTTGGAAGTCCAGTTACTACAACTACAGCTGCTGAGAAGAAGGCAAAAGAAGATGCCATCAAGCCGAAGAAACCATCCAACAACTGAAGTAATAGTTGATGCTGCTATTACTACATTTAAAGAACGTGGTGCTCAAAAAACAGGCAACAATTTTTTTAGTATATTCACCAAATTTTAAATTAACTACTAATCAGAGAAAAAAATTACTAAATAAAACAGTTTTTTTTACCAAATTACAATTTTTTTTACCATATTTTTTAATAATTTTACAAGGTTGATTTTTTACAAAAATAAAATGGTATTCTTGTAATTTTACCATTTTTTTCCTAATTTTTTGAGTAGCAAAATGGTTTTGCTAATATTACCAAAATTTTTGCAACGTCCAAAACTACAGTTTTTTTTTGCTAATTTTAACCATTTTTTTTGCTAGTTTTACAATATTTTTTTTTTGAGTGTAAATAGTTTAATAGTTACATAAATCAAATTTTTTTTTTTTGCAAACACTATTTACCGATATTTTCAAAATGGCAATATCTCGAAAACTAGCCATTAGATATCAAAATCTTTAACAGATTCGTTTTCAGCATGGCAAATGCAATAAGACATGTGGTCTAATTAAAAAAAAAAAAAATTTACCAAAAAAATATGTACTTTGAGATAGCAGAATAACGAAAATGGATGTAAAACGACAACAAATTATTTTTTTGCTCTGAAACTTTAACCACAGATGGGTATTGCATAGTTGAGCTTTTTGCCATCGGAAACTCATTTCGGTCAAATTTGAGTTGATATTTTGAATATAGGTTCACGATATATTTATGGCAACACTAATGTTTATAACCCAACAAACAATTCCGAGAAATTCAGAACAACCCGGAAAATTCAGCAAAGTTCGAAAAAAATTCTAAAAAATTCAAAAACACTTGGAACAAATTCTAGAAAAATATCTGCTGAAACTAAAAAATGTCTCTTATGGCGTTTTCTTTTCTGGAAAAAAATGTCGCACTTTCTGCACTTTTTTTTCCTTAATGACTCTTTGTGCACAGTTATGCACAGTAAATATAGACATGTTTGGTATCAAAAGAAAGGTATTTTCAAGGCCTATCTAATGCTATATAAAGCATTTTAAAATAATACTCAGTTTTTGAGCCAATTCTATAAATGTAAAAATTTATTGGTTTTTGATACTTAATTGAATAAAATAATCCTGTTTCGACATTTTATTATATACAGTTAGATAGAACAGGACAATACCTTTCTTTTAGTACCAAACATGTTTATACTTACTGCTCATTACTATACACAAAGAGTCATTAAAGAAAAAAAGTGCAGAAAGTGCAACATTTTTTTCCAGAAAAGAAAACGCCATTAGACTTCTCTAGCGGAATATCTCTAGAATCGGAAGTTTAGGAAGAAAACGTCTTAGAATAATTGCAAAAGGGAAAAAATTAACGGAATCGCAATGGTCTTTATAGCCAGAGTTAAAGAGTAGGATAACAAATGGCGTTTGAAAAAGTAGTAAACAAAAACCATATGGTATTGTTTACAAAATTTTATCACAAATCGAAATGTGAGCGAGATGAAAGATACCAGTTTTACAGTGAGAATGCAGATTGTTTTTGTCTCTCTTTGCTTAACGTTTGAACTTTAGTTTGGCATTGTTAGAATTTTCCAATTATCTTTGGCGATACCAGATCTACAAAACGGTCGATGTATTACTCTATAACTCTGTTTATAGCTTTCTTGTGAAATCGCTAAATAGCGGACACCCAGAGCTTTGAATGATTTAATTTCCTTATTCGATTTGTCGTTTGAATCGAATGAATTCGCATTTGGTCTAACTATATTTTTAAATATCGAATGAATTCGGTTTCTTTTTCAGTCGCGACCAGAACTTTAAAGGATTTCATTCCTTAATTTGACATTCCGAATGAAAATTTAGTGATTGCATTCCCAAATCACATTTTAGCGAATTGAATCGAATTATAAATATCGAATGCAGTCGATTTATTTTTCATTCACTTTCAAAAATCGAATGCATTAAATTTTTTTTTCATTCGACTTTTAAAAATCGAATGCGAATTCAATCAATTTTCTTTTCATTCAATTTAAAAAATCGAATGGCTTATTCATTCAATGCATAAAGAAGTTGAAATGACGATATCTCAAAAACTAAACAAGATAGTTTTGAATCTAAAAAAATTGGTATTAACAAAAATTTTTATATATTTTATAAATGAGAATTAAAAAACCGGATAACTAAAAACTATTACTCGGAGGGAATTTGTCGGTCGTGTTCTACGAGTGTAGGCAGTATTTAGCGTGATATGTGCATTTTAAAAACTTTTGGAAATGCCAACCAAAAATTAACTCCCTTTGGCTATAATATGCTTTTTTGAGATATTGCCATTTTAAGTTTTTTTGCAATCTGAACAAACAAAAACTTTTAAAAAATTCAATTAAAATCGATTGCAGAAATGATAAAAAATTGAATGCATTCGACTTTTTTAAATCGAGTAATCAAAAAATCGAATGCATTAATTTTCTATTTAATCGAATGCATTCCAAGGTTTGCCTTTAATGCTAATTTATAAAATCGAATGCATTCACTGACCATAAAAATCGAATGCTTTTTTTTGATAATTCATTCGAAAAGGATTTCGTTCTTCAAAGCTCTCGCGACTTATAAACATGAATCGGAAATGAATGAAATTAAAAATGTATTCGATTTTGATAAGTCGCAACTTATAAAAATCGAAAGAAATCGAATGCATTCAATTTTTTTCATTCAATCGAATGCATTAAATTTTTTCATTCAATCGAATGGATTCAATTTTTTTCATTCAATCGAATGCATTCCAAGGAATTCATTCAATGTTGTGACTATCAAAATCGAATGGACTTTTAAGAGAATTCATTCCAATGGAATTTATACCTCGGAGATCTGCGAACACCCATCCAACCTAAAAATATATATGACGAATTCAAACATTAGAAAAAATCAGGAAAATTTAAAAAAAACAGACAATTTTAGAAAATTTTAGAAAACTTTTAGAAACCAAAAAGAAAAACCAATAAAAAAAAAATCTAGAAAATTAAAAAAATTCAGGCGAAACCCACTAAATTAAAAATATTTAATAAAAAACTGGTTTAAAAAAATACGATTTTTCTAATTTAATGGGTTTCTTTGGTATTTTCGGTGAAAAAGTTACATATTTTTGTACAAAATTTAAATGTGTATCCCAACTGTTTCAGCTGATTTTTTTTAAATTCAATTTTTAAGCAATTTTTTTAAATGTTTTTCTTATGTGTCAATTCCACTTCCAACTAAACTTTTACTTGTTTAAATATTTTTTATTTCCTACTTTAAATTTCAAAAACAAATATTTTTCAGCTTCAAAACTTATCCAAATAAAGTTAAATAATACCCTGAAAACCTTATTTTAACAACTAATAACATTTTAACTTACAATATTTCGTCTTAACAAATAAAAAATAATAATAAAAAAAAGAGAGAAACATACTGCATAATGTATAAAATTGCCTTAAGGCATGGGATAAATGTGTATGTTTTTTCAATATCCTGCTAAGAATGAAATGAGTATATTAAGTTGAAGAATTCGTTGGTAAACTATGAAAAGGTCCCCTACAAAACTCAGAAAAATGTTATTTAAAAAATTGATAAAAAATTCACAAAACTCAAAAAAATACTACTTAAAAAATTTTATCAAAAATTTCTTAATGGGTTACAATTTAAAGAGTTGCCAGATTAAGTCATTATTATGTGTCCCCAAGTTGAAACAGCAAATGCCCAAAAATTCACACATCTAATCCCCAAAACTTACAAAAATATAATTGATATAAAATTGTTTATTGAGTTACAAGTTTAAGATTTGCCAGAGCATGCTATTATTCCTCCCCCAAGTTTAAATAATAAATGCCTAAAAATTCCCAAAACTTCTAATCAATTTTTGCATTACAAATATTTGCTTTCTGGCGATATAGATTTAACTATCAGTTTCAAAGAGTATTTTGAAATATCAATTTCATACTTGTGACGATTTTAGAGTTAATCAAGGAATTTCAAATATAAATTCGAAGGGTATTTAAAATTCGTTGTTGCCTTTAAAATAAAAACCATAAACTCCTACTTGTTTTTCAATGCACATGTATGTAAGTATGAGCAAAAAACGTTTTTACAGTATGAAAAACTTTTATAATTCAATTTAAAAATAATTTAGCAAATACTATAAAATCATGTGTATGTACCACACAAGGGGGGTGTTTTCAACCACATACACCAGTAAATATGTATTTTAATACATACATATGTTAAGATAATTTCGTACTACATTTTATATGGTTTTTGGTTTTTATATAAAAAACAAAACTTTGTTTTTTTATAACATTAACGCTTAAGTGAAGCTCTTAAGGATACAAAATTATTTAAATTTGTATTTCCTATAGAAAATTTCCGCTGAATTAAACTATGGGAAAGTTAATTTAGGACGAGCTTAGACTCGAGGTTCTCTAGAAAAAAACAAACAAACACATCTAATTTGAAATTTTTACGTCCGTTTGATTTAGGTACCTCACATTTAAATATTAGAAACGAAAAATTATTGAGCGTTACGCCTTACGCAACGTAATTTGATTCAGGTTGGGCTCTTAAATATTTTCTAGTAGACGCTTTAGAGTCCCCGCACAACAATGTCGGAGCGGTTGACGGTTTCGGTTATGAGAGAGTATAGGCGCAAAACAAAGGCGGCAGCGGAAAATTCAGTCAAACGTTTATATTTACCTATTTTTGCACATTTTATACACATTTTTGTTTAATTTTATTATTTTTTTTAATATCAATATGATTTTTTTCATATTGATTCGTTTTTTTGTGTTTTTTTATAATTTTATATATATTTTTTTTTTAGAGATCACATTTTTTTGTTTACTTTATCGAAAATAATCGAAATATTTATGAAAATGTGGCAACATTTTAATACCAAAAATTAAAAGAGAGAGAGAAACCGACACAAAAATAAAATTGATTTTATTCAAGCGGTTTTCGGTCGAGCGTTTTTTCATGCCAAATTTGTATGAAAAAAACGTCACCGACATTGTTGTGCGGGGACTCTTACAGTGTTTTGTGGCGTCGGGTAATATTTTTTTAATTTTTGAACAAATGAAAAAAAATGTTGAGATCTTTTTTTTTTAAAAAAATTTCTTGAACGTAAGAAAAACTCGTCATTTTTAATAGCGATATCTCGAATCCACTCGACCGCTTTCTGAAATTTTTTAACATTTATATTCAGCTGCCAAAATTAATAAAATTTCTTTTCAAATATCTAAAATATTGGTGGAAGGTGTGTTTTAACTTTTATTAAATAAAAAAAATTTGTTATTTATTCGACCTTTGGTGGAAATTTAACAAAAATCCAGAAGTTTGATCGAAGGGCGCCACGGGTTAAAATGATCGAGTTTGGCTCAAATTTCCCAAACATTTTTTTATGAAAATGACGAAAAAATTTGTTTCCTCAAAATTGATTATTTCTACTTTCACTTCAAAATATCATATTTATTGAATGGGCCAAATCTAATTTAACTTTTCTACTTTGTCCACCAAACAAACACAGAATGGGGCAGTGACGGTCCGTGAAGTTATCAGTGGATTTTCTTTAGTTTTTAAAAGCAGCTAATTTACGTATAAACTTCCTGTTTTCAAGGGCCTACGTAAAGATCCGACATTATTTGCTTTGTACTGTAAGATGTACTAAAAATTCTATTTTACATAGTCGAAGATTCCAATTGTAATTCGAATAAGATCAATGGAAACTCAATTATCAATTGGAATCTTCGAATAACAATTTAATCTTTTTATACCCTCCAACCACAGTATGGGGGTATACTCACTTTATCATTCCGTGTAAAACGCGAAATATAGGTTTAGGATCCCATAAATTATATATATTAATGGTCACTGATCGATTCTAAGACATAATAGCGATGTCCGCCTGTCCGTCCGTCTATCCATCTGTGGAAGACACGATACAGTCCAAAGTAAAAGAGCTAGGCTCCTGAAACTTGGCAGGAATATGTCTTTTGGGTTTGGGCTGGTTAAGTTCGGAAATGGGCAAAATCAGATCAGAGGGAAAAAGTTCCCCCTTAACAAACTAAATCAACCCCTAAAAAAAAGCAATTTTTCACAGGTTTTTTTGTAATTTTTCTAAGCAAATGCAAAATTTTTATATCAGATAAAGGTAATAATCCTGAAGTTCGATCCGGGGGACAAGAAAATGTCATTTGTTTTAGCCCGCCCCCTCTTGTGGGCGTGAATAAACAAAAATAAATAATATAATGATAAAATTGTATAACTATAGTGCATAAAGAATAATAAGTGAATTTGTAAACATTTATCGTGAGGGAAAATGTGTTCCTACCGACTCACCAAAAAAAAAAGACGGCCCTATCATTTTTAACACGATAATGTTTTTAGGCTGGTGTCTAATTTTAAAAATTATGCAGGAAGGCCACCTCAGTTTGACTATATAAGCTACAGACTAACAAAAAAGAAAATAAGAATTACATTTTTCATGTTCTTAAAACCAAAAAGGTTTGTAACTTCCATTTGTATGGGAATAATCCCGTTTTTCACCAGCTGGTGAATTAAACGTAACATAATTATTTTTCATAATTTTTTTTTTCTTCGTCAAATTTTTTATTTTCATCAATTTTTTTTTCATCAATTTTTTTATTTTCACTAATTTTTTTTGTCATCAAATTTTTATTTCAAAAATTTTTTTTTCATCGATTTTTTTTTTCATAAGTTTTTTTGCATCAATTTTTTTTCCATCAATTTTTTTTATCAAATTTTTTTTCATAATATTTTTTTTTTCATCAAATTTGTTTTTATACCCTCCACTTAGTGATAGAGGGTATATATAAGTTTGTCATTCCGTTTGTAACTCATCGAAATATCGATCTGGAACCCATAAAGTATATATATTCATGATACCCGATCGATTTTAAGACATTCTAGCGATGTCCGTCTGTCTGTGGAAAATGCTCTCGCGGACAAAATATTGCACAGAGATGACTGAAACTTAAAATATAGTATATTGGAAGTTCTCCCGAGAAGTTTGGTATTGCATTTGAGCGATATCGGTTCAGCGGTTCAAAAGTTATGAACGAAAATGTAAGCACACCTCAAAAATTTCATAACCTAAAAATACAAAATGCTCTAATTCGGCTTCTGGTTGACATATGTGAACATAATTGAACACCAAATGGTATTTAAACAGGTATGAACATATTTTTTGACAAAAAAAGAAAAAAATCGCGGACTTTTTTTTTATCAAAATTTTGTTTCGCGGAAATTTTTTTTCAAAATTTTTTTTTTTCAAAAGTAATTTCCTTTTAAATAAAGTTTTTTGCAATAATCTTTTTGAAATTGTGGAGGGTATCACTACATTCGGCAAGGCCGAATTTAACTTTTTTACTTGTTTACATTAATTTTTGTTTAGGTTAATATTTTGTTTCATTAATTTGTTTTCTTTATCAATTTTGTTTTCATAAATTTGTTTTTACATTAAAAAAAAAAATCATCATCAAAAAAATTTTTTTTCAATAAAATTTTTGTTTGCATCAAAAATTTTGGTTCATTCTATTTTTTTTCAAAAAAATTTTTTTTTTCTTAATCAAAAACTTTTTTTCATCAAAATTTTATTTTCACCAAAAATTTTTTTTACCAAAACTACTTTTTGACCAAGTCAAAACTTTTGACATAAAAATGTTCCATTTGTTTAACAAATGTACAAAAACAAGTGTTAACTTTTTAGGTGCCGAATCTTTTATATTCTCCAAAATGTAAAAACACTTTTATACACTTGAGTAATACACTCATTTACAAAATTTACAGCTTTTTTGGTTTGGACTGCATCTTGCTTTCCACAGACAGATGGACGGATGTATATAGCGAGAGTTTCTTAGAAATGGATCAATAATATACAAACTTTATGGGGTCCTCGACTTTTATTTCAATTAGTTTTGCATGGAATGTCAAATGAATATAGCAAAATTATTTATCTAAAAAAAAAACTTTGATTTGGCAAGTACACCCAAATCTTCAGCAAAACATTATCATGATTTTGGGCAAGAGTACAAAATTCGCAGGCATTTTTAAATATTTTAATGTGTTCGAGGGTGTACAAAATTCGACACAACCGAATTTTACACTCTTACCTGTTTCCAATTACAATTGATCTTTTCGAATTACAATTGATCTTTTTCGAATTACAATCGATCTTTTCCGAATTTTCATTGATCTTTTTCGAATTACAATTAATCTTTTTCGAATTACAAATGAAATCTTCGAATTACAAATGGAATTTTCGAATTACAAATTATATTTTTGAATTACAACAAGAATCTTCGAAATACAAATGGAATTTGTGAATTACAAAGGAACCTTCGAATTTCAAGTAGAATATTCAAACTACAATTGATATTATTCGAATTACATTTGTAAATGGTGTAAACCCCTGAAGTTAAGCATGAAAGTGTCTTGTTGTCATTTTCAAAAATCACAAAAAATTATTTTGTCAACAATTGTCGCGAAGGAGAAATTCCACAAGAAATGTGTATGGTTTGTATGAACCCGATAGATGGCGCTGAGGCAAAATGATTTTGAGTACTCATGTTATCTGGCGATTTTAACTCAAACTCATGGAAAAATTACTTTTGTATATTTAGACCCGATAGATGGCGTTGTATTACGAATTATATAGAACTATCCAAAAATATAGTTGCTTCGAAAAATTGTAAATTTGATTTCTAAAATTTTTCCTAAATAATTAAATTTTCTATAACCTTTTTTTTTGTACCCCCAATTTGTTTGTATACACAAATCTCCTTGCAAAAATGGTTGCCATTAATGAAAACATAATAAATCATGTCCTTAATAAATTGATTTTCCTATACCACCCATAAAAATAAAATGCTACAATGTACAGCGAAAAAAAAAAAAATCCAAAAACCAAACTGAACTCAACTAAACTAAAACCAATAAATCTCATCAAAGTAAAAGATACAGAGCAAAAAATAAAAAAAAATAAAATCCTACAAAAAGATGCATTGTCATTTAAGAGAAGCAAAAAACCAAGCAAAAAAAAAGAATAAGACAAAAAAAATGTAGAAATCACTTTAATTGTGCTGAATTTCATTTCATCATTATGCCGGGTGCGTCTTGCAGCAAAAGGAT
This sequence comes from Pegoplata infirma, assembly GCA_963921195.1. NCBI lineage: Eukaryota > Metazoa > Arthropoda > Insecta > Diptera > Anthomyiidae > Pegoplata > Pegoplata infirma. Next base: position 33,020,419 of record OY992536.1, read on the forward strand.
GAGGACGAGAGCAATGGCAGGACATTTAATGTACATAGATTTCCATTAAGAGCGCCAAAAATATCGTAACATTTCCTAGTTATAGATAATGTTGTCTTGCATTTGGATATCCTTATTAGGGTAGACGTTTAGATGTTTTGGTAAAGGAAACCTGTATTTATAGAATTCGAAATGAATAAAATGTCTAATGTGAGGTGTTTAGATTGTGCACGGAATTTGCTACAAACTAGATTTGAACGAGAATTAGGTAAGAACTTAAAATTTTCAAAAATAAATCAAATTGGTTAGGTTATAAGTAGCTGCTGACGTAAAACATCATTGACTCTGAGGTCTGTTGTGATACCATGGGACGATAATAAGTTCCCCTACTAAACCCTTACGTTAAACCAATTTGAGATCCTGCTAAAACTAAAAAAAATAAATTTTGACATCCGACAAATCAGAAAGATCTTACAGCTCCCTAGATCCCAGTGAAGCAAGTCTCTGACCAGGAAGTTCAGGGCAGATAAAGTGTTCGATAGTTTCCAACTCCTCCACATCCATGCAACCCTGCACTCAAAAAATTATGTTAGTAAAATCAACTGAAAATGTCAGTTAAAATAACTACTTTGTAAGTTGTTTTGGGGTCAACTAATTTTTCAGTTAAATCAACTAACAATGTTTGTTATTTTAACTGACAAAAAACAACTGACTTATGTAGTAAAAATTACTAACATTTGTAGTTAAAACAACTAATATGTAGTAAAAATAAAATAAACAATATATAATTTTTTTTTTCAAAAAATTTTTCAGAAAAAAAATTGAAGACCAAATTTTTTTCAAGTTTTTTTTTTTTGTTAAAAAGTTGTGAAAAATTAAAAAAAACAAAAATTTTTTTTGGAAAAAACTTTGAAAATTTTTCAGAGATAAAAAAATAAAATTAACTACATTAAATAACTGTTACTACATAACAGTACTTTTTTGTTAGTTATTAAAAAAAACGACTTAAAATAACTAACAGAAATAGTTGTTTGATATTTTTCATACAAAAATAACTGACTTTGTAGTTGAAAACAACTAACTATTGTAAAATATACAAACAACTTACATGTAGTAACTTACATAATTTTCTGAGTGTGCCGTTAACCTGCCGTTAAGCCAATTTGAACTCCTGCTGAAACTCATAAGATATTGAATTTTAACATCCGATAAATCAGAAAGGTCTTGCAGCTCCTTAGAACCCAGTGAAGCAAGTCTCTAACCAGGAAGTGCCGGGCAATGACAGATAAAGCATTCGATAGTTTCCAACTCCTCCTCATCCACACAACTCCGGCAAAAGTCATTTGACGGCACGTTTAACCGCTCTGCGTGCTTTTCTATCAGACAGTGTTTGGTAATTACAGCAACCACATTCGAAATTTTTCCTCTTGGAAGCGATATCAGCTTACTTGTGCGCTGATTAGGAGAAGGCCAAATCTGTCGTGCAGTGCAGTCTAACACGTTCATCCATGTGCCTATCTCTAATTAGTCTCCGTCGTGGAACAAAACCGAAAATTTTGCTCGCAAGGTTCTAGAGGCATACCAACACATTCCAATTCTGTTGGAATTCCCTGGAATGAATCCGTGTCCTGGGAACCATATGAGTAGTTCATGTGTCCATCTCTGAGTAGTCTCCGTCGTGGAACTAAGCCATAGATTTTGTTTGCCAGTTTCTAGAGGCATATCAACACATTCCAATTCTGTTGGAACCTGTAAGGTAGTTCCCAGTATTGCAAGCTTATTGGCTTTGCAGTTTCCTGGAATGCCTCTTCGCTCTGGGACCGATATGAGTCGTATATCAAACTGCTTAGCCATCTAATTTAAAGACATGCGACAGTAAAGGATAGATCTTGGTTTCAGAAACATTGACTTCATGGCCTTGACTGCGGCTTGACTAGTCATGACTGTCAGAATAGATGTTGACTGCGGTTGTAGACAAGACAGTGCAACTCAACCATTCAGCCACTTTATTGCCAGCATCTCTGCCTGGTAAACACTGTAATGTTATGGCAATCTTCGAGCCAGGCTGAACCCAAGCTCTTCCGAATGGACTTCAAAGACCACTTGTTCGTGTAGCTTCGATCCATCTGTGTAAAAATTTGTTTAGGTTCTACTACCCGGAATGCCCCTGATTCAAGACTCCGTGGATGGTATCATCTTGAGAAAGTGGCGCTCAAAAAGGTTCATAGAGGAAGCACAGTTCATATTTTGTGGCATTGTTATCTTTTTCAAGATAGAGCACAATTGCTGCTCTTCCATTGCAGTGTTCTATTAAGCCGCATACTGCCTACCCAATTTGTCCAATGGTTTTAGGTTAAGGAGGATTTCTAGTGCAGCCGTGGGTGTAGTACGAAGAGCTCCAGTGAAACACATCGACGTCATTATCTGTACCAACTTGATAAAGACAGACTTTACTAGTATTTTCGTGCATAACAAAACCCAAATGTTGCAGACGAACTTATTAAAAGTCTGGACAACGCAGGAAGTCGCAGTGATCGGACACCATATCCCAAATAGACTTTATGCACTCTAGACGGAAAGCATGAAGCTTTATTCGAAAACTTGGGGCTGCAAACCTATCCACCCCATTAAAGCCACCAATGAACCACATCTCATCGCCCGCCACATAGTGAACGTATACAAAGCGTATTCAAATAAACCTTTCACCTAAAAAGTTAACCTGAAACTAAGACCCTAGAAGTGAAACAGTTCCAAATGATTGATACTCCTAACCTTACGAAGGTTAAGAGCTGTGGCGGAAACACAGCGAAAATGTCTCTCACGATTCTAAAAAACTAGGAAAGATCCAGCAGCCGGGAAAAGATCCAGCAGATGCAAGAAAATACCGTCCAATCGCACTACTTTCGGCATGCTTTAAACTTTAAACCTAAGCTGCATAGTAGAAGACATCAAAAAGGTCATTCCATCTGAACAGGCTGGTTTCGGAGGGGTCGCAGTTGTACGGATCAAATTGTAGCCCTAACCAATTACATCGAAAATGGTTTCGAACAGATAATAAAAACTGCAGACGATTTGTTGACTTTACAGCACCAATGACACTGTGTGGAAGAAGGGTCTCATTCTTAACCTGGCTACAATCTCCGAGTGGGGTTAAGCGAATAATGTAAATTTTAATGCTTGCAAGACCCAATGCTGTATGTTGACCTACAGACGACCTATGGAATCCATGTTTGACAAAAGTTGAAATACAACTCCCATATCGAGGCAGGTGCGTCAAGGTATATTTTGCAAAGGAGTGCGTAAAGGCTTATCGATGACAGTAGGGTATCCAACTCTATTGATTCTTTGGAGCATCGTCGGAACATCGTTGTTTTACCGATATTACCATGGTAAGTGCTCTGCTGAGATGGGTGAACTTATTCCTGAGACTCGGGTGTACGTTCGTAACACTCGTCAATCCAATAGATCACATCCGTTTGTTATCGACAGTCCAATGAATCGTAAAACTTAATACAGAATTCTCATAATTATCAAAATTTTATTTCCAAAAATCTTTTAAACTCTGGGGCAGTCTAAAAGGCATTACCACCAGTAAGTTAATGTAGGGTTGTTAGTATTTGCTGGGGGTTTTTTATACATTTTTTTTTCATATGTCCTGTAATTGAAACATAGTGATGTCAAAGTGGTACATACTTTAATATTTAATAAAGTCATAGCGTAGAAAAATCTTTTATTTAACAGTTTTTTTTTGTTTAAAGATACTAAATTTTCCTTGTCCCTTGCATTGGATGGGAAAGCATACAATTCTTTTGTAAAATATTTAAATACATCTACAAAGGCTTTCATTAAAATTTATTTTCTGTCCACCATCTGTGTATTGTTGCATTGGTCTATTGACTAAATATGTTAGTCACGTATAGCGCAACCAAGGAATAACTAAATATTTTTTTTTTTGCAACTGGAAGGTGTATTCGTTTTTGGAAGGGTGAGATGACAGGATATACTGCTAATACCGATTGTTGTGGGAAAAAGCTGATAAAGGATTTAGATTTAGGAAAATTTTAATTTTTAAAAAGTGGATCAATTAAATGTGGATCGATTCTTAATACCACATACTTTTGGGAATTGATGGCAATTTCACAGATTAAACAGACGCAACACTTATGACAGGTGTGAATCATATTTCCGCGGAGGACGCCGGAGGCACCTTCTTCTTATGAAACTCCTTAGATATTGAATTTTAATATTCGACAAATCAGGAAGATCGTGCAGTTCCTTAGATCCCATTGAAAAAAGTCTCTGACCAGAAAGTGCCGGGCAATGGCAGATGAAGTGTTTGATAGTTTCCAACTCCTCTTCATCCATGCAACTCCGGCAAAAGTCATTTGACGGCATATCTAACTTCCCTAAAAGACAGTGTAAGGTAATTATAGCAACCACCGTCGAAATCTCTCCTTCTCTATCAGCTCACTTGTGCGCTTCTAATTAAGAGAAGGCCAAATCTGTCTTGTTTTCTCACACATCCATCCATTTGCCCATCTCTGTTAGTCTCCATCGAGAAACAAAGCCGTAGATTTTATTTGCAAATTTCTAGAGACATACCAACACATTCCAATTCTGTTGGAACCTTTAAGGAAGTTCCCAGTCTTGCAAGCTCATCGGCTTTGCAATTTTTTGGGATGTCTCTGCGCCCAGTGCACATATGAGTCGTATGGTAAACTGCTTGGCCACCTCATTTGAAGACGTGCGGCAGTTAAGGACAGATTTTGTTTTAAGAAGATTTTTTTTTGACTCCAGGGACTTGGCCGCGGCTTGACTGTCAGAATAGATGCTGTTTGCAGTTGTAGACAATACATACAACTCAACCAGTCAGCCACTTCCTTTATTGCCAGCATCTCTGCCTGGTAAACACTGCAATGATCTGGCAATCCTCTCCTCCGAATAGACTTTAAAGCCCACTTGTTCATGCAGCCTCGATCTATCTGTGTACAAATTTATGGAGGCTAACCACCCGGAATGCCAATCATCCAAGACTCTTTAGATGATATCATAGTGGTAAAGTGGAGCTCAAAACGTCTCATAGAGGGAGCACAGTCCACATTTTGTGGTATTAATTTCTTCTTCAAGATCGCGCTATGGCCACAATCGTTGCTCCTCCATCGCAGTGTGCCATTAAGTCGAATTTCCGACGTAGCCGCATACTGCCTACGCAATATGTCCAATGAGGTGAAGGAGGATTTCAAATGCAGCTGAAGAAGGATTTCAAATGCAGCCGTGTAGTACGAAGAGCACAAGTGAGACACATCGACGCTATTCTCTGTACCTTCGCGATGAAGACACAGTTCCCTTTTGTCCATAAGCCAGGCCACCTGACAATGGACGCACCACTGCTGTATAAATCCAATGAACGACTCTAGGGCTTAAGCCTCTTCGTTTTCCAATTTTACAGGAATATAAAGCAATCGTTGCTGTTCAGACCCGTTCCTCAATATTACGACTAAAATTCAACTTCTTATCTAGAAATACTCCAAGATACGTGGCTCCATCTGAGAACTCGATTTCAGTGCCGTCCAGAGAAAAAGGATCAAAAGCAGGAATCTTATTTGTCCTTGCAAATAAGACAAGCTCTGTTTTACTTAGATTAAGTCCCAGACCACAGTCTCTTGCCCATTTAGACAACATCTTTTAGAGAACCCTGGAGAATGTCCCTTAATGTTGGCAGGTGCTTTCCCTTTACCACATGACAACCACGTGCTTCTAGAGACAGCAGTATTGAATTCAGTGCCAGGTTCCAAAGAAGTGGCGAAATTTCACCTCCCTATGTTGTGCCTCTATTGACAAATTGAGATATGACAGACGCTCCCAATTCCCAATATACGTCCATCGTCAAGTAGATTTTCCACCATTAAAACAATCCGACGTTTCACTCCCAGACAATACAATGCCACAATTATCGGGTTTGGGATGACATTATTAAAAGATCCCTCTTTATCAAGAAAGGCCACCATAGTGTACTCACTTACAGAAAGCGATCTCTCGATGGTACCGATGAGCTCATGAAGAGCTGTTTCCTTTAATCTACCCTTTCCGTATGCATGTTTCCTTGTCGAAAGCAACCTCGGGTCAATCACTCTTTAATGGCGTATATTTAGATAGTTTTTTAATTTTGTTAAGGCCTGGAAGTCCTCTACCCGAACCGTAAGGCAGGATTACTGAATGATATGTTATAAAATAACTCTTCGTTAAATTAAACTTTTTTATACAAATTTTGACACAAGGATCCGTAAAATCGACAGTTTAAAGCTAACTCGACATTGAGTAATCCGCTCTTAAGGCGTTTTGTTCCCTATTTTTCGAAACGGTGTGCTTTAACATCTCATTGCAAAAATAAAAAATAAATTTATTTTTTAAGAATTTAAAAAAAATTGACATTGGTTCATATGGAACAGGAGCTCCAAAAAATGATGAGTGAAGTTACTTTTGTATCAAAATCATGAAAATTGTATAGAAAATTTTAAGAAAACAAGAACAAAGTTATTAATGAACGATATTAGGACAACCAATTCTATTGACTTTTAGAATGAGCGCTGCTTTTATTAAATCAAATTTCTTTCTCTTTAATGAAAATAAATTAATGTTACCTGAAAAGTTTTTTTGTTTAACCTTCTTTAAAATAACTTCTTTTGAATTTGTGTTAAGATAAAATAACTTATCACTAATTTCTTTGATGTTTCAATTCCATTTTCAAATGACAAAAACCAAAGAAAGAAAAAAACAATTCAATTCAATACAAAAAGTGGGTTAAATCATAGTCCTTTACAAAACATTTATTAAACAACAGATACAGGGTGAGTAATTGAAAATATATGCTTCAAATAAAAATAATAGAAAAAAACCCACATAAAAACGAATAATAATTACATTATCTATGTTTCCTTTTATTAGGAGGTTTTTGCTCCTGCAAAATAAAATCAAATAAAATTCTATTGGAATAGAGCAATAGAGGGGTAGAAAACAAAAAATCTATTCCAATTAAATTATAAAATTAACATGTTTCATTGACAAAATAAGAAAATAAAAACTCTAAAAACTCTGTGAATAAATTGGCAAAGAAAGAGAATATAACAAATACACCCCCAATGAAATGTTAAAATATGGAATTATAAAGAGATGGAGAGAAACAAAAATCAATGGAATAATGAATTAAATTAAAACATAGAGAGAGCGCAAGGAAAAGCTGTGATAGAAAGAGAGTAAACAGATGAAGAAAATTTGAGATAGAGAGACATATATTGATAAATGTGTATACCAAGAGGGGATAGCAGTGATGACAATTAAGTGATTTTTTGTTGGAGACGGATTTGAAATGGAAGGTTTTAGGTTTTAAGTGGCGGATGAAGCTTTATGTCAGCACACATAGACTCTGAGGTCCGTTTTTTTCGAAAAGACACAAAATCAAGTAGGAAATCAAAAGTCTAGCAATACCGATCATATAATCCCCTACATCGATATTTAAAGAAAATGGGTTCCTAGTCCATACCATGTTGCCAATAGGCAAATTTGAGGAAATGTGGGAATGTGTTTTATGGGAACTAGTAAGGGAAGTCTCCCTAATGTCACCGCGATCTTGTGGATTAGGAGAAATAAAGGGACACGTATTTTTTCAACGGTTCAAATTCATATTTAGGGGGTGTAAATGAGGTGGAAATAAATGGTAATTTTTCAGATTTTATCGTTTATCTCCTATATAATGCAACCTAGTCCAAAGTTATAAAGTAATCCATCAACCGTTTTGTAGATCTGGCATCACCAAAGATAATTGGAAAATTCTGGCAATGCCAAACTAAAGTTCAAACGTGAAGCAAAGAGAGACAAAAAAACAATCTGCATTCTCACTGTAAAACTGGTATCTTCCATCTCGCTCACATTTCGATTTGTGATAAAATTTCGTAAACAATACCATATGGTTTTTGTTTACTACTTTTTCAAACGCCATTTGTTATCCTACTATGTCACTATGACCTAGTCATGTCGCATAGCAAATGAAAAGTGTTTGAAAAACCTACACTCAAAAAATTATGTCATTAACTGTTTGTAGTTTATTTAAAAAGTTTTACGTTTTGTCGTTTTCAAAAGAAAAAACATTTATTCAATGTTCAGCTTTTTTAATGACTATTTCTGTTCTTTGTTTCAAAAATAACAACATAAAAAATAAAGACTTTCATTAGCATTAAATTTTTAAAGTCATTTATTTTTGTTCTGTAAAAATAAGTGATTCTTCTTTAATTTTTAATGATTTGTTTACGTTATTTTTTTTTTAGTGTTCGTATTTTTTAAGGTAATATCATTAATTTTTACCTACTTGTGTTGGTTATTTTTTTGTAGACATAAAATTCCAAAAAATATTTATAGAAATATAAAAACATGTTTGTATCAAGTGACTTTGGCACGATGGGTAGAGTGTCTGGCCAGAATGTAGTAGTTGATTGCGGGATCGATTCCCCAAAAATTTGATTAAAATTTTTTTAAAATAAAAATCAATAGAAAAATTTTAAAAATAACCACGAAATCATTAATTTTTAATGTTTTCGTAGGTATTTTTTTTTTAATTTGTTGGTAAAAATAACACAACAGTTATTAATTTTTAATGTTTTCGCAGGTTATTTTTTCAAATTTGTTGGTAAAAAAATGAAAGTGACGTTATTTTTTAATGTTCAATGTTATTTATTTTAGAAAATTTTATTAACAGTAAAAAATAAATGTTGATGTTTGTTAAAACAAACGAATAATTACTGGGATGGTTTTCAAATGTTTTATTACTTGTTTTAAATATGTTTTTCATTTGTTTTTGCCTACAAAATATTTTGAGTGTATCTAATGGTGCAAAGAACGTGTCCAAACATGGACAAAATCTCGTCATATTGATTAAAATACCAAAATTTTATGACATTTTTGTTAATAAGTCAAAAAGTATTGAATTTTTTGGCACATTATTAGCACCACAAGATAGGTCTTTTAAATACCTTAAAACTGATACCAAATATGCCTATGTCTATTTGAACTTAACTGGCATAAATCGTAAAAAACTAAAAAAAGGTCAACTTCCCCCCGTACAAATCGACCTCCCTAATAATGAGTTTGTGCCGCTAACAAGGGAAGTATCTCAACCCTTATGAACCGATTTGCCTAAAACTTAAAATTTATATAAAAGAGACGATTTTAAAGTTGGGGTGTATCGGCTTATCGGCCATATTAGTGTTTCAAAATTTCGATGTCCCCTTATGAAACAATGTGGACCTCCGGGAAAATTTCGATAACTCCAGAACTAATAGGAATATCCTCTAGAAAAAAATTACGTGTCGACTTAAATTTAATAAAGATTAAATCGTATTCAAATGGACATCGTAGGTCTATATTTTCATATAAATACTCCCCAAAATTTACACATTTATATGAAAAAAGTATTTAGCGAAGCCAAACTTTTACAAGGTTATGCCACAGTTGGATAGGCATTAAAAAAACCTTTCTTTTCATATGTAAACATCATATAGTTTCTTGGAATGAAATGGCTGAAAATCCAAAAAATGATTTGTTCGCCATTTTTTGACCCATGTTTTGAATCCCTAAACCGGCGATATGGTCGATAAGCCGAGACACCCCAACCTTAGAATTGTCTCATTTATATATATTTTGCGTTTCATGCAAATCGGTTCATAAGGGTTGAGATACTTCCCTTGTAAGAACCATGCGGGCCTAAACAATTAAAAAAAATTTAGTAAAATTGGCTTATTTGTGTTGCCAACCGATTTAACGAATATCGGACAAAATTTTTAAATTTTCCGATCTTTATATATATCGCTAAACTATATTCAATTTGAGCTATCCGCTTGTTTGGCAAAAAATGAGTTTTTGATGGCAAAATGTAACAAAAACATTTAACGTCTTCGATGAGCTGCCCCATAAGTTGAAATCGTGAAATCCGATCTTCATGAAATTTGGATATTTTTTTAAGAACGAAAATTAATTCTACATTTATAGGAGGGGTCAATTTGTACAGGGGAAGTTGACCTTTTTCAGTTTTTTACAATTTACGCCTATTTAATCAAAATTAATATAGGCATGATTGCAACATTTGAAATTCGATCATATTCGGTTCAATTCGTGTTTTGTTTATTAATTTGGGTTATTGTTGTTGTGATTGTCCGGTATGGAGTGCTAGTTCGCGCAAGTTGTTCGGGTTTTTAGGATCCGTTCATCTGTCCAAATAAACGATGTAAACGCGATACAGACTAGATTATCAATGGATTTGACTGAAATTTAAAAATTCAAGTTTTTTATTGCACGGACGTAAACCATTTGATTTTGGAAAAAGTCGATCCATGTAAGCCCCCAGCTCCCATATAATTGTCCCCTACAAGTTTTACATAAATTCCCCAAACAAGAGTATTACAATTTGAATTTTGACCGATAAATGTTTTTTGTATTCATAAATAATCGTGCTAAATTTTAACGGAATCAGACCATTTTTACGTTTATTCCTCATACAAAATACATAAAAACACTGAAATAAATAAATATTGAATAATAAATGCGTTGTTTGAGTTCGAGGCCATAAAATAAATTTTATTTATTGTTTGCCGATATTTCGAAACTCTTTCAGTTTCATCATCTGGGCTAATAAAAAATATAATTTATATTAAACACCGATTTAAAATATTACTGTTGTTTCAATTAATAAAATTTATTTTATGGCCTCGAGTTCAAACAACGAATATATTATTTATAAATAAAAGGTCGAATAAAAGCAGCTTTAATTAAATAAATATTGTTTAAAATTTAATTCGTTTTAATTTTGTAATCGCAAATAAGTATTAGGCTTTTTTATTTAACATTTCCGAATTAAGCGCCGCTGGATTGAGAACTTCAGGCACTGTGCATCGCCCTCTATCGATTATCTATAAAAAATTGCAGATTGGATCAAGTCGCCACATAGTTTGCTACCTAAACTTAATGATTAAAACAACGCATTCTTAAGCTCCAATTCTGCGCTTTTTGCAATCAAAAAAGTTGGCATTACAGCTCCAGAGGTGATGCTTTAAACACTGAGAGAAAAATTCGAGTAGATTTTAAAAAAATCTAAAATTATCCTAAATAAACTTAAAAAATTAAAAGAAAATTAAAATTTTTTTTAAAAACTCATATTTTCTATAAAAATTTTTTCTAATTCTAAAAATTATTTCTATAAATTTGTATTATTTTTTATAAAATTTATTTTTTTCTTATACCCTCTTGTATTTGGGATTATGCGCTATTTTGTAATCTCCCACCACTTTTTTGCTTCCACTGGAATTGTCATATATACCGAGAGTTATGCAGAGAGTTTTAGATGGTAAGGTTGGTGGTTTTATGATTTTTATATTTTTTTTTTCTTACGTTCATTAGTTGGGATGGCTGTTAAATGTTAGTAACGTTGGCAATCGTATATGGAATCTACCCTCACACGACACAATTTGAATGGTCTGCCATTCAGTTACCATTTGGATTTTGTACGTGCAATTTCTCTTAAGCTACAACTAAACAAAAAATATCGAAAAGAAACTAATTTTAGAAAAATTTTACAAAAATTGCAAATAAATTTGTAACGTTTAAAAAAACTTATTTAAAAATTTAGTTATAACTAAATTTTAACAATATAATAAACGAAAAAGTTGTGGGCAGATATAAATTTTGAATACCAAATTTATGGAAAAATATTCAAAAGGATATTGAAAAAAATCTTTAAGCATAAAAAAAAAAAATGATTGCCAGTGATATTGTCCTGTCACAGCAGTATGTTTTTTTAAATATTTTACTGCTGAAACGGGGCATTAACATTGTTTTTCATTCAAAAACATCTTTAACAAAACAAAAATTGTTTGGGAATTACTACAAAAAATTTCAAAAAATATTCAAAAAAAGTTTTATCAAAAAAAAAAAATTTCTATAATTTTGTAAGGAGATTATTGAAAAATTTCCGGTATACGGCAATAAGCAGGAAAAATCAATTTTCCATGCTTAATACAAGCCTCTTGCCTCTTTATACACACACACATTCAGATACATTTATGCTTTACACAGATACATTCTCAAAATGTATTTGAAAATTAAAAAAAAAAAAAAAAAAGCTTTAAAAGGAAGAAGAAGCAGCAGCAGCCATCCACTGTATTTATACGATGCGTTGACGTTATACACAGATACATACATACAAACACACATACACACACATATTTTATATCGAAATCCTTAAAACTCATACACATAAACGCCTCGCTACAAAAAGGATATTTGTAATACAGTTCTGATGGTTCTTTTTTTTTGTTTTTTTTTTTTTTTTGATGATGTTGTTGTTGAACTCCAAAAAAAGGATGCTTTTGAAATTTCAGTTTAAGATAAAAGGAGATGGATATAAAACAATTTATCAGTGTATAGAGACTGTTAAAATTTCGCGTTTAACAAAAAAAAAAATCACGATGAACAATCAAACGAAACAGTTTTGAAATTGAAACAAGCTTATAAATTATGCACAAACAACAAAAAAAAAAAAAAAAACAACTAACAAAAGAAATGTTATCTCCCAAAAAAAAAAATTGCGCTAAATTGAATATAAATTATATTTGAAAATAATACAAAAAAATATTGCGAAAAATCAATAATTGTAACAATCAAGCTACACACACACATACAACAGTGAATAGCTTTTGAGGTTACACCGATAAAAAAAAAAAACATGAAAAATAAGTGTAGATTATATTACGACAAATGCCAAAACTACCCCCTTTCAAATTGACCGACCCCTCTTACACACAAAATTTCCGTGTATAGATACATTGATATTTAAATATTTTTTACTAAATGAAAAAAAAAAAACAACACCCTGAATTTTGGAAATTCATATTTCATTGACAGAAATTATGAAAATGTTTCAATTCCATTATGTTCCTTTTCAAATCTTTAAAAATTATTTTGGATAATCAAAATTGTTTAAATATTTCGAAGGAAATAATAAAAAAAAACATCATAAATTCATATTTAATGACAGCAATTATTAATTTACATAATTCAATTCCATTATGTTCCTTTTCAAATTTTTAAAAATGTTCAAGGTTTGCTTTCTTTTTTTAATATTACTGGATACCTACTGAAATCAATTTTTTAGTAGGAGCCAATTGCGGCAGAATATTCTTCTTAACAGAAATATTTTTCCGAATCCGGTAGCGACGCTTTTTCCAAAAGTTTTTTTTTTTTGATTTTTACAATTTTTAAAGAAAACGATTTTAATGTTGAATTTTCGATCGGACTGAAATGTTACTGATTTTTGAATAAGTCCCCAAAATTTTCAACAGTGTTTTTTAGATCATTTTAGGAAAAGTTTCAATTCCATTTCATTCCCTTATAATTCTTTTCCTCAATATATATGAATTTCTTTATATTACCCATTATACCATTTGTCATTTTTTTTTAATTTCAATTCCATTACGTCCCCAAATTATTTTTTTTTGCTATTTAAAAGCTTTTTTTGTTTTTAAGATTTTTAAAGAAAACGATTACAATATCGAATATTTGACCGGACTGTTTTTAACAGTGCTTTTTTTAGAACATTTTAAGGAAAATTTCAATTCCATTTTATTCCCTTATAATTCTTTTCCTCATTATATACATATATAAATTTCTTCATATCACCATTTGTCATTTTTTTAATTTCAATTCCATTATGTTCTTTAAAAAAACACTAAATTAAAAATTCGTGCTATTTAAAATTTTTTTTTTTACGATTTTTGAACAAAACTTTTCCAATATCGAATATTTGATCGGACTGTAAATATAACTAATTTTTGAATAAGTTCCGAAAGTTTTCAACAGTGTTTTTTTAGAACATTTTAAGAAAAATTTCAATTCTATTTTATTCCCTTATTAAATATGAATTTCTTTACGTTATACCATTTATCATTATTTTTAATTTCAATTCCATTTTGTTCCTTAAAAAAAAACACCCTAAAATAAAAATTCTTGCATTTGAAAAGTTTTTTTTGTTTTTACGATTTTTAAAGAAAACAATACCAATACAGTCCGATCGAATAGACTGTACAGTATTTTTAAGAACATTTTAAGAAAATTTTCAATTCCATTTCATTCCCTTATAATTATATCTATTTTTTTTATATGATCCGTCATATCATTTGTAATTTTTTTTAAATTTTCAATTCGATTACGTTCCTTTTTGGAGAAACGAAGTTTTTTTCTTATTATTTCCCTGAGAACGCTACTCAAAGAGTGGCGAAAAATTGAAAATAAATAAAGAGGAATTTTAATTAAAGAAAAATTTAAACCTCGAGCTCAAATATTTTATTTTTAAAATAATTTAAAATTGTTCAATTATGTTTAAAATTGTTCAAAATTGTTGATCGATTGAAAGACAATTTTTTTAGCGAATAAAAAGATTTAAAAAAGAGATTATTGAAGAATGATTAAAACGCGGATTCCGTATTCGTTAAAAAAATTTGCCAAATGATGATCACATTTAACTGTTTTACTAAATGAAAAACAACACCCTAAATTTCTAAATTCATATTTCAAAGACAGAATTTATAAAAAAAGTTTTAATTCCATTATGTTTCTTTTGAAATTTCCAAAATTCACTGGGATAATACAAGTTTAATTAAGAATATTACTAGAAGCCAGCTGAAAGCAATTTTTTCCACGAACAGAAGTTGAGGCCGATACTCGTCCAAAAACTAATATTCTTCCAAAACCGATAACGAAGTCCCTAATGTCTTTTTAAGTTATTTTTAAGAATTTTCAATTTCATTTCATTCCATTAAAATTTTGTTCCACGCGATATTCAGTTCTCATACCATTTGAGGCATATTCTAATACCAATTTTCAATATTTATTTGATTTTTTTTTAATAAAACGACACCTTAGTTAAAAAGTGCATGTATCTTTAACATGCGTTTTTAAGTTTTTCAAAATTTCTTGAGAAAATATGTTTCTTTTAATTATTTTAACCATTCAATTTTTGTTTTCTGATTGAAAAAATAATTTTTTTACGAACGAAAGATTTCACCCGAATGATGATCGTATTTAATTTTTTTACTTAATAAAAAAAATAAAAAACGAATTTTCAATCGGACTGTAAATATTAGTTAGTGTTTTTGATATAGTTTCAAACGTTTTTTTTACAGCGCTTTTAAGTTTATCTTAAGAAACATTTTTAGAAAGATTTCAGTTCCATTTCGTTCCCTTAAAATTTTGATCTACATGTTTATTTATATATGTTTTCTCATACTGTTTAAATCACGTTCAAATACTTAGTTTAAATATTCATTTGATTTTTTTTAATTCGTTACGTTCCTTTTTCGCTAAATGACATCCTCAATTAAAAAAATCATGCATCTTTGACATGATTTAATTTTTTTTTTAAAACTATTGTTTTTCGATTTAAATTTTTTTTTTTTCACGAAAGAAAATAGTTTTTGGAAAAGGGTTGTTACGGAAGGATTGAAAAATATCCAGAATAGTGACCAAACTTGGAGTATTATTTGGAGTAGTACTCAAAATTTTTGTTGCAGTAAATTTTTAAAAGATTTAAGTTCCATCCTGTTTCCACAAAAAATATTTTTTTCGACAACCGAAACTAAATATTCGGCCAAAATCGAATTATTACTAAAGTAGCACCTATTCAAAGTTGTGGTTGCAGTAATTTTTTAAAAGATTTCTGTTTTCTCCAAAATATATATTTTTTGTTAGTTTTTTAAAAAAAGTTTTGCTTTTGTGAACATAAAGTGAAATAGTTACATATATTTAAAAACAATTAATTTTAATAATTCATTAACAGTTTTGTCATTAAAAAGTTTCAATTCCAAAACGTTCCCTATTCTAATGACGAATATACTAACAATCTGAAATATTATTTTGTTTTTTTAATTTAATGATTTTTTTAACAAATTTCAATTTCCATAAGATTATTTTTGTTTTTTGCAATTTTACTACTTGTGGGTTTCATTTCTGGTCTTTTAATTAGCGAATTTAATTTAATTTGTTTTCAAAATTCCAAAATTAACTATTTACTTTGTTAAACATATCAAATTAATTAAATTGTTCTTGGTTCTGAGACCATAAAGTGTATATATTCATAATCCTCGATAGATTTTAAGACGATCTAGAGGTGTCCGTCTGTCTGTTGAAAAAAAAAACGATCACGGCCAAAACATTACGCGGAGATAGCTGTTTTTAAAACATTTATATTTGTTGTTGCTTGGAGAAATTTAGTAATGCAGTTGAGCGATATCGGTTCAGCGGTTCAAAAGTTATGAACGAAAAAGTAAGAAAACCTCGAACATTTTTGTACATTCGACATAACCTAAAAATAAAAAAATGTTTTAATTCGGTTGCTAAAGGGCAAATTCTAACAGAAATTGATACCGAATGGCATTTAAACAAGTAAAATATTTTTTTATTCAAAGATTTTTTTTCGATTTTTTTTTCACAAAAAAATTTAATTTTTTTCCAAAATTTTTATTTGTCAAAATTATTTTGTTTTACCAATTTTTTTTCAACAGAGTATCAATGCATTAAACTTTTTCACTTGGTTACAAGGATCATAGAAGTAAATAGGATGTCCAGAACTTCAAGTTCCTGATAGTCACGTTGCTCAGCCTGCTCAGTCTGCTCAGCTTGCTCAGCTTGCTCTCCCAAAACAGGGGTCTTGTGGACTGTCCACAGGGGCCTTGTGGACTGTCCACAAGACCCCTGAACATTAACCATTAAAGCGTTCAAAACAAAGAAATCGAAATTTGGCAAACATTTAAAAAATTTTCGATTTAAATTTTGAAAAAATGAGGAATATTAAGAAAAATTCCAAAAAAATTATTGAAAATACTAGGAAGAACCAAAAATGAATATTTATTTTCTTATTTTTGAAAATTTAAAAAATTTTCATTCTTTTTTATTTTTTTTCCCCCATAAATATTAATTTTTGGTTCTTCTTAGTATTTTCAATAATTTTTTTGGAATTTTTCTTAATATTCCTCATTTTTTTAAAATTTAAATAGAAAATTTTTCAAAATGTTTGCCAAATTTCGATTTCTTTGTTTTGAACGCTTTAATGGTTAATGTTCAGGGGTCTTGTGGACAGTCCACAAGGCCCCTGTGGACAGTCCACAAGACCCCTGTTTTGGGAGAGCAAGCTGAGTAAGCTGAGCAGACTGAGCAGGCTGAGCAACGTGATTATCAGAAACTTGAAGTTCTGGACATCCTATTTACTTCTATGATCCTTGTTGGTTAGTTTTAAATTAAAATTAGAGCTTTCCCGGTTCTTGTTTTTCGCGGGTGTACTGGTATTCCCGGTTCTGGTACCGGTTTCCTGGTTTCTGATGTATTCCCAGGAATACCGGTTTTCCCTTCCCATTTGCATCTTTTCAATTTGAAAACTTATCTTGGAATTTGATTTTTAATGTAAATAAAAAGAGTGGAAAATAAAATGCGACTTTATTTTTCCTATACAAAAAACTTACATCGTCTAATTGGCGCCTTACGTAGGGCCACAATCGATATACTTGTTTGTGTCTTAGACTTAGAATAATAATGTTAGTTTTCTTGCCAACATTTTAAAGTCCATGAAGCGTTTATTAAAATAACAAAATATATAAAGCATTGAGTTATTAGCGCCTAACCTGGTGCCCCTAATGAAATACTTGTTTGTGTCTTGGAGTTTGATTTGAATGGGAAAAATGTAGACATTTTTATATAAAAATGGCTGGTATGTTCTAATTGCTAAACTCTTAAAGCCATAATTTAAATACGCTTTTGTGAAAATACGGCTTTAATAATGTTTCAATTCCAATTCCTTTCGAATGAATTTTATATGCTAGCGATGTCCGTCTGTGGAGTTGTTTTAATAAGGGTTTATATACCTTTCAAGATTTATAAAAAATGAATTAATGAAATAAATTAAATAATTAAATAAAATTAAATAATGTTTCAATTCCAAATCGTTTCCGATACATTTATTTGCCAAACTTAAAAAGCTGCTTTGTATTTAGTGTAAATTTGTCTTTAAACTTTTTAAGTTTTTAAATAACTATGTTTCAATTCCACTTTGTTCCTTCACGCTTTAGAAAGTTTTGAAAAAACAGCTGATTGCTTTTTTTTTTAATTTTCTAACAAATTTTACTAAACGATATTTACTTAATTTTCATCTTTTAATATTTTTACAAATGAACTTTATGAAAACTTTTTTAAATACCTTCCAAGATTTTTAAAAAATAATTAAATAAAAATAATTAAAAAATAAATTATGTTTCAATTCCAAATCATTCCTTTTCTAAATACCTTCCATGATTTAAAAAAAAAAATAATTAAATAAAAATAATTAAAAAATAAATAATGTTACAATTTCAAATCATTCCTATTATATTATACGTGCTAAATTTACTTTGTGTTTTTTTTTTTCAACAATAAAAATATTTTTAAATAACTATGTTTCAATTCCACTTTGTTCCTTTATCTATATAAAACAGCTGTAGAAAATTTTAAATATAAAAGATTTTTTTTAAATTGTCTCACAACTTTTACTAAATTTTTATTTAAATTAAATGTTTTAATAGTCTTACATATAAATTTTATGAAAACTTTTTCAAATTTCATCAGAAAACATTATTTTGATGAGATTTGAAAAAGTTTTAATAAAATTTTTTTGTAGGAATTTTTAAAATTTAAAATGTAAAATCTAATGTTTTTTGTTTTAATTTCTTTTTGTAATTTTATGTTTAATATTACTTTGTTTCAATTCCATTTTGTTTCTTTACTGTTTTGATACTTGTACAAATTCATATTTTTAATTTTCTTAAACTTCACCCAAAAAAAAGAATGATCAAAAAATCCATTATCTGTGTTTCACTTTAATTCCATATTGTTCCATTACCTTAAATAACACTCTAATCATCTGTCTAAAAATTTCTTTTCATATTTTCCTTTAACATTATTAACTTTTACTAATTTATAATTTCAATTTCCTGTTTTAATATAATTTTTTTTTATTTAATAAACTTTTGCCACTCCCTTTTGTTATACATCATTATTAGTTTTTTTTTTTTATTTAAGGAATCTATGTAGGTATTTTTTATTTTTTCTTCTTCTTCGTTTTGTATATTTATAAAATATGTTCTCATTTTACATTACACCTACCACTATCATCCTCAACATCATCATCATCATCATCATCGTCCTCATCGTTCCCATATATAAATATACTTGTATATACAGCAAATATTTGCTGCTACTACTACTGTAAAGGACAAACCATTATAAACTCTCTTTGATTTTCAGTTTTCAGTTTTATTTTTCCTGATTTTACTCTGAAAGATTTTTATCTATACCCTTATTTGTGTTACATGATGGTTTATCTCAGGATGGAAGAAGAACATCTCTTAAACGAAACGAAAAATTCTATACATACTATATTGTAGTATAGTTTCTAGCCACTACCCATTATTACGGTGTTTCATGTTAATTTTTTTACAAATCTTTAGGAAATAGACCATATAATCCCCTCTTTTAAATTCAGTTTTTTTTTTTTTTTTTTTTTAAACAGCATCTCATATTGGAACTTACATAGCAAAAAATCTAAGGGGTAGTTTGGCAAAAAAAAAAAATCTTTAGTAAAAAAAAAAAAAATTATAAAGGACTAAAATTTAAACAATAAAATCGTTATAAGGATGTATAACAATAGAGGGATGATGTTAATGCATTAACAGAACAGAACAATGCATAGTATAGAATTGTGTAAATATGGGCCTGTATTAAGAGGGTTGGAGGGAACGACGACGACGACGACAGGACGATATGGACACGACAGAATGGTATTATATTATTTAGGTTGTTGGCATGCACCATAATAAATCACAGCACCATAGAGCTGATGCTTGACTATGCTGTATGTGTAATACAAAATGAGTAATTTAGAGTATAACTAGTAGTGATGACTATATAAGCGATTTTTCGGAGGTTATTTTTATTTTACATTTTGTGAAATAAATGTAATCTTAACTTGACAGAGTATTTATGAGAATTTTCTGCTAAAATGCAGATTTAATTTAAATACTTCGTATTGGTTTGTTATCAAAAAAAAAAATTTATTAGTAATTTTAGTAAAAAATCTGCAAAATGATAGAAAGGGGCTGCTGCCACCTAACCGCTCGCGATAAATGTTTACAAATTTATTTATTATAATTTTTTCATTTAAATAATACAATTTTATTATCATTTGATTTATTTTTTATATCCTCGCCCACAAAAGGGGGCGGACTAAAACAAATGAAATTTTCTAGTACCCTGTGTTCAACTGCAGGAATTTGATTTTCTTTTGATATAAAAATGTTTTATTTGCTTACAAGAGTACAAAAAAACTGTTTTAACAAAGGTGTTTTTTTCAGAGGTTTTTTAGTTCTTTAAGAGAAACTTTTTCCTTTTACCCGATTTTTCACATGTCCGAATTTAACCAACCCATGACCATAAGACCATATTCGTTCCAAACTTTAGAAGTCACATAGACGAACGAACATCGCTAGAATGTTAATATATCTATATACTTTATAGGGTCCTAGACCGATATTTCCATGCGTTACACACGAATTTAAAAGGCGATTATATTTCAAGTTTCTTCCCAGCAAAACTTAGATTACCAAATAAGGTATAAAATAAGGTATAGGATCTCTTATTTTATACATTGCAGCATTAATGATTTTAACAGGCGATGAGACTCAAAGTAATGCATCTACATTATCACAAAGAATACCAGTAAGGTATAAAATAAGTCATAAATTTATAACGAAGAATACGAGTAAGGTGTAAAATATATGATATTTTATAGGTTACGAGAAATGAAATAATATAGCATACCAGAAGATAATATATAAGGTGTTGCGAGTAGGGAAAAAGTAATTTTGTATTAAATTTACTCACGTGATTGTAAGTGAGTGTAAATAGATGAAATTTGCTCGTGTGTGTGTGTCGTTAGAAATTTACTGTCTTAAGCCCGTCTCTAGTTTGAACTTATGCATTTTTTATAAAATAATTATTTTTTATGTTATTGTAATGCATTATGCATCCAATTATAAATAATGCATTATTTCAAACTTTCAAATACCTAAGACAAATAATTATATGTGCACTGTATTATATTGAGTTATAGGAAAGAAAACAAAATATTTTTTCAAGTTTAGTTGATATTTTGATATGTTTTTAAGTAAGCTTTAAAATCATAAAAACATTAATTTTAAACTTTATTTTTTAATACAGAAAATAAGGAATGAAAATATACTTCATAGAAAATAATTATATGTGCATAAAGGATAATTCATATATTTTCTTTTTGATGTACAAAAAAATTAGGTTATATGAATATTTAATGAATATTTATACTTGTTTAAGACTACGAGGCATAAAACCAATCAAGTTTTTTAATGTGCCAATACCATTTTTCCCTCGTTTCATCAATATCGCAAATTTAAGTCCTTAGCGCGTTGTGTACCGCTTTGACCTTGAAACGACCTTGGCAGAAAGGGTCCTAAGGAGGAATTTAGTTAGGTTTATGTCAGGACTAATGTCTGGCCACTTCAATACTGGTATGCTGGGCGCATTAAACAAGTTTTTTGTCAAACCAGTTACATGGATTGGAGCGTTGTCTTGGTGGAATGTCCAATTATCTCCACACGGTTCGGTAGAAAAGTCTATTAAATGTTCCCGAACAAGTAAAATTATATTGTTACATTATTTTTAGTATGGGCAAATCATATTCGGAACCCTCCTCTTCATCCAAATGCACCCCATACCATAACGGATTCGCAACCGTGATTTTGCAAATAGCACGTTTGGCGCGGCTGTCTTAAATCTCTCCAATATTGGTATTGACGATCATTGCCATCCAAATTCAACTTTTTTTATCACTAAATAAGACGAAAAAAAGTTAAATTAAGACGGCGCTGATGGTCACCACTTCTCTTGTAGAGATTTAACACATTTCCGCCAAACGTGCAATTTTCGAAAGCACAGTTTCGAATCCGTCATGGAACAAGATGCATTTGGATCATGAAAAAGGGTTTGAATATGATTTGTTTCCAATAAAAATAGTGCAAAAATATATTTTTACTTGTTGGGGACCATTTAATAGACTTTGCTACCGAACTGTATGGAGATAATTGGACATTCTCACAAGATAACGCTCAAATCCATGTCACTCGTTTTACAAAAAAACTTCTTATATGCGCACAACATACCAGTATTGAAGATGTCAGCCTTTAGTCCCGACCTTCACCCAATTAAATTCCTCTTTAGGACCTTTTGTGCCAAGGTCATTTCAAAGTCAAAGCCGTACAAGACCATTAAAGGACTTTAACTTTAAATACTGACAAAACGGGGGACAAGGGGTATTGGTCCATTAAAAACCTTGGCGGGTTTTATGCCTCCTAGGCTTAAAAAAGTTTAAATACATAAGGCGACCACAAATTTTCACAAAATACTTATTTACATTGCAAATCAAAAAGAATATATAGGAATTTTCTTCTATGCACATATAATTATTTTCTATAGAAAATATATGAAGTATTTCCTTTTTCGTTATTTTCAGTTTTAAAAAATAAGGTATAAAATTAAAATGTTTATGATTTTAATGCTTATATATAAACAAAATAAAATATTAACCAAACATAAAAAAATAATTTGTTTTCTTTTCTATTACTCAATATAAAAAAATGCACATATAATTATTTGTCTTAGGTAATACATAATGTAACCAAATATAAGTCATCCATGATTTAATGTTTAGAAATAATAAATATGAAATACATTTTTTCCAATAATCATGCATTACGTAGCAAATTATTAGTAATGCATTATTTTTCACTTGAAAATAATACGTTGTGGAACAAATGTTTGGTAAGACATCCTAAAATAATGCTACAAATAAGGTATATACATTACCTGGTAATGTGTTATATAATCACTACCCATTACCAAAGTTTTGCTGGGTTTTGTAAAATGATGCTTGTAAAATCCAAATTCGGAAAAGCTCAATTGACATTCACAAATGATCAACGTCACTTGAAATACCATGGCACTAAGTTGGGCGCCATTTGATAGTAAATATTTTTCTGACTTTATTTGTTTAAACTTTTTCAATTTACAACAAAAATAATATCAATGACATCCATGCTGTTTTAAAAATGTTTTTCGACATGAAATTTTTAAAAATTTGAGTAAAAATTTACAAATGTCATGTTGGGATCTCAGAATACTTAATTAAAATTAAGAACACAAAATTAAAAAAATTGACCAGAAATTCCAAAAAAATCGTATTTTAATCTCAGATACTCAATTACAATTCAGAATAGAAACACAAGAATGATGATTATTCACTAAAAATACAATAGCCCCGCTTTGGGCGCCAATTCGACAAAGTGAGGTTTTTGATAGCAAGAACTAGTCTGATTCTTTTTGTTTTCATATTTTTAATTTGTAATAAAAATAAAATATTTGTTGTATTTCAAATATTTCAAAAAATTCGTTGAAATTCAAAAAAAACTTTAACTGAAATTTAGGTTAAGTTTAAAATCCTGTTGAAAGTTTAAAAATCCTTTTAAAATTTAGAAAAAACTAACTTAAATTTGTAAACTTCCACTTAAAATACAGGAAAGTCTATTGTTCACCTAAAATATTGTAGGCCCTATTTGAGCGCCAATTTTTTGTTTTTTTTAAGCACTTTATCAAGTTTGTAACTACCCGAAATATTGGTCCTAGATCCACTTTTAAGTATACCGATCGACTCAGAATCACTTTTTGAGTGGGTTTAGCGATGTCCGTCCGTCTGGTTGTCCATGTAAACGGTGTAAACACGATACAGGTCGCGACTTTTAATTAGTTGACTTGAAATTTGAAACTTAAGCTTCTTTTAGCCCGAGTACGAAGCCTATTGAAATGACTCTAATACCCGAATTATAATTGGTATCTTTCTGAAATTTTTTAACCGTGTTTTGTCTTTAGAAATCACCATTTTAAAAGAATCGGACCAGTTCTTCTTGTAGCCTTCATAAAAACCATCTTCCCGATTTTCCAATAAATGTATCAAATTTCATGAAAATATAAAATATTTAAAAAAATGTTTGTGTATGTTAAATGCGTACTTTAATAGCCTTAGCAAATCTGATTATCATCGGACCATTTTTGGACTTAGGCCCCAAATGAAAATTTCGCCCGATATTCAGTTAAAGCGGTTAATTGTCAGCAAATAAAAGCCTATTTCACTGAAATTTTAATTGTGAGTGTTTTTTGCACTTATTAAAGATTTCACAAAATATAGATCTAATCGGTCCATGTTTGAGCTTGGAACCCATTTTCCGGGAAATTCTGGTGTAGGGTATTGTATTTTCGGTCTTGACCGACTTTAATTTTCTTACTTGTTTGTAATAGCGATATGTTTGTATTTTGTATATTTAGGTTATGAGGAATTTTTTACCAAAACTTTCGAGGTTTTTTTACATTTTTGTCCATAACAATTAAACTGCTGAACCGATATTGCTTAAATGTAAACTTCTTAGTACTACAACAAGCAAATATGCTTAATTTTAGTTTAATACTTTGGCAACATTGCAACAGACGTACAAATGGACAGCGTTAAAATGTTTTAAAACCAATCAGTGATCAATTATATACATATATTCTTTATGGGGTCCTTAACTGATATTTCGATAAGTTACATACGGAATGACAAACTACCACTGACAATAAGTGAAGGTTATGAAAATACTCGAATAGAAATTTAGAAACTCACAATTGAAATCCCGAAAACATCAACTCAAATTTATAAAACGCAACAGGACTAAAAAAGTAATGGCCCCACGTTGGGTGCCAATATGACAATGGGGTCCTTAATGCCTTAGATAGTAGCAAATATTCGTATTTCATTTGGTTTAATATTTTTGATTTACAATAAGAATTTAGATTAAATATATCTTGTTTCCAATTTAAATTTAGAAAAGCCCTATTAAAATTTAAAAAAAGTCCAATTGAAATTCAAAAACCCCTAACAGGAACTCAGAAAACGTTACTAAAATTAAGAAAATTTTAATTGAAGATTGAAAAGCCCAATTTAACTACAGAACATCCTAATTGAAATTTACAAATGATAAATTTTCACTAAAAATATCATTGCCCCACGATGGGCGCCAATTAGACAATGTATGACAGTTAGTGACACCCCGTTTTTAAATTTAATTATTTTGAAAAGTATATTTCTAAAGAGTATATCAAAGTTTAGATATAAGACTACCATAATTATAGGAACCCCACAAAATCTTCAAATTTTGTAGAATTATGAAAAATAAAAAAGTCCGCAGAACGGTTGTGGAAGAATTCTAAAATTTTAAACTCATTTTTATCAATAAAAAATCTTTCAGAAATGTGATTTTTTGAAGAAATGACTTATAAACTTTAAGTTATAGTTTTCTTAATTTAGTCATTCGAAGCGCTTTTTTAAATTTTCCTTTAGGTAAGCATCACTGATAAGTGGTATACTACTACAAAAAAAAAAAAAAAAGTTTGCAAAAATTTGTATGTTGCTGTTGAAGTGCATTTAATTGATGAAATTTTGATTTCCCTTTAGTGTTTTTTTTTTGTTGTAAAAGAGTAAGGATAACGAAAATTATTTTTATGCAAGTATTGGTTAAATGTATACGAATATAAGAGTATATGCTGTATGTATGTGTGGTATTATTTCAGTTGTTCATAAATACACTCATTGTCCAATATTTGTTTCTATAAACTGGGACAGACTTACAGACGGTCGTACGGACCGACAGACAGACAATAATACCAACCGCCCGACTGATAATCACCCCTTTTGTTTTATTCTTAAAAAGAGTAAGTAGAGTAGTAGTTGTTGTTGTTCCATAAAAAAAGGATCATGTATAAATATCTAGAGGGTTGTTTTTGTTTAATTTTATTTCGTCCTTTTTGTTTTGTTTGTGTGTGTGTGTGTATTGTTGATGCCATTCGACTCATTTGTCGGTTTTAATTAATAGAAAAATTTATGGCAGTGATTGTTTTTCCAACAAAAAAAGAAGTAAACTACTTAAAATTAAATTGTTAATATTTTTCCTTTCGTCGAGTGTATTAATGTGCATAAAGAAGGAGTTTATTGTATACAGCATGGAGGTTTGTGATTATATAAATGGCTATTATTACTTCGAAATTGATTTTGCATTGTGTGTGTTTTAAATTTTTTGTATTGCAGAAACAAAATGAAAAAAAAAAACATATTTTTTATTGAAAAAACAATGCAATTTTGAAATTGAAGTATTTTTAAATGAAACAACAATACAAAGAAGGAGCGAGCGAACAGCAGCTGTGTGGTAATTAAGGAGTGATATGTTTAAAGATTTTTACAGTGTTTTAATTTGTTTAGTGTTTTAAAATTGAATTTTTAGTGTTTAAAGTGTTTCAATTTCATATTGTTTTAAATGGATTTAAAAATATTTTTAAGTGATTTATTGTATGTAATTATAATACTCTTTCAATTCAGAAATGTTTTCATATTCTAATAAAAAAATTTTAAGTCCTATCTAAAGCGCCGCATGTCAAAATATCATCGATTTAATTTGTTTTTAATTTTTCAATTTTCAATGAAAATAAACACAGACAAGTTTTTATATTTTTTTCAAATTCAGAAAAACTCAAAAAGTCCCTATTAAGAATCGAAATTCCGAAAATTCCAAATGAGTTTAAAAAAATCCAAATTAAAATACAAAATGACCAATGCTTAACAAAAAATTAATAGCCCCACGTTGGGCGCCAAATGGAATTAAATCCATAAATACCAGAATTTTCCAGTTTTTAGCTCCCAAACTATTTCTCTAATTTTCCCAAATTAAATTCATAAAAATAACACAAATATAATAGCCCCACGTTGGGCGCCAAATGGAATTATATCCATAAATACCAGATTTTACCAATTTTACCTCCAAAATCTATTTCTCTAATTTGTCCTGATCCTCAATGCATGCAAGCTTCAGGAAAATCACTGGGTGTCCTTCAAACCCTTCCTTCTAAGAGGATTTTTAATTTTCGAGCCACTGTTCGATTTTGCATTATAACATTTATTAAGCCTTATTTTCGATATTAGCAAATTGATTCAATTTGTTTTTAATTTTTCAATTTCAATGAAAATACACAGAGACAAATTGTTTTATTTTCCCAAATTTAACTCGGAAAACTGTGAAATAAAAATTCGGAAAAACTCAACTGAAATTCAGGAAAACAAAACTTGAGTTCAAAATGTCCTTATCGAGATTAAATTAAAACTACGAAAATTCCAATTGAGTGTAAAAAAAATCAAAATTAAAATACAAAAAGGACAATGTTTACCAAAAATATAATGGCCCCACGTTAGGGGCCAATTGGAATTAAATCCGATAAAATCCGATTTCCTCATATTTCAACTCCAAAACCTATACTTACCTATGTTTCCCTAACAAGGAAGGTCTCCCTGGTGTCACCCCCCGATCTTTATGGAATTGGTTTTATTTTGTAGAGCAGGAAAAATAAAGGGACACGTATTTATTTTAACGTCCCAAATTCATATTTAGGGGGTGAAAATGAGGGGGAAGAAACGGTAATTTTTCAGTTTTTGCGTTTATCTCCTATATAATACAAAGAAACCTAGTCATGTTACACACCAAATAAAAGGTCTTTGGAAAACCTATCTTCGTGTGCAAAGAACGTGTCCAAACATGACCAAGTTTTCATATTGAGTAAAATGCCAAAATTTTAGGACATTTTTGTTAACAAGTCGAAAAATATTTACTTTTTTGACACGTTAGTAGCATCACGAGATAGCTATTTTAAATACCTTTAATCTGATATCAAATATGCCTATATTAATTTTGAGTAAATAGGAGTAAATCGTAAAAAACTGAAAAAGGTCAATTTCCCCCCATACAAATCGACCCCCTTTAAAAATGGGTTTGGGCCGCTAAAAAAAATACGTGTCGAATTAATTTTCGTTCTTCGTTTTAGGAGCCCGCCCTAAAAATTAGTTTGAACAACATATCCAAATTTCATGAAGATCGAAGGGTGACACCAGGGAGACTCTCCTTGTAAGCTAAAAACATTTATTGAGCCTAATGTTTTATAGTTACAAAAATTCATTTTAATTCTTTTAGAATTTTGAACTTATTCAATTCAAATTCAGAAAAACACGACTGCAGCTCAAAATATCTCTATTGGGATTTGAAAAATTGATATTGAACTTCAGAAAATCCCAATGGAGTTTAAAAAGTTAAATTGGAACACAGAAAAGCTTAATGTTTACTAAAAATATTATGGCCACACGTTGGGCGCCAATTAAAATAAAACTTCAAAATAACAGATTTTCTCATTTCACATCCAAAACCCTATTGAGAATCGGAAAATACTAATTAAAATTCCAAAAATTCTGGATAAGTGTCAAAAAATTCCAATTGAAATATGGTCTCCAGTTGGGCGCCAAAATCTAAATACCCGATTTTCCCATTTTCACGTTAAAACTTTAACTTTGGATGCTAAAAAAAATATATTTCCCTAATTTTTCCTTCTCCTCAAAATGTGAAAGCTTTAGGAAAACTGTGGGCCCACCGAAAGACCTTTTTTGTTAGTTGTTTCCTAATGTCAGGGTATATTGATGTTCTGTCCCTTGAGGGAGGGGTAAAAGGTAAGTGAAAACTGTAACACAACAACAATCATTAAGCCAAAAATCAGATGAGTGAGACTTAAAGGGGTTTTTCCTTAGTTTTTGAATTGAATTTCCAGTTCAGATCCAATTTTTACACTAAAAAACGCTTAGAAGTATCTAGTCCTACCCAGGCCCCACGCTGGAAGTCAATTTTAATAAATTTATCTTATTCAAATTTAAATTTGCAATTCCGCGTGTAACCATATTCATATATATTTATGATCCATGATGGATCATTTGATGAAACCGTACCGGTTTTCATTGAAATCACGATATGTAAAAACAAAAAATTTTTCGAAAATTATAGTCTTACGTAGGTGAAGTTCGCAAATAAACCAAATTGGATTCATCATTACACATATAAAACATTTGGAAGTTAGATAAAACAAAACGTGATTTTCGAGCGACCGTCTTTTTGTTATAGTTGGAAAACTGCTTTGTTTAATATTTAAATAAAATTAAAATTTGTTTGATTTTTTTCTTAATTTAAAATGAAAAATAATTTAGAATAATTTACACTTTCAAAAGAATCATGTAATGTTAATCGGGCCCCACGTTGGGCACCAATTTTAGTAAATTAAAAATATTCGAATTTCTCTGGATTTTTTATCCTCCATAAAAAATATAAAATGTCACTCCCCAGCAGAAATGTTGCTGAGATGGAAGCAGATTAACAAAAAATTAAATTTTTTTTCCTTAATACTTTACTGCACCCTCAAGAGCGCACTTTGGATGCGCTTTAAAGAGAAGCTGTACTCCCAAACTCTCGACTAGTTGTTGCAGGGTCCGTATTTTACACATTGAAATATCGGTCAAGGATCCAATATATTATACATGTTCATGATAGATGAGCAATTTAACACGGTCTAGGGATCTTCATAAATTAGCCAAATCGGAACCGAGGGGAAAACCCGCTTCAAAAAACACACGCCACCATATAAAATATTTTGATGTTAGAAAAAGTTCATTGTGCGGTTCGTGTAAGCCGAATAATTTAATTTTTACATTCAAATCACATTGGCCCCACGTTGGGCGCCAATTTAATAAATTGATTCTATATGAATATCTATTAATTTTTATAAAAATACAAAATGGTGGTATAAAAACATTGCCATTCTGTTAGTAACACATCAAAATATCAGTCAAGGATCCTATAAAGTATATTAATGATCCTTAATCGATTATAAAACTTAGTAAAGTCCTTATATCAATTGAAATGCCGAGTATGACCAAAAAATATAATATTTTCAGTGTACATTTACGAAATTTCTACCAATTAATTTCCTAGAATTTTAGTTTACCTACATATAATCAAGTTTAATATTTACATACTCATATCCCATAACCATAACACTGAAAAATTCCTTTGAAATTCTTTTGAAATTCTGTCTAATAATTTACAATGCTCCAATTCCTTTTTATGACTGTCATTTTTTTATGACACAAATCCAATATTTTTTATATTTTTATTTTAATGATAATGTCATATCAAATGAAAAAAAAAATACTTAAATACTGTTTATTTTTATCTATTTGAACCCTTTTTTTCTGTTTCACCCCTCTTATTCGGTAACATTTTCACAAAGATTATTTACATGTGCCTTTGTTTTAAGAACTTGTGGCCTTTAGAGTACGACAGCAAAAAAAAAAAAACTCGTTCAAGTACTTTTTTCCGGTACTCAATGCGTAATCTTGTATACATATAATTTTGAGCACACATGAGTGAGGGATGAGGGGGTGGAGAGGGGGCGTTGGGGTGACAGATGGATAGGTTAAGAGATATGCATGTCAAAACATTTGTGTATTTCAAACACAATTTACTATATGGATGATGACACTTAGGAATAAACCCTAGAAATAAACATTATAGAAAGTTTTAAGCTTTATAACTTAAAGATGGGAAGGTAAGAAAAGGTAAGTATATTAAGATTAGCAAAGAAAATCAAAATTGAAACCTTTTAAAATTTAATGCAATCAAAATAAGTGGCTGATGAATTAGCAGAAAATCTGAAAAAAACACTGAAACATAAAGTATGCATTTTCGTGACCATTGATCGGTTTTACAACAATTTACGACAGGAAAACCGATTGTTTTTACAACTTGTTAGGCCTTGTCATATAATCCCGGCTGAGATGCAGCAAAAGTCGGACTATGTAGCACCTTGGATGTATAATCTATACACAGCATGCAACAACTGGTCGTATATTCCTTTAAATTGGAGGGATACCAGTCGTCTTTATCCCGAAGGCTGGGGAAAGTTCCCCCACAGCTCCGAAGGATTTCAGACCAATTAGTATGTCTTTTTTTTTTAAAGACAATGGAATGAATGATAGACTCATATTTGCGTAGAGTGATTGACCCGATGTTGCTTTTGACAAGGCAACATGCATATAGCTAGGGTAGATCAACGGAAACAGCTTTTTATGAGCTCGTTGGTACCATCGAGAGATCGCTTTCGGTAAAGGAGAACACTGTGGTGGCCTTTCTTGATATAGAGGGGGCTCTTAATGGTGGAAAAAGTACTTGCCGATAGACATATAACGTCTGAATTGGGAGCATCTGTCATATCTCGATTTTTTTCACTACAGGGAGGTGTTCTCTCGCCGCTTCTTTGGAACCCGGCACTTAATTCAATGCTTCTATATCTAGAAGCATGTGGTTGTCATGTTGTCGCATATGCTAATGATGTCGCGATTGCGGTAAAGGGAAAGCTTTTGGCAACATTTAGGGACATTCTTCAGGGTTCTCTGAATGATCTGTGTTAATGTGCAAGAGGCTGTGGTGTTTGTTAATCCAAGTAAAACAGAGCTTGTTTTGTTTGCAAGGAAAAATAAGATTCCTGCTTTTGATCCTATTTCTCTTGACGGCACTGAATTACCTTCTCAGACGAAGCCAAGTATCTTGGAGTATTTTTAGATAGGAAGTTAAATTTCAGGCGTAATATTGAGGAACGGGTGAGAAAAGCAACAATTGTTTTATATCCTGTAAAAGGGCCATTGAAAAACGATGGGGTTTTAGGACTAAAGTCGTTCATTGGACCTATACAGCAATGGTGCGTCCAATTCTGCTGTATGCAATCATTGTTTGGAGGCCTGCTTTGGAAACATAAGCGAACTGTGTCTTTATCACGAATATACAGAGAATGGTGTCGGTGTGCATCACTGGTGCTCTTCGTACTACACCTACGGCTACATTCGAAATCCTCCTTTACCTGATACCATTGGATATATTGTGTAGGCAGTGTGAGGCTACGTCGGCAATTCGACTTAATAGCACACTGCAATGGAAGAGCGACAATTTTGGTCATAGCGCGATCTTGAAAAAGATAACAATAACACAATAAGTGAACTGTGCTCCCTTTACCACTATGATACCATCCAGGGATTCTTGGATGAGGGGCGGGTGGTGGAGCCTCTATACATTTTTACACAGTTGTATCGAAGCCACACAAACAAGTAGGCTTCAGAGACTAATCGGAAGAGATAGGATTGAGCCTGGCTCAAAGATTGCCAGATCATTGTAGTGTTTACCAGGCAGAGATGATGGCAATAAAGGAAGTGGCTGGCTGGTTGAGTTTTAATGTCTTGTCCACAACCACAGTCCACATCTATTTCGACAGCCAAGCCGCTGTAAATTTCGTGGAGGCAATGTTTCTAAAATGAAGATCTGCCCCTTACTGCCGCACGTCTTTAAATGAGATGATCAAGCAGTTTTAAATACGACTCATATGGGTGCCAGGGCACAGAGACATTCTAGGGAATTGCAAAGCCGATGAGCTTGCAAGACTGAGAACTACCTAACAGGTTCCAACGGAATTGGAATGTGTTGGTATGCCTCTAGAAACTTGTAAGCAAAATATTTGTTCCGCGAAAGAGACTAATCAGAGACGGGGACATGGATAGACGTGTGAGACTACACGCCTCTATAACTTGCTAGCAAAATATTGACTTATCAGAGATGGGCTCATGGATGGACGTGTAAGACTACACAATAGACTTGTCCTTCTCTTAGAAGTGCACAAGTGAGCTGATATCGCTTCCAACAGAAGAGATTTCGACGGTGATTGCTATAATTATCGGACACTGTCCTATAGGGAAGCACGCCGCTTGGTGGAGCCTCTATACATTTTTACACAGACGGTTCGAAGCTACATGAACAAGTAGAAAGAATCTATTCGGAAGAGCTTGAGCCTGTCTCGAATATTACCAGATCACTGCTGTGTTTACCAGGCAGATATGCTGGCAATAATGGAAGTGGCTGGCAAGTTGAATTGTAATGTCTTGTCTACAAACACAGTCAATTCCCTGGAATCAATGTTTCTGAAAAGAAGATCTGCCCTTAACTGCCGCACGTCTTTAAATGAGATGGCCAAGCAGTTTAAAATACGACTCCTATGGGTCCCAGGGGACAGAGACATTCCAGGGAATTGGCAAAGCCGATGAGCTTGCAAGTCTAAGAACTACCTTACAGGTTCCAACGGAATTGGAATGTGTTAGTATGCCTCTAGAAACTTGTAAGCAAAATTCACAGTTCCGCGACGAAATCTAATCAGAGATGGGAACAAGGATGGACGTGTGAGAACTTCTCTTCGAAGTGCACAAGTGAGGTGATATCGCTTCCAACAGGAGAGATTTCGACGGTATAGGGAAGCACGCCGAGCAGTTTAATGTGCCTATAAATTACTTTTGCCGGAGTTGCATGGATGAAGAAGAGGTGGAAACTGTAGAACACTTCCCAGTTGGCAACGTCCTCGACCCATCCTCAGTGACGGAGCGGTGACATGTCAGAGTCACTGCTGACATCCACAAGACATCTCTATGTAGTGGGTTGAGGACAGTTTCATACAAATTTTCAAAATGTCCTCACTCAAAGTCAGCAATGGTCAGGGCTGACCTTCTGGGGACATGTCAGCTAAGACTTCTTTGGGGAAATGTCTGACGTAGATCGTGCGAAAATACAAACAAATTTCGTATTTCCTTTAGTCTTTACTTTTATCCATTTTCCTTTATAAATTATCTTTCTCATATTTAGAAAAATCTTTTCGCCTTTTTTAGTCCCAACTGGATTTGAACCTGGAACCTCCAGTTTAATAGTCCCACACCTAACTGCTTATTCCAAACTTTATTTTGAAGAGGAATTGTCCACACTCTTTAAGCAAACATTCAGTGCTGACAATGATAGGACATGTCATCAAGGATTATCTATGATTTGTCAGAAACTGAAGACATTTCCTCAAGGAATCAGTGTGGATATTTCCTCAGTGACACATTTTCCAACTGGGTTTATCTGGCATTGCCTGGCACTTTCTGGTCAGAGACTTGCATTACTGGGATTTAGAGAGCTGCACGATCTTTCTGATTTGTCGGATGTCAAAATTAAATATCGAAGGAGTTTAATAAGGAGCTCAAGTTGGTTTAACGGCAGGGACTAGTAGGGGAATCCTATTACCGTCCCGTGGTATTACAACGAATCTCAGTGTGTATGTGTGCTGACGTAAAGCGTTAGCAGCCACTTACAACCTAAACACAATAAAACCTTATTCAGATAAGCTTCCTTCCTAGAAAGTAGTTAAATACGTTTGCCGATGATATTTTTAAATTCTTTAAAGATGCACAAAAAACAAGATAATTTTACACAAAAAAAAAAAATATTATTATTTCAAAAGCCAAAGTTTTGATATATTAACAAACAATTTAATTGTATTGACAAGTTGCATTGTTCAATAAAAAATTAATTACGGTCTTTTGTCAATACAATTAACTTTATGTATATGTAACCAAATTTTTAATTAAACATAAAACATATTTTTTTCTTTCGCGGAACTGTCCAGGAACATATTTTTCACATAAATTTTAAATTTTTATGCAAATTTTTCTATTCTGATAAAGTTGCGAATGAGTAAAATTTCGTTTTCTTAAATCTCTTAAAAAAAACAGATAGGTTCTTTTGTTAGCGCATTGGCGGTATGTAGATACAAACAAATAGGAAAAGTATAAACACCAACATCAGTTAGTAACTCTCACGCCTTTTTGTGTCATAAAATATGCGTTTTTAACCCGTTTAATGGTTTGATGATAGCATTTTCATGTTGTCACTCTTGTTGAATGCAAAGAAACGAACCGAGTAGTTGTAGTATGCTTTGTGTGTGTGTATAAGTTGAAGTACTACATACATTAAACAGTGGGTGGGCTAAAAGCTTTAAATATACTGGATAAGGGTAAAAATAATTTTCGTGTGTGCTTAAAGGGTTCCTCGAAAAGTTAAAAAGCAGCTGTTATGTCAAAATGCAGAAAAATCCCTTAATCGCTGTTAGAAAACATTCCCCCTAAATATGAAGATTTTTATATGTTTCAGCATTTCATGAGAATTTTCTTACCTTTCCTTGATATTTTCTGATTTTTTTAAAATTTTCCTGATTTTTATACCCTCCAACTACTGTATGGTTTCCATATTATTGATCCATGATCGAGTCTAAAACGTTTTATGTATGTCCGTCCGTTTGTAGGCAGGTAAGGTTCGTAAATCGGCAAAATCATACGGGGAGAAAGTTTTCTTTTGAGAAAATAAACCAACCTCTAAAAAACCACTTATAAATACTCACTTTGTCATTTCGTGCTAGAAAAATTTGGGTGACAAATTTGGAATCAGGAGGGCCAAATTCATAAGCATGAGTTGGATATTTCACTGGGAGGTTTTTGTTGTCGAACAGTGTAAACTTGCTTGAAGAGTGGTGTACATATTTTCCAGGAGCCACGAAAAAGCATTTTGTGATTTTGGGTTTCATGGGAGGTGCCATACCCTCGCCACCAACAGAGATCACACATTACTAGGATCAATTCCCGAAATCTAACTAGTTAGTTGTGTTAACACATTATGGGAATATGAAGTCAATCAGACGAGTAGGTTGGCGGGAATGTCCTTTATACATACGCTTTAGACTGCCCAGAAAAAAAGCGAAGTTTTTATTTTCTTGGGGGATACCTGCAAATTTTGTTCCTTTTTGTGCAAAAAAATTTCGGTTTTTTTTTGGGATTTTTAAAATAATATCTAGAGGTCGCGATCTCGCGTTTTATAACGATTTCTTTTTTTTGAGTTTTTTATTATTTTAAATTGTTAAATATGATTAATATGATAAAATATTAATAATTTCAGACAAAAAAAAAATAAATTAAAAATTAAATATCGCTCATTCCATGAGATGTCTCCCAGCATCTAATCAAATGTTCTTTAATTTATTTGAAATTTCGCACACAGGTACACTATGGAGCAATTAAATTAAATTCGTTTTTAGTTTCGCGAAAATCCACGAATTCGCGAACGCGAATATATTCGCGAATTCACGGATTTTCTCGGAACTAACAACTGATTTATTTTAATAGCTTCATAGTGTTCATGTGTGCAAAATTTCAAATAAATTAAGGAACATTTGATTAGATGCTGGGAGACATCTCATGGAATGAGCGATATTTAATTTTTAATTTAATTTTTTTTTGTCTGAAATTATTAATATTTTATCATATTAATCGTATTTAACAATTTAAAACAAGGTTGGTTACCGAAACGAATAACGGTAAGGGTAACGGTAACGGTAAAATTTTTTAGTTTATTTCGGTAAGGGTAACGGTATCGGTATTGAGATCGTTTCGGTAACGGTATTACCGGTACCGAAACAGCAATACCGGTACGTACCGGTATTATTTAAAAAAAAGTTAAAAAATACAAAAAACAAAATTTTATTTATTAATTCATTGCATTAAAAATACATACTTATGTGTATAACAAAAAATAGCTTTAGTACAAGCTATAATATCACAAAATATAATTTATTTGTAATTAGAGATCATTTTATTAAAAGTCACCTTTAACGTCTACTATTAGGAAAATATTTAAATTCATTTATTTTTTCAAATATTTAATACTTGAATAAAGAATAATATTGACATTTGGTCTGTTTGTTCACCCAAATTTCTTTCGCAAAAAGCTTATGCTTTCTCTAATTCCAAATTGAAGCGCCATTTTTTGCAACACAAAATACATAAATAAAGTACAATTGACATTTCTCTATATAATAGGTCTGTTTGTTTACCCAAATTTCTTACAATTTTTACTAAAATTGGAAAGCTTTGTTTACTTTTTGTATTGAAATTTCCAGCAGTAGTAAAAAATAGGAGATTGTAGTAAGGCAAACGAACAGGCATATTTTGTCTGTTCGTTTACCTTACTACAATCTACTATTTTTTACTACTTTTACTACAGCTGGAAATTTTCAATACAAAAAGTAAACAAAGCTTTCCAATTTTAGTAAAAATTGTAAGAAATTTGGGTAAACAAACAGACCTATTATATAGAGAAATGTCAATTGTACTTTATTTATGTATTTTGTGTTGCAAAAAATGGCGCTTCAATTTGGAATTAGAGAAAGCATAAGCTTTTTGCGAAGAAAGTGACAACAAAACAAATCGGATAACAGTGTTGCCAACATTAATGGAAATGCGTAAACAGTGCGTAAAGTGATCAGAATGGTTTCAAGTTAACAAAGGTATCTAAGTAATATTTTTTTTGTTTAAAATATACGAAAAAACAAAAACATCAAATATTAAAATAATACCGGTAATATACCGGTAAATACTGACAAAAATAAAGGTAACGGTAAGGGTAACGGTATTTCAATTTTTTTTTAGCGGTATCGGTAACGGTAACGGTATTCAATTTGAAAGGGTTTTGAATCGGTAACGGTATTTTAGGGGTAACGGTAACCAACCATGATTTAAAATAATAAAAAACTCAAAAAAAATAAATCGTTATAAAACGCGAGATCGCGACCTCTAGATATTATTTTAAAAATCCCAAAAAAAAAAACCGAAATTTTTTTGCACAAAAAGGAACAAAATTTGCAGGTATCCCCCAAGAAAATAAAAACTTCGCTTTTTTTCTGGGCAGTCTAATACGCTTCAATGATTTTGTAAATGTAAATAATATAGGAAATGCGAAATGTGACTTCCAAAGGGGTGCCCTACTGAAATCTAAAAAATCATCTCTAGATCTACTTCAAACCGATCGAAGATGTTTCGAGATATGTGTTTCGAGATGTTACAAATGGAACTTAAAAAATAACACTGTGCTCGAATTTGACACTTTTTTTTAACAAGCTGGGCACCCTACTGGTAAAGTTAATTCGAGTACGCTAATTTCAATGGTGCTAGCCGGTTTTTGAAGTTAGCGCTCGTATTCGCGATTTAAAATTTTGATGCTCAAGTACAATTAAAACGATATTTTTAAACTTTTGCGATAATTTTTAAATTTAAAATCATTCAAGTATGTTAAACTATCATAACAAACCATAATACCGTGAATATTTTTCGCGAAAAATATTTTTTTGTCGCGAAAAATCGTTATTTTCTAGAATTAATTGGTTTAATACAAATATTTTTAGTTTGATTTGTAATTATGACATCCATCTGGTAAAGCTAGTTCATGTACACTAAATCCCATTGTAATATCAGTTTTTTCACAGTTAGCGTATGTATTAGCGATATTCGCGTTCAATATTTTTTTTTATTTTTAAGTAAAAAAAGTATTTTTTAAATTATTTAGACAGTTTATGAATTTTTATCATCTAAACTCTATTTAATATACAAAAAAAAATTATTCGCGATATTTTTTTCGCAAAATTTTTTTTCGATTTTTTTTTTATTTTGCTATTAATTTATAAAAATGTGTAGAATATGATACACTGCAGACACAAAATTTTTCGAAAAAAATTTTTTCGCGGATTTTTTTTCGCGAAAAAAACAATGCGTTTATTAAATTTATATTTAAAAACTATCCCAAAAGTATAAACAAATAATTTTTGTAGTACTTTAGCTTTACAATTTTAAATCGTGAATATCGCTAACTTCGAAAAACGGCTAGCACCATTGAATCCAGCGTACCCAAATTAGCTTTACCAGCAGGGTGCCCAGCTAGTAAATTTTTGCGACTAGCACAGTGTAATTAATACCAGAAATAACCTTTGCTCCTACCCCATCACAGTTTTCATTCATTTTAAACACATTTTAGACATTGTTAAGAGACTTTAACAAAAAAAGACAGCAGAAAAGGAAAAACTCATTGATAAACAGAAACAAAAATGTAAAAACTTTATATACTCTAGAGTATTTCTAAATATTAGAAGAAGAAAAAATATTCTAGTTGTTTAGTGTAACAGCAAAAACGACAGTAAACGACGAGTAGCAAAAAATACACCCTCTTTTAATTTTCAAATTCAAATGTGTACTTTGAAATTTGAAACCTTTTCCAAACGACAACGATACAAACAAATATTTTTTAGCTTATTTTGCAGGAATTATAAAAATGATAATTTCTTTAACAAACAACGACAAAAATAGAAGAAGAAAAAAATAAATGAATTTAAAGCAACATCAACACCTGAATTTATGACATGCAATATGATACATAACTACACAAACAACAGGCAATGGTCCTTTGACAACACAGTACATAAATAGTATGAACTCAGGGTTTGCATTAAATGGGCACAAGTATTAGTGACAGCTAGGGGATCGGAATATCCAATCCCTAAATTCCGATTACGGAAATCCCTTGATTTTGGTTTGGTTGTGAGTTGCAGCTGGCGCTTTGCGTCAGCATACAAAGACTCTAGGATTCGTTATGATACGATTAGACAGTAATGGAGTTCCTCTACTAGTCCCTGCCGTTAAACTAATTTGAGCTCCTTTGAAACTTCTAAGATATTGAATTTTGACATCCGACAAATTAGAAAGATCGTGCAGCTCTTTAAATTCCAGTGAAGCAAGTTTCTTTCCAGAAAGTGCCGAGCAACAGCAAAAAAAAAAGTGTCCTATAGTTTACAACTTCTCCTCATCCATGCAACTCCGGAAAAAGTAATTTGCCACATTTAACCGCTCAGCGTGCTTTTCTATGAGCCAGCACTCAGGTGATGACTCATAAGTACTAATGGAATGCATAGTGTTGGTATTTGGAAAATAGGTTATGAGGAGGAGGAAAGAGGGAGTAGTTTTTGGAGGCATTTAATTTGAAATTTTCTAATTTGTATCCTACTGAGATGACCACTGCGGGGAGTTTATTGCACATACGGCTAGTTCGACTGAGAAAAGAATTTCCTTTGTAATGCGTTGTGCGCTACATCGGACAGTCACGTACGAACTAATGTGAGCTACTTATAGACCAGTACTACGAGCATGCATCCACGTCTTAGGGAAGAGTCTACCTATCTCAACTGAACACTTGCCGTGGTAACATCGATAGAACAATGACACGCAACCCACATTCCGAAGATACTCCAGTGAGTCAATATAGCTGAATACCCTACTGTCATTTACTAACTTCACGCACTCCTTTGCAACCGGTCCAGAAGCTCCGAGATATACCTTGAGGCTTCTGCCCAGATATGTGAGTTTTATTTCATTTGCGCTCAGATATAGGAGGTATGGATAGTAAGGAGATCAGCCGTAGTGAAGTAATTCTTGCTCCGTTTTAAAAAACGAATGCTTCTTGAATGCTTCTTTCGACACTTGAAAAACATGGTGGTTTCCGCGGACTTCACATTGAATTTTCATGCCTAGAACATCAAGAGTGTCTGCATCCTAAATAAATATTGATTCCACAGACCGTCAGTGTGTCAACATGCAACATTGGGTTTTACGAGCGTTAAAAGCGACCCTATTTGCAAGACCCCAGTGGTTCACCCCACTCGGAGATCTTTGGAAGGTCATGATTGAGTGTGCATTTATATTCTGCCTCATATCTTTATACACAGAAAGGCTTGGTCTATGATTGAAGGAAAATGAGTGACAAATCTTGCTGTCATCTGCGAAGGAATAGAAAAAAGGGTTGGAAGTTTGACTTAGGGGGTCATAAGGAAAAGGTGTAGGAGAAAGAACGGTACCTTGCGGATACTCTCTAGAGTTCGGGCAGTGGCTGATTGCTTTTCGGCAAGAATGAGTTTCCTGCTAACATTCAGCAAAAAGGTTGGATTTATCAACCGAATCTGTAAATAGTCTGTAATTTCCTTATAAGGCTTGAAATGGATAATCTAGTATTATTCTTAGCACTCTTAAAAAATGGCCAAAAGGTCTTGCTGCCCCTCGGAGCAGCAAGGACCTTAGCACGCATACGCCGTACGTACAGAAGCTTTTCGCCTCTGAGTACTTTGGCGCATTCGTTTCTCGCCTGTTTGCGTATTGCGTCAGTAACTAGATTTTTGTCATTATGCCAATTACTGAACGTATTCTTTTTGGATCTGACTGCATTTCTGCACGTCTGATTAAACCTGCACTTATGTTTTGGCTTAATCGAAATTTGCTTAGATGAAAATGAAAAGGTTTCGAGTATTACGAAACTGCCTTCAACATACGGAATATGTTAAAATATATCAAGCTGAGTAAATTTGATGAGACACATGTGTGGACTTAAATAGTCATGATATGGGACAGGAAGACGGAAGAACGTGAATTGATGTGTAGAGAAGCCCAACACCCCACCACAATCTCCCCTCCCCGCCCCCTTCAACGCCCCCTTTTCGTGGTCTTGTCAACCTCTCAACCTAACCTAACATATGGAATGTGTGTTGGTTTACTCACAAGTAGCACAAGGTGATCCAAAAAGTGCGCAACGTACAACACCTCGGGAGTCGTTTGGCAAGAATAGGGAAGCCATGAAACATTGTGTACTTTGAAGTCCCAGCAACGACAATCTCGCTACTCGGACAGTTCCCAAGGATTCCATTACAACAACCACAGTCGAAATATTTCCTCTTTGAAGCGATATCAACTCACTTGTGCTCTTCTGATTAAGAGAAGGCAAATCTGTCGTGTAGTCTCTTACCTCCATCCATGTGCCAATCTCTGATTAGCCTCCGTCGCGGAACAAATCTGTTTATTTTGCTTTCAGGTTTCTAGAGGCATACTAACACATTCCAATTCCGTTGGAACCTGTAAGATAGTTTTCAGACTTGCAAGCTCAATGGCTTTGCAATTCCCTGGCATATGTCTGTGCCCTGGGACCCATATGAGTCGTATTTCAAACTGCTTGGCCATTTAATTTGAAGACGTGAGGCAGTAAAGGGCAGATCTTCTTTTCAAAAACATTGACTCCAGGAAATTGACCGCTGCTTGACTGTCGGAAATGTTGACTGTGG
Organism: Pegoplata infirma; assembly: GCA_963921195.1. Taxonomy (NCBI): domain Eukaryota; kingdom Metazoa; phylum Arthropoda; class Insecta; order Diptera; family Anthomyiidae; genus Pegoplata; species Pegoplata infirma. Next base: position 33,062,377 of record OY992536.1, read on the forward strand.
TTGTAGACAAGACATTACAAATCAACCAGCCATCCGCAGATAACGCAGCAATGATCTGGAATTCTTCAAACCAGGCTCAAGCTCTTCCGAATAGAGTTTATTCTACTTGTTTAGGTAGCTTCGATCCATCTGTCTTAAAATGTATAGAGGCTCCACGACGTGCTTCACTATAAGACAATGTGCGGTAATTACAGCAACCACCGTAGAAAACTCTCCTGTTGGAAACGATATCAGCTCACTTGTGCACTTCTAAAAGAATGACAAGTCTGTCATATAGTCTCACACGTCCATCCATGTGCCCATCTCTGATAACTTTATATTTTGCTTGAAAGTTTCTAGAGTTTTCATTACAGCAACCACTGTCGAAATCACTCCTTTTTTGAAGCGATATCAGCTCGCTTGTGCGCTTCTGATTAAAAGAAGGTCATTATCTGATTAGTCTCCGTAAGAAACTTGCCGTATATTGCAAGTTTCTTGCGGCATTCTAACACATTCCAATTCCGTTAGAACCTGTAAGGCAGTTCCCAGTCTTGAAAACTCAACAGCTTTGCAAAATTAGTCGTATTTCAAACTGCTGAAACTTTTCTGTATGAAAAATGTTTTAGAGTCTAAGATTTTTTCTATGCGAGAAATGTCTAAGACTTGTTCTATACAAAAAATGTCTCAGAATCTGATACGGGAAATATCTCGGAATCTGAGACTTTTTCCATATGAAAAATGTTTCAGAATCTGCATATTTTTTTATAAGAAATGCATACGAAAAATGTGTTTATATCTGGCCTATTGCACACGTGTGATCGAATGCCTAAAACGGTACTGTATATTTGGAAAATATCTCGAATGCATTCCTGTTTGCATACTACTTACATGTACTGTGTTTAAAAAACACACACTCTCAAATTGATAAAATTTTATATATAAACGAAGAAAAAGCAACAGTATTGTTGTATAAGTGTTTGTAGTGTACCCAGTTGGCCAAAACGTCGTAGACGACTCTGACTTCAACGATTTCGTAAGTGATAGTTAAGAATTTGTCGTTCAAGACATGTGTCGATTGAATTTTCTCTAACGACAATGCAACGGAAATATTCGCTAACGACTAGCTGCATGACAAAATACTCAACTGGTCTTGTGTAACATCCAGTTGAAGACAAGTTAAGCGACAAAATCTAGTACTTGTCGTGTATAGAAAATATATTGAAGACAATATGACCGAAAATGTCTTTAAGTTGTCTTCGGCCAAATTTGGTTCACGACAAAACAAGCGACAATCTCTCTTATGTGTCGTGTATTTAAATTCCGTTAACGACAAGATTAGCGATTATGTCTTAAATATGTCGTCAGTTGATGCCGATTGAAGACAATATGAGCGACAATATCTTAATGTTGTCGTCAGCCAAACTATGTTGATGACAATATGAATGACAACTTCTTTTAGTTGTCATCTGTTGCTCTTGGTTTACGACAGGCTGACCGACAATATATAAGGACTATCGTCAATCGCACTCTCCGTTGACGACAATATAGGCGACAATTTCGTTAAATTGTTATTTATTGCTCTTTGTTTACGACATACTGGTCGACGATATTTAATATTTGTCGTGTGCTTACTTGCCTTAACTCTGTTTTGCGAGAAACAAACCAAATAACGGGACCATAATAGCGGCAATAAAAAATATAAAATGTATATAAGTAAAATAGTTAGTTGTTCATAAAAATTAATCGAAAAAGGTGCATTTTGTGAGTCGTGATCTTAAAATAATATGTTAAAAAAGTTTTAAGTAGAACATACAAAATTTTACATGGATCATCAAATTGTAAATGAAATCTTCAACTTGTTTATTGCTTTTTTTAAAAATTAATTTGGAAAATTATGTATTAACATATTTATATATGTATTTTTTCATTATTTTAATAATAATATTTTCTTATTACTTTACGTCATTTTTAACATAAAAAAAGTTAAATTTAATTATAAAAAATAATGTTCTTAAAAATTAAATAAATGAATTTAAATAAAAATTAATAAAAAAAATATGTATAATCTTTTTTAGTTGAAGAAAATGTCTCTTATACGGTCGTGTACGACTGTATGGGCGCAAGTGTCGCTCAAGTAGTCGTCGATGACCCTATGAGGGAATGTTTCGCCTGGACGGTCGTCAACGATTACATAGAAGATAAGGTCACCTATATGGTCGTCAACGATAAAGTGAAGGACACAGTCGATCAAAAGGTCGTACACGATAATTTGAGGGCATAATCGCTAACATCGTCGTCGTAAAAATTCATGACACTCTGAGCGACAGTGTCGCTCATCTCGTCTTGTATGATTTTTGGATCTTTTGTGTGAGCGTGTCGTTCACGACTTGTGTGGACTGTCCTCCATCTGTCTTCAACGATTTACAAGGGTCGTGCACCCGTCGTCTAAGATGTCTTGAAGACAGAGCCAACTGGGTAGGTTTGTTTCGGTGTATGTTTATGTATAAGTGATTGTATTAAAAGTTTTTGTTAGTCTGTTGTTGTAAAAAACAGGACACACCTTTTAATTAATAAAATTATATAGCAATCAACTATTTTTGTCAGTATTTTTTTTGATGTTGATGTTGCTGGTATTTGTTATTATCCTTTTTTTGTAGTATATTGTTGTTGTTATAACATTCTCTACATAATTTCGATAAATAATTTTCATTCTTCCTTGTTTTTTTTTTTTGTAATTCTCTTGTGACTCTTTTTATGTTGACTCCACTCCCTACTATCATATTCAAACATTTTCTATTATTTTAAGTTTTTTTCTTTCAGTACATACTCTTTTTTTTAGTTGATATGTTGTTGCTATTGTCGTTGTCATTGTTTACTCATACACACACACACACACACATAAAGTTTGTTTTACAAGCATTTATGTATGCATACATACATACAGATATCCTTTGACGTCATTATTTACCCATATACACAATTATGTAGGATATTTATGTGGTATTTGAGAAGTTATTTTTATTTGTTAAATGTTTTTTTTTCTTTTTTTTTTATTATTTTCTTTTTTTATTTATGTGGTTTTTCTAATAGGTGAATTATGATGTAATATTCATACACACACATTTCATTAAATATTAAATTAAACAAAGGTTTTGTTAGAAGTTAGTGAAACTTGTTTAATTAAATTAAATTTACCATTTACAGTTATTAATAGAGAAAATATATAAATTTAAGCGTAACGTTTGTAACATAAAGCTCTAACAATAAGATATATTTTTGATACTCGATCAATTTTAAGTGGCCGTCTGTTGAAATCACATTTTTGGCAAAACTATTATATATTAAGGACTATTTTTAATTCCTAAATGTTTTTCATACACCTAAGTGTACTGTATGTAAAAATGGAAGAAATTGGTGTAGTGGAGAAAAAGTTATGACTCAAAGTGTGAGTCATAATATTATTTTGTGCGTATGAGTAATGTTTATCTAAATATAATAATGCGTATGAGTAATGTTTATCTTATAATAAAAAACAAACAAATTCTGAAAAATTCGAAAAAAATCAGAAAAAATAGGAAAAAAGTCGGTCAAGACCATATAATTTATATCATTATTAAAAAATCAATTAAATTATCAAAGTATACATTATACCTGTTCTTAAATGCAAGGGAAATTTTCAAAACGTATTTTTTTAACATGGATGGTCCCAGTTTTGTTTATTGGTATCTAGAAATTTAAAATTCAAAATTTGGAGACAATCGGATAAGTGGAACACGTGCCGAAAATCGGTTAAAAATTTTATAAGGGGACCAAAAAAATTTTTTTTTTTGGTTTAAAAAAAAAAAAAAAACAAAAATGTACTTTAAACTTACTTTTCCAAAAAGTCAAAAATAAATAAATTTTTTATTTTCAATTATCTTTCTAACCAGCTAAAAGACACTAAAATCGGATGAAAAATGACAAAGTTTTAAATACTTCCCCAGATCATAAGGCCGTAATTTTTTTCGATGATAACAAAATTTTATTTTCAATTATATTGTCCACTTGGCCTTAATTTTATTCTACGTTAGTTTAAGACCTAATGAAATGATAACCCAACAATTCAAAATAAATAATGTAGTGATACCCTCCACAATTTCAAAAAGATTATTGCAAAAAACTTTATTTAAAAGGAAATAACTTTAAAAAAAAAAAATTTTGAAAAAAAAAAATTCCGCGAAAAAAAATTTTGGTAAAAAAAAATCCGGGATTTTTTTCTTTTTTTGTCAAAAAATATGTTCGTACTTGTTTAAATACGTTTTGGTGTTCAATTATGTTCACATATGTCAAACAGAAGCCGAATTAAAGCATTTTGTATTTTTAGGTTATGTTGAATGTACTGAAATTTTTGAGGTGTGCTTACATTTTGCTTCATAACTTTTGAACCACTGAACCGATATCGCTCAAATGCAATACCAAACTTCTCGGGAGAACAGTCATCTCTGTGCAATATTTTGTCCGTGAGAGCATTTTCCACAGACAGACAGACGGACAGACGGACATCGCTAGAATGTCTTAAAATCGATCGGGCATCATGAATATATATACTTTATGGGGTCCCAGACCGATATTTCGATGAGTTACAAACGGAATGACAAACTTATACTTATATACCCTCTATCACTAAGTGGAGGGTATAAAAATATTTTTTCGCAGATAAAAAACTACGGTATAATAGTCTGGGGAAGTACGTATAATTTGGCCCATTTTCCTCCGATTTTAGTGTTTTTTTGCTTATTAAAAAGATAATTTTATATAAAAACAAGTAAGAAAATTAAAGTCGGTCAAGACCGACCACATAATACCCTACACCAGAGTTTCCCGGAAAATGGGTCCCAAGTTCAAACATGGACTGATTAGATCTATATTTTGTCAAATCTTTAATAAGTGTAAAAAACTCTCACAAATCAAATTTGAATGATATAGGCTTCTTTTTGTTGACAATAAACCGCTTTAACTGAAAATCGGGCGAAATTTTCACATGGGGCCTAAGTCCAAAAATGGTCCGATGATAATCAGATTTGATAAGGTTATTAAAGTACGCGTTTAAATACACAAACAGAATTTTAATTAAATATTTTCTATTTTCATGAAATTTCAGAGACTTATGTGAAAATCGGGAAGGTGGTTTGTATGAGGGCTACAATGAATGGTGATTTGTGTAGATGAAACATGATTACGTGCCAAATTTCAAAAAGATACCTATTATAATGCGGCTTTTAGAGTCATTTGAGTCAAAACTAAAGAGGAACTTTGTATGGGGGCTAGGTCTAAATATGGACCGATTTTTTTCCAATAGGCTTCGTCCTTGGGCCAAAAGAGGCTTATGTTTCAAATTTCAAGTCAATTGATTACAAATTGCGACCTGTATCGTGTTTACACCGTTTACATTGAGAGACAGACGGACAGATGGACGGACAGACGGACGGACAGACGGACGGACAGACGGACGGACATCGCTAAATCAACACAAAAAGTGATTCTGAGTCGATCGGTATACTTAAAAGTGGGTCTAGGAGCAATATTTCGGGTAGTTACAAACATCAGCACAAATTCATTATACCCTGTACCATAGTGTGGTGTAGAGCAGCGGTTACCAACCTTTTTGGTTAACGTACCCCTAATTTTAAATTTTTTCAGCCGCGTACCCCTGACAAGTTTTTGTTTTTGTTAAAATACTTCACATATAAATATGGTTAGAAAATTGAAACAAATTATTTTTTAAAGTTTAAATACTTGTATTACTTTTACTTAATGAAACTTATACATTCTTATATAAAAATTCGGGTTTATTGGAGTCCATAGAATACGGAAATACTCATAGTTTTTCTCGATCACTTCGCTTTGTACTTGTTTTATTAGAAAATGTGTTGAAAACCGAAATTCTTAAATAAAGGCCTCTGTTCTATCGTTCTCAACTTTTCAATTCACATGAATTTTTTCAAATCACACAAAATCGAATTCTGTGTTCTCTTTTTTACGTATTCATTTGAAGTTTAAATCGAATTTTTAGTTATTCTTAAAATTTTTACGAAAAAAGTGCATTTGTTTAACTTTCAAAAAAAAAAAAAATTATTCGGAAGTAAAATCTAGAACACCAAAAAAGTTTCGGAAATATTCATTTTCACATTTTTTATGTGAATTAATTTTTTGACGCCCTATGTTCACTATTCTTTATTTAAGTATTTGTAGTTTTCAGAAATGTATTTCTATTGATATTTAAATAAATAAAGGACATATATATGTATATATAATTTTTAGGAACCACGGCCAAAAATTTCAAAAATATATAACTTTGTTGTTTTTTTTTGCCATTTTGTTTGAAAGATATGAGTCTTACCTCTTAAACAAAACAAAAATATTGAGAATCGGTTTAAAATTGGCGGAGATACGGCCTTTTAAGTTAAAAGAAACACACTTTTTCAAAAAAAATTTCACTTTCTTTTTATCGTAAATTGATCGTGAGTAATTAAAATATTTTATTTTTATATTTTTGTAAAAATATGGTACATTTACTTTTCAAAACAAAAAATATTAAAAGCGATCAAAAATTAATGAGGAAGGCTAAGTTTTTGTAAAGATGTACCATTTATTTTTGGAGGGTACGTTAAATGTTTTTTTATTAAACAAAACTACGAAAACTACCGATTTTTAAAGGTCTTCTATTAAATACATCCTAAAAATTAAATATTAAAAATGTAGGGGTCACCGTCTCAATTTTTTTTTTGTTGCTTATTGAGTTTCGCGGATTTCAAAGAATTTTAATTTTTATCAATATTGTGTAATGACTCCCGATAAACTTTGAGTAAAAAGATAGTGAATAGTTTTTGAGAAACTGTGTTTTTTTTTAAATATAGGACCGTAGCTCAGCCAATTTTAAACCGATTCTCAATTTTTTTATTTTTTTTTTAAGGAGGTGAAACTCCTGTCTTTTATAATTATAAAGATATAATTTTTCTAATGTTTTAATTTAGGAAGTACATAACGGTGAGATCGACTCCAACTATGGACTCCAACAAACTCTATTTTTTTATGGGAACCCCTGCATTTGTTTGTTGTAGCACAATGTTATTACTAAACAAAAAAAAAATGCGCAAAAAACAACTAAAATTTCGCGTACCCCCGGGGACAGTTTCGCGTACGCCCTAGTGGTACGCGTACCATAGGTTGGTAATCGCTGGTGTAGAGTATAAAAATATTTTTTTGACTTATTTGAAAAAGAAGGTCAAAAATATTTTTTTTTTGTAAAAACTAAAAGTTTTTTTCCCGTTTACAATTTTCAACCGATTTTCAGACGTGTTCCCCTTATTCGATTGCCTTCAAATTTTGAATTTATTATTTTTAAATGCTAATGAGCAAATCTGGGCCAATCCAATGAACATTGATTTTAAGAACAGGCGTAGTGCACATAAAACCAATATTGCGATTCTTAGCCGTTCGGTATACTTGATATATGTATGAGCAAATCCATGGGAAATTTAACTGTCGTATCACCGATTTTTTTGGTTTTTGGTTATTTGATAGAGCTTCGTAAATGATTAAAAACATATTTTTTTTTGGATCAATACTTTGGAAGATATGGGCGTTTAAAAAAGCTTTTTTTTTTGACAATATTGACTTTTAGACAGTTTTTAACATTTTTGTGCTCGGAAACCGTAAGCCGTACGAAAAAACTTATTAAAACAATATTGTCAATAAAATTATGAAGATTTAAAATTTAGAAAAAAAATATTTTTTTTTTTTAAATTTCAAAAAAAAAAATGTGGAAAACCATATTTGAATGCCTTTCTTAACTGGGAAGGACACCATGGATTTCCAAAATCAAAATTTTGTATTAAACGTCCTTTTAACGCTGCTAAAATTTCAGGGAGATGTTTTTTCGTGTTGTCGAGCAATAAATTTTCAAAGTTTGTTAGATAGCCAAATATTTGCTTTTTTTTCCAAAATTTTGCCAAAAAATCAAAAATTTATCTTTATTACAAACTTTGAAAACACCTCCCTGAAATAGTAATAGCGTTAAAAAGGCATTCTAAACTTTAATAAAAAATTTTGGTTTTGGAAATCCATGATGTCCTTGACAATAGAAAAGGACATTCCAATATTGTTTTAAAAAATTTTTGTTAAATTTTTAAAAATTTTTTTTTGTTTCTAAATTTAAATTTTTCATAATTTTATCAACAATATTGTTTTGTTAAAAAACAAAAAAAACTGTCTAGAGCCAACTTTATGAGTTTTTTGCCAAAATTTAAAAAAAAATCAAATATTTGGCGCTCTATCAAACTTTGAAAATTTATTGCTCAACAATACGAAAAAACGCCACTCTGAAATTTTAATAGCGTTTAAAAGGCATTCGAAACTTTAATACAAAATTTTTGTTTTGGAAATCCATGGTGCCCTTCCAAGGAACATTTTTTTTAAATTTTAAATCTTCATAATTTTATCTACAATATTGTTTTTATAAGTTTTTTCATACTCACAAAAAAAAACTTGTCTAACTAGTAGAAAAAGTCTCGTAATCCCATTTTACCAATATTTGACAGTTTTCCTTGTTTTTTAACAAACAAAATTTCGATCGAAATTTAAATTTTTTTTGTAATTTTACAATTATTTTTGTAATTTTACAAATTTCCAACATTTTTTTTACAAAAAAATCTAGTTAATTCACGAGATTTCCTTGTAAGTTTTATTGCGCCAAAAAAGTTGTAAATTTACAATTTTATTGGTAAAAAGCTTGTAAAAAAAACTCGAAATTTTTACTAAAAATTCTCGGAAAACTACTTGTAAGTTTTATCGCATCAAAAATTGGAAAATTACAATTTTATTGGTAAAAAGCTTGTAAAATTACAAAATTATTGATAAAAAGCTTGTAAATTTACAAGGAATTCTTGTCAAATAGGAGGTGACAAAAAAATTCTTGTCATTTTACAAGTTTTTTTTTTGAGTGTAAGGAGCCTTCCTTGTGAGTACACTCAAAAAAAAACCTTGTCAAATTTCTAGAAAAAGTCCCGGTATACCATTTTACCAATATTTGACAGTTTTCTTTTTTTTTAACAAACAATTTTTGATCGAAATTTAAATTTTTCTTTGTAATTTTACAATTTTTTTCGTAAATGTACAAATTTTCAAGGTAATTTTACAAAAAAAAAAAAAATCTAGTTAAGTCCCGAGAATTCCTTTTAGGTATTATCGCATGAAAAAGTTGTAAATTTACCAATTGTTTTCCTGGGGGGTTACCGCGTATTTTGATTCGAATCGGAAATGCTTTCGAATAGAATTTTCCTTCTGCAAATAATTAAAAAGAAAGTATTTCTTAGTAACGATATTCTTCAGAGCCTGTCAGGTATTCTTAAAATTATTGAAAAATAAAAAAAAATATAATATTCCTAGAAGAATTTATTGTTACGACGGGTTCAAAATTTCCGAATTCGGACGCTTTCTTTTGAATTTAGTTACGCGGTAACCCCCCTGGGTTGTTTTAGTTCTTCAAGGGGGAATTTTCCACCCTAGTCCGATATTACACATCTCTGAACTTAACCAGCCAATGATCAGATAATTGGAGTGATCATTACAATACTGTAATTGGAGTGAAAATGAAAAAAAAATTTACATGACAAAAACAAATTTTAACATAAAATCACCCTTTTCAGTAAAGTCGGAATATAAACTAATAACAAAAGTTCAACAATTTTTTTTTACTTTGTTCAAAACTTTCCGATTTTCAAGTTAAAAAGGAAGCCAAAGCAATTGTCCTACAGGTTTAATATTTTTGTGTGTTAATATCGACCCCAAAAGGCAACTTTGCCGACCCCGACATTTTCAAAATTCTAAAAAAGCTAAATTTGCTCCACCCTAAAAGGGTATCCTTTCAAAACTTGGTAGGAAAAGGTATTTTGAAATCACAAATCAGAATTTTAACGTATAAAGGCATCGGAACAGCTCTACTTGTAGTCCCCAAGTATAACTGTACAAATGTAGCCAAAGTTAATGCAAAGCTTGAGGTATCAAAAGTGAATCGCTAGGAGTGCCATTTGTTAAGATTTAAATTAAAAAAAATATATATCTGTACAATCCACTGTGCAAAACCTTTAAACATTTATTTCATCTTTTCCTGCATATATTTTTCAACATAAAGTTCATCTTACTTAAAATTTATATGTAACTACTTATATTAGATGTAGGTACTCCATAAAAAGGAAAAAAAATGTCAACTTACCAGCAGAGTACTCCTTGAAAAAGTACCCCACAGAAAAATAAAAAAAAAAACGAAAAAAAGTGCAACGGAAATAACGTTTAAAAAAAAAAAAATTAAACTGAAAACGAATTGTGTGTGAATCTTACGGAAATGTTGTTAACACAAAGCTCTATCAAATGGGAAGAAAATAAACCTTTAAATTTAAAAAAAAATGTAAAAGCTTCGAGGACTGGATACCGATTTGTGTAAATATCAAAGATCTCGAAAAATTTCCAATAGGAAGAAAATTTAACTGTAAATTAAATATTAAAGCTTTAAAGCTCTTAGTTGGTCCAAATGACTTCAAAAATCTAGCATTTAAGTAAAGGTGAAGCATTAAGTGAGTTGAGAGTTATAAAATACAAAAGTTTTTTTTTTTTAATTTCAATTTTGTTTAAAAAAATCCTGCTATTTAAACCTTTAAATTTAAAAACCGTAAAAGCTCTAAAGGCTGGTTACGACTTTAAAAAATACTTTCCTAACATATTTATTATAAATTCTTGAAAGTCAACAACATTTTTCAAAAACTTAAATTTTATATAAGTTAAAAATCAGTTTTTGTCTTAAGAGCTTTTACTATTTAGCGAAATCAAATTTTACTGTTTCGTCTTAAGAGCTTTTACTGTTTACTATAAATTCAGTTATTCTGCAGTTTTTGTTGTAACATCAGTCCTTTTTAACACTCGTATAAGATGAAGTAGAATACTACTGCATCCACTTTAAAAATATATTCCTCTTACATACAAAAAAAAATAAAAGAATAGCTAGTTGTTGTTTTGTTTTATTTTTTTTTTCTATTTCACTGACACATTATTCACTTGGAAAAACAAGTGGATGATGAGTGGAGGTACACACAAGTGGCTAATAACAACAACAACAACAAAAAAAGTAAAATAAAATTTATCACATAGGAAAAGAGCTTTATATCTAAATCCTTTAAAGCTTTTAGGGTAGTAAGGGAAAAGCTTTTGTTACAGAGTTGCCATGAGCGTTGAATATAATTTTTAGGGGGAAACTATTATTTTAAAACGTGTAAGCTGACGAAAAACAAGTAAGAGTATTATATTCGGCTGTAATACCCTCCAAAATGTAAAAAATGCCAAAAAGAAAATTTTGGGAAGTGGGGAGGGGTCGTTGATGGAAGTTGGGGTTATCTTCAGAAATCTCAGAATTATTGCTTAGAAAAACTTTTTTAGAATCCAATTCTTTTTCGACGGAAAAAATGAGTCAGAGTCTGAAACGTTTTCTGTTAGAAAAATGTTTCAGAACTTTTTCTCTTCTCTGAGTGTAATAATAATAGTTTTGATCACTTGATCAATTATTTTTATTTATTCTTTCCATTTATTTACAACTCATTTTTTTTAATAAATTCACCCTAACCGAGAACTGGTAACAATTACCGTCGTCTCGTTGTAGCGAAAAAAAACCAAGGGTTTTGGCGGGAATCGAACCCACGACCCGCACGTTGAAAGGCTAGCACGCTACCAACTAGCCTACGGGGGCCCCCTTCTCTGAGTGTATGTGAGATCTACTTTAAAAACAACTCAAAACGCTTAATGCCCTTAAACAAATCAGTATACAATGAAATTATGATCATTAAAAATAAAGCTCAATTTTTCGTGAAGGAAAATTTATTGGCCTTTTAGGCCCATGCCCAATTTTTCCTTATATTAATTCCTGGATCCACATTTATGGGGACTATTGGTAAAATTGGTTGAAATATGGCGAATAATAAAAAAAATTTTGTCTTGCGAATAGTGTTTGGGGTCCGGGAATTCCCGGGTCGGATTTCCCGGGAATTCCCTGGAAAAGACTGACGGGAATTCCCGGGAATTTTTTTAATTTTTCCCGGGAAATCCGGGAATTTTATAAAATAAACCATTTTACATAAAAAACGTTTATTTTAATTTTTTTACATACAGGTGTAGTTAAATTTGCTATTTTTTGTATTTTTTCTATTTGGAAGAACAGTGCAAATATATATTCATAGGAAAACTGACCAAGTGTAACAAGAACGACAATATCATGAAAAAACTAAAAAAGTCAAAAAATATACGTCGGTTAATGATAATTTTTATAAGACTGTCAAAAAAATATAAAAATTTTGAACCTAGAATTTACATTTCCAGAAAAAATATTAAAAGTGCTGCCAACTACATTAGTTTTTGCTCGAATAACGCAGTTTTAAATTTTTTGCGATTTTAAGCTATTTTTTGCGATTTTTTTGTGGGAAAAAAGTTGCAATTTTTTTTTCGTTTTATTGTATTTCAGGATTTTTAACTTATATTTTTTGATTTTTTATATTTTAAAGTAATTGTTTATCTCTAATAAAACAATTTTTAATAAAAAGTTGGTACAATTTTAATGTTTTTGTGATTTATCTTAAGGTACCTACAGACGACGCAATATTATGTGCAATATTCAATTATATTGATGGTGTGTGGGTAATATTGACGATTGTACAATGGTCAATCTTACCCACACACCATCAATATAATTGCATATTGTACATAATATTGCGTCGTCTGTAGGTACTAGAGATGGGCGCGTGAGTGAATTTTGACTCACGCACGCTCACGCTCACGAAATAAAAATATTGCTCACGCACGATCACGCAGGAAATAATTTTTTCTGCTCACGTTTACGCACGCTCACGTGAGTTACTAAAATTTTTCTCACGCTCACGAAATAATCACGCTCACGAAGACTCACGAAATTCAAATTAACAATTTTTTGTTTTACTTTTTTTGAATTAGTGCAAAAAAAGTATTTAACTTCCTATAAACAATAATAAAAATTTATTTAAATAACTATTTTGTGATAATTACCCTCTAAATTCAATAAAATTACGATTTTTTTACTTGTTTTTTGTTGAAAAAGCACAAAACAATCACGCAAACTCACGAAACAAAAATTACTCACGCACGCTCACGCACGAAATATTTTTTTCTAATCACGTGCACTCACGATCACGTGAGTAAAAATTAATTTCACTCACGATCACGCGTGATTCACGCGTGAATCACGTGAATCACGAAAAATTCGTGTCACGCGCGCATCTCTAGTAGGTACCTTTAATAATGAAAATTAAATTATTTTTTTCCCGTTTCCCGGGAAATTCAAAAGTCCGGGAAATCCCAAACACTACTTGCGATACATAACATTTATTAAAATCGGTCAAACGGTTTTCGAGATATCGCTGTTTGAAATTTAAAAAAAAATTTCGGCCAAGAAAATTAAAAAAAAATCTCAAAATTTTTTTCTCGACACTTTCTGAGAGCTTGAAACAAACTTTCATTTATTTATATAATTTGACCCAAATCCAATCATTGTAACCCTTCGACCAAAGTTTTGGTTTTTTTAGAAAACTTTCACCAAAAACTCTCAACTTTGATTGAGTTAAATAGTCTGATTTGGCTCAAATTAAGTTTAAATGAAAGTTAATAGTCAATAGATTTTTTTTTTTTAAGGACAATTTTTGCAAATTTTTTGACGATATCTTTAAAACAACTATAGACCGACTTAACGAATATCGGTCGAAATTTTAATTAGGGGACTAAGTCCAAAAATTTTGTAATTGTTATCAGATTTGGAAGGGTTACCAAAGTACATGTAAAACACATTCAAGCTAAATTTTGGGAGATTTTTGTGAATATCGGGAGAGTGGTTTATATGGGGACTACAAGTAGAACTGGTCCCACTCCTTAGGAATTTGAAACGATGATTAATTAGTGCAAAATACGATTATCTGCTAAATTTGAAAAGCATATCTTTTGTAATACGGTAATTAGAGTATTTAAGCCAAATGGAAAGGAGACGCTTGTATGGGCAAGGGTAAAATCATGGACCGATATTTTCAAATTCAATAGACTTCGTCATGGAGTCAAAAAAGCTTAAGTTTGAAATTTCAGTCAAATCGATTAAAAATTGCTAACAGACGGGCGGACATCGCTAAATCGAAAAAAAAGTTTCTGAGTCAATCGGTACACTTTAGAGTGGGTCTAGGACCAATATTTCGGGTAGTTACAAACATTAGCACAAACTCAATATACCCTGTACCACAGAGTGGTATAGGGTATAATATTGTATTGCAAGATAATTTTTTTTATTTTTAAATTTTTCAAAATTTTAAAATTTTAGTGTAAATTTTCCAAAAATCTAAACTTTTGATTGAAGGGCGCCGCGGATTAAAATGATCGGATTTGGTAAAAATTAAGTTTAAATGAAATGTTGTCTTAAGCTCTATAAAATGGTTAAAGGAAAGAAATGTTAAGTTTTTTTTAGAATAGTTTCTTGAACTTAGGAAAGATTGCCACTTTTTAAAAATTTCAAATAACGATTGTAACATAAAAATTTTAAAATTTGATTTAAATCTTTTATACTCTAGTGATAGAGGGTATATATAAGTTTGTCATTCCGTTTGTAACACCTCGAAATATTTGTCTAGGAACCCATAAAGTATATATATTTATGACCCTCGATCAATTTAAAATCGATCTAACGACATCCGCCCGTCTGTTTGTCTGTATACAGCACTTTAACTTTTGAAGGACTTCACGGAGGCTGCTGAAGCTTTGCATATATATTTGTTGTTCCCCTGGTCTGGTTGGTATTTAATTTCAGAAAAATCGGTCCATTTGTTCAAACGTTAATAAGAAACCATGAATTTCAGATTGGTTTTGCTTTAAATTCACGTGTTGTAAAAAACAAGGAAAAAAGTTTACAAAGTATTTTTGTTACTCAAAAATATTTTTACAATAAAAAAATACACTCGAAAAAAATTGTACCTCAAAAAAAAAATTAAGTCAATTTTTTTTTTCAAAAATGACTGAAAAAAGTTTCGAATTTCAGATTGGTTTCACATTAAATTCACGTATTAAAAAAAACATTAAACAAGCTTTAAAAGCAAAAAAAGTTTTTTTAATCAAAATAAAATAATTCTAATCAAAATTGTTAATTTTTTTCACATTGGAAAATTTACCATCACTTCAAAAGAGCATTGTGCAGAGTATTCTTGGATTCGGCCAAGTCGAATTTAACTTATTCGTTTTGAATTTTAAGCTGTTTTTAATTGGTAAAAAAACAATTTTTTGTGTGGGACTCATATGACCCCATGTCGGCAAGGGTTAATGATCTCTTAAATTTTAATGAGAATATCTTTAATAGGAAAATATGATATAATTTGTAAAAAATGTTTAAAATATAAAACAATATAGCAAAAAAATGTATGAAATAAATTTTTTGAAAATATCGTAAGTTGAGATTGGTCCACACGCCGTTCAAGAATTTCGTATTTTTTGGTTTTAAAGGTTTTGGAATCCTTGTGTAGTCTATTTTCCAAGTCGGGAAGAAAAAAATCATATTTTGCAATTTTAATGTGTTTTTTTTTACATAATTGCAAAAAGTTGCTTTTCGGGTTTCTCCAAAATGTAAGCATACTTTTCCACCTCTGGTTTTTGGAGGTTAGCGATATCGTATTAAGCTGATATTTAAAATCTAAATAGATGTGATTAACTAGACCACATAAAATCCAAAATTAAGAAGATCTGATAAAATTTGAATTTTTGACAATTTTTTAAAAAAATGCTTTTTGGCTTAAAAAAGTGAAAATTTCAGCGCTGGAGGGGGACCCCAAGATGAAGTGCGATCTTTGTGAAATTTTAACCACATCATTTTCGCATCTATATTTACCAATCCCGGATAGCGCCCAAGCGAAATTCGTGAAAAAGCAGTTCTTTAATGTTAGCAAAAAAAGCTTGTAAACCTACAAGAAAATTTGCTGATCTTGAACCCACAATTTTTTTGATAAAGTTAGCAAAAATGTTTTGCCAATAATTAGTTAACAATTTTTTTTTTTTTTTTTAACTTAGTTCATACACATCTGAGGACCCCATTGTGTTCGGACCCGATAGGTCCAGACCCCGATGGACCTGGTTGGGTTCCTTAAAAATCGTCACAGATTTTTATCCAAAATTTGTGTCCGTTTCGCTCTACCTTGCTTAGTTTTTGAGATACGTGATTATAGGGGACCACTGGGGTCTTGAGAGCTACTAAAATGTTTTTGGACTTTTTGTTGTGTCGGCAATATTTACCGAGATATGAGCATTTTCAAAATTTCGGGAATGATAACTTTTTTGAATTCAAAGTTAGGGCCCATTAGGGTCCACACATGTGAAGAGGACCGGCGATACTATGTAGAGCCCGAGAACCAAAAATGGCCTCCATTTTTCCCTATCTGGCTTAGTTTCCGAGATAGCGCCATTTTAAGTTTTCTGAAAATAAAAAAAAATTTACCATTTATTTTGCTAATATTAGCAAAACAGCTTGTAAAAATTTGGTCAACTCAATTTTAAATCTAGCAAAAAAATTTGTTCAAATTTTGTTTAAAATTGCTAATGCGCTAAATGAAGTTTACAAGAAATTTTGCTAACATGCTAATCTCAACTAAAAATTTGCTAAAAGTTAGCTAACCAGCATTAGCAAAAAAAAAATAGTAAATCTACTAATGTATTATTTTGAGTGTAGTGTAGGGTATTACAAAGTCGTTCTTGACGGACTATAATTTTTTTGTTTATTTTTTAGCATTTTAGCAAATCCAAGTTTACTAAGGCTGCGTTTTTGACATATCGCTTTAACTTAGTTTAACCGGGAGTTTTATTAAACTTTATAAAAATAAAACCAAGTTTAACCAAGCATTCTGTTTTTCAGTTCAAGTTTAGCAAATGTCGATTAACGCGGTATTGCCATACCAAATGCCACATTTCCAATTAGAATAGTTGCCATCATCGCACACTTTTTCGAATAAAATACCACAACATGGCAATACTAACCAGTATATTTGAAAATCAGAGGTGTTTTTTTGACATTTTTGTACCTTAGTTTAACTCTCCATCATTGGTGAGTTAAACTTAAAATAAACCACATCTCAAAAACAGAATTTGTGGTTTTAACTCAGTTTAAACCTAAAACCAATAAATTTTACAACTCAAAAACTCAGCCTAAATCTGATAGTTTTTGGGAATAATTTCCTCACTTTAGGAATAATATTTAAAACAACTAGAAATCCTAAACAAATGATTTTCCATAAGCCCTGGCAACCCTAGTTATTATACTTCGTTTCGGTGGTTGTATTGGATAACTGTCTCCCAAGCTTCCAACTAGTAGCAACAGGTGGCACCCTATAAAATGAGAGAGAAACACAGGATGTTTCATAACTTCTTTAAAATACTTTACTGAAGTTACACACCTAAATAAAAAGGTTCAAAAATAAACTAAAAGTTGTTTTAAAAAAAATATCGTAAATTTTATAATATTTACGATATTAAAAAGTAACTGTAAAGTTATAGAATATGAACAATTATAAGTAAATATTTGATTCTGTATGAAGAATAGATTTGAACTCTCTATTGTCCTTTTGAATGTCGCAGCATATATTGTTGGAAAACCTTTTGTAATCTACAACAAAAAAAAAAGAGGAATATTGATAAAATATTTCAAGAACTACTGGCAAAGACTTTCATGTGTCAGCATTTAATTCAAGTGTATACTTATAAATTTCCCCTTCTCCACTTCTTCTTCCATTTTCCACAAAACACTCCAAACAAACAATTGTAATATGTTACAGAGCGAAGATGCTCCTTTGCATGTCCTATACTACACCCAAAAAAAACGTGGGTATTTAATACTAAAAATTTAACTAAATTTTAGTCCAAAAGGACCTAGTGCACAAATTGGTAACCAATACTAAAATTTTTTACTAAAATGCTTGAAAACCAGTAAAAATTACCAATTTTAGTACTTTGAAGATACTAAAATTAGTAAATTATTAGTAGATTTTGGTACAAAATCACTTACTAAACCTTTTACTGTAGAATTATTTTGAGTGTACTTATTATTATTCAACCATTATTCTATACAAATCCCTTTTTTGAGTTTTCTTCTTATTGTATTTGGTAACATTTACTGTATTTTACTTTTTTTGAAGTTGTTGCCACAAAAAAAAAATTGTTGTATCATCATCATGTTCTTTAACTTGCCACTCGCTTTTTTGATGCCTTACAAGTACAATGAGTGCTACAAACTTAATATCCTGTGGAGTTCATCCTTTACTTGTTCTTGTTGTTGTCGTTTGAAATTTTCTGTTGCTCATCTTCACTTTCTAGCGTTGTGAAAATGTGTTAAAAATGCTGTTGCTTCTTTTTGCCAAGAAAAAAAATGTTAAATTTTTTGTACGAAAAGGGCCATAAAGAAAATTAAAGTATTAACTTAATACTCAAGACGGAGCAATATTTTTAAATAATTTTTATTGAGTTTTTTTTTTAACTTGAGCAATGCCTGTTTTCGTTTATTCATATTTTTTCATGGATTTTTTATGCAAAAATTATGTAATTTATTTTTTTCAGGAAATTCTATATTATTCTTGAAAAGTTTTAAATTAAAACAAGTAGAAAAGTTAAATTCGACTTGGCCGAATCTATGAATACCCTCCACAATTCCCGTTTTAAGTGATAGTAAATTTTCTAATGTGAAAAAAACTTAACAATTTTGATTAGAAATATTTTATTTTGTGTAAAAAAAAAACGTTTTTTAAGTAATTTTTAAAAAAAATAATTTACAAATTTTTTTTTTGAGTGTAAATTTTGTTTTGAGTGTAGAATTTTTTTTAGTGTATTTTTTTCTTGTGTAAAAATATTTTTGAGTAACAAAAATACGTTGTAAAACTTTTTTTTGACTAACCAATGTTTTTAAAACATGTTTAACGGGTTTTCAACACGTGAATTTACGGTGAAACTAATCTGAAATTCACGGTTTTACTAATAACTTTTGAACCACTGGACCGATTTCACTGAATTGCATCACCAACCTGACCAGATAAATGACCAACATATATGCCAAACTTCAGAAGCCTCCGTAAAGTCTTTCAAAAGTTAGCGTGTTTTCAACAGACAGACGGAGGGACATCGCTAGATTGTCTTTAAATGGATGGAGGATCATGAATATATCGTCGAACTATATTCAATAAATGCCAACTCGAAAAAGCTTACTGTTCAGGAGAGCTAAAAAACTAGTTATTTCGCATATTATTGCAAAAATAAACAATGTACCTTCCACAAGATGGTTTAAATATTCTAAATAATTTTTACCTATGCAAAAAATTTCATATTTTGCACTTGTTTGCGTATTTTTCAGAGATGGCATTTATTACTATATCAAAAAACAAATATTTTTTTAGAGTTGGCATATTTTGTCGGAAAATAAAAATATATTTTTTTTTGAAAAATTTTAAATTTTTTTTTTTTTTTTTTTTGATTTTGTTTTTCTTAGTACGGTTATTTGAAAAACTAAAAAAACGTAAAAATCTTTGCATATTTTTAAAAGTTACTAGCTCCAAAAGCCTTCTAATCTCGGGGTGGTCAACTTTGGCGCTCTGTAACTCACGCTTTATTGTAGAAGGCTCACTCCAAACTAGCTATTTTGAAAGCTTATATCATTGACTTTATTTGCCCCACTCATAATGTTTCAATCTGATAAATAGTTCGAAAGTTACATAAATATAAGCAATTTTTTTTTTGCAAACACTATTTTCCGATATTTTCAAAATGGCAATATCTCGAGAACCAGTCATTTGATATCAAAATCTTTACAAGATTCGTGTTCAGCATGGCAAATGCAATAAGACATGTGGTCTAATTTTTTTTAAAAAATTTTTTGAAAAATTTTTGGAAATTTACAATGGGAGTTGGCATTTATTTTCACCAAAAAAATATGTACTTTGAGTTAGCAGAATAACAAAAATTGATGTAAAACGACAACAAATTATTTTTTTGCTCTGAAATTTTTATGACAGATAGGTATTACATAGGGGAGCTATTTGCCATCGGAAACTCATTTCGGCCAAATTTGAGTTGGCATATTTTGAATATAGGTTCACGATATATAGTTTTTGGGGTCCTAGACCAAATTTTTTAAAGTAATTTTTGAAAAAAAAAAAAAAAAATATATTAATTTACTAAAATTTTATTGAGTGTAAAACTTTTTTTGAGTGTAAAATTTTTTTCGAGTGTATTTTTTTTTTTAGTGTAAAAATATTTTTGAGTGACAAAAATACGTTGTAAAATATTTTTGTCACTAACCAATGTTTTTAAAACATGTTTAACGGGTTTTCAACACGTGAATTTAAGGTGAACTAATCTGATATTCGCGGTTTTGATAATAACTTTTGAACCACTGGACCGATTTAACTGGATTCAATACGAACCAGACCAGGGGAACGACAAATATATATGAAAAGCATCAGCATTCTCAGAATTGCCTTTCGAAAGTTAGAATGTTTTTTTTTGAACGACTGGACTGATTTCGCTGGATTGCATTACCAACCTGATCAGGTAAATGCCCAACATATATGCCAAACTTAAGGATCCTCAGACGGGCGATTGTGGATCATGAATATACATATATACTTTATGGGGTCCTAGACCAATATTTCGAGGTGTTACAAACGGAATGATAAACTTATATATAGCCTCTATCACTAGAGTGGAGGGTATAAAAATCAGTAGATTATTTTGCTAATTTAACCGAAACATTTTTTTTTATTTTTTAAGTTTAAATTAAATTAAAAAAAAAAATAACTCAAACTACTAAACAAATTTTCTAAAAAAAGATTTCCAGAAAATGTCTTAGCATATTTCTCTGCTATTTTGACAGATTTCTCTTCTGATTTGACCTATAAGTAATCATGACAGATTTTCAGCAAATCGTGTCTGCTGAAATCAGCAGACTTTTCATATGGCTCTAAATAAAAACAAGTAAGAAAATTATAGTCGGTCAAGATCGACTATATAATACCCTACACCAGAGTTTCACGGAAAATGGGTCCCAAGTCCAATGGACTGATTAGATCTATATTTTGTCAAGTCTTTAATAAGTGTAAAAAGCACTCCCAAATCAAACTTGAGTGAAATATGCTTATTTTTGTTGACAATAAACCGCTTTAACTGAATATCGGGCGAAATTTTCACATGGGCCCTAAGTCCAAAAATGGTCCGATGATAATCAGATTTGATAAGGTTATTAAAGTACGCGTTTAACATACACAAACAGAATTTTAATTAAATATTTTCTATTTTCATGAAATTTGAGAGATTTATGTGAAAATCGGGAAGGTGGTTTGTATGGGAGCTACAAGAAGAACTGGTCCAATTTAAAATTCGGAATGGTGATTTGTGTAGATGAAACATGATAAACTGCCAAATTTCGGAAATATACCTATTAAAATGCGGCTATTAGAGTCATTTGAGCCAAAACTAAAGAGAACCTTTGTATGGGGGCTAGTTCTAAATATATACCGATATTTTCCAATTTCAATAGGCTTCGTCCTTGGGCCAAAAGAGGCTTAAGTTTCAAATTTCAAATCAATTGATTAAAAATTGCAACCTGTATCGTGTTTACACCGTTTACATGGACAGACAGACGGACGGACGGACATCGCTAAATCGACTCAAAAAGTGATTCTGAGTCGATCGGTATACTTAAAGGTGGGTCTAGGACCAATATTTCGGGTAGTTACAAACATCAGCACAAACTCATTATACCCTGTACCACAGTGTGGTGTAGGGTATAACAAGCGAGAGTGTTAAATTCGGCTGTGCCGAATCTTTTATAACCTCCAACACGTTAAAAAAAACAGGGGGGTATTTTTTTTGCAAGGGGAG
The DNA here is from genome assembly GCA_963921195.1 of Pegoplata infirma. NCBI lineage: Eukaryota > Metazoa > Arthropoda > Insecta > Diptera > Anthomyiidae > Pegoplata > Pegoplata infirma. Next base: position 33,084,340 of record OY992536.1, read on the forward strand.
ACAATTTTTCTGGATCCAAATGCAGGACTTTGAATTTTTTCTGACAAAAACTGTTTCGTTTACTAAGCAAATGTACAAAAAACCTATAAAAATGGCATTTTTTCAGAGGTTGGTTTAGTTCTTAAGGGTTGGTTTAGTTCTTAGTCCTTTATTTTTGAATGTATCGTGTCTTCCATAGACGGACAGACGGACGGACAGAGGGACATCGCTAGAATGTTTTAGAATCGATCACTGATCAATAATATATATACTTTATGGGGTCCTAGACCGATATTTCGATGCGTTACACATGGAATGACAAAGTGAGTATACCCGCATACTGTGGTTGGAGGGTATAAAAATCCAGGGGCGGCTTTTTTTGTGGGGGGTTTCGTAGGAGACGTTAGGGGGCACCTTCCCCTTACAATTTTGAACTTCTTCTAAGATAATAATGTTGCATTTGCTTAGCAAAAGTACAAAAAACCATGCAAAAAATGCGGGTTTTCTTAGGTTGGTTTAGTTTTCCTAGGGGGAACTTTTTTCCGATTGGTCTGATTTTGCCCATTTCCGAACTTAACCTGCCTAGCAATATAAGACATATTCGTGCCAAACTTCGAAAGTCTAGCTCTTTTATTTTTGACTGTATCGTGTCCTCTACAGACGGAGAGACGGACGGGCGGACATCGCTAGAATGTCTTAGAGTCGATCACTAATCAATAAAATATATACTTTATGGGGTCCTAGACCGATATTTTGATGCGTTACACACGGAATGACAAAGTGAAAATACCCCCATACTGTGGTTGGAGGGTATAAAACAATTGCTCGGGCTAACACGTGACTCACACCAGATTCAATCACACTCATTTGCCGCTATTTGAAATTTCCATAAAATGGCGGTTTGTAATACGTTCAAGAAATTGTTTAAAAAAATTAAAAAAAAATCCTCCTTAATTCTTTCATAGAGCTTAAGACAAACATTCTTTTAAACCGATCATTTGATCACGTAGAGCCCTTTGATCAAAGTTTTGGTTTCTTGGAAAATTTCCATCAAAAATTGGGAATTTTGAAAAGTTAAAAAATAAAAAAAAAAAAATGCTTTTACATTATTTTGCCAAAAAATTTTGCCAAAAATGAAATCGGTCGAACGGTTTTCGAGATATCGCTATTTGAAATTTGCCAAAAACTTCCCAAAATGCCGGTATTTGCTACATTTAAGAAATTTAAAAAAAACAAGTAAAAAAGTTAAATTCGGCCGTGCCGAATTTTAAATACCCTCCATCTGTATCCCAGTATTTATAAATTAATACGATTTTCTAATGCACGTTCTTTAAAAATTTAACCCCCAATTTTGTAAAACGCAACGCGCTGCGTTGTCAAAATTTCTGTGTAATTTGTTTTTGTTACAACAACAAATTGTATTGAAATTTTGACAACGCGGCGCATTGCGTTTTACAAAATTAAGCCATTAATATCTATGGCACAGATTAATACAGACTCGACAATTATAACAAGTGTCAAAAAAGTAGTCCAGCTAAAAACCGAACTGTTTCTTCTAAAATCGCTAAGTTTTTACCCATTTTTGTTTTACAACTCTACTGTCTAGTCTGTATATAGTCTGTGTCTATGGTATTTAGGGTCGAACCAGAATCAAATGCGTAGCGCAAGACGTAAAAAAAAAACAAAAACAAACACATCAAATTTGAAATTTTTACGTCCGTTTGATTTAGGTAACTCACATTTAAATATTAGAAACGAAAAATTATTGGGCGTTACGCCTTACGCGACGTAATTTGATTCAGGTTGGACGCTTAGAAATAAAAACCGTTTCTGTTACATCTCACTTGTGTATATACTGTAATAGCATAAAGAAAGTGCTAAACTATTGCTGCTAAAAACGATTAAAAACTATACGTGTGAATAGGGTATTAAACAAGTTGTTTAACAAAACACCAGTAATATGGAGTTCACACTACCGACTTTAAACAAGTTGTTTAACAAAACACCAGTAACAGAATAAAAACGTAATGGATACAGAACAAAGACTTTTTTAAACATCTCACTCACTCGGGAAAAGGTTCCCGAATTTTCCAGGAAAAATAAAAAAAAATCCCCGACCCCAAGCACTTGTGACAACATATAATGTTACTTTTGACTTTTCATAAAAACAACACAACATAAATAAAGTAGAACAACAACAAAGCACACAACAAAAAAGTGTTTTAAGTATTAATTGTGCGATTAGAAATTACTTACAATTGGAGCGGGAAGCGTTTTTCCGCAATTGTTCTCATATATTTTATATGAAATTCCACCGCGTTTTCCGACAAACTCAAAAAATTATGTTAGTAAAATCAACTGAAAATGTCAGTTAAAATAACTACTTTGTAAGTTGTCTTGGGGTCAACTACTTTTTCAGTTAAATCAAACTACCTAACAATGTTAGTTATTTTAACTGACAAAAAGCAACTGACTTATGTAGTAAAAGCAGCTTACATTTGTAGTCAAAACAACTAACATGTAGTAAAAATAAAATAATCAATATATCATTTTTTTTTTCAAAAAATTTTTCAGAAAAAAAATTTAAGACCATTTTTTTTTTTAAAAGTCGTGAAAACTAAAAAAACGAAAATTTATTTTTTGGAAAAAAAATTTGAAAATTTTTCAGAGATAAAAAAATAAAATTAACTACTTTAAATAACTGTTATTACATTACAGTAATTTTTTGTTAGTTGTTATTAAAAAACGACTTAAAATAACTAACAGAAATAGTGGTTTGAAAATTTTCATACAAAAACAACTGACTTTGCAGTTAAAACAACAAACTGGTGTAAAATATACAAACAACTAACATGTAGTAACTTACATCATTTTCTGAGTGAACTTAATTCAATTCCATTTTTATGACAAATTTGTTAACATTCATCAAAACAAAAAAAAAAAAAAACGAAACGAAACGAAACGTTAACTTCCATTAATTTCTCAATTGAATTTAGCATCGTTTGGAATAGTTTTGTAAAATATTACACATTTTCGATGAAATATTGATAAAATTAGCTTATTAAGGTACCTACAGACGACGCAAGTTTATGCACAATATTTTTGACGTTTTCCCACAATTGGCATACATAAAAATACTGAAATCGATTTGATTTGTAAAAATAATATTTATAAAATTTATTCTTAATGAATAAAATTTAATTAAAAAAAAATTTATTAACTAATTTTATTTAAAATTTTTAAATTAAAAACATTAAGTAACTCAAAATAAAAACTTATTTATGGTAAAATTTAAAAAAAAAGCCACAAATGAAAAAAAAAAAAAAATTATACTCTCAGCCAAACCGGGACACGAACCTGGTGCCCCCAAATTAATATCCGACGACACTACCATTAGACCACTGGCAGCATTAAAAATGAATGTCAAATTCGCAATTTTGTTTGATTATAACACAGCAATGCTTAAAATAACTTACCAAGTGGTAGGTATACCCAGTGGTAAGTATACCCAGTGGTAGGTATACCCAGTGGTAGGTTTAAAAATATATTCCTAGTTTTTTATAGGGATCATACTATACTATAAGCCAGGGATGGAAAAGTTAGAACTTTAGTACTTTTTTCAGTACTTTTTCACTCTCAAAAATACCGTAGTACCCCCGCGACTGATTTAGTACCTTTCTATACCAGACGATTTCATACATTTTTTAACCAAATTTAAAAAAAAAAATCCGAAAATCGACCGATTTTCATTGGAAAAATGCTTCAAAAACTTCAAATAAATGAAATTTTTGATTTTAGCCAACCTTTATTGAAGTTTTCTCTAAAAAATTAATAAATGAATAAGGATGTCTTCAATTTAAGAACTTTTATATTGAATTATGCCTAGTTTCTTCTTATTCGTCGCAGGCGAAAGGCGTTTGTCGTACGGAAACTGGACTTTAATTTTTTTTAGTACCGTCGAGGGCGAAAAAGTACTGTTTTGGTTGAGCTCCAGTACCATTTCAGAATTCCGATTTTCCATCCCTGCTATAAGCTAACAAAATTAACCGTTACTAACAGTGTTGCCAGAAATCGTCAATAGGCAGAAATCGTCTGTCCGTTTGTAAGAATTGGACTCAAAATATAAATATATTGAATGTGTTTGATATTGAACTTATCCAAGAAATTATAAAAAAAAGAAACAATCAAAACACAAATAAAGAGTGGATGGTATAAAAAAAAAAAAAATGTAGAAAATAATTTTTTTTTCCAAAAATTATTTCATTTACCCAATGACAAAGAATACAAAAGATTGTTAGGCCGAATATAAATTATTAAGGGGATTTTAATAAATTGTAATTTGATAAACAATATTGAAGCTAAAAAATAAATAAAAAAAAAAAAAAAAAAATCATCCCGACCATGACTCAAACCTGCGACCATATGAATGATAAGCTAACAGTGCAGCCATCATACCACAGACTGCTTCTGAATGTCTTAGCAATTTAACGACTATCTTTAAAGAGATAAAAAAAAACAGAGCAAATTACAACAAACCCACTACTGCTGTGTATAAAAGAAGTTTTTTTGATTATACGATATTTTTCCACCAAAATTCAATTTCGCTTTTAAAGAAAAACAAAACGACATTTAATTAATAATTAATTACAGCACATTTATATATTTGCAAAAACTGAGAAAAATCAATGACTAAATAAATATAATGAAGGGTATAGATTTAGGTGATTTAAATAAAATTGTAATAATAAACAATATTAATAAACAATATTAACGAACAAAAAAAAAAAAAAAAAAATATCTTGAGTCCTAAGATGATTCGAACTCGTTACTCCATGTATGAAAAGCCAACACTCTAGCCATCATACCACAGACTGATTAAAAGTTTTACAATTTAGCGGGTATGTTAAAAGAACGAGAACCAAAACAGATAAATTAAAAAAAGGATTTAAGTAAACTGGAGTAATAACTCTTAAAACATAAAATATTAACAATATTTTTCAAATGTATTTAAATATATTAAAGGCGAAGATAAATCATCTTCTAAATGTGTCAATTTTGCTCCAAATTTGCTCATATTTTCTACATAGGCCACAAAGACCATATTTACACTCCATGTTAAAATTTGTTTACATACGTTAATCAGAATTTGAGTTATAGTATTTTACATGCTAGGTTTGTATGGGGGGTGTCACACCCCTTTTTTCTATTCCGCCCAAATTTTACATATAGATCAGACATGCTAAAATATCATTCTATACCAAATTTCATTCTAATCTGTTAAACAGAAGCCGAGTTATAGCATTTTGAATGCTAGGCTAATGTGGGAGGTGCCACTCCCCTTTGTCCAATTCTTCTAAAATTTTACACAGACATTGTACATGGTATAATATTATTCTGTACCAAATTTTATTTGAATCTGTAAAGTAGAAGCTGTGTAAACGCATTTTGTATTTTCAAAATTTTAGAGGTGTCGTTAAACTTTCACTCATAACTTTTGATCGGTTGGGCCGATTTCGCTCAAATGCAATACCAAACTTCTCGGGAGAACTTCCAACAAATATGTTAAGTTTCAGTCATCTCTGTGTAATATTTTGTCCGCTACAGCATTTTCAACAGACAGACAGACGGACAGACGGACAGACGGACAGACGGACAGACGGACAGACGGACAGACGGACATCGCTAGAATGTCTTAAAATCGATCGGGCATCATGAATATATATACTTTATGGGGTCCCAGACCGATATTTCGATGAGTTACAAACAGAATGACAAACTTATATATACCCTCTATCACTAAGTGGAGGGTATAAAAAAAAAAAATTTTTCCATTAAATTTTAGAAAAATCAGATAATTTTAACCTGTTGCAGACTTTAGATCAAAATTTGTAATTTTCCAAAATCTTGAATCCAAAATTTTGATCCAAGGCACAGTGCCACATTTGGCCAATCTAGCACGACAAAAATCAAAAAAAAAAAGTTCCCCGATTTTCATGATATGCTTGTATGTATTATAGAACATTCCTAATAGCACGGAAATAATCATACAAGAACGATAATTCTTTTCGTTACATTACAAACAGGTGGGTGCATAAAGTTGCATCTTGTAAAATCCTGGTGCTAGAGTACATTATTTCGCATAAATTAAGTCGAGTTTAAACTGTTGTAACTTTTGAACAAAAAGAGATATTTATCCATTTTTTTTTGCAATTTTAAAGGATATTTAAATGCTTTAAGTCATATCTTCTCTTCTTTTTTTAAACAATTTTTTCTATTTTTTATTAAATTTTTAACAAAATACAAATTTTTTAAAAGAAAATTATATATTTATTTTTTTTGATGGAATAGAACTTTTGTTTTTGGTCCGTATTGGTCGCCTAGATTGGCCAAATGTGGCACTGTGCAAGGGCGCCACGGATTAAAATTATCGGATTTGACTCGAATTAAATTTAAATAAAAGTCCGTCTCAAACTTTATAAAAGGATCGAGATTTTTGAGATTTTATTTTTGAGAAAAAATTCTTAAAAGTAGGGAAAAACATCCATTTTTTTGCAAATTTCAAACAGCGATGTCTAAAAAACCGTTCGACCAATTTTAATTTTTTTTTTAACATTCCAGTTCGGCACATCGAAATTAAGAAATATGTATCGCAAGACATACATTTAGATATATTTTTTTTTTTTTAAATTTTCAAAATTTTGATCGCCGGGCTCCACGGGCTAAATTAAACAGACTGATCTGCAATTCGTAACACACAAGGTTTATGTCCTGGACACTTGAAAAAGTTGGAAAAAAAATTCCACTCCAATGTCGCATAAAACTCATTTAAATTTTACAAACTATGACACCTTTTTTTTCTTTAAACTATTATTAATATAATCTCTACCACTTCAGAAAACCAATAGAGATTATCTTGATGTTCCTAAAGCTGTTACTTGCAAAACAAAAAAAAAAACAAGCAAAATGCTTGGCACTTGAACTGCTTACACCAAACTTGCTGCATTGTCTTTTCTTTACATTCTGTTCAGCAAAATCGGTTCATCTACTGATTGATTGAAAGTTTTTTTGCTGACATGATAATAATATACATAAGTATATATGTACAAACACTTAGCACTACCCATACTCCTGACAACAAAACAACAAAAAAAACTGAAACAACAGCATCAACAACATTGATGACACTATAATCATCAACAACAACCTAAAACACATTATGATGTTGTCAGCATTTAGAAAAAAAGGAGTTTATGTTGCTGTTTTCAATACAAAAAAAATCCATAATAAAATATTTCTACTACGACTACGGGCTACGGGTAACACAAAACAACAACAACAATAAGAAGTATGAAATAACCTAAAAGAGACAGACGAGTATTATAATACTCTTTATAAGCATGTCTGAGTACTTTATAGAACAATAAAATATACTTAAAGGACAGTGGAGCTTTATTAAAATGAATTTTAAATCTAATTTTTCCGAAATTTTTCTGAATATTTCTCACTTTACTGCTTTTTCTTCCTATAAAACATCAAGTGTTTTATTACAAAACTATACTAGAAATATACTAGGAACCGTCACACTCTTTAACGTAACTTTTTATCCACTTGACCGCTAACGCCCATTTTTACATACAAACAACGTAGGTTCAAGACAGTTATTTTGGAGTTTTCTTCAGTACCCAACATATCATACTTTTGCTAAAAAAGTGATTTCAACAGACCTAAATTACAAGATCGATTTAAAAACGAACAAGAAATCCGGAAAATTAAGAAGGTATCAAATTAAAATTTAAAAATAAAACAACATTTGTGTCGAAAATTCCAAAAAATTTATTGGTCGATTTTTTTTAGCAAATGACGCCCAACCTGGGGCCTGATTAAGAATTGTAAGGCGGAAATCACCGCTAGCAAGAAAAAGTCAGGGGAAGCCCAGAATAGAAAAAAAAACTGATCAAAAACTTCAAATATTAAAAAAAAAATTCATTATAATTAATTCAGAACAAGAAAATTTGGAAAGGTGCTGGAAAGTTTTAAAAAAATATTGACAAAAACTAAATAAATAAAAATAAAAGGTTTAGTAAAATTTCCATCGCACTGTGTGTGTTATAACTATTAAGCAAATGGCGCCCAACCTGGGGCCCACTTTAGAATTCGAAAGCGGAAACATAGAAATCAACGCCAGGAAGAGAAAGTCAGTTAAACCCCTGATAGAAACCAAGACTGATCAAAAAATTTAAATATTAACCCCCAGTTTCTGTAATATGAACGCAATTCGTTTGTGACGAATTTGTGTGTATTTTGTTATTGTAACAAAAACAAAATACATGCAAATTCGTCGCATTCGAATGGCGTTCGTATTACAGAAACTGGGGGTAAGAAAAAATTGCAGCATAATTTATTTAGAATAGCAAAATTTGGAAAAGTGATGGATAAAAAAATGTTGACAGGTGCGTTTTTTCAGGGGGGGGGGCGGGGAAGGGGTGGTGGGCGGTGTGCTGGGGGGAGGAGACGATGTGCAGGGGGTTATTTTTTCTGCTTTTTGCACTAAAGTATTATAGTTTTATTATTATTTAAATAATTTTTTATCCACGCCCTTAAATGTTGCGTGCCGAAAAAAAAAAAAAAATTTAATTTACTGGGCCCAAGCGCAGAACTTTAAACTTCTGCAAACATAAAAATGTTTCATTTGTTTTACAAAAATACAAAAAAACGTCTACAAAATTGGCATTTTTCAGAGGTTGGTTTAGTTCTTCAAGGGGAACTATTCCCCTGGTCCGATTTGTCCCATTTCCGAACTTAATCTGCCTTGGGCCATAAGACATGTTTGTGCCAAACTTGAGGGGTCTAGCTCTTTAATTATGGACTGCATCGTGTTAACTACAGACGGACGGACGGACATCGCAAGAATGTCTTAGAATCGATCACTGATCAATAAAATATATCACAAAATCCACCAGAAAACACATAAAAAATGCTATTTTCTGACCTTAGGTCTTTCGATTTTCTTTATATTAACGGTATGCATTCTGCATAAAGCTAGTAAAACATATCCATTTTCAGTTTTTTTAATTTTAAAAAAATCGCGATTTTTTCGCGAATTTAATTTTCTTCAAAAATTTAAAAAATCAAAAAAGTATCTTAATTTGAAGAGCCATATCTGCTAAAGTATCTATCGGATTTCTACGATTCAAAAATCATTTGATTCAAACGTTCGTCCTTTTTTATACCAATGCAATAAAAAAAAAGTTTTTCCAAAAAAAGTGCATTTTTGATGCAAATGCAATTTTTTGATGCATTTTTCAAAACTTTCTCCCCCTTCAATTTTTTTGAAACCTGCATAATTCGAAAATATGGCATTTTTTACACAAAATTGAGTACCGTTTTTTTTGTGACGGCGTTTCAAAAAATTTTCGTGATTTTTTTAAAACTACTTATTTGATTTTTTCCATACAAAAAATAAATTTAATATTTATTTTGCAATTTTATCAAAAAAGTATGTAACTTTAAAAAGCCATTTCTTCGAAAGTATCTATCGGATTTCTACGCCTCAAAAAGCATTCGATTCAACTGATTATCCGTTTTTATAACAATGCACTAAAAAAAAATATTTTTTTAAAAAAATGCATTTTTGATGCAAATGCAATTTTTGGATGCATTTTTTAAAACTTTCTCCCCCTTCAATTTGTCTGAAACCTGCATAAATCGAAAATATAGAATTTTTTACATAAAATTGGGTACATTTTTTTTTTGTGACGGCGTTTCACAAAATTTTAGTGATTTTTTTAAAAAATGCTTACGTAGTTTTTCCTTAGACTAAAATTTTTTTTGTTATTTTATGAATTTTATGAAAAAATTGTATGGAAAAACCAATAAGGTATTTTTAAAAAAATTACAAAATTTTTACGAAACTCCGTCACAAAAAAAGCTGTACGCAATTTTGTGTAAAAAATGCTATATTTTCGATTTATGTAGGTTTAAAAAAAATTGAAGGGGGAGAAAGTTTTAAAAAATGCATCCAAAAAATGCATTTGCATCAAAAATGCACTTTTTTTTAAAAATATTTTTTTTATTACATTAATATAAAGTAAGACTATCGTCTGAATCGAATGCTTTTCGAATTGAAGAAATTCGATAGATACTTCCGAAGATATGGCTATTCAAAGTAGCATACTTTTTTGATTTTTTCAATTTTTGAAGAAAATTAAATTCGCGAAAAAATCGCGATTTTTTTTAAATATAAAAAACTGAAAATGAATATGTTTAATTGGCTCTATAGAGCACATGTGTACAAAAAATTAGATAAATTTGAAGACCCTCGGTCAGATTTTATAAAATCTTTGCTGGATTTCATGATATACTTTATGGGGTTTCCGACCGATATTTCGATGCGTTACACACTGAATGAAATACTGTAGTTGGAGGGAATTAAAATTATTAAAAGTGCGAATAAAGTTCAAATTTCATGACTTTAAATAACAAAAATTTTGCTTGATAAAAGACAGACTTCGTGTGAGAGAAAAACAGAGAGTTGAATCAATTACAAACTCTTCACTATATTTCTCTATGATAAAGTCAAAGTAATAAAATTTATTAAAATTTTTGTTCCACTATTTTGACTTGTTTTATATTACCGATACTTAAGTCGAAAATTCCAAAAAAATTATGTGTTAGAATTTTTTAGCAAATGGCGCCCAACCTGGGACCAACTTTAGAATTGGAAAACGGAGACACATAAATTATCGCCAAAAAGGAAAAGTCAGGAAAAACCAAGGATAGCAACCAAAACTGATCTTAAACCTCAAATATTACAAGAAATTTCAGTATAATTCATTCAAAACAACAAAATTTGAAAAAGTGCAGGAATTTTTTAAAAAAATATTGTCAAAAAGTAAATAACCAATATCAATAAATTTAAGTAAAATCTTGGTCCCACAGATTAGTCCTGTTTTATATTACAGGCATTTGAATCGAAAATTCGAAAAAAATTGAGTATTAGAATTTTTTAGAAAATGGCGCCCAATGAGGGATCAGATTTAAAATTAAAAAGCGGAGAAACTGAAATCATCACCCGAAAGGAAAAGTCAGACAAACCCAGGATAGCAAACAAATCTGGTCAAAAACTTCTAATGTTAGGAATAAATTTGAATATAATTCATTTAGAACAACAAAATTTTGAAAAGTGCTTGGAAAATTAAAAAAACATTGTCAAAAACGAAATCGAAAAAAGAAGTAACAAAATGAAGTAAAATCTCGGTTACACTGTTTTGTCTTGTTTTTTTATTACAGACATTACAGTAGAAAATTCGAAAAAATTGAGTGTTAGATTTTTTAGCAAATGGCGCCCAACTTGGGGCCACTTTAGAATTGTTAAACGAAGACACAGAAATCATCGAAGACACAGAAATTCAGCAAATCCTGGAAAACAACCAAAACTTATCAAAAACTTTAGATATTAATACAAAATTTAAGTATAATTCATTCAGAACAACAATATTTAGAAAAGAGCTGAAAAACTTAAAAAAAACAAGTAGAAAAGTTAAATTCGACTTTGCCGAATCTATGAATACCCTCCACAATGCATTTTTTTAAAGCGTAGTATATTTTTTAACGTGAAAAAATTAACAATTTTGATTAGAAATATTTTATTTTGAGTAAAAAACTCTTTTTTGTAATTTTTAAAAAAAAAAAAAGAAAAATTACTATTTTTTTTTGAGTTTAAAATTTTTTTCGAGTGTAATGTTTTTTTTACTGTAAAAATATTTCTTAGTGAATGCACGTACGTATGTACACAAAATATTGTAATTTTTATAAAAAAAAAAAAAAAATTTTTTTGAGTGTAAAATTTTTTTTGAGTGTAAAACTTTTTTTGAGTGTAAAATTTTTTTCGTGTGTAATTTTTAAGTAACCAATGCTTTTAAAACTAAACCAGTTTAAAAAGCATTGCTTTAAAATTAAACAAGTTTGAAAAGCATTGTTTAGTTACCACCAATGCTTTTAAAACTTGTTAAAACACGTGGCATTTTAGATGAAACTAATCTGAAATTCAGGGTTTTGCTTATAACTTTTGAACCACTGGACCGATTGAGCTGAAATTTAATACCAAACAGACCCGAGGAACGGCAAAGATATATGCCAAGCTTCAGTAGTCTTATTATTGTCTTTCTAAAGTTATCGTGTTTTTTATCTCGTAAATTCGCGAAACACCCTTGCCGAAATTTACTATTTTGCTCATAACTTTTGAACCACTGGACCGATTTGGCTGGATTGCAATACCAACCTGACCAGGTAAATGACAAACATATATGCCAAACTTCAGTAGCCTCTGTAAAGTCTTTCAAAAGTTAGCGTGTTTTCTACGGACAGACAGACAGACGGACAGACGGACGGACGGACGGACGGACGGACATCGTTAGATTGACTTAAAATCGATCGAGGATCATAAATATATATTCTTTATGGGGTCCTAGACCAATATTTCGAGGTGTTACAAACGGAATGACAAACTTATATATACCCTCTATCACTAGAGTGGAGGGTATAAAAATATTGTCAAAAACTAAATAACTAAGAAGTAATAATTTCAAGTAAATCTTGGTCCTACTATTTAGTATTTTTTTATATTACAGACATTTGAGTCGAAAATTCCAAAAATATAGAATATTAGAACTTATTAGGAAATGGCGCCCAAACGAGGGCCGATTCAGAAATAAAAAGCGGAGACACACGAATCATCGCTAGCTGGAAAAAGTCGGGACAAAACCAGTTTAGAAACCAAAACTGATCAAAAACTTCAAATAATAGCAAAACATTTCAGTAAAGTTCATTCAAAACAACAAAAATTGAAAAAGTGGAAAAAACTGTAAAATTTAAAAAAAAAAAAAAACATTGTAAAAAACTAAATAAATATAATAAATACATATGGGGCATTCCATGCCAAATCACTCACTTTTAGGCCCGACCCCCTTCGATTAATTTTATTTTTGGATTTGTTTTAGTACGTATTAAATGCAACTTGCAGCCAAATTTTCAGCCTTTTATACCAAGGTGGTGTTGAGTAATCAATTTTTCAAAATGGCAATTTTTTCCAAAAAATTAAAAAATTTAAATTTTCAATCAATTTTGACCAGTAAAAAATATAGATATTTTAAAAAAAGTTGGACAACGTTTTGTTGGTATTTAAATGTAGTTTTAGAAAAAAAATGTGAAAAAATTATTCGAAGTAATTATCACTTATTTTTTGACGTTTAAAAATTAAAATCGACTTTTTGAAAAAGTCCGAAACCTTAGATTTTTTTGTAAAAAACTATAAGAATTCTACTCTAAATTATGCAACTTTTAAGCCATAACTCGAGATGTGATCACAATTCTTTCTATTTTTTTTTTTAATTTTTAAAATTGCACCTTTTATGTTTTGGCTCTAATTTATTTTATATGGAGCTCCAAAAAAAAAAAAATGGTAGATACTGACCCTAACTTACCCTAAATATATTCATTTGGAGGTAAATATACGTTTCACAAAAATTTGGGACGATCGGACATGTGTAAGGCGCTTAGCATGGTCCTTGAAGTTTAAAAAACGGATTACAAGGAAAAATATGAATTTTTTTCTGTTTTCGCAATTTCTTTGATATTTTAAGTTAAGTTTTAATTCAAGTGATTACAGAATTATGATGTGGAGTAAAATGCCTTTCTAATAAGGTACTAAAAACTAAAATCGGTTGAAAATCAGCCAAGTTATTACAACTTCCCCAGGCATCTAGCGTGTGCCATACCACTTGATTAAAAAATACGTGTCCCTTTTTTTAAATTTATTGAAATTTTCTACTGTAATAACATTTTTTCATTATTCATGTTTCAGTGTAATATTTTTTTGACTTTTCCAAATTTTAAAACAAAAAAAATATTTTTTTTTTTAAAATAGAGATTTCAAAAGGGTGTGGAAAATGCAGGCATTTTTAGCACTAATTTAAAAAATGTTAGCAAAACACAATATGAAAAATACTTGTCATCTAATAACATTTGAACTTGAAGAATAAAAAAATGTTATTACAGTAGAAAATTTCAATGAATTTCAAAAATCGGATTGTATTGATTAATCATGTTGTCTGCCACACGTTAGATGCCTGGGGAAGTTGTAATAACTTGGCTGATTTTAAACCGATTTCGGTTTTTATGACCTTAATAGAGAGACATTTTACTCTACATTTTAATTCTGTAACCATTTGAATTCAGAATTAACTTAAAATACCAAAAAAATTAAGAAAACAGAAAAAAATGCATATTTTCCCTTGTAATCCGATTTTCAAACTTCAAAGCCGATGCAGCACGCCTTACCCATGTCCGATCATCCTAAAATTTTCTGAGACGTATTTTTACACCCAAGTTAATATATCTAGGGAAGTTACAGTCAATATTTACCAAATTATTTTTTTTGGAGCACCATATAAAATAAACCAAAATCAAAAAAAAAAAAGTGCAATTTTCAAAATTTGAATAAAAATAGAACGAATTACGATCACATCTCGAACTATGACTTAAAAGTTGCGTAATTTAGAGTAGAATTTTTTGACATTTTTAAAAAAAAATCGAAGGTTTCGGACTTTTTCAAAAAGTCGATTTTAATTTTTATACGATAAAAAACAAGTGATAATTACTTCGAATAATTTTTCATATTTTTTTTCTAAAACTACATTTAACTACCAACAAAATGTTATCCATCTTTTTTTAATATATCTATATTTTTTACTGGTCAAAATTGATTGAAAATTAAAATTTTTTCATTTTTTGGAAAAAATCGCCATTTTGAAAAATTGATTACTCAACACCACCTTGGTATAAAAGGCTGAAAATTTGGCTGCAAGTTGCATTTAATACGTACTAAAACATATCTAAAAATAAAATTAATCGAAGGGGGTCGGGCCTAAAAGTGAGTGATTTGGCATGGAATGCCCCATATATATTCTTGTTCTATATTACAAACATTTGAACCAAAAATTCGAAAAAATTTAGTGTTACAATTTTTTAGCAACTGGCGCCCAGTCTGGGGCCCGATTTAGAATTGGAAAGCGGAAACACAGGAATCATCGCTTACAAGGAAAAGTCAAGGAAAATCCAGGATAGCAACCAAAATGGATCAAAAACTTCAAATATTTTGAAAAAATTTCAATATAATCCATTTAGAACATTAAAATTCGGAGAAATGTTGGAAAATAAAAAAAAAAAAATAGTGTCAAAAACTGAATAACAAAAGAAAATTTAACATTAAGTAAAACCTAAATTCCACTATTTTGTGTTGTTTTATATTACAGTCATTGAAACGAAAGTTCGAAAAAATTGAGTGTTAGATCTTTTAGCAAATGGCGCCCAACCTGGGGCCGATTTAGAATTGAAAAGCGGAAACGCAGAAATCATCGGTAACAAGGAAAAGTCAGGTCAAAACTCAAGACTGCTACTAAAACTGATCAAAAATTCAAATATTAAGAAAAAAATTTCAGTGTAACTCATTCAGCACAACAAAATTTGAAAAAGGTCTGCAAAATTTTACAATTTTTTCGTCAAAATCTAAATAAAAAAGAAGTAATAAAAAAAAGTTAAATCTTGGTTCCACTGTTTTGTCTTTTTTTATATTACAGATTTTGTGTTAAGAGCAATAAAATACTTTTAAATATTTACAGATTTTTTTTTTCATTGTTTTTTATATTTTAGTAGTGCAAACAATACAACAAAAAAATGCGCATTTTTTTTAGACAAAATATGTATACAAAAAAATGGAAAAACATTATTTACAACATGGAAATAACATCATGTTTGTAGTGTTTTTAGGCCTTTTTGCAGCGTTAGAAGTATAAGTACAAAAAAACAAAAAAAAAACTTGTGGAAAAAACAGAGGAGCACTTGAAAAATAACAATCTTTTTGGTATCAAAAGGAACACAATACATCCTCTATGAAATTGCACAACAATATTGTTATTTTGTGTTATAAAAAAAATGGAATTTCGCACAAAAACATGCATGTTTTAGCATGATTTAGATAATATGGATTTTGTTTAAAGAAAATTTCCATAAAAAAATACGATAAAAGATTTTAAGATATAGCAGACTTTACAAGTCTGTTTTAGGGTAATATAAAGAAATTCCCCAATACTGGATATTAATTTTTATGTTTAATAAAATTTCGTGGTTTATGACAAATGATGGTATCAATTTACCTTTTTTTAAAAAAATTATATTTTTCAATTTTTAATACTTTAACACGTATTTTTTTGAAGATTTTTTGTTAAGGTTTCTTTGTTTTATGTCTGTCTGTTTGTGATTTTTTGTAAATTTTTTGTTTAACATTATTTTTTTTCTTCAAGGGAAGGAAATTAATGTATGTCTGGTGTTGTGTTTTTTTTTTCATTATCCTTAACTTTTGTTTACTTTCAACAGGAAATGCACATTTCTTAAAACCGGAACTTACCACTATAGAGGTGTTTTTTTGTTTTCTTCATGTGTTGGATTGATGGTTTAACAAAATGTGTTTTAAAATAACATAATTTACATACCTGAAAAGAGAGAGAGAGAGAAGAAAATAGGAAATTTAATTAATTATTTCGTGATTTAAAATGTTGTTTTAAATTAAACTTTAAAATAAATAATTAAAAATAAAAAAAAAAAAATGCTGAAAAATTTATTCATACAATTTTTCAGCAAATGGCGCTCAAGTTAGGGCACGATTACGAAATGCAATACTATTACAAATAAAACAGTTATCAGAAAACATTGAGGATTCTCAATAATCGACACATACAAAAAATTCAATGATAATACGTTTTTTCATTAAATTTTAATAGTTTTTTTAAAATTTTAAAAGTTCGGATATTCCTAAAAATTGTAAAATTTTCAGCACTTATAACACTGAACAACAAAATGAAATTTTTTCCAAAATTACAAGGTCAGACCAAAAAATTTTGATAGAGGAGACAAAAAAAAATACACGTGTATCGGCGTTTTGAAAGTTTACATCTGGGTTTCATTTTAGGGGGAGGTAAAGTTTCCCCCAAATGCAAATGTTGTATTGTCAATCGTCATTGAATATCGAGTGAAGCTTACGTTTAAAGTATATGGTGTGTTCAGCAAATTTATGTAAAATGTTACGGAGAACATTTTTGTGGAATATATTAACCCTCTATCTCCTCACGATAAGGGTCTTTTTTGTCCTTTTTTTCAAAAAGAGCAAAAAACACCATTAAAACAGGGATTTAAGGGCTTTAAATGTTCCGCAAAAATATCCGCCGTGAAATTTTACTATAAGTCCCTGAATATACCAAAACAGAAAACTTAACAAGAAAGTCAGTTATAAGACACAACAAAAGAGAGCTTAGGGTTAATATCGCATTTATTAAGAAAATCGGGTAAATCTTACGTTTAAAGTATATGGTGTGTTCAGCAAATTTATGTAAAATGTTACGGAGAACATTTTTGTAGAATATGTTAACCCTCTAACTCCTCAAGATAAGGGTCTTTTTTGTCCTTCTTTTAAAAAAGAGCAAAGAGCACCACTAAAACAGGGATTTAAGGGATTAAAATGTTCCGCAAAAATATTCGCCGTGAAATTTTACTATAAGTCCCTTTCACGGCAAATATTTTTGCGGACCATTTTAACCCCTTAAATAGCTGTTTTAATGGGGTTTTTGTTGTTTTTTAAAAGAAGAACAAAGATACCCTTACCTCGAGTAGCTAGAGGGTTAACATATCCTACAAAAATGTTCTCCGTAACATTTTACATAAAATTTCTTTACACACCATATACTTTAAACGTAAGCTTAACTCGATTTTCTTAATAAATGCGTAATTAACCCTAAGCTCTCTTTTGTTGTGTCTTATTTCTGACTTTCTTGTTAAGTTTTCCGTTTTGGTGTATTCAGGGACTTATAGTAAAATTTCACGGCGGATATTTTTGCGGAACATTTAATCCCCTTAAATCCCTGTTTCAATGGTGTTTTTTGCTCTTTTTGAAAAGAAGGACAAAAAAGATCCTTATCTTGAGGAGTTAGAGGGTTAAAATATTCCACAAAAATGTTCTCCGTAACATTTTACATAAATTTGCTTAACACACCATATACTTCAAACGTAAGCTTCACTCGATATTCAATGACGATTTACAATACAATATTTGCATTTTGGGGAAACTTCACCTCCCCCTAAAATGAAACCCAGATGTAAACTTTCAAAACGCCGATACACGTGTATTTTTTTTTTGTCTTTTCTATCAAAATTTTTTGGTCTGACCTTGTAATTTTTTTTTGTGTTGTACAGTGTAATTAATTTAATAATTAATAATAAAACTCAGTAAAATCTTGGTCCCACTGTTTATTCTTGTTTTATATTACCGACATTTAAGTTAAAAATTCCAAAAAATTGAGTGCTAGTATTTTTAGGAAATGGCGCCCAACCTGGCGCCCACTTTAAAATTGGAATTTGGAGACACAAAATTCATCTCTTACAAGGAAAATACAGGGAAAAACCAGCATAGCAACTAAAACTAATCAAAACTTAAAATATTAAGAAACAATTTCAGTATAATTCATTCAGAACAACCAAATTTGGAAAAGTGCTGGAAAATTTAAAAAAATATTGACTAAAACTAAATGAAAAGTAATTAAATTGAGTAATACCTTGGTTCCTCCGCTTTGTCTTGTTTTATATTACAGACATTTGAATCGAAAATTCAAAAAAAATTTAGTGTTAAATTTTTAAGGACCACTCAAGAATTGGAAAGGGAAAGAAAACTCGGGACAAAACTAGTATAGAAACCAAAAATAATCAAAAAATTCAAATATAAAGAAAAAAGTCAGTATAATTTTTTCAAAACAACAAAATTTGGAAAAGTGCTGCAAAATTAAAAAAAAAATATTGTCACAACTAAATAAATAATAATAAAATAAATACAAAAAGAAAATAAAAATTTACTAATTCAGTTTTCCAGCAAATGGCGCTCAAGTTAGGGCGGGATTACAAAATGCAAAACTATTACAAATCAAACAGGTATCAGCTAACATTGAGGATTCTTAATAATCGACACATACAAAGACCTTAATAAATTCAAGACTAATACGTTTTTTCATAAAATTTTAATAGTTTTTTTTTCAATTTTAAAAGTTTGGAAATTCCCAAAAACTGTAAATTTTTTAGAACTTTTAATTTTATTATTAATTTATTAATTAATAATAAAACTAAGTAAAATCTTGGTGCCGCTGTTTATTCTTGTTTTATATTACAGACATTTAGGTTAAAAATTAAAAAAATTGAGTGCTAGTATATTTAGCAAATGGCGCCCAACCTGGGGCCCACTTCAAAATTTGAAGTCGGAGACACAAAAATCATCTCTTACAAGGAAAAGACAGGGAAAAACCAGCATAGCAACCAAAACTGATCAAAACTTAAAATATCAAGAAAACATTTCAGTATAATTCCTTCAAAACACCCAAATTTGGAAAATTGCTGGAAAATTTAAAAAAATATTTATTAAAACTAAATGAAAAGTAGTTAAATAAAGTAATATCTTGGTGCCACTGTTTTGTCTTGTGTTATATTACAGTCATTTGAATAGAAAATTCAAAAAAATAGAGTGTTAAATTTTTAAGGACCACTTAAGAATTGGATAGCGAAAGAAAACTCAGGACAAAACTAGTATAGCATCCAAAATTTCAAATATCAAGAAAAAACGTCAGTATATTTTATTCAAAACAACAAAATTTGGAAAAGTGCTGCAAAATTAAAAGAAAATATTGTCAAAAACAAAATAAATAAAGGAAGTGCTAAAAATCTACTAATTCAATTTTCCAGCAAATGGCGCTCAGGTTAGGGCACGATTAGAAAATGAAAAACCATTACAAATCAAACAGTAGTCAGCAAACATTGAGGATTCTCAATAATCGACACATACAAAAACCACAAAAAATTTAAAACTAATAGGGGTTTTCATAAAATTTCAATAGTTTTTTTTAAATTTTAAAAGTTCGGAAATTCCCAAAAATTTTAAATTTTTCAGCACTTATTATTAATTTAACAATAAATAATAAAATTAAGTAAAATTTTGGTCCCGCTGTTTATTCTTGTTTTATATTACAGACATTTAAGTAAAAAAATCCAAAAAATTGAGTGCTAGTATATTTAGCAAATGGCGCCCAACCTGGGGCCCACTTTAAAATTGAAAGTCGGAGACACAAAAATCATCTCTTACAAGAAAAATAAAGGGAAAACCCAGCATAGCAACTAAAACTGATTAAAACTTTAAATATTATGAAAACATTTCAGTATAGTTCCTTCAGAACACCCAAATTTGGAAAATTGCTGGAAAATTTTAAAAAATATTTATTAAAACTAAATGAAAAGTAATTAAATTAAGTAATATCTTGGTGCCACTGTTTTGTCTTGTGTTATTTTACAGACATTTGAATCAAAAATTTAAAAAAATGAGTGTTAAATTTCCAAGGACCACTTAAGAATTGGAAAGGGAAAGAAAACTCGGGACAAAACTAGTATAGCAATATGTTTGATGTAGGGTATATGCCAATTTTATCCTCTCATCTATAAAAAATGTCAATGACCTATTCCACACTTATAAGTATTTACTTCACTATTATTATAATTATTGCTATTTACTTAAACAATTTACAACCTTTGTTAAAAATAAACTTAAATTGTACCGAGAAATATTTATAGGCATTTCATAAGGGAAAAAGTGAAATTTTTCTACATATTACAGAGCATAATGTAGGTCAAGTTTGTCAAGCATTTTTTTTGGAAGAAGAAACATAATCTCCCAAGATTAACTAACCTTTAATAATGAGATAAGATATTGAAATTTATTTAATATTTTTATATTGTTAGTAAATATATTTTATACCCTCCACTTAGTGGTAAATATAAGTTTTTCATTCCGTTTGAAACATCGAAATATCGGTCTGTGACCCTATAAAGTAGTTAAGGTTATGTAAGGCTGGTCGGAGGCCATTAGGCCCATTCTGATTCCCATAATTGTTAATACCTTAATTGTTATTTCGCTACTCCCCTCTGATACAAAATTCTATTTCTGAAGCCACCCCGAGTCTCTAAGATATTCTGCTAGAAATGAGTAAATAGAAAATGTAAATGAGACACCGTTTAGACAATCCAGGTCATCGAAAAATCTTTCCATCTAATACTTAAGGCGGAGCTCCATCAGACCCGGTCATTCACACAACAAGTGCTTAACTGACTCCTCCTCCTCCAATTCTTTACAACTTCTGCAATATCCCCTATCAAAAATTTCCATACGCACGTCCGTTTGGCCGACTTTACACTATACTGTCAGTACTCCCACTAATATTCTGCTCGTAGCCTCTGCTGTCATATTAATTTAGTTCATCGATTTCATTATAGGAACCAAGACATCAGGGTCGACACGTTCCCCCACTTAGGACTTTAGGTCCCTTATCATAATCATCTACGCGGTTTTATCAATTGCAAGCACCTCGGCCTGAAAAACAACGCACTTGTCCGGAAGTCTCACTAATGTCCTGATTTCTGGGCATTAGTGAGAAATCCATCTTCGATCCATTTGTAAAGATTGAGTTCGCATTCTCTGTTATAACTGAATTCTCCACCCAGTCTTCCCTAGTTGATATTTGGACTTCGAAAGATCTATCAAAGATTCTCTGCGGTGTGATATAGTCTGTTTTGTGTTCCAGTTCCGTCCCGCCCACCGTACTTAATATGGTCAAATATCGTAAATATTCACGGGCTGAGTGTTTAGTATCACTTTCAGACCGGCCTTGGGTGCTGATTTAAAAGAAGCTATGATACCCACACACGCCAGTCGCTATACCTTCTGTAGGTTGCAAAGATATGATTTCCATTGCTTTTCACCACACAAGATGGAGATTATCGCACAATACGTCTTGTGGATAACATACGCTTTTAGACCCTAACTTCTACCGAAAGTTCTTGTGCAGGCGTAAAAAGCATATAATGACTTTATCGACCTTTCATGTATTCCTTTTCCAAGAAAGCTTTGAGTTCTGGATCACACACAGCTATTTCACCTCAGTAGAAAGTTTTAGGTTGATTTCATCTATTTTAGGAAGAACAACCCTGTTTATCTTAGTCCTTTTTGTGAACAAGACGAGTTCGATTTTGTTCACGTTGAGAGTATCTGAAGCGCTGATTCCATGAGCTCGCTAATCGTTGGTAGAAACTTACCTTATCCTATAAAGTATATATATTATTGATCAGTGATTGATTTTAAGACATTCTACCGATGTCCGTCTGTCTTTTTAATTGGCAATCGCGGGCAAAAACTAAACATATTGACTTGCGGTTTAGTATTGCATCTGAGAGATATCGCGTCAGAGGTTCAAAAGTTACACTACTGAACATTTTAAAAAAAACTTGATGAGACTGGGACGCGACCTTACACAGTTAATACTAGGGATGCCAAACGGGATTGACATTTACAAATCCCGGGATTCGGGATTTTGAAATCGTAATCCCGGGATTTTTCGGGATTTCGGGATTTTTCGGGATCCCGGGATTTTTCGGGATTTCGGGATTTTTGGGGATTTCGGGATTTATTAAAATTAAACTTTTTAACGTTATATTTAAAAAAAATATATGGGGCATTCCAAGCCAAATCACTCACTTTTAGACCCGACCCCTTTCGATTTATTTTATTTTTGGATATGTTTTAGTATTTATTAAATGAAACTTGGACACCAATTTTTAGCCTTGTATTTCCAGGTGGTGTTGACTAATCAATTTTTCAAAATGGCGATTTTCTCAAAAAAATTTAAAAATTTAAATTTTTAATTAATTTTGACCATTAAAAAATATAGATATTTTAAAAAAAGTTGGACAACGTTTTGTTGGTATTTAAATGTAGTTTAAGAAAAAAAATATGAAAAAATTATTCGAAGTAATTATCACTTATTTTTTGACGTTTAAAAATTAAAATCGAATTTTTGAAAAGTCCGAAACCTTCGATTTTTTTGTAAAAAACTATAAAAACTCTACTCTAAATTACGCAACTTTTAAGCCATAATTCGAGATGTGATCACAATTCTTTCTATTTTTTTTTAAATTTTAAAAATTGCACCTTTTATTTTTTGGCTCTGATTTATTTTATATGGTGCTCCAAAAAAAAAAAAAATTGTAGATATTGACCCTAACTTACCCTAGATATATTCATTTCGAGTTAAAAATACGTCTCACAAAAATTTATAACGATCAGAAATGGGTAAGGCGTTTAGCATGGTCCTTGAAGTTTAAAAAACGGATTACAAGAAAAATATGAATTTTTTTCTGTTTTCGCAATGTTTTTGCTATTTTAAGTTAAGTTTTATTTCAAACAATTACAGAATTATGATGTAGAGTAAAATGCCTTTCTAATAAGGTACTAAAAACTAAAATCGGTTGAAAATCAGCCAAGTTATTACAACTTCCCCAGGCATCTAACGTGTGGCAGACAACTTGATTAAGCAATACAATCCGATTTTTGAAATTCATTGAAATTTTCTACTGTAATAACATTTTTTTATTCTTCAAGTTCAAATGTAATTTGATGACAAGTATTTTTCATATGGTGTTTTGCTAACATGTTTTAAATTAATGCTAAAAATGCCTGCATTTTCAACACCCTTTTGAAATCTCTATTTAAAAAAAAAAAAATTTTTTTGTTTTAAAATTTGAAAAAACCAAAAAAATATTACACTGAAACATGAAAAATGAAAAAAATGTTATTACAGTAGAAAATTTCAATAAATTTAAAAAAAGGGACTCGTATTCTTTAATCAAGTGGTATGACACACGCTAGATGCCTGGGGAAGTTGTAATAACTTGGCTGATTTTCAACCGATTTAAGTTTTTAGTACCTTATTAGAAAGGCATTTTACTCTACATCATAATTTTGTAATTACTTGAAATAAAACTTAACTTAAAATACCAAAAATATTGCGAAAACAGAAAAAATTCATATTTTTCCTTGTAATCCGTTTTTTTAAATTCAAGGACCATACTTAACGCCTTACCTATTTCCGATCGTTCTAAATTTTTGTGAGATGTATTTTTACCTCGAAATGAATATATCTAGGGTAAATTAGGGTCAATATCTACCAATTTATTTTTTTAGGAGCACCATATAAAATAAATCAGAGCCAAAAAATAAAAGGTGCAATTTTTAAAATTTAAAAAAAAATAGAAAGAATTGTGATCACATCTCGAATTATGGCTTAAAAGTTGCGTAATTTAGAGTAGAATTTTTATAGTTTTTTACAAAAAAATCGAAGGTTTCGGACTTTTTCAAAAAGTCCATTTTAATTTTTAAACGTCAAAAAATAAGTGATAATTACTTCGAATAATTTTTTCATATTTTTTTCTAAAACTACATTTAAATACCAACAAAACGTTGTCCAACTTTTTTTAAAATATCTATATTTTTTAATGGTCAAAATTAATTAAAAATTTCAATTTTTAAATTTTTTTGAGAAAATCGCCATTTTGAAAAATTGATTACTCAACACCGTCTTGAAATACAAGGCTGAAAATTGGCGTCCAAGTTGCATTAAATAAGTACTAAAACATATCCAAAAATAAAATAAATCGAAAGGGGTCGGGTCTAAAAGTGAGTGATTTGGCTTGGAATGCCCCATATATAATTTAATATTTAATTACTTATTTATCGTATTGCACTGATACAAAACGATTTTAATTTTAGATATATAAGCATTACGAGTTTAACAGATTCTACAACAAACTTTAGCATATTTTGATGAAAAAGAATATATTGATGTCAATATTCTTCATCTACTTAACGGCATCTGGGTCAGCATTTAGGAACAACCTTAACTCAACTGGTACTGCTCCAAGTCTGTTGAAGACACCATTCAGTCCAAACCAAAAGAGCTAGACCCTGCAGTATATTTCATATGGTCATTAGTTCGTTAAAGGGCAAAAGCAGACATTGGGAAACAATTTTCCCTATTTGGATTTAAATTAACTTCTGAAAAACGTAACTTTTTTAAACATTTATTTTGATGTCAAAGTTTTAAGTTACAGGGTATTTGAAAATTAATAAAATATTTCTTTAAATAAATACAAAATTTTATTAATAAAGTTGTTAGCATTTTTGTCAAGGGTAAGTTGTCCCCAGTGTCTGACCCCGACGGAGATCGGAGATCGGAGATCGGAGAGATATATTCAATTTCCTAACTTATAACGCTCAAATAAGAACAAAAACTGTTGAATAGAAACTTTACAGCTGGAATACTAAAAGCTCCGTTATAGAATAACTCACGGCGAAATTTAACTGTTTCATAAAAACTGTGTATTAATCCGCTCTAAAAATGTGATTTACCTCCCAAAGATCAAGAGAATTTAAGCCCAACATGCCTCATTTGAAAGGTATCTCAAAGACCTTTCAAAATTGACAAAATTTTTTTTAAATGATTAAAAAAAAGTTTAGATTCGGCGAAGTCGAATTTTACTTTTCTACTTGTTTTTTTTTATTTTTTATTTTTTGGCAAATTTTCTTATTCACATGGTGGAGGGTATTAATACACTCGGCAAGACCGAATTTAACCGAATTTAATATTTTACAAAGTATTTTTGTCACTCAAAAATATTTTTTTACTAAAAAAAAATTACACTCAACAAAAAATTTTACACTCAAAAAAAAAAATTGGCTAAATTTTTTTTTAAATGACTAAAAAAATATTGGATTCGGCCAAGTCGAATTTAACTTTTCTACTTGTTTTTTATTTTTTAGTTTTTTTTTTGGCAAATTATCTTATTCACATGGTGGAGGGTATTAATACATTCGGCAAGACCGAATTTAACATATTTATTCTTAGTACCTACAACAGTTACATTTATATGATTGTTTGTGTATTTACCGAATTTATTAACATAAATGAAATTTTTGTCGAGTGTAAGTAATTTTTTGGACAAATTAGTATTAACAAGATTTTGAAGACAGTTAGTTGATAAAATGATTTGAACAAGTTAACAAGTGAAATTTAAAATGATTTTAATATTGCTAATAATAAAAGGTGATTTTTAAAGATAAATATTTTGAGTAGGCTCGAGGTCATTATTTCCTTTGCTAATTAAAACTATGATATTCTCATAAAATAATTTTCTTGAAAATTATTCTATAAGAAATAATAATTTTCTTAAAAATTATTCTATGAGAATATCATAGTTTTAATTAATAAAGGAAATAATGGCCTCGAGCTAGAATACACCTACTCAAAATATAATATTTTAAAGGTCGAATAAAAAAATTTTATTTTTTAATAAAAATTAATCAGAACTTAAAAATAAATACTTATGAAGACAAAATATTAAAAATTTTGTAATTTCTTTTTTACAAACATCTAGTTTTATTATTGATTTGTGTAACATCTGCAAAATTAAATTTGGTTCTTAATAATTATAACAAATCCTTGGTTACTTTAAATGATACTGTAAATCCATTAAATAATACAGTAGATTATAATAACCTAATTACATTAGGAGAAGAACAAGAAAATCAAAATGAAGAAGATGAAATTGAAAAACCATTTTCATTATTTGAAACAGCAACAACAATCAAACCCTTTAGTTATTGGACATTTACAATGAAAACTAAACAAAAGCCATTAAAAGGTGAAGAAGACAAATGGCAACAGCAATATCATCAGCAGCAGCATAACAATCAGCAACAAATTTATAATAACAATTATCATCAGAAGCATCAGCATCAACATCATCCTCATTATACAACACTCAAATTTAATAATGAAAATTTAAATTTTAACAAATTAAAGACATTTACAAACGACAATGTTGCTACTGATGAAAAAGAAACGATTCAAGAATTAGTGACAACAACAGAAACAATGACATTAGAGGCAACAACAGCAGCAATAACATTTAATGACAATAAACATTTAAAAGAATTTGAAAATGATGACGAGAAGAATGGTGATGAGGAGAATAATAGGGAGGATGATGCTGAAAAGGATGATGTAGAAGATGATGATGATGATGGTGATAATGTTAACGGTGAGAAAAAAGATGTGCATGTTGTGGATGATGTTGACAACATTAAAGAATATGATGACAATCTACATGAAAAACATCAAACAAATTTCTATAATATACCCAATAGTTTTAGTAGCAGCAATGCATTTGTTGGAAAATTGCCACAATTTCAACAGCAGCAAACTCAGCAACAACAAAAATTATATCAACTACAGCAACTACGGCAACAAAAACAGCAACTATTATTACCACAAGAGTATCATCATTTATCTGATTATCGTTTACTCTTCAATCCTGAACGTTATACAAAATTTTATTTGCACACTATATCATCATTAACAGCAAATGAAAATGGACCTACTACTACAATTCGAGAAGAACAAGTGGTAAATGATAATACTCCTAACGACAATAATGATGATGATGACATTCTTGTTTATGATACAATTACAACTGCAGATGTCAATGATGATGTTTCGGTTTATAATTATGATGTTATCATGATGAGAAATTTAAGAAATACTAGAGTTTTGTTAAATCGTGACACTATAGGTGCTGCATTTGGTGTTAATGCTCGGCCTGTTGCTAGTACACCCGGTATACGCATTGAAGAAATAGAACTATATAATGGTCTATCATTAAGACAATCAAGGTTTAATCCTTTCAATCCTTGTAGGTAAGTGTAACGAGATGTTTTAGATGTTGCATTTGAAGAAGATAAAGAAGAAAGTAGTGGTTTATACATAAATAAATTGTAAACCAGCATTAAGTTGAATGTCTCGGTATAGTTTATACACCATTTGCAAAAAAAAAAGTTAAACAAACAAAAGATACAAATTAAAGCAAACACATCAAAGACAATTTTCTAAAAATTGGAAACTATTTTTCAAAATGTTAAACATAAAAAATAAGTCAGAATAATATTAGCATTTAAAAAAATAATATCATGTTAGTGGGCCCCATGTTGGGAGCCAATTGAATAAAATTGATTTTATTTGAATTTTAATTCGTTTTATACCATTAGTCCAAAAAATGGGGAGAGGGAGGGGTATAGTAACATTTTCATTCCTTTCAAAAGACATCTTAATTCAAAAGAATTACAAAATGTTACTAGGCCCTATGTTGGGAGCCAATTTTATACAATCAATCTTTTTTGAATATCATTATATTTTTATGTCCTCCAATAAAAAAATGGGTATAAAATAACATTACTAATCGAAATAGCGGATATGATCCCAATTTAAAAAAAGAAATACAAAAAAATTAACAGAGCCCCGGGTTGAGAGCCAATTTTATTCAAATTTAAATTCATTTTATACCCAGGGTCTAGAAATCGCAGGGGCCCCAAAAACCAATCAATTCATTTTTTCTTTAGGAAAATGCTCTCAACATCACACCCCTCTTCAAGAAAGTTTAGGTTTTGTTAAAATGGTGACAAAATCGGCAAATAGGATTTTAATCCTCTTTATTTTGAGCTTTAAAAATCGTTAACACGAAAATCCTAGCTGATCCTGTTCCGAGTTATTGCTAAATAATTACACTGTTCGACATTAAAATTCCACCAGTAAAATATACAACTGATTTCTATAGGTTTTGCTGTCATGAATCCAAATCTGAAATCCAATTTTTTCTAGCACGTACGTAAGCAAAAAAACAATAATTCCGCTCATTTGTGGGTCCTCGGTTATGTTGCTTCCAACAAATAGGACTCGATTTCATATAAATTGAACCTCCTGATTCCAAAACTGCAATCTAAAATTTTCTAGCATGTTCCGTTTTCGAGATATTTGCGTTCAAGATTTTCTCGTGGAAAAATATCAAAGGCGAATATCTGGATAACGAAAAATTTTGATTGCAGTTTTGGAATCAGCAGGTCAATTTAATATGAAATCAAGTCATATTTTTGGAAGACTCTGTAACAGTGGAAAACCAAAAGTGTGAAGTTATTGTTTTTTGACTTTTTAACAGCGAATATCTCAAAAACAGTACGTGCTAGAAATAATTGGATGGCTGATTTGGATTCAGTAGAGAAAAATCTATAGGAATCAGTTGGATATTTCACTGGGAGGTTTTTGTTGTCGATCAGTGTAATTATTTAGCAATAACTTAAAAGGATCAGCTGGGATTTTCGTGTTTACGATTTTTAATGTTCAAAATGATGAGGAGTGAAATGCCATTACCCGATTTTGTCACCATTTTAACACAACCTTAGCTTGCTTGAAGAGGTGTGTGACATACAAGTCTCATACTCATAATTTTTTCTACATAAAAGGTCTCACATTCTGAGACATTTTTCGTAGAGAAGAAGTCTGAAATTCTAACACATTTTCCGTATAAAAAGAGTCTCAGATTCAGAGATATTTTTCATATAGAGGGTGACATTTTTCTAATAGAAAGTATCAGATTCTGAGACTGAGTCTCAGATTCAGATTCTCTCTCAGATTCTGAGACATGTTGTGTATAGAAAAAGTCTCAGGTTCTAAAGTTTTTTTTAGCACAGAAAGAGTTTCAGATTCTGAGACATAAAAAAATCCAAGATCCTGAGACATTTTTCATGTAGAAAAGGTTTATGAAATCATTTCATGTAAAGCATTACCGATTTTGAGACATTTTGTTGTTCCGGGAAATATTTTTAAAGTCTCGTATTCCGAAACACTTTCTTATAAAAAGTCTCTGATTCTAGGACATTTAGCTAAAGAAAAAGTCTCAGATTCTAAGACATCTTTCCCGTAGAAAAATGATCAGATTCTAAGACATTTTTTCAATAGAAAAATTATCCTGAGACCTTTTCCCCATAGAAAAATATTCTAAGGCCTTTTTCCAGATCAGATTCTTAAACATTTTTCCAGAGAAAGTCTCAGATTCTGAAATATTTTCCCTCTAGCTAAAATAAGCATACTGAAAATATTATTTTATTATTGTTGTGTAACAGTAACTTTGTCATTCCGTGTTTAACACATAAAAATGTCGGTCTGGGATCCCAATTTAAAAAAAATACAGGTAATTTTAGTGAAGCCCCACATTGGGAGCCAATTTTATAAAATCGATGTTTTTGAATTCCAATCTATTTTGTATATTATATCGAAATAGCGGTCTAGAATCCATATTCAAAAGAAATACTTAATTTCAATGAGACCCCACGCTGGGCACAAATTTTTTTAAATTCGTCTAATATAAATTTCAATTGATTTTATTTCAATCTATCCAAAAAACCATATGTTTATTTACTTTGCCATTTCGCGTGTAAGACATTGAAATAGTAGTCTAAGATATCACATCAAACGAATTATACTATGTTACTAAGGCCTCAAGTTGGGCGCCAATTTTATTGACTTATATTATTAAAACTTGAATAGACTTCCTCCATTCAATAAATGGGGTTATATTTACCTAGTAAATTAGTGTTTAGCATATAGACGGCTATTTGTCTAGGATTCCAATTCATAAGAATCATGCCATGTTAATGAGTCCCCACGTTGGGAGCCTACTTAATAAAATCGATGTTAACTAAGTTTAAATGATTTTTATATCCTTTATTCAAAAAAATGGGGTAATATTAACATTTTCATTCCATGTTTGACATTTCGAAAAAGCGTTATAGTATCTTATTCAATGGAATTACATAATTTTATTATAGCCCCAAGTTGGGAGCCAATTTCTAAAATCGGGTTAATTTAAGTTGATTTTAAACCCACTAGCCAGCAAAAGGGTCATATTAATTTTTTTATCCCGTTTTAAACACATAGAAATATCAGTCTTGGATCCCAATTCAAAATAACCACACCATGTTAATGAGGCCCCACGTTGAGAGTCCATTTAATAAAATCGTTCTTTTTTGAATTTAAAAAAAAATTTATACCCTCCATTTAAAAAAAGGGTAATTTTCACTTCTTCATTTCAAGTTTTAGATTTAGAAAATTGATCTAAGATCTAATACAAAAGAATTACATAATGTTAATGTAGCCCCAAGTTGGGAGCCAATTTTTAAAAATCGTTTTATGTCAATTCATTTTATACCCTCAATCCAACAAATGGTTTATTTTAATTTTATTATCTCATGTAAAAGCAGTCTGGGATCCCAACACAAACAAATCACGTCATGTTAATGCGGCCCCATGTTGGGAGCCAATTTAAACAAAATCACTGTTTTTTGAATTTGCATTGATTGCGTTATTCCGTCAAACACATCAAAATAGTTGTATACACTCAAAAAAAAAAAAAACTGTAAAGTTAGCAAAAAAAGCTTGTAAACCTACAAGAAAATTTGCTGATTTTGAACCCACAATTTTTTTGGTAAAGCTAGCAAAAACGTTTTGCTAAAAATTAGTTAACTGAAATAATTTTTATTTTAACTTAGTTCCTACACATTTGAGGACCCCATTGGGTTCGGACCCAATAGTTGGGTTCCTTAAAAATCGTCATAGTTTTTGATCCAAAATTTGTGTCCGTTTCGCTCTACCTTGCTTAGTTTTTGAGATACGTGATTTTAGGGGATCACTGGGGTCTTGAGAATTAAAAAACTCGATAACTTCAAAATATTACTCGGAGAGCTTTTGGTTATTTTGGGGTCTTGTTCTACGTGTTGAGAGCTACAAAAATTCTTTTGGACTTTTTGTTGTGTCGGCAATATTTACCGAGATATGAGAATTTTAAAATTTTCGGGAATGCTAACTTTTTTGGATCCAAAGTTAGGTCCCATTAGGGTCCACACATGTGAAGAGGACCCGCGAAAGTATGGAGATTCTAAGAACCAAAAATGCCCTCCATTTTGCTCTATCTGGCTTAGTTTCCGAGATAGCGCCATTTTAAGTTTTCTGAAAATAAAAAAAAAATTACCATTTATTTTTGCTAATGTTAGCAAAAAATCTTGTAAAAATGTTGTCAACTCAATTTCAAATTTAGCAAAAGAAATTAGTTCAAAGTTTGTTTAAAATTGCTAATGTGCTAAATGAAGTTTACAAGAATTTTTTGCTAACATGCTAATCTCAACTAAAAATTTGCTAAAAGTTAGCTAACTAGCATTAGCAAAAAAAAATTAGTAAATCTACTAACGTATTTTTTTGAGTGTAGGATTCCAATTTCAAAGAATCACAAAATGTTAATAGGGTCCTATGTTGGGCGCCAATTTGATTTTTTTGATCACATTTGAATTTTAATTTATTTGAATACTCTCCCTCCAAAAGATTTTATTAAATTAATATATTTTTTTTAAATTGTTGGGATCTTTGTAGTACAACAATTACAATGGTGTAATTTGTTCTTAGCATAGATTTTTGCCATTGTTTTGTTGCATCTGTAAGTAGTTTTCCTCTGTGTTAGTTTGTGTATGTGGTATTTAAAAGCCTTTTTACACTTGATTTGGTTTTTATGTGAAATTGACACATTTTAGAAATGCAGGTTTTTAAATATGAATGGTATAAATATTTGCAACAATTGTTTTTAAAAGTAAATAGTTAAAGATTTATAAACAAGATGTGGTTTTATTGAAAGAATATTTAAGAATTTTTATAGACAATTTGAAACTAAGTACATGAACTAAAAAGCTTAAATATCGAGAGAGATTTTTGTGATTTAAAAAAGATTTTAAATAAAATAGAATACAATTGGTCATCAAAAGGAGTAACATGAAGTTAAAGTAAACTCTATTATGCTAGGTCGAATGAGAGAAAAAACCGCTATTTTGATGTGAGCCCCTTGTTGGGCGCCAATTGAAAATAGAACAAATTTTGATGTTAGGAATCTTTAAGATCTTAATTACGTTTTAAAGTAAGGTAAATATTAAAAAACTAGATTTAGAAATTTTAGATATATAATTCTTTTAAACAGCTTAAAAAGCCCCATGTTGGGAGCCAAAAACATTGAAATTTAAAGACTTTTTTTTTTGTTCTTTCAGAATTCTTATTCACGGCTGGCTAGGCAACTCTAATGCTGGATTTTATAATACCCTAGTACCAGAGTATCTTAAACTACAACAAGGCATCTATAATATATTTACCGTTAACTGGGGAAGAGGTGCTATAGCTGACTATATAAGCGCCAGTTATCGTGTAAAACCAGTTGGCAAAGTGCTGGCTAAATTCATAGATTTTCTACATCAAGAATCTGGTATACCCTTTGAGAATATACATCTAATTGGTTTTAGTATGGGTGCTCAAATAGCGGGTATAGCTGGAAAGCATTTGCTAACGGGAAAATTACCCGTTATTTATGCTTTAGATCCTGCCCTACCTTTATTTAAATACATACACATTTATGAAAGATTAAATCAAAATGATGCTGATTATGTAGAAGTGCTGCATACCAGTGCGGGATCCTATGGCTATGATCAACCTTTGGGTCATGTAGATTTTTATATAAATTATGGTACTAATCAACCGGGTTGCTATTTCAATGAATGTTCTCATTTTCGGGCCTTTCAAATATTTGCTAAGAGTATTCAAAATGAGAACATAACGGGAAGAGAATGTTCTTCAGATTTATGGATGGATATGATAAAATACAAAAGATGCTTGAGAGAGAAGGAAGTAGAACTAACTATGAA
The DNA here is from genome assembly GCA_963921195.1 of Pegoplata infirma. NCBI lineage: Eukaryota > Metazoa > Arthropoda > Insecta > Diptera > Anthomyiidae > Pegoplata > Pegoplata infirma. The sequence goes on from OY992536.1 coordinate 33,117,905, forward strand.
TGTAGAGGGACTAAATGCGAGTATGAGGTCTTTAAGAAGAGGTGTTTATTATGTGATGACTAATTCACAGCCACCCTATAAAGTGTCATGAGACAACTGACAATGAGGAAGAAAAAGGATATGTAAAGGATTTTTGGACCATAATATAACAAGCTCGACAATTTTTATCAGAAATTCTTTTAATGAAAATTTTAATTAAATAAAATAATTATAGTCAATTACTTTTTTGATTGAATTAATTAAAAAATTAGTTAATGTTAAGATTTAAAAATAACAGAGTTATTTTGAAAGCTCCAATTTTTCCACCAAAAACTTTATGTAAACAAAATAATTTTACTCAATAACTTATTTTATTGTTTTAATTAAACAAATAATTAATATTGAAACTGAACGAAAAAATTGAGTTTCATGGTTGATTTATTATTAAATTGAATTAAGTGTAATTAAACTCTATATCACACACAAAAAATAACTTGTTTAGCCAGTTTTTAATTAAATCTATTAATTAACAAAATTTAAATGAATCAATCATTGTTTTATTCAACATTTTTGTTATTTCTGTCGAATAACAATTTTTCAACATACCAGATTTTTTTTATACCCTCCACTCTAGTGATAGAGGGTATATATAAGTTTGTCATTCCGTTTGTAACATCTCGAAATATTGGTCTAGGACCCCATAAAGTATATATGGGGCATTCCATGTCAAATCGGACACTTTCAATTTTTTTTTTTTTAATTTCCCAATTTGTTAACAGTTTTTAGTACTCTTTGCAAACTCCTTCGTGGTAAATTTTCAGATTTTTTTGATGACTCGTTCAAAAGATATCGAATTTTTAAAAATTGGTAGTTTGTTCCTTTACTCAAACTTCTTTTACTCATAACTTCGTCAATAATGGTCCAAATTTCATTTTTTTTTCTTCAAAATTTTTGTTTTTTTACGTACTTTTTAAAAAAAGATCCCAAATAATTCTTAAAAGCGCTCTAGTATGCGATTTTTAAGTTTTAATATTTAAATCTCATTTTTGAAAATGTTTGTACTCTTCGATTTTTTTGAAATTTTTTTGTGTAAAACTTCTGTTGATTCTACAAATTTTTTGCCCAGGAGGATCGTGGGATAACTATTATTACTATTTTTTTTAATTTTTTTGAAAAAATTTTATTGTAATTTTCCAATCTTAAAATCATTTCTACTGCTCCAATGGTGCGTCATAGGGGGTCCTTTATAAGACCGACCCCCTTAATTTTTACGTCTAAACATTTCCTCGGAACAAACAATACCCTATCTCCAATTTCTAATGGTGCTCCCACACAAAACGACATTTCTTAAAATTTGCTCCAACCGCTCTAACTGCCTAATAGTGCCCTTAGAGCAACAAAATGTATGACCGACCCACAATATTTTTTTAGTCCAAACATTTTCTCTGAACACACCTATCCTCTATCTCTAATTGTTAAGGCGGTCCCCATACAATTTTTTTTATTTTTTGTACATTTGTTTTATTTAATCAGCTTCTACCGGTCCAATGGTGCATCTGGAAGAGGTCATTAGTGAGACCGACCCCCATTTATTTTTACCCTACAACATTTTTTTAAAATATACCAACGCCCTATCTCCACTCCCTAAGTAGGCTCCCATACAAAATTACATTTTTATAAAATTTGCTCCAACTGTTATTTGGTCAAGTTGCAATCCAGCGAAATCGGTCTAGTGGTTCAAAAGTTATAAGCAAAAGACTGAATTTCGGCAAGGTTTTTTCGTGAATTTACGAGGTAAACAAACACGCTTACTTTGAAGGGCTATTCTAAGGATTCTGAAGCTTGGCATATATATTTATCGTTTCCCTGGTCTGATTTGTATTGAATTTCAGCCAAATTGGTACAGTGGTTTAAAAGTTATTAGTAAAACCGTAAAATTCAGATTAGTTTCACTTTATTTCACCTGCTGAAAACCCGTTAAACATGTTTTAAAAACATTGGTAAGTCACAAAAATATTTTACAACGTATTTTTGTCACTCAAAAATATTTTTACACAAAAAAATACACTCGAAAAAAATTTTAGACTCCAAAAAAATTTTAAGACTCAAAAAAAATTTACACTCAAAAAAAAATTAGTAAATTATTTTTTTTTTCAAAAATTACTAAAAACAAACTTTTTTTTACACAAAATAAAACATTTCTAATCAAAAATTATATTTTTTGACGTTAGAAAATTTACTATCACTTTAAAAGGGCACTGTGGAGGGTATTTTTAGATTCGGCTAACATAAGTCGAATTTAACTTTTCTACTTGTTTTCACGTAAAAAAAGTTAAATTCTGGTTTGCGAATGTATTGATACCCTCCACAATGTAATAAAAGATTATTTGAAAAAAAAATTTTTTGAAAAAAAAAATTATACGGAAAAAATTTTTTGGTGAAAAAAAATACCGCGAAATTTTTTTTTTGTAAAAAAATTGGGCTTTACTTGCACAAGTTCCCTTTTGTGTCCAATTCTGTTCACACATGCCAACCAGCAGCCAATTTAAAGCATTTTGTATTTTTAGGTTATGTAGAATAAACCAAAATTTTCGAGGTGTTCTTACATAACTTTTGAACCGCTGAACCGATTTCGCTCAAATGCAATACCAAACTACTTAAGTTAATTTGCTAAGTCTCAGTCATATATGTATGTTTAATACTTTGGCCGTGATCACCATTTCCACAGACGGCCAAACAGACGGACATTGTCTTAGAATCGATCACTGATCAGTAAAATATATATTTTATGGGGTCCCAGACCGATATTTCGACCGGAATGACAAACTATGACTAAGTGGGGGGTATAATAATCAGTTTAACTTTTTTACTGTTAGCATCATATTGAACATCAAAAGATAAGCATTTCTTCATAATTTTGTCATAGGCTTACAATTCATTCGTTAATTCAATTATTATTTTGATTGACTATGAATAAAAAATTTATTAAAGTTGTGATCAAAGTCGATAAATGTGTGATTGAAAAAAAAAAATATTTAATTAATCCCCTGTTAATTTGGTGATTGCTATAACAATTTTCTTCATCGAAGAAATTTAAATCAAAAAATTTATTGAAACCGCGTTTTTTGTGATTGAGATACGTTTTGAATTTTTTTTACGTACACGTAGGACTTTTCAGCTGTTTTCCATTTTTTTATTCAATTAAAATCTTCTCTAAAAAAAATTTTATAAATTTTTTTATGCATTAAAACAAATTGCAATAGAAAAACTTTTAAAAAATAATAAAAAACATTAAAAAATAATAATAAAAATCATAATGAGTAAAACATTACTTTTTGTACGTTTTAATAGAAAAATAGCAAAAAAAAAGATCATCAGCATTTCAAATTCGCATTTACACTACTAACATACTCACACTAGAGTTTGAGTTTGATCGTGATTGAAGGTGGACGTGTATATTTACACAGAATTTGAAATTGTTAAAAAAGTGAGAATCAAGCCAAATTAAATAGTGAAATTAACGGAAATATTTAAATAAACTGAATCCGAAACAACTGAAAAGTGCAGTAAAGTGAAAAAATTGGAATTAAACTAATTAATTTTATTTTTAAATTACCAAAATCTACCATAAATTCATAAACTGAGTAAATTTTTAATCCAACTTGATCGAACTCATCAGCTGTTTGTGTCAACCGTTTCAAATATAAAGCTTTATGTTAACGACATAATATCTAACAGTGTAGTATTCACAATAGTGTATGGTGTGTGTCTATGCTAATCCCGAAAATCATTGTGAATGGTGTAAATGAAGAAAAAGCAAAAGCTAAGGTTTGTGTCCTGAATTAAAACAACTTTTGGGTACAGTAAACTGGGCCGGATCGTTATAATGTCACACACAGGCCAGAGCGTAGGTGATATGCCAGTAGCTGATCTAATGATGACTATGGCGGCGTTATTGGATGACAAGTTGAAATTTTTGCCAACTAAAGCGGATCTTGAAGATATTAAAGAGCATATAAATAATTTAACCATACAAATTGAAGAACTTAAAAATGAAAATCTAGTGCTAAAGGAAGAAATAAATAAATTGCGCTCTGAAAAAATTATTGAAAGTAAAAGATTGGAACAATTAGAAGATCAACAGAAAAGAAGAAATATAATTTTTAAAGGTGTAGATAGTAAAGAGAAATCCTTTAGCGAGGCGGTCAAACAAATTTGTAAAAACAACCTAAAAATTAGTAAACCAATCACTATAAAATCATCCAGAAAACTAGGTTCATATAAAGGAAAAGTAACGGTATTAGCGGAAATGGAGACAACCGATATTGCAAACGAAGTATTACGAAAACGTTCACTGCTCAAAGGTACATCAATATATATTGAAAAGGATCTGAATAATAAAAAACAACAACTTAAAAATATTATGATCAAACTTAAAAAAGATCTATTGCAAAAAGATGAAACTCATCGGGTAACAGTAATTAACGAGAAGCTAAAAATAGGAGACAAATATTTCTCTTGGAACGAAAATAACATATTAATGTGCGGAAGTTTAAGTGCAGGGCCAGTGATAGAAGAGTTATATAAAAATGTAATTGTAGATTTAGATTACTATAGTATATTATCTAAATTGTCAAATAAGTAGCAACCAATCGTCTGTGGAGGTAATCAAAATAATATTGTAAGGGGCATTAATAATGTAAGTAACTTTAATGAATTGAAAATAGTTGCATATAATATACATGGGTTACAAAATAAACTTCATTTACAAGAGTTCTTTGAATTTATAAAAAGCTTTGACATTTTCCTATTGATAGAAACACATATAGAAGAAGATAAATACGTTAATTTTGAAAAATACTTTAACGGTTTTAATATTTACTGGAAGCCAGCTAAACGCAACAGTATATTTGGAAGAGCTAGTGGAGGATGTCTTTATGGCATTAAAAAAGAATTGTTTAATCTTGGTGTAAAACATACATTTAAAAGAGAAGATGGTGTGGATGTAATTGAACTTAAAATAAATCATCTAAAAATTCCAATATATCCTCTGTATATCAGAGGAAGCGATTGGGAAAATGAGTTTGAAACTTTAAAAACATATTTTATAGAAAGGGATGATGTAACTCCAGTTGTTATAGGCGATTTGAATGCGCGAATTGGAGTTCTAGAGCAAAGCATTGAAGAATTTTTCAAATCTCAGAGTATGTTAAATGATAAAAGAAAATCTAAAGATACAATTAATAATTCTAAAGGCAAACAATTTTTAGAATTTTGTAACAATAATGGCTTATTTATATTAAATGGTTTTACCAAGAGTGATACTGAAGGCAATTTTACATTTATGAGCACCGTTGGTGACTCCGTAATTGATTTTTGTGCTATATCGCAACAACATTTAAACTTGGTACAAGATTTTTCCGTAATAAATCAAATATGGTCAGACCACATGCCCATAATGTTATTGCTGAAAATTCCAGAAAGTGAAAACTTAATCGTAAAACAGACTGTACTACCAAAATTAATTTGGAGGGTTAACAATGAACAACAATACAATCAAAAACTTGAAAGCAAATTGGAAGAAATTAAAAATGAAAAGCCAAATCTTAGCCTGGAAGATCTAACGAACGTTATTAGGGAGGCGTCAAATAAACCCCATCCGAATCAGAAAGTAATAACACCGAAGAATAAATGGTTCGATAGCAGATGTAAACAAGCCAGAAACAAATCTTTTCACTGGCTTCGGAAATATAACAAAACAAATAATCCAATCCACAAAGCAAGGTATATGGAATCAAATAAAATATTCAAATATGAATGTGAACGAAGTAAATGCGATTACTATAAACAACTTGAAGAAAGCATAAGTCAGGTAAATGATAGCAAGGAGTTTTGGAGTCTCGTAAAAGAAATAAATAATCACTCAAACAGTTGTGTGTCTAATATACCCCCAACAATTTTTAAACAATACTTTGAAACCCTATTAAATCCACAACAACTAAGTAAAGATATTCATTATGCTCCAAATCTTGTGCAGATTGATATGCTTGATAGACCTTTTTCCGTGCAGGAGATATCTTCAATGTTAGCAAAAACAAAATCCAGAAAAGCGCCCGGACTAGATGGAATCCCATACGAATTTTTTAAAACCGGAAATAATAAATTTTTAAAGGAACTGGCTAGCGTATATACCAAATTGTATGATAACGGTAAAGTGGAAAAAACATTTGTCACAAGCATAATACTACCAATTCTCAAGAAAGGTGATAAAAATAATCCAGCAAATTACAGGGGTATATCTTTTATGAATTGTGTAACAAAAATTTTGATGGGAATGATAACTGAGCGGCTGTCGAATTGGGTTGAAACTAATAACATTCTTACGGAATATCAGGCAGGTTTCAGAAAGAAGTATTCTACTTCGGATAATTTATACAATCTTGGAGCGATCGTTCACATAAAATTTGAGGAAAAAAAGAAAGTTTACGCATTTTTCGTGGACTTTAAAGCTGCATTCGATAAAGTGCCGCGACAATTGTTGCTTTACAAATTACGATGTATGGGTATTTCTTCCAAAATGCTAGATTTTATTGAATCTGTATACTCCACAACTAAATCAGTAGTATGGACAGGTGATGAGTTTTCAGAAGAATTTAAAACTTTTACAGGCGTCAAGCAGGGTTGCTTATTATCACCTTTGCTGTTTACATTGTACTTGAACGATTTACACGAATATCTGCAAGGAGGGTTAAACATAGATGAAATAAATATTCGTTTGCTGTTGTATGCAGATGACATTGTCATCTTAGCCGATAACGTTGATGTCCTTCAGAAAATGATTTACAAACTGGAATCGTACTGCAATACATGGAACATGGAGGTAAACTTAAGCAAATCCGCCATTATGGTCTTTAGACGAGGTGGAAAATTATCAAAGAAGGAAAAGTGGTTATTTAAAGGATCTGAAATAAGTATCGTAGCTCAATATTCTTATCTTGGAGTCATTCTCACACCAACATTTAGTTTCAGCAAGCACTTAGAGAAAAGAAACCTATCAGGAAAGAACAGTATTATGGCCACGTGGAAGTCATTCTATAGCAAAGATAACATAGCCCTGTCAGTTAAGTGGAAGCTGTTTCAAGCCGTCTGTAGGTCAATACAGAGTTATGCGGCACAAGTTTGGGGATATACGTTGTTTAGGGAAGTGGATAAGCTCCAATTGTATTTCATAAAGAAAATACTTAAGTTACCAGATAATTCACCAACTTATGGAATAATGCTGGAAACCGGAATGGAAAACGGCCATATATATACATTGAAATTACATCTTGGCTATGTAATGAAAACGTTTTTTGAGTATGAATGCACCCGACTTCCATTTCAATTGTCACAAAAAATTTTGCAGAAGAACTTGTTTTGGACAAAATGTTTAAATAATCTTGGTGAAGATTATGGTCTGCAATGGAATACATCAAACTTAAGTAAAGAAAATTGGAATTCCATGTTTATAAGCCTTGTGGAACAGATAAAAAACAACAACTATCATAAGATGTGTGAACTAGCTTTAAGCAGCAGCACCCGAATATACAAATGGTTGAACTATAATTGTGGCGCAACGTACTTCAAAGAAAGTTTTAGCAGATCAAAAATCATGTGGATTTTTAAGGCAAGATGTGGGATGATTCATCTCAACGCATCTTACAATAACCAAAGTGCATGCACGGTATGTAATACGAATGAAGTTGAAAATATTCAACACTTTATAGGAAAATGTCCAATTTTTCGAACATACAGAAGAAGTTGTTTTGGAAAGGCTTTTTTAAATGAAGAGGAAGTAATAAATGTATTAAATGGTGTAAATGATGTAACCTGGGATAATCTAGTAAATTACATTATTAATGCCTTGTCATATAGGTCGCTTATTATAAACGAATTTAATTAGCACTCACTTTTCATCTCATATGTATGTATGTATTACTAGCTAACTCGCCCGGTACTTCGTTACCGGTTAGCTGTAAAAAAAACAACTTTATTACTTCAAATTCTTATTAATTTTTAATTAAACATAAAAATTGTTAGTTTCGACCTTTGAAATGATCCCTGTACGCGGAATTACTGTTAAATAATACACGTACTACGAATGTTTGTAAGACACTGACTATTTTATTAAAATTAAAAACCTTAAGAGCTAACTACAATAATCTTAAATCTAACCTAGAACTAGAATATTCCCTACCTGCCGGGCGCATGTGTGCCAGCAATATCTTTATTAAATAAACATGTGTTATGTTATCTTTTTCCTATCTACATCCTTAAGTATTAACCTTGAAAACATGATAATAAAAAGTAACATATCACAATTTGGGAATTTTGGTCATTATATGTAAATAATTAAAAGAACACAATCCTATTTAAACAATACTAATCAGTTTTGTGGAAAATCCAAAACTAGATTATAAAATATCGTGTTCATATGTGAACATTCTGCCGGGCACTAAACGACAATTGATTATTAAAATCTAATTTTACTACTAATAATATTTATCTTTAACATAAATACAGAATAATTAAAAATAACAAACATAAATAAAGTTAAATATGCGTGCCGATGTCTTGTGTTGTTGTTGAAATGTCGGAGTTCATTGGTGTTGCCTTATCTCTTCTTCTTCGAATATTATCAGAGGCCATACTTTATGAATGGACCGCTAAAGCACACTATTGTTCTGAAGTTTCAACGTTGCTACTCTTACATTTCCGTCTCGGCCATCTTTAACTTCGGTAATAACGACTGCACCTTCTTTCAAATTGATTTTGGAATGCCTCTGACGTTGTTGTAGGGTTGTCAAATACTTTTCTTTCCATCGGATCCAAAAGTATTTCTGGATTAACTTCCATCTATCGAAGCAACTAACATTTGAAAAGGAAGTATACTTCGGACAGTCATATATTGGCGTAGGATGTTTAACCGACTTTACACCAGCCTCCCAAATCCCTCGAAAAGGAGGGGCTGCCGGGGGAATAAACTTGAAGATCTTTATTGATGCTAATAATGGTAAATTTGAATTTTTTAATTGACCACGAAGCATACCATATTTGTGCGTAAAAGGATAAAAACTAACGATTTTGTTGTTTTTATTAACAATTCGATGCATTTTAAATTTTGTGAGCTCATGCTGAAATATTTGTTTTTGATGATATATGATGATCATATTTTTCGCAACCTTCAGTTTTAATACTGATTGAGCCTTTTGTTGCTCTCTTTGAGCTGGCTGACTTACAGCTTTTTGCTGCTTATGTTGAGTGAAATCAAGATTCTGTGACAATGTTTCCCCCACATTTAAAATTGATACTTTGTTTGGAGCTTTTTCAATTTCGTTTACAGTCCTTAGCTGTTTCCGTTGAGTCTCATCAAGTTTCTGTAGCAATGGTTCCCCTACATTTGAAACTGATACCTCATGTTGAGCTATTTCTAACTTCTTCTGAGCATTTTCTTGCTCTCTCTGAGCTTTTTCTTGCTCACTTAAAGTCTTTTGCTGCTTTTGTTGAGTCTCATCAAGTTTCTGTAGCAATGGATCCCCTACATTTGAAACTGATACCTCGTTTTGAGCTTTTTCTAACTCTTTCTGAGCTTGCTCATTTACAGCTTTTTGCTGTTCAAGTTGAGTCTCATCCTGTTTCTGTGGCAATTGTTCCCCCACATTTGAAACGGTTTCCTCGTTTTGAGCCTTTTCTAGTTTTTCTCGAGCTTTTTCTTGCTCTCTCTGAGCTTTTACTTGCTCATTTACAGCCTTTTGCTGTTTCTTTTGTTGAGTCTCATCAAGTTTCTGTAGCAATGGTTCCCCTACATGTGAAACTGATACCTCGTTTTGAGCTTTTTCTAACTCTTTCTGAGCTTGCTCATTTACAGCTTTTTGCTGTTCCTGTCGAGTCTCATCCTGTTTCTGTGGCAATTGTTCCCCCACATTTGAAACGGTTTCCTCGTTCTTTGTTTGATGATCACCAGGGTTCAATACCAAGATTAATCTGTTTAACCACTGTTCCATTTTCATGTCGAAGTTAGTAGACATCTGCTGCATTTTTTCTTGCAGTTCCTTTTTAACCAGTTGAATTTCGTTATGCTGTAGCCCTTGTGCTTCTTTCACAGGTTTACTACCACTTGCTTTTCTTTCAAGCAATTCTGGAGCATCTTTGGTGACACTCATTATGTAGGTATAATAACCGTTAGTCTTCTTTAACCTGTGCTCAAAACCCACAATGGTTTTGTCGATGGAACGTTTGTTGGACTAGTATTTCCCAATGGATCCGGTTCGAAGGACCAAATGTACGCGGAATTACTTTTAAATAAGAAATAAAACACGTACCTCGAATGTTTGTAAGACACTGACTATTTTATTAAAATTAAAAACCTTAAGAGCTAACTACAATAATCTTAAATCTAACCTAGAACTAGAATATTCCCTACCTGCCGGGCGCATGTGTGCCAGCAATATCTTTATTAAATAAACATGTGTTATGTTATCTTTTTCCTATCTACATCCTTAAGTATTAACCTTGAAAACATGATAATAAAAAGTAACATATCACAATTTGGGAATTTTGGTCATTATATGTAAATAATTAAAAGAACACAATCCTATTTAAACAATACTAATCAGTTTTGTGGAAAATCCAAAACTAGATTATAAAATATCGTGTTCATATGTGAACAATCCCATAGTTCAAACTTTAAGTTTCAAGGAACATTAGTGCATAAGGAACAATATGTACCAAATTGAGACGAAAATTCAAAAATTTATTTTCCCAGAATGTAATTATCGCGAGTGGATCGTAAAGTACCAATTTTAAGTATCTCTACTTTCTCTCTTTTTCCCCATTAGAAGCAGAATTTTCTTAAAAGTACTTATTTTAGAATGTTATTTCCGCGAAAGGATCGTACAGTCCAAATTTCACGTATTTAGGACCATTAATTCAGCAGATACAAAATTGCCCTACTTTCACCATTTTCCCCCTTAGAAGCAGAATTTACTAAAAAAAGTACTTCTTCCAGAATGTTATTTCCGCTAGAGGATCGTAAAGTCCAAACTTCAAGTATCTAGAACCATTGGTTCAGCAGATACAAAACAGTTCAAAATTCAAGTATCTAGGACCATTAGTTCAACAGATACAAAATTGCCCTACTTTTCCACCTATAAAACAAAATTTTCAAAAAAGTACTTCTTTCAGAATGTTTTTTCCGCGAGAGGATCGTGCACTCCAAATTTCAAGTATCTAGGAACGTTAGTTCAGCAGATACAAAATTGCCCTAATATCCCCCTTTTTCCCCGTAGAAGCGAAATTTTCAAAAAGTACTTCCATTAGAATGTTGTTTCCGCAAGAGGATTCAAATTTAAAATTTGCCCTACTTTCCCTCTTTTTCCCAGATTTTTCCAAAAAAGTACTTCTTCCAGAATGTTATTTCCGCGAGAGGATCGTACAATCCAAACTTAAATATCTAGGACCATTAGTTCAGCAGATACAAAATTGCCCTTCTTTCCCCCTTTAAAAAGTAATCTTCAAAAAAGTACTTCTTTCAATATGTTATTCCGCGAGATGATCCTATATTGCAAATGTCATGTTTTTAAGACCATTAGTTTAAAATTTACCAAATTGCCCTATTTTGCCCCTCTTGACCCTCCTTAAAACCAAAATTTTCAAAAAGTGTATTTTTCAAAAAATTATTTCCGCGAGAGGATCAAAACTTAAAGTTTTAGTTCAGAAGATTAAAAATTGCCCTATTTTTCCCCTTCTACTTTTTTCAAGATGTTTTTTTTGCGAGATGATCATAGAGTTCAAATTTCAAGTTTCTGGAACCATTTGGTTAAAAGATAAATAATGTACCGATTTTCCCTATTTGCCCCCCTTTTTCACCGTGGAGGAGGAATTTTTTAAACAATATTTTTTTCGGAATGTTGTTTCCGCGAGAGGATCCTAAATACCAAACTTCACGTTTCTGGGACCATTAGTTCAGAAGATACAAAATTCACCGATTTTCCCTATTTTCCCACCCTTGGAGGCGGAATTTTTAAAAAAATTTTGTTTTCCGCACGTTAATTCTGCGAGAGGATCCTAAAGTCCAAATTTCAAGTTTCTGGGACAATTTGTCCAGAAGATAAAAAACATACCAATTTGCTCTATTTTCCCCACCTTGGAGGCGGAATTTTCAAAAAAACATTTTTTTAGTTTTTTTTCTCGTGAGGATTATAGAGTCCAAATTTCAAGTTTCTATTAGTTCAAAAGATACAAAATCCCCCAAAGGGCCCTACTTTCCCCTTTTCCCCCCTTAGAAGTGGAATTTTTAAAAAAGTTCTTTAAGTATGTTATTTTTGCGAAAGGATCGTTCAGTTCAAATTTCAAGAATCTAGGACCATTAGTTCAGCAGATTCAAAATTGCCCTTCTTTCCCCTTTTTCCCCCAGAATTTTGAAAAGTACTTTCTTAAGAATGTTATTTCCGCGAGAGGATCATTCAGCCAAATTTCAAGTATCTAGAACCATTAGTTCAGCAGATACAAAATTGCCCTACCTCCCCCGTTTTCCCCCTTGAAATCGGAATTTTCAAAAAAAGTACTTCTTTCAGAATGTTAATTCCAAGAGAGAGGATCGTGCAGTCTAAATTTCAAGTATCTAGGACCATTCGTTCAGCAGATACAAAATTGCCCTACTTTCCGCCTTTTCCCCCTTAGAAGCGGAACATTCCACAATAAGTACTTTTTCCGCAAGAGGATCGTACAGTTCAAATTTAAAGTATCTAGGATCATTAGTTCAGCAGATACAGAATTGCCCTACTTTCCACCTTTAGAAGGAGAACTTTCAAAAAAGTACTTCTTCTAGAATGTTCTTTCCGCGAGAGGATCGTACAGTCCAAACTTCAAGTATGTAGGACTATTAGTTAAGCAGATTCAAAATTGCCCTACTTTCTCCCTTTTCCCCCCGTAGAAGCAGAATTTAAAAAAATTACTTCTTTTAGAATGTTATATCCGCAAGAGGATCGTACAGTTAAATTTTAAGTATCGAGGACCATTAGTTCAGCAGATACAAAATTGCCCTACCTTCCCCTTTTTCCCCCCTTAAAAGTAGTAGTTTTCAGTAGTTTTCAAAAAAGTACTTCCTTGAGAATGTTATTTCCGCGAGAGGAAAGTACAGTCCAAATTTCAAGTATATAGGACCATTATTTCAGCAGATACAAAATTGCCCTACTTTTATGTTCGCGAAAAGATCGCACAGTCCAAATTTCAAGTCTCCCGGACCATTAGCTCAGCAGATACAAAATTGCCTACTTTCCCCCTTTTCCAAAAATTTTCCAAAAATTCCTCCATTCGAATTTTATTTCCGCGAGAGGATTGTGCAGTCCAATTTTCAAGTATCTAGGACTATTTGTTCAGCAGATACAAAATTGGCTTACTTTCCCCCTTTTTCCCCCTTAAAGAAGACAATTTAAAAAAATATTTCTTTCCGAATGTTATTTCCGCGGGTGGATCGTACAGTCCAATTTTCAAGTAGTTCAGCAGATTCAAAATTGCTCTATTATCCCCTCTTTTTCCCCTTAAAAGAGGAATTTTTAAAAAAGTATTCCTTTCCGAATGTTATTTCCGCGGGAGGATCGTACAGTCCAATTTTCAAGTATCTAGGACCATTACTTTAGCATATACAAAATTGTACTACTTTCCCCCTTTCTCCCCCTTAAAAGCGAAATTTTCAAAAAAGTACTTCTTTTAGAATGTTATTGCCGCGATATGATCCCATATTCCGAATGTCATATTTCTAAGACCATTAATTTAAAGTTCAGCAAATTGCCCTATTTCCCCCCTTTTGGGCCTCCTTAAAACCAAAATTCTCAAAAAAATTTATTTTTCAAAAAATAATTTCCGCGAGAGCATCCAGATTCAAAATTTCAAGTTTGTTCAAAAGATACAAAATTGCCCTATTAAACCCCTTCTACCCATTACAAAATGTTTTTTCCGCGAGAGTAGAGTTAAAATTTCAAGTTTTTGGGACCATTCGTTTAGCAGATACGAAATTGCCCTTCTTTCCCCATTTTTCCCCCTTTAAAAACGACATTCAAAAAGTACTTCCTTTACAATATTATTTCCGCGAGAGGATTGTACAGTTCAAATTTCAAGTATCTAGGACCATTAGTTCAGCAGATACAAAATTGCCCTAATTTCCCCCTTTTTCCCCGTAGAAGCGGATTTTTGGAAAAGTTCTTCTTTAAGAATGTTATTTTCGCGAAAGGATCGTACAGTTTAAATTTCAAGTATTATGGACCATTAGTTCAGCAGATTCAAAATTGCCCTACTTTCCCGATTTCCCCCCAGAATTTTGAAAAAGTACTTCCTTTAGAATGTTATTTCCGCGAGAGGTTCGTTCACTCCAAATTTCAAGTATCTAGGACCATATTTTCAGTTTAGCAGATACAAACCGGAATTTTCAAAAAGTACTTCTTTCAGAAAGTTATTTCCGCGAGAGGATCGTACAGCCCGAATTTCAAGGATCTACGACCATTAGCTCAGCAGACACAAAATTACCCTACTTTCCCCCTTAGAAGCGAAATTTTCAAAATAGAACTTTCTTCACAATGTTATTTCCGCGAAGGATCCCATAGTCAAAATTTTTAAGTTTCTGGTAAAATTAGTTCAAAACATACAAAGTGTACCAAATTGTCCTATTTTCCCCCTTTTTACCACCCTAGAAGCGGAATTGAAAAAAAAACTTTGTTTCGGAATGTTTTTTCCGCGAGAGGATCTTATAGTCCAAACTTTAAGTTTCTAGGACCATTAGGTCAGAGAAAAGAAAATGTACCAAATTGCCCAATTTTCCTCCTTTCCCCTTTTTAGAAGTGCCTTTTTAAAAAAGTACTTTCTTCAGAATATTATTTCCGCGAGAGGATCCTATAGTCCAAATTTCAGGTTTCTGGGACCATTAGTTCACAATATAGAAAATTTTCAAAATCGTCCTATTTCCCCCCAAATTTGAATGAAAAATTTTCTAAAAATACTTTCTTCAGAACATAATTTCCGCGAGAGGATCATATAGTCCAAATTTTTAAGTTTCTATTACCATTAGTTCAGAAGATACAAAATGTACCAAATTATCCTTCTTTCCCCCTTTCAACCCCCTAGAATCAGAATTAAAAAAAAACTTTGTTTCAGAATGTTTTTTCCGTTAGAGGATCTTATAGTCCAAAGTTTAAGTTTCTAGGACCATTAGATCAGAAGATAGAACATGTACCAAATTGCCCTTTTTTCCACATTTCCCCTTCTTATTTAAAAAAAAAAAAAATACTTTCTTTAGAGTATTATTTCCGCGAGAGGATCCTATAGTCCAAATTTTAGGTTACTGGGGCCATTAGTTCAGAAGATCGAAATATTTAAAATTGTCCTATTTCCCCCTAAATTTAAGTGATTAAATCAATAAATTACCAAAAATTAAAAAATAAATGAAAAAAAAAAATTGAGTAAAAAATTTGAGTCAAAAAATTAAGCGAAAAATATTTTGAGTAAAAAAAATTGAGTAAAAAAAATTTGGTTGAAAATACCTTCTAAGTAAAAAATTTAAGTAAAAAAATGAGTAAAAAAACTGAAGAACAAAATACAATTGAGTGAAAAAAATTTTATTAAAAAAAAAAATTGAGTAAAAAAAATTTTGAGTAAAAAAAAAATTGTAAAAAAAAAATTTTGAGTGAAAAAAAAAATTTGAGTGAAAAAAAAAATTTGAGTGAAAAAAAAAATTTTGAGTGAAAAAAAATTTTAAGTAAAAAAAAAAATTTTGAGTGAAAAAAAATTTTGAGTAAAAAAAAATTTTGAGTGAAAAAAAATTTGTAAAAAAATATTTATTAAAAAAAAAAAAATTTGTAAAAAAAAAATTTTGAGTGAAAAAAAGTTTTGAGTGAAAAAAATTTTGAGTGCAAAAATTTTAGTAAAAAATGTTTTTTCCCCGAGAGGATACTATAGTTCAAATATCTAGTTTCTAGGACCATTACTTCAAAATTCACCAAATTGCCCTATTTTCCCCCTTTTTGTCCCCCTTAAAACCGGAATTTTCAAAAAAGTACTTTTTTCAAAATGTTATTTCCGCGAGAGTATTCTATATTCAAAATTTCAAGATTGTAGGACCATTAGTTCAGAAGATACAAAATGTATCAACTTGCCCTATTTTCCCCCTCCCCCACCTTAGAAACGGAATTTTCAAAATATTACTTTTTCCAAAATGTTATTTCCGCGAGAGGGTCCTAGAGTTCAAATTTCAAGTTTCTGGGACCATTTGTTTAGAATATAAAAAATGTACCAATTTGCCCTATTTTCCCCTTTTTCCCCCCTTGGAGGCGGAATTTTCCAAAAAAATTTTTTCCGAAATTTTATTTCCGAGAGAGGATCCTAGAGTTCAAATTTGAAGTTTCTAGGACTATTAGTTCAAAAGTTACAAAATCCCCCAAAGGGCCCTATTTTCCCCCTTTTGCCCCCCTTAGAATCGGAATTTTCAAAAATCCCTTCTTAGTGGGTGGTTTTGTCGGGAGCCGAACCTACATTCCAAATTTCAAGTCTCTAGCTTCAGCGGTTTGGGCTGGGCGATGATTATTGCCAATCAGTCAGTCAGTCAGTCAGTCAGTCACCACACTCTTTTATATATATAGATAAATGAATTTAATTAACTAACTTTTATAAATTCTAAAATTTTATTTTGAAATTTTGATTTTAAACGCAATTTAAACAAAAAAAAAAAAAAAATCAGTAAGGAAAACGTCAATCAAACCTCCGACAGACGACTTTTGTCATTGTCGTATGTTCAAATATTTAAATTACATTATATATAGCATTAAGTAAATTTTTGTAAAAATTATGTTTTTTAAATAAAGAACAAATATCTATCTATCTATCTATCTATCTATCTATCTATCTATCTATCTATCTATCTATCTATCTATCTATCTATCTATCTATCTATCTATCTATCTATCTATCTATCTATCTATCTATCTATCTATCTATCTATCTATCTATCTATCTATCTATCTATCTATCTATCTATCTATCTATCTATCTATCTATCTATCTATCTATCTATCTATCTATCTATCTATCTATCTATCTATCTATCTATCTATCTATCTATCTATCTATCTATCTATCTATCTATCTATCTATCTATCTATCTATCTATCTATCTATCTATCTATCTATCTATCTATCTATCTATCTATCTATCTATCTACTCACACTAATACAAAGAAATTCACAAACACACACTCATATACCATTTATTCATACATGCACATTTATTCATCTACAGTCATAATTAGTATTCATTGTGAACTTAATATTACAACAGCTTTTGTATGCACAAAATTCTTCTTATAACCCATAGTTCGAAACTTAGGGTGGAACTTATTTGAAAACCTTAAAAACTGACGGATATTGGAAGATTTTCTTAAGTAAAATTGTTTTTGAATCGTTAACTTCGGCATAGCCGAACACTCCTCAGTTTAATAACACGGCCCATCAAAAAAGAAAGGACCTGACCCAGAAACCAGACCAAAAAATCTTACCCCCAGTTTCTGTAATACGAACGCCATTCGCCTGCGACGAATTTGCATGTATTTTGTTTTTGTTACAATAACAAAATACACACAAATTCGTCACGAACGAATGGCGTTCGTATTACAGAAACTGGGGGTTAATGTATTTCGACCCCCTGAACTCAAATCTACCATCAAAAAATCGTTGTGGTTTTCTCTAATCTTACAAGAAATTGCCCCAAAGTGACCATTCCAGATTTCTTTGAAATTTATACACAAAAGGAGAAAAAATCAAAATCGATTATTTATATATTCTGACCTCCTGAACCTGATTCCGCTCAGACAGGTAGATTTTATTTTTTATACCCTACAGAATGGGGGTATACTCACTTTGTCATTCCGTATCAAAATATCAGTCTAGGACCCCATAAAGTATATATATTTATGATCAGTGATAGATTCTAAGACATTCTGGAAATGTCCGCCGTCTGTCTGTCCGTCCGTCTGTCCGTCCGTTCGTCTGTAGTTAACACGATGCAGTCCAAAATAAAAGAGTTAGACTCCCGATATTTGACACGAATATGTGTTATGTTCCTAGGCAGGTTACCTTCCTAGGAAGGTAAGGTCGTAAATGAGTTCCCCCTAGGAGAACTAAACCATCCTCTGAAAAATACCATTTTTTTACATGATTTTTTGTGTTTTTGTTCAACGAAGAAATTTGCTCCTACCCCCAATTTCCACTAACGACCCCCCCCAAAAAAAAAGAAAATGCCCTGCAATTTTTATTGTGCATGTTGGAGGGTATAAAAGATTCCGCACAGCTGAATTTAACACTTTTACTTGTTTTCTCTATCTTGTTTATAAATTATGTAGTTTCACTTTCTTTCCTAGTAAGATTACAAGAAAACCCAACCAAAGAAATCCATTCTGATGGCGGAATCTAGTTCAGGAGTTGAAAATACATAAAGATTCGATATAGACTTTTTTTTTTATTAATTTCACAGAAATTTGGAATGGTCCCTTTGGGGACTTTCCTTGTGCGATAATAGGAAAACCCAACGATAGATTTTTTTTATTCAAATTAAGGGGGTCGAAATACATGAAGATTTGTTAGTCTGGTTTCTGGGTCAGAACCTTTTTGTTGTGGGGCGGGGTGCGGAATCAATATTGGAAAAAAAAATTTTAAAGAAATTTGTTGAAAAAATTTTGGGGAAGAAATGTGGTTGAAAAGTTCGTTAAAGAAAATAGTTTTGACCAATTAAAGAAATTTTGGCAAAAAATTTTTAGCAAAACCGACGTTTCAAAAATTAGGAATAAAAACGTAAAGACATCTAGGAATAAAAACGTAAAGACATCTCGAAAATGTTAGTACATTCCACATACACTGAGGGGAAAAATCGTAATCAAATCAAAAATGTTCATACTCAATTTTTTAAAAAAATGTTAATATTGAAGTTGAATTTTATAAAATTATTAGTGTCCGACCGAATACACCTTTTTGGGCCGAAGCCGAAGCCGAATATTCGGCCATATTTTCACTATTCGGTCGAAACCGAAGCCGAATATTACAAAAAAAAGTTATTTATGTAGTAAAAACAAGAAAAAAAGTAAAACTCGACTTGGTGGAATACACAAATGTATAAAAATGTTGTCTAGAACGATTTATTTTGAGCAACAAACTTTTTTTTAGACATTTTTGTAAATAAAAATTTTTTTGAGTGTAATTTTTTTTCGATTGAAAAAATTTTTTTGAGTGTAAAATCTTGTTTTAGCTGCAAAAACACTTAATAAATTGTTTTTGTGGCTTACTAATGTGATTCCAAGTGTGTTTAGTGTTTTTTTCAACACGTAAGTACAAATTTTATACAATTATTCGGTATTCGGCCATATTCGGCCAAAAATGTAGCCGAAGCCGAATAGTGGCCGAATAGTGCTTTTTGGCCGAAGCCGAATATTCGGTCGGACACTAAAAATTATATAATCTCAATTTGAAAAATTTATTTTTCAATTCTTGTACACTCAAAAAAAAAAAAAACTGTAAAGTTAGCAAAAAATTTAGTTAAATTTAACTAAAAAAGCACCTGATTTTGGGCCTACTAAATTTTTAGTTAATTTAACTAAAAATATTTAGTTAACTTTTCGTGGAATGAATGTAGCAAAAAAATCCGTAACTTTAACTAAAAATTTAGCTGAAATTTCGTAACTGTTTTATGTACATATATTAACAAAAAAAATTAGTTGAATTCAGCTAAACTTTTTGTTACTTTTCGTAAACTAAAATTTACAAAATATTTGGTAAAAAATTGTAAGTTTATTTTTTCTGTTTTTTCATCAGCTTAAGTAGAACTTATGAGATTCGCATAGGAGGCTACACAAGAAATTTCACTTAACAAATTTGTTACGAACAATCAGCAAATTAATTAGTAAAAATTCGTAAACTCAGTTTTGAAGTCAACTAAAAAAATTAATTCAAAATTTGTTCAAAACTAGTATTTTCGTAAATTGAACTTAACTAAAAAAGTAGTTAAAACGCTGATTTTAACTAAAAATTTGCTAAAAAGCCAGTAAACTCGAGTTAACAAAAAAAGATTTGTTAACTTTACAGTTTTATTTTTTTGAGTGTAGAAGCTGTGGGGAAGTGACGGAGGAGGAGTCACTGAAGCACTTGCAATGTGCATGTCCGGGTCTGATGAGTAGCCGCCTTAAGCATTTGGGTCGAAGATTTTTTGTTGACCTAGATTGCCTAAACGGTGTCTCATTGACAAGTCCAGCAGAATATCTAAGAGAATCGGGGTGGTTCAAGAAGTAAAAAATTTTATTTTCAGAGGGGAGTAGAGAAATGACAATTACGGGAATCACAATGGGCCTTATGGCTTCCGAGACAATTCGCCAAATTGGCGGACGCCGATCCAACAAAACCAACCTAATATGTTTTTCTATATCAAAAATATTTCAGAATCTGATTTTTTATCTATAAAAAAATGTCTCAGAATCTGAAAACAAAAATATCTCTAAGAGTCTGGGAGTTTTTTGTTTTCAAATACTGCCCAATGGGAAGTTCCCATTTAATTAAGTGCTTTACTAATGTACACACAAAAGTGTATGTGTTAATGTATGATTGTATTTGTATGCCAGTAGTGTTATTGTATGTTTGCCTCTTAAACAATTTGTATTTGTGTGTGAGTGCATTTGTGTTAATGTATAAACTTGTATACAAGTTTATACATTAAATAATTTACAGTTAAGAGTAGAATAAGATGTGTCGGAACATTTTCCTACTTAAAAAGCTCATATTGAAGAGTTTTGAATGAGTATTTAAATTAAATTAATTATGAGTATTAAGGTATATTTAAGGGTTAATAGTTCCTAAAAACTTATCTTGTGTCATAAAGTATTACACTCAGAAAATTATGTAAGTTACTACATGTTAGTTGTTTGTATATTTTACAGTAGTTAGTTGTTTTCAACTACAAAGTCAGTTGTTTTTGTATGAAAAATATCAAACAACAATTTCTGTTAGTTATTTTAAGTCGTTTTTTTGAACAACTAACAAAAAAGTACTGTGATGTAGTAACAGTTATTCAAAGTAGTTAATTTTATTGTTTTCTCTGAAAAATTTTTTAAGTTTTTTTCCAAAAAATAAAAATAAATTTTCGTTTTTTTATTTTTCTTTCACAACTTGGAAAAATTTCAATTAAATTTTTTTTCTGAAAAAATAAAAAAATATATATTAATTATTTTCTTTTTACTACATTTTAGTTGTTTTGACTACAAATGTAAGTTGTTTTTACTACATAAGTCAGTTGTTTTTTGTCAGTTAAAAAAACTAACATTGTTAGTTGATTTAACTAAAAAAATAGTTGACCCCAAAACAACTTACAAAGTAGTTATTTTAACTGACATTTTCAGTTGATTTTACTAACATAATTTTTTGAGTGTACTACTGCATCAAATAGCAGGAATAAAAAACAAAAATTAGGACAATAAACATTTCTGGCTTGTCCTTACAATCCTGAGTAAAGTGTATCCTTGAAGTTATTAAAGCTTTACAAACAAATACCAACAGTTGTTCTTTAAGTTTTAAAAGTCTCATAAAATTTGGTCAAAATCTGCTGCAAAATAACACATTTTTATTCAAATTTTAATAAATTTTTTCTGGATATTCGCTCTTTTTCCATTTAAACTAAAATTGAAGTCCAATTTTTAGCAAGTTCTCTTTCGAATACCTTACTTAAATTTTGTATATGCTTAGAGGTGAAAAAATATAGTTTTTACGCATTTCCTGCGTTTTTATTGTCCCCTGTAAAATTCTACAAATGCTCTTTTCGTCCTTATTCGCATGAACTGTTCAATTCACTCGAAAAATTATGTTAGTAAAATCAACTGAAAATGTCAGTTAAAATAACTACTTTGTAAGTTGTTTTGGGGTAAACTACTTTTTCAGTTAAATCAACTAACAATGTTAGTTATTTTAACTGACAAAATGCAACTGACTTATGTAGTAAAAACTACTTACATTTGTAGTCAAAACAACTAAAATGTAGTAAAAATAAAATAATCAATAAATATTTTTTTTTTTCAAAAAATTTTTCAGAAAAAAAATTTGAAGACCAAATTTTTTCAAAGTTTATTTTTTTTTTTTTTTAAAAAAAGTTTTGAAAAATAAAAAAAAAACGAAAATTTATTTTTATTTTTTGGAAAAAAACTGAAAGTTTTTCATAGATCAAAACAAAAATTAACTACTTTAAATAACTGTTACTACATCACAGTACCTTTTTGTTAGTTATTCAAAAAAACTACTTAAAATAACTAACAGAAGTAGTTGTTTGATATTTTTCATACAAAAACAACTGACTTTGTAGTTGAAAACAACTAACTACTGTAAAATATACAAACAACTAACATGTAGTAACTTACATCATTTTCTGAGTGTTGTAAATTTAAACAAGTTTTCAAATTTCCCTAAAATTTCCTTCACTTCTGTAATTGTTAGTAAACATATGTTGAATACATATTTGTACTATACATATGTATTTTAGATTCATGATGATTTTTTCTTGTCGAAATTGTAAAGGATTTTTTGTTTGTTTTTACAAAAAAATATACAAAAAAAAAAATATTGTATATGAAAAATCTCTTCATACAACACATGAAAACATGGGAAAATTAAAAAAGGCTGTCATGTGTAAAATGCTTCTGAAATATGAAAAAAAAAATTGTTAAAAAACAAACTTTAATAGAAATGACTTTTTAAATAAATATTACAAAAAATACACAAAAAAATTCAAATTAAAATATTAAAAATGTTTAACAAATCTTAAAATATAATGTTTTTTTTTTAAAAAAAGTTATATTAATGAATTAAAAAATAAAATTTTAATAAAATTAGTTTTTATGGTGGATTTTTGTATTAAAATTAAATTTTTATTTAGGCTGGAAAACTCAAAACTCCGTTATAATATAACTCTCCGTTAAATTTAACTTTTTCATACAAAATTTTACTGGAAATTGAGTAATCCACTTTAATAGATTAAAATGAATATTAGCTCGATAATATATAGCACAAGATCAAAACACTGTTTTAAATCAAATTCTTAATGTAACTTTCGCTCCTACAAGTGACAAAAAGTGCCAAACAAGTTTGAACATCCTCAATGGGGGCGACTAACGGTCCTTGGTTAGTATAGCAAAACCTCAAAATGGTTTCGAAATGTTCGAATGATTTTTAAAATTACTTTAATTTGTTTTATATTAAAATATTATGTTCATAATTTTCAAGTACCAATTTGAGTAATATCGAAAATATTTTTAAGCGCCTAAAAGAATACTGCAATTTTTTGTTGTTAAAAAACAAGTAGAAAAGTTAAATTCGACAATGCCCTTTTTAAGTGATAGTAAATTTTCTAACGTGAAAAAATAACATTTTTGATTAGAAATATTTTATTTTTTGTAAAAAAATCTTATTTTTTAAATAATTTTTGAAAAAAAAAAAAATTACTAAATTTTTTTTGAGTGTAAAATTTTTTTGAGTGTAGAATTTTTTTCGAGTGAATTTTTTTTTTAGTGTTAACATATTTTCGAGTAACAAAAATACGTTGTAAAATATTTTTGTGACTTACCAATGTTTTTAAAACATGTTTAACGGGTTTTCAACGAGAATTTATGGTAAAACTAATCTGAAATTCACGGTTTTGCTAATAACTTTTGAACCACTGGACCGATTTGGCTGAAATTCAATACGAACCAGGTCAGGGGAACGACAAATATGTATGCCAAGCTTTAGCATCTTCAGAATTGCCTTTCAAAAGTTACCGTGTTTTTTATCTCGTAAATTCAGGAAAAACCCTTGCCGAAATTTAATCTTTTGCTCATACCTTTAGAACTGCTGGACCTATTTCGCTGGATTGCAATACCAACCTGACCAGGTAAATGGCTAATATATCTGCCAACCATGGACGTATTCAGGGGGGGGGCCCAGGGGGCCCGGGCCCCCCCCTTTTGGATTGAAAAATTTAAAAAAATGAAAACACTTCAACACATGATACAAGTAACAAACATTTTTTTTCAGTATTGTAAATATTTTGATTTTTGAAGAAATGTTTTACATATTTTTTATAAAAACTCTTGATTTTGAGCAAATTTTCATTTTTAAAAAGTCATTTATATCGAAATATCTGTAAAATATGTATCGAAAACACATTATATTGGTTTTATTTAATGAAAATGATGCATCAGGATCATGAAAACAGTTTTCTATAAAAATTTCAAACTCTGAGGATCTAAGTCACTTTTTCTATATTAAAAGTCTCAGATTCTGAGATATTTTTATAAAAAATTCTCTGATTCTGAAAAATTTTTACTAAATAAAAATTTTCATATTAATTTTTAATTTTCAATCCCCGAATAAAAATTTGTATATGATGCAATACATAATGATATATAACACAATATATATTTATACGCAATTTAATCCGAATAATGGTGGATGTTTTTGCATTAAAAAATATCAACTTGTATAAAATATGATTCGATTTCATCCGAGTTTTGACCAGACATTGCCATATTTCATTGGATCCAATTAGATCTAATTGCATAAAAACATAAAAAATCGTGGTGTGTTTTGGTTTGGGTGAGTTACACCACAGGTCAACGATACATTCACCAAACATATAATTTTCTAAAACAAAAAAAATGTTTGGGTACGCTTCGAACCAGATAGGTGATATACATAACCCTAACAAGGAAATGTTTAGGAACATTTTAAAAGTTTCTTATACTTTGCTTAAAAAACTTAGAACATTTTTGGTTAATTGGAAACATTTAATTGGAAACATTTATATATGAAACAGAATAAGCTATATAAAATTTTATATTAAATTATACAGAAAAACAGATTTTGTATTGGCCCTAATATTATTTCATATATTTATATCAACCGTATACCTTTTAATCCGAATCATGATTAAATTATATATTACAACATATGACTGCATTTAAAAAAAATTAGAAAATACCTCACGGGATGTATAATCATATAAGATTTATTATGTTTGTATCAAATTATATATTGTTATATATGTTTATTTTTACTCGGATAGCAATTTTTCAAAAATCGGGGTTGAATTGAAAAACTGCAGTTTTCAAAATTTAATAATGACTTACGACAATATTTAAACTGGCAAAAAATAAAAAACTTCGATTATTTTTTATGTAAATAAATAAAGATACACAAAAAAAAATAAAAAAAATATTTGAGTAAATTTTTAATACTATTGAGTAAAAAATTACTCAATTTTGCACCAGTAAACGATTTAATAGTATTGAGTAAATTTTTAATAAAAATTTATTAAATATTTGAAAAAAATTTGAGTAAATTTTTAATGGACACAATTTAACATTTACTCAAAATTTATCTATTTATTTTTTTTTTTTGAAGTTTAAAAAAGTTTTAATTTTTTTTACAAAAAAAAAACAAAAAACTTGTTTTTTCAAACTTTACCAAACATATTTATATCTCAAAAACATAGGAAAATTTTATAAAGACGATTACAAACTTTCATATACATACACAAAAAACTATAAACTAAACGAGAATTCAAAAAACTATGAGAGTTTAAAAAAAAAAATAAAAAAACTATTAAATTTTTATTAAATTATTTACTTAAATTGTTTTTAAAATTTTTGAGTAAATTTTTACTTGCGTCATTTAAAAAATTACTCAATTTTTGTTTTTTAATTTAAACAGGTGATTACTCAAATTAGTTTCCTCCAATTTATTTTCTGTGTACACAGAAAAAAATAAAAAAAATATTTAAGTAAATTTTTAATACTATTGAGTAAAAAATTACTCAATTTTGCACCAGTAAACGATTTAATAGTATTGAGTAAATTTTTAATAAAGATTTATTAAATGTTTGAAAAAAATTCGAGTAAATTTTTAATTGACACAATTACAAATTTTCTCAAAATGTATCTATTTTTTTTTTTAAAGTTGAAAAAAGTTTGAAATTTTTTTTACAAAAAAAACAAAAAACTTGTGTTTTCAAACTTTACCAAACATATTTATGTCTCAAAAACATAGGAAAATTTTATAAAGACGATTACAAACTTTCATATATATACACAAAAAACTATAAACTAAACGAGAATTCAAAAAACTGTGAGAGGTTAAAAAATTATAAAAAACTGTTAAATTTTTATTAAATTAATGACTTAAGGTGGAAGTACATAGGCACAAACATGCTTTGCGTACGGTTGTCAAAAAGTTAAAACTAAATAAATAAATGAAGCAAGTTACAATACAAAAGTTCAAAACGCATAGAACTCAAAAACTTTTAAAAATATTCACCACTCTATGCGTCTTGAACATTTTTTTGACAATTCTCTTTTTTTTTATTTTCTTTTTAAAGTAAACAATTTTTTTAAATAAATTTCGTCTAAATTTAAAAAAATAAATTAAAATATAATTACTCTGAATACAAAATAAGAAAAATAAGTTAAAAAAGTGAATAATTAGAAAGATATTTATGCAAGCCTGCCGCAGTCAACGCACTTACTATGTAATTTGGATTTCTAAACGCATAATAAGCATAAAGAGGTGAAAACGGATCGGACGCAACGCAGTCCTATGTACTTCCACCTTTAAATTGTTTTTAAAAATTTTAAGTAAATTTGTAATTGTGTCAAATTTTTAATTGCGTCAATTAAAAAATTACTCAATTTTTGTTTTTTAATTTAAACAAGTGATTACTCAAATTTGTTTCCTCCGTATTTTTTTCTGTGTACATTTTCATAAACGAATTTACAAAAGCAACTTAAAAAAATTTAATGACGTATTTGGAATCTAGATTTCCATTTTATAAAAATCCAGTCCTTAAATGTTTCGCCAAGGCAATAATATGTAACAGTAGAGCCGTAAAATATTTTAATGGCAGATTTGGAGTCAGGTTCTTTTGTAATGGCTCTTACGTGAGATTGAATATCTCGAAAATGGAACGTAACAGTAAAACCACGCCTAAATTAAAGGTTTCGAATTTCCAAACGCCAATATCAGAAAAATGTTAAGCCATTAAAATATTTGGTAAGATAATTTAGAATATGGAGGGCTAAATCTATCTGGTTCATATAATTTAATTTTAAATTTTATCACAAATACATACATACTTAAAACCTTTTTACTTTTAGGTTTCATATTGTTTCCAGGAACGGTTTTTATAGGAAAAATACCTCAGAATCTAAGAATTTATCAGAATTTTTTTCATAAAAAATTGACAGATTTAAAAACATTTTTGCTATAGAAAATTTCAAAGATATTGAAAAAATGTTTGAATAGAATATTTTCTATAGCAAAGTTCTTAGACTCTTATACATTTGCTTATAAAAAAATCTCAGATTCTAAGGCAGTTTTTACAATAGAAAAATTCTCAAATTCTTGCTGCTGTGAACATAATCGAACATCGAATTATATTTAAACAAGAACTAACATATTTTTTGGCATCAAAAGAAAAAAATCGCGGATTTTTTTTTTACCAACATTTTTTTTTGCGGAATTTAAAAACAAAAAAAAATTCAAAAATAATTTCCATTTAAATAAAGTTTTTTGCAATAATCTTTTTGAAATTGTGAAGTGTATCAATACATTGGGCAAGGCCGAATTAAAATTTTTTTACTTCCTTTTTATAAAAAATTGCTGAGATTCTGAGATGTTTCAAATTTTGATGTTTAAAAATAAAGTCTGAGGCATTCTTTTTCTAGAAAAATTCACAAATTCTGAGGCATTTTTTATGTTTTTGGTACAGAAAATTGCTGTGATTTTTAGATTTTTTGGACAGGGGGGGGGGGGGGGTGGGGGGTAGTCCTAGAAAATAGTATTATTACATTATGACTAAAAAAAAATTTGGAGTTGGGCCCCCCCTTTTCAAATTCCTGGATACGTCGCTGCTGCCAACCCTGGACCGATTTCGCAGGATTGCAATATCAACCTGACCAGGTAAATGGCCAATATATCTGCCAAACTTCAGGAGCCTCCGTAAAGTCTTTCAAAAGTTGGCGTGTTTTCAACAGACAGACAGACGGACGGACGGATATCGCTATGGGGTTCTATATCGCTATGGGGTTCTAGACCAATATTTCGGGGTGTTTTAAACGGAATGACAAACTTATATAAATACCCTCTAACACTAGAGTGGAGGGTATAAAAATATTCCAACGGGACCCACTTGTATTATTAATTTCCTTTTTTATATATAGTAACCTATTTTTTATGCATAATATTTTGTGTTAATTTCTGTATCATAATAATTAGTTTTTTGCATTTTTTGTAATCTGTAACATAATGTGAAGTTTTGTTATTATAACAATTTTTTTATGACACTCTGGACGTATGAGTGATTTTAATTAAAACAGATTTTGATGCTGTTGAAATGAAATTGCCAGAGTTAAAATATTAAAATATAAAATGCAATGAAATAAAAGAAACATTTTCAGATCAAGAAAATGTTCCTATAGAAAAACCTGTGTCTGTTTCTGAATTTCTGAAAAGGTTGTTTCGATAGCCCTATATGGAGCTAAGAAAATTGCGTTTTTGGTTTTTCTTAAACTGGGCTTAGGAGGCGTGGTCAAATATTGGAAAAATTTTAAAATTTGTGGCGAGTTGCCTTGATTAAATATTCATCACATTAAAACGGAACGCACCACAATCCCAAAAATTTACATTCTTATATAGTTTTGTGTGGGCAATCGATTATTTTTTTTTTTTTGGAAAATTTTCAGAACTCGTTCTGAAATTTTCAATTTTTAAAAAAAGTCAATTTATCAAAAATCCGGCCACTTTTTTTTTATAAGTTTATATATTTGTCCATCCACACAAAAAAATTCAGAAACACGTTCTTCGTTTTTTTCGAGAAAATCGCATTTGAACTTTAAATTTCATACCAATTTTGTAATTTGCTTGTATTTCTTTGTTTTAAAGTTGCGAATGAGTATCATTAATTGCATAAATATTCCTCATACGCTCTGTTGAAGCAAGAAAATACAAGCAAATTACTAAATTGTTATGAAATTTAAAATTCAAATGCGATTTTCTCGAAAAAAAACGAAAAATTTGTTTCTGAATTTTTTTGTGTGGATGGTAAAACATCTAAACTTAAAAAAAAAAAAAAAATTAAAAAAAAACTGGCGGGATTTTTGATAAATTGACTTTTTTAAAAAATGGAAAATTTCTGAACGGGTTCTGAAAATTTTCCAAAAAAAAAAAATTTAATCGGTAGCCCCTACAAAACTTTATAAGAATGTAAATTTTTGAGATTGTAGTGCATTTCGTGTTAATGTGATAAATATTTAATCAAGGCAACTCGCCACAAATTTGACCATTTATGCAATATTTGACCACGCCTCCTAAGCCCAGTTTTTGAAAAATTGAAAAACCAAAAACGCAATTTCTAAGGCTATCCATACAACCTATTCAGAAGTTTAAGGTACACATGTTTTTTTCGCTGGACATTTGGTGTGGAATACCTCATATATATTTTATGGTGTCCTAGACCGATATTTTGATGCGTTACACACGGAATGACAAAGTGAGTATTAGGGCGTCGGGACGCGTCGAGTCAAATTTAAATTTTCAAATTTCATGTCGTAATACCTGCCAAACGATGGCCACGTTAGAGTTGATTGTGGGAAAATTTATGAAAAAATTTCGCAAGGTCAACTTTAGTCGGCAACCAGCGGTCAAAGTTGAAAAAATTATGTATTTCGACCAAAATTCATTTCCGAATTTTTTGACCAAATCCGGCGCAAAAATTCGGAAATTTTGCGTACTTTATTAGAAAAATATTTAAAAAAATCCAAAAACCGCGATTTTGGCCATATATGTTTTTTATGTTTTTATCCAAATTGGTCTCAAATGTTGGAAAATGTCAAGTGTGTTATCTAAAAAAAATTAAAAAAAAAAATAATTACTCGATTTTGGTCCAAAAATGCTGATCTGACCAAAATCGTGTTTTTATATTTCTTTAATATTTTTTAGATAACAAAAGTTGAAAAATGTTAAGTGTGTTATCAAAATTATATAAAAACGCGATTTTGGTCCAAAAATGCTGATATGCTATTTTGGTCCACAGATTCTGATCAGAATTTCCGGACCAAAATCGTATTATATCATTTTTTTTGACTTTTGAGACCAATTTGGATATAAAAAATAATTTTTATGTTTATAAATCAGCATCTGTGGACCAAAATCGCGGTTTTAGAATTTTTTAAATATTTTTCCAATAAAATGCGCAAAATTTCTGAATACTGTAGTTGGAAGGCGGTATAAAAACATAATGAACTAATGTAAATTTTATTTTAAAATTGTACTCGATTCATAACAACAATTTTTATAAGGCTTCTTTTTAGCATTTGTAATGAAATTTGTAGTTTAAATAAGAAACTAAGATTTAGAGGAGGCCAAATATGATGAGAATGTGTCAAATGTGACAGAAATGAATAATAGTTTATCAAGAAATAACATTGTGGACACCAATAAAACTTGCACAAATGAAAAAAAGGCCCCACATTCCGTCACCAAAAAAATGTTATTAGACATTTTCTATGACGATTTTTTTTTTATTTTTCTTATAGAAAAATTCTCAGATTTTTCCTTTAGAAAAATTCTCAGATTTTTCCTATAGAAAAATTTATTCCGGGATTTTTTCCTATAAAAAAATTCTAAGACTACAAATATTTTTCCTGTAGAAAAATTTGGAAATTTTTCACAGAAAAAAATTCTTACATTATTTCCTTTTCTCTTTCCTTCTTGCCCCTCTCCTTGTCAGATTTTCGCTACAGAAAAATTATTTTTTAAGGTACTTTCTCACCACGCTCTCACTTAGTCAAGTAGCGTTGCCATATGTTCAATAAAAATTTTCTAATTTTTCCATAGAGAGTTGGAAATATTTTAAAGTTTTCAAAACAATCAGTCAATAAATCAGATAAATGTAAAAGGATTTTTCTTTTACATTTTTTGTATTCTATTTTTGCAATATTTTTTAAAGCATACCTTAAGGTGTGAAACAGCCCAATCTAAATAAATTCATTAACATAAAATAAGCACTACACTCAAATACACTTTGGTTTGTGAATTCAGAATTGTGGGTTAAGTAAAGGATGTTTTTAGTTTAAACCTCGTTATGATCAAAACGGTCATATTTGGCGTACTCTTCTCAATTAAGTCATCCTCTTAATATAAACTCTTTCGGTATTTTAGTCACAAAAAAAAAAACACGCATACCCCACTTTGGACAAAGAAATAATAAGTAAAAGAACTTTTATAAGAAACGGTACATTTATAAGAAACGGTACTTTTATAAGAAAATATACTTTTATCTGAAAAGATACTTTTTAAAAAAAGGTACTTTTATAATAAACGGTACTTTTATAAAAAATTGTACTTTTATAAAAAATTGTACTTTTAAAAGAAAAAGTACTTTTATAAGAAAACTTACTTTTATAAGAAAACGTACTTTTATAAGAAAGGGTACTTTTATAAGACAAGGTACTTTTAAAAGAAATGGTACTTTTTAAGAAAGGGTCTTTAATAAGACAAGGTACTTTTATAAGAAAAGGTACTTTTATTAGAAAAGGTACTTTTATTAGAAAAGGTACTTTTATAAGACAAGGTACTTTATAAGAAAGGGTACTTTTATAAGAAAAGGTACTTTTATAAAAGTCACAAATAAAAAAGCACTCATACGCCAATTTGGACAAAGAAATAATAAATTTCTCGAAAAAATAATATATTTAAATTTAACACTAAATCTTACCACATCATAGCATCCAAATAATTCATTGTATATGTAGCTTTTACAAATATTTATTTAGAAATGTTAGTTAATAAAACTGTTTAATTTTCACTTTTTCCTTAACTGATTTTAAAATATTTTTTTTAATGTTTATTTTAACTTTTCTATTGTTAAATAATATATTATAGACTTGTTTTAAACACCACGTCAGTTTTAAAAATGAATGCAAACTTGTGTTTAATTCCAATACCCTTTTTTAGTTTTTTTTACTTTCCCGTCATGAGCTTTTTAATTCTTTAGAGGGAGGTTTTCTGGGTACGCAAAATTTATTGACAAGCATAAAATGTTGGCTAAGAAGCCATTGAAATGTTTTTGAAAAGAAAAAAATAAACGTTAAAATAAAAGAAAGTAAAGAAATCATGAACAGAGTAAAAATGATTATATCAAGGCTAGGTTTTTGTCTTTTTAGAATTAACTTAAAGCCCCTAATGTATGCAACAAAAAACAAAAAGCTCCTAATGTATGCAACAAAAACTGACAGAAATATGTTCAATTTACAATTATTTTTAAAAATTTTTATTGTTCCGAACTTGTTGATTGTAATTATTAGTTTGCAGTTTCTTGTTGCATATCGTTAGGATCCGTTAAGATAAAGCACCTTAAGATATGATTTAAAAATATTGCAAAAATGCAACAATAAATAAACATAAGGAACATGTTGAGTCCTAAATGTTAAAACCTTATTTTTTTGTTAGATTTATTAAGGCTACTTATCATAACTTTTAACTCATGCTACAAAAAACACAGCTTATGTATAAAAAATCATAATAGCAATTTTTACTGGGGTGTATAAACATAGTTAAATCGAATAGTAAATTTTAACATTTAGTTTGGAAAATATAAAAAAAACGAAATAAAAGAAATGAAATGAACAAAAGAATCGTGGCAAATAAATTCCATAAAAAGTAAGGGTTGCTTACATGAAAGAGCTAAAGCTGCACTTCAAATGCACTTAAACTATAGTTTTTGCTAAAACAAATAAAAATATGGCTTTAAAATTCTATTTCTTAAAACACCGACTACACCGTTTGTAACAGAAATGTTAAAGGACTTTTATGAAACGCTGAGATGCATTTTATAGGAAGGTACTTTTTAAAAAAAGGTACTTTAAAAAAAGGCACTTTTTAAAAAAGGTACTTTTTAAAAAAGGTACTTTTTAAAAAAGGTACTTTTTAAAAAAGGTACTTTTTAAAAACGTTATTTTTTAAAAAACTGTACTTTTTAAAAAAGTTACTTTTTAAAAGTTATTTTTTTAAAAAAGGTACCTTTAAAAAAATAAGAAAAAATATTTTTTTTAAGAAAAGGTACATTTATAAGAAAATTTACTTTTTTAAAAAAGTTATTTTTTAAAAAACGGTACTTTATTAGGAAAAGATAATTTTATAAGAATTGGTACTTTTAGAGGAAATAGAACTTATAAATGAGAAATAACCTTAATAGGAAAATGTGCTTTTATAATAAAAGACACTTTTATAAAAAAGGTACTTTTATAAGAAAATGTAAATTTATAAGAAATGGTGCTTTAATATAAAAATGTACTTTTAAAAAAAGGACTTTTATTTGAAAAGGTACTCTTACTGGAAAAAGTGTTTATATAAGAAAAAATACTTTTATAAGAAAAAGTACTTTTATAAGAAAGGGTACTTTTATAAGAAAAGGTACATTTATAAGAAAATGTACTTTTATAAAAATAGGTACTTTTATAAGAAACGGAAGTTTTATAAGAAAACGTACTTTTATAAGAAAAAGTACTTTTATAAGAAAAGATACTTATAAGAAAATATGCTTTTATAAAAAAAATTGCTTTTTTGAGAAATGTACATTATACCAAAAATACTTTTATAAGAAAAGGTAGTTTTTTTTATTAAAAAAGGCACTTTATAAAGAAAAGGTACATTTATAAGAAAATGTACTTTTATAAAAAAAGGTACTTTTATAACAAAAGGTTCTTTTATAAGAAAATGTATTTTTAAAAGAAAATATGCTTTTATAAAAAAATTTGCTTTTTGGAGAATGTACATTAGAGCACCCACAAAATGTATGGGATGTGCAAAAGTGTATTTTTTATCGCTCCCCGCTCATTTTCGGTTGAGTTGGGAGTAAAAAAAAATATCTATCCAGAAATTGGACTTCTATGTTGCAAACAGACCAAGCAGTTTGAACTTTTGACCTCAAAAATGGGCTAAAAAACCTTTATAGATTAATTTGGCTGTAACTCTTAAAATACAAGTTTTTCGCAATTAACTTGCATAACAATTTTTTTGTAGAATAAAAATGCAAAGATTTTTCTCTCATACGGTTTTGACCTAAATATGTCCGATCGCGGTGTTTTAATCGGTTAAAGTCGAAATTTGGGTTAGAACTTTTTTTTAAAAAATTCTCGTAAATTTTTGAATTGGGGAAAATTTGAGCTCATTACACAATTCACTAGGGTATTAAATCTAGTTTTCCAAAAAAAAATTTTTTGCAAAAATATATCGACCCTTCCATGAAAAAATTCCAAAGTTCTACTCTGAATCTAATTTTTTTACTATTCAATCTCAATATAGGCGAATACTCACTTTGTAATTCCGTGAGTTTCGCACCGAAACATCTGTCAAGGATTTCCCTAAATACATATGGGGTATTTAGTGCCAAATTGAACACTTTGGAAATTTTTATTTTAGATTTTTTAATTATTGTTAAATTTTTTTAAAACCCATTAAAACCCCCATCCAAGTTAGTTTTTAAATTTTTTAAATTACCCGTTCCAAAGATATCGAATTTTCAAAAAAAAAACTATCGTTTTCCATATTTTTATCACAACAAATTCAAAAATTGTCAAAATTTTTTTTTAATTTTTGTTTTTTTATTAAAAATTTCTTAAAGTGTTCTAATATGCGATTTTTATATGATTGCACTCTTTGATTTTTTTTTCAGTATTTTCTTAAAATTTTTTATTTGATTTTTTTTTTAATTTTTCGTGGTAAACTTAATATTTTCTTAAAATCCGAAGCTTAAGTAGATCGTGGGATTATGGTAATTAATATATTCAGCGGTTTTTGCATTTTTTTTGTTGTCTTCCAATCATTATTAAAACACTTTGAAGAAAAAACTAGAATTTCAACAAATTATTTCGGATTTTGACCATTTTTAAAGAAGTGATAAGTAAAAAACAAAAAA
Source organism: Pegoplata infirma (assembly GCA_963921195.1). NCBI lineage: Eukaryota > Metazoa > Arthropoda > Insecta > Diptera > Anthomyiidae > Pegoplata > Pegoplata infirma. The sequence continues at coordinate 33,152,937 of OY992536.1, forward strand.
AAAAACGTGTTTTTTTGTTTTTAATTCGATATTTTTTGAACGGATTGTCAAAAAAGAGCTCAAAATTTACTTGGAATGGGTTTTTGAAGGGTACTAAAAAATTGAAAAAATATAAAATTAAAAATTTTCCAAGCGGCCGATTTGGCATGGACTCATCTTTCGATGCGTAAAACACGCAATGACAAAGTGACTATACTCCCATAACGTGGTTGGAGGACAAAAAATTGTGGTTCAGAGTAGGATTTTAGCAATTTTTCATGGAAGGGTCGATATATTTTTGAAAAAAAAAATTTTGAAAAACTACATTCAATACCATATTAAATTATGCAAAGAGCTCAAATTTTCCCCAATTTAAAAATTTACTACAATTTATTAAAAAAAGTTTTCACCCAAATTTCGATTTTAATCGCTCAAAACACCGCGATCGGACATATTTAGGTCAAAACAGTATGAGAGAAAAATATTTGCATTTTGATTCTACAAAAAAAATGTTATGAAAGTTAATTCCGAAAAACTTGTATTTTAAGAGTTACAGCCAAATTAATCTATAAAGGTTTTTTAGCCCATTTTTAAGGTCAAAAGTTCAAACTGCTTGGTCTGTTTGCAACATAGAAGTCCAATTTCTGGATAGATATTATTTTTTACTCCCAACTCAACCGAAAATGAGCGGGGAGCGATAAAAAAACAATTATGCACATATGGGTGATCTAATGTACATTATACGTAAGAGAATGTGCATTATACGAAAATTACTTTTATAAGAAAAGGCCCTTTTTAAAGAAAAATAATTTTATAAGAAAAGGCCCTTTTTAAAGAAAATATACCTTATAAGAAAAGGTCCTTTGATAAGAAAAGGTACTTTTATAAGAAAAGGTACTTTTATAAGAAAAGGTGCTTTTATAAGAAAAGGTACTTTTTTATAAAAAGGTACTTTTATAAGAAAAGGTACTTTTATTAAAAAGGTACTTTTATAAGAAAAGGTACTTTTATAAGAAAAGGTACCTTTATAAGAAAACGTACTTTTATGAGAAAATGTACTTTTATAAGAAATGATGCTTTTGTAAAAAAATGTGCTTTTCTGAGAAAATGTACATTATACATTATAGAGGTTCTTTTTTAAGAAAAGGTACTTTTATAAGAAAAGGTACTTTTTAAAGAAAATGTACTTTTATAAGAAATGGTACTTTTATAAGAAATGGTACTTTTATAAGAAAAGGTACTTCTATAAGAAAAGGTACTTTTATAATTAAAGGTACTTTTATAATAAAAAGTACTTTTATAATAAAAGGTACTTTTATAATAAAAGGTACTTTTATAATAAAAGGTACTTTTATAATAAAAGGTACTTTTATAATAAAAGGTACTTTTATAATAAAAGGTACTTTTATAATAAAAGGTACTTTTATAATAAAAGGTACTTTTATAATAAAAGGTACTTTTATAATAAAAGGTACTTTTATAATAAAAGGTACTTTTATAAGAAAAAACGTATTTTTATAAGAAAAGGTACTTTTATAAGTAAAGGTACTTTTAGAAGAAAAGGTACTTTTAGAAGAAAAGGTACTTTTAGAAGAAAAGTTACTTTTATAAGAAAAGGTGCTTTTATAAAAAAGGGCTTTTATAAGAAAAGGTACTTTTATAAAAAAGGAACTTTTATACAAAAAGGTACTTTAATAAAAATAGGTACTTTTATAAGAAAAGTTACTTTTATATGATAATGTACTGTAAGATACTTTTGTAAGAAAAGGTACCTTTATAAAAAGAGGTACTTTTATTAGAAAGGTACTTTTATAAGAAAGGCACTTTTATAAGAAAAGGTACTTTTATAAGAAAAGGTACTTTTATAAGAAAAGGTACTTTCATGTAAAAAGGTACATATATTAGAAAAGGTGCTTTTTTAAGAAAAGTTTCTTTTATAAGAAAAAGTACTTTTATAAGAAAAGGTACTTTAATAAGAAAAGGTACTTTTATAAGAAAATATACTTTTATAAGAAAAGGTACTTTTTTTAAAAAAGGTACTTTTATAAGAAAACGTAGTTTAATATGAAAAGATACTTTTATAAGAAAAGGTACTTTTATAAGAAAAGGTACTTTTATAAGAAAAGGTACTTTTATAAGAAAAGGTACTTTTATAAGAAAAGGTACTTTTATAAGAAAAGGTACTTTTATAAGGAAAGTTACTTTTATCAGAAGAGGTATTTTTATAACAAAAGGTACTTTTATGATAAAAGGTGCTTTTATGATAATAGGTACTTTTATTATAAATACTTTTATTAAATTATAAAAGGTACTTTTATAAGACAAGGAAATTTTGCAAGAAAATTTACGTTTCGTTTCGTTATAGAATCGGAAAAATTTCCTTTGCGAAAAATGTCAACCAGAAAACTGTCTAAAATTCTCAAAATTTTTGTAAAAAAAAATTTCTGAAAATCTGAGAAATATTTCCGGTACAAAAATTTTTTCAGATTCTGAAAAAACTAAAAGAATATCCTTTTTAATTAACTGCCAACCTTTCAGATCTGGTGTATATCATATAGTTTGTTAAATGTCACATAGTTCTTGAGATATACAAATTAGCTGCTTTTGTTGATGCTGCTATATTCCAAAGTTTATTGTTGTTGATGCTGTTGTTGATGTATTTTTCTGCACAACAACAGCAGCAGTAGCAGCAGCAACAAAAAAAGAAGCATCTAAATCTTTTGTAATTACAGACAGTAGTTTGTATGTGCATACATACGTAGTATATAAATCCTTTTGTTATAAATTTTGTTTGTGTTAGTTAAAAAACAAAAAAAAAGTAAAAAAATAATGAAGAATTTTTCTTCTTATTTATATAAATATTTTTTCTGTAGAATATTTTCATACATACCGACCGATCTGCGTGTATGTGTAAGAATATTTTAAAAATTAGGTCAACACTGGCTTATATGCTTTTGGCTTTTGCTGTTTTTCTAGCTTAAAAAAGACAAAAAACGGATTTAGATGTTTTTTTTTGCATTCATATACAAAAATATCTAATATTTGTATGTGCATAATAAATAAGTCATAAATCATTAAAACAAAAGATTATAAAAAAACTGAGTAGATTAAAAACAAAGAATGAAATAAATTTAAAAGTAAAGGTATTTTATTATGTAAATTATTTTAACTATTTAAACTTAGGTAAGTTGAGAATTACAAAGATTTGTCTGGAGTTATCAGAAAGAAAGTAGAACGTGGATAAGATGCAAAATAAGGTTTAGGAAAATTCAGAAGAAATTAAAAAATTTAATAAAATTTATAAAAATTGAAAAAAAAGAAAATTAGGAGAAAAATGTAGAAAAATATAGTACTTTTTTTAGAAAATGTACTTTCATAATAAAGGGTACTTTTATAAGAAAAGGTACTTTTATAAGAAAAGGTACTTTTTTTATAAGAAAACGTATTTTTATAAGATAAGGTACTTTTATAAAAAATGTACTTTTATAAAAAAGGTACTTTTATAAGAAAAGTTAATTTCATGAGAAAGGTACTTTCATAAGAAAGGGTACTTTTACAAGAAAAAGTACTTTAATATGAAAAGGTAATTTTATATGAAAATGTACTTTTATAAGAAAAGGTACATTTATAAGAAAAGGTACTTTTATAAGAAATGGTACTTTTATAAGAAAAGGTACTTTTATAAGAAAATGCACTTTAAAAACAAATGGTACCTTTATAAGAAAAAATAATTTTATAACAAAAGGTACTTTTATAACAAAAGGTACTTTTATAACAAAAGGTACTTTTATAAGATAATTTCATTTTATAAGAAAAGGTACTTTTATATTACAAAAGGTACTTTTATTACAAAAGGTACTTTTATTACAAAAGGTACTTTTATTACAAAAGGGACTTTTATTACAATAGGTACTTTTATTACAAAAGGTACTTTTATAACAAAAGGTTCTTTTATAACAAAAGATACTTTTATAACAAAAGGTACTTTTACAACAAAAGGTACTTTTATAACAAAAGGTACTTTTATAACAAAAGGTACTTTTATAACAAAAGGTACTTTTATAACAAAAGGTACTTTTATAACAAAAGGTACTTTTATAAAAAAAGGTACTTTTATAACAAAAGGTACTTTTATAACAAAAGGTACTTTTTAGCTAAAGGTACTTTTATAACCAAAAGGTACTTTTATAACAAAAGGTACTTTTATAACAAAATGTACTTTTATAACAAGAGGTACTTTTATAACAAAAGATACTTTTATAAGAAAATGTACTTTTATAAGAAAAGGTACTTTTATACGAAAATTTACTTTTATAAGAAAAGGTACTTTTATAAGAAGATACTTTTATAAGAAAAGGTACTTTTATAAGAAAAGGTACTTATATAAGAAAAGGTACTTTTATAAGAAAAGGTACTTTTATAAGAAAAGGTACTTTTATAGGAAAAGGTCCTTTTATAAGAAAAGGTCCTTTTATAAGAAAAGGTTCATTTATAACAAAAGGTACTTTTATGAAAAAAGGTACTTTAATAACAAAATGTACTTTTATTACGAAAGGTACTTTTATAACAAAAAGTATTTATAACAAAAGGTACTTTTATAAGAAAAGGTCCTTTTATAAGAAAATGTACTTTTATTAAAACAGGCACTCTTATTAAAAAAGGTACTTTTATAGTAAATGGTACCTTTATAACAAAAGATACTTTTATAACAAAAGATACTTTTATAAGAAAAGGCACTTTTTTAAGAAAAGGTACTTTTATAAGAAAAAGTCCTTTTGTAAGAAAATGTCCTTTTATAAGAAAAGGTACATTTATAACAAAAGGTACTTTTATGAAAAAAGGTACTTTAATAACAAAATGTACTTTTATTACGTAAGGTACTTTTATAACAAAAAGTACTTTTATAACAAAAGGTACTTTTATAAGAAAAGGTCCTTTTATAAGAAAATGTACTTTTATTAAAAAGGGTACTTTTATTAAAAAAGTACTTTTATAACAAATGGTACCTTTATAACAAAAGGTACCTTTATACCAAAAGGTACTTTTATAACAAAAGGTAGTTTTATAAAAAAAGGTATTTTTATAACAAATGGTACTGTTCTAACAAAAGGTACTTTTATAAGAAAAGGTACTTTTATAAGAAAATGTGCTTTTATTAAAAAAGGTACTTTTATTAAAAAAGTTACTTTTACAACAAATGGTACCTTTATAACAAAAGGTACTTTTATAACAAAAGGTTCTTTTATAAGAAAGGGTAATTTTTTAAGAAAAGGTACTTTTATAAGAATGGGTACTTTTATTAAAAAAGGTACTTTTATAACAAATGGTACCTTTATAACAAAAGGTACTTTTATAACAAAAGGTTCTTTTATAAGAAAGGGTAATTTTTTAAGAAAAGGTACTTTTATGAGAATGGGTACTGTTATAAGAAAAGGTCCTTTTATAAGAAAAGGTACATTAATAACAAAAGGTACTTTTATGAAAAAAGGTACTTTAATAACAAAATGTACTTTTATTACGAAAGGTACTTTTAGAACAAAAAGTACTTTTATAACAAAAGGTGCTTTTATAAGAAAAGGTCCCTTTATAAGAAAATGTACTTTTATTAAACAAGGTACTTTTATTAAAAAAGGGATTTTTATAACAAATGACACCTTTATAACAAAAGGTACTTTTATAAAAAAAATGTACTTTTATAACAAACCGTATTTTTTATAAGAAAAGGTACTTTTAGAAGAAAAGGTACTTTTAAAACAAAATGTGCTTTTAACGCAAATGGTACTTTTGTGAGAAATTGTACTTTTATAAGAAAATATACTTTTATAAGAAATTGTACTTTTATAAGAAAAGGCACTTTTATAAGAAAAGGTTGAGTTGAGTTGAGGGTGGGTTGTACAAGCCTAAAAATAGGTAAATTTTTAGGCAAGTCCATGGCGCTCAAACTTAAAATAGTCCATTGTACCGTACCCAGAAAGGAAAGATTAAGTAAGGGTGATAAAAGGTTGAGAAGAAAAAGGAAGAAAAGTGCTTGCTCAGAATTTCTCAGTTGCTTTCACAAACTTGAGAAAATCAGACAAGGGAAGTCCATGGACCGTGTCCATAGACAGAATATCAGAACCCAATATCCGCAGTCTAGCCCTTGAGAACGCTGGACAACAACATACATAATGTTCAGTTGTGTCATCATCCTCAAGACAAGCCACGCATAATGGGTCTGATAAGACACCTAATCTCGTCATATGACGAGCACAGGCATTGTGTCCCGTAATTAAGCCAGTAAGTCTGCGACAGTCTATTCTACTGAATAGATTGTCTGGCTTAGTTACAAAACGTTTGGTATTCTTGCATGCCAACTCATTTGACCATCTTTCCATGAAAGTTGCTTTCATATGAGAGTTGATCCAACGCATCAGCCATGTCAAGCCAATACCAATTTGAGGTTCCGGATTGTAAGGAATTGTATCAGAGCCAAGATTTGCCAAAGAGTCAGCAATCTCGTTTCCCCGTATTCCCCTATGACCCGGAACCCACAGAAGACTGACGCTATTCCCACATGAGACCTCATTGAGTCTGCGTCTACATTCCTGGACAATTTTGGATGAAGTGACTGGAGATTCAAGTGCAATGAGCGCAGCCTGGCTGTCACTGCAAATACTGATTCTCCTATTACTCCATCTGTTCCCAATTATCCAGGTCGCTACGTCCAAAATAGCAAATATTTCAGTCTGAAATACTGTAGCCATTTTTCCCATAGCAATATAGCATTTGGTCGCATCGTCCAAATACCAGCCAGACCCAGAGCCATTTAAGGTACTGGATCCATCAGTGTAGAAAGTATCCGTGTAATTTTCCAGTAGGTCTTCTGGGTTTCCCCAGTCTTCCCTACTCGGAAATATTACAGTAAACTTCCTACCAAACTCGATGCAAGAGGTTGTATTGTCCAAAGGCATAGAAAACATCGGACAAAGTTCCGATAGCCTATTGAACAGACGACCATGTCCCACATTGTACTCCCCATGCCAAGTTCCGCTTTTGCGGAGCCGGCACAAAGATTTCATGGCTTCTCCTTGAATATGTAAGTCCAAGGGAAGCATATCTAACATAGCGTCCAGAGCTGCGCCTGGGGTGGTGCTCATGGCACCAGTAATTCCCAAGGCAGCCGCTCTTTGCAGTCCGTTTAGCTTGGATCGAATAGTTTTCACCATCGTTCTCGGCCACCAGACTACCGCCGCATACGTCACAATAGGTCTAATTACAGCTATGTACATCCAATGTACATTAGCAGGTCTTAGACCCCATGTCTTTCCAAAAGCATGCCGACACTGCCAGAAAATCCGAAGTGCCCGTGAAACTTTTTGTTCAACATGTTTTGTCCACATTAGTTTACTATCTAGGGTAACCCCTAAATACTTAACTTCTGTGGACAGTTGAAGAGTTATGCCCTTCAACGTAGGAAGCAGAAGACCCTTATGTTTGGTTCTTCGCGTGAACAACACGAGTGTTGTCTTATTTGGATTGACAGACAATCCATGTCGATTGCACCAGTTGTCCATCAAGTCAATAACGGTCTGCATTTTCTTGCATACCAAGTTAAGTGACTTTCCGGATACTAATGCGCACACATCGTCAGCGTATGCCTGTATGTGTACACTAGAGTGTCCCTTATTTTGGAAATGTTAGAAATCTTGAGACGGTACCCGCTCATTTTTTTCCTTTTGACTTAAAAATAACTCAGGAAAAATTTTACGCCCCTAGGACCACGCCTTCCCTACGCGACGGGGCCTTAAAAAGCGGGGCCTAAAAAATCATTTTTCCATACAAACCAAAAAATTTTTTTTTTGATTTTTAATTTTTTTGTTGTTAATTATTATATTACTTGCTTAGCTTATTTACGACAAAAAATTTGATTTTGGTGGGATAAGTCTTTCAGCGCTAAAAAAATTTTCGCAAAAAAAAATTTTGAGCCGCCGGGGTCCTACAGTAAAAAATTTTTAAAAAATATTTTTTTTTAGTTTTGACCAGCAACGGTTTTAGCTGCTATGTTGCTTTAAATGATATATATTCATAAAAAAATATTTTTTGTATCTGTGACATCTTTATCGTGTTCTAAAAAAGGGTACAAAATGCATTGTTGATTTTTTTCGATACACGATAAAGATGTCACAAATATGAATAATATTTTTTTTGGAATATATATCATTAAAAACAACATAACAACTAAAACCGTTGCTTTTCAAAACTAAAAAAAAATATTTTTTAAAAATTTTTTACCGTAGGATACCTACGGCTAAAAATTTTTTTTTCGAAAAAGATAAAGATGTCACAGGTATGAATAATTTTTTTTTTGGAATATATATCATTAAAAGCAACATAACAACTAAAACCGTTGCTGGTCAAAACTAAAAAAAAATATTTTTTAAAAATTTTTTACTGCAGGACCCCGGCGGCTCAAATTTTTTTTTTGCGAAAAATTTTTTAGCGCTGAAAGACTTATCCCACCAAAATCAAATTTTTTGTCGTGAATAAGCAAACCAAGTAATAAAATAAATAATAACAAAAAAATTAAAAATCAAAAAAGAAATTTTTGGTTTGTATGGAAAAATGATTTTTTAGGCCCCGCTCTTTAAGGCCCCGTCGCGTAGGGAAGGCGTGGTCCTAGGGGCGTAAAATTTTTCCTGAGTTATTTTTAAGTCAAAAGGAAAAAAATGAGCGGGTACCGTCTCAAGATTTCCAACATTTCCAAAATAAGGGACACTCTAGTGTACACCTAGAGCTTGTATTTCAACCAAGAGTGAGTTTACCACAAAACACCACAGCAAAGGAGAGAGAACACCCCCTTGGGGGCAACCTCTACTAACCTCAACCGTTACTTTTGTGCCCCACTCATCTTCAGCCGTCAACAATCTCCGGGAGAGCATAAAATGAATCCACTTGACTAGAACTGGATCCACGCCATGCAATTCAGCCGAAGTTTTCATAGAGTCGAAAGTAGCATTATCAAAAGTGCCCTCAATATCAACAAAAACACCCAGAGTATAGTCTTGTTTGTCAATGCCCTTCTCAATATTGACCACAAGATCGTGAAGTGCCGACTCACAAGATCTACCACTCTGATACGCGTGTTGTTGACTATTTAGGGGGCATTCGATTAATGCTACTGACCTAATGAATTTCTCAACCATTCGCTCAAGACTTTTCAGTAGAAAGGATGATAAACTGATTGGTCTAAAACTTTTTTCAAGGTGTAGTCCTCCTTCCCAGGTTTGGGAATAAAAACAACCTTGACATCGCACCAAGATGATGGAACATACCCATAAGCCAGGCTGGCTCTGAAGATATTTTTAAGTACCTTCACTAGGGTATCTCCACCACTCTTTAACATCATAGGATATATACCATCTGGTCCAGGGGATTTATAGTTATCAAAGGAAGATAAGGCGTACCTGATCGATTCCTCAGAAACTACCCTAGATGCTATATACCAGTTCCTACAAGTAGTATTACCAACAGGACTCTCAATAATATCTGTATTTATCGTTGTCACTTTGCATCCTGGAAAGTGAGTAGATAACAGAATATCATTGACCTCCTGTTGGTTGTTTGTGTAGGTACCATCTGGCTTTCTGAGGGAATCAAGCTTCGCTGAACTATCTTTTTGAAAGATTTTACAGAGCCTTGCCGTATCCCTCGTACCATTTACCTCCTCACAGAAAGTCTTATAAGACTCAAGTTTGGCTTCCCTCACTTTTTTCTTATATTCCTTTTGCATGAGGTGGTAATTGTTCCAGTCAGCATCCTTTCGAGATTTTAAGGCTCTATTCAGAAGCTTTCTTGAACTTTTTCTCAGCTTACCAAGTTCCACGTTCCACCAAGGGACTGAGTTACCTGGTCTGCTTTTCCTTAACGGACAAACAGTCTCATAGCAGTCAGTTAAAGTTTTACCCAATTTCTCAGACTCCACTTCAACCGACCCTATACAACTAGGTATTGGGATGGGACGTAATCTTTGATGAAGTAGTTCCTCAAATCTTTTCCAATCCGCTTTTCGAGGGTTTCGGCCCTGTGGGATTGTTGGTTTATCAATCCCAAGCCTAAACTCGATGTAGCGGTGGTCCGACAAGGATACCACATCAAGAACACGCCAATCCCTTATCATTGTACTCGCCTTACTGTTAGATAAGGTAAGATCAATGACCTGTTGTCTTCGTTGAGTGACAAACGTTGGAGAATTTCCAACATTTTGAATCACCAGATTTGAAGACAAGATGAAGTCCAACAATTTGTTACCTCTAGAGTTGCACTTTGTGCTACCCCAGATGATATGCTGAGAATTGGCATCGCATCCAATAATCAACCCCAAGTTGTTGGCCTCCGCGTATCGTATGACTCTAATTAACTCCTCAGAAGGCGGGGGATAAATAGAATCATAGGACAGATAGGCAGATACAACAGTAGTCTCTACCACTTTACCCTCTATACGAAATCGCACACTAATTGCAACGACGTCTTGGCAACAAAATTGCCTCAACACCGAGCTCTCGATTGTCCTAGGGACAACCATAGAGGCCCGTGGCCGCAGTGATCTTGTGTCATACAAGATTGATCCCCATCTAATCATACTCAAACCACAAACTCGTCCTTTGACTGCCCATGGTTCTTGTATTAAGATTATTTGTAAGAAAAGGTACTTTTATAAGAAAATGTATTTTTATAAGAAAATATACTTTTATAAGAAAATGTACTTTTATAAGAAAATGTACTTTTATAAGAAAATGTACTTTTATAAGAAATAGTACTTTTATAAGAAATAGTACTTTTAAAAGAAATAGTACTTTTATAAGAAATAGTACTTTTATAAGAAATAGTACTTTTATAAGAAAAGGTACTTTTATAAGAAATAGCAATTTTGTAAGATAAGGACTTTAATTATAAAAGTTATTTTTATAAGAAAAAGTACCACTATAAGAAAAAGTACCATTATTGCAGCATTTTTAAGGTTGGAACAGAACAAGACCGGCACGACGTTTTCCATACGATTTGACAGTTAAAAACCGTGACCGGCACGACAAAAAATTAAAACTTATTTTATTTTATCTCCGGGTTCTCTCAATCTCCCTCCCTCTCACACTCCAGGGTTGCCGCATTTTCGCAACATTTTTTTATTTTTTCATTCACAATGGTGTAACAAACGTACAGTAGTGCCAACTTAATCACATTGACTATGTGATAAGCGATTTTTTTCCGTAAAATTACTCTAATTTTATTAAAAGTTAGCACCACTGAACGAACAAATGACATTTTTTGTCGTCGCCGTACCCCGTCATTGTTTTAGGCCTATATTCTCCGGCAACGGCAACCGTCCCCCGTGCCGTGCTTATTCTGTTTCTACTCTTAAAGTGATTTTCATACTCTAGCAACTTTTTTTTAGTAACATATTTTAACATTAATACGACACACATTTCTATAGCCAGAAATTTATTGTGTAATATAATGTATTGTTTTTAAGCCCTATTCCATATTTTAGTGAGTCCCTTAAGGTATTTTCCTGCAAACACCATGTCAATTTGTTACTTATTTTCCAATGCAAAGAAATTTGTATGTAAATCTGTACATTTTTTTTAAGAATAATCATCATTATTTATGTAAATTTTATGCAAACACCTGTTTTTGTTTTATTGAATATATTGATAATCTTAAACATTATCCCGATGATGTTATTTCAAATAAATTTACCTGAAAATAGAAAAAAAAAGAAAAAAAAAACATTAATTTAAAATGCTAAAGATTTTTAAGAAAATTTTGATTGATTTTTATTAAAGAATACATTAAAAGCTAAGTCGTGCAAAAAATTACCAAAATAAATAAACTTGAAACAGAAAAATAATTTTTCTGAAAGTTGGTCTATAATAATATCTTGGTGAAATTAGTAAAGAAAAATGACCTCGAGCCCAAATAAATCTACTTAAAATATAATACTTTAAAAGTCGAATAGATTAATTTTTATTTTTTAATAAAAATAAATTATTTTTTATTAAAAATAAATCAGAATAGGAATATAAAATGTTTTATTCATCTTTATAAATTATATTTTGCGTAGGGTTATTCTAGCTCGAGGTAAATTTTCTTTACTAATTACTAACATCATGATATTCCCATAGAATAATTAAAAAAAATATATTTTTCTGTTTTAAATTTATTTATGTTGGAAATGTTGTGCACGACTTAGCCGACACGTCTTTCGATCTTGTCACGATCTTGTCAAGATCTTGTCAAGACTATTTAGCAAAATATAAAACCCAATGCTACAAGAAGTATGGAGAATTTAAATAACAATTGTTATTTAATAACTAATATTTAGATTTTTATTTCGACCCTTTTGTTAAATATATTTTGTAAATAAATAGTCGAGCTCGAGGTCGACTATTTATTTACAAAATATTTTTAACAAAAAGGTCGAAATAAAAATCTAAATATTAGTTATTAAAACGGAGAGCACGCCGTAAAAAGACCTCGAGCTCGACTATTTATTTACAAAATATTGTTATTTAATATTAATATAAATTGGACAAAAGCGATTGCCATTTAAATTCCCCTATGATATCTAAAGTATAGTGTTTTTATATTTTGCTAAATAGTTTTGACAAGATCTTCCAAAGATCGAAAGTCGTGCAAAAAATGGCCAACATAAATAATTTTTAAAAAATTTTCTTGAAAATAATTTTATGAGAATATTGTGGCAAAAGAAAAATGACCTCGAGCTGGAATAAACCTACTTAAAAGATTTTTAAGAAACTAAATGAATACTTTTATATTTCCGGTACTTCGCTATCAGAAATATTAGATATCTACAAATATCAGAATCAGAATTCAGTATATATGACTAAAAGTTTAGTTTGTATCCCTTTTTATCCCCTTAAAAGGGATATTTACAAAATTGTCCTTTTATTAAAATATTTTTTTCTACTGGATGTAATCAAACTACGTATTTTTCCTGTTTGTGCCCTCTTTAAATATACAATCATTCTCAAGTTATTGTCATTTTAAAATTGTATCCCCAATTAATATTAATCATACGCCACCATTTAATAAATTTATGAATTATATAATTTTCTAGCAAGGATGGGTACCAATTCGATAAAAGTATTGGTATTGGTATTGGTTTTTAAAATTATATTAGTATTGGTATAGGTATTGGTTTTCATTTTTTGTTGAATTGGTATAGGTTTCGGTATTGGTTTTTAATTATTTAGGTATTGGGTATTGGTATTGGTTTTAGCCTCGAATCGGTATCGGTTTTTAATAAGTATTGGTATTTATCTTAAATCGGTTTTGGTATTTGTATGCAAAAGGTTTTGTCGTTAATATTAATTAATTTAAAGTAAGTCGTCCTTCTGTCCGCCCCACAGTGCACACTGGGCGAGATGGTAGGTTTTTTGGCCAAAAGTCTCTACAGGTCGTAAATGTTAACCGATTTTTTTGAAATTCAGAATATAAGCCTATATTAAGGTAATAAATAAGTGCCTTGAAAGTTTTTGAAATCGGACCTACAAGGAAACTATTTCAGGGTGGACACTTCATTTTTAATAAAATTTACAGATGTTATAGATGAAACAAATGAAGAGAAACTTGTCTTTTGTTTATGTATTTGAATTAGAGATGGTCTGTGGTACCGTAATTTGCGTGACTCAAAAAACCACGTGATTCAGGCGTGAGCGATTTTTATTTAAATCACGTGATTATAGAGTGATTTTCATTTAAATTAAGTACTATATTAGGGTAATAAATAAGTGACTTGAAACTTTTTGAAATCGTACCTACAAGGAAACTATTTCAGGGTGGACACTTCATTTTTAACAAAATTTACAGATGTTATAGATGAATCAAATGAAGAGACACTTGCCTTTTGTTTAAGTATTTGAATTGGAGATGGTCTCTGTGAGTGATTTTAATTTAAATCATTTGGTTATAGAGTGATTTTCATTTAAGTCAAGTGACTATATTAAGGTAATAAATAAGTGCCTTGAAATTTTTTGGATTCAGACCTACAAGGAAACTTTTTCAAGGGTGGACACTTCATTTTAAATAAAATTTACAGATGTTATAGATTAAACAAATGAAAAGACACTTATCTCTTGTTTATGTAGGGGGGGTGAAATAAAGCCATAGGCAATAAGGCCATATGGCCTTATTTCCCAAAGAGTTGGGAAATAAGGCCATATGGCGTTATTACCAACCACTGTTGGAAATAAAGCCATATATGGCTTTGTTACTCATTTAAATATTTTTTTAAAAATGTTCATTATATTGCGGAGAGTGTGGAAATATATTTCCACGTAAATCCTGCTACCCAAAAAAAAATTATTTAGCGAAGCCGCTAAATTAATTTATGGAGTTTGAAATGGCGCACGGACATAGCGCCCAAGGTCTTATCGCCCAAAACCATAAATGTCATATTGCCCAAGCTGCGACATATAGCCCAAAATGATAGGTCTAAAAATGTTATTTCTCGCAAAACAAAATTGTCAAAAAATCCAAAATATTTTTTTGGGCGAAATGTCGAAATTACGACTTCTATGATTTGTTTTTTTGTAATAAAGGTTTTCTGCGTAGCAAACCAAAGCTATTTTGGTTATCTGCCCTTTTTGAGGCATAACAAATTTGATAGCGTAAAGGCCTGCTACCCTAGAAAACTTTACTTTGCGGAGAGGGTGGGTTTAATTCATAGATTTTGTAATCCCTAAGCCCGGCCGAAGGCCGTCTACACAGAAAAACTTTTTTTGCTAAACAATCTTTAAATTAAAAACCCTACCAATAAAAAATTGGTGCCTCTAGACCCCTCTAAGTTCCGAGGTTCCTGGTATATGTGGTTTTTTAATTGAAGGATAGTCGAAAAAATTTTTTTTTCTGCGTAGCCGGCCTGCGGCCGGGCTAAGGGATTACAAACTCCATAAATTAATATAGCGGCTTCGCTAAATATTTTTTTTTGGGTAGCAGGATTTACGGGGAAATTTATTTCCACATTTTCAACTGATATGTCTTTATTTCCACTTTGGTTGCAAAATCAATATGACTTTATTGCTCCATCGTGTTGGTAATAAAGCCATATGGCCTTATTTCCCATTCAATTGAGAAATAAGGCCATATGGCTTTATTACCTATGGCTTTATTTCACCCCCCCCCCCCCCCCCGTTTATGTATTTGAATTGGAGATGGTCGCTGGTCCCATGATTTGCGTGACTCAAAAAAGTGATTTTCATTTAAATCACGTGATTGTGAGTTGAAAAATTCTGAGTGAGTGTCTAGAGAGTGAGGGATGTTTTTTTTTTTGAAAAACCCCTTTTTAAAAAAAAATATTTTTTAGCACACAGAAAAAAAATAAAAAAAAATATTTGAGTAAATTTTTAATACTATTGAGTAAAAAATTACTCAATTTTGCACCAGTAAACGATTTAATAATATTGAGTAAATTTTTATAAAAAATCTATTAAATGTTTAAAAAAAAATTTGAGTAAATTTTTAATTGACACAATTAAAAATTTACTCCAAATTTATTTATTTATTTTTTTAAAAGTTTAAAAAAGTTTTAAATATTTTTACAAAAAAACAAAAAACTTGTTTTTTCAAACTTTACCAAACACATTTATGTCTCAAAAACATAGGAAAATTTTATAAAGACGATTACAAACTTTCATATACATATACAAAAAACTATAAACTAAACGAGAATTCAAAAAACTATGAGAGTTTAAAAAAAATAAAAAAAAAACATTAATTTTTTATTAAATTATTTACTTAAATTGTTTTTAAAATTTTTAAGTAAATTTTTAATTGCGTCAATTAAAAAATTACTCAATTTTTGTTTTTAAATTTGAACAAGTGATTACTCAAATTTGTTTCCACCATATTTTTTCCGGTGCAGTATTTGCATTCAGAATTAAGTCTAACTTTAAACTAAATAGTACATGCTTAACCATTTTGGACAAAGATTCATTTTTTTTTTTTGAAAAAGGTACCTATTTAGTAAAATTAGCACCGGCTGATCTCAAAACTCTTGTAAAAAAATTTAATGTTCCGTTATTCCAGAAAAGCCTGTATTTCAACTTTTTATGCAATTTTAATATTTGGATTTATTTGCTATTTTATTAATTTATTTCGTTATTTTCAAAATAAATAGCTTCAAAATGTTTCAATTAGTGGAATTTGATAATAAATTAAATCTAAAAAAAATTAATATTAATTAATAAAAAAAATTAAAGCCTAAACTAAAAAAATGCAAATTTTTCGTTTTTGCTTGAAACAATTTCTGTGCTGATGCACATTGCATTTAATGCACATATAAATTCCGGTGGTCAAGGGGAGATATTTTTTAATTGCAGAAAGATGAGACTTAACATTTGTAACAAAATATACCTGAACTTCATCCTTTTCATACATATTTTTTTGAAAAAGGTGATCAAAATTAGTTATCATGCAAGGGCCCCTTTTTCGATTTTAGATCTTTTGGCAATTGCGATTACACGGGTCAATTTTTTCTTATATGGGTTCACACTTACGACCGTAAACAAGTTGTTTAACAAAACACCAGTAACAGAATAAAAACGTAATGGATACAGAAAAAAGAATTTTTTAAACACGTAGTCCTTAAACTCACAAAAATAGCGAGTGTGAACTGCACATTATGCGTTCTTAAATTCTAATATAATATGACTGTGCCTCTAATAAAACAATAAAAAATTTTTTCTGGATTCTGGTGTTGTGACATAAAATTTTGTAACGTCTGCTTGATTAAAATTTTGGAATTTCCAAAAAAGGACATTAGTATTTTTTTTACAACGCAAAGAAGAGTGCAGTGACATTCAATGTACATATATCAAATATTAACAATGTTTGCAAAAGAAAAAATTTCATCACAGAAAAGGTCTAAATTTTTTAAGATCTACTTTTATTAGGGGTCATAAAAACCGTGACAAAAAATATTTGTTTTATGTTTTTATGGCTTTTAAAATTGAAGTAGCTAACTCCTTTTTGTTATGTGACATTGCATGCAAACGATTACTGATCGATGTAACATCTTTTGCAATTCGTTAGTCAGGTAAAACCTAATAATGTGATGGAAAGAAAATGTTTGACGTCACAATTAAAACAAACGAAAATAAGAATACAAAAAACCGAAACAAAACCGATACGAAAGTAGAAAAAAATGAATTGGTATTGGTTTTTTATTGGTATTGGTTTTGAAGAATAAAAGTATTGGTTTTTAATTGGTATTGGTAGTGGGGAATCGGTATTGGTTTTTTATCGGTATTGGTATCGCACAAATAAAGGTATTGGTTTTTAATTGGTATTGGTTTTCAATTTGAATTGGTATTAACGGGTATTGGTATCGAAAAGGTATTGGTACCCATCATTGTTTTCTAGAGATTTTGCTTTACTTTTCATACATGTTCTTCTTAATTCCATAAATTTATATAATTTTCTTTATTTAACTAATTTTATTCATTTCACAACACAAAAAAATTAACTTTTTTATGTGAAAACCAACATTTTACAGCGAACTAAACTAACTTACCTTTATTCACCATTTTTATTTTATTTTCCAGGATAAGTAGTTTCCTAGATTTTATGATTTGATAACAACGTTTTAAGTGATTTAATTTTTTTTTTTTATATATTTTATCACAGTTTGTTTTCAGTGGTGTTGGGGTAAAAAGGTTAAAAACTTTAATCATTTATTTAAAAATGATTCTTGTTTTAATTTATGCTAAGCAAAATGAAAGTTTTTATATGTATTTTTGTGTAACAGGAAATGTTTATATAACTTCAGGGCTTTTTAGAAAATACAACCTGTAAAAGTTACATTTGTATAACTAACACATTTAAATACAGTAAAACCTCGGTGAAATGGATGTTTTTAAAATTTTTTTAAGATACAGAAAAATAATTTTCTTGAAAATTATTCTATGACAATATCACGGTTGTGTTTATTAAAAAAAAATTACCTCGAGCTAAAACTTGACGATTGTGATCTTACTACCATGGTATAATTTTCGTCTTCTTATACTCAACGGGAGTAGAGTTGAATATGTATTTATATTTTTGTTTGAATATCCGCGATTTGTCATTTAAATTCCCTTTGCTACTTGTAGTATATATATTTTATGTTTGCTAAATAATCTTGACAGTGGAATCTGACAAATTCTGAAACACGTGTCGAAACCGAAGTCGTGCAAAAATAACCAACATAAATAAATTTAAAACAAAAAAAATAATTTTCTATTAAAATTATTCTATGAGAATATCATGGTTGTAATTAGTAAAGAAAAATTACCTCGAGCTAGAATAACCCTACTAAAAATATAATATTTTAAAGTTCTGAATAAAACAATGTTTTTTTTTTATAAAAATTAATCAGAATTTGAAAAATATTGATAATAAGTTAAAATAATTTGTGGACAGTTTTGGAAAGATTTCACTGTTTTTTATTATTTGTATAAATTCTGACAAATTTTTAAGGTTTAAGCTTTAAATGAAAAACCCGGTTAGAAAATGTACGTACCTTCAGTCTGTTTAATTTACATCTATATTCTTATATGGAAGGTTATGAGCAGGG
The DNA here is from genome assembly GCA_963921195.1 of Pegoplata infirma. Lineage (NCBI taxonomy): Eukaryota > Metazoa > Arthropoda > Insecta > Diptera > Anthomyiidae > Pegoplata > Pegoplata infirma. The sequence goes on from OY992536.1 coordinate 33,171,526, forward strand.
AAACCAAAAATATGCAGTATCATGTTTTTTCCTACGCGTTGTATTGGTAAATGGGTAAGGTATTTATCCGTTTCAGAAGATTTTAAGAAATCTGGCATCGATTTGTTGGAGCATATTTTTGCATATTTTAGCCTTAAGAGCATATTTTAGCATATTTTAGGTTTACGAGCATATTTTAACATAAGAGCATATTTTTAGAGCATTTTTTCAATTTTAAGAGCATTTTTTTCACTTTTTAGAGCATTTTTTAAAGTTTTTAGAGCATTTTTTAATTTTTGGAGAATTTTTTTCCAATTTTTTTATAACAAAACTTATTTTTAAAATTTTTTTTAATTTTTGTGGGATGTTTTTTTTTTTTAATTTTGTAAGTGGATTGAAATGTTTGTTGTTTTTTGGCCTGTTCTTGCTTCATTAACCCATATTAACCCTCTAACTACCCCACATAACGGTATTTTTTGGGTCTATTCTCTAAAACATTTAAAAAAAATACCTCGAAAAAGGGGACATAATTTTTTTAAGAGCATATTTTTATTGTTTTTAGAGCATATTTTCCGATTTTAAGGGCATTTTTTAAGCGCATAAAACGTGTTTTTTAGAGCATATTTTTGGTTTCCCTGGTTATGAGAGACCCGAGAGTCCAATTTGTAATTTATTTTTTATACCCTCCACTCTGGTGATAGAGGATATATGTATATGTGTTTGTCATTCCGTATGTAACACATTGAAATATTGATTTAGGACCCCATAAAGTATATATATTCATGATCTTTGATCGATTTAAAGTTATGAGTGAAAATGTAAAGGTACTTCTAAAATTATGGTGAATTTTACACAAAAAAAATGCTATAACTTGACACCTGTTGAATAAATGTAAACGAAACTTGGAATTTATTACAATTTTATCAATTCTAATACTCACAAAAAATTTGGGCGGAATCGCAAATTTTGATTTATCTTGGCTCATGGTTGACATATTCAAATAAAATTTTAAATGGGTTCATATTTTATTGTTCTCAACGTTTTTCTGGTTATTTTGGTACCAATTATGGCAAAATCGGTACAGGGGTTAAGAAGCTATGAGCAATTGAGTTGAGTTTCAATATAAACCTCCATGATACGGCGTGGTAGCGCGCCATTTTGTAGTTGTTTATGTTTTACTATCTTGTTGGCTTGTTAGTTGTTATTTGTATCAATCGAAGTAAAAAATACGTAGTATGTGTCATACACGTGGTTGCTTTTGTATAATTTTCATATCTTTTATATAATTTTCATACATACTTATAAAATATTTTTTTTAAATATTTACATTGCACTATGGTTCCGATCATCACTTTTCTTGGCCAAAATTACAAAAATGGAAAAATTTTTGGTTTGAAATAGGTTTTGTGTTAAAAATTGTTATATTTTTTTTGTTTTCCATGTATAATATTATAAGAATTTTTTTTTGTATTTAAACTCAAAAAAATAATTGAAAAAATTTAAAAAAATATGTTTTTTTTTTTATTTTTAGCTAAATTTGTTTTTAAACGGTAAATGAGTGTATACAAAAACAAAATATGTTTTCTGTTGTTTGTAAGTGTCTACGATTTTCTATAAAATCAATTTTGATAAAATTGAATTTTGGCCAAGAAAGGTCGTCTGCGAAACCATAGTGCATTGGTTAACACTGTGGAGGGTATTTAAAGATTCGGCACAGCCGAATATAGCTTTCTTACTTGTTTTTAAGTCATTTTTCCCGCATAAAGTGCACTTCCGCCAAAAATATAATTTTTTCACAAAATAGTTTAGTAAAGTGTATTAAATTAAATTTTACTATGGAGATGTCAGATAAACTTGAAATTTGTCTGACCAGAGGTCACACAATTTTAAAATTATACACTGGTTAAGAAATATCTCTACTAGAGAGTCCCGTCAAATTTATACTTTCAAATTTCGTGTCGTAATACCTGCCAAACGATGGCCACGTTGGAGTTCATTATGGGAAAATTTATGAAAATTTTTTTCAAGGCCATCTTCAGTCGGAAACCAGTGGTCAATGTTAAAAAAATTTACGTATTTCCATCACAATTCATGTCCGAATTTTTTCACCAAATCCGACTCAAAAATTCGGTTGTTTTACATACTTTATTGGAAAAAATATTTGAAAAATTCCAAAATCGCGATTTTGGTCCACAGGTCCGGATTTTTAAACATATAAATCATTTTTTAACCGAATTGGTCTTTAAAGTTGGGAAATCTTAAGTATGTTATGTAAAAAAAAATTATAAATAATTATATATAAAAACACGATTTTGGTCCAAAACTGCTGATCAGCATCTATGGATCAAAATCGCTGATCAGCATTTTTGGATTAAAATCGTGTTTTAAATTTTTTTAAATATTTTTTACATAGCATACTTAACATTTCCAACTTTTGAGACCAATTTGGTTAAAAAATGTATTTTTATGTTTAAAAATCAGCATATGTGGACCGAATTCGCGGTTTTGGAATTTTTAAATATTTTTCCAATAAAGTACGCAAAATTTCCGAATTTTTGAGCCGAATGTGGTTAAAAAATTCGAACAGAATTTTGGTCGATATACGTAATTTTTTTCAAAATTGGCCATCGTTTTCCAGGTAGACCAAATTCGCGATTTTGGAATTTTTAAATATTTTTTCAATAAAGTACGCAAAATTTCCTAATTGTTGAGCCGAATATGGTTAAAAAATTCCAACATGAACCAAATTCGCGGTTTGAAATTTTAAAATATTTTACCAATAAAGTACGCAAAAATTCCGAATTTTTGAGCCGAATATGGTTAAAAAATTCGAACATGAATTTTGGTCGAAATACGTAATTTTTTCCAACTTTGGCCATCGTTTTCCAGGTATTACGACACGAAATTTAAAAGTTTAAATATGACGGGACGCCCTAATATCTATTTATTTAAGTTTATACTCAATTTATTGTAAAAATCCTTTTGCAAACTTTTCAAAACTCTTTAAAAATGTCACCCCTATTTTTCTTAATCAACAATTGTTAAACAATTTATTGCTTTCTTTTTTCATTTTGACATTATTAACAACTTGTAACAAAAATGCGATATTGTCAAACATTTTTTATACCCTTCCCTATGTAAGTTTGTCATTTTATTTGTAACGTATCGAAACATCGTTTGGGAGACCCTATTTTTTTATTTTTATTTTGAGTAGGTTTATTCTAGCTCGAGGTCATTATTTCCTTTACTAATCAAAACTATGATATTCTCATAGAATAATTTTCAAGAAAATTATTTTCCTGTTCTAAAATTATTTATCAATTGTTTCGGGATTTATCAGATCCCATTGTCAAGATTATTTAGGTCATATTTCTTTTCCTAATCATTAGGATGATATTGCCAAAGCATAAATTTTCAAGAAACTATTTATAGGTTTTTCATTTCGTTTGTTACCTATCAAATTATTGGTCTGGAACAACATAAAGTGTATTTATTATTGATAAGTGATTGATTCTAAGACATTCTTAGGATGTCCGTCCGTCTGTTGAAATGACGATCACGACTACAATATTACACAGATATGACTGAAACTTGATGTTGTCCCAAGAAATTTTGTATTGCATTTAAGCGATATCGTTTTAGCAGTTCAACAATTTTGAACGAAAATGTAATTTAGTTTAATTTGTTCTTTTATAAATTTGTTTTTTTCTGGAGGGTTTTAAAACATTCGTTAAGACCGAATTTAACAGATTTTCTTGTTTATAATAACAATTTTATATCAAAAAGTTCCTTTTTATTTTTATTTTCCTTTTCATTTTAAAACCTCACTAGGGACTTTAACAAATAAAATATAAAAAGAAAATACATAAAAATCAATAGTGACACTATGGATAAAGTTTTTTTTTTTTCTATCATTCTTTTCGAAATTGATTAAAGAAATTAAAATGAAAAGTGTTAAGGAAGAATGACATTTAAGAGGAGATTTATATGTTTTTTTTTGTTAAATAACCCAAGCGACTAAAAAAATACGTAAAAATAATGATAAGCAAACAGTAACAGGGACAAAACAATTAAAATGATACAAAATAATTAAAAAAATATATTTTTTTTTAAACAAAGGAAATTATTTAAGAAAGGATTTGATGAAAAAAACTTCAGCATGTTGTAAAAGACAGCAGAGGAAAATTAAAATGAAAAGTGTAAAAACACGAAAGGATTTTTAAATAAAAAAAATGTATTTTTAAATAAAAAAATGTATTTTTAAATAAAAAAATTTATTTTTAAACAAAAAAATGTATTTTTAAGTAAAAAAATGTATTAAAAAAAAAGATATTAATACATGTTCAACTCTACACTCATTGAGAATTAGAAGAAGAAAATTGCACCATCTCTTTGTTTGATCACAATTATTATCAAACGACCAACAAATTTTATTTAATTTTTATCAAATAATAAAAACTGTTTTATTCGAACTTTAGAATATTTAATTTTGATCAGGGTTATTCAAGCTCGAGGTCATTTTTCGTTTACTAATTAAACCATTATATTCTCATAGAAAAATGATCAAGAAAATTATTTTTCTGTTTTAATTGTATGTATTTATGTTAAACCATATTATTCTCGTAGAAAAATTGTCAAGAAAATTATTTTTCTTTTTTAAATTTATATTAATGTCAGATTTCATTGTCTAGACTATTTAGAAAATATAAAAACTCTATACTACACGTAGCATAGTGAATTTAAATGACAATCAGAAATTGAATAAAATGTTAAGTAAGGATAGGTTAGGTGGAATATTCCATATATGGTATTACACGCGTAAATTACCCATTAGGGCGTCCCGTCAAATTTAAACTTTCGAATTTCTTGTCGTCGTAATATGTAACTGCAAAACGATGGACACGTTAGAGCTGATTATGGAAAAATTTATGAAAAAAATTTGCTAGGTCATCTTCAGCCGGAAACCAGCGGTCAAAGTTGGAAAAATTATGTCTTTAAACCAGAATTCGTGTCCGAATTTTTCAACCAAATCCGGCTCAAAACTTTTTTTTTTTACGTTGAACCAACATCAGGGGATGCCCCTATTAATGCTGTGCATTGTGTTGATATCAGGAAAATAGGTTATGAGGAGGAGGAAAGAGGGAGTAGTGTTTGTGGATATTTGACTTGAATTTATCTACATTGAAAGAAACTGGGAAGACCTCTGCGGAAAGATTATTCCACATACGGCTAGTTCGACTGACAATCGACAACAAACTGGACAATCGACAACAAACGGATGTGATCTACTAGACAACCGAGTATTGCGAACAAAAACTCGGGCTCTAGGGATAAGTTCACTTATCTCAGCAGAACACTTTCCATGGTAATATCTATAGAGCAGAGTACCACAACCCACATTTCGACGATGCTCCAATGAGTCAAAAGAATTGGACACACTATTGTCATTGATTAGCATCAACGCCCTCCTTGGCACACGGTCCAAGAGCTCCAAAATGGACTTTGAAGCCCCTGCCCATATATGGGAGTTGTATTCCATCTTCGGTCGGATGTAGGTGGTATAAATAGTAAGGAGATCTGATGAGGTGAAGTACTTCTTACACCGGTTAAAAAAACCGAGACACTTGAATGCTTCTTTCGACACTTGAAAAACGTGCTTATTCCAACGGACATCACACTGTATTTTCATACCCAGAACATCAAGAGTGTCAGATTCCTCGATACTTATACCCCCCATATGTACAGATGAAACTGTTGATTCCACATTCCTGTGGGTCAACATACAACATTGAGTCTTGCGTGCATAAAACTTGACCCTATTCGCAAGACCCCACTCCGAGATTGTCAACAGGTCTTGACTAATTGTAAGTGTGTCATTCATAATCTGCCTTTTGCCCTCAACCTCAACAAGGCTTGGCCTACGATCAAAGGAAAATTAATGACAAATTTGCTGTCATCTGCAAAAGAGTAGATAGGATTTGAAGTTTGACTTAGAAGGTCGTTAAGAAAAATAAGAAAAAGGGTAGGAGAAAGAACAGAACCTTGCGGTACCCCTGATTGAAGCCGAAACTCATCAGATGGGAACCCATCTATAACAACACGTATAGAACGATCCTTGAGGAAACTCGAAATAAATCGAGAGAATTCATTACCGACACCAAAGGCATTAAGCTTGGATATGAGCGCACCGTGCCACACACAATCACTCAAAAAATTATGTTAGTAAAATCAACTGAAAATGTCAGTTAAAATAACTACTTTGTAAGTTGTTTTGGGGTCAACTACTTTTTCAGTAAAATCAACTAACAATGTTAGTTATTTTAACTGACAAAAAACAACTGACTTATGTAGTAAAAACTACTTACATTTGTAGTCAAAAACACAAAAATGTAGTGAAAATAAAATAATCAACATATAAATTTTTTTTTTCAAAAATTTTTTAGAAAAAAAACTGAAGACCAAATTTTTTTTCAAATTTTTTTTTTTTTTTTTTTTTAAAAACCAAAATTTATTTTAAATTTTTGACAAAAAAACTTAAAAAATTTTTCAGAGATAAAAAAATAAAATTTACTATTTTAAATAACTGTTACTACATTACAGTACTTTTTTGTTAGTTATTCAAAAAAAAGACTTAAAATAACTAACAGAAATAGTTGTTTGATATTTTTCATACAAAAAAAACTGACTTTGTAGTTAAAAACAACTAATTACTGTAAAACATGCAAACAACTAACATGTAGTAACTTACATAATTTTCTGAGTGATCAAATGTCTTCACTCAGAAAATTATGTAAGTTACTACATGTTAGTTATTTGTATATTTTACAGTAGTTAGTTGTTTTCAACTACAAAGTCAGTTGTTTTTGTATAAAAAATATCAAACAACTATTTCTGTTAGTTATTTTAAGTCGTTTTTTTGAACAACTAACAAAAAAGTACTGTGATGTAGTAACATTTATTTAAAGTAGTTAATTTTATTTTTTTTATATCTGAAAAATTTTCAAAGTTTTTTTCCAAAAAATAAAAATAAATTTTCGTTTTTTTATTTTTTTTCATAACTTTAAAAAAAAAAAAAAATTTGGTCTTCAATTTTTTTTTTTGAAAAATTTTTTGAAAAAAAAAATAATATATTGATTATTTTATTTTTACTACATTTTAGTTGTTTTGACTACAAATGTTAGTAGTTTTTACTACATAAGTCAGTTGTTTTTTGTCAGTTAAAATAACTAACATTGTTAGTTGATTTAACTGAAAAAGTAGTTGACCGCAAAACAACTTACAAAGTAGTTATTTTAACTGACATTTTCAGTTGATTTTACTAACATAATTTTTTGAGTGTTGGAAATATCCAGAGCAACCACCTTACTCTCACCAAAATGGTGGATCGAACGACTCCAACGTTCGGAAAGTAACGCCAACAGATCCCCAGTAGAACGAGTTCTCCGAAAACCATACTGTCGATCGTTTAAAAGTAAGTTAGCCTCCAGATTACCTTCGAGAGCGCTGATCATATTGCGATTGGGTGGTAATTATCAGGGTTATTAGCCGCACCCTTTTTAGGGATTAGCTGCCCATTGGCAACCTTCCAACATGATGGAAAGATTCCCTTACGGAAGGACAAGATAAAAAGGTTAGCCAGTGGACGTGCTAACGTCGAAGCACACTGGTTCAGCACCAGTGCTGGTATACCATCCGGTCCCGGTGACTTATTTACGTTAAGATCTGCAAGAACCCTTTTAACTGCACGAGCTCGGAAAAATATCTTGGGCAAAGTATGAGATCCTGATTTTTAAACATATAAAGATTTTGGTCCAAAATGGCTGCTCAGCATCTGATGACCAAAATCGCGTTTTTATATATTTTTGATAATTAACATTCTCTAACTTAAGATTTTTCAACTTTTGAGACCAATTTGGATAAAAATATTTTAAAAAAAATAACTTTTTATTATAGAGATGGTACAAATTTCTTTTTCTTATGCTCAATGAGGTGAAGAGATCAATATGTATAAATATTTTTCAACGATTGTCATTGAAATTCACAATGCTACTGGTGGTATAAGAGTTTTATATTTACTAAATAGTCTCGACAAAGAAATCGGACATAGTCCCAATTAAGTGTTGGCTAGGTTCTTGCACAAATTACCAATATAAATAAATTTAAAATAGAAAAATAATTTTCTTGAAAATTATTCTATGATAATATCATGGTTATAATTAGTAAAAAAAATTACCTCGAACTAGAATAACCTTAGTCAAAATATAATATTTTAAAGGTTATTCGACAAAATTTTTATCATCATAATATATTAAAACGTTTGTGCCAGGTACGTGTAAATAAAACTCATTGACACCAAACATGGAAAATTTATTATTTTGGTCTGAAGCCAGGTTTCTCTTAAGTTTAATCCCGATAGGTGGCGCTGTTGTCGCAATATTTAATATTTATTTTTTGTATTTATGGTACGATATGGTTGAAATTCACAAAATATATTTATCAAACAAAATTAAGTTTCCTGATAAGCTTTGGACCCGATAGGTGGCGCTGTTGTCGTCATAATTCCATTTTTTGTATTTATTGTTCAATTTGGCTCAAATTTACAAAATATATTTATTAAACAAAAATAAGTTTCATGATAAAATTTGGACCCGGTAGGTGACTCTGGAGTAAATTTATTAACAAAATTCTTAATTTCAGTGATTTTTTTACGGCATTTCAATGTATGTATATTTCGTCATGGCGCTGGGGAGACGCTATTTAGATATTCATATATAAGTCGACCCGGGCAACGCCGGGCGCTTTAGCTATTTATTAAATCAAAATAAATATGCTTATTAATTAAAATTTTTCATTTACTAAACAAAAGCTCTTTATATTTCTCAAAAACGCCCTCCCAATTAATATTAATCATACGCACTAAAGTTTAAAAATAAAATTTTTCTATAAATTAACAAATTGTTATAAAGTTTTCTTTTTCATTAGTAAATTTTATTATGAAAGCTATCAAATAAATTTATAACAATTAAATAAACTAACTCAATTATTTATTTTCTAAAAACAAATGTATCAATTTAATCTATTATTTAAAGTATTATAGTACTTTTTAAAACTAAAACAAATTTTAAACAATTATTTGTGCATTTAAAATATATCTGAGAACTAAAATAAATATTTAATTTATTTTTTAATTTTCAAATTGATACACAAATGGATTTTAAAACAATAAAACCAAAAACTACTACAGGCTACTCCAAATAAATGCAATTTTTCAAATGAAAGTCCATAAATGAATTGTTAAAAAAAAATTCCACAGTTTAAAAATTCTCCATTTACTTGACCAAAAATTTAGATTTTCTTTTAAAATTTTCATTTATTTAGCTTTAACTTTAGTTAGCACAAAACAGCAACAAGTGTTTTATTGCTGTTTTCGAAGCAGGGAGTCAATTTTGTATAAAAAGAATCGCGATGGTGGTGGTGGCGTTATGTTAATGTTAATTGCATAAAATTCATTGTTTATATAAACGAATGTTAAGCATGTTGAGATGTGGATTAGAAAAATATTTTTGTAGTTATTTTATTTTTTTTTCAGCTAAAAGTTTATTTTAATATATTCTATATGCTAATTCACATTTTTTCACATGTTAAACAGATGGAAATAATGTTTTAGAACACAGTTTTTTTTTTCTTTTTTTATACGGGTTTGGTATAATTTAGTTTGTTATATAGTTTGATTGCATGTGGAGATGTGAAGTAGCAACATTTAAGTGTTATATAATTTGTTTGAAACACAATTTTTCTCATCAATTAAATCTAGATGAAAATATTTATAAATCTATTAAAATTAAATGAAAAGTTTTTAAAATTTATAAAAAAAAAATCATAAAAAGTGTGGAATAGCAATAGCTATAGCAAAAGCTATAGCAATAGCTTTAGTAATAGCTAAAGCAATTGCTATTGCTATAGAAAAAGCAATAGCTATAGCTATAGCAATAGCTATATATATATATGCTATATAGCTATAGCAATATAGCAATAGCAATAGCAATAGCTATAGCAATAGCAATAGCAATAGCTATAGCAATAGCAATAGCTATAGCAATAGCAATAGCTATAGCAATAGCTATAGCAATAGCTATAGCAATAGCTTTAGCAATAGCTATATTAATAGCTATAGCAATAGCTATCGCAATAGCTATAGCAATAGCTATAGCAATAGCTATAGCAATAGCTATAGCAATAGCTATAGCAATAGCTATAGCAATAGCTATAGCAATAGCTATAGCAATAGCTATAGCAATAGCTATAGCAATAGCTATAGCAATAGCTATAGCAATAGCAATAGCTATAGCAATAGCTATAGCAATAGCTATAGCAATAGCTATAGCAATAGCTATAGCAATAGCAATAGCTATAGCAATAGCTATAGCAATAGCTATAGCAATAGCTATAGCAATAGCAATAGCTATAGCAATAGCTATAGCAATAGCTATAGCAATAGCTATAGCAATAGCTATAGCAATAGCTATAGCAATAGCTATAGCAATAGCTATAGCAATAGCTATAGCAATAGCTATAGCAATAGCTATAGCAATAGCTATAGCAATAGCAATAGCAATAGCAATAGCAATAGCTATAGCAATAGCAATAGCAATAGCAATAGCAATAGCAATAGCTATAGCAATAGCAATAGCAATAGCTATAGCAATAGCTATAGCAATAGCTATAGCAATAGCTTTAGCAATAGCTATAGCAATAGCTATAGCAATAGCTATAGCAATAGCAATAGCTATAGCAATAGCTATAGCAATAGCTATAGCAATAGCTATAGCAATAGCTATAGCAATAGCTATAGCTATAGCAATAGCTATAGCAATAGCTATAGCAATAGCTATAGCAATAGCTATAGCAATAGCTATAGCAATAGCTATAGCAATAGCTATAGCAATAGCTATAGCAATAGCTATAGCAATAGCTATAGCAATAGCTATAGCAATAGCTATAGCAATAGCAATAGCAATAGCAATAGCAATAGCTATAGCAATAGCAATAGCTATAGCAATAGCAATAGCTATAGCAATAGCAATAGCAATAGCTATAGCAATAGCTATAGCAATAGCTATAGCAATAGCTTTAGCAATAGCTATAGCAATAGCTATAGCAATAGCTATAGCAATAGCAATAGCTATAGCAATAGCTATAGCAATAGCTATAGCAATAGCTATAGCAATAGCTATAGCAATAGCTATAGCTATAGCAATAGCTATAGCAATAGCTATAGCAATAGCTATAGCTATAGCAATAGCTATAGCAATAGCTATAGCAATAGCTATAGCAATAGCTATAGCAATAGCTATAGCAATAGCTATAGCAATAGCTATAGCAATAGCTATAGCAATAGCTATAGCAATAGCTATAGCAATAGCTATAGCAATAGCTATAGCAATAGCTATAGCAATAGCTATAGCAATAGCAATAGCAATAGCAATAGCAATAGCTATAGCAATAGCAATAGCAATAGCAATAGCAATAGCTATAGCAATAGCTATAACTATAGCAATAGCAATAGCTATAGCAATAGCTATAGCTATAGCAATAGCTATAGCAATAGCTATAGCTATAGCAATAGCTATAGCAATAGCTATAGCAATAGCTATAGCAATAGCTATAGCTATAGCAATAGCTATAGCAATAGCTATAGCAATAGCTATAGCAATAGCTATAGCAATAGCTATAGCAATAGCTATAGCAATAGCTATAGCAATAGCTATAGCAATAGCTATAGCAATAGCTATAGCTATAGCAATAGCAATAGCAATAGCAATAGCAATAGCAATAGCAATAGCTATAGCTATAGCAATAGCAAAAGCAATAGCAATAGCAATAGCAATAGCTATAGCAATAGCTATAACTATAGCAATAGCAATAGCTATAGCTATAGCTATAGCTATAGCAATAGCAATAGCAATAGCAATAGCAATAGCAATAGCAATAGCTATAGCTATAGCAATAGCTATAGCAATAGCTATAGCAATAGCTATAGCAATAGCTATATCAATAGCTATAGCAATAGCTATAGCAATAGCTATAGCAATAGCTATAGCAATAGCTATAGCAATAGCTATAGCAATAGCTATAACAATAGCTATAGCAATAGCTATAGCAATAGATATAGCAATAGCTATAGCAATAGCTGTAGCAATAGCTATAGCTGTAGCAATAGCTGTAGCAATAGCTATAGCTGTAGCAATAGCTATAGCAATAGGTATAGCTATGACAATAGCTATTGCATTATATGTATATTTGAGTTATTTTTGAAATTTAGATTTTTTGATATCATCACTTTTGAGAAGGTTTTTTGCATCAATAAAGAAAATAGCGTATTTTTTCCAAAACTTTAACTACCTTCCCTGCCTCTCCGCGGTTAAACATACAGTTTTTGACCCAATTTTTCTAACAATAACATTAACATTAACATTAACATTAACATTAACATTAACATTAACATTAACATTAACATTAACATTAACATTAACATTAACATTAACATTAACATTAACATTAACATTAACATTAACATTAACATTAACATTAACATTAACATTAACATTAACATTAACATTAACATTAACATTAACATTAACATTAACATTAACATTAACATTAACATTAACATTAACATTAACATTAACATTAACATTAACATTAACATTAACATTAACATTAACATTAACATTAACATTAACATTAACATTAACATTAACATTAACATTAACATTAACATTAACATTAACATTAACATTAACATTAACATTAACATTAACATTAACATTAACATTAACATTAACATTAACATTAACATTAACATTAACATTAACATTAACATTAACATTAACATTAACATTAACATTAACATTAACATTAACATTAACATTAACATTAACATTAACATTAACATTAACATTAACATTAACATTAACATTAACATTAACATTAACATTAACATTAACATTAACATTAACATTAACATTAACATTAACATTAACATTAACATTAACATTAACATTAACATTAACATTAACATTAACATTAACATTAACATTAACATTAACATTAACATTAACATTAACATTAACATTAACATTAACATTAACATTAACATTAACATTAACATTAACATTAACATTAACATTAACATTAACATTAACATTAACATTAACATTAACATTAACATTAACATTAACATTAACATTAACATTAACATTAACATTAACATTAACATTAACATTAACATTAACATTAACATTAACATTAACATTAACATTAACATTAACATTAACATTAACATTAACATTAACATTAACATTAACATTAACATTAACATTAACATTAACATTAACATTAACATTAACATTAACATTAACATTAACATTAACATTAACATTAACATTAACATTAACATTAACATTAACATTAACATTAACATTAACATTAACATTAACATTAACATTAACATTAACATTAACATTAACATTAACATTAACATTAACATTAACATTAACATTAACATTAACATTAACATTAACATTAACATTAACATTAACATTAACATTAACATTAACATTAACATTAACATTAACATTAACATTAACATTAACATTAACATTAACATTAACATTAACATTAACATTAACATTAACATTAACATTAACATTAACATTAACATTAACATTAACATTAACATTAACATTCTCATACTCTGACACATTTTTCGTACAAAAAAAATTCTTAGAAAAATTCTCAGAAATTTTCTCTATAGAAAAATGTCTCAGATTCTGAGAAATTTTTTTTCTATAGCAAAATGTCTCAGATTATAAGAAACTTTTTCTATAGAAAAATGTCTCAGATTTTGAGAAATTTTTTCTATAGAAAAATGTCTCAGATTTTGAGAAATTTTTTCTATAGAAAAATGTCTCAGATTTTGAGAAATTTTTTCTATAGAAAAATGTCTCAGATTCTGAGAAATTTTTTCTATAGAAAAATGTCTCAGATTCTAAGAAACTTTTTCTATAGAAAAATGTATCAGATTTTGAGAAATTTTTTTATAGAAAAATGTCTCAGATTTTGAGAAATTTTTTCTATAGAAAAATGTGTCAGATTCTTAGTTATTTTTTTTATAGAAAAAAGTCTCAGATTCTGAGAAATTTTTTCTATAGAAAAAAGTCTCAGATTCTGAGAAATTTTTTCTATAGAAAAATGTCTCAGATTCTAAGAAATGTCTCAGATTCTGAAAAAAATTTTTCTATAGAAAAATGTCTCAGATTCTGAAAAAATTTTTTTCTATAGAAAAATGTATCAAATTTTGAGAATTTTTTTCTATAGAAAAATGTCTCAGATTTTGACAAATTTTTTCTATAGAAAAATGTCTCAGATTCTGAGAAATTTTTTCTATAGAAAAAAGTCTCAGATTCTGAGAAATTTTTTCTATAGAAAAATGTCTCAGATTCTAAGAAATGTCTCAGATTCTGAAAAAAAAAATTTCTATAGAAAAATGTCTCAGATTCTGAAAAAATTTTTCCTATAGAAAAATGTATCAAATTTTGAGAAATTTTTTCTATAGAAAAATGTCTCAGATTTTGACAAATTTTTTCTATAGAAAAATGTCTCAGATTTTGAGAAATTTTTTCTATAGAAAACTGTCTCACATTCTGAAAATTTTTTTCTATAGAAAAATGTCTCAGATTCTGAGAAATTTTTTTCTATAGAAAACTGTTTCACATTCTGAGAAATTTTTTCTATAGAAAAATGTCTCAGATTCTGACAATTTTTTTCTATAGAAAACTGTCTCACATTCTGAGAATTTTTTTCTATAGAAAAATGTCTTAGATTCTGACAATTTTTTTCCATAGAAAAATCTCTCAGATTCAGGGAATTTTTTCCATAGAAAAATGTCTCAGATTCTGAGAAATTTTTTCTATAGGAAAATGTCTCAGATTCTGAGTAATTTTTACTATAGAAAAATGATTTTGATTCTGAGAAATTTTTTCTATGGAAAATTCTTAGATTCTGACAATTTTTTTCTATAGAAAAATGTCTCAGATTCTGAGAAATTTTTTCTATGGAAAACTGTCTCACATTCTGAGAAATGTTTTCTATTGAAAAATGTCTCAAATTCAGGGAATTTTTTCAATAGAAAAATGTCTCAGATTCTGAGAAATTTTTTCTATTTAAAAATCTGAGATTCTGAGAAATTTTTTCTATAGAAAAATGTCTCAGATTCGGAGTAATTTTTACTATAGAAAAATGATTTAGATTCTGAGAAATTTTTTCTATGGAAAATTCTTAGATTCTGACAAATTTTTTCTATAGAAAATGTCTTAGATTCTGAGAAATTTTTTCTATATAAAAATGTCTCTGATTGTGAGAAGTTTTTTCTATAGAAAAATGATTCTAAGAAATTTTTTCTGTAGAAAAATGTCTCAGATTCTGAGAAATTTTTTCTATAGAAAATTGTCCCAGATTCTGAAAATTTTTTCTGTGGGAAAATCTCAGATTATGAGAAATTTTTTCTTAAAAAAATGTCTTAGATTCTGAGAATTGTTTCTATAGAAAAATGTCTTAGATTCTGAGATTCTAAAAATTTTTGTGTAAAAAAATGTCTTAAATTCTGAAAATTTTTTTATAGAATGTTTTAGAACAATGGTTCTCAAGCGGTAGGTCGTGACCCCCTAGGGGGTCGCGGAAGAGTTTCAGGGGGGTCGCGAACAATTTTGTTAAAACCATAAATTTTGGTAAATTTAAAACAAATTTTTTTTATTGTGTGTTATAAAAATATACAAATACTTTTATTAAAAGAAATTAATTGTTCCATCACTTAAGGTTTCTCCGTAATCACTGTGCAGTTGTTAATTTCCCGGGATGCCCAACACTGATTTTTAAAGTTTTTTGGTTGAATCTGGGAATTGACAGTTCGTTTTCTATCAACTTTTCGATGCTGATTCCGAATCTGGGTTCCAAATTTTCCTAGTACGCTAGGTTTTTGAGAAAATTAAAGGCAAAGTTCCAACAAACGAATTCTTGTGCACTTTTAAGAGCTTTGTTTGTGAAATTTTTGGATGCGTCTGGGATCTGACCACTTCTATCTATTTACTTTTTAATGCTGATTCCGAATCTGGACCTGTTTTCCAAATTTTTAGCAAATTGAGGTCAAAGTTTACAAAAATTGTGTTTATTTTTTAGATGCTTTTACGTGAAATTTTTGCTATGCGTCTGGGATCTGACCACACCGTTTCGATTAGTCTTCCAATGCTGCTCCTGAATTTGTTTTCCTAATTTTTCCATTACTTCAGGTTTTTGAGGGCAATGTTCACGTTAATAATTTATTTTTTTTTTATGTTGGGGGGGTCGCGAAAAATTTTAAATATTGAAAAGGGGTCGCAAAGCAAAAGTTAGTGAGAAGCTCTGTTTTAGAACCTGAGAATTGTTTTCTATAGAATGTTTAAGATTCTGAGGTTTTTTCTATATATATTTTCAGAATCTCAATTTTTTTAGGAAAAACGTGTTATAATCTGAAATTATTTTCTATAGAAAAGTTTTTAGACTGAAATTTTTTCTATAAAAAATGGTTCAATTCTTAGAATTTTTTCTAAGAAAATGTCTCCGATTCTAGGAATTTTTGTATAGCAAAATGTTTTAGATTCTAAGAATTTTGTCCAAATGAGACTTATAAATGCTAGAAGAAGTTCAAAGCTCTACATTTGGACCCAGGGGATTAGAAAATGTCGTTTTTTCAGCCCGCCCTTTTTGCAAAAATCATTGATTCTGGAATATTAATTAATTAGAATCGGTTGAAATATTAAGTAAAACCGATTATTTGCAACATACAATTTTGCTGGGTAATTCATAGAGTTTGAGACAAATTTTAATTTAAACTTTTGGAACCAATTTGGATAAAAAATTATTTTTATCTTTCAAAATCGCGGTTTTGGAATTTTTTATATATTTTTTCAATAAAGTACGGAAAATTTCCGAACTTTTGAGCTGCCCTTTTACACATTTTCCTGTTTCTTTAAAAAAATATTATTAACTTTAATAAATCTTCATTAAATATTTAAAAAAAAAATACATTATAAATTATTTTAAAACCCACAACACATTTTATTTCTTTCACAATATTTGTAATAACAAAGTCATTATCATGGGGGTTTTTTTTTTGTTGAGATTCTTGTTAAGAATACTTAAGGCTAAATTGAAAACTATAAGAACAAAAAAAAAATATATTCTTAGAAGAGATTAAATTCTAGACGATGTACTACAAGAAAACTAAACTTAAACTTTGTTATGCCGAGATTAAAAGACAATGAAAAAATACAAAAAAGATATAAATTTCTTATATTTTTCATGTACGACAGACGACAACAGGCATTAGAAAAGTGAGAAATTGAAGAAGACATATACAATGAAAATTGATTTAGAAAATAAATATTTTTCATAAAATTTAATTAAAACAAAATCAAGTTAAAACAGGATGTAAAAATATATAAAAAACAAATTGTTTTAATAATTTGTGGTAAAAAAATATTTTATTAGTTTAATTTAATTATGAAAGAAATAAAATCCTGATAAGAGGATAATAAATTTAAAAATACAAATTTTTATAGGAAATTCTAGGAAAGAATACATTTTGATATAAATTATGATTTTGTTATTCAAAAAACTTTTTTTAATAATTTTTATAAAAAAAAATGTTTGACAAAATTTACCCGACTAGGTAAATTATAAACATACTATATGCAAAACTTCAGGTGCCTTAGATGTGTCTTTCGAAAGTTAGAGTTCTTTCAACATCTAGACTACACCGTCCGACAAAAATTAAAAAAAACGTAAAACACGAACTGGAAAATATACGTTTGAAACTAGAGACTAGATGTAGTAAAACTGCATTTACAGTTTTTCATTTCGTGATCTTGTTTCCTTTTAAAAAAAACTTCAAAGATTTTGAGGATTAAATTTTATAAAATATTTTTTTAATATTTGTATTTGACCTAATTTGTCACTGGTGATGGAAAATGAAAGAAGAGGATCTCCCCTAATTTTTCTTTTTTATATTTTTACATATAAGGAAAAAGGAGGTAAGTTACGTCCATTAAAAACTTTATCTTTCTATATCATTCAAAATTTTCAACAAAATCGTTTGATTAAGTTTTCTAAGGACGTTATTCACATCCTTTTATCCTGACATGGCAAAATAAAAAAAAATGGAAAAATTAGGGGAGATCCTAATCTTTCATGTGCCATCACCAGTGGCATCCTAGGGAAAGTAAAAAAAATATGTTACAACATGTAATACTACTTTAAAAGTTTAAGTCTTTTAAAAAGAAAACGGGATCACGAAATGAAAACGCGTAAATACAATTTTACTTCATTTGATCTTAAATATCAGACGTATATTATCTAGTTCATGTTTTTTCTTGGCTGTCGGACGGTGCTATCAGACGGAGGGACGGACATATTTAGATTGACTTAAAATCGATCGCGGATCATGAATATATGTACTTTATGGGGTCCTAGACTAATATTTCGGGGTGTTATAAACGGAATGACAAACTTAAATGTGCCCTCTATCACAAGAGTGAAGGGTATAAAAAAATTTGTCTTGCAATACATCATATTTATTGATTCTGATGCGCTAAACACAAATATAAAAAAATAAAAATCGGTCAAATGGTTTTAGAGATATCGCTATTTGAAATTTGCCTTTGTTCAAGACTTTTTTAAAAAAAATTTCAAAATGTTTCCCCTTGCCCCTTCTTAGAGCTTGAAACAATCAAAACATTTCATTTAAATTTAATTAAAGCCAAATCCAATAATTTTAATCGTTGCGCCTTTCGTTCAAAGTTTTGGAGTTTTAGAAAGTTTCCACCAAAATTTTAAATTTTTGAAAAATTAAAAAATAAAAAAAAATATCTTGCGATACATTACTTTTTCAAAATCAAAAATATCGCCATTTGAAATTTTTCAAAAAAATTTACAAAAAGTGCGAGAAATTAAAAAAATCTTAAAATTTTTTTCCATTGACTAGTTCATAGAAATTGAAGTTTTTATTTAAACTTATCTTGAGCCAAATCAGACCATTTTAACCCCTGGCAACCTTCAATCAAAAACAAGTAAGAAAATTATAGTCGGTCAAGACCGACCATATAATACCCTACACCAGAGTTTTCCGGACCATGGGTCCAAGTTCAAACATGGACTGATTAGATCTATATTTTGTCAAATCTTTAATAAGTGTAAAAAGCAATCACTAATCAAATTTGAGTGGAATAGGCTTCTTTTTGTTGAAAATAAATCGCTTCAACTGAATATCGGGCGAAATTTCCACATGGGACCTAAGTCCAAAATGGTCCGATGATAATTAGATTTGATAAGGTTATTAAAGTACGCGTTTAACATACACAAACAGAATTTTAATTAAATATTTTCTATTTTCATGAAAATTGAGAGATTTATGTGAAAATCGGGAAGGTGGTTTGTATGGGGGCTACTAGAAGAACTGGTTCGATTTCTTTAAAATTCGGAATGGTGATTTGTGTGTATAAAACATTAATTCCTGCCAAATTTTGAAAAGATACCTATTAAAATGGGACTATTAGAGTCATTTGAGCCAAAACTAAAGAGGACCTTTGTATGGGGGCTAGGTCTAAATATGGACCGATTTTTTCCAATTTCAATAGGCTTCGTCCTTGGGCCAAAAGAGGCTTAAGTTTTAAATTTCAAGTCAATTGATCGAGAATTGCGACCTGTATCGTGTTTACACCGTTTACATGGACAGACGGACGGACGGACATCGCTAAATCGACTCAAAAAGTGATTCTAAGTCGATCGGTATACTTAAAAGTGGGTCTAGGACCAATATTTCGGGTAGTTACAAACATCAGCACAAACTCATTATACCCTGTACCACAGTGTGATGTAGGGTATAATTAAAGTTTTGGGTGAACATTTTCTAAAAAACCGAAACTTTGATTGAAGGGCGCGGTTGAAATGGTCGGAATTGGCTTAATTTAATTTTAAATTAAAGTTTGTCTCAAGCTTTATGAAGGTGTTAAGGAAAAAATGTGAGGTTTTTTTTTTAATTTTTTAGCGTAGGAAAAATAGCAATTTTTAAATTTTTTGAGAAATTTCAAATGGCGATATCTCAAAAACCGCCCGACCGATTTCAGAAATTTTTTGATATTCATATTCATCATACCAAAATTAATGAACAAAATGTATAGCAAGATAATTATTTGTTTTATTTTTCAAAATTTCCCAAAAGTCCAAAACTTGGATCGAAGGGCGCCAAGGGTTAAAATGATCGGGGTTGGCTAAAACTAATTTTAAATGAAATACTGTCTCAAGCTCTATGAAAGGTTCAAGGGAAAGAAATTTTGAGATTTTTTTTTTTTTATTTTAGAACGTAGGAAGAAAGAAAGCTTGAGATTTTTTTAAAGTAATTCTTTTTGAATTGGGAAGAAGTGGAATTTTTTTTAGCAAATTTCAAATAGCGATATCTCGAAAACCGTTCAACCGATTTTAAATTCTTCAACGTCTTCTCCGTCCTCTCTTCTTAAGTTCATTACGATGTGTTTACATCATACCACTGACAAGGAAGGTCTTTCAAAATCTCACATTTAGCGGGTCAGAGGGGAGGGGGAAAACGTGATTTTTTTCGTTTTTTTAAGGATTTTTCCCATTTCTTCAAAAGGAACTATATGAACATTTAATATAGATCGAAAGGTTTTTTGAAGGCCTATGGGGTGTCTCGGCTTATAGGTCATATCATTGTTTAACAATTTCGTTATGCCCTTATGAAACAATGTGGATCTCCGGGAAATGTTCGATAACTCCCAAACTAACAGGAATATCGTCTGGAGCAAAAATACGTGTTGACTTAAATTTAATAAAGATTTTTTCGAATTCATATAGAAACATCATACAGTTTCTTAGAAAGAAATACTGAAAAATCCAAAAAAAACATTTTTTCGCCATTTTTTGACCCATTTTAGAACCCCTAAATCCCCAATATGGCCGATAAGCCGAGACACCCCAACCATAAAATGTCTTTTTAAAAAAGTTTAATGAAAATCGGTTCATAAGGGTTAGAATACCTCCCTTGTCAGTGGAATTATTTAAAAACAGATTTAAGTGCAAAAATCATAAAAAAACTATTTTACAACATTTATCGCGAGGGGAAAGTGTCCCCAGCGACTACCGCCAACCCCTCCCCAAAAAAAACGCCCCGAAATTTTTTATTTTAAATTTTACATTTTGGATGGTATAGACGATTCGGCACAACCGAATTTAACACTCTCACTTGTTTTTATTGCTATTGCTATATCTAAGAATCTTAAAACTTTTTACTATTAAAAAATGATTTTTTCTGAAGGAAAATTTCTTTGATTTTTAGAACTTTTCTTTAGAAAAAATGTTTAAGAATCTAAGACTTTTCTATAGAAAAAATATCTCAGAATCTGTGAACTTTTCTACAGTGAAATGTATAGGAATCTAAAGATTTTTCTGCAGGAAAATCTTTTAGAGTCTGAGACTTTCCTTAGGAAAAATATCTCAGAATCTGCGACTTTGGTAAAAAAAAAATATCTTAGAATTTTGGTTTTTTTCTATTGAATAAATTTTTCAAATTTAAGACTTTTTCTTTAAAAAAATTTATCTCATTTAAATTTTATGATTTCATATATAAAAAAATAAACCTTGTGATATACTTTTACTAATTTAATGCTAATTAAAATGCAGACATAGTAAAACCATTGCCAAATTTCGTATCTATTTATCTAAAATTTTTTTGTGTTTTGCTGCAAACAAGTTAAAGTAATTATTTTATATGTTCTTACAAAAAATTATAAATTATATTCTCCATAGAGTTTAAAGAAAATTTTTTGGCAAGCCGAATAAAAACAACAGATATGGTATGTTAAACATTTTTCCAAAACAAAAAAATATTTCAAGGCTTAATGTATTTATATAGTAAAATAATGTTTACATGTAAATTATTTAACATCAATCATGTAATGCAGTATGTTTATTTAAAAGAAAATGTTTATTAAATTTAAGATTTAAATTTTGAGTGTATAGAACACCAAACGCAGACTTATATTGATGAAGATTTATCCAAAAAAAAAACAGGTGAATTTTATAAATCTTAATTTTAAATAAGATAAAGGCATTATTGAAACACCAGGTTTTAATATACAATTTTTTAAAGCATTTTTTTTTAATTTTTTAAAGCATACTTTAGGGGGCAAACAAGAAAAAAAAACAATAACACATCCCGTACCTACACCATCTGTTGTTTGTTTTTCTTAAGAAAATATTTCTTATAATTTGTAGCATTTTTAAAGCATACTTTAAGGATCAGAATAACAAAATTACTTATATATCCATTTAAAATTTATTAAAGTATACTTTTAGGAACATTTTACTTAATTGCCTTTTAAAACGTCCTAAATTCAATATGAAATTCTAAATTGCTAATTAAAATCTTAACTTTTTGTTTATAATAATTATTTTTGTTCAACATATTAACTTTACGATTATTTTTACTATTAAAGATTTAATTTACTATAGCATACTTCTTGGAAAAAAAAGTAGTTAATCGGTAACAAATTTCATGGCAATGACTAAGCAACAAAATGTTGCTAAATTGTTTAGAATTAAAAAACAAAGTTGATATACAAAACAGACTGTTGTTAAAGTAAAGAGTTAATTGGCCTCATTTGTTCAACTTGATTTAACTTTGAACGTATAGAAAAATGTATGTCATTATAAATACCACCACCCTCACGGTTTTTTTGTTTTTTTTTTATAAAATGAAATGCGTTTAAACTTATTGAGTCTAAAATAACCCAGCAAGAACACGGGTTGATAACAAGGTTAAATAAATATTTTTTTTTATTTAAATTCAACTGGGTGTAAAATTTGAAAAATTAAAAACAATATGACTCGCGGTACATTTTATTTTTAATTTTGATGCCCTGAACAGAAGGGCGTGCCGTCAAATTTAAATTTCATGTCGTAATACCTGCCAAACGATGGCCACGTTATACCTGATTGTGGGAAAATTTATGAAAAAATTTCGCAAGGTCATCTTCAGTCGGCAACCAGCCGTCAAAGTTGAAAAAATTACATATTTCGGCCAAAATTCAAGTCAGAATTTTTTGACCAAATCCAACTCAAAAATTCGGAAATTTTTGGTACTTTATTGGAAATATATTTTAAAAAATTCAAGACCGCGATTCTGGTCCACAGATGCGTATTTTTGAACATAAAAATTATTTTTTTTATCCAAATTGGTCGCCAAAGTTCAAAATGTTAAGTGTGTTATTTAAAAAAAATTTTAAAAAATATGAAAACGAGATTTTGGTTCAAAAATGCTGAACTGGAATTTTTGTTTTTATTTTTTTCTTAATATTTTTTAGACAACACACTTAACATTTTCCAAGTTTTGAGACCAATTTGGATAAAAAAAAATATTTTAATGTTTAAAAATTAGCATCTGTGGACAAAATCGCGGTTTTGGAATTTTTAAAATATTTTTCCAATAAAATGCCCCAAATTTCAGAAATTTTTAGCCTGATTTGGTCACAAAATTCGGACACGACTTTTGGTCGAAATACGTAATTTTTTTCAACTTGACCGCTGGTTGCCAATTAAAGATGAACTTTTCCCACAATCAGCTCTAACGTGGCCATCGTTTGGAAGGTGTTACGACATAAAATTCGAAAATTTAGATTTGACGGAATGACCTACTGAACAGGAATATCAAAATAAAAACAAGTAGAAAAGTTAAATTCGACTTGGCCGAATCTATGAATACCCTTCACAATGCTCTTTTTAAAGAATGGTAAATTTTCTAAAGTGAAAAAATTTAACAATTTTGATTTTTTTTGTCATTTCTGTAAAAAAAAAGAAATATTACTATTTTTTTGAGTGTAAAATTTTTTTCGATTGTAAATTTTTTTTAGTGTAAAAATATTTTTGAGTGACAAGAAAACTTTTTAAAGTAATTTTGTGGCTTCCCAATGTTTTAAAATCTTGTTTCTTTAAGGCTCGGGTTTTTTAGCACGTGAATTTAAGGTGAAGCGCATCTAAAATTTACTGTTTTGCAAATAACTTTTGAACCACTGAACCGATTTGGCTGAAATTCAATTTGAACTAGCTCAGGGGAACAACAAACATATATGCCAAGCTTCAGCATCGTCACAATTGCTTTTCAAAAGTTAGTGTGTTTTTTATCTCGTAAATTCGCGAAAACCCCTTGCCGAAATTCACTCTTTTGCTCATAACTTTTGAACCACTGGACCGATTTTACTGGATTGCAATACCAACCTGACCAGGTAAATACCCAATATATATACCAAACTTCAGGAGACTCCGTAAAGTTTTTCAAAAGCTAGCGTGTTTTCAACAGACAGACGGAAGGACTAATATCTCGAAAACCGTTCGACTGATTTCAGAAATTGTTTGATATTCGTATGCAGCATGCCAAAGTTAATAAAAATAATGTATCACGGGATATTTTTTTATTATTTTTTAATTTTTCAAAAATGGAAAATTTTGGTGAAATTTTTTTCAAAAATTCAAAATTGTGATCGATGGATGCCCCGTGCTAAAATGGTCGGATTTGTCACAAATTAAGTTTGAATGAAATATTGTCTCAAGCTCTATAAAAGAGTTAAAAGAAAGAAATTTTGAGATTTTTTTTTTAAATTCTTGAACGTAGAAAAAAGCCGCCATGTTTCGAAAATTTTGATATTTCTTCAAGGGTAAACTTTTTTCCCCCTAGTCCGATTTTTGCCGTTTGCGAACTTAACCTGCCTATAACCATGAGATTTTAGACTGGCATTTTTTGTATGACAAGAAAGTTTTGCTTTCGATATTGAACGCCCGGGCAAATTTTTATTCTAGCATGCGTAAAACTTTTGTGGTTAAATTAACCCGTGGCAAACGGCGATCAAAGTAAAAAAACAATTATAAAAGTTAAATTCGACTTGGCCGAATCTATGACTATTTAGTGGAGGGTATTCACCTTTTTAAAGGATAGTAAATTTTTTAATGTAAAAAAAATTAACAATTTTGATAAGAAATATTTTATTTTGAGTGTAAAACTTTTTTTTTGTCATTTTTGTAAAAAAAAAAAAATAATTTAGTAATTTTTCTTGAGTGTAAAATTTTTTTCGAGTGTAAATTTTTTTTAAGTCTAAAAATATTGCTAAGTGACAAAAATACTCTGTAAAGTTATTTTGTGGCTTATAATTGTTTTTAAAGCTTGTTTTTTAAAATCGGGTTTTTCAACACGTGAATTTAAGGTGAAACCAATCTAAAATTCAGGGTTTTGCTTATAACTTTTGAACCACTAAACCGATCTGGCTAAGATTTGAAAGGAACCGGGACAGAGGAACGGCAAATATATATGCCACACTTCAGCACTCTCAGAATTGTCGTTACAGTGTGTTTTATCTCGTAAATTGATGAAAAACCCTTGCCGAAATTCAGTCTTTTGCTCATAACTTTTGAACCGCTGGACCGATTTTGCTGAATTGCTATACCAACCTGAACAGGTAAATGCCCAACATATGTGCTAAACTTAAGGTCTTTCAAAAGTTAGCGTGTGTTCAAAAGACAGGCAGACAGACGGACGGACGGACATAGCTAGATCGTCTTAAAATCGATCGGGGATCATGAATATATATACTTACAAACGGAATAACAAACTTATATATACCCTCTATCACTAGAGTGGAGGGTATAAAAATATTGAAAATAATATGTCTTGCGTCACATCATATCAATAATTTTGTTGCGATGAACATGACTATCAAAAAAACGGTTTTCGAGATATCGCTGTATGAAATTTGCAAAAATTTCGATTTTTTCCTACGTTCAAGAAATTTAAAAAAAAAAATCGGAGAAATTCTTTCCTAAAGCTTTAGTCAGTCTAGTCTGAAAAAAGTACTTTTTCTTACTTTGGTACTTTTTCTACCTTTTGAAATAATGGTCTTGCAAACTTAAAATATAGGATCCTCCGGGTGAAAAAAGTACGTTTTAGAAAATCCATTTTTAATGTGATAAAGGGTGAAAAAATTGTACTTTGGTACTTTTTCTATATCCTGAAATAGTTGTTCGAGAAACTTGAAAGTTGAAGATTAAGATCATCTAGTACAACAAACATTCTGACAAACTTACTTTTTAGAAAGTTTCGATTGTAAAAGGGTAAAATACTATTTTTAGTACATTTTCGATCACCTGAAGGAATGGTCATAAAATCCTCCTACCGAAAAAAGCCTTCTGGAACAAAAATCCTAAGAAGTTCTGATTCTTAGAGAGAAAAAAGTGGCAAAATTGTACTTTGGTACTTTTTTTTAATGCCCCAAAATAACGGGTGTTAAAAGCTTGAAATTTTGAATCTAGGATTCTCCAGACAAAAAAGTAACATTGGTTCGTTGGTACTTTTTTTGATGCCCTAAGATAACGTGTGGTAAAAACTTGAAATTTTGAATCTAGGATTCTGCAGACAAAAAGTAACATTAGAAGTTGCAATTTTAAAATTGCATAAAATTTCATTGAAAGTTTAAAGTTTATAAGATCCATTATTTAAGAAAATCAAAAAAGTACCAAAGTACAATTTGTTACCTCTTTTTTGCTCTGAGAATCAGAACTTCAAAGTTTTTTTTTCCAGAAGGTTTTCTTCCGCTGGAGGATTCCAAAATACATTTTTTGTCCATTATTATAAAGATTTCGAAATGGGGTAAATAGTGTAAAAATTGGTACTTTGGTACTTTTTCTATCTGGAATTAAGAAACATCCAGCGAAAAACCAATTCTGACAAAAGTACTTTTTAGAATGTTTTAATTCTAAAATGGCATGAAAGTACATATTAGGTAATTTTTCGATCTTTTGAAATAATTTGCATAAAATCTTGATTTTTGGAATGAAGGGTTTTTAGGTAATTCTGATTCTGAGGGTAAAAAAATTATACTCTGGTACTTTTTTTGATTTCCCAACACAATGGGTCTTATAATCTGCAAATTTTGAATTTAGCAAAAACAAAACACTCTTAAAAATACTTTTTTGGAATTTTGGATTCTATGGGGGCTAAAGTTTTAAAAAGTAAAATTGGTAATTTTTTATAACTGTTGAATTAATGACCCCAGAAACTCAAAATTTGATAAGTAGGATCCTCTAGCATAAAAAACAACCAAGAGAAGACCATATTCAGAAATTTAAGTTGTTAAGCGGTAAAAAGAGGTAAACAATGGAAAAAAGTTGGGTAAATAGTACTTTTTGTATATATTGAGTTAAAGACTCTATAAACGTCAAAGTTTTGGAGTTCCTTAACATAAATTTTATAATTGAATAAATAAACTTAATATCGTATATTTAAATATATAAAGCGGTTTGTCGTAATAAAATAAACTGCAAGTAATTTAAATTCAGTGAAATACAATGAGTAAAGGTCGTCGTAGTGTAAAAAACAATCAAATACTTTGCGGCCAATGCAAATTAGTGGTAGAGGAAGAAGAAGACTTTATTGAGTGTGACAAGTGCTCTAAAACCTTTCATGTAGTTTGTACAACTTTGGATAAACGCAAATACGAATATTTCTTAAAGCATGAGAAGGAAGAATATGTGTGTCATATATGTGACTGTAGTGGTACCTTTAAGGCTGAGCTAAATGAGATCAAAACAGAACTGAAAAAACTTGATCAGCTGTCTGCTTTAAATGAAACCATGACTTTTATGTCAAAACAATTTGATGATATAATAAAGGGTGTCGCGGAAAATAAGAAAAAACTGGAAATTGTGCAAAAAGAAAATAAGATGTTAAAAACTGAAGTACAAAATTTAAAGAATTCGGTAAAATTTTTAAATGATCAAAGGGTGAAACATGATTGTTTTGTTAGTGGCTTAGAGGTTCAATCTGGGTCATCAGCAGTGGATGCTATTTTGAAATTAACGACTGATAATGGTGTGGAGTTAAGTCCTGATAGTATTGATGATGCGTACTTTATTAAAAAAAGAAATAACACTGCTAAACAGAATGATAAAAAAATGGTAGTTGTTAAATTTAACTCAAAGAAATCAAAGGAAAAATTAATGTCTATTAAACCAATATTAAAAGAAAATGAGTCTACTCAAGAAGTATTTGTCCGCGATTGCCTAGGAAGGGAGACTTTAAGCTTACTAAATCATGCTAAAGCGTTAAAAAATGTGGGCTATCGTTCAGTCTATGCTGCCAATGGTAAAATTTTTGTAAAAAGAGGTGAATTATCCAAGCCTAAATTTATTGCAAACGAAGAAGATGTTGATAACTTATTACTGGAAGCTACAACAAATGGTCCAAGAAATCGTAGATCTCGTATTGGTGTTCAAAATGAAGCAGCTGAAGAGGATGTGTATTTATCACCATAATTTTCAGTATTTATACATTTTCATTTTTTAATTATCATTTGTTTAATTTTTATTTTTAAAAAACAACTTTTTTTTTATTTTTATGATTAATAATCATTATTTTTTAAACTTAAAATTGTTTGAAAATTATGTTAAAAGTAGTATTAACTCGCAATTTTTCTTTATTTGTATAAACATCAGAAGTATTTCTTCCATTGATAAATTTAATAAATTCAAATCCTTAGTTTCGAAATTACCACAACTGCCCACTATCATTGCTGTTCAGGAGACATGGTTATGTAAGGATCTAGTTCAACTTTATAATATTGCTGGCTATAGTAGTGTACATTGTTGTAGATCAGATAGCTATGGTGGGGTGTCAATTTATATACAAGATAGTGTACAATATACGGTTGAAGCGTGCGAAAGTAGATGTTTTATCGAATCAATCGTTTTAACATTGAATAGTCCAAAAATAAACGGAAAATCTATAAAATTTTCAGCATTTTACAGGTCACCAAAGTGTACTACAAGTAGATTTTTAGTATTTTTAGAAAACCTCCTAATAAATAATGGTCGAGACCCATGTCTTTTTGTAGGCGACTCAAATATTGATGGTTTAGACAGCCAATCGGTAGAAGAACTGTTGGATCTACTACAAAATTATGACTTTAAGAACAGTCATACATTGATTACCCGCCCAAGCAGTGGAAAATCAATTGATCATATATATACTAATATTCAAAATGTGTTGTATATCGACTCAGTAGAGTGTGATTTATCGGATCATAACATGATTTCGTGTAGAATAGCGTTGGAAGTTCAAAATCAAAATTTTGTTGAAGAAACTCGTTTATGCTGTGATTATAACAAAGTAAAGCAATATATTGAAAACAATTTGCCATTAATACTCCCTACTGGGGATCCGTCAGTAGATACATCTGCTGTTATTTCGTGCGTTAGTGATGCTGTTGTTAGCTTTACTAGTGAAAAGACACAAAGAAGGTGTAATAAAAGCGAAATCACGCCCTGGGTAAATGCAAACTTGCAAAAATTAATAGCTTATAAGAAAAAAATTTTGAAAAAACGAAGAAAGAACGTAGGTAATGTAGAGTTTGAAGGAAGATTAAAAAGAATCAGCTGCGTAATTAAAAGAGCTTGTAAAGAATCTATGAACAATTTCTACAGAGACAACTTAAATAGCATTCAACAAGATCCAAGAAAATGTTGGAAGTTTTTAAATGAAACTTTAGGAAGAGCTCAAAAAAAGTCTATAAATATTAAAGATGCTAATAATGAGTTAATTTTATGTGATTTTCAAAAGGCTGAAGTTTTAAATGAATATTATCTTCAATCTGTAAAGGACTTAAGGCTTCAAATTGTACAAAATTCATCGGATTCGTGCAATTCTCTAAGGACGTTAATTCAACATAATAACAGGTTTAAATTTAAACGTACAACAATTGACGAAGTTCAGAATATCATATCTAATTTGCAAACTAATAAAAGTGCTGGACACGATAATGTATTTCCCAAAATACTTTTAAACAGCAAAAATGATTTCGCTCCTTTTATGGAATCTATTTTCAATAATATGATAACTATGGGATTGTATCCGAATATTTTGAAAATACATAAGATAATACCAATTCCAAAAGTAAGCAATGCAATTACGCCAGATATGTTTAGGCCAATTGCTGTGTTGTCGGTAATTGATAATGTGTTTGAACGGATTATATATGAGCAAATTTCCAATTATATGAAAAATGAAAATTTGTTAAGTGATTTTCAATACGGATTTAGAAAAGGTTGTGGTACAGAAGAAGCGGTTGTTAATGTTATCAATTTCGTTTGTAAAGGACTAGATGAAGGTCACTGTGGAGTAGCAGGCATATTTTTTGACTTTACAAAAGCATTTGATATCATAGATCACGATATTTTGTTGATAAAATTACAACATTATGGTATTTGTGGAAGAGAAGTTAGCCTATTGAAAAGTTACTTAACTAATCGAAAGCAATTTGTTCAGATCAATGGTCATAAAAGCTCTTATCGCATTGTGGAGTCTGGCGTGCCTCAAGGTAGTGTGTTGGGGCCCTTATTGTTTACGATATACTTAAATGACATTAAAAATCTTGATCTTTTTGGGAAACTATTTATGTATGCTGATGACATTTGTCTAATTTACCCGTATAAGCATGAAACAGTTGCTAAAGCATATATTGAACGTGATGCTGCATTAATATCTGAATTTACTAGAATAAACAAGCTCTTCCTAAATGCTAATAAAACCAAATTACTTAGATTCAAGCCTCATGGTCAACTTAGTGGCTTTAGTGTATATGTCGATGGCAAGGAAATATTTGAAACCAATTCCATAAAATATTTGGGAATACATGTACAGAGTAATCTTACCTGGAAGCTACACATTCAGCAATTGAAATCAAAAACTGCCCAAGCTGTTGGTATGTTATATAAGTTCAAAAACAAATTTGATGAAAATACAAAGTTATTGATTTATACAGCATTAATTCAGAGCCATTTCAACTACTTAGCTATTTTGTATGGATTCAAAAGAAGTACCGAGTTAAAAGCACTACAACGAATGCAAAATAAAGCTCTAAAAGTGGTATATAACCTTCCTATCACTCATTCTACTGTACAGCTATATAGGGATAAAGCCTTATTACCGATTTTTGGGATTTATAAAATGCAAGTTTTAATTTATGTTTTTAAGTGTATTCACAAAATTGGGCACCATACTATAGACTTCTTACGAAATCAAAATGTATACAATACGCGAAATAATGATAATTTGGCTGTAGCTTGGTGTCGACTGGAAGCAACAAAGCAACGCATTGAGTATGTGGGTAGTAGTGAATTCAACAATTTGCCACCAGTTTTAAAATCTATAAATAGAATTTCTGTATTTAAAAAAAAATTAAGGGATTATTTATTACAACATTTGGAAGAGCTTCTGATGTAATTTTGTTGATCTCAGGTGTACAAATATACTAATTTTATATATAATTTTACTTTTAATATTGTATAAAATTTACTTTTGTTAATATAACTTTTAAGTACCTATGTATTTATTTGTTTTGCCAACTCGCCTCTACAATGCCTATAAGGCGCTGAGGCACCATAATGTAATGAATTATTTTTGAAATAAATTGAAAAAAAAAAAAAAAAAAAAAAAAAAAAAAAAATCCAAGTTGTTTCCAAAAAAAAAATTAAAAATGTGTCCAATTTCTTATAATTCAATTTGCAAAAAATCTATTTTTAAAGCATACTTTTTGGCGTTTTTAAATTCCTTCACTGGGTTATCATATCATGTTAATATGTTTAACTTTATAATATGGCGTTTATTGATTTTCCATAAAATTGTTTATGTGTGTTTGTGTGTTTATTTGTGGTACAAGTTCTATTATCGAATAATTTTCGTTCCTTTGCTAAACTGAAACTTTATTGTTATTAAAAACTCTAGAGGCATAAAATACAAAAACAAATTATTTTTGTTTGAATTTTGTTATTCTTGCTGATGATTGTTGATTGTAAACTTTGTATTTTACTTTTTTGGGTCTGCTATCTATAGATCCCTTATGTAACATTTGTGCTTATGTAAGCACATAAAATTAAAAAAAAAGAAAAAAAAAATATTAAATAGACTTTGAAAATTACACAAAATAATGGAAAAGTTTGTTGTAATGGTTATTGGAAAAATTTAAGAAGCCCTACGATATGCTACGGTTTTTTTGTAATTTTAAAATTGAGAGAGGGTGAAATAGGACGTTTTTTTTTAAAAATTTACTGATCGTATGTTATGGTTGTACATGGTTTAGTTCGTAAATGATCAGATCAGGGAGAAAAAACTTACATCTCGAGGAACTAAACTAGCTGGAAGCGTGAGTGACTTTTGATTGACACTAACTGACACTAATTTTCTACACGAAAAATAACTTAGAATCAGATAATTTTTATATAGAGAAATTTGAGAAACTGAGAATCTCAGAAGCGGTGAAATTTTAAATATGAAAATTGTTTAAAAATCTGATAATTTTTCGATACGAAAAATGTTTCGGAGTCTAAGAATTTTTCTTTACCAAAAAAGTCTCAGAATATGAGAATTTTACTATATCAAAAATGTGTTAGACTTGAAAATTTTTGTATACGAAAAAGGTCTCAGAATCTGAGAAATTGTCAGTACGAAAAATGTCTCGAATTTAAACGAAAAACAATAAGAATCTTAGAATATTTCTATACGAAAAATGTTTCAGAATCTGAGAATTTTTCTACATAAAAGATGTCCCAGAATCTGAGAATTTTTGTAAAAGAAAAATGTCTTTGAATCTGAGACTTATTCTATTGGAACAATGTCTCTGAATCTGAGACTTTTTCTATAGGAAAAATGTCTCAGCATCTGAGACTTTTTCTATAGGAAAAATGTCTCAGAATCTGAGACTTTTTCTATAGGAAAAATGTCTCAGAATCTGAGAATACTTTTATTCGAAAAATGTCTCAGAATCTCAGTAGAAAAAATGTGTCAGAATTTCAAAAAAAAAAAAAATGTGTCAGAATTTCAAAACAAAAAATGTTTCAGAATCTGAAAATTTTTTACACGAAAAATTTTTTAAAATTTAAGAATGTCTCAGAATTTGAAAACTTTTCTCAACGAAAAGTGTCTCAGAATCTCAAAGTTTTTCTATACGAAAAATGTCCCAGAATCTGAAAATTTTTTCTATACGAAAAATGTTTTATAGAAAAAATTTCTTAGAATCCGCGAACTTTCTATTGAAAAGATCTGAGAATATGTGAACTTTTCTATACGAAAAATATCTCAGAATCTGCGAAATATGTGTCAGAATCTAAGAATTTTTCTATATAAAAAATTTTTGAGAATCTGAGAATTTTTCTGTACGAAAAATTTTTCAGAATCTGAGAAATTTTCAATACATAAAATGTTACAGTCTCTGATGAATTTTCTATACGAAAAATCTCTCATAATCTGAAAATTTATCTATAGAAACAAATTTAAGAATCTGAAAATTTTTTAATACGATAAATGTCTGGAAATTTGAGAATAGTTCGATACGAAAAATGTCTCAGAACTTGTGAATTTTTGTAAAACGCAAAAATTCTTAAAATATGAAAATTTTTTTAGCTAAAAAGTTTACCTTAATCTGAGAATGTTTATATATTTTTATATAAAACGTTTCTAAGAATCCATGCCATACTTTGAGCAAAAGTATAGTTTCCAAGAAATCTGTTAACAAAGAAAAATATAATAAAATCGATATATGAATAGTTCATGCGAATAAGGACGAATAGACCACTTTTTTGCAAACACGTTTTTTTGCATAAATGCATTTTATTAGCAGAGCCCTACAACCCTATGCAGAAATTTTGGGAAAATTTTGACTTTTAAGGCTAAAAAAATGACTTTGAAAGTGCAATAATTCGTATATTTTTATATTTTTGTTTAAATTGGGAGTGAACTAACGCACAATTTTGATTAAATACAATACAAAAACATAAAAAAATTTTACTTTCGGTAACAATGTGTTAAAAGAACATTACGAGGAACAAACCACACTTATTATATTGGCAAAAAATTTTACCGTTCTTGAGTTATAAGACTTTAAAGTGTGGAAAGCAAAAAGGGCGAATATCCATCCTTAACAAAATATTATATAAAAATTATTTAGCTGCGAGTTTAAAATTGATATTAGCTAAAATTTGAATTGTACACAAAAAAAAAACAATCTTAGCACATACAAACATTTGGTGTTAATACTGCATCCAATGTCAGGAATAAAAAACAAAATTTTTTCATGTCCTTTTATGTTACGTCGTAATATGCAGTCAAGGGTTAATATTATAATTCCTAAAAATGTATTTAGTGTCATAAAGAATTACTACTGCATCAAGTGGCAGGAATATTAAAAAAAATTAACAAAAAAAAATTTTTTTTGCATGTCCTTGCAATCCTTAAAAAGTGTATCCTTGAAGTCCTTAAAGTGTTACAAACAAATACCAACCATAGTTCGTCAAGTTTTGCAAGTCTCATGAAAATGTAGTCAAAATCTGCTGCAAAATAACACATTTTTATTCAAATTTCAATACATTTTTTTGGATATTCGCCCTTTTTCCATTTAAGCAAAAAATTGAAGTCCAATTTTTGGCAAGTTCTCTTTCGAATACCTTACTAAAATTTTGTATATAGGTAGATGTGACTTAAATCTTTAAGCTTATACCAAAAAGTTGACAAAAATATTATTTTTTAACCGTTTCCTGCGTTTTTATTGTCCCCTGTAAAATTCTACAAATGGTCTATTCGTCTTTATTCGCATGAACTATTCATATTCATAAATATCTTTACCAATATTTTTGTTAATTGAGATTTCTTAACTATTAAGTCATAGAAAATGTTGCTTCAATTACCTGGAAAGAAAAAGAAGAGAAAAAAAATACATTAAAATTAAGTTTATTTAATATAAGTTAAATTAAGAATTATTTGTTTAACCTAAAAAATAGGCAACAGTTTTTTAATGTTATTTAAGCCCTAAAGTAGGCTACAAAAATAAGCAAAATATGTTTATTTTTGTATTTTATTACACTGTTTAACAAAAAATTGTTTTTCAAACCCAAGAAAGAAATGAAAGTAAAACAAACCTTCGAAACGGTTCTGAAATCTTGGCTCTATTTTTATACCCTCCACTCTAGTGATAGAGGGTATATATAAGTTTGTCATTCCGTTTGTAACACCTCGAAATATTGGTCTAGGACCCCATTAAGTATATATATTCATGATCCTCGATCGATTTAAAACGATCTAGCGATGTCCGTCCGTCCGTCTGTCTGTCTGTTGAAAACACGCTAACTTTTGAAAGACTTTACGGAGGCTCCTGAAGTTTGGCATATATGTTACGCATTTACCTGATCAGGTTGGTAGTGCAATCCAGCGAAATCGGTCCAGTGGTTCAAAAGTTATAAGCAAATGAGTGAATTTCGGCAAGGGTTTTTCTGGAATTTACGAGATAAAACACACTGTAACTTTCGAACGGCATTTCTGAGGGTGCTGAAGTATGGCTCATATATTTACCGTTCCTCTGGTCCGATTTGTTTTAAATTTCAGCCAAATCGGTCCAGTGGTTCAAAAGTTATTAGCAAAACCGTAAATTTCAGATTAGTTTCACCTTAAATTTACGTGTTGAAAACCCGTTAAAAATGTTTTAAAAACATTTGTAAGTCACAAAAATATTTCACAAGGTATTTTTGTCACTCAAAAATATTTTTACACTAAAACAAAAAAAATACACTCAAAAAAAATTTTACACTCAAAAAAAAAATAGTAAATAATTTTTTTTTTTCAAAAATTACTAAAAAAAGTTTTTTTACACTAAATAAAATATTTCTACTATCACTTAAAAAGGGCATTGTGGAGGGTATTCATAGATTCGGCAAAGTCGAATTAAACTTTTCTACTTGTTTTATATTGCCACCAAAGAATGGGGTAAACTTGTCATTACATATGTAGTAGGGTGGATCGATGATTCGCATATTTACGAATCTTGTAAAAGCTGTGTTTACACCATACCACTGAGTCGTTTTATTTTCGAGGATTTTTATAAAAAAGGTGAGATTTTGCTGTAGCATAATTTTAGGCATTTTGTAAAAATATGATCCGAAAATTAAGTCCCAATAAAACAATGACATTTTTGATGTTTTTTTTTAATAAATCGACTTAAGAATAAATAAACTGTCATATTTATTTTTAAATTTAGCAATATGTACAGTTTTTTGTAGCTTTTAAATAACAATCATGTATTTTCTACATGCCTAAAATGATGCTATAAAAAATCTTGCATTCTCATAAAAATCATACGACTCACAAGAAAGTATCATACGACTCACAGGGCACCCACGGACACAGAGGAGGAAAATAAGAGCTACCTGTTTTTGCTTAGCTGCCCAATCTCACATTTACCGGGTCAGATATGAGGGCGAAAAACGTGATTTTTTGAAAATTTTTACATTTCTTCAAAAGAAACTGTGTGAACGTTTTATACAGATCGAAAGGTTTTTTTTAAGGCCTATCCAATGGTGTATTGGTCATGCCAAATTTTTTTTTTTTTTTATTTACCGATTTTTTCGTTTGCCGAAATTCCTGCTAGTTCGGATTTTATTTGGATTTTCCCGAAAGACCCCATTTTTTCATAAGGTCGCAACTCTTTTTTAGATTTGAGATTGGGCAGCTAAAAAAACGGGCAACTCTTTTTTTCTCCCCTCATTCCCATATGCATGTTCCAGGCCAATCGGTGGGTGCTCTCTGAAAGATCTCCCTTATAAGTGGAGGGTATATAAAAAATATTGCCTTAAAGTATACAATAAAAAAAAATAAATTTAACAGATTATAAAAATTCAGAAATTTTTTGTGCGGATTTTATTCAAGATGATGCATTTTTTCCTGTGATAACTGGGGATGTGATTTCTATGCAAATGTATGTTTTTTGTCGATAGTCTAAAAACGATATCGACCAATTATCTTTCCGAATCAAGAAATTTGAGTTAAAAAAGCATCAATTTGTTTTTGCATATTTTGGTGAAAATGCATATTTTTGAATATTTTGGATTATATGCATATTTGTTACACATTTCAAACTTTTAAGTGCATATTTTTGCATATTTAGGTATAAATTAGCAAAAAACAAATTGAAATTATTTTTTTCAAAAACTATTTTAAATTTTAAAAATTTAATTTATTTTGAAAATAAAAACAAGTTGAAAAGTTAAATTCGACTTGGCCGAATCTATGAATACCCTCCACAATGCCCTTTTTAAGTGATAGTAAATTTTCAAACGTGAAAATAATAAAATTTTTGGTTAGAAATATTTTATTTACTGAAAAACAACTTTTTTTTAGTAATTTTTGAAAAAAAAAATAATTTACTAATTTTTTTTTGAGTGTAAAATTTTTTTTGAGTGTAAACTTTTTTTTGAGTGTCTTTTTTTTTGTTTTAGTGTAAAAATATTTTTGAGTGTCAAAAAAACTTTGTAAAATATTTTGGTGACTTATAAATGTTTTTAAAGCATTTTTAACGGGTTTTCAACACGTAAATTTAAGGTGAAACCAAGGACCGGAAAACGTTTTATTATTTTGTTTTCATCAAAATATTTATATTTAAAGTTCAAAATATTTTCCAATTTGTTTAAAAAAATAAAATAAAAATTTTTGTCCAAAAAATAAATATCCATAGTGATGAAAATCGAAAAATATCCATTGCGATAAATATCACAAAGGAGGAATATATTTAAAAATAAAAAATATAAATATCTTTTTTTTATCTTTTGGTTATATTTCAAATAAAATATTTTAAACACAATTTTCATTCAAACTCAAACAAATTGTATGTATCACAACCGACTTTAATGGTTAATAAAACCTCCAATTTTTCGAATTAAGGGAAACTGCAAGTGATATTGTGTAGACAAAGCCTTAAACTATCATAGCGCAAATTTTAAGGCTTAGATGTCTGTATCTGTAATAATTACAGAGGGTAAAAATTGACAAACTTGGAAAAATGGCTAGAAAATATCCTAAATTTTTTCCTTCTTTCCCTATTTGTTCCATTTCTCCATATTTTAACATCATTACTGACATATGTAACACAAAGTCTGTACACTTTGGTAATAACTTAAAAGACGATTAAGAATTTTTAAATTTTCGCGGTTTTTTTATCCGGAATTGCGACCCCTTCTATAAAATGGAAAATGTTGAACTAGAGTTTGTAGATGCTGTAGTTCTTAATAACAGTTTAAAATCTATTCCATTAATGTGCCAAGAATAGTAATATTAGCAGCTCAAAATTTGAAAAAAACAAATTTTTCTAAAATACATATTTTTTGCGAGGTTTCTTTTGAAATATGGCGGACTGTTGCGTAAACTAAGTTTTTGTGACTTTAGATCACATAGTAAAAGGCGGTTTGAACCAAATAAATTGGAAAAAAATGTATGGCATTTTTGAAAATTGTGCAAAATTTTAAGATCTTGTTCCTAATTTTTTTTTAGTATCAGTTAATAAATCTTAATTTTTCATAACATAATCATATAAAAATTATTATCTTATTCTTCTAATAATTTCTGCTATAATTTTTTTATTAAACTATTTTCATCCGATGAAAAAAAAAGATGAAAATAATTTTAAACTTTCCTGATAAATATCACAAAAGAGTGTTTAAAATTTTGATTTTGAAAAATATAAATTATTTTCAACTTTGATTAAAATAAAAAACTCCGATTGGATTTTTAATTTTTTATTGAACACAAGTGTTTGTTTTTTTTAAAGAAAAATTTAAAAAGATAGTTTTAAAAGTATTAAAATCGGGTCCCTGGGTGAAACTAATCTAAAACTTACGGTTTCGCTAATAACTTTTGAACCACTGGACCGATTTGGCTGAAAATTAAAACGAACCGGACCAGAGGAATGGCAAATATATATGTCATACTTCAGCACCCTCAGAAATGTCGTTCGAAAGTGATCTTGTGTTTTATCTCGTAAATTCCAGAAAAACCCTTGCCGAAATTCACTCATTTGCTTATAACTTTTGAACCACTGGACCGATTTCGCTGGATTGCAATACCAACCTGACCAGGTAAATGCCTAACATATATGCCAAACTTCAGGAGCCTCCGTAAAGTCGTTCAAAAGTTAGCGTGTTTTCAACAGACAGACAGACGGACAGACGGACGGACTGACATCGATAGATCGTCTTAAAATCGATCGAGGATCATGAATATATATACTTTATGGGGTCCTTGACCAATATTTCGAGGTGTTACAAACGGAATGACAAACTTATCTCTATCACTAGAGTGGAGGGTATAAAAATGTTATACCCTTCACTCTAGTGATAAGTTTGTCATTCCGTTTGTAACACCTCGAAATATTGGTCTGGGACCCCATAAAGTATATATATTCATGATCCCCGATCGATTTTAAGACGATCTAGTGATGTCCGTCCGTCTGTCTGTTGAAAACACGCTAACTTTTGAAAGACTTTACGGAGGCTACTGAAGTTTGGCATATATGTTATGCATTTACCTGGTCAGGTTGAAATTGAAACCCAGCGAAATTGATCTAGTGGTTCAAAAGTTATGAGCAAAAGACTGAATTTTCGGTTTTTTGTGAATTTACGAGATAAAAAACACGCTAACTTTCGGAAGGCAATTCTGAGGATGCTGAAGCTTGGCATATATATTTGTCGTTCCCCTGGCCTGGTTTGTATTGAATTTTAGCTAAATCGGTCTAGTGTTTCAAAAGTTATTAGCAAAACCGTGAATTTCAGATTAGTTACACCTCAAATTTACGTGTTGAAAAACCGTTAAACATGTCACTCAAAAATATTTTTATACTTAAAAACACAAAATCCACTCGAAAAAAGTTTTACACTCAAAAAAAATTTTGTAAATTATTTTTTTTTTTCAAAAATTGCTTAAAAAAAAGTTTTTTTACACAAAATAAAATATTTCTAATCAAAAATTTAATTTTTTTCACGTTAGAAAATTTACTATCACTTGAAAAGGGCATTGTGGAGGGTATTCATAGATTCGGCCAAGTCGAATTTAACTTTTCTACTTGTTTTAAATGTTTTCTCTCTCAAATTAAATTGACAACAAAGATTCAAAAAGAAACCTCTTTTTCCAACTATATATTTTTTGTTTTTCTTTTATATTTAAGTAAATAAATTTATTTTGATCTTGTCTATCTCCTTTAATTGAACTCTTTACACAATAAAATTCCAAACAGCAAACTACAATTTTTTAAAAAATCCCTCATAAAATACACTTTAAAATTTACCACCTAAATGTAGGCTACAAAAAACGGCTGCTTGTTAAATTTAGTACATACTCACACAACAAAAAAACCCTTAAAAACAAAAAAAAAACTGCAAATGTTAAACAGCAAATGAAATGCTATTAATTGTTCTCACCAAAAAAATAATAAAATAAAAACACAAAGAAGCAAAATAAAAGACACGTACAATAATCACAATAATTTTCACAGAAAAATGAAAATATTAAAAGGATCTCAAAAAGCGAACAAAAAAAAATGTTAAAAAACAGAAGAATAATAATGAAATTGTAACTAAACTACACATTCACTCAAGTAATGCCACTGCTGTTGCTGCTGCTGCTTTTTTTACGCTTGCACGTCTTGTTTATATGCAAAAACCCATTATTTGTTTTGTAAGCCTTAAAGGCTTTTAAGGATGTTATTTTTTTTCTTCTCTGTGATATAAAGAGATTGTTTTTGAGAAATTGTGAATACAAAAAAAAAAAAAGTGGAAAGTATTAAAGCTGAAGCCTAACGATGATGATGATGATGATGAGGAGGACGATGATGATAAGTACTCTGTTAAAGAGGACGAAGAGGATGACGGCAATGGTTGATGTTTGTTAAAAAATATAAAACAAAAAACGCAACAGCCTTGTTGGAATATGCTCATTTTGCAAAAATATAAAAATTAAAAAAAAAAAAAAATATTATTAAAACACGTGAAGCAAAGGCCTTGTAAAAAAAAAGCAGAAACTTAAATATAATATGAAATAGTGTTGCATATTTATAGGCGTTTTTTTTTAGCAGTTTTATATTCTACGGCTGTTTATATTTATGTTTCTATAATATTATACATACAAGTACGAGTACTTTTCATGTGTGTAAAACTATGTGTGTTATGAAGTTAAGTAGTGTAAGAAAAAAAATCGAGCTTGTAATTAAAAAAATCTCAAAAAATGGCAAATACATGAGTTTTTTTTTATTCAGCAGAATAAATATTTTCTG
This sequence comes from Pegoplata infirma, assembly GCA_963921195.1. Taxonomy (NCBI): domain Eukaryota; kingdom Metazoa; phylum Arthropoda; class Insecta; order Diptera; family Anthomyiidae; genus Pegoplata; species Pegoplata infirma. The sequence goes on from OY992536.1 coordinate 33,212,790, forward strand.
CTATAATTATAAAGTACAAAAAAAATAGTGCTTTTAGGGGCTTTTTTTATAATAAATATATGTAGCATATAATTAAGAATATAGCTAGTAGTTATAAATGTTGCCTATTTTTGGGAGTTAAAAAAATCTAAGAATTAAAAAATAGCAAAAATTTATATTAACATGCTTAAAGACACTAAATTGTTTAAATTTTATATTATTATTTGTTAAAAGTGGATTTCGTAGCGAAATATTTCAACCCTTTTTCATTTCAAAAAATGTTTAAGGAAAATCATCCTCTCTTTTTTTAAACGTATTTCTTGAAGAAAAAGTATCAGTTTCTGTGAAAGTTTTCCTCTGCACTAAAACAAAACATTGTCAAATTATTAGAAAAAGTCTCGTAATCCCATTTTACCAATACTTGACAGTTTTTCTTGTTTTTTAACAAATAATTTTCAATCGAAATTTAAATTTTTTTTGTTGTAATTTTACAGTTTTTCTTGTAATTATACAAATTTCCAAGATTTTTTACAAAAAAAAAAAATCTAGTAAATTTACGAAAATTTTTTGTAAGTTTTATTTCGCCAAAAAAGTTGTAAGTTTACAATTTTATTGGTTAAAATCTTGTAAAATTACAAAAATGTTCGTAATTTTTACAATGAATTTTCGTAAAATAGGAGCTAGCAAAAAATCTAGTAAAATCACAAAACCTCCTTCCAAGTTTTATCGCGTCAAAAGAATTGAAAATTTACAATTTTTTTTGGTAAAAAGCTTGTAAAATTACAAAATTATTGGTAAAAAGCTTGTAAAATAACAAGAAATTCTTGTCAAATAGGAGGTAGCAAAAAAAAGTTACAAACTATTCTTGTAATTTTACAAGGTTTTTTTTACATTTTTTTTATAGAAAAATTCTCAGATTCTGATTTTTTTTTGGTGGTGTAGGGTGGGGGGGGGGTGGTTTTTTCACTCGTGAGTGTGAGTGATTTGCATTTCAATCGTGAGTGATTAGTGAAAGATTCATTTGTTTGCGTGACCCGAGTAAAAATTTTTATATGATACAATATATAATGAGATGTAACACAATATATATTTATACGCAATTTGATCCGAATAATGGTGGATGTTTTTGCATTAAAAAAGATCAACTTGTATAAAATATGATTTGATTTCATCCGAGTTTTGACCAGACATTGCCATATATTAGTGGATCTAATTAGATCTAATTGCATAAAAACATGTAAAATCCTGGTGTTTTTTGGTTTGGGTTGAGTTACACCACAGGTCAACGATACATTCACCAAACATATAATTTTCTTAAACAAAAAAATGTTCGGGTACGCTTCGAACCAGATAGGTGATATACATAACCCTAACAAGGAAATGTTTAGGAACATTTTAAAAAGTTTCTTATACTTTGCCTTAAAAACTTAGAAAATTGTTGGTTAAATGGAAACATATAGTGTTATATATGGAACAGAATGGGATATATATAATTTTATATTAAATTATACAGAAAAACAAATTTTGTATTGACCCTCATATAATTTTATATAATTATATCAACCGTACACCTTTTAATCCGAATCATGATTCAATTATTTATAACTACATATGACTGCATTTAAAAAATTTTGAAAATATCTCACGCGATGTATAATCATATATGATTTATTATGTTTGCATCAAGTTATATATTGTTATATATGTTTATTTTTACTCGGGGAGTTTGATTTTTTATAAAGGATTGATTTGTTTTTTCTTGCAAAAAAAATATTTTTCATCTAACAAGGAAGGTCTTTTAGACGGCACTCGATTGTCCTGAAACTTGCATAAGGGAATAAGGGGAGAAAATAAGAGTTACCCCGAGTAAAAATAAACACATATTACAATATATAACTTGATACAAACATAATAAATTATATATGATTATACATCCGTGAGATATTTTCTAAATTTTTTTAATGCAGTCATATGTAGTAATATATAATTTAAAGGTATACGGTTGATATAAATATATGAAATAATATTAGGGCCAATACAAAATTTGTTTTTCTGTATAATTTAATATAAAATTATATATAGCTTATTCTGTTCCATATAAAACTTTATGTGTTTCCAATTAACCAAAAATTTTCTAAGTTTTTTAGGTAAAGTATAAGAAACTTTTTAAAATGTTCCTAAACATTTCCTTGTTAGGGTTATATATATCACCTATCTGGTTCGAAGCGTACCCGAACATTTTTTTGTTTAAGAATCTATGAATGCAATGCCCTTTTTAAAGGATAGTAAATTTTTTAATGTGAAAAAATTAACAATTTTGATTATAAATATTTTATTTTGAGTAAAAAAACATTTTTTGTCATTTTTGTGAAAAAAAAAAAATTACTATAATAATAATGTTTTTTTTTGAGTGTAAAATTTTTTTCGAGTGTATATTTTTTTTAGTGTAAAAATATTTCTGAGGGACAAAAATACTCTGTAAAGTTATTTTGTGGCTTATAATTTTTTTTAATCTTGTTTTTTTTTTAAACTCGGGTTTTTCAACACGTTAATTTTAGGTGAATCCAATCTGAAATTCAGGATTTTGCTTATAACTTTTGAACCACTGAACCGATTTGGCTGAAATTTAAAACGAACCGGACAAATATATATGCCACACTTCAGCACCTCAAACTTGCCGTTCGAAAGTCATTGTGTCTTTTATCTCATAAATTTGCGAAAAACCCTTGCCGAAATTCTCTCTTTTGCTTATAACTTTTGAACCACTGGACCGATTTTGCTGGATTGCACTACCAACCTGACCAGGTAAATGCCCAACATATATGCCAAACTTGAGGAGCCTCTGTTTGAAAAGTCATTTAAAAGTTTGCGTGTTTTCAATAGACAGGAAGACGGACGGACGGACATCGCTAGATCGTCTTAAAATCGACCGAGGATCATGAATATATGGAGCATTCCATGTCAAATCGGACACTTTGAAATTTTTTTTTTTTTAGATTTTCTCAATTTGTTAACAGTTTTTAGTACTTTTCGAAAACTCATTCGTGGTAAAATTTCAGATTTTTTTGATGACTCGTTCAAAAGATATCGAATTTTTTGTTCCTTGACTCAAACTTCTTTTACTCATAACTTCTTCAATAATGCCCCAAATTTAATTTTTTTTTTTTTCAAAATTTTTGTTTTTTTACGTACTTTTAAAAAAAAAATCACAAAGAATTCTTAAAAGCGCTCTAGTATACGATTTTTAAGTTTTAAAATTAAAATCTAATTTTTGAAAATGTTTGTACTCTTCGATTTTTTTGAAATTTTTTTGTGTAAATCTTCTATAGATTCTATAAATTTTTCGCCCAGGACGATCGTGGGATAACGCTTATTACTATTTTTTAAAATTTTTTGAAAAAATTTTATTGTAATTTTCCAATCTTAAAATCATTTCTACTGCTCCAATGGTGCGTCATAGAGGGGTCCTTTTTAAGACCGACCCCCATTAATTTTTACGTCTTAACATTTCTTTGGAACAAACTAATACCCTATCTTCAATTTCTAAGGGGGCTCCCACACAAAACGATATTTTTAAAAATTTGCTCCAACCGCTCTAACTGCCCTAATAGTGCCCTTAGAGCAACAAAATGTATGACCGACCCACAATATTTTTTTAGTCCAAACATTTTCTTTGAACACACCTACGATCTATCTTTAATTGTTAAGGCGGTCCCCATACAATTTTTTTTTATTTTTTGTAAATTTGTTTTATTTAATCAGCTTCTACCGGTCCAATGGTGCATCCGAGAGGGTTCATTAGTGAGACCGAACCCCATTTATTATTACCCTACAACATTTTTTTTAAAATATACATACGTCCTACCTCCACTCCCTAAGTAGGCTCCCATACAAAATTACATTTTTATAAAATTTGCTCCAACTGTTTTTTGTATGGGAGCCTACTTAGGGAGTGGAGATAGGGCGTAGGTATGTTATAAAAAAATGTTGTAGGGTAAAAATAAATAAATCTATAAATGTCATAGGAAAGAAATTTTTTGATTTAAAAAAAAAAATTCTTGAACGTAGGGAATAACCACAATTTTTTTAAAATTTCTAATAGCAATGTATCGGAAACCGCTCGACCAAGTTTAAAAATTGGTGGATATTTGTGTTCAGTACATCAACATTTATAAATCGCAACATATTATTTAATTTTTTTATTATTTTAAATTTTCAAAAAATCCAAAAAAATGATCGCCGGGCGCCACTGGTTAAATTAATTTGGTTGGCCTCTAATTTGTACAACATAAATATTGGGCCTTTTAGAATAAAAATTTACCCGAACATTCAAAACTGAAAAAACAAATTTTTTGCCATAAAAAAGGCCTATATATTTTGTTGCATAGTATATAATATCTTAGATATTTAAAAAATTTTGTTGAGAATAAGCAAATGGACTAAGCAAATGTCTTGTTTTTGGGTATTTTTATAAAAAAAAATGTTGCATATTTTAAGGAGCCTTAATGTAATTAAGTACCTTAAAATATCGTTTGTCGTTCGGTTTAACTTTCAAAGGACAACGTGGAGGTTGCCGAAGTTGGGCAAATATATATTTTTTCTTTCTCCGGGTCTGGTGAGTATTAAATTTGAGCAATATTTTTTTTACAAAATTATTAAAAAACGTTTTTTACCTAAACCAAAAGTTTTAAGTCGAAAATATTTATAAACTTTTAAAATAAAAAAAAGTTTAACTTATTAAATAAAATGGTTTTAGACTCAAATTTATTTGTAGTCAATATATTTCGGACATGGATCCATGTATTCGGCCTAGTAGAATAAATTTTTTTTGCTTGTTTTTGTCTATTTTTGGATTTTGTTTTCTTCTATTTTCGGTTTAATGTATAAAATTTACATCAATATATTATTTTTAAGGCATTTGGGTATTTCTTTTTTAATTTTTTGTTGCATATTTTAGGGAGCCTTGCAAAAAAAGTACTTAATAACTTTGCCTCATTCATACCAAATGTTTCCAAAAAAGTCAGTAATATTTTTATCTAAAATAATATTCTTATCTTTAAGAATATTCTTAAAAAAAAAATTTCTTCCCACAAAAACCACAAATTATGGTATGCCAGACTTAAAGACTATTACAAAATGAAAGAAAAGAAAAAGAATATTGTATTGTTAAAAAAAAATCATAAAAAAGACAATATTTGCAAATGTTAAATGCAGTTGAAGTAAACTTCAATGCAAACAGACAAAAAGTATGCTAAAAAAAATTTTTACAAAAAAATACATAATTTTTGTAAGGTCTACATATAGGCTTAGGCTGATTTTTTTTGTGAAAAATACATTTAAAACTTCATTTTGTTTAGTTTGTATGCCTTAACATCTTAAACATTATGAGATGTTTTGTTTTTTTTCTTTTTTTTATATTGAACACGATACACAGAAAAGTGAATGACCGTGGAATTCAACAAAAAAGTATGCTTTACAAATATTAAGGAAAAAACATGCAAAATTTATATGTATTCTTACAATTTGAAAGTTTATTTTTATAGTTGTTTTCGAGTTTAATTTTTTTTTTTTTCTTCATATATAATGGTATTTTATTGTTTTCCTTTTTTTTGGTGTGTATGTTTTTGACCATTTAATGCTGAAGACATGTTATAAGTATTTTTTAACATGCTCCCGGCTATTAGAAAAATTATTTGGAATAACAAGGCAAGGGATAGAACAGAAAAGTACAATGCTAAACATGAAAAAGTCTGGAAACTTTTTTATTGTTGGGTGGAAAGTAATCTAAAAAATGTAAAAACTAAATATATTTGGGGGCTTATTTAAACTACAAAACAAATGAAGTTTAATTTTTTTAAAGCATACTTTAGGGGGATAATGGAGGAAAAATAATACAATTTTTGAGAACACACCAATATTTTTCAGCTACATAAATAATATTTTGAAAAATTTTATATTATAAAGTCTAAAAATTTTAAACAGAGTTTTCATCAGGCTTAAAGGCCAGTTGTCATGATAAGATTTTCTATATTAAAAAAAATTCTTGGAGCACGAAGCCAGTTTTTCTCGTAAATAAATATTCTTTTATTCCATGCCAATATTTCGATCCTTTTTGAGGATCATCATCAGGGGTTTTAGTGAATTTTTATACACACAAAAACTTAAAAATATGTTGTGAACGCATCGACATCTAAAATTACACTCACAGATGTCGATGCGTTCACAACATATTTTTAGTATTTGTCTGTATAAAAATTCACTAAATCCCCTGATGATGATCTTTAAAGAGGATCGAAATATTGAAATGGAACAAAAGAATATTTATTTACAAGAAAAAACTGGCCTCGAGCTCGAAGAATTTTTATTTATTTAAATTGGAAAGGTCGAATAATAACAACTTTAATTTTCTATATTATTTAAAAAAATATATATTTTTTGATGCATATATTATGGCAGAGACAAATAAAATGTTAAAAAAAAGTTTTACTTTAAAAAGTTTAAACATTTTCCATTTTTTTGCAATCAAAAAAATCATTGCACTGTGCTGAATGATTTTCAACATTTTTCGGAACATATCTAAAAATGTCAAAAATTATGTATATGGGGCATTCCATGTCAAATCGGACACTTTGAAAATTTTTTTTTAGATTTTCCCAATTTGTTTACAGTTTTTAGTACCCTTCGAAAACTCTTTCGTGGTAAATTTCCAGATTTTTTTATTGACCCGTTAAAAAGATCGAATTTTTAAAAATAGGTATTTTGTTCCTTTAATCAAACTTCTTTTACTCATAACTTCTTCAATAATGGTCCGAATTTCAAATTTTTTTTTCAAAATTTTTGCTTTTTACGTACTTTTAAAAAAAAATTCCAAAAAAATATCTTAAAAGCGCTCTAGTATGCGATTTTTAAGTTTTAAAATTTAAATCTCATTTTTGAAAATGTTTGTACTCTTCGATTTTTTTAAAATTTTTTTGTGTAAAACTTCTATTGATTCTACAAATTTTTTGCCCAGGAGGATCGTGGGATAACAATTATTACTATTTTTTTTAATTTTTTGAAAAAATTTGAATGTAATTTTCCAATCTTAAAATCATTTCTACTGCTCCAATGGTGCGCCATAGAGGGGTCATTTATAAGACCGACCCCCATTAATTTTTACGTCTTAACATTTCTTTGGAACAAACTAATACCATATCTCCAATTTCTAAAGGGGCTCCCACACAAAACGACATTTTTTAAAATTTGCTCCAACCGTCCTAACTGCCCTAATATTTTTTTAGTCCAAAAATTTTCTCTGAACACACCTAACCTCTATCTCTAATTGTTAAGGCGGTCCTCATACATTTTTTTTTATTTTTTGTAAATTTGTTTTATTTAATCAGCTTCTACCGGTCCAATGGTGCGTCCAAAAGAGGTCATTAGTGAAACAGACCCCCATTTATTTTTACCCTTCAACATTTTTTTAAAACATACCTACGCCTTATCTCCACTCCCTTAAGCTATGTTTACACCATACCACTGAGTCATATGATTTTTATGAAAAAGCGAGGTTTTTTTATAGCATAATTTTAGGCATGTAATAAATATATAATAGTTATTCAAAAACGACAAAAAACTTTACATATTGCTTAATTTATGAGCTTAAGATTAAATAAATTGTTATATTTGTTTATAAATTTAGCAATGTGGAGAGTTTTTTGATGCTTTTTAATAGCAATCACATATTTACTACACGCCTAAAATTGTGCTATAAAAAAACCTTACTTTTTCATAAAAATCATACGGCTGAGTGGTATGGTGTAAACGTAGCTTTAGTACATTTTTATAAAAATGTAATTTTACTCCAACTGCTATTTTTATGGGAGCCTACTTAGGGAGTGAAGATAGGGCGTAGGTATGTTTTAAAAAAATGTTGTAGAGTAAAAATAAATGGGGGTCGGTCTCATTAATGACCCCCCTGATTAAATAAAACAAATTTACAAAAAAACAAGCAAAAAAGTTAAATTCGGCCTTGCCGAATGTAGTGATACCCTCCACAATTTCAAAAAGATTATTGCAAAAAACTTTATTTAAAAGGAAATTACTTTTGAAAAAAAAAAAATTTTTGAAAAAAAAAATTTCCGCGAAAAAAAATTTTGGTAAAAAATCCGCGATTTTTTTCTTTTTTTGTCAAAAAATATGTTCGTACCTGTTTAAATACCATTTGGTGTTCAATTATGTTCACATATGTCAACCAGAAGCCGAATTAAAGCATTTTGTATTTTTAGGTTATGTTGAATGTACTGAAATTTTCGAGGTGTGCTTACATTTTCGTTCATAACTTTTGAACCGCTGAACCGAAATCGCTCAAATGCAATACCAAACTTCTCGGGAGAACTTTCAATAAATATGTTAAGTTTCAGTCATCTCTGTGCAATATTTTGTCCGCGACAGCATTTTCCACAGACAGACGGACAGACGGACAGACGGACATCGCTAGAATGTCTTAAAATCGATCGGGTATCATGAATATATATACTTTATGGGGTCCCAGATCGATATTTCGATGAGTTACAAACGGAATGACAAACTTATATATACCCTCTATCACTAAGTGGAGGGTATAAAAAAAAATTTATGGGGACCGCCTTAACAGTTAAAGATAGAGTGTAGGTGTGTTCAGAGAAAATGTTTGGACTAAAAAAAATATTTTGGGTCGGTCACACATTTTGTTGCTCTAAGGGCACTATAAGGGCAGTTAGAGCGGTTGAAGCAAATTTTAAAAAATTTTGTTTTGTGTGGGAGCCCCCTTAGAAATTGGAGACAGGGTATTAGTTTGTTCCAAAGAAATGTTAAGATGTAAAAATGAATGGGGGTCGTTCTTATAAAAGACCCCTCTATGACGCACCATTGGAGCAGTATAAATGATTTGAAGATTGGGAAATTACAATAAATTTTTTTCAAAAAAAAAAAATAGTAATAATCGTTATCCCACGATCCTCCTGGGCAAAAAATTTGTAGAATCGATAGAAGCTTAACACAAAAAAATTTCAAAAAAATCGAAGAGTACAAACATTTTCAAAAATGAGATTTAAATTTAAAAATCGCTTATTAGAGCGCTTTTAAGAATTTTTTGGGATTTTTTTTTTTTAAAGTACGTAAAAAACAAAAATTTTGAAAAAAAATTGAAATTTGGACCATTATTGAAGAAGTTATGAGTAAAAGAAGTTTGAGTAAAGGAACAAACTACCAATTTTTAAAAATTCTATATCTTTTGAACAGGTCATCAAAAAAATCTGAAAATTTACCACGAAGGAGTTTTCAAAGGGTACTAAAAACTTTAAACAAATTGGGAAAATATAAAAATACAATTTTTAAAAGTGTCCGATTTGACATGGAATGCCCCATATATATAAATTCCTGGAATTCCTAGTTGGAACAAAGGGTCAGTGATATACGTAATATACAATTTTTTTTTAATCCCAAACATAGAAATCTTTTTATTCGGTCTTATCGTGACAATTGCCCTTAAAAAAAAAAAACAAATAAACGACAATTTTCACGGTACAAATAAGACGTTTTCGATACTTTGTGTAATAAACAATAGCATAATCTTAGGCTTAAAGAAACAATTAATATATATTTTGAGAAATTTTCAACAAATGTTTAAATTTAGTCAAAAATATTTATCTTTTGGTTGCCCCCAAAAAAAATTTACCATAGGGATTTCATAGTAAAAACTTTTATGTATAATCTGTTTTGATCTATGCACTAAAATAACTTATTGTTAGTTTTCTTTTTACAAATAATTTCAAAAATCATAAAAAAAATTTTACCGTGCCAATAAGCCTTAACATATAATGTCGAAGTATAGTAATATCCCCTTATCAGGCGACCTTTCATATTTAAAAAAACCTTGCCTACCTTTAGGCATATTGTTTTTTTGTTTTTTTTAATAAATACCCCTATAAGTATGTAATTATATTCATGGTTTAGTTAAATTATATGCTTTAAAAAAAAACACACATTTTTAAATCATAAATTAACAAAAACAAAAAAAAAACAAAAAAAAATATTGCATACTTTTAGGCTTTATAAAATAAACAAAAATTAAGCCTTCTTTTATTCATTTATTTTATTTTTTTGTTGTTTCCAATTATCAATTATTAGATTAATTACATCATCATGGTTTAATTTAATAACATGATAAATATCTTACATTTGATTTATACTATTTACCAGCAATTGGAAAATTACAAGATTAATGCCAAATATGCATAAAATAAATTGATTAGCCAAAATAAGAAAGATAGAATCACATAATTTTCAATTAGTTGTGGTTAAAATATTTGATACGATAAAAGAATGTTTATACAAATAAAAAAAAAAAACATTGCTGAAATCAAATAAACTCTTTATGATGCATGTATTGCATATATTTAGGCGCTTTTAATTTTTATACCATAAAATCACTTTGTCATTTCGTGTATAATGCGACGAAACATGGGTATAGGACCCCCAAAAGTATTTGTTCGTCTGTCTGTCCGTCTGTCAGTGGCCGTCTGTCAGTGGAAAGCTCGATGCTATCTAAACCAAAAGAGCTATGACCCTGAAGTTAGGCGCAAATAAGTTTTATGGTCATGGACTGAGCAAAATTGGAACAATAAAAAAAAGTTTCATCTTGAAGAACTAAATAAATCTCTGCAAAACTAAATTTTTTACAGGTTTTTTGCACTATTGTAAAACAGGTATTCAAAAGATTACAAAAATACAATTTGATTACCCTTTTTTAGCTTTTCCGTTTGTAACTCATCGAAAATGGGCATTCCATGTCAAATCGGACACTTTGAAAAAATTGTTTTTTAGATTTTCCCAATTTCTCTACAGTTTTTAGTACCCTTCTAAAACTCCTTTGTGGTACATTTTCAGATTTGGAAGCCCCATTAGAAATGGGAGATAGGGTATTAGTTTGTTCAAAAGAAATGTTAAGACATAAAAATTAATGGAGGTCGGTCTTGGAAATGACCCCTCTATGACGCACCATTGGAGCAGTAGAAATGATTTAAAGATTGGAAAATTACAATAAAATTTTTTCAAAAAATTTTAGAAAATAGTAATAATCGTTGTCCCATGATCCTACTGGTCAAAAAATTTGTAGAATCGATAGAAGTTTTACACAAAAAAAAATTTAAAAAAAATCGAAGAGTACAAACATTTCTAAAAATGAGATTTAAATTTTAAAACTTAAAAATCCCATACTAGAGCGCTTTTAAGAATTTTTTGGGATTTTTTTTTTTAAAGTACGTAAAAAAACAAAAATTTTGAAAAAAAATTGAAATTTGGACCATTATTGAAGAAGTTATGAGTTAAAGAAGTACTCAAACTACCAATTTTTAAAAATTCGATATCTTTTGAATGGGTCATCAAAAAAATCTAAAAATTTACCACGAAGGAGTTGTCAAAGGGTACTAAAAACTGTAAACAAATTGGAAAAATCTAAAAAAAAAATTTTTCAAAGTGTCCGATTTGACATGGATTGCCCCATATTAAGTTGATCAGTGATAGATTCTTAGACATTAAAATGGTGATCACGGCCAAAGTATTAAACATATACACCTTAGACTTAGTACATTTACTTTTTGTTGTCCTAAGCCGTTTGGTATTGCATTTAAGCAAAATCGGTTCAAAAGTTATGAAAGAAAATGTAAGGACACCCCGAAAATTTTGGTACATTCAACATAACCCAAAAATACAAAATGCTTAAAGTTGGCTGATAGTTGATACATGTAAACAGAATTGATCACTAGGGTGGCTCGTTTTTGGGCTTTTCTCTCTGATCAAATTCTAATACCCGACAAAAGTGTCGGTCCCCTAAGGGTAACTCACATGCAAAATATCACTCCGATCGGAGTTTATCTTCTGTCTCCACTTTGAGCATCAAAATTGAGGTTTTCGCAAAAAAGGACTTTAAAAAAAAAAAAAAAAAAAAATTTAAGTTTTTTTATTAAAATAATTCAAAAATTATTTTTGTATAATATTTGATCGTAAATACTTAAATATGAAATTTAAAGATTTTACGGTATCATTAACCCGTTCAAACTTGATACCAAAAAAATGGCATGAATTTGGGGGCGTTCTCAAAACACCTTTTTTTAAAATTTGAAAATTTTATAAAAAAAAAAAATTTAAATATACAATTTTTTCTTTCTGAATTCATTAAGAACACCTTGGAGAAGAAAAATGTGAAATATGGCGGATATCCGTCGAGCCACTTTTCGGGAATCGCGGGGGGAAGTTAGCGGATTTCAAGGAAATGTTGGTTTTATCAATAATTTGGATTAATAAAATCTTATAAATTAAATTTTTGTGCAAATTAACAATTTTTTGGTATCGTGGCATTCTATTATATAACTTTAAGTGTGTCATGAAATCCTACCGATCTAGGGCGTCTTTAACCCACATTGGCTGGGGGTCAAAAATGACCCCCGCGAAAAATTTAAAGTTTAGAGCTTAAATTTTGTGCTATAAACAAGTATAAAACGGCTTTTATGTTTTTTACCCCAACTATTATTTCGTATTAATATATTATCTTTAAAAAAATCGTTAACCCTTCTTGGTAGGGGGTCAAAAATGTCCCATTCAATAAAAAGTATATATTTTTTCATATAAAATTAATTTGAGGCAATCTATTAGATAACTTTAAATCAGCCCTTAAATTTCACATATTTAAGATAACTTTAACCCGCATTGACCAGGGGTCAAAAATGACCCCGGCAAAAACTTTTAGGCATAGTGCTTGAATTTTTGATATCAACAAAATATATATTTTTTATTGAGTGGGTCATTTTTGACCCCCTACCAAGAAGGGTTAACGATTTTTTTAAAGATACTATAAAAATACGAAATAATAGTTGGGGTAAAAAACAAAAAAGCCGTTTTATACTTGTTTATAGCACAAAATTTAAGCTCTAAACTTAAAATTTTATTCGGGGGTCAGTTTTGACCCCCAGCCAATGTGGGTTAAAGACGTCCGAGATCAGTAAGATTTCATGACACACTTAAAGTTATATAATAGAATGCCACGACACCAAAAAACCGTTAACTTGCACAAAAATGAAATTTATAAGATTTTATTAACCCAAATTATTGATAAAACCAACATTTCCTTGAAATCCGCTAACTTCCCCCCGCGATTCCCAAAAAGTGGATCGACGGATATCCGCCATATTTCACATTGGTCTTCTCCAAGGTGTTCGTAATGAATTCAGAAAGAAAAAAATGGTATATTTAAAATTTTTTTTTAATAAAATTTTAAAATTTTAAAAAAAGGTGTTTTGAGAACGCCCCCAAAATCATGCCATTTTTTTGGTATCACGTTTGAACGGGTTAATGATACCGTAAAATCTTTAAATTTCATATTTAAGTATTTACGATCAAATATTATACCAAAATAATTTTTTAATTATTTTAATAAAAAAAACTTATTTTTTTTTTTTTAAAAAAGTCCTTTTTTGCGAAAGCCTCAATTTTGAGGCTCAAAGTGGAGACAGAAGATAAACTCCGATCGGAGTGATATTTTGCATGTGAGTTACCCTTAGGGGACCGACACTTTTGGCGGGTATTAGAATTTGATCAGAGAGAAAAGCCCAAAAACGAGCCACCCTATTGATCACCGAATGGTAGTAAACAAGGTTGGTTACCGAAACGAATAACGGTAAGGGTAATGGTAACGGTATCTAATTTTTATTTATTTCGGTAAAGGTAACGGTAAGTGTTTTCAAATCGTTTCGGTAACGGTATGTACCGGTACCGAACCAACCAAACCGGTACGTACCGGTAATATTAATTTAGTTAAAAATTTGAAAAAAGATAGAACTGAAAGCTAAAAATATTTTATAGACCCAAAAACCAGTATAGATTTGATATGATTATAATTTTTGTCATTAATTTTATGATAATTTGCAAATTATAAATTTAAAATTATGTTAGCAATTTGATTTTATTTTTTTGTTCGTTAAAATCCCCTAAAACAGGTAAAATTTTGAATACCGGTACAATACCGGTAACTTCTAATAATTATAACGGTAACGGTAAGGGTAACGGTATTTTAAAAATATTTTTAGCGGTATCGGTAAGGGTAACGGTATTCGATTTGAAAGGGTTTTGAATCGGTAACGGTATAATAAGGGTAACGGTAACCAACCATGGTAGTAAAACTAGAACAAAGATATTTAAAAAAAATAAAAAATTTCACAAAAAATTTTTTTTGCGGATTTTTTTTTAATTTATTTTTTTAAATAATCTTTTTACATTATGCAGAATCTCAATATATTCGTCAGGGCGAATTTATTTTTTTACTTGTTTTTAACTCAAGGTGTTTTTCTTTAATAAATTCATTAAAAATTTATAAAAAAAAAACTAAAACTTGTAGCATACTTTTAAGTAATTGCTGCTTTTTTATAAATAGTGCAATATCTTAAGAAGCGTTTTATTAAATAAAAAAGTTTTTCTTGACATTTAAGTTTTTCTGTTTTTTGAAAAGTTTACTACATTAAATTTATTAAAGTAATTGCTGTTTTATAAAAATAAGAGTATACTTTTAGGTGTTAACATGAAACTTTGATATTCAAAGTTTTTTTTTTCAAGTAATCTTTGAGTATACTATTTTTACATTTAATTTCTAAAGTTATCTAAAAAGTAGTTAAAAATGTATAAGAAACTAAAGCATATATATAAGGAATACACAAGTTTAGAAAAGTAAAGCATATTTTCAGGTGTTTATATAAGAAATTGTTATTTATGTATTTTTTTTTTATGAAAAAAAAAATATAACAACAAAGAAATATATTTTCCATTTACTTACATTTCATGCAACTTTACAGATGTTTTTATAGCTTAGAGATGTTTTTATACCCTACACCACACTGTGGTACAGGGTATAATGAGTTTGTGCTGATGTTTGTAACTACCCGAAATATTGGTCCTAGACCTACTTTTAAGTATACCGATCGACTTAGAATCACTTTTTGAGTCGATTTAGCGATGTCCGTCCGTCCGTCCGTCTGTCCGTCCGTCCGTCCGTCCGTCCGTCCGTCCGTCCGTCTGTCCATGTAAACGGTGTAAACACGATACAGGTCGCAATTCTTAATCAATTGACTTGAAATTTGAAACTTAAGCCTCTTTTGGCCCAAGGACGAAGCCTATTGAAATTGGAAAAAATCGGTCCATATTTAGACCTAGTCCCCATACAAAGGTCCTCTTTAGTTTTGGCTCAAATGACTCTAATAGCAGTATTTTAATAGGTATCTTTTCGAAATTTGGCAGGTAATCATGTTTTATCCACACAAATCACCATTCCGAATTTTAAAGAAATCAGACCAGTTCTTCTTGTAGCCCCCATACAAACCACCTTCCCGATTTTCACATAAATCTCTCAAATTTCATGAAAATAGAAAATATTTAATTAAAATTCTGTTTGTGTATATTAAACGTGAACTTTAATAACCTCATCAAATCTGATTATCATCGGACCATTTTTGGACTTAGGTCCCATGTGGAAATTTCGCCCGATATTCAGTTGAAGCGATTTATTGTCAACAAAAAGAAGCCTATTCCACTCAAATTTGATTAGTGAGTGCTTTTTACACTTATTAAATATTTGACAAAATATAGATATAATCAGTCCATGTTTGAACTTGGGACCCATTTTCCGGGAAACTCTGGTGTAGGGTATTATATGGTCGGTCTTGACCGACTATAATTTTCTTACTTGTTTTATAAATATTTTATAATATTTTTTTTTAAAGAACGATATGAATGGTTTACTTTACGGTAACATACTTAAGATATATTTATAGAGAAAGATTATTTATATAGTTGATGATAAGGGCAAGTTATTTTTTTCTAAGCTTTTGAGAATTTTTAAACACATCCTTAAGATATGCAACAAAATGTTTAAGTAATAATTAACAACTAAAAGTAAGTTTCATAAAGTTTTTCATTGAACTATTTTTTTTTAATTATTTTAACGTTTATAAATTTAATTATTGTTATTTTATGAATAAATTATAGTTTTTGTTTTATTTTAATTGTTAAATAAAATGTTTGAGCTCGAGGCCTGAATTTTTCTTTAATTAAAATTCTTTATATTTCGCTACTCTTCGAGTAACATTCTCTGATAACAGTTTAATTTATGAGGACGAGCAGTAAACAACGTTAATTTTAATTTATTTGTATTATACCCTGAGGATGCTCGAAGAGTAGCGATATATTGAAAATTAATAAATCCCTCTTAATAAAAATTAATAAATCCCTCTTTTTAACGATTTTTTTTTTTAAACAAAAAATTTCTTTTTTGATTAAAAAATATATTGAGTCCTTTAAAAGTAGCAATTTTTACTTTTTTTTACCAGATTTTTGCTTCTAAAAACTACAACTATATAATTTTTTTTTGCTGAAGGATTTGGTTTGAAAATTGCAAGTTTATAGGAAGTTTATTTCTTGAGATTGAAGAGTACCAAAGTACTTTTTTTTATCACTTTTTAGTTTAACTTCTTAAAAGTCTTTATTTCAAAATATTTTGTTTCGCTAGAGAATCGTACATTTCAAACATCATGTGGCCACTATTTCAGGAGATCGAAAAAGTACTTAAGTACACTTGGAATCGAAACTATTTAAAAAGTTATTATTCTAGCTATATCCATTATTTCAGGAGATGGAAAAGTGCAATAGCACAGTTTTTTACCCTTTTTATCCGATTAAGGCTTAAAAAAGGCACTTTTCAAAAATATTTTTTTTTTCGCTATAGGATCCTGCGTTTTAAATTTTCAGTTTCTAGGGCAGTCGCTTCAGGAGATAGAAAAAGTACAAAAGTACACTTTTTACCATTTTTTTCCACATAGAATCAAAATTTCTAAATAATACTAAAGTCAGAATGTATATTTAGGGTGATTGAAGAGTCCAAATTTTAAGTTTCTAGAACCATAATCTCAGGTGATAGAAAAAGTACCATACAAAAAGTACAATAAATAGTACCATAGAAAAAGCAAAATAGAGATTTCCAAAAGTTACTTTTTTCAGATTGTTTTTTTTTTGTTTGCTAAAGGATACTAAAATGTTAAATTCAATCTTATATTCCAAATATTTTGTGACCACTATTTGAGAAGATCAAAAAAAGTACTGCGGTGCCCTTTTTTGCGCTCTTAAAATCCAAACCTTCTAAAAAGTACGGAATGTTTATTTTTCTAAATGATTCAACAGTTTAAATTTCAAGTTTCCAGAACTATTATTTCAGGAGCTAGAAAAAGTACCATATAGATTTTCGAAAGGTACTTTTTTCAGAATGTTTTTTTTTTTCTAGAGGATCCTACATTTTACATTTCAAGTTTCTAGGTCCATTATTTCCGGAGTTAAAAAAGTACAAAAGTACTTTTTTTACTGTTTTTCGCTCATAAAATCAAAACTTTCTAGAAAGTACTTTAGTCGGTATGTGTATTTTTCTAAATGATTCATTAGTCTAAATTTCAAGTTTCTGGAACTATTAATTCAGGAGTTGGAAAAAGTACCATAGATATTTTCGAAGGCACTTTTTTCAGAATGCTGTTTTTTTTTCTAGAGGATCCTACATTTTACATTTTAAGTTTCTGGGGCCATTATTTCCGGAGCTAGAAAAAGTACAAAACTACTCTTTTTTACACCCTTAAAATCTGAGTTTTTAAAAATTACTTTTTTCAGAAACTAAAAAGTACTTTTTTCAGAAACTAAAAAGTACTTTTTTCAGAATGCTTCCAAATTATGTTTTTTTTTATACCCTTCACTTACAAGGGAAGTCTCCCTGCTGTCATCCTCCGATCTTCATGAAATTTGGATATGTTGTTAAGAACGAAAATTAATTCGATTTTTTTTTTTTTTTTAGCGGCCCAAACTCATTTTTAGGGGGGGGGTCGATTTGTATGGGGGGAAATTTACCTTTTTCAGTTTTTTACGATTTACGCCTATTTAAACAAAATTAATATAGGCATGTGTGGTATCAGATTAAAGGTATTAAAAATACCTATCTCGTGGTGCTAACAACGGGCCAAAGAAGTTAATATTTTTCGACTTATTAACAAAAATGACCTAAAATTTTGGTATTTTACTCAATATGACGAAAAATTGTGCATGTTTGGACACGTTCTTAGCACACGTAGATAGGTTTTCCAAAGACCTTTCATTTGGTATGCAACATGTTTCTTTGCAACTAGGTTTCTTTGCACAATATAGGAGATAAACGAAAAAACTGAAAAGGGCCTTGTCTTTCCCATCCTTTTTACCACCTAAATATAAGTTTGGGCCGCTAAAAAAAAAATACGTGTCCCTTTATTTTTGCTGATCTACAAAATAAAACCAATTCCATAAAGATCCGTGGGTAACACTAGGGAGACTTCCCTTGTTAGTGATAGAGGGTTTGTTATTCCGTTTGTATCGAAATATCGGTCTAGGACTCCATAAAAATATATAATATTGATCAGTGATCGATTTTAAAGCATTCTGGCGATATCTGCCAGTCTGTCTGTTGAAATGGCAATCAAGGGTAAAATATTACACAGATATGACTGTAACTCAATACAGTTACTTGCTGTAGCTTCGCGAAATTTGGTATTGCATTTGAGGAATATCGGTTAAACGGTTCAAAAGATACGAACGAAATTGTAAGAACACCTCGAAAATGTTGGTATATTCCACATTACCTAAAAATACATAATAGAATCGGATACCGAAAGGTATCAAAACAAGTACAAACATATTTTTTTACACCAATTTTTTTTTTTTTGCGGATTTTCGTTTCGCCAAAAATATTTTTTTCGGTGAAAAATTTTTTTTTCACATTAAGTTTTTTTAACATCGTGGGGGATATCTATGACTCACACTCACTCACGCCTACGACAGGAATTTTTGAATCACGCACACTCACTCACGACCATATTTTTTCTACTCACACTCACTCACAATCACGTGAGTAAATTTAATACAACTCACACTCCCGTGCACTCACGTAAGCTTCACTCACACTCACGTTGACTCACACTCACAAAACTCTTATTTATAAAAAAAAATCAAAAACTAAAATTTCAAAAATTTTTCAAATTTCTTAGCAAAATTTAAACTTCAGCGACATTTTTATTTTTTTTTTTTGCTTTTTTAAGTCAAATTTTACAATTTTTTGTTGCTTTTTTTGGTACGAAAGGAAATATGAAGAGCAAATAAATCACGCAAACTCACGCAAAAAAATCGACTCACGCACACTCACTCACACAAAAATCTTACTCACGCACACTCACTCACGCAATTTTTTTCCCCACTCACACTCACTCACAATCACGTGAGTAAAATTGAATTCAGTCACACTCACGCGTGAATCACGCTCTAATCTGCTCATGTCCCCATCTCTAATCTATGCATTCGGCAATACAGAATTAATTATTTTCATTTGTTTCTGTAGCATATTTCCTTTTGTTAGTATATTTCTGTTTTTTGTAGTATATTTTTTTGGGGGGTAAAAAAATAATCCTAAAAAACATGCCCTGTTGATGATAGAAAATAAATAAAAAACATAGAATTATGTTATGATAACGAATAAATATTTATTCAACTGAAATTAATAATCATCAGGGAAGCTAGGAAAATTAAAAAAATAAACTAGTTTGTAAAAAACGTTATTAAGGGATGCTAAAAGAATCTATAATTAATGAAAATATTTAAATAAAGATTATTTATTATAAGAAAATTTAAAATCTATCAATGAAAGTTAATTTTTTCTTATTTTCTAAGATCCCCTAATGTATGCTTTACTTTTTCTTAAACTTATAACACTTCAAAATATGCTACAATTTTTTTTTCACTTTTATTTAATTTTCTTAAAATCTCTTACCCAAAATCATTGATTTGAAGCATCATCTAAATTCTTTCATGTATGGCAAAAAATATTTATTTGAAATAAATGTTATGTAATTTATTATTTTGACTTTTATATGTTACAAATTATTTTGATTTTGTTTATTTTTATTTATTTTTTTTTTTGCAAATATAATATCTTAAAAGCTTTAAATATATGTTTTGTCATTAATAAGTAAATGATAGCTTTGATTGTTTTTGTTTTTTCTTTCATATTCCTTTATATTTTCATTTTCTAAAAAAAAAATTACATTAAAAGCCTTAAAACAAAAAAAAATCTCTTATACTCGTATAAAAAAACCAAGCCAAAAAGTATGCAGTACTTTTACAAAGATTTGTATTGAACAAAGTATACAATTTTATCCAATTCCCAAACCATTAATCAAAACAATATATCACAACATGTCATTTAAGTGTATCAAATCATATAGAACATAGTAGGCGTTTTGTTGTTGCAAAGAAATATTTTACCTTAATGTATGGAAATTACACTGTTGCCCTTTAAAGAGGAAAATGTTATGGTTTAATATTAAATTATTTCAAACTTTTTCAATTTTGATTAAAAATTTTTAGATTTTTTTCTTAATTTAAAAGATTGTTTAGTTCAAATCATAATTCCTAAATTGATTTAAAAATTTTCGACTTTAATTTAAAAATGTTCAATCTTGTTTTAAGAATTTTAAAGTTTAATTTTAAATTGAGTTTGATAATATTTCTAAGCACATATTAGAAATGTGAAATAAAAAATTCAAACTTAACGGAAATTTTTTAAGATTGAAAAGTCATAAAAAGGATTGGCAACACATTAAGAGTGATAATCGAAAAGTGCTAGAGGCTCCTACCGTAATACGAAAATGACGATTGAGAAACGACATCAAAATTCATACTGTTTTGGTGAGAAATATGAAAATATAATTTAATTATAATATTAAAGAGAAACCAAGTGTGTTTTAATTTTTATTAAATAATAAGAATTAGTTATTTATTCGACCTTTTAATTGTGCAATGAAAAAGAGTTTATTCTGATTCGAGGCCTTTTCATGTTCCCCATTATGAATTAACATAACAAGTACTTATGATAACTCTACTTTCTTTATTAGGATATTCTCCCATTAAATACTCATAGAAAAGGCCTCGAATCAGAATAAACTCTTTTTCATTGCACAATTAAAAGGTCGAATAAATAACTAATTTTTATTATTTAATAAAAATTAAAACACACTTGGTAACCCTCTTGATACGAGAGAATTTGTTTTCTATAACAGAAGGCAAAAACAAAAACTGTATTTAACAACTACCGAAGGTAGTATATGCAGTAACCAAAAAAACTTGCTTTCAAATTATATTTGGTGTAATGCTGGTGGAACTTCGAAAATCATATTTGCTTTCTCACTAACAAGGGAAGTCTCCCTGGTGTCACCCGCGGATCTTTGTGGAATTGGTTTTATTTTGTAGATCAGAAAAAATAAAGGGACACGTATTTTTTTTTAGCGGCCCAAATTCATATTTAGGGGGTAAAAAGGAGGGGGGAAGACAAGGCCATTTTTCAGTTTTTTTCGTTTATCTCCTATATTATGCAAAGAAACCTAGTCATGTTATATACCAAATGAAAGGTCTTTTGAAAACCTATCTACGTGTGCTAAGAACGTGTCCAAACATTCACAACTTTTCGTCATATTGAGTAAAATACCAAAATTTTAGGACATTTTTGTTAATAAATCGAAAAACATTAAATTCTTTGGCCCGTTGTTAGCACCACGAGATAGGTTTTTTTAAGACCTTTAATCTGATGCCACACATGCCTATATTAATTTTGTTTAAATAGGCGTAAATCGTAAAAAACTGAAAAAGGTCAATTTCCCCCCATACAAATCGACCCCCCCTAAAAATGAGTTTGGGCCGCTAAAAAAAAATACGTGTCGAATTAATTTTCGTTCTTAACAACATATCCAAATTTCATGAAGATCGGAGGGTGACACCAGGGAGACTTCCCTTGTAAGTTGAGATTATTTAGAATATGAATATTTGATGTTTGCATGCTAACAGTATTACCTTATTTTCTAAAGAATTCTGATGATGGGGGAATTGGAACACCCCCGAAACGATCGTCAATTCATTCCTGAAAATTGCCAAAAAATTTTTGAAAGCAAGAAACTCTATGAGTATTTAATGGGAGAATATCCTAATAAAGAAAGTAGAGTTATCATAAGTACTTGTTATGTTAATTCATAATGGGGAACATGAAAAGGCCTCGAATCAGAATAAACTCTTTTTCATTAAAGAGAAACGATAAGAAGATTGAAAAAAGTTGTAAAGTTTTAGAGACTATCGTCGATTTTCATAGTCCTAAAGTCATCATCCTAGGTGACGGCCCGCTGACAAGTCAGAGTCACACAAGACATCAACAAGACATCTCTAAAAATGTATGCTTTTTATTTATTTTTATTTCTTTCATCAGAAAAAATAAAAAACTAAATTAAGAATACAATATGGTTTAAATTGTTTAACTTTTAACCTCGATTTTATGCGGATTACCTGTATATAAGAAAGTATATTTTTTTGAATTAATTTAAATATATATTCAAAATAAAATGACTAACAAACTAATAGACTCTTTGGCGCACAACGTAGATCCATATCGAAAAACGTTTCTCTGAGAGTTTGAAAAAAAAAATAGTGACTTTCGAATGTATTTTAATATGGAATACCTTAGTTGAAAGCATTCCTTACTAATTAATTTAACTCAGACCCATTTAAGGCGAAAAATTTCAAGATTGTCTAAATGGTGCCCAACATGGGGCCTGGAGGCCAACGTGGAACCCAATCGAAAGATCGAATCTTTTGGTTTAAACAAATTTATAGTTTTAATTTTCTGTCCTTTTTATCATAAAATATAAAACTCAACAAACACTGGATTAAAACTACAAAATTTTTTTTTTTGGAATTTAAAATTTTTCATTTTTAAAAATTTTTAAATTTGGATTTTGAATTGTTGAACTTTTAAAATAAATCTGTATGTTAGTTGCTTATATTTAAAAAAGTCTATTTCTGCAAATTAAATTAGATTTAAATTAAAATAAAGACTTAAAACTAAAAGACTTTTTGGCGCCCAACGTGGGGCATTATAAAAATAATGTATATTTGAGTTTAGAATGAGAATTACTTCTTGACTGCAAATTTGTGTGTCCTTAATTTTTAAAAATAAATCACTAATTTTGAACTCCAAAACTCACATTGTCTTAATGGCGCCCAAAATGGCGTCCAAACGAAAGACTTAAGTCTTCTAGTTTAAAAATATTAATGTATAAATTTGTCATTCCGTTTGTAACTCATCGAAATATCGGTCTGGCACCCCATAAAGTATATATATAATTGATCAGAAATCGATTATAAGACATTCTAGCGATTTCCGTCTGTCCGTCTGTCTGTCTGTGGAAATGGTGATCACGGCCAAAATATTACACGGATAAACTTAACATATTTATTGGAAGTTCTCCAGAGCAGTTTGGTATTGCATTTTAGTGATACCGGTTCAGCGGTTCAAAAGTTATGAACGAAAATGGACACCTCAAACATTTTGGTACATTCAACATAACCTAAAAATACAAAATCCTTTAATTCGGCTGCTGGTTGACATATACGAACATAACTGAAAACCTAATGGTATTTAAACAAGTACGAACATATTTTTTGACAAAAAAAGAAAAAAGTCGCGGATTTTTTTTACCAAATTTTTTTTCGCGGAAATTTTTTTCAAAAATTTTTTTTTTTCAAAAGTAATTTCCTTTCAAATAAAGTTTCTTGCAATAATCTTTTAGAAATTGTGGAGGGTATCACTACATTCGGCATGGCCGAATTTAACTTTTTTACTTGTTTATATTCTATTGTATTTTTATACCCTCCACTCTAGTGACAGAGGGTATATATAAGTTTGTCATTCCGTTTGTAACTAAACTATAAAGTATATATATTCATGATCCCCGATGGATTTTAAAACATTCTAGCGATGTCCGTATGTCTGGCTGTCTGTGGAAATGGTGATCACGGCCAAAATATTACACAGAGATGACTGAAACTTAACATATTTATTGGAAGTTCTCCCGAGAAGTTTGGTATTGCATTTGAGCGATATCGGTTCAGCGGTTCAAAAGTTATGAACGAAAATGTAAGGACACCTCAAAAATTTTAGTACATTCAACATAACCTAAAAATACAAAATGCTTTAATTCGGCTGCTGGTTGACACATGTGAACATAATTGCACACCAAATGGTATTTAAACAAGTACGAACATATTTTTGGACAAAAAAAGAAAAAAATCGCGGATTTTTTTTTAAATTTTTTTTTTCGCGGAATTTTTTTTCATTTTTTTTCCAATTGTGGAGGGTATCATTACATTCGGCAAGGCTGAATTTAACTTTTTTACTTGTTTATAACTAATGATTTCAATGAACTTTGGATTAAAATTATTAAAAATGCAAAAAAAAGAGTTTAACCAAGTTCGAGGTCATTTTTATGTTCACCATTATGAATTAAAATAACAAGTACTTATGTTAACTCGACTTCCTTCATTAGGATATACTCCCAACAAATAATAATAGAAATTCTGCTTGAAAAAAAAAATTGATAATTTTTAGGAATGAATTGAAAATCGTTTCGGTCATTTTCCAATCTCCCCATCATCAGAATTCTTTAGAATATAAGGTTATACTGTTGGTGTCCAAACATGATAGAAATGATTTCTTTTATGGTTTTTATTTCTGTTGACTTTTTTTCATAAAATTTTAAATTCAACAATCGCTGGACTAAAATAATTTTTTTTTTTTTTAATTAAAAATTTTTGATTTTTAAAAATTCTTAAACTTTGATTTTGAATTGTTGAACTTTTAATTTAAATACGTATGAGAGTTCCCTCTTTTTAATATTAAATCAGATATATTCATATTAAATATGATTAAAATTAAAATAAAGTCTTAAAAACTAAAAGACTTATTGGCGCTCAACGTGGGCCCTTTTGAAAGGTATGTATCTTCGAGTTTGTAATGAGAATTGTCTCTTGAATGCTAATTTCTATAGTTTTCCTAGATTTGCAGAAGACCTAACTCTTTTAGTAATTTTTTAGTCAATCTTTTCAAACTTAAAAACTCACATCGCCTTAATGGCGCCCATCGTGGGGCTAAAACGAAAGATTTGTGTCTTTGAGTTTGAAAATATTAATGGTTATTATAACACAAATTAAAATTGAATGAACAAGTGGTTAAAATTCCATTACGTTTTTGTTTTTTTTTTTTTGATAAAAAAATTCAATTTTGATATAAAATTATTGAACTTATAAAAATAAAATGTTTGACCTGTGTTTTTCTTTAATTAAAATTCTTCTTAATTTCCAATATTTCGATATTCGTCGGAAATCATCCTTAGGAAAATATCGGAAATAAAAAAGTATCTCGGCCTCGAGCTCAAATATTTTATTTTCATAATTAAAACGGAAATGTCGAATAAAAAGCAACTATAATTTGTTTGATTTTTATATTACTGTTTTTAAATACAAAACTGAATCACTTTCAAAATTTTTGTTGACTTAATGGCGCCCAACATGGGACCATAATAAAAATACTTGTATCTTTAGATTTGAAAAAAATAATCGCTTTATTTTCTATTGTATTTTTTATAACAAATTCATTCATTAAACCATTACAAGATATTGAATGTGATATCTATAGTTAACTTGGCTATGGATTCGGCCCCTGCTTGGGCGCCATTTGCCTTAAAATTTAAATTTTCTTAATTTCGTTGTTTATTTGGAGCAAAATATTTTTTCCTCAAAACAAAACCGATTGGATTGCACTTTTAGAAAACCCAAAACGTGTTTTTGAAACTTGTTGTACCTAAAATAAATTTTTCCAATCAATTTTTAAGTTTCGAAAATTTTAAAAAAATTTTAAATATTTTTTTTAAAATAATTTTTTTACTTTTTTCCTCCTTATTGGAAATGGTTTATTACAAAACGCCTTAATGTGTCATTAAACGCACTCACCCACCAGAGAAACACGAGAGGAAAACAGAGTGTTTATATTAAAATCTGTGTATGTATGATGGATAAAATAATTTTGACAGTTAAATCTTGTTTGTTTTATGGATACACAAATCTCACTTCCCCTCCTCCCCTCCTCCCCTCCTCCCTTCTGCTCCCATCAACTGGTAGTATGCTAGAAAGTTATTTCTCAGGAAATTCTATGGGATAGTATTACAAAATCCACATACCATGTGTTTTCATATGTATGCATTACCGAGCAACTAAAAACCTTAAATGCTAGATGTGTTACATTTGAATAGGATTTCAAGTATTTTACAAATATGTATTGCCTATTTTTAGGTGTTTGAACAAAAATGTCAATTATTGTTTAGCATGTCAATTTCCCTTTTTCAATGTTTATGGCAAAGACATTAAAATCCCCAGCATGTATAAATATTTATACAATGATTGTAATAACAAAACAAGAAAAAAAACAAGAAAACATCAATCATAAACATTAGAGAATCATAAATATTAAATACCAACAAAAAAAATTAAAGCATACTTTAAGGCCGGTTTGTAATGACATAATCCTATTTTAAATAAAATTTTCTTATTAAAGCTCAAATGTTAGATAAGGTTTATATATTTACATAGTTATTAAAGGAAAAATACTATATTTATAACATTTAAGAGCAAAAATTATATATGAAACAAAATATTTTTCTTAATAAGGATTATCTGGACTTAAAAGATATTTTTTTGTCTTTAAAATTTTAAATGAACTAGTTTTCTTATTTCAAATTTGATGTAATGCTGATTATGTGTATTTTAATATGAATTTTATTTATGTTATGTACACGTTTTCCATCTACAAGTATATAATCTTTTCATATAAAATACTTGTACGTATTAAATGTGTCAGTAATGTAAATCTTTTTAAAAAAGAAACGAAACCATTCAGTAATAAACTATTTACTAGTTTCCCCAGAATCAAGAAACAGCTGTAAAGGTTTATACATTTACAGTTAGAGAGTAAAAAGAGAATAAAGGTAAATATTTTTTTGTTTTTGCTAAATTAAATGGGAAAAATTTCTTATGTACACCTAAAAGTATGCTTTAATTTTTATAAACATCTAACACCACAAGGTATGGCATACATTTCTTAGAAATGCTGTTTAAAATAAACGTTTTACAAGAATTTTAAATGAAGTAAGAAAGATTGGAAAAAATTACAAGTTGGAAGTAAAATAAAACAAATTACAAAATGGCGCTCCACGTGGGGCTCTAACCAAAATAATTTTGCCTTTTAAGTTTGCAAAGACGAATAATTGTTTTAGTTTTCTAATATTTTCTATTATAAAACTTTAGGATCGATTAACAATGAAATACAACAAATTACAAAATGGCGCTCCACGTGGGACTCTAACCAAAATACTTTTGCCTTTGAGTTCGCAAAGACGAAAAAACGTTTTAGTTTTCTATTATTTGCTATTATAAAATCTTAAGCTCAATTAACAACGAATTCAAATAAGAAAACATTTTTTTTCTGATTAAAAATTTTAAAAATTTTTATTTTTAATTGTTGATGAAAAACTCCAATTACAATGTGTAACAAATTTAAAGTCAGTGTTTCTTGAACTAGGAAAAATTTCGTTTACCTGGTCAGGTTGGTATTGCAATTCAGCGGAATCGGTCCAGTGGTTCAAAAGTTATGAGCAAAAGAGTGAATTTCGACAAGGGTTTTACGTGAATTTACGAGATAAAAAACCCTCTAACTTTCAAACGATAATTCTGAGGGTGCTGAAGCTTGACATATATATTTGTCGTTCCTCTGGTCTGGTTCGTATTGAATTGCAGCAAAAGCGGTTTAGTGGTTCAAAAGTTTTTAGCAAAACAGTGAATTTCAGATTTGTTTCAGCTTAAATTCACGTTTTGTAAAAAGCCAAGCTTTAAAAAAACAAACTTTAAAAACATTGATAAGCCACAAAATTACTTTACAACGTATTTTTGTCACTCAAAAATATTTTTACAATAAAAAAAAATTACACTCGAAAAAAAAAAATGTACTCTCAAAAAAAATAGTATTTTTTATACCCAATCTAGTGAGAGAGGGTATATATAAGTAACATCGAAATATCGGTCTAGGACCCACAGTTGCCAGATTTGACGATTTCTCTGCATTTTGACGATTTTTACTTCCGAAAATAGCAAAATGACGATTTTTGCCAAAAAAGTGACGATTTTTAAAAATAACAAAAACCGGACAATTTTGTCTACTTTTTAAAATTTTTTAAAAAAACTTTAGTATTTAATGAATATTTTTTGCGTATTGTTAGTTAAAAAAAAATTATTTTTGTACAAAAAGGGACAAAAGAAACAAGTGAGAGTGTAACATTCTCTTTTTACCTCCAAAATGTAAAAAAATGATAGGGAGTTTTTTGGCGGTGGACCTTTCTTTTCGTGGAAATGTTTACAAATTGATTTATTATGATGTCTTCGCAATTTTATCATTAATATTTTTATAGAAATCTCCACAAAAAAGGGTGGACAGAAAAAAAAACTAATTTTCCAATTAACTTGACCCAACTGCATGACATTTTCTTTCATAAAAATATTTCATATGCTTAAATACACTGCGTGACAAAACTAACCACTATTTTAGAAAACAAGAGGTACGACCATCATTTCAATATATTTCGGACATGCTGAATCGAATGGCGTACTCCGTTTTTCGATGTATGGTACAGTTTTCTTGTAAAATGTCATTAAAGATTGGCTGATTTTCAGCTGCTTTTTTAACAAAAAAAATTCCAAAGCTAATGATTTGTAAATTTTATGGCATGGAAAACAAAGATATTACTTTTAGCAATATTTCTAATATAAATTTGGTTTAAAGCTTTTAATCTTAAGCCCTTAAATTCGCGGATTTCTTCATTTTTTTAAGTTTTCGCGAAATTAACCGCTAAATTGGTCTCTGATAAAAAACTTGCATTTTGTGGATCATAAAGGCGTTCATGACACTACGAATAGTGGACAAAAAACATCTATGTTATATATACCATCATGATGAAAACCGCGAAAACCCGTTTTTTTGTATATGGCAGCATCACTTTAGGAGATGATTTGAGGCTTCATCTTTTAGTATATAATGTGGGAACCTTAAACAATGAACTGACCCAAAATTTGTCCAAAAAAGTTTTCATTTGCAAAAGTTATCTTAACAAAAACTATAATTATTGTATTGCAAACACTGAAATAATAGTTTTTGTTAAGATAACTTTTGCAAATGAAAACTTTTTTGGCCGAATTTTTGATCAGTTAGTTGTTTAAGGTTCCCACATTATATACTAAAAGATGGAACCTTAAATCATCTCGTAAAGTGATGCTGCCATATACAAAAAAACGGTTTTTCGCGATTTGCATCATGATGGTCCATATAACATAGCTGTTTTTTGTCCACTATTCGTATTGTTAGGGATGCATTTTTGATTCATTAAAAGCAAGTTTTTTATCAAAGACCAATTTGGCTGTTAATTTCGCGAAAACCTTAAAAAATGAAGAAATTCGCAAATTTAAGGGATTAAATTGAAAAGCTTTAAACCAAATTTGCATAAGAAATGTTGCTACAAGTCATATCTTTGTTTTCCATGTCATAAAATTTATAAACCATTTACTATGCAATTTTTTTTGTTAAAAATCTGGCTCGAAATCAGCAAATCTTTACCGACATTTTGCAAGAAAACTGTACCATACATCGAAAAACGGAGTACGCCATTCGAATCAGCATGTCCGAAATACATATATAGAAATGATGGTCGTAACTCTTGTTTATTTTTTAGTGTTCCGCAGTGATATATAACAAAAAATGTAAAAAAAAATTTCAGAGGTAGCTTTATTTTTACAAGGGGGAAATTTGTTCTCCCTGGTCTGATTTTGTCAATTTTCGAACTGAAGCATCCAAACTGCAGGGATTTAGTTCGTTTTGAATTGGACTGCATCATGTCTTCAACAGATGGGTGGACATCGCTTGAATGTCTTAGAATTAATCTTTAATCAAGGATAAATATACCTTTTTTATTTTGACGATTTTTTTACGATTTTTGTGAATGGGATGACGATTTTGACGATTTTTTTATAAAAATGGTGCATTTTTGACGATTTTGTTTACAACAATTCTGGCAACCCTGCTAGGACCCCATAAAGTATATATATTCATGATCCTCGATCGATTTTAAGTCGATTTAGCGATGTCCGTCCGCCCGTCCGTCCGTCTGTCTGTTAAAAACACGTTAACTTTCAAAGGGCTAATCCTACTGCCGCTTGGCATATATATTTTAAATTAACCACGGCTGGTTGGTATTGCATTTCAGCGAGATCGGTCCAGTGCACACAGGGCCACCATGATCCAATTCCGGCCAAAAGTGTTTATCGTTGTTGGATCCGTCTGAAAATGTGCTTTTAGAGGAATTCGAGGTCGCTGATTTCAAAATTTAGCTAAAACCAAAAAAATCAAAATGGCGGATCCAATATGGCGGACAATTTTTTTTTTAAATTGTACGATTGAACTCAAATTTTGTTTTATGCGGGTCTTGGAGTTACTGAATAAGAATTATTACTCCGAATTTTGAAAAACAAAATGGCGGACTAAATATGCTTCTTAAAGCTTAAAGAATGATCCAACTCCGGCCAAAAGTTTTTATCGTTGATGGATCCGGCTGAAAATGTGCTTCTAGAGTATTTCGGGGTCGCTGATTTGAAAATTTAACTAAACAAAAAAAATTAAAATGGCGCATCCAATATGGCAGACAAATTTTTTTAATAATTGTCCGATTTAACTCAAATTTTGTTTTAAGGGAGTCTTGGAGTAACTGAATCTGAATTACTGGCGTGAATTTTGAATTTGGCACATACATTTGTCGTTCTTCTGTTCTGATTTGTATTGAATTTCAGCTCAATCGGTCCAGTAGTTCAAAAGTTATGAGCAAAACCTGAATTTCAGATTGGTTTCACGTGTTAAAAAACCGTTAAACAAGCACAAAAAAATAATTAGCCACAAAAATATTTTAAAAAGTATTTTTACCACCCAAAAATATTTTTACAAAAAAAAATCACACTCTAAAAAAATTTTACACTCCAAAAAAATTTTACACCCACTCGAATTTAACTTTTCTACTTGTTTTTTTTTTTACAAAAATGACAAAAAAAAGTTTTTTTTACTGAAAATAAATTATTTTTAATCAATATTGTTCGTTTTTTTCACGTTTAAAAATGGCATTGTGGAGGGTATTCATAGATTCGGCCAAGTCGAGTTTAACTTTTCTATTTGTTTTCCTTCACCTTTCCATAGAGCTTTAAGCAAACTTTTATTTAATTTGAGCCATATCCCATCAGTTTATTTTCTACAGCCTTCGCGGTCTGTTTGTTGACTACAGCCTTCGCGGTCTTCAGTCTCCGCGGTCTCTTTGTTTACTACATCCTTTGCGGTCTCTTTGTTTACTACAGCCTTCCTTGTCTGGCCTTGTATCTAATTATCAGCGTACTACAGCTTTCGCGCTCTGTCCGTTTACTACAACCTTCGCGGCAAGTTCAACTTTGTATTATTTCTAGTTTTACTAATTGTAAGCTACAATTGTTATCTACCCGTCTACCGTCATTACCAGAGGGAGAAATATTATATACGATTCCATTACCGAAGATTCCGTCAACCCGAATCGATAATCGTTTCCCTACATTAAAAAAAAAACTGTAATGTTAGCAATAAAAGCTTGTAAACCTACAAAAAAAATTTGCTGATTTTGAACCCACAATTTTTTTGGTAAAGTTAGCAAAAATGTTTTGCCAAAAATTAGTTAACTGAAATTTTTTTTATTTCAACTTAGTTCATACACATTTGAGGACCCCATTGGGTTCTGATCCGATAGGTCCAGACCCCGATGGGCCTAGACCTAGTTGGGTTCCTTAAAAATCGTCATAGTTTTTGACCCAACATTTGAGTCCGTTTCGCTCTACCTTGCTTAGTTTTTGAGATACGTGATTTTAAGGGACCACTGGGGTTTTGAGAATTACAAAACTCGATAACTTCAAAAATATTACTCGGAGAGCTTTTGATTATTTTGCGGTCTTGTTCTACGTGTTGAGAGCTACAAAAATGCTTTTGGACTTTTTGTTGTGTCTGCAATATTTATCGAGATATGAGCATTTTCATTTTTTCGGGAATGCTAGCTTTTTTGGATCCAAAGTTAGGACCCATTTGGGTCCACACATGTGAAGAGGACCGTCGATACTATGGAGAGCCCGAGAACCAAAAATGGCCTCCATTTTGCTCTATCTGGCTTAGTTTCCGAGATAGCGCCATTTTAAGTTTTCTGAAAATAAAAAAAAAATCTACCATTTATTTTTGCTAATGTTAGCAAAAAAGCTTGTACAAATTTGGTCAACTCAATTTTAAATTTAGCAAAAAAAATTAGTTCAAACTTTGTTTAAAATTGCTAATGCGCTAAATGAAGTTTACAAGATATTTTTGCTAACATGCTAATCTCAACAAAAAATTTGCTAAAAGTTAGCTAACCAGCATTAGCAAAAAAAAATAGTAAATCTACTAATGTATTATTTTGCCAATATCCGAAGACGCTTGATATGCTAAAGTAATATACCGAGAAAATACGAAGTCTTGCATCGTACGACAACAACCGAATAAAGAAGAAGACAATCGTTGCTATTCGTGAATGAAATATTAATAAATTGTAACTGAAATTTAATATTCCATAAAGCAAATGTTTATTTTAAGCCCCAGAAAGACTAAATAATTCGTGTTATCCCTTAAGGTAAGTGGTTTCTCAAACCGACCCTGAATACGACTGGACTACCT
The DNA here is from genome assembly GCA_963921195.1 of Pegoplata infirma. Classification (NCBI taxonomy): domain Eukaryota; kingdom Metazoa; phylum Arthropoda; class Insecta; order Diptera; family Anthomyiidae; genus Pegoplata; species Pegoplata infirma. The sequence continues at coordinate 33,245,566 of OY992536.1, forward strand.
CAGCGGAGGACAAAGCCCATGTTACAAACTTTAATAAAAACGTAACTCAAACAAAAAATAAAGCCTACTTTTAATAACATTTCAATAAAACAAATTGTAGCATACTTTCAGGCTCTTGTAAAAAAAAATCATTGCAAACATTTTATAACATTTAAATTTTCTATTAAAACTTTTGTTTTTATTCTTTAACAAACTTTCTATAAAAAAGATAAAAAAATCTTTTTCTTTTATTTTTTTTTTCTTCAGTAAAACCATAAATCAATTTGTAAGTGCGTTTATTTCAAGTAAATATACACTTTGAACTGTTTTTGTACCCTTCAACTACAGTTTGGGGGTATATTCACTATGTCATTTCATATGTAACGCAGCTAAATATCGGTCTAAGGACCCATAAGAACTACAGTTGAACCTCGATTATCCGGCCCTCTACTAGCCGGTGCCTCTATTAACCGGCATGCTGTGTGTTTGTTTTTTACCTCTATTATTCGTGCTTTACCTCTACTATCCGTGCAATTCATACATGTACGTACATATTGTATTTTTTGTTATTTTTTTTACCTCTATTAACCGTGCTTTACCTCTATTATCCGTGCAATATATTCACGAACATATACAAATGTAGAAAAATATATAACCTCTTTCAACCGTGTTTTTCGATTATCCGTGCTTAGTCCGGTCCCGTGCAACCCGGATAATCGAGGTTCAACTGTATATATTATTGATCGGTGATGGATTCTAAGATATAATCTGAATGTCCGAGTGTCTTGGAATGTCCGATTGTCTGGGGAGGACATTATGAAGTCTAAAATAAGAGTGATAGAAGTCTGAAAGTTCTTGAATGGGAAAGTCGGACCAGAGAGAAAAATGTTCCCCCTTGAAAAACTAGAACTACCTTAGAAAAACTAATTTATTTTGCATGTTGTTTTTGTATATTTTTCTTAAATAATATAAATATTTTCATATCATATAAAGTTCATCGACCAGCACTTGTACCAAGGGGAGCGGAAAACGTAGATTTTTTAGGACCGTCCCTTTTTATGGGCGTGGATAAAAAAAATAATTTAAATAGTGATAAGAATGTACTAATTAAGTGCAAAAAACATAATTAATTTATTCGACAAAATTTGTCGCGAGGGGGAAGGTGTCCCCACACGTCTCCCACCGTCCCCTTTCCCCCAAGGAAAACACCCCAGGCATTTAAAAAAAAAAATTTTTAATTTTTTTTAAATTTTTATCCATTTTGTAGGGTATAAAAGATTCGGCACATTCGATCTAACCACTCTCACTTGTTCATATATGGTTACGTATTTCCCCTAACACTTTTGTTATTTTCTCCCATTATAATTCCCTTAGCGGTATTAGATGACTTAACATTGTTGTTCAAGAATAAATTTTCTTTTTGCCGTTTCTGTTTATTTTCATTTTCATTTGAAATGGAAAATTGATTTTATTATAACTATACGATGAGCTTCATTTACCTTGACTGGTCAAGCTAAAGTTAGCTTTGTGAAGTGTATGAATGCCACAATAAAGAAAATGTTTTATATTTATTTAAACAAAGTCATATCTATATGTATGTATTTGTATAAAGAAAGTGTTTTTGATTTAAAAAGAAATATTAAAGAAATGTAGTGAAGATTTATGGAAAGAAGTGCTTATTAAAATAACACAAAGCCTAAAAGTAGGCAAATGGTTTATTAAACAAAAGAAAATAATCAATGTTTGATATTTAACTAAATAAATTATATGGTGGACTTAAATTAAAATTGACGTAACTAAAAAATTCGGGCGGCTAAATTTCATAATCGATAGCGATCGAAATTTAACTCGAACGGGACATTTTTAATTTTTCTGTGTGTCTAAAATTATGCTTTGCCTCCATAACACACATTTTTATTCAATTAAGTGTTTTGTGGTTTTTAGTATCAAAATTTCACGTAGATTACTTTTACTGAATTTGTTAATAAGCCTAAAAGTAGACTTTACAAAACTCTCATTACAAATCCTTAAAGTAAACTACAAAAAACATTTAACTAAGCCTTTAACACACGTGTTAATCACAAAAAAAAAAACAATTAAAATTTATAAAAATTTTTTTAAAAATAAACTAAAACTCTTTTCAGACCATTAACTTTATTAAGTGTTAAAATTGTATTTTTTTTTTTTAGAAAAAAAATCTCATTATAATTCATAATAACACAAAATCACATATTACATATTTTTTTTTACCCTCTAACAACAATCATCATTATCAACAACTTAAAAACAACAACTGTAGCATCATTGTAAGCAGCAACATCAGAGCTAGCAACAACATCAGTAGTTGTTGTGTGTTTGGGAAAATGTAGGAAAATGGAAATGAAAACATCAATATCATAAAATACTTAAATGCATTTAAAACATTATAATGATACTTAACAGACACTCACTCACATAGACATTCATACATACTACTAGGGTTGCCAGACGGCCTGGAATGGCCTGGATTTTCCAGTTATTTGAGGTCTGGTCCAGTTTCCAGTTACAACAAAATTTATCCAGTTGAAAAAGAATTTCGTTTATTTTAACAATTACTTTTTTTTTATTTAATATTTTTTAAATTTTTTGGGACTACTTTTTGAATAAAACATTAATTATAAATATACGGAAAATGTGCTCTATTTGCTGCATTTTCACTAATTTTTTTACAACTTTTTCGAGCATTTTGGCCAGTCTAGCGTTGATTTCGGCACGAATGTTTTCAATGAGATCGTCGATGATTTAAGGATTCTTGGATTACATTTTTCTTTTAAAATAACCCCACAAAAATATGTCTGGATGGGTCAAATCTGCAAATGATGGTCAATTGTTGTCGCACTCTTTTGACTCCTCACGTCCCGGAAATTTTAACTGTTCTCCTAGATTTCCAGATTTGACCACTTTGGACTTAATTTTGTGGGGTTATTTAAAAACAAAAATATACTCTAACAATCCTCAGGCCGATGACGAAAAAGTAATAGAAATGCTTAAAAAAGGCACATTTCGCCGCACAGTGGTCAATTTCGCGAGATAGCGGTCAAAACTCTATAACTTTTGACCGGATTGGTATTTTTTTACGCAATTTGTTTTGTTCAATAGGAGGGACTTTAAGCTTCAATTTGCGTGTTCAAACGTAAAAATCGACTGATAGGAACGTAAGTAATGTGGAGTTAAAAATGCATTTTAATTTTTTGTTGAATTTCCATGTAAAAGTTGAATATTTTGACATTTTAAATAGGTATTTTTTTTATAATTTCTTATTTTTTTCAATCGTATTTTACAACCAATACTTATTTATTATTCCTAAACTTAATTTTGGTCAGATAATGCCAACATTTGACCCCTGACATTTATTTAGTCTCAATATTTACAGGTCCTTTGTCCTTTTGATAGGTACTACTTAGGATAGGTGCTTTTGATAGGTCCAGGGATATGTCCTTTTGATAGGTCCTAGGATAGGTCCTTTTGATAGGTCCAAGGATAGGTCCTTTTGATAGGTCCTACGATAGGTCCTCTTGATAGGTCCAAGGATAGGTAATTTTGATAGGTCCTAGGATAGGTCCTTTTGATTGGTCCAAGGATAGGTCCTTTTTATAAGTCCAAGGATAGGTCCTTTTGATAGGTCCTAGGATAGGTCCTTTTGATAAGTCCTTCTGATAGGTTCTTTTGATAGGACCAAGGATAGATACTTTTGATAGGTTCAAGGATAGGTCCTTTTGATATGTAAAAGGATAGGTCCTTTTGATAGGTCCAAGGATAGGTCTTTTTGATAGGTCCAAGGATCCACAGGTTGATATGTAAAAGGATAGGTCCTTTTAATAGGTCCAAGGATAAGTCTTTTTGATAGGTCCAAGGATAGGTCCTTTTGATAGGTTCAAGGATAGGTCCTTTAACTGGTCCTAGGATAGGTCATTTTGATAGGTCCAAGGATAGGTCCAAGGATAGGTCCTCTTTCCAAGGATAGGTCCTTTTTGGTAGGTCCTTTTGATATGCAAAAGGATAGGTCCTTTTGATAGATCAAAGGATAGGTCCTTTTGATAGGTCCAAGGATAGGTCCTTTTTATAGGTCCAAGGATTGGTCCTTTTGATATGTAAAAGGATAGGTCCTTTTGGTAGGTCCAAGGATATGTCCTTTTGAAAGGTCCTACGATAGGTCCTTTTGATAGGTGAAAGGATAGGTCCATTTGATATGTAAAAGGATAGGTCCTTTTAATAGATCATGGTCCTAGGATAGGTCCTTTTGATAGGTCCAAGGATAGGTCCTTTTGATAGATCAAAGGATAGGTCCTTTTGATAGGTCCAAGGATAGGTCCTTTTGATTGGTCCAAGGATAGGTCCTTTTCATAAGTCCAAGGATAGGTCCATTTGATAGGTCCTTCTGATAGGTTCTTTTGATAGGACCAAGGATAGATCCTTTTGATAGGTTCAAGGATAGGTCCTTTTGATATGTAAAAGGATAGGTCCTTTTGATAGGTCCAAGGATAGGTCTTTTTGATAGGTCCAAGGATCCACAGGTTATTTCCATTGGTTTAAAATTTATTTGCAATTTACAGGTATTTAAGTTATGTAATATTAGATGGCAATAAAATCATTTTTACCTTTTCCAAATGAATTGCCAGATACCACATAATTTGAGAGTTCTATTGTTATTTTTGTCAAAAGTTTGATACACCCTTCTATGTGGACTAGGTCCAAATATGGGCCAACTTCTCCTAATTTCAACAGAAATATTTTTTGGGTCAATAAGAACTCTTGTACAAAATTTCATCAAAATATATGCATAACAGCCACTTCCACATACAAATTACTTCTCAAAAAATATGACGTGCATTTGTACCGAATATCTTACCTTGGGTCAGAAAAATTGCTGTAGCTCAAAAAGTGCAGTCCCGATGCATGGACATGTATATATAGGAATGTAGGGGAGAGTAAGGACTACAAAATAGTAAATTTGTGTTTTGACTCAGCTTGACTCACAGGAGTTGTGCTCTATGAATTAGGAAATTTCCGAGAAATTTTACCTTTTTTAAAAAAAATATTTAAATTGTTCTGAAAACAGTAGAGCTTCAATTTTTTTACCAGTAATAGGAAATAAGTTAAGTTACAACACAAAATTTATTTCGTCCAAAAATCTTGAAAAACAAAAAAGTTATGATCATTTAAACTTTAAAAATTAACTAAAAATATCATAAATTTACTAAATTCTGAAAAAGCCCATTTTGGACCACCCTGTTCTTAGTGAAATAGTTGAAATAGAGTTCTAATTTTTTGGCTCCCGAGGTTTACTACTGTCTACTTTCATATGAGTCTAATAACTTTAAAATCGGAGAACAAAAACCAAAAGGAGTTTTGGCCGCTATCTCAAAATATTGACCACAGTGCGCCGTAGCAAATAGTGACGGCCATTTAGTCCAAAACAAAAATATGTGTCTCACATATGAAAATCGGTTGATTTTTTTCTTCAAATTATTAAAAAAAAAATTATGTATGGGTCCAGTTACTTAAACAAAATCCAGCTGAAAATTTTCCATTATCCAGTTATTTGACTTCTAGTATCTGGCAACCCTACATACTACATACACAGTAACAACTATGTATGTACTTGGGGAAAAAATCAAATTATAATATAAGTTACATACATGAGAGTATAGAGCTTATTTACTAGAAAAATGGCATAACTAAAAAAAATATATTTTGCAAAAAAAAAGAGCCGATACATATGAAATGTAAGATATTAATATAAAATTTTTGTATACAAATGAAAAATTCTACAGCATTAAATAAAAAACGCGTTTTTTTATCTGTAACGTTGTTCTGGCAAACAAGCGATATTTATATGTTACATTAGACCGGCATTTTTTTATCGCAAAAAACTTTTTCTATCGATTTGAACTTCCGGGCAAATTTTTATTCTCCAAGGCCTAAAACTTGTGTAAAACAAATTTCAGGCCAATCAAAGTTTTGGATTTTTAAAAATTTAATAAAAATAAAAAAATATGGAAGACAATGGATTAGACCTTATCTGTTTATATCTATTCATATATGATCACGTCTGATTAGATATAATTTTATCTGAAATGAACACAATCGAGATCTAATTATGTCCCGGATTTGGTCAACAATGGCACATATTTGTCATTTTATTATATCTAATCAGATACAATTATATACAATCAGATGCAATTATATATTGTCAGATTAAATCAGATCTGACAATATATAATCAGATCTTAAATAAATTTTAAGATCGGTAAAATGGTTTCCGAGATATCGCTATTTGAAATTTGAAAAAATGGCAGGTTATTTCTTAGCTCAAGAAATTTTTTAAAAATATCTAAAAATTTCTTTTCCTTGACCATTTTATAGAGCTTGAGACTTTCATTTATTTGGGTTAAATCCGATCATTTAAACTCGTAGCGCCCTCGTAACAAAAATTTGGATATTTGAAATCGGACGAGCGGTTTTTGAGATATCGCCATTTGAAATTTGTCAAAAAATTTCCAAAAATGGTGGGTTATCCTATGTTTAGAGATTTAAAAAAAAATCTCAACATTTCCTTCATAGAGCTTGAGGCAATGCTTTATTTAAACTTAATTTGAGCCAAATCAGACCATTTGAATCCATGGCGCCCTTTGAGCAAAGTTTGAGTTTTTTTAGAAAATTTTCGCCTAATCTCTAAACTTTGATCGGAGGGCGCCAGGGGTTAAAATGGTCTGATTTGGCACAAATTAAATTTTAATTAGGTCGCCTCAGTAGGCTAGTTGGTAGCGTGCTAGCCTTTGAGTCTGGGGGTCTTGAGTTCGATTTCCACCATAGGCCTTGGTCTGTTTCGCTACAACGAGACAATGGTCACTGTCACCCGTCTCGGTTAGGTTAATTTAGTATATAATTTGTTATTACTTATATGTTAAAAATTCAATAAATAAATAAGTTTTATTTAAAGTTTGTGGCAAGCTTTATGAAAACAAAATTTGAGATTTTTTCAAAAAATTTCTTGAACGTATTAAAAACCGCCCATTTTTGTAAATTTTTGACAAAATTAAAATGGCTATATCTTGAAAACCGCTTGACCGATTTCCGAAATTTTTTGATATTTGTATTTACCATGCCAAAATAAGCAAACGAGTAAGAAAGTTATAGTCGGTCAAGACCGACCATATGATACCCCACAACAGTGTTATCCGGAAAATGGGTCCCAAGTCCAAACATGGACCGATTGGATCTATCTTTTGTTAGATCTTTATTTAGTGTAGAAGATCAAACAGGTAAAATTTTAGTGGAATTGGTTTATTTTTTGCCAATAGACCGATTTTACTGAATATCGGTCGAAATTTTTATATGGGGGACTAAGTTCGCAAATGGTCCAATTATATTCCGATTTGATTATGTTACGTTTAACACCTAAAAATTAAATTTTTGTCAAATATTTCCATTTTTATGAATTTTGAGGGAATTATTTGAATATCGGGAGGGTGGTGTGTATGGGGACTACCAGAAAGACTGACCCGATTCCTTTGAAAATTGGATGATGATTCGTACATCTAAAATATGATTACCTGTTAAAACATGTAAAAAATTTAATTTTTCAGAGCCTGCTTTAGATCTTTAAGAAGAAAGTTTTTCCCCCTGGGCCGATTTTGCTCATTTACAAACTTAACCGGCTAACGATCATAAGACAAATTCAGGAGTCTAACCCTTTTATATCTTCCACTTAGTGGTAGAGGGTATATATAAGTTTGTCATTCCGTTTATAACTCATCGAAATATCGGTCTAGAACCTCATAAAGTATATTATCGATCAGTGATCGATTTTAAGACATTCTAGCGATGTCCATCTGTCTGTCCGTCTGTAGAAATGGTGATCACGGCCAAAGTGCTCAACAGATATGACTTAGACTTATCATAATTACTTGTTGCTGTCCTAAGCAGTTTTGTATTGCATTTCAGCGAAATTGGTTCAGCAATTCAAAAGTTATGAAAGAAAATGTAAGGACACCTCGAAAATTTTGGTACATTCAACATAACCTAAAAATACAAAATGCTTTAATTCTGCTGCTGGTTGACACATGTGAGCAGAATTGATCACCAAATGGTATTTAAACAAGTACAAACATAATTTTTTCCAAAAAAAAAATTCGCGGATTTTTTTTTTTCACCAAAAATTTTTTTTAAATGTAGTAAAACTGCATTTACAGTTTTTTATTTCGTGATCCTGTTTTTTTTAAGGACTTAAAAGTTTTAAAGGATTAAATTTTATAAAATATTTTTTTAGTATTTTTACTTGTCCTTGGATGCCTCTAGTGATAGCAAATGATATAGGAGGATCTCCCCTAATTTTTCTATTTTATTTTTTTACATATCAGGAAAAATGGGTAAGTTACGTCCTTTCATAACTTTATCCTTCAATATAATTCAACATTTTCAACAAAATATTTTGATACAGTTTTCAAACGACTTTATTCACACCCTTGTATCCTAATATGGTAAAATAAAAAATGGAAAATTTAGGAGAGATCCTCATCTTTCATTTTCCATCACCAGTGGCATCCTAGGACAAGTACAAATATTTCAGAAATATTTTACAAAGTGTATTCTTTAAAAGTCCTTTTAAAAGGATCACGAAATGAAAAACAGTGAATGCAGTTTTACTTCATTTGATCTCTAATTTCAGACGTATATTACAGGTTCATGTTTAATATTGGCTGTCGAACGGTGTTATCAATGCATTCGGCAAGGCCGAATTTAATTTTTTTACTTGTTTTATTTTAGACTTCAACGTGTTATATACATACGGATCTGGAATCAAGAAAACATACTCTGTGAAGTCCCAGACTGATATTTCAATTCGTTACACACGGATTGACAAAGTGAGTATAATATAAAGTCGGAAGGTATTTTTTTTATATTTCGAAAATCTAAAATTTTGGGTGGAAATTTTCCATAACCCCAAAACTTTGATCGAAGGGCATCACGGGTAAAAATGATTGAATGCGGCTCAAATTATAATTTACTGAAAGTATGTCTCAAGCTCAATGAAATGGACAATTGAAGAAATTTTGAGATTTTTTTTTTTAAATTTCTTGATCGTAAGAAAAATCCCTTTTTTGGCAAATTTCAAATAGCGATATCTTGAAAACCGTTTGACCGATTTTAAAAATTTTCTAATATTCGTGTTTATTGCAACAAAGTTTATAAACGTGTTGGACGACATGTTTTTTTAAGTTTTCAAAAATCCAACACTTTGATCGCCAGGCGCCACGGGTTCACTCAAAAAATTATGTAGGTAAGTTCCAGTTAATATTCACTCAAAACAAATGATATTTTATTAACCATTCCATTGATTTTTCATTTAAAATAAAATCATATTACATCAATTTTTAATGTTTATTTAATGACTAATTAAAACATTAAAAAACTAATGAATATTCTCTTATTTTGTATTAAACAAGTAAGAAAATTATGGTCGGTCAAGACCGACCATATAATACCCTACACCAGAGTTTCCCGGAAAATGGGTCCCCAGTTCAAACATGGACTGATTAGATCTATATTTTGTCAAATCTTTAATAAGTGTAAAAAGCACTCACTAATCAAATTTGAGTGGAATAGGCTTATTTTTGTTGACAATAAATCCCTCCAACTGAATATCGGGCGAAACTTCCACATGGGACCTAAGTCCAAAAATGGTCCGATGATAATCAGATTTGATAAGGTTATTAAAGTACGCGTTTAACATAAACAAACAGAATTTTAAAAAAATATTTTCTATTTTCATGAAATTTGAGAGATTTATGTAAAAATCGGGAAGGTGGTTTGTATGGGGGCTACAAGAAGAACTGGTCCGATTTCTTTAAAATTCGGAATGGTGATTTGTGTGGATAAAACACGATTACCTGCCAAATTTCGAAAAGATACCTGTTAAAATGCGGCTAGTAGAGTCATTTGAGCCAAAACTAAAGAGGACCTTTGTATGGGGGCTAGGTTTAAATATGGACCGATTTTTTCCAATTTGAATAGGCTTCGTCCTTGGGCCAAAAGAGGCATAAGTTTCAAATTTCAAGTCAATTGATTAAGAATTGCGACCTGTATCGTGTTTACACCGTTTACATGGACAGACAGACGGACGGACGGACGGACGGACGGACGGACATCGCTAAATCGACTCAAAAAGTGATTCTAAGTCGATCGGTATACTTAAAAGTGGGTCTAGGACCAATATTTCGGGTAGTTACAAACATCAGCACAAACTCATTATACCCTGTACCACAGTGTGGTGTAGGGTATAAAAATTGAATGTAACTTAAAATTTATTTTCAATACAGTATTTTTTTTTTAAACTACAGAAAAAGTAGAAAACAAGAAATCCTTAATAAAATAATTGATTTTTCTTTACAAAAAACTTTACTGATTACTTTTTCAAATGAACTGCAAACAGTTAATGACATAATTTTCTTAGTGTTAATTTAATCCGATAGGCCTTAAATTTTTCCACATAAGTTTTTGGCCAGGATAATAAAAATTTTACCGCACATTCAAAATCGGAAGAAAAAAGGTCGGTCTAATGTTACACATCGTCGACTGGTCTGCTAAAAGTTCTATAAGCAAGTTTGTTTGTGATTTTTATTGCTTATGTCTTTGTTAAACCTAATTGATTTTAATAGACATGTCAAGATTTTTTACACATAGAACATTTTGCAGGCCAACCGACGATATACATATTAAGCACACATGTATAACAGCATCAAAGTGCATGTGTGTTAAATTATAATAAAAGCAAAAAGTTTTTAGTAAAGGAATGTTTTAATGAATTTGTTAAAACAAATTAACAGTCAGCCACAAAGTAGACTACACAAAAAAATGCTTCAAAGAGTGATTGCAAAACGCAAACGATTAAGCCTTAAAATGAACCCGAGGATTAAGCCTTTAAGCCACACAACACAAAAAACTCACGATTAAGCCCAAAAATAGTCCACAGAAAACTCACCATAAAGAGTTAAATTATGTCTGTTGAAATCGCGAGCACAGACAAAATATCACACAGCGATGACTTTGTCTATAATATAGATCAGTGATGGGCATTTTTGTAATTCCGATTCCCGCGGGAATAGGCTAAAAAATGCTGCTTGTGCGCAGTCGACTCACGTACACTATAAAATTCTGTTGCTTTAGCAAATTTTTTGATTTTTCTTTTGCTACACTACACACACAAGCATAAATGTTATAGTATGTGTGTGCGCATCACTGATATAGATACATGACAATGCTTCAAGAATTTTGTTATTGCCTTTGAGAAGTATGGGTTCAGCGGTTCGAAAGCTAGGTACTTGGAAAAATTTTCTATAATCAACATAATCTAAAAATTAAATATACTTTTTTTATTACTTTTTTGTTAGTACAGATCGAGCACAGGCTCTCATTATATTTGTTTTAAAGGTTCAAGCTGAAAAATTTAGAAGATAATTGAATTTCTAAAAATAATAGACATTTCTGGTATTCACATACCGATCTCAAACACTCCAGTTATAGTGTGATCATCAGTAAAATTTTAAATGTAGTTTTTTTTTGTTAATAGGTATTTTTTTTCATATATGTGAATTTTTATTAACATTTATACCCCAGTCTGGAATCGAACCACGAATATATATTTTGCCATATTCATACCAGTAACAATACAGGCTGTTCGTTGCCTTAGACGTCACAGCCACAACATTTTTAGAATACGCTAAGACAAATACACGCTTTGTGTTCTATTACTGCTGTGTTTTTAACATATTAATACTTTGAAATCTTATAATTACCCAGCAAAATTTCCTGTTCCAAACAATCGGGGGCCAGAACTCATTATATTGTCCTGCACTCCATTCTACTTAACATTCCGGAATCAATGATGTTGTTTGAAATTGTCCCAAAAGCAACTAGTTTTTTAAATTACACTACTGAACATTAAAAAAATTGTTGCGACTGAGACGCTACTTTACACAGTTAATTGTTCTAGTGACAACAAATCTGGTCTTCAAACTTTTCCATCACATCAGGTTTTTGAGAAAATCGAGATTCAAGTTCAAAAAAATCGCCGTTTTGTGCATTTTAGGCAACTTATAGCGGATGAATCCTATGTGATAGCGACTTTAAAATAAGTCGAGGGTAAAGCTTAAACATTGCTCTTAAGGATGCAGAACTCATTTGGTCAGTCGCCTTAACTTTTAGGGCACCAAAAACGATTTTTTCCACTAATCATCAAAGTTGATGCGAATGATACGCCATCTTATACACATGACTACAATTATTCTCCTGGTCATAAATCCTGTCTCCAAACTTTTTCATTACATCAGGTTTTTGAAAAATTTAAAATTCAAAAAATCTCGTTTTTAAACATAACTGACAACTCATGACGGATGAACCCGATCTGCTTAGGCCTTAAAAATAAGTCAAAGGTAAAGTTTAAACATTGCTCTTTGAGATGCGTAATTCATTTGATTATTTGGAGCACCAATTGTCTTTTAATATGACATTTTGGCCTAAAAACGGGTTTTTCCGATACTGGGGAATAATAAATACATTATTGAAAGACAATTGGGGCCCAAAAGGTTAAGGCGACTGGCCAAATGAATTCTGCATCTCATAGAGCAATGTTTAAGCTTTACCCTCGACTTATTTCAAAGTCGCCATCACATCGGGTTCATCAACTATGTGTTGCCAAACATGCCCAAAACGGCGATCTTTTTAAACATTGTCCTAAATTTTCTCAAAAACTTGATGTAATGGAAAAGTTTGGAGACCGGATTTTGGCAAGAAGAAAAATTATAATAAGGGGTCATCCCAGTCGCATTTTCGACCGCATCTACCTAAACGTAGATCCTATGGGTCATGTCTGGGCTATCGACCCATTGTCACGCCTAACACTGGTGTAGGGTATTATATGGTCGGTCTTTAACGACTATAAATTTGTTACTTTTTTATTTATTTGTTCTCATTCAAATCAATTGTTGTTATTCAACAAATTAAATTCTTTCTTCTTCTCTTTCGTAGGAAAAATTCAGTTTATTTTTTATTTTAATTAATATTTTAGATTTTATTCAATAGTTCAACCTTGAAATATTTATTTTCATTCCATTTAATAGTGGGTTTGGTCATAGCAATATTTTCTAGCTGTACTTGCTTCTACATACAGTAGAGGGAAAAATAATAAAGATATTAAGAAATGTTAAATTCATATATTATAATTAATTTTAATTATGGCGCCCAAAGTGGGACCCAAATAAAAAGTTTTGAAATTACGCTTATTATCTTAATAGCACCATACTTGGGACGCATGAAAATGTTTTGTTTCATTGAGTTTGTAAAGCAAGTTTATAATTGATTTGAATTATGGCGCCCAACGTGGGGCACAAATCAAAAGTTTTATGTGATTGACTTTTCTTATAATTGTTTTCAATTATTGGAGAATTGAAAACAAATTAAATCAAAATTATGATTAATTTTTATTAAAAAATAAAAATTGTTTTATTCGACCTTTAAAATATTATATTTTGAGGATGTTTATTCTGGCTCGAGGTCATTATTTTCTTTACTTATTAGCATAATTTTCAAGAAAATTATTTTTTTTTGTTTTAAATTTATTTATGTTGGTCATTTTGCAAGACTTAATCGACACGTGTTTCGGAATTTGTCAAGATTCCATTGTCAAGATTATTTAGCAAAAATAGAAACGATTTACTACAAAGTAGCAAACGAGTCTAATGACAAATCGTTTGTGCACAAATTAAAGTTTTAATACATATTCGACTCTATCCACAATGTGAATTAGAAAGACGAAGAAATTGTACTATACGAAAGACGAAGAAATTGTACTAAGTATACGATTGTCAATAACCAACAAAAATATTTAAAACATTTTTGTTGGTTATTGACAATTGTTGCCTTACTAGTATAGTACAATTTCTTCGTCTTTCTAATTCACATTGTGGATAGAGTCGAATATGTATTAAAACTTTAGTTTGTGCACAAACGATTTGTCATTAGACTCGTTTGCTACTTTGTAGTAAATCGTTTCTATTTTTGCTAAATAATCTTGACAATGGAATCTTGACAAATTCCGAAACACGTGTCGATTAAGTCTTGCAAAAATGACCAACATAAATAAATTTAAAACAAAAAAAAAAAAAAATAATTTTCTTGAAAATTATGCTATGAGAATATCATGGTTTTAATAAGTAAAGAAAATAATGACCTCGAGCCAGAATAAACATCCTCAAAATTATTTTACAAAAATAAATTGGCAAATTGGCGCCCAACGTGGGGCTGTAGTCAAAAACACTTGTTTCTTTTAAGTTTTCTTGCTGAAAATTGTGGAAAGTTATACCGGTACATAGTGGAAAGTTTAATTCTAACGTATTTCCAGTATATCGAAATTTAATAATAGCCACATTATAAGTTGCTCCAAAAAAACTTTAAGATTTTGGTAGGCTACCTCTCATGTTGCCTAATTTATTTTTTTGCCTGGGTTATCCGGATGCGATTTCAAGCAAAATCTTAATCAATTATTATCCGATTTATACAGGATAGAGCTCATCGTATTTAGAATTAAATTTTCTTTAAGAATACGTTTATAAATATGAAAGTTGTTGAAAGAACTACAGTAGAAAAAAATCGATAAACTAGAAAAATTCTCAAAAAATATCAAAAAAATTAGATACTATTTTAAAAATCAATACGTATCTTTCTTATATGTATGGGCAGATTCATACACATAAAAAGCCCTATTCTTCTTCTATCCAAAACAGTTCAAAAATTTAAAATCGGTTGAAAAGTTTCTAAGTAACAAGTGGTTTAGTGAGAAAAGTCACAAAAGAAAACGTTTTTCGACAATAACAATAAAATTTGAGGGTGTCCGGCAAGTTTGATGGGTTTTTTTGTGATCTTTTCGAGAAGAGTTGCAATATTCGTATCGTATCATTGGTTTCGATTTAAGCGCCCAACATGGGACACAAATAAAAAGTTTTGATATTACGCTCATCGTCGTGATGGCGCTCAACATGGGGTCCAACCAAATGATTTTTGTCATTGAATTTATAAAGCCATTTTATAATTGATTTTAATTATGGCGCCCAAAGTGGGACACAAATCAAAAGTTATGTGTGGTTAATTTTTCTTATAGTTGAATTAAATTATTGCAAAATTGGAAACAAATGTAATCAAAATTTTTTTATAAAATGTTATTGTTTTATTGACGGCCAGCGTGGGGCTGCAATTAAAAGACTTTTACATTTTCTTGCAATACATAGTGAAATTCTTAGTTGAAATTTAACTTAATTCAAGATAATTAAAATTCAATGATAGTCACATTATTTAAGGCAGCGTCAAATTTAGTTTGTTAAGGTTTATCCCGTATTTCCTTAGTTGTTTTGGAATAATTTCTTTGTTTTTAATGCATCTTCATTATTTTTCTCTGCACTATTTGTACATGATATTCAGAGTTGAAAAATTCTTATCGTAACATTGATTTAAATTATGGCGCCCAACATGAGACACAAATTAAAGATTTTAAAATTACAAACATCTTAGTAAGTAGTGGCGCCCAACGTGGGGCCCAATGAAATGAATTGTATAAGCATCTTGTTAAAAATTTTAATTATGGCACCCAATGTAGGGCACAAATCCAAAGTTTTGCGTTGTTGATTAATTATACCCTACACCACACTGTGGTACAGGGTATAATGAGTTTGTGCTGATGTTTGTAACTACCCGAAATATTGGTCCTAGACCCACTTTTAAGTATACCGATCGACTCAGAATCACTTTTTGAGTCGATTTAGCGATGTCTGTCCATGCAAACGTTGTAAACACGATACAGATCGCAAAATTTTAAACCTTAGCCTCTTTTGGCCCAAGGACGATGCCTATTGAAATTGGAAAAAATCGGTCTATATTTAGACCTAGCCCCCATACAAAGGTCCTCTTTAGTTTTGGCTCAAATGACTCTAATAACCGCAATATAATAGGTATCTTTTCGAAATTTGGCAGGTAATCATGTTATATCTACACAAATCACCATTCCAGACCGGTTCTTCTTGTAGCCCCCATGCAAACCACTTTCCCGATTTTCACATTAATCTCCCAAATCTCATGAAAATAGAAAATATTTAATTAAAATTCTGTTTGTGTATGTTAAACGCTTACATTAACAACCTTATGAAATCTAATTATCATCGGACCATTTTTGGACTTAGGCCCGCCTCATTTGAAAATTTTGCCCGATATTCAGTAAAAGTTCAAATTAAAGTCAACAGAAAGAAGCCTATTTCACTCAAATTTGATTTAAGAGTGCTTTTTAAACTTATTAAAGATTTGACAAAATATAGATCTAATCAGTCCATGTTTGAACTTGGGATACATTTTCCGGGAAACTCTGGTGTAGGGTATTATATGGTCGGTCTTAACCGACTGTAATTTTCTTACTTGTCATATAATTAATTTAAATTATATAAAAACTAAAAAAAATCGACATCAGAATTACTTTAAAAATTTAAAAACTGGTTATTTCTATTTGGCGCCCAATTTGGGGCCGACAAAAAAATCTTTTAAGTTTTCTTTCGGTACACAGTGGAATCTTTATTTAAAACTTAAGTTAATTCAAGCTCATGGAAAACAGAGTTTGTTAAGGTCGTCCTCATCATTTTGCCCTTTACTGTTTGTACATGTTAAAATGCATTGTGAATTTCAATGTTTTGTGTAAATATTTATATATAAACTTTCGATAAAACTATGAATGACTTTATTTATGTTTAAATGTATGTTGAATGCATATGTAATACAAAGTTAATTCGCCATGTTGCATAATAATTAATAAATAAGGAAATATTTATATGACAATTTTTTTATTTAATTTTTGTAATATTTTGCTAAATACTCAAATGACAGTTGGTTATTTATGGGGACAATGTTTTTGAAATGTAAATGAGGATAGAGAAAGAATAATAAAAATGAAACAAAATTAGAATGTGGTATAAAATTAATGTTACACATTAAAAAACATTGAAATGGGGGTTAAAAGACATATTAAGCGCCAAGGAAAATTATGCAAAAAATTTAAAAATTTATTATTTAAAATTAATAACCAGTAGTGGAATTAAATCACTTTGTGTTTTCAGGTTATTTGAATGTATCGACATTTTCAAGGTGTCCAAAAACTGGTTTTACTGATTTACTGCCTAAAAGTATACTTTAAAATTTTAAAATGCCTTTTCTACAGTCGGTAGCTATCGAAATACTACTCGAACGTAAGATTTTTTAATATTTCTTTATGTCTAGAATTATAATTTAATAAATAAATAATGTAAAAGAAACATATTCAAAGCTTTTTTTTTAAAGCATACTTTTAGGCACAAAACAAAAATTGAAAAGTCGCACGTTCGAGTAGAATTTCAATTGTTATCGACTTTAAAAATTAT
Organism: Pegoplata infirma; assembly: GCA_963921195.1. Classification (NCBI taxonomy): domain Eukaryota; kingdom Metazoa; phylum Arthropoda; class Insecta; order Diptera; family Anthomyiidae; genus Pegoplata; species Pegoplata infirma. Next base: position 33,263,034 of record OY992536.1, read on the forward strand.
TCCCAGACTTTAAAATCTTTAAAAAATTTTCTAAAATCATAAATATTTTTTGTTAAATAAGATTGCCAAAATATTCTTCCGGTTTCCATTTATTTTATTTTTTTTTGTTAGTTGTTTAAAATTTATTCTTGCGTGTAGTTGTACAATATTTATTAACTAGAAAGACTTTCATTCATAATTCTTTTACATTTTTTTTTCAACATTTCATTTCTTAACATGCCATAACATATTTTGTGTAAATGTTTTATATTTCTATATTTAATAAACACTTCATCACATGGTAGTTTGTTACAAGTTTAACTCCTTTTGTGACATTTATACACATATTAAGGGTATTCGGAAATTTGAGAAATAAATAATTTTGGAAAAAACTAAAATATTTCCGAAATTTCTTTAAGAAACAATTTAAAGTGGGAAAAATTTGGAAATTATAATTATAAAACTTATTATTTTTAATAAAATCTTTTCTTTTAAACAAAACAAAAAAAATATTGCATACTTATAGGCAATTTTTTAAACCTCTTTATTGCATACTTTTAGGCGACATTTTTTAATCTACAAACACATTTAGCTTTTTTTATTAAAATAAAACCAGTTTTTTGACCCCCAGTAGGCTAGTTTTTTAGCATACTAGCAAAGTATCGGGGGTCGTGGCTTGGATTCCCATTAGAGGACTTGGTCTGTTTCGCTACAACGAGATGAAAGTCATTGTAACTTCTGTTCGGTTAGAATATATTTGTTATTATGTGGAAATTCTATATAAAAACAAGTAAAATAGTTTAATTTGGCCTTGTCGAATGTATGAATACCCTCCACAATGAAAAGAATATTATTGCAAAAAAATTAATAAAAGAAATTAATTTTGAAAAAAGAAAATTTTTTGGAAAAAAAAATCCGCGAAAAAAATAAATCAACTGACAAAATTTTTCGGGTAAAAAAATATGTTTTTGCTTGTTAAAATACCTTTCGGTATTAAATTTTGTTCACATTTGTAAACCAGCAGCCGAATTAAAGCATTTTGTATTTTTAGGTTATGTCGAATGTACCAAAATTTTCAAAATGTTCTTACATTTTTGTTCATAACTTTTGAACGGCTGAACCGATATCGCTCATATGCAATACCAAACTTCTCGAAGCATATCGGTAAAATATTTTGGCTGTGATCGCTATTTCAGCAGACAGAAATCGCAAGAATGGCTTATAATCGATTTTTGATCAATACTATACAGTGGCTTCAATTAAAGCTTACTGGTATCCGGATTGACTATACACTTAGGTGTACTAAAATTAATAAACTATAAAATCTTTTCTTTGTTTACAAAAAATTGTTGTCCAAAAGAATTGGAGGTCAAACAAGTGAGAGTGTTAAATTCGGCTGTGCCGAATCTTTTATACCCTCCAAAATGTAAAAAAAATTAAAAAAAAAAAATTGTCAGGGGTTTTTTTTTTGGGGGGGGGGGGGGGGGGGTGATGGGGTCAGTGGGGGACATTGAGAGCACCTTTCCATTGCGATAAATATACCAAATGTTTCATTTATTTAACAAATATACAAAAAAACATGTAAAACAAGTGTATTTTTTCAGAGATTGGTTCAGTTCTTCAAGGGGGAACTTTTTTCCCCCCTTGGCCGATTTTGCCAATTCGCGAACTTAACCTGCCTATGAACATGAGACATATTTGCGCCAAACTTCAGGAGTCTAGCTGTTTTATTTTGGCCTGCATTGTATTATCTACAGACAGACGGACGGACGGACGGACAGACGGACATTCAATGTCTTAGAATCGACCATGGCTCAATAATATATATACTTTATGGGGTCCTCGACCGTGCGTTACAAACGGAATGACAAAGTGAGTATACCCCCATACTGTGGTTGGAGGGTATAAAAATGCGGATTTTTGTTACTATATTTAAAAATTTTAATTATACCCTACACCACTCTGTGGTACAGAGTATAATGAGTTTGTGCTGATGTTTGTAACTACCTGAAATATTGGTCCTAGACCTACCTTCAAGTATACCGATCGACTCAGAATTACTTTTTGAGTCGATTTAGCGATGTCCGTCCGTCCGTCTGTCCATCTTTCGGTTTAAGCACGATACAGGTCGCAATTTTCAATCAATTGACTTGAAATTTTACACTTAAGCATCTTTTGGACCAAGGACGAAGCCTATTGAAATTGAAGAAAATCAGTCCATGTTAAGACGTAGTCCCCATACAAACGCCCCCTTTGGATTCGGCTAAAATGACTCTAATAACCGCATTATAATAGATATCGCTTTGAAATTTAGCAGGTAATCAAATTTTGTATGCACAAATCAATATTCCAAATTTTAAAGGAATCGGGTTAGTCCTTCTGGTAGTCCCCATACAAACCACCCTCCCGATATTCACATAATTCCTTCAAAATTCATAAAAATGGAAATATTTGACAAATATTTTATTTTTAAGTTTTAAACGTGTACTTAAGTAATCTTATAAAAAAGGAATAAAATTGGACCATTTTTGGACTTAGTCCGCCATATTAAAATTTGGACCGATATTCAGTCAAATCGGTCAATTGACAAAAAAAATAAACCAATTCCACTAAAATTTAACCTGTGTGTGTTTTCTAAATAAAGATCTAACAACGACCCTTTTTTCTGGGAAACACTGGTGTAGGGTATCATATGGTCGATCTTGACCGACTATAACTTTCTTACTTGTTTTTATTTGAATTACTAAAAGAAATAGTTGATAATTTAATATAAATTTCTATACCATTTTTGAAATTTTTAATATTTGAACGTGGGAAAAATTAACTAAGAAATATTTTATTTAAATTTTCTACAAAATCTATAAATAATTTCATTTTCCAGTTCGACGCTCGTAGCACATTTAATATTTACTCAATCTGGACGTCATGAAGCTTTAATTAAAGCTTAATAAATTACCTTCACAGCACCTTTTAACAAAAAATACTTGTTTGAAAATAATTAGGTTGATTGTTGTAAACTTTGTCTTGAGCAACTGTCTAACTAATATCTTTTACACGAAATAAGCGGAATTACGGGGTCCTAGACCGATATTTCGATGAGTAACAAACGGAATGACAATCTTATATGTATACATCTCCTATCATTAAGAGGAGGGTATAAAAAATAATAACAACTGAGTTTTTAAATTTAAAAAAAATATTGCATACTTTTAGGCAATATATTTTAAATTTTTTATTGCCTACTTTTAGGCCAGAAATTTAATCTTAAAAACGAATTTTGCAGTTTTGTTGATTATAAAAATAAAACAAAAATTTCTTTTACAATTTATTTCAAATTCAATATTTACTTTTTTGCCATTTTATGAATACCCCTTTTGTTAGTATTTATCGTGCCAACAACTCATTTGTAATGGTAACACTTTAAAATCCAACATCTACATACACATTATGATAAACCCTGACATATGGACACATGGACTTATACTGGCATTTCAGAGTGTAAATAAAGTTTATTATTTAAAAAATGAAAAAAAAAAAATAGAAAGTACAAAAAAATATAAAATAATATATGGATTTATAAACGCATGAATGTTAAACAATTGACAGTATTGACATTATATATGTTTTATTAAAATATTATTCAAATGTTGTAAAATTGAAAATGTAAAAAGAAGAAAACGAATTTAAAGAGCCCTAAATAGTTATTTTTAGTAAGAATTTGCTTTAAAATTAAAAAAAATAGTGTATACTTTTAGGCATTATTTTAAAAATTTCTTTTGCAATGATTAAGGCTCGATTTTTATCTTCAATTGCATTTAGCAGTCTTGTTTATTGCAAAATATAACAATTTTGTAGGCCCCCATTAGTGGGCTAAATTTTAATAAAAATTAAAACACAATTAAGCCCAAAAGTATACTTTAAATTAAACCCCACCTAAGCCGAGAAGTATGCTAAAAAAATAAACGACAATTGAGCCTTAAAGCAAATTTAAAAAAGATTCATTATTTTTGAAACCAAAAATTTCTCCTATAAGGGTTCATGTTGAAAAAATGTAAAAGAAAATTTAATTTCTAAAAATTATAGACATTTCTGGTATTCCCATACTAAAAATTATAGACATTTCTGGTATTCCCATACCGGTTTCAAACAATCCAGTTAGTGTTATCATCAGTAGGATTTTAAATGTCGGTATGTCTTGCTAATGGATTGTTATGTTATTGTTTTTCATATATGTGAAAATTTATATTTTCTACAGAATAAATTTTGACAGTTTTCAACACTACAAATCAATTTCATACTTTCTTTCAACTTTTTTGTCTCTTACATTATTTTGCAACCAACATGATCTGCGACTGCAGACACAAATCAAGAAATTTCTCCGATTTCAGAAATTTCCGATTGTTCCCGTTTTAAGCCTTTGATAAAAATCTAACAGTTCACTTTTCCCTGCGTAGCAAACTCTCGTGTTTATTCTTTTTTAATAAAAAAATGAAATAGAACTATAAAAATTGCCATGTGCTATTTTCAGGGCCATAAAAAATTACTGTGTATAGAGACGTTATTATTTAATAATAAGGTGGCAATTTTACATCGATTACAAGCGATACAAAGTGTATAATTTATAAAATAAGCAAAAAAAAAAAATATAAATGTCATACAAAGCGTTTGTTGCAATAAAAATTAAAAAATTTGCATATTACTGATTGAAAAAAAAAAATAGAAAATGAAATAAAAACAAGTAGAAAAGTTAAATTCGACTTGGCCGAATCTATGAATACCCTCCACAGTGCCCTTTTTAAGTGATAGTAAATTTTCTAACGTGAAAAAATAACATTTTTGATTAGAAATATTTTATTTTGTGTAAAAAAAAACTTTTTTTAGTAATTTTTGAAAAAAAAAAAATTACTTATTTTTTTTTGAGTGTAAAATTTTTTCTAGTGTATTTTATTTTTGTTTAGTGTAAAAATATTTTTGAGTGCCAAAAATACGTTGTAAAATATTTTTGTGACTTACTAATGTTTTTAAAACATGTTTAACGGGGTTTCAACACGTGAATTTAAGGTGAAACTAATCCGAAATTAACGGCTTTGCTACTAACTTTTGAACCCCTGGACTGATTTGGCTGAAATTCATTACGAACCAGGCCTGGGGAACGGCAAATATATATGCCAAGCTTCAGTATCCTCAGAGATGCTTTTCAGTTATTATCTAGTAAGTTCACGAAAAACCCTTGCCGAAATTCATTCTTTTGCTCATAACTTTTGAACCACTGGACCGATTTCGCTGGATTGCAATACCAACCTGACCAGGTAAATGACCAACATATATGTCAAACTTCAAATGTTAGAGTGTTCTCAACAGACAGACAGACGGACGGACGGAAATAGCTAGATCGTCTTAAAATCGATCGAGGATCATGAATATATATACTTTATGGTGTCCTAGACCAATATTTCGAGGTGTTACAAACGGAATGACAAACTTATATACACTCTCTATCACTAGAGTGTAAATTATAAAAACAAGATAAACAACTAAAATTGGTATTAGTTGTTGCTGTGAATATCCTACATCAATGGTTCTCAAACGGTGAGTCGCGACCCCCTAGGGGGTCGCGGAAGAGTTTTAGGGGGGTCGCGAACAAATTTGTTAAAACCTCAAATGTTGATAAAATTAAAACACATTTTTTTTATTGCTGGAATTTAAAAATATGCAAATACTTTTATTAAAGAAAACAAATTTTTCCATCACTTGTGTCTCTCCGTAATCACTGTGCAATTGTTAATTTTGCGGGATGCCAAATACTTATTTGTGAAGTGTTTTGATTGAGTCTGGGATCTGATAGTTGGTTTTCTATTAACTTTTCGATGCTGATTCCGAATCTGGGTTCCAAATTTTCCTAGTATGTTAGGTTTTTGAGAAAATTAGAAAACGTATTCTTGTGCATTTTAAAGAGCTTTGTTTGTGAAATTTTCGGATGCGTCTGAGATCTGACCACTTTTTTCGATTCACTTTTTAATGCTGATCCCAAATCTGCATCCGAATAACGGATCTAGATTCGTGATCGAATAAAATTCCAATCTCTACCAAACATTGATACATAACTTTGAAAAAAGAACAATCATTACACCAAATTGGACTTTAAATGCTTTCTTGGTAAACATTTCTTCATTTCTGATCAGCTTTAGCTGGTATTTTTATTTTATTTTCGAAAATAAAAAATCGATGGAGATAGTAAGATTCGATATAAAATGCCGTAGTTCGGGACCTGGTTTCCAAATTTTTGAGAAAATTGCGGTCGAAGTTCACAAAAATTGTGTTTTATTTTTTAGAAGTTATTTACTTGAAATTTTTGGTATGCGTCTGGGATCTGATCTCACGGTTTCGATTAATCTTTCAATGCTGCTTCTGAATTTGGTTTCCAAATTCCGTTACTTTAGGTTTTTGAAAAAACCTAGGTCAAAGTTCACGTTAATATAAAGTTCACGCGAAAAATTTTAAATATTGAAAAGGGGTCACAAAGCAAAAGTTAGTGAGAAGCTCTGCCCTACATAATGTTTAAATAACATTTGGAGTAAAAATTTAATTTGAGTGAAAACACATTTTATTTGAGTGATTCGAAATAGTTTTTTATATCCTCCATTTAAGGACAAATGTCACGATAACATTTTTGTATTATTATTGAAACCCAACGACTTTTTCCATTTTTTTTGCAATTAATAGATAATTATTTACTTATACCACTGGTTCGAATAATTTTGTCGAAAATCAAACCATGCATTTTTTCCCTTGAGCCTAAAAGTATGCACTAATTTTTTACACAAAACGTCAAAAACAGTTTTACACAGTGGTTCCGTAACAATTAGCCCTTAGTAATGTATTTGCAACACATCGAAGTATTGGTCTAGGACCAGATAGAATATATGTATTCGTGATCCTAGATCGATTTTAAGTCAATTTAGCAATGTCCGTCTATCTGACGAAATCGTGTTTTATACCCTCTCTTAGTGGAAGACGGTTTAAATAGATTTGTCATTCCGTTAAAAAATCATCAAAATATCGGTGTGTGCCCCCTTAAAGAGTATATAACTATTCTGTGATTGATAATAATACATTATAGCAATGTCCGTCTGTCTGTTCAAATGCCGATCACGGCCAAAATATTATACAGACTTCACTGTAGCTTTACATATTTATTCGTTGTTGCTTAAGAAAGTTTGTTATTGCATATGAGCAATATCGGTTAAGCGCTTCAAAAGTTATGAACGAAACTGTAAGGACACCTTGAAAATTTTGGTACATTCTACATAACCTAAAAATACAAACTGCTTTAATTTGGCTGCAGGTTGTCATAAGTGAACACAATTGCATACCGAAAGGTATTTAAATAAGTACAAACCTAATTTTATGCCCCAACAAGTTTTTTGCGGAATATTTTTTCCGCGATAATTTAAATTTATAAAAATTTAGAAAATTTTCAGGAAAATTTAGAACAATAAGGAAAATTATATGAAACATTTAGAAAATAGATAATAAAGTTAAATAAAAATCACTAAAACTAAAAACAACTGAGTGTGTTAAATTCAGCTGTTCCGAATCTTGTATCCTCCAAAATGTAAAAAAACAAGTAAAAAAGTAAAATTCGACTTGGCGGAACCTATGAATATCCTCCACAATGCTCTTTTTAAAGGTAAGTAAATTTTGGTAAAGTGAAAAAAATTAACATTTTTTTGTAAAAAAATTAGAAATTACTAATTTTTTTTGTAAAAGTTTTTTCGAGTGTAAATTTTTTTTAGTGTAAAAATATTTTTGAGTGACACAAATACTTTTTAAAGTAATTTTATGGCTTCCCAATGTTTTTAAAGCTTGTTTTTTTAAGGTGAAACCGATCTGAAATTCACTGTTTTGCTCATAACTTTTGAACCACTGGACCGATTAAGCTGAAATTCAATACCAATCAGACCAGGCGTACGACAAATATATCTGCTTAGCTTCAGCAGCCTTAGAGTTGTCTTTAGGAAGTTTACATGTTTTTTAACATGTAAATTCGTGAAAAATCCTAGGTGAAATTCACAATTTCGCTTACTACTTTTGAACAAATGAACCGATTTTGCTGAAATTCAATACCAACCTGCGGCGGTAAATTTAAAAAATGTATGCCAAGCGACAATGGCATAGAGTTAGTCTTTCGAAAGTTAGCGTGTTTTCAACATGCAGATGAACATCGCAAGATCGACTTAAAATCGATAGAGGACCGATATTTTGATGTGTTACAAACGGAATGACAAACTTATATTTAACCTCTATCACTAGAGTGATACATAAAATTTATTAATTTTGATGCGCTCAAATCGGTCAAACGGGTTTCGAGATATCGCTATTTGTAATTTTGCAAGAAATTTTTTTAAAAAAAAATCTTTAAATTTGTTTCCTTGACCCTTCAAGCCAAATCCGATACCCGTAGCGCCCTTCGATAAAATTTTTGGATTCTGGAAATATTTCCACCAAAATTTTTGATTTTAAAAATATTAAAAAGTGAAACCAAATAATTTTGGCATGCTGAATGCGAATATCCAAAAATTTCTGAAATCGGCTGAACGGTTTTCAAGAAATCGTCATTTGTCAAAAAATTTCCAAAAATGGAGGTTTTTTCTTACGTTCAAGAAATTTGTATGTTGTTGATTTAGTTCGGCTGAGGGTCAGAAGTTGGAAAAAGTATTGTTCAATAAAAAAGCATGGCGCTAAGAGTTGCAAATTTCAAATAGCGATATCTCGAAAACCGTTTGACCGATTTAAAATTTTTTTAATGTTTGTGGTTAGCGCAACAAAATTAATAAATATAATGTATCGCAAGACATATATTTTTTTTCATACAACGTTAAGCCATATCCGATAATTTTAACCCGTAGACCCCTTCGATCAAAGTTTTCAATTTTTGGAAATTTCCACCAAAATTTTAGATTTTTGAAATATTAAAAAATTAAATTTTCTTTCGATTAATTTTGATTAACTTTGGTGTGCTGAATACGAATATTAAAAAAATTCTGAGGTCGGCTAAACGGTTTTCGAGAATTCGCCATTTAAAATTTGACAAAAAAATTTCCAGAAATTTCGGTTTTTCTTATGTTCAAGAAATTTAAAAAAAAATAATCTAAAATTTATCCCCATTGAATATTTCATAGAGCTTGAGACGAGCTTTCATTTAAAATTAATTTTAGCTAAATTAAGCTATTTTAACCCATAGTACCCTTCCAACAAAGTAAGGAGTTTTTGGTGAAAATGTTTATGATAGTTTGCCTCAAGCTCTTTATATGGGTCAATGTAAACAAATTTTTAGATTTTTTTGAAATTTATTGAACGTAGGAAAAACCGTTTTTTTTTGCAAATTCCAAGAAGATATTTTTCGAAAACCGTTTGACCGATTTCGAACCCTTTTTTTATTAAATATGATAATAAATAATAGCACATTCATACTGACCTCGAAACCCCGTTGAAACCTCATATTTTCATTTCGAAAACTTTACCGTTCACACCACAAGGTTTTGAAGTGTATTGAGTTTTCATAAAGTTGCTGAACAAAATTCTTCAATTTTACGCGTTGAAACAGGCACATTTATAATAAATACACGTTTTATTACAATAATTTATCGAAACATATTGTTTAATTGTTGTTTTTTGTTTAAATTTGTAAATATTTTTATTTTTTTATTTTTGACACTTTCTTTAATTTATTTTCTTCTCTTCTTACAGTTGTAAAAAAATGTAGAACTATGAAATTTAAAAGGTTTCAATTGTATATTCGTTGAAACCTCATAGTTAAAAGGTTTCAATTTGTATGGGAAAATACGTATTTTCAAATGAGGTTTAGCACGAAACCTCGTTAAACGGGGTTTCGACTCCCATCTGAACGTACTATAAGACATATTTTTTTTTAATTTTCAAACTTCCAAAACTTTGTTAATTTAAGCCCCACGGGTTAATTTAATCCGATTAGCCTCAAATTTGTACCAAATAATGTTTAGGTCTACACCATTTCCAATTTTATTTCAGAAACTATCAATTGTATTTCAGAATTTATCAATTGTATTTTAGAAATTATCAATTGTATGTCAGAATTTTTCAATTGTATTTCAGAAATTATCAATTGTATTTCAGAATTTATCAATTGTGTTTCATATATTATCAATTGAATTTTGGAATAAAAATTTTCCCGGACACTTGGGAAAATCAAAAGTTGAAGAAAAAAATTTCTTTTGAGTTTGACAGGACAGGACGGACTTCATTTGGGAGAAAAAATCCTAAAAAAAAATCGACTTTTAAAAACAGACTTTTTATAAGTGATTTTTTTTAATAACAAAAAAATCTTAATGAAAAGAGCTGTCTTTACATTTTCCCTCATAACTTTTTAACCACCGAACTGATTTTGCTGAAATGCAATACCAAACTGACTGAGACCATGAGAAATATATATGCCAAGTATCAGGAACATCTTGCTTGTCTTACGTAAGTGAGAGTGATTTCAACAGACAGCCAGCTCGAAAGACGGTAGGACGGACATCACTAGGTCATGAATATTATTCTAATTGTTTGTACCCTCCACTATTAAATGGAGGTTATTACAATTGCATGGCATAAAAATAACAATTTATGCAAACAAAAAAAAAAGTTTCTAAAAAAGATAACATTCACAAAAATGAAAAGCTACTAGGAAAAATCGGGTTTTAATCCTTTTTAACACTCGAAAGCATAAATCATAGCCAAAAAAGAAAAGTGAAACGTGTGGGAGTTTGGAATTTGAATTTAAAAATATGAATTTATTTACCTGGGAATTAAAGTGGGGTGAAATAAATCAATGTGCTAAATATGCAAAATGTTAAAAAAAAGCTTATTCTAAGAAATCATGATCAAAGCTTAATTTATAAACAACCTCTAATTGAGTAATAGCAAAATAGATGCTAGAAAATCGCTGCTATTTAAATTTTTTTTAAAAATACTTCTCTAAAAAAAAGTATTTTTGCAAAAATACTAAAAAATAAACAATTTCATTATTTTTTACTTACTTGTGTAAGGGTTTTAACATCTACGACTCTTCCTGTACTTGTGTGCACTTTCAATAAAATTTTTTTAAGCATACCTTAAGGTGCGAAAAAAATAAGCCAATCACATCATACAAAGCGTGAAAGCCTTTTGACTTTTTTTAGTTTTTGCAGCATTTTTAAATCGCAATGAATTTGTAACTCTATTTGTGCTACCTTGTATTTGACAATAATTCCTTATAATTTTACAAGCTTTTTACCAATTATTTTGTAATTTTACAAACTTTTTACAAATAAAATTGTAAATTTACAAATTTTTTGACCGATAAAACTTACAAGGAGGTTTCATGATTTTACTAGATTTTTTGCTACCTCCTATTATACTAGAATTCCTAGTAAAAATTACGAGCTGTTTCGTAATATTACAAAATTTTTACCAATAAAATTGTTAATTTACAACTTTTTTGGCGCAATAAGACTCACAAGGAAATCTCGTGAATTTACTAGATCTTTTTTGTAAAAAAACCTTAGAAATCTGTAATATTACAAAAAAAATTGTAAAATTACAAAAAAAAATTTAAATTCGTTCGAAATTTTTTGTTAAAAAACACAGAAAAACTGACTAATATTGGTAAACTGGGATTACGAGACTTTTTATAGTAATTTGGCAAGGTTTTTATTTGTGTGCAGTATTTTTTCCGCCCACTCTCTTTAACACTTCATCTATTTTAGTTTTAGTATACTCTACAACCAACAAATAACTGATTTTTAATCCCCTAAGAGGTAGGCCAAAGTTTGGTGGATAGTAGAATTAGCCAAACAAAAGTAGAGCACATTTGTTTGTTAACAGATAATCAGGTTAAAAGGCTAAATGCCTAAAAAGTGGCAAGTTTTATGGAGAATGATAATAAAATGTTATATAAAATATTTTTAAAATTTATAGAAATAATAAAAATAAAAAAAAAAACTTTTAATGTTGTATTTATTCGACCTTTAATTTGTAATATTTATTAAAAAAAAAAACTTTATATTAAAAAAAAAAACTTTGAAAACTTACAAAAAAAATATTTCAAATTTATTCAATAAAAATATTTTATTTTAACAAATTTATTACTTTATTTGTGGTTTATAAAAATAATAGAAAAAACAAAAATGCCCATAAAAATTCAGATTTAATAAAAAAATCTTTTAATTTAAAAAAAATAAAAATAAAAAAGAATCTTTACAAAATCTAAACCAATTTACACATTTTTAAAATGTATTATACTTAAATTTGCATAGACACTTATAAGTAGGCTTTACTTATACAACAATATTTATTACCATAAAGTATGCTTTAATTTTTTTATTTTTTTTTATTTTTCTTGTAAACCAAAATTTCTTAGAATTAGTAATAAGTTTGAGTACACACCCACCTTAAAAATTAAAGAAGAATTTTATTTATACACCCATAAAATATGCAACAAATTTTTTGAAAATATATGTTACCATAAAGTATGCTACAAAATTGAAGACATTAGAAACTAACATCTTTTAAGTGAATATTTTGTATATTTTAAAATTTTTTTGTGCATGTAACACAGTGTAACAAATATGAGGTCAGCGAATGTATTTTGAATAGTCTCAATACAGAATGAAAATAGACTAAACTGTGCAACAAATTTAAGGTCACCGAGTGTATCTTGAATGGGACAAATAAAATGAAAGTATACCAATTGAAGACCAAAACTTTGGAGGGTTTTGAAAACTAAGTTTGAGTTTCTATGATTCACTGAAATTTTTAATTATTTTTCAAAAGCGTTTGGAATTAGTTGAGCATACCCACCCTAAAGCATTATGGAGAATTTTGTTTATACACCCACAAAATATGCAACAAATTTCTTATAAATATATTAACATTAAGTATGCTACAAAATTGAAGTTATGGAGAATTGTCTTTATACTCCCATAAAATAGGCAACAAATTTTTTAAAAATATATTGCCATAAAGTATGCTACAGAATTGAAGATATTAGAAAAAAAACTGACACCTTTTAAGAGAATATTTTTTTATTTTAAAATTTAGCATGTAACACAGTGCGACAAATATGAAGTCATCGAGAATATTTTTAATAGGACCAACCCAAAATGAAAGTAGACTACACTGTGCAACAAATTTTAGGCCACCAAGTGTATCTTGAATAGGGGGAAAAAAAATAAAGTATACCAATTGAAGACCGAAACTTCCGGAGGGATTTGAAAACTTAGCTCGAGTTTTTATGGCCCACTGAAATTTTTAATTATTTTTCAAAGGCGTTTGGAATTAGTTGAGTAAACCCACCTTAAAGCATGATGGAGAATTGTATTTATACACCCATAAAATATGCAACAAATTCTTTTCAAAATATATGTTACCATAAAGTATGCTACAAAATTGAGTGCATTAGAAACTAACACCTTTTAAGAAAATATTTTTTTTTAATTTAAAATTTAGCATGTAACACAGTGCAACAAATATGAGGTCATCGAGAGTGTTTTAAATAGGACCAGACCAAAATGAAAGTAGACTACACTGTGGAACAAATTTCAGGTCACTGAGCGTATCTTGAATGGGACAAAAAAAATTAAAGTATACCAATTGAAGACCAAAACTTCCGGAGGAATTCGACAACTCCGCTCGAGTTTTTATGGCCCACTGAAATTCTTAATTATTTAGGCGTTTGGAATAAGTTGAGGATAGCCGCCTTAAAGCATGATGGAGAATTGTATTTATACTCCCATAAAATAGGCAACAAAATTTTTAAAAATATTTTACCATAAAGTATGCTACAAAATTGAAGATATTAGAAAAAAACTGAAACCTTTTAAGAGAATATTTTTTTATATTAAAATTTAGCATGTAACACAGTGCAACAAATAAGAGGTCATCGTGTATATTTTGAATAGGACCAAAACAAAATGAAAGTTGACTACACTGTGCAACAAACAGGGAAAATTTAAAATTTTCCCGATAAATTACGAAAAAATGCGCTGAAAACTGAAAAACTTGTCATTTTTGATTGACAAAAAAGAAAAATTTTAAAAAAACCTCCAAGTTATTTTTTTACGAAAATTGACCTTTCACTTAAAACGCGCAAAAAACCGCCGAAAAAAATTTAGCGGGAAAATATAAAATTCTCCCGCTTAGTTACAAAAAAAGCGTTAAAATTGGACAAACTTGGCGTTTTTGATTGAAAAAAAATAAAAATTAGAAAAAACCTCTAAATTTTTCCCACTAAATCCAAACAAAAAGCGCTAGATTTTCCTGCAAAAGCATCGTTCCCGCTAAAACCAATTTTCTCTCGCTAAATTCAAACAAAAAGCGCTAGATTTAGCGGGAAAACCTCCAAATTGGCAACAGTGGTCCAAAAAAGTATCAACTCTAATATTGAAGCAAATAATGTTAAAAAATGTATTCAGTAAAATTTAATGGTGGTTCTTTTCTTAGAACATATTAACCCTCTACTGGTCACTTTGGTCCTTCTTTCAAATATCCTTATAGGACACCAATAAAACGTGCGTTAAATGGGTTAAAATGTTCAACAAACATTTTATGCATTAAATTTCAGTTGAGGTTGTCAAAGACCAAAAGTTCGTGCGAAAAGTGAAAAATGCTTAAAAAAGTAAAATTGTAAATTTTTCCATACTGTTTAATTGTTTTTCATCAAATTCGTGTGAAATAAGTCAAAAAATGATATAAATCTGTTTTTGACCTAAATTACGACTTAAGATATTTTCAGTTAAATCTGATGGCGGTTATTTTCTAAAAACATTTTAACCCCATATCTTCCATTTTTAGGGGTCATTTTGGCCCTTTGTTCAAATATCATCTTAGAACACGATTAAGACGTGCTTTTAAACGGTTAAAATGTTCTACAAACATTTTCTGCATCAAATTTTACTAGAGATTGTAAAAGGTCAAAAGGTCGTGCGATATAAGCAAAATGTTTAAAAAAGGGAAATTTTAGTTATAACTAGTTTAATTATGTTTCACCAAAATACTTTACATTTTTACTTTTTAAAGCAATCTGCACTTTTCGCACGAACTTTTGACCTTTGACAACCCCTAGTAAAATATGATGCAGAAAATGTTTGTAGAACATTTTAACCCGTTAAAGGCAGATTTTAATGGAGTTCTATAAGGGTATTAAAAAAAAGGACCAAAATTACCCCTTAAAATGGGAGAGGGAGGGTTAATATGTTCTAAGAAAAGAACCGCCATCAAATTTCACTGAAGATATCTTTTGTCGTAATTTAGGTCAGAAGCAGATTTGTAACATTTTTTCGACACATTTCACACGACTTTGATGAAAAACAATTTAATGGTATGTGATAATTTACAATTTTAATTTTTTTAAACATTTGGCACTTTACGCACGAACTTTTGATCTTCGACAACCCCATGGTGAAATTCAATGCAGAAAATTTTTGTAGAACATTTTAACCCTTTAAACGCACGTTTTATTGGTATTCTATGAGGATATTTGAAAGAAGGACCAAAATGATTCCTTAAAATGGGAGATGGAGGGTTAATGTATTCTAAGAAAAGAACCGCCATCAAATTTCAGTGAAGATATGTCTTAACATTATTTACCTCAGAACTAGATTTAATACTTTTTTTGACTCATTGACAACGTCTTTGAAAAAAATGGAAAAACTTCAGTGGGCCATAAAAAAAGAACTCGAACTAAGTTTTCAAAACTCTTGGGGGGTTTTGCTCTACCGTTCATATACTTTCACAAGATACAAAATCGTGTTTCACAGTGTAATCAGTTTCAAATGAGTTAAAAAAGTCATAAAAAATTAAAGCATGCTTTAAGGGACAATGAAAAAAATTAAAGGATTCTAATTACTATTCATAATTTTTTTTAAAGCATGTCGCTTTTATATTTAACTTTTATATTTAACTTTGAAAAAAAAAAAAAATTACCCCTTAAAATGACCGTTTTAGGGTTAAAACATTCTTTAAAAAAAAACCGCTAAAAGAATTAACTGAAGACACTTACAAAGCCACATTTTTAACCCCAAAAGTGCATTTGTTATAGTTGTTTAACGTGTTCCAGACCTCTTTAAAAAAATTTAAAACTATAGTGAGCCACAAAAAACTAAACAAAAATTTTTTGTTAAATAAAAATTTTCAGCGAACATATGACCAGTTCCAATTATGTTAAAGAAGTCATAAAATATTAAAGCATACTTTAAGGCCTGCCAATTAAAATAAAAAATTAATGCCTACATTAGGGAGGTAAATAAAAAGAAATTAATTGCATACATTAAGGAAAATTTTTAAAATTATTTTCGTTCTAACTGTAAATTCATTTATTTTTAGTAACTTCTGTTTTAAAAGAAGTTCGTTCAACTTTTCCTCCAAACTTAAGGCTGTTAATTACCGTTGATATTTTTATTTTTTGAGCATTTTGAGCATGTCGCTCGATTTTTCAAACCTTGTAAAACTAGTAAAACTGTATGCAGAAAATATTTGTAGAACATTGAAACCCTTCAGACGAATGTTTTATAAAACTTTTATTTTTAACTTTAAAAAATAGAAAAAAATGACCCCTAAAATGTCCGTTGTAAGGTTAAAATATTCTTTGAAAAAAAGCGCTTTAAAATTTTACTGAAGACTGACATTTTTAACCTCAAAAGTGCATTTATAAAAGTTGTTTAAATTGTTCCAGATGCCTTAAAAAATTAAAACTATAGTGGGCCACAAAAAAAATAGAACATTTTTAGCGAACATATGACCAGTTTCAATTAAGTTAAAGAAGTAATAGAAGTAATATTAAAGCATGCTTTAAGGGATAGTAAAAAAAAATTAAAGCCTACATTAGGAATGTAAATAAAAATAAAATAAATAGCATACATTAAGGAAAATTTTTAAATTATTTTCGTTCTAACAGTAAATTCATTTATTTTTAGTAACTTCCATTTTAAAAGAAATTCGTTCAAGTTTCTCTACAAAATCAAAGATTCCAATTACTATTCATAATTTTTAAAGCATTTTACGCATGTCGCACGAACTTTTAACCCTTGACAACCTCGAGTTAAATTGTATGGAGAAAATATTTGTAGTACATTTTAACCCTTCAGACGAACGTTTTATTAAACTTTGATTTTTAACTTTGAAAAAAAGAACAAAAATTACTCCTAAAAATGTCTGTTTTAGGGTTAAAACATATTTTGAAAAAAAACCGCTTTAAGATTTTACTGAGGATACTCAGCCACATTTTTAACCCCAAAAGTGCATTTATAAAAGTTGTTTAAATTGTTCCAGATGCCTTAAAAAAAATTAAAACTGTAGTGGGCCACAAAAAAACTAGAGCTTAAGGGTTAAAAAAAAATTGTTAAAAATTTTCTGCGAACATATGACAAGTTCCAATTAAGTTAAAAAAGTCATCAAATATTAAAGCATACTTTAAGGCATCACAATAAAATACAAATTAAAGCCTACATAAGGGATGTCAATAAAAATAAAATTAATAGCATACATTAAGGAAAATTTTTAATATTACTTTCGTTTAAACTTTAAATTCATTAATTTTTAGTACCCACCATTTCCAAAGAAATTCGTTTAAATTTCTCTCCAAAATCAAGGCTTCCAATTACCATTGACTTTTTGACCCCGTACTGGCCATTTTTTACTATTAGCATATGTTTTAAATATGCGTGTTGATAGTAGGCGTGTCTAGGGAATATTATACCATTTTCAGCACACAAAAAAAAAATTTTATTGCCAATTTGTTAGACATTTCATATGGTATTTACATTTAATTGTTGTCACCAAACCGCGGACGCCGTCGACAACAACACAACAAATGTAGTTGTTAAGCTCATTTAAAAACATGGTTGTAAAAACACTTTCAGTTTAACATGTATTAAAAATAATAATAATAATATTTTTGAAATTTATATAAACGCGTTTAAATGAGTTGTTTATATAAGTATGATATTTTTTTATAGATTTTTATCAGGGAAAATGTGTTAATAATAGTGTTGAAAAAAAATGGTAAGAGTTTTAAAACATGCAATAAATTTAAAATTATGAAATGGAAACGGGGGAAAAACGTAATTGAATAGTTAAAAAAAAATAGTGTACAAATAGGAGTTATATTTAAAAAAAATCAAAGCATACATCTGGGAGTGAATATAACATAGTTATATTTATTTGCTTATTTTTAGGCTCCACACTAAAAATAGGAGTTATTTAAAAAAAAAAAATGTAGCATACATTTGGGGGTAAACATAGTTAAATTGTATTGCATATTTTTAGGCTCCCCACTTAACAATTGCTCTAGATTACTTAATTTTAAACCTAACTCTTTACCATAAATTAAAAAAACATATTTTTTTTACCATTACAAACTTTACCAAACTGCTTAAAAATAAGTGAAATTGTCATTCACCAAAAGGTCAATTATAAATGTATCACTTTTGCTGCACCCGCACACTTTAATTAAATTGTATTGCCTTTCACTTTGGGCCTTAGTATGCAAAAAAAAAAAAATCATAAAATTTTAAAGCATATTTTTGGGTGTATCACTTAAATGAATTTCATAGCATACTTTGTGGCTGTTGAAAAAAGAAAAACAAACCAAATGAAATAAAACAAAAAATGACAAAAGTTTATCTTTAACAGATACAAGCATTCCCTTATGAAAAATTGACCGCATACTAGGCACTGGCCAAAAATTCTACAAAAACAAAAAGTAATTTTGATATTTTCTGTCTTGTTTTTTCGTTGGGTTCTTGTTTTTTTTTTTTTTAATACGATTGAAATTGTTACACAATGTTGAGTCATGCTGCAGTTGGTTTTATATTTTCACAAAAATTCAATAGCTTTTATGGCTTGTTTTTATATGTTTCTAGCTGTGTATTTTCTTTCTTTTTTTATTATATTTTGTGAGGAATTCCCAGTAAAAATTTTATCGAGAATTGTGTTTTACATAACACTGTGCAACAAATGTTGGAACATCGCTTTTAACCTCAATGGCATTAACGTCGTAAGAAAGTAGACCATTAATTAGACAAAATCACCAAAAGGGCTTGGCAAAATCAGTTCGGATTTCGTTTTTATGGCCCACTGAAGTGAAACACGTCTAAAAAACTATAATAAAACATTATGTGAGCTTCAAAATATGGTTTAATGTCTTCAGAGCAAATCCATGGGAAATTTAACTGACGAATCACCGATTTTGTTTATTTTTGGTTTGGATTTGATAGAGCTTAAAAACCATATACAGTCGAACCCGGTTATAACGAACTCCGAGGGACCAGTAAAAATAGTTCGTTATAAGCGAAGTTCGCTATAAACGGGGTATATTTTTTATCAACCTAGTTTTATTTACAAAAAAATAGATCCAATTTTGTTTAATTTGATGTTTTTTTCGTAAATAAACTACTTCGTGTGAAGAAATCATTAAAATGATAAATAAATTTTATCAAAATTATAATATAAACTATAAAATTCCAACCTTTTATTAGATTGATAAACATGATTGCCATACATTAAAAAATATTCATGGGAGTTCGTTATAAAAAGGTAAATATGCATGAAATTGTGTTCGTGGGACCATAATAAGCAGTTCGTTTTAACCGAGGATTCGTTATAACCGAGTTCGTTATAAAAGAAGTATTTTGTGTGAAACTTGGTGCTAAAACGTCGGGACTTTAGAATTAGTTCGTTATAACCGAGAATTCGTTATAACCGAGTTCGTTATAACCGAGTTTGACTGTATATATATTTTTTTTTTGGATCAATACTTTGAAAGATATGGGCGTTTAAAAAAGCGCTTTTTTGATAATATTGACTTTTAGACAGTTTTTTAACATTTTTGTACTCGGAAACCGTAAGTCTTACGAAAAAACTTATAAAAACAATATTGTAAAATTATGAAGATTTAAACTTTTTTTAAAAATTTTTTTTTTTTCAAAAATTTCAACAAACAATATTTGAATGTCCTTTTTTCCTGGGAAGGAAAAAAGGACATTCCAAAAGCAAAATTTTGTTTTAAAGTTTAGAATGCCCTTGTAACGCTTTAAAAATTTCAGAAAGGCGTTTTTTCGTATTGTTGACCAATAAATTTTCAAAGTTTGTTAGAGAGCCAAATATTTGATTTTTTTTCAAAATTTTGGCAAAAATTCAAATAGTTGGCTCTAGACAGTTTTTTTTTGTGTTTTTTTTATTCGGAAACTGTTAGCTGTACGAAAAAACTTTATGTGACAATATTGTGGATAAAATTATGGAGATTTTAAATTTAGAAACAAACAAAATTTAAAAAAAAAAAAATTTCAAAAAATGTTTCAAAAAAATTTTAACAAAAATTTTGAAAACAATATTGGAATGTCCTTTTTTCTTGGCAAAGGCACTATGGATTTCAAAAACCAAAATTTTTTATTAAAGTTAAGAATGAAATTTTAACACTGTTAAAATTTTAGGAAGGTGTTTTTTCGTGTTATCGAGTAATAAATTTTCAAAGTTCTTGATAAAGCTAAAATTTTTGATTTTTTTTTGCAAAAATTTTGAAAAAATCAAGTATTTGGCTCTCTAACAAACTTTGAAATTTGATTACTCAACAATACGTAATAACACCTCTCTGAAATTTTAACAGCGTTAAAAGGGCATTATAAAATATAAAACAAAATTTTGTTTTTGGAAATCAACGGTTTCCTTGTTAGGCAAAAAGGAAATTTTTTTTTTTTTTTTTTTTTTTTTTTAATGAAATATTGTTTTCAAAATTTTTTGTTGAAATTTTTTTGAAAAGAATTTTTTTTCTAAATTTTGAATATTCATAATTTTATCTATAATATTGTATTAAAAAGTTTTTTCGTACGACTTACGTTCCGAGTCCAAAAATAGTTAAAAACTGTCTAAAAGTAATATTGCAAAAAAAACGCTTTTTAAACGCCCATATCTTTTAAAGTATTCATAAAAAAAATGGTTTTTAATCATTTAAAAAGTTCTATCAAATAACAAAAAAAAAAAAATACAAAATTGGTGATCCGCTAGTTAAATTTCCCATGGATATGCTCATAAGCATTAGATTAACAAAATTTCTATTTATGTTTTCTGAAATTTAATTTTAATCTTCCGAATTTGAATTAGAGTTTTCGAATTGCAATTGCTGTTTTTATATGTTACCCTACACTTACAATTTGTGGTAGAGGGTATTAATAAATTTTTCATTCCGTTTGTAACTCATCGAAATATTGTTTTGGAACCATATAAAGCATATAGGGCATTCCATATCAAATCGGACACTTTGAAATTTTTTTTTTTAGATTTTCCCAATTTGCTTACAGTTTGTAGTACCCTTCGAAACTCTTTCGTGGTAAATTTTCAGATTTTTTTGATGACCCGTTCAAAAGATATCGAATTTTTCAAAATTGGTAGTTTGTTCCTTTACTTAAACTTCTTTCATTTTTTTTTTAAATTTTGTTTTTTTGCGTACTTTAAAAAAAAAAATCCCAAAAAATTTTTAAAAGCGCTTTAGTATGCGATTTTTAAGTTTTAAAATTTAAATCTTATTTTTGAAAATGTTTGTACTCTTCGATTTTTTGGAAATTTTTTTGTGTAAAACTTCTATCGATTCTACAATTTTTTTGCCCAGGAGGATCGTGGGATAACGATTATTACTATTTTTTAAAATTTTTTGAAAAAATTTTATTGTAATTTTCCAATCTTAAAATCATTTCTACTGCTCCAACGGAGCGTCACACAGGAGTCCTTTATAAGACCGACCCCCATTAATTTACGTCTTAACATTTCTTTGGAACAAACCAATACCCTATCTCCAATTTCTAAGGGGGCTCCCACACAAAACGACATGTTTTAAAATTTGCTCCAACCGCTCTAACTGCCCTTATAGTGGCCTTAGAGCAACAAAATGTATGACCAACCCACAATATTTTTTTATTCCAAAAATTTTCTCTGAACACACCTACCCTCTATCTCTAATTGTTAAGGCGGTCCCCATACAATTTTTTTATTTTTTGTAAATTTGTTTTATTTAATCAGCTTTTACCGGTCCAATGGTGCGTCCGAGAGGGGTCATTAGTGAGACCGACCCCCATTTATTTTTACCCTACAATATTTTTTTAAAATATAACTACGCCCCATCTCCACTCCCTAAGTAGGCTCCCATACAAAATTACATTTTTATAAAATTGCACCAACTGGTTTTTGTATGGGAGCCTACTTAGGGAGTGGAGATAGGGCGTAGGTATGTTTTAAAAAAATGTTGTAGGGTAAAAATAAATGGGGGTCGGTCTGACTAATGACCCCTCTCGGACGCACCATTGGACCGGTAGAAGCTGATTAAATAAAACAAATTTACAAAAAATAAAAAAAATTGTATGGGGACCCCCTTAACAATTAGAGATAGAGGGTAGGTGTGATCATAGAAAATGTTTGGAGTAAAAAAATATTGTGGGTCAGTCATACATTTTGTTGCTCTAAGGGCATTATTAGGGCAGTTAGAGCGGTTGGAGCAGATTTTAAAAAATGTCCTTTTGTGTGGGAGCCCCCTTAGAAATTGGAGATAGGGTATTAGTTTGTTCCAAAGAAATGTTAAGACGTAAAAATTAATGGGGGTCTGTCTTATAAAGGACCCCTCTATGACGCACCATTGGAGCAGTAGAAATGATTTTAAGATTGGAAAATTACAATAAAATTTTTTTAAAAAATTTAAAAAAATATTAATACTTAATCGTTATCCCACGATCCTCCTGGGCAAAAAAATTGAAGAATCGATAGATGTTTTACACAAAAAAATTTAAAAAAAAATCGAAGAGTTCAAACATTTTCAAAAATGAGATTTAAATTTTAAAACTTAAAAATCGCATACTAGAGCGCTTTTAAGAATTTTTTGGGATTTTTTTTAAGTACGTAAAAAAACCAAAATTTTGAAAGAAAAAATTTTAAATTTGGAGCATTATTGAAGAAGTTATGAGTAAAAGAAGTTTGAGTAAAGGAACAAACTACCAATTTTTAAAAATTCGATATCTTTTGAAGGAATGCCCCATATATTACACCGTCCGACAAAAATCGAAAAAAGTCGATAAACACGAACTGGATAATATAAGTTTGAAACCAAAGACTAAATGTAGTAAAACTGCATTTTCAGCTTTTCATTTCGTGATCCTGTTTCCTTTTAAAAGGACTTCAAAGTTTTAGAGGATCAAAGTTATAAAAATAATTTTTTAATATTTATACTTATCCTAGGATGAAGTAGAGTCTTTCTGTTACCTGGGGAGCTTACTGGACAAAAGCGGTGGCTCCAAAGCCGACATATCTAGTTGCATAAACAAAGCTCGACAGTCATTTGGCCAACTGAAATCGGTGTGGAACTCATCGTTTATGTCAAGAAGGACGAAGTTAAAATTTTTTAATTCTAACGTAAAATCCACGCTGTCGTATGGTTGCGAGACGTGGAATGCAGCACCAAATGATATACACTCCATACAAGTTTTTGTTAATAAATGCTTAAGAAAGATTTTGCATATATTCTGGCCTATAACAATCCCAAATCATCGTCTCTGGTTAGAAACTGGGCAACAACCAATCCAAATTGAAATCCGCAAACGTAAATGGAATTGGATTGGACACACACTGCGTAAACAACCCAACGATATTGCTAAACAAGCCATAGAATGGAACCCGCAAGGCAGTAGACGTATAGGTAGACCATCACACACATGGAAACGGCAAATTGAAGCTGAAATATCCCAATTACACATGAGTTGGAATGAAATCAAATACCATGCATCAGATCGAA
The DNA here is from genome assembly GCA_963921195.1 of Pegoplata infirma. NCBI lineage: Eukaryota > Metazoa > Arthropoda > Insecta > Diptera > Anthomyiidae > Pegoplata > Pegoplata infirma. Next base: position 33,286,840 of record OY992536.1, read on the forward strand.
CTTATTGGAACAACCTTGTAACGGCCCTATGCTCCTTGTAGGAGTAAAAGGAACAAATATATATGGGGCATTCCATGTGAAATCGGACACTTTGAAAAACTTTTTTTTTAGATTTTCCCAATTTGTTTACAGTTTTTAGTACCCTTCGAAAACTCCTTCGTGGTAAATTTTCAGATTTTTTTGATGACCCGTTCAAAAGATATCGAATTTGTAAAAATTGGTAGTTTGTTCCTTTACTCAAACTTCTTTTAATCATAACTTCTTCAATAATGGTCCAAATTTCACATTTTTTTTTTCAAAATTTTTGTTTTTTTACGTACTTTCTAAAAAAAAATCCCAAAAAATTCTTAAAAGCGCTCTAGTATGCGATTTTTAAGTTTTAAAATTTAAATCTCATTTTTGAAAATGTTTGTACTCTTTGATTTTTTTGAAATTTTTTTGTGTAAAACTTCTATCAATTCTACAAATTTTTTGCCCAGGAAGATCTTGGGATAACGATTATTACTATTTTTTAAAATTTTTTGAAAAAATTTTATTGTAATTTTCCAATCTTAAAATCATTTCTTCTGCTCCAATGGTGCGTCAAAGAGGGGTCCTTTACAAGACCGACCCCCATTAATTTTTACGTCTTAACATTTCTTTGGAACAAACTAATACCCTATCTCCAATTTCTAAGGGGGCTCCCACACAAAACGACATTTTTTAAAATTTGTTCCAACCGCTCTAACTGCCCTAATAGTGCCCTTAGAGCAACAAAATGTATGACCGACCCACAATATTTTTTTAGTCCAAACATTTTCTCTGAACACACCTACCCTCTATCTTTAACTGTTAAGGCGGTCCCCATACAATTTTTTTAATTTTTTGTAAATTTGTTTTATTTAATCAGCTTCTACCGGTCCAATGGTGCGTCCGAGAGGGGTCATTAGTGAGACCGACCCCCATTTATTTTTACCCTACAACGTTTTTTCAAAACATACCTACGCCCTATCTCCACTCCTTAAGTAGGCTCCCATACAAATAACAGTTGGAGCAAATTTTATAAAAATGTAATTTTGTATGGGAGCCTACTTAGGGAGTGGAGATAGGGCGTAGGTATGTTTTGAAAAAATGTTGTAGGGTAAAAATAAATGGGGGTCGGTCTCACTAATGACCCCCTCTCGGACGCACCATTGGAACGGTAGAAGCTTATTGAATAAAAAAAATTTATAAAAAATAAAAAAAATTGTATGGGGACCGCCTTAACAGTTAAAGATAGAGGGTAGGTATGTTCAGAGAAAATGTTTGGACTAAAAAAATATTGTGGGTCGGTCATACATTTTGTTACTCTAAGGGCACAATTAGTGCAGTTAGAGCGGTTGGAACAAATTTAAAAAAATGTCGTTTTGTGTGGGAGCCCCCTTAGAAATTGGAGATAGGGTATTAGTTTGTTCCAAAGAAATGTTAAGACGTAAAAATTAATGGGGGTCGGTCTTGTAAAGGACCCCTCTTTGACGCACCATTGGAGCAGTAGAAATGATTTTAAGATTGGAAAATTACAATAAAATTTTTTCAAAAAATTTTAAAAAATAGTAATAATCGTTATCCCAAGATCTTCCTGGGCAAAAAATTTGTAGAATTGATAGAAGTTTTACACAAAAAAATTTCAAAAAAATCAAAGAGTACAAACATTTTCAAAAATGAGATTTAAATTTTAAAACTTAAAAATCGCATACTAGAGCGCTTTTAAGAATTTTTTGGGATTTTTTTTTAGAAAGTACGTAAAAAAAAAAAATTTTGAAAGAAACAAATTTGAAATTTGGACCATTATTGAAGAAGTTATGATTAAAAGAAGTTTGAGTAAAGGAACAAACTACCAATTTATACAAATTCGATATCTTTTGAACGGGTCATCAAAAAAATCTGAAAATTTACCACGAAGGAGTTTTCAAAGGGTACTAAAAACTGTAAACAAATTGGGAAAATCTAAAAAAAAAGTTTTTCAAAGTGTCCGATTTCACATGGAATGCCCCATATATAGGATACCACTAGTGATGGCAAATGAAAGAGGAGGATCTCCCCTAATTTTCCTATTTTATTATTTTTACATATCAGGAAAAAGGAAGAAAGTTACTTACTTTCAAATTTATTCTACAATATCATTCATCATTTTTAACAAAATATTTTGATAAAGTTTTTAAAAGACATTATCAACTTCTTTTTGTCGTGATATGGCAAAATAAAAAAATTGAAAAATTAGGGGAGATCCTTCTCTTTCATTTTCCATCACCAGTGGCATTGTAAAGAAATATTTTTAAAAAGCTAATCCTTTAAAACTTTGAAGTCCTTTTAAAAGGAAACAGGTGCACGAAATGAAAAACTGTAAATGCAGTTTTACTCCAGTTGATCTCTACTTTCAGACGTATATCATTTGGTTCATCTTTAATATTGGCTGTCGGACGGTGTTATTGATCAGTGAACGATTCTAAGACATTCTAGCGTTGTCAGTCTGTCTGTTGAAATGGCGATCACGGCAAAAATATTAAATAGATATGACTGAAACTTATCAAGTTTACTTGTAGTAATTCCAAACAGTTTGGTATTGCAGTTGAGCAAAATCGGTTCTGCGGTTCAAAAGTTATGAAAGAAAATGTAAGGACACCTCGAAAATGTTGGTACATTCAATATAACCTAAAAATGCAAAATGCTTTAATTCGACTGCTGGTTGGCAAATGTGAACAAAATTGGATATCGAATGGTATTTAAACAAGTACAAACATATATTTTTTTTTTTTTTCGAAAAAAAAAATTTCGCGGATTTTTTTTTAACAAAAATTTGTTTCCGCGGAAATTTTTTTTTAAAAATTTTTTTTTGACCAAAATTTTTTTTATTTTTTTTTTTTTGTTTTTCAAATAGTCAATACATTTGGCAAGTTCGAATTTACGAATTTTAATTGAATGTGGGTGTGGAACAAGGTGCTATAATCCAAAAACCAAATTGTTCAGGAGAAGCAAAAAACTAAATAAGTCGCGAAAAAATTATTTTTTTAAATTTCTTTTTGCAGCTCGACGAAGATAGACCATATGCATCTACGTACAAAATTTCATTAAAAACAAATGAGCGGAAGTACCAAAAAAATGCATGTGAAATTTTGTTCTAGTGGAATAAGGTGCTATGTTACAATTTCTACTAGGAATTTCAATACATTTGCCAAGTAGTTTTAAGTTTTTTGTGTTATTTTTTAAAAATTTAAATTCAGCGTGATGAATTCTGCAAAATTTAGACCGGGTCCAGCAGTAATCATTTTTATATAAAAATAATAAAAAGCAGCTAATTTAACAAACAAAAATTGTTATATGGTTTATTTTAAACAACTCTTCCCATAATGGGTTAAAAAATTTGCAAAAGTTATGATATAAGTTACTAACCATTAAATTTTAAAGTTTGAATTTAAAAATTTGATAGATTATCAAAATCCACCCTTAGTATTACGTAAAACAATATTATGTTTTTATATGGATATAGCACCTTTTTCTAGTTTACACTTTAACTATCGATGGATAAGATAATAAAGCGTTTTTGGCCAAACCAATGGGCACATGTTAAAGCCTAGGATATTTTCTACACGTTAACGATCTCATATGTAAGATTTTAAATACATGACCTTTAGTTTAACTGCAAAACGTATGTTAGCATCCGGCAAAAAATATAAAATATTTCCAAAAATAGTTATAATTAAACTTTTAAGGCCATTTTTATGACAGAAAACGATAAAATTTTTAACGTATTTGTTTACAAATAGGTCGAACTATTGTAGGAAGGCACGATTTTGCAAAAAAACGCGATTTTCAAAAATTGGATTTTAGCACCTTGTTCCACACATACATTCAATTGTTTTTTTTTATAATTTTCTTGAACGTTTTTATTGCCTCCAACCCTAAAATTTGAAGCTGGGTTATCTTGTTGTTTGCATTATATAATATATATAAATTTTCCTTTCCATGTATGGGTATTTGTGTTAAAAGGTGTACATATTTTCTTTATGACTATTACTATTACCCCCAAAAATTGTATGTCAGTCAGTCAGTAGAATGCGATTGTTTTGAGGTTTTTTTGCTAGTATTTTTCTTCTTTTTTATTATCGAATTTGGCTTAACAATTTTTGGCTTTTATTGGTATGATAGTATGTCGTCGTCCTTTTTATTTCACTCTCTCTCTGTGTGCGGTTTTTCTTGCTAAACCTATCAAAGTGCAAGAGGAAACTGTGTCGTAATTTCAAGCTCAGCTGTGGTATGTTAACACATCATCAGGGGACTTCTACTAGCAGTAGTAGTTGTACTAGTATCGAATTAAAGGAAATAAATTTTATAGTGTTGCAAACAATAACATATATACACGCAACGTGTGGCAAACAGCAGCAGCAAGGAGCAGCAGCAGCAAGGAGCAATATAATAAACAACACACCAGATACCATGCAAGTGCATGTATAGCTGTAATTTTAACAACTTCCGTTTTTTTTTGGAAAAATATATTCACATTGAGAATTCGCACTCACAATAAATTACCATTACACATATTTTGAAGAGAAATTGTTATGGAAATACAATTGTGATTTAAAATTGATAGATAAGGTTACTTTTTATAACCTCCAACCATAGTATAAGGGTATACTCAATTTGCCATTCCATGTGTAACACATCGAAATATCGGTCTGGGACCCCATAAAGTATATATATTCATGATCCTCGATCGGTTTTAACACATTCTAACAATGTCCGTCTGTCTGTCCGTCTGTGAAAATGGTGATCACGGCCAAAGTATTAAACAGATATCGCTCCTTTACTTGTATAGTGTCATAACTCAAAAAATGCGTTTTTTGAGTTAATGATGCAGAATTATTCGTTATATCATGCTTTATATTGTGTCAAAAGTTCGTATTAATATCTTTTAAACTCACCGTTTGAGAATAGTACACGCAATTATTACATTTTCTATGTACCGGCCTTTTTCAATTAAAAACCAATTTATATAGTAAACTTTAAACGTGTTTTCCGCAAAATCAAATATTTTGAGTTATGACACTATACAAGTAAAGGAGCGATATGACAAGGACTTAGCATAATTACTTGTTGTTGCCCTAAGCAGTTTTGTATTGCATTTGAGCGAAATCGGCACAACGGTTTAAAAGTTATGAAAGAAAATGTAAGGACACCTCAAAAGTTTTGGTACATTCAACATAACCTAAAATTACAAAATGCTTTAATTCGGCTGCTGGCTGACACATGTAAACAGAATTGATCACCGAACTGTATTTAAACAAGTACAACCATATTTTTTTACAAAAATAAAAATTTCGCCGATTTTTTTTTTTCACCACAAAATTTTTTTCAAATATAATAATATACTACTATAATTTTATCATATTATAAATAATAATAAATAACTGTTGTTTTGTTAAATTCCCAAAAAATTAATTTTCCCAATTTTAGATAAAATTTTCAATTTACTCACCTTGGTTGTGTTAGGCAGGCGAATGCTTTTATTGGTGTCTGAAACCTGTAAAAATAAGAACCAGAAAAAAGAAAATTTTGTTTTGATTTCTGAAAAATTTCTTACTTTTTTTTCTAACTTTAAATAAGATTCGAAAAATAGTATTTCATAACTACTGATTCTACTATGTATTCTAAAGAAATAAATATTTTTGTTTAAATTGTTTAAATAATTTTTTATAACTACTGAAATTTTATTATACAAAGTTATTAAAGTTTATTTACAACTAAAAGAGAATTCCTTGTAATTTTACAAGCTTTTAACTAGGGCTGTCAATCCCGAAATCCCGAATCCCGAAATCCCGGGATTTTTGTCACAAAACGAATCCCGAATCCCGGGATTTTTAAGCTCCAATCCCGGGATTTTTGAAATATTAAAATTGTATAAGAATTTTTTTTTTTTAAAATACAACTTTGTTCAATAATTGTTACATTTATATCAATAAATTAAAACAAATTTTTTTTTTGAATTTTCAACGTAGCTGGCAACGAGCCCTTTGACCAAAGTTTGGAGGTTTTGGCGAAAATTTTCTAAAAACCCAAAACTTTGGCTTCAAATTTGTACCACACAAGTTTTAGGTCTAGGAGAATAAAAATTTTCCCTTTTTTTATACAGAAAAAATGCAAGTATAATGTATTATATTATTACTTTTCTCCTTCAAATGTTTTTTTATACCCTCCACTCTAGTGATAGAGGGTATATATAAGTTTGTCATTCCGTTTGTAACACCTCGAAATATTGGTCTAGGACCCCATAAAGTATATATATTTATGATCCTCGATCGATTTTAAGTCGATCTAGCGATGTCCGTCCGTCCGTCCGTCCGTCCGTCCGTCCGTCCGTCTGTCCGTCCGTCTGTCTGTCTGTCTGTCTGTCCGTCCGTAGAAAACACGCTAACTTTTCAAAGACTTTACAGAGGCTACTGAAGTTTGGCATATATGTTTGTCATTTACCTGGTCAGGTTGGTATTGCAATCCAGCCATATCGCTCCAGTGGTTCAAAAGTTATGAGCAAAAGAGTAAATTTCGGCAAGGATGTTTCGCGAATTTACGAGATAAAAAACATGATAACTTTCGAAGGACAATAATGAGACTACCGAAGCTTGGCATGTATCTTTGCCGTTCCCCGGGTCTGTTTGGTATTAAATTTCAGCTCAATCGGTCCAGTGGTTCAAAAGTTATAAGCAAAACCCTGAATTTCAGATTAGTTTCATTTAAAATGCCACGTGTTTTAACAAGTTTTAAAAGCATTGGTGGTAAGTAAACAATGCTTTTCAAACTTGTTTAATTTTAAAGCAATGCTTTTTAAACTTGTTTAATTTTAAAAGCATTGGTAATTTAAAAATTACACTCGAGAAAAATTTTACACTCAAAAAAATTTTTACATTCAAAAAAAATTTTACACTCAAAAAAAATTTACACAAAAAAAAATTAGTTTTTTTTTACAAAAATGACAATATTTTGTGTACATACGTACGTGCATTCACTCTGAAATATTTTTACAGTAAAAAAACATTACACTCGAAAAAAATTTTACACTCAAAAAAAAAAAATTTGCAATTTTTCTTTTTTTTTTTTTTTAACAAAAATGACAAAAAAATAGTTTTTTACTCAAAATAAAATATTTCTAATCAAAATTGTTAATTTTTTCACGTTAAAAAATGTACTACCCTTTAAAAAATACATTGTGGAGGGTATTAATAGATTCGGCAAAGTCGAATTTAACTTTTCTACTTGTTTTATTTTAAATTTTCTTTAAATTAGTTTTAAAATTATACAGTGCAACAACCAAAATCGGAATGGGATGAAACCAAAAGCAAATAAAAGTTGTCATTTTCCAAAACAAACCCCTCATGACTTTTTTTGTTCATTGCTAAATACTTAATATTAATAATTACTTGAAAACTACTTAAATGGCGTATACTTAATTTTTTAATTTAAATAACAATAAGAATAATTAGAAATAATTTTTTTTTTTATAATTTCGTTGTAGCGAAATCGACCCAAGGGTTTCCGTAGGAATCAAACCCACGACTCCCTGCTTAATAGGCTAGCACGCTACCAAATAACACACAGTAGCCCCCTTAATATGCACAATAAAATTGAAACATAAAGAGTCTAATATTTTTTTACTTTTATAATCAAAGAAATTTAATCCCGAAAAATTCCGGGATCCCGAAAAATCCCGTGATCCCGAAAAATCCCGGGATCCCGGGATTTCGTTTTTCAAATCCCGAATCCCGGGATTTAAAAAAACCGATCCCGTTTGACAGCCCTACTTTTAACCAATAATATTGTAATTTTACAAACTTTTTACCAATAAATTTTTAACTTTACAATTTTTTTGAAGCGATAAAATTTACAAAGAATTCTCTTGAATTTACTAGATTTTTTGCTACCTTCTATTTTACGAGAATTCCTAGTTAAAATAACGAGCTTTTTTGTAATTTAACAAACTTTTTAGCAATAAAACTTTAAATTTACAACTTTTTTGACAAAATAAAAATTACAAGGAATTCTCATGAATTTAGTAGATTTTTTTTTGTAAACTTGCCGTGGAAATTTGTAAAATTACAAAAAAAAATTTTAAATTACAAAAAAATTGTAAAATTAAAAAAAAAAAAATAAATTTCCATCGAAAATACTCTGTTAAAAAACAAGAAGAACTGTCAAATATTCGTAAAATGGAATTACTAGACTTTTTCTGTTAATTTGAAAAGGTTTTTTTATTGAGTGTACAGGGGAAAAAATAATATTGTGGTAAAAATACCCCTTACTAAAATACTTATTTTTCCTAAATTTTCCTGTTTTTTTATAAATTTTTTTAGATTCTGCGGAATTTTTTAAAAAATTTGAATTTTCCAAAATTAACTAAAAATTTTTTTACAGTTTTTTAAATTTCCCAGACTTTCCTGACATTTTAAAATTTCTTTTTTTTTGAGTTTTTCCGTAGTTTTCAGAATTTTTTTTGACATAAGTAAGTAAAGTTTTTAAAATTCACAATATTGATTATTTTTTTAATTTAGTTAATTAAAAAAATAATTAAATATTATTTGTTTTTTCAACAATTTTAATAACTGTTAGCCCTGCACTTATAATCCTTTAATTCCCTTACAATTTTAATTATTTTGTTGATATAAATTTTTATCTAACAATGTACAATAAATTTCAGTATTTTAAATATATTTAGTTTTAATAATTTTATAATCAATTGTTTATATTACAACAATATAAAGAGATAATATATAAAAAGCATTATAAATTACAACTAACTACTTTATGGCATATAAAATAACACAAAATATACAAACATATTTAATAGCAACTTCTACATACTAAAAGTTTATATTTTAATTAATTAATTTATTAATGATTTAATATGTGTGGTCAACAATATAAACAACAAAGTTATAAACATATTATATGTATGATAATAATTACAAAATATATAGATTTTTAAACAAATTTATGAAAATTACTAAGAAATTATTTATTTTAGTTCTATAATGTTTCCTGACAAGGATGGCAAAAAAGTGTTTCTTCTGAATTTGAACGTCCGGGTAAATTTTTATTCTACTAGACTTAGACTTCAGGTCAATCAAATAAAATTAACGCGTGGTGCTCGGCGATCAAAGTTTAGGATTTTTAAAATTAAAAAAAAAATAAAAAATATGTTTTGCGAAGGGGTCCCCCACCGTCTCCCGCATGACCCACCTTAAAAAAAAAATTCCTTAATTTATTTTTTTAAACATTTTCAAGTGTATAAAAGATTTGTCATAGCCGAATCCTTTAATTATTCTGATTAATTAAAAAATATTTTTTTTATTATACAACTGCAATAAATTTAAATATAACATTTTATTACAAAACAAAAATTAAACAATATTATACTGGCAAGCAAATATATATGGGGAATTTTATAACAAATCGGACACTTTGAAATTTTTTTCCAAATTTTTTGTGGAAAACTTCTACCAGCTGCCCAATTTTTTTTTTTTGACTCGGTAGAAAAAACTTTAAGGGTTTAAGTTAGAAGATAGGAATTGTCTTAGAAAATGTTTGAATTAAAAAAAAATTGTGGGTCGCTCATACATTTGATTGCTCTATGGGCACTCTAAGGGCAGTTAGCGGTTGGAGTAAATTAAAAAAAAAAACATCATTTTGTATGGAAGCACCTTGGGAGATAGAGTGTAAGTTTGTTTAGAAAAATGTTTAGGAGTTAAAATTAATGGGAGTCGGTCTTCCCATTGAAAAACTGCGATCAAAATTTTTCAAAAAATTTTTAGAAAATTTAGAAAATTTTCCACAAAAAATTAAAAAAAAAACAAAGAGCACAAAGATTTTCAAAAATAAGATTTAAATTAAACAAGTAGAAAAGTTAAATTCGACTTGGCCGAATCTATGAATACCCTCCACAATGCCCATTTTAAGTAATAGTAAATTTTCTAACGAGAAAAAATAACAGTTATGATTACAAATATTTTATTTTGTGTAAAAAAATTTTTTTTTGTAATTCTTTTAAAAAAAAAAATACAATTTTTTTTTTTGAGTGTTTTTATTTACTAATTTTTTTTTTGAGTGTAAAATTTTTTTTGAGTGTAAAATTTTTTCGAATTTTACATTAAAAAAAAAATTTGCTAATTTTTTTTTTGAGTGTAAAATTTTTTTCGAGTATATTTTTTTTTTGTTTTGGTATAAAATTATTTTTGAGTGACAAAAATACGTTTTAAAATTTTTTTGTGACTTACCAATGCTTTTAAAACAGGTTTAACGGGTTTTCACCACGTGAATTTAAGGTGAAGCTAATCTGATATTCACGGTTTTGCTAATAATTTTTGAACCACTGGACCGATTTGGGTGAAATTCAATACAAACTAGGCTGGAGGAACGAAAAATATATATGCCAAGCTTCAGCATCCTCAGAATTGATTTTTGAAAGTTATAGTGCTTTTTATCTCATAAATTCACGAAAAACCCTTGCCGAAATTCAGTCTTTTGCTCATAACTTTTGAACCACTGGACCGATTTCGCTGGAATGCAATACCAACCTGACCAGGTAAATGCCCAACATACATGCCAAACTTCAGGAGCCTCCGTAAAGTCTTTCAAAAGTTAGCGTGTTTTCAACAGACAGACAGACGGACGGACGGACGGACATCGCTAGATCGTCTTAAAATCGATCGAGGATCATGAATATATATACTTTATGGGGTCCTAGACCAATATTTCGAGGTGTTACAAACGGAATGACAAACTTATATATACCCTCTATCACTAGAGTGGAGGGTATAAAAACTTAAATTAAAAAACTTTTAAAAATTTATAAGGAGTTTATTTTTTAAAGTACGCAAAAAAACCAAAAATTTTAAGAATTGGAATTTGGTCCAGCTTTGAAGAAGTTATAAAAAAAAGACGCTTGAAAAGAAGCTATATCTTTTGAACGGTTCATCTAAAAAATTTGAAAATTTGCCACGAAGTAGTTTTCAAAAGATACTAATAACTTAAAAAAAGTTGAAAAGATTTGGCATGGAATGCCCCATATACACTCAAAAAAATTTGCCAGTAAAGGTAAAAAAATATCAGTTTATGTCATTTCACTTTTTCAGTTATAGAAACTGTTAAAATATCGGTAAAATTTTTATAAAATAATTTTTTGAATTAATGAAACTTATACCCTCCAAAATGTATAAAATAAAAAAAAAATAAAAAAAATGGTCAGGAAAGTTTTTTTAAGGGGGAGGGGGAGGGCAACGGAACGCTTTGGAGAACTCTTTCCCGATAAATGTTGGAAAATTGATTGATAAAGATTTTTGCACTTTAATAATATAATTATATTAATATTAAAACAATTTTATCATTGTTTAAATAATTTTTTTATATCCACGCCCATAAAAGGGGGCGGACATTTTTAAAACGCCCTGGATCCAAGCGCAGGACGAACGTACTCTGACTTAAAATTTCATTTGTTGAAAAAAAAAAAATTAAAAACAAGTAAGAAAGTTATAGACGGTCAAGACCGACCATATGATACCCTACATCAGTGTTTTCCGGAAAATTGGTCCCAAGTCCAAACATGGACCGATTGGATCTGCCTTTTGTTAGATCTTTATTAAGTGTAGAACACACACACATATCAAATTTTAGTGGAATTGGTTTATTTTTTGTCAATAGACCGATTTAACTGAATATCGGTCGAAGTTTATATATGGGGGACTAAGTCCAAAAATGGTCCAATTATATTCCGATTTGATTAGGTTACTAAAGTACACGTTTAACACCTAAAAATTAAATTTTTATCAAATATTTCCATTTTTATGAATTTTGAGGGAATTATGTGAATATCGGGAGGGTGGTTTGTATGTGGACTACCAGAAGGCCTGAAACGATTCCTTTGAAATTTGGAATGATGATACGTGCATACAAAATTTGATTACCTGCTAAATTTCAAATCGATATCTATTATAATACGGTTATTAGAGTCATTTAAGCCGAATCCGTTTGTATGGGGGCTACGTCTTAACATGGACCGATTTTCTCCAATTTCAATAGGCTTCGTCCTTGGGCTTGGAAAATTGCGACCTGTATCGTGCTTAAACCGATAGATGGACAGACGGACGAACGGACAGACATCGCTAAATCGACTCAAAAAGTCCTTCTGAGTCGATCGGTATACTTGAAGGTAGGTCTAGCACCAATATTTCGGGTAGTTACAAACAACAGCACAAACTCATTATACCCTGTACCACAGAGTGGTGTAAGGTATAAAAACGTTTTTCAGAGGTTTAGCTTTAGGGGAAACTTTTTCCCTATTTACCGATTTACCGACTTATGAACTAAGACTAACTATGATCAAAAGGCATATTCGTGCCAAACTTCTATTTTGGACTTCACTATGTTTTATTCAGACTGATATTTCGATGTTTTACAAACGGAAAGACAAAGTGGTTGGAGGGTATAAAAACAGTGGGCAAAAAAAAAATCGTACACGAATAAGTTTATTGTTCATTACTGCCAAAATTTTATTTGAGTGTGTCGCATGTTTAATTAATAAATTTCAAAAAACACAAACAGGGTTAAATGTTTATTATAAAAATTTAATTATAGTTTTTCATACAGTAAATAAATATTTCGTTCACATTTTGAGGTTTTTATATGTTTATGGGAAAAGTTAACAAAATACAAGGGAAACATTATAATGGAAAAACTAGGTTTACATAAAATTTATAATATTAATTTAAACAAGTAAGAGTGTTAAATTCGGCTGTGCCGAATCTTTTATACCCTCCAACACGTTTAAAATTAAAAAAAAAAATCGCAGGGGCGTCTTTATTTTTTGTGGTGGGGGAGAAGGTCGGCGGACTTGGTGGGAGACACCTGTACCCCCGCTATATATGTTTACAAATTTTTGTTTATGATATTTACGCTTAAATAATACATTTTTATCGTTATTTTTAATTAATTTCTATAACCACGCCCCCAAAGGGGGGCGGCCTGAAAAAAATCAAATTTTCTAACCCCCTTGGTCCAAGCGCAGGTCTATGAACATAATATGGCATACAAATGTTACATTAGTTGAGCAAAAATTAAAAAAAACTCGTAAAAATAACGAATTTTTCTGGGGTCGTTTTAGTTCTCTAAGGGGGAACTTTTTTCCCCCTGGTCCGATTTGGCCCATCTTCGAACTTAACCTTACCAGTAATATAAGAGATATTCTTGTCCAATTTCAGGGGTCTAGCTCTTTTGGTTTAGACTGCATCGTTATTTCTACAGACGGACGGACGGACGGACGGACGGACGGACATCGCTAGAATGTCTTAGATTCTATCATGGATCAATATTATATATACTTTGTGGGGTCCCCGACCGATATTTCGATGTGTTACACACGGAATGACAAAGTGAGTATACCCCCATACTGTGGTTGGAGGGTATAAAAAAAGGACACACACATGCTGTGGTTTTACTTTAATTTATTAATTGTAATTTATAAATTGTTTATTTTGGATGAGCTGTTGTATTTTTTTGTTTTGGACGACACAAAAATTTATTGATTGTTGTAAACTGATATTGGTTATTTGTTTATAAATTGAAAATGACAATTTGGGTTTTTGTAAATGACAAAAAATTTACGAGTTTAGGGAGGGATAATAAAGTTATAAACCGCGGACTACATGATTTCTTACTTAAATTGGAGTACAGTGGGCGATTTACAAAATTTTATGTAAATTTATTAAAATTTGTATTATATAAATTTTCAGTTCATTTTCATTCACTAATTTCATTTTTCATAAAACTTTTTATTTCATTTTAAAATTTACCATAATTACTATTAAAAATGTTTCCTCCTTTTTATCCATCAACACTCTATAATTGTTTTCTAAAAAAAAATTATCCCCACCGCCTTTACCATCACCACTGAATAACTGAAATAATACAATGTTTTTAGCATATTTTTTCCCACTAATTAAAGGTTTTGTTTTCTGTTTTAGAAAACTTTATAAACAGTTATTAAATTAAATTCATTTTTAATACTTTTTATAAATTTTATAAACTTATTAATTATTCTGTTTGAAGTTAAAACACGTTATAATTTTTTTTTTTTTTTTTAAATATAATTTTAGTTTAATAATGAATTAAGATTACAGCATTTCCATTTTTTGAACAGGGAGAAAAAAAATGTAAAATAAAGGAAAATTAGAAAATTTTAACTATTAAAAAAATTATGGAAAATTCTTAAAAAAAATTTGAAACTGGGACAAAATTGTAAAAAATTAGAAAATAAAAATCATGAGATAATAAAAATTTTATTGCTCGTTATCGCGAAATTCGCGATTTAAAATTCTGATACTTAAGTACAATAAAAACGATATTTTTATACTTTTGCGAAAATTTTTAAATTGACACCCATTCCACTGTGTTGGATTTACTTAGCAAACCATGATACTGTAAATTTTTTGGCGAAAAAAATTTTGTATTCGCGAAAAAAAATTTTATTCGCGAAAATTTTTTTTTTTTGTGAAAAATTTTATTTCAAATATTTTTTTTAAGTTTGATAAGAATTTACGACACCCATTTGGTAAAGCTATGAAAACATAATTTTTTTCAAAGTTAGCGTTTGTATTACGCGATATTCACGATAATTTATTTTTTATTTTTGAGTAAATTTTTTTTTACTATTTGATGAATTTCTATCATCTAAACTCTACAAAAAATGTAATATTATCCGGTGAAAATTTAATATAAATCGCGGAAATTTTTTTTCTTGAAATTTTTTTCGTGAAATTTTTTTTCGTGATTTTTTGTTTATTTTGTTATTTATTTATGAAAATGTGTAGAATATGAGACAAAACAAACAAAAGTTCTCGAAAAATTATATTTTTCGCGGAATTATTTTTTTTTTCCCGAAAAAATCAAATAATTTTTAAATTTAAAAATTATTCCGAAATTATAAAAAAATAATTTTATGGGGTTTTACCGCTACAATTTTCAATTGCGAACGCCATTGAAACGGATAACGCCATTGAATTCAGTGTACTCGAATTAGCTTTAATAGCAATGTGCCCAGATTGTTAAAATTTGCGACTAGCACAGTGTAATTTTTATATAATATTTTGTTAAGGATGGATATTCGCTCTTTATGATTTCCACACTTTAAAGTCTTATAACTCAAGAACGGTTTACTTTTTTGCCAATATAATACGTGTGGTTTGTTCCTCGTAATGTTCGTTTAACACACTGTTACCGAAAGTCAAATTTTTGTATGTTTTTGTGTTGTATTTAATCAAATATGAATTATTACACTTTTAAAGTAATTTTTGGCTCTTATAAAAAAATTTATTTATGCAAAAAACGTGTTTGCGAAAAAATGGTATATGCGTCCTTATATTAGACTGGCATTTTTTGTATGGCAAAAATGTTTTTCTTTCGGTTTTAAACGCTTGTGCAAATTTTTATTCTCCTAGGCCAGCGGTTACCAACCTATGGTACGCGTACCATAGTAAAAAAGTATTTTTGTGCAATTTAGAGAGCATTTTTTGCGATATTCTGAGATCTGACCACTTGTTTTCGATTAACCTTTTGAAGCTGATTCCAAATATGGTTCCCAAATTTTTCTATGATGTCAGGTTTTTAAAAAAATTTAAAAAAAAACGTGTTTTTGGACATTTTTGAGACGGGTTGTGATAGAGTGAAAATTTTGGTACCATTTTGTTAAGCTCAAAATGCCATTTCATTTCATATACGAGGGTGATTCATTCGAAAAATCACGGAATTGTTGATCTGCCCTTGTATTAAAAAAAAAAACATTTAAAAAATTTAAAACATTATATTTCCGCCCTCTGTGATTTGTTTTTGGAACTTTTTTTAAGAGTTCAAAAAACATCCGTTGTTTTTAATTTTTGGTATAGAATCGACTGGTGAAATCAGATTTGCAATATTTTTAGCTGTTTTTGCTCTGCAGAAAAATCAGCTCAAAATCCGCGTTTTCAGATGCATTGAACCACCTTAAGGAGCGGTATTTCCAAAAAAAAATACCACCATTGTTTTGATCTCCCCTAAATCCTTAAAAAAAAATGATAATACCCGCAGATCAAAAATTTAAAAATTAACTCTAATATTTTTATGAGAATTTTTTTAACGAAAACAAAAAACTCGTTAGGGGGTACGCGGCTGACAAAATTTAAAATTAGGGGTACGCGAGCCAATAAGGTTGGTAACCGCTGGTAACCGCAAAATTTTGGATTTTTGAAATTTAACAAAAAAAAAAATGTATAGCGATACATCTTATTAATTTTGATGTGCTGAACACAAATAATAAAATAAAATTAAAATCGGTCGAACAGTTTTCGAGATATCGCTTTTCCAAATTTGCGAAAAATAGAGATTTTTTCCCACGTTCAAGAATTACAAAAAAAAAATATCCAAATTTCTTTTTCTTGACCCCTTTATAGAGCTTAAGACAGTCTTTCATTTAAAGTTAATTTGATTCAAAACCGATAATTTTAACCCGCGGCGCCCTACGATACGTTCGAGTTTTGGTTATTTGGAAAATTTCTACAAAAGTTTTGGATTTTTGAAAAATAACAAAAGAAAAAAATTATCTTGCGATAGACTATTTTTTTTTAATTTTGGCATGCTGAAGTTTAATATAAAAAAGTTTTAAAAACAAAATCGGTCAAGCAGATTTCGAGGTATCACCATTTGAAGTTTGTCGAAAAATTTTCAACAATGGCGGTTTTTTTCCTACGTTCAAGAAATTATTTAAAAAAACCTCAATATTTTTTTCCATTGGCGATTTCGTAGAGCTTAAGACGAACTTTTAGTTTAACTTAATTTGAACCAAATCCCATCAATTTTAACCCCTTCGATCAAAGTTTTAAATTTTTGGTGGAAATTTTTCTAAAAATCCAAGTTTTTGATCGAAAAGCGCCATGGGTCGGATCGGAGTTTGCTTAAATTAGTTTTAAATAAATCTTTGTCTTAAGCTCTGTGAAATGATCAAAGGAAAGAAATTTTGAGATTAAAAAAAAAAAAAATTTAAACGAAGGAAAACATTTTTTTGCAATTTTGAAATAGCGGTATGGATTTTAATTTTTTTGTGATATTCGTGTTAAGCGCATCAAAATCAACAAACACTTATAATTAGGGATGTAATTTTCATGCAAATGCATGTTCTTTTGTCGATAGTCTAAAAACGTATCGACCAATTATTTTTTCGAATCAACAAGTTTGGGTTAATGGCATCGATTTGTTTTTGCATATTTTGGTGAATTTTTTACTATGAATTCTCGTAAAATAGAAGGTAGCAAAAAATCTAGTAAAGTAACGAAATCTACTTGTAAGTATTATTTTATTGGTAAAAATCTTGAAAATTACAAAATAATTGCACTCAAAATAATAATTCTGTTAAATTACAGAAAAACTCTGCTAATTTAACAGAGTACACCATACTTTTCCAGCTAACAACATTTCTTGGTAATTTTACTAAAAAACTCTGTAAAATGATTTTGACAAAAAAAAACTGTTAATTTACAGAGTTTATAGTAAAATATTGTTTAAATATGAAAGCTTTTTGACAGAAAAAACTATGTAATTTTACTTTTAAACTCTGTAAAATGATTTGGACAAAAAAAACTGTTAATTTACAGAGTTTCTAGTAAAATATTGGTTAAATAAACCATCATTTAGCTAAGAAAACTATGTAAATTTACATATATTTGTTAAATGCATTTGATGCAAAAAAAAAAAATTAATAGAAAAACTCTGTAAATTTACAGAGTTTAGTTAAATGCATGTTATTTTGTAAAATTTTTATAAGATTTCTGGAAAAAAAAATTTATAACTTTTTTTGTTACTTTTTCAACTTTTTCTCAAAAAAAAATATACAAATAAAATTTTGATGTTTGGTAACAAAAAGTGGTCAAAACAGAATTTTTTGGTTATAAAAAAAAATACGAAGTATTTTGCTTAAATCTGTATTTTAGCAGAAAACTCTGTTAATTATCTGTAAAATTAAGAATACAAAGTAAAAAGTAATATAACAGAGGAAACTTGGTTTTTTTGTCACAACAAAATACAAAGCATTTTCTTTAAATCTGTATTTTGACAGAAAACTCTGTCAAATATCTGTCGAATTGAGATTACAGTCATTTTACAGAGTATTTTACAGAGTTATTATTTTGAGTGTGGTAAAAAGCTTGTAAAATTGCAAGAAAATCTTGTCAAATAGGAGGTACCAAAAAATAAAAAAAATAAATTTTTCTTGTCATTTTACAAAGATTTTTTTTTTGAATGTAGTAGTTTATAATTAAAAGTTCAGCATAATCTCTAAAAAAGCATAAAAATTACACTCAAAATAATAACTCTGTTAAATTACAGAAAAACTCTGCTAATTTAACAGAGTACACCATACTTTTCCAGCTAACAACATTTCTTGGTAATTTTACTAAAAAACTCTGTAAAATGATTTTGACAGAAAAAATCTGTAAATTTACAGAGTTTATAGTAAAATATTGGTTAAATATGAAAGCTTTTTTACAGAGAATACTCTGTAATTTTACTATAAAACTCTGTAAAATGATTTAGACAAAAAAAACTGTTAATTTACAGAGTTTCTAGTAAAATATTGGTTAAGTAAACCACCATTTAGCAAAGAAAACTATGTTCATTTACATATATTTGTAAAATGCATTTGATGCAAAAAAAAAATACAGAAAAAACTCTGTAAATTTACAGATTTTAGTTAAATGCATGTTATTTTGTAAAATTTTATAAAATTTCTGAAAAGATTTTTTTTTATAACTTTTTTTGCTACTTTTTCAACTTTTTCTCAAAAAAAAAAAAAAATTATACAGATAAAATTTTGATGTTTGGTAACAAAGACAAAAACTACTCAAAACAGAAAACTTTTTTGGTTATAAAAAAATACGAAGTATTTTGCTTAAATCTGTATTTTTGCAGAAAACTCTGTTAATTATCTGTAAAATTAAGATTACAAAGTAAAAAGTAATATAACGGAGGAAACTTTGTTTTTTTGTCACAACAAAATACAAAGTATTTTCTTTAAATCTGTATTTTGACAGAAAACTCTGTCAAATATCTGTTGAATTGAGATTACAGTCATTTTACAGAGTATTTTACAGAGTTATTATTTTGAGTGTAAAGTTTAAAACATCGACACTCAAAAAAAAACCTTGTTAAATAACTAGAAAAAGTCTACTTAGTGATAGAGGGTATATATAAGTTTGTCATTCCGTTTGTAACTCATTGAAATATCGGTCTGGGACCCCATAAAGTATATATATTCATGATCCCCGATAGATTTTAAGACATTCTAGCGATGTCCGTCTGTCTGTCTGTCTCTGGAAATGGTGATCACGGACAAAATATTGCACAGAGATGACTGAAACTTAACATATTTTCTCAAAAAAAAAAAATTATACAGATAAAATAAAAAAATACGAAGTATTTTGCTTAAATCTGTATTTTTGCAGAAAACTCTGTTAATTATCTGTAAAATTAAGATTACAAAGTAAAAAGTAATATAACGGAGGAAACTTTGTTTTTTTGTCACAACAAAATACAAAGTATTTTCTTTAAATCTGTATTTTGACAGAAAACTCTGTCAAATATCTGTTGAATTGAGATTACAGTCATTTTACAGAGTATTTTACAGAGTTATTATTTTGAGTGTAAAGTTTAAAACATCTACACTCAAAAAAAAAACTTTGTTAAATTACTAGAAAAAGTCTAGTAATCCCATTTTACCAATATTTATCCTTGTTTTTTTTTGTAATTTTACAGTTTTTCTTGTAATTTTAAAAATTTCCACACTCAAAATAATAACTCTGTTAAATTACAGAAAAACTCTGCTAATTTAATAGAGCACACCATACTTTTCCAGCTAACAACATTTCTTGGTAATTTTACTAAAAAACTCTGTAAAATGATTTTGACAGAAAAAAACTGCTAATTTACAGAGTTTATAGTAAAATATTGGTTAAATATGAAAGCTTTTTTACAGAGAAAACTCTGTAATTTTACTATAAAACTCTGTAAAATGATTTGGACAAAAAAAACTGTTAATTTACAGAGTTTTTAGTAAAATATTGGTTAAATAAACCACCATTTAGCAAAGAAAACTATGTAAATTTACATATATTTAAAAAATACACTTGATGCAAAAAAAAAATTACAGAAAAACTCTGTAAATTTACAGAGTTTAGTTAAATGCATGTTATTTAGTAAAATTTTTATAAGATTTCTGAAAAGATTTTTTTGATAACTTTTTTTACTACTTTTTCAACTTTTTCTCAAAAAAAAAAAAAAAATATATACAGATAAAATTTTGATGTTTGGTAACAAAAACAAAAACTACTCAAAACAGAAAACTTTGTAATAAAAAAATTACGAAGTATTTTGCTTAAATCTGTATTTTAACTTATCTATAAAATTAAGATTACAAAGTAAAATGTAATATAACAGAGGAAACTTTGTTTTTTTGTCACAACAAAATACAAAGTATTTTCTTTAAATCTGTATTTTGACAGAAAACTCAGTCAAATATCTGTTGAATTGAGATTACAGTCATTTTACAGAGTATTTTACAGAGTTATTATTTTGAGTGCACGGTTTTTTACAAAAAAAAAAATCTAGTAAATTTACGAAAATTCCTTGTAAGTCTTATTTCGCCAAAAAAGTTGTAAATTTACAATTTTATTAGTAAAAATCTTGTAAAATTACAAAAAAGCTCGTCGTTTTTACTAGGTATTCAAGGAGGTAGCAAAAAATCTAGTAAAGTTACAAAACCTAGTTGTAAGTTTTATCGCGTAAAAAGCTTGTAAAATTACAAAATAATTGGTAAAAAGTTTGTAAATTTAAAAATAGGAGGTAGCAAAAAATAAAAACACAAAATGTTTCTTGTCATTTTACAAAGATTTTTTAATAGTTTATAATTAAAAATGCAGAAAAAAACTTTACAGAATTACACAAATTAAAATTTAAAAACATCAAAAAAATCTAGAATTAGTGTAAATTATTAACATAAAATTAACAATATTATGTTTTTAGCTAATTCATAACATAATTTATTTTAGTTTTTATCTCCTAAAAATTATATTTAAAAATGATTTTATGTATTTCAAATTGTATTATTAAGCTTAAAAAACGGAAATGAATGTTTTTGGTTTTAGTCACAACATCCAAAACGACCAAGCGCCAAAAAATTTTTTTTTTGTCTTACCACAATATCAACATCACAAAAACCCACTTAAAATACATGCACAAAAATGTTGTTAAAACCATTTTTAATTTCCGCTTTTCGAAATCCATTCAATATCTAAAATTTCAAACCTTTTGTCAAATCTATCTAAATATGAATCTATTTGAATCTACAATGGACTATTTACAATTTGCTAAATTATGAAAATTATTTTGTTTGCATGACAATATGAAAAACATAAAATTAATAGGTAAATACATATGTACAAAAAATAAATTTGTGAAATTTTTATTTATGCTAATATAATGCAAACACCTGTATTTTGTTGAATTAAGTAGATGAATTTGGTATAAATTTATGTTGAGGGGTGACAAAAAACTACCATAACATATTTTAAATTATATGAAATTTAAAAGTGAGTTTACCTGAAAATAGAAAGAAATAAAAAATTAATTAGTAGATGGAAAAACAAAATTTTCAGAAGTTAAATTAATTAAAGAAGAAAAACAAGAAGTCTCAAAAAGTTTTTTAAACAATTCAATATATTTTTCAATAAAATTTTAATAAAGTAAAATCTATAGAAAAATTTAATACAAATAATATTCATAGAACATTATTAACACTTCAACTGCCTTTTTTATAGGCATTTGTATAAAAAGGACAAACTTAAATTCTTAAAATAATTGATAGAGGTCTCATTTTAAGTTCCAGACACAAATTGTTTTTTTTTTATGTTTTGGAGAAAAGATATAAGAAAAAAAAAATTTAAATTTAAAAAAAAAAATGTTGAAAGATTTTTTTGAGAATAAGAAATTAAATAAGCTTTAATTTTTTCCCGTGCCGGTCACGATTTTTAACTGTCAAATCGTATAGAAAAAGTCGTGCCGGGTTTATTTCTGTTTCTACTCTGATAAGGAAGGTATCCCATAGCTTACACTTCGATTGCTTTGCAATTTATATATGTTAATAAGTACCGAAAACTAAGTTCAACCTGCTATTTTTTATCGGCTATCCCGCTGGTTTAAAAAAGGGTTGCCACCTTTTGAAAATTGATGGCCTTCCGGGAAAATCTGAATAAAATCCGAACTAGCAAGTATTTCGCCAAAAGCAAAAACACGTGAAGGCTTAAACTTAATACAGATTGTTATGTATGAATTTGGGGGTCGTACGTATATACTTCTCCATATAAAGGATCTCAACCTTAACACATTTTTGACAAAAACCAACTTAAAACAGCCAAATTTTGCTAAGTCTGACAGACCATTGGATAGGCCTTAAAAAAACCTTTCCATCCATTTATAATGTTCATATAGTTTCTTTGGAAGAAATACGAAAAAAATCGAAAAAACAAAAAAAATCCTGTTTTTCAACCCCACTTTTCCCTCCTTTAACATTCACAATAGATAGATTTTGTTCCTCTATAACATATTAAAAGTCCAGGACAATCGGAGTGTAAGCTATGGGATACCTTCCTTGTGAGTGTAGGAACAGATCAAGCCCGGCACGAATTTTTCCATACGATTTGACAGTTAAAACCGTGACCGGAACGGCAAACAATTAAACATATTTTATTTGTTCTCCGGGTTCTCTCATTCTACCTTCCTCTCACACTCCAGGGTTGCCGCATTTTCACAACAAATTTTTATTTTTTCATTCACAAACGTACAGAAGTGCCAACTTAATCACATTGACTATGAGATAAGCGATTTTTAAAAACACGTAAAAAAGTTAAATTGTGCTTTGCCGAATGTATTAAGACCCTGCACAGTGTAAAAAATAATATTTGAAAAAAAAAAAATTTAAATCCGCAAAAAAAAAAAATTTGCTAAAAAAAATTCCGCGAAATTTTTTTTTTTTTGTAAAAAAAATATATTTGTACTTGTTAAAATACTATTCGGTGATCAATTCTGTTTACACGTGTGTGTGGAATGCCTCATATGTCAGCCAGCAGCCAAATTAAAGCATTTTGTATTTTTAGGTTATGTTGAATGTACCAAAATTTTCGAAGTGTCCTTACATTTTCGTTCATAACTTTTAAAACACTGAACCGATATCGCTCAAATGCAATACGAAACTTCTCGGGGCAATAACAAGTAAATATGTTAAGTATCAGTCATATCCGTGTTATATTTTGCCCGTGATCACCATTTCCACAGACAGACAGACGGACATCGCTAGAATGTCTTAAAATGGAGCACTGATCAATAATATATATATTTTATGGAATCTCAGACCGATATTTCGATGAGTTACACACGAAATTACAATCTTATATACATATATCCTCTATCACTAATTGTAAGTGGAGGGTATAAATTTTCTTGCATTAAATTATTGTACCCTCCACTAAAGTGATAGTGGGTATATATAAGTTTGTCATTCCGTTTGTAACACCTCGAAATATTGGTCTAGGGTCCCATAAAGTATATATATTCATGATCCTCGACCGATTTTAAGACGATCTAGCGCTGTCCGTCCGTCCGTATGTCTGTCTGTTGAAAACACGCTATGAGCAAAAGACTGAATTTTGACAAGGGTTTTTCGTGAATTTATGAGATAAAAAACACGCTAACTTTCGAAAAACAATTCTGAGGATACTGAAGCTTATCATATACATTTGTCATGTCCCTGGCTTGCTTCGTATTGAATTTCTGCCAAATCGGTCCAGTGGTTCAAAAGTTATTAGCAAAACCGTGAACTTCAGATTAGTTTCACCTTAAAATTATGTTAAAACCCCGTTAAAAATGTTTTAAAACATTGTTAAGTCACAAAAATATATTACAACGTATTTTTGTCACTCAAAAATATTTCTACACTAAAAAAAATACACTCGAAAAAAATTTTACACTAAAAAAAAATTTAGTAAATTATTTTTTTTTTCAAAAATTACTTAAAAACAAGTAAGAGTGTTAAATTCGGCTTTGCCGAATCTTTTATACCCTCCAACATGCAAAAAAATAAAAAAAAAATTGCAGGGGCGTTTTCTTTTTTTTGGGAGGGGGGGGGTCGGTAGTGGTAATTGGGGGAGGCAAGTTTTATCTCGAATATGTGTTTAAGAAATCATTCTTATGCTTTTTGCGATAAAGAAATGAAAGTTTATCAATATTTAAAAAAAATTAAAATATTCCAAGCGCATAAAAGGAGGGCAGACCAAAAAACGACATTTTCTAATTCCGTGGGTCCAAAAGCAGGACTTTGAACTCCTTGTAGCATAAAAATGTTGCATTTGTTAAACAAAGACACAAAAAATCATGAAAAAAATATGGTATTTTTCAGAGGTTGGTTTAGTTCTTTAAGGGGGAACTTTTTCCGATTTTGCTCCTTTACGAACTTAACCTGCCTAGGAACATAAGACATATTCGCGCCAAATGTCGGGAGTCTAGCTCTTTTATTTTGGACTGCATCGTGTTAACTACAGACGGACAGACCGACGGACGGACGGACATCGCTAGAATGTCTTAGAATCGATCACAAATCTTAAATATATATACTTTATGGGGTCCTAGACCGATATTTTGATGCGTTACACATGGAATGACAAAGTGAGTATACCCCCATACTGTAGTTGGAGGGTATAAAAAAGTTTTTTACTCAAAAAAAAATATTTCTACTCAAACATGTTAGTTTTTACACGTTAGAAAATTTACTATCACTTAAAAAGGGCATTGTGGAGGGTATTCATAGATTCGGCCAAGTCGAATTTAACTTTCATACTTGTTTTTTTACAAATTTTGACATGCTTATTACTAGGCATGTGATTGCCATGCAAAAACATGTTTTTTTGTCGATAGTCTAGTAACAATATCGACCAATTATCTTTTCGAATCAAGAAATTTTCGTTAAAATTGTATCGATTTGGTTTTTGCATATTTTGGTGCAAATGCATATTTTTGCATATTTTAGGTTTAAATGCATATTTTGTGCATATTTTCAACTTTTTAATGCATAAATTTGCATATTTTAGCATAAATTAGCAAAAAAAAATTTAAATTTATTTGTTTCAAAAACAATTTTAGATTTTACAAATTTATTTTGAAAATTTCAGTTGTTTTTGTATAAAAAATGTAAAACAATTATTTTTATACCCTCCAACTACACTCTAATTAAAATGATTTCAGTTTCCTACTATAAATTGGGTAAATTTACACAAATTGCGTAATTCTACTAAAAAATATTGCAAATTTACTCAATTTATTGTAGTATATTTTTTGAATTTGTTGAAATTTACCCAATTTATAGTAGGAAACTGGACTCATTTTTTTAGGGTGTACAGTATGGGGGTATACTCACTTTGTCATTCCGTGTGCAACGCATCGAAATATCGGTCTAGGACCCCATAAAGTATATATATTATTGATCAGTGATCGATTTTAAGACATTCTAGCGATGTCCGTCCGTCTGTCCGTCTGTGGCAGACACGATACAGTCCAAAATAAAAGTGCTAGACTCCTGAAATTGGCACATATATGTCTTATGTTCATGGGCTGGTTAAGTTCGGAGATGGGAAACATCAAACCAGGGGGGAAAAGTTACCCCTTGACGAAGTAAACCAACCCATGAAAAAAGGTAACTTTTTAATGGTTTTTTTGTTGTATTTTTGTTATACAAATGAAACATTTTAATGCTTGAAAAAGTTCAAAGTCTTGAACTTGGACCCAGGGGATTTGAAAATGACTTTTTTTTTGGTCCGCCCCCCTTTGTGGGCGTGGATATTAACAAATAATTTATATAATGATGAAATTGTATATCTTTTGTACAAAAAGCATAGTAATAAAATTTGTAAACATTTTTGACCAGAGAGAAGGTGTCCCCAAGGACCCCCGACAAGCCCCCCCCCCCCAAAAACCAAGAAAAAAAAACGACCCTGCAATTTTTTTTTTTTAACGTTGTTATACAAGATTCGGCACAGCCGAATTTAACACTCTCACTTGTTTTTTGTAATTTTGCTATGTAAATAAAACATTTTTATATCGGAAGAAGTTAATAGTCTTAAAGTTCGTTTCAGGGGACAAGAAAATGTCATTTATTTTAGTCCGCCCCCTTTTGTGGGCGTGGATAAACATAATTAAAATAATGCTAAAATTGTATAACTATAGTGCAAAAAGCATAATAAATGAAGAGGTAAACATTTGTCGTGAGGGGAAAGTTATCACACACCAACTCCGACGACCCTCCCCTCCCCCCCAAAAAAAAGCGACACCCCTGCCATTTTTTGTTTTTACGTGTTGGAGGGTATGAAAGATTCGGCACAGCCGAATTTAACACTCTTACTTGTTTTTAGTCGTTTTATTAAATAAATACAAAAAATTACTACATTGTAGTAACAGTTGTTTTATGTAGTTGTTTTAAGTCTATAAAAACAACAAGAAAAACGGATGTGTTAAACGAGTTGGTAGTGTCAGATGCAGCAGGAATTATTATCAAACAATTTTAACCATTTTTACGTCTAGAATTATTTTTTTTTGTTAATAAAAAATCAGACAATTTGAGTTACAATAAAAACAACTGTAATTTAAAGTTCTTTTTACCGATTTTTGTAGTTGTTAATCAATAGTTAAAAACAAAAACAATTTTTGGTTGATTTTACCTTAAAATGTAATGGGCGCCTAACCAACAACAAATGTAGTTGTTTTAACTGTCATTTGTAGTGGAATCTACCGTCATAATTTTTTGAGTGCATAGAGCTTGAGACAAACTTCGTCTTAGCCAAATCAGACCGTTTTAACCCATGGCGCCCTTCGATTAAATTTTACAGTTTTTGGTGAAAAATTTTCTAAAAAAAACCAAAACAAATTGGCCATTTGACAAATTTCAAATGGCGGTATCTCGAAAACCGCTCGACCGATTACAAAATTTTTTTTTTCAATAAAAATGTTATCGCAAGATATTTTTAACACACAAGTGAACATTTTAACCGCCGCCTTCCACCTTCATTGTTTAGGGCCAATTTTCTGTACACTCAAAAAATTATGTTAGTAAAATCAACTGAAAATGTCAATTAAAATAACTACTTTGTAAGTTGTTTTGGGGTCAACTACTTTTTCAGTTAAATTAACTAACAATTTCAGTTATTTTAACTGACAAAAAACAACTGACTTTTGTAGTAATTTTCGAAATTTTTTTAATAAAATTACCTACTTTAAATAACTGTTACTACATTACAGTACTTTTTTGTTAGTAGTTCAAAAAAACGACTTAAAATAACTAACAGAAATAGTTGTTTGATATTTTTCACACAAAAACAACTGACTTTGTAGTTGAAAACAACTAACTACTGTAAACAACTGTACAAACAACTAACATGTAGCAACTTACATAATTTTCTGAGTGTAACAACGGCATTTATCTACCGTTGCCGTGCTTGTTCTGTTTAGGCTTTAAAACAAATAAAAATGTTTTAAATGATCAATTTGCAAAATGCTTGATTGATGATACACTAGAAAAAAAAAACACTCTCTCATTCACGACACAAAACTATCCACTATTTTCGGAAATCACTACAAAAAGAGGGTGTCTCATATGAGGGTGGCTGAAAAAACATGACAATTTTCCTCTCTATCAGTAAACAAAATGTGGCTATTTTTATGAAAATTGGGGAGAGAAATATGTGCACAATAATCAAGTCATACATATTGTATTATTTAGTGAATACTTTGTTTTATTTTTCTATTTTTTTTATTTTATTTTTTGGTAGTGACTTTGATAATAGTGTTTTCATGTTAACAAACAACCACAAATTAAGTCCATTTGTCAGTTGACGGTCACAGAGGTAAATAACACACACGAGCACTCGGAAATACGCTAAAAACATAAAAATAAAACTGACGCAAAATTTTGAAAAAAAATAAAAAAATTTGAATTTTTTTGAAATTTTAAAATAGTGAAAATTTATTCAAAACTATGGATGTAACACAAGTAACAGGTTTAAAAAAGGCGGAACTTTTGGAATCTATTAAACTCTACAAAGATTTGGGTAAGTTAGAGAAAAATCTCTCGGAAAATAAAATTTTAAAAAATTTCTTTAATTTCCAGATGAAGAAGCCAAAGATCTATTAAAAGCTGCCAATAAAGTTCGTTTAAACTCTTATGCACCCTATAGCAACTTTAAAGTTGGTGCTGCTTTTCGCTCAAAATGTGGTCGCATTTTTACCGGTTGTAATGTGGAAAATGCCGCCTTTACACCCACTTCCTGTGCTGAACGCACTGCCATTTGCAAAGCAGTCAGTGAGGGTGTTCGTGAGTTTATAGCTGCCGCTGTAGTGGCCTATCAAGAGGATGCTTTCACCACACCCTGTGGTGTTTGTCGACAATTTATAATGGAATTTGCCCATGGCGATATACCCATTTATGTTACAAAGGCTGTGGAATGTAAAGATAATCTCATAGATTTAGAAAATTTAGAAAACCAACCAACGGATACAATTTTATGTACTTCAATATATACATAGGCGTAGATAGCCCTGTCTGGGGGGGGCTTAGCCCCCCCCAGAATAATTTTAGCCCCCCCCCAGAATTTTAATCATTCATAATTTTTTTTTTAATAATTTAATGATTTCATTAATTTTTGCAACACTAAATAATAATAACACCGCTCTACAAATCTGAGGTTTGTAGCTGCGTTTTGGATGAAACAAAAAAAAGTTGATAGGGTTTGGTGCCCCGATTCCAAAGCGGTCACTCAAATTTTTCTATCACGTCACAATTTTGAGAAAATCGCGGTTAAAGTTTCAAAAAATGCCCATTTTTACCATTTTTGAACGCCTATAAAATAAGATCCTGACATGCAAATGAGTTGGTATCAAGCTCATTCGAAAGTGTGTAATTTTCTCTTTCAGACAAGATCGAATCTTCTTGGAATTTAATTTTCTAAAGTGGTAAAAAAATCATTAGCCACGTTAGGATATTTGTTAAAAAACACTGTGTAAATAAACTAAATATTGAAAAAATGGAAGGTTTTTTGCTAACGATTTTTTTACCATTTTCGAAAATTAAAATTTTAGAACATTTTATCTAATCTTTAAGAGAAAATTACAGGCTTTCGAATGAGCTTGATACCAAGTCATTTGCATGTCAGGATCTTATTTTATAAGCTTTTAAAAAGTGTCAAAAATGCCCTTTTTCGGCACTTTAACCGCGAATTACTCAAAATCCTGACGTGATAGACAAATTTATCCAAATCACTAACCAGAATCCAATATGCATTTTCTTGTTGAGCTGTGTAATATGTAATGAGTCTTTAGGACTCGTTATGATTATTGAGTCTTAAGGACTCGTAATGATTATTATATAAGATCTAATAGTTTTTCCCATTGAAAAATAGTCTGAATTATTGAAAAAAGTTTTTATATGAATCTGATGTTTTTGTCAGTAATAAAAACTTTGCCGAATCTTAGGGTTTTACCTTCAGGAAAACATTTTAACTTCTTTGAATTAAAAAAGTTTCTAAATTCTAAGGGGTTTTTTTATAGACAAAAGTTATTGAAAGAAAGAATCTGAGAATTTTGACTAATAATCATCAACTTTTGCAATCATCAGAACTTTTTCTTGAAAAAAATCATAGTAATCTAATGAGTTTACTATAGGAAAAACATTAAAAATCTTTCGTTCTCAAAACATATCTAGGAGTTCTAAATCTCCGAAAAATCTACAGAATCAAAATTAAAAAAAAATATGAATTTTTAACCGCTTTCGGGGGGCATTCGTTTCTAGGACAATTAGACGCATGTTAAAGGGAACGCTTCAGGAATAGGTCTGGGTTTTTCTATTAAAAGAAATACCAAAAAATTAAAAAAAATCTAGGGGGGGCTTTAGCCCCCCCCAGAAATGTTGGCTTCCTACGCCAATGAATATATAATTTATTACCAAATGGTTTTCGTAATTATAAGTAATTTTAAGTGTATTTAAAAAAAAATCTTATACAAAATATATATTTTTTTTAATTATTTTAGTTTAATTTTCATGTTTAGTTTGTAATAATTTAAAAGTAAAATATTTAGAAAATTTTTTAGTTAACAAAATAAAAATAATTTTGTATGTAAAAGTGTTTTAAAAGTCATTTAAACCGTTTATTACCGTTTAATCTGATAAGGTAAATCTAATTAAAATACAAAAAACTGATTAGATTGAATTTCCATTGAAAGCAAATAGTTATTACACTGAGAGAAACATACGATTTTAAAATTTATTAAACTATAAATCTATTTTAAACTAAACTTTTTTCCATTGAACTTGGGAATATATTTTGAGTAGGTTTATTCAAGCTCGAGGTCATTATTTCCTTTACGTGCTAAAACTATGATATTCTTATAGAATAACTTTCAAGAAAATATATGGTTTTAATTAGTAAAGGATATAATGGCCCCGAGCTAGAACAACCCTACTCAAAATATAATATTTTAAAAGTCGAATAAAACAAATTTTATTCTTTTAACAAAAATTAATCAGAATTTTAAAATTAAAAATTTTAAATTGAGTGTTAAAAAATGCCTGCGAATTTTGTTCTCTTGCCCAAAACATTAAATCATGATAATGTTTTGCGGAAGATTTGGGTGTACTGGTCAAAGCAAAGTTTTTTTTAGAAAAAATAATGTATATTACTTTGCTATTCCATGCAAAACGAATTGAAATATCACTCGTGAATCCCATTAAAAAACCAAAAGAACTGTACATTTCGTAAGTGAGTGCAAAAATAAGTGCAAAAAAGTGTTTTTACATTTTGGAGAGTAAAAAAATTCGGCACCAAAGAATAAAACACTCTCACTTGTTTTATGTACATTTGATAAACAAATGGAAGATTTTTATGCGAAAAGCTTAGACTTGGTAAAAAAAGTAGTTTTGGTAAAAAATATTTTTTCACGAAAAACAAAATTATGTTAAAAAAAATTTAATGAACCCAAAATTTTTGGTGAAAAAAAATTTTGATGAAAAAAAGTTTTTGATGATTTTTTTGATGAAAAGAAAAATTTTTTGATGTAAAAAAAATTGATGAAAAAAAAATATGAAAAAAAAAATTTTGAGAAAAAAATTGATAATAAAAAATTTGAAAAAAATTTGATGAAAAAAAAATATGATAAAAAAAAATTTGTGAAAAAAAAATTTTGATGAAAAAAAAAATTTGAAAAAATTATGAAAAAAAAATTTGATAAAAAGAAAAAAATGGTGGAAAAAAAAGTTTGATGAAGAAAAAAAATTATGAATTTGGCCTTGTCGAATATATGGATATCCACCACATTGTTAGAAAGATTATTGCATTAACAGTGGCGGGTACAGCTTTTGAATTTGGGGAGGGGGGACTTTTTTTACTTCAAATAGGTTAGGCTCAAAAACATCTGAAATCAGGGATTTCTGCTAAGATCAGCAGATTTTTCAACTGAAGTCATCAGATTTTTCTGGTGTCTTGATAAATTTTCTCATATCAATCAAAATGGGTGTATGTATCAAAATGGTATGTGTTTATTTTAATTGCAGAGAGAGTTTTAAAATCACATCCCTTAATGTATTTTATAAGTATAAAGAAATTTTTCCATCGCAAAAAGTGTTTTCAATTAGTTTTCAAAAATTTTTGTCAAAAATTAAAATTTGCCAATTCTGTGCCATTTTTTAGATATATATTCTTATTGTAGGACATTTTAAAAGAAAAAATATAAAATTCTGAAACATATTTCTCAAAGCAATTTTTCAAATTAAGGCCGGGTTACTCAATGAAAAGTTAGCTGCTAACTGCCGATTTAACGGAGTCTTGTGTCAAAATTTGTATGAAAAATTTAAATTTAACGGAGAGTTATTTTATAACGGAGCATCGAGTAATCCAGCCTAAGTCGTATTAATTGAGTCCATGTTCTGTGCAAACATTTCAAAAATATTTCTGTTTATTTACCCTCCACTCTAGTGATAGAGTAGACACCTCGAAATATTGGTCTGGGACCACATAAGATACCTATCTACATTCATGATGCTTGATTGATTTTAAGTCGATCTAGTGATGTCCGTCTGTCCTTCCATATGTCCTTTTGTCTGTCTGTCCGTTGAAAACATACTAACACATTAACTTTGTTGATAATTTACCGAAACATGTTATTGAAATTCAGCGAAATCGGTTCAGTGGTTCAAAAGTTATAAGCCAATGTTTGAATTTCGGCAAAGGCTTTTCGCGAACTTACTAGTTAAAAAACAGGCTAACTTTCGAAAGACAGACTTGATGCTAATGAAGCTTGGCATATATATTTTTACTGGTTAGCATTGAATTTCAGCAACATCAGTCTAGTAGTTCAAAATTTATTAGCAACACCAGGAATTTCAGATTGGTTTCACCTAACATTCACGTATTTAAAACAACCGTTTAACAACTTTTAAAAACATTGGTATGTCACAAAAATATTTTACAATGTATTTTTGTCACTAAAAATATTTTTACACTAAAAAAAAAATACTCTCGAAAAAAATTTTACACTCAAAAATTTTTTTTTTAATTTTTTTTTTCAAAAATTACTAAAAAAAGTTTTTACTTAAAATAAAATATTTCTAATCAAATTGGTAATTTTTTTTCACGTTTGAAAATTTTCTATCACTTCAAAAGGTCATTGTGGAGGATATACATGAATTCGGCCAAGTCGAATTTAACTTTTCTACTTGTTTCTACTACACCATTTCCAATTGTATTTTAACAATTTTCAAGTGTATTTTGAAATTGTCCAAATCGTCGGTGCGCCAACCAGAACTGGCATGTGTATTTTAAATTTTTTTTAAGAGTCTTTAATAACAGCCAAATTTGGTACTTTTGCGCTGTTTTTTTTTTTTAATTTAAATTTAAATTAATATAAATAGAAAATTTGCAATATTTTTTAAATATTTATGAAAGAAATATTGTTTTCAAGCACCGTAAAGGGCCAAAATAAGCCTCTCCAAAAAATTTTGAAAAACACATACCAGCTTTGGTTGGCGTAGCGACGAAATGTATTTTAAAATTATCCAAATATATTTTAAAATTGTTTAAATGAATTTTAAAATTGTCCAAATATATTTAAAAATTGTCCAAATGTATTTTAAAATTTTCCAAATGTATTTTAAAATTGTCCAAATCTATTTGAAAATTGTCCAAATATATATTTTAAAATTGTCCAAATGTATTTTTAAATTGTCCAAATGTTTTTAAAAATTGTCCAAATGTATTTTAAAATGGTCCAAATGTAGTTAAAAATTGTCCAAATATACTTTAAAATTGTCCAAATGTATTTTTAAGTTGTCCAAATGTATTTTAAAGTTGTCCAAATATCGTTATTATTAAATAGTTGTATTAGTTAAGTGAAAAAGGCATAACAAATAAATTTGTAAACATTTATCTCGAGAGGAAAGGTATCCCCACCATCCTCCATCAACCCACGCCCCACCCCCCTTCTACAAAAAAACACCAGAACTTTTTTTTTACTTTTTTTTAGCATGTTAAGGGGTATAAAAATTCTTCAGTGAAGAATCTTCACATTCGAATTTAACACTATTTCTTGTTTATTTACATTTTTGTTTCAAAAATTTCCTTAAATTCCGAAACTTTGATGGCCGGGCGGCACGGGTTAATTTAATTCGATTGTCCTAAAATTTTCACTACATAAGTTTTAGGTCTAGTAGAATAAAACATTGTTCGGACATTTAAAATTGAAACAAAAAACTTTTGTGTCATACAAAAAAATGCCGATCTGGTGTATAAATATGTACTTTGATTTCTGCTTTTATGCACTCTTTTCTCGAAGTGTAGTTTCAAATTTAACAAGACTTTCCCCTTTTTGATTTTAAAAACTTAAACCAACCACAAAATTATGATAAAGTTTAAATAGTAAACAGTTATGACGTCTATTAGCCTTGAACTTTAAAACACAATGAACTAAATTTGGTAGAAAAAGTAATTTTAATACTTTTTAATTAGAGCTTTCAAGAAATCAATAATAGGAAGTTTATAAAGACAACAGTTTCAATTGTTTAAATTTTCTAAGTAGTGGAAAAGACACCCATAACTGATGCTTTCTTGATCTTACTAAACAAAAATTCACCTGAAATTTTTGCTCAGTGCTTAACGATTCTAAGTAGGAATAATGTTAAAAGTGCGAAAAACATCTGTTTTAACTTAAAACAGCTGTTTGTCGCAACCTAAACAGAACAAGAACGACTTTCGTAGTTATAAAAGTCAAAAATGATTTAAGACTTTTTTTATCGCAGATTTTCAGGGTGTTTTTGATGATCTTTGGGAAATATCATAAAAATATAAGTTAGCAAAATTAAAAATAGCATATTTTTAATGCATTTATGAAAACCGGTTAACCAAAACAAAAAAAATTGGGGTTCGATGCACTGGAAATTTCGTTAAACCGGCTTGCAAATCAGCCGAAGTTTTGCGAATAAATCGTTTAACCGGTTTGAAAACACTAATAAATTGGGAGGGAGATTAAGGGACACCATTATAGAAATAAAATTAATTTAAATTTTTTGAAGTGAAATTTTGAATTGTCAAATTTTTATGACAAGTAACGTGCCGTTTTGATTCTGTTCAGACCCTTACAATTGTCAATTCTATAATTTTTATGATTTCTATCAAAAATTATGTTTTTGTTTGCAATTTTTTCCAAATGATTGTTAAAATATATAGCAGTATTTTTTAGTTAACTGCTTTATCAAGTAATAAATGAAATTGTTTATTAAATAATCTAAAATGAACGTTATTTGTTGTTTACTTTTTGAAAACACAAAAATTCACTTAAAACAAATTATGCTTTAAAGCTTTTTTTTTTTTCAATGCAAAACAATATGATAAGTTGATAGGGTTGCCAACACAATTTAAATAGGATATATTGTGGGGAAATACATCTGAATGTGGTGTGACTAAGGCCTAGTTTTTTAGATCTCAGTAAAACTTAGTTTAGTTAATCTGAAAACAGTTTGTTCTGGCAGTACCAAGTTTTTGAACTAAATTTTAAGAAAGCTCAAATAAAATGATGAAAATTCAAAAAATATTAAATCAAATTTTGAAATCTTAGTCAATATTTAGTCAAGACCAGAGCTTTGAAGGATTTCATTCCTTAATTCGATTTGGCATACTGAATAAAAATTTAGTGATTGCATTCCCCAATCACATTTTAGCGAATTGAATGAATTCACTTTAGACTCATTCGATTTAGAAATATCGAATGTATTCGATTTATTTTTCATTCTACTTTCAAAAATCGAATGCATTCGATTTTTTTTTTTCATTCGACTTTTGAAAATCGAATGCATTCACTTGCGAATGCAATCGATTTTCTTTTCATTCATTTTAAAAAATCGAATGGCTTATTCATTCATTGCATAAAAAACTTAAAAAAACTAACCAAGATGAAGAAAAACGGAGCCAATTTTTTGTCCATAGTATCGCCAATACTCTTCACACTTTTTGTCGTGTAGGCAGTTAATATGTGCATTTCTAAAATTTTCGGGAACACCAATTTTTTTAGATTCAAAGTTAGAGCCCATTAGGGTCATCGTACATATGAACCTAATGGGCTCTACTATGGACCAAAATTTGGCGATACTATGGACCAAAATGTGGCTTCGTTTTGGTCTATCTATTTAAAAAATCGATTGCATTCGCAGTGGAATGATAAAAAATCGAATGCACTCGATTTTTCTAAATCGAATGAACAAGAAATCGAATGCATTCATTTTTTTCCATTCAATCGAACGAATTCCAAGGACTGCATTAAATGTTGATTTATTCACTGACTATGAAAATGGAATGGATTTTTTTGAGAATTCATTCGAAAAGGAATTCATTCCTCGAAGCTCTGGTCAGGACTAACTAAAATTTGAAAAGCTCAATGAAAAAAGCTCCAATAAAAATCAGAAAAGCCCAATTTAAATTTATAAAAGATAAATTGGAATTCGAAAAAACTCAAGTAAAACTTAAGAAACATAGAACTGAGGTTCAGAAAAGTTTGAAAACTCCAATTAAAATTTATGAAAACCTAACTGAAGTCCCTAAAAACTGAAGTTCACCAGGTAATATATAATTCATATAAAAGTATAAAATTTCAACTGAAGTTCTGAAAAGCTTTCATGAAATTTTAGATTCCCAATCGATACTCAATAAAGCTCAAAAAGAATTTAAAAAAAATAAATAAAAAAAGTTTTGTTAAAATTAATTTCATTTACAAATTTTTACAAAATTTTTTTACAAATCTTTAAAAAAAAAAAAATCAATAATCTTTTTTTTGCAAGAAAATAATTTCAATTCAGTAAAACCTAATAGAAATCCCGAAAAGATCACCCAAAATTCAAACCAGTTTACTTAAAATGCAGCAAAGCTTTTTTGAAGTTTAGAAAAGCCAAAATAAAATGTAAAAGCTTAATTAAAATTAAGAAAAGCTCAATTGAAATTCACAGAAAGTATAATAAAAGTCATTTCAAATTCTGAAAAGTTTAATTTACATTAAAAAGCTCATTAAAATTAAAAGCGCTAAATTAATAGAAATTCTGAAAAGCTCACATAAAATTCAAAAATGCTCAACTTAAACTCAGTAAAGTTTACTTAAAGCTCAGAAAAGACAAATAATAATTTTAAATAAATTTGAGTCTAGTAAAGGTTATTTCAAATTCAAAAAACCATAATTAAGATGAAATTTAGAAAAGCTAATTTAAATTAATATCAGTTGAAATCATGAAATTTTAATTGAACAGCCTAAATAAATTTTATGAATCCCATTTGATCTTCGTTATAGTCTTATGATATATCTAGGAAGTTCAACTGAAAAAGAAATTCAAAAAAGTTTACTTCAAATGCAGCAAAGCTTACTTAAAGTCCAAAAAAGCCAAACTTACATGTAAAAGCTTAATGAAAATTAAGAAACCTCAATTTAAATTTAGAGAAG
The DNA here is from genome assembly GCA_963921195.1 of Pegoplata infirma. NCBI lineage: Eukaryota > Metazoa > Arthropoda > Insecta > Diptera > Anthomyiidae > Pegoplata > Pegoplata infirma. The sequence goes on from OY992536.1 coordinate 33,323,974, forward strand.
CTCAACTAAAGTTTAGTAAAAGGCATTTCAAATTCTGAGAAGCTTAATTAAAATTCAAAACGCTAAATTAAACTTAATATAAATTCTAAAAAGCTCACACAAAATTCAAAAAAGCTCAACTAAAACTCTAACTCAGTAAAGCTTATTGGAAGTTCAGAAAAGACAAATAAAATTTTAAAATAAATTAAAGTTTAATGAAAGTCATTTCAAATTTAAAAACCTTAATTAAACTGAAATTTAGAAAACCTAAATTCAAATTAAGAAAATTTCAGTTGAAATCATGAAATTTCAATTAAAAAGCCTAAATAAATTGTAGAAATTTCTAAGAAGTTCAACGCAAAATCACAAAATCCCAATTAAAGTTGAGGAAAAGTCAATTGAAATTCAGAAAAGCTTAATTGAAAGTCAGAAAAGCTCAATCAAATTAAGAAAATCCCAAATTAAAAACGGAAAACCTCAGCTGAAATTCTCTAAAACTTAAAATTAATAACAAGTAAAAAAGTTAAATTCGGCCTTACCGAATATAGTGATACCCTCCACAATTTCAAAAAGATTATTGCAAAAATTTCCGCGAAAAAAAATTTTGGTAAAAAAAAATCCGGGATTTTTTTCATTTTTTGTCAAAATATATGTTCGTACTTGTTTAAATACCATTTGGTGTTCAATTATGTTCACATATCGTCGCTGCGCCTAAAAATGGAGTCATGTGTTTTGGGGCAAGTGTTCAGGAGAGCAAAAAAACTGTTTATTTTCGTCCCTTCGAGATATTTTTTAAAAGTTTGTTCTACAAAAAATTCTTTTACCGATATGCTATCCACATGCTGCAAAAAAATTATGAAACATTTAGCGGTTTTCCAATGGTGCAGAAATTTTCAAAAAACATACACATAACTCCTTTTTTAAGTACTTTTTGGAACAAAGTTTAAATAAATGGAAATATTTTTTACACATAACTCCTTTTGCTTATGAAACCATTCTTATTGTTAATTTCTTTTCGAGAGGGACAAAGACTAAAAATAGTTTGTTGGCGGTTTAAAGCGACATTAGTTAGACAATATCCTTAAAATTTTGATATTTAAAAGCTCTTCACTAAACAGCGAACAACAGATTTTTCGCAAAACTGGTGCTGATTTTTTATTTTTTCTTGTAAGTATTCAAGAGCTTCGACATAAATTGATATCTTTGAAAGATTCTGTACATTAGATACTAAAATTTTCCGCCGTCAAATAATTTAATTGCTTTCACAAAGCTTGATTACCTGCCATTTAGGATTTAGATAACAGCATGAAAATATGCAAGTATTTTTCAAAAATCTTGACAAATTCATTCAAAATACTTAGATGCTATGTGTGAACTTCATATTACTAAAATAGTGGTCCATTTTGTCACGTTCTGTTACTTTTTTATCAAAAAAAGTTATGTGTAGCTTAACACATGACTCCTTTACAGACCTTTTTTTAGTATGACGAACACATAACTCCTTTTACTAACTTTTGAACCAATCAAGATATCAAAAAAAGGTTTAGTGAGTAAACGTATGACCAATAGGGGATCAGAAAGATGTAATAAAAAAAAAATTAAAAAACTACACATGACTCCATTTTTAGGCGCAGCGACGATATGTCAACCAGAAGCCGAATTTAAGCATTTTGTATTTTTAGGTTTTGTTAAATGTACTGAAATTTTTCAGGTGTGCGTAAATTTTCGTTCATAACTTTTGAACCGCTGAACCGATATCGCTCAAATGGAATACCAAACTTCTCGGGAGAACTTCCAATAAATATGTTAAGTTTCAGTCATCTCTGTGCAATATTTTGTCCGCGACAGCATTTTCCACAGACAGACAGACGGACAGACGGACATCGCTAGAATGTCTTAAAATCGATCGGGCATCATGAATATATATACTAGACTGCCCGGAAAAAAAGCGAAGTTTTTATTTTCTTAGGGGATACCTGCAAATTTTGTTCCTTTTTGTGCAAAAAAATTTCGGTTTTTTTTTGGGATTTTTAAAATAATATCTAGAGGTCGCGATCTCGCGTTTTATAACGATTTATTTTTTTTGAGTTTTTTATTATTTTAAATTGTTAAATATGATTAATATGATAAAATATTAATAATTTCAGACAAAAAAAAAATTAAATTAAAAATTAAATATCGCTCATTCCATGAGATGTCTCCCAGCATCTAATCAAATGTTCCTTAATTTATTTGAAATTTTGCACACATGAACACTATGAAGCTATTAAAATAAATCAGTTGTTAGTTCCGAGAAAATCCGTGAATTCGCGAATATATTCGCGTTCGCGAATTCGTGGATTTTCGCGAAACTAAAAACGAATTTATTTTAATTGCTCCATAGTGTACCTGTGTGCGAAATTTCAAATAAATTAAAGAACATTTGATTAGATGCTGGGAGACATCTCATGGAATGAGCGATATTTAATTTTTAATTTATTTTTTTTTTGTCTGAAATTATTAATATTTTATCATATTAATCATATTTAACAATTTAAAATAATAAAAAACTCAAAAAAAATAAATCGTTATAAAACGCGAGATCGCGACCTCTAGATATTATTTTAAAAATCCCAAAAAAAAACCGAAATTTTTTTGCACAAAAAGGAACAAAATTCGCAGGTATCCCCCAAGAAAATAACAACTTTGTTTTTTTCTGGGCAGTCTAATATATACTTTATGGGGTCCCAGATCGATATTTCGATGAGTTACAAACGGAATGATAAACTTATATATACCCTCTATCACTTAGTGGAGGGTATAAAAAAACCCAGTCGCTAAAAAAGATCATCCCTGACATACTGCTGACTCTCCCTTTATAAAATTGCTGACATCTTCATACAAATTATCAATATGTCATCAATGACATGTCAGCAGTTGTTTAAACGAATTGTTGTTGGCTACCGATACTGGTGGACACTGCTGACTACCTGCTGACATGTCATTGGGGACATTTAAAAAAATTGTATGAAGATGTCAGCAATTTCATAAAGGGATAGTCAGCAGTGTGTCAGGGGTGATTTTATTTTGCCAACTGGGAAGTTCAATTGATATTCAGAATAGCATTCCGACTATGTTTATTACAATGTCGAAAAATTTTATCTATCGAAAGTTTACGAGTTTTTTATTTTTTCTTTCTTGCAAAACGTTATTCTTATTACCTTGGCAACTCTCTTTATTGAAAAACAATTCAATGGAAATTGGAAACAGCAAATGCAATTATTAATAAATAAATGCAATTGCCTTATCATTTGAAAAATTAGCATGATGCTATTACGAACGAACACACGATTATTTTATAAAATTGCCTGCCTGACTAGAACCAGTAGCTACTGCTGCTATGGGTGATGTTGAACTTTAAAGTAATCGATACTCATTTACATGGCAATACTAAGTATTTATGATAAACAAAATATCTTAAAACAAGTAAGAAAATTATAGTCGGTTAAGAATGACGATATAATACCCTACGCTAGAGTTTTCGCGGAAAATGGGTCCCGAAGACTTCTCATTTAGATGAGGAGTCTTTGACTCCGCCTCAAGCTCTATGAAAGGGTCAAGGGTAGAGATGGCGGAGTTCAAAGACTCCTCCAATACATTTCAAATAGCGATGTCTTTAAAACCGTTCAACCGATTGTTATTTATTTTTTGATATTCGTGTCCAGCACATCAAAATAAATAAATGATGTGTCACAAGACATATTTTTATTTTTTTTTTTTTTTTTTTAATTTTCAAAAATCCATAATTTTGATCACCGGGCGCCGTATGTTAATTTAGGCTGATTGGCCTCAAATTTGTACAGCATAAGTTTTAGGTCTAGGAGAATAAATATTTGCCCGTACGTTCAAAATCAGAAGAAAAACTTTTTTGCATAACACAAAAATCCAAGTCTAACGTCTTTTATTGTTTTTATACCCTCCACTCTAGTGATAGAGGGTATATATAAGTTTGTCATTCTGTTTGTAACTCATCGAAATATCGATCTAGGACCCCATAAAGTATATATATTCATGATGCCCGATCGATTTTAAGACATTCTGGCGATGTCCGTCTGTCTGTCTGTCTGTCTGTGGAAAATGCTGTCGCGGACAAAATATTGTACAGAGATGACTGAAACTTAACATATTTATTGGAAGTTCTCCCGAGAAGTTTGGTATTGCATTTGAGCGATATCGGTTCAGCGGTTCAAAAGTTATGAACGAAAATGTAAGCACACCTCAAAAATTTCAGTACATTCAACATAACCTAAAAATACAAAATGCTTTAATTCGGCTTCTGGTTGGCATATGTGAACATAATTGAACACCAAATGGTATTTAAACAAGTACAAACACAAAAAAAGAAAAAAATCGCGGATTTTTTTTAACAAATTTTTTTTTTCGCGGAAATTTTTTTTAAAAAAATTTTTGTTTTTTTTAAAGTAATTTCCTTTTAAATAAAGTTTTTTGCAATAATCTTTTAGAAATTGTGGAGGGTATCACTACATTCGGCAGTGCCGAATTTAATTTTTTTACTTGTTTTTTTTTTAATTTTTAACTTAACGAGAATTACAAAATGGAAAATTTGTTAAAAAGAGCCGACAATGAGTTCACATGAAATGTAAGAAAATTTGGCTATTTTTTTTATTATCGTGAAGCTGAAAAATTAAGTTTGTTTTCTTATTTTCATTGAAAGTTTTTCAACAAACCATTTTAAACAAGTTTTTAGTAATTTTTGCTTAAATTTTATTAAACTGTTTTTTTAAGATTTCCTTTTTCTAATTATAGCTTTTGTATACAAAACCACACACAAATCATTATTTAAACAAACTTAAAAATTTACACATCAACAACAAAATTTAACATATTTAACAAATTTATATAAATATAAGGTGATTTTCCTTAAACCCATTCATGTACCCTACATAAGAGAAATACGGTAAATTACACCGTTTAGCAGTTTTTCCTAGATCTAATTTTTTATGACCCACTGTGATTTTTATTTTTTTTTTTCAAAATAATGTTTTTATTTATCCTCTAATAAGTAGTAGATGGTATATATAAGTTTGTCATTCCGTTTGTAATTTAATCGAAATATCGGTCTGGGACCTATATTATTCTGTCTGTTGAAATGGTGATCACGGCCAAAATATTACACAGATATGACTAAAAATTAAAACAGTTACTTGTTGCTGTCCCGAAGAGTTGGGTATTGTATTTAAGCTATATCGGTTCAGCGGTTCAAAAGTTATGAACAAAAATGTAAGGACACTTGAAAGTTTTACATAACCTAAAAATGCAAAATGCTTTAATTTGACTGCTGGTTAATATATTTCAACAGAATCTCTTGTTCCCCGGATATTTTTTTCCGCCGAATTTTTTTTTGCAAATATTTTTCTTTTAGATTGTGCAGGGTATCAATAAATTCGATAAGGACGAATTTAACTTTATTTCCTGTTTTTCTCTCTTGTTTATTTTAAATTTGTATTCTTGTTTATTTTCTAAACAAACTTAAAGTTTTGTTGTCTACATTTTGGGGTTTTTTTTTGGTGTATTATACTTTTGCTCAAAGGTTTATTGTATAATAAAATATTTTTTTGTTGGTCGAAAACAAAATAATAGTAGTTTAACTACAAAAATATTTTGGGGTTTTCTATAAATTATACTCGTATGTATAATAGGGGTGGGATAGTGCACGAGTTTTCGATTTCAACACGCTAGAACCGCTTATTTTGTGAGGTTCGTAAAAAAAATGCATGGGCCAAAAAATGGGGCAGATCGGATAGGATCTAGGGGTCGCTCATCGGGGTCAAAGTTGGGCGTAGAGGGGAAAAAATCCACAAAAAGGCCCAAAACTCCCCTGGTTTTGCTCATAGAGGGGTCAAATGTGAGACCGGCCCCTATTATTTTTTCCCCCTGAACACTTTTGCCAAACATACCTAAGCCCTATCTCCAATCCCTAAGGGGGATCCCATACAAAGGTTAAATTTTTAAAAAATCTTGCTCCTACCGCTCTAACTGTCCTAGAAATCACCCTAGAGGAATCAAATGTATGACCGACCCCCAATATTTTTTCAACCCCAACATTTTCTTAGAACATACCTACCCCCTATATTCAATCCTTAGGGTGGTCCCCATACATTTTTTTTTATTTTTTCTTAAATTGTCATATTAAATCAGCTCCTACCGGTCCAATGGTGCCTCCTAGAGGGGTCATTATCAAGACCAACCCCCAATAATTTTTAGCCCCCAACACTTCTTCTGAACATACCAATTCCATATCTCTAATTCCTAAGGGGTCTCCCACACAAAATGACATTTTTGTAAAACTTGTTCTCACCACTCTAACTATCGCAGGGGTGACCCTAGAGAAGTTAAATGTGTGACCGACCCCCAATATTTTTTCAGCCCTAACATTTTCCCCAAACAAACCTACCCTCTATTTTAAAGCCTTAAGGGTGTCCCCACACATTTTTTTTATTTTTTAATTTTTTTTATAAAATCTGCGCCTGGGAGTGGTCATTCTGCCTTTTAGGAACGGTAAATGCAGACTGAACCCATTAATGTTTCCCCCTACATTTTTTCTGAACATACCTACGCCGTATTTCCACTTTGTAGGGGTGCTCCCCTGGGGAAAACTAAATTAGTAATGTATGTAGAGAAGTCAAATGTATGACCTGCCCATATATTTTTTTAGCCAAAACATTTTCTTCAAACATACCTACCCTCTATCTTCAAGGTGTTACCCCACAATTTTTTTATTTATTTTATCGAGAAATCCGAGGTCTTTAATTTGTAATTTAATAGTAACTTTTGTTAAGCGTAAAAAAATATTTTTTTTAACTTGAAAATAATAAAAAATGATAAATAATATAACTATAAATCAAATTAATTTATTTTTATCGTGTGATGGATATTGCTTTCGATTTTCGGCCACGACCTGAAGCAAAACTATTTTTTCCTCCTCGTTACGGCACAACACGTTGTTATAGTCTTCTATTAATTTTACGCCTCTTTCGGCAGCGTCGTTGACAACATGTAATTGAAGTAATATTTGCAGCGCTCGCTGGTAGTCCTGACGATTTTCCCAAGTATTTGGATCGGAAGCAATGAAATTTGTTGTTATTCCGAAGCGTGCAAAAAATTTTGGAGTCTCAGGTGTGACGTAGTGGCTTAAATCAGTTTAATTCTTTTCACACCTTCGAATCCAACAACATGTACTGGAGGATTACAATCCTTGTTGCCACTGTCACCGCTATCCTCTGAGGCATCTTCTTCCCCGATATCATCGTCTTCTTCTTCCTCGCTGTCTTCGTTAGACGATTCGTCCATCTCATCGTCAGATAACTCTTCCTCCAACTCCTCTTTCAATTCTTCAAATATACGAATTGCATTCGACATTATTCGTTTTATTTCACAAGAGATATTCGGATCAAATAGTGCGAGAGCAACAGCTTCACCACTTAGATACCAGAGATGTCCGCAGAATCTCTTGACCAATCGTTGCGACAGAATCTTATCAATTGAAGCATAATTGGCAATCGCTTTCAAAAAATTCAAATCATTATTTGGAGCTTCTATTGCCTTGGTAGCGCTAAACCAAGCTTTTACGTAAATTGTTATGATGAAAACGGTCACATCAAGAAGTGCATTTAAATCTTTTTTGGCCAAACCGATATATTTTCGGAACAAAAACATTTTTAGGCAATATATGCCTTTTGCCATCCATCGAGCATGACTGATGGGTCCTGGTGGGCTAAAATGCTTATTAGGAATATTTTCGCCAAGGTATAATAAAACAATTTCAAGAAACTCCTTGTAGTCGTCTCTGGGTTGCTTTTCTTTTATTTGAGCCCAACAAAACAACTTGATGTCAGTTTGGACTTGAGCTGGTATGTTGCCTGCCACTTCCTCATCTTATATGCCAAGACTGTACGGTTTGTCTTTTATATTTTCCCACTGCTCTTTAAAACGCGCAAACATTAGCACTCCTGGTCCAGACGTTTTGCCGAATTTGGTTTTAAACTCTTAGTTTCGCCAGGGGAGCACCCCTACAAAGTGGAAATACGGCGTAGGTATGTTTAGAAAAAATGTAGGGGGCAAAAATTAATGGGGGTCAGTCTGAATTTCCCGTCCCTAAAAGGCACAGTGGGAGCGGTAGGCGCAAATTTTATAAAAAAAAATTAAAAAAAAAAAAATTGTGTGGGGACACCCTTAAGGCTTAAAAATAGAGGGTAGGTTTGTTTGGGGAAAATGTTGGGGATGAAAAAATATTGGGGGTCGGTCACACATTTAACTTCTCTAGGGTCACCCCTGCGATAGTTAGAGCGGTGGGAGCAAGATTTACAAAAATGTCGTTTTGTGTGGGAAACCCCTTAGGAATTGGAGATATGGAATTGGTATGTTCAGAAGAAGTGTTGGGGGCTAAAAATTAATGGGGGTTGGTCTTGATAATGACCCCTCTAGGAGGCACCAGTGGACCGGTAGGAGTTGATTTAATATGACCATTTAAGAAAAAATAAAAAAAAATATATGGGGACCACCCTAAGGATTGAAGATAGGGGGTAGGTATGTTCTAAGAAAATGTTGGGGTTGAAAAAATATTGGGGGTCGGTCATACATTTGATTCCTCTAGGGTGACTTTTAGGACAGCTAGAGCGGTAGAAGAAAGATTTTTTAAAAATTGAACCTTTGTATGGGACCCCCCTTAGGGATTGGAGATACGGCTTAGGTATGTTTGGCAAAAGTGTTCAGGGGGAAAAAATAATGGGGACAGGTCTCACATTTGACCCCTCTAAGAGCAAAACCAGGGGAGTTTTTGGGCTTTTCGTGGATTTTTTCCCCTCTACGCCCAACTTTGACCCCGATGAGCGACCCCTAGATCCTATCCGACCTCCTCCATTTTTTGGCTCATACACTTTTTTTACCAACCTCACAAAATGAGCGGTTCTAGCGCTTCCAAATATTGCTGCTTAAAATCTCACACAACACTATCCCACCCTTAATGTATAAATATGTATTGGAAAAGTAATGTAATCTTTGATAGAAAATCTACTAAAGCTATTAGCCTTAAAAAAATAAAATAGGAAATGAACTAGATACGATATTCTAGTAAACATGTGTATTTACTAACAACCAGTGTTGCCACCAAAGGAATTCGATATAACACATGGATACAGTTAAAATTACTTATGAAACCTTAAACGAAAAATTTATTCATTAAATATTTTTGTGGCACCCATCTTTAAAACAAGTAAAAAGTTTAAAAATATTACTTTTTTATAAAAAGTACCAAAATTTTTGATAAATAGTACCAATATAGAATTTGTTTTTGTGAACGTACCAAAATATTTTTCAATAAAAAAACCTTAAAATAAGTAAAAAATTTTAAGATATCACTTTTTTATAAAAAGTACCAAAATTTTTTTATAAATAGTACCAAAATAACTTTTTTCATTAAAAGTACCAAAATATTTATGAATAGAAAGAACCACAAAAATTATCGATTTGTATACAGTTTTCTTACTCCCGCGAAAGAACCGTAACAAAAAAAAATTTACTTTTTTAATAAAAGTACCGTAACCAAATATAGCTTTTTGGTACTTTTGAATTCAGTTAAAAATTTTAAAATCGGTTGAAAAGTTTTTGAGTTACTTACAAGGTCCCATCAAAAGTATACATACACAGTGTAAATAGTACCAAAATAATTCTTTGTAGTACTTTTTAATGAAAAGTACCAAAATAGCAATTTTTTTATAAAAAGTACTTTTTTTACAAAAAAAAAAAATAGTACTAAAATAGTACTTTTAAATAGAAGTAAAAGTACTATTTTTTTATAAACAGCTCAAAGACAGTACTTTTTTCATAAAAGGTACCAAAATTGTGTTTTTTTATTAAATTACAAAATTGTTTTTTTTTTTTTATAAAAAATTTCTAAATGGTATTATTTTTACATAAAAATACCAAAAAGTACTTTTTTAAAAAAAAAACTATCAAAAAGTAGTTTTAAACAGAAGTATGTACCAAAATAGTACTGTTATGAAAAGTACAAAAATATATCATTAAAATAAGTACCAAAATTGTAAATTGATAAAAAAACAGTCCCTATTCTTAAAAAGTACCAAAATAGTCCTATTTAATAACAATATTTTTATCGATTTTTAAAACTTTTCTTTCCCCCTACTTATTTTATTAGTTAATTTTTAGAAAAAGTACCAAAAAATACTGTAGTGTACAGTACTTTTATCATAAAAAGTACAAAAATAGTATTTCTTATTCTTAAAAAATACCAAAATAGTCCTATTTAATAACAATATTTTTTTTATCGATTTTTAAAACTTTTCTTTCCCCCTACTTATTTTATTAGCTAATTTAAAAAAAAGTACCAAAATAGTACTATAGTGTACAGTACTTTTATAATTAAATGTACCAAAATAGTATTTCTTTTATATAATTAACAAGTTAGTTTTTTTTAATAAAAAAAAATCTAAATGGTATTATTTTAACATAAAAATATAAAAAAGTACTTTTTTCAAAAAAAAGTATTAAAAAAATAGTTTCTAACAGAAGTATGTAGCAAAATAGTACTGTTTTATAAAAAGTGAAAAAAATTAATCACTAAAAAATCAAAGACAGTTATAATAAAAAGTATCAAAACAGTTTTTTTTTATAAAATTAACAAGTTAGTTTTTTTTATAAAAAAAATTTTAATTGGTACTATTTTTACATAAAAATACCAAAAGTCCTTTTTCAAAAAAAGTATCAAAGAAATAGTTTAAACCAGAAGTATGTACCAAAATAAAACTATTTTATAAAAAGTACTAAAATAAATCAATAAAAAAGTACCAAAATTGTAATTTGATAAAAAAAAAATAGAACAGTCGTTATTCGTAGAAAGTACCAAAATAGCACTAATATAATAACAAGAACCAACAATATTTTTTATCGATTTTAAAAAGTTTTTTCTCCCCCTACTTATTTTGTTAGTTAATTTTTATAAAATGTACCAAAATAGTACTATAGTGTAAAATTTGTTCCACGCTTATACTTTTGAATAAAAAGTAGCATAATAAAACATTTTAAAAATAGTACGAAAAAAAAGTACCAAAGAAATAGTTTTAAACAAAAGTATGAACTCAAATAGTAGCGTTTTGTAAAACGTTCAAAAATAAATCATTAAAAAAAGTAAAAAAATTGTAATTTGATAACAAAAAAAAAAACAAATAATAAAACAGTCCTTATTCGTAAAAAGTACCAAAATAGTCCTATTTAATAACAATATTTTTATCGATTTCAAAAAGTTTTCTCTCCTCCTACTTATTTTTTTACTAAATTGGTATGAAAGTACCAAATTAGTACTTTAGTGTACAGAACTTTTATAATAAAAACTACCAAAATAGTATTTTTTTATAAAATTAACATATTTTGTTTTTTTATAAAAAATTTCTAAATGGTATTATTTTTACATAAAAATACCAAAAAGTACTTTTTCCCAAAAAAAAAATACTTTTTTCCAAAAAAGTATCAAAAAAAATAGTTTTAAACAGTTGTATGTACCAAAATAGTACTGTTTTATAAAATGTACAAAATCCAATCATTAAAAAGTCAAAGACAGTACTTTTATAATAAAATGTGCCAGAATAGTATTTTTTTTTATAAAACTAACAAGTTCGTTTTTTTATAAAAATTTCTAAACGGTCTTATTTTTATATAAAAATACCAAAAAGTACTTTTTTCAAAAAAAAAGTATCAAAAAAAATTTTTAAACAGAAAAATGTAAGAAAATAGTTCTGTTTCATAAAAAGTACAAAAATAAATCATTAAAAAATCAAAGACAGTATTTTTATAATAAAAAGTACCTAAATAGTATTTTGTAATAAAATTAACAAGTTGTTTTTTTTATAAAAAAAATTATTAATAGTATTATTTTTACATAAAAATACATAAAAAGTACTTTTTACAAAAAAAAAAAAAGTATCAAAAAAATAGTTTAAAACAGAAGTATGTACCAAAATAGTACTGTTTTATAAAAAATGCAAAAATAAATCATTAAAAAATCAAAAACAGTACTTACCTACATAATAAAAAGTACCAAAACAATATTTTTTTATAAAATTAACAAAATATTTTTTTTTATAAAAAATTTCTAAATAGTGTTATTTTTACATAAAAATACAAAAAAGTACTTCTTCTAAAAAGTACCAAAAAAAGTTTTAAACAGAAGTTTAAAAAGTTTTGTAAAAAGTACAAAAAGAAATTATTAAAAAAAGTACCAAAATTATAATTTGATAAAAAAGAATATAATAAAACAGTCCTTATTCGTAAAAAGTACCAAAAAAGTACTATTTAATAAACAGGACCAACAATAAACAATTTTAAAATGTTTTCTCTTCTCTTACTTATTTATATAAAAAGTATCAGTGCAGTGTAAAAAACATTTTAAAAATAGTACAAAGATAGTACTTTTTGAAAAATAGTGTCAAATTAGTACTTTTGGATACAAAATACCAAAGTAATGCTTTTTCGTAAAAAATAATTTGAGAGAAATATATTTGGAAAAAATTTTAGGTGCAATGCTTTTTTTGGTAGTAGTTTTTGTAGGATATATTTTTTTTCGAAGCAGAGAAGGACAACTGTGATTGAAAACATCTGGGTTCTGCGGTAAAATTTTTGTTAAAAGATTTTCGATATTTATTAAAAAAATAACATTGAAAGTTTATTAAAAATTAAATTTTCTATTTAAATTTGTTAAGGGCCATAATAAGTTCCTCCCTGTTCATTTTCTTGAAATCTTATCTTAGCGACTTAAAAATCTAACCATGCACATTGGGGCAGCTATATGGGGGCCCTTGGCAAAAAGTCAAAAACTGAAACCGCGAATTTTGAAAAACGGGTAGCACCAATGGAAAGACAACAAAATTCTGCATATAACCTCATACTTATTTTTTAGTTTTAGCTTAGGGCCTTCCTATAGGAAGGGTTAAAAGTCAAGCAAAAATATGTTAAATTAATAAATTAAAATAATTTAAATTTGAAGGCAATGTTTGGTGCACTAAAATATACATAAAACGTCCACACTCCGAAATTTTTTGAATGCCCGATGATTAAGAATTATGTTAAGAACATTTTTGGACCGCTAAAGCTATAAACACATGCAAAAAAGTTTTACTTTTAGTGGATTTTCAAATAGGCTATTAAGAAAATAAAAATTAATAAAATTCATAATTTCAAAGGAATAAAAGTATACTGCGAATTGCACTGAATTGATACTACTCATATGTGGAATATAGAGCGACATGTATACAACAAGATTCCAAGTAAAACGGTTGCCTTTATTTGCCTTTAAGCCATGTTATCGCGGTTTTAAAAACCCTCTAAAATCGAAAAACAAAATAAAATATTAAGTGTTTTATAGAATTTAATTATAAATCTTACAAATTTCGATATATAAGAAAATAAGCAACAAAGGAGGATTAAGAGATTTTATATAAGGGGTTCCGCACTAAATTTCCAACTTACAAATTTTATTCGAATATATGAGTGGTTCCACACTAAATGTCCAACTTGAAAATTTTATTCGTATTTATTTCTACCTTACTCTTTCGATTATCAATTCTGAAGTTACTATTTCGATATTCTTAAAAAATAAATACTATTTGGCGATTTTATATGCGGGGTTTCACACTCAATTTCCAATCAACTTCAAAAAACTTTTTAATTTGGTTAATTTAATATTTTCTTTTAGCTAGTGTTTAAATTTGTTGAATTTTTTATGGATTTCTGGTTTTTGATTTTATTTTTTGTTAAATATAAATTTGCATTGTTTACGCAAAATCGAAAAAATGGTTTTATACACATTTTTTACTTGGTTTTTTTTATTCAATTTTTTTTTTACTTGATTTGTTCTCATAAAAATTCAAAAGACGCACCTGTTTTTTTTACGTGTTGGAGGGTATAAAAGATTCGGCCGAATTTTACACTCTCACTTGTTTTATATTAAATTTTTTTTACTTGATTTGTTCTCAATAAAATTCACACAATTTTTTTGCATGTTTTTTTGCAAAATGCTAAAAAAATATGATATTGTTAAATATTTCTTATTCACATTTGTTGAAAAAAATAGTTTTTATTGTTTCTGAATTGTATTTTTTGATATTTTTTTTGCAATTTTTTTTTTTTGCAAACTCGTGCAGAAACCAGAAAGTACATGTATTTTATTATTCCAACTGACAAGGGAAGTCTCCCTAGTGTCACCCGCGGATCTTTATGGAATTGGTTTTATTTTGTAGAGCAGAAAAAATAAAGGGACACGTATTTTTTTTTAGCGGCCCAAATTCATATTTAGGGGGTAAAAAGGAGGGGGGAAGACAAGGCCATTTTTCAGTTTTTTTCGTTTATCTCCTATACTATGCTAAGAAACCTAGTCATGTTGCATACCAAATGAAAGGTCCTATCTACGTGTGCTAAGAACGTGTCCAAACATGCACAACTTTTCGTCATATTGAGTAAAATACTAAAATTTTAGGACATTTTTGTTAATAAGTCAAAAAATATTAACTTCTATGGCCCGTTGTTAACACCACGAGATAGGTATTTTTAATACCTTTAATCTGATACCACACATGCCTATATTAATTTTATTTAAATAGGCTTAACTCGTGAAAAGCTGAAAAAGGTCAATTTCCCCCCATACAAATCGACCCCTCTAAAAAATGAATTTGGGCCGCTAAAAAAAAATACGTGTCGAATTAATTTTCGTTCTTAACAACATATTCAAATTTCATGAAGATCGGAGGGTGACACCAGGGAGACTTCCCTTGCGTAATTAAAGATTTTAAAAACAAAAAAATACATTAAATGAACATAATATTGCAAAAATTTCAGAATTTTGCAAGGTAACCATGAAATTTTATAATGCAAATACGATCTACAGATTGTCCCCTTTACAACGGTACCACACACTTTTATTAAAAATAAGCGGTTTATTTAATGCCAAGAATCGTATATGTTTGCCCCAATGTGCCATGTAGGAGTTTGGTTTTTTAGAAAATAAAAAAAAAAATATATGTGTGTGTATTTGTTGGGATATTGTATTAACGGTTTTTCATTTCATTTTATTTCCTATAGAAATATTGAACGTACGAGTTGTATGTTTTTTAGACCATACATTGTATCAATTACATTTTAACCCTAGCTACATACATTTATTTTTTTTTCAACTTTGGATTTATAAGATTTCTTTTAAAAAGATAATCAACTATTTAAACCACAAAATAATAGAATCAATACATTGTTAGGGCAATGCACAGTGTTGTGAAATTAGGAAAAATTCCAAACAGGTAGGTTCTTATCAAATTACATTATTGGTACTTTTTGCAACGAACTGTTTTTGTACAATTTTGGCATTTTTTTAAAAAAAAAAGTACTATCTTAGTAATTTTTAGAAAAAATTACGATTTTGGTACCTTTTAGAAAAAAGTACTTTTTTTGGTACTTTTTAGAAAAATGTTTTTTTTGTACTTTTTGAGGAAAAGTATAATTTTGAAATATTTTATGAAAAAGCACAATTGGTAGTTTTTATAAAAAAATACTATTTTGGTAGTTTTTATTAAAAAGTAATATCTTTATTTAATATTAAAAAAATTCTAAAAAAAATACTAAAAATTTTGGAAATTCCGTTTTAAAAAGTGTAAAAAAGAAAAAAAAAAAATCTATTGTGCTTTTTCCATATCCTAAAATACAGGTTCTTTCAAAAAGTTATCAAAAAGAACTATTTTTATGCGGTAATTTTATTAAAAAGTGTTAGCCTGGAACATTTTTTACATTAGAAGTAATATTTTGGTACTTTTTATAGAAATTAACTAACAAAAATAGTAGGAAGAGCGAAAAATGTATAAAATTCGAAACAAATTTGTTGGTACATTTAGTACATATTAAAAAGTACTGTTTTGGTAGTTTTTACGCAAATTAACCTTGTTTTAGAAGTAACAATATTGGTACTTTTTTACAACGATCTATTTTTGTACTTTTTTAAGAAAAGTACTATATTGATACATTTACTATTTTTGTACTTTTTACGCAAATTAACCTTTTTTTAGAAGTTAATATATTGTATTTTTTTTACAATGATCAATTTTTGTACCAAGTAAAAAAAACTATTTTCATACTTTTAAGAAAAAAGTACTATTTTATTTTTTTTTTAGAAAAAAAACACTATTTTGGTAACTTTTATAAAAAAGTATTATTTTGGTTCTTTTAAGATAAAGTACCATTTTGGTACTTTTTTTGAGAAAATTACTATTTTATAAATTTTTGCCTTTTTATACAAAATGCTGTTTTGGTACTTTTTATTCTTAGTATTTAAAAGTATTATTTTGGTACTTTTTACGAAAAAGAACCATTTCTTTATCAAATTACAATGTTAGTAATTTTTTACACCGAATTATTTTTGTACTTTTTATTAAAAAGTACTTACTATTTTGTCACTTTTCAAAAAAAGTGCTATTTATATACTTTTTTAAAAAAGTACTATTTTGTTACTGTTTAGAAAAAAGTACTATTTTGATACTTTTTTTTACCAAATTACTATATTGGTACTGTTTTAAAACGTATTTATAAAAAAGTTACATTTCGGTATTATTTTGGTACTGTATATTAAAAAAATCTTCAAAAATTAACTTTTGGAAATTTTGTTTTGGAACTTTTTACGAAAAAGAACTATTTTGTTAATATTATTACGATATTGATACTTGTTTACAATGCACAATTTTGGTTTTCTTTATAGGAAAGTACTATTTTAGTACTTTTTAGAAAAAAGTACTATTGTGGTATTTTGTAAAAAAAGTACTATATTGGGACTTTTTAGAAAAAAGTACTATTTTGGTTCTTTTTCCAAAAAGTACTTCTTAGAAAAAAGTATTAATTTAGTACTTTTTAAAAAAGTTCTATTATGGTACTTTTTAGAAAAAAGTAATATTTTTGTATTTTTCATAAAAGTACTATTTTGGTACTTTTTACAAAAGAGAACCAATTTTTACCAAATTACAATATTGGTACTGTTTTAAAACAAACTATTTTTTTACGTATTTATAATAAAGTACTATTTCCACATTATTTTGGTACTTTTTAGTAACGAAAATATGAAAAAATTAACTTTTTGAAAAATTATTTTAGTACTTTTTAAGAAAAAGAAAAATTCTTTTTATAATATTGGTTATTTTTTACAATGCACAATTTTTGTTTTATTTATAGAAAAGTACTATTTTAGTACTTTTTAGAAAAAACTACTATTTTGGAATTTTGTAGAAAAAAGTACTAATTTACTACTTTTTATAAAAAAAATGCTATTTTGGTTCTTTTTCGAAAAAAGTACTTTTTAGAAAAAAATACTAATTTAGTACTTTTTAAAAAAAAGTATTATTATGGTACTTTTTAGAAAAAAGTAATATTTAGGTATTTTTTGAAGAAAGTACTATTTTGTTACTATTTACAAAAGAGAAACATTTTTTAACAAATTACAATATTGGTACTGATTTATTTTTGTACGTATTTATAAAAAAGTACTATTTCGGAATTATTTAACTTTTTGAAATTTTTTTTGGCACTTTTTATGAAAAAGTACTATTTTCTTCATAATATTACAATATTGGTACTTTTTTACAATGCACTATTTTTTTTTTCTTAATAGAAAAGTGCTATTTTGGTACTTCTTAGAAAAAAGTACTATTTTGGTATTTTGTAGAGAAAGTACTATATTGGAATTTTTTAGGAAAAAGTACTATTTTGGTTCTTTTTCGAAAAAGTACTTTTAAGAAAAAATTACTAATTAAGCACTTACTATTATGGTACTTCAAAAAAAGTAATATTTTGGTACTTTTTGAGAAAAGTACTATTTTGATTCTTTTTACAAAAGAGAACCATTTTTTACCAAATTACAATATTGGTACTGTTCTAAAACAAACTATTTTTGTACGTATTTATAAAAAAAAGTACCATTTCCGTACTATTTTGGTACTTTATATTAAAAAAAATATGAAAAAATTAACTTTTTGAATATTATTTTGGTACTTTTTACGAAAAAGAAAATTTCTTTTTATAATATTACAATATTGGTAATTTTTTTACCATGCACAATTTTTGTTTTCTTTATAGAAAAGTACTATTTTGGTATTTTGTAATTTGGTACTTTTTATAAAAAAATGCTATTTTGGTACTTTTTATTCAAAAGTACTGTCTTTGAACAATTTATTACAAAGCATTATTTTGGAAATTCAGATTTAAAAGGTTTAACAAAAGAAAAATCAAATACTTTGGTGCTATTATATTTCCTGAAATAAATTTTCTAGAAACTTGAAATGTGGAATGAAAAGTCAGCTAGCGAAGAAAATACAGTCTGACAGAAGCAAAATTTTTGCACTATTTTGGTAATTTTTAAAAAAAGTACTGTTTTGGTACTTTTTAAAAAAAGTACTGTTTTGAAACTTTTAAAAAAAAATACTGTTTTGGAAATTTTTATTGAAATGTACTTTTTTTGTACAAATTTTAAAAAAGTGCTATTTTTTAACTTTGTTTTTCAAAAGTGCTATCTTTAAACTTTTTATTACATTACAAGTATTATGTTGGTACCAAACTGAAATATTAGTTAGAAACACATTAGTTTAGACTGGGGAACTGGGTTTTTTCTTAAATTCAATTCCGATAGGTGGCGCTGTTCTCGTGGCATTTTAATTTTTTGTATTTATGTAAATCAAATTCACTACATAAATTTCTTATACAAATAAAATTTGAACCCGGTAGATGGCGCAGGGGTAAAGTTATAAACAAAATTCTTCATTTAGAAAAATTTTTCCGCACTTTAAAATGTTTGCTTAGTTATGAGAAAATTGCATTTGTATGAATCGACCCGCTAGGTGGCGCTGGAGTAAAGCTTTTCGAAAAGAAGCTTTAAAAAATAGAATAAACATTTTTTTTTTATAAAAACGTTACACTGTGCAACATATGTATATGATTTTGAAGGTTTTCTTTTTGATAAGCCCACAATAAAGTAAAGAAAATTATAGATTTTCTTGTCATTTAATTTTCTAAACAATGAAAATCTATATTTACAAAAGAATTTCTAAAACGAACTATTAAAGAATGTGTTTCTGTCATGTTTAAAAGAACCGCAATTATGATAAAGAAGAATTTAAATCTTTGAGATCAACACTGAAAGAAATGAACTTTGTTGAAATTTGTTATAAATTGCTAAAACTATTTATTTTTTAGATAAACAATTTTTAGCCGTTTTTGTAAAAAAAAGTTAAAGGATAAAGCCCATTGAAACTTCGGTGTTCGACTCATAACTTTTTAACCACTTAATCGATTTCGTTGAAATTCAATACCAATCTTTACAGGGAAAACGAAAAATATGTTTGCCAAGCTTCAGCAGTCTCAGAGTTTTCTTTCGAATGTAATCGTGTTTTCAGCAGACAGACGGACAGACATCGCTAGATCGTCTTAAAAACGATCCAATTTGAAAACAGAATTTCCAAAATTTTAATTTTGATTTAAAATTGATATTTTTTTGCAGTTAACGGAATCATATCAGAAAAAAAATCAATTAAAGTGACAAAAATAAAAATTAACTAAAATTCAAAACAAATAATTCCCCAAAAATATTGAAAAATTTCTGCTGCCAAAATTTAAAATTTATAATTAATTCTTTTTAAATTTATTTCTTTTAACCCTGTTATTTTTGTAAAATATGTACGTTTGCAAAATTGTTGTTTTATATATGGAACGTGTGATTATAATTTTAATGTAAACAACAATTTGGTACATGTGTTTTACACTTCCTTCCACCCATATCTTCCCCAAAAAAACCAAAACCAAAAAAATACAGAATTTCCAACACAAATTTATGACATGTTTATAAAATGCAAAATTATACCAAAAAACCAAAAAATTGTTACAAAATTTTCACAGAAAAATTAAAAATGAAATTATAATTAGCTCAAACTGTCAAACATAATTTCAAATATTAAATTATATTTTACATGAACATCGACAATTGGCTGTGTTTTTCATTTGTTATGGATTTGGTAAAATCATTTGGAAATATGCTCCTTAAAATATGCTTTAAAATGTTGCAACATTTAACACACCTTAACTTTGGATTTATTAAATTCATTTACAAATATGATCCTTAAAGTATGCTTTAAAATGCGGCAAAATTGAACAGATTTAAATTTGAAGTAAATTACAAAATATAATGCACCCATTTACAAACAAACTCCTTAAAGTATGCTTTTAATGGCTATTTCATAGAGAAAAAGATAAGCTTTAAGTTAAACTTAACTTGAGCCAAATCAGACCATTTGAAGTTATGGTCGCAAAGGGTTAAAATGATAGTATTTGACTCAAATTAATTTTAAATGAATGTTTGTTTCGAGCTCTATCAAAGGGTCAAGGAAAAACAATTTTAAGAATTTTTTTTTATTTCTTGACCGTAGGAGAAACCGAAATTTTTAGCAAATTTCAATAACTGTTCGACTGCTCGAAAACTGTTTGACCGGTTTCCTAAAAAACCTAAACTTTTATCGAAGGGCGCCATGGGTTAAAATGATCGGATTTGGAACAAATTTATTGTTTCAAGCTTGGTGAAAGGGTCAAGGCAAACCAATTTTAAGATTTTTTAGTAATATTTAAAAAACCGTTTGATCGATGTTGAATGTTGGCATATTTTCTTTATTTTTTGGATTAATTTAAAAATCCAAAAATTTGATCGCCGGGCGCCACCGGTTAATTTAATCCGATTGGCCTCAAATTTGTACCACATAATTTTCCTGGACACTTGGGAAAATAAAAATTTATAGAAAACTGACACTTTTATGTCCACTTCTTTGTATGATATATTGTAATCCAAGTGATTGGAAAAACACACCTTATATATGACGTTCATCTAAAACAATGTATGAGTGAGTATGTACGAAATAAATGTATCATGCACACATGATGAGCACCGCCAGCTAAATGAAAATGAGCATATAAACTTCTGATGTTTTTGTAAATATAATTATGATTTAAAATAGTAACCCAGCAAGCAAAACTGGGTTTAAAATTAGAAAATTATTTTTTTTTTTTCAAAAATCGTTACTAAAACATCATGAAGCAACTTTTCCACTGAGGAACATTTAAACAAGAGGAGCACAAAAACACATAGACTCAGACCATAAAACAGAATTTAAACTCTCAATGGTGTTCCGTTGCATTGAACTGCACTGGAAAAAAAATAATTAGTAGAGTTACTAATATATTTGACATTTTTCCAATCATAAAATAAATTTTTCTAAAATTATAATTTCTATAATTTTTTCAAAACCGTCTATCTCAAGTTTCAGCAGAGCCAAAACAAAAGGTTTCTTTCGCTTATTCTAAATGTGTTAAAGATTTTATATTCTAAAATATTTTTTAAAAGAGACTACTTAATCTCACTAACAATTGGTTTTTAAATTTTTTTGATATTGTCGATTTTATACAAGAAATAGGGTTTTAATATATATTATAAAATGATGAGATAGAGGGTTTTGCAATGTCAAAGTTTTTTGCGAAAACCAATAGTTGAAGATATTTTCGGCATGCAAAAGTTACTTAAAACTTATATTGAAAATGCGGTTTTTTCGAAAAAAAATATTTGTAATATTTTTTTTTTGAGATAGAGGGTTTTGCTTGAGTTGTCTGAGATTGAAAAATAACAAAAATGCCAATAAAATTGTTAAAAAAATATTTTTACACTAAAATCTTAAAAAAAAACTGTAAGAGAGGGGGTTTAAAAAAACTCATATTATAAAAAAATAAAAAAATTGTTTATACACAGAAAAAATTGAAAACGAAAGTCAATCAACAAAAACGCGAATTCAATTAATTTTTTAATTGAAACTCCTCCGATAAAGAAAATTGTTATATCAATCATCAAATTGTAAGTGATTAATTGATTTTTATTTTAAATAATAATTTTTTTTTTGATTTTGATAAAAAATTTGATCAATTTTTTTTTAAGTCAATTAAAATAATGATTGATTTAACAAATGAATTTCAAGCTTATGGAAAAATTATGAAGAAATTCATATTTTTTGCTTTCCAATATGTTGCCGACAATAAAAAAAGTAAAACCCGAGTATAAAGTATGTTTTTGAATTAATGTATTCAAATAAATTGAAGCGAAAAAATCTGGTATGTTGAAAATTTGTAATTTTGAACCGAGCATATACAGTTAAAGAAAATAACAAAAATGTTGATCAAAACAATAATTGACGTATTTAAATTTTGTTGATCAATAGATTTAATTGAAATTTTTTAGCCAATAATTTTTTGTGTGTAATACATAAAAATGTTTATTGGGTTTTGTCAAAAATCATATAAGTACAATATGTATGAATGTGGCTGCACTTGCAGCAAGAGTTTGTAAATAAATCATCATAAAATTTGTGTATTAGACTGGTCCAAAATGGAGTATGTGAGGAATTCATAAAATTTCTAAAACTGTCAATATACCAATTGACAAAAAAACTATACAAACAAGTTAAAAAATTAAATTCGACTTGACCCAGTCCCTTGAATACCCTCCAAAATGCCAGCACGTATGAATATGAGTTGAAAAACACTTTACAATTAAAAACAAGTAAAAAAGTTAATTTCGGTCTTGCCGAATGTATAGATACCACCCACAATAGAAAAAAAGATTTTTTGCAAAAAAAAAATTCTTTTGAAAAAAAAAAAAAAAAAATGGCGGAAAAAAATTTTTTGTGAAAAAAAAAATTCCACGATTTTTTTTTTTTTTTAAATATGTTTGTACTTCTAAAAATACCACTCTGTGTCCAATTTTGTTCACACATTACAACCAGCAGCCAATTTAAAGAATTTTGTATTTTTAGATAATGTAGAATGTAATAAAATTTTCGAGGTGTTCTTACATTTTCGTTCATAACTTCTGAACCGCTGAACCGATTTCGCTCAAATGCAATACTAAATAACTTAGGACAACAATAAGTAAATGTGCTAAGTCTCAGTCATATATTTTTAGTACTTTGACTGTGATCATTATTTTCACAGACGCACAGACGTACATCGCTAGAATGTCTTAGAATCGATCACTGATCAATAATATATTTACTTTATGGGGTCTCAGACCGATATTTCGATGAGTTACAAACGGAATGAAAAACTTATATATACCCTCTATCACTAAGTGGAGGGTATAAAAAATATTGTAAAATAACAAGAAAAATTTGTAAGTTTTTTTTTTCTACCTCCTATTTGACAAGAAGTTCTTGTAATTATACAAGCTTTTTACCAATAATTTTGTAATTTTACAAACTTTTAACAAAAAAATTAAATGTTTATAAATTTTTTGACGCTATAAAACTTACAAGATCATCGTGATTATACTAGATTTTTTTCTACCTCCTATTTTACGAGAATTCCTAGTAAAAATAACGAGCTTTTTTGTAATATTACAAGCTTTTTACCAATAAAATTGTAAATTTACAAACTTTCTCGGCAAAATTAAACTTACACAGAATTCTCGTGAATTTAACAGATATTTTTGTATAAAAAGTTGGAAATTTGTAAAATTACAAAAAAAATTGTAAAATTATAAAAAAAAATTAATTTCGATCCAAAATTATTTGTTAAAAAACAAAGAAAATTGTCAAATATTGATAAAATAGGATTACGAGATTTTTTCTAGTAATTTGACAAGGTTTTTTTTTGTGTAGTATTGATTGCAATATTTTTAAACCAAAAAACATATATTTTTAGAAGAATTATTTTAGCTCGAGGTTTTATTTCCTTTACTAATTAAAACAATGATATTCTCATAGAATAATTTTCAAGAAAATTATTTTTCTGTTTTAAGTTTATTTATGTTGGTCATTTTTGCAAGACTTAGTCGACACGTATTTCGGAATTTGTCAGAGTCCATTATCAAGACTATTTAGCAAATATAAAAACCCCCTACTAAAAGTGGCAAAGAGAATTTAAATGACAAATCGCTAATGTTTAAACTAAAATATTAAGACAAATTCGACTCTACTTCCATTGGGAATTCGAAGACAAAAATTGTAAAGTTCAAAGTACTTTTATACCCTCTTAATGTTAGAATAAAAACTTTCTAAAAATTACATTTGTCAAACAATGATTTGTTAGAAGATCTTTTTCCTGTATATATCGTATAGTCAAAATTAAAGTGTCTACACTCAGAGAAAAAACTAACTAAAAAATGGGAAAATTAACTAAATTCAAGAAAAATTGATAATGATCTAGCTCTATTGCCATGTTTTCCTTCTTTTAAGTTCATAATTTTCTTAAAAATAAGGAAAGAAATTTTTTTTTAATAATATGCCAGTTTGAACTAAAAAATAGAAAAGATTTTATTTGAATTTAGTTTATACACATTTGAGGACTCGATTGAGTGAAGACCCTATTGGGTTCGGACCCGATAGGTTCAGACCCCGATGGGCCCGGACCCAGTTGGGTTCCTTTAGAATCGCCATAGTTTTTGGTCCAACATTTTTATCCGTTTCGCTCAACCTTGCTTGTTTTTGAGATATGTGAATTTAGGGGACCACTGTAGTCTTGAGAATTTTAAAAACTCAATAACTTTAAAACTATTACTCGGAGAGCTTCTGGGTATTTCGCGGTCTTGTTCTACATGTCAAGGTCTACAAATTTTTTTTTTTAACTTTTTGTTGCGTTATCAAGATATGAGCATTTAAAAATTATCGGGAATGACAACCTTTTTAAATCCAAAGTTAGGATCCATTGGGGTCCACACATGTCAAGAGAACCGGCGATGCTATGGAAATTTAAAGAATCAGAAATAGCCTCCAATTTGCTCTATCTGGCTTAGTTTTCGAGATATCGCCATTTTAATTTTTTTGAAAAAAAAAAATTTTCTTTGAGTTATAAAAATTTTACTTAAATAGTGGAAAAACTTCCTAAAATCTAAGAAGGCGAACTAATTGGTAGAAAATTACGTCCTAAATCTAAAGAAGAGGAATATGTCTTAAAAATAATTATTTTTTTTTTTTTTAAATTTAGGGAAAATTTCTTTGGCGGTAAGAATTTCTTCCATGTATTAGGGAATTCTATTTGAGGAAAATAATGGACTATTTAACAGCACATGAACTAAAATTGTTTCCTAACAGTTAAGAAAATTTCCCAACTTTTATTTAAATTTAACTAAATTGTGGGAAAATTTATAAACTATTTTCAAGAAATTTTTTCCAAAGTTTAAGTTAAGTGTTTTTTTTTTTTTTTTGAGTGTAGAACTATTATTTCAGGAGATTAAAAAAAGTACCAATTACACAGGTCAACACTTTTTTTGCCCGGGTTCTGATAGCTAATTTTAGGTATTAGGGGTACGCTGATTTCAAATCTGGCTATCGTTTTTTTGGGTCAGCTCTAGTTTTCGAGATATAGCCTAAGGAAACATTGATAATAGGCTGTTTTTGGCATGTTTGTGAGTCTATATTTACCAACACTTGTCTTACATCCAAAAAGTGAATGACGATTTTAGGTATGTTGGATATGCTGATTCCAAAAATGCTCTTACTTTTGTTGAGTCATCTTTAGTTTTTGAGATATCGCTAAAATAAAATTTTAAAATTTTTGACCTCTTTAATTTGTCTGAATATTTATGCCCTTTTTATTAACTCGAAAACTAAAGCTGTCAGAAAAAACCTAATACATACCAGTTTTGGTATCCTGGCATCCAATATAGTTAAGTTCGTGTTTAAAACTGAGGCACTAACACTTTTTTATTATAATTATAGCCAAGCAAAATTGGTAAAAAACTCACTTTTTCGACTCTTTAACAGCGATTTGCTCGCGAACGCGAGCTGATGGAAACAATTGAATAACAGATTCGGAATCAGCACACTAAAATCCATATAAATCAGTTGTCAAAGGTCCGGCAAATTGAAAAAGTTCAAATTTTGTCAACCTGTGTTATCGCTGTATAAAGTACCAAAAAGTACTTTAATGAATTTCAAGATTTTTGGAACATTATTTGGGGAAATATCAAAGGACTTTCGAGATATCGCTATACGAAATTTGCAAAAAAAATTGCGTTTTTTTTTTACTTTACAGAAACTTAAAAAAAATCTCAACAGCAACATAGAGCTTAAGACAAATTTTTATTTAAAATTAATTTGAGCTGAATGAAATAGTCAATGGAAAAAAAATTTGATATCGAAGGAAAAATCGTAATTTTTGGAAATTTTTCGACTATTTTCAAACGGAAATATCTCGAAAACCACTCAATCGATTTCAGAAAATGTTCGTAATTCGTATTCAGCAAAGTTTGTCTAAAGCTAAATGAAATAGTTAATGGAGAAAAAAATTAGATCGAAGGAAAAACGACAATTTCGGAAATTTTTCGACTTATTTCAAATGGCGATGTCTTGAAAACCGTTCGATCGATTTCAGAAATTTTTTGATATTCATATTTAGCATACTAAAATTGTTAAAAATTTATTAACATTTTTTGTTTTATTTTAAAGTTATTCAAAAATTTTAAATTATTTTTTCAAATGGCGATATGTCGAAAATCGCTCGATCGATTTCAGAAATTTTTTGATGTTTATATTCACCATACTAAAATTGTTTAATTTTTTTTAGCATTTATTTTTTCTATTTTTAGTTTTTCCAAAATTTAAAATTTTGGTGGAAATTTTCCGAAAATCAAATTTTGGATCAGGCTAAAATGATCGTATATGGCTTCAAAAATGTTTAAATTAAAGATTGTTTAAAGTTCTATGAAAGGGTCAAGGGGAAAAAAGGGTTTTTGTTAAAAAAAAAATTTTAACGTAGAAAAACCGCCATTTTATCAAATTTCAAATAGCGATATCTCGAAATCCGTTTAACAGATTTTAAAATTTTTTTGATATGCGCTAGGTCAATTTTTTTTCACAGTTTTTCTTCAAATATTAATAAAAAAATAATTAAAAAAACAAAAATTCCTCATAATTTTGAACCAGTCTACTTTTGTGTTTGCGTGTATTAAATATTCCTTAATGATTTTCAATTTCATTCCATATATTTATAATAATTTTATTTAAATGTTTATTTTATTATACCAATGTTTGTGTAAATACGCGTACTATATATGCAGATTTCAATTAAGTCATTTTTTTTTTTGTTATTCCTTTTTTTTTAAATAAAGAAACAAAATTTTAACGATTTCACACTGTGTTATTTAAAAATTAAAAAAAATATATTTTATTTTTTTTTGGTTTAACGGCCCATGTTGAAAACACTGTTTGTGGTTTTGCACTGTGTAAACAATTAAATGAACAACAGTGAAAACATTTTGGAAAAGTCAATTTAACATTTTATAAATAACAAATATCTCCTGTTAAAATACGGACCGCTGTACAAAGATTTCTCTGTAAATTTGGTTTTTTCATATACATTATAATTATTGTACAGATCTTAATGATTAAGGAACGTTGAAACTTTTATGAGAATTTAATTGTTTATATTTCATTATTTTCTCACTTTTTTTTTTTTGGAAATCAAATTAAAGAAAGTATATAATAAAATAAAAAACCACTCCATTAAGCATAATAAAAATACACTTTAAAATAATTATTAACAAATGGAAAAGGCTGATACAAAAGAAGTACTTAATTATATATGTTTACAGAAAAAATAAGTGATTAACACTATAAAAACAATTTAATTAATTTTTTTTTAATTGATTCAATT
This sequence comes from Pegoplata infirma, assembly GCA_963921195.1. Lineage (NCBI taxonomy): Eukaryota > Metazoa > Arthropoda > Insecta > Diptera > Anthomyiidae > Pegoplata > Pegoplata infirma. Next base: position 33,351,718 of record OY992536.1, read on the forward strand.
TTAATTATATTTTTTTATAATGTATAGATAACTCTTAGTACTGTCGATTTCAGAAAAGTACTTTTTGTACCGTTGAGTTATCAAAAAAGTACTTTTTGGTTAAGCTTTAAGTACCATTTCATAATTCTGATTTTCCATCTCTTATACGCACACAAAAATCTCAATTCTATTTTAAGCTCTTATACTTTACAAAAATCTAGTTTTGAGTTAATCTTTAATCTCTTGTTTATAAACTCCGCTCAAAATTCTCTGTTTATATTTTATAAATTATTCTTGTCAGTTTTTAAATGTAGTTCAAACCAACAACTTTAACGCATGTTGTGTTAAAAATTATGTTATTGAAATTTTTAATAAATTATTTAATTTTTATTTTATTATTTGTCCAAGCTATTTTTTGTACTATGGAAGCACCAAAAGTTTTTATTGATAATGATGATTTTAAAGGTTTTATTGAGGGAGTGGAAAAACATGAGTCCGACACAAAATTTACAGCGTTTTTGGGCATACCCTATGCTAAGGCACCAATAGGAGAACTAAGATTTAGGGTAAGTTAGACATTTTTCAATAAAAGCTAATAATAAAAGTTTTTAAAGCTTTTGAAACGACTTTGACTTAACCTGATACGAAAAGCTTTTTGTATATTTTATGCTCAGAGAACTAAGCTTTTAGGTAAGAAAGAAAATTTTACATTGAAACGACTTCAACTTTACCTGATCCGAATTTAGTGCTCAGTTTAACTCGTTCTTTCGAAAGCTCTTCAAATTTCAACTGAAAGCTTTTTCTATGATTTTTATTAAAAACTAATAAAAAAAAATCTTGAAGCTTTTGAAACGACTTTGACTTTACCTGATACTAAAAGCTTTTTGTAAATTTAAAGAACTAAGATTTAGGGTAATTAAGAAAATTTAACATAAAAACTAATCAAGAAATTCCTTAAAGCTTTTGAAACGACTTTGACTTTACGATACGAATTTAATGCTCAGTTAAATTCGCTCTTTTGAAAGCTCTTTAAATTTCAATTGAAAGCTTTTTTTAAGGAATTCCTTTTCTACGATTTAAAGTTCCAAAGTTTTTTTTAAGTTCTTCAAAAGATCTACAAAGCTTTATTGATCTGATATTAAATAAATAATATTTTTTTGACAGGATCCTCAACATTTGGATAAATTTGAAGGAACTTTCTTTGCCACCCAGGAGGGAAACGAATGTTGTTCCATAACAGCACGTAATCCATCAGAAGATTGTTTAAATTTAAATGTCTATACAAAAGAAGTAAGTTAAAACAAGTAAGAAAATTATAGTCTGTCAAGACCGACCATATAATACCCTACACCAGAGTTTCCCGGAGAATGGGTCCCAAGTTCAAACATGGACTGATTAGATCTATATTTTGTCAAATCTTTAATAAGTGTAAAAAGCACTTACAAATCAAATTTGAGTGGAAAAGGCTTCTTTTTGTTGGCAATAAACCGCTTCAACTGAACATCGAGCGAAATTTTCACATGGGACCTAAGCCCAAAAATGGTCCGATGATAATCAGACTTGATAAGGTTATACGTTTAACGTACACAAACAGAATTTTAATTAATTATTTTATATTATCATAAAATTTGAGAGATTTATGTGAAAATCGGGAAGGTGGTTTGTATGGGAACTGGTCGTGTTTATCGTGTTTACACCGTTTAAATGGACAGACAGGCGGACGGACGGACGGACGGACGGACGGACGGACGGACATAGCTAAATTGACTCAAAAATGATTCTAAGCAGGGTTCGAAAAAAAACTCTAACGTACGGTACGTTAGTGTTCTATACGGAACTATGGAGCGACCGTACGTTATCGAAACGTACCGTTCCAAGAACACATTCACTAAAAAGTTTTTTAGTGGTTGTGAAGGTGTTCGCAAACAGAATTCCGAACGTTATGCCTGCGAGTTGAAGAACAGAAAGTTTACGATAACGTACCGAACTAGGTTAGAAACAAAATAAAGTTCTTTTAGTGTTCTGTTTGCGAACTTTTGAGACATTTTTTAAATTTAAAATGGCGATATCTTGAAAACTAAGCAAGATAGAGCAAAACGGAGCACATTTTTGGTTCTTGGGATTACCATAGTATCGCTAGGCCTCTACACATGGGTAGACCCCATTGGGTCCTTATTTTGAATCTAAAAAAGTTAGCATTCCGGGAAATTTAAAAATGCACATATCTCGCTAAATACTGCCGACACGATGAAAAGTCTAAAAGCATTTTTGTGGATCTTGTCTCGTAGTACATGACCGCTTTTAGACTTTTCATCGTGTCGGCAGTATTTAGTGAGATATGTGCATTTTTAAATTTCCCGGAATGCTAACTTTTTTAGATTCAAAATAAGGACCCAATGGGGTCCACCCATGTGTAGAGGCCTAGCGATACTATGGAGATCCCAAGAACCAAAAATGTGCTCCGTTTTGCTCTATCTTGCTTAGTTTTCGAGATATCGCCATTTTAAATTTAAAAAAAAAATGTCTCAAAAGTTCGCAAACAGAACACTTAAAGAACTTTATTTTGTTTCTAACCTAGTTCGGTACGTTATCGTAAAGTTTCTGTTCTTCAACTCACAGGCATAACGTTCGGAATTCTGTTTGCGAACACCTTCACAACCACTTAAAAAACTTTTTAGTGAATGTGTTCTTGGAACGGAACGTTAAATAACGTACTGTTTTTTTTCGAACACTGATTCTAAGTCGATCGGTATACTTAAAAGTGGGTCTAGGACCAATATTTCGGGTACTTACAAACATCAGCACAAACTCATTATACCGTGTACCACAGTGTGGTGTAGGGTATAAAAAAAAAAGTTAAAAATAACTCTCTGTAAAATTTAAAGTTTTTCATGCAAGTTTTGACATCGGTAGCAAGCAACTAACTGGATATTGAGTAATTCGGCTTCGATTTTGATCAAAAATTTGATCAATGTTTTATTTTAAGTCAATCAAAATAATGATTGATTTAACAAATGAATTGTAAGCTTATGACAAAATTATCAAAAAATTTATTTATTTTTGCTTTCCAATATGTTGCCAACAATAAAAAAAGTAAAGCCCGATTACAAAAAATAACAAAAATTTTAATCAAAACATTGATTGACTCATTTAAATTTTGTTGATCAATAGACTTAATTGAAAATTTTTAGCCAATAATTTTTTGTGTGAACCTCTCCCAAACGTAGCGTGGAGCTGTTTTTGTTAAAAAAGAACATGAGAGGGCGATTATTATTTAAAGCACATGGTTAGGAGACTTTCAATTTGGTTTAGATCATTACGTTAGGGCACGGTTACGGGCAGCAAACCCAGCCTTTAGTTTTTTAGCTTTAGAACTTTGCAGTACCTTGTAGCACAATAAATCTAAAAGCAGGTGTAAAATTTACTATTAATGGAAATTGAAGATTAACAATGTGTAATTGGCGCCCAACATGGGGCCCTAGAGAGAATTTTTTTTGTATGCCAACAAATCTTTTCTTCCGATTTTAAATGTCTGGACAAATTTTTATTCAGCTAGACCAAAAACCTATTTCATACAAATTTGGGGCCAATTGGAAAAAATTAACCTGTGGCTCCCGGCATTCAAAGTTTTTGATTTTCGATAACTTTTTAATTCAAAATTTGTCTTGCGATACATCATATTTATTAATTCTGATGTGCTGAACACGAATATAATAAAAACTTAAAATCAGTTGAACGATTTTCGAGATATCGCTATTTGAAATGTGCAAAAAATTGCGGTCCTACATTTCAAACAATATTTAAAAAATCTCAAAATTTCTTTCCCTTGACTCTGTCATAAGGCTTGAGAAAAACTTTCATATAAAATAATTTGAGCTTAAGACGATCAATTTAACCTTTGACGCACTTCAAAGTTTTGTTTTTTTTTTAAATTTTCACCAAAAACGTTAAACTTTTTTCGAAGGGCGCCATGTGTTAAAATGGTTTGATTTGTCTCAAATTAAGTTTAAATGAAAGTTTGTCTCAATCTCAAAGAAATACTTAACGGAAAAAAGTTTTGAGATTTTTTTTTAAAACAAATTTCTTTTACGTAGGAAAGAACCGCCATTATAAGTAATTTTTGACAAATTTCAAATGACGATATCTCGAAAACCACTCGACTGATTTTAGAAATTTTTTGATATTCGTATTATGCATGTCAAAATTAACAAAAATTAATGTATCGCAAAACCATTTTTTATACTAATTTTTCAAAAACTTAAAATTTTGGTGAAATTTTTTAAAAATCCAAAACTTTGATCGAAGGGCGCCACGGGTTAAAACGATCGGATTAAAATGAAAGATTGTCTCAAGCATTATCAAAGGGTCAAGGGAAAGATATTTTGTGTTTTTTATTAAAAAATTCTTAAACGTAGTAAAAACCCCGCCATTTTTTTAAAAATTTCAAATAGAGGTATCTCGAAAACCGAAAAAAAATTTTAAAAAAATTTTATATTCGTGTTCAGCGCATCAAAATTGATAAAAAATGACGTATCGCAAGACATAGTTTTCAACCAGCAGTCGAATAAAAGCATTTTGTATTTTTAGGTTATGTTGAATGTACCAACATATTCGAGGTTTCCTTACATTTTCCCTCATAAATTTTGAACCGATATCGCTCAAATGCAATACCAAACTTCTCAGGCAACAACAAGTAAATATGTTAAGTTTCGGTCATATCTGTGTTATATATTGGCCGTGATCACCATTTCCACAGACAGACGGACGGACAGACAGACGGACATCGCTATGTCTTCAAATCGATCACTTATCAAAAATATATATACTTTTCGGTGTCCCAGACCGATATTTCGATGAGTTACAAACGGAAAAACAAACTTATATAAAGCCTCTATAACCAAGTGGATGGTATAAAAATTGCATTTAATGGAAGTAAAAAGATTTAAATCTTCTACTTGGCGCCCAACATGGCGCTCCAAGAAATCATGTGGAAGTCTCTAAGACAAATAAAAGTAATAATCCTCACAAATCTATTAAACTAATTTACGGATTATACTGTTAATGAACGATTTAAATGGTCTTTTTGGCTCCCAACATGGGGCCCATCACAATAATGTAGAAATATCTAGGACAAATAATGGGATTTTTTTAAATGGATATGGGAATTTCAATTAGCGCCCAACATGGGGCGCAGCGATAAAAAATTGCACGAAATGCAAATAAAGATTTAAATTGCCTAATTGGCGCCTAACATGGGGCGCAATACGATTATGTAGAAGTCCCTTCTAAGAGAACCTTTATTTAAAATTTTAATAACTTTTCTATAAAATGGATTTTTTCAGTTAAACCCCTTCAAACCCTTGCCCGTTGTTGTTCTAATACATCCAGGAGGCTTATATTTGGGTAGTGCTGCCAGTAATTTTATGAATCCTTCCTATATGATGACCAAAGATATAGTTGTAGTAACATTCAACTATCGCTTAGGGACTTTGGGATTTTTAAATTTGGGAACAGCTGAAGTACCAGGAAATGCTGGTCTAAAAGATCAGGTTTTCGCTCTTAGATGGGTTAAGAAATTTATAACACATTTTGGTGGTGATGTCAATGATATAACATTAATGGGTTATAGCGCGGGGGCTTTAAGTGTATGCTTACATTTAGTGTCACCCATGAGTCAAGGTCTATTCCATAAAGCCATAATAATGAGCGGTACAATGCCACCACAAGCGGAAATTCCTAAAGAACAGCAAAAATATTTGGCAGTAAGGCAAGTCAAACGTTTGGAATGTTCACAATTTAAAGATGTGCCCGAAGAACTGCCCTATGGCTCAGAAAATAAATTTTTCGATTATGAGGATGTACAAGATGCAGATATATTGAAATGTTTAAATAAGTCTACGGGAATGGAAATTGCTAATACTTTAAGAAAAATGTTTGATTATGGTAAAGATAATCCCATATTTCTTTGGCTGCCTATAATTGAAAAAGATTTCCAGCAAGAAAGATTTTTAACAGAAGACTTTTATACTTCGCTTAATAACACAAAAGATTTCAATGTTCCCTTACTAATTGGTTACACAAATGGTGAATTTGAAGAATCGGCCAAGGAAATTTTAGAAAATGAAAAATTAAAACAAAAATTTGAAAAGGATTTCCAAAGCTTAGCTCCACGATGCTTTATGTATGAAAGGAATAAAAATAAGACGAAAATTACGGAAATATTAAGGCAACAATATTTCAAAGCTTCCCAAAAATTTTCCCATAAGGATTATGATGATTTGGCAGATTTATTTTCCGATAGTTTGCTAAGATTTGGCTCACACAAAATAGCGGAGATAGTGCAACAGAAGGGTGGATTGGTGTATTTTTATGAATTTTCTTTTGTAGCAGATCCTGAGGAGAAAGATGAAAAGTTTCCCGAGAAAAAAGGTGAGATTTTTCGAAAAATTTAAAGGAATTGTAACACCGTTCGACAAAAATTAAAAAATTCGTTAAACACGAACTGGATAATAAACGTTTGAAACAAGAGACTAAATGTAGTAAAACTTTATTTACAGTTTTTCTTTTCGTGATTCTGTTTTCTTTTTAAAATGACTTCAAAGTTTTACAGGATTCAATTTAATAAAATATTTTTTTAATATTTGTACTTGTCCTAGGATGCCACTAGCGATAGCAAATGAAAGAGGAGGTTCTCCGCTAATTTTCCTATTTTATTATTTTTACATATCAGGAAAAAGGAGGAAAGTTAGGCCCTTTAAAAAATGTGTCCTTCAATATCCTTTAAAATTTTCGAATATTTTAATAAAGTTTTGAAATGACTTTTTTCACATCCTTTTATTATGATATGGCAAAATAAAAAAATTAGTGGAGGTCCTCTCTTTCATTTTCCATCACCAGTGTCATCCTAAAATAAGCACAAATATTTCAAAAAATGTATCCTTTTAAACTTTGAAGTCCTTTTAAAAGAAAACAGGATCACGAATGAAAAAAACTGTAAATGCAGTTTTACTCCATTTAATCTTTACTTTGAGACGTATATCAATCGGTTTAAATTTAATATTGGCTGTCGGAAGGGTAATTAATCCCTTTTAGAGCGGATTTAATTACTTTAAGGGATTTAGGTGATTAAATTATATTCATTTAAATACAAAAAATGTAAATATTTATAAAAATCTATGATTTTTATATATTTTAAAAAGACAGCTCGCTTTGACTAATTGGCGCCCAACCTGGGGCCACACCCTAATACATTTTCTTTAAAATCTCTTAATTGTAAACTCCGCAAATTTATAGTTTCAGTTTCGTTAATTTAACCAAATTTCTAAAACTTTGTTTGCCTTTTAGCTCGTTGTGAACACATGAATGATTTCCAGTATTTATTCAATTGGTCTGGAAACCCCCATACGTCAGTCAAGGAATTAAAAGTCATAGAAATGTATACCAATTTTATATATGATTTTATTAAAAATGGGTTAGTAGTAATTTGTTACAATTATTAAGAAGCAATAAGAATTTTATATTTTTTCATTTAGAAAACTAACTGATGTGAAAGCTAGGCCCTATCCTGAATCATATGCCTTGATTGATGAAAATATTAAATATATTAAGGGAAGAAATTTTGAAAAATATGAATTTTTGTCGCAACTATTCAAGGACAAGGAAAATTAAACGATTTGCAATTAATATAATACACTATTAAGAAAATTAATTTGTAAAATATTTGAAATTTAAAAACAACTAATCAAAAATTTTAATTAAAAGAGCCCATGGGGCCCCCATAATTATATAAAAAAAACATTAAAAAAAAAATTGGCAATGTTAAATTTGTATCATCATTTCTTTAGAATTCATTTATTGTAAAATGAAATTGAAAAATGAAAAAAATTAAAAGAATGGAAAATATATGACCTAATTTACTTTTAAACTTACAATTAGTCCATATAAAGAAACGTCGTTTATATTTTAGTCTTTAAACAATTAACGTCTTCCGGTCCTTGTTCACATACGCGGACGGTACCTTTTCAGCAAAACTCATAATATTTGTAGAAAAATAAATTTTATTCTATTTTATTCTCCCAACATGGGGCCCAGCACTATTATGTAAATGTACTTACATTTAATTTAAATTAACTTTTCTTTGAAATTCAGTTATTGTAATCTGAAGAGATTCGCCACCTCTAATTAGCGCCCAAGGTCCCAAGAGTCCCTCACGATTACGTAGGAAGCCTTTTATAAAAACTTTTGTCTATTTTGTCATACATAAAAAATATAAAAACACGATGTTGGCCCCAAAATTCTGATCAGTATCTGTTGACCAAAATCGCTGATCAGCATTTTTGAACCAAAAACGAGTTTTTATATTTTTTTAATACCATACTTAGCATTTTCCAACTTTTGAGACCAATTTGGATTAACAACTATTTTTATTTGGTCAAAAAATTCGGACAAGAATTTGAGTCGAAATACGTAATTTTTTTCAACTTCGACGGCTGGTTGTCGACTGAAGATGACCTCACAAAAATGTTTCATAAATTTTCCCACAATCAGCTCTAACGTGGCCATCGTTTAACAGATAGTACGAAACGAAAATCGGAAGTTTAAATTTGACGGGATGCCCTATTGTACAGACTTGTTTTTAAAATGATATTATTGAACATTTTTTAGTTATTTGCGGAACATTGTAGCACAATAAATCTAAAATTAAGTCTAAATTTTGCATAAAATGGAAGGTCGTCGCCCCATGTTGGGCGCCGCATAGTTGCTTGGAAGTTTCTATTAAATGAGCATATTTTAAATATGTTTCTCAAAATATTGTAAATTTTAATCAACTTTTTTGAAATTTTTTTATCCTAAACGGAAAAGTAAAAAAAAACTATACTAACTTTATCGTATTTGGCGCCCAATACGGGGCCACACACTGCTATAAAGAAGTTCCTATTAAAATAACTTTTTTTTTTTAAAATTTATTTATTGCAAACTGACTTATTTTAAAACTGAAAAGTATCGCATTCAACGGAATAAATTTAATTTAATTTTAATTCTTTAAGATCTCAACTTGTTCAGGGTCTTGTTCACATGTTAGCTTAGGTTTTAAGTGGCGGTTCACGCTTAACATACCATACGTGGAGGGTACTTTCTAAGCAAATGAACTCAAGACTTTTTGTAGCATAATAAACATAACTGTGCTAGTCGCAAAAATTAAAAAGCTGGGCACCCTGCTGGTTAAGCTAATTCTACACATTTTCATAAATTAATAGCAAAATAAAAAAAATTTCGCAAAAAAAAGTTAGCAAAAAAAAAAATCGCGAAAAAAATTTCCGCGAATGATTTTTTTTTTTTTGCATATTCAATAGGGTTTAAATGATAAAAATTCAGCAATTGTCCAAATAATAGAAAAAAAAATTTTTTTTTACTTAAAAATAAAAAAAACTTTGAAAAAACTGATATTACAATGGGATTTGATTTACACGAACTAGTTTAACCAGATGGCTGTCGTAAATTCAAATCAAACTAAAAATATTTGTATTGAACCAATTTTTTCACGAAAATAAAGATTTTCGCAATCAAAAAATGTTAGTTAAACAGACTTGAATGATTTTAATTTTAAAAATTATCGGAAAAGTTTAAAAATATCGTTTTTATTGTACTTGAGCATAAAAATTTTAAGTTGCGAATATCGCAGATACGACCGCTAACTTCGAAAAACGGCGTAATCGAATTATCTTTACCAGTAGGGTGCCCAGCTTTAAAAAAAATAAATGTCAAATTCGAGCACAGTGTAATTAATTCTCTATTTGAACCCTTTATATGGCGCCCAACATGGGGCGGCACCACAAGATTATGATTAATTACGTTGAAATTCCTATTAAACGAACTTTTATCTATTTCCGTATTTATTGTTAATTTAAAATTAAAATTATTTCTATTAATTTTTATCAAAAAATAAAAATTGTTTTATTCGACCTTTAAAATATTATATTTTGAGTAGGTTCATTTTAGCTCGAGGTCATTATTTCCTTTACTAATTAAAACTATGATATTCTCACACAATAATTTGTGGTCATTTTTGCAAGACTTAATAGACACGTGTTTCGTAATTTGTCAGATTCCATTGTCAAAGTTATTTAGCAAATATAAAAACCCTATACTAAAAGTAATTAAGTTCGATTAATTGTTGCAAAAATGACCAACACAAAGAAAATTAAAACAGAAAAATAATTTTCTTGAAAATTATTCTATAAAAATATAATGGTTTTAATAAGTAAAGGAAATGATGACCTTGAGCTTGAATAAACCTACTCAAAATGTCAATTTAAAATTTGAAAATGAATTTAATTTTACTAATTTTGAAGCCCATGGGGCACGACAGGATAAAGAAGAAGTTTTCTATTACATTTTTTGGCGCACCACATGGGGTCCCATGTGTTATGGATTTAAATTTTAGTTTTATATTATTTTTCGATTATTCGAATAATTTTGTAAAATTTTTGAATACTTTTTTTGGATTACAATCAAATAAATTATCATAATTTTATTCGATTTCTCACTAATTTGTTTGGTTATTTAAATAATTTTATTTGATTATTCGAATAATGTATTTTCGGTTGTAAACATACTTATATTAGAATATTACTAAAAGAGATTAGTCAAATAATTTCATATATACATAAATTAAGTGATACAAAATCGAACTTTCCGAATCGGAATGGAATGAAACCAAAAGCAAATGAAAAATGAAATTTCACATAAGAAAACTCTCACGGCTTTTTTTTAGTTCAGCGCAAGATTTTTTTATACGCATTTTAGTTGGTGATTTTAAAGCATTTAAAGTTTTTGTGTACTAAACATTCCCTAATTTATGGGCCCCTGGTGGTGTCCTAATTGGAGATGTGGGGTCCAGCGTCCAAACTTAAGCTCATTTCGAGCTTAGCTATAACCGGTTGAAATTTCGCTGCAATCGGTCCAGTACCTACTTACTGCAGAGCCAAATTATTCAAATAAACCGCTATGAACCATTGGGTATGATTGTTATTTAAAGGAAATTACAAAAAGCATACGCCACTTATACAGTTTCCAATCAATTATTATTATAATTATGATAAAAGTTCATCAACTTCAAATGCGTGTAAAAAAAATCTAGCGCTGAATTAAAAATATGTCTTGAGGGTGTTGTTATGGAATATGTCAACTTTTATTTGCTTTTGGCTTCATTCCATTCTGATTTTGATGCATTTACTGCATTTGTTATTACCGGTTTGTTTGCTCTTCATTTAATTGGAACAGATACTTCAAATTTTTTCGATCCGCTTTTATAAAATTAAACCAATAAGTATTTCAAATGGCGCTCAACTTGGGGCCCCAAATTTATACATGTATGGTAGCAATTAAAAGACTTATCCAGCAGCGCTTTAGTCAATTTTTATAACAACAGTTTGTTGTACATCTAAGACACTGCGTTCATTAGTACTTTTTGTAGCATTTTTGAAAAAATTTAAAGCATACCTTAAGGTGCGAATAAAAAACTCCTTTATTACAAAATAAAGCATTATTTTACATTTTAACCATAAAATGGGGTATGCTTACATTGTCATTCGGTGTGCAACGCAGCGGAATATTGGTCTAGGATATATAAAGTTTACCCTTGAAAGATTTTTTGTTATTTTAGCGATGTCACTACGTCTGTCTGTGGAAATCACGAAAAAGAAAGATATATACCAAAGACGTTTGGCACGATTATGTCGTATGGCACATAAATTGGGCCAAATCGGAAAAGGGACAAAAAAGTGCTTTCTGGAAAAACTTAAACAATTTCTGAAAAAAAATATTTTTAATTTATTTTTTGGTACTTTGTACTTATAATCCAGATTGTATCATGGGGATTTTAAAAAGTCAAATGGTTTTTTTCCGCCCTTTTTGTAGGCGTAAAAATAAAAAATAATGATAAAATTGTATTAAAAAACGAAACTGTCATAATAAATGAATTTGTTAATATTTATATATCACGAGAATAACGGTGACATCCGCCTTTCAAAATAATTCGTTCTGAAACCGATTTTAAATTTTGTTAACAACTTAAAAAAAAAAAATCTAAAAAAAACTACTGTAAACAAAGTTTAATAAATGCTTAGTAAACATTGCCTACTTTTTTGGTTCATATTTTAACAAAAATGTTGCATACTTTTAGGAGTGCAATTATTTACACATTTATATACCAAATTTTTTATAGTTTTTTTTATTTTAACCGCCAAAGTGAATATTTAATATATCAAAAAAAAAAAAAAGTTTCGTTTACCAAAAACTATTTTGTGATTAAAAAAAAAACTAAAAAAAATACAATTTCAAGTACATATGTTAAAACTCTTTACAACATTCAGTCGGCATACATATAAAAACCATATGTTCCTGGTTATTATAACCAATGTAATGCAGTAAATAAAATAAAAATTTCACAGCACAAAAAAACTAGAGTTTGTTAGTACAAATATTTACAAATCTTAACACGGAAGTATGGTACTTGGAACGACAACAAGAAAAAACCACAACAAATTCTCTCATATAATATAAGTTAGGTAGACATTTATTTAGGAATAAAGAAGGAGATTTTGATTCCAGGATCCTACTCGGAAATATATTTTTTTGATTTCAATTATTTTTTTTTTAGGGCCTTCAACTACAGAATGGGGCTATATTCACTTTTTCATTCCGTGTGTAATGCATCGAAATATCGGTCGGGGACACCATAGGGTATATATACTATTGATCCATGATAGATTCTAAGACATTCCAGAGATGTTCGTCCGAAAAAAGGGAGAAAAAGTTCCCCCTTTAACAACTGACCTCTTAAAAAAGTAATTTTTTCAAGTTTTTTTTTTTATATTTTTGTTAAACAAACGAAAAACATATTTTGAGTAAGTTGATTCTAGCTCGAGGTCATTATTTCCTTTGCTAATTAAAACTATGACAATATCATAGAATAATTTTCAAGAAAATTATTTTTCTTTTTTAAATTTATTTACGTTGGTAATTTTTGCAAGAACCTCGAGCTAGAAATGAAAAACTTTTATCTCAGAAGTAGTTAAAAGTCCTGTAATTAGACCCAAGGGATTAAAAATTAAATTTTTTCGCCGCGCCCCCTTTTTGTGGGCATGGATTAAAAAAAAAAGGATTTAATAATAATAAAATTGTATAATTTAAGTGCAAAATTCATAGAAAATCAATTCGCCAAGATTTTTCGTGAGGTGAAGGTGTCCCCAACGGCTCCCACCGACCCCTTCTCCCGAAAAAAACGTCCCTAACAATTTTTTTTTTTTCATTATTTCACATTTTGGACTAATTTTTTTTTTTCAATTTCGATAAAAAAAAAAATGTTGCGGAATTGATACATTAAATATTTTTTTGGAATCTTTGGGCTTAGGAATATTGAATCATGCGTTTTAAAATGTGCCTCCCTAATTTATAAACCAACACACATACATAAAAATTTACACAACACTGTTGTTACGCGCCTCATAAGTTAAAATGGTATTTACTGTATACTTGACAAATGTTTCCCAAGTGGGGTGCCAAACAATGGGCCACTGGTACCAAAAAAAAAGTACTAAATGAAAATGACAATATACAACAGAGCATAGACTATGTGTACAATATAATACATTAGACAGGCATTTTTTTTTTGTGGCAAAAAAAATTTTTTCATCCGAATTTGAAGGTCCGGGGAAATTTGTATTTTACTAGACCCAAAAGCTATGTGTTACAAATTTGCGGACAATCGGATTCGTGCCGCCCGCCCTGCAATCAAAGTTTTGGATTTTTGAAAATTAAATAAAAAAAACAAGTTGGAAACTTATAGTCGGTGAAGAAGTACCATATGATACCCTAGTGTTTTCCGGAAAACGGGTCCCAAGTCCAAACATGGACCGATTAGATATATCTTTCGTTAGATCATTAATAAGTGTAGAAAACACACACAAACAAAGTTTGAGAGAAAATTGATTATGTTGATTGCCAATCGACCGATTTTACTAAATATGGTGTAACACCTACAAACAAAATTTTAATCAAATATTTCCAATTTTCATGAATTTTGAGAGATTTATTTGAATATCGGGATAATATAAAAACTGGTCCGATTCCTTAAAAAATTTGGAATGATAATTTGTGAATACAAAATATATTTTTCTGACAAGTTTCAAAAGGATACCTATTTTAATACGGGTATTACAGTCATTTGTGGCAAATTATACAGGGACATTTGCAACGGGGATAGGTTTAAACATGGACCAAAGAAAGCTTAAGTTTCAAATTTCATATAAATCGATAATTGCGACCTGCATCGTGCTTACAACGTTTAGATGGACAGACGGCCGGACATCTCAAAAACAATTCAAAAGGTGATTCGGAGTAGATCGGTATGCTTGAAGGTGGGTGGTTTTCGAGATGTAGCTATTTAAAATTTGCACAAAATGGCGGATTTTTCCTACGTTTAAGATTTTTTTTTTTTTTAATCTCCCAATTTCTTTTCGTTTACCATTTTGTAGAGCTTAATACAATTTTTTATTAAATCTTAACTTGAGCCAAATCCTATCATTTTCACCCGCGGAGCCCTTTGATCAAAATTTTTCGATTTTTGGAAATTTCCACCAAAATTTTCGATTTTAAAAAATGAAAAAATTACAAAATAAATATCTTGCGATACACTATATTAATTTTGGCATTTTGAATACCAATATTAAAAAAATTTCTAAAATCGGTCGAGCGGTTTTCGAAATATCGTCATTTGAAATTTGTCCAAGAATTAAAAAAAAAATGTCGGTTTTTGAAATATGTAAAAAATGCGGTACCAAATTTATATTTATTTTGACATTTTGAACACCGATATCGAAAATTTTCTAAAATCGCTCAATCGGTTTTCGAGATATCGCCATTTGAACATTGTCCAAAAATTTAAAAAATGGCGTTTTTTTCAACGCTCAAGAAATTAAAAAATCGAAATTTTTTTTGGCTATTTTTGAGGGTGCTGTGGCTTAGTGGTTAGCGCGTTGGACTACTCGCCAGCAAGCCTGGGTTCGATTCCCGGCTCAGGCAGAACAACATTTTTTTCAGATATTTATTAGTTTCTATTTATAACTAATATCTATCGCAGCACCCTCCTTCGTTGATAAATAGCACTAAAAAACGTCAACGAAGTAAAATAATAAAATAATGGCTATTAAACACAGCTTCAAAAATAATTCGCCAGATCAATAACAGATGGCATGGCGATGCAACAACTGTACTCAAAATTATCAACACGCGCAATTACAGTGTTGCCATACTGAAGCCCTTCTATCTTTCAAATCTTTCATCTCTCTTCTATCCCCTTTCCAAAAGAAACATCACGGTTACAGTAGTAATTGATAGGCAGCATTGCCTGAGTGTTGTTTCTTTTAAAAAAAAAAAAAAATTATAACCTATGTCACCCTTCGTTCAAAGTTTAGAATTTTTGGTAAACATTTAAAAAAAAAAAAAACAATTTCTACCAAAATTTTGGATTTTTAAAAAATTAAATACTAAAAAAAATATCTGGCGATACATTATATTTTTTTATCAGTTTTAACATTTTGAATACGAATATAAAAAAAATTACTGAAATCGGTCGAGCGGTTTTCGAGATATAGCCATTTGAATTTTTTTCCAAAAATTTAAACAAAATGGTGGGTTTTTTCTACGTTTAAGAAATCAAAAAAAAATCTCACCATGTTATTTCCATTGACTATTCCATAGAGCTTGAGGCAAACTTTCATTTTAACTTAATTTCAGTAAAATCAGCCCATTTTAACCCATGGAGCCCTTCGAAAAATTTAAAAAAATGGCGTTTTTTTCTACGTTCAAGAAATCAAAAAAAAAATCTCATATTTTTTTTTCCATTGACTATTCCATAGAGCTTAAGACAAACTTTCATTTTAACATAATTTGAGTCAAATCAGACCATTTTAACCCATGGAGCCCTTTGATCAAATTTAAGAGTTTTTAGTGAAACTTTTCTAAAAACCAAAAGTTTGATCTAAGGGCGCCACAGGTTAAAATGATCGGATTTGGCTCCAATTAAGTTTAAATGAAAGTCTGTCTCAAGTTCTATGAAATTGTGAATTGAAAAAAATTTTTAAAATTTTTTAAAAAATTTCTTAAACATGGGGAAAAGACGCCATTTTGTGCAAATTAAAAATAGCGATATCTCCACAACCGTTCGAACGCTTTACAATTTTTTTAAATATATAAATATAATTTGTAAATTTTATATGAAAGCTTGTGTCGCGCTTTATGAACAAACAAAATTTTAAGTTTTTTTAATAACTTGACCGTAGAAAAAACCGCCATGTTTTTGAAAATTCAAAACAAAGTTATCTCGAAAACTGTTAGGCCGATTTTAAAATTTTTTTGATAATTATGTTCAGAATTATAAAATATGATGTATCGGAAGATATTTTTTTTTTTAAATTTTTATATCTCAAAACTTTGAACGCCGGGTGCGACGGGTTAATTTATGATTAACCTCACAGTTTTAGGTCTAGCAGTATCAAAACTTGCCCGCAAGCTTGGGAAAATCAAATCTGAAGAATAATTGCCACTCTAATAATACATGCGTTTATTTATATACATGTTTGTGCTAGTATGAGTGTATATTTAAGCTTATTTAGTATATTTGTCGAGTTGTTTCAAAAGACCAATTTTTTTGAAGCCAAATTCATTCAACATTGTTGCAATGAAAAAACATTCCCAGATGTTTATTTTGTATACATACATATATTTGTGTGAGTATGGGTTAATTTTGACTTCAACTTTGGGGATTTGTTGTTGGTATTTCATTTTTTTAAGTGAATTAAGTTTTAAACAGATTTTGTGATTTAAATTGTTGAAAAATTAATTATAATAAAAGATTTTTCTCGCAAATGGAAAAGGGTTGTTCATTTTTATTACTATAAAATTTATAAGCAGTGTTGATAAATATGAAAAAGATTTAAAGGAGAGCACAAAAAAATATTTTAAATTGTTCATTCTTTATCAAGAAAGTATTGCATATATCAAGGTTGATTAGGTGACACAAAGTACTGCATACTTTTAGGAGTAAATTATTTTATTGAAAAACTGTTTAAGAATCTGTAAATTATTCTTTATGAAGAATGTATTGGCAACTAAAAGGGTTTCTAAACAAAAAATGATTCAGAATCAGAGAGATTTTTAAATATGAAAATTCTAATTTTCTGGAAAGTTTTTCCAATCAAACTCTGAGACTTTTTCTGTATAGAAAATTTTAAAGATATTCTTACTATAAAAACTTTTTCTATCAGCTGAAAAAATAAAGGCAGTATTTTTAAAAATTATCAAATATTAACATTAACATTAACATTAACATTAACATTAACATTAACATTAACATTAACATTAACATTAACATTAACATTAACATTAACATTAACATTAACATTAACATTAACATTAACATTAACATTAACATTAACATTAACATTAACATTAACATTAACATTAACATTAACATTAACATTAACATTAACATTAACATTAACATTAACATTAACATTAACATTAACATTAACATTAACATTAACATTAACATTAACATTAACATTAACATTAACATTAACATTAACATTAACATTAACATTAACATTAACATTAACATTAACATTAACATTAACATTAACATTAACATTAACATTAACATTAACATTAACATTAACATTAACATTAACATTAACATTAACATTAACATTAACATTAACATTAACATTAACATTAACATTAACATTAACATTAACATTAACATTAACATTAACATTAACATTAACATTAACATTAACATTAACATTAACATTAACATTAACATTAACATTAACATTAACATTAACATTAACATTAACATTAACATTAACATTAACATTAACATTAACATTAACATTAACATTAACATTAACATTAACATTAACATTAACATTAACATTAACATTAACATTAACATTAACATTAACATTAACATTAACATTAACATTAACATTAACATTAACATTAACATTAACATTAACATTAACATTAACATTAACATTAACATTAACATTAACATTAACATTAACATTAACATTAACATTAACATTAACATTAACATTAACATTAACATTAACATTAACATTAACATTAACATTAACATTAACATTAACATTAACATTAACATTAACATTAACATTAACATTAACATTAACATTAACATTAACATTAACATTAACATTAACATTAACATTAACATTAACATTAACATTAACATTAACATTAACATTAACATTAACATTAACATTAACATTAACATTAACATTAACATTAACATTAACATTAACATTAACATTAACATTAACATTAACATTAACATTAACATTAACATTAACATTAACATTAACATTAACATTAACATTAACATTAACATTAACATTAACATTAACATTAACATTAACATTAACATTAACATTAACATTAACATTAACATTAACATTAACATTAACATTAACATTAACATTAACATTAACATTAACATTAACATTAACATTAACATTAACATTAACATTAACATTAACATTAACATTAACATTAACATTAACATTAACATTAACATTAACATTAACATTAACATTAACATTAACATTAACATTAACATTAACATTAACATTAACATTAACATTAACATTAACATTAACATTAACATTAACATTAACATTAACATTAACATTAACATTAACATTAACATTAACATTAACATTAACATTAACATTAACATTAACATTAACATTAACATTAACATTAACATTAACATTAACATTAACATTAACATTAACATTAACATTAACATTAACATTAACATTAACATTAACATTAACATTAACATTAACATTAACATTAACATTAACGAATAGAAAAATTTTTAGATTCTGTGGCATTTTTTGTATTGAAAAATTCTGAGATTCTGAGACATTTTTCGCATAGAAAAGTTCTCAGATTATAAACATTTTGCTTATAGAACAATTCTCAGATTCTGAGACATTTTTCGTATAGAAAAATTATCAGAGTCTGACCCATTTTATATATAGAAAAATTCTTAGATTCTGACACATTATTCGCATAGAAAAATTTTCGTATAAAAAAATTCCCAGATTCCGAAACATTTTTTTGTAAAGAAAAATTCTTAGATTATGAAACATTTTTCGCATAGACATTAATAGATTCTGAGACATTTTTCTTATAGAAAAATTCTAAGATTTTGAGACAATTTTGTATAGAAAAATTCACAGATTCGGAGGCATTTTTCGTATAGAAAAATTCTCAGATTCTGACACATTTTTTTTTAAAGAAAAATTTTTAGATTTTGAGACATTTTTCGTAAAGAAAGGTTCTCAGATTCTAAGGCATTTTTCGTACAGAAAAACTCTCAGATTTTGAGAAATGTTTCGTGTAGAAAAATTCTTAGATTCTGAGACATTTTAAGTATAGAAAAATCAGAAGAATCCGAGACATTTTTAGCATAGAAAAATTCTCCGATTCTGGGACATTTTTCTATACGAAAAATTCTCAAAATCAGGAACATTTTTGTATAGAAAAATTTTTAGATTCTGAGATATTTTTCGTATAGAAAAATTCTCAGATTCTAAGACATTTTTCGCATAAGTAGAAAAATTCTTAGATTCTGAGTAATTTTTATGCATAGAAAAATTCTCAGATTCGTACAGAAAAATTCTCAGAATTTTAGACATTTTTTGTATTGAAAAATTCTCAAATTCTGAGACATTTTTCGTATAAAAAATTCCCAGATTCTGAGACATTTTTTTTATAGAAAAATTCTCTAATTCTGAGACATTTTTTGTATAGAAAATTTTTTGATTCTGATTCGTTTTTCGAATAGAAAAATTTTCGAATCGAAAAATTTTCGAATCGAAAAATTTTCGAATTAAAAAATTCTCAGATTCCGAGACATTTTTTGTATAGAAAAATTCTCAAATTCAGAAACATTTTTCGTACAGAAAAATCTCAGATTCTGAAGCATTTTTCGTAAAGAAAAATTCTGAGATTCTGGGACAAAAAATTCTCAGATTCTGAGACATTTTTCGTATAGAAAAATTCTTAGATTCTGAGACATTTTTCGTATAGAAAAATTCTCAGATTTTGAGACATTTTTCGTATAGAAAAATTCTCAGATTCTGAGACATTTTTCGTAGAGAAAAATTCTCATATTCTGAGACATTTTTTGTATAGAAAAATTCTAAGATTTTGAGACATTTTTCGTATAGGAAAATTCTCAGAATCTGAGACATTTTTTGTATAGAAAAATTCTCAGATTCGTACAGAAGAATTCTCAGATTCTGAGACATTTTTCTTATAGAGAAATTCTCAGATTCTGAGACATTTGCGTATAAAAAAATTCTCAGATTCTGAGACATTTTTTGTAAAGAAAAATTCTTAGATTCTGAGACATTTTTCGTGTAGAAAAATTTTCAGATTCTAAGACATTTTTTCTATAGAAAAGTTTTTGGATTTTGATACATTTTTCGTATAGAAAAATTTTCGGATTCCGAGACATTTTTCGTATTGAAAAATTCTTAGACATTTTTCGTATAGCAAAATTCTCAGATTCAGATACATTTTCAGATTCTGAGGAAAAATGCTCGCAAATTCTGATACATTTTTCGTATAGAAAAATTCACAGATTCTGAGATATTTTTCGTAGAGAAAAACCCTAAGATTCTCAGATTCTGAGACATTTTTCTTAGAGAAAAGTTCTCAGATTCTGAGACATTTGCGTATAGAAAAATTCTCAGATTCTGAAACATTTTTTGAATAGAAAAATTCTTAGATTCTGAGACATTTTTCGTATAAAAAATTCTCAGATTCTGAAACATTTTTCGTATAGCAAAATTCTCAGATTCAGAGATATTTTTCGAAAAGAAAAAATGATCTCATTTTCTGAGGAAAAATGCTCTCAAATTCTGAGACTTTCATATAGAAAAATTCTCAGATTCTAAGACATTTTTCGTATAGAAAAATTCGAAGATTCTAACACATTTTTCGTATAGAAAAATTCTCAAAGTCTGACACATTTTTTGTATAGCAACATTTTCGAAAAGAAAAATTCTCAGATTCCGAGACATTTTTCGTATAAAAAATTCTCAGAATCTGAGACATTTTGCGTATAGAAAAATTCTCAGATTTTTCTTGTAGAAAAATTCTCAATCTTATTTTTCGTATAAAAAAATTTCAGATTCTTAGACATTTGTCGTATAGAAAAATTCTCAGATTATTCCTGTAAAAAATTCTCAGATTTTGAGACATTTTTCGTATAGAAAAATTCTCCGATTCTGAGACATTTTTCGTATAGAAAAATTCTCAGTTTCCGAGACAATTTACGTATAGAAAAGTTCTCAGATTCTGAGACATTTTTCGTATAGAAAAATTCTCAGATTCTGAGACTTTTTTTCCCATAGAAAAGTTCTCCGATTCTGAGATATTTTTCGTATAGAAGAATTTTTAGATTCTGAGACATTTTTCGTACAGAAAAATTCTCCGATTCTAAAACTTTTTTCGTATAAAAAATTTTTTAGATTTTGAGACATTTTTCGTATAGAAAAATTCTCCGATTCTGAGACATTTTTCGTATAGAAAAATTCTCAGATTCCGAGACTTTTTTTTGTATAGAAAAGTTCTCAGATTCTGAGACATTTTTCGCATAGAAAAGTTTTCAGATTCTGAGACATTTTCTTACAGAAAAATTCTTAGATTCTGAAACATTGTTCGTTACGAAAAATTCTTAGATATTTTCGTATAAAAAACGTCATAGATTATTTTGTGTATAGAACAATTCTCACATTCTGTGTATAGAACAATTCTTACATTCTTCGTATTTTCAGAGAACAGAAAATTTTTCTCTGAGAATTCTTCTAAAGAAAACGTGCTCGGATTCTGAGTTTTTTTCTATAGAAAATCTGCTCAGATTCAGACAATTTTTTCCATAAATTTTAAGAACTTTTTTTTATAGAAAAATGTGTCTGAGAATTTTTTTCTGCAGAAAAATATCTCAGATTGTGAGAATTTTTTCTACAGAAAATTGACACAGATTCTGAGTTTTTTTTTTGTATGAAAATGTTTTAGAATTTGCAACTTCTGAGAATGTTTTTGTAGGAAAAAAGTCGAAAGGCAAAATGTTTTAGAATCTTATCATTTTCTATCTTTAACATTTTCCATAAGAAGAATGTTCCAAAGTCAATTTTCGGTTTAATAAATATTTTGTGTTGCCTACTTCAAGGCGGTTTAAAATTGCTCAAAATACGGCCTACATGTATATTAATTTAAAATAAAACTTTCAGTATCATTTAACTTTAAATAGGAAAAATTTCTAAAAATTTTAATATTTTGTTGCCTATTTTAAGGCTGTTTTTTTAATATTTCGTATATTTTTTTATCATTTTTTATGTTGATCTATCTGTTTTAATGTCATTTAACTTTTAATATGAAAAATTTCATAAAATCTAAATATTTTTTGTTGCCTACTTTAAGGCTGTTTAATTTATAATAAAACTTTCACTATTATTTAACTTTTTATAGGAAAAATTTCTAAAAATTTAAATATTTTGTTGCCTACTTTTAGGCTGTTTAATTTATAAGAAAACTTTAAATATCATTTAACCTTTTAAGGGAACAATTCCTAAAAACTTAAATATTTTGTTGCCTACTTTTAGGCTGTTTTTTTTTTTTTAAATATTTCCTAAATGTTTGTAATTTTTTATACTGATTTATCTGTTCTAATATCATTTAACTTTTTTATAGGTTAAATTTCTAAAAATCTAAATATTTTTTGAAAGGCAAAATGTATTAGAATATTATAATTTTCTATAAGAAAAATGTTCCAAAGTCAATTTTCGGTTTAATAAATATTTTGCGTTGCCTACTCCAAGGCGGCTTGAAATTGTTTAAAATACTGCCTACATATGTATATAAGTTTAAAATAAAACTTTGAGTATTATTTAACTTTAAATAGGAACAATTTGTACAAATGAAAATATTTTGTTGCCTACTTTAAGGCAGTTTAAATTTTTTTAAATATTTTTTTATAAATATTTCCTTAATGTTTTCATTTCTTTTTAATATATCTCTCAGTTCCTTTTCTATACAAAGATGTCTCAGAAAGTCACATAAATTGCTTAATTATTTAAAAAAAACTGTTTTTCATTGCCTACTTTAAGGCTATTAAAATTTTCTTAAAATACTGCCTACATTTTTGTCTATTTTGTTAATTATAAATCTTTCAGCAACATTTAATATCCATCAATATTTTTTAATTTAAGACCATTTATTTAAACTTTCAATGAGGAAATTTGTCTATTATATGGCCTACTTTTAAAACCTCTTCCTTCAACTTACTAAAAAAAAATAAACTAAAAAAAATCCACCATTCTCGACAATTTCCTAATAAGTATTTTAAAACCCATTAAACAAATTGTTTGTTGTCAAATCTAATGTTAACAAAAGAATGAAGAAAAATCCCCAAAAAAAACTAGGCAAAATTGTAGTACAGTGAGCGGGAAAAGAAAGTGTACACTGTGCAGGTCTAAAGTAGATGTAATTCGTTAACGACAAAGTTGGCAATACAACCCTTATTTTTATTGTAAATCGACTATCATTTAAAAAATGCTATAACGGAAATTTTCTAAGCTTTAATTTAAGCTTGATAGCATCTAGATTGAGCAAATATAATATGAGGTACGAGGGTCGCGCTGGAAAATGATATTATTTATAGACGTTTTTTAGATAATTTTTTAAAAATATTTCTAAGTTGATTTTTTCCAAATTCAAACATTAAAAATTAAAAAAAAAAAAAATAGTAAACAATAGTGTAAATTCAGTTAACAGCTTATTTTTCCACCGACCCAAACAAAAATTTAAAAATTTTTTTGAATGCACTAAATTTTTTTTGAATGCAGTAAAAAAAAAAAAGCATTTTTTTGACCACCAATTTTTTGTAAACAAAGAAAATTTGTAATTATTTTCATATCTCATTACTATATATTTGGGTTTACTTAAATTAATAATAAATGACATCTTTTCTTTGTTTACAAAAAATTTTTGGTCAAAAGAATTGGAGGTCAAAAAATTAATATTTTTTTACTGCATTTAAGAAATTTTGATTTTTGTTTGGATCGTTGGAAAAATGAGTTGATAACTGAATTTAAACTATTATACAAATTTTTAAATTTTAAATGTTTGAACTTGAAAAAAATCAACTTAGAAATATTTTTTAAAAATTTTCTAAAAAAACGTCTACAAAAAAATTTAATTTTCCACATTTGATATTTGCTCAATCTAGACGCTATTAAGCTTAAATTAAATCTTGGAAAATTTGCTTTATAGCATTTTTTAAATGATAGTCGATTGATAAAAATAAGAGGTTCTATTGTCAACTTTGCCGTTAACGAATTTCATCTACTTTACTCCTGTGCACTTACTTTTGACGCTCACTGTATATTATAATAGCATAGAGTTGTTAAGAAGGAAGGAAAGCGGGGAACGAAAAAAAAATATATAATAATGACAGGAAACTTTACAATGTTTTACAAATTCCAAGAGATGTAAAATATACTACAGCAAAACACTACAGTACCTAAACTAAGTAAGTATCATGTAGTTTTGTAAAAAAATATAAAATATTAACAAGTCAGTAAGTTTAATGACTTTGAAAATAGAACCAAACCTACTACTACAACTATTATTAAGACTAGCAACATTTAAAACCTAGAAATTCTATTTTAACAAAAAAAAAATATATATTAAAAAATTGCAGTAATTATTTTAAGTAAATAATATTTTATACAGTATAAATAACAGAAATGAATAATAGTTGTAGGAAGTTTTAACAAATAAAAAAAAAAATATTTTTAAATAAAAATTATACAAAGAAATAGGAAATATAATACATTTTGTTAAAAAAAAAGGATGTTTAAACAGAAAAACAAAGAAAAAATTATAACTATCTTTGTATAAACACAGCCTAAAAGTATGCTTTGTTAAATGATTTTAAACAAAAGCCTAAAAGTAGGCTTTTATTTTAATAATATATCAAAATACAAAAACAAAAAAGGGAGAAGAGCAGAGATCCTCATAAAGTATACATGGCTACATACCTAAATAATTAAACATTATAATTTCCTTTGAATCTTTAGCAAAGGAAACAGAAAAAAAACTATTATTAAATATATTTTTCTTTTTGTAATATAAGAAAAAAAAATTTATTCATTTGAATTTTCAATATGTAGGTAGTTTTCTTTCTATATATTTTTTGTTCTTCTTTATTTTGACATACTTCTTATTATAAGTATTTGCTTTTATATTGTAAAGTTTTTTTTTATATTGTAAAAATCCATTTAAAAGCAATATTATTATGGTTGTATTGTTGATATTTCTGCTTTTTTTGCCATTATAATATACTTTTTTTTAATGGTTTTAAATGCTATAATGGATTTTATTTGTTTGTGCTTCTTAAGAGAAATGCTTTTCTTAAAAAAAAATAAATCGGAAATTCATTGCATACTTTTAAGCTGAAATTTGTATATATACAAAAAAATAATGGCTACCTGTTAAAAGTTTTTCTTTACAAAAAGGAACCATTACTAAGTAAAACATATGCAATATTTTTGTCTTAACTAGGACAACCTTAGACGAAATCTTGACAAAAAAAATAAAATGTTGACTACTTTTAGGATTAATACATTTATTAAAACTATTGCCTACTTTAAGGATGCTAAGTAATATATAATCGAAAATCAATGCGGAAAATTTATTACAATATGATTTTTTTCTATTGAATCTGAGTATGTACCAAAAATGTTTCAGAATCTAAGAATTTTTTTATACGAAAAATTTTTCAGAGTCTGACATTTTTTTATACGAAAAATATCTCAGAATCTAAAAGTCTAAAAATATCTCAGAATCTGAGAATTTTTTATGCGAAAAATGTCTCAGAATCTGAAAATTTTTTTATACGAAAAATTTCTAAGTATCTGAGAATTTTTCTATACACGGAAAAATTCCTCAGAATCTTAAATTTTTTTTACGAAAAATGTCTCAGAATATTGAAATTTTTCTACAAGAAAAACTTTTCGGAATTTGAGAGTTTTTCTATACAAAAAAGTCTTACGACCTGAGAATTTTTCTTTACGAGAAATGCCACAGTATCTAAGAATTTTTCTATACGAAAAATGTTTCAGAATCACAGAGGTTTTCTATACGAGAAATGTCTTAGAATATAAAAATTTTCTATACAAAAATTTTTCAGAAATGGGTAATTTCTCTATACGAAAAATTTCTCAGAATATGAGAATTTTTCTACACGAAAAATGTCTCAAAATCTAAGAATTTTTCAATTCAGAAAATGTCTCAGAATCGAAAAATGTCTCTGAATCTGAGAATTTTTCCATACGAATAATATCTCAGAATATCAGAATCTGAAAATGTTTCTATAACAAAAAGTCTCAGAATCTGAAAATTTTTCTATATGAAAAATGTCTCAGAATCTGAAAATTTTTCTGTAGAAAAATGTTTCAGAATCTGAACATTTTTCTACACAAAAAATGTACCAGAATTTTCAAAGCGAAAAATGTCTTAGAATCTCAAGATTTTTTTATGCGAAAAATATATCAAAATCTAAAAATTTTTTTTTACGAAAAATGCCTCAGAATATCAGAATTTTTCGAACGGAAAATGTCTAAGAATCTGAGAATTTTTCTATACGAAAAATATCTCAGAATCCGAGAATTTTTCTATTCGATAAATTTTTCAGAAATTGAGAACTTTCCTTTAAGAAAAATGTCTCAGAATCTGAGAATTTGTTTATACAAAAAATGTCTCAGAATCTGAGAATTTTTCTTTTCGAAAATTGGCTCAGAGTCTGAGAATTTTTTTATACACAAAATGTCTCAGAGTCTTAAAATTTTTCTACACAAAAAATGTCTTAGAATCTGCGAATTTTTCCATAGAAAAGATCTGAGAATCTAAAAATTTTTCTATACGAAAACTGTCTCAGAATCTAAGAATATTTCCATATCAAAAAATGCCTCAGAATCTGAGAATTTTTCTACACAAAAAATGTATCGAATGTGAAAACTTTTCTACACGAAAAATGTCGAAAATTGTCTCTATGCGAAAAATGAGAATTTTTCTGAATAAAAAATGTCACAGAATCTAAAAATTTTTCTATATAAAAAATGTCTCGGAATCTGAGAATTTTTCAATTCGAAAAATATTTTAGAATATGAGAATTTTTTTACACAAAATATGTCTCAGAATATGAGAAATTTTCTATACAAAAAATGTCAGAAAATTTCTCTATGCGAAAAATGGGAATATTTCAGAATGAAAAATGTTCCAGAATCTGAGAATTTTTCTCTAGAAAATGTCTCAGAATCTGAAAATTTTTCAATGCGAAAAATGTCTTAGAATCTGAGAATTTTTCTAAACGAAAAATGTCGCAGAATCTGAAAAATTTTCTATACCATAAATTTTTCAGAAATTGAGAACTTTTCTACAAGAAAAATGTCTCAAAATCTAAAAATTTTTCTATTCGAAAAATGTCTCAGAATCTGAGGATTTTTTTTTTACGAAAAGTGGCTCAGAATCTAGGAATTTTTCTATAGGAGAAATGCCTCGGAAAATTTTTCTATGAGAAAAATAAAAGAATTTCTGAATGAAAAATGTCACAGAATTTGAAAATTTCTTATATAAAAAGGTTTTTGAATCCGAAAATTTTGCTATAGGAAAAATGTCCCAGAATCTGAGAACTTTTCTATACGAAAAATGTCTCAGAATCTGAAAATTTTTCTATACGAAAAAAGTCTAAGCATCGAAGAATTTTTCGATACGAAAAATTTGTCAGAATCTGAGAATTTATCTATACGAAATGCAATGCTGCCTATCAATTACTAATGTAACCGTGATGCTTCTTTCGGAAAGGGGATAGAAGAGAGGTGAAAGATTTGAAAGATAGAAGGGCTTCAGTATAGCAACACTGTAATTGCGCGTGTTGATAATTTTGAGTACAGTTGTTGCATCGCCATCTGTTATTGATCTGGCGAATTATTTTTGAAGCTGCGTTTATAGCCATTATTTTATTATTTTACTTTTAGTGCTATTTATCAACAAAGGAGGGTGCTGCGATAGATATTAGTTTTAAATAGAAACTCTCAGAATAAAATAATTTTTTATACGAAAAATGTCAGAGAATCGAAAAAATTTTTCTATTCGAAAAAGGTCTCAGAATCTTCGAATTTTTCGATGCGAAAAATGTCTTAGAATCTAAGTATTTTTTCCATAAGAAAAACTTCTCCGAGTCTGAGAATTATTCTTAGAATTTAAGAACAAATGCGCAGATTCTATGGAATCTGTTAAAAGAAACAAATATAATTAAATCAATATACTTATAAATAACTTTACCAATATTTTTGCTATTTGAGACTTCTTAACCATTTAGTTCAAGGAAATGTTGTTTTAATTACCTGGAAAGAAAAAGAAGATAAGAAAATATATTAGAAACTTATTTAATATAAGTAAAGTATAAAAATATTTGTTAAACCTAAAAATAGGCAACAGTTTTTGTAATTGTGTATAAACCTAAAAGTGGGCTGCAATTCCTACGCCCAAAGAAAAAACATACACAAACAGAAAAAAAATACTAGAAAAAGTCTTGTAATCCCATTTTATCAAAATTTTGCAGTTTTCCTTGTTTTTTAAGAAAAAAATTTTGATCGATATTTACATTTTTTTATACCCTCCACTCTAGTGATAGAGGGTATATATAAGTTTGTCATTCCGTTTGTAACACCTCGAAATATTGGTCTAGGACCCCATAAAGTATATATATTGATGATCCTCGATCGATTTTAAGTCGATCTAGCGATGTCCGTCCGTCCGTCCGTCCGTCTGTCTGTCTGTCTGTCCGTAGAAAACACGCTAACTTTTGAAAGACTTTACAGAGGCTACTGAAGTTTGGCATATATGTTTGTCATTTACCTGGTCAGGTTGGTATTGCAATCCAGCCAAATCGGTCCAGTGGTTCAAAAGTTATGAGCAAAAGAGTAAATTTCGGCAAGGGTGTTTTGCGAATTTACGAGATAAAAAAAAAGATAACTTTCGAAAGACAACAATCAGACTACTGAAGCTCGGCATGTACCTTTGCCGTTCCCCGGGTCTATTTGGTATTAAATTTCAGCTCAATCGGTCCAGTAGTTCAAAAGTTATAAGCAAAACCCTGAATTTCAGATTAGTTTCATCTAAAATGCCACGTGTTTTAACAAGTTTTAAGAGCATTGGTGGTAACTAAACAATGCTTTTCAAACTTGATTAATTTTAAAGCAATGATTTTTAAATTTGTTTAGTTTTAAAAGCATTGGTAACTTAAAAATTACACTCGAAAAAAATTTTACACTCAAAAAAAGTTTTACACTCAAAAAAAATTTTACACTGAAAAAAAAATTAAACACAAAAAAAAATTTTTTTTATTTTACAAAAATGACAGTACGTGCATTCACTCAGAAATATTTTTACAGTAAAAAAAACGTTACACTCGAAAAAAATTTTACACTTACAAAAAAATTAGTATTTTTTTTTTTTTTTTTTAAAGACAAAAAAAGTGTTTTTTACTCAAAATAAAATATTTCTAATCAAAATTGTTGAATTTTTCACGTTAAAAAATGTACTACCCTTTAAAAAAAATCCATTGTGGAGGGTATTCATAGATTCGGCAAAGTCGAATTTAACTTTTCTACTTGTTTTTTGTAATTTTACAATTTTTTTTTCTTATTTTACAAATACCCAAGTTTTTTTTACAAAAAAAAAATCTAGTAAATTCAGGAGATTTCCTTGTAAGTTTTATTGCGCAAAAAATTTTTAAATTTAGAATTTTTTTGGTAAAAAATCTTGTAAAATTACGAAAAACCGCGTTATTTTTACAACGAATTCTCGTAAAACAGGAGGTAGCAAAAAATCTAGTAAAATCACGAAACCACCTTGTAAGTTTTATAGCGTCTAAAAATTTGTAAATTTACAATTTTATTGGTAAAAAGCTTGTAAAATTACAAAATTATTGGTAAAAAGCTTGTAAAATTACAAGGAATTCTTGTCAAATTGGAGGTAGCAAAAAATAAAAACTTTTCTTGTCGTTTTACAAGGGTTTTTTTGAGTGCATCCTCTTACAAGGGAAGTACTCTAAACTTTATGAACCAATTTGACTGAAACTTAAAATGTTTTTAAAAAAGACGATTTTAAGGTTGGGGTGCCTCGGCTTATAAAAAAATATCATGCGATACATCATTTGTTAGTGTGCTGAACATGAATTTAAAAAAAAATAAAAAATCGGTGAAACGGTTTTCGAGATATCGCTATTTGAAATTTGCATAAAATGGAATTTTTAGTTCTACACCATTTACAAATGTAATTCGTAAAAGATCAATTGTAATTCGAAGATTCTACTTGTAATTCGAAGATTCTATTTGTAATTCGAAGATTCCATTTGTAATTCGAAGATTCCAATTGTAATTCGAAAAATATCAACTGAATTTCCATTGATATTTTACGAATTACAATTAAAATCTTCGAATTACAAATGGAATCTTCGAATTACAAATAGAATCTTCGAATTACAAATAGAATCTTCGAATTACAAGTAGAATTTTCGAATTACAAATGGAATCTTCGAATTACAAGTAGAATCTTCGAATTACAATTGATCTTTTACGAATTACATTTGTAAATGGTGTAGTAGAATAAAAATTTGCTAGGACGTTCGAAATAAGAAAAAAATTGCCCTAGAAATTTTCTATTTTCAAAAAATTTAAAAAAAACTGCCTAAAAGTAGGCAACAGTTAATGAACCATAAATAATTCTTAAATGCGTAGTTAATATTTTTATTTTTAACTATTCTTAATTCATGACTCATTTGTTTGGATTTGTTTATAACCAAATAAGATTTTCTGAACAAATTAGTTCATTTTTAAAAATTTTATAACAAAACTCACTTTTTCAAGTTAACTTTTAATTATAACAAATTTTTATTGTTATTCGTTTATCTTGATTTGTTCTTTTTATGATGGGTTTTTACCACTTTTGTTTGTAATTTTAATTTTAACTTTCAATTACTAATTAAGAAATTTTTGTTGCAATTCCATTGTTAGTGTTCATTTAATTGACACAAAAACATGTTTATTACTTTTTTTTAAAGACATAAAATTTTATTAAATGGATTTGATGCATTTGTTAAGCTCTTGAATTTAATACTTAAAAAAAAAATAAAAATATAAAAATTTAATTGTAATTTTAATAGTGGTGTTTTTAAAAATATTGAATGTGTTTTAAAATTAACAAATATTTTGATTTAACGAAAAATTTCTTAAATGTCATTTTAGATTGTAGCATACTTTAAGGGGTTTTAAAATATCAAAAATATTAACAGAAAAAATAAACAATTAAAATTTTCGGTTTTTGTGGGTCATTTTAAAAAATTATTGGTGTTTTTTTGTTTTTGCTGCCTACTTTAGGGGTTTAAAAAAATTAGACCAAATGTTACATTTTGCAACAGAGGTTTTGAGTCAAACTTTGAGTCTTTCATAAAAAAAATAAAAATATAACACAACAACACATTCTTAACTTTGCAATGTTTTTAAAATCATTTTGAAGCCTAAAAGTAGGCAACAAAATAAAATTTTATACAGTGACGAGCAAAAGTGTAACAGGGTTCACATTGCTCATTTAATCTGCTCTATATTTTAAACTATACACGATAAAATACTGAAGTTTTTTAATAATTTTATGAGTTAATCTATCACAATTTATAAAAATTATCGAAATGTGCTGTAAATTAAAAAAAAACAAGTAAAAAAGTTAAATTCGGCCTTGCCGAATGTAGTGATACCCTCCACAATTTCAAAAAGATTATTGCAAACAATTTTATTTAAAAGGAATTACTTTTGAAAAAAAAAAAATTGAAAAAAAAAATTTCCGCGAAAAAAAATTTTGGTAAAAAAAAATCCGCGATTTTTTTTTTTTTTGTCAAAAAATATGTTCGTACTTGTTTAAATACCCTTTGGTGTTAAATTATGTTCACATATGTCAACCAGAAGCCGAATTAAAGCATTTTGCATTTTTAGGTTATGTTGAATGTACTGAAATTTTTGAGGTGTGCTTACATTTTCGTTCATAACTTTTGAACCGCTGAACCGATATCGCTCAAATGCAATACCAAACTTCTCGGGAGAACTTCCAATATATATGTTAAGTTTCAGTCATCTCTGTGCAATATTTTGTCCGCGAGAGCATTTTCCACAGACAGACAGACAGACAGACGGACAGACGGACAGACGGACAGACGGACAGACGGACAGACGGACATCGCTAGAATGCCTTAAAATCGATCGGGCATCATGAATATATATACTTTATGGGGTCACAGACCGATATTTCGATGAGTTACAAACGGAATGACAAACTTATATATACCCTCTATCACCAAGTGGAGGGTATAAAAATATATATGTATAGGTAAATTTACAAAAAATGCCAAGTGTTACAATTTTGCACTCATGATTTTTTTATGCAACTCATTAGGAAATTTTTCATATTTCGCGCATATAGACCCGGTTTTTATATTTTTATTATGAAACTCGATAAAAAATACGAAAATAATCAATTTTTTGTGATGAAATTTTTAATAAAAATATTTTTAACTCAAAAGTCCGTCCTTTTTACGTTTTTTGGGGAACCACGCATATTTATCAAGCTAAGAATTTGCAGAAATTATTTTTTTTTGAATGGTGTTTATATCAGGCGATAATAGAGACCATTTATAAAAAATTTCGTTAATGGATTGTTGCTTTTGCAATTAGTAAAAAAATGTTATTGCGTACTGGGGTTGGGTTTCTGGATGAATTTCAAATATTTTTGCCGAAATTCGACATTTTTCGGCTGGATAAAGGCCAATTTTGCCTCAAGAAGTGTTTTCTTAATTCAGCCGTAAATAAATCAACAAGTTATATCACCAGTTGATCATAAATTTTGTTAAGAATTGGTTTATGCCATTTAAAACCACTATCACATTTCGTGGTTTTGGACATTATCCTCGGGGTAGTGCCATAGTGTCAAATTATCGAATCAGAACGCAATCTTTGGAGTTAATTTCTTCAGAAAGAACAAAAATAAACAATGTTTAATAAATAAAAGTCTTTTGCTGCTCTTGTCATTGGACGAAATTCACTAATTTAATTTAGGTACCCCAAACAATAAATTTAAATTGGGATTTAATAATAACTACATTCTTTATAACAATATTGTCAATCTACTGATTATTTTAATTGACGATATATTTAAGACCGAATATAGAAAAAACATCATCGGCCAGAATTTGGCTCATATTCATCCGAAAAATGTTGAATATCTGCAAAAATATTTGAAATTCCGCCAAAAACCCAAATTGAGTACCCAATAAAAAAATTGTATTAATTGCAAAATAAACAAACCACTTGTGAATTTGATTATAAATGGGCTCTACTATCGCCGGATATAAACGCCATTCTAAAAAAATAATGTCTGTATATTCTAAGCTTGAGTAATACGTGTGGCTCTCCTAAAATCGTTAAAAGGACGGACTTTAGAGTTAAAAAAAAGTTATTTATTAAGTTTTATAAAAAAATTGCAAAATCCGGGTCTATATGCGCGAAATATAAAAGTTGTCCTAAAGATTTATGTAGAAAAATCATGAGTGCAATAATGTAACACTTGCCTTTTTATGGAATTTTTACTATATTTTCTTTATAAAAAATTTTACAGCATATTTCGATAACGTTTATAATTTCTGATCAATTAACTAATAAAATTATCAAAAAACTTCAATACTTTATCTTGTGTAGTTTAAAATATAGAGCAGATTATCTAAGCAATGTGAACCCTGTTACACTTTTGCTCGTCACTGTATATAAAGAACATTTTATAGATATGATTCAAAAAGCCTTTCAATATTTTTATTAAAATATTGATAAAAAAATTGGAAATTCTTTTAATAAATCTAAATTTTCATCCTTTAAAATTCAAATATTAAAAATAATATCCAAATTTTTTTTATTATTTTCTAATGGCCCTAAAATAATGCTTCACTTTTGTTAACACAAATTTTTAATTTGTTTAAAGGTTTGATTTAATAAATCTTTAATATTTATTAAAATTAAAATAATCTCCTAAAAATGTTATTCTCACAGTTAAAAATTTATTAATTTTTTTTTATAAAGCCTAAAAGTAGGCAACAAAATGAAATTTTATAAATAATAATAAGCATTTTATAGTTATGATCCAAATAGCATTTGAATATTTTTATCAAAATATTGATAAAAATCATAAAAAAATCAATCATAAAAATCCAAATACGAAGAAAAATATCCGAAAATTTTGTATTTTTCCCAATAACCCTAAAACTATGCTTTAATTTTGATAACACAAATTTATAATTTGTTTAAAAATTTGCTTTAACGTCTTTAATATTTATTTAAATTAAAATAATCTTCCAAAATTTTGTTCTCACAGTTAAAAAATTATTTATTTATTTTTTTGTAAAAAAAAATAATATTTTGTTTTCAATGTTTATTTGATTTTAATGTCAGAAATATTTGCAAATAAATACATTGAAGACTTAACTCTATATATATTTTAAAATTGAAAACGTGCTAAGAATTATGATTTATAAATATTTTACTATTTATTTACAATATTTTTGTGTTATTTTATTTCGTTTAGTCTGTTTTTTTAGCAACAAAACAAAAATGTTATAATAAACAATGTGTCCTGTCGGTGGAAATGGAATGACATTTAAGTTATATTATGGATTTTTTGGTTTTCTTACAAAGAAAGAACCCCAAGACACACAAAAAATAATTGGCAAAAAAATTTTCAATTAAATCAATTGATCAAAAAAATTTAAATAAATCTATCATCAAGAAAATCATCAACAATTTAATTATTTTCTCTTACTGTCGAATTAAAATTTTTCAACATACCACACATTTGTTTGCTTAAATTTTTTTTACAACATTAATTGAAAAACTATAGAAAATAATAGGATTTAACATTTTTTTAAGGTTGGCAACAAATTGGAAATCAAAAAATAAAAATTTTTTCATAATTTTGTCATAAGTGTTCAATTCATTTGGTAAATCAATCCTTATTTTGATAGACTATAAATTAAACATTGATAAAATTTGTGTTAAATTTAATAAAATGTTTGATTGAAAAAAATATTTAATTAATCACCAATTAATTAAGTGATTCATATAACAATTTTCTTCATAGAAAGAGTTTCGATCAAAAAATTTATTTAAACCGCCTTCTTCGCGATTGACTATTTCTGATCAATGATCAATCCTTTCTATGGTGCTCATTGAAATATAAATCAAATTTTTGATCAAAATCGAAAAATTTTGAATTAAAATTTTTTTTTTCAATCAATCACCAATTAATTTAGTGATTGCTATAACAATTTTCTTCATCGAAGGAGTTTCAATAAAAAATTGTTTGCAGCCTCCTTCTCCGTGGTTGGTTCTTTTTATCTAAATCAAATTGAAATTTGATTTTCTTAAATCACTATTTTTTCTTTAAAAACCTTAAACATTAAAGATTTTATAGAATTCTGAGTATTAAACTTGGAAAACTTCCCATTTAACTTTTCAGTCACGTAATATTGCGGGAATGATATTATACATATCCTACGTTCAAAGAAAGAAAACAAATTGATATTGACATTTTTCTTAAAATACGCCAAGTAATGGCGAAGGAGTTCAGGAACTTTAATGTAATTTAAGATGTTCGTTACAAAATTTGTGAAGGCTAAACGACATGAGACAAGAAAATATACTTTAAAAAAAATGGTCAGATGACAGGAAGTTTCTCAGACTAACAGATAATAAAATGGACAGACAAAGGCAGAAGCCAGCAGGCAATTAATAGGATAAACAAAATGATTTCATCAAGCGCTTAAAAAGTCAATCAATCACTTAACAAATATGATTCGAAAAAATCTATTAATATTTCAATCGATTCACCATCTTATCAATCTGTTAAAAATATATCATTTTATCATTTTATCATTTTATCGTTCTATCATTTTATCATTTTGTCGTTTTATCATTTTATCATTTTATCATTCTATCATTCTATCATTCTATCATTCTATCATTTAATCATTTAATCATTTTATCAGTTTATCATTTTATCATTTTATCATTTTATCATTTTATCATTTTATCATTTTATCATTTTATCATTTTATCATTTTATCATTTTATCATTTTATCATTTTATCATTTTATCATTTTATCATTTTATCATTTTATCATTTTATCATTTTATCATTTTATCATTTTATCATTTTATTATTTTATCATTTTATCATTTTATCATTTTATCATTTTATCATTTTATCATTTTATCATTTTATCATTTTATCATTTTATCATTTTATCATTTTATCATTTTATCATTTTATCATTTTATCATTTTATCATTTTATCATTTTATCATTTTATCATTTTATCATTTTATCATTTTATCATTTTATCATTTTATCATTTTATCATTTTATCATTTTATCATTTTATCATTTTATCATTTTATCATTTTATCATTTTATCATTTTATCATTTTATCATTTTATCATTTTATCATTTTATCATTTTATCATTTCATCATTTTATCATTTTATCATT
Source organism: Pegoplata infirma (assembly GCA_963921195.1). Taxonomy (NCBI): domain Eukaryota; kingdom Metazoa; phylum Arthropoda; class Insecta; order Diptera; family Anthomyiidae; genus Pegoplata; species Pegoplata infirma. The sequence goes on from OY992536.1 coordinate 33,388,509, forward strand.
TGTTTAAGCCAAATGGTCTCCCTACTTATGGTCACCCCTTTTTTGAAGCCGTGTTTAGATGGGAGTAGTTGACACCTAGGTGGCGCTAATATTATTATAGTTTTCTTTTGATTATTAATTCTTTTTTTAACGAATGCCATTGAACAATAATTTAGTTTTATCGTTGTAATTTTTTTCGATACCTAAAGTTGTGATTTTTCCGCGCCTTACAAATTTATTTTATTTAAAACTTTTATTGTAATTTTTTTTGGTTAAACTTTGTACAATAAACAGGAAAGTATTTTTTACTTCACCAAATTTATTTGAAAAAAACAATCATTTGTGTTTTTTTTGGTTTTATTTTTCTTGTTGGTTCCAGACTGCAAGCCAGACATCCATTGTCACCCCCCTTCGTTGTTGTTTTATCATTTTATCATTTTATCATTTTCTCATTTTCTCATTTTCTCATTTTCTCATTTTATCACTTTATCAATCTATCAGTCTATCAATCTATCAATCTATTAATTTATCAATCTATCAATCTATCAATCTATCAATCTATCAATCTATCAATCTATCAATCTATCAATCTATCAATCTATCAATCTATCAATCTCTCAATCTATCAATCTATCAATCTATCAATCTATCAATCTATCAATCTATCAATCTATCAATCTATCAATCTATCAATCTATCAATCTATCAATCTATCAATCTATCAATCTATCAATCTATCAATCTATCAATCTATCAATCTATCA